>OY728130.1:612531505-615531505 GCA_963277665.1 Viscum album
AAACAAATACAGTTTCGATCCATAACCGACCATGAGATAGTTCACAGAGCACACCAGCCTGCTTTACAAGAACACTGATTCTTCAGACCTCTTTATGGCCCAATAAGAACTCCCATAAATTATGACCACAACAAAGATACAAGGCCTTAAGAGACAGCTCTACAATAGGGAAAATTTAAGTCATCCTCATCCCATCACTATAGACTTATGTTGGACCAATATCATCCCATGTCTGATGAGTTTTGACTACGCGCAAGATTCACCCCAAGACCATTGTTGGGGCCCTGATGTCTGAAGCATCTACTGCCTCGCAGTCATAAGTTGACCACCTCTAACTGGAACTTCCTCCGCTAAAAATCATCATGCATAATTTTCCTTGTGTCCCGCGTGGCCACTCTATCAACATACCAACTGAGAATTGTAATAAATGACATAGAGTGTCTGACTGAACACACTAGAGTTAGGAGGTTGAGCGGTCTGTCTGACATGCAACACGAACTGATAGAAGGATCACTCCAAGAAAATGTCTCATTGGTTCACACTCCTCATCAGATGAGGAACATTCACTTTTTTAGGTACAACCATGGGATGAGGTTAGTCTTAAGGATCACTCAAGACATGCTTATTCGCAACAAAAATGGAGCAATCATCGTTCACTAGTGTAGTTCTGCTTGACCAGGCATACTCGATACAACTTACACAACACAACTTTTGGAGTTCCTCCAAAACAAGAGACACTTCTAACTATCTCAAAGCACACAACGATATCCAACTGACCTCGACATCTACGAACAATCTATACAACCGAGTAGAACCCAACCCCGCCACTCCACTAGGAGTCTGTGCTGAGCCATGAACCGAGAGATTTGTTGGAAACCCACGGGAAATTTTTAGGGGGCATATCCCAAACAAGAAAGACAAAATAGCCTTCCACAAATCCAAACACATCACAAAATAAACATCCACACCTCAGATACAATTTTAGAAATTCCAATTTAAAACATCATTCATTCTTAAAGAAAAACACTCGCTTGAAAAACCAAACACTGCACAACCAGCCCAAAAGATCTCTTGAAAAAGTAGTATTCACTCTAAACTCAATTTCATTTTCCAATTTCCAAAACTATTTTATCACAAAAACCCATTTTAGAGAAAAACGCACTTTTCAAGAGATGAGAAACATCCTCAGAAATCAATCACTCACAACTAATATTCCATGATGCCTCACAAATATGAATTTTTTTCCCACTTAGGCACCCATCCACATGATCCATGAATTATCCATTAATAATGTCCACATGCACATGCGAGTACCAATAGAAATACCACTGGAAAGAAACAAGGCTACTCTTATTTCGAAATAAAACTTTCTCAATATCCGAAAATAACCCTTTTTCCAAAACAATTTCAAAAATTCAAGGCAAATTTTCAAAATTCATTCCATTTCAAAAATGAGTTACTTTGACTTCAATAACCCAAGATGTTATTTTATAAATTAATCTTTTACAAATCAAACACCGACTTCCCGAAATAAGGATAAAAAGAAATCCCCTCCAAAAAGCATGCCAAACTCACACCAAAAATAAAATAAGAGCAACCCAGAGGTCTACTTTCCTTAAAGAAAACACTTTTGCGCCAACCCAAAACTGAAGCAAGACATCAAAAACATTAAAGCACCTAGTTGGAGGACTAGTGGTCATGTCTAACCCGACTACATGGTTTAGCAGACCATTCCTAAGGCAAGCACAAACCACTACGAGTGTCAAACCATACTCTCAGGCATCACATGGGTCGCTGCTCCATGTGAAACCACTCCCAGTATTGGTTTACTCCTACTGTCATCCCCCATCCACAAGGACCAAAGTCAAAAAAATAAATCCCAGACTATCCCGGGTTACTCGAGGGTCGGAGCAAGCATGATTTCACGACGTTCTTCCCGCACCAACCACTCAAGTACCGACAATCCTATATCCAATCTACCTTACACCCCAAATAACAAGAACAAAACCTACATCTGATACAATTTTTTGATGAACCGTGCTGGGTCCTCATCCGACCCAGCGCCTGACCCGGTCTACGACATGGCCCGAAGGCCGTTCCCGATACCCATGAGTTGGAAACTAGTGACAGGCGCCACAATGAGGTAGTTTGGAATGATTTATCCCAGAAAATACAGATAAACAATCAACATAAACTAACAAAAGTAGCTAAAACATGAAATTGAAAATAGAACAAGAAGGGAAAGTTAAACATACCTCCAAGAGACATCATGGGTCACCACCAAACACAGAAACAAGCTTACTACAAGAGAGATCCAAAACAAGAACCTGAAATTGAAAATATAAAGTAGGCGTTAGCACTGAGATGCTTAGTAGGAAAGCCAAAATACCAAAATTCCCTATGCAAATACCTTTTATAATAAATCCAAATCATGCTAGTTTGAAAATAAGGCATAATAAAATAATATTGTTCAATCCTCAAATTCAAATAACAATATTTCATTTCCAAGAAAAAAATTTCTCTTCCCTTTTCAAAATAGGTTTTTGATCATGCATTAACATTTCAAAATTTAAGGAGACCAATTTAGACTCAAATATGGTTTTCACAAAAGAGGGAACAAGCATGAAACAATTGAATTTAAAATTGTGTCACAAGAACCATGGGAAGTCCCTAAGAATCTAGTGTTAGTTGGGGACCTAGGATCTTCATGTCTCGGTGAAACGTGTCTTAGAAGACCATGGCCCTCAGAAAACATGGATTAGAAGACCATGAACCTCAGAAAATGTGGCTTAGAAGACCGCGACCCTTAGTCATTCATATGTTTAGTTATTGTTGCAATCATTAAACCTATAGTGAAACCGGGTCATGTCACCTCCGGAACACTAGCCCACAAGTCATAGTTCACCCACCTAGATACTCAAGTTTCCCATTCTGCTTTGTTTCAAATTTTGGTGAGTTTTCATAAAAATAACATACATGAACACATATTTCTCTTTATTAAAAAACACACCCACCCTCTCACCACCGATCTCCCCCCTTGGGCTCATCCCCCCTTTTCTATCCGTCACAAAAAAATTCACAAGCCTCTTTACAAGGAACATGTCATAAACCACACACAAACACTTACAAAAAATTTCTCAAACTAGGGGAATTTCTAATGTGGGGTTTTCCTTTTTGAAAACCAACTCAAAGTGCCAAATAGGCCTCATCACTTTACAAGGATTATTCATCATTTTGGAACACATGAAGGAAATGTATTTTTAAAACAAAAATAAAACCAAACATACAATGAAGTAATGTTTTTTAGGAAATCAAATCATCTTTTATTCTTGCGTTCACACCAAAACCCATTTTGAAAATCACTTTGGAATCCATTCGAAAGTCAAATATGTTGTTTCACTTTCACAAAAAATTCAAACAAAAGACCACACACCTTTTGGAAATACCCATTTCATGTTCAAATACACAGGAGACCAATTTTTAATAACCATAACCATATATATATAGTGTATATTAATTTCATATAAAACCAAGGAAATAATTATAAAGAAACATCAAGAATAATTGGAAACTTTAATTAAAGGTAAAGGCATAGAGAACCTACCTCAAATCACGCAGCTTCTAACAAAGGAATCCCGAGACCACTTCGTGTACATGATTATACATTTTCAAGCAGACACATATACGTAGGTATTTGTTGTTGATGACTCAAACATCCAAGGCAGGGAACCCTCACTAAACATGCAATTAAATAAAATGATTAAACACTTAAACATTTTATAAATCATTTCAAAATAGAACAACAAAAGTTTACATTGAAAACACACTCAAAAAATCCTTTCTAAAACCAAATGTGCCAAGATGCAACACTAAAACACCAACTGCAACCTACAAAGATTTTAATAGATGAACTGCATAGTTAAAAAAACATTGATAAACAATTCAACATGGGTTTTTCCACAGAAAGGTTTCATGCACAATGCATAAAAACACTACTAGCAAAAGCAAACACACCCAACCCTCAAGATGAACTATATTCGCCGCATGGAAAATAATTAATAAATTATTCAAAAAACTAATAAATTCTTTACAATAAACATAGAAATCTCTTCACATAAAAAATAACAAATTTTCTCATGAAAGACTCATATTTAAGTAACTGCACATAAATAAAATTATTCTAAACATTGCAAGTCTATACATAAAAGGAATAAATACAGACATACATACATATATATATATATATATATATATATATATCTCAGTGCAACTAAACTCAAAACCCAAAACGTACTACAAATATACTTCAATTTTCACTTTAAATTGCACCTAATATTTAAATAACACATTAGCACAGAGAAAATAAATTATGGAACATGATAAATTAATTAAAAAAGAAATTTAATTCATCAAACAACACATATATGCGGGAAATAATATCTTTGGTATCAAAACCTCGCAACTGTGGTGCGGAAACTCCTATGCATGACAACTGCACCACAAACAACACAACTAATCCCTAGGACCATGAAATCGGATCAATTGCACCACAAACGAACCAAACACCAACCAAACCCTAACCAAAAAAATTACCCAAAATGCAAGAGAAACCCGGTCTGAGGAGAACGCGCATACGGAAATGGTGCAGGAGGGTTGACGAAGCTCCGAGAAGAATATCGGTGCACTGAAGGAGGATGTATGGGGTGCAGGGGTAGTGGTTTAGCAGGGCGAGGCGGTCCGGTTCACCAAAGGATGCCGCGTAGGAGGGGAAAGAAAGGGGAGGTGATACGTGCGAGAATCTGATCAGAGGGGGAGAGGGTGGTTCTGGTGAGGGATAGGGTTGTGCGGCGGTGGTCCCATGCACCGAAGGAGGCCAGCAGGTGAGGGGGCGGTCCGACGAAGAGGTGGAGGGAGCTGGGGCTCGGTGTGCTGGGAGAGAAGTGGAGGGGAGGGGACGTTCCAGTGTAGTTCGTTGGAGAAGGGGCAGAGCAGAGGGTCAGCCTAGGGTTTAAGGGGGGAGGTGCGCTACACAAACAAAAGGGGGGAAGATGGTCTGCGTGGGGAGAGAGGGGGAAAGAAAAAGAGGAGAGAAAAGAGACAGAAAAAGAGAAAATAAAATAATAATAAAATAAAATAAAATAAAACAATAATAAAATAATAAAAATGACCACATTAAAGTTTCAACTGATATGATAATAATAAAAATAACCTAATTGAAAAATTAACTTAAATAATTATAATATCAATAATAAAACATAAATAATTAAAACCAGTTGCAAAAGTAATTGCATTAATTATTGAGTCCGGACACCGTGTGCAGATGTGGTCATGGTCTCGGCATAGTTGCATTCCACTGAAATAATAAATTTAATCATAAAAAAATATTATTAATGTTGGGCACTCCACATGATCGCATGCACGTTCGTGCACTCGTATAAGATCAAATAAATTCCTTTCAAATTTAACCTTTTCAAACCACAACTCAAAAATGAAACCCAAAATTATTAAATTAAGGATAATCATCGGTTGGGGTGTGACAAGGATAATAAAAATTGGTTATCTATCCAAATACATCTTGGGTAGAGGCAAATAGGAGAAAAAGTTCCATCTTCTACAGGGAAGGATAGGGGATTACCTTAGGAGGATTTCTCTAAAATTGGTTTTTGGGAGAAGAATCACATTCCCTGTCAAAATTTATCACAAGAAGAATAGCCTCTATTCCTTCCCTAAATGGGGAGGTTCAAATGAGAACCCCTTAGTCAGATCCCACATTACCATGGGAATGCAAACCCATGTCCATTTAGAGGATCTTTCCTATTGTTGGAGATTCCCATGAGACTCTACTTACCATGGGTATGTAAACTCAAAATACAAGTTGATGTTCCCAATAATATTATCATACATGTAAGATGGATTTCGAAGGGACCTTAGCCTAATTCTAGTAGACTAGTTCACAAAAGGAATAATATGGGGGAAAATTATACGACCAAAGATAATGGAGGGAGATGGAGAGTAGAACGCCCTAGCATGCCTCGTTCTATTTAGAATCTTCTTAAATGAGATGAGATTCCATCATTGTAGGTTATTGCTACACATGTAAGAGGACAATATACCTATCATTTTTCAGTGTGGACTTGGGTTTGGCTCAAGTCACGTTTCACTCCGCTGGGCTGGGTTCTTCTCATATAGCATTTTTCTACCCAGGACTGAGTTACACCCATGTATATTTTGTCTATGTGGGGTTGAGTTCCTCCCATGTAGCATTTTGATTTGTGGGGTATGTTTCCTATTACATAGTTTTATTTTATGTGGGATACCTATTCATAAAGGGGACATCGGTTTTCACCTCATATGATTATGTCCATAAAGAGACTTTGAGTTCACATACCACCTAATGATTTATTATTTCCTCCTTAATTATATACAACTAGTTTATCCGTGGGGATTCATCGAAGGTCTCTAGTTTTATCATTAACATCATTTTTTTCTTTTTAGTTCATATGTCTAGTTTTGGAACTCCTCTGATTAGTCCTTTTTTAGTCCCCTTGGGGTCTATTTATAGAATAATAGAGGGACCCCCTACCTATATGGACAACCATCCACAGAGGGTTGCATAACATCTTTTTTGGGAGATCAAGAAGGACTTATTTAAAAAGGGGGAATCCTTTGTAGGCATAGAAATCACCACTTATCGTTGTAAAGGACTTTTCTTAATTTGTGGGAGTTTGCAATACCACCTTTCCCCACAAATGATTTATTTCAAATGGATTTTTCGTTTGTGGGGGTAGAAATCACCACCTCTCCATATAAATGACATTACCTCATTTATGGGCATTTCCGGATCCACCCTTCCCATGAACTAATTCAGTTTTAGGATATTTTGTAGAGTGCTGGAATTCCATCTGGAGTGGAAACATGTGGAACTATTTTCACTTTTTTTCCCTTCGACACATTATTCCATGAACTCTTATTTTGATTTATTTTTAACCTTTTATAAATTAATGGACTCAAATTGATCTTGTTTTTAGAAATTTCATGACCTAACAAGTTCTATCACTCTAAAATTATCTTAAAATCATTAGAATATACCATCCTTTAGGTATATACTAGACAGATTCCCTTGTTTATTTAGGATTCCCTCTTTAATCACATCAAGATATCTTAATGATTGATCCTTCTCAAATATTTTAATCACAATTCCTTCTTATAATACTTAAATTTGGTAGATAATGAATTAATTTGTGTATCATATATAATTAATCTTTTGGTTAGGGAAAAAATTATTAAATTCATATTTCTATGCCTACCTATCAGTGATTGGATCCTAATAACTGAAAACTCATCACATTTGTACTAAAGAACCTTCATAGGTCATTTAGTCTCACTAAATAAACCCACATCTTGAATTAATCTCTACTTGATTACTCTTAATGAATCAAACTCACACATATTCCCTAACCTATGATCCCCAAAAGCAACCATGATGAGGAATTTTAAAAAATAATGCAACAAAATATTTACTCGAATAATTCATCCCCCACATTTTCCAAAATATTATAGGGGAGGTTATACGAACTATGTAGGTGTGTTTGGGGGTGTGCCTTAATAATTTATGTTGAAGGTGAAGTCATCAATGGAATCTGCTCACATCTCAATTCTGGTTAATGGGACAGCGACATGATATTTCACTTGTTCAAGGGGGTGAGATAGGGTGACCCACTCTCTATAATTATCTTTGCAATTGATGAGGACTACCTAAGCAGAATCCTTACCAACATGGTGGAAAATGGGAAACTTGAAACCATCAAAGTGGCTAGAGGTCTCTTTGCTCCCTCTCATTTATTGTTTACTGATGGTATTGTCATCTTTATACAGGGGAATAGAAATAACATCAATCACTTGAGAGAATCACTCTTGCATTATGATAAGGTGTCTGGGCAAGAAATAAACCTGAACAAATCCTTTATTTACTTTGGCAAAAATATCATAGTGACAAGAAAGACCCAGATAATTAATTACCTTGGTCTCATAGAGGGAGACCTACCTTTTATGTATCTTGGTGTTCCTATGTTCTGGGGAAAACCTCGGGCCTCCCACTTTGTACATGCTTTATCAGAGATAAGGAGAACTCTTGCGTCTTGGAAGGGAAATTCTCTATCAATGTCAGGACAAATTTGTCTTGTCAAACATCTGATAATCTCAAAACTAGTCTACTCTCTCATGTTTTATATGTGGCATGTCTCTATTGTGAAAAAAATCAATTCCATGATGAAGAAATTTTTATGGAGTGGAAATGTGTTGGAAAGTAAGCTCATCACTGCTAAATGGAGTACATTTTGCCTACCTATCAAGAAGGGAGGACTGGGAATTAAGAACCTAAACTGCTTCAATCATGCGTTACAAGCCAAATTCCTCTGGAATCTTATTCACAGCAGCTCTTCCTATCTTGATTTCTTGAGGAGAAGAATTCTTGCAAGGCTTATTGATGGGAAGCATGAATACATGGACTCTTCAATCTAGCATGGCCTAAGAATGGTGTTCAGCACAATCATAAATCACTCACGGTGGGTGGTCAAATGCAGACTCAAGACTGAATTTCTGGACCACCAATTGGACTGGTACAACACTTATTGTTAGATTTAACAATGAGGAACAGATTATTTCCAGCAATAGATCCATCAAAGACCACCTCCAACACAGAGGTTAAATTCTAGAAGACATTGCCTCTATCATTGACAAATACGACTTCATCAATCATGAAGAAATGATACTATGGGAATGGTCTCAAGATGGAATTCTGAATTCTATAAATTTTTATAGACACATGCCACAGGCCGAAACAAGTTGGATTGGTGTGATGGACAAAAAATGGTCACTTCCCTCTATATTTACACTAATCCAGATAATTTTTCACAATAAAATTCTAGTGGAGGTGAGCATTCAGAGGATCGGAATATCCTTATACTCAAGATTCCCGCTTTGTGGACATCATAGAGAAGATGTGGATCAATTATTTTTATCCTACAATATGACATCATCTCTGTGGAACATGATTCTAAATACATTTGATCTTGAACCCCCTAATACTTACTCTGTTACACAGTTTATACAGTAGCTGCTGGAATTATAGCAATCCAAACAACTGAATGCTCTGTTGTAGGTCACAAGTACTGAACTATTACATGCTGTCTGGAGGGCTCGCAATAACTCTGTTCATAGGAATGCAAGACTTCATGAAGCTACTGCAATTAGCAGTATTATTTTTGACATCCAAAATGCCAATTCACTGATAAATGAGAATTGTAACAACTCGGTCCGAGAGTTTATGATTCTCAGGCGCTTAAAGGATACATGTTACTATCCCAAGCCAAGGGGCATGATGGAGGTGATATGGACTGCCCCCTTCACTAGATGGATAAAATGCAACATCGATAGGGCCTCCAAAGGAAACCCAGGACCCTCGGGTTTCAGGGTTATTTTCATAGATCAATATGGGGAGGTTGTGATGTGTAGTTATGGTCCTTGTGGGCATGCTGCAACATTGGAAGCTGAAATTATGGCACTCATAAACGCGATGGACATCGCTTTCCAACGACAATGAAACATCATTTGGTTTGAATGTGACTCGGCAACGGTGGTTCATGCAACAAGGATGGGTCAAACAAGACTATCATGTAAAATGGTAGGTAAGTGGATAAATTTTATTGACAAGATCTCCTCTCTGAATTACTTCATCAAACACACATTCCGAGAGGCGAATCACATTGCAGATGGAATTGCAAACAAAGGGGTGTTGGAAGAAGGGAGAATTCACAGAAACACCCTTCCTAATGAAATGTATCCTCTTCTTACTAGGGAAAAATGTAAAATGCCTCTATTCCGACTTGTGTAATGTATTAACTTTCTCAATTTAAGAGCCTCCACGATCACTTTTCTCAAAAAAAAATAGTAAGTTTATATTTATATTAAGACTATGTTATGATATTAAATTATATTACATTTATATTATTCTCATCTTACACAACTGTATATTTATGTTATTTTAACTTTAAAATACATTAAATATACATTATATTACGTAAGTGTCATGATAATATAATATTATCTAATGCAAATATGACATTATTGTGATGTTATATAATATAACTATTATGAAAATATACTGTAATTATAACATTATAAAACCATAATATAAAATTATGTAACTTTATATAATGTAAATATAATGTTATATATTTTCAAATTTTAAAGAAACATGACATAAATATATAATAAAAATAATGTTGTTTAACATAAACATAATGTTATATAATGTAAACTCAACATTATATTTATTTCACATTTACATTATTCAACATAAACACAATGTTATATTATTTGAATAGTATGTAAATATAATATTATATAATGCACATAAAATGTATATGAAACAAAAATATTTTGTTATATAACATAACTATACCATATACATAAGGAAAATATAATGTAAATTTAACATGATATTTGTATAAATATAATGTAATTATAACATTATTATAACTTTATATAATGTAAATATAACATCACATGACAACATAGAATGGAAATAGAATGTAAATATAACAGAAATATAATGTAAGTATAACATTATATTTATGTAATTGTAAATTTATATTTTCATCATAAATTATATTTATGTAATATTTATGTTTGACATTCCATATTTACATTATATTTTCATTATATTTATGTTAGATAACATTATATAATGTCATAATTATGTTATATTTATAATATATTTATAAAATATTTACATTATGGTTATATTATTTAACGTCATAATAATGTAATTATAATAAAAAAATAATGGTATCTAACATTTTTATAAAACAAATACAACACTATATAACTTAAATATAATGTTATATGATGTAAACATAACATTTCCAGAAAATCATAGCCAGAGGACGAACCGCTGACCATTTATTAGAATAAAAGAAAAGACCAGGAAACAAGGATCACAGACCCAACAAAACCATTACATATCCTCAAAGTCACACCTGTCGCCAACTCCATGATATAAGGATAATTCCACAGTCACTGATTCCCACTCCGATCTTTCATAATGATTTAGAAATTTAGCGTACTTCTTTCTCAGATTCAACTACTATAGTGAGATAAACTCAGTAGAAGATCGCATATTCTTGACAGTAGATCTGGTAGAAATTGGATTTAGAAAATGGGAGTAGTCCTTCCTCATCTTTTCTCACGAAGAAGAAATCATATTTTCCTGGGTCACCGACAATATCTTGTTCCCCCCTTAGACAATGTCACTGTATGATGGCCTAAACGTGTCACCATCATTTTCTTTATCTCTGTCAGCAAGATCCCCCTATTTTCCATGAATCTTCATCTCTTGATACTTCACTAACCGAACCCACTGAAACTAATTCATATCAATCATATCTAAATAGTGGGGGTGCTCCCCCACTTCCTGATCAACATTTATCCCATATTTACACACTACAATATCCTCTTTTGACTCATTTTTCATGTTTTCACTACCATGTAATAAATACGTCTCATCCACAGACACATTTCATAACCCTTGAAATCTATTCCCTATGGTTATTGTAATCATCACACCGCTATATGAATTACCCTGACCACTACAGCTGCCAGCAAAGGCCTCTGGAACTCCCACAATTCTATTACATCCAGCAAAATCCAGCTCTTTCACTGTAGGGGACCGCCTGTGGTCCTTGTCTGTAACCAAAGCAGACCCCTGCCTATCCTTAACCACAACACCACTGCTGCTCCCCCTCCTCTGAATAGATAGACCAAAATCAGTCTGATTGATTCCAACAGAAGTAAGAACATCTTGCTCCTCCAGACCAGAGGCCTCTGGCTTCTGTTGAAGGTCTGAAATCATCAGCTCATCTGAAGGGCTTTCCACACCACCACCACCGGCACCCCTAGGATCAATTTACATCAGATCATTCCCCTTATTTAGATCCAACCTAAGCCAATTTAACACAATAGACACCCATGGATTTGAAGGAACTCATTTAGATGTGTCAGCAGTCATTGTATACCGAGGTCCCAAACTGGTTGTCGTGCCAGTATCATCCACAGCGGACCTCCTCCTCTCTGTCCTCATACTTAGTCATGGTGGCCTCCTTCTCTTGCTTCTAGTATGAGATCTCAAACATGAGTGCCCCAATCTCTAGTAGTTTGAGTTGTAATAAATCTAGGATTTGTAAGTAACAGCTTGCTTCCATATGAATTCTTCCCCTAATGAGATCCAAACCCATTCCACCAGAGGTCTAGAAATGTCCACCTCAACACAACACCGAGGATTGGTCAGGTGGCTCAAAGTAGACGTACGCACATTAGAACATAATCAATGACCTTCCATGTTCCCCAACATTTGAATAATCATTGGATTTTGAAAGGGTAACGGAAGGTGGGGGAGACTTACCCAAATCGGAATGGAAGTGGGATCTCGGTTCATACAGAAGTCAATCATCCACCAGAAGAGAAAAACTTTGCGACCGTTGCATTTTCAGGGAGCTCTGGACCATGCACAAACCAGATCTTCATTGAAAGGAAATCGTATCATGAGAAGACGATTATCATGAAGAACAACAACTGCATTATCTCGCAAGTCCCATTTACCAAAGGCAAACCGATCAAAGTCATCCACTAACAGACTTTGAGAGTTGAATCGAGCCACCAGGGTCAGATCTAGGTGCCTTGTCACTTTAGAGAACTCTTACAATGATATCGGAAGATGAGTATTTCAAAGATGAAGATCAGTTACCTTCGGATTTAATGCAATCGTTGGAAAATCCGGAAGATAATTAGGGTTAGTAAAAGGCACAAAGGGAGTCTGGGGCTTTGGAGGCGGTAAAACCAAATCATCCTCCCCCCTCCCACCACCAGGAATGGGGGGGGGGGAAGATTCATTCAATATGTTCTATGGTTCTACCATTGCAAGCTCTGAGTTGAGAGAAAACCCTTCAAACGTGTTGATGGGTAACGAGGTATTGGGCTGGCCTGCCCTCCTGCGCGCCACAGGTCCCAAGTGAGGCCCAAGGTGGCCAACTCTTGGGCTTATATATATGTTATATTAATATCATATAAAACTATAATTATGTTTATTCACATTATGTTTATTGAATTTTTACTTTATATGAATTTATATACACATTATATAATGTTATATTAATATATTATTCACATTATATAAACATTATATACCATTACTTTTTTGTCATATTTACGTCATATTTATCTTATATATGTCATATTTAGGTGATACATATGTTATATTTACATTATATTTACAATATATAATGTTTTATTTATATAATAATCACATTATATAAACATTATATAATGTTAATTTTATGTCATATTTATGTTATATTTATATTATATAAGTCATATTTAGGTTATACATACATTATATTTACCTTATTATTACATAATATATTATAACTATAATGTAAATATAACATATGTATATTGTAATTATAATATTATTATGGAATTATATTATAAAAATGTAACATTATATATTATAAATATAACATAAATATAATATGGATATTACATAAATATAACATTATATAACACAAACATGACATTATCTAATGTAAATATAAGGTTATTTAATATAAATAAAATGTTATATAATTTAACTATAACATAAATATATTGTGAGTATTGCATAAAAATAACTTTATATAAGTGTTGTATAATGTCATTCATACATTATATTTATGTTATATATGTCATATTTACATTATACTTATAACCTATTTATTGTATATAAGGTTATATTTATGTTATTACGATGTTAAATAATATAATGATAATGCCAATGGGACATTATATAACTATTATATAAAATAAATAAAACATTATTATAACATTATATAACATAAATATTATGTAAATATAACATAAAATTGAAATATATATAAAAAATAACGTCAGATGATGTTTTTATAATGTAAACACAACACTATATAATGTAAATATAATATTATTTATCATAAATATTGTTTTCAAATTCCTTCCTCTGGGACCTCAATTATTAGATTTGTATCCTGACAGTCACATCCTTCAATCCCACATTCCCACTATATAATGGTAGGTGTCCATCACTACTAGAGGTGATGAAGTCAGCTCCATGATTGGAATTGAATTATGGTATTCTTACCCTTCCTCCATGGATTCCTAAATAGACCTCAATGCCTAATATCGCTCTCCCTCATAGATTAAAGATATAATCTTTAATTATGTTCATGATTCCCTCATCATATAGACACCAATTAATTACAACAATGATTGCCTTAGTAGGGTGAAAACCTTCTATTACAGGGAATGCGTCTTTGGATTTTATAGAAAAAATTTGGTATGTTAGGAATCTATAAATATCTTCATCATGACCAAACATGATGGAATCCCATGTTCACTTAATAGGGAAACATAGGGACAAGGGCCAAGGAATCCTATGATCATCACACAAGGAAACCTATTCTTATCACATAAGGCACCCTAGGAAGATTTTCTATGGAAATCCAGGATCTTCACTAGAGCTAAATCATTCTCATCACACAATTTATCCAATCCTTATCACACAACGAAACATAGGCTTGTCACCTAAGGCATATCATTATTGTCACATGAGAATCCCAAGGATCATCACATAGGGATGAGATTCAGATTCTTCTAGTGGGGTAGTACTATGATTGTCACATAGTAACCATTTTTCGAATCACACAGTAGAAATATACAATTTAAATTATAATGGGTACACCTCCCATATAAATAGTCATGTACCGGTTCGATCATAGGTTGACATCCCATGGGGATGAATCCATGTAAGATATTCAATTATGGGCAGGCATAGATTAACATCCATTGGGGAATTTTAGTCATGTTTCAAATTCCAATGGGGACACTCATGTCATAATGACCCATAATGACTTTGGTAAGGTATGATGAGAGATTTGAAATACTCTAGAACGATGACCAGGCTTTAGAGTTACCACCTACTGAGGGAGACATTTGATAGTAGGGGTGTTGGTATAGAACCTCAAAAAAGAATCCTACATAACCTACCATAATATTGGGATCAATACCCACATTTTTTGAGTTACAATGTTGACGACCATGTGACATGATTGTTCCATGAAGTTTAACATCATTCAGTAATGACCCTTATGGTATGAAATGAGTGAAAATAAGGAATAGTGTAGGGATTATAGTTTGGGATACTCAGAAGAAGTGGGTAATATCATTCCCATCACATGAGGCATCCCATTCTCAACACATGGGTCATAATGAGATCATATCATAAGGAATTATATGTTTTTTATAGGGTAAGATACATTTTAACATCATATATAGAGAACACCGAGTGTAGTTTAATGTCTTGAATTTTATGTGCCTATGATGTGAAAAGGGAATTAATGATTAGTTCAATATGGAATATTCCTTAATCTGCCTAAGGAAGAGGATGAATTATTAGATGAACCTTTTTGGTTTGCCTTTATGATTACATTATTGTGGATTATACCTGATAGGGTTCTTAGATGCTACATGGGAGGTGTGAGATCATGAGTGGGACTTACACACAAGATTTACTATCCAAATAGTGATTTTGAGCATCTGTCACTGATGCTTTCGAAACCACACTTTGTGTTAAGGTTCTAGGGATGAGTGTGCCTATTCATAGAGGAATAATTCTATTGAACTACCCATATCACAATTGGTTTCAGGGTATTGAGAAATATGTTCCATGCTTTTGGTTGTGTATATGGTTTTTTTGTGAGAAATTCTAGATCTAGTTGATGTGCTATCCATGGGAACCAAACTTTCATGAAACAATGTTTGTTAAAATGTGTCTCTAAATAGAGGCACCCTATAATTTTTTCTAAAACATTATATTTTAATGGAACCTTGAGTTGCATAAGACCAGGATCCCCTGTAAAAGTGTTCCTTCTAAAAGTCCATGGTAGGAAGTAGAAGACCGACATGTCAAATTCTTATTAGTGTGATTCTATTGCATCTTGTAAAAACATTGTTCTTCATGGATGGGAATTAAATGAAATGAATATAAAAAACTATCAAATATTTTAAAATACTAATTTTAGGTAATTCACATTAGGTCCCCACATGTGGGAATCCACTTTATTCCTTCATTATGAATGTTTTTGAATGTATACGATTCGTGAGTTGACAGATTCAAACTATAATTCCATGTCCAAATAAGTTAAATATAGAGATAAGGGTGTATATATAGGCCACTAGATCATCAAGTGATAAGTTTCATGATTGTTTGTATGATCTTTTATTTTTCTCTCTTTAATTTTCTTTTTGTGGAAGCTTGAGTTTCGTGGTGTTTGAAATTTCATTCATAGAAGTTTATCTTTCACAAATTCTACTACTTTGTGACATGATTCTCCCATACCGGCCTATAATTTATTCAATTGGTCTAAATTACTTATGATTCTTTCCTCAATGTAATTTTCAGCATCCATAACCCGCTCATAACTGGATCTGAAGAAGAATTGGTAGATTAAATTATTTGGTAAAACACAAAAACATTTCTGATTTTGATATTAATGTTCCCAAAAATATTATCAACACATATATTATAAAAAGGGAGTGGGGTCATAGAGGCTACAATGTATCTGTCATTAAATATTTACCAATTTTATATTTTTTGTGAAATTAATTCATACATGAACACCCTAAGACCGAAATCTGCAGTGTTCTCATAACCCATATTTACCTAAAGTTTCGTCCAGGAATCAGTTTCAATGAATGATGTTCAAGTATGGTAGTTCTTCAAAGGAAAAAACTCATGAACCATATGTTTCATGGAATAGACAGAAAAATTTAGAAAACATTTTAAAATTGTTTATGGGGGTTTCTAGCTACTACAACATAACAGAGGTAGATGATCGAGAAACTTCTTATCAGGTTACGAATCTATTCCTTTTTTAATCAAGACACCATGAACAATCCATTGGATAAATACCTGAAAGAATATCCACTATTCAATAGGATTACACTATATGGTTTTCAGTTTCTCTATGATATTTTGATCCTATATGCCCACCATAGTTCCCCACACTATTATTTTATAAGTTATTCAGGCATGTTTGATAAATTTGAGTTGCTAATGGTAATTTAATAAGGGAATAGAACCCCACTATGGTTTAAAACTTTTTAAACCTATTCAAGACTATCAATGGAGACAAATACACTGTTGAGACTTCACCACCCTAGTAATCTAGTATCTTCAAGGGGAGCATGGTCAATAACCAACTTGGTTAGACTAATGGTTGATAATTGCACATCATATAAAATTTCAAAAATGAATAATCCTAGTTATATTGGGTCTTAAAAAAATGAAATGTGTTTATTTATGTACTTTTCTGGTTTAGTATATGTGATGTTGTGTAGACTTCACAATTTGACGTCTTTTTGGGTCCAGACTTAGTACCAAGATTACTGAGTCGGTGGTTACCAAACACAAACTCATTCCATATTCACCATGGGGAATTCTACATCATCCTATGTAACCTCTATCGAATTGGTGGGATCCTTATCATAAGGTAAATGTATGATGAGTTACTTTTGATAGAGAACATCTGGGAGGAAGAGGGGAATGTTTTGGAACATCAAATGGCGCTATTGGGTGTCGTAGTAAGAACACAATTTCATAATCCAAGTTTCCATCTAGAAAATACATTTAAAAAGAGATTAAATTTTTTTATGAACATGAAACAGGGATGAAAGATAAGAAGACCAAGAATGTTCCTATGGGATCTACAATGAGGTAATCTCAAGTATTTCTATGTATTTTTGGAGGAGGTCCAGTACCAGCAATGGGGTTACAACATGAAGGGATATATCTCAAAGGTCAGGTTGGTGGTTTTAATAAAAAATTTCATCAATGGGTGAAAACGTATCATATGTGATTCCAATATGGGGGTGGGCACTAGAAAAATTTCCATGGAATATATTTTAATAATGAGATGTCGCATCAACCGTATTTTACCAATAATATAAATGATATGTAAGGTGATAAAACATGTCTTTAAGAAGAAAGGAACCTTGTGTTTTTACGGCCAATTCGTATTTCTATATGGGTGGGTTTCCACCCAAATGGAGTTCATGAGTAAAAAAACCCTATTATCCCTTCAGAAACCAACATATGAGCACCATTATGGAATATAAATTGTATCCATCGATGGAAACTCGAGTAGACTAGGGTAACAAAAAAATTAGAGGATTAGATTAGATTATCTGCCTTCATTTTCCTGATCTAAATGGGGTGATCGGGGAAAATAACCATGAAATATTTGAGTAGTATTCATACATTAGGCCTTTGGATATGGGGTGCTAGTCAACCATATTAATGATGTTTTCATATTTGATCCATATAACCCATAGCGATTCACTCTCCCATTTTGCTATCTTCAGTGACTCACACCAAGATCATACACGAGAGTGTCTCATGAAATACACCCAAGGATATTCAGGTATATTTGGTTTATTTTATCCCATGAAGTTTATTGAAATTGGGCCAATCATCCACTAGATGATGGTCTAATTTTACTTATTCACAATTATGCCCAATGAAGGTAATGATCATATCCAGGGGAAACATCGAGGAAACTATTAATTTGGGTGGTGCCTACTGATGAATCTAGATGTTCTTATAGAAGGTTATGTTCTAGACCATAAGAATAACATTTATCATGAATGGATTATCTTATGGATAAAACAGAAATGATGAAGGAAACTCCAAGGTCTCTTTCATTGACTCATGGTATTGCTTTTGGTTACGGCATATCTGGGAGCGGGGGGATACAGTCTTTCAAAATGATTTGGATATTGGAGAAAACATCTATCAATAACTCCCCTAATGAATAATATGGGAACAACTTTAGCATGATGGGATATCCCATATCACAATTGTGAATTATAGGGAAAGGTTAATTCCATTTTATATGGAATTTAGTAAGTACATCTCTGAATTGGAGAGGTTTATCTACTCACAGGGATAAGAATATCCCTTGAATCATTGGTCAAAGGTGATACTGGATATGCCTACCCTTAGATACCTCTTGTGTGCTGATACAGATATATATATAGAACAAAGGGAATTATATGATAATGTGTCTCAAGGAAGCATTAATGACGTCAAGTCTTCTAAGGTAGTAAGTTCAATGCCCATGATTGATTATTTTAGTTAGAAACTATCGAGGATGAGGTAAACTCATAAGACTTAGAGAATCATGGGATTTGATGTGATTTGGGTGATGATATCATTATTTTTTTATTTTTGTAGGATTTGACAAGAATGGATAATGGGGACAATCCAACTAATCTCCAACATCAATAATCTTAGAGGGGGGATAATGAGTAATCCTTATGTAAACAAAAAGTGTGAGAGATGGAAGATCCCAAATAAGAATCAACCCATATACCCTTTGGTGAGGTGAAACATAAAGATGGGCAAAAAATTTATCATTTGTGGTGTTTGGAAGGTAACATTCCATTTTAACCCTTTTTTTGAGTATGCCCTCCATTTCCTCATACTAACTCAACGTGTTTCTTCATTACATAGCTAGTGATTATGTTTAAGAAGAATTTTATAGTGGTTTAGGGGAATCAGGATTTCAAGGTCCATTCCTCTATGAAGAAGGGAAACTTAACAAATATATTTGTTATATTCAAGATCTACTTTTTCATCATATCCTGAGATTCATTTCTAGAATAAGGACTCTTGTTTTACCCTTATTGAAGTAGTGGGATTAAAGTCTCTTTATTTTATCCTGATGAATGATAGGGTAGACAGAGTGTTCGCAACACCAATTTCCTATGACAGTGTCCATTATAGCACATAGGTGGTAGAGTAATACACAAATTAATTTAATTTTCAAAATGATCCCATGACGTTTTAAAAGGAGAAGCTGGTCGAGGAGAGAAAAACCTAGGAGCTGGAGACTATGGTGGAGGTTGAAATAGATCCAATGACCATAAAGTAATAGACTGAAGGATTGGGAGTCAGACATGTAATAGATCCTAGTCCCTCATAGAGGGTTACAGAAGAAGAAAATACTAACAAAGTGATTTAGTTCTTCCCTACATATTATATCACTTAATAAGAAATGGACTACATAATTTCATGTGTTACTGAGGATAATCGGGAGATCTAGAAATGATTAGGGTGGAATACTCAAAACATAATCACTTGAATGCCACTAAGTGATTTGGTGGGACGGATGTGATCACATATCCACTAGTTTTGGAACCTAGTTAATGGAAGGGATACCCATCACATGCTACACACATTTTATTAGTACTTTTTGGCTGAGGGGTTTATCTAGAGTGGTAAAATATTAATTCTTCTATATATGAGGGAATAAAATCCTTATAAGGCATTGAGTAGGAGAATGACTGACTAGATAAGGGAATGACCAATTCAAAATATTACACCTTTTCTAGAGAAGAAACAATCCTCCTCCTAGTGGCTTAGTTTTTAACTACCAGGGTTCATTCAACATAGGAAACAACTCAGGTGGTGTAGTATAATGTTGAGTGAATTAGGATGTAGGTATGGGTAAATGAGATTCATCCCTAGGTTATTGACATGTTTGTGGAGATATCTTGGTGGAATTTTGTTTCAAATCATCATAAAATATGATGTATTAACTTAAGAGGTATGTGGCCTAGGAATAACTATAGGGGGGTCATTTTTTTGTAATTTGGGAAAGGATTTAATATGTAAATGACGCTTCATTTTTTATCAAGAAAACATATTCATCACTTGTTTTAATTATAAGTGTTGTACTTTGAATATCAATCACCTTAATAAAACAATAAAGTAAAAATATCTAATCCCACAAGAGTCATTATCACTATGGGAAACAAGAGATAAATTGAAGATAATTGTTTTACATGAGAGCACTAGATCAAGGAAGAGTGGTTGAGATCATAATGTTTCATCGATCACTATTTAAAACCCATAAAGATGTGGTAATTAAGTAGGAAAATTATTTGATTTTGATTCAATATCAATGTATAGGATGCACGAGGTAGTAACCCTAATGGTTTTAGAATCTCTATCAAGAAAAGGGAGTATAGGTAGACATAAATCATGACTCCAAGAGTCTGAACTAATAGAAAAAGGAGGATGATATGTGAGGATTATAGTTGACCGCATTTAAATCATGGCCCCCACAACTGTATTAATGATGTATTATTTTTCAAGACATGTACCCTATATGGGAGGCAAGCTATTAGATTGATTTGGTTCCACTGTAAGAGATTCTATTCAGAGTTAATAATGATATTAATTCTGGGACATGTACCCTGGATTTGAGGAATGCCCTTAGAGTATTGTTTCATCACTGTAGGAGTTATTATGTGGGCATGAAAATTAATATAGATCCTAATAAATGAGAAAATGTGTTCTAGAGGAATAATGGGAGGATCTAAAAGAGTGCATGAACTATTAAGCATTATTGTATCTTATGTTCTGATAGAATTAACAACAAGGTTGATAATAGGTTTTAGTTATATATCTTTGACCAATGGTGTAACTTTTAAGGTTATAGAAATAGGATTGTGGGGCTGTTCTTTTGATGATTATGAATCCTAGACTAGGTGGTACCTGGGGTAGTCTACTATACCCTGGGTGAAGGTAAGAAACAGAAGATGAGAATAATCCCAAAATTTCTAGACATATAACTCTAATTATGAGTTCACACAATTTAAGGTCATAATGATAGGACACATATCTCTCTATATTTAAAAGGCTCATGCATAGGAGGAGTGGGGAGAAATACATGGTTGTCCTATTGTAAAACTAAGTAGACCTATCAGGAGTGTAGGTGATGGCTCATCACCAGAGGAAAACCATGAAAATATATCACATCAATATGGATCATGTAAAAGAATTGTGGGATCCATACTAGATATTGGAAAGGATGGGGATTGATTTGAGTTTATCAAGAAACCCATGGGTAATTATATGACTAGGTTAGAGTTTGTGTTAATTCATAGGATAACATGTATTGAAATCATTATATATTCTGAAGGGAAATAATTACGCCACAAGTAGTTCATGAATGTGGAGTGATTGGTGATCAGTGACACACATGGTGGTTCCTCTCAGGATAAGAACAAAAATAGAATACATTTTCAAATCATGTGATATGGATGACACTATGTAGTTTAACATCATATGGTAAAGAAATTTAAAATATAGTTTAATATCTTATAGTGGGAATGTAAAGGAGGGACTCTTAATCATATTAATGAGGACACTGATCAGAAACATCTAATCCCATGTGAGTCATATGTGGAGGGATACTCAAGTAACATAAGAGTGATGAAAAGAATGGATAGGTCAAGGGAATGATGATACGTCGACCACTAAGATGGAAAATAAGAATTGGGAGGCAATTTAGAATGGATACCATATGGATAGTCCACCCTAATAACATAACAAAATGCACTAGAGGGTAAACAAAGGTGTTTTGAGACACTACCTGAGAAAATGGGAGTGGATAAATGTAACTTATAACTTCTATAATTACATTTAATATGGAAGAGATAGAAAATAAGTGGATATACATTGATCATATTGAAAATATGGATTCCACTATCATATCATCAAGGATAGAGGAAAAAAATGTGATTCAACCACTGAATATATATTTGAAACATGAGTCTCTTCATGTTTTTTTTGAGAATCCTTCTAGATGTATACCATAAATGGGAGGCGAGCCTTTCAAGAATTGTGTTGTCGCATTAGGGGAGTTTGTTTGGATATGTAAGATTTATTGGGAATTCATTCTATATGGAATGAATGGGAGGAAATAAATTAAAAGGCTAAAATATAGGTTCAATCACCCTATGGATACACATTTCTTCATAGTAAATTTTGATAGTTTTCACTAGTTCAAGTGGAGTTATAAACCCCCAAGAGATAGGGGAAAATGTTAGAACATTCCTAGAGGAATCCCAGGTTTCTCCCTTTCTTAGTGTAGTTGAAATTCATCTATCTCCTTCCACAGGGTTTTAAAAGTTTATAGTCGTGGCGCTTGGATCAAAGGGGAAATGGTCTCCATGACATCAAGTAACAAAGAAACATGATATGATTTAAAGATATCGAGATGAATAAAAATGATATATACGGTTAAAGTCATGTATTATAAGATAATGATCCCTAGACAGAGGATGGTGTTATTTTAATGGATTGAGTGAAAAACTACGTATGGGTTGGAGATAAAAAAATCTAGATAAAACAAATATAGGACATATAATCCATTTTAACGTCATGATACTTGAAGTAAAAGAGATATTTTATATATGAAATATGAGGTTAAATACCCAATGATATTTTAAAACATGACGCCATTATAAATAAACCACATCTTGTGAAAACACATTTTAAGATCATGATTCTTGGGACACAATGAAATTCCTTTTATGGTCTAGAAACTAAGACTGAGTCTATGTAGTTGACTGTCATATGGAAAGGATAAGGGCATAACTTTTTTAACTTCATACTATTAGGGATAGAAAAGACAATTATATATTCACTATAGTTTATTCCTAACCAGTGGGTTTAGCTAGTATATCCCTGTTGTAGGTGGGGATAGATGGTAATCCCATCATGAATTACGCCTCTTCCATTTGTTCACTAATTGTATCACATCTATTGAATGGATGAATTGGTGAGAAGAAGAATGACTTTTTCTCAGGTCACCCCATACTAGTTTTTATCCTGATGAAAATTTTTCCTATTACTTTAGATATTATGGATTCATGATAGCCAAACTAATAATGGTTAAGGGACAATATCTTTTATATTCAACCTAAAATTGGATGAGGTTTAAGGTCATATAACATTTTCCATTTGATTATAGATTTTTTAGGTTGTGAATCATATAATTGAGGTGAGGTAGCTAAAATATGACAAGCCTCAAGGATGAAGGCAGACAGTTTAGGTTCATAATGTATATACTGAAGATGTGGTAGTCTAGATGGTTGGGGTAGAACATGCTGATCATGATTCAGAATATCTAGTACCAATTTAGAAAACCTCAATGGGAAAAGAACACAATTAACTGTCATGGTAGTTAGAATAAAGTGGAACTGGATTTTAGGGTCAGACCACATAGACCACTACGATTTGGGTATACACTGTCTTGATTCAGAGGAAGGAAACGAGACAAGATGATGAATTTCCAGGTGTCAAGTCAAGGAAGAGGTGATGGGAGACTTGAATATGGTATTGAGATTCAAAATATAGGAATCACTACATATCATAGGGTATGAGAATAAATCCAAAAATAGATCAAGAAGATGATGTTTTTGGAGACTAATACCGGAAGGGGACTCCCTCTTAGGCAATGTTTAATATCATTATATAGTTTAAATTCATTTTATGGGGAAAATTCCATGAATTTTATTGTTATGCGGTAATGAAATTATAAATCTTGTTTAGTGTCATATTATGATGGAAAAGGGGTGATATAGTTTATGTGGCTCTAAAGATAATGAAAACCTGACAGGAATGGAGGGGTAAAGAGTCTATCACAACCCGAACATCCATGTAAGGACACACACATAGATTAAAGCCATAATGCTTGGACCCAAGGTAGTGAATATAATTTTATGGTTGTGTTGTATATAATGAAGAAGATGAGATAGTATATTTAAATAGATAAGATAAAACCAAATGTAAATGAAGGACTAGGGTCCCCAATAAGTTTGATTCTAGCATACATCATCTCACATGTAAGAGACAAACACTTTTTAAATGTTACGATGAGTGAAAAAAAGCGGGGCAAAACTTTTTATTGTCATTAAATTAATACTAATGGATCCTTATTCATAAATAAATAATTTCTAGATTATATTAGGGATAAATTCACAAAAACCAGGATTCCTCATTCCCACACTCCCAGATCTAGTTCTATAAACATACAATTTACATAATTAATTTAATATTAGTTGTAGAATCAAGGATATAAGATTCCATAATTTCTAAATCAATAATAATGATTGAATCCCTTACATTTGTAGGATCCTGTTATGTTTTGATCTTTGGATAATTGGGACAAAACATAAACTAATACATGTTATATCCTCGTACCAAATAAACAATTTTCCTATTATATATGAATGTTCCTAATTCTTGAAAAGTCTTTAATATCTCCCAAATATTTTTTCACACATGATGTCCTTATAAATGTGATACATTCACTAATTTTATTCATTACTAGGGGAATAGAGACACACTAAAAGTTTGATATCAATGGCTCGGTAAGGGAATATATAACTAGACAAATCATGGAATAATCATGGAATAAATACTATTATAAGAATAGGTAAACAACATGAAGCAATAATCAATGAAAAATTAGAAGCATGATATATCTATTATAAGAAATGAATTCAAGGATATCAATAAATATGATCTTATACTGATGGAATGTATAATGTCAGTCATCAAAAACAAACTATTAATGCCTTATTCCAAGTCATTTACTTCTCATCAATACAGTAGTGAAGACATCTTGCTGAATTGGGAGGAATGCACCAAAAACCCAAATTTGTTTTGTCTCATGATAAGTAATGATGCATAAATGGGATATATAATTTATGGCCTCACCCATTACCATATTACATCTAATTAATTCACCATAAAACTCAACAAGACCTTTCATATCATTCCATAAGGAACCTATTACTGAATAAAAACAAGTCTATTCATATATTAAAGAATAAAGAACATCCATATATGATCAATCCAAGTTAATAATAAAAAAATCATCCATAATTTCTATAAAATTCCCCATGTCAAAATAATGAATAACATTATCATAACCCATTAGGGTGAACGAGGTGGACGAATAAACAATACATATCCAACATTCCAATAATCATCTATATTGGAATAACAACATACACAATTCCAATACTTTTCATTATATCGTTAGAATAAAAATATTTCTTCATGATCATCATCCACTAGGAATTATGTAAAATGTAATTCTGACAATAAGAAGAACAATGAGTATATGACTAATTCAATAATTGGATAACATGATTACAATCCATTAGGGGAAAGAAAATGGATTATTTCATAAAAACATATCCTAATAAATGAGAAATATTTGTCAGAGTGTTTATCTAGAAGTAATGTATATCCACCGAAAAAGTTATAGAATACCACATAATGAAATCAATCGGAATAATACACCCAAATTATATGATGTAATATGATAGGACAATCATTTCCCAATGGACAAAAAATGAGTTACGAAAAATACTTACTATTGGGGAAATAACTAAATCAATAGCCACATGAATAGAGGAAAATTATTTCGATTGTAAATACAATGATATAAGAACCGTATAACAATAATAATATATCTACTGGTAGTAAATACCCCAAAAAAAATATTACACATAGAATGCTTTCTGTCTTAAAGAATAATAATTGAGAACAAGAAAAACATTATTAATTCAGTAAATTTTGAATAAAAATCCCTTGAAATAGTGGGATTGATTTTGAACTCCAAAAACCATGATTAAAATATAATTCATGATATTATATCTCAAATAATCGATAACAACCCATGTTTTTCATGTGTTAAAGTTTTCTAAAGTAATTTGAGCATTTTTTCGGTGGATGGAAAAAATCATAAACTTGGCTTGGAATATAGTTACGAGTTGGAACACAAAAAATTGTTGTTTTTGGATGCATTTTAAATACTGAGATATTTCTCAGGTACCCCTGTGAGTTTTGAGATTATCATCATTCGAGTGATGGGTTTTTAGAAATACCACGGGATGGATATGGTTAGTGCATGGTTAGTGATAACCATGAAATTCAATCATATGGGCCTATAGGTTTATCACATGGTTTATAAAACCATTCACATGAGGCCGCAAGATCATGTGATATTCCTAAAATAAATTTAATAGTATAACCACATAAATTTCACATGGATTTTTTAAATATGTTCTTATCTATGTGGTGTATGTGGATGAGATAGTGTAGAAGGCCACTGTTGGGGAACAATTTATTTAACAATAAATATATCTCATACTAGGTGTGGCTACTAAGAGGAGTTGGCCAAATGGTTGTTTCTAGGTTTACCAAAAAGTGTGAACAAAACATCTAACCCTTTAAAGAGGTTAATTTTACTATTTTCCCTCCAACACATTAAGGGTTATTTTTCCTTCTTATCTCATTTTTCTCCAATTCTTAGTAGCTGCTCGAGCTCCTCTCTTGGCCTCCTCCTAGGATTTAGTGGATCTCTTACATTCAGACATAGAATCAAGTGAAGTCTTTCACATTGTATTTCCACTTGTTGTTCCATCATTGTTATTCCTTATTTTATTCATTTACCTTTCCACATAATATATTATTTACATGTGGTCTCATATACCTAATTCTTAGGGCATTTGTCTATTTCTCAAATTACTACCATTCCAGATTGAATCAAATCCCAGTAATGGATGAGTAATGGTTAATAAGAATGGGTTAGGTGGTCAATATGATTTTCCCATAAATTTTTACTTTGTATAAAATGTGCTATTTTTTCTTATGCCGAACTATCCATTCATCACATTCAAAATGTGAAATTAATTAAATAGGTTCTTAATGCCTTGATTTGGTTGTCCTTAAGACCCAAATCTATCATTGGAGGTTGATTACCCTAATGTAAACCATATCTTCTCATTTATTATTATAAATAACATGAAAAATATTCCATTCTTATGTAATTAAACCACCTTAGTGGTATATTGAGTATTCCACCAAAATAGTGGAACTAATAATTGAATTGGGTGAACTATTGAATGGTTAAATTACATCACATACCCTTTATAAAAATAACTAATGAATAAGATATATGTATAAACTGAAATAGAATTGTTAATTTTTGGTTAAATGAATCAGGGTGAGTTGAATATAGCAATGGAGTCCTACTTGGGAATGAATGAATTATTAGTATGCTTGACTTAATTAATAATAATCATTTTTATGAAATGAGTCACCTATATAGGTATTCTATGTTTTCATTTTTATTGGGATGTTAAAATCAAATAATTGAATGGTTAATGGTGAGACCTTTTCACTTATCCTTGACTAAGACTCTATGACTAAACCACATTCTATTGTTGTTTTTTTAGTTCAATATAATTTAATACTTTGAATGAAATGGGATTTGGTTGATAACATTGTTTATCCATTGTTAAATTAGGAAGTGCAGTCGTACATATGGTAATTATTGGGAATGTTACCCCAAATCATTTAACTAGTAATTATTGGGAATGGAATACCTTATAATTTCACTAGTAATTTTTGGGAATTACACCCCTCATTATTGTTTTGGTACTCATCAGGCATGACGTCCCTTATCATTTAATAGATATCACTGGGCATGACATCCCTTACCATTTATTTGAGACTGATGAGAATAGAATACCTTATAATTAATCTGAGACTATTGGGAATGGTGTCCCTTTTGTTTCATGAGACTATTCAGCTTGGGGACCATTATCATTTCATATAAGATCATTGGGAATGGAATCCATTATTTAAGGTTTGAAAATTATTATATTATTATTAGGATTCCATGGTATTACAACTTGGTTCCTCACTAGAGAGTATATATATATGTGTGTGTGTGTGTGCATATATAGATTTAAATATATGAATATATATACATGATGGAATGTCCATAGATATTCCAGCTTAGGCTGAAGCGTGTATGGTTAGCCAGGTGACTTATGAAGAACCTGATCTGACTTGATTACATTAATTATTTTTTTATTATACCTTCACATTAATATATTTTATACATATGAACATGATTTAATTAGATATCATTAGTGGTGGCATGTTTATTTTATCTCACAAAATGTTTGGGCTACCATTTGTTACCTAGAAAAACCACTTGGTTATAGGATGAGACCTTGGATTGTGATTCTTTACCATTGTAATAATTTGGCAATGACTGGACATGGGAGATTAGAAGCAGTGGCTGAGAATGTACTCGGGATGCCATTCAAAGTTTGAGTCTTTTATTTATTTATTTATCAAGTCAGTATAGACATGTTTACTATATTATTTTTTTATGTTGTTATCTTGTTTATGACTCATCATGTTTATACATGGATATTTATTTCTCTTTTGTCGGGTTATTAGTTATTATTATATATCTGGAATTATTTTTCTTTAGATGTTTATATTATTCCTTCAATTCCATTTCTATGTTATATAGATCTAGAGGGTATAGTCTCCCCACTATACCACCTTTACACCCTTTCTACTTGTCTACAACCTCTTTCATATAGGGAGGAAGACTTGAGTCCATTTTTTCCACCAGCTCGGGGCACCATTTTAGTGGATCCTGGGATGGAATGTGTTAATGTGGAATCATATATTTTATTTCTATTTTATTTCTATTTTTGGATGGTATAAATAATACTAGAGATGTACTGGAACATTGTAAATATCTTGTGTTTGGGTCTAGTCAACCCATGTATGGGGTAAGAACCTGTTTCCAGGGATGAGACAATTGTTTATGTTGTTCAAAATTATATTTGATTATTATTTCCCCTTGAATAACTGATTTACATTCTTCTATATAATGATTAATGATATTTAACTCTAGGTTGGTATGGTAAGATATGACATGTGTTCATGCATCATTTCAGGCACACAAAATTCACATGTCATTAGTATAGTTATTTGTATACCAGGATTTCATGAGTATATGCCATACATAACAGAAACATGTGTGATTATTT
Organism: Viscum album; assembly: GCA_963277665.1. Lineage (NCBI taxonomy): Eukaryota > Viridiplantae > Streptophyta > Magnoliopsida > Santalales > Viscaceae > Viscum > Viscum album. The sequence continues at coordinate 612,561,362 of OY728130.1, forward strand.
AACATGATTACCAAAATACCATGCTTCTATGATTATTTTCATGTCTATATATATTCTATGATTATGATATAGAATTATTTATTACATTTCTGATATATGATTTGTTATTAAAGTGTCTTCACCGCCCTAAATGGTGTTTTCCTATATAGCATGATGGTTGAAACTTAATTAACCAATGATAAAATGTTTTATCAATGGAACAGTGGTTTTATGGGATGAAACATATGTATTTGTAATTAAATGGGTTCCAGTAGGAAATTATAAAGTGTATGGTCCTTTATAAATAGCGAAGTGTGACCCATATAATCAAACCATCACATATGGACCTGTTATGTTTTGAGAACAAATGTGAAAACCTTGTTCCAGTTACATGATTTACAATTATAAATAATAAAGGAAGGTACCTTTATATTTTAGTACTAGTAATTTATTTAAATGGACCATTTTATAAATAAAATAATTATCATATTTTGATTCCTAAAGAGAAAACATTAAATTAAATTGTAATTTTTTTTCAAACAAATTCACTTTTTTATGTATATCAGTAAAATGATACATCAATTGAAACTTATGAAGGTATGTACCTTTATAACTTAGAATGATGAACCATATAACTGAATCATTCAATTCATTACTCAACACATCTAGGTGAGTTTTTGTATTTTACACCTATTTGATATCCCCATTAATGTTGTTATAAATTTTTATTAAATTATGTTAAAATTAAATGGGATCAAAATTGTAATTTATAGAGCATGGAATATACTAATATGGAATGGATTCCCATAAAACTAGACTCTTGGTAATATTATGGGGCCCTTATAGGTTTCCTAATTTATTAATTTCCTTTGTACTTAACACAAAGGGGGTATATTAATGATATATGGGACTATTATTTAAAGTGTCAAAAACCACTTGTATTGTATTACATATAAATTTATAGTGGAATCTTATTAAACTATTTCACTTTAAAATAAGAAAATACCTTTTATAAGCTATGTGATGTATTATTATTAGGATGTTTCATTTAATTAAAATTATAATTACAACTTCAAAGGTGTTTTCCTATAATTCTTGGAATTTATTTTTTAACCAAAAATAGTTGTTAGAACCTTGGATAAATTACACTTTGAAGGGAAATTATGAAATTATTTTACTAATGATGTATGGAGTTATCAAGATAAAGTAACACCTATAGTTTTAAAATTATTTCATTATCATTGGTACATGAATTTTCCTATATATGATCATTTTTGAACAATTATAGTAAATGAGAATTGTTGAAAATAGATTAATTAAAACATTTTAGTGACATTAATGACAAATAACCATCATTTAAGGGTACAATTTAGTGTTTTCTTAAGACATTCTTTGAATGGAAACATGTGTGTTGCCCATAAGTATTAGTTATGTTCATTCCACTAATACTTATTCTTAAAGGATAAGTGGTATAAACCAAATAACTTTTTTAGAATGACATTAGTTGGAATTTTTGACACCTTGTGTATTGTGATGGGTTAGACCACTATGGTAATTCACTTGGAAATGGGAAATTGGTAAGGTTTTAAGTTGAGATTCTAAACATGGTAGGTGTTATACATTTGATCAGATTAAGTTGGGAAGGACTCTTATATAATGAATCGATAACCCTGGAAGAAGTGTGTTTTTATGGATAGTGAAACCTTGAGGGGGTATTACCTTTTATAGACTCTTGGTGAGTGTCATCTATTTAACCATTTTCATTCATATTGTGACCTTTCAAGGAGAACTCCCCAATGAAAATTCATAGAGACAATCAGGGTCTAATAGGCTGATTCTATGAATATGATGTTGTTATACGTATATTGAGCAATTTAAACCTTATAGGTCAATTTTTTCACCTTTTTTAGTTGACCTCTTTAGAGAAAGAGTTGTAGGTGTGTCATATGTCATGTAATAGATTACATTTAGTGGGATGAGGTTCTCATAAAAGTCACCTTAGGGATATGTGGGAGACCTAAATGAACTTACTTTTCACACATACCTTTATAAGGTCATCCATATTTTTTATTAAGGGAGACCTCTGAGAGTGGTTGACTCAAGGACTACATTTTATTTAAGTGCGATCTGTTTTTTATGCACTCGTTTAGAGGCTAATTTATGAAAGGTTCTTTGGTATTTCATTATAGGCATGGTGATGCTTGATTTTTTTCAAGGAACCACTTGATATTCTAGGTTATCAATACTATCTTGAATGGGAAGGACTATTTGGGTGCCTAGAACTATTGACTAGTTTTTTTAGTTGAAACGTTAATTTATGAAATGATTCCTTCATGCAGGAGGTCATTCTATAAATTACGGTACATATACATGCCCGATGTTGATGAGGGGTTCCAAGGGAGCTCATGTTGTCTTAGATACTAACATTCCATGTGGTATGGTTTTTAACGTCCCTGACCTGGAATCCACTAAACTGGTGCTCTGATCCGGGTGGTTACATGACCTTAAGCGCGCCTCCCCGTACGCCAAAGGCTGTCGACTAGCAGCGGGGGTCTATGGGGTAAAGTGGGGAGACTATACCCCCTTTTATCATAGTGATCCACAACATAAATAAACCAATAGCGGAAACAATAATCAATAAGCAAGGAAAGTGTATAACAACCATTTCAGAAAATAAATATTCCATGTCACACTACAAGTGAAAAAGTGAACAAAACCCCAAATAAGAACAACGAACAAAATCCTCAAAATGGTCTCAAATCTATGTCTGGATCCTCCACCAAGTGCTACCCATGTCCACTCAACTATATATCAAGGAACCTTTCCCTTTCCTGACCTGCAAGCATGAAGTCTTCTCGGGTACCCAACAGCGGCCCGAGCAGGGTGTGAGTACAACTCATTAGGCCACCACCAACAGTGTCAACAAAATATCCAGTATAAAAAGGTAGTGCATGAAAAAGGAATATGAATGAAAATTGCCAAGTAATTATTTAAGGTTCCATTAACCAGTTTATAGCCAAATCCATTGCCACTTCCATTACCATTCGTTTCACACCACATATCATCACTTACCATTTCATCACACTTCCATGGGTTAAACACATACATTATGTTACATGGGTCTAAGGCCAACAATCACATGCAAGAGGGTGAACACATCGTTATCCTATCTCACTAGGACTAACCCCCTCATAAAAACCGTATCCTCACCTCGAAGCCTCAGTCCGGGTGGATGAAACCATTTGGACAGTAGACCCTCAATCCCCTTTCCTAAACCGTGCATTTAGGGTGGAGTTTAGAACCTCAGTCTTAGCTCAACCTGTGGTCGTAGATCCTCAAGTCATACCCCACTCTACAAAGCCATGAACACATTCTTATATATATATATATATGTAACCATCAACTATCCATACCATTTCCCTTTGGCAAACATTATTCACAACACCCCACATGGGAATCCACATCATGCCTTAACCCATTAACACATTACCATTTCACATCATTTAACCATTCACCCAATTCCCATGTGTTATGCCTAACTCACTAAGCATTTATCACTAGACCCATAACCTATCCATTATGGTCTTTAATCAGTTTAGACATTAACCCATTTAACCCATTCATCATTTCCATGATTCAACCATTCATTCCAACATGTTTATCAAGGGCTCTATAATTCACTACCATAAGGTCACTTGTTTAATAACAATCCCTAAACCCAGGAAAAGCCGGAACATCCCATGGATGGACCTAAATTAGGTCATGTATATCCCAACATATCCCACAAGGATCATGAGGGTCCCCATTTTCCATTTCAAACAACATTATTACCAAACAATCCAAGGCTATTCAAAACGTAACCAAGGGAAAGAAAGAGCACATCTAAACATGAAAAAATATCTAAATAACTATGGGATATCACTTGTAGACCACCTACCTCAAAACCGCGGTTGAACTCACTCTTAATCAAGTCCCTAGACCTAGATCCAATCAACCATTGGAGCTTCAACCTAAAACTCACCCAAAAGATAGGGTTTTAGGGCTTCAGAATAAGAGGGGGAGAAGATACATACCCTAAACCGAAAAGAGAAGCAGGGATGGGATTATCCTTACCCAGAGATTCGATTCACAACCAACGGAACCAGAAAATCCATAGAAATGAGGGAGATCTACCTCTTGGAGATCTTGAGAGATTTGGTTCATTCTAATGGAGAAGAAAGAGGAATGGAGAGGAAATCTCAAGTGGGATCTTAAAATACCAGAGTGGAAAAATTGTAATTTTTCCCAACATTAAGTGGCTGCACAGTTTAGCCACACGGTTTGACAAACTGTGTGCAAACCATGCACATGCTTCTGACAAGAGGAGAAGGGTTGCACGGTTTACCTAGGCAGGCCGCAAGGTTTTCCCTGGCCGTGCGCAGGTTGTGCGCCCTGGCCTGTCTTGCCCATCTTTCCTTTCTTCCATTCCCCGAGCCCCGGAAACACTCCCAAGGCCTCTAATAATTCCAGAAGACATCCCTTGAAGACCAAAACAAGGGATTCAACCAAAACATAACGAAAACATACCCTTCTAAAAACTGGGATCCTACAACCTCCCCACCTTATAACAGGTCGTCCTCGAGCTGAGTTCCCAAGCCTCGTTTCTCCACCGAAGAGAAGAGTTCGGGCCACTGAGCCTACATATCTGATTCCTGCTCCCAAGATTCTTCCTGAACATTCCCATGAATCCATATTACTCGCACTAATGGCACAACCTTTCCTCGCAAGACCTTTTCACAACGATCCACCACACGAACTGGATGCTCCTCAAAGGACGCATCAGCCTCATGCTCCATATCCTCAACATCAACCATGTGAGATGGGTCAGGGTGATATCGCCGAAGCTGCGACCCATGAAACACATCATACATCCCACCATACCGATGTGGAAGAGCCAATAGGTAAGCCACTGATCTGATCCTCTCCACAATATCAAAAGATCCCACATAGCTGGGTGCCAACTTACCCTGCTTTCGAATCCGACAGTGACCCAACCATGGAGACACCCGAAGGAACACTTTATCACCCACTGCAAACTTAAGAGGTCTACGCCTCCGACATGCATATGAAATCTGTCTACTCTAAGCCCTATCCATCTGCTTCTTGATCAAGTTAACTCTCTATGAAGTCTCTTGCATGAGACTTGGCCCCAATAACTCAGATTCACTGTCCTCTAGCCAACACAATAGAGATCTACACGGCCTCCTATAGAGTGTCTCAAATGGTTCCATCTGAATCATAGCCTGAAAACTGTTGTTCTAGGAAAACTCAACTAATGATAGGTGTCTTTCCCAAGAACCACCATAGTCCAAGACACAAGCTCTTAACATGTCTTCCAACACTTGGATCGTACGATCTGACTGCCCATCTGTCTGTAGATAGAAAGCCATACTCAAAAACACCTGCATACCAAGCGCCTTCTGCAACCCTTTCCAGAAAGGCGATGTAAAACATAGATCTCGGTCCGAAACTATGGTTCGTGGAACACCATGCAATACACTATTTCTCGAACATACAGCTCACCCAATTGGTCGACTGTAAAGGTCTCCTGAATCGGTATGAAATGAGTCACTTTCGTTAACCGATCCACAACCACTCAGATTGCATCATTCTTCCATATAATCCTTGGATGACCCATGAAAAAAATCCATTGTTACATCATCCCACTTCCATTCCGGAATGGGCAATGGATTCAAAAAACCACCTGGGGGTTGATGCTCGGCCTTCATCTGCTGACAGATAAGGCACCGCGCCACGAAGCCTGCAACTTCCTTCTTCATTCTAGGACCCCAAAACTACTTTCGGAGATCACAGTACTTCTTGGTCAAAATAGGATGCACTACCCACTTTGATGCATGGAACTCCCGCATAAACTCTTCCCGCACACACTTTGCCACAACCACACGATCACAAACATGAAAAACACCTTCCACGTCGACAGCCCAACCAGAAGGTAGCTCCCCACTTTTATGTTTTTCCTTCATGGTCAAACAATCAAGATCATCAAGGTGACCTTCCTTAACTCGACTCAAAAGCATCGAATCCATCGTTAAGGAAGAAAGAGTTACTTGACCACTCTCCTCTTACACCTCCAGGTGTATCTTTACAAACAAATCCATCACCTTCAACTCAGTGTTGGAATCCTGAACCACCTGATTCTAAACCATCCTACTCAGAGCATCGGCAACTCTATTTCCCTTTCCTGGCGTGTACACCAACTCAAAGTCAAAAGACTAGAGATATTCAACCCATGTTCACTATCGAAGATTCAGATCCCGCTGTTGAGAAGATGTACTTTAAGCTCTTATGGTCAGTAGACATGGTAAACCGTTCTCCCAATAGATAGTGCCTCCAGCACTTCAAGGCGTATGCTACAGCAGCCAACTCAAGATCATGAGTGGGATAGTTCCTCTCATGGGGTCTCAACTGCCTTAACCCATAAGCCACAACCCACTCATCCGGCATCAACACAACCCCAAGTCCGACTCCAGATGCATCATAAAACACGATGTACTTCTTACCCGGCTCAGGTAAGATCAAGATAGGTGTGGTCGTCAACCGCTTCTTCAACTCTTGAAAGGAATTTTCACAATCCCCAGACCACTCGAACCTGATTCCTTTCTTGGTCAAGCCCGAGAGTTGTGCTGCCAAGTTAGAGAAATCCTGAATGAACCTTTGGTAATACTCGGACAAACCAAGAAAACTACGAACATCAGAAACACTCTTGGGCTGCTCCCAGGATACAACTACCTGCACTTTCTCTGGATCCACATTCACACCTGCCTCCAAGATGATGTGACCCAGAAAATGCACCTCACCTATCCAGAATTGACACTTTGAAATATTGGAGTATAGTCGATGCTCTCTTAGGGTACTCATGATGATATCAAGATGTCGGCCATGATTGTCATGATTTTTTGAGTACACTAAGATATCGTCAAAAAAGACAACCACAAACTGATCTAGATAGGGTTGAAAGATTCGGTTCATCATGTCTATACACACAGTCAGTGCATTGGTCAAGCCGAAAGGCATTACCACAAACTCAAACAACCAGTACCGACTCCGGAAAGCTGTCCGCGGTATGTCAGAAGACCTCACCTTCAACTGGTGATAACCTGACCTCAGATCAATCTAAGAAAACACTGATGCACCCCTCAACTGATCAAACATGTCATCAATTCTATGAAGAGGGTACCAATTTTTCACCGTCGTCTGATTCAACTTTCGATAGTCAACACACAGCCTCAATGACCCATCAAACTTCTTTGAAAAAAGCACGAGATATCCCCAAGAAGACGTACTAGGACAGATAAACCCCTTACGCTCCAACTCCTCAAGCTGAACCTTTAGTTCCTAGAGTTCTTCTGGTGCCATTCGGTATGGCAGAATAAAAACCAGCTCTGCTCCCATCAACAACTCTATTGTGAAGTCAACATCCCTCTCGGGGGTAACCCCGAGAAATCCTCAGGAAACACGTCTTGGAACTATTCCACCATAGGAGGGAAAATATACTGTCCCCCTCTTTCATTAACATAAATCATGAGACATGCCACTCGAGCTGTGATTCTACTCTTCTGTTAACAAAACGGCCCTACACACCCTTCTCGAACATCCCATTCTCCATGGTGGACATAAGTGTCACCCTCAAGTGACCTGAATGATACTCTGCGATGATAACAGTCTATATGTGCCCGATACAACACCAACCAATACATTCCCAAGATTAGGTCAAAACCTGACATCTCGAGAATGAACAATTCCCATAGAAAATGATACCCACCAACTTCCAAGGCACATCCCTTGCACTGCTTGATATCCATAACCCTCACTCCCAACGGGGTGTCAATTGACATAACTCCACACACCCCCTCTATAGGTAAACCCAACTCTACCACAAGTTGAGAAGAGATAAAAGAGTGTGTGGCACCTGTGTCAAACAATGCACTAGAAAATTAGAAGCTACAAGGATCATACCTCGAACAGTTGACGGTTCGGCCTTTCCATCAGCAGGCACAAACTGAACTGCCTGAAGATGACTTGCCCCACTACCCTAGGCTCCCGCATGAACACCTTGTGCCGCACTGCCCTGCTGGTGTGAGAAATATTTCCCTAGAGTTCCACGTCCACCGCCCCTAATAGTACGACCTGTGGAGATCCAACTGCCTGCTTGATACGGGGAAACTAATCCCCTTCCCGTATCTGGTATCTACTTTTCCTCATTATGCTCACCCGTCTTCCGAGGGTTCCTGCAGAACCTCTGCACATGCCCCATTCTTCCGAACGAATAGCACTCAACTGGAGGTTGAGGACACTGACCATGCATATGCCCCAACCTTCCGCACTCATAACAAAAAACATGGTTCCCACTCTCAGAAGCTGACCCCATCATTCGATCACCTTTCTAGAAACTTTCTAAATGGCACTTCTGACCTTTGGAAGATACACCACTTTTCCTCCTTGCTGGCACAAAAAGCCCACCACCCGAAGCTCCCTTCAGGTTCCCTTCAGAGATGAGTTCTTGATCCATCACCTCTACAAACCTCTTCAAGTGGAAGATATTTACTTGAGACCTGATTTCATGTCCCAGCCTATCCTGGAAATGCCTTGCTACCACTACCTTATCCCCTGCTAACACTGGGACAAAGCATCTCAAATAAGTGAAGTGACTAGATTAGTCCATCATCGGTAGTGATCCCTGAGTCAGGCTCATAAACTCTACATCTCGCTCCTGCCTCAAATTATCTGGATAGAAATGATCCAGAAACTTCCCTGGAAAACGTTCCATGACATCCCCACAACCTGCTCGGTCTGAGCCTGAATGTCCCACCAACACCATGCCTGGCCCCGCAACATGTAAACGGCCAGCTTTACTCACCTTTCAACAGGGGTCTCCAGATGATCCAGTATAGTCTGGATAGACTCCAACCAGATCTCTGCTACCTCTGGCCCACCCTCTCTAGTGAAGGTCAGAGGGTGCTACATGTGAAACTCCCTAGTCAACTCAAACATACTCGGTGCAACACGCCCTGGGTCCCAATCCATCATCTGCATAAGGCGTGCCAAGTTCTCTTAGAGCTAGTCTTATCTACATTCATTGATCACCACATTTTCGTGCTCTTCTACAGGAGGAGTGTTCTCAGCTACATCCTCTCATTTCCCAACTAGCAATCGATGTCATGGTGGCATCTCTCTACATTTCCAAGCACAAGATTTAGCATGCATACCATAAAACATTCACAACTTCCTCAAAAATATCTTTACCAGCTACAACAACCAATTTTCATATGCTAATTTAACAACATTAGCACCTCAAATTCACTGCCCCGACCGTCCATACCTCGGGCCATAGTCCACATGGGGTAAAGTACCATGCACTACCACTAAACTCACATAATGTTTTACAAAACATTTTCTACTTCGTTCAAACCCTTATGATTCATTAAACATCATTTACCCACTTGTTTTATTTCATTCTTCTCATTATTTCTTGGTTTTATGAAATGCGTGATGCACCCTACTTTCTTACCACACACACCCACCCCATGTGTGTGTCTAACACGATGCATTCCACCTATCTCCCTAGGTGCCTACAATCATGCAAGAATGAAAATCTTCGTGCCATTAAAGGCCATGCGCCAAATATCATAAAATAGTCGCATAAAACCACATGTGCATCACCCAATGGTGAAATATCATCAACTGTAACAACACACAACCAAGAACAATATTTCCCACCCAGGGTGACATGGGTTTTCCCTCGTACATGGGTTAGATACTCCCATGAAAGAGCTCATTACCAAGGCCCGACACATCTTAACCCTTGGAAACCTATCCCAAATAACAAGACCTCAGATAAGGAGAAGAAAGACCTCCTATGATACCACTTTGTAAAGTCCCCGACCCGGAATCCACTAAAATGGTGCTCCGAGCCAGGTGGTTACATGACCTTAAGCGCGCCTCCCTTTATGCCAAAGGCTGCCGACTAGCAGTGGGGGTTTATGGGGTCAAGTGGGGAGACTATACCCCCTTTTTATCTGAGTATGCCACAACAGAAATAAACCAATAGTGGAAACAATAATCAGTAAGCAACAAACATGTATAACAACCATTTCCAACAATAAATATTTCATGTCATACTACAAGTGAAAAAGTGAATAGAACCCCAAATAAGGACAACGACCAAAATCCCCAAAATGGGTCGACTCCATGTCCAGATCCTCCACCAAGTGCTACCCATTTCCACTCTACTATCTATCAAAGACCCTTTCCCTTCTCTTGACTTGCAAGCTTGAAGTCTTCTTGGGTAGCCAACGGCATCCCGAGCTGGGTGTGAGTAAAACTAAGTAGGCTACCACCAATGGTGTCTACAAAATATCCAGTATAAATAGGTAGTGCATGAAAAAGGAATATGAATGAAAATTTCCAAGTAATTATTTAAGGTTCCAGTAACCAGTTCAGAGCCAAAGACATTGCTAGTTCCATTACCATTCATTTCACACCACTTAACATCACTTTCTGTTTCATCACACTTCCATGGGATAAACACATACATTATGTTAAATGGGAATAAGGACCACAATCACATGCAAGAGGGTGAACACATCGTTATCCTATCTCACTAGGACTAACCCCCTCATAGAAACCATATCCTCACCTCGAAGCCTCAGTCTGGGTGGATGCAACCGTTAAGAGAATAGACCCTCGGTCCCCTTTCCTAACCCGTGCATTTAGGGTGGAGTTTAGAACCCTAGTCTTAGCTCAACCCATGGGTGTAGATCCTCAAGTTATAACCCACTCTACGAATCCATGTGAACATGCTTATATATATATATAAGTAACCATCAACCATCCAAACCATTTCCCTTTGAAAAACACTATTCACAACACCCCACATGGGAATCCACTTCATGCCTTAACCCATTAACACAGTACAATTTCACATCATTTATCAATTCACCCAATTCCCATGTGTTATGCCAAACTCACTAAGCATTTAGCACTAGATCCATAACCTATCCATTATGGTCTTAAATTAGTTTACACATTAACCCATTTAACCCATTCATCATTTTCATGATTCAACCATTCATTCCAACATGTTTATTAAGGGCTCTAGAATTCACTACAACAAGGTCACTTGTTTAATAACAATACCTAAACCCGGGAAAATACGGCATATCCCATGGATGGCCCTAAATTAGGTCATGTCCATCCCAACACATCCCACGTGGATTGTGAGGGTTCCCATTTTCCATTTCAAACACCATTACTACCAAACATGCCAAGGTTATTAAAAATGTAACCAAGGGAAAGCAAGAACACAACTAAACATGCACAAATACACAAATAACTATGGGATGTCACTTGTAGACCAACTACCTAAAAACAGTAGTTGAACAAACTCTGAATCGAGTCCTTAGACATCGATCCGACTACCCTTTGGAGCTTCAATCTAAAACTCACCCAAAAGATAGGGTTTTAGGGCTTCAGAACAGGAGGGAGAGAAGATACAACCCCTAAACCGAAAATAAAATCAAGGATGGGATTAGCCTTACCAGGATCTTCAATCCTCAACCAAAGACACAAAAAGCACCTCATAAATGAGGGAGATCGACCTCTTGGAGCTCTGGGGGAGATTTGGTTCGTTCCAAAGGAGAAGAAGGATGAATGGAGAGGAAATCCTAAGTGGGGTCTTAAAATCATGGAGTGGAAAACTTGTAATTTTTCCCAACTTTAAGTGGTCGCATGGTTTAGCAGCACAGTTTGACAAAATGTGCACAAACCGTGCACATGATACTGCCTGGAGGAGAAGGGTTGCACGGTTTACCTGGGAAGGCCACACGGTTTGCCCTGGCTGTGCGCAGGTCGTGCGCCTTGGCCTGTCTTGCCCAGCTTTCCTTTCTTCTGTGCCCCGAGCCCCTGAAACACTCCCAAGGCCTCTCATACTTCCAGAAGACATCCCTTGAAGCTCGAAACAAGGGATTCAACCAAAACATAACAAAAACATAACCTTCCAAAAACCGGGATCTTACATGGTTAGTGAGTAGATAGGAGTGGGATGAGGATCGATGGTTTCTAGTGATGATGCTCATGGGAATGATGATCTTGATATTTGTGTAAATTTTAAGAAATATTCATTATGATAAAAAAAAATATGAATATTAATAGGGAACTAAAAGATGATTGACCAGTGGTTGGACCTGGACATGATTCTTTAAAGGCGTGGTGTCGAGAGTTGAGTAGAAAATCAAGTATAGCCCGTTTTAAATGAAGCATGGATCAAGAGAGCGGTATATGTATATCAATGGAATATTATTTTACTCCAAGTAAATTGTAATCATTCCCCATACCTTAAAAATTTCCTGAGTATGTTGAGAGAGTTTCAGTTATACACTGAGTTTCCTAACTATCTTTCCTTATTGGATGTAGATAATATTAGGTTTTTTAACTAAAAGATTATTTTTAATTAATCATTATTGTTCATAGCATAATATTTTCCATTTGAGGAATATGACCTTAATTGGGAGTTAAAAATCTATGAATTCCATCAGAACCATTCTCGGGAAGCCGGAACGATTAATGGGTTACATATGTTTTACTGCTTAGGGATGAGTGGGTCCTTAACAATGATAATTGTTATGATCAAGGATAACAGGTACAAGGGATGTGGTCATCAAGATATTTTTTAGCTAGTGAGACAACAAGGATCCACCTAAGGTGGAGAGAGGGATGTCATTCATAACCAGTGACCTTCAAATGAGAATAGTCATAGAATATTCAAACCAATTTGATGCCATCCATTATTTATTTTGGATGATATATTTGGGATGGAACCAAGTACATATGGATTTCTCAATAAATTCTAGGTATATGTTCAGGCACAGACTTTGTGGAGTTTTAGTATGATTTTTAGACCTGAGATGTCTTGTAATAATCTAATGGTCTTAGATTATGTAATTTCTCATGATTGTGTTATAGCATGATGATAGTTTTATTAAGGGATATTTTTTAGAGGTGATGCCACCAAAGGTTGGAAATTTTCTCTAGTGAATGTTCCTAGAATGATCTTATCACACATTGGGATAAAATGCTTTTGGAATTTAGTTTTAGAGAGGCATTGGCTATTAGAGTTGATAATTTTTAGAAATAATCATCCAAAGATGATTCGACTTGATTTTACTCTTTTTAGTCAAATGTGGTTAGTGAGGAACCACATCAAGAACACCTTTCAATTAGGAAAGGTGTAATTTAATGGTTGTTCATGGATTTTCATGGAAGTTCTAGTGAAACCAGTTGGAGTTTGGTGGATTGGAGTTTTACAATTTTTCAAAAATCAAGGACCAAGGGTAGTGTCATTATGTGTAATATTATAAATGTTTATAGAGAGTATCTAGGACACTAATGATGTGATTTTGTATTCAATTATGACATTGGAAATACAATTCTTCTAAATTGGCCATTAAGGGTCGGACATATTTTAGAGAACACCAGAAGATGGTTGATGGAAGAGATAATGTCGTGATCGTGTATTGAGTTAGATGAACTCATGAAAGTGTTCTCTAGATTTATCATCCATGGTTATGAGGTTTGGATCATGTTTTAGTGTCTTATTTAACATATTCTTAATGGGGTTTTTTGAGTAGAATTGGGCCTTTGATAATGAAACATGATAGTTTGAGTAGAAATTCAGGGCCCAAGTAGGCCCCATGGTGTGTTTTTTGTCCATCAGGACTTCTTTGGGATGATAAGTTCTAAGGTGGGTAGGTTGTAAGGTCATGTGCTATGGAAAGTTTGAAAATTAACCAAGTAATTTTATCTTTTCATTTGGTGTATGGAAAAAATAATAAACAAAGAATTGAAATGTATTTCAAAAAGTTAATATAGATAAAAAAATTGGATGGGGTTTAAGGACCAAGAGATGTATTGAGAGTCCAAGCGTGTTTCATGAGATTTAGGCATCACATGATGTTTTTTAATACTAAGGGAGGCTCACATTTAGTTCATGTTTAGTTAAAACCATTCACCTCAAAAATATAGGAATGAAGGGCTATCATGTGGTTTACAAAACCATGCACCTGAGGCCGCAAAACAATGTGAGATGTATGAAATAAATTATAGAGGAGCATCGTATTGCCTTCACATAGCCTGTATAACTATTTTTATTTTTCATGTTGGGTGTGAGGATGAGATAGTTTCAGAGGTTATGGATGGTGTAAAGTCTCTTTATCCATGTACAAATCTCATACGAGGTGTGGCTCTGATGAAGAGTAAGCTACACAGTTGGTGCACAGTTAACAAAACCGTGAATTCAAACAGTGTTCCCCTTTAATTGGGTGATTTTACCATTTTCCCTCCAAACCATTATGGTTTAATTATTCTCCTTCTCCCTCTATTACACCACTCCTCTATGCTTAAATATATCCTCTATTAGGCTCCTCATAGGATTTGGTAGATCTACTTCATTCCGACTCAGAATCAAGCATTGTCGGTCATGTTAAATCACTATAGGTTAGTATATCATTCTTCTTATTCATTTTCATCATTTATATTTTTTATATCAAATTCAATTTAATTATGATATCATATATCCTATATAAGGTCGTTTTTCTATTTCTCTAATTTCTCTCATTCTGGAGAAATCAATGCCCAATAATGGAAGAGTGAAGCTTTCAAATAATGAGGTATGTGTCAATATACATTTCACATAATGTTTCTTCCTTTTCAAAATGTGTCATTATGACACATGAAATACCTTCCATGAATCACATATAAAATGTTAAATTAATTAAATAAGTATATAATACATTGATTTTTTTATCCTTGAGACCCTAATACATCATTGTAGGTTGAATACCTAAACTTGAACCACCCATTTAGGTGTGTTTTTATAAATTCCTTTAACAATATGACTTTATTATGTAATTAAACCACCATAGTGTGTTGATTATTCCACTAGATTAGTGGAACTTGTAATTTTATTAGGAAATATTTTGAATAGTTTAATTTCTGCAATTTACATTTAGTAAAATCCCTAATCAATTGGGTAATTGTGTATTCTTAAATGGAATTGTTCAATGTTGGTTAAATAAATTATGGTGAGTTGTATATAGGCATGAATTCCTAGTTGTCCAATAATTAATTATAATTATTCTTGGTATAATTATGAATAATTTTTTATATGAAATGAGCAACCTATTATAGTTGTGTTATGTTTTCCATTTTACTCAGTTGTTAAAATTAAATAAGCAAAGGGTTTATTGTGATACCAAGTCACTTTTCCCTTTACTAGGCCTATGTAACAAAACCACATGCTATGGTAGGTTTGGTTTATTTCATTATAATATAATTCCTTTAATGAAATGAGAAGTTTTTCAAATCACCATTTTACCTTATTAAATTATGGAGTTTACTTGTAACTATGTTAATTATTAGTCATGGTGACCCTCATCATTTCACTAGTAATTATTGTGCATGGATTCCCTCATAATTTCACTAGAAATTCATGGGAATGGAGCCCCTCATTATTTAATTAGTACTCATTAGAAAATACATCCCTTACCATTTAATAGAGATTTTTGGGAATGAATACCCTTATCATTTATTTGAGAGAGATGGGAATAATGTCTCTTATCATTCATTAGATACTATTAGGCATGGAATCCCTTATATTTTACGATACTGTTGGACATGAATTCCCTTAACATTTCTTCTATGATCATTGAGCATCATATCTATTATCATTGGGAAAGGAATCCCTTATTTAAGGAATGAAACATATGATATTATTATTATGTGGATACCTTCATAATACGCCTTGTGTTTTCACAAGTTCATGTAGATCTATGAATATATAAATTTATATAAATTAAAATATGTAAATACATGATAGAATTTTCTGAAATTTTTCTTCTTATAGAGAAGTCGGTGGGTTAACTAGATGTATTTTGAGAAACCTAAGCCCAATTTATTACATTTATTATTTAATGTTTTTTTAATATATATACACATGGATCTATACTATACTAATGGACTCGATTACATTATAAGTAATTGGTGGTGGCCTACTGAGTTTATCTCATACCCTGTTCGGGCGGACGTTTGATACCTAGATATACCTCTTGGTTGTAGGATGTGACCTTGGAATGTTATTCTTTGAAGTTGTAAAATTTGGTCTAGGAATATACATGGGAGATTGGGAGTAGTGGCTGAGCATATACCCAAGATGCCTTCTAGAGTTAGAGTCTTTTATTTATTTATTTATTTTGTTAGTTTATCCATGTTTATTTTATTACTTGCTTTATATTTTCAGATTGTTTATGGATCAACAAGTTCAGAACTGGATGTTTATTTGGAATTTTAGGATATCTATTATTATTATAATTTTGACATTTAATTATCTTCAACTATTTATAATATTCCTTTAATTCATCTACTATTTTGTATTGATCCATAGGTTATAGTCTCTCGATTGTTCCACCTTTAGACCCGGAATGCTAGTCGGTAGCATCTAGCATACAAGGAGGTGGTCTTGAGTACATGTCATCTACCATATCATAGTAACATTTTATTGTCTCTAAATATGTGATGTGAAATAATTAGTATATATAACACATAAATGAAATTAGGTGCATAATATTGAACATTTTTCAAAGAGAGGATTTTGAGATAAAAACTCATACAACCTTTGGAATATTGGAACCAAAATACCTTGAGAAAGATAACAAGAACTGGGAAAATAATATCATGAAAGATAAAACAATAATTATATAAACATTATAGTGGTTTTTTATGTACATCCTATAAAAAACATGATGTAAAACATAAACAAGCCACAATGGAAGGAAATTGAGAATGAAACCCTTACCTTTCCCTGATCCATTCTATACATTCACTAAACATACTGAATAATTTAATTAATTCTATTAAATACATACCCAAGAACATTATTCATAACTATAACCATTTATACTTCTAATTTATAATCACAATATATATATATATATTAGTTGGTTTTCACCTCTTTTCATCAATCGGTATATGTAATATCTATTGGATGAACTAGTTTAAAAAAAGTGTTGGTATTCATTTTTATTAAAAAGATTATAATTTAAATTTAATTAAATGTATAGGAATATATGTTATATTATATTAATAAAGGTAATAATTCATTCCATGGTATTTTTGGTTACAAACCATGAATATGAAATAAATGATGAAAATGTTTTGGCGGTTTTTGATGATCAAGGTGAGTTCTCATATTTAATGAATTGTGTATTCATATAACATATCTAGAAAAATATAAAAATAATTATTTACACATTTATATCGTATTATAAATGTAATTATGTTCCCATAGTCCTTCATGAGTTAAATTTATATAATTTTTTAATTTTGTGGTTAAATCGACCCAAACATGAACATACCCTAATTTAATGAATGATTAGGAGGTGATTTTTTGGAAATATCCTTTCAACAGGTGCATAAAGATAATATTTAGTGTCATTAGTGTGATATATCAGAAATTTATATAATTATAAAAATAATTAACGTATTTTAAAACATTACATAATTTGAATAAAAGATTATCCTCTTTGAAAAATAATTTAAAATGATTAAATTAACGATGATCATTTGTTGATCATATTGTTGATATTTTATTAAATTTTTACTAGAAAAAATAAATTATATCATAAAAATCATATTTATTCTTTAATCTCATACATAGATCTAACCTTCCAAGTATGTTAAGGACAATTAAACACATTATGTTGTAGGGGTGGTACTTTGCACAACAAAAAAACAACGATTTTTTTCTTAATGGATGGGGTATATAAAAAAATATTAATATATTTAATATTATAATGATAAAATATTGAAATTATACAAGTATCATTATATTAGTGTGTATATAATTAATTTTAAATAAGATAAATATGGATAAAGGCTAAGTAGTTGATAACACTAACATCAGGTAGTTAAATCTTCCTGGGAAGCATCCTTTGATATGAATGACTTACGCTAACTAATGGTTTCAAAAATCTTTTCACCATATAATATGATTCTTTTAGGAACAAATTGTAAGAGTTAAAAGATAAAAATATACGGAAATGTTTTTCTTCAAGTTGTGGATATGCTACCCTTTCATAAGTGGAGGAATGTTTAGTTTTGGGAGTAACTCATACATTTTCAATAATGTTAGGTTACTATTTAATTGTTAAATGATGAAAAATCGAAAAAATATGTTATGAAAATGATTTTGGATTGAAACTTACCTCAACCAATCCTTTTTAGGAGACTTTGAGTGTTTTATGATTTTTTTTTAAATTTTTTGTCATTTTACCCAAACATAATTTTACCTTGGTAAATAATTTTTTAACCTTACTAATTACTTTTCCTGAAAAATTTTAGGATTGAAAATTGTATCTAATTTGATTCTTATAATTTCAAAATTTAAAATAACTTTATATAATAAAATTTCTAATGCTGTAAAATTTCATTTTTAAAATAATGAAACATAATCGAGTAAAACCAATTTTTAGAGAAATAATATTTTTAAGAATTAAATTTATATATAAGGAAAAATTCTATTAGACATTTATTTTAACTAAATATATTTAATTGTTATAAAAAATAAATTTTAGCAGGCTTACAAGGTAAGACAAAACCGAATCTCCCTTAAAAAATACCTGATTTAATGAAGTGAAGGAAAATAGTTTTTATATTAATGTGACATTTTAATTTGTTATAAAAAATTTTTACATAGGTTTTATAAGTTCAAATAATATTTTAAAATAATAATTTATTTAATAAAATTAATATTTTATTAAATAAATGTTTTTTTAAATTTTTGGTCATTATTATATAATAATAAAGTCAATAATGTGGTCTTTAATAATGGAAAGCCCATGTTTAAGGAAGGTGTATTGTTTATTCACCGAAGCATTGAAATTGCTTCGGTACATGAATATGGAAGCATGAACAATGATATTTCTGACTTTACACTGTTTTAGACTCTTGGTGTAAGTGGCAGGGGGAGGCAGCCGTGTGTGATGAAGTACATTAGATGGATCCCACCAATCCGTGATTGGTTGAAGGTCAATGTGGATGGAGCGGCCCATGGTGCATCGGGCCTGGCTGGCTGTGGTGGAGTTTTCCGGACTTCCCGGGGCTTTGTGAAAGGTTTCTAATTTCATTACATTGGGATTGGGCATGCTATTGAAGCAGAACTTTGGGCGATTATAAAAGCAATCTGGTATACGGTTCGATGTGGCTGGCGAAAGTTATGGCTCGAGTCGGATTCCTCTGTTGCTGTACAGATCCTGAAGGATCGGTCCAGGAATGTCCCATGAAGAATTCTACCTGCTTGGATAAAGTGTCTCAAGCTAGCTAATAGGATTTGTGTTGATGTATCACATGTATAGAGAGAGGTAAATCAGGTTGCTGATGCTCTTTCTAAAAGAGTGATTATGGAGGTCAGTTCCAACTGGTCTTTTGTGTTACCCAGTTATTACAATGGCCTAGTGCATGATGATAGTGTTGGTGTTGTTTATATGAGGATTTGTAAGGCTCCACTTCTTTGAGTTGTACTCTGTTGTTTACCATTTTTTATTAATAATTTGGTGGGAGCAGGATTTTCTTGTCTCTCGGACTTCTTGGCTAAAGTCAAACAAATTAAATGTTTCCTAAAATATATATTTTTCAACGTAAACTGATATTTTTAGAAATATATCAGAAATATGTACTAAGTAAATTTTAATATTATGAATTAAAAATTATTTTTTTTATTGATCTAAAATTAAAAAATTCAAAAAAAGTATTTTTTAATAAAATCATTAAATATAATTGAAAAACTATTTTAATTTGAAAATGACATTTTTAAATTTTATCTATAATTATTCCTATTTCATTTCATTTACTAACTAAATTTGTGTTCACCTGTTATTAATATCAATTTTTATTTCATTAATCATATGTATCTTGAAAATAAATTCGTATCTTATAAAAAAAAATTCTAGAAAAATATTTTTTAATCATTAAATGATATTGTTTGACATTTTATGTGAAATAATTGGATTTAATTCATTCTATATGTATCCTTTATTTTATATGTATATATGATTTATAGAGTAATTACTCGGATTCTTTTCCTCTAATTCAACGACTTGGTTTTTAATGGTTATACATAAATATTTATATTTTATCTTAATATATTATGGTTTGGTATAATTTTATTGTTTCCTAGAGAGAAAGATATAAAAACATTTTCTTATTTTATGGTAATAATGTATTATAATTTTTGTTTGTTATATTCTCCCCCATTAAAAAATTGTTTCTACAAAATTTGAATCATGAGATCATATTAAATTTTATACGTAACTCATAATTAATCAAACATCACTAGGTGATCATGGGTTTATTAAAGACATAATTTTTTAAAATATACAAAAAATTATTATAAGTTATTTGTAAATGTGTCTTACCAATTGATAATTTCAAATATAATTTTTATAAGGGATGTTATCTAGATCTATATGTAATAACTTCCCACAAAACATATAAATGATTTATATGATAATCATACCACTAGTATTTTTTATTTATTACTCAATTTCTAGTAGTTTGTGTAAACATACATGAAATAGGACTCTTGAAAATTTAGAGTGAAATATCACTATATTGTTCATTAGTAATAGTACCATTGGATTTTCCATGTTCAAATGGTTTTTGGTGACTATATCCTTTATTATCACATGGATTGGGACATTAAGTCATATAATTGTCAAGAACCATCCTCGGGGCCAATGTCGTGACGGCCCCAGGCCCACCTTCCATAGGCCAGGGGCTGGCGACTAGCACGAGAGGCGTAAATCCCTAATCTTGGAAGGCATTGCCTTTATAAAAAGTAAACACACACAATCAAAGTACACAACTGGAGGAAAAAAACTAAGCAATAATGTATATAGAAGAAGTGATGGAAAGTAAAAGGGGTCGGAAATACAAGCCCAAAAGTAAAGTAAAGGTACAACTGAAAGAAAGTACAACTGAAATCAAGTAAAGCAGCTACTAGGTCATCCTTCGGGGTTCCTACCTGGGGGTAGGTACATATGGCTTCCTCAACACTACACATCCATCCGTCTGCTCCCTGCACCGTCACACTAAGTGGTCTGCCTCCGGGTACCGTCTAGTCCTGCTACCCTCTACCTCATTCAGTGTTGTCCATCGACTACAACCAACACAACAAGGTGCGGGCATTGCCTATAAAGGGGTGAGTATAATGATACTCAATAGGGACCCCGAGACCCTCAAGTCTCACAATATCCATCAAGGATAACCACAAAGTAAAGAATAAACGTATAACCCTTACTTAGGTATATGCCTAAGCATATACCTATGTTATCTAGTAACCCATATCAATCACGATGTAAACACAAAAGTCACTGACTCAGCTCAAACTAGGATTTTATTCTAGGGATAGTAGCAAGTAACATCTATAGTCAAACTGTAAGAATCTCGGCTGATGGTGTACTCCTCCTCTATAGAGTACAGTGGGCCTTCTGCATTACACAGAGGTGCTTCCCACCTTCTGGGACTACTATGGTACTCCTCCTATCGAGTATTGTGGGTATGCTGCATCACAAAGAGGCACTCCCCACTGTGGGTCTGCCGCGTCACATAGAGGCGCTCCCCCTTGTAGCCTGCTGAGGTACTCCTCCTATCCAGTACTGTGGATCTACCACGTCACACAGAGGCGCTTCTCACTGGGCAAGTCGAAACACTCTGGGTCGATAGGTCAATAGTCATCAGGTCTCAACCAGCTACTAAGTCTCTGTACTCTGCTCGCTCATCTCTAGGAGGATCCGCTCAACGAGCTAGGGGTCGACACTTCAACTTTCACAAAAACCCAAGCAAATGTATCTTAAAGGTCCGCCTCGTCGTAGGGATCTCAATGCAACAGACGACACGTCAATCAGATGCCATGTCTGTTAGTTATTGGCATTTCCGTTCTAGGGGCACCGTTAGTTTTTAGGTTCAAACCAACCCAACTGTACCCCAACTATGTCCAAACCTCAAGTGGGGTATGCCAAAAGATCCTTCTCACACTAAGATTTCTGTCTCCATAGAAGATTCGTCAATCGGGACACCCGTAGCCCAAGATATGGGTGAAAAGTTAAAAATAGGCCAAAGTGGGTCTAGGTCCGGTCCGACCCAACCGGACTGACCCAGACTGAACCGGGTCCGGACCAGTGTCCGACCCCATCCAAGGGTCCGACCCGGTCTGAGGGGTGGCCCGGGCCGAGTGGGCGGCCTGTCCCGAAGGCGGCCTGACCTGAGGGGGCGGCCCGGCCCGGCTGTTAGGCGGCCCGTGTGGCCCGAATGGCTGGCAGCCCACGTGGCCCAGATGGCCATGCTTGGGGGATTACACAACCATGTCTTCCACAAAGGCCGACATGCGATGTCGGCCCGGTCCCACCTGCAGCGTGCACTGGTGGTCGGGGCATCCAATCTCACTCTTCTGTTCGCCGCGGCCTATGGTCGCGGTTCTTCTCTGGCGGGGCATGACGGCGCCGTGCCCAGCCCGTCCGACCGCCGCGACCCGCCTAGCCGCGACCATGTTCTATGTGCGGCATGACAGCGCTACGCCCCTCTAGTGACTCAGCAACATTCACACCACTGGTTTCCTTCGCGGCTAGCCCGACGCCGGTCGGTTTCCTTTGTGGTCAGCCCGATGCTGACTGTCATTGCTCCGCCTCCATCATCATCAAAAGACAACAAAAAGGGTGAGGGTTGGGCCGGGTTTGTGTGGTCCGAGAACTACCCGTTATAGGGATATCAAATGAAAAATCTAATTCCATAAATTGAACTTCGAAGGACGAGAATAAATTCTACTCAAATACCCTACATCGTATGATGATAATCGTTGACGAAGTCAAGGAAAGGTGAACGATGTACCCTTGACGTCGGGAAGCATATGGGGTAGGAGACCGAGGAAGAAGCGTTGTCGGCGTTCTTCTTGACCAAATCCTTCTCTTTTGGCTCGGTCAAATATCTAAGAAAGAGTTCATCATTTTTTGGTGGATGATGAAGAGGCATTCTTCGTGGGTGACGATTCTTCATTGGAGAGTTCTTCTCCTCCCCAAGATCCAACAAAATTATAACCAAAAATAATAGAGGAATCCTTTATTATTTGTGGTCACAACAAAACAAATAGTTGTGTTTAATTAAATGAGACAACTCATTTAATTAATGGTGTGAAATTGATTCAAATTCAAATTATTAGAGGTGGAGAGTTTTAATTAAATTAAGAGAGGTGTCCAAATAATTAATGGGGAGTTAAAGGGGTTTTAAAACCCATGTGGGCCCCATCAAGGATATCCTCCCAAGGGAGGTTATTTGCGGGTGGGCCCCACCACCATAACCTTTCATGGGAGGTTATGTTTTGTTGGACCCCACCTCTATCCTCCCCTTGTATATTTTTAACTGCCAAAATAAAAATAAGCAACACTTGTTTTTATTTAAATTTATTCTTAAAAACTCCAAAAAACTAAAATCCATTCTCGACCAAATGTCGTCGAGGTGAAAGTTTTCTTAAGAGAATATCGATGCTGCGAGTTCAATGGTGCCCTTGTATTTCAATTCCGAGCACCGATTCAAAAGTTATAAAATCTCGCTCATATGTTTACTAAACGTACCCGAAAAAAACATCAAAAATTGATTCCGGGCACACCGGGCCTCGGAATCAAGTGCCGTAAATTCTCGCAGACTCGTAAAAATCCAATGAATTTAAGAAAAAATTTCTACTAAATTTTTGGGTCTTTAATTTCTCCCCAACTCAGGTATTTACATCCCCATAAGCTATAACTTGAACTCAGGGAACAAAAGGGGGTACTAAGCACGCATCTGAGCCTCCTGCTCCCATGTGCTCTCCTGGAGGTTCCTGTGCTACCACTAAACGTGCACCAGAGGTATCAAATTTCCATGTAGGACCCGCTCTTATTGATCCTCAATCTCCACTGGAACCTCCATGAAAGTCACCCCGTCATCGATGTCAAAATCTCTGTAGTCGATTATGTGGGAACGGTCATGCACATATCTCCTCAGTAGAGACACGTGGAAGACGTCGTGCACCCAATGCAACTGAGGTGGAAGATCCAGGCGGTAAGCCACATCACCTACTCTGCTGAGGACCTAGAAAGGTCCAATGAACTGTAGAAATAACTTGTCAGCTCGGCCAAATATCCATAGAGCTCATCGAGGTGAGACCCATAGAAAGACATGGTCACTATCCTCGAACTCCAGAGGTCTCTGTCTCCTATTATCATATGACTTCTACTTGATATGTGTAGTCTTAATCTGCTCCTAGATGATCTAGACCTTCTTTTTGGTAGCTCGTACCATCTCTAGTCCCACTAGTGCTAACTCCCCTGGGTCTGTCTAGCACAATGGCGATTTTCAAGGTCGACCATACAAGGAATGAAAAGGTGCCATACCGATGGTGGAGTAATAGCTGTTGTTGTAGGAAAACTCCACCAAAGGTATGTGGTCCTCCCAGCTACAACCAAAGTTTAGGACACAAGCACGGAGCATGTCCTCGATAGTCTGAATGGTCCACTCAGTTCGACCATTCGTCTGATGATGGAAGGCAGTTCTCAGACGTAGCTGTGTCCCGAAAGCCTCCTACAACCCCTTCTATAGCCAGGAATTAAACCATGTGTCATAGTCAGAGAAAATATAAGAAGGTACTCCATGAAAATGCATAATCTCTTGCATATAGTGGTGTCCTAAGCTCTCTACTGAGACCTGCTCTCTGATTGATAAGATGTGGGCCGACTTGGTGAGTCAGTCAATGATTACCCATACTGAATCGTGACTCCTGGATGTACGTGGAAGACCTGTCATGAATTCCAGGGATATCCCATCCCACATCCACTATTGGACCTCTAGGGGATGAGCCTAGCCTATTGGTACCTAGTGCTCCGCCTTCACTTGCTGAAAAGTGAGGCATCAAGGGACAAAATCTGCTACCTCCTTCTTCATACCTAGACACCAGTGTTGTCATCGAAGGTCCGGGTATATCTTCACCACTCCTAGATGTACCGGTTGAGGGGACATGTGAAACTCCCTCAACACTTTCTCATGAAGTGAAACTGGTACCATGGTATGTCCTTGGAAGAGGATGACGTGCTCCCCACCTTCAAAAAATCCATCAGGTGCATGCCCTGTGGATATTTGAGCACGCTGCGTCTCGCAGTCACAGTCCCCATGTTGCGCCTCTTTGACTCACTGATGTAGTGGAGGAGTGACTATAAGAGACTGTAGATATGCTTCTCCATCCCTATCCACAAAGGATATCTGCAAGGTAGTGAGCCAGCTACTCTGTTGCCTCTCCTAGCAGCTGAATACCAGTCCTCCTGCTGAGCACATCTCCAACAACAATTCCCTTCCCAGGAGTATAGACTATCTCGAAGTCATACTCCTGAAGGAACTCAATCCAACACCGTTGTCTCTGGTTCAGGTCCTTCTGAGAGAAGATATACCTGAGACTCTTGTGATCAGAGTACACAGAAAAACGTTCTCCCATCAGGTAGTTCTGCCACACCATCAAGGCAAAGACCACTACTTCTAACTCTAGGTCATGGGTAGCATAGTTCTGCTCATGTTGTCTCTGCTACTAAAAACCATATGCGATCACTACTCACTCATTCATTAGGACACACCCAATTCCAGTCCCGGATGAATCGTAGTAGAAGCCTTAAGATGGGGTCACTATTCAACCTCTACCTCAGCTCTTGGAAGCTCTGCTGGCATCTCTCCAACCACAAGAAGCGTTGCCCCTTCTCCGTCAAGGCTGATTGTGGTGCTACAACTCGGGAGATGTCTAGAGTGAACCTATGATAGTATCCAGCCAAACCCAAAAAACATTGTACCTTCGTCACACTCCTGGGTGGCTCCCAAGCAAGTACCACCTCAATCTTCACTGGATCTACTGTAACTCCATCCTCTGAGATGACATGTCCCAAGAAGTGAACCTCTCAAATCTAAAACTAGCACTTCAAGATCTTACCATAAAGCTGGTTCTCTCGGAGTGTGTCCAACACCACTTGCAAATGGTAGGCATGCTCCTCCTTAGTAGTCGATTAGATCAGAATGTCGTCGATGAAGACTACGACAAAGCGATTGAGATAAGGCTGGAAGATCCTATTCATGAGACACATGAACACTGCTAGAGCATTGGATATGCCGAAGGGCATAACCAAGAACTCGTAGTGGCCATACTGACACATGATGGCCATTGTTTTCACGTCCTCATCTTGAACTCCGAGCTGGTGATTGCCTGATCTGAGTTCTATCGTCGAGAACCATCATGCTCCCTTGAGCTGATCAAAGAGGTTGTCAATCATCGAGAGTGGTTATTTGTTCTTTACAGTCACCTGGTTCAGGTGACGGTAGTCAACACAGAGCCTCAAGCTCCTATACACCTTTTTGGGAAACAGAATCAGGGCTACCCAAGGAGAAACACTGGGCCGGATGAATCCCTTCCCTTGCAAGTCCTCCAGCTTTACCCACAACTCACGAAGCTCAACGGGAGCCATCTGATATGCGGGAGTAGATATCAGTGTCGTCCCGGGGTACAAGTCTATGTAGAAGCCCACCTCTCTGTGAGAAGGTATTCCTGTAACATCGTCTGGGAAAACATCCACATACTGGTCCACCACTACAGGATAAATCAGGCTCTCCACATCAACTGCTCCGAGGGTAAGGCAAGCCAACTAGTGAGTGATCGGCTGCACCCTTCTCTGAGTAATTCCGTCCTATTCTGAAATGGTTCCTTTATCACCGGTGAAGGTGAACCTAGTCCCATCCGTGCGTACACACTAAACTTTGCACCTAATACAGTCAATCTTAGCATGGACTGTAGATAACCAGTCCATACCCAAGATGAAGTCGTAAGGCCTCGGCGCCGCTACGAGGAGATCCCAGCCGAAGCTCTCGCCTACTAGAGTAATCTCACACTGCCAGCACCAATGTGTAATCATTGAGTCTTCTCATGTAAGAGTCTTTAGCCGTAAGGATCAAGCCAACGGCTCCATCGGAATCTCCGAGCTCCGAATGAGGGAAGTAGAAATAAAAGAATGACTGAAACCTGTGTCTATAAGAACTGTAGCTATGGTGGAGTAGACACAGATCATACCTCGAATCATCTCCGAAGTGCCATGGTTGTAGGCCTTAGCTGCCTGAAGCTGAGATCTTCCCTGTCCACCTGCTCCCTACGGTCGGGGTGGACCTCTTGGTGGTGGTGGAAACACCTTGAAACATCATCCACCGCCAGCTACTCGACCAGCTCCTCTGCCACGTCTACATATGCCCTGTGGACCGCCTCGATCGAACCTTTGTCTCTGGCTGGGAGGTCCATCAACAATCTTCTGATCATCTGAGCAGCGGGTTAGATAGTCACGAGCCATGTGACCCTACCCACCGCATGAGTAGCACTGTCTTCTCTTGGAATATAAGTCACTACCCCGGGTGCCCTGAAAAACAGATCCTGAGTCATGCGGTCATCCACCCATGGGTCTAGTCCTCTTGGACCTATGTGTCATCTATCTACAGCCATCTGTAGAAGACTCAACTTCAAGTCGATGAGTGGTAGGTCTCGCTGCTAGTGACTGCTAAGGAAGGAAACTCTCCATTAAGAGGGATCTCTCTAACACCCACGCCGGCATCAGGATGCTGAGGGAGATCATCAATGCCATAATCTCTCACCTGATCCCCTGCTCGAAGGTTCGGGAACTGAAGAATGGGTCCCGCACCATATCTATGTAGCATGAGAGGTCGGTGAACCTCGCTGAGTACTGCGCCACTATCATGCTACCCTATTGTAGATGCAGTATCTTCGGTATCTGTATCGCTCGTAGGGTTGCTGGAATAAAATTCACCCAGAACATGCTCTCGAAGTCTGTCAAGAGTAGTGTCACCTCGTCGTGGACCTGGAGCATCAGGCTCCACCATCTTCCTACTACTACTTAAAGGAGACTCCCAGCAAGGATCACCATAAGGTCTGCTGGTGTCCCTACTAGAATGAAGAATCACACCACAACCTCCAGCCAATTCCCATAGTCCTGTGGATCCATCTCTCCCTGGAACCTGGGTGGCCTCTGGCACTAGAACTCATGAAATGCGCTCAAGCGGTGTGCATCATCTACTGTTGGGGCTGGTGGCATCGGTGGACCAATGAGAAGTGGAACCTCTGCTGCCTCTGCTAGTAAAGGGCTCTACACTGAGGCCTCATCGCTCGGTGGGTTGTCAGAGCGTACGACTCTCGGGGATCTACAAGGAGGCATTCTGAAAGAAACAGATGCAACACGGTCAAATGATTATACCTGGTGAGATGACCCAGCTGAGCTTACTTAAGAAAACTTTTAAAGACATGCACGCAATCTGTGTTTTCATGCACTAAGTCAGAAATCAATATTCAGGGTCCTGGTGTATGGATATGTCGGCCACCCGCACCAACACTGGACTCCCTGAACTAAAATCCACACTTAGTACCCTTAACACTATTGCTTCACATAAAAAAATATCACAGTTCTAAGTTCTGAGGTAGAACCGACTCCTCGGATACCAATTTGTCACGACCCGTCCTCGGGGCCCGTGTCGTGACTACCCCAAGCCCACCTTCCATAGGCTAGGGGCTGTAGATTAGCACCAAAGGCGTAAATCCCTAAACTGGGAAGGCATTTCCATTATAAAAAGTAAACACACACAATCAGAGTACACAACTGGAAGCAAAATAGTAAGTAATATTGTATAAAGAAGAAGTTCTGGAGAGTAAAAGGGGACAGAAAAACAAGCCCAACTGTAAGGTACGGGTAAAACTAAAAGAAAGTACAACTGAAAGCAAGTAAAGCAGCTACTAGGTCATCCTCTGGGGTTCCAACCTGAAGGGTAGGTATAGATGGCCTCCTCAACACGACACGTCTGTCCGTCTGCTCCATGCACCATCACTCAGAGTTGTCCGCCTCCGGGTATCGTCCAGTCCTGATACCCTCTACCTCAGTCAGCGTTGTCCGTCGACTGCAACCAACACAATGTGGTGCGGGCATAGCCCGTCCAGGGGTGAGTATAAAGATACTCAGTAGGGACCCTGAGACCCTCATGGTCTCACAATATCGAGCATTGATAACCACAAAGTAAAGAATCAATGGATACCCCTTACTTAGGTATATGCCCACACATATACCAAAGTTATCAAGTAACCCATCTCAATCATGAGGTAAACACAAATGTCACTGACTAATCTCAAAAAAAAATTATTCTAGGGATAGTAGCAAGTAACATTCACAGTCAAACTGTCGGAATCTCAGCTGATGGTGTACTCCTCCTCTATAGAGTATAGTGGGAAAGTCACGTCATATAGAGGTTCTTACCACCTTCTTGGACTACTATGGTACTTCTCTTGTCGAGTATTGTGGGTCTGCTGCATCACATAGAGGCGCTCCCCACTGTGGGTCTGCCACGTCACATAGAGGTGCTCCCACTCATAGCATGTTGAGGTACTCTTCCTGTTGAGTACCATGGGTCTGCTACGTCACACAGAGGCGCTCCCCATTGTGGGTCTGTCACTTCACATAGAGGTGCTTCCCACTGGGCTAGTCAAAACACTCCGAGTCGAAAGTTCAGCAGTCGTCATGTCTCAGGAAGCTACTAAGTCTCCGTACTTCGGTCGCTCATCTCTGGGAGGATCTAATCCACAAGATATGGGTCGACACTCCAAATTTAACAAAAACCCACTCAAAGGTATCTCAAAGGACCACCTCATCATAGGGATCTCATTTCAATAGATGGCGCGTCAATCGGATGGCCAGTCTGTTAGTTATTTCATTTTTGTTCCAGGGGCCCGGTTGGTTTTTAGGTTCAATCCAACCCAAACGTAACCCAACTATGTCCAAACCTCAAGTGGGGTATTTCAAAAGAATTATATCGCTCTAGATTTCCATCCCCGCATACGGTTATTCCATTGGACACCCATAGCCCAAGATATGGGCGAAAAGGTGAAAATAAGGCAAAGCGGGTCCAGGTCCGGTTCGACCCAGCGGGACTGACCCGGCACGACCCGAGTTCAGACCGGAATCCGACCCGGTCTAAGGTTTTGACACGGTCCGAGGGGGCGGCCCGGACCGAGTGGGCGGTCCATCCTGAAGGCGGTCCAACCCAATTGCAGTCCGACCAGAGGGGGTGGCCCGGCCCGAGGGCGGCCCAACCCGGCTTGCTAGTGGCCCGCGTGGACCGGCTGGCTGGTTGCCCACGTGGCCCATTTGGCTGGGCTGCGTGGCTCAGCTGGCTAGCCCGTGTGGCCTGAAATGTTTCCCGCGTGGCCCAGCTGGCCACGTATGGGGGGTTACACCACCTGTCTTCCATAACGGTCGGCGCGTGGCGCCGACCCAGTCACCGCGGGACCCTTTGGGTGCTGCCTGCGGTGTGCACCAGCGGCCGGCTCAGTCGGCCACCCTCCTCTATCAGATGCGGCCTATGGCCGCGGTTCTTCTCTAGTGTGGCGCGACAGCGCCGTGCCTAGCCCGTCTGACCGTTATGGCCTACGTGGTTGCAGCTCCTTCCGGTGCAGTGCGACAACACCGCGGCCCGGTTCTCTACGCGGAGTGATGGTAGTGCGCCCCTCCGAAAACCCAACGGCCTTCATGCTGCCAGTTTCCTTCATGGCCGGCCCGACGCCGGCTGGTTTCCTTTGCGGTCGGCGTAATGCCAACCGTCGTTGCTCCACCGCCGTCGTCAACAAATGATAACAACAAGGGGAGGATTGGGCCGTGTTCTTGCGGTCAGAGCCCTCCTCATTATGGCGATATCAAACAGAAATTCTCAAACCATAAATTAAACAATGATGGATGGGAATAAATTCTACTCAAATCCCCTACCTCGTATGATGATAATCATTGACGAAGTCGTGGAAAGGAGGATTTCGTTACGTTGACGTCGGGAAGCATCTGGGGTAGGAGACCAAGGAAGAAGCGTTGTCGGCATTCTTCGCAATTAGATCCTTCTCTTTTGGTTCGGTCTAAGATCGATGAAAGAGTTCATCGTTCTTCGGTGGATGGTGAAGAGGCATTCTTCGTGGGTGACGATTCTTCGTTGGAGTGTTCTTCTCCTCCCCAAGCTCCACTGAAATTCTAACCAAAAATAATAGAGGAATCATCTATTATTTGTTGGCACAACAAAATAAATAGTTGTGTTTAATTAAATGAGACAACTCATTTAATTAATGGTGTGAAATTGATTCAAATTCAAATTAGGGTAGGTGGATAGTTTTAATTAAATTAAGAGAGGTGTTGAAATAATTAATGGGGAGTTAAAGGGGGTTTACAACCCGTGTGGGACCCACCAAGGATATCCTCCAAAGGGAGGTTATGTGCAGGTGGGCCCCACCACCATAACCTCTCATGGGAGGTTATGGTGTGCTGGCCCCCACCTTTAACCACCCCTGGGAGATTTTTAACCGCCAAAATAAAAATAAGCTACACTTATTTTTATTTAACTTTATTCTTAAAAACTCCAAAAAACTGACTTCCATTCTCGACCAACTACTGTTAAGGTGAAAGTCTTCTTAAGAGAATATCTGCACTGCGAGCACAACGCTACCCTCAGATTTCAATTCCGAGCACCGGTTCAAAAGTTATAAAACCCTGCTCGTACGTTTACTAAATGTACCCGAACAAAACTTCAGAAATTTATTTCGGGCACACCGGGCCTCAGAATAAAATTCCATAAATTTTCGCGAACTCGTAAGAATCCCATGAATTTATGAAAATTTTCTATGGAATTTTTGCATCTTTACAATAATTCCCAACAATCTTTCAATTGAAGCAATGAATTTTTATAGATTTTTTATTTTCCATAAAATTGTGAGTTTGATGACCTTCAACACAACACTTATAGAATTTACCCATCCATTTAAGTCAATTTCACCAATTTTTATTCCATCATTTTTGACATCTAAAAAAATTTAATATTATTTCCTTTATCATCTTGCTCATTGAATTGATATTAGATTCGATCATTCTATTCTTCGGTGTGTTTTTTATTTTAGTTATGTTCATGTTATTAATCATAATTCTTGATATATGTTTTCACATAATTAAAAAATCTCTCAATCCAGACCATATACCATTAGGTTGTTTGTTAGTATAGTTTTCTAATTATCCATTGAATCCCTTGTAATCATGGTTCATTTAAGATCCATCCATTAAAAAAACAAATGTTGTTTTCTTGAGTGATGATAATTATAATATAACTATCATAAATAACCATATTAAAATTTATCATCCATATGTATCACTTTATAACATTATCATGTTAGCCTATTATTCATCAAAATTAATTTTTATCAAATTTAGTTCAACCTATATCACTAACAATTTAACATATATCATTAATAGTTCAAACTAGGTTACTTTTTGTTGGATTCTCTCATACTTATCAACCTAATAATTAAAATAGATACCCAAAATTACCATGAACCTTCTTAAAATATTTTAAACCAAATAATTATTTAAATTAATTCTATCAAAATCTAACTTATACGTCATCACACAACATCATTAATTATTAAAATCATATACTCAATTATGTATATAACCTAATCATATACTCCCAATAAATCCCATTTTGAAAAAACTATCTAAATCTATAAGACATTAAACCACAATGATATTATATATTCCTTTAAAAATGAACTCTATTTAACCCTGAAATTGTTTTATCCACTAGTCCATAAGGTCACACACTAGTATCTGTGTATAATAATCCAAAAAAATGAGATGAAACTCTCTAAAAAATATCCTGAACTAATCTTCAATTCCATGTTTAACAACTACTATCTAACATAATTATTCAAAATTAGACCACCCTTTATTATTTCAAAATCATGTTTATATTTATCTTAATAGTTATCCAAACCTTAATCACATGTTCTCAAATAGTTATCATATAAAATGAAATCTTTTCATAACATCATTTACTAATGTTATTTATACCATTTAACATATTATTGAGAACCATTAATGAAAAAATAGTGAAGAAATATCCGCATATGTTTCCCATAATACTCAATAAAATTTAGAAGTTAAAAAATATTGTTGATACATATCCCTTCACAAATTAATATAGATAATAAATTCAATAATTAATTTCTATTATTATATCAACATCACTACTATATTAAATATTAGGAAACTCAACATTTCTATCATAATAGGAATATTATAAATTTCATAATTGTTTACGTATGCTCCATTATTCTATTATAGCATGTAGTGGTTTTTACATACAAACCTTTATCAAATTCGTCTTCAGATCTTATTTCAACCAAATAATAAAACCAAAATTTTTATGATAATATCCAAATTATGAATATGAAAACATCAATATGAATATGTATTACCTTATGAAAACATTTTTTTTAACATATGATAATTTTATATTAACCCATGAACCTCTTTATTGAATCCATGGGTATCCACAATATTTTTTATATTAGGTTATAAATCCTGATTTGTTAAAATCATTATTAAATCTACCATATTGTTTTTTAAGGATAATGTGATTATCCAAATCATATACCCCATGTGTTTCTCACTGAGTGAACATTATTAGGCTCACTCATCAGGAATCAAAATAATTATTGAGTCTATTATCAAGAAATCTTTTTTAGTGTGATTATACAGAGGTGAATCTATGACATAACTACATCCACTTTCTAGTATCCAAAAAATGTATTTATTTATTGAAAAAAACTACACAATAAATACTTTACCAAATACTTAGGATTATATCTAATACATTGACATATTCCTAGGGTTTTTAATGTTGGTTTCTTATCTTAATCCCCAAATAAAATTTATATTATTTACTTAACATTAAATCGTATACTTATCCAAAAGGGTTATAAATACCATTGAGAATATTACCAAACCTAACTTATAAATCCTTATATTATCCTCAACAAACATTCCAATATTCAAAGAAAAATAAAACCTTTCTTTGATAAAAATTGTGATTCTATAGATCTACATTTCTGGATCCAGTACCATAAACACATACTTTACATATTTTCTTTGATTCAAGTAATAAAATCCTAGAAATAACCATAAATTTTTAAAAAATCCAAAATACCTAATTAATATCTTACATATAAAGGATCCTTCAATGTCTAGATCATCAGATAATTATAGTAAAACCAAATTTATAAATCACATGTTGATTGTATCAAATGGAAATTTCCCCATTATATATAAAACCAACTAATTCAGGATAATTATTTAATGTATCCCACAAATTCTATCACACTTTCAATATTTATAAAATTTTCACATGTAATAATTTTATTTATGATATATGGAATTGAAACATAATAAAAGGGTGAACTAAAATTATTAATAAGGGAATATATAACTGAATCAATCGTGGCATGGACATGGAATAAATATTATGGTAGGAATAGGTACACAATTGAATTACATAATAAACATGAAATTGTTGGAATGATATATCTAAGAAGATAATTGAAAACATCTATATCAATAATAATAAACTCATACTAAAGCTATACATAATTCTGGACATTAAAAAACAATTATTCAGATATTTACATGTCATCAAAGACCATAATAAAATCATATTTCTAAATTGGTAAAGCATACACCAAATACCCAAACCTATATTGTTTCCTGAGACATGTTAATACATCATGGGGATATATAATTCTAGGCCCCACCATTCACCTAATTATATTCAACTCATAAACCATAAGAATCAATAATACTTTTCATAAAAATTTATAAGGACTTTCTTATTGAATAAAAACATGGATCTTCTTATTTTGATGAATACATTATATCAATACATGATAAACCTATGTTTGTAGTCAATAATCATCTAGAGTATCAATAATTTTCCCCATTTCAATAAAAATGATAAAATTATCACAATCCATATGGAGGAAAAAGGTTTTTGGATAAAAAATATGTAGTCAACTTTCCAATAATCATCTATATTGGAATAAAAACCTACATAATGTCATTAATTTTTATCATGTAAATAGATTAAAATATTTATCAGCGAATATAACCCAATATGAATTATGTAAAATTTTATTTTCACACCATATTGAACAGTGATTACACAGATAAATCAATACTCAAATAACTTGATCAAAATCCATCTTGGGAAGGAAAGTGGACAATTTCAAAAGAAAATATCCTAATAAGTGAGAAAAATTTATCAAAGGGTTTATGTGGTAAGAATTTATCTCGTATAAAAATAATAAAATAATAACACATAATACAATCAAATGGAATAATTTTCCCAAATTATAGGAAACAAGTTTAAATAATAACCATAACTTAATGAATGGAAATCGAGTTAGCAAAAAATTCTCACTATAAGGGAAAAAATTAATCAATAACCAATTTAACATGAGAACATGATTTAGATAGTAAATACCATAAATTATAGAGAGAATTATTTAAATATTTATTTTTTATTTAAGAATACATTAATGTAAAACATGGTGCACACAATATTTTTGTCCTAAAGAACCAGAATTGAGACCAAGAAAACTCATTAAACTTTAGAAACTTCTGAATCAAATCCCCTTCAAAGAGTGGGATTAAAAAATAAATTTAAATAAAATTTATAAAATATTATTCATAAAATAATTATTATATATACCAAATTAATGAAATTATGTGTATAATACAAAACATGTCTCAAATAGAATAATTTTAGATGAAAATACCCTTACAACATTTGGAAAATTAAAATCAAAATACCATGAGAAATATAACATGAAATGGGATATTGAGTATCGAAAAATATAACATAATAATGATTTAACCATTAATGTTTTGTGGTATGTACCCTATATAAAGGAAAACAAGGTTTATGTCATAAACAAGTCTTAATGAAAGTAAATTGAGACTCAAACTCCTACCTTGTCTTGATCTATTTTTAACTTCAACCAAACATCATAAGTATTTAAATTAAATTCATTAAATAAATAAAAATGAACATTATTCGTTTATATAATGATTTATAAACCCCATTTATAATCAATATATACACATATATATTACTTTGTTTTTACATATTTTCTATACTATGTGTATGTAATCATTATCGGTTGAACTAGTTTTATAAAAATTTAGTTTCTATGAAATATTATAAAAAAATTAATCATAAAAATATAATAAAAGGTTATATAATATATATTACATTATTTTTATAAAGGGTATAATATATTCCATGGTAGTTTTGGTTATAAACCATGAATATGACCTCAGTGATGATAATGTTTTGGAGATTCTGGTTGATTGAAGTGTATTTCTTAATTAGTGAATGAATATTAATGTAACATAAAAAGATCTAAAAAAATCATTTTTTACAAATTCATATCCTATTATACTATAAATTATATTCCCATTTTTATTACTGATATAAATTCATCGCATTGTTCAATTAAATGGTTAAACGGTCTGAAACATGAATATATCATTATTGAATTATTGATTGTGTGGTGGTTTTGTTGAAATATCATCATAATAGAAAAATAATTATCTCATTTGGTGTTTATTAGTGAGATATATTCGAATTCAAAGGAACTATAAGATTATTTAATGGATGTGAAAACATTATATAGTCTGAATAAAATATTAAACTCCTAGCACACTTATTTTAAATGGTTAAATTTAACATTGATTATTTGTTGATAATATAATTTATCATTTCTTAAAATTTTCATAAAATAACCAAATGATATCACACACTTAATATTTATGCTTTAATACCTTATTTAGATCTATTATTATAATCAAGAGATGAAAAATAAAACATGTTATGTTGTGGCGGAGGTAGTTCACACAATACAAGAACAACGATTTGGTTTTTATTAATGGATTGTGTATATGAATATTAAATTATATTTACCCCAATATAGTGAAATTAGAGTTTATAAATTGTAATAATATAATTATAATAGTATGGATTGAATCAATTTGAAGGATTATAGTTGAGGGGAATATATTTTAGTTGAAAATACTCACGTCGGGGAATTGATTTTTCCTTGAATGTATCCTTGGGAATATAGGCCTTATACTAAATAATGATGACCAAACTATTTTTAATGTAGGGTAGGGTTATATGAGAGTAAAGTTTTCATATCTTCAAGTTGAAATTCAAAGGAAAACAAGTGTCTTGAATTGATGAATATGTTACCCTTTTATAAATGAGGGAAATGGTACTTTTGGGAGTAACTCATACATTTTCAATAATTGAAGGTTACTTCTCATATGTCAAAGGGATAAAAATGGAATAAATATTAGTGGAAAATAATTTTGAATATAGATTTATATCAAATACTACTTTTTATAAAACATTGACTGTCTTATGGCTTTATTAGCTTTTATTCTTTTATGAAAAATTAATTTTAGCATGGTAATTAATTTTATAACATTAATAATAAATTTTAAGTATAATGAATTAGATGGTAAATTTTTCAAAATTTTATAGTTATAGATTCAAAATTAAAAATAATTTTATTTTTTGAAATTTGTATTTATGGGAAAAGTTAATTTTAAATTAAAAACACAAAATCTTGTAAATTTTTTTAAAAAAATAAAATCTTTAAGATTTACATTTATATTGAAAATAAAATTTTCTTCGATAATGGTTTTAATGATATAAATAAGATTATTATAAAAATAAAACATATGAGGATTTCAATGAATGTCAATAGTAAATATCCCTTGAAAAATACATTATTAAATGAAAATAACAAATATTATTTTTATGTGAATATAACTTCTTAATTTGATATAAAAATATTTAGCATCAGTTTTATAAGTTAGAAGAATATTTGGAAATGAGTAAAGTTATTACCTAAATTAATATTTTATTAATTTAAAGGTTTTATAATTTTATTGGTCATTTAAATATAACTGTAAAGTCATACAAATTACATGTTTCATGAAAAACATATTTTTCAACAAATAAACATCATTTTCAGAAAATGATCAAAAATTAATATAATATCAATTTTAATATAATGATTAAAAAATGATGTTTATACTTATTTATTTCCAAAATCCAAATTTATATTTTTTTTATGAATAGAATCCTAAAATAATTTAAAACCCCATTTAAATAAGAAAAATGAAATTTTCAAATATGAGATATTATTATTTCTATTTTGATATAATTTGATAACTATATTTCTCTTATCCAATTATTAATATAAAAAATAATTTATAATTAATCATATTTTTCTTGAAATAAGAAATTTTTATCACATGAATGGAAATTATTTAGAAAAATCTATTTGTAAAGATTAAATGATCTTATTAATCATTGTAGGTAAACTATTTAAATTTTATTCATATTAAAAGTAACATTTATTTTCTATATACATATAATCCATAACATTGTTACTCATATTAAATATCTATAATTCTATTTCAGGGTTGTTAATTTTCATATATAAATATTTATATTTCATCTAAATATATAAAGGTTTGGTTTAAATTCACTATTGTTTGTGGTTCAAGCTATTAAACACATTGAATTATTTAAAGGTAATCATATATTAAAATTAGAGTGTTACAAAAACCCTTAATAATATGGGATTCGTGCTTGATATTGGAAACAAGGAGTCAATTAAGACTAACTACATCACATCTAAGCACACAATAGAGGTGAAAAGTTTGGTGTTAGAATAACACATTCCCCATCGGAAGAGACTTAAAAAATAGAATCCAATTTGGCAATAACTCATAAATGAGTAATTTATTTTTCCACATGAAAAAGTTCATGAGAATAATAACACATAGGGAATTGAATTCCATCATGAAAAATCATATGTAAAGGATGTAAATCAAAACTTCATGAATATAAATTGGAAATAATAGTGAGAAGTAAGTTGAATATGAATTCAAGCAATGTTTTTTATATCTAGGTTCCACTACCACACTGTCAATAAATGGGGAATGAAAAATTATGTTCGACTACTTACTATATCTTCGAAAAATGGGTCCTTTTATATTTCTTCAGGGTGTCCTTCAAAATGTGTACCCTAGAAAAGAGCTAGGACTTTGGTGCACCATTCTATTACCGCAAGGGTGTCTATTAAAATGTGGAGGATGATGGGGTTCCAAATCAAGGAAGTCTTGAAGTGTGAGAGTGAATTTGTAAGGATATCCTGGTATAGTTAATCACTCAAAGAAATATATTATCATGCATTGAGAAAATCATATGGGTTATCAATACTAGAAAAGGTCGAGCCTACCTCCTATGACCAGTGTCTTCTTGGTTCCCTGTGAGAACAAAAAACATTAAGAATTGGTATTGATCATTAAGACAAGGTGTAGATGATGAGATGATAATTGGGAAAAGGTGTTTTGGTTCAAGAAAATATGTTTTGGAATAAATATGTATACTGAGGAATGGGAAGGAAGCTATACATAGTTCATAGAAATGGTGTCATAGAAGATTGGATCTAAGGGAGGGGTTGTCCTATTGGAGGAGGAGGATTAGACAATTCAATAGTTTCATAATTATATTTAATGATGTTGGCTACATAGTTTTTGTTCATGCTACTAGAACCAAAATTGTTTTAGTTTAACATTGTACTTCGAGGACATTAATCATGAGATTTAATGTCATATGGTATGGGTGATTTTTTATGTATTTTAAATTCTTGTAGCTAGGACTAGAGGACATTAAATATGTGGTTGAGTGAAGATGAATCCTTTGAAGTAGATTAATTTCATGTAGAATGGAGTTAGGTTTCATTCAGTTTATGTTTAAGTGATACATACTATTACTTTATATTTTAACATCTTATAGTAAGGTTATTGAAGACATAGTTTAACATCTTGTTGTATGGTAAATCTTCTATGATGTTTCGAAACATGTATATAGTATATGTGAAACAACAACAAGGTTATGTAATTCACATTTTGAGAAATCTTGTTTCAATGGGAGGTGTGATGTGATCCCCATCCATGGTGATCAATGAATATGTACTACTGGATTAGACCATAAAATTATGGAAGTGTGGGATTCAAGTGTAGCTAAAATTATTTTATGAGGATAATATTGAAGACAAAATTGTCAGATTTGATAGATCATTCACATATTATAAAATATGTTAAATTAATTAACAATTTTGTTTCCTAAATAATATTGACCAAGAGGGTTTCTGGAAATATGTGTACATATTTTCTTGTTAATTTTTTTAATTAATATAAATAGATTGGAAGAAAGAATAACTTAGAGTTTGTAGGGTCTTGAAAATTCCTCCAAGGGATGAAAATACCCCCACAATCACTTTGTAGAAGGAAGAAAGTACTTCTACAAGTCTAGAAAGGTGAATGGACTCAAATTGAGTTGTAAATTTTGGAATGAACTTGAAGAAATTCAAGTTTTCAAAGAAATTTAAGTGGTCGACATACCATCACTAGGAATGGTCCGAAGACCACCTATATCATGAAACAAGGTAAGTGGGACGATCCTCAAACCACTGGACCATGGAGAAATTGCCAGTGAACAAGGAATATTGCAAAAAACATCACCAAAGGACTCATACACGTGAATCCCATCTGCGTATTGTTATGTAAACTCTTCATTTTTCAGATGAAGCTAACCAGACGGGTTCCACAAAACATTATCGTGAACTGAATCCTCCGCAAAACATGAATTGACCGAGTCTACCATGGGTTAAGAAATCTCTTCATGGGCATATGCAAATGGTTTTGCATGCCCAATAGATAAAATTTCCCTGATACTCTATAAAAGGAGCATAGTAGAATGGTTGAAGGATATATGATGAAAGCTTAAAGGGGACTCAAAGGATGGAAGAATGGGTTTGGAGAAGACTTCGACTTCAGTCTCAATTCATTGACAATGCCCGAACCACGAACCACACTCTTTGCAGGTACAGTTGGCCACGAACCATAAAAATAGGGGAATTAAATATTAATAATAGAACCATGAACCTAATTGGTGAAGCCCAAACCACATACTTTTCATGGATTAATTTCTCGCAAACGATAACCCCCCGGGCCCTCCTTTAATATGGTGCTCCACATAGTGTACCACAACATGGACAGATACCAATGTTGTGTGCTACATCAGTACACAGATGGAACCAAAAGTAGCATGATGGACCACATAATAGTATGGTACATGGTGATCTATACCCATGCCCACATAATGCATCATTATTTAGACGACCCCTCTACCCACATATCACTATGGTATATGGAGCCGCCCCCATCCCTTATAAGAAACTAGTATGCGGAATGGGATATTTGTTGGTATTATTTCTTCCAGTTCCAACCTCTACCCTCCATTACCGTCCATTCCCCCAGGATCCCTCATCGAACAAGTCCTTTGACATCAGGACGAAGCCTCCTCTAAGTCCACCAGACCCATATGATGAGACCATCAGGTGCATCAGTGTGCCCCTTTGAGTCTACATACCCATGGTAAGTGGAGTCACAAAGGCTCTCCCCATAATAGTCTAGGAATAGGGAATGTCTGTGGGTCTACATTCCCATGGAAACCAAGAGTCCAACATTGA
Organism: Viscum album; assembly: GCA_963277665.1. Taxonomy (NCBI): domain Eukaryota; kingdom Viridiplantae; phylum Streptophyta; class Magnoliopsida; order Santalales; family Viscaceae; genus Viscum; species Viscum album. The sequence goes on from OY728130.1 coordinate 612,603,024, forward strand.
GAAATTGACGTGAACCTCCTCGTTCTAGGGATTAAGGGTGATCACTTGCTTTTTCTTTCAATGAGGAATAGTAATCAGTCAAAGGAGTTATGTTCTCTTATCCATTTGATGGTGAAGAAACTCCTCCACTTCCCAAAACATATTACGGAGCCCTCCCACTGAGGAAAGTCCCCAATTTTACAAGGCCAAGCCTCATGACTTTCAATGTCATTCAACATTGAAAGGTCCATCGCTCCATGCCCTCACCCATGGTCACCCCAACATATTCCTCAATAGGCTCTCCCTCTCCCACCCATAGGAGAAGAAGCCTGTGCATTGTTGAATATTTTACATCCTCTTGTTCCTCAAATCAAGAATGAATCACGTGGTATTAGATATTTGTGATGATTACAACAACCACGTGAATACAAACTACAAGAACTCTGATTCTCGATAAAACGAGGATACGTAGGATGCCTACCTAATGGCCTGAGATCAAATGGGTTCCCTCCCATAAAGGTTTCACCAAATCATTTGATCTATGATAACAATTATTCCAAATAAATCCATGATACTTAGGATGCCTACATGAAGGCCTGATCTAAAAAGGGTTCCCTCCCATAAAGGTTTCACCAAATCATCTGAACTAATAGAGAACTCTAATTCCTAATAAAAACAGGATACATAAGATGCCTATGTGATGGCCCGAGCTCAAAAGGGTTCCCTCCCATAAATGGTTCACCCATTAATCTAAACCATTATAACATTAATTCATGATAAAACCAGCATATGTATGATGCCTACCTAAAGGTCATAGCTCAAAAGGGTCCCTCCAATAAAGGTTCCACCCAATCATGTCTCCATAAATGGGTATCCCCCATCTGTAAGCCCCATCACATTTGAACTATGATAAATCTGATTCCCTATCAAACTAGGATATGTAGGATTCCTACCTGAAGGCCCGAGCTCAAAAGGGTACCTATCGAAAAGGGTCCACCCAATCATTCCCCCTCAATGGGAGCTTCCATGCATAACCACCAACCAATCTGAACTATGTGGGCTCTGATTCCTCTCTTGAGGATATGTAGGAAACATATCTTATGGGTTTGATCCCAGTATTATGTCACCTTTTGTCCCCCCCTAGATGATGATAAGCTCTATAATACCTTATTATATGGCTCAAGCCAACATCACCTCTATAGCATCAAATTAATACATGAATATAATAATAGTGCAAACCCAGGGTAGCCCATGGAAACACTTTTCTGGAAAAAAATCAAGGATTCATGACCATATGAACATGGATTAAATCTATAAGAGAGTCCTGAAATAGTCCAAAATCCACCCCCCAGAAGGGTGTGGTGAGCCTGACCTCCCATCCTCTCGACCAATGGAGTCCTTAAGTGTCGTTGGATGAATCATCAATCAATGAGAACCTACCTTTGAAAATAAGGTCCACTAATCATGGATACCAGGGCCATTGGGTGTCTCTAACTTCGTGAATAAACCCTTTAGAGACCCTCTAAGGAATTAAATCTGAGGAGGACCGATTTCACGAGTACTTGACCATCACGCAATCGCCCGTTGGAACCAAAAGTTCCGAAAAGATTAATCCAACCTTCTTTAAAGGATAATGATGTAGAGTGTGTCGATCCAAAAGAAATGGCGAATTTGAAGAGAACTTATCTCTATAGAAAAGGGTCAGGTGAGGATCCTCATCATATCATTTCCACTCTACCCGAAATGCACCACCTCATAGGTGGAACAAAAATGGTGAACCCAACGTGAATCCTTAACCGAGGTAGCAGTTCTACCCCAATGATAAAATAAAAAAGGACATTGCACGTCAGACCATTTTTTTCGAAATGGTACACGCGATACATACCACCTCAGAGGCAGAACAAAAATGGTGAACCATACGTGAATCCTTGGACGAGGTGGTGGTTCTACACAACTTAAGCGCCTTCACCCCGTAGAAAAATAAAAGGGTAAGGGCCAAGATGAATTGAAAAATATGCATATGTTTGAAAGAATGATACTTTAAAGAGGTTTTGTGGTATGTATGTCATATATGAATGTTGAAGGTTCCCACAGATCTACCTTTAATCCAACTGAAATCATGACAACCAATGCAGACACATACACCAGTGATCCCATAGGCAGTTGAGGTCCCACCAAAGAGCAGTACCCCCTCACCTACCCAACGCTGGGTATCCAACACACTGAACAAATATTACAACTGAAATGGTACTCTCCCCATGATAGATGCTTCCAGAAAATCCCTATAGTCTAAAAAAGTCTTCTAGCGGCCTCATAAGCAGCAGTAGGCACCACAACACAAGGTGGCCCCAGTGGTTGTCTCAAACTATTTTAGGATCCTGTCCCCGGAACATGACAATGAGTAACTCCCTAATATTAGGGAGGCAGATGAAGTCAAAACTGAAATATTCATCTCAACAGCATAAGGGTCCAACTCCAGGGGCCCTGCTAGAGAATGTTTCCACCAATACTGGAGGACCAAGCCTCCTCCTGCTAAAGAGGACCTTATACCGAGGGTTCCTGCCAAATTCCAAGATACCCAAGCCCCTCGAAATGATTTCCAACGATTGGGAATATATAATCCAGAACATTCTATCACCCTAGTTCCTGAGAAGGAACTCCACTATACTAACGTTTTAGCATTTAACTGGAATACCTATGGCTTCGTCCCCTCCACTCAAGCCCACCACCAAAATATGGTGGCACAATACGAGAACATGCATGTTCCTACTGGTGCTTGCAGGTCTGACCATTCAGATAGAGAAGAAAACTACAGGCTGATGCATATATCTGCTAACTTACAATATGCCTACTAGCCAAATAATGTGGAAACCCTCTATACGAAGGCACAAATACCTACTGATGCATATCAAGATCTCCATCCAAATAGGGCTGCAAGAAAATATTAACAAATTAAAATTCCTACTAATGAATACAAAGCTAGTGAGACAAATACCATGGAAAGCATGAAGATAAAAATCCCCACTCATGAATATGAAGACCCCCAGTCAAATACGGTGACAACCAGAGAAAACATCTAGTGGAAGACCCGTTCCTCTGTCCTGACACAAGAGGACTTCATGTTTCTACTAGAAAATTACGGAGGAATAGAGTAGGCACGAACTCCTGCTCCAACATCAGAATGGGCCTTGATACATGTTCCTGCCAAGTATGTATATTAGCACACCCTGTGGATGATAATACATTGATTCCAGACAATATCCTCCAAACATGCTATGATATAATTTCATCAGAGGCAAATGTGAGAAATCGGTCCCATAGCCTGATTTCCTCGAATTCAATGACTCACTCACAAAATTAGTTAGTCACTCTGAAGCAGTTATGAATCCCTTATCTAGTGCAGGAGGGTCGACAACAAAATCCTATGATACACGAACAACCAGACCATGAAAATATACCTGTTCCAAATATGGGACACCGGTCCAACGTGGTGGCAGCTCCATGATAGACATATATCCATGCTAAAACTCAAGATTCCTATTAGAATATCCCGATGAAATCATGGTACCCAACAATACAGGTAATCGTATATGAAGGCCATTAACAACATCAGATGACCCCAGTTACCCAATAGAGAGCGCCCAAAAATGAAAGGCGCCAAAGGAAACTAGAAGATGAAGAGAACATACATGATCCTGTTCTACTGGAAGATGGGGTTCTTGACGCCCTCAAACATATATCAATAAAGGTTCAAGACCCTTCTAGCTCATTACCAAATTATTGAAGTGGTTGTAGAATTTGCGAAGGCCCTCACCCCAATGTCACTACCTGCAGCTCTGAAGGTCCTCCACAGAGCACCCACAGGGAATCACTCTATGAGCCAGGAATTATTGATCACAAGATCTTATATCCTGATGCGCATTGGGGAAGACCTCCCCTTGACCTGAAGATCATATGGTAAGAAGGTCCTCCCCTTTCTTTCATCCTCTATAATGGTCCTCCCCAGGGTATATGCTGCAGATATGCTTCTCCCTATAGTTGGACATCAAGTCACGATTATAGTCCCCAGTATGACGATTTCCACTGTGAAGTCCCTCCCTGCAATGAAACCTTCTATGAAGGTCCTCCCCATAGTAATGTAAAGAAACGAGAAATTCCTCTCCTCATTGCAGTAAATCCTGAAGGCCCTCCCCAGAATTTGAACAGTAGAAATTGTCCACGCAGCCAGGTATCAAGTCATGATGGTAGTCCTCTCCATGATGATAGTCACTACAAAGGACCTCCCCTTAATGATAGTTGCTGTGAAGGTCCTCCCCTCAGTGAAATCAAGCATCAAGAAGTTCCTCCCCTTGTTTTATCCCACCCTAAAGGTCCTCCCTAGGGTATACGCTGCAAAAACATTTTATGTGGTCAGGCGTTAAGTTGCAATAGTAGCCCTTGCCATTGCAACACCAATTGAAAAGGTCCCCCCTACAATCAATACTCATACTAGAAGGAACTCCCCTTATCAAGAAAAAATGTGAGAAGGCCCTCCTATACTAAGGCACTCAGAAAGGATTCAGATACATCGGGCACTCCAACTACAACGAGTGATATTATTTATCGACCAAAGGATGGTCATGGGCCACACACATCTTCTCATAAATCCCCGAACCGTTCACATATCAATAAGGCTCCAACAAGACCAATAACATGTAATGAAATTATTAAGAAGAAACCAAGCTAGGAATATCATTCAGAGGAGCCTACGAAAGAAAAACAACAAATTATATTGTTTATGACAAGACAACATGATAATGATAACATATTAGTGATGTATTGTCTTATGAACACTTCTTACATCGACATACCAGGATAGTGTTATAGGGAATGCATGCATGACATTTTCCTTAATATATGGACAAACCTTCACTAGTTGAAAGAAACATTTATACCCTACGAAGGGTATGCAGAACACATCAACATGTTATGGGAGTTTCTTCATCTAATCGACTTGGGATCTCTCCCATCCGCAAGACAACCATAATAAAAAATGTGAAAGAAAAAAAAATGAAATGGCCTGCCTCCATGCACTACATAAGTTGTTTCACCTTATTGGAAACACCCCAACTAGAGTTCACATTCGGGGATGGGGATAACATGGAGTTATACACTTCACCCCACATATCGTCCAACAAACCCCATTGGAAATTATTTCATGCAATGTCATCACCCATGGGAAGCAATCAAATGAAAACCCTTCTCAAGAAAGATGGGATACTCAACAAAACTGTCCCAGAGTAAGTCTCCAATGAGTCAGGACTAAAGAGATCAAGACATAAAAAATCTTCTAAGTCAGGCAACCAAGAACATCCTACAGGCTTCCTGCCTAAGGGAAGCCAACCAACATGCAATGCTCATGTTTTCAAAAGACCATAAACTCTATGTAGGACCAATTCCACACTAGTTCCACTCCACTTCAGATGTACATGAAATTGAAAAGGTGGAAATAGTGGCAGCTACCGTTGCAATTCGGGAACAACCCCAACCCACAGGGTTGGGGGAATTTTTAAATCAACATTCCCCAGTAATAACAACTAATCCATGTTGTAGCGCATCAAAAGAGAAAAAAAACAACCCCATCCCATAGGGATGGGGGGAATTTTTACCTTAAATCATCACACATCAGATGTTTGTCTTCCACCGTCTAGGAAGAACGATGGATAGATGAGTTACTCGTTCCACCCCTTCTCATGGTTCACACCCTCTGAGACAAAGGCGTATTATGAGGTCAGACCAAGGCTCTATTTAGGTCAATTTTTCCATGATACCCAAAGAATACCACCAAATTGAAGGGAAAAAGTCCAATAAAGGGTGAAAAAAAATTCTCCATACCATTCATCATTGAGTACACCACCCCCAATGCAGTATTCCTTACTGAACGTGGTAAACGTAAACTCCATGAATCTCATAGGAAATTATATGGAGGGAGATGACACTAAGGAAGATGGTCCCCTCCCATAGGTATCCCGCACTGAGCCTGATGGTGTGAATACCTTGAACCAGAGAGTGGTCCTAAATCTGGGAACCCCTTCAGTCAATCCATCTCTATGTCCCCCACGAAACCCTAATAAAGAGAAGAATAAATCCAAGTTTTTCTATAAACCAACTCCTCATACCCCTGAGGATGCATCCCTTACTCTCATGGGATGGTTAACAAAGTAGAAGGAAGAAATGAAAAATCTCAGGAGAATTAATGTTGAGCTGCGTCAAGGGAGATACCTTGTTGAATGTGTTCACCCTGCAGAACGTCAGTAGGTTCTCCCAGAAGAGGTGTCCATACCACATGCATGTATCCCTATTAATGAATCCAAACTCAGTGGAACGTTAATAATAGCCCTGTAAGAACATCATGACTCCCCCTGCTTGGAAGGCAGTTGAAATATATCCAGGTAAACCCAAAAATGATACCCCCGGCTGGGTATCAACCCTAAATTCTGGCCGCACTGGCACGCCTAGTTTTGGCCACTACGACACCGGCTCAATCTAAATACCGAGATGATATATATCAATGGCTATTGAACAACATCGAGCAATTAACTACTCGACTAGAATCCATGGAGGGGTGGTGTGCTGCAATACAGCTAGAGCACAAACCCTACGCTAATTGGGTGAGCAATGTTCTGCCAATTCCAAACATCAAAAACCCTATATTCCCAATATTCAATGGCTTGGGGTACCCTGAATAGCATTTAATGCACTACAACTCTTACTGGGATACCATTATGGGCACTCTAGAGTAGAAATAAGCGGTAAAACTCAGGTCCAGTGTACAAACCCCATAGGGATTGGCTTTTATATGGTATACTAGCCTACCATCCAATTTAATTACAGGCTGGGAGGACATTCAGTGACAGTTTCTCTTCCAGTTCAGTTCAACGCTACACAAGATGACGATCTATTATCTAATGAAGTGAAAATAATTAGTGAAAAAAAGTGTCTCATACTTCATTTCTAGATAGAAAGGCCTGACATATTCCCTAAACTGGACACTCCCCCACGATGAGATGATCTCCATGTGCATCGATAACCTTTAGGATATATTGTGAACACCGCTCATCCCGGTGAAGTATAAAGTGTGTTTAGAGACTTTTGTACCATTCCCCAAAGAATTGAGGATCCTTGCAAAAGACCAATCTTAAGTCCTGAGTGGCCCCATCAGCCACTGGGAAGAGAACAAGAAAATCTAAGGTCACTTCCTTCATGCTTAAGCAACACAACACCAACTCCAGTTACGTGGCCCCCACAAAACCCTACAGGACCCACTGGACGCCAACAGCCACCCCCACCTCAGCAAGATGAGTGATGGAGTAATAAAAGAAATAAATTCAAATAATGAATAAATAAATTTTACTCATTCCAAGATGAGAAGGTCTGTAGCTACTTCATAGCTTCCATAAACTGCTACTTTCCCCAACATCCAGATCCAAAGTGAGCCGATCAAGTGGGTCTCGACGACTGTCCAAATTATTGTCCCTATCACTATATACTGAGACACACGATCAAATAATGATTCGTTTTCAAGGATCTCCTACAATAAATGGTGGATTCTAGGCAAGTTATGTTGGGTCAATCGCCAGAACAAGTGGAATATGCTTCCACCTCAAAATCAAGAGGGGAAGATGAATGGAAAATAGTTTCCAGTAAAAAGGAGAAAAAGTTTGAAAATTGGATGACCTAGAACACCATCAATAAAGTTCATGGAATCCTCCTGGAATAGTTGATACAACCAACTATTCTCCCAAAATATCCCGATACAACACAACCGTCCTCCTTGGCCCTGCGGCCCTCTAAAGGCCAGAAGGATAGAAAGTAAGAGCAAGGGGATGAGTTGACACCAATGTCGAATGCAATGTTGAAACTTTCAGACTTCATTCCTACATACTTGGTACAGTGGGAACTACCCCACCAATTTGTACAATGGGCACCGTCCAGCCAAACGACACCATCAGAAGAAGACAGTCAGACAGAAACATTGTCAGATCAAGAACTGATCTTTGGATCTATAATGTCATTCACTTGATGGAACCCTTCTTGGAAGGAGACTATGACCACGAACTCAAATTCCCCACACCCAAACAGAGAGACAAATAATGAGTCCATAGGTTCCCTATAAATCATGATCACAGTAGGAGTCTAATTCCTAGCCACACCATGATTCAAACTGTTAACATCACAAAAAACTCATGGAAGGACCCTTAGACTAACACAATAAGAACCGGAATGCTGCTTCACCCCCATCTGATGAAATATAAGCCCAATTATCATATAATATCCATTAGAGGAAGAACAAATATCAAATCTCCCAAGGCATGTAAGTGGACTAGTTCAGACAAACATGGAAAGGACCACAGCACCACCGAACCTTGTTACAGAGGGAGAACCCTCTACATCCAAATACCAAACCCCTAAAGTGTCTTTTAAAGAGAAACCCTGAGTAGAGAAGTTCCCACATTTAGAGAAAAAGTATGATATTATAAAGCAGCTTGATTTAGTACTAGAAAAACTATCAATCTTGGATACCTTAATCAGATCCGCAGAACTTAGGGGGCACTTATTGAATCCTTAATAGGTCCCTAGGAGTTCGAGGCTGAAGTAACAGCAACCAAAGTCTTCCAAAAAAAAGACATGTCCGTAATAATGTCACACCATCATCTATTTCACCGACAGGGATGAAGATTCCATCATGAAAGGGCACATAAAACCCTGATATGTTCTTGGAAAGACAAAAAAAATTAATGTCAGGAGGATCTTCATCGACAATGGCTCTAGAGTCAACCTCCTCCCATTATGGGAACTTTGTCAACTGGCCTATGATGAAGACAACTTGAAACCCTACACTACAACTCTGCTGGGATATGACAAAAGTGAGCAGAAACCATTGGGATGAATCAAGGTTAATACTTGGCTCAGAGGTCTCATTTGAGATTCCATGTTCCTGGTAGTATGGCAAAGTATGGCCTTCAACATCTTTTTAGGGTGGCCTTGGTAGCATAAGCACGTTGTAATTCTGTCGTCTTACCATCAGTGTGTCAAATATTTCACTAATGGGAAAAATGGGACATTTCATGACAATAAATCCCTGTTAGAGTCCTTTGAGTCTCATTATATCGATGTAGGGTTCTATGAATCAGAATAAAAACATTTTGTCACTAACGACATTTGTTTGATCAATGACCTAAATGGATTGGAAATCGCTCTCTCCAACCCCCTCCATAAAGTTGGGGAAGAGTACGTACTGCCCATTCATTAATTTGAATGCAATAGTGAATGTATGGATGTATACTCAATTTTCTACATGGTCTCTGTTAAGGTTTCCAAGTCCAAGGACATGAAAAAGTGGGATGCATCCCACGACTTCAAGAAAATACCTATCAAAGATGCTCCTGGCCCCTCCACGGGACCTCAAACTACCCATTCCTCACACACTAAGGAAAAAAAGATGATCTCTCACTCGACATTGGAGATTTAATCTCAAAAATCCTCTCTCCATCAGAATAAGAAGAAGATGATGATGATGAAGAAGAAGAAGAAGAGGAAGAATATCTCAATGATTCCTCTCCTGCATTTGAAGAAGGTGTCTCCACCAAAATCGATGAACTTAATGAGATAAATCTGGACACCAAAAATGACCCGTGACCCACATTGATCAATGTGGCTATGCCTGTTGAGAAAAAGTAGTCATATACCTACTTCCTATAGAAGAATCAATGTATGTTTTCTTGGAATTACACAAAAATTATAGGCCTCAATCTTGAGGTTTCTATAGATCATTTGGGCCTACCAGAAGACCTTCGATGCTATAAGAAGGCATCTAGAAGGACCCACCCAATGCGTGCGGCCAAAATAGTTGCTGAATTTTTCAAGATGATCAAATAAAACTTCATACAGGAGGTCCAATATCCAATATGGAAAAGAAATAGTACTTATCCAAATGAATAATGGATATATTAGAATTTTCATTGACTTTAAAGACCTCAATTTTATTGCCCAAAAGACGATTTCCCGATCCCGATCATAGAATTATTGATCGATGCAATAACCAGATATGATGATATATCTTTCATGGATGAATATTATAGATACAAAAAATCAAGATGGCCAAGGAGATGAAGAAGATACTTCTTTTAGGGCCCCTTAGGGAGTTTTATGTTACAACATAAATCCTTATGGCCTGAGAAATGTTGGCACCACATATCAGCACGCCATGCTTCGCATCTTTAAGACCTTCATGGGAATGTTTGTTGACTATTATGTCAATGACTGGATGGTTAAATCACTACATCACTCGAACCACCAGGTTGATCTTGAAACTGTCTTCAACAAGTTTCATCAACATAATTTAAATATGAATCCCCTAAAGTGAAACTTTGACGTTACATCGGGAAAATTATCAGCTTCATCATTTGCCATAGTGGTATCAAAGTCAAACCCAAGAAGATGAAATCCATCCTTGTGTTGTCCCCAAATCATAAAATCACTGAGTAGAGAGGCCTCTAGGGTTACTTCGTATACATTCGGCACTTTATATCCAACCTAAAAGGTAAATGTTTAACTTTCATCAAGCTCATGAGGAAAGGAGTTATGTATGAGCAGTATGATGATTCCCAAGAAGCGTTAAACAATCTCAAAATATAACTCCTAAGCCCGTCAATGTTTATTCCACCAGTTGAGGGTAGACTGCTCATTTTGTATGTAACCACCATAAAATAGTCATTAGGAACCTCCCTCAAGTATAATAATAATGTCGGTAGTGAGAAAAACCTTTATTACCTTAGCCGAACAATGATTGATGTTGAAACTTGGTATTAAAGTTTTTGAAAAGAACTACTTAGACCTAATCTTTGCAGTTAAGAAACCCAGGCATTACCTGTAGCACCATGAAGTCCACCTGATCTCCCACTATAATCTGCTAAAATATATTCTCAACCATCCCATGCTAAATGGGAGAATATCACAATGGAAGGTCATCTTACAACAGTTTGACATAAGGTACATTCCCCAGAAGGCCATCAGAGGCCAGGCATTATCATACTTCTAGGTAGAGCACCCCTCAGAGGAAACAACACCATTAGATTCCAAAATTCTTAATGAAGAAGTGTTTTCCATCCAAGAGGACCACCAGACATGGGAAATGTACTTCGATGGTGGTTCTTGATGCCCGAAAGAGAAAATGATGGAGGATCCCAAGATCAAAAAAGTGGTGATAGGAATTATACCTGTATCCCACAAAAAGGCCATACTTCCTTAATTTTTCAAACTTTCATAAGGGTGTACAAATAATAAATCAGAATATCAGGCCCTCATTACAGGCTTGGAAATGTCACTTCATGTACGAGACAAACACTTAAAAAAATGGTGATTCAGAGATATTCATCAAACAAGTCAGTGGTGACTACGCAATAAAGAAAGAGGTATTGGTTCCCTTAATGAACCATGTTCGAGAACTGATAGAAGAATTCACAACAGATCAAACGTTGACTCATGTCCCCCCAATCATAAAAATTCCCAAGCCGAGGCTTTGAAAAATGCAGCCGTAGCCTTGGACAATCCAGACTAGGATGAAACAATCATGATCATTTCCCATCGCCAGATGGTATTTCCATTCATCTAGAGCAATATGGAGAAGACTGAAAAGATTATCACTATTTTTTAGCCTAATGGTCACACCACCGGTTGGATGATGCCCATTACAAATTACCTTCAGAATGAGGAACTCTCACCAGATATGGCTGGAAGGGAGAATTTCTAAAGACAAGCAGTCAACTTTGTATTGAACAATGGGGTAAACCAAGAAAATTTTCTCTGCAAACGAGGCCTTGATGGTGTCCATCTCATGTGAATTCATGGAGAAGAGACAATTGCTGTCATTAACTATGTTCACACCAGAGCATGTGGGGAGCACCAATTAGCAACCAAAATATCTCACCAAATCCAAAGACATAGGTATTAATGGACTACTATGATACAATATTGTTCCAAATTCACCATGAAGTTCCATTTCTTCCAAGTTCATTCTAATTTCATACTCTGACCCCTAGAGTTACTTCATACAACTATGTATAACTGGCCATATGCTACCTGGGAGATGGATGATGTTGGACTATATCCTCCCGCCATAGCCAGACAATTCACGTTCATACTCATAGTGACTGACTTATTTTCCAAATGGGTCGAAGCCATAACCTTTAAAGAAGTTGGGGTGAAAAACAAATTTTACTTTTTGAAGGCCAATATCATTACTAAATTTGGTGTCCCTCATACCATACTGAAGGAAAATGGCACCAAATTCTTCTCTGCTGAGTTGAACAAGTTATACCAGGAGTATGGAATTAAATCCAACTGGTCGTCCTACTACCATGCGGTAGCCAATGGGAAAATAGAGGCTTCCAACAAGAACAAGTCCAACATATTCCAAAATATGGTTGATAAGGATAAAAATTATGGCTAGAAAATCTACTTCATGCTTTTTAGGTTTACCGTACCATGACCCACACTTCCACCCAGGAAACCGCGTACTCACTAGTATACAGGGCATATGAGGTTTTGGATATAAAAATTCAAGTTCCATAAAATTTTATAGCCATTTCCGATCAACTATACATGGACATGAAAACCCAGAGACAATTTAATGAGTTAGAGAATCTATACAAAAAACGTTTCACACTTTGCACCATTTGTAAATCTTCCAAAATCAGATTGCACAAGCCTACTACAAAAATGTTTACCTTCAATCTTTCCAAGAAGTACAAATGGTGTTATTCCTCAGAACCCCAATGATACTCAGGAAGAAGCCCCCAAATCTTTAAACAAATTCGGAGGATCATATGTCATTGTTTCCTCTAGAAATTGGGATGACCTTGTTTGTTTAAGGATCAAACATTCCAATCGCTTTCTAATGGGTTTGTTCGTAGAACCGGAAACATCCAATGATTCTATATCCATCTGTACATACTTTCCAAAGTTAGGTGCTCATTAGTTGTGGACGGATGAGGCTTAAGAATTTCCATTGGTCGAGAGGATAGGAGGTAGGACTCATCACACCTTTTTGGGGGGAATTATTGTCTACTTCGGGACTCTCTTTATAGATTTGAGTTATGTTCGTGAATCCTTATTAAATTACCAAGTATAAAAATGAGTTTTTCTTTATATCTGACAATCAACGATTAATATGTATGATATTTAGAGAATATTTTATATGTATTTGAGTTACTTCATTGATAGATAATCATCTGTATTTGGTAGAGATTCTTAGTCAATAGTATCCTTCAATACATTATATAGAGATCTCTTGGTCATTATGATAACCATACTTGTTTTAAAGCCACTCAGCAGGGCACTTGAAGTTTATTATCATTCAGAAGGACATGGATGATTTCGGATTTGGGTTCGTACCCACAGATGGGATACCTATGTATCCTTCCTTAGGAAAGGAATCAGAACCCACGTAGTTCGAGTAAAGAAGTATGAGGTTCATGCATGATTGATGGCTCAAAGAAGGATGCCATAATTACTTTTATGCTCTAAGCTCGTGTGAGTCATTCTCAGTGTGAGAAACAAGAGGTATTAATAAAAACTAACGATTGTGCCACAAAAGATGCAATTATAAGAAATGATGTGGGGCTTATGTATGTATGAGTTCCCAGATAGATGAAGATTGGGACTTACTTCAGGGAAGAAGCCCAGGAACCAGGTCCATAAAGGTATGTGTGCTTTAAGGAGATTTGGATTCTTAACATAGGACTTAATCTTGAGTTGGATGCCCAAATTATAGAGGACTTATGATGGGGTTTTTTTCCTGAGAAGGAATCCCAGATCAAGAGAAATTAATACTGGGGCTTACTCCTAAAGAGGAGGCCCGGGTTAAGGGGAATTATGACTAGGGATTACTCTTGAAAAGGAGGCCCAGGTTAGGGGACTTGGGATCTAGGGCTTACTCCTGAAGAGGAGGCCCAAATTAGGGAACATGGACTGGGATTTACTCTTGAAAAGGAGGCCCAGGTTAGGGAACTTGGGGCTTACTCCTAAGGAGGGTACCCAGATTAAAGATCTTCTCATCTTAAACAATGAGGTTGAATGAATGAAATTTCTAACCTTAGTGACATAAAGATATAAATCACTAGGTTTTGATAGATGTTCCATAGAATTCTTTTCAGAAAATGAATACAACAAAAGAACCATGACAAAAATGGCTTTGAAGTGTGTTTTCAAGGAAAAATCTTGAAGAGGAGAGGTGGATTGGAAGAAAAGAGTTGAATAAGTAGGAGGGGCACCCAAAAATAGGTAGGCGCGCAAGTCCTGTTGGGGCGTACAAGTAATGGTCGCGCAAGTATACTTGCGCGACACATGTGTACTTGTGAAACGGTTAACCCATAGGGTAAACTTGGCGAGACTTAGCTCAAGCCCTTATTATTATCCGTAAAGGCTTCCAAAAGTGTGGCGCGCTAGTTCTGTTGAAGGAATAAGGTGGAGCAAACGTGTCTTCATTTCCCTTAATGGTTAGACACTTAGACGTGCAATTATTGATGAATTTCAAGAATTAGGCATTGTTCCCCCTCTTTAGATCTTCTATTATAGGTAATAAATTACCTTAGAAGTGTTCAGAAGACTTCTAGAAGAGACTAGGGCGCCGAGAGCTTAAATCTGACTTTTGGATTTTTCATCCCAAAAATGGGGGGGCCATAAGGGGTATTTATAGGCTACTGAAGACCTTGGTCGAAAATCAAATAGGGAGTGCAAGTCACCTACATGTCCTATATGTGGCGCGCAAGTATACTTGTGTGACCGTGATGAAACTTGTGCGGCCCATTCTTAAAAAAATCCTTGTTCATGCCTTTGTCAAATTTTTATGTTTCTTCAAAGGATGAATCTATTTATGCTAAGGAATTCCCTTTTTCTGTAATTAGACTCTGTGATGGTAAAGAGAATCACAAAATGTCACCCCTCATAGTTGGATGTGAAAAGAAGGAGGATTTGACTTTGAGGTAAAGGAGAAAACCCAGGAACTTCGGCACACAAGTTTTGAGCGTGAAAGTGGAGGTGCGCAGGTGAGATCCGTGAAGCATACGACACACTGGGTACAACCTTGACCTATAAATATGCGGCCGTTCTCGTGCAAACAATAATCTTTCAAAACTTCCCGCTCTCGTCGTGCAGGTTTTCTCTCGTCGCGCAAGTTGCTCGGCTTTCTGCTTGTCCGCGCAGGTGATGTTGTCCGTGGTTCTTTGTTTATGTTCGTGTCGTGCTTCTGCAGAGGTATTTGTACTTGCATGGTGATACCTACACGCCCAAACTTGCGTGACCATAATAGACTTGCGTGCCAATCATGATACTTGTGCGCCTTAATTCCTTAGCGATTTTATCACTTTTCCTCCCAAATTTTATGAAAAATAAACTCACTTAAGAGTTAATTTTTCAACCTTTATGCAGATTCAATGGCTCCCAGAAGAATTGGAATGACTAATAAACTGGATATCAAGAGGATTGCTGACATGATGAACACTATTTGCCATGATTACTATGATATTTGCGACAACACTCTCCCATATTTGGACAAGTACTTGAAGAAGTATCATCTTAATTTCCCATAGAGTATCTACCTGCCTCTGTATGGACATGTTCATCTGCAAGAAGTCAACATTCCAGAACCAAAGAACTATCTACCACATTATTGGTTTCAGACATACCCCAATTTTTCTTTAGCAAATGTCTCAGTTGGAGGAACATTTTTTAATGTTGGAATAGTGGAGAAGGCCTACACAATGCATCATAGCCCTTGTGCCCCAGATCTGAAACCTCACAAGCCTGACCTACAACCACATTATTATCCCTCAATCATCCAAAATTCTCAGATGGATCAATCCAAAGGCTGGAAGAAGAGTTGGAACTTCCATCCCGGAGGAGGTGTGAAGCCAACTTGGATGTGGGCATATTGGGTGCAACAAACCTGTGCAGAGTTTGTTGAGGATCTGAAAGGAGCTGCAATATATGAAGCCATCTGGTCTGGGCAGGCGTATGTCTATAGGAATGATGACTTTGGGCCGGAGCTAATCAGCCACTAGAGCCCAGAAACCAATTCTTTCCATCTGACTCATGGATAAGTAGGAAACAGTTTTTGGGATGTCTACAAGAACTTGGGGGCTCCAATTTTAGGCGATATGTATGATGACTTCATCCCTCCCAAGGTGACTTGGAATGATTCGGAGAAGACTCTGACTTTGACTCAAGAATTATTAAAAAATTTCTACAAGCTCAAGAATTTAAATACCTCCAAAACTCATTCTAGAAAGGATATTTATCCATAGGAGTTGATGGATGTGTTTCTTACCAAGAAGACGGAGAAGGGGCCCAGATGTACTTGTCCAGATACCTACCTCAGAACAAAGAAGAGGGGTTCTTCTAGCACATTCTGGCCGACCCTGGAAGTAGGAGAATTTGAAAAATGGGGGTACTAAGTGGATCAGAGAATCCCTGAAAATACCCGTCTGGCAGGCTTCATAGCCATGTGGATCAGTGTTTATCTTTTTCTAGTCCGGGATTCGATGGGAGGCATTGGACCAGGGACCTTCGTTGTTGCAGCCAAGTTTGATGAGAGGAAAATGGTTGGGTTGGCCACCCCCATTTTGGAAAAGATTCATAGGAGCTTACTCAATGTCTTCATGGGTAGGTCTCCTTTGAGAATAGTAGAACCGTTCCAAGTTTTGTGGGGATGGATCGCCACTCATTTCAGGACATATGTTGTACATAACAGAGTACAGGTTCCTGGAAGTTCTTTCAGGCCATCAGTGTAGGCATTTTCTAGAATTTCTCCGTCAGCCCCAACCCCTATGATATGAAGGCGAGGCTGAGCATGTTCAAGGAATTCCATTTATTTCCTTATGTAAACCTGAAAACTGTGTGGTTTGTTGATGATGGAACAGCCGGCCTAGAATTGAGGTCATACATGCTGGCTTGAAGAGATGGTGTACTAGCCACCAGGACTGACATAGAGATTATATGCGAGGCCTATGCTCCATAAAGATTTTCACGCCAATTCAAGTGTCTATAGTAGACTGTTGTATCCCCTCCTATGCATGTCAGGTCAGAGTTGAATCTGATGGTTGCTTGACAACTATGGTTGCTGACATCTATAGAGAAGACCGGGGAAGTGTTTGATCTACCAGTTGCTAAAGCGGTGAGTAACTTGACTACATGTAATGCTGAGAACTGGGTAGCATCATACCCTGAAGGGTTACTGAATCATCCGGTTCATCAGGTGGGGAAGAATAAGAGAACTACAGAGAAAGAAACCCTTCATCTGGAAGGTGATTCTTCCACACCTGGAGCTAATTCACCAGGTTCCTCACCCAGGGCTGACTTGCTGGATTCTCAGGATGGGGATAACGAGGTACGACATGTGTCAAAGCGGCCTCATACCAGACATAATCTTCCTGCCAGAATCAAGAGACCCACTCCATCGACTCCTGGTGAGTTACTTCAGTGAGGAAATTTAATTTCCATTTTTTTAAAGAGCAACAATTTTTATTTTCTTATCCTTTATCTGTAGTTGCAGAAGCTAGGAAGAAGTTGATGTCCAAGATTGTAGGACCCTCCTCGCATCCTTCTAGTACACATGTTGAATATCTACGACCATAGGCTATCTATACATGGTGAAGTTTGTATTGTGATGCTGAAACCACCTGGTTGGACTTATGCGAAGGGCTACACGTCCCTGGAGTAGGGAATCTTCATGATTCTATAGATATCCATTTTAAGGATAACTGTAGACGCTGAAAAAGTCCTTAACTCCCAGAGGAAGTTTTGAAATGGAAAAGCGAAGTCATATACGGAATTAGAAGCCCGGTTCGGAGGCCTCGGAAGTGGTGTGTGAAAAATTGGGTAAAGTGCGCCGAAAAAATGTCCCGTGCGAAAGGCAACCTGGGATTCGCTCAAAGTCCCGGCGCCGACGTGAAATAAGTTCGCGCCCGCAGCCCGCACGATTGATATCTCGCACCGCTGATTCCGCCGCGCAATTATTTCACGCAGCCCTGTATTTCGTGCCCAAGGATTCCTATAAATAGAAGCTGACCCCAAACGGTTTGGGGGTTGTGGAATTTGAACCGTCTCTCGTGCGTGAAATTGCATGCGTAATATGGTCTTGATTCATGGTTATTTTCCACACCAAGTCACCCCGGGATCTGCCTTTGCGTGAGATACCCCTGGCTTAGACTAAAGTCCATCCCCTTCGGGGTCCGCCCCTTGCGCACAATTCCTTATTTTGCACGCAGGCCGGCCAAGTCGCGTGCAATCCTTCCTTTGCGCGTGCGCCCCTTCCCTTGCACGCAATTCCTTCTTTTGCGCGCAATCCCTTCCTTTGCACGCCGATGTGGCCTTTTTTGCACGCATCCCTGAATTGCGCGCTGGCCCGGTGTTTTCCACACAGCAGCCACAATTCCGCGCATGGCTGCCCTATTGCGTGCAGACCTTACTTATTGCGCGCAACCTGTCCTGTGTGTCGCTCCTATGGCGCACAACACTATACAGGCTCGCACCCGCTGGTCCATACCGCATGGGATGATCCCCCTCATAGTCCCTTCGCTACCATCACAGACCCCTATGAAAAATGGAGAGTCGCACCGCGAACTTCTTGGGCCGGGATGTCGGGATTTTCCATTGCGCCCTTATGCGCACCCACCTTCCACCTAGGGAATACCATGATTTGAGATACTCCTCCGCACACTGAAAAACACCTTGAGTTGAAATATTCCTCTGGGTTTGTTTCCTATGTCGTGAGTTGAGATTCTCATCATCAATTCCCCTGAGAAGAATTCCCTATCATTCAATAATAGGATGCCTCTTGTTCCAAATAAGAGATGCCTTATGCTCCAAGCATGAGATTCCATAGTCCTATCTATATGGCTATAAACTGTAGTAAACCCTGTGCTCCAAACATAGGATGCCTCTTGTTCCAAATAAGATATGCCTTGTGATCCAAGCATAAGATGCCTAATTCCATGATTATAGTGGTGTAGTTTCAAGAGCATTAGAATCCGTTCAAACATTCCATCACTCCACCCCACGCTTTGAGTGTCCTTTGTTCAGATCTGCGTCCACTTCCATGTCTAGAGGGACCCCCTAACGGTATGGATGACTGACCTATGGTCCACCTGCTGTCCTGGTCCAATTCCCCGAAAGGCTTTGGGTGACACTTTGAGTCAGGTTCTATGTTTTGAACACAGTCAGCAGTCGACCCCTCATTTGTTTGTCCCTTTTCTAGGCTAACGCGACAAGATGCTGTGTTGCAAACATGGTCAGCAGCTATCCTCTATCGTCACGCCGCTCTCATTGCATTCTGAATGTCGTTCATGTGATTCACACTTTTCATATCCCTTTGTTCGGGCTGATTCAAACACCCTTGGCATTATCCCGCTTGTTCACTAGTGCATAGGTGCATACCTCAACCCACCAGTGAGTTGGGATGCCCTCATGGCCAGACATGAGGAAGCAATTATGGGCTTCTTCCATGCGTAAGCCCCCATCCTTCATTGCCACTCCTTAGTGGCGCATGGGAAGCTTCCTTGCGTAAGCCCCATCCACCATAGCCACGCTAACGTGGACCCCTAAATGGTTCTCCCTGCGGACCCCCTTCACTACGGCCTTGCCGATGCCTTCCCTCCCACAAGGGGTAGAGGGAATTGGGCATGTAAGCCCTAGGGGTGTGGATCGAACCCACCTCGTCCAAGATATAGGACGTTAAACTACTAAGCACCTCGTCCTTAACACATGACGTTAAATTGTGGTCCGACCTCGTGCTTCGCACGTAGGGTCCCCCGAGCTCGGACATTTTTTACGCCCACTCATCTCCACGAGAATGGATTTTTCCTCACATGGAATGACATCCTCCTTGTCGGAGTGGAGTTTTTCCATGGGGGAAGGGCTGCCTCAGAGCGTAAGCCCCTATCCTCTCTTACGGAAGGTTGCACCCATGCACCTCCGTACTTCCCCCCTGCCAAGTCTAGTGGAGTCCCTTTCCCTATGCACTTTGTCGCACCACGGGCCTCCATCCTGGAGTAAGCCCCGGAACCCAGGGTCGCTAACCACGCATAAGCCCCTATTTCCTCTTCGGGCTGCTCCACGTGTAAGCCCCATTCTGCTTCTCACGGACGCACCCTTCGCGACGTGATCATCTGGTCCCTGATGCCTCTTGTTTCTCACACCGAGCATGACTCACGTGGGCTTAGAGCGCGCATCGGCCATGACATCCTCCTATGGGCCACCTCAGAGCGTAAGTCCCATACTAGCGAACTACAAGGACTTTGATCTGTGCTAACACATGGTACGTAAGATGCGTCCACGAGGTTCAAGCCCACCACTCGGTCATTCCGACCTCTCCACGTCGGTTCCCCGGCCACCATGGGCCACCTTAGAGCGTAAGCCCCATATCCACCATGGGCCGCCTCAGAGCATAAGCCCGATATCCACCATGGGCCGCCTCAGAGCGTAAGCCCCATATCCACCATTGGCCCCCTCATAACGTAAGCCCCATATCCACCATGGGCCACCTCAGAGCGTAATTCCCAGATCCCTCGTCCCGCATGACATTAAACTGTATGCCCTTGTCCCGCATGACGTTAAACTGTAACTCATCCCGCATAACGTTTAACTGTATCCCCCCTCTTGGGTCATCTCAGAGCATAAGCCCCATGCCTCACATCCATGTCTCATCCTGACTTCCCCCTCGAGCCCACGTGCCTCGGGAAGCTCATCCCCTAGCCCGGAAATCTCACTTCCTACAGGCTCCAATCCATGCATCCATTCTCACGGGTCGCCTTTTCAGGAGTCCCACCGTATCACCAAACTACGCAGAATTTGATTCCCTGCAATGGGGATATGTAGGAAGCCTCCATGAGGTTCAAGCCCATCACTCCATCATCTATCCTGATCCTTACCCGGGCCACCACATCCCAGTGAGATCATGCCACCCCATCCCACTCCACAGTATCCAGGAAGCCGCCCACATGTTGGGCCTAACATTGGTGTTCCCCCTAGGGGGTCCTTCAATCTGATCCACTCTCAGTGTTTCGATTAGTCTGATCCATCTCTACAAGACGTTAAACACGCGGCATACCCCGTGTTAAGCATGGGAAGCTGAGGAAAACCTCAGATGGTACACAATTCCCCGTGTTCGATGTGGGATGCCTCGGGCTTCCGCGCCCTTGAGAAGCCCTGTGATAAGGGACAGAAGGCAGAAATGCCGATCCCCAGCATAAAGACATGCCAACGACACCCCAACATGACCGTTCTCCTCACCGATGGTTGCTGCCCCGACAAGACTCCTTTGAGCGTCTCGACGGAATCAGCGTAATTAACTGGCGTCCATGCAGATATGGCACTGGGAATGAGCTTCACGAACCCGTCTTAAATATATAAGGGAGACCTGGATTAGGTGACGAGCTCCGAGGAGGAATCCACGGAAGGAAGAACCAACATCCTATCATCCTGGTTTCGATCAAGGAGCAGACGTCCCTGAATAAGGAACGGATGCCGCCTGCCTTTGGAAAGCGGAAATGAGGGGCAGCGAGCCGTGCGTCCTCCCATGTGTGACGGACATACGCGTGCGCCTCGATGTAAAAGCGTCGGAAACAATAACCCTGATGAAGTGAAGGCCTACATCATAGAGCTGGAGATGCTCATATATGCCACCGATGATTCCATTCCTGTCACCAAGCGAGTAGAGGAGATGATAGATCATGTCACTACTGAGGGGACTGGTGCTTCCGGAGATGAGGAGTGGCACGATTACGTGGCTCCTGAAGATGTAAGTCACTTTCTTTATTTTCTCTGAAAATTGATTTCAGTTAAACATTTTTTACTCAAGGAGATTACTTTCTCCATCCCGCATCTTGAAAAGAAAGGAACTGCTGAGGCTCCTTCACTATAGTATAGCCCTGGTGGTACTTCCATCAGAGATAATGAATCTCCTCATGAGCCTGGAAAAGTATCTCCAGGTCGACATGCCTTGGATGAGGAGTTAGACATGTATTTTCATTCTCCAATTTCTGTATTTGGATACGATGATGTCAACACTCCCAAAAATCCAAAGAAGAAAAGGCATCGAAGGAAGAATTCCACAGCTAAACGCTAAATCAGTAGTGGTAAATCCTTCAGATAGTCATAAATATTATCTAATGAAAAGAATGCTCATATTTCTTGGAATTACAGGGGGCTTCTTCAATTTATCCTTTGAGTGAGAGGATTTACCCTCCTCTGAGGATGACAGAGGGTGCTGGTGAACAGTCACAAATTCATGCTGACTTGGCTGCTCCCGAAGAGGAGCCAACGTCTGTTCCCAGTACTGCTCCTGCTGCTGCTGTAAGGAGAGAAGATCCTACTTCTGGAAATTTAACAATGCTTCTTAAAATGTTGAATTAAAACATCAACTAACTTCCATTCTATGATACTTTTAGGTTCAAAACCTGCACCTTAGCAATTGGCAGCCACTGCAACTACCTCTGGAATTTTATCTAAAGAAGTTGTCCGGGGTCAGAGGATGCATGATGAGGTTCACCAAGTAGATACATCAAATGCTCCCACTAGTAAGACTAACCAGGAATATTACATATCATTAGATGAAAAGATGAAACTTGGTGCATCTTTTGAAGACATTTTAGATCAAGTTAAATTACCGTGTAATTTAGAGGATTTTGGATGTGATTGTTATCCTTCGTCTTATTAAAAAAATCTTTATTACATCTATGACCATGATTGGTTGAAATGTGCAGTTCAATTTGAGAAATCTGCTGAATTGCCAAGGCCTAAAGGGGGAATGGACAACCCTACTATTGTAGAGACACTAACCCAAGTGGAGTTGAACCCGGTAGAGCTTCTTGAAACTCGTCCTCAAAATCTTTTTGAAGCTAGGAATGATGGGGAGGATCCTTCACATGATGTTGATCTACCGTTGGGTAAGAGATAACAATATTTGTGGCTGTACTTAATTTCAAAGACAAAAAAATAAACTTTAGTTATCCTTTAAAATTAACTAAAACATTCAATTCAATATGTAGGTCCTTCAATTTCAGTGTCTAGATCTGGAGGTGAAACCTCAGCCTCTACCCCAACGGGAATATAAAGTGAAGTAACATGGGCCAAGGGGGAAGGATCAGAACAAGGAACTTCTCTAAGTGCATTAATCCCAGATTATATTCCCCCCTATGACAGTGATGGTGATTCAGACCCAGATGTACAAAAGGCGCTCTAGTTTTCATGATGTAAGGCATGGCATAACATATGGAAGATCATATCTAAAGTGCCTCTAGAAGAGCTATCTTTGAAGATCCCGTGACTTTCATCCCTGTTCTTCATGTTGGGACTTGGCGGTTTTGGATATCAAGAGATCCATGTTGTGGTGAAACAAGTCATTTTAATGAGGGAGCAGGAGCAGAGGTACCGTCAAGACCAGACCAGAGTGAGGATGTTGGCCAATATCAGTGAATTTGAGGCTACGGTGTCTTGAGATGATGCTGATCATGCTGCAAAGTTGAAGGAGCTGAAGCATAAGATCAAGGAGAAAGTTTTCCAGCTGATGCACCTTCAGCAACAGTTAGATGTTGTTACTGGGGAACTTGACCATCTTAATAATTCACTAGAAGGAGTTCGAACAAATGGTATGAAATCCATTGCAAATGCCAAGAAATCACTCTATAAAGCTGAAAAGAGTGAAGCTGGTTGAGCGCATGAGCATCAAGTGGCTGCTGATGAAGCTCGAGATTCTGTAAATCAAATGAAGAGTTATGTTGAAAGCCTCTTGTAATTCATGGAAAAGAGAAGAGAATCCAATCTATGGATGTCCTTCTAACTCTTGTGCATCATTTAAAAACACTTTCATCTTCAATCATTTATGTTGGCTTTATTTTTCTACCTGCTTAAAATTTCCACCTAAGACAATGGGATTAATAAGCATAGTTTGATTTTTGCTAGGATTATAAAAATAACTCTACAAACATTTAATCTTTTAATTTCTCAATATTACCCAAATCATACAAAATGTATGTTTAGTGAGTTGGGACTTGACTTTTGTTCAGAGTTCCCTTGTCCTCTGTGGGTAGTTTAAAGTCATGCACGTTGGACATAAAAAGGCTAATGTTTAAGATCAAAATAGCTTTGACCGAATGGATTAAAATTGACTCAATTCCTTGATAATTTACCAGAAAACATATTACCATATTCAAGTATGGAGGAAAATATGTAAACTATGACTTAAGAAATTTTGAATCAGAGGAATGATATTAAAAAGGGGCTAAAAGGAATTAGAAGAAGTATTTCCCAAGAATGAAGTTTCCACTATTTAACAAACCCTTTAGGGGGTTGAATTATGCAGGGCCACTTAAGGGATTTGACTGCATAGCCAAATAATAGCATCTTTTTCCTGACTGGTCCATTATGTAGAAAACTTATTCAAGGCCACCTAAGGGCACGTACTACATAGTCAGACAAAAGAACTCTCAAAAATTTTAACTTTCTATTGCTAAGAAAAATCCAGTGGAAGTTTATGGAGATTAAAATTTTCCAAAGCATAGAGTTTGCTGTATGGAGGGAGGTACTTGAATATGGAGAGGATATTTCCAATAAATATTGTCTAAGAATTGGATGAATGTCACTCTTGTGAAGGTCTGACCCAAACCTAGGGAAGGGAAATATAAACCATAGTCTTGAATACTTTCAGATCATGAAAAAGAGTATGGGATAAATATGTTAAGGATGGCTATTTTTGCGGATCCCTACATATTTTCATTAAGATAAATGAGGACAAAAGAGGTTTTCCTCCCAAGAATGAAGTTACCACTACTTAACAAACCCGTTAGGGGGTTGAATTATGCAGGGCCACTTGAGGGCATTGGACGCATAGTCAAATAATAGCATCTTTTGGTTGACATGTCCGTTATGTAGACTACTTATGCAAGGCTGCCTTAGGGAACGTGCTGCATAGTCATGAAAAAGAACTCTCAGGTATCAGACATTTTGTGACCAGAAGTCATGAAAAGGGTTATGGAGATCTGGAAGTATTTAAGGTTAGGATTATGACACATGAAAATGAGTATTGTTCAATACATGAAGGAGATGCACATTGCAATGTTAACCATAATCATGTTGTGGCTGGGTCCTGGATTAAGGTTTTGGACTTCACTACGTAACCCATAAGGATGGGAATCAATCCATACGTAGTTCTTGAAATACAGTTTAATGTCATGTGGGACGATAGTGTAGGAGATCTTAGTTTAGGGTCATAGATCTCAGACCATAATAAGGAATACACAGCGTGTGTTTTATAAACCTGATGCGAATGAAGATCAGGGTTTTCATACCACATTCATGTTTTCATAGGGGGAATTTTCAGCCAAGGGACTGAAAGTGGAATTTGGGGTTAGGACCAAAGACTTGGGGCTGGATTCGAGGGATGCTCGAATGTTCCTACGTATCCCATAAGTATGGGAATCAAGCCACACGTAGTTCTTAAAATACCCTCTGTACAGATTTGGTTCATACATGTGAAGGGTGAAACATGACTTTAGTGCAATGATGGTTTGACCGAAGATTAAAGGTTCAGGAATTGATATGTATGGACGTAGTCTTTGGAATATAAAATTATTGGAGATCAATGTAAATAATGATTCCCTCTCAGGTGAGGGTGTCAAATAATGTTTTAATTTATTGTCGTACATGACAAAAATTGTGAATATTTTAACATCATATAGGATGGATGATGGTGAACCAATGTAAAAAATATTGGTTCAGGGGGCGGCTTCACGAATCATCATCATATGAGATGGAGGTGAACTGATGTGAAGAGATTGCTTTGGGGATGCTTCACAGATCAACATTGTATGAGACAGAGGTGAACTGACGTGAAGAGATTGCTTTTGGGCTTCTTCACGGATCAACATTGTATGAGACAGAGGTGAACCGACGTGAAGAGATTGCTTTTGGGCTGCTTCACGGATCAACATTGTATGAGACATAGGTGAACTGATATGAAGAGATTTCTTTTGGGATTGAACCTCAGTAGGTTGCCTATATACCCATCCTAGAAGTTGAGGATCAAATTTTGTGTAATTCGATTAAAGAATGAATTGGTGATCAAGTTGTTCTTGATGAAAACGAACTAAAAAATGGTGTTGGGACTTACACAAGGTTACCAGCCCAGAGAGGGTGTTATGGATGAATTTTACTCTAAGAACACATGAGTTATAATCGGTGTGAGAAACAAGAGGTAAAAACAACCTTAAAAATGCATAGTTTAATGTCATGTAGGACATAAGGGATGGGACATAGTTTAACATCATGTTGGACTAAAGAGGGACTGTGCAGTTTTAAAGTCTTGTAGTAAGGACTTTGGGGGCTGTGCAGTTTACTGTCATGTAGTAAGGACAAAATTGGTGTTGTACAGTTTAGCATCATGTAGCTAGGATGTCGGTTATACAGTTTAACATCTTTTTGGACATATTTGGGACTTTTTTCACAGTTTAACATCATGTGGGATGAAGAGGTGCATAGTTTAACATCGTATACCTAGGAAAATGGAGGGACTGTGCAGTTTGAAGTCTTGTAGTGAGGAAAAATGATTCACAGTTTAGCGTCATGTAGCTAGGAAAACATAGTATAACGTCATGTTGGACAAGTGGGTACAATTTAACATCATATAGGACGAATTTGTATTTTTGTTACACAAAATACATCTTCAAGAATCTTGCATTGGTTAGAGTTGTGATGAGATCTCCATCCATTGAGATTAAAGAATAAGCTCCATTGGAGTAGACCTTATATATTGAGTAAGGTCCTTTTAATTTTGGTTCAATCTTTGGAGGATTCTTTCTTGGTATCATTGGAGTTCATAGAACCAATAGCAATTCTCCTTGAATGAATGAATTACGAAAAACTTTTTTATTGAAATCACGTGCTATTCGATTCTGATAAACTTCCAAGTGGTGCAGGGTGCAAAATAATTTTTCATATAATCATTCCAATTAATCCAATCGCTTTTGAAATTGTTCATCTGTAGATGACTGATCGCAAATGACCACTCTGATAGAAGGTAATTGAAATTCAATGGGTAAGACTTCTTTTGTTTCATATACCAATGAATATGGAGTTGACCGCGTTGCAGTGCGGGTGGTGGTCCAATAAGCCCATAAAGCATGAAAAAGCTTATCAGGCCATGATTTCTTATCTTTATCCACCATATTTTGCAGTATATTTGAAAGATTATTGTTGAAAGCTTCTATTTGGCCATTGTCCATTGCATGATACTGAGATGAATGGTTGGATTTGATGTTGTATTCTTGATACATCTTCCTTACCTCAGATGAACAGAAGTTGGTGACATTGTCCGTCAATATGGTATGAGGGACACCAAATCTGGTAATGATGTTAGACATGATGAAGCTAAAAATGCTTTTAAAACTAACTTATTTGAGAGGTATTTCCTCTGCCCATTTGGAAAAGAAGTCAGTAGCAGTAAGAATATATTTAATCTGTTTTGATGTAGCCAAAGGGTAAGGTCCTACTACATCCATTCCCCATGTGGGAAATGGCCATGAGTATTTAGCTATATGAAGAAACTCTAGAAGTTGAAGAATGAAGATGGAACATACCTGGCAAGAATGACACTTCTTATTGAAATAAACACAATCTTGTATCATTTAAGGCCAAAAGTATCCAAGCCTTCAAATTTGATCAGACAGTCTATGTCTAGACTGGTGGGGAACATAGACTTCTGCATGTACTTCTTTCATGATAGCCACTGAATCTTCACCATCAATGCATCTGAAGAGAATTCCATCAAAACATCATTTGTAGAGATTTTTTTCTAGGTGATTTGTGCTATAATAAAGAGTAAAATTGACAACACATCGCCGAACTTGTTCTTTCCCGGCTCTACCAGGTGGGAGTGTTCCATTTTGAAGGTTTTCTCTGATAGGTGTCATCCATCCTGTAGTATGACCATATGGTTCAGTAATGGGACTAATTTCATTTATTTTCTCTGTTCTAATTTGAACATAAGGTGAAATTGTATGACGGTGGGAAATACTGATGATTGTCTCGTCCCAATTTGGATCTACCAGAGCTGTGACTATATTAGCCAATGCACTAGCTTGAGCATTTTGTGATCGCGGGACATAAGAAAATATCGGTTCAGAATAAAATTCCGCCATTAAATCTCTGACGTAATCATACAAAGGGATTAACTCTTCTTTTCTAATGTCATAATCCCGATTTGCTTATTTGATTACCATGTTTGAATCACCTTTCACATTTAATTGATTCACTTGTACCTAAAGCACCAACTCTAATCCTGCAATAAGAGATTGATATTTTGCTTCATTGTTTGTACCGTCTTCCCACAATAAGAAGAAATAGGGTAGCACTGCCTTTTCTGGGGAAATAATCACAATTCCTAACCCAACATTTTTGAATTTAGGATCTTCCATTTTCTTCCCTGTTGGACTTTTGGAAGCACCATCAAAGTACATTTCCCATGTTTCAAGATTATCTTGAATAGAAAAGACTACCTCATTAGGAAGTTCAATATCTAAAGATGTATCTTCTACTGAAGGATGTTCAGCAAGTAAATCAGCCAGATCTTGGCCCTTTATCGCCTTTTGAGGAACATACTGGATATCAAACTGCTGCAAAATAACTGCCTACCTTTCCAGAAATCCTGTAAGCATTGGATGGTTAAGGATGAATTTCAGTGGGTTATTGTTAGATACCAAATGGAACTCATGATGTTGTAGGTAGTGTCTTAAATTTTGAACTACAATGATTAATTCTAGGTAACACTTTTCAATACTTGAATATCGGGTTTCTGCTTCAAGCATAGTTCGACTGAGATAGTAAAGACTATTTTCATTCCCAAAATCATTCTTCTGGGAATGGAAGGCACCCAATGATCGCTCTAAATCTGTCACATAATGAATAAGTGGTCTTCCCTCAACAGGTGGCATTAATACCGGTGAACTCAAGAGATATTTCTTGATAATATTGAATTATTCTTGAAATTATTCAGTCCACTGGTAAGTGACTCCCTACTTCATCAATTTGGTGAAGGGTAACCTTTTTCCTGCCAAATTGGCGATGAAACGCCGAATATAGGCCAAGCATCCTTGAAGTCCTCTCAATTACATCAAATTTCATGGAGGTGACATACCAAGGATTGAATATTTATTATCAGGATCGTCTTTGATACCACAACGGCGTACAAAAAAGCTGAGAAATTTTCCTGAGGTTACACCAAAAGCACATTTCAGGGGGTTCATCTTCAAATTGTGTTGTCGAAGTTTGTGGAATATGACTTCTAAATCAGCCAAGTGATTAGAACGTTGTTTGTATTTAACCACCAAATCGTCCACATAACATTCTACAAATTTCCCTAAAAAGGGTTTGAAGATACGGTGCATGGAACACTGATATGTTGCGCCTGCATTCTTCAGGCCAAAGGGCATTACCTGATAGAAAAACACACCCTAAGGGGATCTGAAGGCTGTAGATTCTTCATCTTCTAGAGCCATTCATATTTGATTAAACCCAGAATATCTATCCATGAAGTAATGTTCTTCCTAGATAGCTTTTTCATCAATTAAGAGTTTTGTAATCGGAACTGGAAAAACATCATTGGGACAATGCCAATTAAGATCTCTGAAATCAATGAAAACTCTAATTTTTCCATTCTTCTTTTTTCACAGGGACAATTTTAGCCATCCACTTGGGATATTTAACTTCTCTGAAAAGGTTATATTTGATAAGATTATCCACCTCAGCTTCAATTTTGGAATCATAAATTGGGTGTGTTCTTCTTGCGTCTTGCTTGAATCCTCGATGTTCTTCTGGAAAACCCAAACGATGAGTAGCAACATCGGGATCAAGCCCAGGCATTTCTGTATAGTTCCAATCAAATATGTCTTAATTTTGCTTTAAAAATGAAATATACATTTCTTTCTCTTCAAGAGTCATGGAGACGCTAATTAAAGTGGGGTGTGGATCTTGTTTTGTACGTAGATTTATTTCTCTGAGTTCATCCATAGTGGTAGAGATACCCTCTTCAAATGCTAGAGGAGCATCTCTAAGATCATTCTCTTCTTCTTCAACATGTGTTATCTCTTCTTCTTTAACTTGAATAGTAAACGATGAAGCAAAATTTCCATTATCAGGAGTGATTTTAAAAATTGAACATCTTGAAGAAAAAGCTTCCATTTTTGACGAAGGGTCTTCCTTGCGTAATAAAGAGGAGATGATGGATTGAGGATCAACATCATTGTTTATATCTGACATTTATATAACTTTTTCTGTCCTGGTTGGAGAAGTATAGAGTTTTTGGATTTTAGTGGAAGAAATAAAGACATTTCCATTCGAGCTTTCATCATTGCTTGGTGAATCACCAATTTCTCCCATGCTGTCTGGGTTGATTTCCGTAATTGATATTATCAAATCTTCCATAAGAGTATTTGGATTTGGGTATATCCTGTCAATTTGACTGATAGGCAACACATAATCTGTACTAACATGTATGAATGGATTTACTATAATCCTTTCCAAACCATATGGAGCATTAACTTTGGTAACCTCCCTTGTTATGGATTTCTCCTTTCCCTCCATGTGATAGAATTTTACCACAATGTATTGTGATTCACATGTTTTAAATGGGGCCTTATCACCATAAAATTTCCCAATTTGACCATTGAAACAATATTCGATACATTGATGGTATGATAAAGGGATAGCCGCATGTTGATGTAGCCAAGGTCTTCCAATAAAACTGATGAAGGTTGTGTCATGACGAACAACCATGAAATCTGAATTGGATACAAGATCTCTAAACTGAGTTCTGAGTGTGATCTCGCCCAGAGGTTCTTGTTAATTTTTATCATATCCTTGTAACATCAAAGTAGAAGGAGATAAATCAGATTCGGTGAGGCCCAATCAATGAAGTGTACGAATGGGGATGAGGTTGACTCCTGAAACATTATCAATGAAAGCTATTTGGATATCTACATCATTGACCTTTCTAGAGTCATAAAAAGGTCTAATATGTCCTAGCACATCATCATCTTCATCTTCATCGATAAAAGATATCACTGCATGGAATTCTGCAGGATCATTCTCTACATGGTAGACTTCAACGGCAACAATTTCAATTTCGAATTCTTGAGGACTTTAAAAAGACTCAATGAGTTCCTCCTGAAGATCCTTTGATAGATTCAAGGCGTCAATAATTGATAACATGGCTGGTACATGGGCCAAATGTTTCAATACATCATATTTTTGATCCAAAGGTCTGCATTTTCCAACAGGAACATGTGGTTTTGCAGGTGCCTTAGAAGTTAATGCTTTGGAAGTAGATGCTTCTTGTATCGGGGTAGGAGTTGGAAATACTCCTGGATTTGGAAAATTAGACCGACTAGGTCTATTTATTTTCTGAGAGGAAGAATGTGTAACTTACAACCGATCCTCTAAAATAATTGTTCCAGGACTGAATCTGCCATGTGTGGAAGAACTTTCTTGTTCTTGTTGAGACCGCTGAAGGGCTCTGCCACATTTTTTTGCTACATACAAAGTTCTAGCAGGGGTAGGATTGAAATAGTGGTTTTTGGGATATCCATGTTTTCCTTTGTATCCTAGACCTCTGGAGATTCCTCTAATTCCTCTGTTTGATATAGGGAACTCAGGCTCATCATGATCGAAACTGTGACTGGCATAAGGATCTGTTATGTGAATCATGTTAAAAGAACCGATGATCAACTTTTCATCTGAAGAAGACTCTGCCTGATTATCCTGTTTAGGCTGTGCCGTTTGGTGGGGCAGTGCCCATGGCTTTGAAGTAGATGGCATAAAATATGCCGAAGTCAAAGACAACATGGGATTTGACACGATATCATCATCTTCTAACCGCTCTTCTTTAGGATTTTTCTTCTAATGTAGGGGGTTTTGCTGTGGCATTCATAGAAGAAGACATAATTGGGTTCTTCAATTGAGTCTGTAAAATGGAATGAGTTCGGTTGATCATTTTTAGGACCATCCAATCATTATATTTCTACACATTTTTTTATTTTGACTTCATGCCACTCGCCTTCTTCCTCTGGTTTGTAGCAGTAACACATGATACCTGAGGTGAAGAACCTTTCAGTTTTACCTATCCCGAGATGACCATCTTTTGTAGGATGTCTTTGAAGACTAAACACTCCTGAATGGGATTCCCCAACATCTGATAAAATGTGAAACAATTGGGACGGTCTTCTTCTTCTTCCTTGTTCGGGTTTTTGGGCCTTGGCAACTAAACCAAATTATTTTCTAGAGCCGAAATGAAGTAACCAGGAACTTATTCATTTTGGAAAGAATAAAATTTTCTCTTTAACTCCTCAAATTGTTTCTGTCATTGATCTCTTTTCTCATCTTGATGAAACGGCCTCTATTTTTTATGCTTAGGAGGTGGAGCCCCTCGATAAGATGAAGGTTTTTAAGTAGAAGTAGGTCCAAGTGCTTGTTTAAGTGTAACTGTAGCAGTCTCTACTTTACCCATTCTCATTCC
The DNA here is from genome assembly GCA_963277665.1 of Viscum album. Lineage (NCBI taxonomy): Eukaryota > Viridiplantae > Streptophyta > Magnoliopsida > Santalales > Viscaceae > Viscum > Viscum album. Next base: position 612,635,602 of record OY728130.1, read on the forward strand.
TGGAGCTGATGGAATTACACGAGTTTTATCCTTAGTCTTTATAAGAGAGTCTTCGATCTGCTGAGCAATCAAAGTAAGGTCTCAAAACCCTCCTGTGTATTTCATAGGGATTAACGGTGTGCGAAATTCATCACGCAACGTTTCCACACAGATTGACAACAACTCTTCTTTAGAGAGTGCTAAACTTAGGGAATATGTTGATCCCTTCTAGCTAGAAATGAAATCTGAAACTCTTTCATTATCCCTTTGATTACAATTTATATGATGAAAATTGTTGTCTTTGGAAAATTTGAGCTGAATTGAATAAGGAATCATTGACGGAGATCCTCCCACCCAGTAATTGACTCGGATTTCAAGCTTGTATACCAGAAAAAAGCAGGACCTTATAATGACTGTAAAAAACACCTAAGCTTAACCATTTCTATTTACCGAGGAGTTCCCATCATATGATCACAATGAGACAAAAAATGTGTTAAGTGTTGTTCTTGGTCTCCCAAACCATTAAAGATTGGGAATGCGGTACTTTCAAAATTTGATGGGGGAGGAATTGTATCAACCCATTCAGGGTAATATATCTTTTCTGGTTGAATTTGTGCACATTTTCCCTCCATAGATTCTAACCGAGCTTTTAATGACTCAATGGTAGTTATTAACTTTTGAAAAACATCTGGTTGAGCTTGGACCTGAGAAGGTGCAATAAATGGAGCTTGGATAGGTTTGGTGGCTGGTACCACAAGTGATGGTATCACCACCGATTGTTGTTGCGCATGACCCAGAGGATTAGACCTGTGAGGGTGTACTGGTAAAGGAGGATATACTTGATCCAACTCAATAGATACAACAAATTCCCTTGGCTGACTAACTCCAACACGCTTAGGAGGGAGACTACCTTGAAGTAATTCTGTATTCAACCTCCTTAATTCCTTAATTTCTTCCTCATATTGTGTTAAACTTTGCTCTAGTGAGAGTGATTTTCCTTCTCCAGAGGAAGGGTAGAATGTAACCTAACTTTTTTCCTTTCACTTTTTTGGATGCCTTTCAGAGAGGGGGAAGTTGTTTATTTGAAGTAATGCTTAGATTCTGGGTAAGCCTTTGATTTCCTGTATGCACACCTTCTTCATTTACCTCTGTGTGTACAGCCTCTTGAGCAATAACTTCTTTGTCTGATCCCTCTGAGTGAGCCTCAAGTTCTGGAGGATTAGCAACAATGGCATTGATGACATTTATTGATTCATAACGCATTTTATCCCTTCTATCAGAATTTCTGTGATATTATCTTCTTCTATGTCTTTGTTGAGACATTGCCTTTTGTTTATTTGATCCCTTAGGAACTTCTTGATGAATTGTAATTTGGATTGAATATCCTGATAATCTATCTCTTCGTTCCCCTTGTGGCTACTTCCCTAATCGAGAGAAGACTGACTTTCTTTGAGGAAGAGATTGAAGATTTGAAAAAGTCCCCAATCTGGTGGAATGGGGATGTTCCTGCTGTTCCAGCTCAACTCCTCGAATCCTATTTGTGGATTCTGTGGGTTGGGCTAAAAGAGTCCCCCGTCTGGAAAGATGAGGTGGCTCTTGATCTTCTATATCATAGAATTTATTAAAAGCTCTACTGATCTTGCGGAATTTAGTCTGGAAATTTGTCGGATGCATCATCCTATATCCACTCAAATCACCTGGCTCAAAAGAGCATTGGATGATTCCTGACACTTCTCTCACTTGATGATGTGCATGCTCTAAACGAGAGGCGTGTTTGATATTCTCATTTTCCGGATTCAAGAGTAATTTGAAAAATTGTTCATTGTATGCCTGACTTTGGGAAAACCGAGTTGAGGCATGTTCTTGGGAAAGCTTTTGATTATGCACAAATCTAGCTAGATGTGGGAAATTCTGGGAAATAACATTGCATGAGACCACCTTTGGTGGGATTTGTTGACTGGAGAGTAAAATGAAATGTAGTGCTCCATGAACACCCCATCCCCTGATATGAATACCAGATGGGTCATTGGCAATTAACTGGCACAATATTTTTAGTGCACTAAGGCATGAATGTTGAAGGGCTCTCTGCTGCTTTTCAGCCTTTGGATATCGAGAAACTGAGAGAGATTCCAAATCAATTTGGCGATGTAACCCTTCTATTATATTGACATTATTTTCATATTCACCATAAGATAATATTTTCTATTTTAAATGACAAAGAGTCTTCCACATGTTGAGACGAATATCATGAATACAATCTTCCATCAACATCTCTAGAATATCATACTGAGAGTTAGCCAAAGGCCAAAACCAGACTGGTACTTCACCTTTCTCCTGCTATTTTCTCATATTCAGCACTTCCTCCTTATCATTCGATGAAGATTCTTCTAGATGATTAGACTAGAGCTGGTGCTTCCTTGTTGCTTCATTAGATTCAACAATATTGGTAGAGAATTCATTTATCTAACTAGAAGATGAATGACCCAAGGGTGGTTCGGAGAATGACCTACACCCTGAGCTATCTTCTGGTTAAAAAATTATTTCACCTACTAGTGCTAAATCATTAGACACGACTGGCTTCACTTTTTCAAGTGCCTCAATATAAGAGGGATTTCTCGTCACTGCATTGTACTTTGAAGAATTTTCTAGGAAATGAGAATTACTATTGTGGAGAGGACTTTCACATCTAAATTCATCATCATGGGGAGGACCACCATGGTGGGTTACAACAAAAGATGAAACCTTTTTCTCCTTGATCTTCTGCCACACAGAGGGTTATCACGGCTCTCATCTGAAGATGATACATTGAGATCGACCGAACTGTCATGAATCAATCCTTCATGAGGATTTTTCTAATGAAGACCTTCGTAATTAATGTTCCCACTATTGGGAAATGATAGATTAGAATCTTGAGTTCCAACAGATAATTGTCTGAGGGATTCAAGAACTCCAGCATTGATCAAGGCATTATTATAGATTGGATCTTGATTTCTTAACTGTGTTGAATGGGTCTTTTTCTTAGATGCCTTCTTACTCACTTTGGGAACCACTTTTTTACAAAATTTGTTATTATAGGTAGGTGTATGTTCCTTCTTAAGAGAAATAGTCAGGTTAGGATGATTATTTCCATTAAAATTAGGTGTTTGTGCCTGACTTGATTGTCCATATGACATGGGGGAGTATTCCCCACAACCCTCTTGGACTGGAACAGAGGTGTGTATCTGTTCCGGAGTGATATGTTGATGTGTCACTCCAATGGTAGGGACATATTTACATTTCTTTCCCTGTGATGCTACTGAAGCTGTTATAATATTCTGGCAGGCATCCAGAATATGAGCAGGGATTTTCTTCTTCTCTTCACCATCGTCAAAATGTTCTTGGTGACTTAAGCTACTGGAATGGGAATATACATCCATTCCATGCTTGGAGTAGGTGTATATTTCTCCCCCTATCCTCTTTTTTCTATCAGTGAATTCTGACAATACTCATGTGTGGGGGCAGAGAGTTGAGTCTGCTCCAAATTTATCGTCAGAGCTTTCCGAATGACTTCCCCAAGTGATAAAAAATGAGACTGTTGGCAAGCTTGATTAACATTGGTAGGTGTATGTGTCTGCTGTGTATTCTTCATCAAGTATGGTTGATGAATTTCATTCAATACTAGAAGACGAGACTGCTGACAGAACTGTTTATTGTAAACAGGTGTATGTCCCTGCTTATCAGTTGCCACCATATTAGATCGGAGAACTTCTTTTGTTGTAGTCAGACAAGGCTACTGACTAGCTGATGAGTTATAAATATGTGTATATGCCTACCTATAATACTCCACTAGAATTTCCTGGAGGGATTGGCGTGTTACTGCCAGACGAGTCAGCTGGACAGTAATATCATGACGGACTGGTGTATATGTTTGCTCGTTATTTTCCATCAAGTTGACTTGATGGACTTCTCTGAAGGGAGAAGAAGTAAGAACCTACTACCTGTTGACCAGATTTCGCCTCTGACAGTTCTTCTTGCATGCTCGGGTTTGAGGAACCTGAGCCGAACCCCTGAAGGCGATACCCTCATCAGGTTGAGGGTGCACTGCCGCATGAGTCTGGCGACGATTGTTGATGGGAGCCCCCAGGAAGGACTCTTATATCCTTGAATTAAGGCCTTGAGCGACCTTCTCATTCACCTACTCATAATATGGGAGGGACTGGTGATTGTGTTCCAGGGATACCGACCCGAAACGGTTGGAGACGGTGGTTGGCACCACCTGCTTCTTGATCACTGGTCATCACTGTCTGGACAACCAGGGCGAATTATTGACTTGGAGGGATTTTCGAGCGGCCTCTAGAGTTAGAATGATACCATGTTGATGTTATTTCTTAACCATTTCATTTGATACCCAGCGTTGAATACAATGAGTAGGTGATGTCTTCCTCAGAGCAGATGAAGATCCAGCAGGAGTAGCAGAAGATGCATTCACAGGTGTGAACTTTAGAGAATCCATTTCTGTAACGCAGAGATATATTGGAAATGAGTGCATGTTTGATATAACAGACATAATCAAGATAATCTCGGACACTACATATTTTGGATGAGCAAATATGTTATTTATTGTTTTGATGGCCCTCTCATTGAGTTTAAATAGGGGCCTAACAAATATGTAAAACATCATTTTAACTTGGTTAAGGATTCACGTCGGGTTCTCAATTTTTTGTTTCCACTAGAAATGTGGATGACCTTGTTTGTTTAAGGTTCAAACATTCCAATCGCTTTCTAATGGGATTGTTCGTAGAACTAGAAACATCCAATGATTCTATATCCATTTGGACCAACTTTCCAAAGGTAGGTGCTCATTAGTTGTGGACCGATGAGGCTTAAGAATTTGTTTTTGTCAAGAGGATGGGAGGTCGGACTCATCACACCTTTTGGGGGGAATTAGTGTCTACTCTGGGACTCTCTTTATAGATTTGAGTTATGTTCGTGAATCCTTATTAATTTACCAAGTATAAAAATGAGTTTTCCTTTAGATCTGACAATCAATGATTAATATGTAAGAGATTTAGAGAATATTTTATATGTATTTGAGGTTCTTCATTAATAGAGAATCATCTGTATTTGTTAGAGATTATTAGTCAATGGTATCCTTAAATACATTATATAGAGATCTATTGGTCATTATGACAACCATACTGGTTTTAAATCCACTCAGCAGGGCAATTGAATTTTATTGTCATTCAGAAGGAAATGGATTATTTCAAGGTTGGGATCGTACCCACAGATGGTCTACCTATGTATCCTGGTTTAGAAAAGGAATCAGAACCCACGTAGTTCGAGTAAAGAAGTATGAGGTTTATGCATGATTGATGGCTCAAAGAAAGAGTTCATAATTAATTTTATGCTCTGAGCTCACGTGAGTCATTCTCAGTGTAAGAAACAAGAGGTATCAATAAAAAATGAGGATTGCGCCATGAAATATGCAATTATAAGAAATGATGTGGGGCTTATGTATGTATGACTACCCAGATAGATGAAGATCGGGACTTACATCGGAGAAGAAGCCCGTGAACAAGGTCCATAGAGGTATGTGTGCTTTATGGAGATTTAGATACTGAACTTAGGACTTAATTCTGAAGTGGGTGCCCAAATTAGAGGGAACTTGTGATTGGGTTTTATTCCTGATACGGAATCCCATATCAAGAGAAATTAATATTGGGGCTTACTCCTAAAGAGGAGGCCCGGGTTAAGGGGAATTTATGACTGGGGATTACTCCTGAAAAGGAGGCCCAATTTAGAGGACTTTTGATCTGAGGATTACTCTTGAAAAGGAGGCCCAAATTAGGGAACATGGACTGGGGCTTACTCCTAAAAAAGAGGCCCAATTTAGGGAACTTGGGGATTAATCCTAAGGAGGATACCCAGATTAAATATCTTCGTATCTTAAAGGATGAGGTTGAATGAATGAAATCTCTAACCTCAGTGACATAAATATATAAATCACTAGGTTTTGAGAGATGTTCCACAGAATTCTATTCAGATAAGGAAACCAACAAAATAACCATTCCAAAAATGGCTTTGAAGTGGGTTTTGAAGGATAAATCTTAAAGAGGAGAGGTGGATTTGAAGAAAATTGTTGAATAAGCATGAGGGGCACCAAAGAAAAGGTAGGTACGCAAGTCCTATTGGGGCGTGCAAGTACTGGTCGCGCAAGTATACTTGCGCAACACATGTTTACTTGCATGACGGTCAACCCATAGGGTTATACTTGGTTGAGACTTAGCTCAAGACCTTAGTATTGTCCCTAAAGGCTTCCAAAAGTGTGGTGCGCAGGTTTTGTTGAAGGGATTAGGTGGTGCACAAGTGTCTTTATTTTCCTTAAGGGTTAGACACTTATGCGCGCAAGTGTTAATGAATTTCAACAATTAGGCCTTGTTCCCCCTCTTTAGATCTTCCATTCTAGGCAAGAAATTACCGTATAAGTGTTCGGAATACTTCAAGTATAGACTAGGGCACCAAGAGCTTAATTCTGACTTTTGGATTTTTTGTCTTTAAAATGGGGGGCCCACAGGGGGTATTTATAGGCTACTTAAGACTGTGGGCGAAAAACACATAGGGTGTGAAAGTCACATGTGTGGCCTATATTTGGTGTGCAAGTATACTTGCGTGACCATGATGAAACTTGGGCGGCCCATTCTTAAAAAAATCAGTGTTCATGCCTTTGTCAATTTCTGACTTTTCTTCAAAGGGTGAATCTCTTTATGCTAAGGTATTCCCCTTTTTTAGTCGTTGGACTCTGTGATGGAAAGGACCATCAACAAAATTCCCCCCTCAGAGTTGGATCTGAAAGGAAGGAGGATTTGACTCTGTGGTAAAGGAGAAAACCAAGGAACTATGGCATGCAAGTTTTGATTGCACAAGTGGAGGCGTGCAGACGAGAGCCGTGTAGGGTATGGTGCGCTGGGTACAACCTTGGCCTATAAATATGCGGCCATTCTCACGCAAAGAAATAGGACTTCAAACCTTCTAGCTCTCATCGCGTAGGATTTCTCTCGTAGCGCAAGTTGCTTGGCTTTCCACTTGCCCGCGCAGGGGCTGCTGTCCGTGGTTCTTTGTTTCTGGTCATTCCACGCTTCTACAGAGGTATTTGGACTTGCTCCGTGATACCTACGTACCCAAACTTGCGCGACCATACTAGACTTTTGTTCCAATCATGAGACTGCGTGCCTTAATGTCTTAGCCATTTTTTTCACTTTTCGTTACAAATTTTATGAAAAATCAACTTACTTAAGAGTTAATTATTAAACCTTTGTGCAGATTCAATGACTCCTAGAAGAATTGGAATAGCTAATGAACTGGCTAGCAAGAAGATTGATGATATGATGAACATTATTGGCCATGATTACGATGATATTAGCGATAACACTCTCCCATATTTGGCCAACTACTTGAAGAAGTATCATCTTAATTTACCATTGAGTATCTACCTGCCTCTGTATGGCCATGGTCATGTCCAAGAAGTCAACATTCCAGAGCCAAAGAACAATCTCCCACATTCTTGGTTTCAGATATCCACCAATTTTTCTTCACCAAATGTCTCAGTTGGAGGAACATTGGTAAGGATTCTCTAATGCAAAAAAAATCCCACGTCATATTCTCTATCTCCATACACATGAAAAGGAGACCCCAAGTCCACTCATTGTTTCTCACATCAAGTATAACTCATGTGATCTTAGGATCAATGGTAAGGATTCTCTAACGCAAATGAATTATTGAGAGATATGGTAGACCCAGCACCCGTAGAAAATGAAACAAAAATGTCCCCACATATGGACCATGCCAGATCAGTATAGGGAATATTCATAACCATGTATAGCTTGATTCCTACCCTCAAAAGATACATAGTGATGCCTAGATTTGTCATCTCGAACCGGCCATAATCAAAACAAAAGAAAAAAATGCCCTCAAATGTCCCTACACACTGAGAAACATTTGTAGGGAACATTAAGAACAATGTGTGGCTTCATTCCATCCCTTTCATGACATTTAGTGATGCCCAAATTTGGCATCCTGGCCAAGATACCATAAACAATTCCCCTTTTCCGCCATACATAGGTCAGACTTGTATAGGTATTCCATGAAATGTCTTAATCGCATGAAATTAAACTGCAAAATTCTTCAAGAGTTATGTGTGGTCTAGTCCTTGGTGTAATGAGATCTCGCACATGCCCCCACTCATGAGAAATAAAAAGGTCCTAGTTCCCCCTATACATATGAGTCAGACCTATGTAAAAGATCCAATAGTTCACTGTTAATCACAATTTGGATATTTCTCACATTCCCAGGCACATCTCTTCCATTTTTCAAACTCCATTCCCCGGGAAAACTTGGATTTCCATAATCATTCAAGGCCATCTGAGATGGAAGGCCAGTGTCCTACAGACACATTTGATAGACTATAAACATCATGCCCTGAAGGCTCTGCATATGTTTCCCACAAAAATGGCTATCAACCAAAGGAAAATTCATCCTCAGGAAAGTCATGTCCTACATTAGTATGCCCAATGGCTTCTAAGACCCATGACATCCCTCACGATTCAAGTTGCCCCCATGACTATGGTTTACAACTTCAATCATCACGAACATCTGGGTAATTCCAGAGCATCCTGATTTTTATTAACTCAAATCTATTAATGATCATTATGACATCATGATCATACTTACTGAAAGACTCTAAACTACACAATATTATGTCTTCATCGCATGACATTAAACAGCAAGTCCAAAATCTTCCTTTCTGTATGACATTAAACCGAATAACAATGGTTTAATCCCAAAGTTACCTTTAATGTTGATTTTTTCTATTCCAAGGTAATGACCCAAAATCTCTTAATCCCTTGTTTCTCACACTGATCACAACTCATGTGAGGTTAGGGTTCTTGGAAATAGATCCACCATGAAATTTTAGCAAAACTGTATTGGAATATGGTCCTAGAAGCATGACCCTAAATGGCATGTCATTGTTCCATTACCCCAGAGGAACCTCACCTCCTGACCATTCGATGTTGAATGACGATTTACCCCTTGAATGGTATGAATGGCTCACCCTGTGTATGAGTTAGATCTACGCAAGGGTCACCTGATTCCTTGAGTAAGTCACATCCCAAATGTACCCAATGTGTCTAGATACACTCCTACCATACCTCGAAATCCATGCTCTTAATGATCTTGAATCTTGATAATCTTTCATGGACATCTGAGATGGAAGGCTAGTGTCCAACAGTCACCTTTGTTTAACTATACACATTATGCCCCAGTGGCTCTGCATATGTTTCCCACAAAAATGGCCATCAATCAAAGGGAAATTAATTCCCATGAGGTTCATATCTTATCTCAGTATACCCAATGGCTTCCGAGCCTCATTCCATCAGTCCTGATTAAAGGTCCCTCAAAGTCATGGTTTACATTTTCTTCTCAACGCACATACTAGATATATCATAACATGCGGGCCTGATTCATCTCTGATCCCTTTTTAGGTTCCCAAAGGTACCCCATCCATATTTATGTAGTTGATACACATATTAAAGAAGAGTACCACAACTCATTTCAGGGTTTCTCGAAAGAAATTTAGTTAAAATTCCCCTTTCTGGCATTCAGGTGCACCCCTTGTTGAAAGTCACATATTGTATTCCGAATGATCCCAATCCCTATAATCCTTCATAGCCATCGAAGATAGAATTCAAGTGTCCTACAAATACCTTTGATTTAATATACACATCATTACCTAGTGGATAGAAATATGTTTCCCAAAAAATGGCCATAAATCAAAGGAAAGTTTTTCCCCAAGAATGTCCTTTCCAACATCTATATGCTTGAATTACATTCATGAACTATCACACCCCAGATTTGGAAAATTACAAGATAACGACTTACATACCATCTTCTTTTCGAATAAACTCGACATAAACAAGACATATAGCTAAACTAAGCATTCACTGGCTCTTATACAAGTAAGAACTGTGTGGGATCAGTCCCCCCCTTCAAAGCCAACATGAATGTCCCAAATATTTTCATACACCACTACTCAGGCCAGCCACCCACTGTGGATCCTAACATCAAAATAAATTCAAAATCATGCATAACCCTACCAGACGATCTAAAATAAAGGAAAATTCCTTACAGAAACATTTTTTTGACTATTCACATCATGCCCCAATTGCTCTACATATGTTGACCACAAAAGTGGTCGTTGATCAAAGAAAAATTTGTCCCCAGGATGTTCTTTCCTACCTACATACACCTAAAATAGATCCTGGGCCTCATGCGTGTCCATACTCATATATATATGGTCAAGAAAAATCCCTAACCTATATATGAATGATATTAAAACATTCTGGGATAATAGTCAAAAGTCAGGGCCCTACCCCATTATGGTTGGTCAAATCTATTCGACCTAATACATCAGTAATGAGTCTGACAGGGAGGACTGTCAACTACCAGTGAAAAAGACACCCTACTTGCCTGAGGGAAAATCTATAGACGGAACCATTGGGTAAAAGTCAAGTAATGGTTTTTTAAAAACATTTAGCCATCAAAAAAAGAGACGTAATTCTTGTTAGGTCGAAAACCCGTAATGGGAGACCTATGAAAAAGTCAAGTTATGCCCGCTAAGCCAATGTCAAGATGGCTTATAAAAAAATTAGGTTAATAATTAAAAATACATAAAGGTTTTGAGTTATTCCATAAAACCTCAACAATAGTCGAACTACACTTGATATGTCCCGCAGCTCAGGAAACAATTATAGCTCAATTTGATTATTTCAGTATAAGTTTTTTCAAATCATGGATTAAAATTAACACCTAATTTAAATGATGTTTATATGATTTATTATGATGAATTTACTTGAATGGAAATGGAAAATAAGAATAATTCAAAATAAAAATGGTTCCAGCATATTCCATAAAAATATATGGTTGGCATCCACAACCTAGATCATCTCCTTGTAATCAAGATATGACCTTTAAAAAAGACATTCGATACAGTCAAAAAGTTACAAAAATGATTGGAATGACTCCTCAATGTCTTGGAGAAGCTTCAATAAATTCATATTCTCATCCCCTGTGCTCACCCGCAATGCCCTTGCATCCCTCATAGCTTGGAGGCCAATCCATTCTTCCCCTTTCATTTTCCATCACCCCTCTTCAACGGTGGGTGTGACCTGAGCCTTCTCCTATTTTAGCCACTCCATTTTCTAGATTTATTACTCCACTTCTTGATCAAGTTTTTCTATCAAATAATCTTTCTTTGTGAGTTTTTTTGAATCTTTGGAACCATTCTAGCATGAGTGGAAACTTCATTAGTGATATTTTTCCTTATAGAATCAAGATATGTCAGTGACTCTGTTGTAGAAAGTCGAGATTAAATCACACCAGTTGCTTCCTGAGAAACAACCACCTTCCTTACTATATAATAAATTCCATAATAGTTCAATCAACTGAAGCCCAAGACCACAAATTGGTGGTGTAACTTTAGAAATGTCATTAGAATCTCATCCAATGGAGTCTGGGAGATTAATCTCCAAATGTTCCTCCATGACTTTTGGCGAGGGGGACGAAGATCGGCTAGGATTTCTTGAACAGACTTGGAATCAATCTCTAATAATGAAATGTATTTAGGAATGAAAATCACCAGATAGGAACTTGATTCAGTAGATACAGAACGTCTCGAACACACAATAACCTCATCTCTGGTAGTTGTGATAGATGACAATGTAAGGGTGTTTGCCCCCATTGCTAAGGATGGTGTTTGTGATTCTTAGGATATGGGAAGACAACGTCAATACCTACCATCCTCGTACTAGTACCACTATATAGAATATATATTGTTATATCTTCAATCACCCATCACGCTTTGTGGATACATAGGAATACTGAATACCTAGGTCCATGCTTAGCTGAAACACTAGCCATCAAGACAGACGAAAAAATGTTGCTGGTAAATATAAGGCTTGTGGTGATAGTCATTCAAGATAAGGGTACTAATATCCGAATCTTGGGGGCAGAAAACATAACCCATCTCGGAAGTGGCAAAAAAGACATGATAGCCCACTCCAAAATTTCAAGGGTTGGAATATCAGCCTTCCCAATTGTGACATCCCTAGATCCACCATGATTAGGAAGAACATCCATATCTGAAATGAATCACTCTATATGGGTAAAATCCGCTCGATCGAGATTAATTGGATCCTCGATATTCAAAGCCCTTCCAAGATCTATCAAGGCTCGGGGCTTGCCATTGGACTCATCCCCTTCTATTAAATCCACATTTTCTCTCACCTTGAGAGTCGGATCAGCACAGTTATGTGATCCCTCAACTTTTGGATTACATTCCATTGTTGGGGCAGAGATTGATCGAGAAGGAGCAGGCACACCTAAGGTGTCAACAGCACCCCTGGTATCTTCAAATGTCCCTGCTTCCATGTTTTTATCAGCCACAATAGATGGAAACCCTTCCTATACCCTAAAATGGATGAGAAATGTAGATGCTTGAATGGTCATCATCTAGTCACCAATAGGTCCTACGTCAAAGTACATATATGTACCTGTAAGTTCAAAAGATAAGATTAATTGGTTCAATCACTAGTTAAACTGACACTTTCTTATGATCTTCATTCGAATATGCTTAGAAAGCTGGGAGTCGTGTTTGCATTTATTTGAGTGTCAGGAGGATGTCTCCTAAAAAAGTTCACCAAGAGGAGCTGGAGGAGGAAATTCCCTTAAAGGGTCTCCAATAACCTGTTCCATGTGTTCATGGGCTCTAGTGGATCCTTCCATAGTACCCATACCACTGATGGGGAGAATTACCCATCCCCATTATCTCAAGGAGATTAAATTGGGGAAAAAGTTGTTTCTCAAGATCCTATAGGCTGCTGAAAAATAGAGATTTAATGAAGGATGAAACTTTTAGCATCTCTACATTAAAATTATTTAAGGCTATAGGTTTCAAATAAATCCTCTCCCGTCAGCCATGGGAATACCACCATCACCGCCACATAGTCCGACTAACAATGCCTGACTACAGAAGCATGAAGACGTTATCCATTTCTATCATGTAAGCAGCCACCTAATTAGGCTCTTCATTGGTTGAAACACCAGTAGGAGCAATGGATCTTGAAAAACCCAAAATATTAAAGTGTTCCCTCTGAAAAAGCCTCTATATATCTTCATTTGAAGTTCTCACCCTCAATTCATCCCAGACTCTCCAAGAATTCGTGAATGCATCCATAATTGGGAAGGATAGCGCTGGAGGATTGGTGAAAGGAAGCTGTGCAATTATCGACAATCGCAAGCATTTCTGCGGTGTCCTTGTAAACTCAGGACCCCAAGAAGAGGAACATGTATGAGGTGATGGGAGAAATTAGGAATCTTTTTCCGTGGTTTCCAAAATTGGTAAGCCAACAACATCGTAATTCTAATCAATGGATTCTGGTCACAACATGGTATGTACCTGATGTGAGTAATATAGGAAACCACTTCAGGATTCGACGAGGTTCTTGAGGTCCTTAAGAAAGCAACCCACCCTATCTATATCCTCATCAAAATAAAGGTTAACGTGTTCTTACATGTAGCCAATTCTCATTAAGGAAACATCCCTAGTCTGGATGATAATCCATAAATCATGAGGGGACTGATCATGGGTGGATAGATGACCTTTCAAAAGGTCCCATTGCCTCGCGGCCACTGGAAAATCGGCCTTGGGAGGAATGGATGATGGACTCCTGAGAGTATCTCCAACAGTTTTTCCGGTCTCCTGTGAGGTCATAATCCCATCTTTAACTACTTCCCTCTGGGGGGGACCAAGAGTCCATTAGAGAACTTCTCTAACTCGAGAGTGTTTAGAAACTCCCTTATTATTCTCCTCCGTGTTCTCCTAGGATTCCATGTAAGTTGTCACAATTTACACCATCTCATATAATTGACCTTCAGGATATAACATAACCCTGAACTCAATATAGTTCTTGGTAAGGAAAGGCATAGAATCCCTAGGATCCAGAAGTCTGGCCTAGCTCTGGGTGTCCTCCTGGGTGAACATTAGCCATAGTTTACGGGATATAATCATATGTTTCTCTTGAAGATCACTGTTGAGAGCAGGAGGGCATAACTTCTAGACAAATTTGAATTTTTGACTAAACCTTAAGGGTGTATAACCATCTAAAATAAGTTCCCCTATGATATGGGAAACTAGGATTCCTTCTCGCATTGAGAATAAGTGACATCAGTTAATGAAGTGTTCAGATGAATTGTTTGTAATAGTATAAATATGGGAATCATAAGGGTGGTAAGATAGATTTTCATAAACATTGAGACAAGCCATTAAGTCATACTTGTTCTTTTTAGTTTGCTCTTCTTACTGGTCCTGTGAAGCCCAAGATGGTGGCATGAACTCACTGGTGCTCTATAGGTACGGTCGGAGGGTGGAATGAAAAATTGGTAGGGAATTGATGAATGAATAACCCCCTATGTAGGATCCCATCCAGCCTCAAAGAATTTGGAAGCGCCCTGTCATCTGGTAAGGTGACCCCCTCACTGATTCGACCCACTGTGTGATATATTTTGTCCAACACTTGGATAGCCAAATTATTACATTTTCCAGTGGCCAACTAAGTGTCCATGAGGAAATATGAGGCTCTTATACCACCGGATTCCAACACTGGTAGGATCCCCCCACATGGCCAAGAAAGCCGGCAGTCGAAATAACTGATCAACGTCAGGAATTATACCTCATCACCATTTATGAAAATTTCCCTCTTCCATGGTGGGATGGTAAGTACCTGCTCACCTCTGGGTGGTTTTGGTAAGAAAATCCCTGGGTCCATGGATCAGGACCTAGACCCATATTCTTGACAAAAGCACCAAACTAGTCATCAAAACAAATGTACTTATTTAGACAAGTATCACCTTCCTTTTGAAGTGCCTTCTCTTGGAAAATAATTTTACTCACTAAGGGAGGGGGGTTTTTTCCTTGTCATCCCAAACCGAAGAGTGAGGATGAAATTCATCGTACATGTCCCCAATGATAGGGACTCCCAGAATAAGCTAGATTTCCCATTGAATGATGTTGATCTCCCCATTGTTCAAATGGATGGTGTTTGTATCTGGACTCCACCTTCTTAAGAGATGTGAAATAAGGGCCATAGGATGATGGTTGTTTGTCTGAGAAATCCAAGAAGCCTCGTATAGTCCCACAATCTATTGCTCGGTTCATAATTATTCAAAACTCAGTTGAACCCAAATGTGCCACCCCTAGTCCATGCCCAAAGATCCACCTGGGTGAAGGTATCATCGAGAAAACCAACTTTCTTGCTCATTCATTATAGCCCCTCACAATACTCTGGTAATAGTGGGTCTTCTGGTCAAGAATCATATACACTCCCTATATGTTTTGAGGTGTGTAGTTCAGAAAATACTATAAGTTAGTATCCCTTTGAAGGTACCTCCCCTTGGAAGAAATTTGAGCCTTTGGAATAATGGTTTTAATTATCAAGGGGGTAGGTTGATCAATCAGATTTGGCAATGGGATTGTTGTGTCAGACAATAAACCATATCCGTGAGAAGGAAGTCTGTCAGAGACTGGGTACTCTAGGTGGCCTGATGTAAGAAGGTTCACCAGAGATTGGTGAAATGGGATGACCATAATTTTTTCTTCAACTGATGCTGCCATGTTCTTCGATCTTTTATCAGCAGTAGAAGGAGGGGCAGTAATAGTAGCCTCAGAAGATGCAACGACGTCATCAGTAGCCTGTAAAGCAGCCATTATAACCTGCATCTGGAAGCTGAGGAAAAGCTAGTTCAATAAATTTTTTTGGATAAAGTCTATGGAATAATGGATAATGGACTCAAAATATATCCACATAAGGCTCCATGAATAGTTTCAATAAATGGTACACAGAGGACATAATCCGCGTACTGCATATTATATGGAAGTAACCGCGCCTACTACTACGGTACGCCGAAGCATATCACCGTGTACAACCATGGTAGGCGAACCATCCACGAGGCATTCACCAGCAAATATATAGGTTCTAGGAAAGTGGATACCACAAACCTAGGCCTTGATTAAGTTCATTTTCATAAGTTGTGGATTAGATTTTATGTTTGGATTATAAATTCTTAAAGTTTGGTGTGTCAACCCAATTTTGGTATGTGGAAACAAAATCCACGTAGCTTCATCATATGTGGAATCGATATTATAGTTTTAAAATTCCACAGTGTTGTTTTAGAAACCTAAAAAATGGTACAAAAATAGGGAAATGGCGAGAAGATCATTTTTTAGTACGTACGAAGTGGTTCGTGGACGCGATTTTTACAAGGAGCATGACATGCAAGAGAAGAGGAAGAAGGGGAAGTTGAGATTGATTTTTTGACTTGTGAAATGGTAGAAGAAAAATTAAATGCGCCCGTATATATAGGTGTGTACCCCTACTACCAGGCCCACCTATTATACCGCAAACCATTTCAGTTCAGGACCACTTCAATAAAGGAATAGTTCCCTATTCATTCTGAACGGACCCCATTCCAATGGGTGGAATATTTAGTGTCTCAAAAACTCTTGACATGGGAATAAAATACCCCCAAAATCACTTTTAGGAAGGAATAAAGTACATCTAAATGTATAGAAAAGTGAATGGACTCAAATTGAGTTGAAATTATTAGATTAAACTTGAAGAGATTCATGTTTTCAAAGAAATTCAAGTGGCCCGCATACCATCACTAGGAAAGTTCCATGAACAGCCTGGATTGTGAATCAACAGGTACATAGAATGATCCATGTACCACTGGCCAACAGAGCGATGGCCAGTGAACAAGGCATACTGCGAACCAAATCACCAAAGGACTCATGCACTTGAAGCCCATATGCGTACCATTCCGCGGACTCATCAGTTCATGGTTAAAGCGAACAAGTAGGGTTCTACGAACCATTATCGTGAACTGAATCCCCCTCATACCCCAGATTGACCAAGTTTATCGCGGGTCAAGATATCTCTTCATGGGCCTTTGAAAACGGTGTCGCGTTCCCAATAGATACAATTTCCCTAATGCTCTATAAACGGATAAAAGTACAAAGGATGAAGGATAGATGAAGAAAGAATAAAGAGGAATTAGAGGTTTGAAGAAAGAGTTCAAACAAGACTTTGAATTCAGTCTCAATTCATCGACGAAGCCCGAATCCCGAACCACAATCTCCGCAGGTACGGCCAACTATGAACCATAAAATGGGGGAATTGAATAATAATAATAATAATAATAGAACCAAGAACATAATTGGTGAACCAAGAACCACATAATTCTTGAGGACTAATTCCCTATGAATGATAATCCCCCAAAACCTCCTTCAATATGGTGCTCCACATAGTGTATGGCTATGCAGATTGAACCCGGTGTCGTGTACTGCATGAGTACATGGATGGAACACAAATCAGCGTTATGGGATGCATAACACTATGGTATGTGATGATCTATACCCATGACTACATACCACATCGGTATGTGAACGAACCCTCAACCCATATCCCACGGTTGTATACAGAGCCTCCCCTATTATGCATTAGAAACTATTAGGAGGAATGGGATATTTTCTTGTATTATTTCCTCCAGTTCCAACCTCACCCCTCCATTAACGTCTAGTCCCATATGATCCCTCTACAAACTAGTCCTCTGACATCAGGCTGAAGCCTCCTCCAAATCCACCGATCCAGTATGACCATACCATCGGGTGCATCAACATGCCCCTTTGAGTCTACATACCAATGGTAAGTAGAGTCATGAAGGATCTACCCATAATGGTTCGGGCTTCGGGAATGCTTGTGGGTCTACATTCCCATGGTAACCCGGAGTCCAACCATGGGATTCCAACATGAACCTCACCCTTCTAGGGATTAAGGGTGATCTCTTTCTTTTCCATTCACTGAGGAATAGTGATTTGTCAAAGGAGTTATATCTAATTCTCCTTTTTATGAGGAAAAACCTCCTCCACTTCCTAGAACATATTCTTGGGCTCTCTCATTATGGTAAGTCCCCAATTTTCTAAGGTCGATCCAGTTGACTTTCAGTGTCATTCCACATAGAGAGGTCCATTGCTCTGTGCCCTCACCAATGTTTACCCCAGCTTCCTCCACCGCGGGCTATCCCTCTCCCACCAACATGAGTTGAATCATGCGCTTTATTGAATCTTTGAAATCATCTTGTTTCTCAAACCGATCATGAATCACATGGGCTTAGTGTTTTGTGATGATTATAACATCCACATGAATATGAACTATGAGAACTCTGATTCCTTATAAATCCAAGATATATAGGATACCTACCGGAAGGCCCGATCTCAAAAGGGTGACGTCCCATAAAGGGTTCATCCAATCATATGAACTATGAGAACTCTAATTCCTGATAAAACTGGGATATGTAGGACACCTACCTGAAGGCCTGATCTCAAAAGGGTTTCCTCCCATAAAGGGTTAACCCAATCACTAGAACTATAAGAACCCTGATTCCTTATAAAACCAGGATACGTATGATGCCTACCTGAAGGCCCGAGCCCAAAAGGGTGATCTCTCCCATAAAGGGGTCACCCAATCATCTTAATTACAAGAACTCCGATTCCTGGTAAAACCAGGATACGCAGGACACCTACCTGGAGGCTCGATCTAAAAAGGGTGCCCTATCATAAAGGGTCCACCCAATCATGGCTCCATAAATGGGCAACCCCCATGTGTAAGCCCCAACACATCTAAACTATGAGAACTCTGATTTCTGATAAAACCAGGATACATAGGATGCCTACCTAAAGGCCCGATATCAAAAGGGTGCATATCCAAAAGGGTCCACCCAATCATGTCCCCTCAATGGGAGCTTCCATGTGTAATCCACAAACAATTTTATTAACATAGGATCTAATTCCTCTCTTTTCGGAAACATAGGAAACCCAACTTATGGGTCTGATTCCAACATTAAGTCACCTTCCACCCCCCCTGGATGATGATAAAATCTTGAGCGCCTTATTATATGGACCAAGTCAGCATCACCTCCGTAACATAAAATATATGCATGCCTATGATGATATTTCAAAACCAAAGTAGCCTTCATGCACACTCTTTGGGAAATAAAGAAGGATTTAGGAACATATGAACATGAATTTAATCTACAAGAGATTCTTGGAACTTGAAACAATCCTCCCCTAGATGGGTACAGTGTGCCTGACCTCCCATCCTCTCGACCAATGGAGTCCATAAGTGTCATTGGATGAATCATCAATCAACGAGAACCTACCTTTAGAATGCATGTTAATAAATATTGGATACCAGGGCTATTGGGTGTTTTTTGGATCCATGAATAAACTTTTTGGAGACCATCCAAGGACATTATATCTGAGAAGGATCGATTGCACATGTACGTGACCCCCACACAATCGCCCATTGGGACCAACATTTCCCATGGGGTTAATCCAACCTTCTTTAAATGACAATGACATAGAGATAGTAAAAAAAAGAATGGTGAATTTGATGAGAAAACATCTCTATTGAAAAGTGATGGTTCATGATCCTCATTATACCATTTCCTCTCCACCTGAAATGCTCCACCTCAGAGGCGGAACTGTGTTGAGATATTTCTTTGATGAAAATTTTGATCATCTAAAAGCCTTTT
This sequence comes from Viscum album, assembly GCA_963277665.1. Classification (NCBI taxonomy): domain Eukaryota; kingdom Viridiplantae; phylum Streptophyta; class Magnoliopsida; order Santalales; family Viscaceae; genus Viscum; species Viscum album. The sequence goes on from OY728130.1 coordinate 612,655,261, forward strand.
CAGTCTACCATCACTGAATTTATATGATTTAACTGCAAAAACCATATAGTGATGATCCACACATGCTACTTTGATCTTTGAACAATGCTGATGGATTGCTGAGTTCTATCATGATAGATTAATCCCCTTGTATAATCACCCTTGAAATCTAATTTTTTAGATTATTGAGGAGGAATCATAATCTCTAGAGAATTATTTGATTTTAATAGAGATCAACATTTATTTGTACACAAGTATTATTAATTTTTATCAACATCAATGTAATAGAAATAATCATCTATTTATAGAGATTGGGTTAGAGTTAGATAATATTCAATTTCACAAAAGCCCTTAAATTATGTAATAAACATTATATGACCCCATACCATGAAATATTAATAATATTAATAATTTTTTAATTTCACGTTCAAACTGATGTAATGTAAATATTATTTTACCATTTTTTAAATTAATATTTATCAATGGAAACAATCTTGGTTCACTAGTCCTACTCTAGATTTATAAAAAATATAATATAACCATATAATAATTTTTTACCTTCTAAGTAAAAGTTTATATAATTTATATGATCAATAAATAATAAATAAAATTATTCATAGGAGTTGAGAATAATACATATTCAAATAATTAAATTCATAAATAATTTCATTAAGATCAACATAGGCACATATTGTGTGATCCTCTTGGATTATTACTATTTGGCATTAGACGAGCTTACCTCAAGTATAAGATTACTATCTAGAAATGGGTCAAGGAATCCAATATAAATAAGTTAATGTGGAAACCTCTATTACCACACATGAGATATAATGGTGTAATATAATCCCCTCTCCATCATATCTCATCAAGAAGGTTTCACACCTGTTCCATTATCTAATATACTTGATACATCATTCTTTAAATATCTGAAATAAATTCACTGTTACACCATGATCATGTAATTTAATGCGAAAATTATATTTCAATCAAATTGTTGATGTATCAAATTCTATAAATATAGAAGGGACAAATACTTCCCAAAAATATTCATTAATAACATGTCATCTATGATTCATCCATATTACACAACTTCACCACAAACAAGTTTTTTTAGTGTTTTTGATAATACATCTAAGTGAATGAGTCATGAAATTCATAAATAATAATCATAAATACTACAGACTAGTAATATTTATCATAAAAATGAATATATGATGACACATAAACTTATGGAATTGTTACTGGAGGGTCAATTTTCAAAATCTCCCATCTTAGAGATTTCGATGCGAGAAATTTATGTGATAAAGTCTCTTATAATTAAGAGTACATACACCTAATGGTTAATATACTATTTCCCTATCATTGAATGTTATCTAACCATATAATGAGGTTTTTATAATATCTTCTTATAATTTCAAGGTTCTAATCTTAGAGGGAAATTTATATGCCCTTTTAATGTGAAAGATACTCTAAGTCATTTTTACATTAAAGTCACAAAGAGTTGTGAATGATATTTAATAAGATATTTAAATTAATATTCACTTATTTTAATATAAATCTAATCTAAATCCCAAACCATTTGTTCCATAACACAAAATCTAATAGACACCCACTTGGACTAGATCTAACTTCCAATGGATTTTAGTTTTATAACTCTCACCTAATGATCATTTTTATGGTGAGTTATGGAAATAGTTAATGGGTATTTCACATTGTCTTCTATGGAGAATCTACTCACTAAAAATTCACCTATCCAAGAAAAATCTCTTAGGAGATGATATTTTCGAAATATTTGCTCCATTTGCTGATGTGATCATAGATCCTTTGAAATTTCCACCACTTATGTATTATTATAATTGAGTTTTACAGGGTATTTAATACAATGAATCACATAATTCTCTTGTATGGAGTCACATATCAAAACTAATTCTTTGGATTCACAAAAAACTACAATATATTCAATATTTACTATATAATCTCTGACTATGACCATGATTGAGCTCTTCCGAATCACAATACCTCCGTTGAGAGTGAAGATGTATCCAGAGAAAATTTTCACATACTTAAGGAACAAATCCTTATTTTTCCATTAGATAATAGATACTCATCTCTTCCATATCCAAGAATATATTCTATATTGACCTCAGATACTATAGGATAATACTGATAGGTATCCGATAGGGGTCACCTGGGTCATCATGATATCTTCCTATAACACTTAAGTTATAGAATACAAATAGAATTGTAAATAATATAACACACACAACTGAACAAATCACTATTTATTATAGAATCAATTAAATCCCCTATTTCTTCTAATGTTCTTGAGGACACATTTTTTTGGATTGACAAATGCCATGTGGTAGTCACAACAATCACCTTTTGGATTGATCCATATTGAATGATTTCAGTATCTTGTCAATATATATTATTTGACTTAGAAAAAGCTTCCTCTAGGCTCTATCATGATGGATCTTAGTATCCAGAATATATTCCTCTTTACCCAAGTAATTCATAGAGAAGCATGTATTAAACCAGGATATAACATAATGTAAGACTGGTATTTCATTTCCAATAAGTAGTATGTCTTTGATATAAACTATTAGTACTATGAACGTAGTCCCACTAAAATTCTAATAGGTACAAGGATCAAATGAATTCTTTATGAAACAAAATTATTTTATTTTTTTATCAAACCAAATGTTCCTTGACTTGGATTCTTGATTTAATCCATAAATGGATCTTTTTAACTTGTATACCTTCTTACTATCCTTTGGAGTCACAATCACTTTGGGATGTGTTATATAGATATATTTATATAGTTACACGCTAAGGAAGGTTGTTTTGTACATCCATATTCCAAATCTCATATTCCTAGTAATAATATATAGAATTTTTTATTATAATAGATTTTATTATAGAATCTAGTGAAAAGTTTTCATCATGGTGTATTCCTTAATTCTGTTTAAACCCTTTTACAACAATCATGCCTTATAAGTACTAAATTTTTCATTCATATCAGGTTTCTTCTTAAATACTCATTTAACACCAATAAGTTTTTTATCCACCAGAGGAACTACAAAAACCCTAGAATGGTTTTGATAAATGGAATCCATTTTAGAATTCATAGATTCTTTCCACATGGAAAATTCTATTCCAATTACTAATTCTTTATAGGTTATATGATCATTATTATCAACTAATAATAATTCAACATCATCCATGACCAGAAAACTATATTTATCATATTCTCTATCCTCTCTGATACTCCAATAAAGTACTTGTGTATCTAGATCATTATCTTCCATGGTGATTTGTTGAATCTTTTATGTGACAACTCTTGTATGGATTGAGAATAGACTTCATCAAAGTCTATATTTGTCATACTATATCTTTTATAGATATGATCATTGTATAAGAATTTGGGATGTTTGTCAACCAATTTTTTTGTCTTAATGGTTGTATAGGAAATATCCTCTAATTTTCATAGGGTATATGATAAAGATACACTTTGTACTTTAGGGTGTAAAATTTTTCCTAAAAATGGACTTAATGAATGACTCACATCCCAATACCCATAAATGAAACAACACATGTTTATTTACATTCATATTTAATATTTTTTACTACTATAGTTGTCACTTGGTTTATAATATGTGCTTCTATCTTTAATGTGTATCCAAAAAAATTGAAGTCTTTCATGACTCACTATTGATCTAACCATGTATAACAAGGTGTATTTCCTCTATTCACTTACACAATTAAAAAATGGTGTCTAAAAACCATTGAGTTGGGATATAATCCCTAACTATGATAAATAATCAATAATATATTTATTAAAATATTCACCATCATGGTTTGAGTACATTTTCTTCATATTCTAAGAAATATAGTTCTAAAATTCATTATTATGTTCCTTGAATATGTTAAAGGAATTTGAATTATACCTCATTAAGTAGACATATCCATATATAATAAATTAATCATGAAAAATTATGAATTATGAGTACTCGCCTCTATATCCAATTGAAAATGGTCCACATACATTGAAATGATCCAACTCAAGAAGCTCAGTGGCCCTTTCAAATTTTCCATTAGATACAGATTTTTTAATATTTTCTTATAATACAACATGAAATACAGAAAGTGGTTTTAGTTAAATAGAATCTAAATTTCAATTTTGGGGTAATATGGTCAAACATTCCTTATTTACGTAACCTTGATAGTGAAACCATACTTGGGTGTAATATGAATCCTGTGAACTATTTTAATTGTCGATTTCCATTACTTAGATTGTTAAATAAAATATATAAAGGAATTTGTTTAAAAATTACTTACCATAAAAATTATTTCATTATAAAATGTGAATTATTATTTTAAAATATATCCATCTGTATCACGTCTAGATCTTGAAATAATGTTTTTGTTTACTTAAGGTACGTAATAACTATTATTTAAAACCATGATCTTTCACATTGGAAATGTGAAGTTGTAGTCCCCTGTAACCACAACAGAAAGTATGGATTCATTGGCTGCTCATAGATCTTCATAACCTCATAAAATATTCTACAGTCAAATTTGATCTTAAATTTTAATAGACATGTGAGATCTATATTCTTTATCAATTTCACAATTTGTAAAAACATATAAATTTCACTCTATAAAAAATGAATATCATTATTCCACTTGATTCACTATATGGGTATATTTTTTCTTCTAATTTCACTTCTTTACCTATAAAAAATAGTTAAAATTTTTCCCTTGATGTTATATTGATGATTATATTCTTATAAGGGTGTTTTGAAGAAGATTTGTAATTTGAGCTCTCCGCTTGGACTTTACTTCTATTCACTATTAGAAAAAGAAGGATTTTCATTATTTATATCCTTGTCATCTTGTTGAAGTAGAGTGATAATAACTAGGATATAATTCTCTATGCAATTAATATTGAAATTAAAAACAAATATGGAGAAGATCTAAGGGAGTGACAAAATAATGATATTGGTGCATTTTTTTGGAAGTTTAAACCCTAGAACCTATGGATCTCAATGCATATAATTATTTTATCTAAATGAGGCATAGTTGGAAAACCTTCTCCATGAATTATCTAAAATAATCCCATCGATATCTCAAACAATTCTTGTCTTGATCATTCCTAATAAAGACCATATAGATGAAAGATCATGATATAAGCGTCCATGTCTTCATGTGACTTGACGAGTTGATTAAATGTTATTGAAAGCATTAAAAATTGAGCCTCATCCATATCAATCTAATTTTTATCATATATAAAGAAATATTTTTCACTCGCCTCTTTTTTAGTAGCACCACACATTAGGGATATTAGCAATTCAATATTTCCATTCATTTCGCAACATTACCTATAGGCAGTAGAACAATTCGAGGAAGTTTCTGCCAATTAGGGGATGGTTATTCTCTTGAATTGACTGCCTATAATTTTTTTTGAAAATAATTTCATTATTATATACTAAAAGAGTATATTATTATTACTTCACTTTATTAGGATTTATGAGAGACAAAATAATATAATTTTTCATTTTAATTAAGTATCCCATAAATTAATCAAGTTTCAAAGTCCCTTAATATTGAGATCAATATTCTTTATCTTAGTGTACCTATAGTTAAAAGGATCAAAATTTTAATTTATATTATTAAAATTGAGGCCATGAAAATAATAATAAATTATCTTGGTAGGAATTATTTTAAACCTTAAACAAGAATCACCTTAAACCGTTAAGTAGAATCCCTAATCTAGATTTATTGAATCCAATTTCCTTAATACTTTCCAACAAAACTGTATTATAAAGATGAAGACTATTATATGAAATAAATATTTTTTTAAATTTTACATACTATCATGGTTAATAATTCATTCTAGTTAAAAGTTACCTCAAAATAGGCCAAACTATCACTTTAACTATGAGTTCATCTTAATCCAGATGAAGGAAGGATTAATGAATTAATATTAATAGTTGGGATTTTGTTTATTATGCATAAAAATTTCTTATTTTATCATTTATGTGCCTTGTTAATATAATAAGGGTTTTAATTTCTGGATTAACCTTGCTTTCATGAAACATTTATTCATAAAATATTTATTTTAATTCAATGTTTTCAAATTAACCCATTTATTTATGTGATAACTGTCTATGACCCATTGAATAAATCATGCATAGGAAGAAATCAAATAAATAAATAAATTACAAAATTAGGAGCTTATATAATGGTTTATTTATTGAGTATAAAATAAATAAACTCATGAACCTTGGGGAAAACGCATTTTTTCAGTCTTTACATGACATGCAATATTCCAGATGTCCACCTATGTGTTTCTTGTGTTGGTTTCATCTCGGTTCCATCTTGAATCAACTATACTTCTGGTCTACCTTGATCCAACTCCATGGAACTTATGGTACTATTTTTATTACATAAGATTTTTAATAGACATGTAAGTGAGGAGAACCGACTGATTAGTTCATGTTTGTTACACAAGACAACCTTGGACACACATGTCCTATATAATAGAGGATGGGGGATGACACACATGCCATCATATTTAATTTAATAATTAATAATTATAATCCTATGCAATAATATTAAATTTAATAAAACCAGCACATACACAACTTTGTTCTATGCTCATGATCAGTCACACACATACAATAATAAAAAAATTTAAGAACTAGCTAGCATTCAATTCTATTCATTCTTCGATAAGATAAAACCCTTTAAAATTAATATAAATAATTTTATTGTTCACCAATTAATTAATTTTATCTTATTCAATATAATAATCCATAAATTCCCATCAAATGTGATTTTAAAAAAAATAAATTATTTTATTTTATTTTAATATTAAAAAATAGTTCCCAACATTGTACTTTTAAGAAGCTCAATGAGTACATATCTAAACTGCTCAGTATGATTCATATTGAATACAATGAACTCATACATCTTATTGTGTACATGTAATGTGTTGTAATTTAATGACATGTAGTGAAAAACTGATTCTACAAGGAACACATAAATATAATGTTTCATATATAATTTAATTCATTGATTCTACAGTATTAAATGATTATAAATGATTCATTTTTTAATTATTAAACACAATTAATAAAGAAATTAATATAATAAAAAAGCTAAAAACTGACATGTAGTGTCAATTCAATGACATCATGGAACTCAAGTTGATATGATTTTAATAGATAAATAAATTAAATTTAATATTTCTATGTAAATAGGTAAATTACATGAGGTGTAGAATTTGACCACTTAATGTGTACATCACTTCACTATATATCTACAGTAAATTCATGAGGACATAACATATTCTTCTTATAGGAATTAAATGACATGTAGAAAGGATACTTGGTGTGTAATTCATGTAACACCACCACTATCCTATACATGTCATGTATTAAATACATACAGTGTATTAATCACATGATATATCCTAACACCATGTTTTATTCTATGAAAACACATAAACTACCTGGTGTGTAGGCCCTCTACACAGAGTGTAGTCCTAAAAATTCATGTACCACCTTAGATGGTTAACACGTGGTGAATTTGATTCATGTGGTGTGTATTCAATAGATGATGACCCATATTGAATGCAATTGTCCTATTGAAATGAACAAGAATGAATGACACATGAAAAAAATCATAGATGATATGACATATTATATTATCCCGCTATAATTCATGGAACCTTCAGATTGGTTCTTTATCTATGTTATACATTAATTATTAAAATATATAGGTTAAGTGTGTGAGAAACAACGAGGATGTATAAGAGAGTTCAATAAAGTATAAAGAATGAATTAAAAAAATGAAATAAAATTTATCTTTTAAATTCGTAATGATCAACAAAAAAATAAATAATTATAAATTTTAATGTGACCACTCTAATACTACTTGTAGGTTCTGGGTTAAGTAGAGGCACTTTTTCATGGCTGGTCTTAATGTAGAAATTATTAGATTGTATGGATCATTCAAATATTGTAGAATACACAAACCTCATGAACCAAGATATTTTTACAAACAATATTAACGAATAGGGTCACAAGAAAGAAGTGATGATTTTATTATTTTAAATTTATAATTAATTAAAATAGATGAGTTGAAAGAATACCTTGATCTTGAGATATTTTTTTGATGATGTTTATAATCTAAAACCCATTTTGGTTAACCCTTATAGCTTTTTTAGGATCCATGTGTATAATGTAAAACCCTGTGTATTTAGAAATATATATATTTGAATAAATTAAATTTATTTGACAGTATTCGTTACACGCAAAACTATGTTTTAATGAACCGTAATGTATTATTAGTATTATTATTTAAAAATGGTCATTATAACATAGCCATAAAATCTGGTGTAATGAATAGTAATTACCATAATTTAAAAATTATTTATTACGATTTTATTTAAAGAAATGATATCAACAAAAAATAATTAATTTTTAATGATGTCTTCAAATGTTTTAAAAATACTATTTTCTAAAAAAAATTAATTATTTTTTTGAAAAAATAATAAAAGTTATTTTTTTCATTTATAGAAAATTTATTTGAAAAAAATAATCTTAAAATTTTAAATCTACTTTCTGAAATTGTCGTTGAGTGAATTATTAAAAATTTTCTATTAAGATTAATTTTTTGAAATATAGTAAAAAATATTGATTTTTATTCAAAACAGATTTTTTAGTAAAATTATTAACATGTTATATTTTATTTCAATATGGTTTTAAAAATTAAAATATGGTTAATTATATATTTATTAATCAAATTTAAGGAATTTTAATAAATATATTTTTGAATTTTTATATTAAAACATTTTATACTTGCTAAAATTATCTCTTTGACTGAAAGTTCAATTTTTATTGGGTTTATGAAGTAGCATCATTATGGTTGAGTGGTAACCAGTGGGATAGAAAAAAAATTATGTCCAAAAGACAGACCCTAGTGTCCTAGATAAGAGATCCAATGGTTGTTGTTCTAAGCATAAGTAATTATTTTCACTAAGCTATATATTTTAACTGATTCTTTTACCACCTCTATTAATGCACTAATAATTAAAATATAATAACAAAATTATCTACCATATACTTATATTTTATTAGGTTTATTTCATAACCAACATCTATGACCTCTACCTTCAAATGGGAAATGAGTCTTCCAATTATGTGTGTGTCGGACTAACATCTCGTGAATTGATGTAATTTGTTTTCCATAGACACCTCTCATGTGTGGATATAATTATGGATTTAAATTATATATATGATATTCATAAAATTATAATACTTTTGGAATTAGAATATCATATATACATTCTTACAATTTATTTCTTTTGATTATGACAATGTTGCTTGTGTGTACAAAGGACCACCACCTCCTGAATTGATGTGATTCATTTCTCACTTACACTTTTCATGGAAGATAAATATGATAAATGTGTTGAATATATGTTATATATATGACATAAAAATGGAAATAAAATGCTTATATATAATTTAATTTCCATTCATTCCATCCGTCAAGAAAATGGAATCAATGATCATGTGTACGTACGACCTACCATCTTCATGAATGGTGTAATTCATTTTCTATATCTATATTTTATGGATTAAAATATATATATATATATATATAATGAATATATATTAAAATTATATCATTTTTAAAATTATTGATATGATATAACCATGATTGAAATAAAATGACTGAATATAAAAAATGAAAACCAACATGTAAATGAAGTAGTTAGGACCCAGTGCATAATTTTAACGAGGAATTGTTAATAAATGGGTAATAAAAGGACATATTTAAGTAATATATGATATAATATATATTATTAATTTAATTTAATTCATTTATAATATACTTTTATTTATTATAGAGTAGTTTCTAATGAGTACAAAATAATTCGATACATAGGGTAATCAAATGTTTCCTCAAATTGTATTTTTTGGGTTATATGTTATGTTATGAACCTATATTATTTTATGATGTATTTATATAGGCCATATTACTTGATATATCATGAATTTATTTATTCAAATTATAGTTAATGTTTTATTTAATTTTATTCTTTCTGCTGCTTATGATTCTAAAGATACCCTAGTGGGAAACGTCTTATGTTTTAATATCAATGTCTTTCAAAATTGATAATGATTAGTTTTTTGATGATTAAATATTGTGATATACCTATAAAGAAACAAATTTAACTTATTATACTATGGATATTTCATGAAAATACATGTTTTCCATTCATTTACCCCCTTTGTATACTAAAGAGTCCAAAAGAATGTTTTTAAGAAAAATCATTATATGTTTTCTCTCCTCTCAAAAATATATTTTCTTCAATGTCAATGTTTTCTAAAAATTACTCAAAGAATGGTTTTATTAATATAACATTATTTATTTAACAAAATTTGAACAATATTTAATTTTTAAAAATGGTTTAAAATGAATCTTCTTATTGTTTTCTAAATGAGGTTAACATGTACGAGATTAAAAATATTTTACTTCATCATTAACTATTAATGTTTCTAATATTATTTTATAACTATCATATATTATTTACAAATAATATTATTTTGGCATGGTTTTGTGAACTTTTAGGTCTAAAAGGTTGTTTTAAATATGAAATGGTTATTATCCTCGATAAATGTTCCATGTGATTCCCAAAATCATTTTCCATCAAAGATGAAATAATTTGATGTTAATAATGATTTATAAGGGATTTAAAACAAGTATATTATTCTTATTATTTATATTAATGGTTTATTATTTTGTAGAAAAGATGTTTGTGAAACCCATTCTTTTTTCCACAGGTTACATTATGATGATATGTCTATGAAACAAATTTCTTCTCCATAGTTTGTGATATTATGAAATAATTATAAAACCCAATTCCTTTCAGGGGGTTTTATATTTTGAATGTTTTATTATCTTGTGGAATAAATATGTATTCATTTCATTATGTAACACCCTTAGATTCTGTGAATTTTATTTCAAACTTATTTTATCTTATTGATATTTTTCATTTCAGGTAACACTAAATATAGTTTTTTTATCATTGAACTACGTTTATATTGTTTTATACAGAACACCAAGTTAATCATGCACTAATATCAACACTTATATTATCTTTTTGTAAATTCAACACTATTTTTTTCTTATATTACACAAAACACTAAGTCCATTCGATAGCTTAAGTTACAAATAAGGATGATTTTTTACTGAAATACAATATACTAGAAATATTATTATTCAAATATTGTTATAGATTCCACCTATCCATTAGAATGGAAGTTAAAAAATAAGGTTAATGTTTTGAAAATATGATTTAAAAATGTATATAAATTGAATTATTCGGTGATAAATAATTATAAATGAATGTAAGAACTATTTGAAAGTAAATATATTACTTCGGTGATAAACAAGCTCTTGCTTTTAAAAATCTAGAAAAGACATTCAATGGTGACAAGTATGAGATTTTGGATTAAGTAGAACAAAGATACTTCTTTAAGTATGTAAAATTTAGTCTGGGAGATGATGAGGATACTATGGTAGCTAAGATAGAAGATCAAGATGGCTTGATATCCTCTATGGTGATTGATCAGATTTTGAGCTGCCCTTATGAGGGAGTTTTTCATTTTGATTTGAAAAATATAGGAGATTCCGTGCATAAGTCTGAAGATATCATGTCTTCTCTTTTTGGTTCTACTCATATAAAGAAGATGTTCATAAAGGACCTGGAGCCAGATCAGGAAATTCTAGTAAAATTTGTGCAAATAGGGATTCCACTGAGGATGTCTGAGTTGGAGAAAATATTGTATCCAGATATGTATATAATGTTTCTATTAATGACTGATATAAGAAATAACATTCCTATGAACATGATAATGTATCTTCATTACTGATGTCAAAGTGATGCTACGATGAATTTTTATCCATTTGGTATATTCATCTCAAAAATTATGTTCAAAAATGATATGGTGAGGCTAGTGGAAGCCATAGTTAGATGCCATCACAGTATAACCTTTGTTGGTGGGACCCTGAGAAAAATTATCTATTTCTAGAGCACATTAAAAGGGAAAATTTTGACAGTATGAGAAGAAGAAGAAGATGAGAGTGCTCAAGCTCAGTCTACTAAGTCCAAAGAGGGACAGGCTGAATCGAGGGTAAGAACTGCTACAAGAAGAATAAGATTTGAAACTGAAGACACTCAATAAGAAAGAAGTCAGGAGGGACTTTAGACTCAAAGAAAAGAACTGTTAATGAGGAACTTGTTTCCCCTGTAATGACAAAAAGAGATTTACTCTCTTACTGGTTTTTCAGAGAAAAAGATGTTGAGAACCCACAGGAAGAGGATAATACTCAAATTACAATGACTCCATATGTCCAAACTGAAATTGAACCTCAAGTTGTAGCTGAGACTGAGGTTACACTTCAATAGGAAAAGAAGGCAGAGCCTGGTGAGGAAGTGGCCAGTCCTCAGGAAAATCAAGATGATATTATTTTAGAAAATCCAATGGAAGAACAGATTGCTGATGTTCATGATGACAGTGTTTATGAAGTTCAAACTGAATTAATTCATGAGGATTTTTCTATGTAAGAGTCTAGAAAAGACTCTGAGGGAAATTCTGTGGATCAAACAGCTCAGGATAAGGAAAAAAGAAAAATCTGATGCATATTCGCTACCTTTAGTACTGCTGCATCACATTTAAAATGAGAATGAGAATCAAGCCCAGGGTGCCTCTAATTTAGTGAATAATAAAGTAGAAGATCTGTACAAAAAGTTGTCTAATTTGGAATCAGAAAATATTACTTTAAGGAGAGCCTTAGAAATAGAATAGTTGAAATTTCAGAGACTTAATGGAAGTACAGTTTCATTACAAGAAGTTGAAAATTTTAATCAAGAGATGTTGACAGAGGTATACAAGCTGAAATAAAAAATTGTAAAGACGTCAGATCTATTATTGTTTAGAGAATTTCTAAAGACACAATTTGCATATTTTGGGCTTAGTGTTTCTAATGGATCAGGTACTTCACCTGATTTAATCAGAAGGATTCAAGCTATCACAACTGACATGAGTAATATGAATGACAGATTGCATGATCTTAAATGTAACAGTGCCCCTTTATCAGTCTTGTTAGATAATTAGAAATTTTTGGTTGATCATTTGACCTCATGTGAACCAAATGTTAGACATGTGCTGACTGAGTTCACAGAAAATATGTCCTTATTTAGGGAAAAGGAAGCAATACTTCAAGAGTTTTTCAGATTAAACCTCATATAAGACATTCATATGACTCAAGAGACCAGGGATATTCTTGTTATTATTGTTGATGGAATGATGAAAAGTCTGAGGGAGCAGTTTTCAAAAATCAAGTCCGTAGTTAAGAGGAGATAGACCCTATCTCATACCCTTACCAAACCTTGATTCATGTGTTCATCATGATTGAACCTATTCCATGTTCTCAATGAAAATTTGGATTCATTTTTTATTATTATTATTAGTTTTACTATCATTGTTTTGATATTCTAGTAATCTAGATTTAATTATTGACAACCGGTTAAAAATATAACTTTTAATTAAGTTTAGTGCTACATTAAATGGGTTCTATTCCATATTCTCTGATTTTTTTTGATATCACAAAAGGGGGAGAAATTTGGATAAACACAACATTTTATTTTAATTTTTTCATATTATATACTTTAAATGTTTTTTCTCTCTATTGTGGGAGAAATTATAGGTAGAAATTAAGTTATATCTAGTATTTTATTTATCATTCCTAAATTAAAAACAATATGTAATTAATTTTTCAAGTTAATTTCGTTAGTTATTTTATGGGTTTTGGGATCATCAAAAAGGGGTAGATTGTTGAGAAAGTGTGGTTTTCAAAAATACATAATGTTTTTATTTAAAGGGGGAGTTTGTTGAGAACAATAATATATCTCTTTATGATAATTTTGATGATCACAAATACCCTTAATTTTTTTCTAATGATTTTATTTGTTAAGTATATTGCAGGAATTTATTATTCATTATTTTTTTATTTCTGGATGAAATATTTATGTTCTGGAACAACGAGGATTAATTACTAAAGTATTCACATTAGCGTGTTCTGGAAACACTGTTTATGCTCTTCATATTCAGGATCTTCTTAAGCGTGTTCTAGAAACACTGTTCATACCTTACGTGGAGAAATGTAGCGTATGGATGAAATGCAGTGTATAATTTATGAGTAATAAAAAAATTATGGAATATTAACACTATGTTAGGATGGAACTCTACATTTGGGTTATTGAAAAGGTGTGTAAGAAGAACCATACGTAAGTTTTAAACATTACATTTGTTTCTAAAATGTATGGTTCATCAACCTTACTTTTGTAAACAACCATATGTTCTTAGAAATGTTTGGAGCAAGTACCTTTCATTTGAAAGCTTATAAAAGTATGGATCATTTATCATATATTTGAAAGTTGAAGAGAAAAAGTATGGATGGAAAACCCTACGTTTGTGATCAACCATATGTTGCCAACCCTACGTTTGTGATCAACCATACGTTGACAACCTTACGTTTGTGATCAACCATACGTTGACAACCTTACATTTGAAGGCTACCTCATCAATCTTACGTTTATTGTCTACATTATTTTCAGAGGATGCATACTGAACAACTCAACCTTACATTTCATGTCAGAGAGTTTAAAGTCAATATTATTATGCAATGGTCAGCAAGCTTCTTATTAGGGTGATTTCAATCCAGATTAAAAGCTGATTTTAAAATGTGTCTTTGATGAGTTCGGAGTCGTTTAAGGATCGAATTAAAAGGATCTTTTCTTAGAAAATTTTAATTGAAGCTATGACTACTCTGTAAATTCAAATGTTTGAATATCAGGAGTGAGAAGGTGAATTTTCTGAAACTAAATTTGTAGGAGAAGTTCATGATGTTATTATATAGATGTGATATTTTTTAAAATATATATATATATATTTATATATGGGTATTCTCATACTACATCAATCGATGTATTCATAAAAAGGAATAGAAACAAAGACTATAAAAAACATAGATTTGTGGATTCAAAATAATGACAAAGCTCTGTTTATTTTAGAAGAAGAGTCACGATATAAGATTCACTCATTCTACATTGAAGATCATTTTTGAATCTTCTACTGTATAAGTTTTGAATTATATTTCTATATCTACTGAAACATGATCGACTTAGAATGACTCTTATTTTAAGATCGTTATTTGTGAAGGCGACGATCCAGCTACTGTCAATTACATTCTGTTGCAATTGTGAAGAACAACTGGAAAGTATTTTCAAAAGTATAGATACCTTTCTTTTCTATTATTGAGTGACTGGTTTCTCGTACTAAGCTGTTTTGGTTCTGTGAGTGAACCAGAAAGCTTTGTTTTGCCTTAGATTGTAAAGGTGTCAACTGCCTGTACTTAGTTGTGAAACGGTCTGTGGAAATGAGAACCAGATAGTGAAAATCACCAAGCTCATATAGTACAGAGTTGGTGGCATGGACTAGGGGCCTTCTGTTCCCCGAACTACTATATATCTAGTGTCTCTACTATTTAAATTTCCACTACATTAATTCATCTGATTAATGTTAAAGGTCATAATAGGATCTCACGAAGACTTTTGAAAAGACACAATTCACCCCCCTCTTGTGTATATTTAGTATAATCTGATCCAACATATGGAACTTCCTATCCATGTGACATTGATATTTGAGTTATTCTTTTCTTTGGTTCTCCTTGGGTACGAGGGCATGTGTGTGTGTATGACCCTATATTTCTTCTTGTTATCTCTTATTTTCCTTTCATTAATAAAAGGTATATTCGCTAATATTCTTCTCAATCCTTTTATAACGCCATTATTCCCATAGATTAACCCTTTATATCATTCATAATACACTTCTTAGCATCTGGGGAAAATAAAACATAATAAAGGGGTGATATAAGATGCCAAGTAAGGGTAAATAATTCAGTGGAAGCTATAAACTTAAAAGTCATGATGTATAATTAAAACAACATCCTTTTTAAACATAAACATGAACATAATATGGTAAAAATAAATCAAACATTACTATATAAATATGCACATGTATATTCCTCTAGTCTAATAATCACATGTACTAACTAATTTCATAATGAGGGAATGCATAATGCTGGACATAATAACTACTACGTCAAGGCCTTATGCCAAGACCATTCAAAAATATTCTATCAAGGTTATGTGCCAAGATAGTAGCTTCTCTCATGAGACCTAATGATGCATAGAGGGGCTATAGAGGACCCCACCCATCACTTACTAAGTCCAATGCATTTCTCATATGAAAATGGTGAAACATAACATAAACATTCATATTAAAACTAGCATATGAAATGTTAATACATTAATCGTAAACCATGAATGGTATAAAAATAGCACATACATAATTAAACTTATTGAAAAACCATCAATTAAATATTGAAGATTGTCTCATTATAAATAAACTTCAAAGAAGCATAAAATCCAGCCAATCATGTTGGCATAAATGAAAATAATTTCATAAATTCATTAAAACTCGTTGAGGAAAATATCCCTTTTACTTTAAAACATTTAAAAGTTGTAAAATTTTAAAATAAAACAATTCTTTTGAAAATAAACTTGTAATATTTTAAGGGAATATTATAAATTCCATGGTGAAATAACAGAGGAATAAACTCATTCACACCATATAATTTAAAAAACAATCTTGCCTTAATTTTTCTAAAAGGGCATAAAGTACCTCATTTGGAAAATGACCGAAATATTCCTTTAAAAACATTTTATAAAAATTCAAACATGGGTAAAAATGAATTTAAAAATACATAGTATTATAGAAAACATTTTATGAATATTTTTAGAAACATATACATGGATGATAAAGATGTCACAGTAGATACACACGCATCAACAACCTCTAATAATAAAGAGATAGTGAGATTAACCCTTACCTTAGGTCTGATGCTATTTGTACGTGTACGAAACTACTGTATAATTTTTCTTAAAATATTTTTAACTTATATAAAAATCATAATAATATTTATGATATCATATATTATTTTTTAAAACTTTATATTACCCATTTATTAAAAATTCCAAGTTCGTGCAACATTTCGGGTAATAAAACTTTGTTTATCTTACGTGTTTTGAATGTTTATTCTTGATAATATTACATAGATCATGATTTAATTAATTCCAAGATGTATAATATGATTTATATAAAATATATATTCATAATATAAATATATATAATACATATATTTATAAAATGTAATGCACCGTTCATTGAGACGGTAGGCCGTACGTACGCATGAACGTTGTTTCTGTTTTCTTATCATATTAAATGGAAGTAAGTGAATGAAATATATGTACATACATATATATATCATTACTGTAGAATTATTATGTATTTTATTTCATAATTATGAATAATATATATACTTTTATAATCATTATTTTTTGGTTAAAGAGGAGAATGAATCTCATCGCGTCGTGGATATGGTAAGTTGTACGTACGCATGAGCAATAATATCATTTCATTAATGATATAGTGGTATGGAATTGTATAGAATATTAATTTTAAAGATGAAATATAATGTTATATTTAATCTTTAAATCCATTATATTAATCATTATACCCATATAAATAAAGTATACATGAAAAAAATTACAGCACGACGTGGAGACGGTAAACTATATGTACGCACGAATGGTGTTATTATTTATAATAGGATGGGTAAAAAGATTAATATAGTTTTCCCATAATATTAAAAACATCTAAGAATATATTATTTTCTTTATTTAATATTTTATTATGGTAAAAACTTAGTAAGAGGAAAAAAAAGAAGAAATGAACTTTGAAAGAAGAGATAAAACAATTACCTCTTCTTCGAGTGAGTCCAATCAATTTCCACAAATGGAATCTATAAGGTGGATTTATTCCCAAAGTTTTTCCACTATGATTAAGTGAGAAATTTTGGGAGGAGATTGGGGTATGGTTTTTCTAAGACAAAGGGTAGTGGAGGTGTGAATTAAAGAGAAAGGGAGGTGCCTATTATAAGAGAGTTGAGGGGCACTTTAGGAAAATATTGAAATATTAATTTATTATAAAATGGTTTTCGGTTTATAATATATTCAAATTGATTTATTTAGAGTCTAAGATGAGTATGGGTCTAAATACTCTCAACCAATAGGTTTTATACATGTTTAGGTCATAAAATGTCATTATCTTTTGGGATTGATCCTTAGTTAAATATTTTAACTCTTTCCATGTCTACTTGTATTTTTATACTATAGGGTTAATTTAGTTACAATAAAATTAAAATGGATCTTAAAGTGGATAATTAAAGAAATTTTTATTATTATGTAATTTATTTTGGACTTATCATAGATTTTTAGGATCTTTATATCATTTAATAAAATAGTATTTGTTATAAAAACTCATTTATGTCAATTCTGGCAGTATTTAGTAATTGATTTGTGTTAAAGTCATAAAAACTTGATTCCTTATAAACAAAGATATTAAATCATCCCCAATATGTTAATGTCATCCATAATTTTTTTTGGGGAATAAATTTGTTCAAATTAAATTTATTTTAACATTTAAAAATACATTTATTTGAATAATTCATTAATAAGGTAATCACAACATCATCACAGTGTCATAAATAAATTTAATTATTTAATGTCTAAAAATTTAAAAAAAATCATATAGAAAATATTTTTAAATTTATAATTAATATTTATATTAAAATATATCATTCATATAACTTATATTAAATTAAATTTAGTAAAAGATATAAGATTATGTTATAATTATATTTACTTTAAATTAATTCATATAACATGTCATTATCACACTGAAGTGGTCCCATGGGGACCTAAAATCGTCCTATGGATGACCATGGTTCTAAATATCTCATCTAATAGGATTAATACATGTGTTAGGGTAGTAAAATGTTATTATAATATTATTTTTTACTCATATTTACCTGATTTAACTTTTAACCATGGTAAATTAAAATAATAACTGAAATTTTTATTCACAGTGTAAAAAATAAAAGGTAAATATTTATAGAATTTATACCTTATTATTCAAAATATGGAATCCATTTTATCAAATTCAAATCACAGAGTTGGAAGAAATTAATTTAAAATTAATTCTCGTTGTCAAAACTAGAAAGTAGGGTTTTAGGAAGTACAAACTATCAAAAGATTGACATTTGTTTATGTCAAATATAGATGTTAAATTAATTAAAATGACCTAAATTATATTAAATTATAATAAAATAATCTAATTATACTTTAAAAATGCTCAAATTTATATCTTAATACTATAAATTATTTTGATTTAAAAATTTGTTTTCAATTAAAGGTAATATTTTTCAGTATTCATCAAAATTTAAAAGTTATAAGTAAAGTACCAAAAATTTATCCAAAATAAATTTTTATTTCCTGATTCTAAATAAGAATTTAATTTCATAAAATTTTCTATATAAAAGTTTTAAATATTGGATTTAAAAAGTGTTCCCTATTAAAAGGCAGAAAAACTGCATTTTTTTAAAATAAATATTTTATCTGAAAAATTGAATTTTTCCTTATATTATATCTAATAAACATAAAATATGAATGTAAAAATTATATGGGATATATAAAATTCAAAATTTGGTTAATACTATTCATAACCGCTTTTTAATCGACTGTTTTATAGGTTGTGGTGCGCATTCACTTGGTGTTGTGCACATCACATTCTATTGAAATATTTAAAAAGGAAGCATATCATGGAATCATAGGGTGTTACATTATCCCCTACTTTAATAAATTGTGTCCTTGCAATTTGTAATTCGAATGGAAATCTAGGGGTTCGATATTTCAATATATCTTATTTAAAATACCACATCGAAAAAAGGATTAACGAGTCCTCTATTTTAAAATAATGAAAGGTAAGTATGAAGGTTAATGAAAATAACACATATTAGGGTTACATGTAAGAAAACATGGATATGGAAGATAAAACTAACCATCATGTTCTGATGGATATTGATAGAGAATATTATTAGGAGAAAGTTAAAAACAAGGAATCTTTAAATCTGTGATGATCTAAGGGACCATTTGATTCATCGCCAAAGAAAGTACATGGATTTTTTTTTGGTTTTATAATCCTATACCTAGTGTTATAGAATAAATTTAATTCATTGACTAAGAGTGCAGGAAAGAAAACTTAATTCACATGTAGAGATTCATCCTTTAACTAATTCCAACCAAAAACTCATCTTTATCTCCAAAAGACAAAACTCAAAAATACTCTATTCACCTCAATAGTATAATGTTATAAATATAAACATATAACATTTAAATAAAGAAATATATTTTATAATAACCAGGGACATCCTTTCGTCTAGTGGTAGGTGATAAAGCCTTGTTGTACTTTAGTTGTGAGTTCGATTCCTGCATCTTTGTCTGGTGCAACGAGTTATCACCTGACCTGTATATTGTCCTTTTTCTAAAACAATAGCATTATAACATTCCCAAAATAATATTAAGAAATGTTTTAACCTTAAAAAATATTATCCAATTCTCAACATTATCCATTCGAACATTCATAGTAATGCAAAATACTTCTGTCCAATCTCCATCTAAAAGTTCTCTAAATTTCCAAAATCAATTGTAACATCAGATTCCCCAGACAACGTATTGAGCTCTTAATGTCACATAATGAATATAAAATTAACTTATTCATATTAAAACATTAATGAAAAAAATTACTACAGTAAAATATTTATAGATATCACATTCTTCTTATAAACAGAATATAATTCTTGAATCCAAAAACACAATTACATTAATTATTCCACTTCGACTGTAGTAACAACATAAGCTTAACCATGATCCATTTTCTTTTTTAGAGTTATATTTCCTTGATTCTTTGGACAATAATTTTCATAATATACCATATCTTTATAATTATAACATTTCCCAACTTCTTTCTTTCCCTTACAATCAAGAGCATGTTGACCTCTTTCTTCATATTTTTAAAAAACTCCCATTACTTTTAGGCAAGTACCAGGGTGTTTCTTCCCACAATTATCACATAAGGTGAAATCCTTGTTTCCATTTTTCCCTTTACCTATATCATACTCCACCATTGTATTCTTATCTTTCTTTACTTTAATTTCATAGGACTTATATAATTCCTTTTCAATCTTGATAGCACACGAGACTATATCTTTGTATGATGAGGAATATTGTGAGACCAATGCACATTGGAGGAATAGGTATGAACCATAAAAGGATCAATAAATCTTATATCTTGGGATACGTATGTAGTCTAAAACGTTCCTAGATACCCTTATGAAGTTAGCCTCATACATTGCAACATTCTCATGCTCTTTTTTTCTTAGGCTCAAAAATTGTCTTTCCAAATCAAGTCGTTGTTCACGAAGAAATTATTTCTATAGAAAAAGTTCTTTAAACTCCCTCCATTCAATATTTCTCACTTATTTATCCTTATTTTACTTTTGATTAAATGTACACAATTAATCTAAATATCTTGAGAGATAATAAACTGCCATGACAAGCTTTTTTCATTCCTTACTTCCCAAAGTAAGAGATATTTTCTCTAAGGAACATATTCATTTCTCAGATACAAAAGGATTTGTAGTCATATTGAATATTGGAGGTTGTTGTGTCATGAATTGGTCTAACATTGATTCTACCCATTGTGGATCAGGATGCTCTATACGGGTAAGGTTATTATTCATAACCTGAGTCAGCTGTCCCAGTATAGTTATAAGTTGTTCAGTACCAGTTATGTCACCAGATACACTATCATTGTCTTCCATAGGAGGTACATCCCTACATGGATTATGTTCATTGATACGATTTACATTTTTTCCACTAGGTACCACTTATAAAACAAGGAATACACTAGATTATATTATTCATCATAATGAATAATTAAAAACTAGTAAAATACTTAACATGAATTTAAAAAATTTATATATTTCTAATACATAATCATGATTATGGTTACATTGAAGACATATTAACTCATAAATAATGAATAATGGTTTTTAAATAAAATTTGAATTGTCTTAAGCATATCCCATAAGAGTGTCAAACTAGATGCGCAGTAAGACTCATTATCATGTACTAGATTACCCCGAGTCAATATCAGAACACCTTGTCAGAGTTTTCACTCCTAGGTACATATATACTGGAAACAAATTCAATTTTAGTATATAGAAATAGACATATTTTCTAGGAATAACCACATAATCTCCATTTAAAAATTTTATGATTCATTTCAATACTTGTCCTCAATTTTTCTCTTAGGGTTAAAATCCCTAATATTAGTTTTCTAATTCAATTTCTAAGGTTGTTTCTAAAATTCCTCTAATACAAACTGTAACACCCCACCCCTAGAATCCCAGATCCAGTGCATTATTTTAATACATAGGCATGATTAGAATGAATCATGTCTCGAAGGACAAATCAGTTTAGTAGTCATGTAAAATATATTACATAAATGAAATTTATTTTACAATATCTAACATAAAATAAGGAATAAATAAACTTTTGATAATGCCATTATTCCCCCAGCTTAACCCTTCATATCATTCATAATAGACTTATTGGAATCATGGGAAAATAAATATAATAAGGGGGTGAGCTCAGATGCTCACTAAGGGTAAATAATTCTGTTGATGCTATAAACTTTTCATGCACGATGTATAAAATAAAGAACAACCTTTTTAAACATAAAATTGAACATAATATGAAAAAAATAACTCAAAAATTGAAACATAAACATGGACATTTATATTCTACTAGTTTAATGATCACATGCAATAACTTATTACATAAAAAAGGGAATGCATAATGTTGGACATAATAACTATTTCATTAAGGCCTTGTGCTAAGACTATTAAAAAATATTCTGTCAAGGCTTTGTGACAAGACACTAGTTTGTCTTATGAGAAATATTGATGCATCGAGGGACTATTTATAACCTCTCCCATCACATACTATGTCCAATTAATTCCTCTTATGAAAATTTTGAAACATAACATAAACATTTTTATTAAAACTAGAATACAAAATGTTAATACTTTAATCATAAACCATGAATGGAATATAAATAGAACATCCATATTTAAAGTTATCACAAAACCATAAATATAATATGGAAGATTTTATCCTAATAAATAAACTTCAAACAAGAATAAAATCCAACAATGTATGTTTACATAGATGAAAATAATTTAATAAATTCATTAAAACTCTTTGAAGAAAATATTCCTTTTACTTTAAAAAATTTAAAAGCTGTGAAAATTTAAAATAAAAAATTTATTTTGAAATTACCTTGTAGTATTGTAAGGAAGATTAAAAATAGTGAGGAGACATAATGTATGAATATATCCTTCTATGGCGCATAAGTTAAAAAAACATTTTTTCTTAATTTGTCGAAAAGGTCTTAAAGTACCTTGTTTGGAAAATGACCGAAATATTTCTTTCAAAAAAATTTATAAAAGGTAAAACATGGGTAAAAATGAATTTAAACATGCATATGATTATAATAAAAACAGTTATGATTTTTTTATAAACATATAAATGGATGAAAAATATGTCCTAGTTGATACTTATACATAAACAACCTTTAATAATAATGAGATTCTGATATTAACCCTTACCTTAGGTATGATACTCTTCATATGTGTCTGAAACACCTATATAATATTTTTAAACACATTATTAACTTATATAAAAATCATAAAAATATTTATGATATCATATATTAATCTTTGATGATTTTATATTTCTCATTTATTAACAATTCCATGTTAATGCAATATTTCAGGTAATTTCACTTTGTTTAACGTACATGTTTGTACTTGTTATTATTGAAAATAATACATAGATCATGAATTAATTACTTATAGAATGTATAATATGAATTATATATCATATATATTAATAATATAAATACATATTATAGATAGATATATAAAATGGAATACACTATTCATGGGGATGGTAGGTCGTACGTACGCATGAACGCTGTTTCAATTTTCTTATAGTATTCAATGGAAGTAAATGAAAAAAATATATGTACATATATATATATATATCATTCTAGTATACATATTATTTCATATATTTCCTAATAATTAATAATATATATATTTTATAATCATTCTTGGATACTTAAAGTGGAGAATGAATCTCATCATGTTGTGGATATGGTAAGCTATAAAATCGTAGGTAATTAGATGGAATATGAATTTTATAAAAGCAATATCATGTTATGTTTATTATTTACATCCATTATATTCATCATTATACCCATATAAATGAATTGTACATGAAAAATAATTAACACCACGACGTGGAGATGGTAAGTTGTACATACACACACATAGTGTTATTGTTTTCATAGGATGGGTAAAAAGATGAATATTATTTTAATATAATCATAAAAACATATAAGCATATAAAATACTCTAGAGTTATTATTTTATTATGGTGAAAACTTAGTAAGTGTAAGTACAAGAAGAAATGATCTTTGAAAGAATGGATAAACCAATTACCTCTTTTTCGAGTGTCACCTTTTTTTTACAATAGAACAGACCCCCATTCATGTAGCTTTAAAGTATCATTCTCTGGACAGTACTGACAATTTAGGTACTCTAGTTTCTGACCCTATTTCAAATTCTACATTGAAAATAGATGCTTCTCCAAGTTCTGAAACTTATGAGATCAAACAAAAACTTTCTTCCTCCCCTATGGTTAGGCGATCTCAAAGGAAGAAAGGATCGGGAAAATATATAAAAAAATAAGGGTTCTAACCCAAAACGCAAATAGATATGAATTTTATCTATTGGAATTGCCAAGGCTTGGCCAACAACGATACCTCCACAACACTTGGGCGGTTCATAAATACTCATAAACCTCATCTCTATTCCATTTCTGAACCTAAATTCAACTTCAATATGAAGTTCATGACATTTGGTTCTCTTAATTACAGTTTTCTAATCTCTTGTAAAATTGGTCCTTAAACCGACTCTATGTGGATCTTTTATCACAATAACCTACAAAATATCAACATCTTTAAAAATACTGAGCAAAAACATACCTGTGATTTCTTGTGGAATGGTCAGTATACCTTTTGCATTATGTTTTATGCCAATAATAGATATCAAGATATAAGAGTTTAATGGCATGAACTTTTTGATATGGCCAACTCCATTCAGGATCCTTGGGTTGTTATGGGAGACTTCAATGCCATTCATAACTCTTGTGAAAAAATTGGTCCCTCACATCTTTCTATATCCTCAAGGGAATTCATGTCTACTATTTAAGACTATAGCCTTTTGGAAGTCACTCTTACTAGTGCCAAATATACTTGGTACAGAAAACACTATAACAAAACTGTTGCAAGTAATCTTGACATGGATTTTGTTAACATGAAAGCTCTTGATATTTGGAATAATATATAAAGTGTAACTCTGCCTAGACTTAGCTCTGACAATCATCCTATCCTAGTTAGCATCCTTATGAATGATCGTAAGCTTGTTCTTCCTTTTAAATTTAATAATTATTGGTCTTCGAATCTTGATTGTGTCACATTTATTCATAACACTTGGAACTCTATGAAACACCATAAGGATTTCTTTGCATGTATGTACAAGTTGAAAATCCTAAAACTTGCCCTTAAAAGATGGTGTAAACCTATAAATTCTCAAATAGACCTAAATATTTCCTCTCTTGAAAATGAACTTACCCACGTCCAAACTCAAATCACTAATTCAGATTTTAATATGGATCATCAATTGGAAGAAAATATCACCCTTAAACTTAATTACGTTCTCAAATTTAAGCATAATATTCATAAGAAAATGTTTAGGACTAAATGGATTACATATAGTGATCGTAATACTAAATTTTATAATTCCCTTCAAAGAATCAGAAAGTTCAATCATCCTCTTTCTAAGCTTATTCATAATTATTTGATCATTGATTCTGAAGAGGCCATAACGGATCATGTTATCTCATACTTTTACAACATATTTAACGGTCCGAAGATAAATATTGATCTTAGGTCTGATATTATTCCCTTAATGGTGGATGTAAGAGACAATGAGTCTCTTTTAAGCACTCCACCTAATCATGAAATTAAAGATATAGTTTTCGGCCTTAATCCAGATAGTACGCCTGGTCCGAATGGGTTCAATAATGGTTTCTACCAAAATAATTGGGATATAATCCACAATGATGTTTGTAACCTTGTTATGAACTTTTTTATTCATGGATCTCTTCCTCATGGAATCAATGCTCAATTTCTATCTTTTATACCTAAGGTTGAAAATGCCTGAGAGATCCATCAATTCCGAACTATTGCTTTGATTAACACACTTTATAAGATAATTACCAAAATTATTGCGAATAGACTTGCGCGCATTTGCAATAAAATAGTCTCATAGAATCAGTTTGGTTTTATTAAAGGAAGGTCCATCCAGGACTGTATTTTTCTTGCCTCCGAATAAACCTGTAGTTTAAATAAAAACAATATAGAGGGGTGTGTGGCCATAAAACTTGATATTAGAAAGTTTTTTGACACCATAGACTGGAATTTTATTTTCAAATTCTTAAAAAAACTTTGGATTTCATGATTCATTCATTGTAAGACTTAAAACTTTATTTCTCTCAACTTTTATTTCTATTCTGATTAATGGTACCCCTAGAGGTTTTTTCAAATGCTCTAAAGGTGTCAGGCAGGGAGACCCTCTTTCTGCCATCCTCTTTGTTATTACTGAAGATTACTTAAGTAGACGTCTCAATAATCTTGTTGATCAAAGTAATCTTAAGCCTATACAAGTTTCCAGAAACCTAAATACCCATACCCACCTTTTATATGTAGATGATATCATCCTGTTTCTCAAAGGGGATTAAAAAAATATTCATGTCCTCAAGGAAGCTCTTAATCACTATGAGGAAGTCTCAGGACAAGTGATTTCCAGAAATAAATCATATATTTTTTTAGAAAGAGCCTTCCAATCAGAAGGAAATCTAGCATTACCACTTATATTGGAATTAAAGAAGGCCTCTTACCTTTCAATTATTTGGGCATCCCAATATTTTGCGGTCGTCCTAATATAATATACCTTGCTAATATCACTGATAAAATCATAAACCAACTCTCTACATGGAATGGGAAATCTCTCTCCATGGCTAGAAGAATATGTTTGGTCAAATTGACCATTGTCTCTAAAATGGTCTACTCTCATATGATATATAAATGGAATGTCAGCATCTTCATGAAAATTAATAGTTATATTAAAAACTTCATTTTGAAGGGAAGTATTTTTGAAAAGAAACTTGTCACTATCCCTTGGAAATCTTGTTGTAAACCCATTGACAAAGGTGGCATTGGTATAAAAAATTAAAGCTGTTTAATAATGTTCTTCAAGCCCATCTTACTTGGCGTATTATTAATTGTACTTCTAAAGCTTCTGAATTCTTGAACCATAGATTCCTCTTTAAACTCTTAAATGGGAATTTTAATTTCATCAACTCTTCGATCTGGCCCTATATTAGGGACTCAAACCACAAGATCATGGAAAATTATAGATGGATGGTTAGTGCTGATTCTTCCATTAATTTTTGGTGTGAAAAATGGTGTGGTAACCCCCTGATATCATTGTTACCTCCTAATACTATGACTTAAGATACTAGTAATTCTATAAAGGATGTCTTAAAATTTCATAGACATGACCTCCCTAACAATATTGCGCAGATCATTGATAATCACCCTTTTTCTTCTAATGGTGAGTTCCTTGTTTGGGAACCTGCATCAAATGGCATCCTAGACTCTAAAAACTACTATAAGAAAAACTTTTCTGGAAATGAATCAAATTATCAATGGGTGAGTCAATTTAACAAGCCTTGGATAAAACCTTCAAGGGTCACCCTTATTTGGCACATTGCTCATAATAGATTGCCTACTGAAGCCAGTCTGCAAACTTTTGTCATACAACTATGCTAGAAATGTAACTTGTGTGATCAGCACAGGGAGGATGTTGATCATATTTTTTTATATTGTGCGACGACCTCTGCCTTATGAAATTATGTTCTTGAATTATTTAATTACAGATGGCCCTTTATCTGACTCTATTTGTTTGTTTTTTAAAAGATGCATTAGATATGAAGCCTCTCTACAGGTTAAAAATATTTTTCTTGCGGCAGTGGCGGAACTCCTGCATGAGCTCTGGTATGTTAGAAATGATCTTATTCACAATAAACACTAATTTTGTCTCAATGCAGGAAAATATAAGATTCTTATTGCGATTCATGAAGCTGCATAAATTTTAAAAGACTGTTGCAATAACTCAGTTGGCGACATTGAGTGTAGAGGCCCAAAGCTTGATACATGGACAATACATTACTTTTGCGGAATACTTAATACATAAAAAAACTAAAACTCAAGGACCGTAATAGTTTAGTGTCTTTGGAAACTTGGAACGTAACCTTCTAATCGTGGTGAAATATCTTCAACATCTCCCATAAAGATCTTCCACTTTTTTGTTTCCTTACCTAAAACCTTTCATTTAATCCTGGGGGAATATAAAGAATAAACAGGGTGAGCTCAAATGCTCAGTACGGGTAAGCATGGATAAAATATAACATACCATATACATTTGAACTTAAAAACATGAACATAATGTTTAAACATCAAAATTTTGAGCAACGACTTAAAACATGGAAGTACATAAGGCATAGATAATAATGGAACATAAATCATGATAACATAGAATGGGAATAAAACATGTAATTGTGGCATCCATTAAGCACATGTAATGATTTCCATAGTTGCCAAGGCATTGCTTCCAAGACTATCTTAGTGGACAAAGTCCCTTTCTGAATCGAGTTCACTCCTCGTTCCAGTCCTGTAATACTGAACTGGGTTAACTTACCGTTCAAGCCATGTCTATCTCATGAGATATAAATCTTTACCCAATGCATTGTAGGGAGATATAGGTCCCACCCATCTCATAATGAAATCATTCTTACTTGTGCCACAAAATAAACATACATTATTCATAATAACCCAATGAATAAAATGAGTTTCATAAACATCATCCCATCATCACATAATCTATATAAAAGAAATGGATATCATTTCATAATAAGAAAAGTGAAACTATGTAAACCATAGAGACATGATACTTGAAACATACACATATGAAATAATGTCATCTTATATGAAAAATGATTTTGGTAAAACACTTGAAATGAATTCTTGAGGAAAATATCCTTTTTTCTTCAAAACCATTTTCTTTTCACAAAATGTCGTGAAATTTTAAAAGAAAAGGATTTTGTTGAAAATAGTCATGAAATCTTTTTGAGGAAGCTTCATGAAAATAAGGCTTTATAAAACCGTAAAAATCCTTTCATGCCATATACGTTAAAAAAATATTTTTCTCGTACTTTTGTCAGAAAAGTCAAAAGGTACCTTGTAGGGTAAATAAAAGAAAGATTCCTTCCATACCATGGGGTAAAAGTCATAATGGGTAAAAAGGACTTTAAACATAGATGAATACACTTTTATAAAACTTGGACATGGATGATACCAATAACCCCAGTAAATACTTACGAATAAGCAATCTCGGATAAAAATGAGATTTTCATAATTATCCCTTACCTTAGGTCCGATATGCTTCGTACGTATCCGAACCTCCTGTATAATGATTTAAATAATTTCATTGACTTATTACAGAATCATATTCCTTGTTGTGATATCCTATATGGTTTACTTATGACTTTATATTACCCGTTCTTTGTAAATTCCATGTTAAAGAGCGTTTTGGGTAAAATCATTTCATTTGTCGTCTGTGTTTTGACTTGTAATTATTCATATGATTATTTAGATCATGATTAATTAATTCCAGAATATAAAACATGATTTATATATAATATATATTCAGAATATACATATATATAATAGATCGATAAATGGAAAGAAATACACCGTTCAGGGAGACGGTAGACCGTACGTACGCATGCACGCTGTTTTCGTTTCCTTATTGAATTGAATGGAATTAAGTATATGAAATACATATATATATGTAAATAAATATAGTAGCATTATTATGTCATATATTTCATTATTACTTATTATATATACTTTATAATCATTCTTGAATTTTTAACATGGAAAATGAATCTCATCGCGTCGTGGAGACGGTAATCCGTACGTACGCACGAGCGATGATATCATTCCCATGGAATTGTATTGGAGTGTATGTATACTATTTAAGAATCAATATAACTTTACAATAATCATATATAGTCATTATTTACACCATTATACCCATCCAAGTAAGGTGGTGGTGGAAAATAGATTACACCACGGCGTGGAGACGGTATTCCATACGTACGGACGCGCGGTGATTTCGTTTTCCATAGGATGGATAGATGGTGAAATAGGGTTTTTTAATACTTATAATAAAATATCATTATATGAGTGATACTGATGTTATTAATTCATAATTAAACAACCAATGAAGAAGAATTAGAAGAAGAAATAAAGTTGAAAGAATCGGTAACGGACATTACCTCTTCTTTGAAGCGCCTTTTTGAGGCCTCCTCTTAGGGCACTAAAATTGGTCTTTGAAGAAGACCAGGACCTATAGGATATCTCTAGGTAAGTTTATAAGAGAATTTGGAAGGGTTTGGCCGAGCTTGAAGGCTCAATGTTGTGTGAGGAAGAGAGGGAGGAGGTGCCCTTTTATAAGGGAGGAGAGGGTCACCTTTGGAATAACTAAAAATATTATTTTATTATAAAGTCATATTAGATTTTTAATAGCTCAAAATTGATATATTTCGAAGCTAAGGTGGGTATGGGTCGAAATCCTCTCATCCAATAGAATTTAGACAAGTTTAGGTCATTATAATAACCTTATCTTTTAGTTTTAACTGTTAGTTAATTAGATTGATATTTACCATGTCACTTTGTATTTTTATATTATATAGTTAATAAACTTACCATATACATCCAATCGACCCCCAAGTGGTCCATTAATGATACACATATCATGATATAAGTATCTTTTCCAAACCCTAGATTTTTAGGAATATAATAACAATTAATAATATAATATTAGTTTTAAAAACTATTTTATGTCAATTTTGACAATATTTGGTAATTGATTTTTGAAAAAATCATAACAGAATGATTAGTTCTAAAAAAGTTAATTAAATCAATAATAACATCTCATATTAACATATAAAATTATTTTAATTCATAAAGAGTCTCAAATTACATTTATTTGGGTATTTATAACATCAATTAAGTCAATATTTCATTAATAAGATGATTACTGCATCATCATTGTGTCATAAATAAATTAAATTATTTTAAGTCTAAAAATTAAAAATAAAATACCATTATGTAGGAAATAATTTTATATTTCTAATTAATATTTATATTCGAATTTATCTTATGTATAACTCTATATTAAAAATGATTTATTTATTAAACTTTGCTTTTAACTATTTTAACCCTTCTTTAAATAAGTTAATAATAAATGTCCTAATCTAATCCAAGTGGGCCTAAATGGTAATATTTTATTCTTAATGTTGTTTTTGGTCTAATTACACTAATTCAATAGAATTAGGACATGTGTTAGGGTAATAATAATAACACTTTTACCCTTAATGACCCTATTTACTTTTAACCGTGGTAAAAAAAGTAAAAAGTTAGTATTCACCAAAAATTATTTTCATCTCATTGAACCACATTTTAGTACTTGATATTAACTATGTCTCTCGGATTTTCTAAATTTCACTCACAGAAGCGGTAAAATTACGTTTTATGAAAAATTCAGTTTTTTTAACTACTACTTAGTGGTTTCACTATTCATCAAAAAATGAAATTTTCCAGAAAAATACCAAAATTAAGTCCTAAGATATATTTGATATTATGAACTCAAAAATGATGTCTATTTTACCAAATTCAAAACATATCAGTTACATTAACTAATTTAAAAATTAATTCTCGTCGTCAAATTAAATAGCGTGTTTTTAAGAGATAATAACTATCAAATGATTGACACTTGTTTATGTCTGGTTTAAATGTGAAATTACATCCAATGAACAAAATTGTATTAAATTGTAAAAATATATTCTAAATATACTTTAAAACCACTAAAATTAATAATTTATCACTATTAATTATTTCGATTAAAAAGCCGTTTTTAATTAAAATTTAGTAATTTTCACTATTCATCAGAATATGAAAGTTATCCGAAAAGTACCAAAATTTCACCCTAAGATAATTTCAATATTTTGAATCCAAAAATGAAGTCCATTTTGAAAGATAAAATTTATAAAATTTCAAAAAGTGCGTAATAATATTCATAACGGATAGTTCATAATAATATTATAATAATATCTAGTTTAGTGAAACTCGGTATTGCGTACTACACATGCTATCGAGGAAGGTTGTGATTGTGTGTAATGCAAGCCAAGTCAAAGATGTGTTTTGTGAAATATCATTTTGGTGTAGCGTACAACACAAGACATTAATGAAATTAAAAAGAATATTTTTCATAAAATCTCGGGGTGTTACATTCTACCCCCCTTAAAATGAATTTCACCCTCAAAATTCGTCGGGGTTATAAATGGTTTACTACTCGAAAGTTTGTTTAATAGAAACCCACATAGTAAAAAGAAATACCAAAACGTGGCTTTAAAAACTAAAGTATGAAATGTAACAGTTACCCAAATTAACTCATCACTGGGTTTCCACGTAGGAGAACATAGGTGAAAATATGGATATGGAAGAAAAATATAAACATCATGTTCTAATGGAGAGTGGTAGAGAACATGTCTATAAAAAGACAAAAATCAGAAAGCCATAAATTTGTGATGCTCTAAGGTACCATCTGATTAATCGGATATAAGAGCACTAGGACAACATTTTTGGTTTTCAAGATCATTTCCCTAAAGTTGATGAAATTGGAATTAGAAGAAATACTTTAGTGATTTTGGTAAAGTCTCACTGTTGGTCATTCTTTGGACAATTTCCACTTCATCTATTAAAGAAATGAAGTTGAATTTGTCATTCGTGAAGTGTTAGCAGATCATGTGATAGAATGATGGGTCAATCCATCTGTCTCAAACAAAAGGTTAGAAAAGTTATCAAAAAATACATAAGTCCATCTATAGTGAGATTAATCATATATGGTTCCTAAAATGGACTTATACTTCATATATCATACTGATTAATATAATAAAACTAGTTTCTACTAAACAGGGACTTCCTGTAGGCCAGTGGTAGGCGATAAAGGCCAGTCACACTTCGGTTGTGGGTTTGATTCCCACAGCCTTGTCTGACGTTATCTGCTGTCGCTCATCCTACAGGTTGTCCTTTTTCTAAAACTAAATTACTATAACATCCCATCAATAATATAAAAAAACTTCTATCCTTAAACAATGCTAACTTATTTCCAACATAATCCATTCCAATCTTTAGGCTTATCCAAAATACTTCTGTCCAATCTCATATTATAGTGAAAACGATTACCAAAGAGTTCATATAACAATCATGTTAATACCATCGTTGATCCCCATATATCATAAGATATGTCTTGTTGGTCACATTCCAAACATTCGAAGGCCTTAATCATTTATTCTCTTGAAAAATGAATACCCACTGAATCTTAGTGAAAACATGAGTGATATCAAAAGATAACTCTTTCCACATACCAAAACCCCAAAATTCTATATACTCAAACAATGATATAACTATTTCCTTATATGATCTCATGAATACTATCAAACATTTCATTTTCTCCTTATCCCTTCATTATGCGCATATCATCTTTTTTACAAAAATATCTCAATCACTTTCCATGGATACCGGTACCATAAAATTATTGTAAACCACAATATCCCAATACATAAATTTTCCAATATTCGACGATACTATATACAACATTATTTTGGAATCCCATTACATAAACACTTAATAATTCCACCACATCGTTGTCATATTCAACATCACCAATAGTGATCACATGTTACTTTCCTTTGTCCTTTTCCTTAAGTGGTTGCCCATGTCAACCATCATTAACCCTTGGATTAGGGCATTGATTATAATAATTCCCCATTTCATTACACTTGAAGCATTGAAGTGTTGGTGGTGCGTTCTCTGTAGTCTTTTCTTTATTCACATCATTAGAAACCCTTTTTCCAGTACTTCAACACTCACCTGCTCGATGAACTTATTTTCCACACTTAAAACATTTCATAGTCCCTTTAAGACAATCTCCACCATTCTTCTTTCCACACTTTGAGCATAACAAAACATTCATCTTCTTTTCACCATTATTCTGAGATTTCTCCTTGAACTCCATCTTTCATTTCTTGTCAAAACCATGAGATGGATAAGTAACACCAACTTCCATTTCTACCTTGATAGCACAACCCACAATTTCTTCATAGCTACTGAAGTCTCTTATAGCTAATGCCCTTCGCAAATTTGGTTTTAAGCCACTGAAGAATCGATCAACTTTACTTTCAGGTTGGATGATAAAGCCAGATGAATACCTTGCAAGCCTTGTAAAATTCGCTTCATATACACCAACAGATTCATCATCCTTTTTCTTTAGTTCAAGAAACTCCTTCTCCATATTTTTTCGAAGAATACGAGGGATGTACTTCTTGAAAAATAAGTTCTTGAACTCGCCCCATTCCATGGACTCAATTTCATCTCTTAGCCTCATATTTTTGATAAGATTCCACCATTGATCAGATTCACCTTCCAAACGATATAATGCTAAGATGGCTTTATCATGTTCAGAATATTGAAGAAATGAAAATATCTTTTCAGTGGTACTGATCCATTGTTCAGCCACAAAGGGATCACAAGACCCGCTGAATGAAGGTGGACGCTACCTCATGAAGGATTCAATAGAATATTGCTCCTTTATCTACTCATTCTGAAGTCCAAAATGATTCATAGCTTGTGTAAGTATAGAAATAAGATTGTGCACTCCATCTCCCATGACATTGGGTTGGTCAGGAGGACAATCATTGCATTGTCCATTGCATTGATCAACACAGTTCCTTCGGGTTCCAGCCATCATCTAAAACCCTAAATGAATAGTGTGAGAGGAAAAAATCATGCTAGGGAAAACAACATAATAAAGGGGGAGTACCTTCAATATCTAACATATTAGGTTTAATTCTAAGATCGTTACCGTAATTCTAGGACTATAACCTATACTTATACTTAACCTTAGGGACATTCCTGGAAATACCTTAGAAATATCTCTAGGGATCTCACTAAATTTATCGCATCCTAGTTTCCAAAGGTTGACTAAACCTTTCCTCTAATACCAACTGTAGAGGCCTGAATCTTGACGTACATGGACAATACATTACTTTTTCGGAATACTTAATACCTAACAAAAACCAGAACTCAAGGACCGTAATAGTTTAGTGTCTTTGGAAACATGGAACGTAATCTTCTAATCGTGGTGAAAGATATTCAACATCTCCCATAAAGATCTTCCACCTTTTTTTCCTTACCTAAAACCTTTATTTTAATCCTGGGGAAAAATAAAACATAAAAAGGGTGAGATCAAATGCTCAGTATGGGTAAGCATGGATAAAATAAAACATAACTTATACATTTTAACGTAAAAACATGAACATAATGTTCAAACATCAAAATTTTGAGCAACGACTTAAAAAATGGAAGTACATAAGGCATAGATCATAATGGAACATAAATCATGATAACATAGCATGGGAATAAAACATGTAATTGTGGCATCTATTAAGCACATGTAATGATTCCCGTAGCAGCCAAGGCATTGCTGCCAAGACCATCTTAGTGGAAAAATTCCCTTTCTGAATCGAGTTCACTCCTCGTTCCAGTCCTATAATACTGAACCGGATTAACATACCGTTACAACCATGTCTATCTCATGAGATATAAATCATTACCCAATATGTTGGAGGGAGATATAGGTCCCACCCATCTCATAATGAAACCATTATTACTTGTGACACAAAATAAACATACATTATTCATAATAACCCAACGAATAAAATGAGTTTCATAAACATCATCCCATCATCACATAATCCATATAAAAGAAATGGATATCATTTCATAATAAGAAAATTGAAACCATGTAAACCATAGATACATGATACTTTAAACATACACATATGAAATAATTTCATCTTAGATGAAAAATGGTTTTGGTAAAACACTTGAAATGAATTCTTGAGGAAAATATCCTTTTTTCTTCAAAATCATTTTTTTTCAAAAAATGTCATGCAATTTTAAAAGAAAAGTATTTTGTTGAAAATATTCATGAAATCTTTTAGAGGAATCTTCATGAAAATAAGGCTTTATAAAATCCTAAAAATCCTTTCATGCCGCATACGTTAAAAAAACATTCTTCTCGTACTTTTGTCGGAAAAGTCAAAAAGTGCCTTGTAGGGTAAATAAAAGAAAGATTCCTTCCATACCATGGGGTAAAAGTCAAAATGGGTAAAAAGGACTTTAAACATACATGAATATACTTTTATAAAACATGGACATGGATGATAGAAATAACCCTAATAAATACTTACGAATAAGTAATCTCGAATAAAAATGAGATTTGCACAATTATCCCTTACCTTAGGTCCGATATGATTTGTACTTATCCGAACCTCCTGTATAATGATTTAAATAATTTCATTGACTTATTAAAGAATCATATTCATTGTTATGATATCATATATGGTTCACTTATGACTTTCTATTACCCGTCCTTTTGTAAATTCCATGTTAAAGAGCATTTTGGGTAAAATCGTTTCATTTGTCATCCGTGTTTTGACTTGTAATTATTCATATGATTACTTAAATCATGATTACTTAATTCCAGAATATAAAAAATTATTTATATATAATATATATTCATAATATACATATATATAATAGATCGATAAATGGAATGAAATACACCATTCAGGGAGACGGTAGGTCGTACGTACACATGAACGCTGGTTTCGTTTCCTTATTGAATTGAATGGAATTAAGTATATGACATACATATATATGTACATAAATCCAGTAGCATTATTATGTAATATATTTCATTATTACTTATTGTATATACTTTATAATCATTCTTGAATTTTTAACATGGAAAATGAATCTAATCGCGTTGTGGAGACGGTAATCCGTACGTACGCACGAGCGATGATATCGTTCCCATGGAATTATATTGGAGTGTATGTATACTATTTCAGAATCAATATAACTTTAAAATAATCATATATAGTCATTATTTACACCATTATACCCATCCATGTAAGGTGGTGGTGGAAAATAGATTACACCACGGCGTGGAGACGATATTCCTCTACGTACGCACGCTCGGTGATTTTGTTTTCCGTAGGATGGATAGATGGTGAAATAGGGTTGTTTTATACTTATAATAACATATCAGTATATGATTTATACTGATGTTATTACTTAATAATTAAACAACTAAATATGAATAAGTATAAGAAGAAATAAATTTGAAAGAATCGGTAACGGACATTACCTCTTCTTTGAAGCGCCTCTTTGAGACCTCCTCTTAGGGCACTAAAATTGGTCTTTGACGAATACCAGGACCTATATGATGTTTCTAGGGAAGTGGAGAAGATAATTTGGCAGGGTTTGGCCGAGCTTGAAGGCTCAAAGTGGTGTGAGGAAGAGAGGGAGGAGGTGCCCTTTTATAAGGGAGGAGAGGGGCAGCTTTGGAATAACTAAAACAATTATTTTATTATAAAGTCATATTTGGTTTTTAATATCTCCAAATTGATATATTTCTAAGATATGGTGGGGATGTGTCGTAATACTCTCATCCAATAGAATTTAGATATGTTTAGGTCATTATATTAACCTTATCTTTTAGTTTTAACTCTTAGTTAATTAGATTGACATTTACCATGTCACTTTGTATTTTTATATTATATAGTTAATAAACATACCATATACATTCAAGCGACCCTGAAGTGGTCCATTAAGAATAAAAATATCATTATATAAGTATCTTGGACAAACCTTAGATTTTTAGAAATATAATAACAATTAATAATATAATATTTGTTTTAAAAACTATTTTATGTCAATTTTGACACTATTTGGTAATTGATTTTTAAAAAAATCATAACAGAATTATTAGTTCGAAAAAAGTTAATTAAATCAATAATAACATGTCCTATTAACATAGACAATTATTTTAATTCATAAAAAGTCTCAAATTTCATTTATTTTAGTATTTATAACATCAATTATTTCAATATTTCATTAATAAGATAATTACTGCATCATCATTGTGTCATAAATAAATTAAATTATTTTAAGTCTAAAAATTACAAATAAAATACTATTATGTAGGAAATCTTTTTTGATTCTAATGAATATTTATAGTAGAATTTATCTAATGTATAACTCTATATTAAAAATGATTTTTTAATTAAACTTTTATTTTAACTATTTTAACCCTTCTTTAAATAAATTAATAATAAATGTCCTAATCTAATCCAAGTGGGCCTAAATGGTCATATTTTATCCCTAAGGTTGTTTTTTGTCGAATTACACTTATCCAATAGAATTAGGACATGTGTTAGGGTAATAATAATAACACTTTTACCCTTAATTACCCTATTTACTTTTAACCAAGGTAAAAAAAAGTAAAAAGTTACTATTCACTAAAAACTATTTTCATCTCATTGAACCAAATTTTAGTCCTTGATATTAATCGTGTCTCTGGGATTTTTGAAATTCCACTCACAAAAGCGGTAAAATTATGTTTTATGAAAAATTCAGTTTTTTTGACTACCACTTAGTGGTTTCACTATGCATCAAAAAATGAAAGTTTCCAGAAAAATAAGAAAAATTTGGCCTAAGCTATATTTGATATTATGAATTCAAAAATGATTTCTATTTTACCAAATTTAAAACATATCAGTTACATTAACTAATTTAATAATTAATTCCTGTCGTCAAAACAAATACCGTGTTTTTAAGAGATAATAACTATCAAATGATTGACACTTGTTTATGTTTGGTTTAAATGTGAAATTACATACAATGACCAACATTGTATTAAATTGTAAAAATATATTCTAAATATACTTTAAAACCACTCAAATTAATAAATTATCACTTTTAATTATTTCGATTAAAAAGTTATTTTTAATTAAAATTTAGTAATTTTCACTATTCATCAGAATATGAAAGTTATCCGAAAAGTACCAAAATTTCACCCTAAGCTAATTTCGATAATCCGAATCCAAAAATTAAGTCCATTTTGAAAGATAAATTTTATAAAATTTCAAAAAGTGGGTATTACTATTCATAATGGCTAGTTCATAATAATATTATAATAATATCTCGTTTAGTGAAACTCGGTATTGCGTACTACACGCGCTATCGAGGAAGGTCGCGATTGCGTGTAATGCAAGCCAAGTCAAGGATGCGTGTTGTGAAAGCTCATTTTGGTGTAGCGTACAACAATAGTCATTAATGAAATTAAAAAATATTTTTTATAAAATCTCGGGGTGTTACATTGAGATCCTTCGTCATCTCTGTGTGCCTAGCATATACCCAAAGCCTAACCGTTCCTTTAAAGAATTCTGGAAATCACTGATGCCGGGATGGATCAATGTGAACGTTGATGGTTCTTCTAAAAGAAATCTCGGCCCTACCAGTTGTGGTGCCATATTCCGAGAATCATCTGGCCAGTGTAAAGGTTGCTTCTATGTTGGATGTGGACATTCTTCATCTCTGGA
Organism: Viscum album; assembly: GCA_963277665.1. NCBI lineage: Eukaryota > Viridiplantae > Streptophyta > Magnoliopsida > Santalales > Viscaceae > Viscum > Viscum album. The sequence goes on from OY728130.1 coordinate 612,695,174, forward strand.
GGCTGAAATGTTGGGGGTCATCCATGCAGTTGATTATTCGCTTCAAAGAGGTTGGTGAAAGCTTTGGATCGAAAGTGATTCTACCACTATCATTCATGCCATCTTGAATGGTAACATTCATCTTGCCTGTCCGCTTACCACCCTTTGGATGAGTTGTCTGAACTCGCTCCATGGGATTGATTACATAGCTACTCACGCCTACCGTGAAGCGAATGCTGTTGCGGATGCTCTTGTTAACAAAGGAGTACACTAGAGCATGACTTGGCTGAACACTCTTCCAGCTGACTTATTATATCTGTTTGATAGAGATTGTAAAAAAATCTCATCCTTCTGACTTTTATAATAAATTGTTCTTTTGTCTTTGACCAAAGCATTACCTTTTCAAAAAATTGTATCAACACTGTGTCATAAATAAATTTATTTATTTAATGTATAAAAATTAAAAATAAAATACCATGAAGTAGGAAATATTTGTAGATTTATAATGAATATTTATAGTTAAAGATATCAGTCATATATTTATATATTAAAATTTATTTAGTAAAAAATATATGTTTATGTTATAATTATCCATACTTTAAATTAATTCTTATAACATGTCGTTATCACACCCAAGTAGTCACATGGGGAACTAAAATCATCCTAATGATTCCCATGGTTAGAAATATATCATAAAATAGGATTAGGAATTCTGTTAGGGTAGTTTAATATTATTATAATATAATTTTCTACTCTTATTTACTTGATTTACCCTTTAACCATAATAACTAAAAATAATTACTGAAATTACTATTCATAATGTAAAAAAATAAATGGTACCTATTTACATAATTTGAACCTTATGATTCCAAATATGGAATAAATTTTTCCAAATTCAAATCAAAGAGTTGGAAGAAATTAATTTAAAATTAATTCCCATTGTCAAAACTAGAAATCATGTTTTTAAGAAGTAAAAACTATCAAAAGATTGACATGTGTTTTTGTAAAATTTAATTGTGAAATTACTTCCAATGATCTAAATTATATTTAATTATAAAAATATAATCTAATTAAACATTAAAAAACTCAAATGTATAATTTAACACTATAAATTATTTAAATTAAAAAATTTGTTTTCAATTAAAGTTTAGAATTTTTCATTATTCATCAAAATATGAATGTTATCAGAAAAGCACCAAAAGTTTATCCAAACTAAATTTTTATGACCCTATTCTAAAGGAGAATTTAATTTCATAAAATTTAATATATAAAATATTAAAATATTTATTTAAAAAGGGTTCACCATTAAAAGGCAGAATAAAACTGCATTTTTTGAAAAATACTTCTTTTTTATGAAAAATTGAATTTGTCCTTATATTATTTCTAAGAAACACAAACGATTAATGTTAAAATTATATATGATATATAAAATTCTAATTTTTTTAATAATATTAATAAATTCTTTTTAAATATTTAATTCGATAGGTCAAGGTACGCTTGAACTCGGTGTGGCATACATCACATGTTATTGAATTATTTAAATAGGTAGCATACCATGGAAGCTTGGGGTGTTACACTTTGAGTTGAAAGGATCATGCTATATTATCAATGATGAAAATCTCAAAAGATCCTATATTTTTATATTTTTAAAGGATGGATAGAGAGATCATAAATGAGTTGGGAAAATCTTATCTTGTTTAGATAACTGTTCATCCATCAATCCATGTTGAGATTAAAGAGGCACATAAGGAAGATATAGAGATTTATAATAAGGTTAAAAATATTATGGTGTTTAAAATTTATCATGATGGAATTATAAGGATTCAATACTGTGTATTTTTCATATAAAAAATATAATTTAAGGAGGATATTTTAGAGGAATATTGTAGTTATTCATTCACTATTCACCCTGAAAGTTCACTGATGTTTAGAAATATGAAAGAGTATTTCTAGTGCGTTGGAATAAAGGGAGGTATTGAAGAGTTTATATCAATGTGATTTATATTTTAGAAAGTTATGGATGAGAGAATAAATTATATGGGGATATTATAACAATTATTCATTCTAGAATAAAAATGGGAAAATATCACCATGGAGTTTTTTCATCAGACTCCCCAAAACATTTATAGGGAGCTATGCTATTTCGGTTGTAGTCGATCACCTTAAAATTTTTAAACACATCATATCTATTATGTAAACTTTTTATTTTTATTATATTTCAAGGATATAATTTTTGGATGTGATATAGTATCATGTAGTACCATAATATAGTGTATCTCATCATAATATGAGTTTTACGTCAATGTTTTTGAAAAGTCTTTAGGAATCACCTGATACAGAACTGAGTTTCAGTACTATGTATCATCCTCAAACAAATTTTTAGTCTAATTTAATAATTAAAACCCTATGATATAGATGATATGTTCTTCTATGGGTTTCAAATTTCATTGGTATCCACACCTTCATCTAGTTGAGATTTCATATAACAATAGATTTTACTCGATCATTCAGATGGATCCTTATGAATCTATCTTTGAAAAGAAGTAAATAACTCCAAAGTACTTGGATAAAGTTGGATAAATAAATATATTATGACCTTATTTAAACACTGAAATGGTATAGAAGGTTGTAACCATTCGATAATAGTTAAAGGTAGTATAAAGTCAATATAAATGTTATGTTAACAATCACCAAATCGATTTGGAATTTAAATTTGGTGAAAATATGTTTCTAAGAATTTCATCAGGGACTATGGTTATGATATTTAGGGATAAAATAATGATGAAACCTATATTAATTTTCCCCTTTGAGATTCTAGAATGATAAGGGACTGTTTCTTATCACTTAGATATTCCATTAGACCTCTCACATATCAACAATGTGTTCCACGTATCTCTTATAAGAAATTACATACTAGAAATTTCACATATACTTCACTCAATGGTTGTACCATTGCTATATGATATTTATTATAAGGATAAATCAATGGATATTATAAAACACATAGAGAAAATTCTATGAAAAAACACAATTCACCTAGTAAAAGTTTTTTTTGGAAAAACCACCAATTTGTAGAAGCTACATAGGAACCTAAGGATATGATGAGGAAAAAGTATCATGATTTGTTTTTGGGAGAGTGATGAATTTATAGGGTGAAATTAATTTAATGGGGTGTATAATCTAACACCCATAATTTTTATGAAATATTTTTTTAACTAAATTGAATTTCTTCAATAGCTTGTATTACATGAAACTCTATGTTTTAATGTACCATAGTACAATATTAATTATATTATTTAAATATGACTCTTATAGCCTATCTATTAAACCCTAGGGCATGAATTGGAAAATAATATTTTTTAAAATTATTTATAATGGTTTTATTTATTGAAATCATACTAATAAAAAGATCATAATTTTTATTAAAGTCTTTATATGGTTCAAAAACACTATTTTCTCAAAAAGTGTTAATTTTTTTCTGAAAAAATAATAAATGTATTCTTTCCATATTTGGAAAATTTATTTGAATTAATAAACTTAATGGTTTAAATATAAATGAAAAATTATATTTTGGTGAATTTTTCATATTTTTATAAAATGACTAATTTTTTGGATGAATAGTAATAAATTAATGATTTTTAATAAAAAAATATCTTTTTGTTCAAAACATTTAAAATATCTAGTTTATTTAAAAATGATTCAAAAATTAAAAAAAATTACATAATATATTTACCAATAAAATTCATATTATTGAAAAAAATTTCATAATAATTTGATTATTAAAACTTTCTATACTTGTGAAAATCTTCTATTTGCAAGCCCCCTTTTTCATTACATCCGCGCGTTTTATTTTAAATAAAATTATTCTGCCTCTATGAAATGAATTTTATAAAATAGATAAAATATTTGGAATAATTAATATTTATATCATATAACAATAAGAAATTATTGTTGGGTAATATATATTATTAAAATAAGAAAACGTAATTAATGTGGTTAATGTAAAAAATGGGGTTTTGCACATTAGACACACATGTGTTAAAATTAATTTTCAATACACCATGGATCCGTATTTAATGAATGGGATTTATTATATATAATAGGTGATTACCAATTATATAACAAGTCTCATTTTTATTTTATTATTAATGGATAAGTTACCTCATCAAATAAAAAGAGACTAGTTACCGTGGTGAAAATTAAAATGGTAAAAGTTAATAAGCTTAGAGATTAAGGGAAAAGTATTTAAAGAATGTTTATTTATTGGTTGTTGAGGCATGAATCATCCATATAATCCATAAAATACTTTATTTATTAAATTTGGAGGAATATGACCAGATACATACTTCCCATTATAAAATAGTTTTTGGTATTTACAAAAATGCCACTCTCCCTCAATTATAAAAGGGGACTTTTTCCCAAAACTTATTCACACATCCTAAGCCCATTGGATCAACCCAAACCAAAAAAAATAACTCCAAAAATCCTTATCCATGTTCTAGAGACACCTTATTCAAACATACCAACACTATGGTCCATAATAAGAGATCCAAAAGAGGTTGTTCTAAGAGATGGTAATTATGTTTACTAAGATTTTTCTTTCTACTTCTTCTCATACAACATCAATTCATGTAATGATACTTCCAATTTAATAAAACCAGTATATTTCATATACTTAGATATTATTATGTTTATTTAATAATATACATCTATATCCTCTACCATTAAATGGTAAATGAAACCGTCGATCATGTGTACGGTGGAATACCGCCTCAAAGACTGACGTAATTCATTTTTCATCATTGATTATCATGAGTGGATATAAAAAGTGATTTCAATTATATATATGATATTAATAATATAATTATAATTCTATAAATATAATATCATATATACCCTCTTACTTTCCATTTCGTGGGAATACTATAAATTCACTCGTGTGTATGATGGACTACAACCTCGCGAAGGGAAGTGATTTTCTTTTCACATACACATTACATAAAAGGTAATAAGGATAAATATATTGAATATATTACATATATATCATATAATAGTTAATTTTTATAGTTTATATATTATTAACATTCATTTAATTGTCTCCATCAAGAAAATATAAACATCATTCATATGTATATACGATCTACCCTCTCCATAAATGGTGTAATTCATTTTCAATATCTAACTTTTATTGATTAATAAAATTATTAAATAATGAATATATGGGATATTTATTTCCAGTTTAACATTATTTATATTATTAAACCATGATCAAAATAAAAGGGCATAAAATACAAGACCAAGACATACCTGAAAAATGAAAAATTGATTTCCCAAAGTGTAATTATAACTAAGAATTGTTAATAATCCGATAATAAAATGTCAAATGTAAGTCAAATATGATATAAAAAATATGATTATATTTATTAAATATAAGTTTAATAAATCTATATTTATTATAAATTAGGTTTAAATGATTACGAATTAATTCGATACTTCAGGTAGGAAAATTTCATCTATAATTATCTTATTGGGGACACATATTACATTATGAACCTATCTTATTTTATGAGGATTATATGTAGAGACCCGAAGCTTGACATAAATGGACATTACATTACTTTTGCGTAATACTTAATACATAACAAAAATAAACACAAAATGATTGTAATAGTTTAGTGTCTTTGGAAACTCGGAATATAATCTTCTGATCGTGGTGAAAGATCTTCAACATCTCCATTAATGATCTTCCCATTTTGTTTTCTTACCTGAAACCTTTATTTAAATCCTGGGGAAAAGAAAACATATAAAGGGTGAGCTCAAATGCTTATTAAGGGTAATCATAGAGAACATAAAACAATCCTTAGACATTTGAATGTAAAAAACATGAGCATAAAATCTAAACATCAAAATCTTGAGCAATGACATAAAACATGAAAGTACGTAAGGCATAGATCATAAAGAAACATTAATCATGATAAATTATCATGGAAATAAAACATGTAATTATAGAAACCATTAAGAACATTATATTATTTCCATAGTAGCCAAGACATTACTGCCATGACCATCTTAGTGGACAAAGTCCCTTTCTGAATCGAGTTCACTCTTCGTTTCAGTCCTGTAACACTGAACTGGATTAACTTACCATTCCAGCCATGTATATCTCATGAGATATAAATCTTTACCCAATGCATTGGAGGGAGATATAGGTCCGACCCATCTCATAATGAAATCATTCTTACTTGTGCCACAAAATAAACATACATCATTCATAATAACCCAACGAATAAAATGGGTTTCATAAACATCATCTCATCATCACATAATCCATATAAAAGAAATGGATATCATTTCATAATAAGGAAAGTGAAAACATGTAAATCATAGAGACATGATTCTTGAAACATACACATATGAAATAATTTCATCTTTGATGAAAAATGATTTTGATAAAACACTTGAAATTAATTCTTGAGGAAAATATATGTTCTTCTTCAAAAACATTTTCTTTTCACAAAATTTCATGCAATTTTAAAAGAAAATGTTTTTTGTTTGAAAATAGTCATGAAATATTTTGGAGGAAGCTTCATGAAAATAAGGCTTTATAAAACCGTAAAAATTCCTTTTCATGCCGTATAAGTTAAAAAAAAATTCTTCTCGTACTTTTTCCGGAAAAGTCAAAAAGTACCTCGAAAAAGAAAGATTCAATACATACCATGTAGTAAAAGTCAAAAATGGGTAAAAGGACTTTAAACATACATGAAACCATTTTTATGAAACATTTACATGGATGAGAACCATAACCCCATTAAATACTTAGGAATAAACAATCTCGGATAAGAATGAGATTGGAAAAGTTATCCCTTACCTTATGTCTGATATGCTTCGTATGTATCCGAACCTCCTGTATAATCATTTAAATAATTTCATTGACTTATTACAGAATCATATTCATTGTTATTATATCATATATGGTTCACTTATGACTTTATATTACCCTTTCTTTTGTAAATTCCATGTTAAAGAGTGTTTTGGGTAAAATCGTTTCATTTGTCGTCCGTGTTTTGACTTGTAATTATTCATATGATTACATAGATAATGATTACTTAATTCCATAATATAAAACATGATTTATATATAATATATATTCAGAATAGACATATATATAATATATCGATAAATGGAAAGAAATACATCATTCATGGAGATGGTAGGCCGTACGTACGCATGAACGCTGTTTTCGTTTCCATATTGAATTGAATGGAATTAAGTATATGACATACATATATATAAATAAATCCAGTAGCATTATTATGTAATATATTTCATGATTACTTATTATATATACTTTATAATCATTCTTGAATTGTTAACATGGAAAATGAATCTCATCGCGTCGTGGAGACGGTAATCCGTACGTACGCACGAGCGATGATATCGTTCCCATATTTATTGAATCGAATTGAAGTGAATGATCTAATATATTAGAATCCGTATGATGTTATAATAATAATATGTATTTATTCTTTACACCATTATACCCATCCAAGTAAGGTGGTGGTGGAAAAACAGATTACACCACGGCGTGGAGACGGTATTCCGTACGTACGCATGTGCGGTGATTTAGTTTTCCATAGGATGAATAGAAGGTGAAATGGGGTTGCTTAATATTTATAATAACATATAAGTATATTTTTTATACTTATTTTATTACAATATATTTAATGAACTAAATAAGAATAAGTTTAAGAAGAAAGAAAATTGATAGAATCGGTAACGGATATTACCTCTTCTTTGACACGCCTCTTTGAAACCTCCTCTTAGGGTACTAAAAGTGGTCTTTGAAGAAGACCAGGACATCTAGTATGTTTCTAGGGAAGTTGATAAGGGAAATGGGTAGGGTTTGGGTGAGATTAAAGGCTCCAAATTGTGTGAGGAGAAGAGGGAGTAGGTTCCCTTTTATAAGGGAGGAGAGGGGCACCTTTGGAAGTATAAGAAATATTAGTTTATATTAAATCCCAAACCCACTTAAAAACTTTCAAAATGGCTCATATACTAATATTAGATGAGATAGGGTTGTAATGTCATCAAAAAATAAAATTTAGACATGTTAGGAATCAATTTTAAACATTATCAACTTGATTTATCCTTATTTACCAATTTAATTTTATTTGTGGTAATAATATTCTAAATTTTAAATTATTATAAATAATTACATATGTGTTGTGAATTTTCCTTAATTTGATGATTTATGACATTGTAAACCGTATAAATTTAAATTTATAATTTTTAAATATTTTTGTGATTTTTAAACAATTTTAAATTATGTTATTTTTATAAAATAACAATAATGTCAATTTTGAAACTATTCATTTATTTTAATTTAAATAAACAATATAAAAAGGAAATTTTCAAACTAAAAGCTTTAATAGATTCATAAAATGTCATATGTATCCTGAAAATTAGTGGAGAACATTAAATAGTTCATATACTATTTATTTTAATATTTTTAAGATCATTTATTTGATATTTCAATCAATAAAATAATTTCAACATCACTATTGTGTCATAATTAATGATAATTATTTAATCCCTAAAAAATATAAATAAATTTATATGATTTATATAATTGTATTATCTTTCTGGAGACTATTCATTTTTTATGTTTAATTAATTTTATTACTAAATTAAAATTATTATACTTATAAGATTTAAGAAAGTGACATGTTGTCACTTTCTTTGGTTTTAATAATAATTATATTATTTTCATAGAAAAAAGTCCATTAAATGAATCTAATATGACCCTTAGGTGATATGGGTAAACTTTTAGTCATACAATAGGATTTTGGAAGGTGTTAGGGTAATTTTATAATCTTATATTTACCCTTAATTACCTAATTTACTTTTAACTATGGTAAATAAAATTTACTGTAGTTACTATTCATAATGCCCAAAAAATAAAACGTCACTTATTAACATAATTTGGACCCACTGATTCTAAATATGGAATCTATTTTTCCAAATTAAATACAAAAAAGTTGCAGAAATTAAATTAAAATTAATCCTGTTGTCGAAAGAAAACGGGTTTTTGTTTAAAACATTGCAAAAGATTGAATTGATTTAACCTACGAATTCAAGGTAAAATGAATGCTATTGAAAAACATTATATTAAATGGTAAAAATATTTTTTATTTATACTTTAAAACCATTCAATATTATAATTTAACCATATAAATTATTACGATGAAAAAAAGTTGTTTTTAATTAAAATATAGCGTGTTTTTACTATTCATTAAAATATGAAAGTTATCCGAAAAATATCAAAACTTTATCCAATATAAATTTTTATATCTTGATTCAAAATAAGAATTTTATTTTGTAAAATTGTACTTATTAACATTTCAAAACTAGATTTAATGTGGGTGCGCCCTTAAAAGGCGGCAAAACTGCATTTTTTGAAAAATACTTATTTTACCCGAAAAATTATATTGTTCACATACCATGTTCTAGAAAATGTGTAAGATGAAATAATAATGTTATAACATTCAAAATTTAGTTAATACTATTCATAAAGTCTTGTTCATAATAATATTATAACCATATATCATTGTTTAGTGAAACCTGATATTGCGTACAACACACGCTATCGAGGAAAGTCGCGATTGTGTGTAATGCATGCCAAGTCAGGGTTGCGTGTTGTGAAAGAATCCTTAGTTGTTTCATATAATATAATCCAACCATATTTAATTTATACATTTAACATATATATATATATACACACTCAATGTTGCGTAGAATGACTATTATAAAACGAACTTGAAATTGTGTGTAACACAATCTAAGAATAGTGTTGCGTATACTTCAAGCTAATACAGTGTGACGTATAGCACAAGATAATATTGTTGTAGCATAAAACACTTGACATCAAATAAATTAAAAAGAATACTTATAATAAAATATCAGGTTGTTACATTCTACCCCCCTTAAAATGAATTTCTCCCTTGAAATTCGTCGGGGTTATACATGGTTTTCTACTTGAAAGTTTCTTTAATTGAAACACACATCATAAAATGAAATACCAAAACTTAACTTCAAAAACTAAAGTATGAAACTTAAAGGTTACCCAAATTAATTAATCACTGGGTTTCCACATAGGAGAACATAGGTGAAAATATGGATATGGAAGAAAAATCTAACCATCAAGTTCTGATGGAGAGTGGTAGAGGACATGGCTATGAAAAAGCCAACAATCACAGAGCCATGGATTTTTAATGATCTAAGGTACCATCTGATTCATCGGATATAAGAGCACTAGGAAAACATTTTTGGTTTTCCATATCATTTCCCTAAAGCTGAAAATTTTGAATTAGAAGAAATACTTGCTTGATTTTGGTACAATCTCACTGTTGTTCGTGTTTTGAACAATTTCCACTTCATCTCTTAAAGAAATGAAGTTGAATTTGTTATTCGTGAAGTGTTAACAGGTCATGTGATAGAATGAAGGGTCATTCCATCTATTTTAAACAAAAGGTTAGTAAAAGTTATCAACTATACATAAGTCCATCTAAGGTGAGGTTAATCATATACAATTCCAAAAATGAACTTATAATTCATATATCATACCGCTTAATAATATAAACTAGTGTCTACTAACCAGGGACTTCCTGTAGGCCAGTTGTAGGCGATAAAGGCCTGTATCACTTTGGTTGTGGGTTCGATTCCCATTGCCTTGTCCGACGAGATGGGTTGTTGCCCGTCCTACAGGTTGTCCTTTTTCTAAAACTACATTACTATAACATCCCATCAATAATATCGAATAAAGTTCTATCCTTAAAAAATACTAACTTATGTCCAACATAATCCATTCCAATATTTAGGCTTATCTAAAATACTTCGTTCCAAGCTCATAGTATAAAGAAAAAAATTACTATAAAGGTTATCTACCAAGAATGTGAATACAAGCATTTATCTCACATATATCATAAGATATATCTTGATGGTTTCATTCCAAACACATGAATACCTTAGTCATATATTCTATTGAAAAATAAATTACCATAGAACTTTAGTGAAAACATGAATACTGTCAAAAGGTAACTCTTTCCACATACCAAAATCCCAAAAAATATATATAATCAAACCATAATATCACTTAGTCTTTATACCAGTCTTGAGCTCATGAATACAATCAAACATCTCATTATCTTCTTATCCCTTTATTATGCGCATATCATATACTTTCCAAAAAATATCTGAATAACCTTCCATGGTTACTGGTACCATTCAACATATACTTTCAAATACTTTAGAAAAAACAATAGTGTAACAATCCTTAGATGATTCTTTATTCCATAGTACCATACATTATTCTTTATAAACATACAATAATTCCACTAACTTCTTAAACCACTGACTGAGCTTCATCATTTCTTTCATCTCATATTTCATTTGTAGTCTCTTCATCATCATCCACATAAATACTACTCATATGACCATGTGGATTCTCTTCATGAGATTTTCCCTTAGGGAATTGGTTTGCATAATGTCCATACTTTCCACATTTAAAACATCTAATCACTGTTGATGTCGTAGAAATGCCATTATCCTTTTCCATGGTGTTAACTGAACCTTTTCCTTTGCAATTACTGGCTTTGTGTCCTTCTTTTCCACATCCCACTACTGGAAAATGGGTCTATACCCACAGTTCTACATAAAACCGTGGGTATAGGCCCCCCCTATACCCACGGTTTTGGGAACCGTGGGTATAGGGATAGTATTGGGACCTATACCCACGGTTCTCCAAAACCGTGGGTATAGGTCCCCTTTACCCACGGTTCTTGGCAAAACCGTGGGTATAGGTTTTTTTTGAAGACCTATACCCAAGGTTTTGCCAAAACCGTGGGTATAGATGTTGTACAACAGACCTATACCCACGGTTTGTGAAAACCGTGGGTATAGGTGGTATATTTTTCAAAGACCTATACCCACGGTTTGTCAAAACCGTGGGTATTTCGTTCCCGCGTTATGGCGGGAACGAAAAATTACGCGGGACCGAATTTTTTTGGTGAAAAGACGATATGAACTAATATAAATATAGGGATATCAAATATTAAAACGTATAAAATATTTAGGTCAGTTGGTCACTCCCGGAAATCCCTTAGTATAGGTCGCGGGTTCGAAATCCCGCGTATTGTTTTTTTTCGATTGTAGCAGATATATTATTATAAGAATGCAAAATTATAACTATATATCAATTGAGTTGGCAGCTCAGTTGGTCGCAGTTACTGTCCAGCGGATGGGAAGCGCGGGTTCAAAACCCGGAAGGTTTTTCTTTTCCATTATAACTGTTATATTAATATATTAAAATAAAATTATCAATATATACCAATAACGGCGATAGGCTGGTTGGTCGCTTGGTGTGGCGCGGGACTTGTTTGCGGAGGCGCGGGATCGAATCCCCGAAGCCTCGTTTTTTGAATACGCGATGTGGAGCGGACTAATATATATAATCGAATATATGCATAATTAACATATAAAATTCCTAGCTCAGTTGGTTCGGGGATTCGCTCGCAGGTGCTGGGTGCAGGGTTCAAACCTTGCAAGGCTCTTTTTTTTAAATGAATATATTTCCCACGGTTTGAAAACCGTGGGGAAAGTGCCTGCCACGCTGTACAGCGTGGTGTTGCTGTGTGACACACCTATACCCACGGTTCTACCAAACCGTGGGTATAGGTCAAGACCCCTATACCGACGCCGTTCCAGCCCACGGTTCCCAAAACCGTGGGTATAGCCTATACCCACGGTTTTGGAGGCTATACCCACGGTTTTGAACCGTGGGTATAGGCCTTTTTTCCAGTAGTGTCCAAAGAATCTTCTAGTTCCTTTGAAACAATCTCCCCGATGCCTCTTCCCACATGATTTACATGAAGGAAATTGAACTTTGTTTTCTCTATGATCATCATGAAACTCCATCTTTCTCTTATTATCTGAGTCAGGAAAATTACCAAAGTTTAGATTATTGATCATATTATGAGATTTATGATTAGGAATAATAATGTTGTTTGGACTTCCAAATCCTATTTCATTTGGTTTCTCATGAATAATATCATTCCATTGTCCGTCATATCCTCCATTATCGTGAATCTTACTGTTTCCAGCCATTTTCTAAAACCCAAAAGAATACTGTGAGAGGAAAAAATAATGCTAGGGAAAACAACATAGTAATGGGGGAGTACCCTCAATATCTAACATCTTATGTTAAATTCTATGATCGTTACCATAGTTCTAGGACTATATCCTATACGTATACTTATCCTTAGGGGCATCCCTAGACATACCTTAGAAATATCTCTAGGGATCTCACTAACATTTTCGCATCCTAGTTTCCAAAGTTTGACTAAACCTTTCCTTTGATACCAAATATAGATACACGAATCTTGACATACATGGACATTAGATTACTTTTTCAGAATACTTAATACATAACAAAAACAGACACACAAAAATCGTAATAGTTTAGTGTCTTTGGAAACTTAGAATATAATCTTCTAATCGGGGTGAAAGATCTTCAACATCTCCATTAATGATATTACCCTTTTGTTTTCTTACCTAAAACCTTTCTTTAAATCCTGGGGAAAAGAAAACATATAAAGTGTGAGCTCAAATGCTCAGTAAGGGTAAGCATAGAGAACATAAAACAATCCTTAGATATTTGAATGTAAAAAACATGAGCATAAAATCTAAACATCAAAATCCTGAGCAATGACATAAAACATGGAAGTACGTAAGGAATAGATAATGAAGAAACATTAATCATGATAAATTAGCTTGGGAATAAAACATGTAATTTTGGAAACCATTAAGTAAATGATATTATTTCCATAGTATCCAAGGAATTACTACCATGACCATCTTAGTGGACAATGTCCCTTTCTGAATCGAGTTCACTCCTCGTTTCAGTCCTGTAACACTGAACCAGATTAACATACTGTTCCAGCCATGTCTATCTCATGAGATATAAAATATTTACCCAATTCATTAGAGGTAGATATATGTCCCACCAATCTCATAATGAAATCATTCTTACTTTTTCCACAAAATAAACATACATCATTCATAATAACCCAACGAATAAAATGGGTTTCATAAACATCATCCCATAATCACATAATCCATATAAAAGAAATGGATATCATTTCATAATAAGGAAAGTGAAACCATGTAAATCATAGATACATGATACTTGAAACATACACATATGAAATAATGTCATCTTAGATGAATAATGGTTTTGATAAAACGCTTGAAATTAATTCTTGAGGAAAATATCCTTTCTTCTTCAAAATCATTTTCTTTTCACAAAATGTCATGAAATTTTAAAAGAAAAGGATTTTGCTGAAAATGGTCATGAACTATTTTGGAGGATGCTTCATGAAAATAAGGCTTTTGAAAACCGTAAAAAATCCTTCTCATGCCGTATAAGTTAAAAAAGACATTCTTCTCGTACTTTTGCCGGAAAAGTAAAAAAGTACATCGTAAAAAAAAGATTCCATACATACCATGTAGTAAAAGTCAAAAATGGGTAAAAAGGAATTTAAACATACATGATACCATTTTTAGGAAACATATACATGGATGAGAACCATAACCCCAGTAAATACTTACGAATAAACAAACTCGGATAAGAATGAGATTGGAAAAGTTATCCCTTACCTTATGTCCGATATGATTCATATGTATCTGAACCTCCTGTATAATGATTTAAATAATGCAATTTAATTATTAAAGAATCATATTCATTGTTATTATATCATATATGGTTCACTTATGAATTTATATTACCCGTTCTTTTGTAAATTCCATGTTAAAGAGCGTTTTGGGTAAAATCGTTTCATTTGTCGTCCGTGTTTTGACTTGTAATTATTCATACGACTACTTAGATCATGATTACTTAATTACAGAATATAAAACATGATTTATATATAATATATATTTAGAATATACATATATATAATAGATTAATAAATGGAAATAAATACACCGTTCATGGAGACGGTAGGCCGTACGTACGCATGAACGCTGTTTTCGTTTACTTATTGAATTGAATGGAATTAAGTATATGACATATATATATATATATATACATAAATCCAGTAGCATTATTTTTTCATGTATTTCATGATTACTTATTATATATACTTTATAATCATTCTTGAATTGTAAACATGGAAAATGAATCTCATCGCGTCGTGGAGACGGTAATCCGTACGTACGCACGAGAAATGATATCGTTCCCATATTTATTGAATAAAATTGGAGTGAATGATATAATATCTCAGAATTAGTATGATTTTATAATAATCATATGTATTTATTCTTGACACAATTATACCCATCCAAGTAAGGTGGTGGTGAAAAACAAATTACACCAAGGCGTGGAGACGGTATTCCGTACGTACGCACACGCGGTGATTTCATTTTCTTTAGGATGGATAGAAGGTGAAATGGGGTTGCTTCATATTTTTAAAAACATATAATTATATTATTTATACTGATGTTATTACAATATAATTAAACAACTAAAGAACAAGAAGATGAAGACGAAAGAAAATTGAATGAATCGGTAACAGATATTACCTCTTCTTTGACACGCCTCTTTGAAACCTCCTCTTAGGGTACTAAAATTGGTCTTTGAAGAAGACCAGGACCTATAGTATGTTTGTAGGGAAGTTTATAAGGGAAATGGGCAGGGTTTGGACGATCTTAAAGGCTCTAAATTGTGTGCGGAGAAGAGGGATGAGGTGCCCTTTTATATTGGAGGAGAGGGGCACCTTTGGAAATATAAGAAATATTAGTTTATATTAAATCCCAACCACACTTAAAAACTTAAACAATGACTCATATCCGAAGATTAGATGATATAGGGTTTTAATAGCATCAAAAAATAAAATTTAGATATGTTAGGAATCTAGTTTAAACATTATCAACTTGATTTATTCTTATTTATCATTTTGATTTTATTTGTGGTAATAATATTCTAAATTTTAAATTATTATAAATAATTACATATTTGTTTTTAATTTTCCATAATTTGAAACTTTATGAAATTTTCTACCATATAAATTTGAATTTATAATTTTTAAATATTTTTGTGATTTTTAAACAATTTTATAATATGTTATTTTTATAAAATAACAATGGTGTCAATTTTGACACTATTCATTTATTTGAATTTAAATAAACAATATACAGAAGATATGTTCGAACTAAAATGTTTAATAGATTCCTAGAATGTCATATGTATCTAGAAAATTATTTTAGAACATTAAATAGTTTATATAATATTTATTTTAATATTTTTAAGATCATTCATTTGATATTCCAATCAATAAAATAATTTCAACATCACTATTGTGTCATAATTAATGATAATTATTTAATCCCTAAAAATTATAAATAAATTCATATGATGTATATAATTGTATTATATTTCTGGAGACTATTCATTTTTTACGTTTCATTAATTTTATCACTAAATTAAAATTATTATACTTATAAGATTTAAGAAAGTGACATGTTTTCACTTTCTTTGGTTTTAATAATAATTAAATTATTTTCATGGAAAAAAGTCCATTAAATGAATCTAATCTGACCCTTAGGTAATATGGGTATACGTTTAGTCATCCAATAGGATTTTTTCAGGTGTTAGGGTAATTTTATAATCTTATATTTAACCTTAATTACCCGATTTACCTTTAACTATGTTAAATAAAATTTACCGTAGTTATATTCATAATGCCCAAAAAATAAAAAGTATCTTATTAACATAATTTGAACCCAATGATTCCAAATATGGAATCCATTTTTCCAAATTAAATACACAAAAGTTTCAGAAATTAAATTAAAATTAATCCCATTGTCAAAAGAAAACGAGTTTTGGTTTAAAACATTACAAAAGATTGAATTGATTTAAACTACGAATTCAAGGTAAAATAAATGATAATGATATAAATTATATTAAATGGTAAAAATATATTCTATTTATACTTTAAAACCATTGAATATTATAATTTAACCATATAAATTATTATGATGAAAAAAAGTTGTTTTTAATTAAAATATAGCCTGTTTTTACTATTTATTGAAATATGAAAGTTGTCAGAAAAATATCAAAACTTTATCCAATGTAAATTTTTATATCCTGATTCAAAAGAAGAAGTTTATTTTGTAAAATGGAACTTATAAACATGTCAAAAAAAATATAATTAATGTGGGTGCGCCATTAAAAGGCGGAAAAACTGCAATTTTTTAAAAATAATTATTTTACTCGAAAAATTTATTTTGTTCACATACCATGTTCTAGAAAATGTGTAAGATGAAATAATAATGTTATAACATTAAAAATTTAGTTAATATTATTCATAATGGCTAGTTCATAATAATATTATAACCATATATCGTTGTTTAGTGAAACCTGATATTGCGTACAACACATGCTATCGAGGAAAGTCGCGATTGCGTGTAATGAAAGCCAAGTCAGGGTTGCGTGTTGTGAAATAATTTTTCATTGTTTTGTATAACAAAATCCAACCATATTCCATTTATACATTGAATATATATATATATATACACTCAATGTTGCGTAGAATGACTATTATAAAACGAACAAGAAATTGTGTGTAACACAATCTAAGAATAGTGTTGTGTATACTTCAAGCTAATACAGTGTGGCGTATAGCACAAGATAATCTTGCTGTAGCATAAATCACATTACATCAAATAAATTAAAAATAATACTTTTCATAAAATATCGAGTTGTTACATTATATATAGAAATTATCACATGTTATATCATGATTTTTTTCTCATTATATTTAAATTTTCACTAAAATTTATTCTTTCATGAGGCTTATGATTCATATGATACCCATGAGGTGAATATTTTATGTTACAATCTCATTTTTTATCAGGATTGTTAATTATTAGGTTTATAATAATTAAATATTATGATATAACTTTCAAGAAACTAATTAAATTTTTGATCCTATGTTTATTTCATATAAATAAACATTTTAACTGAATTTATCACTCTTTATAAAATCGATATCCTAAAATAACATTTTTATGAAAAATCATCTTTATTTCACTCTTTGGTAAAACAATACATTTTATTTCATATTCACATTTTATAAAAATGTATAAAAAGTGGTTTTAATAATCTCTAATGATTTATTGAAGAAATATTTACCATTTTTTTAATTTTTACAAAATAGTTTAAATAGAATCTTATTCTCATTTACCAGATGAGTTACTTTTTTATGTTTTTTCTGAAAATTTTAAAGGATGGTTATTTTATTGTATATGACCTAAATGGTATCTAACCACATTTTTACCAATAAATGTATTCATTATTCATTTATAAAGAAAAAATTTTATTTTAAAATAAAATTATTTTCACAATATTTTGAGCACTTTTAGTTTTAAAAAGGATACATTCATAGTGAAAAGATTATTATCCTCAAAAACTGTTCTAGAATATATTTCAAAATAAATTTCCATATAATATGAAATCCATTAATGTTACTCATTTTTTTCTTGGTATTTTAACCAATGATACCATTATTATTATTTATATGAATAGTCTAGGTTTAAGATGAAAATAATTTTATGAAACCCATTCCTTTTTCTACAAGTTATGTTATGATGAAATCATGAAATGTTTATGAAACAAGATTATTTTCCATATGTTATTCTATGATGAAATGTTTTTGAAACCCATTTATTTTCATTGTTTCTCATATTAAGAATGGTTTACGATATTTTGGCACAAAAATATATTATTTTCATATGTGATGAGTGGGAACAATATCACCCTCTAATGAATTGGTTATAGATTTATATATCATGTGATAAATTATACAGAAATAGGGTGTGAACCAAGTTCAACAGGGGAAGTTTTCTACTATAATAGTCATGGGAGTGAACCATGAATACTAATATTATTTGGGTTGTAAACCCAAAACACTATGATAGTCTTGGAAGTGAAACATGAATATTATGATGGTTTGTGGGTGAAACCTTTCCACTGTGATAGTTTTTTCAATGATCCCTGACTACTAAGGAAATGAGTTTATAATCTTACATGTATGACACAATTCCATGTATTATTACAATGTTATACTTCCATGTATAAATTTCTTTGATTCCTTTATCATTCAAGTCTTATTAACTACCAATATTTATTGCATGACACAAGTTAATGATCTATGATATAAAAGGTATGGTTTCAAATTTTACTCTCATGTTCTTAGACCCATATGATCATGTAATATTGATATCTCACTTGTTTACCCATTATAAGAACTTGAGGTCACCATTTCTGATGTTTTCTTTCCAAAGGTTTTTGAGAAATCTATTATGTATCATATGTCTAATAAGGGTTCTAGTTATGAAGAACTTATGGGAGACTATGTAGCTAACTTATGAACCAGTTGATTATGTATCCATCTATCAAAAGGCACTAAACCTGAAAGAATATGTAATTTATAGTTATGTTATGTAATTAACATTCTTCAATAAATATGTAATATTTATGTATGATAATTTGGGTATCTACATTAAATCCCTATAGCTTTAATCCACACATTTTCCTTTGATCTTTGAACAACGTCAATCGATTTTTGAGTGCTAGCACGGTGGATCAATCATCTTTTAATATTCACATAGATCATTGTGATGATTTCTTTGATCTTGAAAAATCATCATTTTAGTCTTTATATTGAGATGATAGTGGTTTAATGATAATTTTTAGGCTGATCTTTGATCTTGAGAGATATCTCAAGATTTCGTTGTGCATAAGGATTCTCAATTTTTATCAAATAAACACAATAGACATGATAATAGATATATTGAGAGGGGTTTGTGGTTAAATTTTATTTAATTTTACAATTAACCATATATGATGTAATAAACCATATATGAAACCATTCCATGTAATAATAAGAATAATACTATTTTTTCATGGTTTTCATTAACTGGTGCATCAATCGTTATCATTTTACAAGCTTAAAATTAATATTTATCGATAATCAAAATCTTGGTACACTAGTCCTCCTCAATATTTTTAAATAAATATTATATATCTAAAAAAATTAAATACCTTACGAACAAATATTTATTAAATATAAGTGATCATTAAATCCTAAATAAATTTTTTCCTTGGACTTGAGAATAATATTAATTCTAATAATTTAACTAAAATATAATTTTATGGAAATCAACAAAAACACATAGTTTGTTACCCACTAGGATTCAATATCATTAGAATTAGGTATCATTGTCCAAAGTCTATGATTACTATCTAAAAATAATTCAATGACCCCAAGGGAAATAAATTTACATTGAATCATTGACAACCACACACGAGCGCTTTCTCTATAATATAATACCTTTTTCATGATATCTCATCAAGTAGGTTGCACACCCATATCATCAACCAATATACTTAATAATTCATTATTTGACTATGTGAAATAATCTCACCATTAAACTATGTCCATGTAATTTAATATGATATTTTTATTTGATTCAAAGCATAAAGATATAAACTTCTTTAAAGATGAAATGGAAAAACCATTCCTTGAATTATTTATTAATAAAATGTCTTCTCTGACATTCCCAACATGCCCAACCTCTCCATGAACCAATTCCATCATGGTTTATGAAAATAAATCTACGTGTGTCAGTCATGACATAATTTTATAATAATATTAATGATTAGGGATCATTACTCATTCTTACATATTAGAATATCCGATGAAACATAAATATGTAAAATTCCTACTCATTGTTATGTTCTCATAATATCACATATTGGAGACTAATATGTTATAATATCACAGTATAAATTCTCATCTATTCACAAGTAAACACTAAAAAAGTTAATTATACTATGTTCCCAGTTCTGGCATGCTATCTGACTAAAGAACAATATTTTAAGAATTTGATCATAAAATTTCAAGGTTCTCATCATAGAACATAACTAATATTCCCATTAAATGCTACCGATACATTAGGACATTATTACATTAAATTCACATAGAAATAGGAATTATATGTAATAATATATTTAAATTAATATCAACTTATTTCAATATACATGTAAATCTAAATCATAAATTGTTAGTTCTCGAACACTAACTCCAAAATAATTTATCTTATCACATGGGTTTAAACTTTATTGGCATCCTTATAGGTATCATTAAAATTCTCAAATACTGCAAAAATTCACCTTTTTGTAAGTAGCAGAGGTGATTCTTATTACTAAATTCTCAAGAGGCATAATTTTCATAGAACTAATGGTTTTTATGTTCTTGGAGAGTGTTCTCATCGAGGGACTCCATCCTAGTTAAACAAACTTGGTACCTTCTATATAATGTTAATTTATCATAGATGGATTTTCATAGTGATATAAGATGACTCTAAATAAGTAAAAATACCCCAGTTCCAAATATTAGGGAGTAAATAGTCTAGTTTTTAGAAGTGTGAGTGATAATCATATATGACCATAGTAAATTTGAAATCTTTTTAGGCTAAAACATATTTTTCTTGTCTATAATATTCTATATAATGTTAGATAGGGTTATTCAAAATGCATCAATCTACTCATTTTCTGATGTTTGTTAGTGGGATGTGTTGTTGGACAGGATACCATACTTGTAATATAGATTCACCATCAATGTGCTTTATAAATTGGTTCATTATTAGTGATAATGGTTTAAGAGATCAAAAAATTGTGGATGAAGTTGGATTTTATGATTTTTATCATAGATCTAGTCATAACCTCTTCAAGGGGAATAAACTTCACTTTAAAAATCAGTTGGTGGTATTAAAGATAAACCTACAATATTGGGATGTCACTAGTGGGTAAGGACCCATGGAATCTAGTCCTCTGATATCAAAGGGACCATAAAATATAGTGGCCTAGAAGAATGTAATTGGATGATCCCTGAATTTGGAATGAATATGGAATGCATGAATCTTATTGGTAAATTTCAGAAAGTTATGAACCATAGGAGGCCATAAGTAGTCTATTCTCTAGATCTGATCGGATTACTTCTATCTTATCTGATGATACCTACACAAACTATAATAAACCAACAATATTTCTATATTTACATCCATTACATAGATTTATAATAGAAGGATCCCATGAATGTTGCGATGATAGAGGAACTTCTTTGAGTTGGGATTGTCAGAGAGGATAAATGTTATTTCACATCTGCAAATTTCCCCACTCTCACAACAATTGGATTAGAGAGTTCTATGTCAGAGGTACCCAATCAGTGGATTATTCAAATAAAACTCTTCTTCCGTGATAAAGAAATTTCAAGGTCCTGATCATGTAGAGGTTGAGGTGATTTGGTTGACCTAACAACATTCTTATTTTAGGATGGAGGGGAAATCATTTTTTGATGCACCACAAAAATGACCATGCCATCGCTGTTTGGCTTAGTCAGGGATGTGGCCAGGATTTATTGAGTATATACTTGATCGTTACATAATTGAGAGGGATGATTCACCGAATGCTCTATGGGAAACTGGGTAATCAACTCATGGGTGTTATTCAGTAATGTAATGAGTTCCTACATCCAACATGTATAGTCGACATTAATTTTCATTAAGACCATCACAAATTTTCCTTTCCCATGAAAATGTAGTACCTCAATCTCAAGGTCTAACTTAATACCAATTATTAGGGATTGATACTATTTATCATTGTTCATAAAACCATGTTTGATTAGTAAGGATTATGACATGAGGTCCTTGGAGGGAGTGACAAATAAAACTATATGTATGACCCTAGTGATCCTATGGTTATTGAGATTTATCCCAATCATGCTTTGGGAGGTATTATTGAAGTTCTTGTGGACTATTCAGAGAATTTACTTTATAGGGGAAAATGCTCAATGGTTTCATTTTCAAATAAGAAATATTCTAGCTCTTGACCCTCAAACCTTGTAATAAATACCACAGATAAACACAATGTTGATCTACTGAGGGATCAATGCCCAACAAACTAATCATCTGGTCAACGTAATATGGTTGAAGATTAACATTAATTGTTTGATATGGAAGATAAAGTGGACCTCAAGATATTATAAATATTTCCATATATTCTAAAATTAAAAGACCGAGGAAAAAAAGGTCTTATCAACAAGATAATATCTAGTATCATTGTCATGGAACATGTGGTTGAGAGAATATTGAAAATTATATTTTCCTTTATTTTTATTCTAGGATAATAGGGTACTAAGGGACCACTCACAAATAGTCACATAAAGGAATAAAGGGTTTCCTATGATAATTTTAATCATAACTAGAGGACATATAATATATCTCTTTATATCATCAATCATTATATATGATTATTTATTTCACCAATTGGTGATGAATTTATTTATAATCATAGAAAATGAACTATATTTTTATGACTAAATTGGTGAAAACACCATTTGGAGGATATATGGACTGATTTCTTATAATTATAAAATCATTCATAGAGTAGAAATTCTAATGTTTTCTATGGTATTCTCTATGTTGATCTCATTAAATTTGTATCAGACAAAGAAGCTGAGAAACATGCTAGTGGTAAAATGAAATTTACAATTCCTGGTGTTTATCTTTAGGTGTTATCCATTAAGAATACCAAACACTTTCTCAAGATCATCAATTTGATCTGAAAATTTATAGGATTTTACACCAATTTATCTGGAAATAATTCCACCATTATATCCAAAGGTATGCTTGAGTATATAATACAATGACCACTAATAGGTTTCATTATAGTTCCTTAATATAAAGGGAGTTTCTAGGTAGAAATAATCTCTCTAAGGTTCCCTAAATAAGGTATCCTATTAATCTTTAGGATCAATTTTTATTTGAATATATCCAAAATATCTACACATGATAGAAAATATGTAAATAAAATAGTTGCATAAATTAAAAACTCTATGTCTAAGAAAAAAAGGATGGCCTTTGTGAAATGGTGGTTGAGGTCCCAAAAGTCAATGAATATCATGAACTATGCATTATCCTTCAAAAAATGGGATGATATTTTCTAGAAACCTGGGATATTAATGTTACCTAAAAAATATGACCATGGTTATGTTATAAAATTTAACCTCAACCACATAACCTTGTGTGGTATTAATCTCTCTAGGTAGCTAATTGAATCCAAAATTATCAAAAGAGAGGCTAATGTAGTGAAAAAAACAAGGATACACCCCCCAAATATCTGGATAATTCAATGAAATTAAATTATGGTGATGTTTTAGGAACAAAATGTATTTATATTTTTCATAAAGAGACATGAACACACTAATTTATTTCATCTTTATATTTTCCTCAGTGTAAAGGTTCTTCTACATTAACTCATCTATTTTGGTGAACACCCCATATTTAATGGTAGGACAAACTTCATCTATGTCCTCTTAAACATAATCATGAAATCATGTGGGAGGATATGAAAACTTAAGAAAATGTGACCATAGTGTGTGATAATATTCCTCTATAAGGGTGGAATATTTAGCAGTGGACTGACATCCCATTCACTCTATGGATACCATGGAAACAGATAATAATGCTTCAATTCCATGAGGCCTTAACTAACATGGTCCAACATCAATGTCAATAAAATTTGTATTGTTTAATGTATATTGGTCAATACTACTCTACAATATGTATCATGGAGTTGAAATATGGTGACCCTAGGTCATACCCTGAGTTACGAAACTATTGTGGGCTTTTTAGGCTTCATACGAACCTTTCAATCATTGGATAAGGAGATGAAATAAGTGAATGATTTATTCTTAGGTATATTCAAACTGTGAAAAAAGTCAAGGGTTATATCTTACAATAACTAGATGGGAATACTAAAACCACTCTTTAGGTTATCCTATGGATCTTTTGCGGTGTGTGTTAAGAACTTGAGACCATTAACACGCTCAGGATCCTTGATTTAGGGTTTATTTCCATCACTTTGGTAACATATATCATTTTTTTAACATGAATTAAATGAGTTGAATGGAAATAAATATCCATGGATCCCCCCTATGCAAATATTAAGGGTGTATTTGACACACTTATGATATAATTAAGGGACTATTTCATGAAAGTAGAGACAATGCATTCCCAACAAGGAATTGAAAGTGGTATCTTGTGATATGACCATGAAAATAGCATTTGATTCCAATTCACAAAATTGATTCTTCGGCTAGATCTTATTGAGTAGTGTTATCTCTTTATTGTCATAAATATAAATCGTCATGTTGTATGGGTATATATCATCTTCTAAATTACTTATCATGTAGTGTGTCAGAATAAAAATGATATTGATTCTAGATATAGTGTCCTCCAAACACATATGGAATAATTTTCCATTGAGATTTTATAAGATGTTGAAGGAAGAATATGGATTTCAATAATGGATCTTTAATATTTCAATTATAAAGATATGAAATACTAAAAAACTTCATTCTCACCCCCTCAGCATAAAATAATTCATCCACAACTACTCCAATGAGCTTTCCTCAGATATTGAGGGGGCATATGTGCCCATGAATAATGGCACCTTAATAATCTCCATATAAAGACAATATAGCATGAAAATCCTCATGCTTGGCCTCATTTATAATATAGACTCCAACAACAACTAGTCTAGTCTAAAATTTCAAGGGGTTATTTAAATATGTGGTGAGGAATTCAAAATTATCCTTTTATAGGTAGAGTATATTAATGATATA
Organism: Viscum album; assembly: GCA_963277665.1. Taxonomy (NCBI): domain Eukaryota; kingdom Viridiplantae; phylum Streptophyta; class Magnoliopsida; order Santalales; family Viscaceae; genus Viscum; species Viscum album. The sequence goes on from OY728130.1 coordinate 612,720,955, forward strand.
AATTAGGTATGGAATACAAGTGCAGTGTTTAAGAAATTTATACTTCTGGCCTAGGAGAATGTGCTTCCCTCCAAGTTGTCATTCCTTAATAGTATTTTTGGAAGGTCTAGCTAGATGTATAGAATATTCTTGGATATAATTAACATATTTCTTATAGTAGGAGGATGCTAGTGGCTAATCTATGTATGACCATGTATGAGATAAATAATCAACCAATTTTATAGGATATAGAGGCAAACAAGAGGATGAATTATTAAGAGTTTTTTTCTAACAAATAATTGATTAATGACTGATTTATGGTATTAGAAGAACATATAAAAATTTCAAGGATATCACTTCCTAAGAGCTATGACTAATGGTGGTTAATTATCACTTTCCATGACAGTATCTTCCAAAGGTACCTAAAGGAGATACCTATTGTGCTTCATATCTTGGATATTACAAGAAGTCCACTAATAAGATAACATTGATGGAGGAAAATAATTACTCTTTTTTAGATTATTCCTATGAAACCATATGGGTTATAAAACCCCTTTCCCATGAATCGGGATGAATTCCATGAGAGTGGAAATTGAATTTGGAATTACCATAGGATTTTAATGATATTTTCATTGCTAGAATTGACCCATTCAACTCCATTGGGGGATAATAATTTGATTTTGCAAGTGGAGGAGAGAAAATTATCATAGAGGGAACCTATTGATTCAACTATGCATGAATTATACCATGAGATCGAGTGACTAAATTTTGGGCTATCTAATCATCATGATTCGAAACTCTTTTATCTTGAACTTATAGAAATTTCCTAGTATCTTCATAATTTTCTAGGGTGGTGGAGATGCATGTGACATGCAATAAAGGTTCACCGAGTTTCACTATGACCTGATCCTTCATTTCTTTATAACTATCCATTGAAGAAGAAGTAATACTTGATGGTATGTATGAGAATCATGTGTTTGAGAAAGTAGTTAGAATGATTCTTTAACCCAACCTCCCATAGCTTCTTAATATTTTGGTGCAAAAGTAGTTTCTTCTATAGGACATAGATAAAGAATCAAAAGACTTGTTAATCTTTGAAATAGTGTGTAATTTCCCAATCATTGTTCTCCATAAATTGACCGGGACAGGTCTCTAAGATACCTCAATCATGCCTCCCCAAATTCCAAAGGCTACTAAATAGTAGCGAGGATGTATTAAATATATTGTAGAGGCAATACTATGTGGTACAAAATAAAACTAATTTCCAAAAAAAATGATAAAAAAACAATATACATAAATTTGAACAAATAAACAGTAAATAAAAAATAACCAAATATAATCCAACAATTTATTATTATACGAAATTGCATAATAAATTCCATATAAGTAATAAAGTTAAATACAGAATAAAATGATAAAGAAATCCAAAAATGTGTTTCTAATTCTATACATGGTCCTGACTCGAAGCTCATATCCCAGAAAGAATAATTGACTAATCAGTAATAGGGCACCTTGACCCTATTCAAAACCGCATCTGTGAAGTCTTCTTATCTACCAATAAGAGACCCAAACTGGGTGTGAATAAAACCTAGTAGTCCACCACAAACAATTTCTAAAAAATATAGTCTACAAAATAGAGCATGAAATTGTAAGATACATATACATGTATATATAAATTAATTATTGTTTAAAATTAAATAAGTATAAAAACACACTGACTCTTGAGATATTGGTGGAAACCTATTTTCAACCATACATACTTCAACATGATGAAAAATCTCTCTATCCATAATCACCACTATGTCTGGGATGATTTATTTTATATGTAAAAATCATATATTTAGTTCAGAATAGAACCAAGGAGGATTACCAAGACATGGGTGAAATATATATTCTATGTATCAATAGACCCATTGGGTAATCCCATGCTAGGGTGACTTACTTAATCTGTTCACAATAGACCTCAAGAATATTCCCATTCTTGGGGATAATTACATATTTCATTTATAGTATAATCATTTCAAATTCCAATACTAGTTTTATTTGAAATATCAATTTATCAAATGAAAACAACAGTGAATGCATACCAAAATACCGAACATGAAAACCTTGTTAACTATTTTCCATTTTGGTCACATTATACAAAAAACCCATTTATTATGTTAATTTCAATTACATTCCAATATCCCATTATGATGATTATAAGTTCATTCCAATATTCCATTATACCAATTTGTATTTACTTTTAAAAATTACAAAATCACAAATAAATTATCACCATTCCAACTCAAATACCAATTATATGCAATTACCATTTCCATGCCAGTATTCCAATTACCATTTTTTAATTTTATTACATTTCAATAAGAAATTTAAAAATATATTTACCTAGATCTAGCTTCGTACATTTTGGGTTCATACCAATGGTTAAGTAGAGGAACACCTACTAGGTTTCCAAAAGTTTTGGGTCTAATGGGACAATAGACTCAGAAAAATCCATCAATGGTCTGAGTAAGAAGATTGTAGTAATTTTTTTCATTCCAATTAGAAGAGTTCACACACATAGAATACTGTCAGTATCACATGGATTACACTTACTAAAAATTGATGAAGACACAAGGGAGAAGATTTAGACCACCAACCTCAAAGAATCAAAGAATTGTCCAATGGTCGAATGTTCGGATCCACATGAAACACTATGAATCCATAAGGAAATGATAGATCTTCCACATGAAGGATATACGAAGAATAATATTTCATTGAAACAGAGGAATTAATTATTTTATAGAAAGTAATACCAAATATAGATTCCCATATAGAACCATAGATCAAATAACTAAGATAAAGTACTAAATAAGATTAAGAAGCCCTAAAACCGATAAATTTCTTAATCCAAAATTAGAGTCACATGAAGAGGTTTTATGAATTAAATGGGCATTTCAAGTGGAAAAAATACGATTCTTCCATGAAATATTTAGGCCTAGAACTGCACCACCAACAAGACACTAGATTCCACCAACTATCTAGTGGTTCCATCTCGATTGAATATAGGTCTTGAAACCCCATCGATTGGCCTATGTGGTTCGTATATGAATTTATTTATTCTAGTATACACCTTGTGGTCTAATGGGCCTAACCAACTAGCTGGTGGGATTCCTCATTCCTAACTTGGATATAACCTCATCTGAAAGCTAGTTGCTCGCACAATAACATTCTATTTATTCCCTTCCATAGTCAAACCTTGGCAATTCATATCATATGAGCCCCAGAACACTTTATAAGCACCATTAAAATCTAGAAATATGTCATGTGTGTATAATTAAAAATGGTTCATTATAGTCTTAAATAGAGAATTACCTAGATAAAATATGGGGTATTATAGAGTGGACTATGTTCTTTCACAAAGTGAAGGGGAATCTTGGTGATTTCCCCTATCAATGTCCCTAAGTGACATTATTAGTGTAAGAATATGTTAGATGGTTCTTGTTCTTTAGAGTATACTAGAGCCAAATTTTGTAAGGTGATGAAGTATTTATGAAAACATTCATACATACTCTAGTATGTTTCTATACTATAACCGGATAAGTTAATGGGTGAGACTTCTTATTGGACTACTACATTTATTCCTAAAGACACTGAGTTATCTTAGTGGATTCCCTAAATTAGCTAGGATACATCAAGGAGAATGGGGAAAAATTTATCTCATCTCAAACATTATCCATGAACACCCAAACATCTGTTCTTAGGAAATATTGATTCGTAGATAATATTTTATTCATTTTCATAGATAAATGTTGTCAAGAAAACATTTATTTTTTTACTTCTTTCACTTAGTGATATTGGTGATACTTTCACATTACAATGTTGAGTTGATCATATAGATTAAATATCGATATAGACCATTATAACCGGTGAAATATCTTGGTGTTAGATGGTTACATGAAATTATGGAAGATCATTCTAGAATATGTAAAATGAACTGGAGTTTTTTCTACCTCTTTATATTTTGGATTTCCAAATATCGAGCTACACCGGGAGGTAATGTTGTCAAGGTGTTTTTATGGATTAATAAAACCATTTAAGAAGGTGAATCTAGTGTCTCAAAAATATAATGCTCGATTATTATACACCCATTCTAGAGAAAACATTATTTATGCTATTTCATGGATCACTCCATCACTTTGGCTTCAAGGTGATCCATAAGTGAACAGGTTACACCATCCTTTGGGGGATTTGGTACCCATATACCCCATTAATGGTTATCTAGAACATAAAGAAGAGTGGTTGTGGCCCAAAAGTGGTAAATCAAACTGATAAAGTGTTTAGAGAACCACTACGAATACCAGAATATGTATCAGGTGACTGGAGACACAATCTTCAACCTTGAATATATGGGAATAACCAAAAACTCCAATCTTCATATATCGACCAAGGTCTATCTGTTACTTGGATTACAAAGGGAGAATTACGGGTTCAGCTTGGTCATCCCCTTTCCTAGGATGGTATCCTCTCAAAATTCCAATAATGAGATAATTATAGTACTTGAGTTTTTGTAGAAAAGTATTTATTTGAGCATCCACCTAAATCGCATCAACATACATTGGATCCACCATATATTTAACTATTTTTTTTATTTTAAAGGAACTTGCTAACATTAGTGGGTACTTGTAGGTAGGCTTACTAAGGGTTTTAAGTCCTCTCGAGGTGGATTCTCATATCATTCCCTATAATAGTTATTTCATTATTTACAATCAAGGGGATTAACATGGATGATTTTCACCATGGAGTTCGTTTATGATGGGGATCTATTAGCCTGAAATGATTTGATAACATGATGGAACTTCCTTTTTTATAGGAGGGGACTGGAATAAATATTTTCATACTTCCCCCACCCCTTAATTTCCATAGTAGGAATTCCTCTTCTATGATTCAATGTAGCACTAGGAGGCTTTTCGTACAGGAACATTGGAAGATCTTGCGAAACCCATATTGAAAGTTCTAGGAACAATGGATGTTATATATGGGTTTTTACCAACTCATATTTCATTCATTATCAATGATTAATATGATATGTACATTGATAATAAATGATGTGACCAATATAATTAAATCAAATATTAATTGACAAGATAATTCCATGAGAAAAAGAAATGATCTTCACATAATTATTCTAAATTAATTTATGAAATTAAAGAATTACCATCCAATGAATTCTTTCTTCATTGATGAATTCGACAAATTTTATTCTTCTTACCATCATTTTTATGTAATAAAACAGTTTTGATTCCCTCCAGTGGTGATCCCCACATGCTCAACGAACATTCTAATATCACTATAGGAATAATCGGGTGTTATCATGGTAGATCCTAATGGTTGTTTTTGTTCATTTTTGATCACCCTGGGAATTGATTCAATAATTATTCATTTTTATATTTGTATAATCAAGTGTAGTTGTGGGGGAGGACCACTCTCTATTTTAGAGTGAATTATTTCAGGGGGATCTCTCTAGATAATTGATAAAATTATCCAGATGTTTTTGTGCACTACAAAACTAAATGTATATCCATTAGAAATAATATAATTGGGATTAAATAGTTCTAGGGTTAAGAAATAATAATTTCACACATTCCCTTATTATTATCATAATCCATGTGAAACCCCATGTCTATATTTATAATAAAATAATATATTTTCATAACATTCAGAAAACAAACTATTTAATTGAAAATCATTTATTCAAAAAATATTTTATACACACTATTTCTCATTGGAACATTAAACTTAGTCCACCATTAGTTCAAAATATTTATAGGGCCTTGAATAATGACTATTAATTTAATTAAGAAATATCATTGGATTATTCTCCAATAAATAAATGTATGTTTTATTTAATAAATATCAACTAAGTATTTAATAAATAATATTCTCTCGAATAACTAGTGATAAAATATATGTGATCAGGAAAATATATATAATTATTAAGCCACATGCTAAAATAAAACTTATTCAACATGTTAAAAAATAATTAATAATATAACTTAATTGAGGTTATAAATTCACTTAGCGTATGACCCGCTAGGTCTCGTTCTTAGTGGAATTATCTGAATTAGCCCAAAGGCTAATGTTAGCATGTAACAACACGCCAAGGATCCTATATAGAAAAACATTAATGTTGTAAGGACATAAAACCCAATATAGATGATTACTGTGTAATATAATCCATCCATCATGATATCTCAAATCAAGTAGGATTCATGTTCATTCCATCAACCAATGTGTTCTATGTCTCTTCCTTTAATTTTTACAGATTTGATTTTTCCCATAGAACACCATAGACATGGATTTAGTTATATTGTATAATTTCTATCAAAGGGACTAAATATGAACATACATTAAATAATATAAGGGAAAAATCATATATCACATTATTCATTAATTAAATATTACTTATGATGCACCCAAAAATTCTACTTCATTGTTAACATATTTTATCATGGTTTACATCAATACATAAATGTATGTAACTTATAATATATATTAATTACAATATTAAAGTCTAAGGAACAATACACTCATCCACAGATAGAAACATCTGATGACGCATATAAATACAGATTTCTTACTAGAGGGTCTTATTATCATAATATCCTACACTTGATATTACTAAGGGAATAAACCATGAGAATGTTCCTTGATGTCCTATGAGTCTCCACCCCAAATACATTATACAATTTTCCCCTCAAATGATTTAATCATTATATAAAACATATAATGAAGAAAATTATCATGAAACTTCAAGGTTCTCATCATAGTGGGGAACTGCTATGACCTATTTACGAGACATGTAATTTTAAGACATTATCACATACTATATAATATAGGAGAACAAAAATTATGTTACAGGTAGTTATTAAGTATTAAAAGCTATGAGTATTGGTAATCATAAAATAAAAAAGAAGTTGGTTATAGGGAACCAACTTTAATAGACTCCCACTTACAATGGATCCAACAACTAACAGCCTTCAGTAGCTAGCTTTCACATCATAGTCACGCTTCTTCTTTGATAATGATTTTGTAAAGGGGACCACTGTGTTTTATTCCATTGAGACACTTATTACAATTACTTCACCCCTTTTGAGAAAAATCCATTAGGTGAAGATACTTACATAGTATGTGGTTTGTTCATTTTTTTAAAGGTTGGGGCAGAAGACTCATTTATTATTAAAGCAAATCAAAGACCTCTTTAATTGGGTAGAGGGAGACCCATTACATAGCCTGAAGGCCCAGTGGGAATTTAGCCCATTACATGACCCGTAGTCCAATTTTTTTACCCCAAAGCCCATTCTGTGAATAGTACTGCTACAGTACCCGCCACTACTACAGTACTCTTTCGCCGCTATAGTAACCTGCCTCCAGTACAATGCACACCACTGCTACAGTGCCACCGCTGCTATAGTACGCTATAGTAATGCTATAGTTCTTGCGTCCAATGGGTTTTCAACCCGCATTTTCCATGTATATTTAAGGGGTGTTTACCACTAAGACAAACCCCAACTACAATGTGGTTTGTTCATTGGTGTGACCATTGATCTTTTTCATGATCCACCAATAAAGTATTATCATAATATAAAATGATATGGTCATTATTGATAGGAACCACATCAAGATCGTGGACAATGTTTCAAATTCAAATTTCTTATTTTTCTTTGTCAAAAGATTCTATATACTAGTACAACAATGTAGAATCAATGAAAACTTTATGCTTTGAAATATTTTAGCTCATAGCCCCTCCATTGAGACTGAAAAAATATCCTTACTATAACATAAGATAATTTAGAACTTTTTGAAACATCTCGTCAGTATAACCCTCAATGACAAGATCAATATCTCATCCATACACTAGAAGTATATCATTAGTTATTCTCCAATACATAAATATATCCTTAAAAACAAACTAATGTAGTTCACCTAGACTATCTTGATATACGTATACCTTTATCAATACATAAAAAATATCATATATAGTACATAACATGGTATGAATGATTAATCTTATCCCCAAACTATATGGGATCATACTCTTTCTCTTTTTCTCATGTTTTATTGGAGGAAACATTCCCTTGGAAATATTTATATGATGTGACATTAGAAACAATTCCCTTTTAGATTGTCCCAAACTAAATCAATTTAGTATCTGGTAAAGGGTTTTACCATTACATAGTCCAAGAATCCTCTTGGATCTATAATAAATTATCTTAATACGTAAAATTTGGGATACCTCACCTATTTTCTTCATAGAGAATAATTTTCTTATCTAGCCCTTAACATACTATAAGACCGCTATGTCATTTCTAAAATTTATCATGTCATTATAATATTCTACTAATATAATGATCTTATTCCCACTAAACCAAACAAAATTCTCCCATAGCTTCATTGAAATGAATGTCCCATGTTCTGGATGCTTGATTCAAATGATAAATAAATCCATGTAACTTTTATATATATTTTTTTCATTAGTGGGAGTCCCTAACACTTCTACTTGGGTAATATAGATATCTTACAAAAGGTTCCCAATAAGTAAATATATTTTTACATCCATCTACCAAAGTTCATAGTCCAGGAAAGATTATATAAAAATGTATAATTTTGACATATTTAAACCAGGGAACTGAAGAAAATATTTCATCATAGTCAATGTCTTGATGTTGTTTGAAAACTTTATCCACTAGACGTTTTTTATTGGTACTTAATTTATCTTCCACATCCATTTTATATAGATTACCCATATTCACCCAACATGATTTACATCAATTTTGGATCAATAAAAACTCAATATTAGTTATGATACATAGAATACATTTCATAATTCATGGAATTTTCCATCATTTAACTTCTGATCATTATACTACCTATTTGTAGGATAGATGTTCATTATTTTAAACCAAAAATTATTTACCATATTTAGGGGCAAGAAACCATATATCTATGGTTTGGTTACCTCTCTGGCTCTCCTATGTAGTACTTGTGTTTCATGAACAACTTATTCCACAGAGACTGGTGGAATTTTCTCTTGTACCACCTCTAATGTATCATGATCATAAAATTCATTGAATTAAGCCTTTCCCCATAATACTATTTGAGTATGTTCTTCCTCTCAAGAAAGAAATATTTTTTGGAGATAATAGCTATATTTTATGATCAGTTGTATATGAATTATCCCCTTTCCTTAGGATACCCCATAAAGAGACATTTTTATTCTGTGGTTGTAATTTTTTTTATGATATGGCCTTAACAAGTTCATTAAAACTCTATCCACATGATTGCGAAAAATGGGTTCATTCTACTCAATAACTCTAAGGGAAATTCATTCACTAATTTAGATGGTATATAATTTAATGTGTATGATACAATTTATAATGCATGTACCTAATAGAAAAATAAAATATATATATGTCTCACCATCAACCTTTCCATTTATATGAAGTTTGGGTTCCTCCTTTCACTAACAACATTATAATATGGTGTGTAAGGTGAAGTGAGTTGAGAATAAACTCTAAACTCTTACATAATTTTGATAAATTATTAGTTAATATATTTACCATCTCGATCATATCAATTTATTATTTATCTTATTTCCATTTAGATTTTATACTTCATTGTTCAATTATTTAAATTTATCAAAGGGATTGTACTTATACCATATCATGTAGGCATACCCACATCAATACAAGTCATTTTTAAAAGTTAGGACAGAACATATATATTCTATATGAAATGTTCCACACACATTGATGTGTGATAATCATATAATATCTTTGGCTATTTTACCCTATGCATAAAATTTTTTTTGGTCACTATTAGTTATAAAAAATCACGGAATATTTCATGCGGGTTTAGCTCAAAATAGTCTAAATAACCACATTGGTAGATATTTTTCAGATGTTTCTCAATTATATGACCAATATGATGATTCCAATGCAAGATATCTTATGATTCATGCAAACACGATTCATTATCAATTTCCAATACTTTATTTTCATAACATAATACATAATGACCATTATTTAAATTTTCCATACTATAACATTTTGTGTCCTTATAAAAGAAATATATTTTATTTTAAAACATAAAATAAAATCATCTGTATCTATGAAGGATATAGAAAATATTTTTTTTGTAATATTAAATACATTAGAACAATATTTTAAAAACAAGATTATTCCTACTTCTAACTAAAGGTTTTATAATTTAATGGCTAGTGAATCCATCCTGAAACCACTAGAATCTTGATGATCCACATCTCATTTGGAAATATATTAGATTTTACCTCGTTCCTATATTTGGATACAGATGCAAAACCTGAAGGATATATCTAATACCCAATGTGTAAAAATATATTGATCACACTTTATAAAGAATGTACCTTACGATTTCCCTTACATATGGGTGAGGTTCCACTTTTAGTTTCCTTTATTTCCACATTAAAAACATATTTATTCTTTTTTATTTTCATAACATTCGATATTCCTCTTCTTGAATTAATAGTTCTGAAGATATTTATACTTCTAATATGTATTAGGAACCTTTTACTTATTTTTCATTTTTTTTGTTCTCTATATGGACTGTGGGGTTTTCAATAACCATGTCTTTTCCAAACTAGTGAAAATAATAAAGAAGTTTAAAAGTACTATTCTAGTTATTAATGATTTTATAATTAAAAATTAAACGAGATAAGGTATTGATTAGTAAGAAAGGGATGGGATATATCTATAAATAATATGATAATTGAATTCCCAAAATTTCATAAGCGCCTTATGTATACAATAACATTGACTACATGTGGTCCACATAGCACTAACTCTACAAGTATGCATGTAAATATTACATTAGAGATCTTGTATCTCTCCTGTATCTTCTTATCTTGATAGATATCATGAAGGTTGTACATCATGATATTCACAAGTGCACTATTCAAGGATTATGGAATGAAATATTGAATATATGTGGCATCGCCTAAATGTTTCTCATAGAGGAAAAATTATTCCCTAATATCCTTTGTATATGAACATCAATAATAAGGTTTCTTAAAATATATAACTTCTATTCATGGTGTTGGATAATGTTCTTTCCAAAATTTTCCCTACTGGTAGAAGCAGTAATTTTTGTATAGGAAGGGGTTAAATTCATAGAGAACTAAGAAGTAACCTTGAGACAATAAATATTTTTAGGGGTTTTAGATATGAAGTTCACAAAAACATTAATTTAGTTTATTTTAGTAGAAAACTATTTAATTTAAATAAATAAAAATAAATAAGAATATATTTATATTAAAATAACAAACAAATATGAGACGTTCCTAGGTTTTCCTTATGGTATGATTGTATATATTTTTTTCTCGGAACATTTCATCTCATTAATTCAAGAAGCATAAAATAAATGGGATAAGTTACCTGACATAATTCATTTATTTAATTACTACTGAAAATCATGGGTAATCAAAAAATCACATAGAGTATCACGTTAATGATCAACCTAGGGATTTAGATCATACTATCACTCAAAATTAATTTTCATAAAAATTGGTGGGGATTAAAAAGAAAATAAACCATAAAATGGATATCTATAATTAAATAAATGAATATATGTTTAAATAATATGAAACAATATCTAATCCATCTCCAAAAAAATCCATAGTAAAATACCATGAATCAATTAGTTTCCCATGGAATCAAAGCTCTCAATGTGTGATGAAAGTCAAATTATTGAATCATGATTGATGTAGTGAAAGCTATGAATTAACGAACACTCCAGTATTGTTAAAAAAATTTCACAAATTATTTTCTGAATAAATTCACACACTGAATAAATGATATCTACCTATTATGAAAAAGGATATACAAATTGAATAATAAGAAGAAATTTTATTAATAATCTAGTGTGATTTAAACAACTTACTTGAGAAAAAGGAACTTGTTATTAAAAACTGTAATTTTAACATTTAAATTAAAAGAAAATAACTTTATTCACCGCATTACATCTCCAGAACCACCATAAATAATTTTTTTTGAGTATTGGTTTGATCCCCCATCATTAAATTACATCTCAATTAATCAAGATGGTAAAATTTGGGTGGGGGAAAAGGTAATGAAAAATTTCCAACTATGAACACAAAAATAAGACCATATTTATCTCCATGGTAGATATAAAAATTATTATTTAAAAAATGATGATTTTGGAAATATCATATAAATGATAAATTATCTTCTATATTTATTCAAAAATCATTAACCATTTAATGGATATTTGAGTTTATGATCAAAATGGTTAGTTGACTTTATGGGCTTGAAATCTAACCCACTATTTAAAGTACAACGTGGTGTTCTGGGATCAACTTGAATACATAAAAATTATATTTGGATAGAGTATATATAAATGTTTCCTATTATTTACTCCATATAAAATTAAAATTTTAGATTCTATGTGATTGAACTATGTTCTACCCATATAATTAATGGGTATAAGGTCCAATCTATTTTTTCTATAAATTTATCCATCCACCAAAAAATTACCTTCTTCTATTATGATTGTTTCATTGATCCTAAAATTATAACAATTTAAAAAAAAACATGGTAAATCATATCTAGAAATATGAAATTACAATAATGAAAATAATTTATTCCATATAGTAATGATTAACTGGGCCCAATTTGATACAATTTAAACATAAATTGCACATATGATGGGAAATGATGGAAAATTGTACAATTAAATAACACCGGTGATTTTGAACATTGAATAAAATGAATATTAAAATGTAAATAAAAACTATTATCATTTTTAGTGGATAATAACACCACTCAACATGATATTTTCAATTCCATAGAAAAATGTATCTCAAAATATGAAAATTGAATTACCTTTTTGAAAAATATTTTATCATACAATGATTACCAAAGGAAATCATGAAAAACTATCATGGAACCTATAAAAATTATTTAACACAATCCAATTTCACAAGAATATCCGAATCCTAATACCATTTTTTAATTCATCTTCATTACCACATTTCATCCATATTTAATTAAGAATGATTATGTGTTGTGCACCATAATAGTCATGGGGGTTATTTATTATTTAAGGGGAAAATAAATGGAAATCCTAGGTGGGAATCACATTAATCCTTAAGTTGGTAATAATGTTTCTTTTGGATTTTTTTATCCATAATAAATAAAAAATAGAGAAATCTAAGTAAGAAAACTAAGAGTCATGATCTCTAAATACTGAACACAAAACAATTTTTAAATTACATGATTCATATTAGAGATGAAAAGTCTTAATAGGGGAAATAAAACTTTGGGGTTATGAACCCCATGTGCTAGATTCCACATATTTGAAAATAGTGTTGCCCTATATGGTCTTTTTTTCATTTTTTCATTGCATACTCAAATTAATATCTATGTGAAACCAACCACTTTATTATGATTAAATGGACCACATGAACACAAATTGACTCCCCAAAATGAAAATTATATGCATTCTGATATTTTTTTAAAAAGATGAGAATTATATCTCTGAAAAATCACATCAGACAACTGCACTTTCCAAAATGTATGCTCATGAACTTAAACATTAATTTAAAAAAGAATCAAGCCTTTAAAATTTATTTTTTGTTAAATTAATAAAATTCAAAGTTTATTATCATTATAAATGTTAATGAAACTTATTCCCTATTTATGTAGAATATTTTTTATTCACCATGGATTCACAGATAATAAAATTTTATTTGACACATGAAAAATATATTTTTTTCTTTCTTTTCACCACCCCCAAAACTAGAATAACACTATTTACAATGTTAAAATAAAATAATACTACGAATGGGGAAGAAGTAGTGGTTAAAAGTTGCAAGATTTATATTTGATATAAGAATATGGAACAATTTCTCTTATTATCCTGATGATGAAGTCCATGTTGAATCTAATTGATCTTTTCACCTCGATTTCACTTACAAATGTCTCATTAATAATGGAATATTATTCACTAACTCTTTAAAGATATCTGATTTTACTAAACACACATCAAACTTAGTATCCCTTTAATATTACACCCTATAAAAATTAGAGAACCATTAAAAACACAAGGGGTTCCCTTTACTACAAAACATTGAAAATCCAAGATTAAAAAAATTTATAAATAAAATAGGTTGTCTACCATAAAGCCCTTAGTTTTATGTCATTATCTATATATGGACTATAAACATAACAAATACCAACTTTCAAAATATAAAAGATTATATTTTTCACCACGTCAATTAGATTGTGATTCAATCTCCATTGGTGTTGTTTTGAAGACTTTGAAATTGATTCAAGAATAATCACATAGGTCTCACTGAATGGACTAATCCCATGAATTTTGAAAAGGGTCCATCTAATTTCTTTCCATATATTTCCTATGACCTCAGAGATAATTTTAACATCATTATATTTAATAGATGTTGAAATTAAAAATTAATGGTATTGGTTATCCCTTATTAATAAATAATTTCATAGTCTTGAAAGATATCTAATTCTATCATCGATTGGCTAACACATTTAGATATAGATCGAGAATTTGAATCAAACTCAGTTTAATTTTACAAATTTCTCAATTGAAGTTGTTCCTTTCGAAAAAAATATTCAACCTCCTAATTGGCTATATGAGTTTTTGTAATGGTCATAGACTTTATGTGTGTGATTAATCTAAAGATTACATTGAGTGGTGATCTTGAAAAAATCACTATCAGATCCATTTAAAAGAGATTTAATCAATGGATGTGGTTTTTCATCATGTGAAAGAAAAAAAAATTTATTCTTTTTAACTTAGACATCCCAAAAAAATCCTTTACCATATTTACGATAATTTTGAATAATACCAATCCAATTTTCATCATATAAAATATTATGTTTGATGACTAATTTGATTGTCACTAAGATAGGGAGACCAAGGATGATGGGGGGGTTTTCTCCCTAAGACCTAATTTTGGTAAATCGTTAAGGAAAATGAAGTCAATGTGGTAAATAACATGTTAAATTATCACTCAATAAACCTTCATGTTACACTTAAGAACATAAAAAACATGATCAGTGAGTTGGAGAGTGACATGTATGGGTTAGAGTTCCTTGAGCCCAAACTACAAAATCACTGTATATAGAATGAGGTTGACACTATCTCCTAGATCACATAAATCATTGAGTTTTTTTACCAAGTAATACATTTGTGTAAAGAATACCCAGGTCACTTAAGTTATCTAGAATGGTTCCTTGTATGGTGGTGCTCACAAAAGTATCCAAATGTACATGGTTTTTAAATAATAACTCTCTTTTGAATATAAAAAGTTTCTTTAGGTAATTGGAATACATAGGCTTGGTTTTTATTTAATAGGGAAGGGGTATGATCAACTTAACTCGTGAAAATATTTCCCTCAATGATTCACTATGAAAAATGTTAGGTTTTCAATCATGTGTATAGGGAATGGAGTAGGTTGTTGGATTGTTTTAGGTGGTGGTTCTTATACATTTTCATAGATTTTTCAGATTAAATGAATATTTATTTATAATTTTCATTAGATATTAAATATTCAAGTAGATTATGAATACTCACTTCATGAATTTCAATGGTTTTCCCACTCTTTTTAATAGTCACAACATTTAGTTGTTCATGATGGGTTTTTGTGAAAATGGATTCTACACAAATGATCATGGATGGGATAGACCATGTAAGAATGGGTGTATTTCCTGTTTTAATTATCTACTAACCATGATTAAGTGATGATACTTCAAAATTAATTCTTTCAATTTGTTTATAGTATTTTAAGTAAGGGTAATAAAATATATTACATAGGGTTTTGAGCCATATGGTTTATCCATGGGGGGTATTTAATTTTTATTCATCGGTTACTGGAATTGAACTAAAGGATTTCAGAATTTATCTGGTTTGGAATAAAAATGGTTATGAGTTGGGATGTTTTTTAGGGTAATGGTTTATACCTTGTGTTTTATCAAGTTATTTATTATCCATCCAACCAAATCCTTGATGGTCAATGCATCTTGGGTGAAAAATTGTTTGTGTTTTAGGGGTTTTAAAAGTATAGTTAACTTTCCTCTGCTGATGGTTCTCTATGATGGACTTCTTTGATTTAAGGAATCATTGGAAAATTATATATGTTATGGTCATGTTGTTACAAATTTTGAAAACATTGTTGACAAGTTGAATTTCCTGGAATTTCCAAAGATCAGTCTCATCGACCATCATAGTGAGGGTACATGTTTATCACTAAATCATTATTCTTACACAAGATTGGATATCCCATAAAATTTTAAAGTAATTTACAAGTATGACATGAAACTACTTTTTATGTTTTTTTCATCTATAATTTCTAGATACTTATAAAAATCATTTGGGGATTTGGTTTTTAATGTTCCACTCTATATCATGTCAATAAATTGTTTATTACCTAGACTTAACCCTTCATAGAAAATTACCACTTGTTCTAGGATTGGGAAACCATGGTGTCATACTATATTGATAGTTTCTTCAAACATTTACCATGTTTAATAGAATATTTATCCTTTTTTTCAAGCATTTTTTTGATGATATTCATTAGTGATTTTCTTTTTGTGATGGGGAAAGTATTTTTTGTAAAATTATCATTGGATTTGGTCCCATGAGTGAATTAAAGTTGGTAATAGATTTTTTTAATCAATTCTCTACTTCACACATTATGGATAAAGGAAAGAGTCTCATTAAATCAAATTCAAGATGATTTTGGGAGAACATGGTTTCAAAAATATCGTTGAACTCCTTAACAAAAATGTAATGCATCTCAGACTCCATCCCATAAAAGGATGGAAGGTGGTTCAAGATATGGGGTGTATAAATGAAGTGGGTATCAACTAGAGTAGTACTCCTAATGCGCAAGGTAACATTGGTCTAGAAAGATGTATGGTATTTATTCATTTTTTGGTCTGTATCATTCTCTATGATAGGGGATTTATTATTTTGGATTCCATTTTGGTTACCTCTTAGTTTTATGAATTAGTTTCATGAATGACTATCCTTTTGGGTAAATTAATTTTTTGAATACAAACTCCATTAATATTAGGATTTATAATATGTATCCCCTAAGGATGACTTGACTCTTAAATCATTATAATTTTTAGCCTCACTGGATAGTTTGAGTTCTTATGAGTATAGGCTGACATGTTCCCGAACTGGGAAGAAATTAAAGGGTTATGTATAAAATAAATTGGGGTGAGGATAGAGAAATTGGTTGGTAATAGAATTATAGGATCTATGATTACATACATGTGTACCCAAAAATGGTTCTAAAATTTTTTCTCCCCCAAATTTACCAAACTAATAGATGAGTTTGTTATAGTACACATAGGGGTCGAATCTAAAGATACTTGAGAAGTTACCTCAAGACACTCAATGTTGTTTTGGGAATTGTCCATCAAATGTCCATGTATTTTGATTTAGTTGATTTTAAGAGAAAATTGGTTAGTTTAAATAAATAAAACAAAATAAAAAAAATATTTTCATTAAAATAATCGAGAATGATGATATGATCAAAGATTGTCTCTATGGTTAGATCAGATGTATTTGTTTTCTTATAATATTTTATCTCAGTAATACAAGAAGAATCCTATAAATTGTATATGTTCCATCACTTCATACACTAATTTAATTCCTATAACATTTTTAGTATAATTACTAATTCACCTAGAGGATCATATTAATGATTACTCCAAGGAATTAGATCATACTATAACTCAATATGTGTATTTTTTAAATCCAATAATGAAAAAGAAGAAAATAAATAAATATATGGAGATAAAAAATTAATAAAATTATTATATGTTTAATGACCAAGAAATAACACAAAATCTATCACCATGAAATTCCCTATGATCAAAACAAAAAAGGGTTAGTATTTCTTTAATGTAAACCTCTCAATGTAATATGAGAGTATACTTAAATAAGAGTGATTAATGAAGTGAAAATAATGAAATAATTAACATTCTACTATTACGAAAATAATTTCACAATTTATTATGTGAATAAATTCAGACATGAAAGAAACATTTTCTTCATTTTATCAAGAGTGTCATAAAAATAAAATTATAATATGAAATTTTATTAATAATCTAGTTTGATACACACAACATACTTGAGAAAAAAAAGTTGTAATTTGGAAATGATAACATAATATTACAATTGATTGAAAAAAACTCACTATTCACCACCACTATCTTAAATATGAATTTTAGGATTCTATAGTTTATCCAAAATTATTAAATTTCATCAAAATTAATTTGGAAATAAAAATTTTGGTGTGGAAAAATGTAATGAAAAAATTTTAACGTTGACTATAAAAATCATACAGGATTTATCTTCATGATTTATGTGAAAATTATTCTTTGAAGAATGAAATTTTTTAAAGGTTGTATAAAATAAAAATGTTCTTATATATATATTCTAAAACCTATAATAATTTTAATTCAATTAGATATTACATTCATATTTTATTATTAAAATGGTGGGATGACTTTATCGGCCTTGAAATCTATATAACAATTTAAACTTCAATAATGAATGCTTTGATTATCATGAATACTCTAGTATTATCTTTTCCAAATGTTGATTGAAATGTTACCTATAAGCTCCAATATCCAAAGTTAAACTTTATGATTCATTGGGAATGAATTGTTGTCTACACATATACTTAATGAGACTGAGTCCCAATCTTCTTTTTCAATAACTTTATGTATCCATGGAAAAAAAGGTCCTTGTTTCATTGATCATAAAACCTAAATTTTTCAGACAATGTGATCATAACCTTTTTAAATATCAAATTAAAATAATTAGAAATATTTATTCTATAATATGATGATTAATGGGGACCAATTTGATACGCATTAAACAAGAATTTTACATATGATAAGAAATGAAGTTCAAATTGTAAAATGAAATAAAAATATTATTTACGGAAATTAGATCACATGAATATAAAAGTATAAACAATTAATATCATCCCATTTTAGAGGAAAATCATATAAACAATAAGTGACATATCTATTCTAGGAAATTATTGATAGTGAGAAGGTTATACTTCTCAAGAATGGATCCCTGTGATATGTTTGAAGTCATATTAATTTTGATTTCTAAAATTAAGAAGAGAATAATTTTAAAAAATTATCTAACAAAATTATTTGATAAATATTAAATTTATTAATCTTCTTATATTTTATTGAAACCCAATATCCCTCACAATTGAATTAATAACATCATGTTTCTTTGACAATCTAGTGTCAAGGATCCATATTACCCTTTCGATAACCTCAACCATGTCCTTATAAGTTATTTAACTATTTTAGGTAGGCATTAAAACTTACAACTGTATTAACTAAGTGTTACATGGTATTTTGAGTAGACTACTCAATCCAAAAATCCTTAAATTGGATTTAATCAACCTCTCTTTCCCAGTTACACTAATTCATTCTTGTATAGTCAATAATTGATTTGAAGCTAAGTCAGCCCAAAACTTCTAGTTAGAATTGTTTTGTAATTGAAATCACCCCAATTTGTGTTAGTCAAGACCTTTTAACCATCGTTATTTTTTAACTTAATTAGTGGACTACTGCACTAATTTAATTAATATAATGATTGATTTTAATCTTTATATAATCATTTGGAAAACTATATTTAATAAATTTTAGTTACTATTAAATATCTTATCATAAGTAAGTAACCATGTTGTAGATAATTTTTTAAGAATAATCATGTTTATTTTAGTTCCATTTTTAATTCTTCTTAATTCCTAATACATGTTATCATGACTAAACATGAATAATGAAATAAGCAATGAAGTCTGATAAAAATGAAATAATAGAGTGGTTGATCAAGATGTTTTATTAATGGTTAGTTTATCCAGAGGATGATAAACTAACCATTGGAATAGGGGAATAACATCTCTAACCAAGACATGGTTTATGTTGAACCTTTCCACCTATCCATACATGCATGTCTTGTATTAGTTTCTCCTTGGATCCAAAATTGAACTACCTCCACTCGTTTGGGATCTCTATCCATTATATAAGAATTTACTCACACACAACTGAGGGGAACTAATGGATTGGTCAATATTTTTACATAAAAGGAAATTGTGGTCTCATAGGACCTTACATAATTAGAGGAGGTATGATGTGCAAGACATAAATTTAAATTCACAATACCTTAAAGGGAAAATCACAAACAAAGGTATATTATATAATTATAATCATCGAAATATATGTAAAAAATGATGCATTTAATAAAAGTAGAATTTATTTACAATCACTATTATTTAATATAAATCATCCTCAAATAAATTAATTATCTCAAGTAATTAATAAATTATTTTATCTAAATTATCAAACAAAAATTTTAAAATTCACAACTATCAATTTTTTTTCAAATTAAATAAATTTATTTAAAATTATATATGTAAAAAACATGTACCCAGAAGGAAATATGATGAGTAACCATCTGAACTACCAAACATATATTATATTCATATACAATTTAGTCTGGTGGAATTTTGCATACATGAATTATCACTTAATTTCTTGGTGTGTACGAGTCAAATGAATGACACATGGAAGACATGTTATTTATATATCATGTTATATTTCAATACTTGTCGATTAATTATAGTGTTATGACTTATACATGATATTTACTTTCAAAAATTATGAAAAAATTAATTTTCCATTGAATATATATATAAAACCCATCCCATGGTGTGTAAATTGTCAAATAAATGTCACATAAAAAGCATGTTATGATGGTTAAACAGTATAATAAATTAATTTTTAATTCTTTGAAACATAGTAGTATACATGGTTTTTATAATCTAGTTACACAGAATTTATAGTTCTCACTGTATATGCGAGCCACACACCTAGATAGATAGAGTGTAATCATTCCATATAAATTAATAGATTACTTAGAATATATATTAGATACACCCCATGTGGTCTCCAAGTTACACAATCCTCAGTCATGTAAGCTGCGTAAGAAAATACAGAGACCATATTTGAGTAATGGACTACACATCATGTATGAATGTTACATGTCATGAAGTCTAGATAACCATGCATCGGGGTGGCCTGGTCATGATGTGGTGTATTTATATACAAAATATGTTTTATAAATTCTAATGGATTGAATTAATTCTGAATTAATCCACAAATTATCCTGGTGCATCAAACACGGGTAAACAATGCATACTATGGGTTTCTCTCCCCAAAATCCTCTTTATATCCAGATTATATATCGAAATGTACTTCATTCATAAAATTAATTGATTTTGATTATATTTGAGAGAATGAATAGGAATGAGGGAATATATAATGATTCAGATTAAATAAAAAATTAAATAGAATTTACAAATAATGAAAAATGTGTAAATAAATGAATGATATTTAAATCACTATAAATAATTAACTGACTTCTCTAATATCACTTGATGGTTTTGGGTGTAGAGAAAACACTAGATCTGGTTTTCCCAAATTATATTTTTATCATAATCAAGGATTAATATGAGATGTACATCATGGAGAAATGTTATGTCTAATTGAATTAAACCAAATATTAATTGATGTGATAATTTCAGAACCAAAATGATGAATCCTCACATAAATATTTATAATTATTTTAATAAATAAAATAATTACATGTGGATGGATTATTTGGTCATTGATTAATATGAAAATTTATTTTCATCAAAAAATAATTTTGTGGAAGTAATCATATGTCGATTCCCTATAACAATGACCCACACATGCTCCAAAAAACTCTGAACATCAGTGCAGGAATTTCCTAGTTCTAGCACAGTAGATTCTAATGCTTTCATCGTTTCACATTGATCACCCTAACAATCACTTCAATAAGTATTTTCTTTGATCGCTCCAAAATCAAGAGTGGTGGTTGTGGAGGATCACTCTCCATTCATGAGAGCGTTCTTATAGAATGATCTCTTTATGGATTTGAGATAATTCTCCCTAAGTCCTTGTACACTACCAAAAAATGAAAATACTTAGATATAATATTATAGGGTTTAATTTGTGCTAGGGTTAGAAAATAATAATTGCATGAGCCAATTTTATTTTCTTAATCTCAATGGAACTCCGTGTCAATAATTATAATAAAATATTATTATTTATAAATATTCAAAAAACTAGAGAATTAATTAAATAATATTTATTCAAATAATATTTAATATATATTATTTCTCACTAAACTATTAAATTAATACATTATTTATCCAAAATATTTATCAGTTTTGGAATAATGACTATTTTTTTATATGAAATCATGGAAATATGAATAATTATTAAATCACATATGAGAATAACATGTATTCAACATGTTAAATAACAAGTAATAATATTATTTTATTAAGGTTCTGAAATACTCATAGTGAAGTACCTTCTAGGCCTCTTTTCTTCTAGAATTAGGTGAATATGTGCAAATGTAACACCCTACTAATTCCTGAAATATTTTTAAAAATATATTTAATTTCATTGATAGCTTGTGTTACACGCAACAATGAGTTTTAACAGACAATAATATACAATTAATATTATCATTTAAAAATATCAATTACCTACTAGCAATTAAATTTTTTGGTATGAATAGGAATAAAATGATTTTTAAAATCATTTATAATTTATTTATATAATGAAAATATATTTATACATAAGAAAAAAATGTTTTAGTAAATCATTTATATGTTTCGAAAATAAATTTTATCCAAAAATGATTTTAATTGATTTTTGTAAACAAATAATAAAAATATTTCCCCCCAATTTTAAAAAATATATTTTAAAAATTAACTTCATTTCTAAAATAAAAAATTCAACATTATGTTGCAGTGAATTTTTTATAATTTTTTAAAAAGATTAAATTTTTATGAATAGTAAAAAATATATATTTTTATTGAAAAAATTATTTTTAATTTTAATCATTTATGAAGTAAAATGTTTTATAAAATGGTTTAATTTTAATAATACGTCAATAATTTTATTATAAATTAAATTTATGTTTAAAGAATCATTTTCATTTGGAATTTTGACATAAAAATATTTATGCTTATGAAAATGTTTTCTTTTAAAAATTTCATTTTCATGACGTCTTTAGGTTTAATTAAAAATTAAATCCTACTAATTATATGGATATAATTTTTTAAAATGGAAAAAATATTTTTAATCATCATAATTAATATTATATATTAATCCAAAATTAATTTTTGGTCATAATGAATAGTAAGAACAATTAAAATTAATTACTAAGGTTATGGTTCAAATGAGTTTAACGAGGGTATAAACTAAAACGTTAATCCTGAAAATGACCTAATTGTTTCCCAATTCCTATTTTATGACAATATTTCAACATTATATTTTATTATGTTAGATAATTATCCATATTTTAACACTTTGGAGTGTGTAAAATGTACCAAAACATCTTTCTTTCCAAAATTCGATGTGTGTCCTCTCCCCCACTTATAAATGGAACCCCCTATCATATCCTCTTCATAGTTATAAAGAATTTTAGATCAAAACATACCTACCAAAATTATATCATTAATTCACTTACCATTTCAAATAGGCTATATTTTTATTATGAAACACTCATATGAAGGATTTTGGTTCAAACCTAAAGAGGTTGTCCAAATAAGATGTATCATTCATAATTGATGGTTTTTGTTTTATTTCATATTACAACTCCATTAAATCATATTAAAATATGATGAGATAATAAAACTGCATTCTTAAATAAAATTATAGGTTATTATTTTAATGGAATAACCTATATCCATCAAATCTTCTATAAAATGGGAAATTAAACCGCCAATCATGTGTGTGGTAGACTACCACCTCACGAATTGATGTAATTCGTCTTCCATGACCACCTCTAACGAAAGGATATAATTATGGATTTAAATTATATATAAATATAATATTTATGAAATAATTATACTTCTAGAATTATAATATCACATCTACCTTTTTACCTCCCAATCTGTTGTAAAATAACAATGTTGATTATGTGTATGTGTGGACTAGAGCCTCCACGCAGCTATGTGATACCTTTTTCGTTTAATTTTTACATGGATGGTAATAATGGTAGATTAAATTAATATATATATAATTTATATTATATAAAAATGATTTTTCAAATGTGAATTAATATTTAACTTTATTTCATTCCATCAATTGAAAAAAATGAAAATTATGTTCATGTATACGTACGACCTACCATATCTAGGAATAATGTAATTATTTTTGTTTCTCTAAAATTTATGAAGAATTTAAAATTAATATATAATGAATATATATTATGATTATATCATGAATTAAATACTATATATTATGGAACTATGGTCAAATTACAAAGACCCAAACTACTAAGCCAAAACATATTTGAAAAACAAAGTAGTTATTACCTAAAAAAATTATTTTAATAAAGAATTATTAATAAACAGGATATAAAAGGTTCTAAGTAATTAATATATGGTTTTATGTATATTATTATTTTTCTTTAATATATTTGTAACAAACCAATATTTTTTATAGAGAAGGCTTCAACATGTATTAATAAATTCCAAACTTGAGGTAAGATATTTTTCTCTCACTTTTATTTCCATGGGACACTTTCCATATTCACCACTTGTATAATTTGTGTCATGTCTATGCTACCCATGAATTTCATTTATTATTCTTCTTAGGATTGTTATGGGATATACATATCCATAAAATTTTACATCTTTCATGGGAATTATGATTAAAATGTTACCAAAGTTGTAAGGGTTTTACGACAAGATCTCATTATTTATCTAGATTATTTATAATTATGATCATGATATTATAATATTATGATCTATATCACAATAAAATAATTAATTTTTTCATATAATGCTTATTTCATGAAAATAAATATTTTCATTTCAGTTTCTTCTTTTTATGTACTCAAGAGTCCAAGAGAATATATTTTTTGGAAAACTGACTATATTTCTATCTTCTAAAAAATATATTCTCTTCCATGTCCATGTTTTCTAAAAATGTTTTAAAGAATTTTTTTCTATTCTGCAATGAGATTAAAAATTCATTTTTCTCTTCTATTAATTATTAAAAAATATTATAAAAGGAATCTTATTGTCAATTTCTGAATGATGCACTTTTGACTACTTATTGAAAATGTGAAAGGGATATTGGTTTTCAAATGTATGAAATGAATGGTATTTTACACTATTATGTATAATATAAGATTTAAAGATTCATTTAAAAGTTTTAAAGTCTATATATTTATGAAAAACAAATGAAAATTAGAAAATATGGAATGGTGGAAACACTCAAAACATGGGTACTGTTTTATTTGAAAAACAACGGAAGAGAAAGAGGCTAACTTATATGGATTGAATAACCCTTATAAGGACACTAGATCGAATGACCCTAGGTAAGTCATATAGTAGTATCATGTGAATAAAAAGATATTATCATGTTCATGGGGATATCCTTTGGCAATCCTGCATGTTCTTATGAAGTCATACTGACAAGAATTGATGATTGTGTGATGGATTCCGGGAGAGCTCCTCTACGTAACGCAACATACCTACCAGAGGACACTAAAAAATCATCCAAACACCCAGATAAAATAAATACAAAGAATGGTAAAAGCCTCATGTGAAGGATAGTTACATTTTTATTCATGTGACATGCTCATGTGATCCGCAAGACCTCATGAAGCCCATGGTGGCATGTCAACCTTGACATGAAAATTTAGGCAGTCATGTCACCTTCATAATGAAAATGGAAACATAAACATGCATTCAGAAAAATAATTACCTTATGGATCTATTAAATAAATAGAGGGGTTGTCTATAGAAATTATGTCAAGTCACCTTGAGACCCATCATTGATCATGTGGTGCCCCGTGGATAAGGAGAATGGTTTTCCCCAACAACACTCACATTACATCATAAGATATTTTATCCTTGTAGAGTAAAGAAGGAAAGAAAATGGGAAAAGGTAGAAGAACATTTCAAGGGGCAGGTACACCAAAATTCACATGAAATGGTTCATACACCTCAAGAGATCGCAATTAATCATCTGAGTCCCATTAGACATTCTAGGATGGTCCCATGAGGATCCCCTGGACAAGCTGCCTTAGTCTCATGAAAACACCCATGACAAGTCATTTTTTATCATATAAAATCCATTCTATAGGCATCATGATCTTGTGAAGGATGTAAGACATGTTATCCTAGCTATGTGGAGACTCTATGATATATCCACATTGTTTGGAAAAATTATTTTTATTAACTGAGTGTAAATAATCATCGAACTAAAAAAAATTACAATCACTATAATCATTTGATGCCATGGATGACCCACAATAGGGCAATGCGAAGCACATGAAACTAAAATCACTCCATTGAATCCATATCACATTTTTAAGATACATTCCCCTTATGGTGGTATATAATTAGGGTGGAGAGGTCTATAATTCCCCCCTCATCACAAAAAGATAAGACACCTTGGGTGACTGTAACACAACAACATGAGAACATACATCTTAGAGAATCGAGTCACATAAACACAAAGGTATTCTACCCAGTATAATCTATTGAAAAAATATGAGGGGTCACGTTTCATGATTATTTTCATCACATAATCACTCTATAGATCACATGAAGGAATTCTAACATGTTGAACAGGTTTTGTGAAATAGATCTTACATGTCGACTAGGTAACACGAAATCTAAAATACGATAAACTAGAAAACAATCTAAGAACATATGAAATTAAGGATGCCATGAAGACTAAAAAATATGTGATATGTATTAAGAGATAGAAATGTTTATCTTTTTGAATTTGGTGTGAAAAACCCTGATCATGAGACAACACCCAGACATGTCACTCATGTCATGTGATACTCTCTCGACATGTTACATGGATCATTCAATATTTCGTGGACATGTTAAGAAAGTAATATGACGCCCTCTAGGATTTCTACTCATTTCTTGAGAATTCCTCTGTAATTTCGATCCCAATCTTTCCATGTCCCCCACACATGTATCCTAGGTTGTGGGGTACACTAGGGAATGGTTAAAAAGTCATTTGATGACCTCTAGACACATTGCCCAAGTCATATAGTGGTAGATAAGTCACATAGATTATCTGACGTCCCCTGGAAGAGTTATCCAGGTCATGCAGAACCCTCTAAAAAAGTCGTCCTTGATCATGTGATGTTCTCTAAAAAATTAATCCATGCTATCAAACATCCTCTAGATAAATCATATTGGAAAATGTTATTCCCTCCCATCATTCTAATCAGATCATGTAATGTCCTGTAAAAAAGCTAAACAGATCATACAATCTTCTTTGGACATGTCTTTTTGGTAACTAGGAAATTTCTCAACATCCTCAAAAAAAATTTATAGACACACTAGATATACCAGGTAAACAATCAGGATATTTCATTTAGGCATCCCCATGTATGATAACCTTGTCTAGTTGGTATATTTGGTCATGTCCCAAAATTAACTACTAAAACCCATATTCCTCCATAATTAGGATATGTAGGACACCATTCTGAGGCTAGAACAAATTTGAATATATATCGGTGTAATTCCATTCATTTTTCCATCATTATAACCATATGAATCCAAAATGTCCCATGGTTTTATCATTATTCATCATCCATTAGAGGATTTAGTATCAAACTTAACTATTAAAGCTCTTATTTCTGAAATGACCAGAATATGTTAGATTCCATTTTGAGGCCTAAGATCCAATGGTATTTTACCAAGGTGTATGTCCCTCTATTAATCAAATATTACAACCACTGAAATCCAATATATTTCATTATTTATTCATACTTTCACATCCATCGGTGGATTGATAAGCCAATAGGATTATAAGAACTCTAATTCCTTCTATAACCAGGATATGTAAAACATATTCATAAATCGTACGCCGCTTAATAATCATCCCATAAGGGCTTCCCAATGAGTAATTCCCACATCCACATGCAATAAGACTAATTACTTTCCTTCCATTATTTCCCACACAAATCATAGCTCACTAGGGCTTAGGGATTTGTAATTATCATATAATTCTAATTATGAACCACTAACATCCATGGAATCCTTAGTGTGTAAGCATGATTCAAAAACAATATATGACTATCCCCATAAAAGGGTATCCACCTTGGGGTATGTCCTAGGGGAATGATATAAATATAACGACTCTGATTTTTTCTATAATGATGATATGTAAGACTAATTCTTGAGGCATGAGATTAACAACCAATTCCTAAGTTCCCCCATATACTTCCTTTCTACATGATCGTAAAATTTCCAACGAACTGCATGGGTTTCAATTACTATTATATATTGGATACATAGGATTCCTAATAAATGTGCAATCCCTTCCTCAAGACAATAATCACCTCCCTATATGGTTGTAAACTCTAGAGTTCTTGGTTATATGGATTCAAAATATAAAAAGTTTCCTATTAATGGGAAATAGATGGAGAACCTTGGATATATATAGATGGACCCATTAATAGACCCCCTTTACACATGGAAGGTTTCAACACTTGATCATTTTATTAAGGTAATTGGTCCCATAACTGGATTAGTAAGTGATTCATGATCATATCATAAATCTATAAGAGAGTCCTGAAGTAGGAAAAAAAATTCCCAAATGGGTGTCATGAACCTAACCTCCCATCCTCGTTACCACTGTGAGTTCCTATGTTTTATTATGTATGAAACTAGAATTTACCACCCACCATTGGAATGTAAGTCCATAATTAGTTATGGATATGGGAAATGTTGATAGTTTATGTGAGAGGAAAACATGATGAGCTAGATGTGATGAATTGTGGAACACATTCAACCCCACTCACAATCAATCATCAGGCATCTCTAAACCCCTTTACCCCTATAAAACATTTTTAAATATTAAAACCAATTTTATTTAGGTGAGTAAGAAGAGAATTTATCATGAAACAAAAATGGTGAATCAAGCATGAAAATGTCAAATAATAAAAATGATCAACTGACCAGATGTATCAAGGGTCCCCATGAAATAAGTCCATCTTCACTATGAAAAGTCCACACGATCAAAATGGACCTACTAATAATATTAAAGAAAAATTTTATTATATTTTCATATTTTATTGATCATACATAATTCCATCAATGATGCACTGATTAATGAGCATATTTCTTATTGTGTTCGAGACTGTAGATTATTCCCTCACAAACAACACCCTAAACCATGATAATGTCTTCATCCGATGAATTTTCTAGAAAATTAGTTATGAATGAAACCCTTTAATATCATAGAATGAACACACCTTCACAACACCTTTATTATCTAGTATAAAACACAATGGTCCCATCATACCATCTACATAGAAAAATAATGAAACCTGAGAATGAATGAATGTTACTCCATATTCTAAAACTAATGAGTCTTTATCATCTAATGAAATTTGTAGTGAACCCATTGGCTCTAGAAACCACAAAAAATTACAAAAAATGATTATCCATTGGGAATGAAAATTTCCACATTTAGTATCTAATTAAGGTTTCTCAAGGAGTAAAATTTGAGTGCCTTCTAGTCTTAGGGACACTGAGGAGGGATCCTATCAACCGTAGTCACCAGCATCATCCTATCGGTGCCCCTCAATTTATTATTTAGGGAACTACATGACACATTTCCACCACTGAATCTCATTCATATGCATCAAGAAAGTCATATAACATAAAAGTGTATTTCGATAATCGGGAGTGGAATTATGTCCCCACTTCTGCTAATGAATCCCATCGACATATTATGGTCTTATGCGGTGAAAAGGATCATATCCTAGATTAGTTAGATCAATTATGCAAGTATGTTCCTAAAAATTTAACGGGTTTGGCACATATCCCTATAACCATGCCTGAATCCCATAAAAATATTCTAATGGAACAATGAGGATATAAATGGGATCATATCCACTTATTAATCTAAGATATCTGCATGTATATATTAGAGATAGAAAATGTTTAGGCCTAATTTCATATACATACTTTTCTAAAATGTCACTACATTCTAGAAATATCTAAATAACTCCATTGAAATTTATCAGCATAGGTACATTTAAATGGATAAGTACATACCCCAATCCCTATAATGAGGGCATAATAACACTATGAAAAATTTGAACATGTGGTTTCTCTGGAGTATGTGAACATTCATACTCCATCCACTACTAAAAAGCTGGTTTTATCTAGTGATAGGGTTTTTAGAGTTCTAGCTAAAATCACTATTCAAAACCTCTTTTCTCAATACTAAAAAAGAGCTATTAAAGGGGGTCTTTAATAGTGCTAAAAAAGCACTGTTAAAGGGGTCCCTTTATTAGACTTGTAAAAAAACACAGATAAAGGACCCCCTTTAAAAAGACTAGTAAAAAAACACTGATAAAATAGACTTTTATCATCACTTCTAAAAAATCACAGATAATGGGGGATCTTGATCAGTGCATTTTTTACTATCATTGATAAAAGGTGTATTTGAAAAAAATTACAGACACCCATAGAAGATGTTATCACCATTTAGAGGCCTTCTAGGACTTTTTGAAATAAATAGTGTTAATAAAGGTTTCTTATGGGTCACCAAGGCATATATATTATCACAAGATTTGATTTGATATGTGTTAGAGAAAAACAGACACTCGATTCAAAAGTTATGGCCATTAGAAAGGTCGTCGAATGTGAAAAACCCTTAAAACCCCTAAAAAGCCTAAAACACTAAAAATATCATATCATTTGATATGGGAGTCCATTTCTTCTACACAATGAGTCAAATAAAATCTTATGAAATGAGATAAGTCCACATGATATTTAATTCATGTGATAATCATAGGAATAAAATATATTAATGTTTTGAAAAAGTCAGAAATCAAACTTGAAAATAAAACGACCATAACTTTTGATATGGGTGTCTATTTGGGATCTTCCACATATAAAATCAAATCTTATGACTATATCACTCTCAAATATGGTCTTTTAATGAGGTCAAATATATTTGACTAGCTTTACAACCCCCAAAAGTCCCAGAAATCCTCCAAAAATGAGTTTTTTGTCACCAACCCCAGTTTCATAAATTTTATTATGGCTAAAACAACTGATCCATGTGTTAATTAAACCTATACTACATATCATATCAAGGATAATTTCATGTTATTTAATTTGACTAGATATGAATCTGAAACTGACACTTGTATTAGAATTTATTGTCATTTCATAGTTTTTAGGGGTTTTTTGGTTTTTAGAGTTTTTTAACATTTTCATGTGTTTTTGGGTTTTTAGTGTTAATATACATTAAAAAATATATATAACTAAATAAATATATGGATAAAAAAATATAATGATATATATAGAAATAAATATATATATATATATATCATAAAATATAAAACAAAATAGTATAGGGTACTGAAAAAGGCCTTGGTGTATAGGATGTAGGTCTCATGCTGTTAGGTACACTATGCCAAATGCCATAATAGGGGGTGAGTCAGGGTATGAAAGATTAAAAAAACTTCCCCTTTTTATCTTTTTATTGATAAATAAATCTCTCTTTACTCCCTTTCCCATAGAAAAATATCGTCATAAATTAAGTCATCCCCAATACACAAGAATTTTTACTTGGTTTACCCTCACTTGAGTATACAAGGACAATGTGATAACGTAATAAATCCACAAAAATAACATCAATATTTTTAATTTCTGTAGCGGACTCACTGTACTTCTTGGTTTACAACCAATCATAATTTGAAAGTCCACTTCTCTCTCAACTGAATTGTGCTCACTACTTCATCATAAGATCCAAACAATGTTTATAAACTCGTAGGGCCCTTAAATATCTCTAACAAATTCATCCTCCACTGTATAAAGATGATATATTGATATACCACTTCAATCTACTGAGTAATATCACTTTACCATAGAATACTTAGAAATTATTTCAGAACAACCTTTGAAAAGCTCACTACTTTGCGTAGTTCCACATTTTGTGAAGCTCATAACACCCTTCACAAAGTAAACCTCTATTCACAAAGATTAGTATTTTTCAGAGATCAGACTAGCCATCATGAAGATCTTGAATTTTTATGATGATCAGATAGCCTTCATGAATCTCTTGGATTTTTTTGAAGCTCACTTAGCCTTCACGAAGCACACCTCTTTTGCCAAACTCAATTAGCCTTTGCGACGTTACTTCCTTTCGCAAAGCTCAATTTGCCTTTGATAATTACTATACATTCTCAAAACTCACAAACTTATAGAAAATACTTAGTGATTCAAGGGCCTTAATATTTTCTTTGAGTCTCGCTACTCTTTTCAAGGGGTAAGGGCCTATTTATAGGATTTTCCCACTGACTCCGGAACCTTTTGGGAAGGTCTGCACTATGTCAGCACCATTTCACAGACCTCCCATTATTACATTATAATGATAAATTTTTCATTAAGCTCCATGAACATTTTTTCATTTCTCAATTATTTTTGTAACCATAGAGTCTTCCATCAAAACTTTGCACCATCGTGATGCTCCACTCACAATGCTCCTCTCCTTCACAGTTTACAATGCTCATCATAATCATAGAGATCACCATCAATATTCTTCATTTATTCAGGATATCCACTTCAACAATCCCATATTTGTGAAACTCATTAAATTTACATATTTTTATTAGATATTAAAGGAAATCCAATTTTTTCAATCCTCCCCAAACATCAAATTATAGACCCCAATACTTTGGAAAGCATTGGAAAACAAAGCCACCTTGTGTCTATTGGTTTTGTACCACCTCTAGATCTTTCATTCCTTTGTCATGGTTCTTTATCAACATATATTTTCAACTATATCTCTAGAAATTGAAAATTCACTATAAAAACCCACCTTGTCAAAAAACACAACCAACCCAAAAATGCTTTGATATTACCTTGATGGATTTTTACCAACAATCTTCCACTTTTTGTTTGTTGACAACTCTTCCATAATTTGATACTTCATTGACGCCCCTTCCATCCTATAGCACAATTATCCTATTGTGATTCATATAGTGATCAAATATTTGTTCAACACATACTCTAATCCCACATAAGCAATGATAATCGTGAGAAAAAATAGTAGTATGAAAATCTAATCAAAGAGACAATTTATTCCTGACATAATTTCTTGAAACCAAACAACTACATTAATAACAACCCTTAGCTGGTGTGATATGTACTCTTTGATCGATAACTTACAACATCATCAAATTTAATACTCCTCACATCAGCTGCTCCCCCTATCTGGCTACTCCACCTATCAGCTTCTCGCCATGTCTTTGACAAAGAAATTTTAAGCTTTAATTTCTCCCCCATAAAGAGAAAAACTCCCCCACCCCTTTTTCAACGAACCCAAAGGTCACTCCTTTGTAGTCTGTAATAGATTAAGGAACAGAATTCAATACATTTTTTGAAAAATCACATCATACCTCAAGGATAAAAGGTTCCCACATCCACCCATTTTCAAGTGCGGGAGTCGACTGAACTCCCATATCCAGTCAATTCCTCTCAAATGATTCTTTAGATAAGGAATTTTTTTAGAATTTCTAAAACCTATAATTCTATAGGCGCATAATCCAACCTCACAAACCCTTTCTCCACTTTCTCCTTGATTAGATGATATTTTATCTTAATATTCTTTTTTTGTGAGTGATAGACTTTATTTTTGATATGATTTATAGAACATGAAATACACAATGGATTCTGATTGGAGATATCACTTATAATCCCATTTAATCAAGCTTATGCTTAATCTACAATAGTTGTGTGAATTCTTGAGTAGTTGTAATATACTCAACTTCTTCGGTTCTCAACAAAATGAAATCTTTTCTCTTTCTATTCTATAAAATACACAATCCACCAAGATAGAATGCACCATTGGACATTAAATTTCTATCATCTATTGATCTGACCCAATTCACATTTGTGAATCCCAATAACTCCTTCAAATATTTTTCATTTTATTTCAATCCAAAGTCCATTGTTCTTTTGATATACCGGATCATTATTTTAGCTAAAATCATGTGGCATTCACTATGAGTACTTTAATGATCCACTTCTTGGAACGTGGCAAAGAAAATATCAGGCCTTATCTTGGTAATGTAGAAAAGTCTTCCAATTATTTGGTTGTAATATAGGATATTAACCTCCTTGACTTACTCATCCCATGATAGTTTCATATGGGTATCCAATGGAGTCTTCATCTCCTTGGAATTTTATACTCCAAACCTTCTAAAAATGTCCTTGGCATACTTATATTGAGAAATGAAAGTGTTATTCCTTCCTTGTGTCACTTTTATATCAAGGAAAAACATTATCTCTCCAATCATTGACATTTTGAACTCAATTTTCATGAATTCAAAAAACTATCTGCATTATGCATCATCTAATCCACTAAATATTATGTCATCAACATAAACTAGCTCCACCATCCTTTTATAACTTCATTGTTGACATAGAGATTGTAATCAACTCCACCACTATGAAATCCATGCTTCTTCAAATAATAATAAAGTATTGATTTCCATGCTCTTATTACAGGATTCTTCCCATATAACACATTATTTAGCCAACAAACATTGTTCTGGTCTTCATGAATGAAAAAAACGACCTGGTATCCCAATATATACTTTTTCTTGAAAAACACCATTAACAAATATAGACTTGAAATCAGACTAGAAAACATTGAACTTTTGTTTTACTTTAATATACAAGAATAATATAGTTGTATCCAGCCATTCAATATGTGCAAATGTCTCATCAACATTGATACCCTCAATCTAGGAGTAACCTTTTCAAACTAGTCATGATTTGTTTTTGAATCACTACACCATCTTTATTCATCTTATTGTGGATGAAACATTTATTTAAGATGGAATTTATATCTATTGCCTTGAAAAATTCTCCTACATATGATTCTTCTCAATCTGGTATAGCTCATCATTCATTTCTTGAACCTAGTTTTCATCTCGAGCTACATCAACACAAAATCTAGGCCTTACCTAAGATAGTAAAGATTCCTGATGTAATTAATTCATTATTTTTTGTTGAACGTTCATTGATTGATCACAGATGAAATTTTTCCTCTCAATTTTGGCATGAATCTATAGTTTCTTCATAGATAAAAACATGAATTCCTCCTTCTCATCGTCATTTTATTATTCTGAATCACCATATGCAACGTCTACTCCCCCTATGTTTCTTTCCTTATCATCACTTTAATTAGGAAATGTTGACTGTATTGTTGAAAATTCTCCTCATTTTCCACTATAAGGGAATCATATCTCTCAAATATTTTCCTAGCCTCTTATTAGAGAATTTATATGCTGTGATTTTTCCGAAGTATCCAAGGAATATCCCCTAGTCCCCATGTGACTCAATTTTTTATATTTTTATTTGATGTGAATAATGAACTTACTTCTGAAGATTCTAAATTATTTTAATGTTGGATTGTTTCTGTACCATATCTTACACAGAGTCTATCCTTCCTTAGGATATAAAAAATCCTTTTTGGAGATGTATACTGATGTCAATACTTCATCCTTCCAAAATTTCTCTGATATATCTTTTTCAAAAAGCATCATTCTGACCATGTTATTGATGATCTGATTTTTCTCTCAAACAATCCATTCTATTGAGGTGTTTTCACAAATGAAACATGCTGCCTTATCCAGTGTTTCTAAATATATTATTCCACTTGAATTTTTGTTAATTCCATACCATTATTAGTACGAAACATCAGAAGTTTCTATCCATGCATCCTTTCACATTCCCTCTGATAATATTTAATTAAACTGAACACAACAAACTAGTTGGAAATGAAAAATAATCATGCCATTCTACTATAATAATTAAGGAAAATAACATAATATCTATTCCCATCAATGGATCTTGGTGATATAGGTCCACAAACATCAACATGCACCAGTTCAAGAACTCTTGTTGACTTATTTTTATTTTCCTTGTATGTCTTTTTTATGATCATTCCTTATTAACTTGCATCACATGTATGAGAATGATCACATGATAACTTAGGGAGGTTTCTAGCTGCATCACACTTTACCAAATCATTCGTGGATAGTTGGGATAGATAACTAAGTCATTTCTTCCACAACTTGTTTTCTTCCTCTTTGGATAAAAGGCACATATCTTCTTCCCCACTAATGAGGAATAGATTTCCCTTTGTCTTTTTCCCTATAATATAGCACACCATCCTTCTATTGATGATAAAAACCTTCTTATTAAATCTTATATAATACCATGAGTCACCTAGTTCACTAACACTAATCGAGTTGTGGCTGAGTCCTTTTACAACTATGATAATAGCACATTTCATTTCTTTTCTCCCAAACCTCACCTTCCCTGAACCAATTATCTTCATGCCTTCATCATTTCCAAATTTAAAAACTCATTATTTATCATACATTGTTCCTATAACAATATCCTTATTCCTGATCATATGGGATGTGACACCTCTATCAGGGATCCATACACCACAAGGATCTGGATATTTAAGGGTAATTTTAGCAACCACTTACTTACCATATCTCCTCTTATTTAAACATGTTTTTTAATTCATACAAAGTATAGATTGACAAAATTGATCTTATTAAAAATATGATGGGCCAACATTATATTTCAAATATGAAAGTCTATTTTGTGTTTTCAACTCGCCTGTTGATTCTTGGATTTGCTGCTTATGACAACTTTGATTCTATTTTGGAACATTCCTCTAAATGGTTGATGTATAATATCTATCCATGTTCCCAAATCCTTCTCACCAATAACAATTTCCCTCGAATTATATTCTGTAGTATTGAGCTATATTTTGATGCCACTTTTATTCTTGTGTCCTTCGATTTATCCTGGCTACGAAACACACATTTTTTGAATGTAGCATCTTTCCATAGTAATAACACATGATGTACATTCCATTCCAATGTGATAATTTTTCATTTATAGTAGTTCATTGGGTTATTTGATACATATAATTCAGCTTTGTAACCAAATCAATATTCAATCTCGGAGTGGGTGATTTCAGTCTGAGTTCAACCATGACTTATTTATATTTTTTATCATTCCCCATATCATCCTTATCACTTAGTTTTGAATGTTTCTTTCATTCTGCTGGACCTCAATACTTCACTTCCAAAATTTCTATCTTTTGAATGAACTGCTTTCCTGATGTCACATTGGGGGTCAAGAGTTTTTCTTGATCCTTAACTATTCATCATAGACTGGAGACTTATTCTTTAAGTTCATCAATGCATTTTATTGCATCTTTCACTAAGTTATTCAAACCATCAATATCCCTTCTTGGTTCTTTAACCTTGAGTCTATGCTCACTAATGTTTTTTGATTCCGCTGAAAATGAAGACTTGAGATTCTCAATTTCTTCCATTAACTCAACCCTCTCTTCATTTGGCCACTCCAAGTAAAGTTTGGGGTCATCAACCACATGTCTGATTTCTTCATTTTGGTTGTCCAAACATCTATCTCCTTAAGAGATGCATCAAATTCATCCTTCATATCAACTATTCATACAACTTGTACTTCATCAACATTGGTTTCATCATTTTTCATAGTACTATCTACATCTTCCACTATAGTGTTTTCTCCCCCACCTTTATAATTCTCTATCTCTTCAACCTTTTTAACCTCTGATTCCTCTAAACTATCATATTATTTTGAAAGAAGATTATTTTTCCTGAAAAAAATTCTCTGAAAATTTTTATTTCCTTTCACACAGGTTGAATATTTCTTCATATGGATTTCAACTTCATCTGAGGTATCATCTTAGAACTTCTTAGGGAACCTTCCTTCAATATGACCAACATTTCCACATATAAAGTAATCAAATTGAAGATTCACCTTGAACTTTCCTTTTCCTATTTGTAGATATGAAGAAAGTAATTACATCACCTTATGTGTCTCTTTTTCTTCCTAAGAATCTTCAATATTGAGATTTTTCATGGGCTTTAATTCCACCTCATTAGATTTCCCCTTTTCCATAACATCATTATCATCATTTCTCATTTCATATGATATAATGGTACTACACATGTTATCCAGTTTCAGCTATTTTGGATCTTTATCTTCTAATACTGAATCTTTTGGTTTTATTTAAGGAGAACGTTTCATCAATATAAACATCACAATCTTTAAATCTTCAATTAGTTCCCCAAGACCTCACATGTATTACACTAAAACGTTTACCCTCTCAAAGAATTAATCAACCGACTCATTTGGGTTTATTCTTATATTTGTGTACTTGTTCCAAAAATCTTGCAGCTTTTACTCTATAATCTTTGAATAACCTTTTTACATATTCTATATCTTTTACCACATGGCATGTGATGTTTTAAATGACATCACCTTCGTATATATTGCATTGAATAGGGATCCCCTAAAACATTTCTTCCTTTTGAATCAGCATCCAATTCACTTCTATTAGCTTTTGATAAATCACCACTATTGATGTTGGGGGAAATACCATGCATCACTTTGGTGAAGACATCCATTCCTAAGGATTGGAAGTAGTTTTGAATCTGGTTCTTCCATACCAAAAATTTTCCCATCAAAAATTGGAATCCCTATAGGATTTATGACATCCATTGAGAGAGAAATACTAAAATTAACCTTTCACTCTGATACCAATTGTTAGGTCCACTATGTCAAAAACCCTGAGGGAAGGGTGGGGATGAATCAGGGTATAAAAGATTAAAACAACTTCCCATTTTTATCTTGTTTATTTTTAAACAAAAACCCCTTATATCTCTTTCCCATAGAAAAGTATGAGCATAAATTAATGCATGCACGAGACACAGTAATTTTACTTTGTTAACCCTAACTAGGATACATCCAAGGAGCATACACTGATAATGTACTGATATAAAAAATCAAATAAAATCATACTCAAATTTACAAGTATTGGAGTGGGCTCACTGTCCCTCTTGGTTTACAACCAATCACAGTTTTAAAGCTCACTGCTCTTTCAAATGAAGTTTGATCACTACTTCTTTAGAATATCCACTCCAAATTTATAGACTTTTAGGTACCTTAATTATATCTAACGAATGAATCCTCCACTATATGTAGATGATCTTTTTTGTCTCATATTCATCTACTAATGAATATCAATTTACCAAAGAACATTGGGAAATCCCTTTTAAACAACCTTCACAAATATCACTACTTCGTGAAGCTCCTTCTTCCATGAAGCTCAAACTAGCATTCAGGAAGTACACCCCCTTTTGTGAAGATCACTATTTTTCAGTGCTCAGACTGGCCTTCATGAAGCTATTTCCATTTCATGAAGATCACTTAGCCTTCGTGAAGCTCTTGCCTTTCTTCGAGGCTCACATAGACATTGTAAAAGACACCTCTTTTACAAATCTCAACTATCCTTCGTGATGTTCCTTCCATTCCCAAAGCTCAATTATCCTATTTAAAATTCCTTAACTTAATGAAGATCACTTCCTTCATGAACCTCCTTCTTTATTCAAGAGACTTAATATTTTTTTGAGCCTCATTACTCTTCTTAATGGGGTATAGTCCTATTTATAGGCATTTCCCACCGACTCCAGAACCTTCATGCCATGTCTATTCCATGCCGGTACCATTTCATAGAGCTCCCATTTTCCCTTCGCAATGGTCTATTTTTGAAAATATTTATATTAATTTTCACATTTCATGATTATCATCATAATCATAGAGACTTCCATCAAAACATTGCATTTCCACGACAATCCACTAACAATTCTCCTCTCTTTACCCATTCACGATGATCGTCGTAATCACATATACCACTATCAGAATTCTTCATGTCTTCGCGAAATCAGCTTCAAGAATCCCATAATTTAGAAAATCATGAATTTTCAATATTTTTATTACATATTTAGGGAAATACACATTTCATGATGCTCACCAATCATAAAATTTTGGACCACAAATTTTTTTCCAACACTGGAAAATAGGAACACCTTGTATCTATTTGTTTTGTACCACCTTTAGATCTTCCATTACATTATCATGGTTCTTTGTAAACATGTATTTTAAATGATATCTACGTAACTTGATAATTAACCATTGAATCCCATCATGTCAATAAACACAATCAACCCAAAAAAAATTCTATTTTACCTTGATGGATTTTTACACAAAACAGGTTCAAAACTTGCTAGAGGTAGGGGAGTGTACTAGGGGTGGAATTATCTATATCACTAATAAAGGGGTGGGGAGGCACTAATAAAGGGGGGCACTAATAATGTGGGGTAGGGTTGTGTATGAAAAACAATTAATACCCTTTACCATTAGTGACTTTATCAATAATTTTTATGAGCACTATTTAAGTTATCTCTTTAAAATCACTTAAATTTTCATCACATCTGTAGAGCTGATAAAGACCTTTGACTGGACTTTTTTAAGGTCTAATTTTCATTAGTAATCTAGGAGTATTATTGGCATATTCTAGTAAAGGATGTGGCATCATATTTGTCTTGTATTATCGTTCCAACTAGTACTCACCAAGTGATAGAGGAACATGTCATGGGATAGGTGCACATTCCATTTGAAGAAGACAAGTGACCTAATCTAAAGGCATTGAATCATGAACTTATTCCATTTCCAGTTATGGAATACCAAGTGATAGAGGCACATGCCTTGTGACAATTTCATATCCCTATCGAAAAAGAAAAGTGGAATACTCCAAAGTCTTAGGATTGGGTTCATGTCCCTACACTAACTTGGGATCCCCAGGTGAGTTTGGAGGATGCCTTGGGGTAGGATCATATTCCTATTAGTGACATTTAATTTAACATTCCACTAGATCATATAATTTAGGATCATATTACTACATACAGTGACAAACGACTACACCAACATCCTTCAGAGCCTATAATGGGGGAAGCTTATATTCCTTCTCCCATTCAAGAGATATGTTAGCATATTATGGTGAAGAATTAATATCCATATAGGTATCATATCCCTTATTATTTCATGTTTGAATGGAATATTCCAAAAAACCACTAATATGAATGATCATACTCGTGCCGAAAATACAGAAGATCATTGGAATACTCCAACAACATCTAATTTTAGGGTTCATACTCCCGAAATTCCTAATAGTTATCAATACATTCAATAAATATTCATAAAATAGGCGCATATCTATTCTCAATCCTAATGTTTTGGTCAGTATATTCTAGCCATAACAAGGAATGAGGCTCATATCCTAAATATTCTCAATGTCATTGTCTTTGAGGTCATTCAAGACACATTCTCAACACCTCAAGGGCTCGTCAACTCTTTATCCTAAAAATAAGGAAATCATTAAAACAATATTCTTTCTCACGGTAGTGTAGAGAGGGATCATAGGAATTCAACTCCTAACATCCATTGTGTTTGACCTCCCCATAGTGATATCTTACATAGAAAAAGAGAACCCCACCTTTCCTAGACACCTCCATATATAGAGGTGTTAAAAACTAAGATTTATTTATATATAGTGGTTCTAAAAACACTAGGGTCAACCCTATATGTTTCCCTATCAACTACTAACAAAACTTCTTCATGATCATTATGCAACAAGAAGAAGAAACTTATATGATCTATCCAAATAGAGGTATGTAAGTCTAATGAAGTGGAGTCCAACATGGATATATAGAAAGATTTATCCAAATACAACCTCACATATATGTTCTGGACCCTCTCCCAGTTTGAATATGAGATCCTAGATGAACTAGAGATGGAGTAAATTCCTTATCTACACAAAAATATATGAGAAAATCATCCATGATTAAAGGCTAGACAATACCCTTATTGAGGATATTTGAGTAAACTTTAGACCATCAATATACTCCATTTTCAGCTAGATCTAGATAGTATCTTCAATGCCCAAGTCCCAAAACCGGAAAAGCATAGTAAAAATATACAATATGCTTGCCACTATTGCATCCCAACTATTTGGGAGTGGATATTCAAATCCTCATCCTATATCCATATCTGAGTATGGATAAATTTTGGAGCATTTCACATAACCTCATTCGTAGAATAAAATAACTCCCCAAATGCAGTGTCATATAATGTTATAGCTTATGATGGGATCAGGAGACTTGGTAATGATTTAACCAGTTTTTCATTATAATGGAATTCCCCAATTTAAAGATGAAAAACATTTATAAATATAGGGAGATTACCACCAAATATCTTTGAACTAGGCCACATGAAGTAATGGGAACACATTTCACCCATAAAAACTGAGGTTATGGTCAACCGGAAAACGTCCCATAAATAATCACTCCAATAATGGACTGTAATTTACCTTAAATCTTACACAAGAACAAAAAATATAAATAAAGTTTTCCATAATAGCATCTACCACAGTAGCCATCTAGGAGTGAATCCAACCCACTAGGCCAAGGGAATATCTACCACCAAATCTATCCCTCGTATTATAAATCCCTGAGAGGATTTAGAACATATCTGTCGTAGCTATAAATAATCCCTATCTCATGGGGCTAGGGTCATTTTTTATAAATCGATATCACCAAGATAATTACACCACAATAGGTTTATGGAGAAATCTATAGGGATTTGAGATCACTATATCCCACTGGTCTGGTGCATTTATATCTCAATCTCCATCCAAGGATTCCTCAAATAGTTGAACAGATTAGTGAAATCCTTTTTAATAGGATATAAAATTCCAAATGTGGATCTAAATAGTCCCCAACAATTAGTTCTAGGGGATTTTTTTTCATCATCATTACCATGTAGGGAATCCGTATTCAGTGGGTTGGGAGGTAAATATTAACGGTTAGTATCCCATCCGTTCTCTCACCATAAGATAAAACTATTTTATTCAGGTCTAGTTCAATAATAATGATTGAAAAATCCCCCAATGTAACTGTTTACAGGCTGATACGGGAAGAACATATAGAGAAGGAAATAAAACCCCAGAGGGGTCGTAAGAAAAACTTCTCCAATATGGACAAGGCTATGAGACGAGACATTGATTCAAGAAGTTTAGAATCAACCTGTTGTGTTGTGTGTAACAAGATAGCTACTATTTCCTTATATAACTTTTTT
The DNA here is from genome assembly GCA_963277665.1 of Viscum album. NCBI lineage: Eukaryota > Viridiplantae > Streptophyta > Magnoliopsida > Santalales > Viscaceae > Viscum > Viscum album. The sequence goes on from OY728130.1 coordinate 612,764,210, forward strand.
AATGTCATCATTTTCAACAAAACATATAATTTGGATCAAGACGCAAATTCAAAGTGATGTAATATGAAAAATATAACCCGAGATAAAGGTGATCTGGATAAAACAACTAAAGAAGCTCACATATAGAACTAGAGGATGATCCAAAACCTAAAACCTATCAATATTGATTTTCCACATCTACAGTGGAACACTACTAAGGATAAAGTGAATGAAGTGTTAAAATCCCACTAATCACCCAACAAAGACAAAATTCCTTCCATGAAGGAGCAGTTCACACAATATGATAATGAGAAACAAAATCTCAGACAAATCAATGAGGAGCTACGTAGGGGAAACATTCACATATGTTATTGTTCTCAGAATGATAGGAATATCCCTCTTCCCATACATCCCAAATGAGATGATCCTCCTACAATATAGACAATTGGGCATTAGAATGGCTCTAGATTCAGGCATCAGGTCTACATAAATGAGGAAGTTGAAGATGATCAAAAAATCCATCCATTAAGAAGACACCCTTTTCCTTTCATGGGAACTAATTCATCTTTAAAGAAGATTGATATTAAAGGTAAATGAAAATGGGCCCACCTCATAAATCCCCACCCACTCCCTGTAGATGAGAGGTGTATTAGACAACAATACCTCAAGAATTTATCAATTCCATTGAGTCCATGGTTTCTCAAACGGATGTCATGGAAGGGTGACACACACCTATATTGCCTAAGAATAATCCATATCTTGAATGGGTAGATGAAACTTTCCCCCATCCAATTTTTAAAATCATTTATTCTCCACCATTGACTGCATGAGAGACCCAGAATAGAATATCACTCCCCTCATGTCCCGGTGCATTCTAATGATGGACCATCAAGATCTGAATGAGGTTGTCAAGATAAAGTATTTTCTATAGAATCTAATAGGGAAATCCTTTTATTGGTATATTAGTCTTCCAGTAGGATCCATTGTGGTATGGGAAAACTATTATTTTGAATTATTTTATGAGTTCATCTCTACACTAAGTAAAATTACAATTGTCAACCTGAAAAACAATAAGATACATGAAAATTAGTGATTGTTTGAATTCATAGCCATATGGAAATCCATAACCCATTCAATCAGTTTCCCTATCTTGTAAGAGTATTCATTAGAACTCTATGTTGAGAATTACCAGGATAAGATGCTGAAAACTTTGATCCTAATGAAATATCTAGTAAAATTGTGTAAGTTTGTAGAAATAGCACAACATTTGGAATATTTCATTTAGTAGACCTGAGCTAAGTCCCAAGTCATGCCCTCAAAATAGATGAAATGGGGCTACAAGTAAGAGACTTCCACTATTACAATCATAATATTAGAAGATCCCATTTAATCTCCTAGTTATGTCTCAAATTTCCCAGTTCTTTCTATCGACCAACATAAACAAAAAAAATTATCCTCGGCTAGAATAAAAAAGAGATAATGGTCTCCTAGGATTTGAGAAATGGATGAATAATGAATACTCCATATGAAATGAGTACCAAATTAGTGATTTTATTTTATCCATGTAAAAAACCTAATCAAGATACCACCACCCAAGTGACCTAATGATGTCACCCTCGCTGATCACCCGAACTACTACCCTCTCCATAAGAGGCAGGGCCACACCATCCAAGATTGATTCATATTAAAATACAACCAATAAGGAATGGTTTTCTATAAAATGATTTTGGAAAATTCCCTAGAAAGGGTGGCATGTATAATTCTTTCACATTCATGCTGATAAGATCATTAGAAAAATTTCTTTCCAAGCCAGGCCTAAAATTCAACAACTAGATGAACCAAAACATTGTTAAACGAGATCATTCCACCCGAAGAGAATAGAATTTTAAAACCATAATGATCCCATATACTTGGTTTCTAACATATAATATGCCTTATAAAGGAGTAAATATTTATCAAATACAGGAATATATATAAGATTAAGAGTCTTATTCAGCTCTAACACTAGTCTGACTTTTGTAGACTTCATTCCCACAAAATTAAAATGATCGACACTACCCTAAGAAACAGAAAAATAATCAGATTAAGAGATAATATTTTCTCTTATATAGATAATATACTTGGAAACTCCATTCTATGATGATTAATATACCTCTGAATATGTGTTACCCATTCATGATTGCTGAACTACAGGCCATAAACGTAGGATCTGAGGGTATAGGGGATGTCATCGGTGGGGTCAGAACCAATATATTTAAAAAATCCCCAAATAGGATATATATACATCTGATTCATGTGGGAAGGAACTCCATAAATCTAAAAAATCACTGAGGTCCCTTATATATCTCTATTGGTCACACTATCCCAATCATCTTACATAACTGTCAGGGGGGGATTTGATTGTCAGATCATCCAAGAAAAAGGGGAAGGATGGTGTGACATACGCCACTGGGAAAAATGTATCCCTTGACATATAAAAAGTCACTAGGTGTATATATTTAAAATTTATTATCTCATGATCAATATATTAAGGAAATTCCACACCCGGGGAAGCACCAACAATAACCGCAAAAGTATGACATTCTTAAACAGTTGGAAGTTTTCTAAGAAAAAATATGAATCATCAATGTTCTCTATCCTTCAAAAGAACATAGAGACGGTCCCATTTAATCAATCTAGATTCCATATGAGTTGAATAAAAAGTCATTGATTACATGGTTTATCAATTGGATACCATACCATCATAATTCCATATCTCCATCTCGTTTATAGAGTAGAATTAGGAAGAGGTCATCCAAGGACACATTAAAAACATGTATGTTCTAGTAATACATGATAATGTTAACATAAGAATGTGTAAGATTGAAAATTATTAAGGGATTAACCTTATATTTATTTGGAAACTTTAAAATTTGGTATATACAGAGTAAAATATATCTCACAAAAATTAAACCATTTAAGGGTATAATGAAAAAGCGAGCAAAGACCTCTATGCAAGGTTAAGCACACGGATTAGTTTGGGGATCTCAAATCTAATGTTGAGTTTATCGTTATCTATAATGAAACCACATATAATTTCTTACTTGGAATCCCTTTGATTCACAACCACATGGTATTACCTCCAACAATCCATCAATTATTGAAATACCCCATCAATAGGAAGGTTGGATTACTACATAGTGATAACACTCTCTTTGAGTCATTCTAATCCTTATATCATTAAGAAGGTTTCTATAGAATGGAGGGAAGAAACACAATGGTGGATGAAAATATTTAGTTTACATCCCCCTAAGGATTGGGGACCAACCCATAGAATCATTGGAGTATTATTTATAATGATTATATTCTATACATAAATCTGATTAAGGTAATAGAATTAATCCTAGATTTCAAGCATCCTTCTAACCCCAAAGATAGTATAAAAGAAAAACATCAGCACCAGATTATCCCTGAAATGAATCTATAGAAATGGGATGACAATATATCTTCCTATGATCTATATCATACCGAAATTGATAGAGATGACCTTAGATTATCTACCACACCCAAAAATGACTCTACAGACTCGGAGGTAGAGGGAGAAGATGATGTGTAAATACACAAGTATTCATAGAATAATACTTTTTCTTTTACATTAATATTTATGAATAAGATATTATTTTTAAAATAATAGAGATTATTTGTCTAATAGCGTACTCAACACACAAAAACAAGGTTTTTTTAAATCTTACATTGGACACAACATTGAGTTATACCGAAAAATAGTATAATAAAATAATTATTGTAAATGGTAGTTAATGCCTAGTCTTTTATTGGTGGAATAAACTGAACTAAAGATATTATGATTAATAATTTTTGTTAAATGTTTTTACATTTATCCGAGAAATTTTAGAGGCTTAAAATGATAATGAATCGAATTTTAAGCATGAAATACTCTAATAATCATAAAAGGTCAGTTTACCATCTTTTGATGGGGAACCATTTTTAGATATAGTTTTTATCACTTTTATATGATACATTTAACAAAATAAATTTATTATTTAGAAGAAGGAAATCAAAATTTACTTTGGGAAAAGTTTTTGAATTTTTCTGATAAAGTTCTTTTTTTAATTATTAGTGAAAATACTGCATTTTAAGTCAAAGATATCATTTCATATGATTTATTTATGTGGTAAGATTATCTTTTTAATTTATTTTAAATTATAATTATATTATGTTTTTATCATTTAATCCAATTTTGGTCATTGAAAGTAATTTAAATTTTTAAATGGATATAAACACATGTCAATCTTTTGGTAGTTTTTACTTCGTAAAAACACACTTTCGATCTTGACAACGAGAATTAATTATAAATTATTTTTTCAATTTTTGTATTTTGAATTTGGAAAAGAGGATTCCATATTTTTAATCACGAGGTCAAAATTGTGTAAATAGGTACCTTTTATTGTTAGATATTTGGAATAGTAACTTCAGTAAATATTTTATTTACCATGGTTAAAGAATAAATCTGGAAAATAAGGATAAAAAATAATATTATAATAATATTAAATTATCTTAACACATGTCCTAACCTAGTTGGATGAGATATGTCCGACCTTGGTCATCCTTGGGTAGATTTTAGGTCCCCATGGAGCCACTTGTTTGTGAAAATGACATTTAATTACTTTTAATTTAAAGTTAAGGAAAATATAACCTAAACCTGTGACTTTTAGTAAAACAATTTTTATATGGGGTTATATAAGTGATCTATTATATAATAAATTTTACATTGAAAGATAACAATATTTTCTAAATTTTCATGTTTTATTTATAATTTTTAGACATTAGATAATGAAATATATTTATGAGATAATGATGATGTAGTGATTACCTTATTAATGAATGATTTAAATAAATGAGATTATAAATATTAAAATAAACTTTTTATGAAACTTTTTATGTTATACACGAACTTTTGGGATACTTATTACTTTCTATTTTTGAATTAATGATGTTTTTTCGAAATAATCATGTTTTTAAGGGTTTTTTAAAAGTCATGATATAAATGTTATATAAATTGATATAAATGTGTTTTTAAAAAAAATAATATTTTTTTAAATGATATAATAGTCCAAAAAATATAAGATTCTGAAAAATGACATAAATAATGTTTAAAATATCATTACTGAACCACTTTAGGTTCTATTGAAATTTTATATTAACTATATCAACCATGTAGTATGAATATACAAGAAGACATGGTAAGAGTCAAATTAGTTAATTAAGGCTTAATGTTAAAAGATAAGGTTAAACAAGAGAACAAACTTGTCTAAATCCTATTTTTTGAGAGGTTTTCAACACAAAAGAATCTTATCTCTGAAATAAATGACTTTGGGACCTTTTGAAACAGAAAATCAATTTATAAAAAAATAATATTTCAAGAAATTCCTTAAGTGCCCCTCCTTCCTCTTATAAAAGTGTACCACCTATAACCCTTAATCCAACCTCTATAGCCCCCTTGGATCATCCAACATCTATCCAAATAATATTCCAACAACCCACTCTTCCTCTTTGAACCCTTATCTTCGGCAGAAGAAAACTAAATAAAGCATTTTGTCTCAAATCAAAGGGAGTTACACGTTTTAAGAGGTAGCGTTTAATCTAAATTTCTTTTCCATTACTTTACTTCTTCACTCCCTGTTATATTATTGTTATTTGATTACATAAAAACCACAGTATACTAAATATAATAGTATTATTTTATTATAGTGATTCTAACTACACTTAAAGACACCTCCATTTAATGGATTTAGAAAATATTGTTTCTATGTACGTTGAATTGTTGCCTCACGAAATGATGATTGTTCAATTTTCCCCTACCACATATCATGGTGGCCATTATGATGGAACAATTTTTATATATGATATATATTACATTTATGTTGTCTCTATGCTTCTATTTTTTTATTTAAATCATACCTTTATTTTTTCCATAATTTGTAAATATGATAATTACATTTGAGGAAGTGTGGACTACCGCCCCCTCAAAGTGATATGACTAATTCATGATTTATGTTGAACATATAAAAGATGGAATTGATAAAATTATTTAACAGATATAAAATATTATATTATACTGGAATTATAATATAAATTTGTATCATTTAGTTTTAATTACATTTAATATGAAAATAATGAAAGTAGTATTTATGCGCATGTACAGATTACCGTCTCCATGAATAGTTAATTTCATTTCTTATATCCAAATGTTATGTAATATTATAAATACATATATATACAGGAAAATTTGTAATTATAACAACGTCATTTTTTAATCAAGTATCGAATATCGATAGAATGAACAATATTAACATAAATAATTATGTAATGTTTATAATGTGGTAATAAGTGATATAAAAGGAATAATAAACTTGAAAAAGGTTCTGAAGAAAGTATAAATTAACTTAATTTTATTATTCAGGAAGAACAAGGAACATACATGATGAGTTAGACTTCAGTTAAGGGACTTTTTCTTAATCTTTTTTCATTGAGGCATATTTTTATTTGTACAAGACATTATTTTATATGGTGTATAAACCCCTTTAATTCTTCATTTCATTCAAAAGTAATATTTTTTCTATGAAGAATGTTACTAAATTCCAAAATGAATGTTACTTTTTAATGTATGCGGGGACAAGGAATTTTCCTCCACCGTGAGTATTATTTGATATTGGGATTCTTTAACAAGCTGTAGTGTTTTGAAAGGGAAAAAAATACCCTATAAAATTTTTACATATTTTGGTATTGAAGTTGGTTTTGAGAATTCATTGATTATGTCAATATCATGAAATGATATATTGTGATTGTAGTGTGGAAATTTTATCTTTCCAATATGATTATTTTATGTGTTATGAATATGTTATGTTTCATGGACATTGTTTACATATATCGGTGGTTTTGTGAAAAACCTAGGGCAGGTGAACCTGAGATATCTCTCAAATCCATTAGGTAACATGACAAAGGTAAGCGTTAATGTTTCTCATAATAGATTTAGGTAATATACTGTGATGGGTATTCCAAATGGAACTCCATACATAGTTGTGAATGCTAAAATATAAGTATGTTTTTGATTCCACAAGTTACCTTTATGATTAATGATTTCTATGTGTTATTCATAAATCATATGATTTTATGAGGTATGTTAAAGAGCATATGATTTACGATTGAAAAGTATGATCTTGTTGATTTGTATGTATTGATGGGATGATGTTTTCTTTCCTTATTTTATAACCCTTACTAAGTTTTTTAGAATAATCCGATGTTTTTGAAATGTTTTTCAAAAGGTATAAGGAAGGGTAAGAGAAAGAATGAATTCAAGAAAATTTATATCAAGATTTTATTTTGTTTTTTATGAGTTTTTATTTTATGAAAAAATGGATAATAAGTAGAATTTTATACATGTAATATCCAAGTTCTTATGTATAAGTTATGACCTAATTATCTAAATCTCTAAAACTGAAAAGATCCTAAATGTTAATTATTAAAATAATTCTATAATTATGTAATGTTTAAGGATGGGGCCTTATAGTTGGTATCAATGGTCTGTTTAGAAAACATTAGTAGTTAGTATATTGTTAAATTAATATCCATAAATTATTTTTACTTTATGGTAAGATTAAAATGATATACCATTTGAGTATTACCATGTTTTTTCACCTATGATATTTCTGTGTTCAGAATGGTTTTTCATAGAGGAAACAAAGAAGCTATGATGGGATGACATCAAGAGGAAAACAACCTTCAAAATCATCAACCTGAGATGGTAGGAATCGAATATGAAAATTTTGTTTTAGTGATGGAATAGTTGTCTTAGGCTATAAATGATGGTGGTATCCATGAATGAGATAATCCAGATCAAACATAGTTGAACATGTCAGTAGTGGAACATTTTATGAGGCAACATCCCTCATAATTCATAAGATCATCAGACCATACTCTAGCAGAAGGTTGGATTAAAGAACTATAAAAAAAATTTGATGTCATTGGGTGTTTAGAACATCAAAAGGTTAGTATCGTTGTTTACCGTTTTGAAGGTGAAACCGATCAGTAGAGGTTGATGGTTAAAAATATCATGGATAGTGAGAAGATTTATTATCTTGATTGGGAAGAATTAAAAGGTATGTTTCTTAAGAAATATTTTCCTATGGTGGTTAGACTTAGTATGGAAAACAAATTATTGGAATTCAGTTGGGAGGATGAAACATTGGATGCTTATGAAGAAAAATTCACTCGATTGGAAAGGTATGATCCAAATTTCATATGAGATCTTGATTGTAAAATCAATTATTCTTACTCACGATTAAATCCAAGGTATCGAAGGGCTTTAGCTTCATGTGAATTTAAAATTTATGAAAAACTTATTCGATATGAGGAGAAGGAGAAAATGGAGTTTTTTGATGATCAAATGTTCTTTTACAAACAAAAAAAATAAGAGGTTGAGGTGGCAGATGAAAGGGAATAACTCTTCAAAAAAGTCTGATTGTAAAAAACATATGTTTACAATTTGTAAAACCTTTGGTAAAAATCACACAGGGGAATTCCTTTTGAGTTCTAGTAAATTATACTGATGTGGTTAAATTTTACATAAGGCTCTTAATTACACTGAAAAAAATCAGGGTAATTGTAAGACAAAATCTGATTTACAGTTAGTAAAAAAAAATTAATTTCAATGAAATTGGTCATTATGAAAATGGGTGTTCAAAAAAGAACTCAAATGATGTAATGAATATGGACTATAAGTAGAAATGGGTAGTGAAATCCTTATAAACTACTTCAGCAGATGTTTGGCCATCAAATTATGTAGTACTAAGTACATTTTTTGTTTATTCAAATTATGCCAATGTGTTATTTGATTCATAGTCAAAACATTCTTTCATTTATGATAATTTTTCTTGTCAATTGTGGATTTTATCACAAGATATGAATCATGAACTTGTGCTAAAAACAACTTGAGGAAATTTTAAGACAAAAATAAATTATAAGAACCTTCATGTACTTTTGTACAAAAAGAATCTACCTGTAAACCTTATTGTTTTGTATCTAATAGAGTTTGATGTTATTTTGGGTATAGATGGGATTTCCATTTATCATGCTAAGATTGAATACAGAATATAAAGAGGTTTCTTTTCCGAAAAAAATTCAGTTTGTGTACAATAATGAACCATTACTTTTGATAACATATCAGGAAGCTGAGAAACTAGTAAAAGAATGAAATGAATGTTACCTTGCACATATTTTTAAAAACAATGGAAATGGTCAAATTAATTATGTTCTAGTGGTAAATGAGTATCTTGATGTTTTTCCTGATCAGCTGTCTGGTATAATACCCAATTATGAATTTTAATTTTACTGTTGAATTAGTTCCTAATGCTAAGCCAATTTCAAAACCCCCTTATCGAATAGCTCAAATGAAACTTTTAGAGCTAATGAAGTAATTGCAGGAGTTATTAGATAAAGGATTCATTTGAACTATTACCTCAACATGGGGTGTTACTGTCTTCTTTGTTAAGAAGAAATAAGGTTCATTGAGATTATTCAATGATTATAGAGCCTTGAATAACATATTTATTAGGAACAATTATCCTTTTCCTCATATTGATGATTTTTTAATCAGCTCCAGGGAGATCAATATTTTTCAAATATTAACATGATGTCGGGGTACCATCGGTTGAAAGAAAATGAAGAATACATTCTGAAGACTGCATTTCATACTAGATATGACCCTTATGAATTTTTAGTTATGCCTTTTGGGTTAACCAATGCACCTGCTATATTCGTTGATTTTATGAATAAAATTTTCCTTAAGTTCTTGGATATGTTTTTGGTTGTGTTTATTGATGAAATTTTGGTATATTCTAAAATTAAAGAGTAGAATGAATTTAATTTAAGGGTTGTATTGAAAACCTTAAAAGAAAAGAAATTGTATGGAAAATTTAGAAGGTGTTAGTTTTGGTTACAAAAAATTTTATTCATTGGTCACATTTTTTCAAAAAATGGATAACTATTGATACTATTAAAACAAAAGTTGTTAAAGAATGGACAAGACCCACAAATATAACCCAGATTCGTAGTTTTCTTGGTTTTGAAGTCTAATATCGACGGTTTATTGAAAACATTTCATGGTTATCTAGCCCACTGACTTAGTTTACTCGAAAATGTGTTAAGGTCATCTGGAAAAAATAATGTGATGGTTGTTTTCATTAATTTAAAATAAGATTGGTGAATGATCCGGTTTTTTCATTAACTTTTAGAGATAGTGAATTTGTTATCTACAATGATGCATCGTTGATTGGACATGGTTGTGTTCAAATGTAGAATGATAATGTAATTTCTTATGCTTCAGATCAGTTGAAAACTCATGAGTTAAATTACCCTACATATGATTCCAAATTAGCTGTTGTTGTTTTTTACTATGAAAATATGGAGGCATCATTTGTATGGATAAAGTGTGAAATATATATTGATCTCAAAACTTTGAAGTATATATTCACTCAGAAACTATTAAACATGAGATAGAGGAGTTGGATAGAATTAATCAAGGATTATGATTACATGATCCATTAGAATATTGGAAAGGAAAATAACATGGTTGATGCTTTGATTCAAAAGAGTAATGATACATTAACCATGCTACATTTGGAATGAGATCCTTCGGTTTTTGATTTGATGAATTTTGGATTGGATGTTTTTTGTGCGGGGAATTTATCTGTTTTGTTTCAGGTGGTAGTGAAATAATCTCTATCAAATACAATTATACAAGCATAAAAAGAAGATAATGGGTTACAGAAATAGGTAGAATTGGTTCAGAAGGGTAAGTTACATGAATTTTACATTGATAAAGAATGTTTTTTGGGGTTTGGAAAGAGGTTATGTGTGCCTTGTGATTCACAGTTGAAGAAATAGTTGTTATGTGATGCTCATAGTTCTCTATTTTTAGTTTATCTTGGTAGTATTAAAATATACAAAGATATTTGGGAGTATAACTGATGGGATGGAATGAAAAGATATATTGCTGACTGTACTGTGAAGTGTTTAACTTGTCAACAGGTTAAAGAATAATTACAGTTACCAAATGGGATTCTTCATCCTTTTCCAATTCTATAATGTAAATGGGAAAATGTGTCCATGGATTTCTTAGTGAGGTTACCAAATATTTCTCAAGGTAACAATGAAATTTGGGTTCTTGTTGATTGACTGAATAAATCTTATCATTTTCTTCCTATTGAAGATACTCTGTCTCGAGATCCACTTTCTTGATATTATATTATAGAAATATTCAGGTTACATAGAGTTATACTCTTCATTGTATATGATCATGATCTTAGGTTCACTTATAACTTTTGGAAGCCTCTAGAATTCATTGGGTGCTGAATTAAATTTTAGTACAACTTTTTATCCGTAATCAGATAGGCAGTCAGAATGAACAATTCAAGCCATAGAATATATGTAATGTGCTTGTTCAATGGATTACCAGGGATGTTGGGACCAACATATTTCTTTGGTTGAGTTTTCTTATAAAAATAGTTTTTATTCCATTATATAGATGACACTATTTGATGCATTACGTGGAAAGTGGTGTCGTACTCCATATTTTTTGGATGAAGTAGGTGAAAGGAAGTTTATGGGACTAGAATTGGTAGAAGAGATGGAATAAAAAGTTAAGTTGATTCAAAATCACATGAGAACATCTCAGAAAAGGTATCAAAGTTGTGCAGATAACTGGAGGAAGGATTTCTCTTTCGAGGTAGGTGATCATGTATTTCAAAAAGTTTCTCCATGGAAAATTGTGATTCTTTTTGGTAAAAAGTGAAAGTTGAGTCTGAGGTTCATTAGACTCTATGAAATCCTGGAGAAAGTTGGATCAGTTTCCTATAGAGTGTATTTACCTCCATGTTTATCATAGGAACAAAATTTGTTTTCATGTTTCAATTTTGAGAAAGTATATGTCGGATCCGTATCGTGTTTTGAGTACTAAGGTTGTTTAGTTGGAAGAGAATCTTTCATAAGAGGAACAACTAGTTGAGATTTTTGACCACAAAGAGAAAGTGTTGTGAAATAAGGAAATCTATCAGGTAATGGTTTTGTGGAAAAACCATATGATTGAAGAGTAATCATGAGACTCTGAAAATTCTATGAGGGATAGATAACCCCACTTATTTGATAAGTGGATATTATTGCGGGGACACAATTATAAAATGGGGGGAAAGATGTAACAAAACAAGTATTTATATATTAAAACATTTTCTTTTAAATTATTATTTATGAATAAAATATTATTTTTACAATAAATGGTATGTTTTTTCCAGTAACATACTCAGCACACAAAAACAAGTTTCTTTGAAATCTTAAGTTGCACATAACATTGAGTTATACTGAAAAATAATAGAATAATATTATTATTTTAAATGGTACATAATGCCTAGCCGTTTTATTGGTGAGAATAAATAGAACTAACCATATTATTATTAAACAAGTTTTTAATTTTTTTTACCTTTTTCAAATAAATTTAATAGGCTTAAATGGAGAATGAATTCAATTTTATACCTGAAATACTCTAATAATTTTAAAAGATTGGTTTACCACCTTTTGATGGATAATATTTTTAAATATATTTTTTGTCTCTTTTATATGATCCATTTGAAAAAATAAACTTCTTATTTATAAGAGGGATAGAAAAATTTACATTGGATAATTTTTTTGTATTTTTTGGATAATGTTCATTTTTTAATGATTAGTTAAAAATACTGCATTTTAGTCAAAACTATTGTTTCATATGATTTATTTATACTGTTAGATTATCTTTTTAATTATTTTTAAAGTGTAAATAAATATTTTTTTTATCATTTAATCCAATTTTGGTCATTTTAAGTGATTTCAGATTTTAAATGGACATAAACACAAGTAAGTCTTTTGGTTGTTTTTACTTCTTAAAAACACACTTTTGGTTTTGGAAATGGGATTTAATTTTAAATTAATATTAGAAATTTCATTGTTTTGTATTTGAAAAAATGGATTTTAAATTTGGAATCAGGAGGTATAAATTGTGAAAATATGAACCTTTTATTTTTACACATTATGAATAGTAACTTCAGTAAATATTTTATTTACAGTGGTTAAAGGGTAAATCTAGTACATAAAGTTAAAAAATAATGTTATAATAATATTAAATTACCCTAAAACATGTCCGAACACTATTGGATGATATATTTCAAACCATGGAAATACTTGGGTCATTTTTAAGACCCCATGGAGTCACTTGTGTGTGAAAATGACATTTAATTACATTTAATTTATAGTTACGGAAAATATAACCAAAACTTGTATCTTTTAGTAAAATAATTTTTATATGGAGTTATATAAGTTATATAAATGATTATAAATATTCATTATATATCTAAAATGGTTTCCTATATCATGGTATTTTATTTATAATTTGTACACATCAGATAAATAAATATATTTATGACACATTGATGATGTAGTGATAACCTTATTGATGAATGATTTAAATAAATGAGATTATAATTATTAAAAAAATTATTTTTTAAACTTTTTATGCCATACACGAATTTTATGGATACTTATGACTTTTATTCTTTGAATTAATTAAAGTTTTTTTGGAAATAATCAAGTTTTTATAGATTTTTTAAAAGTCATGATATGAATAGTATATATATTGACATAAATGAGTTTTTTAAAACAAATAATATTTTCTTAAATGATATAATAGTCCTAAAAATATAAGATTCATCCAAATGAATTAAATAATTATGAACATATCATTAATCAACCACTTTTGGTTCAATTTTATTTTTATAGTAACAATATAAACCATATAGTATTAATATACAAGAAGACATGGTAAGAGTCAAATTAGTTAAATAAGTGTTAAAGCTAAAATATAATGTTAAAATTGAGACAAAAACATGTGTAAAACCTATTGTTTGAGAGGTTTTTGACCCAAAATAATCTTATCTTTGAAATAAATGACGTTGGGTCCTTTTGAAACCGAAAATCAATTGATAATAGATTAATATTTCAAGATATTCCTTAAGTTCCCCTCCCCCCTCCTATAAAAGGACACCACCTCTAACCCTTACTCACACCTCTCAAAGCCCCTTGTATTGTACAAACTCTACCCAAATAATCTCCCAAAATCCCTCTATTACTCATATATACCTTATCTTATGCATAATAAAATTCAAGAAATCGTTTTGGCTCAAATCAAAGGGAGTGACACGTTTTAAGATTTAGTGTGTTCTCTAAAGTTTCTTTCCATTATTTAACTTCATCATTACCTATTATTTTCTTATTCTTTGATTACATAACAAAACTAGTATCCTAATTTTACTAGGTTGTTTTTATGATAAGTATTCTAATTTCATCTACACACACCTCCATCTAATGTATTTAGAACATATTGTTTTTGTATACGGCGAACTACTGCCTCATTAAATGATAATTGTTCAATTTTACCCTACCATCTCTCATGGAGTCTATTATGTTAGAAAAAAATTATATATGATATATATTATATTAATTTTGTCTCTATGATTATTTTTTATTTAAATAATACTTTTAATCTTTCCATAACGTGTAAATATTATAATTTCATTTGAGGAAGTGTGGACTACTGCCCCCTCAAAGTTATATGACTCTTTCATACCATATATGGAAAATATAAAGGATGTAATTAATAATATTATATAACATATATAAAATATGATATTATACAATTATTATAATATACCTATGTATCATTTATTTTTAATTACTTTAATTATCAAAAATAAATGAAAGTAGTGTTCATGCGTACGTATGACTTACCATCTCCATGAACGATACATTTCATTTATTTTCTCAAAATGATATGTACTAATATAAATACATACATATTCAGGATATATATATATATATATATATATATATGTGATATTTAAATCAATAATATCATTCTAGAGATAAGGTAATTTTTACCACATGGACAATATGTAATTATAACAAGTTTATTTTTTACTCATGTATCAAATATCAACAAAACAACCAATATTAACTTAAATAATTATGTAATGTTTATAACATGGTAATAAGTGATATAAAAGGTACAATAAACTTGAAAAGGGTTCTTAATAAATTAGAAATTATCTTAATTTATCATTCAGGAAGAACAAGGAACATACATGACGAGTCAGACTCATGGTAAGGGACTTCATATCAATCTCCTTTCATTGAGGAATATATTGATTTACACACGACATTCCTTTATACAGTGTATAAACCCATTTCAATTTTCATTTCATTAAATGGGAATCCTTTTCCTATGAACCATTTTACTAAACGACAAAAGGAATGTTTTTTTAACGTACGTGGTAACAACGACTTTTCTGCCATCGTGAGTAATATTTGATATTTTTCTTTCTTAACAAGTCATAGTGTTTTTAATATAAAAATAAATACCTTATTCCCTTTTTACATATTTTGGTATTGAAAATGGTTTTGAGAAATCATTGATTATGTCAATATATTGAAATGATATATTGTTATTGCAGTGT
Organism: Viscum album; assembly: GCA_963277665.1. Lineage (NCBI taxonomy): Eukaryota > Viridiplantae > Streptophyta > Magnoliopsida > Santalales > Viscaceae > Viscum > Viscum album. The sequence continues at coordinate 612,779,779 of OY728130.1, forward strand.
GGAAATGTTATCTTTCTATTATGCTTGTTTTATGTGTTATGAATATGTTATGGTTATTGGGAATTGTTTACATATACGGGTGGCTCTGGGATAATACTAGGGCGGGTAAGCCTGATATAGTTCTCTAATGCAAGGGGTAACATGATAGACATAAATGTTAAGGTTTATCCTAAGAGATTTAGAGATTATGTTGTGATGGTTATTCCAAACGTAACTCCCTACATAGCTGTGAAAGCTAAAATGTAAGTATGTTATGGATGCCACTAGTTACCTTTATGATTTATGATTTATGATTTCTATGTGTTATTCATAAATATTATTATTTCATGAGGTATGTTAAAGATAATATGATTTATGATCGAAAAATATGATCTCATTTATTTTTATGTATTGATGGGATAATGTTTTCTTTTCTTATTTTATAACCCTTACTGAGATTTTGATGATCATCCCATGTTTTTGAAATTTTTTCACAGGGTACTGAGTATAAGTTTCTACGTGTAATATTCTACTTGTTATGTATATGTTATGACTGAATTATCTAAATATATAAACATGAAAATATACTCAATGTGAATTACTAAATTAATTCAATAATTATGTAATGTTTAAGGATGGGGCCTTATAGGAGGACCCTAGGAATACCCCTATCACATTTGAGGAAGGAATATCCACCACCATTGATGAGATTAGGAAGATAAATTTAAAAACATAAAAAAACCCAAAACCAACTATGATTAATGACTCTATGACTCTGTTATAGAAATGTACAGACCCGAAACTTGACGTACATTGACATTACATTACATTTGCGGAATACTTAGTACATAACAAAAACACACACACAAGGACCGTAATAGTTTAGTGTCTTTGGAAACTCGGAACGTAATCTTCTAATAATGGTGAAAGATCATCAACATCTCCCTTAAAGATCTTCCCTTTTTTTCTTACCTAAAACCTTTCTTTATATCCTAGGGAAAAGAAAACATAAAAGTGTGAGCTCAAATGCTCAGTAAGGGTAAAAAAAAGAAATATCAATCACGTCGTATACACAAGAACATAACTTTTGGAAATCTTAACCTGCAAAAGAGATCATAATTTCATAACATAGGATAAATCATGGCAGTGAAATGTAATCACAATAATCATAACTTAAAACATTAAACTTTTTGGAATGCACACATAATTATAGGGAATCATTTCGTGTTAGTCAAGACTCATTTCCAAGACTATCTTAGTGGACAAAGTCCCTTTCTAAACCGAGTCACCCTCGTTTCAGTCCTGTTTCACTGAACCGGTATAACCTACCATTCTAGCCATGTCTATCTCATGAGATATAAAATCTTTACCCAATGCATTGGAGGGAGATATAGGTCCCACCCATCTCATAATGATGCCATTTTTATGTGTGCCACAAAATCATAAATCATACATCATTGCATAACCCATGTAATAAAAATGGGAATCTTAAACATCGTGACATCATAAAACAATTCATATAAGATAAAGGAATTCATAAAAACATTTCCATCACAACATAATCAAATCAATGTAATAATAGGGATAAAAATATAACCCTTTATTATCGTATATGGAAAATAATTTTGATAAAACACTTCAACTTTATTCTTGAGGAAAATATCCTTTCTACTTCAAAAACACTTTGCCTTTCTTAACATGTCATAAAATTTTAAACTAAAAGAAGTTGATTAAAAATAAACTTGAAAACTTGTAAATGAAGATTCTTGGAAATTTTGTTTTAAAAGTCCATTCATGCCATATAATTTAAAAAAACATTCTTCTCTAACTTTTGTCAGAAAAGTCAAAAAGTACCTCGTACGAAAAATGACAAAAGATTCCTTTCATATATTTTACTAAAAACTCACCGAAGGGTAAAATTAGATTTAAATAATTGTAGGTGAATGGAAATAATATTACATATTGAGGAAACATGTATGTGGATGATAAAATACACCCCAGTAAATACCAAAGTATAAACAATCTCGGATAAAAATGAGATTGTGACATTTTCCCTTACCTTAGGTCCGATTTGCTTCGTAAGTGTCCAAACCTCCTGTATAATGATTTTAATAATGTCATTGACTTATTAAAGAATCATATTCATTGTTATGATATCATATATGGTTCACTTATGACTTTATATTACCCGTTCTTTTGTAAATTCCATGTTAAAGAGCGTTTTGGGAAAAATTGTTTCATTTGTCGTCCTTGTTTTGACTTGTAATTATTCATATGATTACTTAGATCATGATTACTTAATTCCAGAATATAAAACATTATTTATATATATATATATATATATTCAGAATATACATTTATATAATAAATCAGTAAATGGAAAGAAATACACTGTTCATGGAGACGGTAGGCCGTACGTACGCATGAACGCTATTTTCTTTTCCTTATTGAGTTGAACGGAATTAAGTAGATGACATACATATATATACACATAAATCCAGTATCATTATTATGTCATATATTTCATGATTACTTATTATATATACTTTATAATCATTCATGAATGGTTAAAGTGGAGAATGAATCTCATCGCGTCGTGGAGACGGTAGTCCGTACGTACGCACGAGCGATGATATCGTTCTCATGATCGTGGGAATGTATTGGAGTGTATGTATACTATTTCAGAATCAATATCACTTTAAAATAATAATATATAGTTATTATTTACACCATTATACCCATCCAAGTAAGGTGATGGTGGAAAATAGATTTCACCACGGCGTGGAGACGGTATTCCGTATGTACGCATGCACGGTGATTTTGTTTTCCGTAGGATGGATAGATGGTGAAATAGGATTGTTTCATACTTATAATAAAATATCAGTATATGAGTTATAATGATGTTATTAATTCATAATGAAACAACCTAAGAAGAAGAAGTGGAAGAAGAAATAAAGGTGAAAGAATCGGTAACGGAAATTACCTTTTCTTTGAAGGGCCTCTTTGAGATCTCCTTTTAGGGCACTAAAATTGGACTTTGAGGAAGACCAGAACCTCTAGGATGTTTCTAGGGAAGTTGAGAAGATAATTTTTCAGGGGTTGGCAGAGCTTGAAGGCTCAAAGTGGTGTGAGGAAGAGAGGGAGGAGGTTCCCTTTTATAAGGGAGGAGAGAGGTACCTTTGGACTAACAAAAAATATTTTTTTATTATAAAGTCAAGTTCGGTTTTAAATAGCTCCAAATTGATTTATTTCGAGGATAAGGTGGGGATGGGTCGAAATCCTCTCATCCAATAGAATTTAGACAAGTTTAGGTTCCTATTTTAACCTTATCATTTAGATTTAACATTAAGTTAAATAATTTTACTTTTACCGTGTCTTCTTGTGTTCTTAAACTATAAGGTTAATAAACTTACTATAAGAAGAAAAACGAACCCCAAGTTGTTTATTATTAATATATATATCCTTATATAAGTAATTTTGTTGAACCTTATATTTTTAGGAATTAAATAACAATTAATAATATAATATTTGTTTTAAAAACTAATTTATGTCAATTTTGACACTATTTGGTACATGATTTTTATGAAATTCATAACAGAATGATAAGTTCAAACCAAGTTACTTATATCAACAATAACATGTCATATTAACCTATAAAATTAATTTAAGTCATAAAAAGCCTCAAATTACATTTATTTGGGAATTTATAACATCAATTATGTCAATATTTCATTAATAAGACAATTACTGCATCATCTTTGTGTCATAATAAATGATAATTATTTAATCCCTAAAAATTCTAAATAAATTCCTATGATGTAGAAAATTGTATTATCTTTCTGGAGACTATTCATGTTCGACGTTTCATGAAGTTTATCACAAAAGTAAAATTATTATACTTATAATATTTAAGAAAGTGACATGTTGTCACATTCTTTGGTTTTAATAATAATTAAATTATTTTCATGGAAAAAATTCCATAAAATGAATCTAATACGACCCTTATGTTATATGGTTCTACTGTTAGCCATCCAATAGGATTTTTCCAAGTGTTAGGGTAATTTTATAATCTTATATTTACCCTTAATTACCCGATTTACCTTTAACTATAGTAAATAAAATTTACTGTAGTTACTATTCACAATGCCCAAAAATAAAAAGTAGCTTATTAACATAATTTGGAATCACTGATTCCAAATATGGAATCCATTTTTACAAATTCAATACACAAAAGATGCATCAATTAAATTAAAATTAATCCCGTTGTCGAAAGAAAATGGGTTTTTCTTTAAAACATTGCAAAAGATTGAATTGATTTAACCTACGAATTCAAGGTAAAATCAATGATAATTACATACATTATATTAAATTGTAAAAATATATTCTATTTATACTTTAAAACCATTCAATATTATAACTTAACCACATAAGATATTACGATGAAAAAAGTTGTTTTTAATTAAAATATAGCGTGTTTTTACTATTCATGAAAATATGAAAGTTATCGGAAAAATATCAAAACTTTATCTAATGAAAATTTTTATATCCTGATTCAAAAGAAGAATTTTATTTTGTCAAATTGAACATATAAACATTTCAAAAACTAGATTAAAATTGGGTGCACCATCAAAAGGCGACAAAACTGCATTTTTTGAAAAATACTTATTTTACCCGAAACATTTATTGTGTTCTTATACCATGTTCTAGAAAATGTGTAAGATGAATAATAATGTTATAAAATTCAAAATTTAGTTAATACTATTCATAACGGCTAGTTCATGACAATATTATAATAATATATCGTTGTTTATTAAAACCCGGTATTGCGTACAACACACGCTATCGAGGAAGGTTGTGATTGCGTGTAATGCAAGCCAAGTCAGGGTTACGTGTTGTGAAAGAATCCTTCATTGTTTCGTATAACAGAATCCAACCATATTTCATTTATACATTGAATATATATATATATATACTCAATGTTGCGTAGAATAACTATTATCAAAATTGTGTGTAACACGATCCAAGAATAGTGTTGCGTATACTGCAAGCTAATACGGTGTTGCGTATAGCGCAAGGTAATCTTGGTGTAGAATAAAACAAAATATATTAATGAAATTAAAAGAATATTTTTCATAAAATCTCAGGGTGTTACATTCTACCCCCCTTAAAATGAATTTCTCCCTCAAAATGCGTCGGGGTTATAAATGGTTTACTACTCGAAAGTTTGTTTAATAGAAACCCACATCGTAAAAAGGAATACCAATACCAATTTTTAAAAACAAAAGTTTGAAACGTAACGGTTACCCAAATAAACTAATCATTGGGTTTCCACATAGGTGAAAATATGGATATGGAAGAGAAATCTAACCATCATGTTCTGATGGAGAGTGGTAGAGAACATGGCTATGGAAAATCCAACAATCACAAAGCCATAAATTTGTGATGATCTAAGGTACCATCTGATTCATCAGATATAAGAGCACTAGGACAACATTTTTTGGTTTTCAAGATCATTTCTCTAAAGTTGAAAATTTTGAATTAGAAGAAATACTTACTTGATTTTGGTACAATCTCACTGTTGTTCGTGCTTTGAACAATTTCCACTTCATCTATTAAAGAAATGAAGTTGAATTTGTTATTCGTGAAGTGTTAACACATCATGTGATAGAATGATGGGTCATTCCATCTGTTTCAAACAAAAGTTTAGCAATAGTTAGCAAATATAAATAAGTCCGTCTTTGGTGAGGTTAATCATATACGATTCCAAAAATGAACTTATACTTCATATATCATATCGCTTAATAAAATAAAACTAGTTTCTACTAACCAGGGACTTCCTTTAGGCCAGTGGTAGGCAATAAAGGCCATTCGCACTTCGGTTGTGGGTTCGATTCCCACAGCCTTGTCCGACACGATGGGCTATCGCCCGTCTTGCAGGTTGTCCTTTTTCTAAAACTACATTACTATAACATCCCATAAATAATATAGAGAAAAACTTTTATCCTTAAACTAACTTATATCCAACATAATCCATTCGAATCTTTAGGCTTATCCATAATACTGCAGTCCACTCTCATATTATAGTGAAAACGATTACCAGATATTTCATATAACAAGCATGTTAATTCTTTCGTTGATCCCCATATATCATAAGATATGTCTTTTTGGTCACATTCCAAACATTCAAAGGCCTTAATCATGTATTCTCTTGAAAAATGAATACCCACTGAATCTTAGTGAAAACATGAATGCTGTCAAAAGTTAACTCTTTCCACATACCAAAATCTAAAAAAATTATATATACTCAAACCATGATATAACCTTCTCCTTATATCAGTCGTGAGCTCATGAATACTATCAAACATTTAATTTTCTTCTTATCCCTTCATTATGCGCATATCATCTACTTTCCAAAAATATCTGAATAACATTTCATGGTTACTAGTACCATTAATTATACACTTTGAAAACTTAGGAAAGACAATAGTGTAACAATCCTTAGATGTCTCTTTATTCCATAGTACAATGAGATTACTTATACAACATTACACTTGATAAACATGTAATCATTCCACTACCTTCTTAAACCATTGACCGAGCTTCAACAATTCATTCATCTCACATATCATTTGTAGTCTCTTCATCATCATCAACATAAATACTACCCATACGACCATACTGATTCTCTTCATGAGACTTTACCTTAGGGCATTGGTTTGCATAATGCCCGTACATTCCACATTTAAAACATTTAACCATTGTTGATGTCGTAGCAATACCATTATCCTCATCCCTGGTGTTAATTGAACCTTTTTCTTTGCACTTACTGGCTTTGTGTCCTTCTTTTTCACACCCAAAGCATCTTCCAGTTTCTTTGAAACATTCTCCTTGATGCCTCTTCCCACTTGATTTACATAGGGGAAATTTAACTTTCTTTCCTCAATGATCATCATGAAACTCCATCTTTCTCTTATTAGCCGAGTCATGAAACTTACAAAATTTTACTTTATTGATCATATTATGAGATTTCTGATTCGGCATAATAATGATGTTTGGACTTCCAAATCCCATTTCATTTGGTTTCTCATGAAGAATATCAGTCCATTTTCCATCATATCCTCCATTATCGTGAATCATCTTGTTTCCAGACATTTTCTAAAACCCAAAAAGAATAGTGGTAGAGGAAAAAATCATGCTAGTGAAAACAACATAATAAAGGGGGAGTACCCTCAATATCTAACATCTTAGGTTAAATTCTAAGATCGTTAGCGCAATTCTAGGACTATAACCTATACGTATACTTAACCTTAGAGACATCCCTAGACATACCTTAGAAATATATCTAGGGATCTCACTAAAGTTCTCGCATCCTAGTTTCCAAACGTTGACTAAACCTTTCCTCTGATACCAACTATAGAGACCCGAAGCTTGACGTACATTAAAATTACATTACATTTGAGGAATACTTAGTACATAACAAAACCACACACACAAGGACCGTAATAGTTTCGTGTCTTTGGAAACTCAGAACGTAATCTTCTAATCATGGTGAAAGATCTTCAACATCTCCCTTAAAGATCTTCCCTTTTTTTTCTTACCTAAAACCTTTCTTTATATCCTGGGGAAAAGAAAACATAAAAGGGTGAGCTCAAATGCTCAGTAAGGGTAAACAAAAGAAATATCAATCACATCGTATACACAATCACATAACTTTTGGAAATCTTAACCTGCAAAAGAGATCATAATTTCATAACATGGGGTAAATCATGGTAGTTAAATGTAATCACAATAATCATAACATAAAACATTAAACTTTGTGGCATGCACACATAATCATAGAAAATCATTTCTTGTTAGTCAAGACTCATTGCCAAGGCTATCTTAGTGGACAAAGTCCCTTTCTGAACCGAGTCACCCTCGTTTCAGTCCTGTTTCACTGAACCAGTATAACCTACCATTCCAGCCATGTCTATCTCATGAGATATAAAATCTTTACCCAATGCATTGGAGGGAGATATAGGTCCCACCCATCTCATAATGATACCATTCTTATGTGTGCCACAAAATCATAAATCATACATCATTGCATATCCCATGTAATAAAAATGGGAATCTTAAACATCGTGACATCATAAAACAATTCATATAAGATAAAGGAATTCATTAAAATATTTCCATCACAACATAATCAAATCAATGTAATAATAGGTATAAAAACAGAACCCTTTATTATCATAGATGAAAAATAATTTTGATAAAACACTTGAACTTTATTCTTGAGGAAAATATCCTTTCTACTTCAAAAACACATTTCCTTTCTTAACATGTCGTAAAATTTTAAACTAAAAGAAGTTGATTAAAAATAAACTTGAAAACTTGTAAAGGAATATTCTTGGAAATTTTTTTTTAAAATTCCATTCATGTCGTATAAGTTAAAAAAACATTCTTCTCGTACTTTTGTCGGAAAAGTCAAAAAGTACCTCGTACAAAAAACGAAAAAAGATTCCTTTCATATATTTTACTAAAAACTCACCTAAGGGTAAAATTGTATTTAAATAATTGTAGGTGAATGGAAATAATATTACATATTGAGGAAACATGGATGTGGATGATAAAATACACCCCAGTAAATACCAAAGTATAAACAATCACGGATAAAAATGAGATTGTGATATTTTCCCTTACCTTAGGTCCGATTTGCTTCGTAAGTGTCCGAACCTCCTTTATAATGATTTAAATAATTTCATTGACTTATTATAGAATCATATTCATTGTTATGATATCATATATGGTTCACTTATGACTTTATATTACCCGCTCTTTTGTAAATTCCATGTTAAAGAGCGTTTTGGGTAAAATTGTCCGTGTTTTGACTTGTAATTATTCATATGATTACTTAGATCATGATTACTTAATTCCAGAATATAAAAAATGATTTATATATATATATTTATAATATACATATATATAATAAATCAGTAAATGGAAAGAAATACACCGTTCATGGAGACGGTAGGTCGTACGTACGCATGAACACTGTTTTCGTTTCCTTATTGAGTTGAAAGGAATTAAGTAGATGACATACATATATATACACATAAATCCAGTATCATTATTTTGTCATATATTTCATGATTACTTATTATATATACTTTATAATCATTCATGAATGGTTAAAGTGGAGAATTAATCTCATCGCGTCGTGGAGACGGTAGTCCGTACGTACGCACGAGCGATGATATCGTTCTCATGATCGTGGGACTGTATTGGAGTGTATGTATACTATTTCAGAATCAATATCACTTTAAAATAATAATATATAGTTATTATTTACACCATTATACCCATCCAAGTAAGGTGGTGGTGGAAAATATATTTCACCACGGCGTGGAGACGGTATTCCGTACGTACGCACATGCGGTAAATTCGTTTTCCGTAGGATGGATAGATGGTGAAATGGGATTGTTTAATACTTATAATAACATATCAGTATATGAGTGATACTTTTGTTATTACTTAATAATGAAAAAACCTAAGAAGAAGAAGTGGAAGAAGAAATAAATGTGAATGAATCGGTAACGGAAATTACCTCTTCTTTGAAGCGCCTCTTTGAGATCTGCTTTTAGGGAACTAAAATTGGTCTTTGAGGAAGACCAGAAACTCTAGGATGTTTCTAGGGAAGTGGAGAAGAGAATTTGGCAGGGTTTTACCGAGCTTGAAGGCTCAAAGTGGTGTGAGGAAGAGAGGGAGGAGGTTCCCTTTTATAAGGGAGGAGAGGGGCACCTTTGGAATAACTAAAAATATTATTTTATTATAAAGTCATGTTCGGATTTAAATAGCTCAAAATTGATTTATTTAGAAGATAAGGTGGGGATGGGTCGAAATCCTCTCATAAAATAGAATTTAGGCAAGTTTAGGTTCCTATTTTAACCTTATCATTTAGATTTAACATTAAGTTAAATAATTTTACTTTTACCGTGTCTTCTTGTGTTCTTACACTATAAGGTTAATAAACTTACTATAAGAAGCCAAAAGAACCCCAAGTTGTTTATTATTAATATATCTATCCTTATCTAAGTAATTTGGCTGAACCGTAGATTTTTAGGAATTAAATAATAATTAATAATATAATATTTGTTTTGAAAACTAATTTATGTCAATTTTGACACTATTTGGTACATGATTTTTATGAAATTCATAACAGAATGATAAGTTCAAACCAAGTTACTTTTATCAACAATAATATGTCATATTAACCTAGAAAATTAATTTAAGTCATAAAAAGTCTCAAATTACATTTATTTGGTCATTTATAACATCAATTATGTCAATATTTCATTAATAAGACAATTACTGCATCATCTTTGTGTCATAATAAATGATAATTATTTAATCCCTAAAAATTCTAAATAAATTCCTATGATGTAGATAACTATATTATAGTTCTGGAGACTATTCATTTTTGATGTTTCATGAAGTTTATCACTAAATTAAAATTATTATACTTATAATATTTAAGAAATTGACATGTTGTCACATTCTTTGGTTTTAATAATAATTAAATTATTTTCATGGAAAAAAGTCCATAAAATGAATCTAATCCAACCCTTATGTTATATGGTTATACTTTTAGCCATCCAATAGGATTTTTCCAAGTCTTAGGGTAATTTTATAATCTTATATTTACCCTTAATTACCCGATTTACCTTTAACTATAGTAAATAAAATTTACCGTAGTTACTATTCACAATGCCCAAAAATAAAAAGTAGCTTATTAACATAATTTTTACCCACTGATTCCAAATATGGAATCCATTTTTCCAAATTCAATACACAAAAGATGCATAAATTAAATTAAAATTAATCCCCTTGTCGAAAGAAAACGGGTTTTTCTTTAAAACATTGCAAAAGATTGAATTGATTTAACCTACGAATTCAAGGTAAAATCAATGCTAATGACATACATTATATTAAATGGTAAAAATGTATTCTATTTATACTTTAAAACCATTCAATATTATAACTTAACCACATAATATATTACGATGAAAAAAGTTGTTTTTAATTAAAATATAGCGTGTTTTTACTATTCATTAAAATATGAAAGTTATCGGAAAAATATCAAAACTTTATCTAATGTAAATTTTTATATCCTGATTCAAAAGAAGAATTTTTTTTTTGTCAAATTGAACATATAAACATGTCAAAAACTAGATTTAAAGTGGGTGCGCCATCAAAAGGCGACAAAACTGCATTTTTTGAAAAATACTTATTTTACCCGAAAATTTTATTTTGTTCTTATACCATGTTCTAGAAAATGTGTAAGATGAATAATAATGCTATAAAATTAAAAAATTAGTTAATACTATTCATAATGGCTAGATCATTACAGTATTATAATAATATATCGTTGTTTATTAAAACCCGGTATTGCGCATAGCACACGCTATCGAGGAAGGTCGCGATTGCGTGTAATGCAAGCCAAGTCAGGGTTGCGTGTTGTGAAAGAATCCTTCGTTGTTTCGTATAACAGAATCCAACCATATTTCATTTATACATTGAATATATATATATATATATACTCAATGTTGCGTAAAATAAATATTATCAAAATTGTGTGTAACACGATCTAAGAATAGTGTTGCGTATACTGCAAGCTAATATGATGTTGCATATAGCGCAAGGTAATCTTGGTGTAGAATAAAACACAAGACATTAATGAAATTAAAAGAATATTTTTCATAAAATCACGGGGTGTTACAAGAAAGATATGTATATCATATTTCTAAATCAACATTAATATGTGTTCAGTTATAATTATACAAACAATCTCATTCTGAACCATGATGTGGCTACACACTGTATGGGCATACCTGATGACCATCAGGGTTTCAAGAGGGTTTCTAGGAGGATTGACCACTCTAGTGCTACAAATTTAGTGTCAAAATGTGAAAAATTGATCAATGATAATTTCTTCGGGATATGAAATACCCACGATGGATCACCAAAGTTTTCACTCCCTATCATGAAAAAGAATGTGATGATTAGGGTCTTCATCGATTTTGGTGACCTTAATCAATATTGTCTCAAGGACTATTTCCTAGCACTAATCACCAAACTATTGATCAATGAGATTTATGGCTTCCAATATATTTTATTTATGGATGGGTACATAGGGTAAAATCAAATAAATATTGACCCTAACGATGATGAAGCTTCAACATTTAGAGAAATCCATTATATCTTTTTCTCTCTGGTCACACTATTTGGATTAAATAAAGCTAGTTATACTTATCAACGAGCCACTAATCAAATCATTAATCCCTTATTTGAAAGAATAAAATAATATTATAGTGATTAAGTAGTAGTCAGATATCAAAAATGATGTGATCACATCACCAACCCTCAAAAAATCTTCAACAAATTGTGATAGAACAATCCGAAGATAAATCCAATGTAATTAAATTTTAGGGTAACGTTATGGAAATTTATAATATTTTTGCAATGCCCCAATGATATTGAGCTTAAAACTAAAAAAACTAATAATATATTATTAATGTCACCCCGTAATAATTTCAAAGATATAAGTGGGATCTAAGGGAACCTAACCTCCATTCATAATTTCATAGACAACCTGGATTAAAAATCTCTCCCCTTCACCAATATAACAAAGGGAACCTTATACTGATGAGATGAGGATAGCCCAAAAGCCATTGAGAGTCTTCAGAAGTACCAATTGAACCAAATGATCTTGATTCCACTAATGGAAGGAAATACACTCATCTTATATGTGACTACCATTGAATGATCTCTTGGATCTCACCTCACAACGAAAAATGATCCATGGTATGGGAACAATCTCCACTACCAGATCTGAATGACAATGGGTAATTACAGCAGATACCTTGATGTCAAGAAGAAATACCTCACACTTATATTTTTAGTGAAAAAGATTAGGCATTTCCAATAGAACCATAAAGTCCACCTAATCTTTCGTAATGATCATATCAAGTACATACTTGGAATTCCTATATAGAATAGGCCTTTGGCCCGATGGGTGGATTTTTTTCAATAGTAAGACTTCTATTTTGTATCATAGAAAGTAGTGAAAGGAAATACCCTGTCTAATTTCTTTGCAGAATACCCCATTATATAAAGTATATTGGTGTACACAGAACATCCATATATTGAGGTTTTTTATGACCATGAAACTCCCCAGAAATGTGATATCTATTTTGATGTGAGATCCCAAAGTATTATCAGCAAGAGGATAAAAAATACAAAACTCAATCAGGTAGGTCTTGAGATCATGTTTTTTTTTCCAAGAAATATTTTTTTCCCCTTACTCTTTCTCATTATCCGAAGGTAGTATGAATAATGAGGCCAAATACTAAGACCTCATCACTGGTTTGGAACTAGCCCTACCATTGTAGATATTCTACCTAAACATCAAAGGGTATTCTAATTTAAGTAAAAAGTATATCAATAGAGAATATTATTGAAAAAAAGATAGAATTTCCCCCTCTCACTGTATATGTTAGAGGACTAGAGGAAGAGTTCCTTTTGGAACCTACATAACAACTAGTAACGTGATCATAGAACACTTGTGTCGATGCACTAACTAAAACAACCCTAGTTCCAGCAAATGATGATCAGGAAAATGTAATATTTTTCATTATACACGAATGTATGGGTTAATTTTTTATTTTCTATGACATGGAGGAAATCAAGAAGGTCAACACTACCCCAATGCAAGATGAATCTATATCAACCTCCACAGAGATGGGGCCCATACTTGATTATCTATAAAATAGGATCCCCCATCATAGTGCTCTAGAGAAAAATAGATTTAGTGATGATTAAGGAATATTACCCACATGGATTGGAAAAATGAGAAAGAATCCCTCTATAAGAAAGGATTCGATGGAATCCACCTCAGATTCGTAGAATAAAGAGGGATTACTGTCATCAAGGAAGAAGTCCACACATGCTATTGTAGTTCTCAGAAATTTGGGACCAGACTCTCCAAATAAATTAAGGGGATTGGTTGCTACTGAAAAATAATGATACAATACTATGTGGAGTTCACCATGAAATTGCATGCATTCTAGATTCATGAAACCTTAATCCATTGACCACCATAATTTCTACATAGAGCTAAAATTTTCAATACATTTTCCATGTTCGGATTGGATGATGTGGGGCCATATCTCTTTTTCAAAGCTAAGCAGTTTAAGTACACCCCTACTAATACAGACTTCTTTTCCAAATGGACCAAGGAAATACCCACCAAGTATGTTATAACAAAGAATACCCTAAATATTTTCAAGTCTAATATTATCACTAGATTTGGAGTCCCTCATATGATAATGATGGAAAATTTCACCAATTTTTGTGCTACTGAGTTGATGAAATTATACCAGTAGTACAACATCATGTACTACCATTAATTCTACTATCATGTAGCAAAAATGAAAAAATAGAGTCTTTAAATAATACTATATTAGATATACTCCAAAATATGGTTCATAAGGACATAAATTCCTGGTCGGGAAATCTATTCCATGATTTAAGGACATATCCTACCTCCATGCATACTTTTACAAAAGAAAATCTATATTCATTGGTGTACGTAATCGATTTAATATTTCCCATAGAATTCCAGTTTCCCTCTCTTCTAATATCCATCTACGAGAAACTCTTAGATGAAGAGAAATCAAAAAATTGATTAGATGAATTGGATAAGCACAATGATAAAGTATTACATACACTACACAACCTCAAAGCCTCGTTATCAAAATTATATAATCCCTTATTCCTAGTAGTCAACTATTGCTAAGTCAGGACAATTTTCCACTAGATGTCATATAGTAGTTGGTGATCAAAGACACCGACCCCAAAATCATAAAAAAATCGGGTGAATGAGTTCCTCTTGTTATCAATGATTTTTAGGGGAGTCTCCATGATCAAGGAGTGAATATGATACCAGATTATATTGTGTCTTGTTTTGTCCTCTACGACTACTGGGGTTTATTCCTTAGAAGGGGGAATGAGTAGCTTAACTAAAAAATAATCAAGATAAGAAGTATCATATACTCTTCACCGAAATTATTCATCTTCCTTCACTCGTATTTAATGACCATATTCTTAAAATATATCTTATCCACTCATGGGATGGTCTTTACTAGGATGAGGATGCTTCCTCAAGGGCTCACTAAGATCTTAAATCAATTCCATTATTAGTACAACAAAGGTAATTTGTAAAGAAAAAGGTTTTTACACAATATGGACTACATTATCCATCACACCACCTAGGTTGGGTTCCACCCATGATCAGAAATAATTTTAAGATAAGCAGACAAGGGATCCAATGGGTGTAAAGATAATCTTGTCATTTGTATCTTCACATTCCAATATCAGCCAAATCGAGAAGATGATCCCAGGATGGTATTCCCCCTATATTCCAGCTAATTTAAGAGGATAAAACCTTTGAATGAAACTAAATTGGAGGGAAAATTGATAGGGGAATATAATTTGAAAATAATCATCTCTTCTAAACATACCAAGAGAACCCTGTATCAAATATTGATCTTGTATGATCATTAATAAAGATATTCACAACCAATTTTTCCAATTAGTCATCTTGGTGTAGGATAATGTGTAATTTTAAAATGATTAGATGGGATCAACATTTTAGAAACCTCATCAAGTCTTAGAGGCATCACCTCAATCCCTGAAATATTCAACAACTTGGGACAAAATGAGTTTTTAGGGACCTCATTTTTGTTAAGGTTTTTGAAGCAATGGAAATGATAATTTTTCCATCCAAATAAAAATAGAAAATGGTGACCGATACTATAGGTAATGTTTCATTATTTAATATGACCAATGATATGGTAGCGGAGAGAAAGAGTTGGTATGAAAAAATTAGAGGGTGGCCCTCTTCTAGTTGGCCTTCCATCACTAGCATGATCACTCAAATTCACAAGCGATCAACCTTATCTAAGAATATCTAGTAATTCTACATCATGGATAATAAGACCTCCAAATGAAGGCTTGGTCATATCTCTATTTTCATCTGGTAACCCCATGCAGATACTCTCCCACCTCAAGGATTTCCCTATATTAGCCTACGCTATACCAAAATAGCTAGGGAGGGAACCTATGAGGGTGTAATGTAGTTAGATGAGTTATGATATTGCAATGAATGAATCTGATTTCATCTTTAAAGTAGATAATCGATCACATATTCATCCCCTTATTTATTTTCCCTTTCAAAATGTTTAGGATGTCCCTCTTTGAGACTGGGGTTTGTGCAGGGTCATCCCAGACATCAATGATAGGAAAGAACTCATCGTACATCTACCAAAGTGAAGATATCCCAACCAATGAATAAATATACCAGAGTTAAATTCAAAATTCTCCCTAAGATAGATTAAATTAATTGGCGGTAGATCAGTAAAGACTATTCATTTTTTAAGATGATCTAATTTATGATAAAAGATGAATTGAGAAACCCATAGGACCACATAATGGTGAATGGAATATAACTAATAAATAAATATGAAATTTTCTGTCTCAATAATAATGATCATGGCCATTCATTATAGAAATATCCATAAGGTCATTGGTCTCCTATTTATCTCCATTAACATTTCATTTTATTGTTGGAGGTAAAAAATATGCTCGAACAACTCTAATTAATGAGATTTTGTGAGAAATCCCAACCATATAGACCCTAAGGGGATCTCTCCAGCATATTGTATGGAACTTGGGATAGTACCATGACAAATTTACTTCCATAAAAAATAATCATTTGAACATAATCTAGGTAATATGACAACTAGTGAGATGGAAGGTTGTAGTGAGGCGAGGGGATGACAACATCATCCAACAAAACTAATCAATATAAAATAATCCAATATTACTAGGGGAATATTTTTATTTTATATGGAAGATCCCTCTTAAAACCACATTCTAAGAATGTAATAAATACCTAGGTTCATCATTATGATTCTTAGAAAAAATTTCCCTTGAAATATCCATGATTTAATTCATATGGGAACCAGAATCCATCTTTATAAAAGAGAGAAATAAGTATTAGAAAAGTGAAAAATCCCATGAAAATAGATTTATAATTATGAAAACATCATGGAAATAATATGAACCATGAGGGGATTCATGACCACATGACCTCATACATATATCATGGATCGCGTAACCAATGAAGTATCTCACAATCACATATTCTATTGCAAGACTTTCAATCACGTGACCCTAAGATGGTCACGTAAAACACATAATGGTTGATTCATCACACAACTGAACCATAAGATCATTATAATACTACTTGATATCCACATATACTAATTCATGTGTCAGGTATTATGAAATTACCAAGAATTGATTCATGATTGGTTCGAATGAGTTCTGGAAAAAAGTAGCCATATAGCTTGAGCATTCAGTGATATCTCATGAAACATGCCTTTTAGTTAATTCTTTAAAATAGAACTTGTGATTGATTCTTATAGATTGGTTTTGAAAATGGAATCTTGTGATGAGTTATTTTGACGAGATTGCATGAAAGAAGCAAGAATGGGATCTTAGAGAGTTTAGTTGTCAGTTGAATGAGATGCTCCTTCATTCCTATTTATAGGTCTCTCTATGGAATACCAATGGTCACCCAAGACATGAATTTGAGACTAACGCAAATACTAAAGTAGGCATTTAATTTCCATAGAACCGTGATTGTGTCACTGAATACATTGATTCGGAGTGGGGGGGGGGATTTGTTGATGCTTTCAAAATGAGCATAAAAAAATCCAGATTGGAGAAAATAACTGAATTTTAGCTATTTTTTTCTACACATAACAAATGAATAGATGGAGTCTTACTTACAAGGAATTCATAACATTTATAATGAAATTCAATCACATGACCCTCAAAAAGTCATGAAATGGGATTATACACATTCTATGATCTTCTCTTGGTCCCATTAAGCCCCTATGACAAGTCTCCCAATTTCTGCAAAGGTATCCTGACAACCATTGATGATTATGTGAGAGATTCCAAGTGAGATCTTATGTGTCATGTGACTTTTCAATCGATGGACACATGAAAATCATCCAAAACCCCATATAAAATATATGAGGAGAAATTTGGAATCCTCATGATAAAATTAGGTACGTTGATCTTCATGTGATATGCTCATACAATCTGAAAGATATCGAGAA
Organism: Viscum album; assembly: GCA_963277665.1. NCBI lineage: Eukaryota > Viridiplantae > Streptophyta > Magnoliopsida > Santalales > Viscaceae > Viscum > Viscum album. Next base: position 612,797,991 of record OY728130.1, read on the forward strand.
TCCCCTAGGGACATGTCTATATTTTCACACCAATGTATGTGAGTGTGTCACGTTCATCATATGAAGGGACTCAAACACATTAATCCATACATATGATGTTCCTAAAGATCTAAAAATAATTGATGGGTTCTCCATGGAAATGGTCACATGTCACTGTGAGACCCATCATTGATCACACAACATATCATAGTGAAGAAGAATTGTTTTAAATAACAACACTCAAATGAATTTTTGTGATCATTTGTTCATCTAGAATAAGTATAGAAATAAAATGGGAAATAGAGGAATCATATTGTTAGGGGAAAGTATTCTAACCTTCCTACGAAAGGGGTCGTACGACCCATGAAATTACATTGATCATGTGATATCCTCTTTACATGTCAATATGATCCTGAAAACACCCCCTTGATAGGCAACCTTAGTATCATGGTACACCCTAAAAAAATTGTCTTCAAACATGTGAAATCCATTATATGGTTTTCCTGGTCTCTTGAATACTTTGAGACATGTCAACCTATTTTTTAAAGACTATTTCACATATCCACATGGATTTTTAATCATTTTCATTGTCTAGGGGAAAATAAAACATGGAAATAAAAGAACATTCTCACTATCATAGTCATCAGGCAGTTCCATGGACAACCTTTAGTATGGTCATGGAAGTCTATGACAACGAAATCCCTCCACTGACTCCTTCTCACATTTTTGAGATACATGGCATACAAGGAGACATACATCCCGGGTGGTGAGTCCAATAGATCCCCCTCAACAAAAAAAGTGAATGAACCTTGGGTGACTGCTACACATGTGTGCATGAGTGGGATTCTCAGAGCAACCTGTCACATGATCGCAATGGTATTAAACCCTTTAAAATATGTGGAATGACTCATGGGATCATGAATCATGAATATGTGATTCACATGATAACTCTATATATCATCTGAAGTACTTCTGGCATGCAGACTAGGTTATGAGAAGGTGGTCCCGCATGTCAATTGGGTCATAAAAAACAAAAAATAATCTAAAATTGAAAACATTGAGTAACATATTCAATAAAGGATTTAATAAAGACTAAAAAAAGATGGTATAATTATCTGAACATGGATACATTGAGATTTATGCACTTCATGTGACCAACAGAGATCATGAAACAACACCTAGACATGTCTACCTAGTCATTTGAAACTCTTTCGACATGTCACTTGGATCATGCGACATACCTTAGAAATTTTAACAAAATCATGTGATACCCACTGGGCATTCCACCGAGGACAAATGATATCCCCTAGTCTTGCAAGGAAAATATAGTGATGTCTTCCAGACATGTTTCCCATGTTATACGGTGATACCAGGGTATGCCAACCAAAGCTTGTGATGTCCTCTAGATGCACTACCCAAATCATTCAGTATCACCAGGAAAAGTCATCTTGATCATGTGATGTCCTCTAAAAAATCTAGATAGGTTATGCAACACCCTCAGGATAAGTTATCCATGATGATGCGATGACCACATGAAAAGGTAGTCCAGCCACACAACATCATCCTGACATGTCACCTTTGATCATGTGATGTCCTCCCAACATGCCATTAAGATCATGAAATGTCCTATGGAAAAGATAACTGGATTATTATATTTTCATTGAACATGTTTTCTAGGTAACTATACATGTCTATACATACTCAGACATGTCATACAGACACCCTAGAAGTGTCTAGAATACAATTTGGATATGTCAATGAGGTATCTATGGACTTGATAACATTTTCTGATGGATATATTTCGGAATACCACAAACTGATATATGAGAACTCTAATTCCTACCATAACAAGATATATAGGATACCTTTCTAAGGCCTAAGCTCTAATGGGAATCCACCTCAGTGTAAGTCTCTCGATTTTTACAATATTATAACCATCAGGATCCAATCTATCGCATTGTTTTACCCTTCTTCCTTATCCATCTGCAGGTTCACAAGCCAAATGAACTATGTGAACTCTTATTCCTTCCATGACAAAGATACATAGGAAACTTTTTTGAGGGTTTGTATCCAATGGGAATCTATCTTTGTGTAATTACATCTATTTCTCCAATATTATAACAATGAGAATCTAATTTCTACCATGGGATTATAGTTATTCCTCATCCGTCGGTGGATTGATAACTTGACTGAACTATGAGAAATGTGATTCCCGCCATAACTAGGATACATAGGACACCAGCATAATACTTGAGCTAGATGTCAAGTACCCCATAAAGTCCAACCCATTTAAAAATTCCCATATCCACAAGTAGTGAGATAGATTACTTATTATCCCATATTTCACACATTGAACATGGCTCACATGGGTTTAGGTATTTTCAATTATTATATAATTTTCATCATGAACCTCTACCAACTAGGGGAACCTCAGTGTGTAATACAATTTAGTGGCGTGATTTGACTATACACATACAAGGTAATTCACCGTAGAGTAAGTCCTAGTCGCATGATCAAACTACAAAGAATCGTATTCCTACCACAACCCAGATACGTAGGATACCTTCCTGGGACTTGAGGTCAAAACTCGATGCCTATGTTCCCTCATATACATCCTTCACACATGACCTTAAACTACATAGGTCCAATAAACTATATATGTTTTTATTCATATTACAAACTTGATATGTTGGATGCCTCATAAATATTAAATCTCATCCTTTAGATATTAATTGCCTCCCTGGATGGTATTAAAAACTGTAGTTCCTAGTTATATGGATTAAAAATATATGAAGCTACCCATTAAAAAGAAATGGATATAGAACCTTATATACATATAAATGGACACATTAATAGACCCCCCCCCCAAATTACACATTGAAGTGTTTATCACATGATCATTTTGTTAATGTAACTGGTCCCTTATCGAGATTAGGAAGAGATTCAGAAACATATCTTAAATCTATAAGAGGGTCCTAGAGTAGGCAAAACATACCTCTCTAAAAGGGTGTGATGATCTAGATTCCCCATCATCTCTAACATTATGATTTATTAAGTTTCATTGGATATAAAACCAGAAATGACCACATGCCATTGAAAATAGGGTATATATACAGTTACGGATGTGGGAACCATTGGGAGTTTCTATGAATGGAAAAAAGGGTGAACCTGAAATGATGAATTATGTTGAAAATTCATTACCCCCTACAATCAATAATCTAAAATCTCCAAAACTGATTATTCCAAATGAAGGAAAAATGGTGAACCCATTGTGAAATTATTTAGATATGAAATATCCTCATAGGTTAAAAAGGATAGACAACCTAGTAATTGTTAGACCATGTTTTTCCTTCTATGCATGTGTTGTTTACGACAATACATTATTTTAAATGAAATTATTTTTTTAATTATTCAAATTTTTATATTTTAAAAACTGACTTTTGAAGTGGAAATTATATTTTCCTTCAGAATTTATTTTACAATATTTTATTGGTATTTCTATTCATCAATTGAAAAATACCTTAATTATACTTATTTTATATTGGGAATATGATATAATTATGCAGTACCTATTTATTCTCTAGATGGTTTATGAATTTGATGAAAAGTTGTTTATGAAAACCATTAAATTTAAACACTTTATTATATGATGAATTAATGAAATGATTATGAATCATTATTCATTTCCATAGGTAATGCACATTAAACCAGTTTATTTTCCACGGGTTATGCTATGATAAAATTTTTATGAAGCACATTAACTTTATATGGTTTATGCTATGTTTAATGTTTTTTGAGCTTATAAAACACATATATATGATTTTTCTAATTTGATAGGTTGGAAAAAAATTAAATATCCCTCCAATAAATTATGTATTGATGGATATCATGTGAGTTAAATAGGACTAGAATAGGGAGGAAACCTAAATCAATAAAGGGAATTAATACACTATGATAATCTTGGGAGTAAATCTTGAATACTATTATGGTTTGTGGAGTGAACCCATTCCTCTATGATAACCACATAAATGAGACTTGACATTTAGGGGAATGATTTTCTATTCATATGTGTATATAACCAATCAATGCATTATATTTATGTTATACTCTCATGGATTATGTTCCATGATTATATTAAGATTCATGTCTAATAAACTTCCAGGATTTATTCCATGACTCATGTTTTTTGATCTATGATATGTAGGGTATGGTTTTTTATTGTTATTCTCTTGTTTTTATACCCTTATAATCATGTTATGTTAAAATATCCCTCATTTATCCTTACTGAGCTACTCATATCTCCCATTTTTAGGTTTAATTTCCCCATCTTTGGAATATAGTTAATAATTATGATATGTGAAAGAAATATTCTAGTTATGAAGAAATTATTTGGTGAAGATATAGTTCACTTATGATCAATTTATTTTTGTATTCGAGTTTCCAAATATACTTGAACTATTTGATTATTTCATGGATTATTATGTTATGTTATAAATATTCATCTATTAAGATGTGATATCTATGTATGAAACGTGTGGGTCGTCATATTTTGTATTAGAGAAAAGGAAGAAATACAATCCTTGGGAACTGTCACATGTGAATGATGGGTTAAGAATGGATCTATTTATAAGGGATTCATGAGGAAATGGATTCCACTATAAATAGTGGTTAAGTCCCACCTAGGAGGTGTATCCACCCATGGAGTGATCTGATGGGTACAAATTATTTCCAACTAGTAATAAATCCAAACCACTATAGTTTGGTATCAGAGAATTTTTAATGCCCCAACCCCAGCTTCCTAGGGTGACTATTTTGTTTTATTACATTGGCATGATCACTAGAAATAAAATCCCATAAGGACCGATTAGTTTAGTATCCTGAAAAAACTAGACACAAACATAAGTTTTTCATTACAACATGAAAGGAAAAGTAACACAGTATTTCCATTTAAAACAGTAATATATCCTAGAATATCCCTATAGTTCTGTCATAATATACATCCTCATATCATAGGGAAAATTAAATATAACAAAGGGGTGATCTCAGATGCTCAGTAAGGATAAACAATATAGTGGAAAATATCATAAATATGATTAAAATTTTAATGCATGGTATAAAATTGAAACAAAATCCTTTTAAACATAACCTTGAGCATAATATAAAAAATAATAATCAAATAATATCATTTAAACATTCACATGGATGTTCTACTATATGAATAATCCTATTTATTATCAACAACTAATCTCATAAAGAGGGAATGCATAATGTCGGACATCATAACCATACTATTAAGGAATCATGCCAAGACCATACAAAAATGGGTAAAAACCAAAACTAGATAGTCTCATGAGACATAACGATGCATCTATGGGATATAAAGGCCCCTTATCATTACATACTAATCCCAATGCATTCTTATTATGAAAGGGGTAAAACATAACCAATATAAAAATTTATATTAAAACCATCATGTTAAATCTTAATACATTAACCATAAAACATGAATGATATAAAAGTAGCACATCCATAATCAAAATCTTCATAAACCCTTCAATACAATATGATAGGTTTTATCATTATAATTAAACCTCAATTCAATATATTATCCAATAAAGGATGTTGATATAGATGAAAATGTTATAATAAAATCATTAGAAACTTATTTAGAGAATTGCCCATTTTATTGAAAATAGTTATTAAAAATGACATAAAATTTAAAAGAAAATGTTATCACAAAAAATAATCTTGTAATATTGTAATGGAATCTTCAAAAACATTATGTCATCACGATGGTTGAAAAATATTCTTTCACCGTATAAGTTAAAAAAACAGGTTTTTAGTACTTTTTCAAAAAAGTAAAACAATGTACCTCAAGAAGATAATGAAAATAAAAGATTATTTTAATAAAATAAAACATGGGTATAAATGTATTGAAAAAATTGTAAAATAATAGTAAGAATATTTTGAAATAGATTCTTCATAAACATGGACATGGTTGAAAAATATGTCCAAATAAATTTTTTCATAAAATTAATCCTGGATAATAAAGTGATTTTTAAATTAACTGTTACCTCAAAATCTCTTTTAGTCAAGTGTGTGTTTAACTCATATATAATTATTAAATAATTTTATTAAATTATAAAAATAAATTATTCATATTAATGATATCATATATGGTCCCCTTATCTTATTAATAATATTTCAATATTACTATTGTTTTGGGTGTTAACTGTTTCGTTTCTCAATGCATGTTTTGTTTTATAAGTCATGTTTCTAAAGCATAGTATATATTATATTCATATCCAGAATTATATTAAGTTCATAAATAATATATTTACTCATATTCAAAATTTTATAATCATTTTTGAATAGTTAATCAAGGAAAATGAATCTCATCGTGTCGTGGAGACGGTATGTGGTACTTACACACTAGTGACAATATTATTCCCATAATAATTAAATGATATATAATTGTATGGTATATTAATTATAAGGAATAATAATAATGTAATATTAATTATTTTTAATCATTGTACTTATCATTATACCCATCCAAATAATGTAGTGTTGAATAACAAATTACAGCACGATGTGGAGATGGTATGCTATACATACGCACACATGATGATATTGTTATTCATAGGATGGATAAATTGGGAAATATGGTTTTCCCATAATCATAATAACATATCATAATATATATGATACTATATTAGTACTTTATTATGTAAATAATATAGGTATAGAAAGTATAAGAGTAGAAATTGAATTGAACTGGTAAAACAATTACTTCTTCTTGGAGTATATCCTTTTGATTTGCACAAAAGGACTTATTATGATGGACTTATACCAAATGTATGGACTCCAAGATGAAGTGATGGAAGTTTTGGGGAGAATTGGATTGGGTTTGTAAGATAAAAAATGCTTTATAGGTGTGAATAAAAGAAAAGGAGGTGTTCCCATTTATAAGATAGGAGAGGGCACTTTTTGAAACTCCAAAACAATTAATTTAATATAAATTTATTTCAATTATAAATTGATCCAAAGTTAGATATTTAGAGATTAATATTACTTTGGGTGTGAATACACTCAAAAAATTATTTTTAGATATGTTTATATCACAAAAGTAACCTTATCCTTTGGATTTAACCCTTAGTTAAACATTTTATCTCTTACTGTGTTTACATGTCTTTTTATACTATAGGGTAAATATAGTTTCTATAAAAAGAAAAAATAAACCCAATTGTATCATTAATGAAATCATTAATACTATACATATTATTTGGGAAAACATTATATTTTTAGGACTTTTATTTCATTTAATAAAATCGTATTCATATAAACACCCCATTTATATCATTTTTTACACTATTAAATACATGAATTTTTATTAAGACATAACAACTTGATTTCATTGAAAAACTAAATTAACAATCCCTAAATTGTAAATGTAATACGTAAAATTATTTTATGGAATTAAATATTTAAAATTATATTTACTTTAATATTATTAATATCATTTAATTGATTCTTCCTTTAATAAATCAATTGTTGCATTGTCTTTGTGTCAACATTTAATTTAATTATTTATTTAATAAAATTATAAATAAATTACCATTATATAGATAAACATTTTATCTTCCTAAATTATATTTATATACAACCATATCACTTACATAACCACATATTAAATATTGTATATTTATTAAAACCAGAATATGAAATTTTTAACTCTTCATTAAATAAAATATAATAAATGTACTAATCTAACATAAGTGTATTAAGAAGGACTTTATTTAATAAATAAGGTTAATTTTGGTCAAAAAACACTTATCATGATAAATTTGGGCAATGTTATAATAATACAATTTTATTTTATACTTTTAATGACCTGATTTACCTTTAACCATGGTTAATAAATAAAAATTTACTAATGTTAATATTCACCAAAAAATTAGGTTGATTCTATTATATCAAAAAATTTCATACTAATTAAAACCATGTATGACTATTTTGTGAAATTAAATTCACATAATTGGTAAAATTGTGTTTAATTATAATATCGTCGATGTGTTTAGAAGGCGGGTAAAAGACACGTTCAAAAGTTCAATAAAATTTTATATGTAATTATATTATAAGAATGATTCAAATGAACTTCATTGGACTAAAATATTTAATATATATATCTATTGGGACTTTAAAATAAATTTTTGTGAAATATTGATTTAAATTAAAAGGTGCATTTTTAAACAACAATGTTGTATTTTTTACTATTCATCAAAATTGAAACTTTTCAAAAAAAATCAAAAATTCATGCTAAGCTAATTTTGATATTCAAAATTCAAAAAAAATTAATTTTTTTTTAATTTAATAAAGTGGTTAAAAATATTCCTAACCACTTTTTAAATGGATAGTTTTATAGGTCACTGTGCGCTCGAACTCGATGATGGATATAGTGAAAGCTATTGAATTGCTTAAAAATAATCATATAGTGAAGGTTTAGGGTGTTATATAAAGTTTCAATTAACCATTGGAAACTAGGATGAGAAATCGTTTTTGAAAAACGTAAGGATAAGTGTATGTATAATAAAATATCTAGAAATATTTTTCAATGATACAGTGAGTAGTTCCCAAGAAATTACATCCATTGTATGGATACTACTTGTGGAAGTGGATCTGGAACAGTGGTACCTTGGGGTAACGACTATAAAAAGGGAACGTTGGGATTTGACTTGATCATCACTTGGTTCATGAAAATGAGTCATTCTGTACACTAAGTCTGACACTCCTAGAGTATATGTTTTTGGAAATTCAAAAAATCAATATGAGCCATCATAAAGGATTTAAATTGATGATGTCCATTAATGAACAAGGTTATACCTATGGTTTCATAGATTAAAAAAATGATTCATGATTTAAATATCCTATATATTATTCATCCTGATTATGTGGTTTCCCATTATTATTATTGTTTCTCACACTATGTTTTTTGGGTTTTAGTTTAGGGATAGAACTTAAAATAATCATGTTAATGTTGAACGAAATAGACAATGAAATGATTGTACTCATGAGAAACCAAATGTTATGGGATTTAGATTGAATATTTTTTCTATGCTCACAAACATTTATCAAGATACAAATCATACTAAACATACAAATGAAAAAAGGAGGGAATAATGTTCCATTGAGTCCCACATGAGGTAAAACCAACATTATTTTAGTGATTTCACTAACTTTATAGTTGCCAAGAAATGGATCAATACCATTGAAGATAAATTTTATGTTATCCAGTGTTTGGATCATGAAAAAATTATTTTGTTGACAATCATTTTGATAGAGAAGCAGATAAATGATAAAATATTATTAATAATATATTAAAATAAGAATAATTTGAATCCATGGAGTGGGATTAGATTAATGGATTGTTTTTAATAAGTAATTTAATCATATTATTTATAAAAAAATTAAAAGTAATTACTTTGGAAAAATAAAACATATGATGAATATGTTCATACCTATGAGGAATGTTTTATGACACATATGAGGTATGATTTGGGTATTATCATATAACGTAAAATTCAGGATGACCATCCAAATACTTTGAAGGAAATTAAACATAAATTAATTTAGTATCAATGAAAAAATCATTAGATGTTATATCAATGTGGAAATGAATATTGGAGGTACCCATCAATATCAGTTTTTTTATGATAAAATAATGATTAAATTCATAAGAAATTATAAAAATTATTTAGAGGAGAAGATTAGTTTTACATCATACTAAAAGTGTAGAAGGAAACATCGATAAAGTTTAATTAAGGATATTGGTAAATGCTGTAATTGTGAAAAGTAATTTTATCTGGAAATAAAATTCCAAAGTGATGGTAAAAATTTAGATAATGATGAAAATAGAGAGGAATATCTACAAAATTCCACACCCAAACTCTAGTGTCTCAAATGAAATGAGTATCAAAAATTTTCTAACTAGTGCTGAAATGCAAAGGATAAATGATGATGATTGATTCTAGTAACCACTTAATCGAATAAGAAATGTGAAATATCAGGCAATCAATATTTATGATGAGTATCATGATAACAACGTGGTGAAAGGTACACATACAATCTATTATAGAACCACTAATGTCATATTTGACAATAAATCATCCCATTCATTTATATTTAAAAAAAATTATATCGGTATTAATATTTCTCAAAAAATAATTATATATTTAATTTGTAATAAAAACACTAAATTTTATGATGACTACATCTCAATTCTAGGATTCTTCTCTAGTTTACATTTGGGGAAATTGTCTTTCATAAAATCTCATTATTCTCATACTGGTTGAATTTGATGTTATATTTGAAATTGAATGGAATTATCTACACAAAATCTATATTAATTTCCATGAAAGGCAAGTCATGTTCCATATTAAAAACCAAATTATGATCCCTTATTAGATTGAAGATAATTAAAAACTTTCAATAGAAATTGTATCCATTTTTTGTGTCTTGGTTCTTATTTAAAAAGGTTTTTCATCTCATATAGTTAGGAATAAACTCAGTATATTTGATATAACAACTTTTCAGGAGTTCATTGACATATTTATAGAATAGTTGGAAAGTATTTCATTGAATCAATATGATTTATTTTCAATCTCACTCATACCTAGTAATATTCATATTTTAAAAAATCCCAACAGAATTGATTGAGTTACTAAAATTAAAAGAAAAATAGTTAGATAATATTTTAAGGGATTCATTAGGCTAAGTGTGTCACCTTGAGGTGAAAATTTTCATTTAGTAAATAAGACATATGAATCAACGTGACACTTCATTTATTATCAAGAACTGAACAAGTCCACAATCAATAAAATGTATCATCTACCTCATATTGATGAATTGTTTGACCAAATGTTTTGAGATCAGTACTTTAAAATGATTGACCTTCATTCCAGATATCATCAATTGTGGTTCAAGGAGAAATATATACCCAAGACCAGATTCTAGAAGATGTATTTTTACTATGAATATATAGTGATTCTATTTGGCCTTACTAATTCCCTTACTATCTTTATGGATTTAATTAAGAGTCTTTATAGATTACCTTGATCAATTTGTGATAGAATTTAAAGATGGTATTATTATATATAAAAATAAAAAGGAAGATCATGAATATTTTTAAATAATTTTGCTAATTGCCCTGAGGAAGGAGAAGCTAAATGAAAAATTTTCCATGTTTGACTTTTTCTTACAAAAGGATTCATTTTTGGGTCATATAATATCAATATAATGTATATAAATAGATCCATAAAAGACCAATGTTGTTTAATGTTTGAACATACCAACCATTGTGACTGAGATCCAAAGTTTCCTTAGTTTGGATAGACATTATTGGTGAATTGTGGATAATTTATCATGACTATCTAATTCACATGCCTTGTTAACATGTAAGAGAGACAAGATCCTATGGTCTGATGAATATGAGGAAAATGTAGTGGAACTAAATAAAGTATTTTTTCATGAATATTTGATTAAATTACCCTATAGTATATAAGGGTTTTTAATATATAGTGATTTATCTAATAAGGGACCAAGATGCATTCTCATAAAGAATAAAATGGTTATAGATTATGCCTCGTGAAAATGAAGGTCCGTGATAAAATTTACCCAACTAATTATTTGGATTTTGATTTCAGGAAATTTGTTCATTACATATATGGAGGAATAATATTTAAGGATAAAGTTGTGGAATATATACTGATCATGAATTTTTTTAACATTTATATTCACACAAAAATAGTTGAATATGTACCAAAGAAGGTGGTTGGAACTGATTAATGGTTATTAATAGTCAATACATTACCATGTAGTGAAAGTAAAAAAGGTGGCAGAATCTTTGAGTCAAAAGGATTTTTCAAGAATATCTATGTTGAAGATCAAAGAAGATCCAATATTTATGGATTTGTAAAGGATGGATATAGAAATCATGAAGTAAGGGGAGAAATGTTATATTTCTCAAATGAGTGTTCAATCATCATTAAAAGTAAAGAATAATGAGGTGGAAAAGGAATATATATGGATATAGAAGAAAGTGAGAAATGGTCTTGAGTTTAACCTTGATTGTGATGGAATGATAATGTTCAAGAATCATTTATGTATTCCACGAAAATCATATTTGAATAAGGTCCTATTAGGGGAGGCTTCTAGTTCACCGTTCTCTCTTAATCCTAGATGGATGAAGATATATAGAGATTTTTAAGAGTATTTATGGAGGTATGAAATAAGGAGTGATATTTTAGAGTTTGTATCTTAGTGGATATTATATCAACAAGGTAAAAATGAGATACTAAATTCTTAGGTTACTCTACAACCATTACCCACACTAGTATAAAAATAGGAAAACATCACTATGGTTTTTTCGTTGGACTCCCCAAAACATATTAAGGGATAAATTATATATGAGATGTTGTTGATAACCCAAGAAAGTCAGCACACTTCATTAATATAAGAGAATATTTTTCTATGAATCATCATTCTAGGATATACATTGAAAATGTGTTATGGTTTCTTGGGGTAACACGTTTTATTATTCCTGATTATAATTCAAGGTTTAACTTAAAGTTATGGAAATGTTTTCAGTAGGATCTAGATATAATATTCAATTTTAGGACGTTGGGGGCCTCTGAGTGGAATCTTGTCCCCCCCTCATCCTAGAGTTTTCCTTAATAGTGATTTAGAGGGGGAGGTTTTGGTTATCTTCTCTAATTTCTACCCTCCCTCTTTTCCTCTCACCTCTTCCTCTCATTTTCCTATTTTTCTCTTGCATGTTTTAATTTCATGATGATTCTATGTGCTTTGTCCTTGACAAAATTGTCTCTTTAAAGATGGTTTATATATCATGGTGAATGTTATCCTTAGTTTTTGTGTGTGATTCCATTGAAGGTTATGATATCAAAACCCTAGGTTTCTCATGCCCATCTCTGACTCCTTATTCCACTGTGACTCTCTAGGTCAGAGCTAGAGTGGAAGAAACATAGAGGTTTTGAGTTACGATATGGTGGCAGATGGTTTTCCTGGCTCTTCCAGACTCAACTCTAGTGTGTTAGTTTTTCTCATGATATCGATCTGTGATTATGGTTTTTGTGATGTTTGTTTTTGGATGTGGTAGCGACAGTCAGCGGTGGGTGAAAATGGTGACATTCCCCCAGTCGAGGTCATTGATAACTCATTACATTTCTCTTATTATATAATTTCACCACTCTTCTGATAGTTGGATCTATTTGGTGGTTTCTATGTTATTTTGGGATGTGACTTCGAGTATTTAATTATGATCCAGGTGGTGTCTCTTATGGTGGATTCATCTCTATTTGTTCCACTCAGTTCATCCTCATATTGGGTGTGGTGCTTCCTAAACTGGGGATATGATAATTAACTCTATCTGTTTTCAGATGATGACATTAATGGTGGTTTCCCAAGTGTTTTCAATTTTGACTGATGGTGGTTGTTGGTGCTGTTAATCAGTCCTCAATGACGGCCATGATTTGTTTTAGGTTTATTTAAGTTTTATATGATGTTTCTCATCCTGTTTGGTGGGGAACTTGTTTAGAGACAACCAAGGTGATTCAAAATCAATGAAGGTTATGATGTTCTTTAAGATGTATGGTGGAGTTATATCCTTATTTTTCATCTCATAATCCCTTCTCTAAAAATCAAATCTGGTGGCGCTAGGGTGACAATAGTGATAGGTGGTAATCATGAAGGCTGGCGATATGACTTTCAGTTATGTTTTGATCAATATATTCTCATATTTTAGTGTGTGATCTGGTCATTTTTTAGTTCTTATTTTCGAATCAAGTGTGATTTTGAGAATAAAAATGTCTTGGTTTCTATGTCTATGTTTTCATTTTTATTTGGGATGATATTTCTTTGGGTTAATGTTTTCTATGAAGTTCCCACTAAACCAGAAAGGGGTTTATTTAGTAAATGAAAAACATGATTTAGACTATGTATCTTCCATATATATAAGTTTATCCTAAGAGAATAATTCAAGAACTAGATGATATGATGAGATATTTCTCTATATATTTCAAAGGTGTTTAGGATCAACACCGGACTCTAGTCAAGTCTTCCTATAATAACATCTTTCACTAGATCATTCTGATAGATCATCATAAATCCTTATTTGTAATGAAGTGTATAACTACAACATACTAGGATAAATTTGGAGAAATAAAGATATTGGGAAATTATATCTCCTATGAAATGGTAGTGAATGTCAAATCCATTCGACAACATATCAAGACAGCCTAGATTAAATGGAAAAGATATACTAATAATCATCGATGAAATTTGGAGTTCGAAATTTCCAAGAAAATGTTTTTTTGAAATTGTCCATGGAATAAATTTATGATATTTGGGATGAAATGATGATGACCCCAACGTATATTAGCCCATTTTACATTATTTATTGAGTATGGAACATATTTCATCACTTGGTGCTTCCACCAAACCTCTCTCAATTTCATTTCATGTTCTATGTATCTCCATTGAGAAAGTGCATACCTTATCTATAAAATATTCAAAATTCAATGTTTTTACCATTAGAGAATGATATCACTTATGAGGAACAACCTATAGAGACTATGGACCATATAAATAATGTGATATGACACATGAACACTCACCAGGTCATTGTTTTTGGGTGAAACCACCAATTTGAGGAAGCTATGAGGGAACCTGGTGATATGATAAAGTAGAACAACACTCTATTTTTTGTATTAGTGTGATAAAATTTTGAGGTTAAAATTTATTTTAAAGTGGGTTGAATCTCACACCATAATATTTTTTAAAATAAATATATTTTTCGATAACTTGCATTATATGCAACATAAAGATATAAAAAACCTCAATAAAATATTAATATTATTATTTAAAGAGGACCATTACAACCATGCCATTAAAATTGGTGGTGTGAATAATAATGACAAAATTTATATTATTAATTATAATGGTTTTATAAAAAGAAAATATATTGATAAATTATCAATTATTTTTTCGGGATTTTTTTATATGCATTGAAGATATATTTTCCCAGAAATTGTTTTTATTCATTTTTGTGAACAAAAAATAAAAATAGATGTTTCCACTTTTTTTAAATGTATTTGAAATAATTAACTTCATTTTTAAAATAATATTTTCAAAATTACCTAAGAGTGTATTTTTTATAATTTCATAAAAAGATAAATTTTTCGATGAATATTTAAGAATGATGATTTTTTAATAACCACAATTTCATTTAAAGAATTAAAAATATAAATGTTTTTAAAAATGGTATAAAATTATAATTAATTATCTTATATAACTATTAATCTATATTATTTTATAGTAATTAATATTATGTTGAATTTTGATACAAATATTTTTTATACTTATGAAAACATTTTTTGGAAAACATATTATTTTATCACCTGTGCGATTTTAATTTTAAATTAAATTATTACACTAATATGAATTGAATTTAGTAAAATGGATTCAATATTTTTAATTAAAATAATTAATATTTTTTAACAACCTAAACTTAATTTTTTGGTATATTGAATAGTAGAAATTGTGATAATTAATTATAATGGTTACTGTTAAAACTAGTTTACCGGGTGTTAAAGTAGATAAGGACATGGATTAAAATGACTTAATAAATATTAAAATACCTATTTTAAGGAAATATTTTGACTTTATCCCATATAAGGTTTGATTGTCTGAATTTTTGGATCCTTTTCATGAATGTAAAACATGGGTATATCTTTTTCTTTTCAAAATACCAAGTGTGTCATCTCCCCTCTTCTAAAAGTGAACCATCTCTAATATCCTCTTAAAACATTAAAGGTATTTTAGACCATCCAATAAATACCAAAATTTATTACTTACATCCATACCCACATTTTATTGACCATATTTTTATTATAAAACCCATCTATGAACTATTTTTGGTGAAAACCAATACGGGTTTTCCTAAGAACATGAAACATTCTTAACAAAGAATTTTTGTTTTATTTATTCTTCCACCTCCCTGATATATTATTAAAATATGATAAAATTACAAAAAAATACTCCCATATACTAATATGTTATTATTTTAATGGTAAAACATATAACAATCTCTTCTTAAATAAAATGGGAAACAGAACCATTGATCGTGTGTAAGGAGGATTACCTCTTCATGAACATATGCCATTCAGTTTCCACCACCACCAATCATTGATGGATATAATTATTATTTAAAATTATATATATTAAATTTATTAAATAATTATTATTCTACAATTATTATAGTACATCTATCTTTTTACCTCTCAATGCACTGAAAAATGATAATGGCGTTTGTGTGTACCTGTGGACTACTGCCTCTTTAAAGCGATGTGATGTGTATTTCATTTTATTTTGACATGGATGATAATAAGGGTTTATTTAATTAATATATAAGTTTTATATGATATAAAAAATTATTTAGATTTTAATTACTACTTATATTTCATTCAATCCATCCATTGAAATCAATGAAAATAGTGTCCATGCGTACATTCGATCTACCATCTCCTTTAAAAGTGTAATTCATTTTCTATCTAAACATTTATGGGTTATTATAAAAAACTATATAATTAATATATATTATATTTATATTATGATTAACATTCTTGATATGTTGGAAATCTTATCAAAGTAGAAAGATCAAAACTACCAAACCAAAACATGTAAGAAAAACAAAGCCATTATTAACAGGAATAGTGATATTAACATGTAATAGTTAATAAATAGGTGATTAAAAGTTAAAAGTAATTCATAAATTCTATGATATATTTTAGAATTGTTATTTAAAAATTTTATAATAAACCAATATATATTATACAAGAGTTTCTAATGTGTATGAGTAATTTAGAGATATGAGGTAAGATATTTTTATTAAACATTATTTTTCATGGGACACAAGACATATTCACTACTGTTATCATTTTTGTGGTATATATATATCCCATGAATGTTTTTCTATGATTATTAAAAAAAATATTGGGATATATATATCCATATAATGTTCTTTCTTTTAGGGTTATGAAGATTCAAAATTTACCATTGTAGTAACGGTTTTATGATATAATCTCATTGTGTATATAGATTGCTTATGATTATTATTATTATGATGAGATAAAATGAAATATCTATAAATAATCAGTAATTTTCTTATACACTGGTTATTTCATGAAAATAAATGTTTTACTTTGATTTTCCTCTCTATATGTTCTCATTAGTCTAAATGAATTTTTAAGGAAAACTGACGTAATTTCTTACTTCGAAGGAAAATCCTTTCTCTTCCTTGTACATGATTTATAAAAAAATATATTTTTCCTATTATAAAATGATTTTTAATGTAATTTTACTCTTTTTTTACTTTTTACAAAATTATTTAAAGGAATCTTCTAGTATGTTTCTAAATGAAGTACTTTTTCTTTTTACCAAAAATGTGATAGAAATCTTTATTTTAACATGTACATCCTAAATGGTATTTTCAACCATCACAACAAATCGATGATTAGAATATTCCTTTACATGATTCCATCATTATTTTAAAATAATATTTTTCTTTTATATTTGTTTTTTTATATTTTAGTATTTTATTTTCATCTGTGGAAAGTGTATTTTCTACATGATATTTTTAATGATATTTTAATGATATTTTTATTCATTAATGACAACAACCCATGATTTTACTTATGCTATAATGGGTATATGATCTACCGATTCCATCCCTATTCTTTTTCTCAATGTTTTTTTTACTATGATGAAAATATATTTGTGAAACCCCTACTTTTCCATGGGGCATGCTATGGTGAATTGATTAACCGATTATGAAACTCATTTATTTTCCATGAGTTATGCTTACAATACTTGTTTATTTTACATGGGTTATACTGTGATGAAATTTCTATGAAACCAATATCATTTATATGGGTAATTATGTGATGCAATTTTTATGAACTTTTGGAACACATATGTTTTATTTTCATTATGTGATGGGTGGTTCTATAATTATATATCCCTCCAGTTAATTGGGTAATTATGGATATATCATGTGATAAATAGAACAATAATGGAGAGTGTTCCTAGTTCAGTAAGGGACTCTACCCAATATGATATTTTGGAGAGTGAGCATTGAATTCTAGATAGTTTGGGTAGTAAATCCATTCCACTATAACAAACTTAACAATCATCCTTGACTACTAAGGTAATTATTTTCAATGTTTATGTGTATGCCAAAAATCTATGTCTAATGGAAATTTTATTCCTTTATGGATTATGTTATTTGATTCCTTTATGATTTTTGTATTATGAACTACCAATATTAATGACATGATTCATGTTTATGATATATGATTTATAGGGTATGGTTTTCAAATGTCATTCTCATTATCTAATGCCCCTTTTCTCATTATATGTTGATATCTCCATTATTTACCCTTATTGGGTATATGAGCTCATCCTTTCTTATGTTTTATTCTATAGGTTATGAAGAAAGTGACATATAATATTTCTAGGAAGGATGGTTGTTACGAAGAACATAGTTGGAGATGATGTAGTTCACTTATGAACCCATTGTTTATGAATCCATGTTTTGAAAGATACTAGGACTATACAATTCCACCATGGATCATTATGTTATGTAACGAATAATCATCTATTAATACGCCACATATTTTTATGAAAAGTGTGGTTTTTTATACGAAATTCCAAGTATGGTATCTAGAAAAAATAATAATAAAACCATAGATAAATAAGATAATTTTTTAATGACATAAAACCACACAAAAATGATTATTGTGTATTATAACCTTATATTGCGATATCTCAAATCAAGTAGGTTTCATGTTCAGGATGTTAACCTGTGTGGTCAATGTCCCTTTTCTGGATTTTTTTGGAATTGAACATTCCCATAGAAAAACATATCTCTATATTTGTTTTGACAATATCATTTCCATCAAAGACCTCTGATATATACTTAAATTAAAGAAAAAAAGGGAAAATCCCTTGTAGTCTTAATCGTTAATGAAATATTACTCATGACTCACTAAACATATCCTACTTCACTATGAACACATACCATCACATTATTTTTGAATACACACAACTATGAAACTCATAAGTTCTATTAGTAATATTCTCAAATTATAAGTATCAATACACGTGTACATAAAAAAGAACATCAAATGACACATATAAATGTGGATTTTCTTCTCGTAGGTCTTATTTTCATAATATATTACACTGGATATTACCAATGGAATACCTCATGAGAAGGTGCCTCAATGTCTAATGAGTATAAAACCATGATTTTCTATATCATTTGTAACCATCAAATGATTTCATCCAGCTATAAATTATATATT
The DNA here is from genome assembly GCA_963277665.1 of Viscum album. Taxonomy (NCBI): domain Eukaryota; kingdom Viridiplantae; phylum Streptophyta; class Magnoliopsida; order Santalales; family Viscaceae; genus Viscum; species Viscum album. The sequence goes on from OY728130.1 coordinate 612,817,409, forward strand.
TAACAATATGGTCATCTCACTTATATGTTCACATCATAGTAGGGAACTATTATAACATTTGAGTGTTAAAACTACTCATAGGGTATTGGAACATACTATTTCACATTTATTAACAATCACAGTGTGATAAATATTTTATTGATATTCAGTACAATGAATATAGATAATCATAAGATACATATAATTCAAAATAGGGAAGTAATGTAGCCCATATAAATTAAGATATTTGGATACTTTGATCACGATGAGTTCATCATTTTAAAAATGTTTTTTAAGGGATTACGGGTTATTAGAGATTCTTGGGTAGGCAAGATGGTGGATTTGTGAGAGGTTAAATATTATCCAAATATTCTTATATAGGAATTCTATGTGTTCTTTAGTGAACAACTCTATAGTGGAGAAGTTCAATTTTGCAGGTAGCCACAACCAAATTGCTAACTTGTTGGTGGATAAGGTTTTATATAACTTATCATCATCACACTTTTGATTAATTGGGTAGTCTTTATATTGATCACCAAAATATTGTATAAAATTTATCTAGGAGTTATTATTAATATTTTACATAGAAATACTATATAAATATTCATCAAATGAGATTGAAATTATCTGAGCCATTATTACTTTGTAATAAGATCTTTCCTATACTGGTGACACAAATTACAGAACCATGCCCAAGTTAGATAGAGAGTCTAAAGCCTATATATATTGAGGGAGTTCATTGAGTACCCATGGATCAGGTGAATTTTTTTTATTCATCAAAGATCGCCAATATAGATTCATATGTATTAGCAATTTATAGTATATAGGTAGAGATGAAGGAAGCAGATGGTGGAAAGGTTGGATGCATTATAAGTACCTAGATGAATGGTTAGGCATCCTCAATATACATGAATTTTTGGAGTGACCACATGAAACCTTAAAACTCTGCCTCAAGGTTGGAAATCCTCAATATATGTGCTTCCCCAGCTATGGTAGAGGAGGTAGAAACATCTCTTCAAAATTATTAGAACTTTATGATTTTGTAAGATTAAGGGAAACTTGATATTTATTCCTCCTATCCTTCCTCTTTTGAAGACATACTAGTTTCCTGATCAAGAAATTATGAGTTTCATAGGTAGATCCTCCACATGAATTGTGGTTTTCACCATTTTAAATAACTTCATAGTGTCTAGTAGCCCCTCTACCATTGGGAGGACCTTCATGGAGATGGTCTTATTTGACAGGGGGGACCTCTATTTTTATTGGTGTGAGGGAAAATGGTTGAGAGAGTCAACCAATTACACCTATAGGGTGGATGGGGTCTCAAAACATTCTTAGTGAATAATTACTAATGCACATTGGTGATGATGAATGGTTGTGTGTCATTGTTGGAAGGATATATAGGAATTGTAGTAGTCGAATTCCATAAAACAAGTTTGATTACATGCCCTTGATATAGGTGAATTATAGTAAAGAACTAGTAAAATCAAGTAGGTATTTTTTCTTTATGTTCATCTACTGTTGGGGTGGCCCTATGTTGTTGGTGACATCAGGTAATGTTATAACACCTTAAGTATTCTTATTTGGTAGTTATTGTAGACACAAAATGGCCATAACCTACCTCATACATATATGTTTGCATTATATCAGTGTATTATAATGAAATGAACATGAAATAGATATTAGTGGAAATGGAGGGGGATATCCCCTAACATGCCCCCAATAGTTGATAGTGTCAGTGTGGTGACATAGGTTCTAGGAAATCATGTTAAATAACCTAAGTGGTAATGACTTTCTATCATTAGTATTAGAAGAAAAAGGCATCAAAGAAACCCCACTAATTGGGTTTTGAAGGGGATAAGAGCATACATCCCACAGGAGACATGGGAATGTTCACATTCAATTCTAGGGTGTATTTTTTATGGATATGCACAAGGTTTGTTCTCCTACTCCCATACCCTTTGTTAGTGGTTGGGGATGCTTTATAAGACCAAAATGTGGATAAATTTTATAAAAAAACATGTATATACAACCATGAGTACATGTATGATGATTTAAATTTCCATAATTCCTAATACTAGAGATGCATATTTTGAGGGAATCCCAATGTTACTTATATGATCATTATCAAAGGAGGAGTTATTCATTTCATCTTCACCATTCTGTTTTTTATTCTTTCTACTAGGATGTCCATCCTAAATTAAATGACTTGGTTAATCATGATTCTTCAGTATCTCACTACAAATGTCCAAAGGTGGGTTACCTTCACCACTATTGGTGGTTCTTTCATCTCCTTTATCAAAATAGGTTGATGGGTTTTCAACCCTTCCTTTTATGGAATCCACTATAGAGATCATTTCCTAATATGTATATCCCTCATAGATATACAATATTCTCATGAATCCTATTACAAACACCAACTTCAAGTGGACACTAGATAATTAAATCACAGGATACCTTAGCAATGTGAACAAATTATTTTATAGGGAATGATTTTTTTGGTTTTTCCAGACATCATTGGGTATTTGGTGAATCTTTAAATATTTTCTTCAGGATTAACCTTTAGGGAATCCTATTTTTACAAAATATGGAATCTTCGGTATTGGACCCCAGGAATACTATGCTCTCTATATAAGGATGCTTATTCTCACCACATATGGTATCATAGGTTCATTTACCTAGGAAACAGTTGCTCATGACAAGTGGTTACTCAGTCTCATCACGTGGTGAATCAAATGATCATCACACCTTGTGAGTTAGGATCATCACCTAAGGAATATCAGCATCATCACATGAGGAGCCCAAGGATCCTTAACTATGGATTGATTTATAATTAATTTGGTGGGGTGTTATTATTATTTTAACCTAATAAATCTTTGGATTTTCACAAAACAGAAGTTCATGGGTTAATGTTTCATTGGAAAACTTCCCATAAATACTCATTACATATTTTTCTAGTCACATGTCATGTTTAGTGGGGAGAAATCAATGTACACTAATCATGTACATATGAGAACATGTTAGCATCTAATGGGGAATTTTGGTCACAATTTAAATTCTTGTGGGGATACTCAATGATTAATTTCTAGTGGGGACTTTGGGAAGGTATAGTGAAATATTTTATTTGCTCAATAATTTTGAATGATATATGGAAAACTACCTATCTAAAGGGACATGTTATTATGTTGGTGTTGTGATTGAACCTCAAAGTGTCATCCCATGTTCCATACTAGATGATAGTTATCAAAACCCAAGAAGTTATTTGTAAAATATTTATGTTCATGTAATAGGATAGTACCTTTTAGTTTAACATCATACAATAATAACACTTTCATTTTGAAGGGATTGATAATATGGAATGGTTTGGGGCTTACACTTTGGGAATACCAAAATATATGGGTCAATATAATGCTCATCACATGAGGTATCCCATGATCATAACATAGGGTACCCTAGGTTCATCACATATGACATCCTATATTGTTCATGTTGGGAAACATTCTGTTTAATGTCTTATATTGATGAAGAAGGATGAACATTAACATATTGTGTTGAGTACAACCATTATGTGAAAGGTATAATAATGAGGAGTTGAATAGGGATCACACCTTAAGCTTCAAAAGGGAAAGAATAGATTATTTGATAGACCAGGGTAGTTTCCCTTGATGACTCAATGACTATGGATTACACTAGTTAAGAGGATCAAGTTCCTCTTAGGAGTTAGGAGAGCATGAGTTGGTCTTATAAAAATGATTTTCTTCCAAAACAGAATTTGTTAGAAACTGGCTTGGATAAATCCCATACCGCACATGGTGTAAATGATATAGGGATGAGTGTGGCTATTATTAAGAGAAAAATGAGAGGGGAATTCCCAAGTAATTCCTAATGTAGAGGGATACAAAATTAGGGTCCATGATGTTGGTTGTGAATATTTATTTTTCATGAGTACTACTAGATCCATGGGATGTGGGGGACTTATGCACTAAAGTTTAATATAAATATGATTGGTTAAAGGAGGTTCAAAATAGAGGTATCCTATAGGTATTTAAAGAAACATGGGAGTTTAATGATACAAAAATTCACACAAGACTTGGGTCTATTACAAAAATTTTATCCATAGAAGTCAATGTTAGTAGTTACTTGAAAGGATAACATATAAAACTTTAAGTTTCATGATTCTTTTTAATCTTGTATGAACTCTGTTTTTCATGGGTGGTAGTTTCATGAAATGAATCTCAAATCAAATACAATAATTTTAGGGAATAGTGTGAGGTAATTCTTGTAAGATCTTCAACTGTGGGAATACTTTTCTTTACATAGTTTCACAAGTTTGTGACGGTGTAAGGTATGAGTGGTGAAAGATTTATCATGGAATTAAAAAGATCAAATACATTAAATTATGATTTGAGGGTGTCTTTATATACATATATATCATAAAGGGGAATTTTTTTGAATATCTGGGCTTCTCATGGAAGTTTGAGTTTCATGATGCTTTGACTTACTTTCATCGAAACCTAAGTTTCAAGTTATTCTTACTTATGTTCATGAATGTTTGAGATTTTCAAACTCTGTCCCTTTCCACTAGATTAACCATGATCTATGAAGAATTACTTTGGTAGGACATTTCTCCTTTTAATTCCCCCATTAATCTGTTTTTTCTATTATATTCAAATTATATTTTTTCTTTATTTACATTAAATAACATTATATTTTCATTATATAATTTTATATATTAATTATTTAATTTCCAAATAATTTTATATTTACATTATATAATGTTATATTTTCATTATATAATATTATATAAGTGTAATATTTACAACATATTTATTTTATATTTATATTAAAGTTATATTAAATAATATCAAAATAACATAAGTATAAGGTTATATATTTTAAATATGATATATATATATAATATAACATTACAATAACATAAAAAATGATCATATAATGTAAATATAGCATTAAATGATATAAATATAAAATTATATTAACATAAATATAATTTTATATTTACAATATACATGATTTATAATTATGTTATATTTTCATTATATAATGTTTCAAAATATTATATTTACGTTATATAGCATTATAATAATGTTATATTTTGATTATATTCACATTAACAAAATAATATATTTATATTATATTTTCTATATGTATAAATTATATTCATGTTATATAACCATATATTTTTAAAATAATATATATAAAAAAAATGCATGTAATTATTTATTATATTAATGGAATATAAATCATCTAAAAACAAAAAAAAATAATTGTTTATTTAAGTGCATGGAAAATAAAATGAAAACCCATTTTTTTAATTTCTGAATGAATATTTTAAGAGTTTACAAGTTTTTTTTATATTCAAAAAACATTGATCACTTATGATATATTTATATATAAATAAAAAAATATTTTTATGTCATTTAATTGTATATAATATGTAAACACAATACATTTATATATTAAATAAATAAGAACCAAAATTTAACTACAGAAACATAATAATTAATATTAAAGTAATCAATTTATTAAAAATCATGATCAACTATAAAATTTAATAAATATAATATTGTATCTTATAAACTAGTTCAATATTTAATAAATAAATTTAGATAATGAAAAGGACGTAAATTATATTAAAAAGAAAAAATAATGATGAAATTTAATTAATTAGGGGTATGGTGGTAGGTGAGTGTATATACATTTGAATTTTTATTTGTGAAGATCCATATAAGATGAAGTTATGAGTTATGAGAGTGTGATGTTATGTTCTTGGATAAGATGAGGGAGACCATTATTTACTGCTTAATGTTATTTTTATTATTTTTTTATATTAATAGAATGAATTTTTACACTTATCATACATTATAAGAAAATTCATGTGTCATTCATCACATACACCATCACATGTATCAATAAATATCATGTTCACTCAGTGGAGTTGAGGTCATTGTAGAAATCATGATGATTCATTAATACTCTCCCCTACCAATACATATGGTGGGATCCCCACTTTGGTATGGGTAAACTCTTCTTGATGCAAAATTACAAGTAAATAATCCTTTTTTGTAAATCATATATTTGTGTGAGGATTTCTATAGTGAACAATTAATTAATAAGGGTGTCTTATTTTCGACATGAGGGAACATTATTGTGTAATCCAATTATATTCTGTTCTACAAACTAGTCATAAATTTTTTATTATGAATGGTTGAATATTTATTGTAAATTATAATCTGGGTCATATGTATGAATTAAATATAAATGTCATATACTATATTATAGGTTGGATGTGTGGGGTTACAATTCAAACCCTCAATTTTTTTTCTCAACATAGTTGTAAGAATGATATATGGTTTCATGATTTAAAAATTACAATAAATTATATCATCGATCATTTTTAAATAGTAATTGAAGGTAAAAACACCCTAATGTTATGTTTAATACCTTTATAATAGTTATAATCCTCTTATATATATGGATTCACACTTTATATATAATGATTATGGTCTGGATTAAGGATATCTCAGGACATATTAATTATAAAATGGAATCAGAGTGAGTTTGATTTCTAGAAATTTCACATCCTAACCTAACAATAATTTTACTATCTAAGAATTATTCCAATATATCTAGGACTAAAAAATATGTTTGAGGAATATGCTCCTAAAATGAGAGATATTACCTCTAATCATATAAACTATCTCCTATAAAACATTTCAAATAATCCACATTGATATAAATTATTAAAAAAATACTATTATATTATATACGAATAATTTTTATAAATGAAATATCAATCACATATATATTTAATGAGTCACCAAAATATACATATGAAGTAATAATTTAGTAATCTAGAATCTTTATATATCACAACCTTCATTATTTTTTGAGTTGAAGGACCCTTTGTGGGGTGTTGTTTACAAAATTTTCCATGATTATTAGCATTGTTCTAATAAATTATAGGTATAATCATCATGTTTTGAGTACCTTTAGATTAATCTTATGTGATAGGTATTTATCCATGATAGTGGGAACTGTGTCATAGACTTTATTTCATCCTTTTTGTTAATCTGATGAAAGGTTCCTTGTGTCGTGACACTCATTTCCAAGATACATCTGGCGTCAGGTTATGTAGAGTCAAAGTGTAGACTATTTTTTATGAGTTTTAAGAATGTGTTTTATCCCATTGTTATTTTTTTATCTTGTTTGACCTAGGGGACATTTCCATTTAGTATTATGGATTTTTATATGATTTTATCCTGGCATTGGGTTATTTTAGCATGACATGTTGAATAATTACATAAGCGGGATAACCCAAGTTTTCATTATAAATTTTGGTTAATACAAATCTTCTCTCTCTCTATCCAATTATCTTTTTCTCCCCCATGAACTTACACACCCTATAAGTGTGTTTTTGGGTCCCTAGACATGTTGTAGGATCCATTTACTGATGATTCATGTGTGGTGATCCCTTGGAACTTATAGAGTATGGATTCATACATTATTGATGAGTAGTATATAGGGTAGGAACATTTTCTAATATAACACTCTATTATCATATAACAAATCATGGAATCTATTTACTATTATTTCACAATTTAATTATAATATTCACAAATAAAAATCCTTAACAATCCCTATGTGAATTCACCTCTTTTGAAACAAACCTTTTTTGATTAGTTTCCCATATTAGATATCAACTACGTACATATTTTTCTCAAATCCATTATTCCTCTCATCGTTTGGTAGATTAGATATTGTCATCCCCTATGATGATGGATTATAGTGTGGGTTATTAAAAATAAAGTAATCAATTAGAAATGAGAGACTAGGATAAAAATAATTAGGATAATGAGACTATGATTTGTGGTGTCTTATAAAGGTGTAAAAATAATATTCATACAATGATGAAGGGGTATCTTGAATACTTTTACCCTTGGATATGAAATACCACACCATAACACTGTACATCTCAATGTGGGCCTCCTTCCAGTGGTAAAAGAATTTATATTTAATCATTTTGGGAATAAATTTTGGCATGTGGTGTTTTGATTACTGTGTCAGACTGCTGGGTCAGGAGTTAGAACATGATGGTTTATATCACACCATGAACTTTTCAAGCTTGATAAATAAAGACCTTACATGATCCATTTTTGGGAATTTATATTTATTTTCATTGTTTTTTATATAAGGAACAAGAGACATAAAATCTAGAATAAATTTTATTATATATAATGATGGAATAATAATTTATACCACCCTAGAATTGGTATGTTTGGTCTTTAACATTGTAGGGATGATGATGTGGTTTAAGAGTAATGTGGGGCGAATTAACATGGGTTCAGTTCTCCCATACTTACTTGTTTATAGTATGTAATGGTTCCCCCAAAGTATTTCAAGAGTTCAATAATCTCATAAATTACTTGGGGTAGGTTCTATAGAGTTTGGGTATAGACTTGATACTCCCATGAATATAAAAAGGGTTAGATCCTTCACAGAGTCAATATAGTTTAACACTCTCCTAATCAATGTTCCAAAAATCATAGAGGAACTCTTCCTCTATTTAGGGGTTATGAAACTCCATTTTTTGATTCCCTTGTTTGAATAAGAGGTTTTATTCCATTAGGGTTTTAGGATTCATACAACCTAAACTTATCCCAGAGAGTCCTAGGACCCCTGAAAAGTAAGTGAGAAGACGTGGGTTTGGATTAGTTGGATATATTAATTTTTTGGGTTTTTTAGAGTAATATATCTCATTGATTTGTTAGGATGTAGATGAGAAAAATTATTTTGTGGTTATTTACCTTAAAATCATATCTTGAATTTTTGTTTCTATTTATTCTAGGTATACCTTTACCCTATAAGTTCTATGAAAATTGGATTCTATTTAATCGTTTTTTGTATTTTGGTAGCCTTACCTGGTATGTTTATACCCAGCCATCTCTATTCATTTGACCTACATATTCCATGTTTTATACATATGATGGATAGTTGATCGGTGAATTTTGTGGATGTGGTATTTTTGGAGCGGGATTTTAATGATACCCAAAGGTGATAGTCATTAATAACGGTCATGTCTTGAGATAATAATTAAAGAGGTCACATTACCCAATTAATTTAGGTTGGTTTCCCTTTTTGGGATTATAGGGAATGTATTTCCCATTTAACGTTATGTTTTATGTGTCTTTCATAACATTAAATACCTATAAGATGTTTTATTGGAAATATATATTTATATCCATTATTTATCTATTTCTCATTACAAATATATCTTCTGTGGAAATTAGTTTTTGTGTATAGATTCATTAGTCTAAATCCTCCCATCATGTGTGAAATTTTTTACTTAGTGATAGTTATTATCCCCTAACTGATTGGAAGTAGGATTAGGGAAGAACACTAAACTCACTATTGGATCAAGTGGGATCTCGATGGGTTGGGTCATGTTAGAGTGGTTTTAGAGTTGTTTTATATTAGTTTCAGAGTTTGAAGTATAATGTCTAGTGAGGATTTTTTCTTAACTTTGGATAACAGTTTCAATGATTATTGAGTTTTATTCTGAACCAAGAGTCCCTGTGTTGGTTTATCGACTAGCATATCTATTACCAATTAATTTTTATAGCCTTAGTCTTAGTGATTTGAGGAACCAGTGGTTGGGAAAAAGTGATTAGTACATAAATAATATAGAAATGGTTTATTGATTTTCATGTACATATTAATTCAAATTAGAATATATATATTTATAAATGAGGTTTATCTTATATAATATTGGATTCCCCCATAAAGACAACTGGATGGGATCTTAAGGTAGGGTAAAGATGTGATTTTACTTATTATTGTGGCTCTTATCATCAAACGGATGAGTGAATAGTCTTCCATCAAGGTATATGATCATGTGATCTCACCACACATTGACCAAGGAGTAGTTCCTATTCCCATAATTTAGTGATCAGACCCACCACCCATAACCCAAATAGATATCCCCCACCCATTGAGCAAATGATATTTTAAGTGGGCTATTATGGGGTTTTTGGTAGAAATAATATACTTCATGTGATTCATTATTAGTGATCACCAAGGTCTTGAGGTGATCATAACCCTAAGGCACTATAGGATTGGTTTAAGGTAGTGGTTCAAGTTTTTATCATTATCCTGAAACCCTCCAATTTGATGGTGATTCAATCACCGAGACTCATCCATGGTATAATGAGTCCATGGTTAACTTGTTTCATAAAATCCCATTATGAGGTGACTCTACCATTGGTAATGTTTGAGCACCTCTTTCATGAGGAGTAATACTTAGTTATGTTTAAGTATTTATACATCCAAGATTATTCATAGATTTGATGGTTTAGTATGTTGTTTATAATGTGTGTATCAAGAACCACAAACCTCATATACTAATCACAAAAAAATATTAATGATAGATTCGTTCAAGCATGAATGTTCATGCACAACCATTTCAGAGAGATATGAGTTAGTATTGTTCCTTGTTGAATACCCACATATGATGAGGGTTGAGATAGGAATATGGTATTTTAGATATTTTTTGTAGAGGACAAGAAGTTATCTAGAATTTGATAAAGTCATCCAAAGGTGGATTCATCATATGCAGAATCCCATCATCATGCATTGTGATCTTGATATCAGTGATATACACATACAAAAATCAAGGATCAGTTACTCTAGATATTATAGAATTTATAACTAAATGAAAGATATATTTTGTTATTAATATGAAGGATGTGGTCACAAGGAAGATGATTTCATAACCCATTGTGTAGAAAAGGTTTGTCAATCAACAAATGGACCCCTATACCAGATGAAGTGATTCAATGGGATACTTCCCTAAGGAAAAAAAAGTGATCTTAAATGAGTTGGATATGGTATAAGAGATGACATTGAAACTAGAATAATTGTTGCAAGTTGAAATTAGTATGATTTTATCCCACCATTTCCACCACCAGGTGGTGCATAATTGGTTTAAGGAATATATGGATAAAGAGATGGTGGATATGAATATAGTCATATGTAGGCTATAAAGAGTTATAATTAGGACAAAACTACAATTATAGTAATCAAAATATTTTTATAATCTAAATTATAACTTTTAAATGTTTATACCATTTTGAGAAATTCCATTGTTATTATATCCCTAGTCGAAGTACTAGAGATCCCAGTGGAACCGTTAGAATAATATATATGGCTAAAGACTCCTACTAGAAGTGATCAATTGATCACCCACATCTGCCAATGAAAAGAGATATTTTCTATGGGAGAGATGTTTCCTAGGGTCCTCATATTGGATGGGATAATGACCTATGATTTCATCCCTGGTATAGACCGACTATGTTTATATCATTCCTTGATATACTATTACTATTGAATATTAGTTTGAAACAGAGTGCTAGGATCGAGGATTTCCTTTGTGGGTGAGCAAGAACTCAATGGAGAGGATATGGTCCTATGTGTGGGATGTTATTGTTGATCACTCTTTCATTGAATATTTTGGATCATTACATGGAAAAAACTTTAGATGATATAATTTCAACAATCACTAAGGAGTATATGAAAATTATTCCCGATGATGTTCATATGATTCCCCCTTATTGGGAGATCAACTTTTTTATCGACATGTTTTATGAGTTCATTCATATATTTTCTACATTATATCAGATAGAATATATAGAGGTTATGGAGCTAAATATTCAATTGGAAGGATATATGGAGAAATACTCAAATATACCCATTTTACCCTCTTGGATATCTCTAGAGTTGTTTTCTAAGAATTTGGAAAGGTTTGGGATTTTTTCATTTACTAACATTTCCCAAATCAGATGGAAGTAATGAAAAAATACCCCCTATTGAGGATTAATAACCTCTTTGACCAGCTAATGGGAGTGAATTTGTACTCAAAGATCAATATTAGATCAAGTTATCACTATTTTTGGTTTATGTGGAGGATATTACAAATAAAATATTCAGGTACCTCTATAGACACTATGAGTTTTTTGTTATGCAGTTTTTTGTAATGGATTACCTAGATGTGTTCACAGGTCTCATGAACAAGATCATATATCCTTTCATGGACTATTTCATGGTTTTATTCATCAATTAAATCCATTTATATTCCACATTAAAGGATGATTGTGTTGATCATATAATGATTATAATGGACTTTTGTGAGAACCACATCTCTATAATAATTTCTCAAAGGGTAAGTTTTGGATTTGATTATTTCACTTCATATGAAATATTACCATAGATTTAAGAGTAGCTTTAAAACTGATGAAATTGGGGAAGTAATTACTTGAGATCCCCAAAATATCATATTTTTAGTGAAAGTCTTCATTAGATTTGCTGGAAACTATTAGATATCTGTATCAATGTTTTATAGGATTAATAATCCCATGAAGATCTTTACCCATAAAAGGAAGAATTTCATTCGGTATGAGTGATTCCAAAAATATTTAAAGGAGTTGAAGTGGAAGTTTAAAAGTCCTCCAATTCTATGACTATTGGAGAATGGATTCAAGTACATGTAATTCTCTGATGCCTATAGTGCAACACTTGGTTGTGTACTGATACATAGGTTAGTGATGGTTTCTTATGGGTCATGACAGTTGATACCTCATGAGTATAACTATGTGTTCCATTATTTGGATTTATAAGTGGTAGTGTTCATTATGAGAACATAGAGATATTATATTCTTGTTAGTGATTCATAATCTATATAGAAAAAAGAGTACTAGATATATATTTATCCATAGAGAACATAACCAATTTCATAATAATTGGTTAGAGTTCTTCTAGGAGTATAAATTATTGATAATTTATACTCTAGAAAAGGTAAAATTGGTGGCAGGTTATCTTAGTAGGAAATCATGATCTCAATTGGTAGATGAGATGTTTGAGAAATTGGATGTAATGAAATTGCCTTTAGTGGATAATAGAGAAGTGGGCTATGTTCCATTGATGGACATAACCCTAATTTTCCAATATTTTTTTATTGAGGAATTGTTGGGAGATATCATTTGTTACCCCTTAAGTGACTAAATATCCTCAAGAAATACACAAGATGGATATCAAGATGATAGAGATCACATCATCCTCTGCAAAGGACAGAGATTGGTTCCTTCCATTCTACATGATGAGGTTATAATGGGATTACCTACCACAACATAACATTACATATAGTATTTATGATCATGTATCACGACTTTAGGTGTCACTTTTGGTGGCGTAGTATGAAGAGGAGGTATTTCTGAGATTATAACTTGGTGCATCACTTGATAGTAGGTGAAGGACGAGCACCTGGTTCAAGAAGGTTTGTTCAAACCCCTTGAGGTTCTAGAGTAGAACGGTGATGGTATATCAATGGAATTCATGATGGGACTTCAATGTTCACTAATTATTCATTATTTGATTTGGGTTACCATTGACCAAATAACCATGTTGTCTTGCATCTTTCTAATTTAGGAGAAAAGTATAGTGGAGTGATTGGGATGCTTGTACATAGAGGATATTGTCTGAGTTCATGGAGTGCTTTTGAATATCATTTTAAAAATGAGAATATTATTATACATATTGATTATTGAGGGTATTATAAAAAGGAATTTGAGATAGAGTTTTATTAAGTATAATGTGTCACCCTCATAAAAATTCGTAGGCATAGAAGACCATTCTTCTTCTAGAATATATGTTGGGCGATTTTGTTCTAGATTTTGATCAGAGAATAGAGAATCAATTCCCCCTAGTGTAGTTCACATACAATAATATCCTCTTATCTGATATCAACATAAAATTTTTTTAGTAATGAATGGGAGACCAAATATGCCACCATTTTGTCAGTAAAATATTTGATATTATTTACTAATGGGACCATAGTATGTGTGTTGAATGATAGAAAATGTATAGGTGATCCCAGAGCATATGAGGATAGGTTAGAGCTGTCAGAATTCCTACATGGATTGAAAATGGAGGAATTTAGAGTTTGAGGAGGGGGGAAATGTGTTCTTAAAGGTCACACCAAGATTTAGTTTTTAGATCGGGAAATAAAACTACAACCTATGTTCATTATGGCATTAAAGATTTAGTATAGAATTGGAGAGGTTACTTACAGGTTGATGTTACCCTCACATTTAGACTGATTGTGAGACGTTTTCCTTAATCTTCAGGTGAGGAGACACATGAATGATCTGTCATATATAATTTATTATAATGAGTTGGAAGTCTATAATGGTTATACCTTATCATCCTACCTGATATAGATCATAGATCAATAGGTGAGGACACTTTGAGACCAGGAAATACCACTAGTTCATGTAGTGTGGTCACATTGAATCCTTCTGAAGAGCATGTGGGAGTGTGTGAGTTAGATGCAGGATCAACACACTCAACACTTAAATTGGGTTGGTATTTTCAAGAAACAAATCCATAAAGGTATGGAGGTTGTATAAACCTATAGTTTTTGTTATTGAAACCTTTATTAATTTTTGAGTTGAAGGAACCGTTATATTTTTGTGGTTATAATTTGTGTGTGGTGGTTAGTGTTTCACTTTAAAATTATAGATCGTGATGTAGAGTATCAATAACCTTAAACTTAATTTTATATAAGGATCATTGTTCCATGATATATGAGTGTTGTATCATGGAGTGAGTTTCATCTTCTTGGTTAATTTGATGTAGGGTACATTGTTTTATGACACCATTTTTTATGTCGTAGTTGGGGCAGTGTCTCGTGGATTTGAAGAGTAGACGGAGTTTTTTTAGGGTTTTAAAATGGCATTTTATCCCCATAATTTTTAAAATATCAGTTCAATGAGGGGATTTTGGGTCATAGTATTATTGGTTAAACAATGATTTTATCCAAAATTTGGGTCATTTCATTGTGACATGTTGAATCATGCCATGAGATGGATGACATAGAATTATATTATAAATAGTGTTAATACTATCACTACCTCTTAGATTTTCATTTCTCCCTCATCCTCTCAGCCTTATGTGGTTTATTTTTAGAGCTGGAGTTATCTTTGAGAATCCCTTAACCACTGAAGAATCAATAGTGATTGTAATGAACCAAACTTTTGTAAAAAAAATTCCTTTATTGTTCAATTAAATGCACTATTATGTATTATGGTTATATAAAGCACATTAAATTTATTGGTTTTATTATATACTATCATATTTAAGAAATTTTTAATCATCAAAACTATTGATAATATAGTCGTTGAATAGTGAACATATGATTATTATAAATATAGTGTTTTGAAAAATCTAATTGACATAGGAAATGGAAGTGATGGCCTCAACCAGTTCCATCGTATGCTATAAATCCCATATATTAGAACATTTGAGGGAGATAGAATCACTAGCCTTTTCCCATGACCAATCCCAATATGATATCCAACCACTAAAGAAAAATAAAAATCAACTTTGAGAGAAGTTCAAGCTCATCGAGATCATGGCCCAATCCATGTACATACAACCACCCCCTGAAAGACTCACACTCATGAACCTTACCCTTAGATATATTGTTGTTGTAACAAAATGGGTATGTATCAAGACCCTAATAATATGAAAATGTATCTTTTATATAATAATGAATACATTTTAATCTTATTTGTTTTTTATTATAAATAATTTTGATTTGGATACTTTAAAATAAAAATTTTATTTTTGGGTAATATGCAAATTGAATTAAGGAATTAATGAAATGAGGGATTTTTTAAATAAATAATATTTTAAATAAAATGTTACTATTAAAAAAATTTATTAGATATAAATTATCATATAGTTTTTATGAAGTCAAATGTAATTTTTGTAAGGGTTAGAAAACTATTTTTATAAAAAAACCATCAGTTCTCAATAAAGGTAGATTCTATTTTTAAAAATAAATATTCAAAAAATTAGAAAATAATATAGACAAAATGAATATTATTTTTTTTAATCAGAATGCAATAATTATAAAAAGGTGAATTGTTCCTAATTTTCAGGGATAGTTGAATTTTCGAGTAAAAATTAAATGTGGTATAAATATACAGTGCATATTATAGCATAATAATACCCCAAAAGTGATGTAATAAATTCAATAAATGGTATCATATACCAAATCTATTTTTAACCCTTAAAATAATATTATTTTAAATATATTTGATTAATTTTATAAAGCCTTTATTAATCCTCAAAAACCTACATTATATTTTATGGTTTTAAAATTATTTCATTGAGGAAATGAATCACTTCCACATCACCAAGGGTAATATGTTAATAATTTAAGCCCATAAGCTTATAAAATAATGAATAAAATCCAATTTTGCATAAAACATGTCGAAAAAACATAATAAGGTTTGTGGTTATGATTACATTATTATAAAGAGTCCAAAACATAAGTTCGGGAAATAATAAATAATACACCACTCATTTCCTATATAAACCTACTCGATCTCCCATTTCTCATCATTGAAAAACCTTGGATATTTCCCTTAATCTTACCTACCCTCTCTATAGTCCTCAAAATTTCTACCAAGTTATTATGAAGACCCCCAAGCATTTGGAATCACCCTTCCAAGGTAAGGGATCCTCCCATTCACCTATTTATTCAAATATACTTATTATATTATTCTTTTTATCTCAAATTATTAATGTTGGGATATGTTATTACATATACCCTTACTACCCATTTGATGTAAAATGATATGATAAACCTTTTACTCTAAATAATCTATGCCGTGAACATTTATCTTCACTCGTTATGATGCCAATATCTCACTATGATTTTTAAAACGAAAATAATTATGTAGTGAATACCCATACAAATTTTCAATCAAGGGAGTTCACCTATACGCACTCATACATATTTTATTTTCGACTTACATGTATGCATTCCACACTAATTTATTTTGGAATAATATATAATTAAAAATTATTTCATGTTTTATGATTTATGTGGCACACTTATGCATGAGAATGAAATGAAAGTGATATGTGCACCTGAAATTCTATAGGATTCTAATGCATTGGGAAAATTTTTAGTCTCATGAGACATCATGAAATGGATTAAAAAGTGAAACTAATACATCCGGAGTCTTTTCTTGTCATGATGTAGTTGTAGATAGCATTGACCCATGTTCATGATGTAATATTTTATGTTGTTTCCACATTTCCAATTTTCCTTTATGTTATTATGAAATATCATGCCTCATTGTTCATGTTTATGATTTTCACCCCATTTATGTCTCATTTAAATTACTATTATCTAATATGTCATGATTTCTTCATGTCATTCTTTGTTTATTCACATAACGGGTATTTACTTCTAAACCCTTTCTTATCTATGTCTCCAGGTTATCCCATGTTGTTTTATATACAATAGAATAATATGATCATGTCATGGATGTTTTCAATAAAGTTATTGTTCTCTATGTTTTATGTTGTTAGGTAATGTACCTAATTCCAAAAGAAATAAGACTTATCAGTCTTCTAGGCTTTATTATATATAATCTTATATAATAAATGATGAATTAATGTGTAATAAGTAGTAAGGTATTCATAGTTGGTATCAGATTAAAGTTTAGTTATTCTTATGTTAAGGATTAAAAATTCAATATAAAGACCTAGGGATAAAAATAATTAAAAAAACATCCCTAATTTTTTTCTCAATTATAAAGTATGTGATTTATCAAGAAAATACATCCTTGTATGGATACTAAATTTGGTTATGGATCTAGCACAAATATACATAGGGGTAAAACCCAAAAACACTGCATTGAACTATACTTGATAGGGAACAGGTGCATGAAAAAGGTCTTACAGAACACTTGGCTGGACACTCCTAATGGGTATGATTTGGTAAATTCATAAGCTCATTAAGAACCATTACTAGGGGAATAAAAAATCCCATAAGAGTATATTTTAGGAAATAGATCATGGATAACATTGATTTAAGCCTTGGAAATAATTCTTTATGGAAATAAATTTAATTAATAATTTTTCCCTTTAATTTAATTGGATTATCTTTTATGTTTTTAAAATTTTAAAAATAATAATCTCTAGTTTTTCCTTTGTTCTTTCCAATTGCTAGAAATAGGAGAAACGAACTGAAGAACTAACGTGGGGGGAAATGTGATGACTTCCCGAATGAGATGCCAAGCCCAATAGAGTATAAATAGATAACTTCGTTGTGATAATCACTTAGATGTCTCAAGTTTTTAACTGAGACATGGATTAGTAGGAGCATCCAAATCCCCTTAAGAAAGTATAAGTTGTAATTGATACCTTTAAGGGAAAAATGCCTCATACTTTAAATGGATCATCTGATCCTTTAAATCATGGAAAAATAGATCAAATCCCTTGAGAATACTGTTTCTATCCTTCCCTGATCTGAGAAACAAAAGGTTATACTTGTGGTTTGTCATTCATAGGTAAAAAATAATAAATAGTGGAAGTTAATAAAGAATATGAAGCCTGAGGAAGAGACCAAATAGATGGATTGGAGGTAGTTTCAAAATGTGTTTTTGATAAATATTTTCCTCACACTCTCCATCTTAAAATAGAAAGGCATTTCCTTTCCCTCATGAAAAAACATAAATAATATATTGAGGTGTATGAAGAAAACTTCAAAATACTTACATGATAAGATTCTGAATTTGTTGTTACCCCTGAATGCACAATTTATTGAATCTTTGGTGGAATAAAACCTAGTTTACAAAAATACTTAGTGATACACCACATTGATAGTTATGAGGAGACTATCTAATGTTCCCTCAATATCAAAATATAGATTGGAAAATTTCAAGGTTATCACTGGGATAAGAAGTAGAAAGTGGACTATAATTCTTGTGGTGTGATGGAGAAATTTAATGGTGCTATGAAATTACAACACCCACTATTCAAAAGATAGGAAATAAGATCATCTAAAATTTAATAAGGGGAATAAGAAAATTATTTAGGTGTGGGAAGGAAGGAAACCTAGCTATAAATTTTGAAATAGGAGAGTCTCACTATTGAGATAGAGGAAAGGAATGATCTAGTTAACCCTATGCGCATTGTTCATTTGTACAACTGCTTCGAATAATGGAACCTCACAAACCAATGCACTAGACCAAGTGTTTTTTGTTACAAACAACAACCTCCAAGGAAGAAAGGGTTAGCTTATTCGATCACAAACCCTGAATTTGATATTGTAAATGAAGTGGTGACATTTATGCTGGTTATTAATTAATGAATATAGAATTTAATTGTTTTTTATTCTAGTTATACACATTATTCTATATCAATAATGTTTACTGGAACTATTCAAATGAGACCACAAAACTTGGAAGTTGATTATTTAGAAAAAATAGAAAATGTAGCAATTATTGAATCCTGAGTATATAACTCCTCCCCTATCCAAATTGTTGGAATGAACATCCCTTTGAACCTTGTGACACTCGATTTGGTTGGATTTGATGGAATTATGGTCATTGATTGGATTTCCTAATATTTACCCCACATGAATTTCTACAAGATGGAAATCACTCTCTGAATTAATAATTTTCCTCCGATTCTATACATGTTCAAGGAGGATGATGAATATTTTTTACCACCAACATCTCAATCATCTATATTATTTCCCTTATGGAAATCGTGTCTATCAAAAATTATTGAGTCTATGGAAACGTTCATACTCAAAGACATTCCAATTATGCGAGAATATGATGAAGTGTTTTCAGAAGAATTGGATAGTCTTCATCCAAGCCAAGATGTTGAATTTCCAATCAAGATTATGCTAAGGGTGTTTCCCTTATCCAATAATTTATATAGAATGTTTATTGTGAAACTTAAGGATCTATAGAAAAAAGTACAAGAGAATCTAGATAAAGGGTTCATATGCCCATGTGCTTCACATTGGGGTGCACCAATCCTCTTCATCAAGAAGAATCTTGGGTCAATGTGCCTCTGCACTAATTATAATGGTATCAATGGGAACATGACAAAGAAAATTTATCCTTTTACAAATATTTATGGAGTGTTCAATCAACTACATGAACGATAATAATTCTCCAAGGTGGGTCTTTGGTCATTATTTTACAAAGTAGGGGTGAAGAAGGGGGATTTCCTCAAGAACACATTATGTACAATGGAAGGGAACTATGAGATCATAGTAATACCATTCAGAATGAGTAATTCTCAAGAAATATATATGTAATTTATGAATAGATTATTTAGATATTTCTTCAAAACAATTGTGGTAGTACTTATAGGTGATATTCTATTATACTTTAAAAGAAAGGAGGATCATGATGAGCATGTAAGAACAATGATAAAGACATTATGAAAGAATAATATTTATGAGAAGTAAAAAAATGTGAGTTCTATTTGAAGTAAGTTTCATTATTAGGGAATATCATCACAAGTAATGGGATGTTTCATAGATCCATTAAATATAGTAACAATTTATGGATGGCTAAGTCCAAAACCTTAAATTGAAATCCATAGGTTCTATGAGTTAGATGGGTATTATCGATTATTTTTATGAAATTTATCACAATTTTTAAATCCTCCAACCAAACTCACTCGAAAGGGAGTCATGATTTTTTGGAATAATGAATGTGGAGAGAGCTTCATGGAGTTGAAAAATAGGCTTATCACTACACTTGTACATACCCTACCCATAATTGGAGAACTTTTCATGGTATAAAGTGATGCTTCAATGAAAGGATTGGGTTTTGTGTTAATAAATAATCAAAAGGTGATGGCCTATTACTCAAGGAAATTGAATTTTCATAAGAAGAACTATCTAATACTTTATCTGGAGTGGGGTACAATGATCTTCTTGCTAAAAATATTTTGGTATTATCTATTTGGGGAGAAGTTTGAAATATATACAGATCATAAGATCCTCAAGCATATATTCACACAGAAATAGATAAATATGCACTAGCATGATAGTTAGAGCTGATTAAGGACTATAAATTATCAATCCACTATCATCATAAGAATGATAATAAAGTAGTAGATTCTCTATGTAGAAAGAATCCTAAATTTTATCATTGATGAGAATTGAGAAAAATATGATCTTATTAGACATAAAGAGGATGGAAATGATAATCATAAAGGAATGAACATCATCAATCCTTTCAAAAATTATTTCTCATCCATTCCTTATAGAGAAGATAAAATATTTTCACAGAGATAATGTGGGAATTTAAAATAAAGTGGAAGTGATAAGAAAAGGGAAATCCTCATAGTTCAATGTTAATGAAGAATGAGTCCTGATATTTGTGTCATGATTACATGTACCATTATTTACGGTGTTAAAGAGGGATTTTTTGGTTGATACACATAGCTAAACCTTATTTATCTATACCGCAAGCACAAAGAAGTATTGAGATATAGAATAGAACTATTGGTGGCACAACATGA
Organism: Viscum album; assembly: GCA_963277665.1. Classification (NCBI taxonomy): domain Eukaryota; kingdom Viridiplantae; phylum Streptophyta; class Magnoliopsida; order Santalales; family Viscaceae; genus Viscum; species Viscum album. The sequence goes on from OY728130.1 coordinate 612,838,811, forward strand.
GGAAAAAGACCTTAAAATATACATCAAGATGAATTGAATGCCATTAAGTAAAGGTTTGAAGGAAAGATTAAAGGGGATGATGAAATAATTACCCTTACCTACATGAAAATAAGAATATATCACTATGTACCTTGTTACTTGTCTTCTAAATCTATGAAGAGGAAACAATGATACATTGGTTCTGGTGGATCATCTTATAAATACTTCCCACTTCAATTCAATTCTAGGGGAATTTTCATTCAATAAACTTTCAAGGATATATATTAGAGAACTCGTGAGGCTACATGGGACACGACTATTGATTATATCTAATCAAGATTGAAGACTTGCCTCTATGTTTTGGAAAATTAATCCAAAATCTCTAAATACTGAGTTGAAATTCAACACAGCTTATCATCCTCAAAAGGATGTCCAATCTAAGTGGAATATCTAAACACTTGAGTATATGTTGAGAGAATAATCAATTGTCTTCAAAGGAGGATTAAATCAACATCTTCATCTGGTCAAGTTCTTATACAATAATAGTTTCCACTCAAGCATTCATATTGATTCAAATGAATCCATTTATGGAAATTAGTTTAGAAAACCTTCCTGTTGGGATAAAGTTGGGTAAAAAACAGTTAGGTCATGAAATGATTGAGTAAATAGTGGAAAAAGTCCATACTATTAAGTATCACATCAAGGATTATCAAAGTAAAAAAAGATATATGATGACAATCATCAATGATACATAACATTTGAGATTGGAGAGAAGGTGTTCCTTTTCATATCACCAAGGAATAAATTCATGAGATTTCAGTAGAAGGAAAATATTACACTAAGATATATCAACCCCTTTGAGATCCTTGATCACTTAGGAGTGGCGGCCTATCGACTGGAACTCCCACCTAACCTATCGCATGTACATGATGTGTTCCATGTTTAATCTTTGATAATGTACATACCAAACCCCTAACATGTGATGAATCTAAAGGTGGTACCATTATAGAATTATTTTTCCTTTGAGGATCTGCTGGTTAAGATCTTAGATCGTAGATAAAAAGTTATATGGAATATGAGAATTCCCCTAGTCAAAGTGTTATGCAGAAATGAAAAGTTTGAAGAACCGACATGAGAATTATAGAATATGATTAAATAGAGTTACCCTTATATTTTTTAGTATATTAAATTAAAATTTCATGGATTAAATTTCAAAAGGGGGAAGATTTTAATGACACAAAATTTTATAAATAAAATTCCCTTTGTGCTTGAATAAATATCTTATTATATATTATGATTATATAAAACACATGTGCATCCTTGGGTTTATTATATCCTATTAGATATAGTTTACTGATATGAAATATAATTGTTGACAATAAAAATTTTGAACAGTGATAATATGATTATTACAAATATTTGGTTTTGATAAATCCAATTGATACAGACAAAGGAAGTGATGGAAACTACCAATAGGATCGTATCCTATAAATACCATTTATCAGAACATATGAGGGAGATTGAATAACTAGTATTTAACCTTGGCATAATAATATATCCAATAACTTAAGCATTATATAAATCATTTATGATAAAAGATCAAGCTCATCAAGATCATAGAGCAAACTATGTGCACTAAACCACCCCATTAAAGTCTCACCATCGCACACCTTATCCTTAAGAAATTTTATTCAGTAATAAAGGGATATATATAAAGACACTAATAATATGAATTTGTATATTTTATAGAATAATGAATATATTTTCATCATATTACAGCTATATTATAATTGATTTTGATATTTACACAATAAAAAAAATTTGTATTTTTGGGTAATATTCGAATTCAATTATGGAATTTTTGAATTAATTGAATTTTTAAGTAAATAATATCTTATATAAAATTTAATTATTAATTTTTTTTAAGTATAAATTATCATATTATTTTTATGAAATCAAATATAAATTTTATAAGGGTTTGAGAACTATTATTGTAAAAAAATCTCATCATTTCTCAATAAATTTTGATTCTATTTTTAAAAGTTAAAATTCATATAGTCAGAACATGTATAGATAAAATTAAAATTATTTTTTTAATTATAAATTCAAAATTATCCATTGGAAAAGTTTACATAATTTTCTGAGGCATTCAAATTTTTTGGTAAAAATTAAATGCGGTATAAATATACATTGTATATTATGATATCAAAAAACCCAAAAAGTGATTTAAAAATTATATAAATTTTATAAAAGACCAAATATATGTACTAAATTTAAATAGTTTTATTTCAAGTTTATTTTAATAATTTTTCCAATCCTTTATGAATCCTCCCTAACCTATATCATATTTCATGTTTTTAAAATCATTTCATTTAGGACATGACTCACTTCTACATCATGAAGGGTAATATTTTTATAATTTCCTCCCTTAGCCAAATGAAGTAAGGAAAACACTATTATTTTGTAAAAAACCTTGGAAAAAAAAGTTAGGGTTTGTGGGCACTATTACTTTATTATATAGATTCCAAAACCTATGTTTGAGAAATAGTATAGAATTACTCAACCATTTAATATATAAAACCACCCACTATCCAATTTATCTTCATTGGAAAACCTTTTAAAACTTCCTTAATATTCCCTTATTTCTCTATAGTTCTCCCTAGGTTCTTCCAAGATCTCAATAATATCCTCCCAATAATTGGGAATCACCATTTCAATGTAAGGGATCCTCTCCTTCTCCTCTTTATTCCAACATCATTATTATCTTAATCCTATTATCTCAAATTCCTAATTTTAAAGACCTAGAAATTGTGTGATTTTTTTTCTTAAATACATGGGAATTTTAAGAGTTTGTGAAAATTGAGGGCGCATGATTCCAAGGCCTGGTGTGCCTGGAATCATTTTCTGAAGTTTTTTTTGGGTACGTTCAGCAAATGTACGAGCTGGTTTTTATAACATTTGAACTGGTGCTCGGAATTGAAATTTTAGGGAACAGTTGAACTCACCGCGCTAGTATTCTCTTAATGATACTTTCACTTTGATAGTAGTGATTCGAGAAGATAAGTTAGTTTTTGGGTTTTCGTGGAGAATAATAAAATAAAGTGAGCTTCACATTATTTTAATTTGAGCCGCCTTGTGGGTGTTTGGATGTGGGTCTCACTGGATCTATAACCTCCTTGCGGTGGTTAGAAGTTGGAGGTGGGACCACCACACCTTAACCTCCCGCGAGAGGTTATGGTGGTGGGGCCCACCCAAACCTAACCTCTCGTGAAAGGTTATGATGTGGGGACCACACGGGACAAAACTCCCCTATTAATGGTGGGTGAGGAAAACCTCTCAACTCCCCTCATTAATGAGGGTGATTCTCTCCACACTCACCTCTTTTATTGGTGCCAACTCCCCTAATTAAATTATGCGAATCCTCATCATTAAATTAATTTGTGCCAACACTCATGAATTAATTAAGCGGGGATCCAAGTTAATTATTTCACCATTTTGAATTATATGCGAACGAAATAATAGATAACTCAATCTATTATTATTTTGGATGGCATTTCCCATTTGGTGGAATATTGGGGAGAGGAGAGCTTGGTAGGATTAGAATTCTCCAATGAAGAACCCCATCTCCCAATGAAGAATGAAGAACGAAGAACGTGTTCTTCCAACGAAGAGCACTGGCAACAATCCTCTTCGAACTTCTTCCCCGGACACCTACTGACGTGGAGCATCTTCCAAAGCCGACACAACTTGGGATTGGAAGTCTGTGGCAGACACGATGAATGATGATCTTATTCGTCTACTTTCCATGACTTCATCATCAAACAATGATCAAATGTAAGGGGTTTAGTACATGATGATGCTTTCCTTGAATCTTCTTCTTTAGTTAGAATAGTATTTTAGCGGGTGAGTTGTTGTTCATCGTACTTCTATCTTGATGAAGCGATTGTTACTACCCTAAACGCGGAGGGTGTGGGCCAAACCAACATGGCCTAACCCCTCTGCCATTCTTGTTTGTAATAATCTTCGGCATGGCGGTGAGGCGAAAGAATGATGAAGGTGGCGATGACAAAGGTTGTGATACCCGCGGCCTCCACAAACCACGATGCCCCCGTATCGCTCTGTTGCTACGGGCCGAAATGCGGCCCTCTAGTCGCGCTGCCCTAGCTACGCCGTCCGCCGGCCGAGCCGCCCCAGCCACACCGCCGCCGGCTCGTGCCACCCAGCTCCTAGATGTCGTCGGCCTTCCGTGCGCCCCAGCCACCTTATGGCTACCCGACAGCCCAGCCGCCCGTCGGCCCGGATGGTGCCCTACCCGGCCGCCCGCCGGCCTGCCCGACTGCCTCACGACCTTCCCGACCGCCTCCCATGCGCCCGGTCGAACCATGCCAGTCAGCACGCCCGTCACGCCCCACACGCCATGTGCCACTTACGTCCCCCCTCACAGCACCCTGTCCGAACTGGCACGGTCGCACCCTATGGGTCGAGCCGCGCCGGGCTACGCCCTCGCGACGGTCTGGGCCGAACTGGCCCCGAGCCCGAGTTGAACCACTCACGTGGCCGGCTGGGCGAGGCCCAACGGGCCGGGCCAAACCTAACAGGTTGTCCCACTAAATGGGTCGGGCCAGACCCAATAGGTCTGACCGGGTCAACCTGGACCCGGTCGGCCCAGACTGGGTCGGACCGGGTTAGACCAGACCTGGGCCCACTACCGACCCTTTCCTTTCTTTTGGTCATATCTTTGGCACTGGATGTCTGTTTGATGAACTGTCAACGGTGCTGGTATTATTGGAGTGTGATAGTCCCTTTGTGTACACCCCACCGGAGTTTTGGTTATAGTTGAGATACGGTCAGGTTGGATCGGGCACGAATCCAATCGGGCCCTCAGGACTAAAAGGCTAATAACTCACAGACCGGGCGTCCGATTGATGCGCCATCTGTTGCATTAAGACCCCTATGACGTGGCGGTCCTTTGAGATACTTCTTCGTGGTACATCATGATATTTAGACTATCAACAAGTAGCTTGTGGAGCGGATCCTTCCGGAGACGAGCATGTGTAGTACTGAGACCTTGTAGCTGGCTGAGACCTGACGACTGTCGACCGTTTTGACTTGGAGTGACTCTACTAGCCCAGCGGGGAGTTCCATGGTGTCGCGTCAGACCCGCAGTGGGGAGATCCTTGGTGTTGTGACAGACCCATGGTACTCAATAGGAGGACTACCTCAGTAGACTACGAGGGGGATCACCTTGGTGACGCGGCAGACCCACGCTGGGGAGCCCCTTGGTGAAGCAGCAGACCCACGGTACTCAACAGGAGGAGTACCTCAGTAGTCCAATGTTAGTGGGAAGCACCTTGGTTCCATGTTAGGCCCACTGTACTCGACAGAGGAGATGTTCTCCAGCATCCATGGTTTCAATAATTTGAATAAAAATCCTGGTTGAGCTGAGTCAATAACTTTTTTGTTTACCTCATGATTGAGATGTATTACTTGATAACTTAGGTATATGTAAGGGCATATAACTAAGTGGAGTTATCTGTTTAATTCATACTTTTTGGTTTATCCTTATTGGATTTTGTGAGACCTTAAAGGCCTCAGGGTCCCTACTGAGTATCGTTATACTCACCCCTACACGGGCTATACCCGCACCTCGTTGTGTTGGAAACAAACAACAGACAACGCTAACCAAGGATGAATGTACCAGGACTAGATAGTACCCGGAGGTGGACCATGCAGCGTGATGGTACACAAAGGAGATGGACAGACATGGAGTGTTGTGGATTCTATCTATACCTACCCTTCATGTAGGACTTCGCTGTGGACAATCCTTGTTTACCTTTCTTTATTTGTACTTGTACTTTCTTGTTGGGCTTGTATTCCGGCCGCTTTACTTTTCATCACTATATGTATACAATTTTACATAGTGTTTTGCCTCCAGCTCGTACTATGTTTTGTGTATTTATAGGTTATCAAGGCATTACCTTCCTAGTTTTAGACTCTATTTTGTGTGTTTATAGGTTATAAAGGCAATACCTTCCTTGTTTTTGGGAATTACTCCTTTGGTGCTAGTCTCCAGCCCCTGGCCTATGGAAGGTGGGATTGGGGTAGTCACGGCATAGACCCCGGGGGATGGGTCATGAAAAATTGGTATCAGAGGAGTCAGTTCTACCACAGAACTTGGGAATCTCATATTTTCAGTGAAGTAATAGTGCTAAGGGTTCTGAGTGTGGTTTTCAGTTTAGGGAGTCCAGTGTTGGTGCGGCGGTCGATGTATCCATACACCAGGACCCTGACTTCAGAATTCTGACTCAATGCACGAAAACACTGATTGCTTGTGCGTTTTCTAAAGTTTTCTTTAAGTCATCTCAACTAGGTCATCTCACCAGGTATAATATTTTGACCATTTCACATCTGTTTCTTTCAGGATGCCTCCCTGCAAATGACCAGTGAGAATCCTAAGAGTAGTATGTAAGGATAGCCCACCGAGCGACGAGGCCTCAGTGTAGGGAACTATTCCAGCAGAGGCACCAGCAGTACCACTCCATATTGGTCCACTAATGCCACTAGCCCCATCACCAAATGATTCACACCACTTGAGCGTGTTGCACGGGTTCCAGCACCAGAGCCCGCCCAGGTTTAGGGGAGAAACGGACCCACGAGCAGCTGAGGATTGGTTGGAGACTGTGGTGAGAGCCTTTAGACTGGTAGAGACACCAGCCGACTTCATGGTGATTCTTTATACCATCCTTCTACAGGCAGTAGTGAGTAGATGGTGGAGTTTGATGCTCTAGTTCCATGAAGAGATGACACTACTCTGGGCAGACTTCGAGAGCCTATTTCAGGTGGAGTTTATCCCAGCCACCCTATGTGTGGTACAGATACAGGATCTACTTCACTTATAGCAGGGCAGCATGATGGTGGAACAATACTCAACGAGGTTCACCGACCTCTCGCACTACTCAACAGATATGGTGCGGGACCCATTCTTCAGGGGCAAGACCTTCGAGCAGGGGCTCGGGTGAGAGATCCGGGCTTTGATGATCTCCCTCAACATCCCGATGCAGGAGGGGGTGTTGGAGCAAGCCCTCATAGTGGAGAGTTTCCTTACTAAGCAGTCTCCAGCAGCGAGGCCCACCACTAGCCGACATGCAGCAGAGTCTTCTACACCTGGTAGTATACATATGTTGCAGAGGTCCAAGAGGACCAGACCTACAGGTGGACGACTACATGACTCAAGATCAGTTGTGTGGGGCACCTAGAGTAGAGACATACATGCCAGGAGTGGGCAGTGTTTCCTATGCGGCGGTCAGGGTCACATGGCTCATGACTATCCAACCCACTATTCGGATGATCAACAGACGGTCGAAGGACCTCCCAGGCTGAGACATAGATTAAATTGAGGCGGTCCGTAGGGTGCATATGGATGGGGCAGAGGATCTGGTCGAGCAGCTGACGGTGGGCGACAATTCAATGTGTTACCGCCACCACCACTAGGAGGTCCACCCAGACTGAAAGGAGTAGGTGGACAGGCGAGATCTCAGCTTCAGGCAGCTGAATCATACGACCATGGTGCTCTATAGATGATTTGGGGTATGATCTGTGTCTACTCTACCTTAGTTGCAGTACTTATAGACATAGGTGCAAATCACTCTTTCATTTCCATGTCCCTCTTTCGGAGCTCGTAGATTCCGATGGAGCCGTTGGCTCGATACTTACGGCTAGAGACTCCTACAAGAGTCAACTCGATGATTACGCACTGTTTCTGATAGTGTGAGCTTATTCTATGAGCTGAGAGCTTCAGCTAGGATCTCTTTGTAGTTATGTCGAGGCCTTACGACATCATCTTGGGTATGGACTTTTTATCTACGATCCATGCTCAGATTGACTGTATTAGGTACATACTGCAGTGTGTCCGCATGAATGGGACTAGGTTTACCTTCACCTGCGAGAAGGGATCCTTTACAACATAGGACAGACCTATTCGGAGGAGGGTGCAGCCGATCACTCCTCAGTTAGCATGCCTTACCCTCAGAGCATTTTATGTAGAGAGTCTGAGCTATCATGTAGTGGTGGACCAGTATGAGGATGTTTTCCCTAATGATGTTCCTGGACTACCTCCTCACAGAGAGGTGGACTTCTACAATGACATGTACCCCAGGACGACACTAAAATCTACCCCAGCATATCGGATGGCTCCCGCAGAGCTTCGCGAGCTGTGGGTATAGCTAGAGGACTTGCAGGAGAAGGGTTTCATCTACCCCAGTGTTTCTTCCTGGGCATCCTCGATTCTATTCGCCAAGAAGGTGGATGGGAGCTTGAGGATTTTTGTTGACTATTTTCACCTAATCCAAGTGACCATGAAGAACAAGTACGCACTCCCGAGGATTGACGACCTCTTTGATCAGTTTAAGGGGGAATGGTTTTTCTCGAAGATAGACCTCAGATCAGGCTATCACCAGCTCAGAGTTAGAAACGAGGATGTGTAGACGACATATTTTTGATGTCGGTATGGCCACTAAGAGTTCTTGCTTATGCCTTTCGGCATAACCAATGCTCCAGTAGTGTTCATGGGACTAATGATCAGGATTTTCCAGCCTTAGCTCGATCGCTTTGTCCTAGTCTTCATCGATGACATCCTGATATACTCAACTATGGAGGAGGAGCATGCCTACCATTTGCAGGTAGTACTAGACAAACTCCAAGAGCATCAGATTTATGGTAAGCTCTCGAAGAGCCAGTTTTGGATCTGAGAGATTCACTTCTTAGGAAACGTCATCTCTGTGGCTGAAGTTTTAGTGGATCTAGTGAAGATTGAGGTGGCACCTGCTTGGGAGCCACCCAGGAGTGTGACAAAGGTATGAAGTTTCCAGGGTTTGGCTGGTTACTACGAGAGATTTTTTCCAGACTTCTCTATAGATTCAGCACCACTATCAGCCTTAACGAAGAAGGGGAAACCCTTCGTGTAGTGGGAGTGATGTCAACAATGCTTTCAAGAGTTGAGGTAGAGGCTTACTAGTGCCCACCATCTTGAGGATTCCAGAGGAAGGCGTAAGGTACGAAGTCTACTACGACTCATTAGGGACCAGAATCAGGTGTGTCCTCATGCAAGAGAAAGCTATGATTGTGTATGGTTCTCGATAGCTGAGACAACAGGAGCAGAACTAATCTACCCATGACCTGGAGTTAGCTGGAGTGGTCTTCGCCTTGATGATGCGGTGATACTATCTTATGGGCGAACATTTTACCATGTACTCTGATCACAAGAGTCTCAGGAATATCTTTTATTAGAAGGACCAGAACCCGAGATAGCGGCGATGGATTGAGTTCCTCTAGGACTATGACTTCGAGATATTCTATACTTCTAGAAAGGGGAACATTGTATTAGATGCACACCGTATAAGATCCGGTATACAACTTCTTGGTGAGGTGATCACTACTGGAGAACAGCCCTATACCCACGGTTTTTCTGAAAACCATGGGTATAGGGCTAATATAGGAACCTATACCCATGGTTTTTCAAAAACCCATGGGTATAGATTTTTGTTGAAGACATATACCCACGGTTTTGAAAAACTGTGGGTATAGGTGTTTTTTTTTCAAGACCTATACCCACGGTTTTTTCAAAACCCTGGGTATAGGTGTTTTTCCGAAGACATATACCCAAGGTTCCTTGAAACCGTGGGTGTTGGTTTTTTTTTGAAGACCTATACCCACATTTCTCTAAAACTGTGGGTATAGCATTCCCATGTTATTGCGGGGACAAAGAAATTGCGTGAGACAAAAATTTATTTGGCGGGAAAACAATTTATATTTGTATATTTACAAAAATACATATAGTACCTATAGTCTGGTTGGTGAGTTTGTGTACTTGAAGTCTCCCAGTTCGGTGTTCGATTCTGCGTTCACTTTTTTATTTGAGAAATGAATTTTATTAATATAAGTAAATAAATGTATCCATATATATACAGAAAATGTTTCTTGCGTAGTTGGTTAAGAACGAGTTCTGTAAGCTGCAAGTCCTAGTTTCGATCCGCGCTTTCTACATTTTTAGATAGACGGTATTGAATTAATATAATACCACAAATATATATATATATATTAGAAGTGGAATCTGCTGGGTAGGTTCATGAACTTCAGTTACCTACTGGGTGTCGCAGGTTCAAAACCTGCGGACTGCTCGTTTAAAAAAAAAGAAATCCCTACGGTTTTAAAACCATGGGGTATTTCATTTCTAGCGTGTCCATGGGAATTCCATGCTGGTGGCCATCCTATGCCCACGTTTTCTACAAACCGTGGGTATAGGTAAAAACCCTATCCTAACGCCACTCAGCCCCACAGTTCCCAAAACCGTGGGTATAGCCTATACTCACAGTTTGTGGTGCTATACCCATGGTTTTTAATCGTTGGTATAGGGCAGTTTTCCAGTAGTGGATGGAGAAGATGGTTGATTTGTAGATATCCTTTGTGGATAGAGATGTAGCATCTTTACATCAGTCCCTAACAGTCACTCCCCCGCTTCTCTAGTGAGTCAGGGTGGCACAACATTGGGACGCTGACTGCGAGACACGACGTGCTCAGATATCCATAGGGCAGGCACCTGATGGATTTTCTGAATATGGGGAGTACGTCATCCTCTTTAGAGGATGTACTATGGTACCAGTGTCACTTTAGGAGGAAGTGTTGAGGGATTTCCACACATCCCATTTAGCAGTACATCCAGGAGTGGCGAAGATGTACCAGGACCTTCAACGAAAGCACTGGTGGCCATGCATGAAGAAGGCAGTAGTGGAGTTTGTCTCTTGATGCCTCACTTGTTAGCAAGTGAAGGCGGAGCACCACGTACCAATAGGCTTGGTTTAGCCTTTAGTGGTCCCAGAGTGGATGTGGGATGGGATATCCATGGACTTCATGATGGGTCTTCCACGTACATCCAGGGGTCATGACTCGATTTGGGTGATCTTTGACCGACTCACCAAGTCAGCCCAATTCCTACCGATCAGAGAGCAGGTCTAAGTAGAGAGATGGGGACACCTTTATGTGCCAGAGATTATGTTGATACATGGAGTACCTTCATCTATTGTCTCTGATCATGACGCACGATTTACTTCCTGGCTATGGAAGGGGTTGCAGGAGGCTTTCGGGACGCAGCTTTGTCTGAGCACTGCCTTCCATCCCCAGACGGATGGACAGGCTGAGAGAACCATTCATACCCTTGTGGAAATTATCCATGCTTGTGTCCTCGACTTCAGTCCCAAGTGGGAGGATAACATACCTTTGGTGGAGTTTTCATACAACAAAAACTATCAATCCACCTTAGGGACAGAACCTTTTGAGGTGTTATACGGGTGACCTTGCAGATCACCTCTGTGTTGGACTGATCCTGGGGAGTCAGTACTAGTGGGACCAGAGATGGTACGAGCTACCACGAAGAAGGTGCAGATCATCCAGGAGTGGATGAAGACTGTACAGAGTAGGAAAAAATCATATATTTATAGAAGACAGGGACATCTAGAGTTCGAGGATGGAAACCACGTCTTTCTACAGGTCTCACCTCGTCGAGGACTATGGATATTTGGCTGAGGTGGCAAGTTATCTCCATGATTCATCAGACCTTTCTGGGTCCTCAGTAGGGTCGGCAAGGCAGTATACCACTTATCTCTTACACCTCAGTTGCACCGGGTGCACGACGTCTTCCATGTATCCTAGTTGAGGAGATACATGCATGACCCTTCTCACATCATCAACCATGGAGAGTTGGACGTCGACGATGGCCGACTTTTATGGAGGTTTCAGTGGAGATTGAGGATCGACAAGAGTGGGTCCTACGTGGATGGTCGATACCTCTAGTGAGCGTTTGCTGGCAGCATGGGAACCTCGAGCAGAGCACATGGGAGAAGGATGCTCAGATTCATGCTCATTACCCCCACTTGTTCCATTAGTTCGAGTTGTAGCTTACGGGGACGTAAATCCCTGAGGTGGGGAGAATACAAAGTCCCGGAAATTCTGTGGAATTTTTTTCCTTAAATACATGGTAATTTTACGAGTCCACAAAAATTGAAAGAGCATGATTCTGAGGCCCGGTGTGCCCGCAATCATTTTCTAAAGTTTTGTTCGGGTACATTCCGTAAACGTACGAGTGGGTTTTTATAACTTCTAAACCGGTGCACGGAATTGAAAAACAAGGGCGCCGTTGAACTCACAATGACAGTAATCCCTTAAGGAGACTTTCACTTTAATGGTAGTGAGTCAAGAAGATAAGTTAGTTTTTGGGTTTTCGTGGAGAATAATAAAATAAAGTGAGATTTTCTTTATTTTTATTTGAGTCTCCATGTGGTTATTTGGAGGTGGGTCCCACTAGATCTATAACCTCCTTGTGGAGGTTGGAAGTTGGAGGTGGGACCACCAAACCGTAACCTCCCATGAGGGGTTATGGTGGTGGAGCCCACCCGAACCTAACCTTTCACGAGAGGTTATGACGTGGGGACACATGGGACTAAACTCCCCTATTAATGGAGGGAGAGGAAAACCTATCAAATCCACTCATTAATGATGGAGAGTCTCTCCACACTCACCCTCCTTTATTGGTGCCAAATCCTTTAATTAAATTGTTCCAATCCTCCTCATTAAATTAATTTTTGGAAACACTCATGAATTAATTAAGGGGGGATCCAAGTTAATTAATTCACCATTTTGAATTCTGTTCTAATGAAATAATAGATAACTCAATCTATTATTATTTTGGTTGGCATTGCTCATTTGGTGGAATATTGGGGAGAGGAGAGCTTTGGAGGATTAGAATTCTCCAATGAAGAACCCCATCTCCAAACCAAGAATGAAGAATGAAGAACACATTCTTCCAATGAAGACCATCAGCAAAGATCCTCTTCAAACTTCTTCCCCAGACACCTACCGGCGTGGAGCGTCTTTCACAGCCGGCACAACATTGGATTGGAAGTCTGCAGTGGATGCGATGAATGCCGATCTTCTTTATCAACTTTCCGTGACTTCATCATCAAACAATGATAAATGGTAGGGGGTTTATTACATGTTGATGCTTTCCTTGAATCTTCTTCTTCGGTTGGAAAATAATTTTTTGTGAGTGAGTTTCTGTTCATCATACTTCTATCATGATGAACAGATTGTTACTACACTAAACACAGAGGGTTTGGGCTAAACCAATATGTCCTAACCCGTCTTCCGTTCTTGTTTGTGATAATCATTGGCATGGAAATAAGGCAACGAAACGATGAAGGCAGCGATGAAAAAGGCCACGATTCCTACGACCTCTGTAAATTGCACCGCCCCCACAGTGCTCTCGTGCTCTGGGCCAAACCGCGGCTCTCTGGCCGGACCACCCTGGTCGCGCCATCCTCCAGCCAAACCGGATGAGCCTCCTCGGATGCAACACCCCTAGCCCACGCACCCCGGCTCCCGGCTACCAGCTGGCTTGGTCGCGCCATGCCCGACCACCCGCTGGCCCGCCAGGCACCCTGCCCGACTGCCTGCCAGAGTGGTCGTGCCCTGCTTGGCCGCCCGCCGGCCTGCCCGGCTGCATCCCGTCCTGCCCGACCGCCTCCCATGCACCTGATAAAACCACACCGACCCGTGTGCCCCATGCCACCTGTGGCCCCCCTTGTGGCACCCTAGCTGAACCAACCTAGTCGCGCCCTCTATGCCGAGATACACCGGGTTGTGCCCTCGCAATGCTTTTGGCTGAACGAGCCCCGATCCCGGGCCGAACCACCCACACGGCTGGCTGGGCTGGGCCCAGTGGGCCAGGCCGAACCTAACTGGCTGGCCCACCCAATGGGTCGGACTAGACCCAACAGGTCTAACTGGTTTGAACCAGTCCGGGTTGGCCCAGACTGGGTCGGACCGAGTCGGACCAGACCCAGGCCCACTGCCGACCCTTTACATTCTTTTGGCCATATCTTTGGCACCTGATGTCCGTTTGACAAACCATTAACGATGCTGGTATTCTTGGAATGTGAAGGTCCCTTTGTGTATACCACATTAGAGTTTTGTGTATAGTTGAGATACGGTCAGGTTGGATCGAGCACGAATCCAATCAGGTCCCTGGGACTAAATGACTAATAACTCATAGATCGGGCGTCCTATTGACATGCTATCTATTGAATTGATACCCCTATGACGTGACAGACCTTTTAGGTACTTATTCGTGGTACTTCATGACATTTAGAGTATCGAACTGTAGCTTTTGGAGCGGATCCTTCTGTACATGAGCGTGCGTAGTGCTGAGACCTAGTAGCTGGCTGAGACCTGGTGACTGCTGACCATTTTGACTTGGAGAGACTCTACTAGCCCAGTGGGGAGCACCATGGTGTCTCATTAGACCCACAGTTGGGAGCGCCCTGGTGTTGCGGAAGACCCACGATACTCGACAGAAGGATTATCTCAGCAGACTACGAGGGGGAGTGCCTTAGTGACGCGGCAGACCTACAGTGGGGATCGCCTTGGTGACGCAGCAGACCCACGGTACTCGACAGGAGGAATACCACTACAGTCCAAGGTTAGTGGGAAGTGTCTGGGTGTTGCAGCAGGACCACTTTACTCGACAGAGGGGGAGTTCTCCTACATCCATGGTTTCGATAATGTGAATAAAGATCCTAGTTCAGCTGAGTCAGTTACTTTTGTGTTTAGCTCATGATTGAGATGGATTACTTGATAAATTTGGTATATGTATGGGCATATACCTAAGTGGTGTTATCTATCGAATTAATACTTTTTGGTTTATCCTTGTTGGATTATGTGAGGCCTTTAGGGTCTCGGGGTCCCTACTGAGTATCATTATACTCACCCCTGCACAGGCTATGCCCGCACCTCGTTGTATTGGATGCAGATGACGGACAGTGCTCACCGAGGCTGAGTGTACCAGGATTGGACGGTACCTGGAGGTGGAACACGTGGCATGATGGTACACAGAGGAGACAGACGGATGTGGAGTGTTGTGGAGGCTATCTGTACCTGGCCATCATGTAGGACTTCCCGGTGGACGATCCAGCAGCTATTTACCTTTCTTCAGTTGTACTTGTACTTTCCTGTTGTTCTTGTATTCCGGACCCTTTACTTTTCATCACTCTATTTATATAGTTTTACTAATTTTTTTGCTTCTAACTCGTACTCTGTTGTGTGCTTTATAGGTTATAATGGAAATTCCTTCCCAATTTTAGAGAATTTCACCTTTGGTTCTAGTCGCCAGCCCCTGGCCTATGGAAGGCAGGCATGGGGTAGTCACGGCATGGGCCCTGGGGGACTGGTCATGACAATAATATTGGGATATGTTATTCCATATCCAAGATACTGAAAATTTTATGGCTAAATGATTAGATAACCCTTTCACTCTAATTAATCCCTCACATGAACACTTATATGCCCCCGTTATGCTACTGTAATGAAATTTCAACACAATTTTTCATGCCAAAACAATTGTATAGTGAATAACTATACCCATTTTTATAAAGTGTGTTCAAATTTATTCACTCATACTTATTTTATTAGGGAAATACATGTATTAATTCCAATAAATTGGATCATGGAAAAAATGTTATGAAAAGGGGTTATATGTTTTATGATCTATGTGGCACAATTATACATGAGAATGAAATGAAAGTGACGACTGCGCCTAAAATTATATAGATCTACAATCCATTAGATAATTATTTAGTTTCATAGAAAATCATGAAATGGATTAACGAGTGAGCCGAATACATCATGAGGAATTTTTTTATCATGATGTATTGGACGTTATCATTGACATATGTTTATACTGTAATGTTTTTTGTTGTTTCGACATTTCCTAGATTCCATTATGTGATGATGAAATATTATTCCTCATTTTTAATTTGTATGATTCTCACCCCCTTTGTCTCCAATTTACATGTCTATTGTATAACATTTAATACTATTTTGATTTTATTCCTTGTTTATTCCCTTACTGGGATTTATAGGTCAACCCTTTATTATGTATATCACTAGGTTATCCCATGTAGTTTTCATTATAATAGAATATTATGAGAATGCAAGGAAATTTTCATTAATGTATGTGTACCCCATGTTTTAAGTTGTTATTTAATGTTCATAATTCTTAAATACACTAAAATTATCAATCTTTAGAGTTCTATTATGTGTAATATTAGGTAATAAACCATCAATTAATATGGAATGAAGAGTAGAGTTGTCATAGTGATCCCTTGGAATTCTTAGAGTATAGATTCTTACAACATCAATGAATGAGATATGCGATATGATTCTCTTGATCTATTATTTAATGATATATTTGTGAATATATCTTACATTATTATTATTTTTAATTGTGATATTAATCACTACAAATCCTTTTTGATCCCAATATGAATTCTCCTCTAGGGAAATAAACCCATGTTGATTAGTTTCCCCTATTGGATATCACATTTCTTAATATTTCTCATGAATCCCTTATTTATTTTATAATTTAATTCATTACCCTATAATGATGATTTTCAACACCATTTCCAATTATTGGAATGTTATGTCAAAATAATATCATGGGATGGAAATGATTATGGTAGTTATTCTATTTTTATGGTGTCTCATTAAAATATAAAAAAATATTATCATGCCAAGATGAAGGGGTATCATGAATCCCTATATATGTTAATAGAGTATCAGTATGAAATAATATGTGTTTCATTATGACCATTTATTTCCATTGGTTCAAGCATTTGGAGTTAATATAATGAATGACTTTTTCAATGTGATGGTTTTGGATATGGCATGAAGTGACAATTTCTGCATGGATGTGTGGTTTCCACATGGAAAATGAATTGTTTGGCTTCAAATAAAATTTTTGGAGTTTTTATTATGAAATTAATATAGTGGTTCAAGTGTCGTTGCATGGTAGTATAGCTCTGGTTGTAACTATGTCCAACCCTAGAAATAAAGACATAATGTGACCTCTTTTGTGGATTTTTATGTTTATTTTCATTTTTGTTATATATTTGTGTGATTCAATATCCTTCCTATAGTGATTTTCTATATCAATTGAATTTTTTTGATCCTTTAGACCCCCTGAGTCCATTTATTTCAAATTACATGTATGTTTTTTATTTTACTTCATAGGGATGATGACAGGGTTCAAGAATGAAGATAAGAGAATTCCCTAAGGTTTAGTACTCCCCTTGTCCGATGTTGATGATAAATAATGAGTAACTTATAGGGTTTATAGAGGATAATACCCACCAAATTCATTTGTTGTGGATCCTCTCTTTTTTTGGAAAGGATTCAGTAATTCCCTAAACATGATAAGGCACCGGTACTCTGTACGCTCAAAAAACTTTTGTACTACCCCAATATATGTTCTAGGAAAAATAAAATATACAGGACTCACCTGTTTTGATAATCCCAAATCTTGTTTTCATTTAAGTGAGAACCATGTTTTATTTCTATGCTAATTATGTTTCATTAATATTTCCTGATTCTATAGAGTAATTTTAATATACTCCTCCTGAATGGCCTGAAGGCCTTCATTTTTATTGATTTTTTGATAACCCCCCTTTCAAGTGATGTGGGGGAACCCTTACAAGGCCCGTAGGCTCAGATATTACATGGCCCATGGGCTTTGGGAGATTACATGACCCGAAGGTCTTAGGGAATTCAACTAGACTATCTACAAGGAACTGCCCCTCCCCAGCATCTACATCCAATTTTCATATACTCTCAATCTCACTGCTTGATTGGTTAAGCTTACAGTGCAGAATTTATCTAAGTACAAAGGTCCCCGATACAAGGTCACCGGTACAAAGGTCACTGATACAAGATCACCGATACAAGTTCACTGATACAAAGGTCAACGATACAAGGTCCCTATTACAATGTCACTGTTACAAGGTTACCGCTACAAGGTTACCACTACAAGGTTACCGCTACAAGGTTACCATGACAAGGTTACCATTACAAGGTCACTGTTACAAGGTCACCTTTACAAGGTTACCACTAAAAAGTTACCATTACAAGTTTGCCATTACATGGTCACCGATGCAAGCCTACTGTGAAAGGTTACTATTGAAGGCTACCATTGGAAGGTTACAGTTGGAGATTGCTGATGTGCACCGACTATTAAAGCCTACCGATGTAAAGGCAATTGTTACCAGTCAACCGAAACTTATTCTTCCATACTCTGTCAATTTCTCAATATTATTCTAAAAATCATATTTGATAAATTAAATGCTTCTGACATTAATTAATGCTGATTGTAAATGTTTCTGGAAACAGTACTTGGGACAGTACGAGGTACGAGAAAGATTTCACGTGATATACTCATTTACCCTGTTGGACCTCGAATATAAAAATGGAAGACCACGAAATAAAGAATATAGAGTAACACATACACACATATGAAGAAGGGTGGCCTACGAAATGCAAAATAGCTTACTCGCAAGATCAAAGAAGAACCATCCATCACTAACACTTTGAACCCTCAAGCATCATGAAGATCATTCTATGACAAACTAACTTCATCCATCTATGCCTCATCAACTCTTGATCAACATCAGAAGTAGAATATTGAAAGCTAGAACCTATATTTACAACACTCTTTTTGAAGATAAGTTTCAGATAAATACTCCAACATCAAATTCTTCACTCTGAGGAGTCCAGATCTGAACTTCCAAACACATAGAGCTTTCTATTCTCAAGCTTATTGTCTTATCTCCATTGTGTTATTTATTTTTTCATCTCTGAGAAGTGTGTCTTTATGTCTGTATCACACACTGTCTTCTGTGTTTGAACTGGAGGATACTGAATATCCTCACATCAAACTTCACCTAACTTTTTTTTCCCATGTATAACTATGGAAGAGACAGTGTGTGGTCTGTGCTGCTTATTTTTCCCATGAAAGAACTGTGGAAGAGGTTGTGAACCCTATAAAGTTTGTGAAAATTGTTGTAAAGCCCGATACATGCTGTGTATAAAGTTTATTGTTAATATAAACTACTTGGTGGAAATTGATCACCAAGTGGAGAGGATTAAGTCTCGACTTGAGACTGAACCTCTTGTTTTACTTCACTGAGTTATTCATTTAGTTATAATCTGTTTTGATATTATCCACTTTTTATATTTTCTAAAACATTAAACTATTTTTCTTTCACTTTGATAGTTAGTTTTGGTTAGTGTGTGTATTAGTTTAATCCAGTAAACTTGTTTCAAAAGTTGAATAGGTGTTCTACACCGATCCATATGAGGATTAATCACCCTTTAAGAAACATGTTGACCAAATGAACATTTACATTTCTATTAACTTAATTAACTGATCCATTTTTAAATTGGGGGTTTTAACCATAAAATTTTTAACAGAAATTTTAATTGGAACTAAATTCAGCCCCTCTTGAGTATCCACTCCAACAAACATTTGATATCAGAGGTCTTTTTATCAAGCGTTCAAGTTATTTTTAACTTTGATTTTAGTTATATCTTAATGATCTTAAAATTTAGGTCATATCTAAATTTTCAGTTCATTAAATTCTAAGTAACTATGGAAACTAGAGTTGAGGGTGCTGCTACTAATAGACCACCTTTTTTAATGGTAACAACTATGCTTAGTGGAAATTAAAAATGAAAATATATCTAGAGAGCATGGGACCTGAAATCTAGGACACAATTGATGAACAACATTTATTTCCTGCTACTGCTAGGGATATGTGGTCTCAGTTGACTAAATCCACATATAACAAAAAATGTAAAGCAATGAATGATTTGTTCTATTCTTGAGGGGATGAGGAATTTAGTAGAATATCTTCTTGTAAAACTTCATATAAAATTTGGGATACTTTAGCTATTTCTTATGATGGAACAACCAATGTTAAAGAAATGATATTAAATACATACACTATTAAATATGATAATTTTAAAATCAAGCCTGAAGAACTAATTTCTGACATGTATCTCAGGTTCAATGAGATATTAAATACTATGAGTCTACTTGGGAAACCAGTGGACAGCGAGGACCAAATCATGAGACTACTTTGATGCCTACCTAACAGATGGAGAGGAACTTTTGTTTCAATTCTAGAATCTTGTGACATAAGCAAAATACCTGTAAAGGAACTAATTTTAAAGCTTATGATGTATGAAGAATAGCTTACGTTGAATTAAGAAATATATGAAGAACCAATGAAGAAGTCAGAAGCATTCAACACTACTACCTCAAAGAGAAAAGACAAAGAAAAAGTTCAAGTTCTTGTAGACAGTTCCACTAGTGTAGAGTCAGATTCAGAAAGTGATGAGGAGATGTATCATCTAGAAAAAAGGTTCAAAAAGTTCAACCGAAAGAAGAAATTCTATAGGAAGTCAAACTACGAGGGAAATTATGATAGTAATGGACAATGGAAGAAAGACAGAAAATGGAATGACAACTTAAATGAAATAACCTGCTATGAGTGAAAACTAAAAGGTCATGTGAAGGAAGATTTCCCCAAGCTAAAATTTAAGAAGAAATATAAAGATAAGGGAAAGGGTTATAAAAATGATATGAATGCTACTTGGAGTGCTTCAGAAGACAGCTCCAGTGGATATGATGCTTCTTATAGTGAAAAGAACAATCATTCTAACTTATGTATCATGATAGAAACAATTGAGGTAACACTTAATTATCCTATACATAATGCCTATTATTCTGGGAATAAGAGTGAGTCAAATAATGATGAAGATATGACTAAGGATGAATTATTTGAAAACTGTGAAATTCTTGAGAATACCTTTAATGAGCTCAAGGACAAATATAAATAATCAAAGAGTCATGATGCTTTAAATTCAAATTATAAGTCTAATTTTGATTTTGAAAAAGAAAAATGTACCTATCTATTAAAAGAAAATACTGAAATCATATTATCAAATGAGAAATTAAAGAGATATCTTGATAAGTTTACTATTGATATAGATAACTTGACTCAGTTTCTAGGACAACAGACTGCCCTAAATTAAACAACTGGTCAAGGATATCAACCAGGATAGAGAAGGATTGTTAAAACTAAATTTGTTCCAAAATCTGGACAATTCACTGCTAGTTCCAGCTCTGGACCATCTTTTGTAAAAAAACTCTACAAAGGACCAAAAAAAGTGTTCATGTCTCAAAATATATCTGTTGACCATATAAATACTATAAGAAAATTATGGATTCCCAAAGTTTTATTTTCTAACCTCTCTGGACCCAAGCAAATCTGGGTACCAAAATTATCCCACACTTAATCTGTTTTGCAAGAAAATTGTCTGAAGAGCTCCTATAAAACTCTATGGTACTTGGAAAGTTGATGTTCAAGACATAGGACAAGAGATTATTCGTGTTTCAAAACCCCAATTAAAGTTCATGGTGGATATGTCACATTCGGTGATAATGTTAATGGAAAAATCATCTGCTTAGGCCATATTGGTAACCCTAATACTGTATTAATTTCAAAAGTATTTTTTTTTTTGATGAGTTAAAATACAATCTGCTGAGTATCTCTTAGTTGTGTGATGATGGTTTTAATGTCATGTTTGAAAATGATTAATGTAATGTTTTTAATTATAAAACTGATTTAATATTTTCAGCTCTTAGAAATGAGAATGTATATGCTTTTGATTAATATTTTTTAGCTAAGAAAAATATTTCATGTTTAAATGTGTTTCATAAGGAATCCTGGTTGTGGCACAGAATACTAGGACACTAAAATGTGCACTCACTTAGGAAAGGTTTATTTATAGTCCTACCTAAATTGGAGTTCCCTCTAAACAAAGTGTGGAATCCTTGTCAAAAGGGAAAACAACACAAAGTTTATTTCAAACCAAAGAAAGAAGTTTCTACTTCTCAACCTCTTAAGTTGGTTCACATGGACATGTTTTGACCATCAAGAGTTTCAAGTTTAAATGGGAAGCCCAATGTTTATGTTATTATAGATGAATTTGCTAGGTTCACTTGGGTATACTTTCTGGCTCACAAAAGTGAAGCTTGTTATTATTTTATCAAATTCTCTAAGTCTGTAGAAAATCTTATTGGACATAAAATTAAGACCTTGAGAAGTGATCATGATTGTGATTTTGAAAATCAGGAGTTTGAATATTATTTCTCACAAAATGTCTATAGTCACAATTTATCTGATTTTAGAACACCTCAACAAAATGGAGTCATAGAAATAAGAAATAGGACACTTCAAGAGATTGCACAAACTATGTTTAGTGAGTACAATCTACATATTTATTTTTCGGAAGAAGCAGTAAATACGGCTTGTTATACCATAAATAGTCTTAATTAGACCTGTTCTGAAGAATACCCCTTATGACCTTTGGAACAATAGGAAGCCTAAGGTTAACTACATTAGAGTTTTTGGCTGAAAAGTCTTTATTCTTAACACTAAGGTCAATCTTGACAACTTTTCCTCCAATAGTGATGAAGTAATTTTCCTAGGTTACTCAATCACGAGTAAAGCCTATAGAGTATTCAATAAGAAAACCAAATGTGTGGAAGAGTCAGTTCATGTCAAATTTCATGAGACAGATCCACCTGAACCCAAAACCTCTCCTCAATATATTCGGGAAGATATGTCAATTCCGTGCCTTAATGACAAGAATATTGAACACTTAGTGAAAAAAACTAGTTCTAAAAACTTTCTAGAATCTATGCATTGTGAATCTGATTTTACAGATAATCATGAGGAGTCTAGTTGAACTCTTTATAGAGGTATTATAACTGTCAAGAATCATCCTTTAGATGTTGTAGTAGGTGATTTAAATAGAGGGACACAAACAAGATCTTATCTGAGAAACCAGGTTGAACATCAAGCTTTTCTTTCACAGCATGAACCCAAAAATGTTAATGATGCAATCAATGATGAATTTTGGGTGATAGCTATGCATGAAAAATTGAATCATTTTGAATGAAATAGAGTTTGGGAATCGGTGGACAGACCTAAAGACACATTGACCATAGGCACTAAATGGGTGTTTAGGAACAAAGTTGATGAGTCTGGAAATATAGTTAGAAATAATGCTAGGTTAGTTACACAAGGATATTGTAAAGAAAAAGGAATTGACTATGAGGAAACCTTTTCTCCTGTACCTAGACTATAATCCATCATTATACTACTTTCTTATGCAGCTCATCCAAATTTCAAACTTTATCAAATGGATGTCAATAGTGCATTTCTAAATGGATATATAATTGAAGATGTATTTCTTGAACAACCCCTAGCTTTACAGATACCCATTTTCCAAATCCTTTTTTTAAAATTTCAAAATCTTTATACGGTTTAATTCAAGCTCCAATAGCTTAGTATGATATGCTCAGCTCTTTTCTTATTTCAAAAAGTTTTACTAAAGGAATAGCTGATCCTAATCTCTTCATTAAAATAAATTCCAAATATGTTTTTATAGTAAAAATTTATGTAGATGATATAATTTTTGGATCTTCTAAAAATTCTTTATACATTGATTTTTCAAAATTAATTAAAAATGGATTTGAAATGAGTTTAATGGGAGAACGTAAATTTTTCCTTGGATTTCATATTTTTCAAAATAAAGATGGTATAGTTTTAAATCAATGTAAATACACTAATGTTCTTTTAAAATGTTTTGGTTTGGATAGTAGTAAAGGTAGTTATACACCTATGAGTACCACTTGCAAATTGGATGCTAATGAAACTGGTAAATCAGTGGATCAAACCAATTACCGAGGTATGACTGGGAGTTTGATTTATCTTACTACTAGTAGACCTGACATTATGTTCAGTGTATGCATGTGTGCTCGCTGTCGAGATAATACCAAAGAGTCTCATTTAAATTCTTTTAAAAGGATTTTTAAATATCTCAAGTATACTATAAATTTTTGACTATTTTATCCAAGAGGACAAAAGTTTGATTTAATAAGTTATTTGGATGCTGACTTTGCTGGTTGCAAGTTAGACAGAAAGAGCACCTCTAGAACATGTCACATTTTAGGAAAGTCACTAGTATCATGGTGTAGTAAGAAACAAATTTTTTTTACATTGTCTACTACATAGGATGAATATATAGATACTGTTCGTTGCTGTGCTCAAATTCTATGCATGAAACACACTATACTAGACTATTGATATCAATTCAAACATGTCTCTATAAACTGTGACAACACAAGTGCTATTAACATCTCTAAAAATTCAGTATCCCATGATAGAACAAAGAATATTGATGTAAGACATCACTTATTGAGAGATCATTTTCCAAAAGGTGATATCACTCTTGAATTCATTGGTACTGAACACCAATTGGATGATATATTCACAAAGCCTTTGAATTCTGAGGGGTTAATTTACATCAGACATGAGTTAGGTATGATGAACAGTTAAAGATAATAGGACATCACCATTAGACCTTACCGATAGGACCTCACTGTTAAACCTTACAGATAGGACCTCACCGTTAGACCTTACCGATGGGACCTCACTGTTAGAGCTTACTAATAAGACCTCACTGTTAGACCTTACCGATAAGACCTCACTGTTAGACCTTACCGATACCTACTTACCGATAAAAAACTTTAATCTGGGACTTTATGGTTTTGTGCTCTTAGTCGGAATCTAAAACATTTTCTTCATATTACCTATTCATTTTATCTATTTTATTTTTTGATCCCTAAATGATAAAATTAAAACACTGATCACTTCTCAATCCACATCAAACCATATCCCGAACAATTTTCTCCCAAATCTCAGAACCTAAACCTCTATTGAAACCATGTACCATCCCTAATCAATGGACATAGTAAAAAGGCCATTGATTGCTGATGAAGGAGACATGTCAGATCCTAAAAGGAAAAGATCCGAGTCGAGTAGTGAAAGCCAGACAGTGGAAAAGGTTCTTAACCCATTTTTAACCAAGTCAAAAAGAGTAGTTGAGAAGGATTTATGTTTAGAGTGACTATTGTCGAGCCGGTCATTAGTAATTAAGTCACTGGAAGCCCATGGATGGGTTGAATGTTTTTCCAACAATAATGGACCCTATTACTCGAAGTTAGTGAAGTAATTCTATGAGTATATCAAAATTGGATAGTATGAGAATGAGCACCAGATGACTTCCCGAGTGAATGGAGTAAGTGTAAGTTTCTCCTCTACTGAGTGGGATAGCTATTTAAGGGTTCCTCATAAAGGAATTTTTTATTTTTACTCAAAAGTGTTTCATCCCACTAGAGAGTTTTTCTGCTATAAAGAAGCATTAGCTGAACTGACAGGGAATGGAATTCCTTGTAAAGTGATTTCTACTGAAATGGAAGTAGTGGATAAGGTGATTTTCACGTTTTTCCATCTTGTTCTATGTCCTAGGAGAGGGGACTTTGCATCTTTAAAGTTTCAGGATGTTTTTCTCGTATATCTGTTGAAGCATGATATAAAGATTAACTTGTGTAGGATGTTGATGATTCAACATGAAGACATGACCAAAACTAGCTCCAAATCCAATGCCCTATTTCATGCTATGTCGATATCTCCCATATTGAAAGTGAAAGGAGTTTCTGGAGCTAAGGAGGAGACTATTGTTGTGAGAGATAACATTTTCATCACTAAAATGATTTGCAAGCTGATGAAGATCAACTGGAATCCATGGGTGAGGAGATGGGTTAATGACGAGGCTAATGTGTATGAAGATTTTAATCCTGTTTTTTATCCTAATAGGAAAAAAATAAGAGAGACCCTAGTATTATGCCTGGTGAAGTGGCTCCTTCCTATTCAGATGAAGAAGAAGTGGCTTCTGTTGTACAGGAAAGAGAGGATTCTCCTATAGATGATAGGAGTGATCCTGACCTTCCCTCAAATACTCATTCTCCTAATGTATCCTTTGGTGAGCCTATCCCACCAAATAGATTACCTAGAATGGATATTGTCCTAAGTGATAGTGATAAGGAAACCAGTGAAGAAAAAGGGTCTGAAAATGTCGTAAGAGAAGTTAGAGATATCTCAGATGGGGATGAGGACTCTGAATCAAGTCATGCTGACTTTGAGACAGCTACTACTGAAAATGAAGAGGAATGTATAAGTATTAGTCCTTTAATATGACATATAGAAAGGGTAGAATGTAGAGATGAAGAAGATGTTGATTCAGTCGAATCAGGACTTGTCTTGGATGTTGTTGAAGATTCTATGGAGAAATTGGTGGTGAACCTTCCTATTGAATAAGTTGATTAAAGAGGTCAGATGGAGGTAGATGTGGTTGTTCTGGAGAATGCTCCAAGTGAGGGGGAGGTTTAGAGACCCAAGCATGACATACATGGACATTACATTACTTTTTCGGAATACTTAATACATAACAAAAACAGACACTCAAGGACCATAATAGTTTAGTGTCTTTGGAAACATGGAACACAATATTCTAAGATCTTCGACATCTCCCATAGAGATCTTTCCCCATTTTTTTCTTACCTAAAACCTTTCTTTATATCCTAGGAAAAGAAAACATAAAAGGGTGATCTCAAATTCTCAGTAAGGGTAAGCATTGAGAAAATATAACAAACAATATACAGTTGAACATAAAAACATGAACATAATGATTAAACATCAAAATCTTGAGTGGTGAAATAAATCTTGGAAGTACGTAAAACATAGATCATAAAGTAACATTAATCATGATAAAATAACATGGAAATAAAACATGTAATTGTGGAAAACCATTAAGCACATGTTATGATTTCCATAGTAGCCAAGGAATTGCTACCAAGACCATCTTCATGGACAAAGTCACTTACTGAATGGATTTCACTCCTCGTTCCAGTCCTGTATCACTGAACTAGATTAACTTGTTGTTCTAGCCATGTCTATATCATGAGATAGAAATCTTTACCCAATGCATTGGAGGGAGATATAGGTCCCACCCATCTCAAAATGAAATCATTCTTACGTGTTCCAGAACATAAACATAAATCATTCATCATAACAGAAAGAATAAAATGGGTTTCATAAACATCATTCCTTCATAACATAATCCATATAAAATAAATGGATATCATTTCATCATAAGAAAAGTAAAATCATGTAAATCATATAGACATTATACTTGAAACATACACATAAGAAATAATGTCATCTTAGATGGAAAATGGTTTTGATAAAACACTTGGAATGAATTCTTGATGAAAATTTCCTTTCTTCTTCAAAATCATTTTCTTTTCACAAAATGCCATGCAATATTAAATGAAAGGGATTTTGTTGAAAATAGTAATGAAATATTATAGAGTAAGATTCATTAAAGTAAGTCATTATGAAATCGTAAAAATCTGTTCATTCCATATAAGTTAGAAAAACATTCTCCTCGTACTTTTAACAAAAAATTCAAAAAGTATCACGTATGGTAAACAAAAGAAAGATTCCTTCCATAACACAAAGTAAAAGTAAAATAGTTGTAAACATGACTTTAAAAATATATGGAAGAATATTAAACACTTTATGAAAAACATTTTATGGACATGGATGAAAAATATAACCCCAGTAAATACTTACGTATAAGCAATCTCGGATAAAAATGAGATTGCAAAATTATCCCTTACCTTAGGTCCAATTTCTTCCATACATGTTCGAAACTCCTATATAGTGGGTTTAAACATATTATTAACATGTAACAGAACCATAATAATATTTATGATATCATATATGATACATTTATGACTTTATATTACCCGTTCTTTTGTCAATTCCATGTTAAAGCAGCGTTTTCAGTAAAATCATTTCATTTATCGTATGTGGTTAGACTTATTGTTATTGATATTTTTATTACTACTTATATCATGATTTACTTACTTCCAAAATGTAAAAAAAAAATATTATATATATTCAGTATATATATATATATATAATAGATAGATAAATGAAATGAAACACATCGTTCATGGAGACCGTAGGCCGTACGTACACATGAACGTTGTTTTCCTTTCCTTATTGACTTGAATCGAAGTAGATGAAATATATATATATACATAAATTAAGTAGAATTATTATGTTATATATACAATTATTATTCATTATATATACTTTATTATCATTCTTGAATGTTTAACATGGAGAATTAATCTCATCGCGTCGTGGAGATGGTAATCTGTACGTACGCACAAGCGATGATATTGTTCCCATAATTATTGAATGGAATTGGAGTGGATGATATAATATCTCAGAATCAGTATGATGTTATAATAACCATATATAGTTATTATTTACACCATTATACCCATCCATGTAAGGTGTTGGTGGAAAAACAGATTACACCACGACGTGGAGACGGTATTCCGTACGTACGCACGCGCATTGATTTCATTTTTCGTAGGATGGATAGAAGGTGAGGTGGAGTTGTTTCATATTTATAATAAAATATCATTATATTATTGATACTGATGTTATTACTTTATAATGAAACAACTAATGAAGAAGAAGTTGAAGAAGTTGAAGAAGAAAGAAACTTGAAAGAATCAGTAGAAGAGATTACCTCTTCTCCGATGCACCTCTTTTAAGTTTCCTCTTAAGGTACAAGAGTTGGTCTTTTGAGAAGACTAGAAAATATATAATATAAATATAGTGGTTTAGAAGATAAATTTGAAGGGGTTGTCCAAGCATGAAAGCTCAAAATTGAGTGAAGAGGAGAGGGAAGGAGGTTCCCTTATTTAGGAGAGGCAAGGGGCACTTTAGGAAACCTCAAAAATATTAATTAATAATAAAATGAAACCCCACGTAAAAACCTCCAAAAATTGATCTATTGAAGATGAGATGATATAGGGTTTTTATTTCATAATAAAATAAAATTTAGACATGTTTTATGTTTATTTTAAACCTTATCAACATGATTTCTCATTATTTAATCTATTTAATTTTATTTGTGTTAATAAAATTATAAATTTTAAATTTTTTTAAATACATACTTAAATGTTGTCAATTTTAGATAATTGGATACTTTATAAACTTTTAGACCATATAATTTTAAATTTGTAGTTTTTAAATATTTTTGTGATTTTTAAATAATTTAATAATATGTTATTTTTAGAAAATAGCAATAGTGTCAATTTTGACACTATTCGTTATTAGAATTTAGATAAAAACCAAACAGAAGATATTTTCGAAAACAAATATATAATAGAATCATAACATGTCATATGCATCAAAAAAATCAGGGGGAACATTAATTATTTCATATATTATTTATTTTAATATTTTTAAATCCATTTATTTGGTATATCTCTTAATAAAATAATTACTAAAATATTTTTGTTTATTTATTTAATATACTTATTCATTGCATAAAAATTCAAAATAATATCCTATGATGAAGATAATTATAATACATTTCATAATAATATTTTTACTATAATTTATCATCTTAAAATCACAACATTTAAATTGTTTTGTATATTAAATTTTGAAGGTGACATCTTTGACATCATTTAAAATAAATTAATATAAATGTCCTAATCAGTTTTATAAGGAAAAAAATGGTCCAAAAATATACCGTTGGATGATTATGGTAGAGATATACTCGACCAGTAATGTTTTGGCAAGTTTCTGGTCCTTTTGAAAGGTATTGTTATTTTTATAAAAACTATATTATTGATTTTTCAGTAAATAAATAATTTCTACATCATGAATGTATAAGCTATTAAGATAACTAAATATTTCTTAAAAATTAAAAATAAGTTACCATGATAAAGAAACACATTTTCAATTTAAAATGAGTATTTATAATCTAATTTATATTCTATATAACCTTATATTAAAAATAATCTAATTATTAAAGTTTGAGTGAGACATATTTCACTTTCCATTAATCAAAATAAATAAAAGGTCTTAATAAATTACAAGTGGGTTCCATTAGATTCCATTTCGACCCAAGTATGATTTAGGGAAAAATATAATCATCCAATTATATTAAGAAAATTTTTAGGGTAATTTTATAATATTCTATTGACCCTAGATTACCCGATTTACCTTTAACTATGCTAAATAAAATTTACCGTAGTTACCATTCATAATGCCTAAAAATAAAAAAAGCTTATTAACATAATTTAGAACTACTGATTCCAAATATGGAATCCATTTTTCAAAATTCAAAACACAAAAGTTGCAGTATTAAATTTAAAATTAATCCCACTGTTTAGAAAATAGGTTTTAAAAGTTAAATCGTTGAAAAAGATTGAAATGTTTTTACTTATGAATTCAGTGTAAAATTAATGCTAATGACTTACATTATATTAAATGGTCAAAATATATTCTATTTATACTTTAAAACCATTCAATATTATAATTTATCCATATAAATTATCTCAATGAAAAAAGTTGTTTTTAATTAAAATTTAGCGTATTTTTACTATTCATTAAAATAAGAAACTTATCATAAAAATATCAAAAATTTATCCAAAGTAAATTTTTATATCCTGATTCAAAATAAGAATTTTATTTTTTCAAATTCAACTTATAAACATGTCAAAAACTAAATTTAATGTGGGTGTGCCCTCAAAAGGCGGCAAAACTGCATTTTTTTTAAAATACTTATATTACCTGAAAATTTTATTTTGTTCTCATACCATGTTATATAAAATGTGTAATATGAATTATAATATCATAAAATTAAAAATGTAGTTACTAATATTTTTAATTTCTAGTTCATAATAAATATTATTATAATATATTGTTGTTTAGTGAAACTCAGTATTGCGTACAACACAAGTTGTTGAGGAAGGTTGCTCATGCGTGCAACACAAGCCAAGAATAGTGTTCGCATATAATATAAGCTAATACAGTGTTGCGTATAGCACAAGATAATTTTGGTGTAGCATACAACAAAAGACATCAATGAAATTAAAAGAATATTTTTCTTAAAATCATGGGGTGTTACATTCTACCCCCCTTAAAATGAATTTCGCCCTCGAAATTTGTCAAGGTTATAAATGGTTTACTACATGAAAGTTTCTTTAATAGAATCTCACATATTAAGAAGGAATACCAAAACGTAACATTAAAAACTAAATTATGAAATGTAACGGTTACCCAAATTAACTAATCACTACGTTTCCACATAGGAGAACATAGGTGAAAATATGGATATGGAAGAGAAATCTAACCATCATGTTCTAATTAAGAGTGGTAGAGAACAGGGCTATGAAAAAGCCAAAAATCATAAATCCATAAATTTGTGCTGATCTAAGGTACCATCCGATTCATCAGATATGGGGGCACTAGGAAAACATTTTTGGTTTTCACGATCATTTCCCTAATGTTGAATAATTTTTTAATTAAAAGAAATTATTGCTTGATTTTGGTACAATCCCACTTTTGTTTGTGCCTTGAACAATTTTCACAACATCTCTTAAAGAAATTAAGTTGAATTTGTATTCTGTGAAGTGTTAGCAGATCATGCGATAGAATGATAGGTCATTCCATCTGTCTCAAACATAAGGTTAGCAAAAGTTATATACATAAGTCCATCTATGGTGAGATTAATCATATAGGGTTACTAAAAAGGACTTATACTTCATCTATCATACCTCTTAATAAAATAAAACTATTTTATACTAACCAGGGACTTCCTGTAGGCTAGTGGTAGGTGATAAAGGCTTGTCGCACTTCGGTTTTGGATTTGATTCACCCAACCTTGTCTGACGTGACGGGTTGCCACCCATCCTGCAGGTTGTCCTTTTTCTAAAACTACATTATTATAACATCCCATCAATTATATCGAAAAAAGTTATATCCTTAAACAATAATAACTTATTTCCAACATAATCCATTCCAATCTTTAGTCTAATCCAAAATACTTATGTCCATGCACATAGAATAAAGAAAATAATTACTAGAAATGTCATTTACTAAGCATCTGAATACCATCATTTATCCCCAATATATCATAAGATATATCTTGTTGGTCACATTCCAAACATGTGAATACCTTAATCATGCATTCTTTTGAAAAATTAATACCCATTGACCCTTAGTGAAAACATGAATTCTATCAAAAGTTAACTCTTTCCACATACCAAAATTCCAAAATTTCTATATACTCAAACCATGATATAACTTTGTCCTTATATCAGTCATGAGCTCATTTCATTTTCTCTTTATCCCTTCATTATGGGCATATAATCTTTTTTCCAAAAATATTTCAATCACATTTCGTGGTTATCGATACCATATAATTATTGAAAACAAATACAAAGATATTCTAAAATTCCACGATACCATAAATGAGATTCCATGATACTATTTTGAAATCCCATTACATAAACACTTAATCATTCCACTACATCATTGTCATACAAGACATCCCAAATAGTGATCACATGTGACTTCCTTTTGTCATTTTCCTTAAGAGGTTGCTCATGTTGATCATCATTAACCCTTGGATTATGTTATTTATTAGCATAATGCCCCATTTCCTTGCACTTGAAGCATTGAAGTGTTGGTGGAGCGTTCTCTGTATTCATTTCTCTATTCACATCATCTGAAAGTTTTTTACCATTACTTCGGCACTCAGCTGCTTGATGACCTTCTTTTCCACCCTTGGAACATTTTTTAGTACCCTTTAGGCAATCTCCACCATTCTTCTTTCCACACTTCGAGCATAAAAAAAATTTCATCTTATTTTCACCATTGTTATGAGATTTTTCCTTGAACTACATCTTTCATTTCTTGTCAAAACCATGAGATGAATATGTAACACCAACGTCCATTTCAACCTTGATAGCACAACACAAAATTTATTTGTTGCTACTGAAGTATCTTATAGCTAATTCCCTTCGAAGACTTGGTTTTAGGCCACTGAAGAATCGATCAACTTTACTTTCAGGTTGGATGATAAAGCTAGATGTATACCTTGCAGGTCTTGTAAAATTCGCTTCGTATATACCAAAAGATTCATCATCATTTTTCTTAAGATCAAGGAACTAATTTTCCATCTTTTTTTGAATAATACAAGGGAAGTACATATTGAAAAACAACTTCTTAAACTTGTCCCATTCCATTGGTTCAATTTCATCTCGGGGCCTTGTATTCTTAATTTGAGTCCACCACTAGTCTGCTTCACCTTCTAAACGGTAAACAACTAGAATGAATTTTTCATGTTCTAAACAGTGAAGTATGGAAAATATCTTTTCAATGGTACTGATCCATTTTTCTTTAACAAGTGGATCAGAAGACCCACCGAAAGAAGGTGGACGTTGCCTCATGAAGGACTCAATAGAATATTGTTCCCTTATCTGCTCATTTGGAAGTCCAGAATAATTCATAGCTTGTGTAAGTATAACAATAAAATTTTGCACTCCATATCCCATAACATTGGTTTTCTTAGGATGACAATCATTTCATTGTCCATTACATTGATCAACACGGTTCCTTCGGGTTCCAGCCATCGTCTAAAACCCAAAAAGAATAGTGTGAGAGGCAAAAATCATGCTAGGTAAAACAATATAACAAAGGGGGAGTAACATCAATATCTAACATATTTGGTTTAATTCTAATATCATTACTATAATTCTAGGACTATAACCTATACTTATACTTAACCGTAGGTACATCCCTAGACATACCTTAGAAATATTTCTAGGGATCTCACTAATGTTTTTTGGATCCTAGTTTAAAAAATTTTAACTAAAAATTTCCTCTGATACCAACTGTAGAGACCCAAGCTTGATGTACATGGACATTAGATTACTTTTACGGAATACTTAATAGATAAAAAAACAAACTCTCAAGGACCATAATAATTTAGTGTCTTTGTAAACATGGAACACAATCTTCTAGGATCTTCGACATCTCCCATAGAGAGTTCCCCATTTTTTTTATTACCTAAAACCATTATTTATTTCTTGTGAAAATAAAACATAAAAAGGGTGATCTCAAATGCTCAATAATGGTAAGAATGGAGAAAATAAAACAAACCATAAACATTTGAACTTAAATACATGAACATAATGTTTAAACATCAAAATCTTGATTGGTCAAATAAATCTTCGCAGTACGTAAGACATAGATCATAAAGGAACATTAATCATGATAAAATAACATGGGAATAAAACATGTAATTGTGGAAAACCATTAAGCACGTGTTATGATTTTCATATTATCCAAGGAATTGCTGCCAAGACCATCATAGTGGACAAAGTCCCTTACTGAATCGATTTCACTCCTCATTTCAATCATTATCACTGAATCGGATTAACTTAGCATGACAGCCATGTCAATCTCATGAGATATAAATCTTTACCCAATGAATTCGATGGATATATAGGTCCCACCCATCTCATAAGGAAATCATTCTTAAGTGTTCCACAACATAAACATAAGTCATTCATCATAACCCAAAGAATAAAATGGGTTTCATAAACATCATTTCATCAAAACATAATCCATATAAAACAAATGGACATCATTTCATCATAAGAAAAGTGAAATCATGTAAATCATAGATACATTATACTTGAAACATACACATATGAAATAATTTCATCTTATATGGAAAATGGTTTTGATAAAACACTTGATATGAATTATTGATGTAAATATCCTTTCTCCTTCAAAATCATTTTCTTTTCAAAAAATGCCATGAAATTTTAAAAGAAGATGATTTTGTTTAAAATAGTCATGAAATATTTTAGAGTAAGCTCCATGAAATTAAGGCGTTATGAAACCATAAAAATCGGTTCATGCTGTATATGTTAAAATAAAAATTATTCTCGTACTTTTACTAGAAAAGTCAAAAAGTAACACGTATGGTAAACAAACGAAAGATTCCTTCCATAACACAAAGTAAAATTAAAATAGGGTAAACATGAATTTAAACATATATGGAAGAATATTAAACACTTTATGAAAAAAATTGGACATGGACGAAAAATATTACCCCAGTAAATATTTAGGTATAAGAAATCTCAGATAAAACTGAGATTGCAAAATTATCCCTTACCTTAGGTCCAATTTCTTCCATACATGTACGAAACTCCTGTATAGTGGGTTTAAACATATTATTAACTTGTAACATAACCATAATAATATTTATGATATCATATATGATTCATTAATGACTTTATATTACCCGTTCTTTTTATCAATTGCATGTTGAAACAACATTTTCGGTAAAATCGTTTCATTTATCGTACATGTTTGGAATTATTGTTATTGATGTTATTATTACTTATATCATGATTTAATTACTTAAAGAATGTAAAACATGATTTATATATAATATATATTCAGTATATATATATAATAGATAGATAAATGAAATGAAACACACAGTTCATGGAGACGGTAGGTCGTACGTACGCATGAACGCTGTTTTCCTATCCTTATTGAGTTGAATCGAAGTAGATGAAATATAAATATATATACATAAGTCAAGTAGAATTATTATGTCATATATACCAATATTATTCATTATATATACTTTATAATCATTCTTTAATGGTTAACATGGAGAATGAATCTCATCGCGTCGTGGAGACGGTAATCTGTACGTACACACGAGCGATGATATCATTCCTATAATTATTGAATGGAATTGGAGTGGATGATATAATATCTCAGAATCAGTATGATAGGATAATAACCATATATAGTTATTATGTTCACCATTATATCCATCCAAGTAAGGTGTTGGTGGAAAAACATATTACACCATGGCGTGGAGACGGTATTCCGTACGTACGCATGCGCGGTGATTTCATTTTCCGTATGATGGATAGAAGGTGAAATGGGGTTGTTTCATATTTATAATAACATATAATTATATTAGTGATAAATATTTTATTACTTTATAATGAAACAAATAAATAATAAGAAGCTGAATAAGAAATAAACATGATATAATTGGTAGAAGAGATTACCTCTTCTTCGACGCACCTATTTTAAGCTTCCTCTTAAGGCACTAGAGTTGGTCTATTTAGAAGACCATAACCACTATAATATAACTAGAGAGGTTGAGAAGAGTTATTTTTATGGTTTTTCTGAGCTTTAAGGATTAAAATTGAGTGAGGAGGAGAGGGAAGTAGGTTCCCTTATATAGGAGAGGAGAGGGGCACTTTTGGAAACCATAAAATTATTAATTAATAATAAAATGAAACCACACTTAAAAACCTCCAAAAATTACTCAATTGGAATATTAGATGGGATAGAGTTGTTATCACATAAAAAAATTGACATGTTTTATGTTTATTTTAAACCTTATCAACTTGATTTTTCATTATTTAATCTATTTAATTTTATTTGTTGTAATGAAATTCTAAATTTTAAATTGTTATAAATACATACCTAAATGTTGTCAATTTTCCATAATTGGATACTTTATAACCATTTAGACCATATAATTTTCAATTTTGAGTTTCTATATATTTTTTTATTTTTAAATAATTTAATAATATGTTACTTTTATAAAATATCAATAGTGTCAATTTTGACACTATTCATTATTTGAATTTAAATAAAACCCACACAGAATATATGTTCGAACCAAAATATATAATAGATTACTAACATGTCATATTCATCAAAAAAAATCATGGGGCACATTAATTAGTTCATATATTATTTATTTTAATATTTTTAAAACCATTTATTTGGTATATCTCTTAATAAAATAATTACTACAACAATTTTTATAATTATTTAATATACTTATTTTTTAAAAAAAATTAAAAATAAAATCTTATGATGAAGATAAATATAATACCTTTCATAATAATATTTTTACACTAATTTATCATCTTAAAATAACATAATTTAAATTGTTATATTTATTAAATTATGAAGGTGACATCTTTGACATCATTTAAAATAAAATAATATAAATGTCATAATCGGTTTTATAAGGATCCAAATGGTCCCCAAATAGACCCTTGGATTCTTAGGGTATATATATACTCTACCAATAATGTTTTGTCAAGTTTCGGGTCCTTTTGATAGGTATTATCTTTTAATAAAAACTATATTATTGATTTTTCACTAAAAAAATAATTTATACATCATTAATGTATAAGCTATTAAGGTAATTAAATATTTCTTAAAAATTACAAATAAATTACCATGATAAATAAAAAAATTATATTTAAAATTATTATTTATAATCGAATTTATATTCTGTATAACCATATATTAAAAATAAACTAATTATTAAAGTTTGAGTGAGACATATTTCTCTTTCCGTTAAATAAAATAAATAAAAGGTCTTAATCAAATAAAAGTGGGTTCCATTAGATTCCATTTCAACCCAAGTATGATTTAGGGAAAAATATAATCATCCAATTATATTAAGACAATTGTTAGGGTAATTTTATAATATTATATTTACCCTTAATTGCCCGATTTACCTATAACTATGGTAAATAAAATTTACCGTAGTTACTATTCATAATGCCTAAAAATAAAAAGTAGCTTATTAACATAATTTTCACTACTGATTGCAAATATTGAATCTATTTTTTCAAATTCAATACACAAAAGTTTCCGTATTTAATTTAAAATTAATCCCGCTGTTGAGAAAATGGGTTTTAAAAGTTAAAACATTACAAAAGATTGAAATGTTTTTACTTAGGAATTCACTGTAAAATTAATGCTAATGACTTAAATTATATTAAATGGTAAAAATATATTCTATTTATACTTTAAAACCATTCAATGTTATAATTTAACCATATAAACTATCTCGATTAAAAAAGTTGTTTTTAATTAAAATTTAGCGTATTTTTACTATTCATCAAAATAAGAAACTTATCAGAAAAATATCAAAAATTTATCCAAAGTAAATTTTTATATCCTGATTTAAACAAAGAATTTTATTTTTACAAATTGAACTTATAAATAGGTCAAAAACTAAATTTAATGTGGGTGTGCCATCAAAAGGCGGCAAAACTGCATTTTTTTAAAAATAATTATTTTACCTGAAAATTTTATTTTTTTCTCATACCATGTTCTATAAAATGTGTAAGATGAATTATAATGTCATGAAATTAAAAAAAATTACTACTATTCATAATGTCTAGTTTATAAAATTATTATAACAATATATCATTGTTTAGTGAAACTCAGTATTGCGTACAACAAACGCTATTGAGGAAGGTTGCTCTTACGTGGAACACAAGCCAAGAATAGTGTTTGAAAATAATATAAGCTAATACAATGTTGCATATAGCACAAGCTAATTTTGGTGTAGCATACAACAAAATACATCAATGAAATTAAAAGAATATTTTTCATAAAATCACGGGGTGTTACATTCTACCCCCCATAAAATGAATTTCGCCCTTGAAATTCGTTAGGATTATAAATAGTTTACTACTTGAAAGTTTCTTTAATAAAAACCCACATCGTAAAAAGGAATACCAAAACTTAACTTTAGAAACTAAATTATGAAACGTAATGGTTACCCAAATTAACTAATCACTCGGTTTCCACATAGGAGAACATAGGTGAAAATATGGATATGAAAGAGAAATCTAACCATCATGTTCTGATAGAGAGTGGTAGAGAACATGGATATAAAAAATCCAACAATCATAATTCCATAAATTTGTGATGATCTAATGTATCATCTCATTAATCAGATATGAGGGCACTAGGACAACATTTTTGGTTTTCAAGATCATTTCCCTAATCTGGAATAATTTTTGAATTATAAGAAATACTTACTTGATTTTTGTATAATCTCACTGTTGTTTGGGCCTTGAACAATTTCCACATCATCTCATAAAGAAATGAAGTTGAATTTATCTTTTGTGAAGTGTTAGAATATCATTCGATAGAATGATAGTTCATTCCATCTAACTCAAACATACGGTTAGCAAACGTTATATACATAAGTTCATCTATGGTAAGATTAATCATATAGGGTTCCTAAAATGGACTTATATTTCATATATCATACCTCTTAATAAAATAAAACTAGTTTCTACTAACTAGGGACTTAAGTTAGGCCAGTGGTAGGTGATAAAGGCCGGTCGCACATCGGTTATGGGTTCGATTCCCACAACCTTGTCCGACACGACAGGTTGTCGCCCGTCCAACAGGTTGTCCTTTTTCTAAAACTACATTATTATAAAATCCCATCAATAATATTGAAAAAAGTTCTATCCTTATATAATATTAACTTATTTACAACATAATTCATTCCAATCTTTAGGCTTATCCAAAATACTTCTGTCCAAGCTCATAGTATAAAGAAAACAATTACTAGAAATTTCATTTACTGAGCATCTGGATACCATCATTTATCCCCCA
The DNA here is from genome assembly GCA_963277665.1 of Viscum album. Classification (NCBI taxonomy): domain Eukaryota; kingdom Viridiplantae; phylum Streptophyta; class Magnoliopsida; order Santalales; family Viscaceae; genus Viscum; species Viscum album. The sequence goes on from OY728130.1 coordinate 612,878,014, forward strand.
TATATCATACGATATATCTTGTTGGTCACATTCCAAACAAGTGAATACCTTAATAATGTATTATTTTGAAAAATGAATACCCATTGAACCTTATTGAAAACATGAATACTGTCAAAAGTTAACTCTTTCCAAATACCAAAATACCAAAATTTCTATGTACTCAAAGAATGATATAACTTTTTCCTTATATCAGTCATGAGATCATTTCATTTTCTCTTTACCCCTTCATTTTGCGCATATCAACTTTTTTCCAAAAATATTTCAATCACTTTTCCTGGTTACCGGTACCATATAATTATTGAAAACCAATACATAGATATTCTAAAATTCCACGATACCATAAATGAGATTCCATGATACTATTTTGAAATACTATTTCATAAACACTTAATCATTCCACAACATCATTTTCATACTCGACATCACAAATAGTGATCGCATGTGACTTCCCTTTGTCCTTTGCCTTAATAGGTTTCTCACATCGATCATCATTAACCCTTGGATTGAGTCATTGATTAGCATAATGCCCCATTTACTTGCACTTGAAGTATTGAAGTGTAGGTGGAGTTTTCTCTGTATTCTTTTCTCTATTCACGTCATTTTAAACCTTTTTCCCATTACTTTGGCACTCAGCTGCTCGATGACCTTCTTTTTCACACTTGAAACATTTTCAAGTACCTTTTAGACAATCTCTAGCATGCTTCTTTTCTGCACTTTGATCATAAAGAAACATTCATCTTCTTTTCACGATAGTTATGAGATTTTTCGTTGAACTCCATATTTCATTTCTTGTCAAAACCATGAGATGGATATGTGACACAAACTTTCATTTCTACCTTGATAGCACATTGAAGAATTTTTTCATAGCTACATAAGTCTCTTATAGCTAATTCCCTTCGAAGATTTGGTTTTAAGCCACTGAAAAATCGATCAACTTTACGTTCAGGTTAGATGATAAAGCCAGATGCATACCTTGAAATCCATGTAAAATTCACTTCATATATACCAACAGATTCATCATCCTTTTGCTTAATGTCAAGGAACTCCTTTTCCATATTTGTTCCAAGAATACGAGGGAAGTACTTTTTTAAAAACAAGTTCTTGAACTCGTCCCATTCCATTGATTCAATTTAATCTTGGGGCCTTGTATTCTAAATTAGCATTCACGACTGGTCTGCTTCACCTTCTAAACAGTAAATAGCCAGAATGACTTTTTCATGTTCTGAATAGCTAAGTGTGGAAAATATATTTTCAGTGGTACTAATCCATTGTTCAGCAACAAGTGGATCAGAATACCCACTGATGGAAGGTGGACGTTGCCTCATGAAGGACTCAATAGAATATTGTTCCTTTCTCTGCTCATTTGGAAGTCCAGAATGATTCATAGCTTGTGTAAGCATAGCAATAAGATTTTTCACTCCATATCTCATAACATTAGTTTGTTCAAGAGGGCAATCATTTCATTTTCCATTACATTGATCAACACGGTTCTTTCGGGTTTCATCCATCGTCTAAAACCCAAAAATAAGAGTGTGAGGGGAAAAAATCATTCTAGGGAAATAAATTTAATAAAGGGGGAGTGACTTCAATATCTAACATCTTAGGTTTAATTCTAATATCGTTACCGTAATTCTAGGACTATAACCTATACATTTACTTAACCTTAGGTACATACCTAGACATACCTTAGAAATATCTCTAGGGATATCACTAAAGTTTTTCGGATCCTTGTTTCCAAAGGTTAACTAAACCTTTCCTCTGATACCAACTATAGAGACCCAAGATTGACGTACATGGAAATTACATTACTTTTTCAGAATACTTAATACATAACAAAAATAGAAACTCATGGACCGTAATAGTATAGTGTCTTTGGAAACATTGAATACAATCTTCTAAGATCTTCAACATCTCCCATAGGGATTTTCCCATTTTTTTCTTACCTAAAACCTTTATTTATATCCTAGGAAAAGAAAACATAAAAAGGGAGAGCTAAAATTCTTATTAAGGGTAATCGTGGATAAAATAAAACAAACCATATACATTTGAACTTAAAAACATGAACATAATGTTTAAACATCAAAATCTTGAGTGGTGAAAAAAATCTTGGCAGTACATAAGAGATAGATCATAAAGGAACATTAATCATGATAAAATAACATGGTAATAAAACATGTAATTGTCGAAAACCATTAAGCACATGTTATGATTTCCATAGTAGCCAAGGAATTGCTACCAATACTATCTTAGTGGACAAATTCCTTTACTGAATTGAGTTCACTCCTCGTTCTAGTCATATATCACTGAACCGAATTAACTAACCATTCTAGCCATGTCTATCTCATGAGATATAAATCTTTACCCAATGCATTGGAGGGAGATATAGGTCCCACCCATATCATAATGAAATCACTATTATGTGTGCCAGAACATAAACATCAATCATTCATCATAACCCAAAGAATAAAATGGGTTTCATAAACATCATTCCATCATAACATAATCCACATAAAACAAATGGATATCATTTCATCATAAGAAAATTGAATTCATGAAAATCATAGAGACATTATACTTGAAACATACATATATAAAATAATGTCATCTTAGATGGAAAATGGTTTTGATAAAACACTTGAAATGAATTCTTGATGAAAATTTCCTTTCTTATTCAAAATCATTTTCATTTCACAAAATGCCATGCAATTTTAAAAGAAAAAGATTTTGTTTAAAATAGTCATGAAATATTGTACAGTATGCTTCATGAAAGTAAGGCATTATGAAACCATAAAAATCCATTCATGCCATATAATTTAAAAAAACATTATCCTCGTACTTTTAACGGAAAAGTCAAAAGGTACCACATATGGTAAACAAAAGAAAGATTCCTTCCATAACACAAAGTAAAAGTCAAATAGGGGTAAAAATGACTTTAAAAATATATGGAATAATATTAAAAACTTTATGAAAAACATTTTATGTACATGGATGAAAAATATAACCCCAGTAAATACATACATATAAGCAATCTCGGATAAAAATGAGATTGCAAAATTATCCCTTACCTTAGCTACAATTTTTTCCGTACGTGTCTGAAACTCCTGTATAGTGGGTTTAAACATATTATTAACTTTTAAAAGAACCATAATAATATTTATGATATCATATATGATTCATTTATGACTTTATATTACCCGTTCTTCTATCAATTCCAAGTTAAAGCAGCGTTTTCGGTAAAATCGTTTCATTTATCAAACATGTTTTGGACATATTGTTCTTGATATTATTATTAATTATATCCTGAATTACTTACTTATAGAATTTAAAACATGATTTATATATCATATATATTCAGTATATATATATATATAAGATAGATAAATGTAATGAAACACACCGTTCATGGAGACGGTAGGCCGTACGTACGCATGACCGTTGTTTTCCTTTACATATTGACTTGAATTGAAGTAAGTAGATGACATATATAGATACATAAAAAGGTAGAAATATTATGTTATATATACCATTATTATTCATTATATATACTTTAAAATCATTCTTTAATGGTTAACATAGAAAATGAATCTCATCGCATCGTGGAGACGGTAATTCGTGCGTACACACGAGCGATGATATCATTCCCATAATTATTGAATGGAATTGGAGTGAATGATATAATATCTAATAATAAGTATGATGTTATAATAAACATATATAGTTATTCTTTACACCATTATAACAATCCAATTAAGGTCGTGGTGGAAAAATAGATTACACCACGGCGTGGAGACGGTATTTCGTACGTACGCACACGCGGTGATTTCGTTTTCTGTATGATGGATAGAAGGAGAAATAGGGTTGTTTAATATTTATAATAACATATCAGTATATTAGTGATACTTATTTTGTTACTTTATAATGAAACAACTAAATAATAATAAGTAAAAGAAGAATGAAACATGAAAGAATCGGTAGAAGATATTACCTCTTCTTCGACGCACCTCTTTTAAGCCTTCTCTTAAGGCACTAGAGTTGGTCTTTTGAGAAGACCAGAACCTATATAATATAATTAGAGAGGTTGGTAAGAGAAATTGGCAGGGGTTGGCTGAGCACGAAGGCTCAAAATTGAGTGAAGAGGAGAGGGAAGGAGGTGCCCTTATATAGGTGAGGAGAGAGGCACTTTTGGAAACCTAAAACATATTAATTAATAATAAAATGAAACCCCACTTAAAAACCTCAAAAAATGACTCAATTTGAATATGGAATGGGATAGGGTTGTAATCACCTCAACCAAAAAATTTAGACATGTTTTAAGTTTATTTTAAACCTTATCAACTTGATTTCTCAATATTTAATCTATTTAATTTTATTTGTGGTAATAAAATTATAAATTCTAAATTGTTATAAATGCATACTTAAATGTTGTCAATTTTCCATAATTGGAATCTTTATAACCGTTTAGAACATATTATGTTCAATTTTTAGTTTTTAAATATTTTTGTGATTTTTAAATAATTTAATAATATGTTATTTTTATAAAATATCAATAGTGTAAATTTTGATACTATTCATTATTTGAATTTTAATAAAAACCACACAGAAGATATGTTCAAACCCAAATATATAATATATTCCTAGCATGTCATATTCATCAAAAAAATCATAGGGAACATTAATTAGTTAATATATTATTTATTTTAATATTTTTAAAACCATTTATTTGGTATATCTATTAATAAAACAATTACTACAACATTTTTGTATAATTCTTTAATATACTTATTTTTTTATAAAAATTAAAAATAAAATTCTATAATGAATATAAATATAATACCTTTAATAATAATATGTTTACTCTAATTTATCATCTTAAAATAACAACATTTAAATTTTTATATTTATTAAATTATGAAGGTGACATCTTTGACATCATTTAAAATAAAATAATATAAATGTCCTAATCAGTTTTATAAGGCTCCAAATGGTCCCAAAATCGACCCTTGGATGATTAGGGTATATCTATACTTGATGAATAATTTTTGGTCAACTTTATGGTTCTTTTGATAGGTATTTGTGTTTTAATATAAATTATATTATTGATTTTTCACTAAATAAATAATTTCTATATCATTAATGTATAAGCTATTAAGGTAATTAAATATTTCATAAAAATTACAAATAAATTTCCATTATAAAGAAAAACATTTTATCTTTCAAATTAGTATTTATAATTTAATTTATATTCTCTATAACCTTATATTAAAAATAATCTAATTATTAAAGTTTGAGTGAGACAGGTTTCACTTTTCTTTTAAATAAAATAAATAAAAGGTCTTAATCAAATACAAGTGGGTTCCATTAGGTTCCATTTAGACCCAAGTATGATTTAGGGAAAAATTTAATCATCCAATTATATTAATACAAATTTTAGGGTAATTTTATAATATTGTATTTACCCTTAATTACACGATTTACCTTTAACTATGGTAAATAAAATTTACCATAGTTACTATTCATAATGCCTAAAAATAAAAAGTAGCTTTTTAACATAATTTGGACTTAATGATTCCAAATATGGAATCAATTTTTCCAAATTAAAAACACAAAAGTTGCAGTATTTACTTTAAAATAAATCCCGATGTTGAGAAAACGGGTTTTAAAAGTTAAAACGTTGCAAAAGATTGAAATGTTTTTACTTATGAATTCAGTGTAAAATTAATGATAAGGACTTACATTATATTAAATGGTAAAAATATATTATATTTATAATATAAAACCATTAAATATTATAATTTAACCATATAAATGATCTCAATGAAAAAATTTGTTTTTAATTAAAATTTACTGTATTTTTATTATTCATCAAAATAAGAAACTTATCAGAAAAATATCAAAAGTTTATCCAAAGTGAATTTTTATATACTGATTCAAAATAAGAATTTTATTTTGTTAAATTGAACTTATAAACCTGTCAAAAACTAAATATAATGTGGTTGCGCCATCAAAAGGCGGAAAAACTACATTTTTTGAAAAATTCTTATTTAACATGAAAATTTTATTTTGTTCTCATACCATGTTATATAAAATGTGTAAGATGAATTATAATGTTATAAAATTTAAAATTTAGTTACTTTTATTCATAACATCTAGTTCATAATAATATTATAAAAATATATCGTTATTTAGTGAAACTCAGTATTGCGTACAACACGTGCTATTGAGGAAGGTTGCTCTTGCGTGCAACACAAGCCAAGAATAGTGTTCACATATAATATAAGCTAATATAGTATTTCATATATCACAAGATAATTTTGGTGTAGCTTACAACACAAGACATCAATGAAATTAAAAGAATATTTTTCATAAAATCACAGGGTGTTACATTCTACCCCCCTTAAAACGAATTTCTCCCTCTAAATTCTTCGGGGTTATAAATGTTTGACTACTTGAAAGTTTCTTTAGTAGAAACTCACATCGTAAAAAGGAATACCAAAACGTAACTTTATAAAATAAATTAGGAAACATAACGGTTCCCCAAATTTACTAATCACTAGGTTTCCACATAGGAGAACATAGGTGAAAATATGGATATGGAAGAGTAATCTAACCATAAAGTTCTAATGGAGGGTGGTAGAGAACATGGATATGAAAAATCCAACGATCATAAGGCCATAAATTTTTGATGATCTAAGGTACCATCTGATTCATCAGATATGAGGGCACTAGGAAAACATTTTTGGTTTTCAAGATCATTTAACTAATGTTGAAGAATTTTTGAATTAAAATAAATACTTACTTTATTTTGGTACAATCACACTATTGTTTCTGCCTTGAAAAATTTCCACATCATCTCCTATTGAAATGAAGGTGAATTTTTCTTTCATGAAGTGTTAGCAGATCATGCGATAGAATGATAGGTCATTCCATCTATCTCAAATATAAGGTTAGAAAAAGGTATATACATAATTCCATCTATGGTGAGATTAATCGTATAGGGTTCATAAAATGGACTTATACTTCATCTATCATACCTATTAATAAAATAAAACTAGTTTCTACTAACCCGGGACTTCCTATAGGATAGTGGTAGGCAATAAAGTTCTGTCGCACTTCAGTTGTGGGTTCGATTACCGCAACCTTGTCTGACGCGACGGGTTGTTGCCTGTCCTACAGGTTGTCCTTTTTCTAAAACTACATTATTATAACATCCCATTAATAATATCGAAAAAAGTTCTAGCCTTAAACAATACCAACTTATGTCCAATATAATCCATTCAAATATTTAGGCTTATCCAAAATACTTTTGTCCAAGCTCATAGTATAAAGAAAGCAATTACTAGAAATGTCATTTACGGAGCATTTGAATACCATTATTTATCTCCCATATATCATATGATATATCTTGTTGGTCACATACCAAACATGTGAATACCTTAATAATGTATTCTTTTTAAAAATGAATACCCATTGAACCTTAGTGAAAACATGAATGATGTAACACTTTAACACTTTCCACATACCAAAATACCAAAATTTCTATATACTCAAACCGTGATATAACATTGTCCTTATATCAATCATGAGCTCAATTCATTTTCTCTTTATCCCTTAATTAGTTGCATATAATATTTTTTCCAAAAATATTTCAATCACTTTTCATGGTTATCGGTACCATATAATTATTGTAAACTTATACATAAATATTCTAAAATTCCACGATACCATAAATGAGATTCCATGATACTATTTTCAAATTCCATTACATAAAAACTTATTCATTCCACAACATCATTTTCATACTCAACATCACAAATAGTGATCACATGTGACTTCCCTTTATCCTTTTCCTTAACAAGTTTCTCACTTCGATCATCATTAACCCTTGGATTAGGGCATTAATTAGTATAATGCCCCATTTCCTTGCACTTGAAGCATTGAAGTGTTGGTGGAGCGTTCTCTTTATTCTTTTCTCTATTCACATCATTTGAAACCTTTTTCCCATTACTTCCGCACTCAGCTTCTCAATGAACTTCTTTTACACACATGAAACATTTTCTTGTTCCTTTTAGACAATCTACAACATGCTTCTTTCCACACTTTGATCATAAAGAAACATTCATCTACTTTTCACCATTGTTCTAAGATTTTTCCTTAAACTCCATCTTTCGTTTCTTGTCAAAACCATGAGATGGATATTTAACACCAACTTCCATTTCTTCCTTGATAGCATAAGGCACAATTTCTTCATATCTACTAATGTATCTTATAGCTAATGCCCTTCGAAGACTTAGTTTTAATCCAATGATGAATCTATCAACTTTACTTTCAGGTTGGATGATAAATCCAGATGCATACCTTCCAAGCCTTGTAAAATTCGCTTTGTATATACCAACAAATTTATCATCAGTTAGCTTAAGCTCAAGGGACTCCTTTTCTATCTTTGTTCGAAGAATATGATGGAAGTACTTATTGAAAACAAGTTCTTAAACTCGTCCCATTCCAGTGATTCAATTTCATCTTGGGGCCTTGTATTCTTAATTAGAGTCCACCACTGGTCTGCTTCACCTTCTAAATGGTAAACAGCCAGAATGAATTTTTCATGTTCTGAATAGAGAAGTATGGAAAATATCTTTTCAATGGTACTGATCCATTGTTCAGCAACAAGTGGATCAGAAGACCCACTGAAATAAGGTGGACGTTGCCTCAAGTAGGACTCAATAAAATATTGTTCCCTTCTTTACTCATTTGGAAGTTCATAATGATTCATATCTTGTGTAAGTATAGAAATAAAAATTTTCCCTCCATCTCCCATAACATTGGTTTGTTCAGGAGGACAATCATTTAATTTTCCATTATATTAATCAACACAGTTCCTTCAGGTTCCATCCAACGTCTAAAACCCAAAAATAATAGTGTGAGAGGCAAAAATCATGCTATGGAAAACTATATAATAAAGGGGGAGTAACATAAATATATAACAACTTAGGTTTAATTCTAATATCATGACCATAACTCTAGGACTGTAACCTATACTTATAGTTAACGTCAGGGACATCCCTAGACATACCTTAGAAATATCTCTAGGGATCTCACTAATGTTTTTCAGATCCTAGTTTCCAAAGGTTAACTAAACCTTTCCTCTGATACCAACTGTAGATACCCAAGCTTAATGTACATAGACATTACATTAGTTTTGCGGAATACTTAATACATAACAAAAACAGACATGCAAGGCACGTAATAGTTTAGTGTCTTTGGAAACTTGGAACACAATCTTCTAAGATCTTTGACATTTCCTATATATATTTTCCCCTTTTTTCTTACCTAAAACCTTTCTTTATATCCTGGGAAAAGAAAACATAAAAAGGGTGAGCTCCAATTCTTAGTAAGGGTAAGCATGGAGAAAATAAAACAAATCATATACATTTGAACTTCAAAACATGAACATAATGTTAAAACATAAAAATCTTGAGCGGTGAAATAAATCATGGTAGTACGTAAGACATAGATCATAAAGGAACATTAATCATGATAAAATGACATTGGAATAAAACAAGTAATTGTGGAAAACCATTTAATACATGTTATGATTTTGATAGTAGCCAATGCATTGCTGCCAAGACCATCTTAGTTGACAAATTCACTTACTGAATCGAGTTCACTCCTCATTCCAGTCCTATATCACTGAACCGGATTAACTTGTTGTTCCAGCCATGTCTATCTCATGAGATATAAATCTTTACCCAATGCATTGGAGGGAGATATAGGTTCCACCCATCTCATAATGAAATCATCATTACGTGTGCCACAACATAAACATATATCATTCATCATAACCCAAAGAATAAAATGGGTTTCATAAACATCATTCCATCAAAAAATAATCCATATGAAACTAATGGATATCATTTCATCATAAGAAAATTTAAATCATGTAAATCATAGAGACATTATACTTGAAACATAAACTTATGAAATGATGTCATCATAGATGGAAAATGGTTTTGATAAAACACCTGAAATGAATTCTTGATGAAAATATCCTTTATTCAAAATAATTTTCATTTCACAAAATGCCATGCAATTTTAAAAGAAAAGGATTTTTTTGAAAATAGTCATGAAATATTGTATAGTAACCTTTATGAAATTAAGGTGTTATGAAATCGTAAAAATCCATTCATGCCGTATAAGTTAAAAAAAACATTATCCTTATACTTTTAACAGAAAAGTCAAAAAGTACCACATATGGTAAACAAAAGAAATATTCCTTCTATAATACAAAGTAAAAGTCAAATAGGGGTAAAAATGAATTTAAAAAAATATTTAAGAATATTAAACACTTTATGAAAAACATTTTATGGACAAGGATGAAAAATATAACCCCGGTAAATACTTACGTATAAGAAATCTCGGATAAAAACGAGATTACAAATTTATCCCTTACCTTAGGTCCAATTTCTTCCGTACGTGTCCGAAACTCATGTATAGTGGGTTTAAACATATTTTTAACTTGTAACATAACCATAATAATATTTATGATATCATATATTATTCATTTATAACTTTATATTACCCGTTCTTTTGTTAGTTCCATGATAAAGCAGCATTTTCGATAAAATCGTTTCATTTATCGTACGTGTTTGGACTTATTGTTCTTGATATTATTATTACTTACATCATGATTTAATTACTTCCAGAATGTAAAACATGATTTATATATCATATATATTCAGTATATATATATTATATATTATAGGTAGATAAATGAAATGAAACACACCATTCATGGAGACGGTAGGTTGTACGTACGCATGAATGTTGTTTTCCTTTCCATATTGACTTGAATCGAAGTAAGTAGATAACATATATATATATATATGCATAAATATAGTAGCATTATTATGTTATATATACCATTATTATTCATTATATATACTTTATAATCATTCTTGAATGGTTAACATGCAGAATGAATCGCATTGCATCGTGGAGACGGTAATCCGTATGTACGCACGAGCAATGATATCGTTCCCATAATTATTGAATGGAATTGGAGTGGATGGTATAATATATCAGAATCAGTATGATGTAAAAATAACCATATATATTTATTATTTACACCATTATACCCATCCAAGTAAGGTGGTGGTGGAAAAATATATTACACCACGGCGTGGAGATGGTATTCCGTATGTACGCACGCGCGGTGATTTCATTTTTCGTGGGATGAATAGAAGGGGAAATGGAGTTGTTTCATATTTAAAATAACATATCAGTATATTATTGATACTAATGTTGTTACTTAATAATTAAACAACTGAAGAATAATAAGTTTAAAATGAAAGAAACTTGAAAGAATCGGTTGAAGAGATTACCTCAACTTCGGCGCACCTCTTTTAAGCTTCCTCTTAAGGCACTAGAGTTGGTCTTTTGAGAATACCTAAACCTCTATATTATGACTAGAGAGGTTAATAAGAGAAATTATCAGGGTTTGGATGACATTGAAGGATCAGAATTGAGTGAAGAGGAGAGGGAAGGAGGTGCCCTTATATAGTAGTGGAGAGGAACACTTTTGGAAACCTTAAAAATATTAATTAATAATAAAATGAAACCCCACTTAAAAACCTACAAAAATGACTCAATTCAAATATGATATGATATAGGTTTGTAGTATCATCAACCAATAATATTTAGACACGTTTTACATTTATGTTAAACCTTATCAACTTCATTTCTCATTATTTAATATATTTAAATTTATTTATGGTAATAAAATTATAAATTTTATATTGTTATAAATACATACATAAATGTTTTCAATTTTCCATAATTTTATACTTTATAACCTTTTTTACCATATAATTTGCAATTTTTTGTTTTTAAATAATTTTTGTGATTTTTAAATAATTTAATAATATGTTATTTTTATAAAATATCAATAGTGTCAATTTTGACACTATTCATTATTTGAATTTAAATAAAAACCACACAGAAGATGTGTTAAAACCAAAATATATAATAGGTTCCTAAAATGTCATATTCATCAAAATAATTCATGGGGAAGATTAATTAGTTCATATATTATTTATTTTAAAAAATTTAAAACAATTTATTTGGTATATCTCTTAATAAAATAATTACTAAAGATTTTTTTATAATTATTTAATATACTTATTTGTTGCATAAAAATTAAAAATAAAATCCTATGATGAATATAAATACAATAAATTTAATAATAATATTTTTACTCTAATTTATCATTTTAAAATCACAACATTAAATTGTTATATTTATTAAATTATGAAGGTGACATCTTTGACATCATTTAAAATAAAATAATATAAATGTCCTAATCGGTTTTATAAGGATCCAAATGGTCCACGAAGATACCATTAGATGATTATGGTATAGATATGCTCGAAAAATAATGTTTGGGAAAGTTTATGGTCCTTTTGATAGAGATAGTAATTTTAATAAAAAATATATTATTGATTTTTCACTAAATAAATAATTTCTACATCATTAATGTATAAGCTATTAAGGTAATTAAATATTTCTCACAAATTAAAAATAAATTACCATTATAAAGAAAAAGATTTTAGATTTCAAATGAGTATTTATAATTGAATTTATATTCTGTATAACCTTATATTAAAAATAATATAATTATTAAAGTTTGAGTGAGACATATTTCACTTTCCATTAAATAAAATAAATAAAAGGTCGTAATCAAATACAAGTGGGTTCTATTAGATTAAATTTATACCCAAGTATGATTTAGGGAAAAATATCATCATCCAATTATATTAAGACACGTGTTAGGGTAATTTTATAATATTAAATTTACCATTAATTACCCGATTTACCTTTAACTAAGGTAAATAAAATTTACCGTAGTTACTATTCATAATGCCTAAAAATAAAAAGTAGCTGATTAACATAATTTGGAACTACTGATTCAAAATATGGAATCCATTTTTCGAAATTTAAAACACAAAATTTGCATTATTTAATTTAAAACTAATCTTGTTGGTGAGAAAATGTGTTTTAAAGGTTAAAATGTTGCAAAAGATTGAAATGTTTTTACTTATAAATTCAGTGTAAAATTAATGAAAATGACATAATTATATTAAGTGGTAAAAAATTATTATATTTATACTATAAAACCATTAAATATTATAATTTAACCATATAAATTATCTCAATGAAAAAGTTATTTTTAATTAAAATTTAGCGTATTTTTACTATTCATCAAAACAAGAAACTTATGAGAAAAATATAAAATATTTATCCAATGTAAATTTTTATATATTGATTCAAAATAAGAGTTTTATTTTTTAAAATTTAACTTATAAACATTTCAAAAACTATATTTAATTTGGGTGCGCCATCAAAAGACGGCAAAACTACATTTTTTGAAAAATACTTATTTTACTTGAAAATTTTATTTTGTTCTCATACCATGTTCTATAAAATGTGTAAGATGAATTATAATGTCATAAAATTCAAAATATAGTTACTAATATTCATAATGGCTAGTTCATAATAATATTATAACAATATATCTTTGTTTAATGATACTCAGTATTGCGTACAACACACGCTATTGAGGAAGGTTGCTCATGCATGCAACACAAGCCAAGAATAGTGTTCACATATAATATAAGCTAATAAAGTGTTCCATATAGCATAAGATTATTCTTTTGTAGCATACAACACAAGACATCAATTAAATTAAAAGAATATTTTTCATAAAATAACGGGTTGTTACATTCTACCCCCCTTAAAATGAATTTCACCCTCGAAATTCGTCAGGGTTATAAATGGTTTACTTCATGAAGGTTTCTTTAATATAAACCCAAATACTAAAAAGGAATACCAAAACTAAACTTTAAAAACTAAGTTATGAAACGTAACGGTTACCCAAATTAACTAATCACTGAGTTTCCACATAGGAGAACATAGGTGAAAATATAGATATGGAAGAGAAATCTAACCATCAAGTTCTGATGGAGAGTGGTAGAGAACATGGCTATGAAAAATCCAACAATCATAAAGCCATAAATTTGTGATGATCTAAGGTACCATCTGATTCGTCATATATGAGGGCACTAGGACAACATTTTTGGTTTTCAAGATCATTTCTCTAATGTTGAAGAATTTTTGAATTAAAAGAAATACTTACTTGAATTTGGTACAATCTCACTACTGTTTGTGCCTTGAACAATTTCCACATCATCTCTTAAAGAAATGAAGTTGAATTTGTCTTCTGTAAAGTGTTAGCAGATCATGCGATAGAATGATAGGTCATTCCATCTGTCTCAAACATAAGGTTAGAAAATGTTATATACATAAGTCCATCTATGGTGAGATTAATCATATAGGGTTCCCAAAATGGTCTTATACTTCATCTATATTACCTCTTAATAAAACAAAACTAGTATCTACTAACCAGGGACTTCTGTAGGACAGTGGTAGGTGATAAAGGCCTGTCGCACTTCGGTTGTGGGTTCGATTCCTGCAACCTTGTCTGACGTGACGGGTTGTCTCCCGTCCTGTAGGTTTTCCTTTTTCTAAAACTACATTATTATAACATCCCATAAATAATATCAAAAAAAAAGTTCTATCCTTAAACAATACTAGCCTATTTCTAACATAATCCATTCAAATCTTTAGGATTATCCAAAATACTTCTGTCCAAGCTCATAGTATAATGAAAAAAAATACTAGAAATGTCATTTACCGAGCATCTGAATACCATCATTTATCCCCCATATATCATACGACATATCTTATTGGTCACATTCCAAACATTTGAATACCTTAATCATGTATTCTTTTTAAAAATATATACCCATTGATCCTTCGTGAAAACATGAATGCTGTCGAAAGTTAACTCTTTCCACATAAAAAAATCCCAAAATTTCTATATACTCAAACTATGATATAACTTTGTCCTTATATCAGTTATGAGCTCATTTAATTTTCTCTTTATCCCTTCATTATGTTCATATCATATTTTTTCCAAAAAATATTTCAATGACTTTTCATGGTTTCTGGTACCTTATAATTATTGAAAACCAATACATAGATATTCTAAAATTCCATGATACCATAAATGAGATTCGATGATACTATTTTGAAATCCCATTACACAAACACTTAATCATTCCACAACATCATTGTCATACACAAAATCACAAACAGTGATCGCATGTGACTTCCCTTTGTCCTTTGACTTAAGAGGTTGCTCATGTCGATCATCATTAACCCTTGGATAAGGGAATTGATTAGCATAATTCCCCATTTCCTTTCACTTTAAGCATTGAATTTTTGGTGGAGCTTTCTCTGTATTATTTTATCTATTCACATCATTTGAAACCTTTTTCCCATTACTTTGGCACTCAGCTGCTCGATGACCTTCTTTTATACACTTGAAACATTTTCTAGTACCATTTAGACAATCTCCACCATGCTTAGTTCCACACATTGAGCTTAGAGAAACATTCATCTTCTTTTCACCATTGTTCTGAGATTTTTCCTTGAAATCCATCTTTCATTACTTTTCAAAACCATGAGATGGATATGTAACACCAACATCCATTTCTACCTTGATAGCATAATGCACAATTTCTTCGTAGCTACTAAAGACTCTTATAGCTAATGCCCTTCAAATATTGGTTTTAATACACTGAAGAATCGATTAACTTTACTTTCAGGTTGGATGATAAATCCAGATGCATTCCTTGAAAGCCTTGTTAAATTCACTTCATATATACCAAAATATTTATCTTCCATTTTCTTAAGCTCAAATAACTCATATACCATCTTTGTTCGAAGAATATGAGGTAAGTAATTATTGAAAAACAAGTTCTTGAACTCGTCCCATTCCATTGATTCAATTTCATCTTGGGGCCTTGTATTCTTAATTAGAGTCCACCGATGGTCTGCTTCACCTTCTAAACGGTAAATAGCCAGAATGAATTTTTCATGTTCTAAACAGCGAAGTATGGAAAATATCTTTTCAATTGTACTGATCCATTGTTCAGTAACAAGTGTATCTAAAGACCCACTGAAAGAAGGCGTAGGTTTCCTCATGAAGGACTCAATAGAATATTTTTCCATCCTCTACTCATTTGGAAGTCCAGAATGATTCATAGCTTGTGTAAGTATAACAATAATATTTTTCACTCAATTTCCCATAACATTGGTTTGTTCAGGAGTACATTCATTGCATTGTCCATTACATTGATCAACACTATTCCTTCGGGTTCCAACCATCGTCTAAAACCCAAAAAGAATAGTGTGAGAGGCTAAAATCATGCCAGGGAAAACAACATAATAAAGGGGGAGTAAAATCAATATCTAACATCTTAGGTTTATTTCTAATATCGTTACCATAATTCTAGGACTATAACATATAATTATACTTAACCATAGGGACATCCCAAGACATACCTTAGAAATATCTCTAGGGATCTCACTAAATCTTTTCAGATCCTAGTTTCCAAAGGTTAACTAAACCTTTCCTCTGATACCTACTGTAGAGACCCAAGCTTGACATACATGGAGATTACATTACTTTTGTGGAATACTTAATACATAAAAATAACAAACACTCAAAGAAAGTAATATTTTAGTGTCTTTGGAAACTTGGAACACAATCTTCTAATATCTTTGACATCTCCCATAAAGATTTGACCCATTTTTTTCTTACCTAAAACCTTTCTTTATATCTTGGGAAAATAAAACATAAAAAGGGTGAGCTCAAATGCTCGGTAAGGGTAAGCATGGCGCAAATAAAACAAACCACATACATTTGAACTTAAAAACATCAACATAATGTTTAAACATTAAAATCTTGAGTGGTGAAATAAATCTTGGCAGTACATAAGACATAGATCATAAAGGAACATTAATAATGATAAAATAACATGGGAATAAAAAATATAATTTTGGAAAACCATTAAGTACATGTTATTATTTCCATAGTAGCCAAGGCATTGCTACCAAGACCATCTTAGTGGACAAAGTCCCTTACTGAATCGAGTCCACTCCTTGTTCCAGTCCTGTATCACTGAACCAAATTAACTTTCCATTCTAGCCATATATATCTCTTGAGATATAAATCATTACACAATTCATTGAAGGGAGATATAGGTCCCAACCATCTCATAATGAAATCATTCTTACATGTCCCACAATATAAACATAAATCATTCATCTTAACCCAAAGGATAAAATGGGTTTCATAAACATCCTTCCGTAATAACATAATCTATATAAAACAAATAGATATGATTTCATCATAGGAAAAGTGAAATCATGTAAATCATAGAGAAATTATACTTGATACATACACATATGAAATAATGTCATCTTAGATGTAAAATGGTTTAGATAAAACACTTGAAAGGAATTCTTGATGAAAATATCATTTCTTCTTTAAAATCATTTTCTTTTCACAAAATGCCATGCAATTTTAAAAGAAAAAGATTTTGTTGAAAATAGTCATGAAATCTTGTAGCGTAAGCTTCATGAAAGTAAGTCATTATGAAACCGTAAAAATCCTTTCATGCCGTATCAGTTAAAAAAACATTATCCTCATACATTTAACAGAGAAGTCAAAAAGTATCACGTATGGTAAACAAAAGAAAGATTACTTCCATAACAAAAAAGTAAAAGTAAAATATGGGTAATAATTACTTTAAATATATATGGAATAATATTAAACACTTTATGAAAAACATTTTATAGACATGGATGAAAAATATAACCCCAGTAAATACTTATGTATAAGCAATCTCAGATAAAAATGAGATTGCAAAATTATCCCTTACCTTAGGTCCAATTTCTTCCGTACGTGTCCGAAACTTTTTTATAGTGGGTTTAAACATATTATTAACTTGTAAAAGAACCATAATAATATTTATGATATCTTATATTATTCATTTATGACTTTATATTACATGTTCTTTTGTCAATTCCATGTTAAAGCAGCGTTTTCGGTAAAATCATTTCATTTATCCTACGTGTTTGGACTTATTTTTCTTGATATAATTATTACTTATATCATGATTTAATTACTTAAATAATATAAAAATTTATTTATATATCAGATATATTCAGTATATATATATATAATATAGATAAATTAAATAAAACACACCGTTCATGGAGACGGTAGGTCCTACGTACGCATGAACGTTGTTTTCCTTTCCTTATTGACTTGAATCGAAGTAAGTAGATGACATATATATATATATATACACATAAATCCAGTAGCATTATTATGTTATATATACCATTATTATTCATTATATATACTTTATAATCATTCTTGAATGGTTCACATGGAAAATGAATCTCATCGTGTTGTGGAGACGATAATCCGTATGTACGCACGAGCGATAATATCATTCCCATGCTTATTGAATGGAATTGGAGTGGATGATATAATATCTCATAATCATTATGATGTTATAATAACCATATATAGTTATTCTTTACACCATTATACCCATCCAAGTAGGGTGGTGGTGGAAAAACTGATTACACCAAGGCATGGAGAAGGTATTTCGTACGTACGCACGCGTGGTGATTTCGTTTTCCTTTGGATGGATAGAAGATGAAATGGGGTTGTTTCATATTTATAATAATATATAATTATATTATTGATACTTATGTTATTAATTTATAATTAAAAAACTAAAGAATAAGAAGTTGAAGAAGAGAGAAACTTGAAAGAATCGGTAGAAGAGATTACCTCTACTTCGACGCACCTCTTTTAAGCATCCTCTTAAGGCACTAGAGTTGCTCTTTTGAGAAGACCAGAACCTCTATAATACAACTAGAGAGGTCTATAAGAGAAATTTTCAGTGTTTTTTGAAGCTTGAAGGCTCAAAATTGAGTGAATATGAGAGGGAAGGAGGTTCCCTTATATATGAGAGGAGAGGGGCACTTTTGGAAACCTAAAAAATATTAATTAATAATAAAATGAAACCCCGCTTAAAAACCTCCAAAAATTACTCAATTAGAAGATGAGATGAGATAAGGATGTAATATCCTCAAACAATAAAATTTTTACATATTTTAAGTTTATTTTAAACCTTTTCAACTTGATTTATCATTATTTAATATATTTAATTTTATTTGTGTTAATAAAATTCTAAATTCTAAATTGTTATAAATACATAATTAAATGTTTTAAATTTTCCATAATTGGATACTTTATAACCTTTTAGACCATATAATTTTCAATTTTAAGTTTTTAAATATTTTTTTGATTTTTAAATAATTTAATAATATGTTATTTTTATAAAATATCAATAGTTTCAATTTCTACACTATTCATTATTTGAATTTAAATAGAAACCAAACAGAAGATATGTTCGAACCAAAATATATAATAGATTCCTGAAATTTCATATTCATAAAAAAAATTCATGGGGCACATTAATTAGTTTATATATTATTTATTTTAATATTTTTGAAAACATTTATTTGGTATATCTATTAATAAAATAATTTCTACAACAATTTTGTATAATTATTTAATATACTTATTTATTGCATAAAAATTAAATCTAAAATCCTATGATTCAGATAAATATAATAACTTTCGGAATAATATTTCTACTCTAATTTATCAACTTAAAATCACAACATTTAAATTGTTATATTTTTTAAATTACGAAGGTGACATCTTTGACATCATTTAATATAAAATAATATAAATGTCCTAATAAGTTTTATAAGTCTCCAAATGGTCCACAAATCGACCCTTGGATGATTAGGGTATTTATATACACTACCAATAATTTTTGGTCAAGTTTTGGGTCCTTTTGATCGGTATTGTTATTTTAATAAAAATTATATTATTGATTTTTTACTAAATAAATAATTTCTACATTGTTAATGTATAATCTATTAAATTAATTCAATAATTCTTAAAAATTACAAATAAATTACCATGACAAATAAAATAATTTTATATTTCAAATGAGTATTTATAATTTAATTTATATTCTGTATAACCTTATATTAAAAATAATCTAATTATTAAAGTTTGAGTGAGACATATTTCACTTTCCTTTAAATAAAATAAATAAAAGGTCTCAATCAAATAAAAGTGGGTTCCATTAGATTACATTTAGACCCAAGTATGATTTAGGGTAAAATAGAATCATCTAATTATATTAAGACAAGTGTTGGGGTAATTTTATAATATTATATTTACCCTTAATTACCTGATTTACCTTTAACTTTGGTAAATAAAATTTACCGTAGTTACAATTCATAATGCCTAAAAATAAAAAGTCCCTTATTAACATAATTTGGAAATATTGATTCCAAATATGGAATCCATTTTTCCAAATACAAAACACAAAAGTTTCAGTATTTAATTTAAAATTAATCCCGCTGTTGAGAAAATGGTTTTTAAAAGTTTAAACGTTGTAAAAGATTGAAATGTTTTTACTTGTGAATTCAGTGTAAAATTAATTATAATGACTTAAATTATATTAAATGGTAAAAATATATTCTATTTATACTTTAAAACCATTCAATATTATAATTTAACCATATAAATTATCTCGATGAAAAAAGTTGTTTTTAATTAAAATTTTGTGTATTTTTACTATTCATCAAAATTAGAAACTTATCAGAAAAATATCAAAAATTTATCAAAAGTAAATTTTTGTATCCTGATTCAAGAGAAGAATTTTATTTTTTCTAATTGAAGTTATAAACATGTCAAAAACTAAATTTAATGTTGGTGCACCATCAAAAGGTGGAAAAACTGCATTTTTTGAAAAATACTTATTTTACCTGAAAAAATTATTTTGTTCTCATGCCATGTTCTATAAAATGTCTAAGATGAATTATAATGTCATGAAATTAAAAATTCAGTTACTAATATTAATAATTTCTAGTTCATAATAATATTATAACAATATATCGTTGTTTAGTGAAACTCAGTATTGCGTACAACACACTCTATTGAGGAAGGTTGCTCTTGCGTGCAACACAAGCCAAGAATAGTGTTTGCGTATAATATAAGCTAACACGGTGTTGCATATAGAACAAGCTAATTTTGGTGTGGAATACAACACAACACATCAATGAAATTAAAATAATATTTTTCATAAAATCACGGGGTGTTACAGGAGGAACCTGTTTCTACAGGATCATTTGTTGTTGTTCATTAGATAGAGGACTCAACAGAAGCTCCTGGCTTTGTTGTTTTAGGCCTAGATTATGGAAACTCTGAAGATGACCAGCCTATCAGAAGCCCTCTAATTCCTACTGTCTCAGAAACTACCATTGTGCAGCCAGTGGTTTTGTTTCCTTGAGACTACGTAAGTAAGGGTGAATTGGATTCTTTGAAATTAGAACTGAGGAGGTATATTGATCAGAAAAACACTAAGATATCGAGATCAATAGCTCACAATAAATAACTCATGAAATCTGTAGTGGAAAGGATAGTCTCTAACTCTCACTCAGCTATGTCACATGAGGTCAAGGAATGTCAGAATCAGGTAAGAGAGTTGGCAGAGTCTATGGAATCAATAAAACATTATATTGCATGATTAGATGCATATATGCCTTCAAGATCTCAGGTGGATAGAGATCTTAGATATTTTAAAAGTGTGGTTCAGAAAATGGTCACAGTGTTTGAGGATTTTAAGAAATCTATGGAAACACATGTGAAATGCCAAGATGATGATATAAAAAGGGTGATCAGTGGGCTGACAAAATCATTTAAGGATACTGTGGATTTCTCTAAAGCATCTTTGGGTGCATCTGCGTCCACTTTATCCACTCCTCTAGTTGAAATTGAAGCTTTCAGGACCGCTATTAGAGAAGAAGTGGAAAAGTTCTCTAGTTCTAATACTTCAGACTCTCAGGTCATTTCCATCACCAGGAAAATTCATAACCTTGTAGAAAATTATTTAAGGGAAGCTGCAGAAGATCATAAGGCCATCAAATTTCAAGTTGACTTCTATTAAAAATGGGTTTACACTAAGCATCACATAAATGGTCACTTTAAATTATTGTTGGAGAACTTATGGATCCCACTTGTCACTTAGGCCTTTAAGGATCAGGTTATAAGGCTCAGGTAATTGACTCCTGCCTTGGAATGATTCATGGCAAAAAAGATGATTTCATCTCATCTATGGAAGGAGGGGGAAGCATCATTATGGCCTTCAGGAAACTTCTATTACCCTTCATTCATGTGGACTGCACTCCCATCATTGTTCCTCTTGCCTTTCCTGCTTCTTCAGCTACCTCAGGTTCCACCAGTACTGCTCCTTTGATGACTCCTTCACATGCCATCAGAATTTTGACCCACAAAATTAATCAAAGATCCAGTAATTATTAGTCTACTGATGCCTTGGGGGCTACTCCTCCTACCCTTCTTACTACCATCCCTCGGCCTATCCCTCGACCTTCAGAACCTGCCTCCTTAGCTTCCAAGCACAAAGCTCCAATGGATATCTCTGATGTGGATTGAGTGTGGACTGTCTTAGTTGATATGGATTGGTGTATCTCTTTTTGTATATTGTACTCATGTTTTATTACTAAAGACCCTCTCTTTTCACTATTTTTATTCTCTATGCTTTTTGTTAATCACAAAGGGGGATAAAATATTCATAACATGAATTCTCTCAGAGAAATAAGTGTTTATATGTGTTTGTATATGTTCTGACCTAAATTTAGTGTTCTCCGTAATATTTGTGTATACTCACATCACTGATGACATTAGAATATGTGTTTAACCTGGATTCAAAACTCTTAAATCTAAAGATTCAATGACATAATTTCTGATTATCAAAAATGGGGAGATTGTTGGACTCACCTATTTTGATAATCCCAAATCATTTTTTGATAATCCCAAGTCTTGTTTTCATTTACATGAGAACCATGTTTTCATTCTATTATAATTATGTTTCATTAATATTTTTTTTCCTGTAGAGTAATTTTCATATACTCTCAATCCCACTGCTTGATTGGTTAAGCTTATAGTGCAGAATTTATCTAAGTACAAAGGTCACCGATACAAGGTCATCATTAAAAAGGTCACTGAAACAAGATCACTGATACAAGGTCACTGATACAAAGGTCACCAATACAAGGTCACTATTACAAGGTCACCATTATAAGGTCACTGATACAAGGTTACCGCTACAAGTTTACCGCTACATGGTTATCGTTACAAGGTCATCGTTACAAGGTCACCATTACAAGGTTACCAATACAAGGTTACCGTTACAAGGTCACCATTACATGGTCACCGATGCAAGCCTACTGTTATAGATTATCGATGAAGGCTATCATTGGAAGGCTATAGTTGTAGATTGCTAATGTGCACCTACTGTTGAATCCTACCTATATAAAGGCTACTATTACAAGTCTACCAATGCTTATTCTTCCAAACTCTATCAATTTCTCAATATTATTCTAACGGTCATATTTGATAAATTAAATGCTTCTGACATTAATTAGTGTTGATTGTAAACGTTTCAAGAGACAGTACCTGTGACAGTAAGAGGTACGAGAAATATTGCACATGATCTACTAATTTCCATTTTCGAACCTTGAATATAAAAAGTAAATACCATGAAGGAAAGAATATCGAGTGACACATACATGCAAAAGAAGAAGGGTGGTATATGAAGTTTGAAATAGCTTACTCACTAGATCAAAGAAGAACCATCCAGTACTAACACACTGAACCCTCAAGCATCATGATGACCATTTTGGGAATAACTCACTTCTTCCTTCTATGCCTCATCAACTCTTGATCAACATCATAAGAAGACCACTGAAATCTAGAACCTAGAGTTACAACACTCTGTTTTGAAGACAAGTTTCAGAGAAAGACTCCAACATCAAATTCTTCACTCTGAGGAGTCAAGATCTAAAATACCAAACACATAGAGATTTCTAAACTCAATATTATCTTCATAGCTCTATTGTGTTATTTATTTTTACATCTTTGAGAAGTGTGTGTATCTTTCTATATCAAACACTATCTCCTATGCTAGAACTGGAGGATACTGAATATCCTCACATCAAACTTCACCTAAATTTTTATTCCCACATATAACTGTGGAAGAGATAGTCTTTGTTCTGTGCTTCTTGTTTTTTCCATGAAGAACTGTGAAAGAGGGTGTGAACCTTGGATAGTTGTGAAAACTATTGTAATGCCTGATATAGGTTGTGTATCAATTTTATTGTTATTATAAACTGCTTGGTGGTAGTTAATCACCAAGTGAAGAGGATTAAGTCTCGACTTGAGACTGAACCTCTTGTTTTACATCACATAGTACTTTATTTAGTTATACTCTGTTTTGATATTATCCTCTAATTATATTTTCTAAAACATAAACTGTTATGCTTTCACTTTGATAGTTAGTTTTTGTTAGTTTGTGTATTTTTTTTAATCCAGTAAACTTGTTTTAAAAGTTTAATAGTTTTTCTACATCAATCCATCTGAGGATTAATCACCCTTTAAGAAACTTGTTAACCAACTGAACATTTACATTTCTACTACCTTAATTAACTCGGCCATTTTTAAATTGGGGTTTTTAACTATAAATTTTTTAACAGAAATTTTAATTGGAACTCAATTCACCCCCCCCCCCATCTTGAGTATCCACTCCGAGCAACAAAATCTTTTTTCCATTACTAATAAGTCCAAATACTCCTAAAGCTTATGACATTGTTCAATGAGGATTGTGTCCTCTATCAATGGTTTTGTACTCCCTTGACCAACACTTATCATTACAATTTTTGGGTCCTCCACCAAAGTGGTTAAGTTAATCTGGTGTAGGATTATCTAGGAATTTTGGATTCATAAGATTCTTTAGGGATCAATTTATTTTTTTATCTTCGTATTTAATTAAATAGGCTTAGTGTCTTAGGTTGATTATCTTGAAAAAAAGGGATGTATTGTGTTTCCATCTTCCCAATATGTGATTTCATTTACATTAGTGGCTCTAATATTTCTCTACATTGATTCAATACATTGAAGTTTTTAATGTATCACATTAGGTATGATCATAATCACCCCTAAAAGGGTTTTTTTTCACACATTTAATGTTATTAATGGATGATGGAAAATATGGGGGGGAATTTGGTTGACATGGTATCAATGGTGATGAGGGTTATAATTGTAGATAATGGTCATTTTGGAAGCTAGTCATTAAACCATCCCTATTCTCTATTGTGTCATATTTTTTATCCATTTTAGGTTTATTGTGAATGTATTTTAGCATCTTTTATTTTATGATTATAAGTTTATTGTACCATTGTGAACCCATAGCCCATGAATCATATATTTATATATTTCAATTTTTTATTTATGTCGTTTTCATTATGTATATATCCTATATAAGGATTCATCATTATGTATATGTTAATTAGGATACAACCATAATGTGTGATATCCCTACATAGTTTTATTCACCAGGACCTGGATTTTGTAGATGTGCTTGGGGTGGAACACTCAGTCCACTTCCAAATCGAATGAGATTCTAGTGGGTCAGGTCAGGTCAAACAATATGCTAGAAACAACAAGTAAGCAAAATCCAAACACATTAAATATAGGGTAAATCAAATATGGGTGAAACTACACATATCACATCAATATTGACTCCAATCCATCAATTATTTTAAGAGTATGTATCTGTATGTGTGGCAACTTTCATAAGGAATATGGATTTTATAATGTACTACAAGAGTCTGAGTTTTATAGGAGATTACAAATAAAATCTTGAAGGTTATAATCCCTCAAAATCAATAGTTTATATTTTTAATTAATTTCCTTAGAGTTTTTTATGGTTTTGGGAGAATCCCTATTGTTTAGGGATTCAAATTTATGATTCTGGAAATTTAACATGGGGTACACAGTTTACCCATGGATATTTTTAATCATTCTCCCCAATAGAATAACCTAGAATGTATGGGTGCACAAGTTAAAAAATGGGTAAGATTGTCTTGGGAGACCATCAATGTGTTTTTAGTGAATTGCAAACATGTTAAAAGGTTTTACCAAAGTTTGTTAAATTGTGTTTCATTTCCCAATGAGTTGTGATACCTTAGATAGTGGGGGCACATGGTTGGTGTAGAGTTTTTCCATCAGTGTGGCCCAAACCCATGACTCATTGTTGGTGGTAAATATATGATTTTACCTCCAGGTTATTTATGAGAGTGGACAAATTTATCTCCCCATTCCCCTTTTAATGATTCTACTCCTCTTTCCCTCTCATCCCTTCTTCAATCTTATAAAAGGGGAGGTTTTTTATGGTTCCCCTCAGTTACCTTTTGTATAATCTCGCCTCTTATAGCATCCTTTCCTCATATCATATCCTAATATTTATGTTGTGTTTTCCTGGGTAAGGATTTGGTTTTGATTCCACCAGATCATGTTGGAATTGTCCGAGCATGATGGGAATTTTTCTCTTCCTAGGTAGTGGGTGAACTTGGACGCCATCTACACTTGGTTGATTATTGTTTCAACCAAGATACATCATGTAACAATTTTCTCTTCGATTATTATAGAAAATTAAATGGATAAATGATTTATGTAGACAAATAGATCTAGTATTTTTCTCATCCTAGGTTTGGGGGTGTGTCTGGGGTGGAAGACACCTCACTAATCGAAGTACTGGTGATCATTGGGTTCTCGGTGAGTTATTCTAATTTATTATCAGTTATAATTATATTAATTACATAATAGTAAATTATTTAATTTATTATTTTTTGTTTTTATACATGAGTTAGAAGCTTAGGATATGTAAATGAGTTTGGCTGATCAAGGAATATATGAAATGGGCTTGGACTTGGCACGATAGTTGCTTTTAGCCCTTGGATTAAAAGTGGAGGGCACCGAATAAAGGTATTTTGTTTCATATAATTTCTCTATGGAATTTGTGATTATTAATACAAAATATGGATAATTAGGAATTCCAAAAAGTTTAATCCCCCTCATTATTTTAAATTAATTAAAATTTCTTAATCAAATGAAAAAAATAATTTAAATAAATGGATGTTAAGATGCAGGAACAACCCTTGTGTGCCAGATTTTCACCTCAGCTACTAATGGATAAGGACATGAATGTTGATATAAAGGGAGGCCTTTATATCTATTGATTGGTGAGGTTGTAAAAACCATGATTTAGCGACACTACTGTAGGGTCATTGATACCCCCCTAAGTATTTCTAATCTAACGTGTAATGACAAGAACGTGGGAGTCTAATGGGAACATTGGAATACCTAGTTTCTTTTGGCCCCTAGTGGGGTTGAGGTTAGAATAAGGGTGTTTGGTTAGAAAATGGAAATTTCTATGTGGAAAGACCATAGCCAAGTCAAGATTTGGTTTGGACAGTGGACCAACCAAGAGTGACATTGAGGATCAAGATGGGATGTGCTCTATCTCTTGAGAGTTTCTAATATAGAGAGACCCCATATTGTAGACATGACCATTATAACAACCCTTTTCTTTATTACATATTAAATAATGATTTGTTACAAAATAAAACACATAATAAAACCTATAAGATAATTAATTATAGAATATTTTAGAATTATGTACATTAAGTAACTACTTAAAATAGGGAATACATTATATTTATTGATAACTTCGTTAACATGCTTGTTCCTTTATACATAAACCTGCATGGGATACCCTGGGGACATATATAAGAAATAGGTGATCTATAAATCCCAGTAAAGGAATAAACATGGAATGAAATGAATAATATAATACATGTTAGGAAATAGGCATATCAATGGGTCATAAAAAGAGTGAGAGTCATAAAATAAAAAGGCATGATGTAGCATGATAATCATAAAGGAAACATGAGAAATGTTGAAACAACTTAAAATACTACATATTAAACTTAGTTCAAGGAAATATTCCAACACATAATGGAGAAAAGGGCCCCGTTAAGGATTAGTTTCACTTCAAAATCCATTTCATTATTTCTCTTGAGATTAAAACATTACCCAATGCACTGGAGCACTACATAATTCTGAGTGCACCCATCACATTCATTTCATTCTAATTATTTAGTGTGACACAAAAATCATACTACATAGATTAATTAATAATAATATTTTATTCCACAACAAAGTTGTCTGGAATAGCTATATTAGGTCCCCAATAGGTATGTATAAGATTATAAAGGTGATCTCCCTTGAAAAGAAATGGGTATGGGTATTCACTACAAAATTGTTTTCCTTGGAAAATCATGGTGAAATTTCGATAGAAGAAGGGGGTATATGAATGTTCATTGTAGGGATTGAGGATAGTGAAATGGGTATATTATAATGTATACATAAATTTTATATTAAGGGTGATATGTGAGAATATAACCAAAAATTGTGAAATTAAGGTAAAAGACATTAGATAAATAAGATACGTGAATAAATAGGAGAAGGGGAGGATTTGTTACGTTGAAATGATGATTCTAAATTCTTGATAGGCCATTGTTGATAGCTTGGGGGAACATTTGGATGACTCTAGAGATGGTAGGGAACATAAAGGTAATGATCTAAGGGTTTTGAGTTTGGAGAAATGGGATATTGGGTGGATTTATATAGTGAATGAGTGGGAAATTATTTATCATTTCTCAAACATAGGTTTTGGACTCTATATAATAAAATAGCAAAAACCACAAACCATAACATGGGTTTTTCCTAGGATTTCAACAAAATGGGATTATTTTTAATTATAATTTAGTCAAAGAAGAAAAAATATCTAAATATCCTTCTTTATTATGTATAAGTGATTCATGTCCTTAAAGAAGTGAATTTAAAACCTTCAAACATATTATACGTTTTCTTAGATTCATATTGGCTATAAATAATTATTAAAATCACATAAAAATCACATTATATTAAATGTAAAACATATATTTGGTATTTTATACCATTTATAATATTTATTACATAATTTTGGGTCATTATGATATTGTAATGCACATCGTATATTTATACCGTATTTAATTTGTACCCAAAAATTAAATTGTCTCTAAAATTTATGAAAAATAAACCATTGGATAATTTCAAAATTTTTATTCCAAAAACAAAATTAATTTTAGAAAAATAATTTTTTAAATATGTGAAAAATAACATTTGAAATAATAATAAATATTTATTGATAAATGGTGGTTTTCTTTTGACAATAATAGTTTTAGAACCCTTATAAAAATCATATTTGACTTAATAAATCTTATATGATAATTTATATTTAATAAAAATTATTTAATATATTTTTTCAATAAAATATTATTTATTTAAATAACCCATTAATTCATAAAAATAAATTCTTTAATTGAATTTGAATACTACCCAAAAAAATAATTTGTGTATTATTGTATCAAAAAAATAAATTTTTAAATTAACAACCATAATATGAAAATATATTCATTATTATATATGATATACATATTCATATTATAAGGTTCTTGATACATATTCCATTAATACAACAATAATCCCAATAAGAGTAAGGTGTGTGACAGTGAGACGTTCATGGGGAGGTTCGGTGTACATGGTTTTCACCATGATCTCAATGATATTGATCTTGTTCTGTAAAGGGGATTTCTCATTCTTAAGTTATTGGATCTTAACTTGGGATTTGTCAAAGGAAAATCCCATTGATTCTACCTCCCTTGGAAGATCCAATAAATGGGATTCATAGGGTATAATCCTATTGGTTGAACCCATCACTTCTATTGTTTATGTTAATTGGATTTGATAAAAACCTATATTTATACTAATCATATGACTATTATTCAATGACTACATTATAAATGATAATGATGATTAAATGTATTTGAGTTCCAATAGTATATAATGAAACCAAATAGGTTCTTGTGTTTTTGAAATCCATAATATATAACAATTCATTGAATTAAATAAAATGGGTAATTTTTTTTATAAAATTTCGGGTCGTTATAATCTTTCCCCCCTTTATAAATTCAACCCCCAAAATTTTCATTTAACCCAATAAAATAGACAAGGGAAGTTCTATTTCATCAATTCCTTTGGTTCTGATGTATCTTATTAAAACTTATTGTTTCTCTAAAACATTTTGACCAGGAACATTATCTTATTCCATAGAACATTGTCCCTATGATCTAATATCTTCACTGGATTATCCTCATAGGAAAGATAATTATATGATGGTATCACCTATGTATTGACTACATATGAGGGTTCTGGTATGTACATCCTCAAGTGTAACACATGTAATGTGTTATGTACTTGAGATAGGTCGAGTGGGAGTGCCAGGCAGGATCCCACCACTCTAATGCATTCAAGGTTATCAATGTGACCAATATTTATTTGACTAAGATTTCCCTTATTCAAAAATCTCATGACTTTTCCCCCATGGTGATATGTGTAGGAATACCTTGTCTTCAACTTTTGACTCTAGGTCCCATCGACGATTGTCATTGTATCTCTTTTTTCAATTCTGAGTAGCCTTAATGTGATGCTGAATGGTTTTGAACATTTCCAAAATTCCTTTGACTATTTCAGGACCTATAATTTTGTGTTCCCCAACTTAATTTCAATAAGAATTTGTTCTAAAACTCTTTCCATAAATGTATTCATAGGGATGTATTTGGATTCTTGAGGTGGAACTGTTAGTCTATGAGAACATGGCCAAAGGAAGATGTTGATCCCATCATCCTTTAAATTCAATTGAGCATGATATTGACATGTCTTCAAGTGTGAATATTGCCTTATCATATTAGCTATAATTTGGGGTTCATAAGACATGATGACGTTCAACTCAGTATTTAGAACATGTTGGAAACTATTCAAGAAAATGAATGTAAATATTAGGTCTCGATTAGATTCAATTGATAATGGTGCTCTATGAAGCCACCCAACTTATCTAATGTATATCCTTAAAGGTTGAGTGAGTGATATGTCATTTTGAATTGTAATGAAGTGAGTAGTATTTGTAAGAATATCCACTATAACCAATATAACATTATTTCCTCTTGATGTCTTCAGATGACCTATGGAAAATTCCATGGTGATGTTTTCCCTTTTTCATGATGGTATGTGTAATGGATGTATAAAACCCTTGTATTTTTTTCCTTCAAGTATTTACTTTTTGTCATACAATACATTTTGAGGTATATTATAAAATCTCCTACATCATATTTTCCCACTAATAGTTCTCTTAGATATCTTGATATGTATTTTTTCTTTCTGGATGGATGGAGAAATTTGAATTATGAGTATCATCCAAAAACTCATTATTTAACTTAGGATTTTATGGTACACATAGTTTTGACACAAATATCTCACATCCATTTCTTCATTAACATTGAACTCATATGGTTTTCCTTTTTTTATATCTTCCACTTTATTTTTAATTCCCACACTATCTCTTTGAGAATCCTTTATCCTCTCCAGAAGGGATGGTAGATAAATCATTTTTCAATGGAGAGATGATGTCCCTTCCATTGTGATTCACATGTACAAAATTTTCAAAAATATGAAGAATAGATCCTTATAAATTCACTTCAATGATAAAATTGTTGGATCCATTCTATTTAGATCATTTACAATTTATTCTATTTCCATAGATGTTAGGGGATGGGGAAGTCATAGTACTTTATCAACTGTAACCATCTTCATTGGTGCACATTCAACTCTTTCTATGTGAATATATACAAGAGGATTTTGTGATCTATATATATTTCACACTTCTCCCAGAAGAGATAATGACACAATATTTTCAACACAAAAATCACTAAAGTTAACTCTCGATCATGTATTAGGTAGTTTTATTTGTGATATTTCATTTACCTTAAAGAATAAGATATCTATTTTTCATTTTTCATTAACACACATCTCAGTCCCTTCTTTGAATCATCTTGAATACCATGAAAAGTTCCCTACTAATGGTTCGTGTGTGTACCAGGGTAGTGATATGCCTATTTTTCAACTCCTTAAAGCTTTATACACATTCTTCATTCAAAACAAACTTGAATCCCTTATAAGTTTTATTTGTTTGAAGGTTTGAAAATAAAGAACAAATTCTCACAAATCGGCAATAATACTCAGCTAACCTATGGAAACTACATATTTCTATCATAGATGTTGGCCTCAACCATCCTTCAATTTATTTTTTTATTTTAAGGCTTTATAGATATCCCATTTTTTATGATAATATCTAGAAGAATATAAATTAATTCAAATAGAACTCAATTATTGTGTATCTTACCTAAAGATTATCCTTTCGTAAGGATTGTTGCACACCGCTCAGATTCTCCTCATGATCCTCTTTGATTTTGAAGTATATTAGAATATAATCTAAAAAGATTAAAAAAATGTGACAAGGTTGTCTCTAAAGACTATATTAATTATTTCTATGAATATTTTTGGAGAATTAGTGAGTCTGAATGACATTACTATGAACTCATAGTGCATGTACATTGTATGGAAAGAGGTATTTGGTATATCTACCTTCATCACCATTACTTTATAATATCTTGATTGAAGATCATCCTTGGAGAAGTATTTTTCTCCAAGTAGATGATTGAAAAATTCACAAATCTATGGTATATGATACTTGTTCTTCATCATGATCTTGTTAAGCTCACGATAATCAATGGAGAGGTGCATTGACATATCATTCTTTTTGACGAAGAGGGATGGTTCACCCCAAGGTAATGTGCATGGGTGTAAGAATCCTTTATCCA
The DNA here is from genome assembly GCA_963277665.1 of Viscum album. Lineage (NCBI taxonomy): Eukaryota > Viridiplantae > Streptophyta > Magnoliopsida > Santalales > Viscaceae > Viscum > Viscum album. Next base: position 612,910,753 of record OY728130.1, read on the forward strand.
TATTCTTCTATAGATGTTTCTTTAGAAACTCAATTTACAAAAAAAACGGTTCTATACAGATTTTTGGATAATGGTAATTCTCTAGGTATTATCTCAATTGAAAATTCAACCTCTTAGCTTTGAGGGAGACTAATAATTTATTCAGGAAACGCGTCATCATATTCCCTAAAAATGGGTATGTCTTTAAGGATTAAATTTTCCTTAGACTCAAGAATTTGAGAAAGATATGATTTATCATATGTAAATAATATCCATGCTAGATTTTTTACTGCTAAAGAAGGTACACCATCATCTTTCCATTTGTACAAAATTAGGGGTTGATTCACAATATAGAGAGTCATTTCCTTCTCACAAAAATTTAAATTGGATCTATATAGGGAAATCAAGTCCATACCTATAATTGCATAAAATTCATCTAAATGGAGTATCAAAAGGTTCTATAGTAAATTTATCCCATAAATTATGATATCAGAGGGGTTATATACTCACGAATAAATAATTGTACCATTTTTTATTTTAACATACAACTAAACCTCAATTCTTTATGTTGGGGTTAGAATATTTTTACTAATATTGTTTAATATATATGAATGAATAGAACCATAATAAAAAAAATCTCTATTATTAAATGAATAACAACTTCACCTATCACCACTTCATTTTCAGGATCCACCTAAGTAGTTGTAATTGAATAAGCTCACCAACGCTTCTATGGTGGTTTTTAAGTGTATCAAAAAAAACCTTGTCTTAGTGCATTGGTTTGAGAAGTTCCATTGTTTTTATAGTTGAATCCATGAACAATGCACTGAGGATTGACAATAGTATTCATTACCTCCGTTACATTAGTGGGCTTATCCTATCAAAAATCACTAGCTAGGTGTCCTTACCTCCCTCGCCTAAACCATTTACTCACCCCCTTACATGATTTTTAGGGTGCTTCTTTCCTCACATTTGACAAGTTAGATACTGGCATTTCATATCCCTATTATATATAACCATCAGGGAGCCACAATTAAACCCCACTTTCGACTTCATATCTCCATTATATCCTTTATATTCTATGATCTCTATTTTTATATTGAGGGAACATCAGAAAATTTCCTCATAGTTATCAAAGACTGGGATTTCCAGGGATTTTTTTGGACTGGGTTTTATCCCCCCAAAGAAGCTTTCCACATTGCATTCAAGGGTAACAAAAAAGATGGAGGCATATCATGCAAGTCATGTTATGTTTTACTCACATAGAATAATATATTCACCTTATTATTTCTTGAGGTAAAGGATATACCTTTCCATTTTATGTCGGAGAGTGAAAGGAAAATATTTATCAAAAACCAATTTCTGGAATTCCTTCCACCCCATCGTTTCGATGTCTTACCAAAAATTCATATTTGTGATCAATTTTCACCACTAATTAGCATCTCTTTACATATGATAAATAGCTAGTAGATCCTTCTCTTGATCAGATAATTAAAGGATGGAGAAATCATTTCAGTGGATTTGATCCATTTTTCAAGATTTAGGGATCAGATGATCCACTGATAGTCAGAGTCCTTTGTCACATAAAGGACTCAATTACATCTTGTTCTTTATTAGAGGGATTTCAATTCTCATCTTGATCTATGTTCTAATTCATAACATGACTCAGATGATATAGTATTATCATACAGTTCACTATTCATACTCCCTTCAGGTTGAGCTTGTTGTTTGGACAGTAATCACATTTCCCTTCACACTTATTGTTTACCTGATTCCTCCTATATCTGGAAATTTCCTAGAATAAAGGGAAAATTTGGGATGATTATTTTTGAACTATTAATACATAAATTTTACTTAAATGAAGTTAATGGGATAACTTATAAATTAAATTTATTTATTAACATATGAATTTCTATGCTTAAATATTCATTATCCATGATCTACTTCCTAAAATTTATTATTATTTGTGCTTTATTCCTCTATAATGGTTCATAATGAGATTTTTAATTTTCCAAATAATATCACCAAGAATTGTAAAATGAGTTGTGGATTAAGTCCCATTTTTATACACAAGTTCCCAATTGTATCTATCTCAATGTGGTGTTTTTGGGTTTTACCCCAATGTACATTTGTGTCGGAGATATTGCAAATTTTAGTTTTTAGAAATTAATTTATTTTTTTGAAAATACATAATATATAATTTACCAAAATTTAGGAATGTTTTCTTACACTTATTTTCATCCCTAATTCCTTCTGTAGAGTTTTATAATACTAATACCAAAAAATAACAAAACATTTCCTTTGTTAACAACTATGAAAACCCTTCCCTTTATTACATATTAATTCATGATTTATTACATAAGTGTAAACACAATATAACATATAAGCTTGAGGAGTCTAGTGTATATGGGAATTAGGTACATTATATAATAACAGAAAACATGGAATACATCTTTATTATTGTAAACTTACTTAACAAGCTCATATTATTCTTTCATACTTAAAACATCATGGGATATCTTGGGGACATACATAAAAAAGAAGTGATCTATAAAGAATAATAAGGGAATATAAAAGGAATAACATGAAGGATGTAATAATTGTTATATAATAGGCATATCAATGGGGGATAAAATGAGCGAGAATCATAAACATGATCAATGTGTAATTATATAGAATGATAATCATAAATTCTATATGGGAAATGTAGAAACAACATAAAATAATACTTCATAAACATAGGTAAAGGGTAACTGATAAGAAATCATGATGGAAAAGTCCCCATTATAGATTAGGTTTACTCCATAATCCCTTACATTATGTATCATGAAACTAAAACAATATCCAATTTGTTGGAGCACTATATAATTCAGTTAACACCCCTCACTTTCATTTTATTCTCATTCTTAAGTGTTCCATATAGATCATACATTATGGATTCATTCATCGTAATATTTTTTTCCATAATCAAGGATTGTGGAATAAATACATGAAATTATTACATCCAAATTTATAACTTCATAAAGGTAAACACCCTTAATATGAAATGGATATGGGTTACACAATTGTTTGGCATGGAAAATCATGGTGACATTTCCGCAGTATAACGAGGGCGTATGAATGAGAATGGGAGGAATTGATTAGATTGAAATGGGTATATCATAATATTGACATAAAATGGATAGTAAGGGGTATATATAAAAACATATGCCAACATTAGGAAATAAAGATACAATACATAAGATAAAAAAGATACTTGAATAAAGGGGAGAAGGAGAGGATCCCTTACCTTTATAGGGTGATTCCAAATGATATGGAGGAGCTTATTAAGAGCATAGGGGAACCTTGGGAGGAATCTAGAGTGTGGATGATGGAGTAAGGATGTGATCCATGGTTTTTTAGTGAAGAGAAATAGGATATTTGGTGTGTTTATATAGGAAATTAGTGGGAAATTATTTAGCATTTCTCAAACCTGGGTTTTGAACTCTATATAATATACTTACCAAACCTGAAAACATTCACATTGGTTTTTTCCCATGTTATCTGCAAAATAGGGGTAAGTTTAATTATTTTATTATTTCAAGTGATGAAATTATTTAAATATTACCAGTGAAGATATGGAACTGAGTCATGTCCTTAAGGAAATGATTTTAAAACCTTAAATATATTATTGGTGTTGGAGGATTCAAAATAGATTTATAAAATCCACAGAATTACCAAAATATCATATTATTTTAAATGTGAAAAATATATCTGGTCATGTATACCATTATAGTATTTATTACATCAATATGAAATATATTATTGGTTTTGGCGGATTCAAAATAGATTTATAAAATCCACAGAATTACCAAAATATCATATTATTTTAAATGTGAAAAATATATCTGGTCATGTATACCATTATAGTATTTATTACATCAATATGAGTCATTATGATGTCATAATACACGTCGTATATTTATACCGGAATTAATTTTTACCAAAAAAATCCACTTTGATAAAAAAAATGTTTGAAAAATCACTTTTGGATAATTTCAACATAGTGATTCTAGAAACAATATTCATTTTATCTTAGTAATTTAATAAATATTTAAATTTTTTACTTTTAAAATACAAATCTTCATTTTTGTTGAGAAATTTGGGGTTTTTTTATAATTAATGTTTTTGAACCCTTATAAAAATTACAGTATAATTTATAAAAATTATATGATTATTTATATTTAATAAAAATTAATTAATAATAATATTTAAATATATATTATTTTTATCAAAAATTCATTAATTATAAAATTAAATTTCTTATTTTAATTTGATTATTATCCAAAAATATATTTTTATTTTATTGTATCAAAAAACAAAATAATTTATAAAATAATAATAATAAGATAAAAAAATATTCATTATTCTATAAAATATAAATATTCATTTTATTAGGATCTTGATATATATTCCTTTTAAACACAAGAAAATTCCCTAAGAGTAAAGTGTGTGATGATGAGACTTTCTTAGGGTGGTTCAGCGTACATGGTTTTGGTTGTGATTTAGATGAACTTGAACTTCTCCCATAAATAGTTTCTCACATTTTTATGTTCTTAAATATAATCTTTGGATTGGTCAAGGGAAAATACTAGTGACGTTATCTCCCTCGAGAGATCTGATAAATGGGATACATAAGGTACGATCCTATTTATTGAGGCCATCACATCCCTTATTCATGTCAATTAGTTTTGTTAAAACTGTATATTTATACTAATCATATGAAAATTGTTCAATGACTATAATATCAATGGTATGATTAGTAGAATTTTAAATATGATAGAATATAATGAATCTAATGTAGTGCATCTGTTTCCTATAACCGTAATATATTGAAATGAATTTAATTAAATTACAAGGGGGATTTTATTTATAAATTTTCAAGTTGTTACAACCATGTTACCCAAATAATGATACCATATGATGTGATATCCTAATATATATTGTGCTGACATGATGTTGTGACTGAGACTGAGGACCCAATATAGGTTTGTACTAAGACTAAAGGGACCCAGTGTGTTCCTTGTTTAGATAATGAACCTAGGAAGGTACGTATGCAAATGGTTAGTAATGAGTGCATGTGTCACCTATAAACCAAATCAATGTGTAATACTGAGGTGCTATGAACCATGATGACCTTGGGTATTCCCCTAAATAATGGATTAGCTCATATGACGACTATTACTAGAGACATATCATAATGTGTTCAGGTATTCTTACAACCCTATGTCTTCAAGATTTTTCTCACTCATTTTTAATAAAAAATGTAAATTATCATACTTGGATAAAGGTAAACGAAATGTTAGTAATTGAGGTATGTTCCACCCTCATCCACTTTTACAAAAAAATGGCCATGGTTTCCATAGACATGTTTCTACATATCTAATATATAGAATATCGGTTCTTCTTGAATCTTAAATATAGAAAATCAATATAATGAATATGGGTATATAATATGTATATTATTACTTGTGTAATTGGATGTTTGACATTATGTGAATATAATATCGGATTCCAAAAATATTTTTATCCACATCCTGATTATTCGAGAAAGTTATTTTGTAGTAATTTGACGTTTTAATTAAAAGTGATTACTTATGTAATGGAATGGATTCCTATTGATCCCATGAACTGATATTTGATGTGATCATTAGTGAAATTAATAGTGTCTCTAGGATTCTACAATTCACTAGGGAATAGATGATACTTCGTAGTACATCTCAAAAACCACTTAGACTTCATTTCTCATAGTATTCCAATAATTTCAGGATCAAGATGATTTTAGAGGTTGTTGGGTGGCCATATTTCCACTGAACACTATATTTTTGTGACATCCCTAAGAATGATAATTGTATCATTGATTTATTCTTATGAAACTCCATATAATGGGGTCAATTCACAATTATTTCAATGTCTAATGTTATCTATGAATGAGATATAATAATGAAGGATTTATGGATACTATGTTTTCATATTAGACCGAGAGAGTATTCTATATATATATATTTCCAAAGGGATATTCCCTTAATAATTCATTCCATTTTCCATTATCTTTATTTACTATATACTAAGACCTAGGAATAAAACATTATTCTAGAATAGGGAACATTGATATGTCAGTTAGGTTTCACTAATTTTACGTGCCTTGAGTTGTATGCTTAGGATTACTAGGATCTTATTTGATTCCTTTCTTAAAGGATGTCAACATGATACCTATAATATTAACTTATATTTTGTGGAGTTCTGTATGGCCGATCCTAGGGATAGGACTTGTATCCCTATGTGATGACGTACCATGATCAGAGATATTTTTGGTGACATCCAAAGTAGGTTTGGTCAGACATCAATATCTATTAGGCCAAGCTACAACATTATTTATTTAATTTATTTTCATCTATCAAATGTTATTAATAATATATAGTTGAGTGCTTCACTTGACATACATTGAATTTTTTAGATATTTATTTAAAAACATTAAAGGTTACCTACTGTTTTTAGTACTCACACCCATATTGGACTACCATTCTACTTGGGTAACTTAGTAGACATTCACATGGTTTCATATGCATGTTTTGGATTAATCTTGGGAGAGAATGACCAAGAAAGATTTCTAAGACGAGGTCATGGAGCCTATGATTTACTTGGATAAGGATGCCATTAGGATAGTGTTTTATTTTATTTTTTATATTCTAGTATATATATATAATCATCATAGTGGGAGATTAGTTTTATATATGACAAGACTATTAGGGCCTTTATAGAATTTCATATATCATTTAGTTGTTATTACATTTATTGCTCCCACTTTCTAAATGTTCACCATGATTGATGGTATTTAGTGATTATATATTTATATAAAACTATGATATATAAGGTTGTTGTCTCCCCACAATACCACCTTAGACCAACAATGGTTCTCAGTAGCCTCTGGGGTATAGGGAGGCTTTCGTATGGTTAGGTGAAGAACGTGGTATGTTTTCCAGTCATAGTAAATGAGGGTGAAAACATTACAATGTGGTATTTTAATAGTTACATTATTGTTGACTTACTACTTAGGATATGGTAGAAACTAGAATTGGTAATGCATTAGATCCTGTGATAAATATTATAATGGTGCACCAAGAAAACTTGTTTCTATAAAAATTCCAGTTTATTGAGGATATGGTATTTTTTATGGGATTACGATCTTAGGGATATGTATGATTTTATATTCTACAATCACATATGTATTTTAAACCCCTTGTGTGTTTTATTTACATAGGTTTTGTTATTTAAAGTTCCTATAATAAATTATACAATGTTTTCCTATATAGATTAGTATGAAATTCTACTTAAATAAACTATACATGTGTCTTCCCTTACAGTGGATCATCGAGTGAGATGCCTTTGGTTATGGGAAGGGTGGATGAGGGAGATGTGAACCTCTAGAGAGAATTCTTATGTAAAGATACTCAGAGATTACATGTTTCCTAGTTATTGGTGGTTGTTGGTATACGATACCATCATTTTTGAGATTGGGAGTGGGTGTTTGGGTGTACCAATTTCATGATACCTTGAGATAGGAGTGTCCATGATGACCCATTTTTTATTTTTTTCTGAGAGTTGACCATGTTTCTAGGTGTTTAAAATAGTGACCATGATGTGAGACCTGATTGGTAGGGCTATATTGGAATCCTAGAGGACCTTAATTTTGACTCAAACCTAGTGGGTTTATGTTTAGTTTGATCAAGGGGAACCCATGAGTGGGTTTTTCCTAGATAAAGGGGTTCCTTTATAGGTGTTGGGAACAATTTTATTCTCATTATGAGATCAATAAAAATGAGATGTTACCATGGATGTGACCACACATAATGACACCATAGGTTTATAAGGAAGCACCTAAGGTGACCAGGTATTAAGAATGGATTCGATGGGAAAGAATTTTTGGGTTAATATCCCTACTTTCAAGTTGATTATTTTTAGAATAATGGTTATACTATGGGTGGATTATTGTCAATAGAATGAAGTTAAGTGTAACATAATAATTTTATGATATTGATAGGATCTTGACAAAGGATGAGCACCTATAATTCTAGAACGATGCCATGAGGCTAGCAGTCATTTGAGGACTCATGACACATGTGAGGTACTAATTTTGGAAAGGAGTTACTATGTATATATTGGTGTGTCAAGAATGATTTTCATGGATAAAATACATCTTTGACTTAGTGTAACATGAATCAAAATGGTATGAGTGACGTATTGGAAGCAGTGAGTTCCCTAGGTGGGCTAGGAACTGATTAAATTTCAATGGTTTCTATGTGGTCCTAGTAGCACAAAAACCTAATGAGTGTAGATCAAGAGTAATGGCATGCACAATTAGAATTGAAAATTTAAGGAATATTTTCAAGGGTTGTTATGAGATAAACTGTAAGATAGGATTTACAACATTGGAGGTTGTAGTAGGTAATATTCCCATTATGTGTGGATGAGCGGTGGATTGTTGTTTTGGGTTGTAACTTAGGAATGTGTGGGTTTGGCCACACCAGCGGTTATGTATGGTGAAATATTGGTCTTGTGAAATAATTATCAAGAACTATTATATGTCTCATGATGAAAATGATTCTCCTATGATGGGGAGTGGGATTTCTGCTAGAATCATATGTCCATCACGAGAGAAGAGCTGTGGAAGTGGTATTAGAAATTGGAAAAATGTCTTTTCATATTAATGCCATTAGAAAAATATAATTCTGTAATAATATACTCCTTAATTAATTCTAGGTATACCTAACATAATCTACTAAGTATTGTAAGATCATGTATGTCAGGATTGTGATATTTATCATATGATACAACTATTATTGGGATGGTGTTCGGTCCCTGTTCATGTTGAAGCATGGATATGTGAATAAAAAGTGGAAGGTTTGGCAAGTAAATTTCACTATAATAATGGTAAATGATTTAGTCAGTGTTCTCAAACTATTGTGTGATACCTCTAGGTATGAAGGCAATATGTCGAGTTCTGATAACACACTGATGTCTAGAATTGAGCATTTTTTGGGATGGTCGGACGGAGGTGGTTTGAGTAATGTTACAATGTTTAATTGGTTATAGTATTATATTTATTTTTTAGGTCTGTTGTTCATGATATGAAGGGATCATTTTTGGGATTTTTGGTGAAGTTTTGTAGAGAGGTAAACATTCTCATTTTATGAATGGACAATTGAGGCACATCAATTTTGACATAGAATATAAAAAACAGAATGGGTGTTTGTTTTTAGATGTAATTTATCATGTTTTTGAGGATGAAATAGTTGGAAAGCATTTTAACCACATAATTAGAACACGTAATGAGAGTTATATAGGAAATTTTGATAGTGGGAAGTTTCGTCGCTCAGAAGTGGCCTTCTCGTGTAAGGTCATAGGTTGGGAAGAACCATATTATGATTTTTTAAAGAGATTATAATGTGGTATTCTCTTGGGATATGAAAGGTTATATGGGACCTATCACATAGTATTTGCAGTGGTTATAATCATTGGATTATGTTTATATGGTTTAGAAACTATATGTTAAAAGTTGTGATTGATAATCTCATTGGGCATTTGAGGTGGAAGGATTCCATTTGAGAAAGAATTCAATATCAAGGTAGCTCAGTATATTCATCTTCATAAACATTTAGGCTTCCTAGGTATGAGAATTATTAATTTTGGGATGTTATAAGATTCAATGTCTATATTAGTGGAAATTGTTTGAAGGAATTTGATTTTTCAAGTAATAGAGAATTCAGATTTTTCTCATAATTTCAGAATGGAATTATTATGGTGGGATTCCTAAAAAATTCCAATTTGGAATTAGAATTAAGTTCAATTGAGTTTTCAGAGGTTTTAGAAGTATCTATGGATTTTGGGGCTTAGATTTTTAGGTTTTAGATAGACATTGTAGGGTGGACAGTTGGCGAATGGTTAGTGCTAACTATGGACCGCTACAGTGCGACCCAGAATGTATAGGCACATCAGTTAAAAATATTATGGATGGTCCTAATAGACTATGTGAGTTTCTACACTGAATTTAGGACAAGATTCATGGTTGGTGATTGGTCTGAAAAATGGTGTGTCTTTCCCATGCGAGGTGTGATTCCTTGGAAAGTGGAGGAGCATAGTTGGTGTCTGATTTGACCAACCCTTTGGATAGACCATAGGATTCATTAAATAATGGAAAATTAAATTTATTCCATTATGGTTATTTAAGAGGAAATCCCCCCCTTTCTCCCATTTTCCTCCAATACATGAGCCACTTCTCTCCCCATCCCTTCCCTTCCTAAACCACCTTAAAGAGGAGGTTTTTGAAGAGTTTCATCAATGACTTGAGGAATGATCTCGCATTATTTTTTCTCATTTTATATTATCATCATCTCTTTTTTTTATTTTGGGCCTCCCTAGATAGGGATTTGGTTCTGATTCAACCAGAACTTTTGGGAATCGATAGAACATGATTGGGACTTTTCTCTGCCTAGGGATAAGGGGATGTGGTATTCCATCTACACATAGTGGATTTTTGTTTTGACTATAGTAGGTTATGCAATGTATTTTTCTTTGGAGACTAATTAAAATTTAAACAATTCAATAATGTAAGTGGTGGTTTACGTCTAGACATTTGGTCATCTTGGTTTAAGGTGTGTGTCAGGGAGGCTGATAACCCATTGATAAATGAATCATTTATCATTGTATGTCCAGTGTATAGCATCTCACCTTTTAATCACATAAACATTCATTACATTATACAAAACTGAGGATCTTTAAGGTTTAGTGTCTTGGAAACCAGGATCTTAACACATGAAAACATAAAACATTATTCTTAAACACTTGAAAGGATTATTTATTTGTTCATCCTAATTTCATTAAAACATCTCATAACCTGGGGACATACATCAAAAGAAAGAGTGTGTAGAAGGCCTAGTAAAGGAAACAAGGGGAAAGATTTAACATGTGAACTGGAGATACATCAATAAAGTCGTGAAAAAAAACTTTAAGGCATGAGAAAAAAATGATGAGGCATATCATAATAAAAATAACATATTTCATAACTTCAAGATGTGGATAAAAATTTTAAAATAGAAAATAATTTCTGTTTCCCGAAGGTCCATCCCCAAGGTGTCATTAAAAATTACCAAGGTTATTCACCGAGATATCATTAAAAATTGTCATCTCTAGAGATTAAATCTTTACCCAATGCATTGGAGTGCTATCAGGGCACACCCTTAATTTGTATTTATAATCATGTGATCCACATATATCATCATCAATAATTTCATAAATAAACCATATATCATAAATGAAATGGGTTTCATTTCATAATCATAACGTTTTAAAAACTGCTTTAAAGACATGATCTTTATGTCACTTTAAACCCACGGAAGAGGAAAGCGGGTCTCATGTATGTAAATCCCAGAATTTAAAATAGAAAATTTTGGTATATATGTGAATACCCCTTTATAAGAAACAGCTTTGAGTATTCAATTAATAAAATAAAATAATTTTAGATAAAGAGAGAGACATTTTGAGATGAAAATTCTCCAGCATAACGGCTATGTTGCAGGGCTTTAGAAAACATTGAAAATAGAGGGGACATGGGTCACCCACTCATAAATGATCTATAAAATAGTATAGGGACAGAATATAAAGGATATGAATATTGTTAATGAAATTTTAAGGACATACCATTTGAAATGAAAAACATGGAAGGAAGACAAAAATAAGATTTTTCTTATGAAAATTTGGCAGCCTAACGATGTCACTTAAACTTCAAAAAAATGAATTAATGAGATAAAATAGCATCTCTAATAATATGAACATAAATTATCAGTATGATAGATATATATATAATACCCCAACATAATAAAAAGAAACTTTAAAGACTTGACATGAAAATAGAACTTTGAAAATGAGAAGGGTGAAACAATCCCTAACAAAAATCTGGCAGCCTAACGGCGCCACTTAAACATTCATAAAATGAAATGATGGGAGAAAGAGGGGGTCTCTCATCATATGAAAATGAAAAGGATAGTAGGATTAATATAAAATAACATCCCCAACATAAGAACATGGAGCATAAAATAAATGACATAAAAGAGAGTACTTGGAAAGAAAGAGAGAGGTAGGATCCCTTACCTTAAAATGTAACTCTTAAAACTCGAAGGTTGGGACCTTGAAGGATTGGGGGAACCTTGGGAGGACTACTTGGGAGATAATGAGACCAGAGCTTCGTTGGGGAAGATTTGGGAGTGAAAACTAAAGGAGGAAAGGGTGGGTATTTATAGGGAAAGAGAGGGGACAAGGCATTAATGGCCAAGGGACACCACATTGGTGGTTTTGGAAAAACAATGGGCTTGCCCATGGTATTTGCCCATGTTTTTTGCCACATGGGACCCCTCATACAATAATTCATCCCATTTAGTCGTCCATACTTTAAAATATCTCATCACATCATCATGATGCAGTTATGATGTCATTAAACATACCAAAACCCTAAAACTGTATTTTTACTATTCACTGAAAATTCAACTTTTTTAGAAAGCTCCCAGAAATTTACCTTAACATAATATCAATTCTATAAATTTAAAAATAAACTCCATTTTATAAAAATAATTTTCTAAATATTTTTAATTAAAATTTTAAATAAAAAACACTATTCACCAAAAATTCATTTTTTCAGAAAAATCCCCAAAAATTACCTTTACATAATATCAATGCTCTGAGTTCAAAAATGAACTCCATTTTATAAAAATAATTTTCTAAATGTTTTTAATTTAATTTTTAATTAAAAAACACTATTCACCCAAAAAACTAATACTTGAATAATAATTTCTGAAACAGTTATTTACCTATTTTATTGAATCACATTACCTAATCAAGGTGCCTATATTATATTAATACTTTCTTTAAGTGAGATTACTAATCCATTTAGTCACATTACTAATCCTAAACGTAAAATCACTATTCATAAATTTCTATTCACCAAAAATTAAGTTGATCTTATTAGACTTGAAATTTATTACTGAACACATTTGCAGAAGACCATTTTTTGAAAATCATTACAGATCATTAATTATTTAAGGTTTACAAAAATACATTAAAATATCCTTTTTTCAAAACTCATCAATAAAATACATCCTATATTCATTTGAACATTTGAAAACTCACAAACTTCCCCATAAGAATAAAACACTATTTTATTTATAAAAAAGGATTACACAAAGTAGCTATGGTCTTGTTACATATCCCCTTATCACACCAGCATAGGACCTAAGTGTAAGGTGTGCTAAGGTGAGAGAATCCAAGGGTGGTTTGGGCAACATTTCCCGAGTGGTGATTTCTATCAGCTTGAACGTCTCGCGAAGGCGATTCCGTTCTAGATTCACATGATGATGTTTGGCTTGGGTTTGGTCCAGAGCAAAGCCCAGTTGTGCTACCTCCTTCCCAAGTTCTGTTATATGGGCTTTGATAGGACCAAGACTAATGGATGAGGCCATAGAATATTTTTTCTATATTAATTAACCAAGTTCACTTGTATTTATAGACAATAATCGCAAAATTTAGTTTCCAGCGGCCATATTGACCAATGGTCATATAACAGTCGAAACTCAACGGTCTCATTTTAATTATACTAATGTTATCAAACGAAACAGTTTTGTTGAGTATAAAATTAAATATCACACTAAATCAGGAAAAAAAATTTATTCAAAATTTCGGGTCATTACATTCTTCCCCCTTAAGAAATTGCATCCTTGCAATTTTTAAAATTGGGCTTGGAAATTTCATTGAATGTCCGACATCGAAAAAGGAGTCAGTAAAACTATTACCTTAAAAGAATGAAAGGGAAGTACAAAGGTCACCCGAGTTAACCCATACTAGGATTCCATGTAGGGAAACATGGATATGGAAGAGAAAACAAAGGGTCGTGTTCTGATGGAGAGTGATAGAAAACATGATTAGGAGAAAGTTAACAACAAGAAAATCACAAACTTATGATGTGTGTAAGCGGTCTTTGATTTCCCAGTAGGAAACATAAACCAACACTGTTTTTGTTTTACGTTCCTTTTAATATTTTTGAGTAATTAATTTACTACATAGAATAAGAACACAAAGAAATATACTTACCTTCAAGTTGAGTTTCATCCTTTAATATGTTTCTAAAAAAACTAATCTTTTCTCCAAACGATGAGCATTTAAAAACACTTGGTCTCATCAAAAGCACAAGAATCATCTTCTAGAGAATCACATAATCCATAAAATATAAACTATCTATTTCTTCTATCTTTAAACATTATCCCAAAAACAGAAAGGGTAAGTTAAAACCACTCTTCAAAAAGAACTAACCCCATAGGAAGGGAAACTACTTTTGAATCTTCAAAATTCCATGGTACTACCCAAATTTCATCATAGACCATTAAATAAATAACTTTCCTTAAAATCATTCAAAATAAACCAAACTAATATTGAAACCCAAATACAAGAAGGATTTGATAACATATTCTTCCAAGATAAACATTATCGTTCATCTCCAAACAACATCAAACACTCCTAACATCTTATAACAAAAGTAACTAACCTAAACATATTTTTCCCAAGATAGGTTAATCATTTCCATAAGTAACCTAAATTACTATAAGTTCACCTTAAATTCATCGACTATTCAAAATATAATTCAACCTTTAATTCTCAAATAGAATACTATAGTAATCTATTTACCTTGATCATATAGGGTTCCCAAAATAGCGAACATCTTCCAAAATAATAATCATCTTTTAATCCCCTAATCATTTTTTTCAAGAAGAGCAGCTTCACAACATCAACATGTGGTACATAACAATAGATGTTTTCCTTAATGATATAAAACCATCTTAGGTAGTGACTCGATGTTCACAGAAAACATTAAAGATATGCTCATAGGGGACGAACTAAAATACAACATGACATAGACAATTATTGCGAAGAAGTTACATGTACTTTTGTCATCATGATCCATCTCAGCATATGCCTCGCATTGTACCCATGTCCTTGAAGATTGTTGATTCTCATCATGCTTCTCATCTCTTCCAAGAGATAATTTATTTGGATAATGTCTAACTTCTCCACATTTTCGACATTGAAAAGTATAAGGTACATTAGATCCAACCTTATCTCTATTCATCACATTATCTATTTTTTAAAGCAATTGGATACTTTATGCCCTATCACCCCACACTTAAAACATCTCCGGTTCCTTTGTGACATTCTCCTTAGTGCCCCTTTCCACACTTTTCTCACAAAGGAAATTTTGTCTTCTCTCCCTAATCAACTTTATCAGATGAACTTCCTTGAGATTCTATCTTCTTCCTTGATGAATTTGGGCATTCAACTAGGTACCAATTATTAATTGTGATTTTTGATAGCTGTTTTGGAATAATCACAATATGTTCAACTTGATCTCTTGTCATCTTTGTCACATTAATAGGGAAATCATCACATTTCCCTTCACATTGGTTGTTGGGACATGTTCTCCCATTTCCCGCCATTAACTATGAAAAGAAATTATAATTAGGGGGATTAAATACTTAGCCAATAATCATGAAAAGGAAACTTTAAGCATAGAAGGATAAACTTCTAGAAGAAAATTATATCATAACATGTGATCCCTTAGGTTCCAATCTAGGTTATCCATGATCTTATATTATTATGTGAATCTTTATTTTATTTTATCTTTATTCCTTTAATAATGGTCCATTCTATGATTATGAATTTACCCAAGCATATCCCCCAGGAGTGTCGTAACCAAGAGTGCAGCAAGGCCCGTTGTTGTGTACTAGTTACCGTTTGAGTCTAGCTCAAAGCGGTATTTTCGGGTTTTACCCCTATGTACATCTGTGCCAGAGCCACCTCTACCTGCTCGTATCCAGATAGGGATGTATTTTCTTGATAAACCACTTACACAATACCCACCAAAATACCAGGAAGATTTCCTATATTTAAACTTTTCTATAGGGTTATTCCTAAAGTTTTCATATCCTAATTTCTACAAATAACTAAACCATCCTTTGATACCAACTATATAATCTATCCTTTTTATCACATAAACGTTCATTACATTATACAAAACCGAGGATCTTTAAGGTTTAGTGTCTTGGAAACCAGGAGCTTAACACATGACAACATAAAACATTCTTCTTAAACACTTGAAAGGCTTCTTCATTTGTTCATCATTAGTTCATTATAAAATCTCATAACCTGGGGACATACATCAAAAGAAATGGTGAGTAGAAGGCCCAGTAAGGGAAACAAGGGGAAACATTTAACATGTGAACTTGAGATACACCAATAAAGTCGTGAAAAAGAACTTTTTAGGCTTGAGAAATAAATCATGAGGCATATCATAATAAAAATAATTTATTTCATAACTTTAAGATGTGGCTACAACGTTTAACATAGACAATAATTTCTGTTTCACCATGGTCCATCCCCAAGGTGTCATTAAAAATTACCAAGGTTATTCACCAAGATATCGTTAAAAATGGTCATCTCTAGAGATTAAGTCTTTACCCAATGCATTGGAGCGCTATCAGGGCGCACCCTTAATTTTATTTGTAATCATGTGATCCACATATATCATCATAAATCATTTCATAAATAAACCATATATCATAAATGAAATGGGTTTCATTTCATAATCAAAACGTTTTAAAAACTGCTTTAAAGACATGATCTTTATTTCACTTTAAACCCACAGAAGAGGAAAGCAGGTATCATGTATGAAAATCCCAGAATTTGAAATAGATAATTTTGGTATATATGTGAATACCCCTTTAGAATAAATAGCTTTGATTATTCACTTAAAAAAATAAAATAATTTGAGATAAAGAGAGAGATATTTTGAGACGAAAATTCTGCAGCATAACGGCTATGTTGCAGGGCTTTAGAAAACATTGAAAAGAGAGGGGACATGGGTCACCCACTCGTAAATGATATATAAAATGGTAGAGGGAAAGAATATAAAGGATATTAATCATCTTAATGAAATTTTAAGGACATACCATTTGAAATGAAAAACATGGAAGGAAGACAAAAATAATATTTTTCTTATGAAAATTCGGCAGCGTAACGACGTCACTTAAACTTCAAAAAAAATGAATTGATGAGATAAAATAGGATATATCATAATATGAATATAAAAGATCAATATGATAGATATAGAGATCATACCCCAACATAATAAAAAGGAACTTGAAATACTTGACATGCAAATAGAACTTTGAAAATGAGAAGGGTGAAACAATCCCAAACAAAAAATCGGCAGCCTAACAGTGCCACATAAACATTCATAAAATGAAATGATGAGGGAAAGGGGGGGTCTCTCATCACATGAACATGAAAAGTAAAGTAGGATTAATATAAAATAACATCCCCAACATATGAACATGGAGCATAAAAGAAATGACATAAAAGAGAGTACTTGGAAAGAAAGAGAAAGGTAGGATCCCTTACCTTAAAACATAACTCTTAAAACTCGAAGGTTGGGACCTTGAGGGCTTGGGGGCACCTTGGGAGGACTCTCTGGGAGGTAATGAGACCAGATATTCGTTTGGGGAGAGTTGGGAGTGAAAACTAAATGATTAAAGGGTGGGTATTTATAGGGAAAGAGAGGGGACAAGGCATTAATGGCCAAGGGACACCTCATTGGGGGTTTTGGAAAAACCATGGGCTTGCCCATGGTATTTGCTCATGGTTTTGGCCACATGGGACCCCTAATACAATAATTCATACCCTTTAGTCGGTCATCCCTTAAAATATCTCATCACATCATCATGATGCAGTTATGATGTCATTAAACATACCGAAACCCTAAAACTGTATTTTTACTATTTACTGAAAATTCAACTTTTTCAGAAAACACCCTGAAATTTACCTTAACAAAATATCAATGCTCTGAATTCAAAAATAAACTCCATTTTATAAAAATAATTTTCTAAATATTTTTAATTGAAATTTTAAATAAAAACACTATTCGCTGAAATTTTGTTTTTTTCAAAAAAAAATCCCCAAAAATTACCTTAACATAATATTGATGCTCTAATTTCAAAAATGAACTCCATTTTATAAAAATAATTTTCTAAATATTTTGAATTTAATTTTTAATTAAAAAAACACTATTCACCCATAAAACTAATACTTGACTAATAATTTCTAAAACAGTTATTTACCTATTTTATTGAATCACATTACTTATTCAAGGTGCCTATATTATATTAATACTTTCATTAAGTGAGATTACTAATCCATTTAGTCACATTACTAATCCTAAGCGTAAAATCACTATTCATATATTACTATTCACCAAAAATTAAGCTGATCTTATTAGACTCCAAATTTCTTACTGAACACATTTGTAGAAGATCATTTTTCGAAAATCAATATAGATCATTAATTATTTAAGGTTTACAAAAATACTTCAAAATATCTTTTTTTCAAAATTCATCAATAAAATACATCCTATTTTCATTCGAACATTTGAAAACTCACAAACATCACTATAAGAATAAAACACAATTTTATTTATAAAAAAGTATTACACAAAGTAGCTATGGTCTCGTTACATATCCTCTTATCACACCAGCATAAGACCTAAGTGTAAGGTGTGCTAATGTGAGAGAATCCGAGGGTGGCTCGGACAACATTGCATGAGTGGTGATTTCTATCAGCTTGAACTTCTCACGAAGGCAATTCCGTTCTAGCTTCACACGATGAAGTTCAACTTGGGTTTGGTCCAG
This sequence comes from Viscum album, assembly GCA_963277665.1. Lineage (NCBI taxonomy): Eukaryota > Viridiplantae > Streptophyta > Magnoliopsida > Santalales > Viscaceae > Viscum > Viscum album. The sequence goes on from OY728130.1 coordinate 612,929,550, forward strand.
AGAAAAGCCCAGTGGTGCTACCTCCTTCCCAAGTTCGGTTAGATGGGCTTCGATAGGCCCAAGACTACTGGATGAGGCCATCAAATCTTTTTTATATATTAATTAACCAAGATCACTTGTATTTATAGACAATAATCACAACATTTAGTTTCCAACGGTCATATTCACCAATGCTCATATAACAGTCGAAACCCAATGGTCTCATTTTAATTATACTCATGTTATCAAATGAAACAGTTTTTTTGAGTATAAAATTAAATATCACACTAAATCAGGAAACAAAATTTATTCAAAATTTCGGGTCGTTACATTCTTCCCCCCTTAAGAAATTGTGTCCTCGCAATTTTTAAAATTGGCCTTGGAAATTTCATTGAAAGTCCCACATCGGAAAAGGAGTCAGTAAAAATATTACCTTAAAATAAAGAAAGGGATGTACAAAGGTCACTAGAGTTAACCCATAATAGGATTCCATGTAAGAAAACATGGATAAGGAAGAGAGAAAAAAGGGTCGTGTTCTGATGGAGAGTGATAGGAAGCATTATTAGGAGAAAGTTAACAACAAGAAAATCACAAACTTATGATGTGTGTAAACGGTCTTTGATTACCCAGTAGGAAACATAAACCAACACCGTTTTTGTTTTACGCTCCTCTTAATATTTTTGAGGAATTCATTTTCTACATAGAATAAGAACACAAGGTAATATACTTACCTTCAAGTTTAGTTTCATCCTTTAACAAGTTTCTACCAAAACTAATCTTTTCTCCAAACTATGAGCATTCAAAAACACTAGGTCTCATCAAAATCAATAGAATCATCTTCTATAGAATCACATAATCCACAAAAGATTAAAAATATAATTCTTCTATCATTAAACATTATCCCAAAAATAGAATGGGTAAGATAAAACAACTCTTCAAAAAGAAATAACCCCATAGGAAGGGAAACTAATTTTGAATCTTCAAAATTCCACGGTACTACCCAAAGTTCATCATAGACCATTCCATAAATAACTGTCCTTAAAATTCCTCAAAATAAACCAAACTAATATTGAAACCCAAATACAAGAAGGATTTGATAACATAGTCTTCCAAGATAAACATTATCATTCATCTCCAAACAACGTCAACCACTCCTAACATCTTATAACAAAAGTAACTAACCTAAACATATTTTTCCCAAGATAGGTTAATCATTTCCAAAAGTAACCTAAATTACTATAAGTTCACCTTAAATTCATCGATTCTTCAAAATATAAGTCAACCTTTACTTCTCAAATAGAATACCGTAGTAATCTATTTACCTTGATCATATAGGGTTCCCAAAATAGCGAACGACTTCCAAAATAATAATCATCTTTTAATCCCCTAATCATTTTTTTTTCAAGAAGAACAGCTTCACAACATCAACATGTGGTACATAACAATATATGTTTTCCTTAATGATATAAAACCATCTTAGGTATTAACTCGATGTTCTTAGAAAACATTAAATATATGCTCATAGGGGATGAACTAAAATACAACATGACATAGACAATTATTGCGAAGAAGTTACATGTACTTTAGTCATCATGATCCATATCACCATAGGACTTGCATTGTCCCCTTGTCCTTGATGATTGTTGATGCTCATAATGCTTCTCATCCCTTCCAAGAGGGAATTGACTTGGATAATGTCTAACTTCTACACATTTACAACACCGAAAAGTATAAGGTACATTAGATCAAACCTTATCCCTATTCATCACATTATCCATTCTTTAAAGAAATTGGAAACATTATGCCCTATCACCCCACACTTAAAACATCTCTTGGTTCCTTTGTGACATTCTCCTTGGTGCCTCTTTCTGCACTTTGTTCACAAAGGAAATTTTTTCTTCTTTCCCTTATCAACTTTATGAGATGAAATTCCTTGAGACTTCATATTCTTCTTCCTTGATGAATTTGGGCATTCAAATAGGTACCAATTATTAATTGTGATTTTTGATAGCTAGTTTGGCATAATCACAATATGTTAAACTTGATCTCTCATCATCTCTGTCACATGAATAGGGAAATCGTCACATTTCCCATCACATTGGTTGTTGGGACATGTTCTTCCATTTCGTGCCATTAACTAAGAAAATAAAGTATAATTAGGGGGATTAAATACTTACCAATAATCATGAAAAGAAAACTTTGAGCATAGAAGGATAAACTTGTAGAAGAAAAGTATATCCTAACTTGTGATCCCCTAGGTTCCAATCTAGGTTATCCATGATCATATATTCTTATGTGAATCTTTATTTTATTTTATCTTTATTCCTTTAATAATGGTTCATACTAAGCTTATGAATTTACCCAAACATATCCCCCGGGAGTGTCGTAACCAAGAGTGCAGCAAGGCCTATTGTTGTGTACCAGTTCCCGTTCGAGTCTAGCTCAAAGCGGTGTTTTCAGGTTTTACCCCTATGTACATCTGTGCCAGAGCCACTTCTACCTGCTCGTATCCAGATAGGGATGTATTTTCTTGATAAACCACTTACACAATACTCACCAAAATACCTGGAAGATTTCCTATATTTAAAATTTTCTATAGGGTTATTACTAAAGTTTTCATATATTAATTTCCAAAAATAACTAAACCATCCTTTGATACCAACTATAGCATATCTCCTTTTTATCACATAAACTTTCATTACATTATACAAAACTGAGGATCCTTATGGTTTAGTGTCTTGGAAACCAGGAGCTTAACACATGACAACATAAAACATTCTTCTTAAACACTTGAAAGGATTCTTCATTTTTTCATCCTAGGTTCATTACAACATCTCATAACCTGGAGACATACATCAAAAGAAAGGGTGAGCAAAAGGACAAGTAAGGGAAACAAGGGGAAACATATAACATGTGAACTTGAGATACAACAATAAAGTCATGAAAAAGAACTTTAAGGCATGTGAAAGAAATCATGAGGCATATCATAATAAAAATAAAATATTTCATAACTTTAAGATGTGGCTACAACATTTACCATAGACAATAATTTCCGTTTCACCAAGGTCCATCCCCATGGTGTCATTAAAAATTACCAAGGTTATTAACCAAGATATCGTTAAAAATGGTCATCTCTAGAGATTAAGTCTTTACCCAATGCATTGGAGCGCTATCAGGGAACACCCTTAATTTGTCTTTATAATCATGTGAGCCACATATGTCATCATCAATAATTTCATAAATAACCCATATATCATAAAATAAATGGGTTTCATTTCATAATCATAACGTTTTAAAAACTGCTTTAAAGACATGACCTTTATGTCACTTTAAACCCATGGAAGAGGAAATCGGGTCTCATGTATGTAAATCCCAGAATTTAAAATTTAAAATTTTGGTATATATGTGAATACCATTTTATAATAATGATCTTTGAGTATTAACTTAATAAAATAAAATAATATGAGATAAAGAGAGATACATTTTGAGACGAAAATTCTGCAGCATAACGGCTATGTTGCAGGGCTTTAGAAAACATTGAAAAGAGAGGGGACATGGGTCACCCACTCATAAATGATCTATAAATAGTATAGGGACAGAATATAAATTATATGAATCATGGTAATGAAATTTGAAGGACATACCATTTGAAATGAAAAACATGGAAGGAAGACAAAAATAATATTTTTCTTATGAAAATTCGGCAGCCTAACGACGTCACTTAAACTTCAAAAAAATGAATTGATGAGATCAAAACGGGTCTCTCGTCATATGAACATAAAATATCAGTATGATATATATATAGATCATACCCCAACATAATAAACAGGAACTTTAAAGACTTGACATGAAAATAGAACTTTGAAAATGGGAAGGGTGAAACAATCCCTAACAAAAATTCGGCAGCCTAACGACGCCACTTAAACATTCATAAAATGAAATGATGAGAGAAAGAGGGGGTCTCTCATCATATGAACATGAAAGGGATTGTAGGATGAATATAAAAGAACATCCCCAACATAATAATATGGAGAATAAAAGAAATGACATAAAAGAGAGTACTTGGAAAGAAAGAGAGAGGTAGGATCCCTTACCTTAAAATGTAACTCTTAAAACTAGAAGGATGGGACCTTGAGGCTTGGGGGCACCTTGGGAGGACTCTTTTGGAGGTATTGAGACCATTGCTTCGTTGGTGGAGAGTTGGGAGTAAAAACTGAAGGAGGAAAGGGTGAATATTTATAGGGAAAGAGTGGGGACAAGACATTAATGGCCAAGGGACACCTCATTGGTGGTTTTGGAAAAACCATGGGCTTTCCCATGGTATTTGCCAATGGTTTTGGCCACATGGGACCCCTCATACAATAATTCATCCCCTTTAGTCGTCCATCCCTTAAAATATCTCATCACATCATCATGACGCAATTATGATGTCATTAAACATACCGAAACCCTAAAACTGTATTTTTACTATTCACTGAAAATTCAACTTTTTCAGAAAACTCCATGAAATTTACCTTAACATAATATCAAAGCCCTGAATTCAAAAATAAACTCCATTTTATAAAAATAATTTTCTAAATATTTTTAATTTAAATTTTATATAAAAACACTATTCACCGAAAATTCGTTTTTTTCAGAAAAATCCCCAAAATTACCTTAACATAATATCGATGCCCTAAGTTAAAAAATGTACTCCATTTTATAAAAATAATTTTATAAATAATTTTAATTTAATTTTTAATTAAAAAACACCATTCACCCGAAAAACTAATACTTGACTTATAATTTCTGAAACAGTTATTTACCTATTTTATTGAATCACATTACTTAATCAAGGTGCATATATTATATTAATACTTTCTTTAAGGGAGATTACTAATCCATTTAGTCACATTACTAATTCTAAGCATAAAATCACTATTCATAAATTACTATTCACCAAAAATTAAGTTGATCTTATTAGACTCCAAATTTCTTACTGAACACATTTGCAGAAGACCATTTTTTGAAAATCATTACAGATCATTAATTATTTAATGTTTTCAAAAATACTTTAAAATATCCTTTTTTCAAAATTAATCAATAAAATACATCCTATATTCATTCGAACATTTGAAAACTCAAAAACTTCACCATAAAAATAAAACACAATTTTATTTATAAAAAAGGATTACACAAAGTAGTTATGGTCTCATTACATATCCCCTTATCACACCAGCATAGGACCTAAGTGTAAGGTGTGTTAAGGTGAGAGAATCTGAGGGTGGCTCGGCCAACATTTCCCAAGTGGTGATTTCTATTAGCTTGAACTTCTCGTGAAGGCGATTCCGTTCTAGCTTTACACGATGAATTTCGGCTTGTTTTTGGTTCGGAGCAAAACCCAGTGGTGCTACCTCCTTCCCATGTTCTGTTTGATGGGCTTCGATAGGCCCAAGACTATAGGATGAGGCCATCGAATCTTCATTCTATATTAATTAACCAAGATCACTTGTATTTATAGACAATAATCACAACATTTAGTTTCCAACAGTCATATTGAACAATGGTCATATAACAGTCGAAACCCAACGGTCTTATTTTAATTATACTCATGTTATCAAATGAAACAGTTTTGTTGAGTATAAAATTAAATATCACACTAAATCAGGAAGCAAAATTTATTCAAAATTTCGGGTCATTGCACTGTGAGTTATCTGACTTTATATCGATTTGGAAATAAATTTATTAATAAATAATTAATGTTATAACTAATTAAATATTGATGTTTGGTATGATTTTGGATCTTATGACATAGATATGATCCTGGTTGATCAAGGATGAGGCGAGAAGGGCTTGGATGGGCCTTAGAAGTTGCTTAGGGGAAATGGATTAAATGTGGAAAGAACTGAAGAAAGTTTAGTGGTCTCATGTAATTTCCCTTTGTAATGTATGCATGTTTTTAATACATATGGATAATCACCCTCATCCCCTGAGGGAACAACCCATATTTATATTAAATCAAATTAAATGACATAAATTAATTAAAATTTTTGTTTAATTGAATGAGAATTAGGGGTCACAAATAACCCTTGGATGCTATTGTAACACCCTGACCCTAGTTACCCAGAGTCGGTGCATTATAAAATAACATTGGAATGATAAAAAGATATCAAGTCTCAAAATACTGATTAGTTTAGTATCCTTGGAAGTACTAAATATGAACATAAGTTTTACATTACATCATGAAATAAAAAACAACAACATTGTGTCCCCTTTGAACACACATATATCATTTGTCATATCCCTGTAGGTTAATCATAATATACTACTTCACATCCTGGGAAAAAGAAAACATAATAAATGGGTGAGGTTAGAGGCTCAGTAAGGATAACAATATAGCGGAAACTATAATAAATAAGCATAAAAATTTAAGACAATGTATAAGACTAAAACAAAAGCCTTTTAAACATAAAATTCAGCATAATGTTGCAAAGATAAATCAAATAATTCCATTCACTTATTCACATGGATATTCAAATAGTCAAACAATCACATGTAATGTCAATAGCTAATTTCATAATGATAAAATGCATAATGCCGGACATCATAACCACATAGTCAAGGCCTCGTTTCAAGACTACAAATAATATTTTTTCAAGGACTTGTTCCAAGACAATAGTTTTTCTCATGAGACCTATCGATGCATTGAGGAGCTATAGCGGGCTCCACCCATCACTTATTAAGTTCAATGCATTCCCCATATGAAAAGGTTGAAACATAACCTAAACATATATATAAAAACTAGCATATGAAAAGTTAATACTTCAACTATAAACCATGAATGGTATAAAAATAACACATCCATCATCAAAAATTTCAAAAAACCATCAATACAATATGGAAGGTTGTATCGTAATAAATCAACTTCAAACAAATGTAAAATCCTTCAAAGGATGTTGACATAGATGAAATTAAAACTTTTTGAGAGAAAAATATTATTTCTATTTTGAAATCATTTAAAATTCACATAATTATAAAAGAAAACATTTATTTTGAAAATATAATTATAAGCTTGTAATGTAAGCTTAGAAGGTGTTATAATGGAAGAAAATAGTCGCACCCTCCGTATAAGTTAAAAAACATTCTTTCCATAATTTGTCGAAAAGGTCAAAAAGTGCCTATTTTGAAAACAACAGAAAGATTCCTTTAAAAAATTTAAAAAAAAACAAACAGGAGTATAAACTAATTTAACACATATTTTAGGAAATATTAAAAAAAAATTGAAATACATTTTTAAGAAACACAGATGTGGATTATAAAGAAGTCCTAGTAGATACTTACGTACAAACAAGCTTGGATAATAAAAAGATTGTAAAATTAACCCTTACCTTGTACTTTTCCTTTTTCAAGGGTACATTAACCTCCTATATAATAGTTAAATAATTTTTATTAAATTATCATATAACCACATATATAAATATTATATCATATATGATCTTATAATATTTCTTTGTTAATAATATTTCAGTAGTATCATTGTTTCGGGTGTTAACTGATTTGTTTTCCTTTATATGTTTTTTCACGTAAGTCATGTTTGTTATGGATAGGATTTATTTGATTAATATCCATAATTTTATTAAGTTATTAATCATTATTTTAAATCCTAAAATGAAAATTATTCTTGAATGTTTATGATGGGGAATGAATCTCATCGCGTTCGTGGAGACGGTAATCCATACGTACGCACGAGAAACAATATCATTATATTGACGGTGAAATAGTATGTAATTGGATGTTATTTCATATATAAAGAATAATTAACATGTTATATTTATTATTTATGTAAATTATACTCATTATTATACTCATCCAATTAATGAAGTGTTGAATGACAAATTACACCACGACGTGGAGATGCTAAGCCGTACGTACAAACGTATGGTGACTTTGTCATTCATAAAAAGGATAGAATAATGAATATGGTTGTACCATATTTATAATAACTTCATAGTATGTATATGGTATTGGATTTATTATTTTTTTATGGAAAAAACTAAGAAATAAGAAGTGTAAGAAGAAAAGAACATTGAAAGAGGTGATGAAATTAATACCTCTTCTTCAGGTGCTTCCTTTTAATTTGATCATAAGGGATCCTTAGGTTGGATTTATGATCAAAGTAAGGCCTCTAGGTTTAATTTAGGGTATTTTGGGATATTTGAGTTGGTTTTGGCCGAGAAAAATGGATTTGGAGGTGTGATTTTGAGAGAAGGAGAAGTACCCTTTTATAAGAGAGGTGATGGTCACTTTAGAAAAATCTTGAAATATTATTTTATTATAAAATAATTTTCAGTTTTTAATGGATACAAATGGTTTTATTTCTAGGATATGGTAGGGATGGGTCGAAATCCACTCAACTAATAGGTTTTGGACTAGTTTTGGTCACCATATTGACCATATTTTTAGATTTAACTCGTAGTTAAATAGTTTATCTTTTACAATGTCTTTTTGTATTTTTATATTACATGGTTAATAAACTAACTATAAAATTCCAAAAGAACCCCATGTAGTTCATTAATGACATATCTATCATTATATGAGTCCTTTTTCAGAATCTCATATATTTAGGAATATTATATCATTTAATAATATAGTTTTTTTTTAAAAACTCATTTATGCCAATTTTGAAACTTTTTAGTATTTAGTTATTGGGAATGTCAAAAAAACTTGATTACCTCGAAATAAATACATTAAATAAATCATAACATATCATATTAACCAATAAAATTATTTTAATGCATAAAAAGACTCAATTTACTTTTATTTGGATATTTATAATTTCAATTATTTTAATCATTCATTTATAAGGTTATTACAGCATCGTCCTTGTGTCATAAATAAATTTAATTATATAATATCTAAAAATTATAAATAATATACAATGATGTAGGAAAAAATTTTATCTTTATAATGGATAATTATATTCTAATTTATCTTATGTATATCCCTATATTAAATATGGGTCAGTTATTAAAATTAGGATTTAACACATTTAACTCTTATTTAAATAAAATAAAAATAAATGTCGTAATCTAACCCTAGTGGATAAAAAAGGATCATATTTTATTCAAAAGGTTGATTTTGGTCTAAATAAACTTATCCAATAGAATTAGGACATGGGTTAGTGTAATTATAATATCATTTTTACCTTTAATAACCCTACTTATTTTTAACCGTTGTAAATAAAATTCAAAAGTTACTATTCACCAAAAAATAGTTTCATCCTATTGAACCACATTTTACTTACTAATTTCAATCGTGTCTCTTGGATTTTTGAAATTATATTCACATAAGTGGTAAAATTAAAATTTATGAAAACTTGCATATGTGCCTAGAAGGTGGTTAAAAGAGGTTAAAAAATTCAATAAAATTTTATATAACTAATCTTATTATAAAATAACTCCAATGAATTACATTGGACTAATATTGGTATTATGTATCTATTTATAAATTAATATAAATTAAAATAAGAATTATAATTTTATAAATAAGAAGTCGGTTTTTATTTACAACGCAGGGTTTTCACTATTCATCAAAAATTAAAAGTTTTTAGAAAAATACCAACGATTCACCCTAAGATAATTTTGATATTAAAAATTCAAAAATGATATCTATTTTACCAAATTTAAAACATATAAGTTTCATTAATTAATTTCAAATTAATTTCTATTGTCAAAACCAGAAAGCGGGTTTTAAGATGTAAAAACTATCAAAAGATTGACATGTGTTTATATCCAATTTACATGTGAAATTACATAAAATGACCTAAATTATATTAAATGATAAATAAAATATAATCTAATTAAACATTAAAACCACTCAAATTCATAATTTGACCCTATAAGTTATTCTGATTAAAAAAGTTTTTAATTAAAATTTATTATTTTTTCACTATTAATCAAAATATGAAAGTTATCAGAAAAGTAAAAAAATGTTATCAAAAATAAATTTTTATGTTCCTATTCTAAAGAATAATATAAATTCATTAAATTAAATATATAAAGTGTTAAATATTGGATTCAAAAAGGGTTCTCCTTTAAAAGGCATAAAAACTGCATTTTTTTAAAACACTTATTTTATCTGAAAAATTGAATTTGTCCTTATATTATGTCTAAGAAATACAAAATAAGAATGTTAAAATTATATAGGATATATATAAAAAATTAAAAATGTGATTAACACTATTCATAACCGATTTTTAGATGGCTAGTTTGATAGGCCGTGATGCGCTTGAACTCGGTGATACGTGTAGCGCAAGCTATTAAATTACCTTAAAAAGATAACGTACTATGAAATATTGGGGTGTTACATTCTTGCCTCCTTCAATAAATTGCTTCCTCATAATTTGAAATTGTTATTCGACAATAAATGGTTTAAAATAAAAAATATCTTTTTGAAAAACCCACATCAGAAATAGGGTTAATAAAATTTAGACTTAACAAGAGGGAAATTGAAATGAAAAAGTTCCCACCAAATTAGGGTTTCGAATAGGATAACATTGTGTAAATTATAGACACATAATAATAGGGAAAAAGTAAATATTTATATGGAGTTATTGAGAACATAAATCACAAATAAGTGAAAAATAACTACAAAATTGAGGGCCCTAAAGCCATAAATCTCTGATTATTTAAAATATCATCGGTTCAAGAGAACAAAAGGTATTAGGATAACACGTTTTTCATCTTATATTCATTTACCTAATGTTTAAGTATTAATTTTTTCCTCAAATAAGAAAAAAAATGTGACAAGTACAGTTCCATCCTTTAACTAATTTCAACCACAAACTCATTTTTCACTCCAAAAGATGATAGAACTCAAAAATATTTTATTTATTCTAATCATATAGGGTTTCTAAAAAATGAATTTATAATTCATCTATAATATCACATAAAAAACTACATTATACAAACTAGGACATCAATTAGACCTATGGTAGGTGATGCACCCTTGTTTTCCATTGATTACGAGTTCAAGTCGCGCAGCCTTGCTAGACGTGATGGGTTGTCGCCCGACCTTTGGGTTGTCCTTTTTATAAAAAATCCAAAAATAATCTTAAGAAATGTTTTAACCTTAAACCATAGTATCCAATGTCCAACTCAATACATTCTAACCTTTAGACTTATCCAAAATAATTTTGTCCAAACTCATAGTCCAAAAATTTATAAATAAGGACAAGATAACATAATGAAAATATCTTTTTTCCACATAACAACATGTGAGAACCTTCATTATGTATTTTATTAAAACTTGGTAACACACTGAATTACCATAAAACCTTATTAATTACATTCATGCTCCCTTATTCCTTATATAATATTGGATATACTCCTTATATAAAAAACTTTTGTATACTCCAACATTGATGGAATAAACAAACCATTAATCAGTTCCAAGGTAGTCAAGAATATCCAATATAATTTATCCAAATCCACAATATCTTATTACAAAATCACTACCATATTATCAGGACCATATTGAGGTTTATCTTTCCATGAACCATATATTTTCCAAAAACTTTAAGTTTCTGTTGATTCACTTTTCTAAGTATCATATAATCTCAAATCTTCAATGAAATAGTATTATAGTACATTCCTTATTTATTTACATAATTAGTATAACCAGTACACCATTGACACAACACTCAAATGACATAATTCATTAATAAAAATATAAGAACACTAATTATTCCTCTACATATTTGGTACTATCATAACATGATTATTATCGAATAACATTATTTTGGGTATACTATGATGATTGGGACATTGATTCACATAGTGTCCCAACATCTTATAGATGAAGCATTGTACATCTGCAACATTTTTCTTACCCTTTAAATAATGAACGTTTTGTACCTTTTCTACACACTTATAAAAAAACTCACATTCCTTTCAAGAATTTACCAAGGGGATTACTTCCACAATTATCACATATGGGAAAATCCTTATTTCCCTCATTCAATTTATCCATATTTCACTCTACCGTCCTTTTCTTCTCTGGATTCCCTTCAAATCCATAGGATTCAAAGAATTGATTACATATCTTATTAACACATGATACTATTTCTTCATATGATGAGAAAATATGGGAGACTATTTCCCTTATAAATGATGTCTTAAGACCATGAAAGATATAGTCCATATTACTCTTAAGATCAGGTGTATTGTTGGATTTCTCATTCCTTATATTGTGAACCATTTCTAAACAATGGAATACACTATGTTAGTTTATGAATAAAAATTCATAATTCCAAACTTATAAAATACCTAACGTAAATTGAATAGTTTATGCCTATAATTTGTAATAAAAAATGTTTTCTTTGAGGAAGTATTTAATCATAAATACATCAAAATTGTTTGTAAAGAAAATTTTAATTATCCTAATCATATCCCCCAGGAGTTTCATAACCAAGAGTGAGCAAGGTCTGTTGTCGTGCACTAGTTCTCGTTCGAGTCTAGCTAATAGTGTTATTTTCAGATTTTACCCCTAGACACATCTGTTCCAGATCCACCTCTACCTTTTTGTATCCAAACAAGGATGTATTGTTTGGAAAATTCACAGAATCTCTACATTGCCAAAATTTTAGGATGTTCTTCTATACTAATCCTCAAAGTCTATCTTAGGGTAAAGTTCACTAATCTGAGTTTTTCTAAATATAGTTTCCAAGGTTGGTACTAAACTTCCTCTAATATAAAATATAACTCCCTAACCCTAGTTACCTAGAGTCGGTGCATTATTACATAACTTGGTATGATCACAAGATATCAAGTCTTGAATGATTTTTTAGTTTATTAGGCTTGGAATTACTGGATACATACATACGTTTTACATTACATCGTGAAATAAAAAAATTGTGTACCATTTGAACACACTCATATCCTTTGGCCTATCCCTATATGTTAATCATAATATAACTATTCACATCATGGGAAAATGAAAATATAAGAAATGGGTGAGCTTAGATGCTCAGTAATGATAACAATATAGCCAAAACTATCATAAATAAGTGTAAACATTTAAGAAAATGTATAAGACTAAAACACAATCCATTTAAACATAAACTTCAGAATAATATGGAAAATTTAAATAAAATAATTCCATTAACTTATTCACATGGATATTCTTCTAATTGAATAATCACATTTAATATCAATAGTTAATTTCATAATGATGGAATACATAATGTCAGGCATCATAACCACATATTCAAGTCCTCGTGCCAAGACTAAAAATAAGATTTTGTCAAGGCCTTATTCCAAAAAACTAGTTTGTCTGATGAGACTTACCGATTCATCAAGGAGCTATTTCAGGCTCCACCCATTAGTTACTATGTCTGATGCATTCTTCATATGAAAAGGTTGAAACATAACATAAACATTATTATTAGAACTATCATACAAAAGGTTAATAATTTATCCATAAACCATGAATGGTATAAAAATAACACATCTACAGTAAAACATATCACAAAACCTTCAATACAATATGTTAGATTGTATCATAATAAATCAACTTCAAACAAGTGAAAAATTCATCAAAGGATGTTAACATAGATAAAATCAAAACTATTTGAGAGAAATATCTCTTTCTATTTTGAAATAATTTAAAAGCCGCATAATTACAAAATAAAATATTTATTTTGAAAATATTTTTATAAGCATGTATGAGAAGCTTTGAAGGTGTTATAAATGTAGAAAATAGTTGCACCCACTGTGTAAGTTAAAAAACATTCTTTCCTTAATTTATCAAAAAGGTCATAATTTACCTTATTTTGAAAATGACGGAAATATTCCTTTAAAAAAATTAAAACTTCAAACAATGGTATAAATAACGTTGTCATATATTTTAGAAAATAGTAAAAATGTTTTGAAATACATTTTTAAGAAACACGAATGTGGATCATAAAGATGTCCCAGTAGATACTTATGTACAAACAACCTTGGATAATAATGAGATTGTAAAATTAACCCTTACCTTGTAATTTTCTTAGTTGAGGTTACATTAACCTCTTATATAATAGTTAAATCATTTTTATTAAATTATAAAATAACCACATACATAAATATGATATCATCTATGATATTATAATATTTCTTTGTTTATAATATTTCAGTATTATCATTATTTTAGGTGATAACTGATTCATTTTTGTAACACCCCAAGCTTCCATGGTACACTTCTCTTTGAATAATACAGTAGCGTGTGTTGTACGCAACATCGAGTTCTAACATACCACAGCCAATCAAACTACCCGTTATGAATATTAATACCCAATTTTTTCAAATTTTATAAATTTATCATTCAAAATGGACTTTATTTTTGGATTCACAGCATCAAAATTAGCTTATGGTGCATTTTTGGTATTTTTCTGAAAACTTTCAATTTTTGATGAATAGTGAAAAACACAGAGTCATTGTTTAAAACCGACTTTTTATTTAAATAATCATTTATTTTATTTAAATTTATTTTAGGTTAAAATAGATACATAATACCTATATAAGTTAAATGTAATTCATTTGATTCGGTTTATAATAATTTTATATATATAAAACTTTTATTGAACTTTTCACAGTCTTTTACCCACCTCCTAGAAGAATTTGAAAATTCACATAAAACATAATTTTACCACTTCTGTGAGTTGAATTTCAAAAATCCAAGTGATACGGTTGATATCACTAAGAAAAATGTGGTTCAATAAGATGAAAATATTTTTTGGTGAGAAAAAACTTTTTAATTTTATTTACCACAGTTAAAAGTAAATAGGGTATTTAAGGGTAAAAATGATATTATTATTACCCTAACACATGTCCTAATTCTATTGGATAAGTATATTTTGACCCAAAACAACATTAGGAATAACATATGAACATCTTTGGACCACTTGGATTAGATTAGGACATTTATTATTATTGAATTCAAAGAAGAGTTAAAAGTGTTAAATTCAAAGCTTAATAACTAAACCATTTTTCATATAGGGATATACATATGATAAATTAGACTATAAGTATTAATTAGAAATCTAGAAATATTTACTACATAATGGTAGTTTATTTATATTTTTTACACATTAAATAATTTAATTTATTTATGACACAGTGATGATGTAGTAATTACCTGATTAATGAATTATTAAAATAATTGATATTATAAATATCCAAATAAATTTAATTTGAGACTTTTTATGAATTAAACTAATTTTATATGTTAATAAGACATATTAGGGTTGGTTAGATGAATTTTTTTTGAAGTAATAATGCTGTTATAAATTTATAAAAAACAAAATACCAAAAAGTGTCAAAATTCACATAAAAGAGTTTTAAAAAAAATATTACATTATTAATTGATATTATATTCCTAAAAATATAAGGATCATATAAAGAACTTATATAATTATAGTTATATCATTAATGAACCACTTGGGTTTCTCTTGGAAGTATATAGTATGTTTATTAATCATATAATATAAAAATGCAAAGAGACATTGTAAATGTCAAACTATTTAACTAAGAGTGAAATCTAAAAGATAAAGTTGATATAGTGTCCCAAACTTGTCTAGAACCTATTTTTTAAGTGGATCTCGACCCATAACCACCTTATACTTTAAATAATATATTTTTAAGCCATTAGAAACCGAAAATGATATTATTATTAAATAATATTTCTAGCTTTTCTTAAGGTTCCCCTCACTCCTCTAATAAAAGGGCACTCCCCCTTCTCTCTAATTCACACTTTCAACTCAATTTGGATCGGACAAAATCTGCACAAATACTCTATAAACTATTATCCCTTCATCCTAGAGACCTTACTTTATTCATAAATCCATCCTAAAAATCCGTTTTGATCAAATCAAAAGGAAGAACCCGAAGAAGAGGTAAATATCTCACTACCTATTTCAAGTTCCATTCTTCTTTCACTTCCTTTTTAATTGTTGTTTCCATTAGAAAATAATAAATATAGTATATTATATATTATTTGATGTTATTATAAATATGTTACATCCAAATTCATTATTTTATCCATACTTTGAATGACATTTCACCATACGTGTGTACGTACGGCTTATCGTCTCCACGTCGTGGTGTAGTTTTTATTCAATACATTATTATTTGGATGGGTATAATAATGATATTTAATTTATTTAAATAATAAATATAACATGATAATTATTCTGTATATCTGATATACCATCCAATTATATATTACTTTAATATCAAAAGAATGATATTGTCGCTCGTGCGTACGTACGGATTACCAACTCCACGAACGCGATGAGATTCATTCCCCATCGTATCCGTTCAAGACTAATTTTCATTTGATGATTAAAAATAATGTTTAAAGACTTGATATAATTCTGGATATGAATAAGATACATCCCATCCATAACAAATATGACTCACATAACAATGAATATAAAAGGAAAATGAATCCGTTAACACATGAAACGACGATAATACTATGATATTATTGACAAATCAATGTTAAAAGATCAGTTATGATATCATACTAATGAATGTGATTATTGTACAATTTAATAAAAATTATTTCACCATTATACAGGTGTTTAACCTACCCTCGGCCAAGGAAAATTTCATGGTAATGGTTAGTTTCACAATCTCTTTATTATTCGAGGTTGTTTTTATATAAGGATCTACTAGGACCTCTTTATCATCAACATCCATGTTTCTTAAAAATGTATTCCAAAACATTTTTACTATTTACCAGACTATGTTATAAATTCATTTATAACCTTTTTTGAATTTTTAAAAAATTGTTTCAAAGGAATCTTTCTGTCGTTTTCCAAACAAGGTACTTTTTATACTTTTCCACAAAATATTAGGTAAGAATGTTTTTTAACTTATTCAGAGGGTACGGATATTTTCAGCCGTTATAACATCATCGAATCTTCCCATACAAGCTTATAAGAATATTTCCAAAATAAAAGTTTTCTTTTATAATTATATGAACTTTAAATGATTTCAAAATAGAAAGAGATATTTCTCTAAAAAGGGTTCTGATTTCATCTATGTCAACATCCTTTGATGGATTTTATGCTTATTTGAAGATGATTTATTATGATACAAAACATCCATATTGTATTGAATGTTTTGTGGTATGTTTGAATGTTGATGTGTTATTTCATACCATTCATGGTTTATGGATAAATTATTGATATTTCATATGCTAGTTTTAATACGAATGTTTATGTTATGTTTAAACATTTTCATATGAGGAATGCATTGGACTTAGTAAGTGACGGGTGGAGCCCGCTATAGATCCTCGATGCATTGGTAGGTCTCATGATACAAACTAGTGTTTTGGCACAAGGCATTGAAAAAATATTATTTGTAATCTTGGTACAAGGCCTTGACAATGTGGTTATGACTGTTTGTCATTTTTCATTCCATCATTATGAATGTGGTTATTGATATTGCAGGTGATTATTTAACGAGTAGAATATCCATGTGAATAAGTAAATGGAATAATTTTATTTTATTTTTTCCATATTATGCTAAAGTTAAAGTTTAAAAGTATTTTGTTTTAGTTATAAATTTCCTGAAATGTTTATGCTTATTTATGAAAGTTTCAGCTATATTGTTATCTTTACTGAGCATCTGATCTCACCCCTTTCTATGTTTTATTTTTCTCAGGTTGTGAAGAAGTATTTTATGACTGACCTACAGGGATAGTCTTAGGGGATATGAGTGTGGACTATGGAGACTATGTTGTTGTATTTTTTCACTTTATGATGTAATGTAAGACTTATGGATGTATTTAGTACTTCCAAGGCTACTAAACTAATCGGTCTTTCGAGAATTGAACTTTTGTGATCATTCCAATGTTATGTAATAATGCACCGACTTTGGGTAACTAGGTTCGGGGTGTTATAGTTGGTATCAGAGGAAGTTTAGTACAAACCTTGGAATCTACATTTAGATAAACTCTGATTAGATCACATTACCCTAAGATAAACTTTGAGGGTCAGTATAGAAGAACTGTCTAGAATTTTGGTATTGTAGAGATTTTGTGAGTTTTTAAAGAAATACATCCCTTTCTGGATAGGAGTAGGTAGAGGAAGCTCTGGCACATATGTACCTAGGGGTAAAACCGAAAAACACCGCTTTGAGCTAGATTCGAACGGGAACTTGTGCATGAAAAAGGGCCTTGCTGCACTCTTGGTTACAACACTCCTGGGGGATATGATTAGGATAATTCTCATTTTCTTTAAAAACCATTATGAAGGGATTATGATTATATACTTCGACAAAGAAAACATTTTTTATGATTATGAATTATATCCATAAACTGTTCAATTTATGTTAAGTGTTTTACAAGTTTGGATTTATGTATTGCGATTCATAAACTATTCTAGTTTATCCAATTGTTTAGAAATGGTGCCTAGTGGAAGGAATGAAAACTATATCAATGATCTCACTCCATGTAGGGATTTCCCTCCAACTCAAGATAATTATAGTGGAGCTAGTGATACAACTAGTGTTGATCAGCTTATTGCTATACTGGGGAAACTCACTCGGGTTATGAATAATAACATTACCTGTATGGAGCACCATGATCTGGAATATAGAGGATCAATGTTAGATAGATTCATGAGGAAACAAACACCAACATTCAATGGGGGTAAAAATCCACTAGTAGCTAAGAAATGGATAAATTCCTTAGAGAAAATATTTCATGCCTTGGGGAGTAGCGAAAGGGAAAATGTTGTCCTGGCAGTTTACCGCTTCACTGGAGATGCTGATCAATGGTGGTAATTGATTAAAAACACAAAGAAAGATGATGAAGATTAAAATATGTAATAGAGGGAGTTTAAATAGATTTTCATAGAAAAATACTTTCCTCATGACCATCGAGCAGATATGGAAAGACAATTTCTGAGTTTGAGTAAAAAGGAGGATGAGAATGTTGTAAAGTATGAGTCTAACTTTACAAGGATAGCAAGGCATGATGCAGATTATATACATAACCCAAGAAGTAATATTGATCATTTATTTGATGGGTTAAAACCTTTTCTTCATCTAGCATTAGTCTCACAATCCTTCTCGTCGTACAAATATATTTTCTCATGTGCTATCAAGACAAAAAAGTAATTCTCTAAGTCTTACGACTTTAAAGAAAAGTAAGAGAAGAATATATCTTATGATCAATCTGGAAATGAAAATAAGGGGAATAAGGGAAAAGTTGAATATCCATCCTACAGTAAATGTAGGAAGAAACACCCCGTTACTTTCTTGAAGGGAATGGGAGTCTGTTACAAGTGTGGTGAAAAAGGACACCAAGCTCGTGAATGCAAGGGGAAGAAAGAAGCTACTGATGTTCAATGCTACAATTGCAGGGAGATGGGACATTATTCAAATTAATGTCCTAAGCATCAGGTAAACTTACCTTAGAAAAGGCCATGGGATCAAGGCCAAGCTTATGCGATCACTACTACTGAGGTTGAAGCTCCGAAAGACATGGTGGTAGTTAATCTAATGGTTTCCTCAAGTTTATCCAATGATTTATTTGATTCTGGATCATTGCATTGTTTCATATCTTCCCAGTTTCCAAAGAAAATTAAATATTTCCAATTTTATTTAACAAGGGAGTTTTCAGTTAAAACCCCTAATGGAAGTATCATCGCAACAAAATTTTGTGAATCAGTTCTGATTATGGCATATAAATGCTCTTTATCTGCTGATCTCATTGTCATACCCATGATTGAATTTATATAATCCTCCGTATGGATTCGATTTCTGACCATGATGCAAAAATTTATTGTAAGAAGAAGGAGGTCACTATTTTTGATGACGATGATAAAGAACACATTATCTTTATAACAGAATCATCACCACCAAATTCTTATCCAGATCCACCCCCAGTAGCTCAACTAAATTCAATTATTGGGGAGAAATAGAATTAAATAACTGTGGATGAGGAAAGTAATGTTCAAATAGAGGTTGTACCTATTGTGAAAAAATATGTTCATGTGTTTCCAGAAGATTTAACTGGACATCCTTCAGAATGAGAAATTGAGTTTTCCCTTGATTTAATTCCTGGATCAAGGCCCATATTGAAGACCCCTTATAGAATGACCACTGTATAATTAGTGAAACTAAAGAAATAACTAGATAAATTGAGTAATAAAGTATTTATTTACACTAGTGTTTATCCATGGGGAGCCCCTATCCTTTTTGTTAAGAAGAAATATGGATCTATGAGGTTGTGCATTGACTACAGGGAGATCAATGATATACCAATAAAGAACAAGTATCCCCTACCTCACATTGATTATTTATTTGACCAACTTCATTGATCTCAATACTTTTCAAATAATGGACATAGATTTGGATATCGTCATTTGTCTATGAAGAAGGAAGACATTCCAAAAACAACATTTCTAACCAGTTACGGGCATTAGGAGTTTACAGTAATTCCTTTTAGATTGACTAATACACCCTCTATCTTCATGGATCTAATGAATAGAGTTTTCAAGGAATATCATGATGAATTTGTAGTGTTATTTATTGATGATATCTTGGTATAATCTAAAATCTATGAAGATCATGAAAATCACTTGCGTATTATCCGGAATACTCATAGAAGACACGAATTATATGGGAAGTTTAGAAAGTGTGAATTTTGGCTTCAGGATATTTATTTTCTTGTCCATATTATATCTATGGATGGAATTTATGTTTATCCTTCTAATAACAAGTCAATCTAAGAATGGCCAGCACTGACTAGTATAACTAAGGTGCGCAGTTTTATTGGTTTAGCAGGTTATTATCAACATCTCATCCAGAATTTTTCCAGGTTGGCTAACACATTAAAAATTCTCACACGAAAAGGGGTTAAATTTGTTTGGAAAAAAGAGTGTGAATAATTTTTTGAAGAAATGAAGATAATATTAGTCAATGCTTTTATATTTACTCTACCATCAGGTAATGATGGGTTTGTTATTTATAGTGATGCATCAAAGAAAGGACTTGGTTGTTTCCTTATGAAGAATGATAGGGTTATTTCCTATTCATCACGACAGCTAAAAATTCATGAGTAAAACTAACCTACTAATGATATTGAGTTAAAAGATGTAATCTTTTCTTTGAAGATATGGAGACATTATCTCTATGGTGAAAAATTTGAGATATATATCGATCACAAGAGTTTGAAGTATATTATCTCACAGAAAGAACTCAAAATGAGGAAAAGGAGATGGCTTGAGCTACTCAAGGATTATGATTGCACGATACACTACCACCCAGGGAAGGAAAATAAGGTGGAAGATGGTTTGAGTAGAAAGGATCATGGAGTTTGGAACAATATGAGAGTTTAAAAGGATCCTATATACATGGATCTAGTAAAGATGGATATGGGAATCACCATTCAAGGTGAAACATCAATACTTTTTCAAATGGTTGCCAAACCATCTTTACTAGAAAGGATAAAGAGTTTTCAGACCGGTAATGAAGAGTTTCAAAAAAATATTAAAACTGTGAATGATGGGATATTCAGTGACTTTGTGTATGAAGATGGAATTCTGAAATTTGGGAAGAGACTTTGTGTTCCCAATAAACCTGAACTAAAAACGTAATTGTTGGATGATGCTCATAGTTCCAATTTCTCTATACAACCTGGTAGCAATAAGATGTATAATGATTTGAAGGAACATTTTTGGTGGGACAACATGAAGAGGGAGATTACTGATTTTGTTTCAAGATGTATGGTTTGTCAACAAGTGAAAGCTGGAAGGAAACTGCCTTGAGGAGTCATGCAACCTTTTCCCATACCTGAGTGGAAATGGAATAATATTACGATGGACTTTGTCGTTGGACTACCAAAAACTCCTAGAAAGGATGATGCAATATGGGTCATTGTTGATCGTCTTACCAAGTCAGCACATTTTCTTGCTATAAGGGAAGATTTACCACTTGAATGTTTAGAAAGACTATATATTAATGATTTTGTAAGACTACATGGAGTATCATTATCAATTATTTCGGATTCTGATCCATGTTTCACATAAAGATTCTAGAAAAGTCTTCAGAAATCCCTGGATATTGAACTTCATTTGAGTACTGCTTACCACCCTCAAACAGATGGACAATCAGAATGGAATAGTAAAACCTTAGAAGACATATTGATATCTTTATCACTTCACTATCAAGGTATGTGGGATCAATATTTACCTCTAGTAGAATTTTCCTATAACAATAGCTTCCATAAAAATATTTATATTGCACCATATGAAGCGTTATATGGAAAGAGATGTCGCACACCAACCTGTTGGGATGATGTTGGCGAAAGAAAACTCGTAGGCCCAGAACTTATGGAGGAAACGATGGAAAAGGTTAAGGTAATCCAAACCCACATCAAAGCAGCTCAAAGTAGGCAGAAGAGCTATGCCGATAACCGAAGGAAGGATTTGAAATTTTAGGTAGGAGATCATGTTTTCTTGAATGTATCTCCATGGAAGGGTGTTATATGTTTCATTAAGATGGGAAAAGTTTGTCCCAGGTACATTGGACCTTTCAAAATTCTAAAATGAATTGGGGATATAGCTTACCATTTGGCTATGCCACAAAGTCTCTCCAAAGTTCACAATGTGTTCCACGTATCACTGTTGAGAAAATACATGCCTGACCCAACTCATGCACTCACCTATGAGAAATTATAACTAAAACCCAATCTATCATATTGCGAAGAGCCTGTCAAGATTCTTGATACAAGAGAACAAGTTCTGAGAAACCGGACGACTCGTCTGGTAAAAGTTCTATGGAGAAACCATAAGATGGAAGAGACAACGTGGGAACCTGAGGAACATATGATGAAGAACCACCTGAGTCTTTTTATGCAGTAATATTCTATAAATTTCAAGGATGAAACTATTTTAAGGAGGGGATAATGTAACACCCCAAACTTTTATGGTACACTTCTCTTTGAATAATATAGTAGTGTGTGTTGTATGCAACTTTGAGTTCTAACACACCACAACCAATCAAACTACCCGTTATCAATAGTAATACCCACTTTTTAAAATTTTATAAATTTTATCTTTCAAAATGGACTTCATTTTTGGATTCGTAACATCGAAATTATATTAGCATGAATTTATCGAATTTTTCTGAAAACTTTCAATTTTCGATTAATAGTGAAAAACACTAAGTCATTGTTTAAAACCGAATTTTTATTTAAATAATTATTTGTTTTAATTAAATTTATTTTAGGTCAAAATAGATACATAATACCTATATAATTACAATGTAATTCATTGGAATCAGTTTATAATAATTTTAGATATATAAAAATTTTATTGAAATTTTCACCGTCTTTTACCCACCTCGTAGGAGAATTTAAAAATTCACATAAAACATAATTTTACCGCTTCTGTGAGTGGAATTTCAAAACTCCGAGAGACATGGTTGATATCAGTAAGAAAAATTTGGTTCAATAAGATGAAATTAATTTTTGGTGAATAGTAACCTTTTGCTTTTATTTACCACGGTTAAAAGTCAATAGGGTAATTAAGGGTAAAAATGATATTATTATTACCCTAACACATGTCCTAATTCTCTTGTATAAGTATAGTTTGAACAAAAAAAACCTTAGGAATAAAATATGAACCTTTTTGGTCAACTTTAATTAGATTAGGACATTTATTATTATTTAATTCAAAGAAGAGTTAAAAGTGTTAAATTCAACGAGTAATAACTAAAACATTTCTAATATAGGGTTATACATTTGATAAATTCGACTATAAATTTTAATTATACATATAAAAATATTTCCTACATAATAGTATTTTATTTATATTTTTTAGACATTAAATAAGTTAATTTATTTGTGACACAATGATGATGTAGTAATTACCTAATTAATGAGATATTAAAATAATTGATATTATAAATATCCAAATAAATGTAATTTGAGACTTATAATGAATTCCACTAATTTTGTAGGTTAATATGACATATTATAGTTATTTTTATGATTTGTTTTAGAAGTAATAATGCTTTTATGAATTTAGAAAAAACAAAATACCAAATAGTGTCAAAATTGACATAAAAGAGTTTTTAAAAAAAATATTATATTATTAATTGATATTTTATTACTAAAAATATAAGGTTAGGCCAAAGGAATTATATAATGATAGGTGTGTCATTAATGAACCACTTGGGGTTCTCTTGGAAGTATATAGAATATTTATTTACCATATAATATAAAATTACAAAGAGACATGGTAAATGTAAAATTATTTAACAAAGAGTTAAATCAAAATGATAAAGTTAATATAATTACCCAAACCTATCAAAAAACCTATTGGTTGAGTGGTTTTCGAACCATCCACACATTATAATTTAAATAATTCATTTTTTAGCCATGATAAACCGAAAATGATTTTATTATAAAATAATATTTCTAGATTTTCCTAAGGGGCCCCTCACTCCTCTTATAAAAGGGCACTCCCAATTCTCTCCAATTGACACCTTCAAAGCCGTTTGGCTCGGACAAAATCTGCCCAAATACCCTCTCAACTATCCTACCTTCATCCTAAAGGCCTTAAAATAGTCATAAATTCATCCTAATGATCCTTTTTGATCAAATAAAAAGGATGAACCCGAAGAAGATGTAAATATCTCACTACAACTTTCAAGTTCCTTTCTTCTTCCACTTCCTTTTTCTTTGTTGTTTCCATTCAAAGATAATAACTCCAGTATCTTATATATACTGTGATGTTATTATAAATATTTTAAAACCGAATTCATTATTCTATCCATCCTTTTACTGACATGTCACCATATGTACGTATGTAAGGCTTACCGTCTCCACATTGTGGTGTAGTTGTTATTAAATACATTATTATTTTTGTGGGTATAATAATGATGTGTAATTGATGTAAATAATAATTATAACATGATAATGATTATTTATATATGATATACCATCCAATTATATGTTATTTTATATCAAAAGAATGATATTGTCGCTCGTGCGTACGTACGGATTACCGTCTCTACAAACATGATGAGATTCATTCCTCATCGTATCCATTCAAGAATAATCTTCATTTTATGATTAAAAAAAAAATTTAAATACTTGATATAATTCTGGATATGAATAAGATACATCCCATCCATTACAAATATGACTCACATAACAATGAATATAATGGAAAATGAATCTGTTAACACCCGAATCAATGATAATACTAAGATATTATTAACAAAGCAATTTTAAAATATCATATATGATATCATATTAATGTATATGATTCTTTTATAATTTAATAAAAATTATTTTACCATTATACATGAGGTTAACCTACCCTCGACCTAGGAAAAGTTCAAGGTAAGGGTTAATTTCAAAATCTGTTTATTATCCGAGGTTGTTTTTATATAAGTATCTACTGGGACCTCTTTATCATCCACATCCATGTTTCTTAAAAATGTATTCCAAATTTTTTTTACTATTTACTATAATATGGGTTAAATTCATTTATACCCATGTTTAAAATTTTAAAATATGGTTTGAAAGGAATCTTTCCATCATTTTCCAAAGAAGGTAGTTTTTAACCTTTTCCACAAAATTAAGGTAAGAATGTTTTTTAACTTATACGGCATGTGCAGCTATTTTCCTCCATTATAACATCGTCGAGGATTACCTTACAAGATTATAATAATATTACCAAAATAAATGTTTTATTTTATAATTATATGAATTTTAAATTATTTCAAAATAGAAAGAGATATTTCTCTAAAAAGGGTTTTGTTTTCATCTATGTCAACATCCTTTGATGGATTTTAATCTTATTTGAAGATAATTTATTATGATACAAAACATCCATCTTAAATTAAAGGTTTTGTGATATGTTTGAATATGGATGTGTTATTTAATACCATTCATGGTTTATGGATAAATTATTGACATTTCATATGCCAGTTTTAATAGGAATGTTTATGTTATGTTTAAACCTTTTCATATGAGGAATGCATTGGACTTAGTATGTGACGGGTGGAGCCCGATATAGCTCCTCAATGCATCGGTAGGTCTCATTAGACAAACTAGTGTCTTGGAACAAGGCCTTGAAAAAAACTTCATTGTAGTCTTGGCACAAGTGCTTGACTATCTGGTTATGAACTTCTGGCATTATGCATTCCATCATTATGAAAGTGGTTATTGATATTGAATGTGATTATTCGACTAGTAGAATATCCGCGTGAATAAGTAAATGGAATTATTTTATTTTATATTTGCCATATTATGCTTAAGTTAATGTTTAAAAGGCTTTTCTTCTAGTTATACATTGCCTTAAATGTTTATTCTTATTTATGAAAGTTTCTGCTATATTGTTATCCTTACTGAGAATCTGTGCTCACCCCTTTCAATGTTTTATTTTTCCCAGGATGTGAAGAAGTATTTTATGACTGACCTGCAGGGATAGTGTGAGGGGTTATGAGTGTGGACTATGGAGACTATTTTGTTTTATTTTTTCACTTTATGATGTAATGTAAGACTTATTAATGTATCTAGTACTTCCAATTCTACTAAACTAATCAGTCTTTCGAGACTTGATCTTTTTTGATCATGTCAATGTTATGTAATAATGCACCGACTCTGGGTAAATAGGGTCGGGGCATTACAATTTTCCTTTATATGTTTTCTTACATAAGTTGTGCTTGTTATGGATAAAATTTATTTGATTCATATACATAATTATATTAATTTCTTAAACATTATTTTAAATCATAAAAAGAAATTTATTCTTTAATGGTTATGATAGGGAATGAATCTTATCACGTTCGTGGTGATGATAATCTATACATACGTAAGAGTGAAAATATCATTCTATTGATAGTGAAATATTATGTAATTGGATGGTATATAATATATACAGAATCATTAACATGTTATATTTAATATTTACTTCAATTATACTCAATATTATACCCATCCAAATAATGAAGTGTAGAATAACGAACTACACCACGATGTTGAGATGGTAAGCCGTACATACACACGTATGGTGAATTTTTCATTCATATGATGGATAGAATAATTAATATAGTTGTAACATATTTATAATAACATAAATATTTATATAAGGTACTAGATTTATTATTTTGGTCTGGAAACAACAAAGAAAGAGGAAGTGGAAGACGAAAAGAACTTTGAAAGAGATGATGAAATTATTACAAATTCTTCTGGTGCTTCCTTTTGATTTGATCAAAAGGGATCTTTAGGTTGGCTTTCTGATCAAATTAAGGACTCAAGGTTGTATTTAGAGTTGTTAAAAGGATATTTGAGTAAGGTTTTTCCGAGACAAATGTATATGGAGGTGTGATTATGAGAGAAGGTGAAGTACCCTTTTATAAGATAGGTGAGGGTCACTTTAGGAAAAGATTGAAATATTATTTTATTCTAAATTTCTATTCAGTTTATAATGGCTCCAAATGTATTTATTTCTAGGATAAGGTGGTTATGGGTCTGAATCCTCAAAAAAATTTGGTTTTATAAGAGTCTAGTTCACTATATTAACATTATTTGTTATATTTAACTCTTAGTTAAATAGTTTAGATTTTACAATGTATTCTTGTATTTTTATATTACATGGTTAATAAAGTTACTATAAAATGCCAAGAAAACCCCAGGTGGTTAATTAATGAAATATCTATCAATATATGAGTCCTTTTTCTGATATTTATATTTTTTGGAATATTATATAATTTAATAATATAGTATTTGTTTTAAAATCTCATTTACATCAATTTTGACACAATTTAGTATTTGTTTTTTTTTTGAAAGTCAAAAAAACTTTATTACTTCAAAAAATATAAATTAAATCAATAATAACATTTCATATTAACCTATAAATTTATTTTATGTGTAAAAAGTCTCAATTTACATTTATTTGGATATTTATAATATCAATTATTTTAATCTTTCATTAATAAGTTAATTACTACATCATCATTGTCTAATAACTAAATTTAATTATATAATGACTAAAAATTATAAATGAAATACCATGATGTATGAAATATTTTTATCTTTATAATGAATATTTATAGTCAAATTTATCTAATGAATAACCCTATATTAAAAATGGTTTAGTTATTAAAATTTGAATTTAACACTTTTAACTCTTCTTTAAATTAAATAATAATAAATGTCCTAATCTAATCCAAGTGGAACAAAAAAGACCAGATTTTATTCCTAACGTTTATTTTAGTTTAAATAAATGTATCCAATAGAATTAGTACATGTGTTAGGGTAATTATAATATCATTTGTACCTTTAATTTCCATATTTATTTTTAATCGGGGTAAATAAAATTCAAACGTTACTATTCACCAAAATTATTTTCATCCTATTGAACCACATTTTACATACTGATGTAAAAAATTTCTCTCGTATTTTTGAAATTAAATTCGTAAAAGTGGTTAAATTACGTTTAGTGCAAATTTGAAAATGTCCACAAAAGGTGGGTAAAAGACGTTAAAAATTCAATAAAATTTTGTATATCTAATCTAATTATAAAATGACCCCAATTAATTACATTGGAATAATATAGGTATTATGTTTCTATTTTTACTTTAAAATAAATATATAAAAAAATTTATTTAAATAAAAAGTCGGTTTTTATCTACAACACAGCATTTTTCACAATTCATAAAAAATTGTAAGTTTTCAGAAAAATACCAAAAATTCACCCTAAGATAATTTTGACATTAAAAATTAAAAAATAATGTCTATTTTACCAAATTTAAAACATAAAATTTTCATTAATTAATTTAAAATTAATTCATGTTGTCAAATCCAGAAATCAGGTTTTTAAGAAGTAAAAACTGTCAAAAGATTAATATGTGTTTATAACCAATTTACATGTTAAATTACTTACCATGACCTAAATTATTTTAAATGATAAAAAATATAATCTAATTATACTTTAAAACCAATAAAATTAATAATTTAACACTATAAATTATTTCAATTAAAAGTTTTGTTTTTAATTAAAATTTAGTATTTTTAACTATTCATCAAAATATGAAAGTTATCAAAAATGTACCAAAAATTTATAGAACCTAAATTTTTATATCCATATTCTAAATAATAATTTATTTCATTAAATTTATTATATAAAAGTGTCAAATATTGGATTTAAAAAGGGTTCTCCATTAAAAGGCGGAAAAACTGTATTTTTTTAAAAATACTACTTTTATCTGAAAAAATTGAATTTTTCTAAGAAAACACAAAATATGAATGTTATAATTATATAGGATGTATATATATAATTCAAAATTTGGTTAATACTATTCATAACAGCTTTTTAAAAGACTATTTTGATAGGTTGTGATGAGCTTGAACTCGGTGTTGTTTATAGCCCAAGCTATTGAATTACTTTAAAGAGATAACGTACTATAAAATATTGGGGTGTTACAATTATCTTGATGCCTTGGTGGTTGATGGAAAATTAAAATACTTTTAAGATACTAGGAGGCCTCTATAACTCTTGATAAGTGAGTCTATACCAACTAAGACTTAGTGGTACTGGTGTAGGAGCCTTGATTCCCCATTAATGTTGCACTACGTGGACTTGTAATGACTAATTTTTGAGGGTCTGGTGGGACCATTTAGAACTATAGTGGCCTCGAATCAACATGAGATGTTATAAAAACCTTATGGTGGTTTTTCATACCAATAATGTGATTTAATGGAAAGGCCATGTGTATATTGAGATCATGTTGGGTGAGTTGATAGACACATAGTCACTCTAAGGATTGAGATGGGTATTGCACCATCTCATGAAAATTTAAATAGAGTGATACCCTTTATAGCTGATAGTTTCATGTTCCAATAATAATGATTTCATGGGTTATGATATCCTGATGCATCTGGTGTTGACTCAAGGCCATGACTGAGATCGTGGACCCAACGGAGGGTGACTTTGTTTTACTTTGACCAAAGGGACTTAGTGGGTAACTCATTGATAGACTAACCCTTTGCTGGTATGTATAAAAATGTGTAGTGATCATTCATAGTGTCATGTAGAACTATAAATGACGTGTAAGCCCGATGGTATGTGTATAGAGACAACCGATGGTATTCCCATAAATCATGGATTAACCCACAAGACCACTAGGGCCAACGACATATCTGGATGGGTTTTGGAATTTGACAAACCATATAGCTTCAAGATTTGTACCAATTCATTTATCAGCTAAATTTTAATTATCTTTTCCTATATTGTTATAAATTAACTTCTAGTTCATGAGATATTATCTACTCTCAACCTATTTTGTGAACATGGTCCATGGTCTCAAACGATCTGACCCTACCTATCTAACATACTGAATTCCAGTTTCACCCAAATCTTGAATGTGGTAGATCTATATGATGAATATGGTTGTAATCATGAAAATATTATTAGTTATGTATTTTTTATTAAGTTGGATAACCTAAATATTGGGATTAGCCTATTGATTGTTAGATATATTCATTTTACTGTAATTTAATGTTTTAATTAAAAGTGATCATACATGTAATGCCTTGCATTCTTGGTGATTTTATGATCCAATATTTGATGATATATTGGGTATAATGCCTATAGTTTCTGGGATATTTCCCTGCACCAACAAATAGAGGATGATTCCAAGTGAATCTTGGAAACCCACATAGCTAGTGTATCACCTAGGATACCTAGCATGCTATGATCCAGATGTTTCAAGTGGTTTCTTGATGGTGGTATTTTTCTCAAGCCCTAGATGATTATGACCTTCTTGAGGCTGATGATTTCCACCCTAATTGATTCCTTGGATACTCCCTATGATTGGGTGGACAAACCATGATTTCATTTCCGATAGAGAAATAGGAATCATCTATAGAGTTGATGATTTATGGAATCTGAATTATCATATTATAGTAGGATATTATACCATATGTATATCACCTATATTCCACCCCTTTAAGAATTCATTCAAGTTTCTAGTTTTTTTGATTCCATATAGACCAAGATCCAGGAATATGACATTAGATTGGATTATGTAACATCGAGACATCATCTGAGACCCATTGGTTACACATAGGTTGAGTAGAATGTCTAGTAATCATAGGATCTAACCTTTTTCCTTACATATAGGATGTCTAATAAATACATGGAATATTACCCTATATTTAGAGGAGGTGTGTATAGGTGATCCTGAGGCTAAGACATGTGTCCCCTTTTGGTGACATAGATTGCTCACAAACTTCTCTTGCAATGGATAAAGAAGGTATGGCTGGAATCAGGTTTCCATCAGTCTGTGGTATTTTTTTTTTATAAAATTAATAATCCAAAGTCAAAAGTCATTATTAATATATACTTGAGTAATTCAAATGAATATACACTTATTTTTTGGATATGCACATGACCACGTTGGTGGGTCGTACTGAGTTAGTAGTCACGCCATGATCGGGCCATGATATCAATTGTCATCTAAGCTGAAATTCCTTTGTTTTGGGAATAGGTTTGGGTCAAGGTCTAGAATAGAACAAAATATCATGATAGCTCAGATAAGCACATGAATCTTGTGATGGGTATGGATCTTGACACCATAGAGCCATTTTTTTTGTATTTTGATATGTATGTATAACCAAACCTAGGGGTGGTCAGTTTAATACCCGAATGACCCAAAGGCCTTCTTTTTAATGTATGGAATGGATATTCAGTTATTTATGGAATTTAATTTATTATTTAGTTATCTTTATATTTACTACTTAGTCTTTACAATTTTTTATTACTATGGATAATATTTATCTATTTTATTTTTATTACACACTCTGATATATGGGGGTATAGTATCCACATAATACCACATTAGACCCCTGATGATAGATGGTAGCCTTTAGGGATCTCATTTTGGTTACTCTTAATATTGAACTACATAGGGATGTGAAAACTATGATATCATTCCTGAATCTACAACATTCAATAATATCTTTTAGTTGTAATTTTTTATCTTCATGAACATAAGAGAAAAAATTCCAAAGTTTACATCTATGGGTGAGTAGTAATAACAGAACTAACTATCCCATCCAGTGATTCAAATCCCATGAATATCAATTATATTCATACATCATAAATATAAAAAGTATAAATAAGAAAAAACCCTCTCATGTATATTTTCCACTATGATTCATTAATACTCAAAATTAATTTTTTATTAAGGATACTCAAACTCACCAAGATAACACCAGCCAAATAACAATATATTTATAAAAATATATAACTCACACCACATAATATAAAAATAATAATGGCATGTGTGGTTGAGTGTATGGATAATATATAACATGAAAAACATAATATGAAACATCTATATTGAATACTTTAATCACAAGACAAAAATCACACTGTGATTGAGTGCATGGTGTGTTGTATAGTATGGAACTATAAACTATGACATCTCAAAAAAGTTCAATATCATGAATTAAAATATGCAGTTCCCATGTGTGGATATCAAAATGAACAATTGTAATTTTTGATCTATTAAAGCATTTCATTGATAAAATACATAGAAAATTTATAATATATGATTATTTTTTGTCTAAATTACATAATTACTTAACAATTTATATATATTTACCATTTATAATGAGATAGAGGGAAAGATGATCATTGGATGGTTCTGATGATTTCTATTAGCCTAGTAGATGATACAGATAGTGAAGGCTATAAAAATATTATATAAACATCGGTAGATAATATATTATATAATTGAAATGGATTAAACCCATTAATGTGAATAAAAAATTAGTGATGATTCTTTAAGGTATAAAAGGTGGTTCAACTCGAGATACATTTAGTTAAAATACTAAATAAGAGATAATATTATACGAGGGAAGTGACACTATTAAAAAACAACCATTTAGCATTAATTGTTTTTAAAAAATTTATATCAAATTAAAAGATAATTTAAAATAACTAACATTAAATGTTTGGTTTTTATATTGGTTTCTATAATAATCCACATGAAAATACCCTTTCAATGTCATTTATCATAATAAATTAGGTGAAAATCCCAATTTATTTTTTTTAACCCTTATAATACAATACCAAATTCCCTATAAAAGGAAATCTCGGGGTACTATCATCAGAAATAAACAAATATAAAATCATTATATAAATTAATATAACATCATTTACCTTGAAAATAAACATACAAGAAACTTCTATCTAAAAAAATATAAATTAATAAAACCTATAAAATACTCTACATAAAATCCTAAAAGATGGTATAAGTCTTTTATTGAACATAATTCAATGAAAAAATATAAAATAATAATAAATATTATAGCATTAAAAATATAATATATTTGTTAAAAATATAAGTGTTATAATTGAAGTAACCATTTAAAATTTGGTAATCATTCTTGTTGGGGTAGTATAAAAAATAAATCATAAAAAATAATAATCACATTCAACACAAAATTTTTGATAATGAATCTATGGTTATGAAATAATACATTCAAAATAACAAACTCTCTAAATATGAAAACGATAATGTTTTTTAACTTAAATAAAAGCTTTATACAGACACTGACACATAATTAATTGATACTATGAAACCATTTGAAATAAATTCCATTAAATAATGTATTTTCATATATTAATTATAAAAACTGATAAAACATTAAAAATTTATGATTAAATAATTAATGGATTAAATTAAAACTTAGGAATTCAATGAATCCTAAAAATATTCAGATAGTTCACACAATAAGTAGAATAAAAAAATATGATGTGATTTCATATGGAACAAATACATGTAACATATAATGTCTGCTTAAATAGAAAATATAACCTTAAATGAAATTATAAAGGTTAAGTAGTTTGAAATTATATAATCCTTTTTATCAATTGAAAATCAAAATGACCAACACTTAATATATCTATTAGTCATTATTTGAGATATATATTGAACTCTTGTAGTCTTCCTCAGGTATTTTAATTTTTTTTAAATACATTGTGGATCTATAAATCCATAAACTAAATTTCCCTCATTTGTAGGAAATTTGTGTGCAGATATTTAATTTGGAAATAATAAAACTAAACCACTATTAATTGTATTTATTTAATGAAATAAATAATTAAATTTAAATTTACGTACCTGGAAAACAACTACAACATGGGTACAAAGTGCTCATAACCAATAACAACATTCAAGATATATTTTTCATATATGACTAATATACACTATCTCCCAATCATCTCAATGGTCATTGGAAACTCATAATAATCATTCAACATAAAAAAAGTCATTATTTAAAAAAAGCTCTTGGGAAAACTATAGAGTATTATAAGGTACTAGTTTTTGAAGTATTTATTTCCTTTATAGTGATTTTTAGATTCCATATTATCATATATAAGGTATATGTAAGAAAACATTACTGTAATTTAAAAAAAAAGAAAATTATACATATAAAACGTACTTCATTTAGAAATTGTCAAATAAGGATTTTTAGATATAGTGAAAATGAACAAGACTCTTTCCAACTGTAGGGGTCTCCCTAGTATGAAATGACATTACAGGAGTATGATCAATAATACCATTTAATGTCACTCTTACTTGATCCAAATACATATGATGATAGTGTTATTATTCCCTATAATATATGTGATTTTATATTCTGCAATATTTAAATGGGGATCCCCAACATGCAACTCATAGTACAAGGTAGGTTCTAAGCAAGGAGGGGGAGGTGATGGATATATAGGTTGTATATGATGGGTTTGTCACAAAATATCTATAAACATATACTGTATATATAATCTAATTAACATTTCTATTAACTAATCAAACTCTTAAATATAATTATTTATAGAATATAATAATATTTTTATTCTTCCTCCATCGAAGTAGTACTAGGATGACCAAAATCATCCATAATAATTACACCCAACTTATATCCTCTAACTATTTTGAGTGTTATTCTTTAAAACAATGTAGTTACAATATTGTGCATCCTACCCTCTTATTGAATAGTTATATTTTTTTTATTTGATAAAATGGAATGAGAAACAACATTCATGAAAAATAGAAATGGTTAAGCCCTAGGGATTAGTTTCTCTCACTAATATTAGAATCCCTTGGAAGAGTGTCCATACTAAAAAAATAATTGACCACTTAACTAGGTACTCCCTTGTTACACAAGGCTTAAGTCGAAAATTTACCTACTCTCCATGTGTTTCCAAACATCAAATCATGATCCATCGTCATTATGCCCTTTCTAATAAAGTAGACCATTTCCCCTGGAGGATTTATTTTACCTTATAACAACCCAAAAAGAACATTATATTCGGTTTGAACCTCCTCAAGTTTGATGATGTTTAATTTTCACAAATGTTGACCACTGGACATTGAACTTACCTCAACACCAATAGAACTTCCAGTACCATATAAGGTGATTAAACCTATAATAACAAAACATCTACTATCCCTGAGAATCCATCCACCTCTTACGGACCTTGTAACACATTATCCATACACATTTAGCTTTATCTTTGTTAAAGGAGGGATTACAATTGTACAAAAAACACCATTTATTCTTGGATTTTCATCTGCAGATAAAATAATTCATAAGATGAACTTCCTTAGAGAAGAAGAGGAATACCCACAAGGCTAAAGCGTACGTACATCGGCCAATAGAGATCTGATACAAAAGATGAAAAAATCATGGGAGTATGTTATTCGCTCTATATTTTTGTTACATAATTTCCAAATAACCTAACAAACATTAGAAAAAATCAATATCCTCCCCTTAGCCTCCTCATTGTTGAAATCGATCCACAGGAACTAGGCTGAAGGAAAATTCACCATGGAATCCTCACCTCCTATTGCGCCCGTGTAAGTTTCAATCAAGCTCCACATTATCTTGTCCATAACACTCTTGAAAAATAGGTTCTTAATTTATTCATAATATATAGAGCTGAAGAACCAGCACCACGAGTCAAGATCGATAGCTTTATTTTGAATGTTATCCTCTGTCAGTAATGCCCAGTTCTGCAACAATCATATAATAAAATCCATTTTTATCGGTATACTTTTTCACTAGAGAGTAGTTTAACATTCATAAGTTCCACTTATTACATACATACAACCCCATACCTCTATTACATTGAAATTACCAAACACTATAATAGATATAACACATATGTTTGATACATAAATGAACATAGTATTATCAAATATCATTGGATGATAATGATCTAGTGTCGCATGAATAAGAGACAAGAAATCAGTAGCTTATCTAAAAGAAATTTTTGGTGTGGGGAACCTATTTAATATCATGTTATTACTAGAAAAGTTGTCTTTCTAGAAGCTAATATGGACGCACCCCACCACCCACCTAACTTTATCCTCCAACACCACCAGAGGCTCAATTATGGTCCTTGATATCTTCTTAGGTTTTTTGCAATCAACATCCCACTCATTCCAACTTTCACTATATATGTATCTCATAAAATTCACCAAAATATAATTTCCATTAAAAAATTTCAAGTCCAGTTTGGCTTTTATAGGCTTCATGTTTTAAAAATGTCATAAATTATGATGCTTCAATCTTCAAATGGTCATTCCATTCTTATCCAACTCACACAATGGTTCCTTCCAGCATCATTCACATCCCATTTAAACCCAAAAAAATTACCAGAAATAAATGGATCCATTATGAGCCTCGATAATTGAAAACAAATTCATCACCATAGAGTAAAACACTCTGTTAATAAATGTAATGAATCCAAAAAAGGGGAGGAAAACATTATTCCAATTGTAGATACATTTATAAATTTTTTCAAATCAGGGATTTTATTTTTGAGGTATTCCTTTTTTTATTTTTGGACTCATGTTTATTCTTTAGTCTCTCCAATATTTGTTTGTGAAATGTAGGGATTTTGGGATTGACTGAAGGTGGCACACCATCAGTGAATGGTTAGGGAAAATAGTGAGCTCACCTCCAGGAAAATATGAAACCAAATTCCAATTGGATAGAGGAGACCACATGGTTGTTGTATGGTTTGAAAACCTATGTGGAATGACCATGCTAATTTTTTTCCTGGACAATGAGGGATACATAGTTTCCATATAGTTTGGTAAACCATATAGGCAAATCATGTGACCTATCCAGGTCATTAAATGTGGTATTTTACTCTTCTACAATATTT
Organism: Viscum album; assembly: GCA_963277665.1. Lineage (NCBI taxonomy): Eukaryota > Viridiplantae > Streptophyta > Magnoliopsida > Santalales > Viscaceae > Viscum > Viscum album. The sequence continues at coordinate 612,966,763 of OY728130.1, forward strand.
TTAATTTAACCCCAAATCACCATATTCTTTCCCCATTCATGTTTTATGACCTTAGGAGGATCCTACCTTTTTCCTCACAACTCACACATTCTTCCTTGGTAATTCTAAGGTGATTTCATCAAAATTAAGGATAAATATTCAATTTATTCTCATCATCTCTTCTTAATCTTCCTCTTTCTTCCATTTTCACTTGAGTTATTATTATTCCTTGGTCATTTTGATCTAGGTTTCATGTTTATTTGGGTTTTAATTAAGGATTTTTCTTAGATAGGATTTATCTTATGTGTTCGTGCATTTTAGAACGTTTTTTATGTTCATTCAGGTGGGAATTGTTGATACAACTTTATTTTTAGGTATTTTTCCCTTTGTACATGTCCTTTAAATTTAATAATCATAGGTTTCTTACTTTTTGTGCCATCCTTGGATTTTAAATATTGAAGTGTGTATATTTGAATATTTTTTTATGAGAAATGAAGTGTATTTATTTAATTGTTTTAGAGTATATGGAATTATTATGTTATGTTATGCACCCTATTGGTTTAATAAAATTCATTTTTAGATATCTCATGTGTGGTGGGATTTTTAAAATATTATTCAGATTTTTAAATGTTTTTGTGTAATGTAAACTGGTGTTTTGTGTTTCTGAAATGGTTTTCTAAGTGGTTTAGATTCGAACGTGGTGTTTATTTGGTTATATGAAAATGGATTTACATGTGATGATGGTATGTGGACTATTTGGAATTTTGATAAAAGTTCATTTTGTTTGAAAATGTGGTTAGAGTGATTAAATGGATTTTTTCAAAGGGATTTGAAATGAAAAATGGCGTGTTATCACGTTTTGGAAAGGTGGATTTGGTTCTTCAAAAAAGGGTTGTAGAGGTTTGTTTGTCCCTTTTGTGAAAATTATCATCTTGAAAACCCTCATTAGATAATAATCTAGCCTTGGCTATGTCAAATGTTGTGGTAGGACCACAATAAGTGAGTCCCCTGTGTTTGAATGGTGTAAATGCTATATATTGTTCCTTTGGGTGGCTTGGGGTGACTTGTTGTGTGAGTTTCTTATGTGTGACGTATGTGCATGTTTTTGCCATATTTTTTGGAATTTCTAGATCACCCCCACATTAGTCATGAAATGTGAAACAAACATAGCTAGAATATTTTTGATGAATGGTTATTTAACTATAATTGGATTTTACTCTGGCTGGTGGCCCATGATATGGATTATATTTTGTTTTTGTTTTAAGGGAATGTATCCCTCGTTTAGACTAGGTAGTGTGGGATCGACCCTATGGGTGAGAATAATGTCATGAGGTGAGGCATGAATTCATGATGAGTTAGATGTAATCATGTTCTATATAATCCACTGAGCTCCTAGGATCTCCCATGTTTTTTGACACTTATTTTTCTATGGAGGATGATAGAGATGATTTGTTAGTTGGTTATTATGGAATGATATGTTTCCATTTCCCTTGTTATGTGACCATCAGTTTTGTTTCCTCTCATGGTGTACTTATTTGTTAAATGTGATGAGTTAGATTTAAAAGGATTGTGGAAATTGTTTTGGAAATGTTTTATACTTCCTTTCATAATTTTAAATAAAAACTTCTGCTTTCTCTTTGAAAATTTTAAGGTATGATTTCTGGAAAATAATTTAGATTTGAATGAAAAAAGAACAATGGCCCATGTTTTTATTAAGTGAACATGTGTGAAAATACTAGTTTTGTACATTTTATTTCAAAACTGGGATTAATGTATCTTTTATTTAAAATAAATTCATTGCGATTAGATTTGTTCGGGAACACCTACTATGTTTTAATAATCACGCCTATAGTTATTTCTAGTTTCTAGATTGTGGGGGAGGTTCTTGATTGGATTTGATCAATGTGGGTGATGGTTGGTCTTGGTATCATATAGTAACGTCAGGGTCACATAGAGATGTTGTGGTATTTAGGTTGAGTTGGTCATTGTTGTACTGTATTTTTATATTTTTATTTTATGCATAAATGATGTTCAATTTGGTAACTGTATTTTACATGGGAACTATATTTTTCCACTATTTTTTATTTATATTGGGAAAATAGCTCCCTCAGTTGATCTGTTGATGCCTCGACACTAGGTTCCATCCCAAGAGGATTCTGAATGCCTCCAGGGCCTTGTCTCAGGCTGACTCAGGTGACTGGTCCAGGGTTGACTCAGGTTGGTTCACGAAAAAATTCTATCAGAGTAGATTAGTAATTTTGAGGACCACGATTTCAGAGTTCCCTTTATTATTTTGGACGTCAGGGTTTATAGAGTAGAACCGTAAGAACATGGGGTGTCGGTATGAGGGACTATCGGGCCAACACTTTTGATGTAAAACATTGGATTTCCATACAATGTCTGGTTTTGTCTGGTTTTCTAGTTTTTATTGGTTTTTTGATGTTTTGGATATGAAATTGGAGTTGTTCCATGGTACTGATGAACATATAGGTCCGGGAAATAAATCATGAGCCAGGGAAATGGTTCTAGAAGACATATAGTGTCAGTGGCATGATTGGAATATGTATTACAACAATATGGTCAAGTCACCCATTGACACTAGTTTACCCTTATGAGTTATTTTGTTTCTTTCTTGGTTTTAAAAATTGTTTTGAAGACCCTTTTCTTGAAATTGAAAAATCTATATTTTAAGTGGTAATGGTTTTTATTTTTGGAAGATGAACAATTTATTTTAGGATTATTTTGAAGAATTATTTAAAAAATAAATTTTTAGGAAAATATCATTTGGTAAAATGGTTATGGGTTTAATGATATTTGATATCGATAATCAAAACGTAGGGTTTATTGAAATATTTTGTTTGGAAAACCGAAACTTGTTATAAAGAGGGTTTTGGAAATCTTTTTTAAAGGAAAATACATTTTGTATTAAATGAGTTTCAATAAAATTACTTTTTATGGAATGATATTTTTTGAATTCATTTAAATGATTTTAATTATATGAATCAAGGTTTTGTATAGAATTAAGGGTACTTTTGAATTTTGAATTAAATCAAATAAATTGAAGTTTAGAGTTTGAAAAAGGTTTTTTATTTAGTGGTAAGTGATCTTTTGAAAATGTTTTGTGAAAGACGATGTGTGAAGTAAATTGAGAATGTGAAAACATTGGTTGAATGTTTTGTTTTGGAGAGTGAAAGAGTTTTTTTTTAACTTTGGAATTCTTATGAGAACTCATATGCATGTATGTGTGTTTGAGATAGACGATTGATGGAATGAGTTGATGGGTGCCTTGTTTTGCATGAGAATATGAATTTGTTAGGCTCCACAGAATACCATTAGTGAGTATGAAAATCAACAAGTTTGTTTTTTTTACTTTCCAAAATTTTTTTCGAGAGAAATAAATTGTGATTATTTTAGAATCCATGCCTATGTGGTTCATTTTATTGGGAATTTGGAATATCATTTAAGTGGGGTTTTTAGTTTGAGTTCTTGATGGTGAGTTGATTTTCATATTGAGTTCTTGTTTCTTCTATTTCTCAGTGTATGCCCCCACTAAAGATTAGATGGATATTTGAGGTGAATCTTTGGGTAGTTCACCATTATAAGAACCTCAATTTGATCAACCTATAGAATTCCCTACTCAGTTTTGAAAGTTTAACCCTCTTATATTTTACAGTGGACCAGACCCTCTTGAAGTGGAAGATTAGATACATAAAATTGAGAGAGAGTTCAATATCCACGAGTTACCTGATTTGTTAAAGGATAAGTTCACTAACTTTATGATTGAAGGTCTAACCTATAAGTGGTTAAAGTCGGTATCTTAAAAAAAAGCCTCAGGAAAATCTTACCTAGGAGTTATTTGAGGCTTCATTCATCGAAAGTATTTCTCTAAGGTAGTGAAGTTAAAGATAGGGATGTAGATATCATTTCTATAGAAAGGTGATGGATCAATGCTAGTGTTATTTTGATGTTTTTTTGGATCTAGTTCCTTATATTCTAGCTATAGGGCATGAGATGCTTCCATAAATTAAGGATCTATCCATAGGCCCTATAGTGGAGCTCTTCACTGAGTCATGAGTCACTATGGATGTGGATGACTATGTTCAAGATTTTTTATACATTGCTAGTATGTGGATATTGTAAGTTTCTTTGTTGTAGAGTATTTTTCGTGAAAGGTCCCATTTTTTAAAAAAGGTTTATAGGCCTCATTTTATCATTGTGGTACGTGTGGTTTGAAAGTTACTATTTGTATTTAAGAAGGTGTGGTTTCCTTTTTTTCATAAAATTTCTATGTTTGTTACTTTTATGATGCATATATCTCATTTGTGACCCTTCTGTGGTTATCCCTTGTGAGTGTATTTTGGTTTAATTTTTCCTTGATGTTGAGACAGTTGTGACTTGTGGAGGTGATGATTTGTTGATTGGTTTTCCACTTCGTTGGGGGTTTCATTTTTCAAGGTTCCCCCCTTGTGGTGGGAGTGTTCGTCTGTGTGGGGAGTTTTCATGTTGGTTTAAGTCGATCTATTCTTAATTGTGGGGAGACCAACTACACATCATGTTGTGGTTTTTTTATTGGAGTTGGTTGGTGGTAATTTTTTTCTAATGGTTGGGAGTCCATTTTGGCCTCCCATGTTGGTATTATGGTATAGTCACTAGTCTATATTGGAAATGGGTAGTTTTTCATAGGGTTGTTGGTTCAGAGTCTTTCTTTCATAGTGAACATTGGTTTGTTATGAGTATGCCAACAGCCCTGCTCAAAATATGGTTGTGGAAGATTTGGATTGAGTTTTCTATCATTTTTTGAGAAGTGGGTTGGATTTTTTTTGGGTGGGAGTGAAAGTTTAATCTTGGTGTTAGTCCAGGTGATTTTCAGGTTGGGGATTGAGATCATGATAATGTATAAAATTTTTTATTTAATAGATCAACTGGATATGTTGTGGAATTTTGGGGGTATGAGGACTAATGTTGGGAAAACTTCCCATATCAGTAATTTTATTTTGAGGTATTTATTTGGTTATTTTTGGTATTGGTTGAATTATTTAGTTTCTCTGGGAGTTTTGTGTGAAATACGGGGATTTCAATATTGACAGTAGGTGGAACACAGTTGCAACATGGTCATGGAAAACCATGTTCCATCCTCTATGAAACCATGCAACAGAATTAGATTTTTTTAGGTGAGACCACATTGTTATTTTATAGATTGTAATGTCACGTCCAGTACAGCATGTTCCTCATGGATAGTGAGGTACACACGATTTCCGTACAGTTTGGAAAATTGTGTGGGAAAATTGTGCGGCCTGTCAAGGTCATTAAATGTGTGATTTTACTCTTCTACCCTCTTCGGGATTTAACCCTAAATCACACTATTATTCCATTATTGTATTCATATAACAGTAGGAGGATCCACCCTTCTTCCACATGCTTCCCACCATATTCCAAGGTAATTTTGATGTGATTATAAGGTGATTTATTCAAGAGTTAAGGATAAATCGTCTAGGTATTCTCCTTTATTCATCTTCCTCTTCCTTCTTCATCCATTTTATCTTGAGTTATTCTTCTTCCATGGTCTTATGAATTTTGGTATCATATTTATTTGGAATTTAATTAGGTTTTCTTCTTGGTTAGGGTTTCTCTTGTGTTTTCATACCTCTTGGATCCTTTGCGAGGTTGTTTCAGGTGGGTGTTGTTGAAGTTTCATAAGTTTAAGGGTGGTTTCCATTTTCACTTGTCCTTTAGATTTAAGAATGGTTTGTTTTCAATTTTTCACACCATCCTTGGTTATTAAATAGTTATGTATGATTATTAGAATATTTTGTTTGGGGAGATGTGAAGTGGATTTATTAATTATTTGGAATTATATGATATTTTTGTTATGTTATTCCCACTAAGTATTTGAGAAATTTACCAGTTATATTTATCAAGTAGTTTTTTATTTTTAAAGAATGGATTGGAATTGTAAATGTTTTTGTGGAATATAAAATGGTGTTTTGGATTTATGAAATGGATTTCTATGTGGTTTGGATCTAAAAGTGGTGTGTGTTTGGTTCTTTGAAAATGGTTTGAAATGTGATGATGGTGTGTGTGGCCCATTTGTAATTTTGATGCAGGTGGCCTTGCATTAAAAATGTGGTGTCAATGATTAAATAGAATTTTATAAAAAGTTCTGAAATTAATAATGGTGTGTTTTCACATTTTTGGAAATGTGAATTTTGTTCATTTAAAAAGGTTTTTTTCATAAATGTTTCTTGACTCCCATTTGATACTATTGTGAAAATAATCATCTTGAAAACCCTTCTTGAATAATCATATATCCTTGGTTATGTTGCATGTTTTGGGAGGTCTATTCTAAGAGAATATTTTATGGTCAAATTTTTTAAAGGAATTATATTGTTCTATGGGGTGGCTTAGGGGTGACTTATTGTGTGAGTTGCTTATGTATGATGTATGTGCATGTGATTGGTGGCTTGTTTGAAATTGTTGGATCACCCCAACTATATTATTAACATGGTAACTTGGAATAACTAGTGGATATTTGGTGAATAGTTCCTCCACTAACTTAGCATTTCATACTGTATAGTAGCCCATGGAAAGGGTTATGTTTTTTTGTTGCCATGTGAAAATTCCCCTCGGTCATACAAGGCAGGGTGAGATTAATCATGTGGGAAAGAATGATGTCATCTGGTGAGGCATACCTTCAGGATGAGTCAGATGTAAGTATGTTCTAGACTATACACAAAGCTCCTAGAATCACCCATTTTCTTCGGCACATAGTTTTCTGCTATAGATGAATTAGATTCTTCATTGGTTGGTTATTCTTATGTGTTATATTCCCATTAACATTGTTGTGTGATCATTGTTATTGTTTCCTATCACGGTGCACTAATTTTTTAAAAGTGATCTATTGGATTTTTAAGGTTTAGGGAAAATGTTTTGGAATTTTTTTATACTTATTTTCCCACTATTTAAATAAAAACATCATATTTATCATTGAAAATGTTAATTTATGGTTCTTAGAAAAAAATTAGTATTTCAATGGAACAAGGGTAATGCACTGTGTCTTGTTTTAAATAAAAAATTTATGAAAACCCTAGTTTTATACATTGTATTTCCAACGTGGAATTGATTTATGTTTTATTTAAAGGAAATTTATTAGGATTTTATATTTTTCAAGCATTCCTACTGAGATTTAATACTCATGACTATAGTTATTTTTTGTTTTTAGCTTTTGGTGTAGGTTCCAGCTAGTATTCAATCATTGTGGATAATGGTTTGTCTTGGTATCAGAGAGTGATGTTGGGGTCACATGGAGATGTTGTGGTCATCATGTTCAATTTGGATTTTTGTTCAGTTTTGTTGTGTTTTTAGTTTATGTATATATGATGTTTATTTGGGTATTTTTATTTGTCTTTGGATTATCTTTTTGTTTGCACTTTTTTATTTATTTATATTTGGAAAAACATCCCCTCGGTTACTCTATTGATGCCCCTACAGTAGTTGCGAGCCTAGGAGGATCGAGAATGCCTTCCCAGCCTTGTCTCGGGGTGAATCAGGTGATCTCTTTGGGGTTTACTCAGGTTGGTTGGTGATAAATATTTTTCCAAAGGTCCCCAAACACAGTCTTCTTGATTCCCCTATTTGAAATGGGATCACCCAAGTTGATCAGATGAATATTCCTCTCATGCATTCCCATTCTATTTTGGATGTCTATAGATTTTTGAGATGAACACTTGTTGGAGATATAGAGATAGATTTTCCAGAAACTCCTCGTATCTCTACTTTTTCACGATATTCATCCATCATTAACTTCCATAAATTTATATATTTCCTTCTTCCATTTATGAAAATTATAATTCTTTCTGTGAACATCATATGTGAAGTTATATTATCCCCCACCTTATTCCTATACGGGCTAAAGGACCGATCCACCAAACATCGATTTAGGTTTCCCTGGATTTTTCCCAGTATACTATTTCAATTTACAACATTTTTTCAACTAAAATTGTATTCTTATCATTGAGTGATACAAAACCCCCATCCTACAAATCATGTTTCAACCACAATTCTAATATTTCAATATCCTCTTGAATTTCCTCAATAGATTTTTCACCATCGATTTTGCTCCTTTTCTATTCCTTTAGATCCTTCCTCAGCCTCTTAGTCACCCAGCTAAACCATTCCATAGGATCCCATCCATCTTTTGGAACCAAGAATCATGGATCGTCTTCATGAACCCATTAACTCTCGACCAACTATAAGGGTAAATGAGGCGTTGTGGACCTCTTTTCTCACTCTTAATATTAACCCCCAGAGAAGTGTGGTCCGATAGAGATCTAGGAAGGTGGAAAACAAACATGTGCGGAAATAAATCCATTAATTTTATATTATCGAGACAATGATCCATCCAAATCTATATGCATCTATCACCCCTCTTGTTATTACACTATGTGAAGTGACTTCCTGTGAATTCCAAATCAACCAATCCACTAAAGGACATGAACGATTGAAATTACTACATAAAAAGGATGAAAAGGGATTCTGAAAATGGAATATGTAAATGTAATATTACTTTAAAAAATTAATGAAAAATATATTTGTCAAAGATAATAAATGTTTTTTAAAATCTTATCATCTACATAATTTGATTGATCAACAAGGTACTATAAAAATTTTTTCTTTATCACCCTCTATTTTCATGAAGAGTGGGGGGGGGATAATTAGGACTAAATTAAACCTCTTTAGATTCACCAATTTATTTAAATATAAATTAGTTAAATTTTTTTTCAGTCACTCCTATAGTGAAGGATACCCGCAACATGAAAAGTATGAATGCCAATGAGCCTGTACCCTAGTGGCACAAGCTCCTGCTTGGCATCCAAAAGACCCAGGATCAAATCTGGGCAGAAAATAATTTTCGGGTACTGTAACAACACTGTAGCAGGGCACTATAGCAGGGGAGACACTATAGTGGTGGAGGCACTGCAGCAGGAATGTAGCGGCGGTGCTACTATAGCAGGTACTGTAGCAACCCGGGTACTGTAGTAGTACTATTCATCGAGGGGCTCTTTGAGCCAAAAAAATGGCTTTCAAGCCTAGAATTCAGGCCATTTGGCCTTAGGCCTTCGGGCTATGTAATGGGTCTTCCTCTACCTAGTCTAAATAGGTCTTTGCTTTAAATAATAAAATGAGGCTTCGACCCCAAACATTAAAAAACTGAAAAGTATGAAGCTATATATTCTTCAACGGGATCTATAGGTGAGATATCATATACTATTTTTTCTTAAGAATAAATGAATTATTCCTTAATTTTTAAAAAAATAGTTATAAAAAATAGATTTTATAAATAATAATTATAAAAGACTTCCACATACTGGCTGGAAACAAATTTCACTGATGTATCTACATTTAAAAACGATTGTTTGAGGCTTGTATTTTCATTATTCTTCTTCCCAAAAATAAAATTTGGATTAAAATTTAATGTAATTTGCATAAAATACATCAATATCTTCTTAACTAGCTTCATATTGGAAAATTTTAAGTTAAACTATGATTCAATAGATGGAATTTTAGTCATATGAAATTTAAAAAATTTGAGACATTAAAAGAAAAATAAATTAGTTAAAATCCCACAATTGATCCCTCATCTCTCGGTCAATGCTTCATTAATCAGAATATAGTATACTTACCTTAACTCGACATGGTATGCCCGTAATAATCATAAATTTCTTCACATATCGGAAAAATGATTATTATGATCATTGAATTCAATTAGTACACTATTATACTTCCCAAAAACAATTGAAATTTTTGTTAAATGTGTACTTGGCGGTCTAGGGTTTCTTTTATACCGCCGCTCCCTTATCCTTGCATCGTTCCAATCCCTACCTCTATTTGGATTCACGCGACCCCGCAGCTAACCGCTCCCTCCTGGTGCACCGTCTGACCCTGCGTCTCCCTCCCCAAGTGCCATTATCCCCAACGACGACGACAAATCCCTCACGGATCCTTCTACTATAAGGTCACTTCCATCGATGGCTCGAGCATCGGCCTTCGACCTGGTTGTGTTAGCATGTGAAGCATCCTGGAGGAAGTGGATTCACCCCCCCCCCCCCCCCCCCACCGGTGATTCGTCCTATTCTCTCTCGACAGAAACAAAAGAGGCAACCCAAGACAACATTGCGGTTCCCTATGCAGCACACCCATCTCACACGAACTAAGCATTCTTTTAGTCCAAATCTGGCCCCTCGTGTAGACTCGACATTTTTGGTTCTGGTGGATTTGGTGAAGTCCGAACTTTTTTAGGTTCTCTTTTTTCTAGTTTTATCATCCATTGAATCTCTACAGTATCATGGTTCCTCGTTTCAGATCTCTATCGATGAATCCCCCACTATCAGTCATCCTCCTTCAAAGGCTCGGGTGCAAATTTTCTTCTAGCTCACTTTGTTTTTTGTGCTTCGTGTTCGTGTTTTTTAGGTTGGTCTTTTTGATGTATGCAATGGTGGATCCCCATGGCCACATTCCATCATTTTTTTGTTTGGTTACCGCATAAACAAAAATTTATTTTTGAAAATAAAAAATGTTTGGTGTAATTTCAGTATATTTAGTATATTTATATGAAAATACACACATAAATTGGTAGTTGTTCATATTCCTCCTTTTAAAACAATTTAATCGATGTATACTAATTTAATGAAATTCTATATTCTAGTAGAATATATAATTAAAATCTAATAAGTATTTTATTATTCAAAATAAAACAAAATTCAGTATATTTCTATTTTATTCAAATGAATAAGAATTTACCCATAAATTATGAATACAAAGAAATTATAGAGTAAAAAAAATGATGTTAGGATTCTTCAATAAAAAAAATGTTTACTAGAAAATGATGAATATACAAATTGATAAAAAAATGGATGAATTTATTAACATCCATAGATTTAAATATTAAATTTAGTTAAATAAATTTTTGGTAAATGATTATGTTTAAGTAAAACTTGTTAATTTTTTTTTAATTTGGACATTATTGGAGTTTTTCCCACACCCCTTCAACATTAGCATTTCATATAGCATGGGGCATGTCTACATTATAATCATTGTTATTCTTGGGTAATTGTGTAACAAATAAAGGAATATCACTTAAATACTCAATATTATTAACATTATCACCACCCAAATTAAAAATGTTCACCCTGTAAAAAGAAATACCCTTGAACTTTTTATTTATAAACAATATAAAATATCTAGTATGCATGAATCTCTATAATAAATGGTTCTTATTTCCATCTAAATCTTTTCAAATTACCAATTTCGATTCCAAAATCATCGTGCTTCACACCACTGTAACTATATTATCAATTACACGTATACACTGGTACTCAAAATTTAATTTAATCAATTTTCCATATATCACCAAAAACCAAAAAAATGACATTAACACAAAAATTAGGTTTTATCTTTTTCACTTGAAAAAAGCATTCCTTCTGTGACAACCATTATTCCAATATTTTTGTCTATATCCTTATTATCCTGATTTTTTTGAGTAAAATTTATAACCATTAATTTCAAAACTAGATCATGTGATTACATTATTCCATGATCTCCCAACTAACCATTTTATAGTTTCTGATGAAGATGGGTCATTACAGACATTCACCTTTAATTGTGAAAGAAATTACTTTTTATATTCAATAATCATCCGATTTTCATTTCATTTTTATATATTGTACCTTCAATTCAGAAATATGTGATTACATATATGGTTGAACTTCACCAGTGGTGTTCAAAATGCATAAATGTGCCTATTTTATTTTATCATATTCAAATAAATTTAAATTTATGATTTGAATCCCCTTATCTGCATCATTGATTTATAGTTGGTTTTTTTCCCAAAGGCCATCATGATACATTTCATACATGTAGTTTATACAATATCCAATTACCTCCTCAGATATATATTTTTAATTAATATTTTCATTTGATCAACTTGAATTTTTAATGCATCTGTTTATAATTTTCATATATCATCCAAAAGGATAAAACAAAAATCAATATATAGGCCCACATAACTTTATATCTCACACTAAATGAATCATTGGATGTACTATTATGTCAAAGAATGATGGTATAAAGTGAATCTCCAATTGAAAATGTGTATGAAAAACATAATTATCCAAAATATTTAACATCCCAGATCCTCAACCTCTATAAAAGTGGAATGATAAAAAGTAACATAAATTATTGATAGTTTTTATGATTGGAGTTAGAAGCATGCCATGAAGTGAAACTGGTGGTAGCTATTTCATATGAACACGAAAATCATGAGATTTAATTCATAATAAATTCAAATTCCTTAGTGACATTAAATTTTTAACATTTACAGATTATGCATTGGGTATGTTAACAATAGAAAAAATTGGCAAATGTTCATTTTTTTCAAACATGGGAATTGTGTGATAAGTCCAAGGTACATATTATTTTAATCTTACATTGAAATATAATTATCTCTCTCTATATATATTCCCACATATATTGAGTTAATATTTTTCCCATACATCTATATCATTTCCTTTTATATCCATAAATGTGTCGATCGGAGTGTCAAAAATTATTTTCTCAACATTTTTATCATTAATGTTATTTTTTAACAAAAAAATTATAAATAAGAATTATAAAAAAGATTTATTTTTTTCTTCCTTTAATTATTTGATAACAAGAATATCATATCTTCCCAAATGTAATGTTTATTTTTTTCACATTAGAGTAATATTGATCAGTCCACAAGGATTGTGGGTGAAAATCAAAACTCATATAAACCATTAGATGTTTTTTCTAGTCATAAATAAGGTTGAATAATTAATAAAAATCATTAATGAAAGATATACATTGTGTTTGTCCCATTTTTCAATTGGTTATATGATGTATTTTTTTAAAAAAATAGATCAAATTTATCACCTTTAGCAATATATCTCGATAAATTTCCACATGTGGAAGTTAATTTATAGTTAAAATTAACATAATATAGAGAATGAAATGATATTTTTTTATGTATAAAACACTTTAACACTTTCCTCCCATAATAATTTCAAATAATCAATGCATGGTGAAAAGTAAACATCCATATAACTTCCAGCTTGTTTCAGTCTAAAAATCAACAAAATCATCATAACAAATTTTTTCATCACATATATATATATATATTTATAGGCTCTAAAATAACAACATAATTGGTCAAGAAATATATTATATATCTAGGCTCCAATATAGATTTATTCCATTTGTGAATTTTCCTATTATAATATTTTTTTACTTCATTTATTAAATTATTAAATTGTTTTTCAAATCACATCAATTGTGGTGAGTCTAAAGGGTGATGTGGGCTTCCATTAGAGATTCACTCATCTGAATTCTATATCAACATCATTTCATTATTTTAATTTGTAAATAAATTATTTATATGTGGAATTATGGGAAGGTAGAAGATTTCATTAGTATGAGGTCTGGTTCGTGTCCCTGTGGAGGAATCATAGTTGGGTCTGACATAAATATGCCATAAAAACGTACAAGAATATGATGGATGAATTTTTATTATACCATATAGTATTATATAATTAATTCTTATGGTATGATTTATTTGTGTACTGGATATATCATTTCTTATTATATATGATATTGTATGACTTTCCACTACTTTATCATTGATATAAATTGTTAATGATTAACATTTGAATCCTCCTAAAGTGGATATCATTAATAAAATGATTTATATGACGAAAGGGTTGGATATCACATGGGTGAGAATTATAGTTCATGTAACAACATCCATTAACTCATAATAGATAAGTAAATGCATGTTCACTTGAGAAGTGTCCTCAAGGGCCTATATAAAGGAATTCATCGTGAGATAGTGGATGGGTGAAATTTCCCACTCTTTAATCAAGAATCACATTCTAGAATCCATTCACCTTATCCTCTCTTTACACATTAATAAACTAGAATATCGATAGAGAGAGATAGAGAGAACGATCATACGCAATCCTTGGGTTATTCATTATAGCCTCTACATACACTACTTCATTGGTCTACCTATTTGGTGATCATCACCAAGAATTAATGAACATTTTCTTGGATATGTTTTATGGGGAATTGTTAAGATTTATAGGTTTATTTATAATAAAATTACATGTATTTTCGTTACATGTTTGGAGATCGTAGTTATTGGTTTATTTTCTACTTCTAATAAACTGTATATGTGTTAAACAATCATATAAAAAACTGTAGAGTTTTTATTGGAAAACCATGTCATGTGGTTCTTGAAACTATATTATAAAATAGAGTTTCAAAATATAATGTAAAAATAGAATACCATATACTCATGTAGGAAAAAAATTGATATCAAAATGTAATATATAAATAGATACAATGTAGGCCTCATTCACTGAATGATCTTTGCATGAGATAATAGTACCTAGGTTACTATTATACATGATTAATGTTGCATGAGATCAGTTTCACTCATACATGAAAGGTTATTTCCCCTTACATGTTTTATAGTGTGGTTAATATGGAATAACACAAAAATTATTCCTATCTGGAAATCATATTAATGATATATTGGAACTATATTATTCGTGAGTGGGCATAAGACACATAAGAATAAATTAGTATTAATCAGATATGAGATATTTTTAATGTTACATGAGACTTGGGTTTACTCTCATTTGATAATCTATTATATGTCATGCACTTAGCTATTCTTAAGTTGTGATGTTTTAATCATATTTAGGTGAATGATTATTCCTATTTAGTTCATGATGAATCTTATACAATCCCACTCTACAAAATATTAATGTTTCATAGGTTTTATTTCATAAGTTTTTGCTATGTAAAAATAGACAATCCCTCCCAGTGTTTTATTACAACTTCACTCGCCCTACGTTAGTTAATATTATGTAGATATGGTTAATCCAAAAAAATGGTTCATAAGGGAAATATAAATTTTCATGAAGTTTCAATTATTAATTAACACAAATAATTTATAAATTATGAAAAATTTAAGCATGATATTTAACTTTTTTAAATTTTTTTATAAATTAATGAATTATAAAATTTTTCTGAAACATTTATTAAATATTCCACATTATTAAATATTTATATTGAAATTATTTTTTCAAAAATTATATGTATGGTTTAAGAATTTATATAAAAATCATTTATATTGAAATTATTTATAAAAAATTTATACTATTTATAAATTAAAAAATACGGATTCATATAAAAGTCTTGAGATTTAAATTATGAAATATTCATAATATATAACATAAATTTCTCAAAATAAAGGCTCTGTTTCAGAACAAATTTCAACCCCATCAAAAGTATTTTTGATGATTTGATTTATCTGATGTTTAAAAAATGTGAAATATATGATAATATGAATCTTGTAAATAGTCATATGATAGAATTGAAATATAAAATGATTATATATCATGTAATAACATATATTTAGATCAAATTTCACTTAATATAATAATATAAATGGGTTCAAATTTGTATTTAATATAATTTTTTTATATTCCCAATTATAGAATTCCAATAATGAATTTATAATTTAAAGAATTTTTATAATTGTCATTAATTACGAATTATTCATAACTATTTATCTCATGATTAAATATATGAATGTTTCATTTACTTAAAAATTATTCCTTGATTTATTTAAATATATATTTTTTATATTATTATTTGTTATTTATGCTTTATTTTGGAGTTGTTAAACTACTTTTATAGATTATCATACATGTATCTGTGGAGTTATATGCAAGGTATGATAGTGGATTTATTTTTCATGAAACTTAACATTGTATTTAATTGTGTTATAGGCTTGAATACAAAATTTTATCCTGATTTATAAAAAAAATTTGTTATAATTATGATGTAATTTAAGTCTCTAAAGAGTATATTATCCCTTGGTAGAAGGAACTTACAATAGACTTCTCACAGGCCTAGAGTTCTATCAATTGTCTAGAAAATTGAGGGTTGACTATCTTTAGATCTAGACTTACTCATGTGGGGGTTATTGATTTCATAAAATTCAAAACCATTACATGAAATGGTTTTATTTAACTTATGTATTGGATAGATTTTGATGTGTATAAATGTTGCTACATTTTGATGTGGGTTACTAACACGAGCTGTGAGTTGGGTAAAGATCTACACATCAACACAATACGAACATATTGATTTTGT
Source organism: Viscum album (assembly GCA_963277665.1). Classification (NCBI taxonomy): domain Eukaryota; kingdom Viridiplantae; phylum Streptophyta; class Magnoliopsida; order Santalales; family Viscaceae; genus Viscum; species Viscum album. The sequence goes on from OY728130.1 coordinate 612,982,981, forward strand.
GGAAGGAATATGATTCCAAAAATAAATCATTAGAATTATACATACATGTAAAGGGAATACATGAGATAATATGGTGAGATTTAAAATAAACATTAATGATACGAAGTATTAAATTCCATCCAAATAAAACACATGTCAAGACCCTAATCATTAAAATAGGTAGTTTCTCCAAAATAATGGTAACCATGGATTATCTTATGCAATGAAAAATGGAAGTTGATATCCCTTAGATCTAGGTAACCAAATATCACTATGATATTTAGTTTACATGTAGCTCAGAAACAATATGTGTTAGTATACTAGATGAATAGAGTTATTTTTATCCATATAAATTATTTGATAAATTATTATCCACTCAAATATACAAGAGTATTATATGATTTTATATGGATTATTCCCTACCTAAATAACCAAGTGATGAGATATGTACTAAAACAGAGTAATTATCTAGTAAAAAACTGCTCTTGACCCACTAATATATATAATGAGTTCAAAAAAACATCATCATTTTAGTAGGACCATAAAATGAAATAAATTAATAAATGTATGTAAAATAGGGTACTCATATTAACAAGGATTATATTATAGATAAATGGAATTATCAATCTTATTATTATTTTTGTGATATATGAGAGAAATCCCTCCCACTTGAACATTTAATACCTTCTATACTAGTCTCTAATCAGGGGTGTAATTGATGTTAATCTCATGGTTTACTCTCATCTTCATGACATCTACAAGAGGGGTTCCCAATTATTTTGTGTCATATCCCTACTAAGACTTAAAATAATTATGAGAGTGAATCATAATAACCACCTTCAATATTCCCTAACCATCAACTAGAACAGAGTGTATAAAACATAAAAGTGGGAAACACTAATATCATATATCCTAAGAACCTATTAAGGAATACCCCAAAAAATATATTGTACAAAAGAAATAATAATTCCCAAAAGAAACCAAAATTCATGAAATGTCATGCAATAAAAGTATCTAAGGTAAAATTCCAAAATAATCTCACAGGAGATTTCTCTGAAAGAAACCCCAAGATCTAAGCTTTTATAATCCAAATCAGCCACCAAAGACCTCCGGAGAAACTATAAAATAGATATATATATATATATAGGTATGAGAAAAAATCATACTCAGTTAGATCCTCCCCAAGACCACTTATGAAAATGTGAAAGAACTATAGTGTTTCTTCTTTAAATAAATAATAGAACTAAATTCAACCAATTAGTTTAACTACTGCCCAGTCTCACTATGAACTACTACCAAAATATCATATCCCACTATAATAAAATAAAAAACATATATATCATTATGGTGCCTCAGAACCACTTCCCCACTTGTTTCTCTCTCTCACACCCCAAAGAAAAATTTCTTGTGATTTCATCCCTTTTATATCAATCAGTCACTTAATGATTATGAATACATCGAGGCACAACTGATGTGGGTCAGACCATATCCATACATATCCTAAACTCCCACACAGTCTAGAATCTATTCATTGAATCATTCTAAATACTCACTTCATAATCTATGTGGGCCAGAACACAACCCTACATATTCCAACCTCCCATAGGTTTCAAAATATCATATTGTAATTAATTCATAATCACAATCTGTATCAGTTATAATAGGGTGTCATGATCATGATAGACATAAACCATGAAACTCCCCCTTCCATGCATGACCCTCCACTTTTCCAATACCACAATCCCATCATGCACCATGCCTGGAAGGGAGAGAAGGGATGAAGGTGTATTCTGCCAACCGTTCTCTTGTAATCATGAATATTTGGGGAAAAAACCCAGAACCTAAAAAATTTGGGCATTGGAAGGGTTATCTGACTCAGGTGTGGTGTGTATAAAATAATAAGATAATATAATTATAATAAGGGCCAAAACAAACATGATATAGTAGGTTCACACAAAAACATCCAAGTAACATCCAACAAACATCATCATACATCCCAAACCTTTCCCAAATTACAGTAACTACAAAACCCCATCAACCATCCAACTTTCTCATACTAAACAATCAAAACCATTATTCCAGTCATATATTTTTCTCTATAATATACTAATCCATATTTAAAATTTTCGAACCATTTTATGTTTACTATTATTTTCCATTCCACATTTTATGAAATATAATTTCAAACTATTTACTATATTTATAGCATATAATTATCTAATAACTTCATGAATCCTTATTACAATTATAACCATAGTTTATTTAGGTTTATCCCTTACCAATTTCCATTTTCCTTATCAACATATTATTTCATTATTATCTAGAAACTATAAAACTATTTAAAAAATATTCACTAACCACCACAAATATAGTATACATCACTCGCCTTACAGTGCATAGAAATCAACTTTATATACTTATAGACAACCATATATCAACAACCACCACCACTACCATAAAATGTTTTATTTCCATGAAAACCAACCAAATCTTTGATTCCCAAGACATAACACAAAATAAATATCCATAATAATTACAATGAAACATCCCCTATGATCTCCATACAATCTACAATAACAATAAAAAACAACCAACCCCAATCCTAGTATCTAAACTCATTGAATATTCCATTTCTTTTCATTATAAATATGACTTCAATAGTAGATACCTCATAATTTGTTTAATTAGAATAATTCTATTGTTATCCTTTTAAAAAATGATGTTGTAACCCTAATTTCATAGTATAAAACAAAATCAGAGCATCAATTATAATTTCAACAATAAAAAAATCAAGAATCAATCACATGAGAAATATCATGGGAACAATAAAACACATGTGAAACATCCCATTACAATAAATTTCTTCTAATTAAATTTATTATCTAATTATATACAATATATACCATCTAAATAAACAATGAAAATGAATATTAATTCAAAACTTAATAAAATAATAAATTTATATATCAAATACCCTAGCTAAACATCTGTCCTAAAAGATGCATTGAAAAATTAGGATGAGGAAGAGATGACTATGAGACCAACCTTACATGATAGAACCCCCAATTAACCTATATCAAATCATCACCTAAACAAAATCATAGACTCAAAATAATCTAAATATATTTGGAATGGCTACTGATAATTCCAAAGGAAAAATAGGGAGGAATTATAAAAAAGAAGGGAACTCACTATGGATAAGTAACAATTAATTAACTGATGTTATGGATCAAATCCCAGAATAAAGGGGTTGAAATTTCTCATAAAAACACACTTGAGTCACATAAGGGTTGAGATAATTATTAGTGAAAATGGAATTTTTTAGAGCCTTACATTTTATACCAACTATAGAAAAATAAAAAAACATGGTGCAAGTGAATAATTCATTCCATAATGGGAAAAAAGATCTTCCCTAAAAAATCCCTCAGTATATCCTATATAAAAAATACATCATCATCCAGATCTAATAAAACAAAGGGATTATAATGGATCAAGGATAATAACCCCACTACAAAACATGAAATCCACTTTTCCTTTATCAATGGAAAACCAAAGCCATAATTAATCCAATGTAAAATGACACAAGTTCCCTATAAATAGAAGAATTATTGAGTTTAACCTTCCTATATTCTATACCATAGTGGATAAAACTAAAAAAAAAATTCATTACATAGATATTAAAAAGAATCATCAAATTAATTACCATAATATTTCATAAATAGAAGGCTATAATGACACCTAAAAATGTAGCACTACCAAAATTATACGTTTTGGGCCCTGCATTTCAACCATAAATACCACACCCCCTCTAGTCCTACAAATATTCTACTCATGGAATAAATTTTATGACCCAAAATTTATATATATATATATATATATATCACATTATAGTTGTTGAATATTAATTACATAACAAAATGACCCAGAATGGAATCATTTAGGTCAAGTACCATAGGATTATTGGTTACATAAAAAACTGGATCAAAGGTTAACTAAATAGTCTCCCACAACAAGAACCTTTATTGGAAATATCATACATAATACCTTTATTTATAACCATGGCAATTGAAGTATGTGTAATGGTGAGATCAGATGCTCAAAAAGGGTAAATAAGGGAGATGTAAAAATAACATGATTATAAGGGTATGACAACATGAGAATAACATTTGAAAACCAAACCATGTATATCATTGATCATAAACATGATTTGTGACATAAATATTGGCAATTCATAAGACGTGAATCATAATAGAATCAAAGAGAATGAGATACATGATAACAAAATTGGAATAATTCCAAATTTTTTCCATACACAAAAGAATATGAAATCTTATGTCAAGGCTACCCAACAAGATATTAAGAACATGTTATTCTTGATATTAAAACCCGTAAACCTACTTTGGTATTGGGATATCATCTCATGTACCATCATTCGGGATTGGGATAACATCTTATATACCCATTCAGGTCATGGATCATTAATAATCACCCAATGAATTGGGGGGTTATATAGGTCCCATCCTTTACATAATATATGAATTTTTATTCTATAAGATCATAAAAAATTCATCAAATCATAATTCATGAAAATGAAATAGGTTTCATAAACATTTTATCGTAGCATAACCCATGAGGGAAAATTGTTTTGTGACCAGTTTTCACCATTATCATGATACATCTAGATAAATAATATGGCTTATATAATATAATAATATCCCAAAAAAATTAAGTAATATTAGAGGATGTCAAATTAGATGTAAATTATTTTAAATGATAACTTAGAGGATTTCTTGAGGAAAATACCCTTTCTAAGTTGAAATAAATTCTTTAAAGTATATAAATTTCTAAATTATTAAATACAATATTTTATTTCAAAATAACCATTGAAACTTGTAAAGTGTGTTTTAAATAATTTATTGGTAATGATTGTTGAAAATAGTTTTCATTTCCTACACATTAAAATAAATATTCATTTCAATATTTTTTGGTAAAAGTGAATAGTACATCACTAATAAAGAAAAAACAAGATTCATCTATAACCATTTTTAAAAATCTCAAACATGGATAAAATGTTCTTTAAACAATCATAGTATAATATTAATATCATTCTTGAAATTATTTTTTCAAAACACGGATATGGAATAAAATGGGATTTCGACTAAAGAGAGAAATAATGTTAGCTTTCTGTAAAAATATACTTTTGGAATATTGAGTACATAAAAAGAAGAAAATGAATGGAAAATATGAAATTAAGTAAAATAAACTTTTAAGAAGAAAATTAATGTGTCCCTTGAGAGTTATATCATAATATTTCAACATTTCAATTATATTTATAAACAATACCATCAAAAAATGATATTGTAACATCAAACCCTTACCAATTTGGTAACATTTGAATCATAATACCAATGAAATAAAGAACCTTATTTGGAAATGTAACTACTAATAAATTTAATAAGAATCATCATAACCTAAATTAATTCAAATAATATAGACCACATAAAAGCGGAAAGTGGTGAATATGGTTTGTGTCTCATAGAAATAAGTGAGATGAAAATTTATTACCCCAATAATCATGTATATTCATACAAATTTAAAAATATTGTACGATAAATATATTTATATTTTATATATAATAAAAAACCATCCCCATATATATCATACAATAAAATATTTAGTTAGTAAATTTTCTTACCTATTTATTGACAATTTTTTCATTAAATCACTTTTAAGATAATAACTTCTTCACTTTTTATATATGTTTTGATTTGGTATTTTTGATAATTGTTTGTTGACCATGGTTACATTATCTCCAAAATATTTAACATGATATAAATATTATATATATTTACTTAATGAAAACCATAATAATTAGATATAGAAAATGAATTACACTATTCATGGGAACAGAAGACTGTATGTACACATGAATGTTGTTTCTATTTTCTCAATGGATGGAACAAAAGAATTGTAAATATTAATTATCATTCAATAATAATTTATATATAATTGATTTCATATATATTCATTAAATATACCCTTATTTCCATCCATTTCAATATAAAATGAAAATGTGTCGTATCACTTCGTGGAGGCAGTAGTCCTTAGATACGCATGGGTGAAGTTATCATTTTTCAACTGATTCAAAGGTAAGATGGTATAAGTGATATTATAAATGAAGAATTATAGTTTTTTCATAATTAATATATATATATATACACAATTTTTTGTGTGTGTATTAAATCCTTGATTATATCTATCCATTGTAGGCGGTGATGGAAAATGAATTACATCATTTCGTAAGGCGATAGTCCATCATAGAAAAAATCAACAGTATTGATTCCCATATGATGGAAAAGGATATTGATATATGTTATGAAATAAACATAAAAACATTAATGTATATGTTATATACTTATGTCATTATATAATTATAATTCAATACAATTTGAAGGAGGTTGAAGAAGAAAAAAATAAAAACATCTCAGTTAATAATGATACATCTTCTTTGGAAAATCTCCATAAGTTAGCACCAAAATCCATCCAAGGAGGGTTTCAAAATAAAAATAATGATTCTAGAATGTGGGTATGAAAATAATAAAGATATTGTTTTATGTATTGACTGAACCCAAATTATTTTTATGAATGAAGAGTATAATATAATGGGTGCCCCATTATAAGTGGGGGAGAGGAATCACTTGGATGTTTTGAGATGAAAAAATTATACCAAGGTTTTACACATAAAAAACATTATAAAATGGATTAATTTCCATAATTAGAAGATATAATTTCAATATATATGAAACAATATTATTTGGAAATGTTTTTAGGTCATTTTACTCCTTATCATTATAGTTTAACCCTCAGTAAACTTGTTTTAATCACAAGAACGGTAAATAATTATTACTGTGCATACTATTAATTATGAATAGATTAAGTTTAACCTATAATATAATATTAATTATTATAATTAGAAATATGGAATTCATTTTACCAAAATCAATTCAAAGAAGTGGTATAATTTTACTTAACACTAAACACACTGACGCGACAAAATAGTTGTTTTCAAAAGAAAATGTTTTCTAAGGTATAGAAGGTTTTAATATCAATATTTAATATGAAATTTATTCTAGTGAACTAAATTAGATTAATTATTATATAATAAAAGTAATATTTATTTTTAAAAAAGTATAAAAATAAAATTTTACTTTTGTGTTATTTAAAAAAATACAATTTTTAATAAAATTTAGTATTTTGACTATTCAATATAATAATTAATCTTGTTAAAAAAATAAAACGAAACTAATTTTGAGATGTTGATTCAAAAAATTATGTAAATTTTATCAAAAACATTCTAAAGGTTTCAAAAATTTATTTTATTCTATTTTCACAAAATAAATAAAAGACATTTTTTGAGAAAAACTATATTTTCTAGGCATGTGAAGACATTATTAAAAATTAAGTAGTTATTTGTAAAAATATTTTATTTTTTCTAAAAAAAATTATACATAATTTAGAAAATTTAGTTATTTCTTATTTATATACACAAATTAAATATATAGGTTATAATGGAAAAGTTAAAATAATACTACTTATTGAATATTGTGGTTCTTCAAAATATGGTGTTGCATATAACACAATCTATCGAAGAAGTTAGATATATTTGAAATAATTTTTCAAAAAATATCATTATGTTTTACCCCACTTATAATTAATTTATAACTTTAAATTATATCACTCTGAAACAAAAAACTGAGGATACTTCTTCCCTATCATATCATTAGGTTCCGACATAGCTTTTACAAGTTTGTGGCTTCTCCATTAAACCTTGACCAGGTGGGTGGTATTTTTTTGTGGAACTTTATCTCTATGATCCACAATATGAACATATTTTTCATCATAGGATAGATAATTATGTAGTGGTTTTACATATTATTAATGTACTTGTGAATAATCAGGTATGTATTTTCTTAGGAGAGATACATGGAACACAACATGGACATGAGAGAGGTTTAGTGAAACCACCATGAAATAAGTGACCATCAATAATTGAGGTATAATCTATAAAGGACCAACATTCCTAGGTATTTTATCTCATTTCATTCTAAATATCATAACATTTTTTCTTGGAGAAATTCATAGGAATAAATTCTCTCCAAACATTAAACTCCATACCATAAATTTGATTATCAACATAACATTTTTATCGATTATGATCTATCTTAATATGTTATTAGATGGCTATAACATTCTCTATCATTTCCGTAGATAGATCAGGTACCACTATCTTTCATTCTCCAACTTTATCCTATCACATTTGTGTTTTAAACTACTTTCCATAGTGGGATTCATAAGGACCCATCTAATTTTTTGAGTGAATGTTATTATTATAAGAAAAATATACTAGAGGATGGTGAAGAAACAAAAAATATTTGATATCCAGAAAAAAAAGATCGAAGTATATTCTCCAGGTTTTGGATGGTTATCTCACACTAACCATCTCTTTTAAAATGATACATAGTATTGACACTTATCTCTATATGAAGGCCACCCTGAAGTCTTTTCCAGAACATTGAGTTAAACCTTAGATCCTAATTAGAAAAAATAGAATGTGGTAATTCATACAAATGTATAAAATATTTAATTTATATCCTATAAATTTAATCGTGAGATAAATATTCTCTAATAGTGATGAAGTGTGAAGAATTCAAAATCCAGTCGACTATAATGCATATAACATTCAGCTTTAGATGTTTTGGTAGTTCAATGGAAAAATCCATGGAAATATTTTCCCATTGTCATTCTAGTATGTCTAATGGTTATAACGTCCACATAGAAGTTTTTCTCTAATCCTTTACTTACAGATATACCAAGCACCAGGATACAAACTTTGAAATATCCCTCTACTTTCCATACAACCATAATACTCTTTTAGATCACCATACATTATTGTACATCTTGGATAAATAGAGAATAAAAAACTATGAGCTTCCTCCAATAGCCCCTTATTCATATTGGGTATGGATGGAATATATCTACAGTTCCTAAACCATATCATTCCATCGTAATAAAGGTTTAACTTAGGAACATTTCCGTCCTTCTTATGAATCTATACATTACTATTCTTCACCTCATTAATCTTTACATGGATATATGGTTGTGCACTCATTTGAGGAATATAAAATTTATCTCCTTACATCAATATTTCTAGATCTATCCATTATAAATTCATAAAATATTAGATCTTGTCTGATACACATCATAGATAAGTCATCACGATCCTTTCAACTCAAATAATATTCAACCATTTTTACTTCCCTATGGTATTAATGTATTGATAATTAATAATCTTAAATCGGTTCTAACAATAATCTCTAGAACATATTCAACTATTTATGAATTAATATATACTTCAATCTTTTATGATTAGTATATTTACAAAACCTTTATCCATAAATATATTTCCTCTACAACATTAATAAGAAAATATCAAATCTAAATCTAAACCTTGGGTTGGGTAATTATAATCATGGACAATAAATTCTGGCGAGACATAAGCTATCACCATATCCTTATGCACGAGGAAGAATACCAATCCCTTCTTAGATGCATCACTATAGATTAAAAACCATTCTCTATTGAAGGTTAAGATAAGCATCGGTTCACTGACTAACCTTTTCTTATGTTCTTTGAAAATTTCTTCACATTCATCTATATAAGGAACATTGATCCCTTATGAATTAACTTTGTGAGTATATTGGAAAATTTTGAGAACTTTTCCACATAAAATTTATAATATATATCGAAACCAAGAATAATATGGACCATAATAATTGTGGTTAGTCTGGGATAATGCTCAATAACCATTTCATTTCATAGATCCATAGATATACCCTTAGTTAATATTATAAGACCTAAAAATGAAAAAACAATTATCCAAAATCCACACTTAGGAAATTTTTTATATTGTTTATCCTACCTTAGTGTCTTCATATAAATCCTCAATTGATCTTCTTCTCTTCATTTTTATTTGAGTATATAATAGTATCATCTATAAATACTTCCAAAAACTGATCCAGGTAATCTCTAAGACACTATGCATTAAATTCATGAAGATAACGAGGGAATTAGTAAGACCAAATGGAATAAAAATATTCTCATAGTGTCCATTCCATGTATAGAATGTTGTCATAAATATATCAACCTTCATGACACTAAATTGATGATATCCAGAAGAAAGGCCATTCTTGGGAAATTATAAACTCCACGCAGTTAATCAAACAAGTCATCAAAATGTGGTAGAGGTTAATTTTTCTTGATTTTGATATTGGTCGATGATTGATAATAATTGAAATGTCACTTCAATCCATATTTCTTCTTAAGAAAAAGAACTTATTATCCCCATGGTGACACGATTTTCCGAATGAATTATATTGAACCAAACTTTTCCTAATAATATTTCACATAATAATAGACAATTATTCATTACATAACATAACGATCCACACCGAAATTTCTTAGATTAAGTGACTTAGAAAATTTTTATACAAACATAGTTGGTTCATAAGTGAACTACATCAACTATCATAACTAAAACCCTTCATAAGAAAATAAAAAAATATACCTTCCTTCATAACCTATAGAAGAAAAACAGGAAAAGGTGAGCTCAGATTCGAAATAATGGTCAATATGGGAGAAATAAATTTAATATGATCAAAAGAGTATAGGAACAATATAATAACAATTTAAAATCATAACCTAAATATCATGGATCATAAACAAGACTCATGACACAAATCATGGTAGTTCATAAGACCTAAATCATATTGGAATCAATGAACATGATCTATTGGAACATAACATTTCCATAAGACATATATTTATGTAATACAGATAATAATAGGAAATCGTATATCATGCTACCCACCAATACATTTATAACATGTCAGGATTAGGCTAACCACTAGTGTACATGCTTTGAGATTATGATAACATCCTATGAACCCTCTTTAAGAATTGGGAAAAACTCCCATGTAAAATCATTTAGTCTTGGGATAACATCCCATGTTCCCTATTTTGGGCTTAGGATAACCTCATGGGTACCATATTTAGGGCTTGGCATAACCACCCATGTACCCACTTCTGGGCTTGTGAAAACCTCCTTTGTACCCTATTTTGGGCTTGGGATAAAATCCTTTATTCACTTAGACATTGTAGAATATTAATCAATACCCAATGAATAGAAGAGGGATATAGGCCCCACCTATCAAATTATCCATACATTTGTGTGCCATAAGATCATAAAACATTAATCATATTATAATCATTGAAAATAAAACACATTTAAAAAAAATTTCCATAACAAACATAAATCAAACAGATAAATAAGTAGTATCATTGGATGATATCCTCAGTAAATAATAAGTACCATTAAAGGATTTAATAATATATGGAAATTGATTTTCAAAGCTCGCATGAGATATTTCTTAAAGAAAATAACCATTCGAATATGAAAATAGTTATTTAAAATAAAAAAATCTATAAAATTATAATTACTTTTTGTATTTGAATATAAATTTTGAAAACTATAATTTAATCATTAAATAATTGATAAGTATGGATGTTTGAATATATTTTTCATTATATATATGTTAAAATGAATATTCCTATCGCAATTTCATTAAAAATTAAAAAGAGACATAATCAAAAAACAACAAGAATATTTATTTTAATTAATTTTGTAATAAATTAAAACATGGGTACAAATATCAGTAAAACAAAATTTTAAAATATTGAAAATATTTTTGACAACATTCTAAAAAAACATAAACCTTGACGGAAAATGGTTTTTGAGTGATGAGAAAAATAAATTCAGTTTTACATAAAAACATTCTTTTGAAATGTTGAGTACATAAGTAGTGTAAAATTAAAGGAAAACATTTATTTATCATAATTAAATATGGGATGGTAAAATTAAGTCATTTATTATGTGTTATACCACAAGGTCTCATCATTATAATCATAATCATAAATAATCATGATAATCAATGAGATTGTATCATCAGACACTTACCAAGTTTGTATCTTTTAAATCGTAATATTTATGAAACAAATAACCTATTTTTGGAATTTAAATCCAATAAAAATTAATATGAATCATTATTAAATAAATTTATGTGAGAAATATACACCACACAAATTAAAACAATAAGTAATGTGGCATGTTTCCCATAGAAATAAAAGTTAGATGAAAATCCATTTTCCTCATGTCTTGAATTTCACAGTACATGTTTGAACCTATTGTATAATATATATAGGTTTATTATAAATAAATTACATAACTATAAAAAAATATATCATACCATATGTGATTTAATTATGAAATTTTTTACCTATTTATTGACAATTCCTTGTTAAGATAACATTTCATGTAATAACTACTTCATTTTTATATAAGTTTTGGTTTTGTTTTTTTAATACATTTGCATTGATCATCATTACATATTCTAGAGAATATTATCAATGATATGAATAATATATATATACACACATTATATATGTATTTATAGTAATCCATAAAAGTTTGTGATAGAAAATGAATTACACCGTTCATTGAAAAGGTATGTTGTACATATATATGAACACTAATTTCACTATCCTTGTTGATGGAATGAAAAAAATGTAAATATAAATTCACATTTAAAAAATAATTTGAAATTATATAAATAATATATATTCATTAAATTTACCAACATTACCTTCCATATAGAAATTAATTAAAAAATGGTTCACATCTCTTCATGGAGAAGGTTGTCCACACATACACATGAGTGATGTTACCATTTTTAAATGGATTAGAAGGTAAGAATGTGGATGTTATATTATAATTATATAAGTATAATTATTTTATAAATATCATATAAATATGATAAATAAATCAATATATCCATATGTGAATGGAGGTGATGGAAAAAGAATTCTGTCAATTCACGAGGCAGTAGTCCTCTGTACACATGATCGATAGTTTCATTTCCCATTTTATGGAGGCGGAAAAAGAAATAAAATTAGAATGCTTGGTTAAGAAAAATACCTCTTCTATAGAAAACCTCCTTAGGATAACACCAAAAGAATTTTTATGAGGGTTTCTTAATCAGAATAAGGCCTCTCGAATATGGGGACATATATAAGTAAGTTATTTGGGTAGATCATGGAAAAATCATAAGGATTTTGTAGTGTAAAGAGGAGAGGAGTGGGGTTCCCTTTTATATGTGGGGGAGATTAAATTCATGTAATTTTTGAAAATAAGAAACTATACCCACATTTTAAAAATTCAACATGGCTCAGAAATGGATAATTTCTGAGCTTTAGATATGATATGGTCAAAATATGGAAATAAAATTGCAACACACCAAGTTTTTAAGAATTATTTATTTAGAACAAATTTACTTTTTTGAAGGATTGCGTTATATGTAACAAAAATTCATCATCTCATTACACACAAAACTGGTTTATCTTTCACTACATGCAACACCTGTTAATCTTGCATTACACATGTTACTGAGTATTAACAAAACCATAGTATATTATTAATATAGTCATTTAAAATCGACTGCAATAACATAGCCATTTGAATTTTAAATAAGAATAGTAATAAATACTTTTAAACTATTAATTAAAATTTTTATAAATAACGGATACATATTGATTACAAAATATATATGTTTGGTAAAGCTTTTATGTGTTTTAAAATAAAATTTTTTAAAAGATATTTTATTTATTTATTTATTGATGAATAATTAAATTAATTTTTTCCATGTTTTAAAATATAATATGATAATATAATCTTAATTTATTAATTCATAATTACAAAATTAAGTTAGAGTAATTTTTTTTATTTTTATGAAAAGTTTGATTTGCTAATGAATAGTGAGAAATTATAAATTCTCAATGAAAAGTTATTTTTTCATAATTTATTTATAATGAAAAGAATATTTAAAATTATATTTAAAAATTTATTAGTTTTATTATACATAAATTAATGCAATATAATTCCTTAGAATCACTTTCATATTGAAATTGGATATAAAAACATTGTAAATCATTGATCATTTTTGCTTTAAATACTCGCTTTCTCATCACGTATCTGAGATTAATTTTTAATTAAATATTGTTACACCTATAATTATAATTTAAAAAACATGTTACATATTTGGAACCATCGTAATTTATAACTTCTAATATGGATAAATTAATTTTTCACCAAAATTAATAGTGAATGTAGTAAAAATGAATTACTATTATTAAGGTAAAAATGGGTTTATAGGTGGGTTAAACTAAAAAGATAAGTGTAAAATTAACCAATAAACTTATATAAAAACTATTTGATGGTAATATATTTACCATTAAACCCCTAATTATATATAATTTTCCATTTTGGACCCTTTTTATATATGAAAATTGTGGTAAAAAATCTATTAACAAAAATATAAATTTTTTCCACTCACCCCACATATAAATTCCAACTTCTCTCCTCTATTCTTCAAAACATAAAACCTATTTGGTTAGGAAAATTCACAACCAAATGAATTCACATAATCACACCCATTATCCTAGAAGACTTATTTTGGTTATAAGGATAACCAAGGAAGGATTTTAGTGGATGTTTAATGAGGATACCCAAAAAGAGGTGATATTATTCAATTAACGTTTTTGTTTTTATTCATTCTTCAAAATCCTTAAATTATTTTTGTTTCGCGATTATATAAAAAATTATATTATATAGACTTATATTTTTTATGTTAATTTTATGACTTAAACTAGATACACTTTCATCAAATGGGTTATGAAGTCATTGTTCGTGTGTACGGCGGACCACTGCCTCACGAACCAATGGAACCATTTTTTCCATTGCCTCCAATAATGGTTGAAAATAATGATTAAAATAATTTTTACATATTATATTTACAATATTAATTATATTATTATTCTTATGTAATTGTTATATCACACATATCCTCATTCTTTCCCTTTTTTTGGAAGACAACAACATCGTTTATATATACGAAGGACCACTACCTTGCGAAGTGATATGATTCATCCATTTTTTACATGGAATATATTTAGGAATTTTTGTATAAAAATATATGATATTTATGAAGTGAAAATTATTATGAAATGATAATATATCATTTAATTTTCCTTATTTCAAAAAGAAAAGAAAATGTGAAATAATGTTCATGCGTACGTACGACCAACCGTTTCCATGAACAACACATTTCATTTCCAATCACTAATTTTTTTGAATTAATAATAATAAATATATAAATAATATATATGGTATTTATATCATTTATTATATTTTTGAGATTATGAAATCTTTATAAAAGTAATAAGACCAAAAATATAACAAATCAAAACATATATGTAAAACAAATCATTTCTTACTAGAAAGACATCATTTAAATGAAATTTTTAATAAATATGTAATAAAAGATCATAAGAAAATCATACATGGGATGATATATATGAATATAATTCTATAATATATTTATAATAAACTTATATATATTATATAGGAGGTTGAATGTGTGATAAAGAAGTCAAGACTTAAGGTAAGGTATTTTGGTCTCAATTTGTATTCTTTGAGATGTATGTTCTGTTATTCACATATATTCATTCACAAGGTGTATATACATACTATTTTATAGGTAATATCATGATTCTATTCATTTTCTTGAAATTTAAAGTTTCATTGTATTTTATTACTTCAAGGGTCTTATGAATCAATGTTACCAAAGTGGATAATATTTTACATTACAATCCCACTATTTTCCAGGATTGTTTATGATTAATTATATAATATTGAAATATCATGACATACCTCTGAATTTTTTTCATGAATTTTTTTCACCTTGGGTTATTCATGATATATTAATGTAATGGTACCTTTCTACCACTCTTCAATACTTAAGATAATTAAGAAAATGTTTTTAAGAAAATCTAACACTATTTATCTCTTTAGTAAGAAAATTGTTTTCTTCCAAAATGATGAATTGAAAAATGATTTATTACTGTATTATTCTTTTTATAATTTATTTTCAACCATGATTGGATTCTTTTTTTATAAGGAATATTCTTCTCATTTTCCAAATAAATTTATATTATGATTATATTAAAAACATGAAGGAAATATTATTTTTTAACATGTATAACATAAATAGAATTTTATGAAGTCATAATAAATCTTTTATATGAAGATCCATCAAATTTTATATATGTTATTTTAAATGAAATGGGGTTTCAATATTTTTTACATTTGAAAAATTAATTTTCAAATAGGAGAGGATATTTTCCACATAAAAGTTTCTAAATTATATTTTGAAATTATTTTCTATCTAGGATGAAATACATTTGTATTACCTATGGATTACCTATGAGATGGTCCAAGAATACCATTAATATTATTTCTATGAATGGTTTATGTTTTTATGGAATTATGTTTAGAAAACCTACTTATTTTAATGGATTATTCTATGATGAAATTACTATGAAACCTTTCTCTTTTCCATATGTTATGATATGATGAAAATTTTATGATATCTGTTTTATTTCATGGATTATGATATGATGAATGTTTATGATCATATAGAGCACATAAATACAGTTTTTATTATATGATGGGTAGGACCTATATCTACCTTTAATGGATTGAGTAACAATTTGTATCTCAAGAGACATACATGACTGGAACACAAGGAGAACTTGGTTCGGTATGGGAAAGTGTACACTATGATGGTCTTGGGAGTAAACCTCGACTACTATGATGGTTTGGTGGAGTGAAATAATTCTAATATGATATCCTTGTAAGTAATGCATGAATAATATGAAATGATTATTTATTCTTATGTGTATGTCAGATATCCATGTTATATTCCAATGTTATTCTCTTATAGATCAGGTTACTTGAGTTCCTTATGATTCATGTTTTATGAACTAACAATATGTGTGCGGTGATTCAACAATATAAAAGTTGATATGTAGGGTATTATTTTCAAATGTTATTCTCATGTTCTCATAAACTTATTCCCAAGTTATGCTTATGTATTCCCCATGTTTACATTTACTGTGTATATGATCTCACTATTTTTTATGTTTCCTTTACCCATAGAATCATGATATATATTATGTTTAAAATTTATATGAAGGGTTCTTGTTATGAATAACATAGTGTGGGATTATTTAACTCCCAAATGGACCAGAGTTTATTCTTCTATGCTTCCAAAAGCACTAAACTATTAAGGTCTTCTGTCATATATTTGTATAATGTAATGAATATTAAATAAAATGAAGTAATATCTATGTATGGTAATCATGGGTCACTATTATTTTTATCAGAGAATAGGTTTAATTAACCTTTGGAAACTATGATGAGAAAACCTTAGTGATAACCCTAGGGACATGTCTATGGATAAGTATAAGAATGAGTCCAAGTACATTAAAATGTCCTAGATTTTTTGTAAAGGATTTGAGGGATTCATTTATAAGAAATCAAATCCTTGTATGGATATTACAATAGGATGTGTCTCTTGCATAGATGTACATAAAGGTCTGTATATAAAGACACAATATTAAGATATAATTTATTAAGAACTGGTGCATGACAATGTCCCTTACTCCACACCTAGTTTTAAACTCTCAAGGGATATGATTTGGTATTCAAAAAATAATTACAAACCATATTAACTAATTTAAATGGAATATGACTATGAATTAACTAAGATAAACCTATGGTTTTATATATTAAATAAGGTTTTATGATTTAAAAAAACCATGTGTTATTTTTTGAAGATTATGTGGGTCCCTTCTCTGAGTATTTCTTACTCTTTGATTTTTTTTGATTTATTCAATGGACAGAACCCAATGAAAAAATTAATGAGGAGTGTGATATAAAATGGAATGAGTTTACACTATAGAATCCAAATGTTATGGGGGATGAAATGAAAAATATCATTTCAATACTCACACATCTTTGTCATGCAATGAATCAAGATAAAATTATAAATGAACAAAGGAAGGAGTAATGTTTTGTTGCATCTTTTATGATTAAACATCCACCTTATTTAAGTTTTTTTTTTCAGATCCACTAGTTTTTGAAAAAATTGATCAAAAGGTGAAATTTGATCTATCTTTGTCACTGAAGAGGTGGACACGTGTGTCTTCACTCCATCCTGCTTGGGAACCTTCTCATCTAAGGACTTTTGGAAACTCTTGGCTATACAAGCTTTTTCAGATGGATGAAACCATACCCTTTTTTGTAAGAGGATACCAAAGAAGTTCAATTTCCTTATCTGGTGGATTAGAAATAGTACACTACCCTCAGAGGACAATATCAAATGTTGTGGCATCAGCTTGGCCTCCAGGTGCTGTTGTTGTAGGAATCACCAGGAAAAGACTAGGGTTTACATTTTTTTAGGGTGCTTAGGCGTGTGATGTCTGGATTCATTTAGGTCAATTTACTACTTTATTGAATTCTTCTACATCCAAGGCTTCTTTCTTGGAGATATTGTTATGTGGCTAAGGTGTCTCTAGTGCGGAGAAGACAACCCGCATCCTGGTGCTCCACTCAGCCTGCTGGTGTATCTAGTAGGCTCAGAATAAGATAAAATTTGAGGGAGTCCAATCCTCTGGTAGATCTATCATTTTATGTATTAAGAACCTGCTTCAAGATATGGTCAATCTCTTCGATTAATGGCGGGAGGCTCCTACCTTGCAATGTCTGCTTCTCAATGTTCACGTTTCCCATATTATAAGTAATGTCCCAAGGCCCCTATGGGTGAGATGGACTCCTCCTAAATGCAGTTTGAAACTTAATACTGATGCTTCTTGTCACTTTGGAACCATCCGTGGAGGTGGGGTTGTTCGGGAATCCAAAGGTGTGGTCATCATGGCCTTCTATGCTTATCTAAGAAGTGGGTCTTTTATCCAGTAAGAAGAAAAGTCCACTCTTTCTGGCCTCACCTTTTCCACCAAGCCAATATCATTCTCTATGAGTGGAGATTGAATCCCTGATTCTACATAATTACTTAATGGGTGTTAGTTTCATCCCATGGTCAATATAATACACCAGTATAAAGTGATTAGGTTTGTTTCCCAATAACAATATAAAAGTGCTTCACACATGGTGTGAAGGGAACAAAGTGGGGGACCACCTTTCCTCCTTTGTTGATCCCCACTCCAACATATACTTCATCTTGAATGTGGGCCTCTTTAAATTAGAGGGTTGGACCTCATAATGGGGGATGCATTGGGTTACATCACATCAGACCTCCTTAGGCTTGTGCATGTTTATTACTTTGTCCCTAGAGGTGTTTGTTCTTTTCCATACTCCCCCTTTCATTCATAAACAAATAAATTATGATTATGATGAGAAAGATTTATTTTCTCTAAAACAATAGTATAATGAATCTTTTTTACCTATGAGGAAACTTTTACAAGACTTGTAATGTACACTTTTGGTATTATCATCCAAATTGAATTTAAGGTTGATCACTTATTTAGTGGATTAAAACAAAGTTTCTATAGAAAATTAGGCATAAGATATATAATTACCTATGAATATATTTTTTGATATGCATCCAATGTGTAAATGGGGGTTACGGTTACTTATCAATGTCCTTGTTTTGACAGGAAGAGGATGATGGAGTTAAAAGAAAAATATAACAACCCTAGAGAGAAAAAGTTGATATTTCATTTATGATAAAACTGTCTGAAAAAGAATATATGATATTGTATTAAAGGTACTAAAAAATTATGAGTGTAAGGTAAGGTAATCATGAAATTGATTGCAAATTTGATGGGAGGAAGTTAGCTTAAAATTTGAATAGATAGAAAGATGCATAGAATTAACCACTCGCACTAAAATGTTTCACATGCGTAGAGTGCACACATATTTATAAGGAATAACCAAATCCAAATACTAATGGAGATAAAATACATAATTAAACTCTTAATCTAAGAGGAAAAGGGAAATCATAGCTAATTACTATTTCTGATGAGGGGTGAAATAAAAACGTGGGAAAATGTATACTTACCATCCACTATAGAACTGCTAATGTATTATTTGACTCTTAGTCTACCCATTATTTCATATCTGAATAATTTTATAATGGTATCAAGATTCATTCCAAATTATTATATGTGGAATTAGAAGTGAAAAAATCTAATGGAATTATGATCACATATCATGTTTGTGATTCCTATATGATTGATATTTAATGGAATGTTCTTTATGAAAATCTTGTTATTCTTCCTCTAGTTGAATTTGATGTCATAATCAGCAAGGATTATATTTATTTTCATAAAACCCAAATCAAATGTTGAGGAAGGGATGTCACATTTAATATTTAAAACTAACCTATGAATGTATATAAATATTTCTATATGTATGAACTTTTCATTGAGATCAAATCCATTATATTTGTCTTAATTTCTATCCAAAATGGGTATTTATCTTAGTTGGTTGGGGAGATAGTTGACATCAATGATATTCATAATGTGTTGGAATTTTTTCATATATTTCTCTATGTGATTTCTATCCTTCAACCCAAACATGATGTTTAGTTATTAATAGAACTCATACCTAGTTCCACACTAATTTCAACAACTCCCTGTAGAATGGGCTCAATTGAGTCGTATGAATTAATGAAGTATCTCCAGGGGAAACTTAAAAACAGATTAGTTCAGAGAAGTGTGTCACTGGGAGTGCACTTGTAAATTTTCTAAAATAATGATAGATCATTGTGATGATGCATTCATTATCAAGATTTTACCAAGATCACCTTTAAGAAAAAGTATCATATTTCCATTATTGATGACTTGTTGGAACAACTTCACATAGATTATTTTTTTCAAAGATTGACCTTCATTCTGGATATCATAAATTAAGTGTTATGAAGTAGGATATACCCAAGAAAATATTCCATACAAGGTATAGAAACTATGAATATATAGTAATTCATTTTAGTCTTACTAATTTCCCTTCAATCTTTATAGACTTAATGAAAAAATTATTTAGAGATTACTTTGATCAGTTTGTGGTGGTGTTTATAAAAGGCATTATTTTCTACTGAAATAGAAATTATGATCATGAAGAAAACATGAGAATTGTACTAAAGTCCATAAGGAAGGATATATTGTATGGAAATTTTAAAAAGTGAGGATTTTGGTAGAAAAAGGATTCTTTGGGGGTTACATAAACTCAAGAGAATGTATATCAGTAGATCCATCAAAGAGAGAGGTTATTGAATGTTAGACCAGGAAAACCATAATGAATAAGATCTGTAGCTTTGTTGATTTAGCTGGATATTATAAAATCTTTGTGTAGAATTTATTAATTCTATCTAATCCTTTGAATAAGTGAACTCGTAAGGGAGGAAATTTACTCTGCACATATGAGTGTGATGAAAATTTCAAGGAACTAAAGGGAAAGTCACTCAGTGCACATTTTCATACAGTAACCTAAAATTGAGAAGGTTTTTTAATATATAGTGATAAATCTATGAATGGTTTGGTGTGATTTATTATATAGAATGACATGGTTATAGCTTATGACTCAAGATAACTAATGATTCTGGATAAAAACTAACCAACTCATGAATTAGAGTTAGCTGTGGTAATTTTTGAATTTATGATATGGAGGCAATATCATTATTGAGAAAATTATGATATATGTAACGATCATAAATTTTTAACGTATATATTTACACAAAATGATATGAATATTTTATAAAGAATATGGTTAGCGATAATTAAGGATTATGACCTCTCAATACATAACCACCCTGGGAAAGTGAACAAAGTGGTAAATTATTTGAGTCGAAAGGAATATTCTAGATTATCCATGACGAGGATCATGAAAGATATAATATTTCTAGATTTGGAAAGGATAAATCTAAAAATATTGAATGAAGGGGAAAATTTTATCTTTCTAAAATGAATGTCCAAAAATTTATCCATGTGATGATTAAAGAGGCATAAAAATAATATGTAGTGTTAAAAAAGATGTTTATAAATGTTCTGAAGTTTAACCTTTATTATGATTGAATGATAAGTTCTAAGAATTTTGTATTCGTCCTTCCATAATATATTTTAAGAAGTTTTTTCTAGAGGAATATCATAATTTTTCACTCTTTATTCATCAGGGAATTAAAAATTTGTATATAGATTTGAACAAATATATGTGGTGGGATGGAATTAAGAGAGATATTTTTTCATTGGACTCAAAATATTTCAGAAAATCAATGTTATATGGGTTTTAGTCGATTGACTTATATAGTCAAAAAAAATTCATCTCTATCAGATAAGAATTATATCTAGATTATCATTCTAGGAATTTAATTAAGGAAGTAGAAAGGATTCATGGAGTACCAAATTATATTGTATCTGATCAGGATCTAATGTTTCCCTTAATGATATTTTTAAGTCTTCAGTAAGCACGTGATTCCTAGTTGATTTTCCACACTATGTATCATAGTCAGATAGATGATCATTCTAAAAGAATAATTCAAACCCTATAGGATATATAGAGATCTTTTTATTTGGATTTAAATATGTTTGGGATGAAGACCTTCCACTATTTTATTATTCTTAAAATAAATGAATTCAATAATGTATTAATATGGATCTTTATGATGTCCTATATGGAATGAAATTAAAAGGTTCAACATTTTGAAATGAAGTTGGTGAAAGATATATTTTTAAACTGTAGTTAGATAATGAAATACAAGAGATGGTTATATCCATTTCAAAACACATCACAGAAACATTGAGTCACCCAAAATTTATGCTTATAATCACTGGTTTAAGATAAAATTTGAAGATTTTAAGAAGGTGTTTCTAATAATTTCTCCCTGGTAGAAGGTTATGAGATTTTGGATGAAAGGAAAACTAAGCCCTAGTTATATGAATCCCATTGAAATTATTGATCATAAAAGAATGATATCCTATCTTGTGGCACTACCATAAAACATTTCTCATGTCCATGATGTGTTCAATGTATATCTTTTGATAATGTACATACCTGACCCTACATGCAACACTCAGTTAGATTTTGTGACACACAACACTGAGTTCTAATAGAGCCATGATATGCTATTAAAATAGGCATTTAAATTAAATCATTATAACCTATACATTAGAATTTGAAAATTGAATAGTTATTACTAATGTTTCAATATTAACTCTAATGGTTTTACATAATGGAAACACATTGATAATAAAATATATAATTTTTTAGTAAAATATTTATATGTTTGAAAATACAATTTTCTCAAAGAAATGATTTTATTTATTTTGTGAATATTAATAATATTATTTTTTACAATTTCAGACAAATAATTTTATAATAAAAATTTAGTTCTTTATTTCATATTGTTAGAGTAATATTAGGGTGAATATTTTGGGTTTTTTATAAGCATATTAATTTTTTTAAGAATAGTGAAAAATATTTAATTGTAATTGAAAACTTCCTTTTCAATTAATTTATTTCTAAAGTTACATTATATTTTAACTTATTTATAAAGGTAAAATTTTTCAATTTTCTACTAATTAATATAATATATGTAATTTTAATTAATTTAATATTGATATTGGATATGAAAAATTTGTAATCTTTTGATCTTTTTCGCCTAAAAACACACATTCTCATCACGTCAATGGGAATAATTTTAAATTTTTTTTACAGTTATATGATTATAATTTTGAAAAATAGATTTCTTATTTGGGATCATAATATTTTATAATTTCTAATAAGGCCAACATAACTTTTCTTTAAAATTAATAGTGAATGGGGTAAAAATTAATTATCATGGTTAAGGTAAAAATAGTTTTATTGAGGGATTAAACTAAAAACATACCATTAAAATTAACATATAAACGTCTCTAAAAACTAGTGGAGGAAAATATTTTTACTATTAAACCTATTATGTTTTATAATGGTACATTTGGACACATTTCAAATATGATAAATGTGTGTGAAATTCTCTCTTTCAAAATCATACAATTATTCCACTCACACCACTTATAAATGGTCACCCATATCCTCTATTATTCAGACATTCACAAAAAATTTATTAAGACAAAAACTAACCATATTAAAACATCCCTAAACTTATCCTATAATCTTTATTTTCAATACAAATCATACCATGGAAGGCTTTTAGTTCTAACCTAAGGAGGATACTCGAACAAGAGGTAATGTTCATCGATATAAATTTTTGTTTTCAATCATACTCAAATACTGTAAATTTAGTTAATATAATTATTTTATAATCAAACTAGTATAATACATATAATAAAATTAATTTGTGTTAAAATTATGATCTAAAACCACACACACTTCCATTATATGAGTTACGGAATTCTCATTTCTATGTACGGTGGACTGCCGCCTCATGAACCGATGTCGTTCTTTTTTCCATTTCCACCTATAAAGGTTGGTCACAATGATGGAAATACAATTTATATATTAAATGTAAGATATTAATGATATTATTAAGATTATATAATTTTTATATCACAAATACAATCATTATTTTGATTTTGTGGGAATATTATTATGTCGTTCGTGTATACAAAAGACTACCGCCTCTTGATGAGACGTGATTCATTAATGTCTTACATGGAATGTTTTAATTATGGGTTTAATATAAATATGTGATATATATGAAAAATAATAATTATTTAAATATTATATATCATTTTCTTTTCTTTCTTTCAAACTAACAAGAAAATAAAATATAGAGCTCATGCATACATATGTCTTACTGTCTCCATGAATGGTGGATTTTATCTCCTATCACTATATTTTTTGGAATACTATAAATTAAATATATAATTAAAATATAAGAGTTTTTATATCATTTATTACATTCTAAATATGTTTAAATCATGATCGATGTATGTAGACCAAAAAGATAACAAATCCAGTCATATTAAAAAAAGCTGTTATTACCTGGAACAAAACATTAACATAGAATTATAAATAAATGGGTTATAAGAGGTCATAATAAAATCAGACATGGTATGATAAATATTTATTTGTTTCTTTGATATATTTATAATAAAATTTTATATATTATACATGAGGTTTATCATCTGTTCCAGAATTGAAGACTTTAGGTAAGCATTTTTTTCCTCGATTTGTCCTCTTCATGATGTACATTTTGGTATGAACTATATTCTTTCAAAAGGTGTATATAAAACTCCATTCACATTTAGTACCATTAATTTATTCATCCTAATAATATTGTTATGTTTCATTTTATTTTATTCCTTTATGGGTCTTATAAATCAATGACACAAAATTGGTAAATATTTCACGTTATAATATCATCATTTATTAGGATTGTTTATGATTAAGTCTCCAATATAGAAATCTAATGATCTAAATATCTATAATTCTGATGAATTTTATTCTCCTATTGTTATTAAGGATATATTCAAGTATATTTACCAACATTTACAGTCTTTGGAATGTAATGTAGTTACAAAAATATTTTTAATAAAATTCAACTTTATTTATCTCTTCGGTCGGAAAACTATTTTCCTCCAAAACCAAGTTTTCTAAAAAAGTATTAATTTTTTTTATTACTCTATTATTTTTTCTAAAATAAATAATTACCCATGTTTTAATTTTAATAATTTTTTTGAATGTAATATGTTGGTTGTTTTCTAAAACAATGCATGTTTGATCTTTATCAAAAATGTTAATGGATTATTCATTTTAACATGTGTGGAATGAACATAACTTTTTGACATCATAATCAGCCATTTATTAAAATCTTCCTTATATTTTTTCATGTTTATTTAAAGTCTTTTTAATAGGGGTTGGATAATTTGAGACCACATGATTGGGAAACTGTATGAGCTGTTAGAGGTGTATAGTTTTAATATGGGTTGGATTATTTGAGACACTCTTTTGATATTAAAACTATTAAAACACTTTGGTTGAGACCAAAAACTCTTTTTATTTGGGTTGGATAAGTTGAGACCACACACTCTTTGGTTGGATAAGTCGAGACCACATGATACGACATAAGTGAATATTGATGTTTTACATTCTTGGGATCCACCAAACAGTGTGTCAGAGGTTTAGAGTTTTTTATGGTTTAGAGGGATACTTTAAGATATGTGAAGAAATATTCTCCTAGATTGAAGACACATTAGAAAACCTAGCATGTAAAGATAATCTATTTACTGAGAATAATATTTTCTATAGATCCCATGAGGGTGTGAGGTTGAGTCTGATGAGTGCCCATGTTTTTTAATTACAAGTGGATGGTGTATAGTAATATTATATTGCAATGCCTCAAGAGAGAGGCCCAGTTTCATGTTTATTCCTATTTAGGTGGTGATTGCATATGGGTTGGATAAGTTGAGACCACGTGATATAAATCATACAACTCATGGATATGATTTGGTAGTAGTATCCCTCTCCTTGAAGTTATTGAGTAAATATATTATGGGGAGCTCTTTTTTGTTTACTTAGACCATTAGAGTATAATTTATGTCTTCACACAGAGATACCAAAACCTGAGAACCTGGATCTGGAAGGAGATTCAGTAGGATTAGGAATTTTAGATAGTATATACTCATCAGAAGGGTATGGTGGTGGTAAATACCCTTACTAGGAGGTACCCGGTTTTCTTGGTGGAGCAGGTTCTGAGTAATTAGCTTCATTGCAGTTGAACTTAGTATATGTGGAGGAAACAACATTTTATTGGATGATTATACTTGATTCCCTATTTTATAAATTTGTGAAGTAGGATCAGTTGGGAATCATCAACTATGAGGTCCTACATGACTATTTATTTTTTATATATTCATCATATTGATTTTTTTAAGAATGGAATCACATCATTTTTTTCTAGGGATGGATAGTGGTACAAGTCGTGATTTGAACAGAGGTGGTGATGTAGTTTCAAAATTCTCCATGTACTATAAATCATCTGGTAGGTAAGATGTCCATGGTTATTCCGTGGAAGTTCTGATGGGATGGAATGAGGCATAGTGTGGATACCTTCATATCTCAGTGTATCACATGACAGCAGGTGAAGGGTGATTACTAGGTTTTGGTGGGTTTTTTGAAGATCATATAATCTCAAGGTGGAAATGGTATGACATTTCTATGGAATTTGTGACAAGGATACCGTGGATAATGAGAGGGAATGATTCCATTTGGATTATATTTGACTGACATAACATTTTAGAGAACTTCTTTCCTATCAGGGAGTTGATTTCGGTAGAGTCTGTAGAATATTTATATGGGATAAATCATTCCTATTCATGGAGTGTCCTTAATTATTGTCTCTAACCATTAAAAAGGATAAAATCATGTTTGTGGAGAGTCTTGCGGGAGGAATTCATGACCCAAATGTGGATGGGTACATCTTTTCTCCTGTAGATAGATTAGAGGACCTAGTGTACAATCTAGGTGTTAGAGGATATGATGGGGGCTTGCGTGTTAGACTTTGACCAGAGTTGGATGGATCACTTACCTTAGATATTGTTTACATATAATAATAATTATCACTCTACTATCATAATGGAACCTTCTAAGGATCTAAATTGGAGACCCTTCAGGTCACACATATGCTGGACAAATATCAGTGACCGTATCTTATTTGGAAAACGTTGGTGCATGAAATGACGAATAAGGTCACATCGATCCATGAGATGATGAAGATATCCTAAATCTGATACAAATATTATGTTGATTGACATCATAGTCCCTTAAAATTTCACTAGGGGGAAAAATTCATGAGAACCTACACAATATAAGGATTCTTGAGATTTTTCCAAGGAGATAAGTTATCCATGAGGTTCATCAAAACATTGGATATCTTAAAAAGTGTTGTTGAAGTTCTTTTCCACCTATACGTACCCCAACAATTAGATAGGGTTCATGAGTTTATCCATGGGATGCAATTATGAAGATAAGTGTATGATCCTTCACACATTTTTTATAGGGGATGGGTAGACATTAAAAAAGGGTCTATAATCACAGAGAACCCAATGGAAATCAAGGATCAACTTGAAACAATCTTTTATGGACAGATCATTCACTCAATTCAGGTTCTGTGGAATCATGGGAGCATTCTTGAGAGTTCCTAAGAGTGGGAGAGTGAGATGCGTCCTCGTAATCTCCACCAATTTTTCATAGTTTTATCTTTTATAGGACAAAAATATTGAATGAAGGAATACTGTAGAGACCCCATTTTCTTACACGTAGGACATTGATATATATATTAAAATATAGTTAAGGAGATAGTTTCTATGATGTTTCATGGAACTATCTTCTACTGAGCCCGGAATTAATTTTATAAAAAAATTAAATATATTTTTATATCATTCCCAAGAAGTTTTCAAAAAATAATTCAATAAATATCGTATAGATCCTTGTATTGGAAATATAATTCTATTCTTTAATCCAAATCATGGGTTTTACCCTAGGTGTTACCAAAGGTTATTTGATGATGGGTGTTGGATTTTAGTGGTCGTTGGAGGGTTCTTTGGGTATATTAATTAATTTGATTATCTTATTTAATAAAACTAACCCAAATAACTCAAAAATAGGGTCATGGAATTTGAATCTGAAACCACCATTATTTCTATAACATGAGTTTTATGAAAGTCTTGGAAACACCTTCGTTGGCATTGGGTGTTGGGCTGAGCGCCATCATGAGTGAAATAATTAAATTAACAAAAATATTTATGTAGTTATTTTAATAAGGATGCTATCATAAATATTTTTTATGAATATATGGTTATGTAAAATACACATGGTTAGCCAAATAACCCTATGATTTTAAATTATCCATTATAGGAGAACTATTGGATGAGATATGACCAGATCATGGATCAATCACTAGTGTGCAACTGATTTGTGGATCTCATTAATGAAAAAGGCGTGTAGACTTTCTACATCAACATCTTATCCAATTCAAGGAATTAATTTTTCTCTATGGATTTTATGCCCATTTTTTTTTTAATTTTTTTACTCCTTCATTGATTTTATGATTTCAACACTAGTCTCATGATTTGACTGGGATCGATAAATTTTCAAGGTTTCTCATTTGATTTTTGTTAAGAATAATAATATTATTGTAACTCATTTTAATTATCAATCCTTTTTTGATCATGCATGTTTATTTCTAGATAAATTATTTATATGTTATTATTTTTCTTAATCCCAAATCCTTTAACCATGTTGGTGTGAGGGATTCTATTGGCCCTAGCTGTGGCTAGCAGCAATGACTGATGTTGGTTGAAACATGGGAATCATCTGATGACAGATGAATCAGAGGTATTCTAATGATGGGTGGATCATAGTGGATGATTGATGGTGGATGAATAGTGATTTATGGGATGATGAGGTTTTCTGGTTGATGGAAGACTGTCACCAAGTCTAGCTGTGTGTGATGGGAGGCGCAATGCTCGATGCAATGGTGTGGTGGCTTGTTGGTGAGGCTACAGGGTGGTGCAAGATGGATACCATATTTTGGGTGTAATGTACTTTGATGATAAATCATGATAGGAACTTTAGATTAGATTTGAAGTATGAATCATGGAGAAAGTTCACCATAGTGGGAGAAAAATAAATTTAATAATAATAATGACTGAAAATTTTAATAAAAAATTCATATTGCATATGGGTGTCATGTATAGTGTGTATGAGGAGGGGGTTCTAGTGTGTTGACTATTATAATAATAATATAATATTTTTAATAGTAATATTAATATCATAATTAGTATTATTGTCATTATTTTCAAAAACATGTTTCATCTATAATGCCTTTGTGTGATGTTGGATTAGCACTCAGTCAGCAGCATCACAACCTAGAGAATAAGATGATCATTTAAAGACCAATGTCAGATAATTAATTAGGGATCTTGGATTTGGTCCATAAAGCACCCAATAATAGTAATAACAATATTTCTATTATTGTTATTAACATTGTTTTTTGAAATTTTATATCTGAGAAATCTTCTCCAAATAATTTTAGATATGACTTGATTCTGTAATCACAACTCCAATGTTAAGGTGCATTTTGTGGGACCCAAATAGGATATTTAATCCAGACTCATAGGTGGGGCCCATGAATCAACCTTCATGCATTATATAGTGAAATTATTTTTTACCTGGTGTCTAATTTTTGGAAGTAAATAGACTATCATGAATTTTTTATGTACTAAACATGATGGTGGCCTTTGTCATATATTTTGATATATAATATGAGATGTTTGAATAGAAAATGTTCTTACAATTATGATAGATGACAAAAGTGATTAAGAAAGGTCATTTGAGAGTGGTTCCTCTTGGTATATAAGTGTTTGATTCCTCTATCAACCTACTGACCGGTACCCCCCCCCCTACGAACTATGGTGCGGGTACTCTACCTTTAGAGTGGTACCCCTCCTAATGCACTAGGGAATTTATCCCTTATTTATTGAGTGGTGGAACCTAATACACTAGTGTATGGTTTATTTACCTATAGATTATTTCCCCATGACTATATGGAATAGTGGTGAGGTATAGGTCCTCCACAATGTATCTTCTTCAGATAGACATGTGAGATGCTAGAAATCATTTATAATCCTTCTTTGAACTATTGGAAGAATCATCATCCTATTATAGGTTGTGGTATAGAGGTCCTGTTACTCTCTATTTTTTATTATTTTATGGTCATATATGTATATCTATGTATTGAATTTTATTCATTACTTTCTATTTGTTGGGAAGCCTAAATATATTGTGTCTCTTAGTAATCCCCCTTCAATATTCAAGGAATCCTACTAGGTATGTATATATTACTCCCTTAATCAGAATTTACTTCAATATTTATGTCATATGTAGATGATTGATAGTTTGGTGGTGAAGAAATTGGGGCTTCAAGATTCCCAAGTGTGTAGACCGTATACGGTGGTTAGGATGGAGAGCTAGATTGGGGATCTCCTAGCTTCGTATCTTTCTAGTGATTTCCATGTTGGGGAATCATTTTTTTTTTCGGGATGTATTTTCCCCCTTAATTTTCATATTACACTTTTTTAAAAAAATTATTACCTTGAGGTTTTTCATGCATGGTTCTACTCTAGATTTTAGAAATTTTTTTAATTCTTCTACCCTTATACAAATAGATGGTTGGGACTCTAAATACCAGTAAAATAGGAAAATTATTCCCATTTTAGTTGTGACTTTTGGAACTAGTCTCCATCACCTATCATATGGAAGCATCCTTGGGGTAGTTGCAGGCCAGCTCTCTATCATCATTGAAAGCTCAATGGGTCAGGTCATGATAATGAATCACAACATATTTACTATATAGATTGATCATTTCAAATAATTTCCCATATTTGTCTCATGATATATAAGAATTTACCAAATACGTTTGATGGATATATAGTTCTGGGGCCACGTGTCTGTTGATGTTCACCAAGTGAGCATAAAAAATCACAAGGGAAGAAATACCTAAATTTGGGTATTTTTTTCTCATATGATAAAAGGGAGATGAAGAGGAACAACCCATGTGGATCACATGAACCATTAAGATACTCATGATCACATGACCATTA
The DNA here is from genome assembly GCA_963277665.1 of Viscum album. NCBI lineage: Eukaryota > Viridiplantae > Streptophyta > Magnoliopsida > Santalales > Viscaceae > Viscum > Viscum album. The sequence goes on from OY728130.1 coordinate 613,014,589, forward strand.
GAAGGTCATGTGACAATTCCTTGAGCAATGCATAACCTGCGGTAGATCCCATGAAGCCCCATTTCAACAAATCCCTATACCTTTTCAAAGAACCAATTAATAAGAAGTAACTGAGGGGTGGTAGTTCGATGATCTCCCCCAGACCATGCGGGATGTCAGTGACATGAAACTGATGATTCAACATGAAAAGATTCTAAAACCTGGAGGAAGGAAACATAATGTGTAGTGGTATATGGAAGCTGCAAAGATTATGTGCCATATCACCGACAAAAAGGATAATTTTCCTAGAAAAAATTCAAGAAAAATCATGAAATACTAAACTAATTTTAAGATAAAAAAGGTATATAAAATAGAGGATGGTGGAGATACTCGTGACCACTTAACGTCATGCGTCACACCCCTGATGACTTGCAAGACACCAAAATTCATTGTCGACATGTACTCCTCATCTCACGAAATCCATTTCACTTATTTTCCTCATCCAACAAATAAAATTAGGTATGTCTGAGAAACCATGTGCTTCCCTTCAATTCCCTAAGGACAAACATATGTATTTCTCCAAAAAAAATCTCGTTCACCGCCACACGAACCATGTATGTCATGTGATGCATCACCAAAAAATAGATTAATATTCCATGGCATTACTCCTGAAATCTCACATGACCACCAAAATATGACACATAAAATTAAGGTTATAAAATATGGAGGAGGAAAAATTTATTCATGGTTGTAAAATTCATGAGACACGTTATGAATGTTTGCATCATAGTCCCACGAGAATCCCAAAAAAATCATATTTGTCTCACGTAAATTCTCATACATGTCATCAATAATCTCGCGGATGCCTTTTAACAGGCACACGGAGCTTGATAAGGCTATTGGACATGTCCATATGATAATATATAATTACATAGACACATTACCATGATCAAATGATCACTCATTAATTGAAAATAATCCAATAAATGATGTTTTGATTAGAGGGAATCCCAGTCATTGAAAATCCAGCAATGCCCTCAAAGTGGTTCATGGAAGAGACTCAAAATGCCTTGTGGTGCAATATTCCTTCACTGAATCCAACATGGACTCACTCTAGATATGCCTCACAATGTGCTGAACAACCTGGGTGGTGATGGATATAAATTACCCATCCCAACATGAAAAAAGGGTTGGACTCTAGATGATTCATCTCTGCTTCGGGACTCTCAAGTGCAAGTGCTAGAGTGGAATTCTCAGAGTGGTGGATCCCACAAATGGAAATTATTTCATCATGTCTTATACTAGTAAACAACCAAAGACATATTATTCTATATATAAGGTACATCACATGATCATTCATAGATCATGCAAATGACCCATAATGAGACGTTCAAAGAACATAACACATGTATCCCAAACCACATGATACAAAAGATAAATTGATACAGATCAAACCCAATCCATTCACAAATTTTTTTTTACAATCAAGATTACAATTGGAAGAGTTTGGGTTAAAACATGATCTATAGGATCCTATGTGATTTTCATGAGTCATACAAGGACACGCGACAATGATAGGACATGTCACTTAGACCTAACGACTCCCCGTCAACAAGATATTTGGGACATGATAAATCCTTCAGACATGTGAGATAAAGAAACATTGTCTCTCTATGAACACCAATTTGGTCTCATAAAACCCTATGGGTCTATCACTCGATCCTTGATATATCCATAAGATACGTAACCTGAATCATATAACAGTGTTTTCTCATTTCAGTATAGTCTAATTTTTTCATCTAGGAACAAAAATAGATCTCTTTCAACACGATATGGTAATGTAAGCTGAGACCTCTGACACCCATAAGACTTATCAGCTAGGTCTCGCGACACCCTATGGGAAAGTTAGATGTGACACGCGACACCCTCTAGACACTTATTCCCAGTTTCATGATGAAATCTAGGGATTTTATCCAAGATACACATCATCCCATGATCTATTCATACCAAATCTTGTGACATCCTCCATATGTGTCGATACATCTCTTATGAATGACACCAGGGCACATCAGCTAGATCATGCGACACATTATTTGTAAGATAACCAGGTTTGGTGAGGTCTTATAGAACAAACTATTTGGATCATGTGATACCCCATGAACAAGCTATCTGGATCATGTGATGGCTTCTATGACAATCCAACTGGGTCATGCAACACCATCTAGAAAAGAAAGATATGGAAACCTCTATGTGTAAGCCAGAATATAAAGATAACAATTGTAACTATAATTCCTTCCACATTCATGATATGTATTCTACCTCCCCTAAGGATCAAGATCCATATTGATCAACTAGAGAAATCCCAGTACCTAAGTACCTTATCCACAGAAATAACAAGGATCATTTTATTTCCCTTATTTCTCACAATGAGCCTGGCTAACGTGGTGTTGGAGCCAAAATATTGCATTAAATAAAGGAGCGAAAAAGAAGTCACGCACGCGGCCTCGCGAAGCACCGACGTGAAGAACCCCAAGCATCGCGGTTCCGCGAAGCTCCGTAGGCGGTCCATCTCCGCGAACGGCCTGACGTTCACGAGCCCTCCATGAAGCAATGGAGGTGGTACCTCTCCACGAACGGCCTGATGTTCGCGAGCGCGCCGCGAAGCACCGGAGGTGGCGCGGGAGTTCGGCTTCACGATGCCCCTTGCCTATAAATACTGGGTTACCCTGAGCCCAGAAGACGGAAAATCCAACCTTTCGGCTTCTCCACTCCCGAATCGCGAAACACCCTTTGCCCTGGCAATCATGAGCTCCACGAGGTACTTCTACTTCACGTGACGCCTTCGCTTTGGCTCGTTTTGATCCCCTCTTCCGAGAGGGATTCCCTTCGTGAAGCCCTAGGGCATTCACGAAGGAGGGGGATTCCCAAGGGAACCCAGGCAGCCATGGAGAATTTATGCTTCGTGAAACACCCATCCTATACTAGCGATTCCCATTCTAAGGAAGGATCGCTACACATCATGAAGCACACTGCTTCGTAGCCCCCTGCTTCGCGAGGCACCTCATATTCGCGAGGCAGTGCTCCACGAATACTATTCCACTTCACGAAGCACCCTCCACTCACACATTTTCCCCATGCTAAGACCAAGGCACTCCGCTTCGCGAAGCACACTCCACTACAAAATAAATAGTGTTTAGCGGCGGTTTTGTGGCGGCGGTTCACAAAACCGCCGCTAAACGTTTTCCGAAATACGTTTCGCGGCGGTTTTTAATAAACCGCCGCTAAACCATTGTTTTTTTAAAAAACCCCGACCCTTCCCTACCCCGACCCCCGTTTCCCCAGACCCTGCGTGCTGCAACCCTCGCCCGAAGCCCCCCGCGACCCCCCGACGATCCCGCGACCTCCTCTGGCGACCCCGCGACCTCCTCCGGCGACCCCGCGACCTCCTCCGGCGGTGCCTGCGACCGGCAACCCGCGACCCCCTTCTCCCGACGACCTTTCTCACTTAGACCTCGGCCCCAATGTGAGTTTTCTATATTATCACATCCATCTTGATGATTTGTTTCTAATTGAATCTGAGATTCATTATATGGGTCTCTTGGTTAATGGATTTATTTTAGTTTTTGATCCTATTGGTATTTATTTCATTCATTTTTAAAAAAATTATGTGTTTTAGGTAGTAGGCTTTAAAGATATCTTTTATTTTATAATCCATACTTGATATATCATTTTTTTGGATTATATAAGTTGATTAATAGATTGATTTATGATTCTTATAATGGTTTGTTTTTTGAATTATTTGATTAAATGATTTATTAATTTGGAATTGATTTTGAAAATGGATTTTGAATCATGTTTTATTTGAAATTAAGTAGTTTGATTATTGATGTGTGATATTCCCTCCAAATAGTTTGAATTTTTAATTTAAATCCTATATGTATGGGTCATTTGTGAAATTGAAATCCTTTATGTGTGGGAAAATTAATAAATGAAATCCTTCCAATATGGGCTACGATAGATGGGATCATGTGGTACTTAGTAAGGGATATAATAAGAAAATAATTCTAGGATGAATTGTGGCTACCTATCAATGATTTACACTAAAAATATAACTAAATATTGTTTCCATAGTGGATTCACTTATCAGGGTGATTACCTCATTTAAGGGAACATATTTTAGGGATATGTATGTAAATAGTCATTTGACCATAGATTTAAAAGGATCTTAGATAAATTATACCTAATATACCATAGGAGTATTTTCTATTGTTTTCCTTTTCAAAGAGGTTATTTATAAATACATTATGAAATGGTTTAATCACATTTATTTTAAATGGAATATGATGTATCAATTTGATTATTCTTTTTAATATATTCTAAAAGGGTGAATTACCATTTTTTTAATATATATATATATATATATATATTATTTTATTTTCCCTTAATAAGAATAATTGTTTTATTTTTCTAATGTCTCCTTATGAAAAACATGGTGTAATATTTCTAATATTCATTTTCTCACACCATACACTGACCATTGGGTGTTTTCAGGTCCTTTTTTATATAATGTATGTAACGGAAAGGTTCCTCATAGAAGTCATGGGTATCCATGTTAGTAGGGTGTGTGATATTTATGGTTACATGGTGTAATTTTTTTCATCATATCACATGGATAAGGGTTGGGATCTTAAAACCTCCCCACCTTATAACATATCATCACATATCCAAACTTCCCAAGCATCACAGCACCCCTAAGGCCAATTTTAGTTCCACGGACCCACCTATAAACTTCCATCTTCTAATATACTCCTTGAACTCAACCATGTTATAACAACACTCGGACTAAGGAAAAGGTCCTACCTGAAAACATTTTCCCCAATCATGAACCACAATTAAAACCCAATTATCTTTGAGGACGCATCCACCTCAACTATTTATTATCAACATCAAATGAAAATTAAAGGTTTAGGTAATGTTACTATACCACCGCACAAGAGGATATCGATAAGGCACTACACTACCCTGTGGAGAGCCAATCAGAACACCTTTGTTCCAATCCTCTCCACAACTCATGGCCCAAAATTCTTAGCACCACGTCACCTAGTTACCAAAATTATAATGGTGACACAAACTCATTTTCGCTGAAGGGATACATAGATTACAACCACATTCTCTGACCTACATCAATCCAGAACTCAAGGCCCAACAGCCTCTCTCCATTTCAAACATCCAAAGCACAACCCAAGCATAACCTTCATCTCAAGGTATTCAACCATCCAAAACCTGATCCAACACCCATCACCAAAACTAATACACTAATATGGTTCCTACCTGAGGCCATCCAACTTGAAACTCTAGCCACACCATTAATCGATTACTTTCCTTCCATGGTTCTCAACACCGTATTACTTACTTTGTCACCACAATTTTATAGTTTTGAGAACTTCACTCATCATAAAAGAGGTCAACAGAACCTCAACTCAGCCTTCAAAACTTCCCTAACATGTTTTCCAACTCACAACATCCATGAAAACTCCACCCAATTCTAGCATTCATTATTTCTGCCAAAACTACCCAGATTTGTCACACTTTCACCATCCATATCTCAACCAAGGACTACTTGTTTCTTCATAAAAACTCATTCACATTACTAGGATAAACATATCATTTCAACATTAACTTGAGGTGCCTCGCAGCCCACCACATCCATTCCCTTTCTATCCAACTATGTCTTTCCATTCCTGCTAACTCACTCTGTTGGTTCCCAACTTCCCCTATTGGAATGTCGCCCCTCTACCCAAACACGAAGTCGTCTCACTTAAGGTATACCTCCATCACCTACACACACCATATCCATGTTCCACCTGGCCTTCCCTAAGAACCCCCAAACATGTCCCTTATAGGTTTCTATTTGGAACCTTGATTCCTCCACATCCACTCTACAGTTTTCTCCACATTTCCAGGACTAACATAATTCTCTCCCCCTTAGGAGGGTCATTATCACTAATTTATTCAAGAAATTCAAACACCATGTCTCATTCTTCCATCACAATATGAACCCCAAAACTTAAATGTGGCCATTTAGATTTCCCTAGAACAATAAAACAAACATTACCCATTGTGAAAATGGTTTCAGTGAATGTAGTTAACTTGATTTAAAATGAATTATTATCAGTTTCGATCACACATCAATGGGGTGTTGTTTGAGGCAACATAAATGTGTGATCGATGGTGTTATGATAAGTGTGTATCCCGATATTCTTATTGATCCTCAATGAGGTGTTGACGCTGTCTCCTATGGACCAGACTTGTTCAGTTGGTCTGAAATGGTAAATGTGGTCAATGAATCATCTTTATTATATTATGCATACTTTATGGTCAATGGTTCATCTTTATTATATTATGTTTCTGTAATCTTACACTATCGTATATTTTGTGTAGGCACATTGTGATATACATGGATAAAAGCTGGATCACATTACCGAGGAACACACCTCAATATGTTAAGGGTTTGAATGGGTTTTTAGATTTTGCAATTTCTAATCGATCCGTTGAAGGGAGAATAAGATGTCCATGTCCTAAATGTAAATTTAGAACATGGTTGAAGAGAGATGAAGTTTATGAACATTTAATACTGAAGTAATTCCCTGAGCAATATTTGTGTTGGATTTGGTATGGAGAATCAAACAATACAGAAAGATTGAGGACTGATGTTAATCCACAGAATGAGGTCCCAAGTTCTTCGACAACGGAAAATGAAATGCAAAACCTCATAAATGATGCATTCGGAACTGCAAGACACCACTATGAGCATCAAAACATATCAGAACAACCAGAAGAGGGTGCTACAAATTGCAACGTGACAAGTGATGTTTCTGAGACTGTAACACAAGCAGATCAAGATTGTAACATATCATTGGATCCTCTTGATTCTGTGGAGCCAAATGTAAGGGAAAACTTCAGTGAGGAAAATGCATTTCATGATTTAGTTGATGATGGAAATCAAGAGTTTTATAGTGGGTGTTTGAAATATTCAAAGCTTTCATTTCTACTGAAGTTGTACCATATCAAATGTCTATGTGGAATTACAAATAAGGCAATGTCCATGTTATTGGAATTGATTCGTGATGCATTTCCTGAAGCAAAAATCCCAGAATCGTTTTATGATATGAAAAAAGTTGTTAACAAGCTTGATTTGAATTATACAAAAATACATGCGTGTCCCAATGATTGTATGCTTTACTAGGGAGAGGATTCAAGTAGACAGAATTGTAAGAAATGTTCTTCTTCTAGATGGCAGTCAAAGGGTGATGTTGGAAGTATGACTGAACATAATTTCATGGAGAAGAAGAAAAGGAACACACCTGCAAAAGTTTTGCGTTACTTTCCTTTGAAGCCTCGATTGCAAAGATTATTCATGTCATCAAAAACCGTCGAACACATGAAGTGGCATGCTGTAGATAATAACAATGATGGGTTAATGAGACATCCACGAGATTCCCAATCGTGGAATACATTTGATTCATTACATCAAGATTTCTCAGCTGATCCTAGGAATGTTCGATTGGGATTGGCTGCCGATGGATTCAACCCATTTGGGACTTTGAGTACGAGTTATAGCATTTGGCCAGTTGTTTTGATCCCTTATAATCTGCCTCCATGGATGTGTATGCAACAAACATCTTTTATCATTTCGATGATTATTCTTGGAAAAAAAATGCCTGGAAATGATATTGATGTATACCTGCAGCCTTTGATTGAAGAATTGCAGGAGTTATGGAGCAACGGTGTTGAGACATTTGATGTTTCTTCTAAAACAATGTTTAAAATGCATGCTGCTTTAATGTGGACCATTAGTGACTTCCCTGGGCTTGGGAATTTATCTGGTTGGAACACTTATACGGGTTTGGCTTGTCCCGTTTGTAACTTTGATTTCGAGCCCAAACGACTACCTCACAGTAGAAAATGGTGCTTCTTGTGCCATCGAAGATTTCTTGATGCATCTCATAGATTTCGGCTGAACAAATCAAAATTTAATGGTTACATTGATCGTAGACCACCTCCAAAGTTGTTAACCGGTTTTGAAATATTGACACAGCTTGAAAATGTTAAAACATAATTTGGGAAGGTTCATCATTTGAATGATAGCGGAAAATGAGTGCGAAGTGCATCGTCAAGTGAAATCAGAACGCAACAATGGAAGAAAAAAAGTATATTCTTCAAACTTCCGTATTGGGAATTTAATTCTTTGCGCCACAATCTTGATGTGATTCATATTGAGAAGAATGTATGTGATAATTTGATTTTCACATTACTTAATGAGCATGGAAAGTCGAAGGATCATCTCAATGCTCGCAAAGACTTACAAGTAATGAACATAAAACGTGATCTCTGGCCAGATGAGAATGAAAAGTATGCTCCGGCCATTTTTTCATTGAAAAATAGGGATAAAGATACGTTCCTTCAAATTTTAAAGAATGTGAAGGTATCTGATGGGTATTCGAGTAACATCTCGAGGTGTGTTGACTTGAAGAATCGTAAGTTATATGGATTGAAAAGTCACGATTCTCATGTTTTGTTACAACAGTTACTACCATTGGCATTGCGTACATTATTACCTGAAAAATTTACTGCTGTTGTACTCCATTTCTGCACATTTTTCAGATAGTTATGTGAGAAATCCCTACATCCTTTTCAGCTTGACAACCTACAAGAGAGTTTTGTATTGACCCTTTGTGCAATGGAGATGATATTCCCTCCATCGTTTTTTACTGTCATGATGCATTTAACTGTGCATTTGGTTGATGAAGCTAAATTAGGAGGCCCCGTTCATTATCGATGGATGTATCCAATTGAGAGAGATTTTATTTATATGTTTCCAGTTAAGTAAACATTTTTTGTCATTTAAATAAATGCATAATATTATTTTTTTTTCACAGATATCTTGGGCATTTGAAAACATACGTGAGAAATAAAGCTCAACCAGAAGGCTCTATTGCTGAAGGCTATTTGGCCGAGGAGTGTCTCACCTTTTGTTCCAGATATTTGGATTATATTGAGACAAGATTTACTCGAGTTGGACGTGTTGACGACACATCAACTCAATCTCAAATGCATCAGAAATCAAAAATATTTCCTGCTATTGGCCGATCAGTTGGGAGGACCTCATACACGACACTAACAGAATTGGAATTATTACAGGCACATAGATATGTGCTGCTGAATAGTGAAATTGCAGATCCATTTGTTGAAGAGTTGAGGATAAAAACAAAGAGACAAATGAGAAGACGAACACGAAATGAAAAAGATATAACGAAAGCTGTGAATAAAGAGCTGGTAGAATGGTTTGCACGACGTGTAAGTTTATAAATATTTCAATAAATACGAATATTACTTTGACACATACAATTTGCAAATCTATTAAATTATATTTTTTTTTTCAGATCATGAATACTGATACTCGAGCTGACTTTTTAGAATATTTGAAGTTTCTTGCTAGAGGTCCTATAAAACAAGTTAGAAAGTTCAACGCTTATAATGTGAATGGTTTTAGATTTCGTACAGTAGATCGAGAAGTGGGTTTGAAAACACAGAATAGTGGTATTTTTACATTTTCTGAAGTGGAATACTATGGAAAGCTTCATGATATTATTGAATTAAACTACCACGGGCATTTTTCTGTTGTTTTATTCAAATGCAAATGGGTCGATTTTATCAGAGGTGTTAAAAGAGATTCCTTGCAATTTACTTCTGTAAACTTCTCTCGATTGATGGATGTTGGTGATCGTGAACTGCATGATCCATATATCTTAGCATCGCAGGCAAAAATGGTATATTATGTGAATGATGTTGTGGATGAAGGGTGGAGTGTAGTTACTCACGTAATACAAAGAGATTTGTATGATATGGGTGATGAAGTGGAAGATTTGACCTCTGCAATTGAATTTCATCAACAACAGGAAGCAGAATTATTTGTCCATCATGATATTGAAAATATTGGTCTAGCAAGGATGAATGAAGTGGATGAAGCAATGGAGCAGGAAACCGACATGATTGAAGGGGAAAATGATTGTATGTACAATTATTTATTCATTCAGCAACTACTTGTTTCATTTCTATAGTCATTCATTATCATTGTTATATATATTTTGTTTGTAAATACTGGGCATCTATTATCGTTTTTAATTTTTTTTCTGCATAATTTTTTTGAAATATATATTCTGAACTTAATTTTATTTGATTAAATGATAGGAATGCCAAGGAAGAAGCGGTACACTATTCCTTCTTCTTCTTCGATAGATGACGATCCGTCTATCCCCATGGCATCATCTCCCCCTGCACCATCTCTGACACCATCAGTGGATGCCTCATTAGAGGATGAGTCATCGCCTCCCCCTATAGGAGCTTCAGCAGTGGGGCAGCGACACGCCCCCTCCAGTTCATCACGAACATTCTGGAAGGTCGCAGTCATAGGTACAAATTTTAATTAAATAAATTTATTGCATTTTGTTTATAGTAATTGTTTGCTCATTGCAGATGAAGACAATGAAACCGTGGAAAAAGACATAAAAAGTTCTGATGTTTGGAACATGCATGGAAAGAAGATAGTGGTGCCATTTGATTCTTATGGGGTCCCGACGGATGACGCCGCAGGTTTACTTGGTCAGATTATAGGTCACCTGGCAGTGGAGCCCGTTTCCCTGCCTATTTCGTATGATGATTGGAGGAATATGCCTCCAAACTGGAAAAATGAAGTTTATGATTCTCAGATAAAGGTAATTTTATTACTTTATGGTTTAATTGAATGTCATTTTACTAATATATTCAAAATGAATTTCTGTATACAGATGTTCTTCCACTTTACCGTTACTGATGTGATAGCACGGAAGTGGACATTGAAAAATCTTGGAAAAAAATGGAAAGATTTCAAATGGAGGTTGTGGTGTGATGTCAACGATTCTTCGTTGACCGTGCAACAGATGTATGAGAAGATACCCAGTGGGGTACCGAAAGAACAGTGGAAGGTTTTTGTCGATAGACATCGTGATGAGAAGCGGATGGTATTGAAATATTTATTATTATATTATCCTCATTTTACATTTATACATGTACATGAAGAGGATATAGACATTGAATACAATACTTTTAAATTGAATTTTATTTATTTCAGGATCTCTCAAGAAAGAATGCTTCAAACCGGGCGAAGCAGGTAATCCCGCACACTGTGGGTTCAAAAAGATTTTCAAGAAGCCGAATGTCATTGGTAATCTTTTAATTAGTTTAAATATTTATAAGATAATATTATCTATTTAACATATTTGATTGATGATTTATCTTTGTTTAATGCAGTCACAGAGTTTAGGGCATGAAGCATCCCGAACAGAACTGTGGCTGGATGTTCATAAAAAAACAAATGGAAGTCTTGTTAATGAACCTACCAGAGAAGTTGGGGTATGAAGTCAATTATTTATTATAATAACTTAATATCAGTTTTTACTGTGTTAATATATATTGATATTTGATTTATAGGTAAAAATTAAAGAAATATGGGATGCCAATCCTGGGCAATCCTACTCAGTCTCCCAGGATGACCCGGTTGGTCAAGTCCTTGGGAAGGAGCATCCTGGTAGAGTGCGCGGGATGGGTTTGGGACCCGTACCATCTGAGGTCTTTCGCATGCCATCAGGGATTTCGGCCTCATCTACTCCTGGTTATAGTCATTTCATACCTGAAGATGCTCAGAGAGAGATGTCTTCTCTACAAAACACAGTTCACCAGCAGGGGGATCAGATATCTGCTTTGCAGAAAGAGTTGCTTGAAATACGTCAGCATATGAGCAGATATGCCCCCGGTGGTAGTGCATCGGGTAGTGGTGAGCAGGTAAATCACAAAAAAATCAAAATCATTTAGTTTGCAAACTTTTATTGGTTTTAATTTTTATTATAAATATGCAACAATATTTAATTTTCAATATAATGTTCTTACAGGTGGCAGCAGGTGGTGGAGATGAAGGTGGAGAGGGTGACGATGCAGCATCAGATGATGAGTAGTAGTATTGTTGATGTGTTGAACAAGTATGATAACAGTTGGTTTGTATATGTAACATTTATGGCACATAGTTGCCACCAAACATTTCCATGTCCTAACATTTTCTTGATTTCTCATGTTTCCTTCTATGCATTTTATTTATTGTGTTCTGGATTCCTCATGTGTTGACAAAAAGATTCTTAATGCAATATGCATGTGATGATACCACATCCAATGAGAATACCATATATGTAACCCATATTCATACCCCTATTGGATCCATATCCAATATGCATCACACTAAAAGACTAATCCCATGACCATAAATGGCTAAGGCATGAAAGGTTAATGATAAAAGGCTCTGTCATGGCCTTAAAATTTTTACACCACTCCAATGGGTCCAGGAATACCAATTTGTTTTTAGTTTAGGCATGGTGGATGTCATTGGATTCAGTGGATGTTGGTTGGAAATTGGTGGTAATACCTTCCTTCTTCTTGGTTAGTTTCCTCTTATTATTCTCTTGGGGATTCAATACAATGATTCCTTTTTGGTCTAGGGTCTGAGTTGGTTTACATTTTGATGATCTTTTGGCACAGTGTAGGTTTATTTGTGGGTTTTTCATGCATTTGTGGTTTATGGTCATTTCTTCTTCACCCTATGGTGTGCTGCGAGTCGAAAAATATTCTTTAAGGTAGGGAATCAGTTATTTCTCTTTATTATGTATCATGCATGGGGGGTTACTCTTGTTCATCTATGGGTTCTAGTTGTGCTGGCTTAATCAAAGATAAATAATTGGCTAATTGAAACTGAAGGGGGAAAATAGGAATGATTCACATGTTTTTACAGCTTTGATATTATTATGATATGATGGATTGTATGGTATTGATACCTTGGTTAAAATTATGGTCATTGGGGGATTTTCTTTCACTGGATGATATGTGTTGGGACTATTGTGTCTATTGTTATTGTTGTGATATCACCCTAAAAGGGAAATTAACCAACCACTTATATTTTTCTAATGAAATGGATACTCTATGATTATGGATTGTGTTACAACACTCCTAAAATAAAGTATCATGTGATAAAATACCCGTTGATAAATCTATAAAATGATCCTTGATGTGTTGTGATGCATGTACATGATTATGGGATGATGATGTGTGGATGTGATATTATGTGGGGCTGATGGGTGAGATGTGGCTGTGGTTTTGGAAAATTTAGGGCAGTGGTGGAGCAGATCCAACATATTTTTTTTTCCAGTTCAACATTTAGCGGCAGTTTTAACCGCCGCTAAATATATTATGTTGATATTTAGCGGCGGTTTTCACCACCGCAGAATAGGCGCATCAAACGCCTGAATTTAGCAGCGGTTAAAACCGCCGCGAATAAAAAATGTCAGATACCCATATAACCGCCGCTAAATGAATAGAAACCGCCGCTAAATGACGGATCTACGACCCATTTCTAAAACCACCGCGGAATCGAAAAAACCGACGCTAATAGATTGCTGACGCCAAACCTAGCGGCGGTTTTTGTAAACCGCCGCCACACAATATAGTGGCGGTTTAAACCGCCGTGAAACAGGAAAAAAACCGCCGCTAGGACCGGCTTTTGTTGTAGTGATCCTTTTCTTGAAAATTCCCCTTCGCGTGCGACCCTCTACACGATGTGATTTCAAAGTCACAAGGACAACACCACTCGTAGCGTTGCTTCACCTAATGCTTCTTCGCATAGGCACGCTATCGGATATTTCTTCTTCGCATAGCCACGCTAACGTGGACCCCTCGATGGTTCGCTCTACGACCCCCTTGACCACGGCCTTACTGGTACCTTCCCTCCCCCAAGGAGAAAAGGGTACTAGTTATGTAAGTCCTAGGGGTGTGGAGTGAACCCACCCCGTCCGAGCTACAGGACGTTAAACTGCCAAGCACCACGTCCTCAACACATGATGTTAAACTGTGACCCGGCCTCGTGCCTCGCACGAAGGGTCCCCCCAGCTCTGACATTTTTTACGCCACTCGTCTCCATGTGAGTGGAATCACTCCCCCCACAAGGGATGATATCCTCCTTATCGGAGCGGCGTATGTCCATAGGAGAAGGGCGACCCAAGTTCCCCAACGGATGGCTGCACCCCTGCATCTCCGTACTTCCCCACTACCAAGGTCAGGGGAGGGCGCGGTAGGGAACGAGGCACCTCCCATCATTGGTCCCAAATCCCTCTTTCACTGCGCTTTGCCGCACTTCGGGCCTCCATCCTGGAGTAAGTCCCAGCACCATGGGCCACCTAACGCGTAAGCACCTTTTCGCTTCTCACGGACACACCCTGCGCGACATGATCGTCAGGTCCTTGCTGCCTCTTGTTTCTCACACCGAGCATGACTCACGTGGGCTTAGAGTAAGCATCATCCATGGAAATTCCCTCATCCAGCATGACGTTAAACTGTATACCCTCATCCAGCATGACGTTAAACTGTATACCCTCATCCAGCATGACGTTAAACTGTATACCCTCGTCCAGCATGACGTTAAACTGTATACCCGCATCCAGCATGACGTTAAAGTATATCCCCCCAACCATCATGACCTTAAGTTGCACACCCATTTGAACTAAGAGTTCTTTGATCCATGTCAAGGCATGGTACGTAGGAAGCCTCTACGAGGTTCAAAACCACCCGTTATCTACTCAATGTCGAGTTCCACTTGCATCTAACATGAAGTTAAACTGCATTTCAGTCTGATGGAAAGCCATTGTGACCATTCCAAACTACGAGGACTTTGATCCATGTCAAGTCATGGTACGTAGGAAGCCTCCCTGAGGTTCAAGCCCATCTCCCTTTGGACCAAGGTCCCTCCTTCCTCACGTCAGTTTTCCGACACCCACCCTCCGAACTATGAGGACTTTGATCCATGTCAACGCATTGTACGTAGGAATCCTTCATGAGGTTCAAGCCCACCACTAGTGGACCCCTGGGTCTACTTTCACGTCGGTTCAGCGATGAAACCCTTTGAACTATGAGGTCTTTGATCCATGTCAAGGCATGGTACGTAAGAAGCCTCCCGGAGGTTCATGTCCATCTCTCATTGGACCAAGGTCCACCATCACGTTGGTTCACTGATGACATCTATCGGACCAAGGTCCACCTTCATGTCGGTTCACTGACACCATCCCGAACTATGTGGACTTTGATTCCCTGCCATGGGGATACGTAGGAGGTCTCTTCAAGGCTCAAGCCCAACTTCACTGTCGCCCTTGCGATGGTCCCTTGTCATTCTCCCTCCACTTCATTCATCCATCCATCATCCACCCTGATTCTCACCCGGACCGTCATATCCCGGTGAGATCATGTTGGTCCGCACCTCTTCACAAAATTTTGGAAGCCACCCATGGGTTTTCCCCGATATCGACATCCCTCGTTAATTTGATTCACTCCAGCTAGTGTTTTAATTAGGTCGACCCGTCTCCACTGGACGTTAAACTAGATACATACCTCGTGATAAGCATGAGATGCCTGAGGAAAACCTCGTATGGTACACCTTTTGCGTAACCGTCTCCGCTGGACGTTAAACCTGCGACATACCCTGTGTTAAACATAGGAAGCTGAGGAAAACCTCAGATATATGTTTGTGACATGTAATTCCCCACGATCGATGTGGGATGCCTCGGGCTTCCACGCCCTCGAGAAGTCCCATGACAAGGGACAAAAGACAGACACGCCAGTTCCCCAGCATCCAGACACGCTACTGATGCCTCGACGTGACTACTCCCCCGACTGCAGGTTGCTACCCTGACCGGACCCTTTGGAATGTCCTGAAAGAAGTAGTGTAATTAACCAGAGTCCATGGAAACATGGCACTGGGAAGAGTTTCACGAACAACGTACTAAATCTATGAGGGAGACCCGGACTAGGTGACGAGTTCTGAGGAGGAATCCACAGAAGGAAGAACCGACATCCCATCATCCCATTTCGATCAAGGAGCAGACGTCCCTGAATAAGGAGAGAATGGCGCCCGCCTTTGGAAAGCGAGAATGCGGGGAAACAATGCAGTGCATCCTCCTCCGCAGACGGATGGATGCGTGCGCCCCGGAAAAAGCGTCGGAAACAGAAATGGTGAACCCGACGTGAAATTATTCTCCTCAATGAGGAGATTAGTAGCGTTTGAGACACCAGTAGATTGATGTGTCACCGGATCCAGATATCCAACGCCTGGTCCCGCCAAGCAAATAGCGGTCCTGGTGTGAAACTCATCGGAAGTTGGGGCAGTGGAACGTGGGGCACTCCGTTCTGCAACGTGTTGGTGTGGATCCTTCTTACAGGTGTGGAGAATGGAAGGACGCTGGGGCACTGGTTGTCAATCCATTTCCTCGCAGTGCTGATGAGTTGATCCCTTCATTTCGTAGGAACCAGGTTGCTGTTACGGAGACACGATCACCGCCCGCTCGCCTACACAGGGGCAGGGGAAACACCAGCACAGCCACCACGCATGGCTCTGCTACCGCCACGACGGCCTCTACATCCGTGAATACGGGGCGCCCACGTCCCCTCTCCCCGTCAGAGATCATCCAGCGAAGGGTGATCAACAACCTTGTACGCAGGTATGAGGAGGAAGGGGTCATCCCAACTCGGGATATGGCCCACCTGGACCTGGAGGCATCTAGGCCCCGCCGTCAACACTTCCCTAACAGGCCGCGTAGGGAGCCCCTACTCCCCACCCCAACGTTCAATCGTTTCAGGAGCCTATCCCCGGAACGCCTGGACGACTCCTCGCTTTATGCTGATGAGACGGGTGATGCCCGGCTTGGACCGCTCAGAGTCCCGATCCAAGGGCTCCAGGCAAGGGCTCCCATTCGGCCGCGTCAGCGCCGCCGTCTGGCTTCGCAGGAAGAGCAGGTAGGCCATGCCCCTGTACCACTTGCGCCAGCTCGTCTAACCCGATGTCAGCGCCGGGCTCGGGTTGAGGATGCTCGCCAAGATACATTGATGTCAACAATTACTGTGGCCCAGGACACCGCCAACATGCATCATGGAGTTCCTGCATACACTGAACAGGGGCACTCCTTCACCCGACTGGGATCAAGGCCTCAGCCGCCCCACGAGCAAGCTGGGTTGACTCTTGGGGTCGCAGGCCCGGGTGATTATTGCCGTGAACCAATCCGCGGTAATGTCACTCCATACGGAGGTCCTCTCTGTACCACCATTCCATAGAGCGTGGGCTTTCCTCGCTCTGAAACTCATCACGGATGTATGCCTCGTGCTACCCACATCCCGAAAGAAGACCCACCCCGCGGCGGTGATGCTCGGCGCAGAAACCTATCCCGCGCCCACTATACAGGATATGGAGTCTATCCTTCTGCCCCCGACTGCCGATCTGAAGGAACTGTCCATCCGGTCCTTCTCCAACGTGGGGGTCCTCCATACATTCTCTCTGCAAATGGCGAAGGTCCTCCTCACCCCGGCAACTTGGGGAGTGAAGGTCAGCCTCGCTCCGCCCACACCGTCCATAGAGGTCCT
This sequence comes from Viscum album, assembly GCA_963277665.1. Classification (NCBI taxonomy): domain Eukaryota; kingdom Viridiplantae; phylum Streptophyta; class Magnoliopsida; order Santalales; family Viscaceae; genus Viscum; species Viscum album. Next base: position 613,032,106 of record OY728130.1, read on the forward strand.
CCCCATGTACCCTTTGACATTTTCCCGGGTTCCCCTCGTACCCCGGCCACCTCGAGCGGGGGACCTCTCTGCCACGGCGCCAGCGCCGCCCCAAGACTACATATTGAGAATCAACCCTGTCCCGAAGAGCCACCCCGGGGTAGAAGAGAGGGTCGTCACCGCCACAAGAAGAATCCTGGGGGAGCGAGTGGAGATCAAACCGGCTCGTTTCTCAGATTCTGAAGCGGAATAGGACTCGGCGATGGAACCTTCTCCCCGCTCTTCCGCATCAAGGACTTGGGTAGGAACCAGGCACGTCAGCCTCATTCTCCCGGAATGCGAGGTCCACCAGATTCCCACCTCTCTCCGCAGGTACATCCAGTAAGAAGAAATTGTGGAAATTCCGCAGGTCCCAACCGTGCAATCACCACCATTGTCACCGGAAGCACCCTCTACCTCTACCAGAGATCACAGAGAGCTATTTTGGGGACCAACAACGGTAGAGAAACGACATGACCTATCGCCGGCAACCGCGACTCCTGTGCATGAAGCTGTGGCTATCAGCCCATCATATCATGATATCGTGGTAAGGTCACCTCACTCTTTAGAGGATGGCCCAGAATTTGGCGGCCAGTCAGCTCGTTCACCGTATTCTCCGCCGCTGAGTTTACTATCCCAGAGGTTCGCCTCGGTACCTCTACCGGTCCCTCAGCCGCCCCTGGTTGACGAGTGGAGCAATACAGGGCCAAACCCCGAGTCCGAACCCAGGAGCTTCTGGAGCATTCTTGCAGCGGATCACTTCCTGGAGAAGTTCTGGCCGACGGCAGCACCGAACTTTCCCGCACCAGAGTCCCTTACCCCAGAAGAAGTGGGCTGCTTTTTCCGAACCCTATGGGCGACACACTTCCGCCTTCGTTACGAGGGGGTGATGTACCCCAGAAGTCGAGAGCACTTTGAAGAAATTGGCGAGCAATGCCACCTGATCGATTTGGTCACACTCCCTGTGGCCCAGCACCCTGAGTCACCAGGCCGTCAGATCACCCCTCTACGAAAATGTGTTCAGAGTTTCAAAGTACTCTACAGAGTCATCAGGGAAGCTATCCCCCATGTGCAATTCTATGGCTGGGGACACTATGCAGCTCTCCTCTTCATCCCTATCTGACGGCAGCCCAATTAGTTATGAGACATTGAGGACATGCCCTTGAGAGGGGTTGCGGTCCACATGGCTGACGTAGCAGACAAGGAGGATGAGCTTGAATTTCTCGATAGAGACTTACCCCCCGAGGGCGTACCGCCACTGCTGGACCCATCAGGGAGGGTTACCAATCAGCAGAGGAACCTTCTAGGCCTCCCTGTACCCACCGAGTCACTGGTACTCAGTCGAAATGCTGGTAAGGGTAAGGAGAACGTCGGAACTGTCAAGCACTCTGACCCGTATTCCTCTGTATAGAAAACAGACGAAGATCCCGAGAAGGCCACGTTACGCCAGCAGCTTGCTAAGCATAAGAGGCTGGTTGATGAACTCTTGGTCGAGCACACTGCAGAGCGGCGACCCGACTATGGTAATCCCAAGCTGAGGCAGCAGGGACAGGAACAATTTCCCCTCGGTGAGATGCCTCCGGGAAACCCTGATCATGCTACTTTCGCAGATAGGGCAGAAGATGGAACTTACGGCAAGAGGGCGTGATACGTCTTTCCAAACCCCCCTGAACGACGGGGAAATCTGAAGAATCCGGTCCAGCTTCCCCCAGTCGCCCCACAGGCCGTTCTGCCAGTCGATCCACGAGCCGCCGAAGCCATCTATCGTGTCGAAGAACCTGGCAACGCACTTGTGATTAGGGATCCCCGTCAAGACAGAGACCCCAACCCGGATGATCTTATAACAGCACTCATAGCCCGCCTCGAAGCGTTGGAAACGCGGCAGGTGGCAGTCCCACCAGATGGCAAACTGTATCCCGCATGGGTGGATGATATGCCCGCACCCCCAGGTTTGGGAACCCCACTTTCTCGCCCTTCAACGGGACAGGGGGTCCGCCACAACACTTGGCCCATTTTTCCTCCAGGTGTGGCCCCATGCTGGGGACTCCGGCCCAGCAAGAAGCCGCCAAGCTCCGATGTTTCGTGAAGACATTGGAAGGTCCCGCATTCGTCTAGTACATCCATCTCCCTATCGAATCGGTGACCGGTTGGGAGGATCTCCGCCGGTAGTTCCTATATCAGTTCAGCTCCACCACGCGGAAGACCATCATTGAAAACCTCTTCAAGTTCAAGCAAAGACCTAATGAGCGAGTCGCAGATTTTATCGCCTGGTGGAAGGGACTTACGAAATCCCTCGATATGCCACTGACTCAGGATCAATTACTGACGATGTGTGTAGGGAACGTTAAAACGGATCTGGTACCTTCCCTGATTACCTAGAACTACCCTAGAGGATTCCGAGATTTCTTAGATGAGGCTCAGTGCCTTGAGGAGGCTCTGCAACAGGCTAGTCAGGCACATTCGTTGCCCCCTATGATCCCAGCCAGGAGGATTTCCAGAGACGAACTCACCGTGGTGGCCCAAATAGAAGCCCCCAGGCAACTGGAATTACTGCCAGCGACACCATCCCCGCAACCCCGCAGAGGTTCTCCACCTCAAGCACAGGCTCCTGCCCAGCAGAAACCGCCTCAGAATCGATAGGTTCCCCCGCGCAATGCGCCACCTCCACCTAGGTGAGACAATTAGGTGCCACCTCCTCGGCAGGCCCCTCCGGCCCCTCATCAGGGCCAAGCCCCCAGGGTCCCCTATCTGAAAAGAAGGCACTAGACTTATTCTTTCAACGAAAATCAGGTCTCTGGCTACTTCCGAAGTGCTCTAGAGCAAGGGATTGTGCGCCTACCCGAGTGCAGAAGGCCGGCAGAGGCGAATCTCACCGATCACCCCAACTACTATCCTTATCATCGGATTCTGGGGCACACCCTCATGAAATGCTATGTGTTTAAATATTGTCTTCAAGACCAGGTCAACAACAACATAGTCAGGTTGGGCCCGACACCAACACAAGTAGCAGGTGTCTTTGCAAGGTCAGAGATCAGTAGTAACTGTGAAGGTGAGTGGCAGTAGGTTCCCAGCCGCGGGTCCCAAAGATACGACGACTGGATGGCTCGAAAAACCGTCGTACGTGCCCATGGTATCATCCGGGAATGCCTGAAGTAGCCAAAACCTTCAAAAGAAGTAACCAGTACCTTTGCACTGCCTTCACGGTCGACCTATTCCCAAAAGGGAAAGCAACGATGACGCAAGAAGAAACAACGCGCTCCGCCAGTGTCGTCGTCATCCCGCACTCTTGGCGACTTTATGCCCCCTGAAATAGGGATTCCTCCCAGAATCTGCCTGGTAGTGGATGACTCATCAAGCGACGGCTAGGGGTATGCTTCGATTAACACCGTGGAGCTGGTGAAGCCTTATATGACTCCCGACGAAGGGGAACGTCAGGAGAGCCTCCCCAACATCCCCAGCTGATGTCAACGTCAGTGGAACCACAACCAAGTCGGTCGTCGAGGCACGTTAGCGGGCACTTTTAGCCAAGTCGTGCACACTACTGAGACTAGATAGCAGGCTCAGAGCAGAACTCAGCACGCGCAACCCCATCTGATGTCCTCAACTCTACTTACACCGCCGTTTGTGCTACTAGATCAGGAATAGCTACCTCGTTCGTATCACAATCAGTCTTGCCTGGATACAGGCCAGTCTTCGCTGTCTGATCCTAGTCCGGCGACTACTCTCCAGGATTCAACTAGTAGGCAGGAGGATGTACCCAGCACTAGCCAACCGCCGGTTCGAATGGTAGGACCCGCTATGCCTCCAACTCCCGAATGACCTCCTGTAAGCAGAGGTTCGCGCTTGGCATGAATGTATGATGTTCTGAAACACCTGTCCGGCATTCCGGTAAGGGTTTCTATCCTTGAGTCCCTTAGCCTATCATCTGAAATGCGCGAAGCACTTGTTGAGGCCCTAAGGAGCCCCCTTCAGTTTGAGACAGAGGTAGCAGCTGCGGAAGCCTTCAACACTGAGACAATTGAGAACGCCGAATGTTAGGCAGTTATCTCATTCTCCGGTGAAGATGAGGACCCTCCTATACAGGGGAATATTCGCCCGTTGTACATCACTGGCCACTTCAATGGTGTGGAAGTCCGTCGCTGCCTCGTTGACACGGGTTCCGAAATCAACCTAATTCAGACTAGGACATTGCGAAAGATGGATCTGTCTGAGGATGATTTAACTCCCTCTGACCTCAGAATCCAGGTATACGACCGGACCGAGCAAACCCCAGTTGGCAAGATCCGCCTGAAGACTCAGTTCGGTGGCTTAATTGCCAGCACCGAGTTCATGGTCATCTCTCAGGACACCGCCTACAATGCATTGATGGGTAGTCCATGGCTCCATCTGCACGCAGCAGTCCCTTCATCGTATCACCAGTGCCTCAAATACTCCCTCAATGGTCGAGTAGGCGTGCTTCAAGGAGATGCGTCTCCTTTCGCCTCTTGTGAGGCCTGCTATCTAGATGCTGATTATTACAAGAGTAAGGATAAGAAAATCCTAGTAAGTGAGGATGAACTAGCCCTGGTCACGAGTGATCCCTGGGCAAGCATGGATGACACCTACATCCTCCCGATCCACCGATTGGAGGCCACGACCCCCGATATGGTGCAGTGTTTTGTTATTTGAAGTATGAAAGGAAGGCATGTTCCCATGTCCAAGCGACGGCAGAAAATCACCTCGTACTCCTACACCAACCAGGCTCAGGTGATCCCGAAGCCTTCTACCCATGTGCGGTACCGGAATATCAAGCTTGTGACAACGGCTGTATGCCATACATGTGTCTTCTGCCGGGCTAGAATCAACCGACTCAGGCCGACACATCACCAATTCTTTGATGTCATCAAACGTGGCTCCTTAGGCTGAAGACCAGATGGGATAGGGTCGACTGCCTTCATTTCTATGGTCTCAATGGTGAGTGAGCCTCTAGATATGATGACCACTGCTACCCAAGCCGACACCAGCCGCCCCAGAAGTATCTACCGTCGCAGGAAATCCCCCCACGGGTGGAGAGGAAGACCTGGAGGATGCTCCCCCCGTTTTTGAGGAAGACATATCTACCAAGGTTGATGAACTGGTAAAGGTGAACCTTAGTAGCGAGGCAGATCTAAAACCCACATTGATCAGTGCAGCCATGTCCCCCGAGGAGCACCAGCAGTACGTAGACTTTCTCAAACAACACCGTGACGTGTTTTCCAGGAGTTACAACGAGATGCCAGGACTAGATCCCCAGGTAGCCGTTCACCATCTGGGCCTCCCGGCAAACAATCATGGGTTTAAACAGCCTCCCAGGAAGATGCACCCTTCCCAAGGTGCTATGGTTGAGGCCGAAGTTGACAAACTTATCAAAGCCAACTTCGTTAAGGAAATCCAGTACCCCAAGTGGCTTGCCAACATTGTGCCAGTTAGGAAGAAGAATGGGTAGATCAGAGTCTGCATCGAATTCTGTGACCTTAATCACCACTTCCCAAAGGATGACTTCCCACTCCCGGTGACTGAGTTATTGATTGATGCCACGACCGGGTTCCAAGCTCTCTCTTTCATGGATGGGTATTCCGGGTACAACCAGATCCGGATGGCCCCTGAGGATGAGGATTCCACTGCCTTCAGGGCTCCCCAAGGTACCTTTTTCTACCAGGTTATTCCCTTAGGCTTGAAAAATGTATGTTCCACTTATCAGAGGGACATGCATAGCATATTCAAGCCAATTCTCGGGGTGCTGGTGGAATGCTACGTAGATGACCTAGTGGTCAAATCATGCCAGCGCCAGGACCATCTCAAAGACCTTGAGAAGGTGTTCAGTTTCCTCTGTTCCTGTCACCTGAAGATGAACCCATTGAAGTGTTCCTTCGGGGTCACCTATGGGAAGTTTCTTGGATTTTTTGTTAGGTACCGAGGCATTGAGATCGACCCAGAGAAGATCAAGGCCATCAGTCAAATGCCTCCCCTGAGCAATATTCAGGAACTTCAAGGTCTCCAAGGCCACTTAGCCTATATACGCCGATTCATTGCGAATCTGTCTGGAAAGTGTAAGCCCTTTTCCCAGCTCATGAAGAAGGGCACTGCCTACAAATGGGATGAGGAGTGTCAGACCGCTTTTTAGGAAATCAAGCAGTATCTGCACCAACCTCCGGTTTTTATGCCACCCATCTCTGGAAAGCCACTGGTCCTTTACGTGACCACCTTGGAATGATCCCTCAGTGCACTGCTCACCCAGAAGAATAATGAGGGTACTAAGAACAGTCTCTACTATCTCAGCAGCATGCTTCTCGATACAGAGGTTAGATACTCCCCTATCGAAAAGAGCTGCCTTGCGCTCGTCTTTTCCATACAGAAGTTGCGGCATTACCTGCAGCACCATGAGGTACAATTGGTCTCCAGGGTAGACCCACTGAAGTACATCCTGAACCGCCCCATGTTGACTGGATGACTAGCATGGTGGGCGGTGATTCTCCAGCAGTTTGATATCAGGTTAGTACCTCAGAAGGCCATTAAAGGACAAGCATTGGCAGAATTTTTAGCTGCCCATCCAACCTCCGCGGATCAATCCCTGGACCTGGATTTTCCTGATGAGATGATCCTCTCAGTCGATCGTGTCATCCCATGTTGGCAAATACACTTCGACGGTGCCTCCCGGAGTCCCACCGGTAGGAGGCTCAACGACCCTAAGCTCAACAGAGTGGGACTGGGTATCGTTTTCATTACCCCGACGCAAGCCGTCCTACCATACTCATTCCTGTTGTCAGAAGGTTGTACCAACAATGAGGTAGAGTACCAAGCTCTCATCACCGGCCTCGAGTTAGCCCTTGAGATCGACGTTCCCCATCTACATGTGAAAGGAGATTCCGAGCTGGTAATCAAACAGGTCAAAGGCAACTATGTCGTCAGGAAGCTGGAGCTTATACCGTTGCTGGAGTGCACCCTCCGCCTAATGGCCCAGTTCTCTTCTCGACCAGAGATTACCCATGTCCCACGGTCACAGAACGGTCAAGCAGACGCCTTGGCTGGCTTAGCTGCGTCACTCACAGAACCCGAGCAAGATGATTTGATCATACATGTGGCACACCAGAGATTCATTGCCCCCGTCACCCAAGAGGACAATGATGGCCTACAGGTAAGTCATCTCACCGCTGGGCCCTCTACGTCAGGGGTCCCAGGTTCTTCAGACACCGTGGTTGAAGTCACTCCTGACTAGAGGGCACCTTTTGTCGAGTATCTCCAAAATGGTCACCTCCCGGACGATCGGGCCGAGCGCAAGCGAATCCGACGCCGCGCGCTGCAATTTACCCTCCAGAGCGGCACCAGTCTTGAACAGATCCTTTATAAGCGGAGCTTCGATGGCGTCCTCCTCTGTTGCATTCAGGGGGTAGAGATTCATCAAGTTATGCAAGAGGTCCACGCGCGGTTCCTATGGTGCCCATCAAGCCAGGCCGAAGCTGTCCCATCAAATCCGGAGGATGGAGTAATTCTGGCCCTCTATAATCCACGATTGTATCGGGTATTCCAAGAGGTTCCACGCATGCCAAGTCCACGCCAACTTCCTGCATCGGCCTCCGGAGCCCCTCCACCCCACCAAGTACTCTTGGCCATTTGCGGTATGGGTACTTGATGTAGTGGGACCATATCCACCGGCAACAGCTCGCCAGTGTAGGTTCATCCTGACTGCTACAGATTTCTTTTCCAAGTGGACAGAGGAAGTTCCACTCAAAGAGGTCATGGCCCGTTCCATCGTCGACTTTGTGAGATCCAATATTATCCACCAATTTGGGGTCCCTCACGCCGTCCTCACCGATAACGGCACCAACTTCCGATCGGTTGAGCAGAAGAAATTGTACGCCAAGTACGGCATCCGTTCGAACCATACCTCCCGCTATCACGTGCAGGCAAATGGACAGATCGAGGCGTTCAACAAAACCCTCTCTAACATTATGCAGAAGATGGTTGGTCAGAACAAGAAAAGTTGGCCGGACAAACTCCCCAACGCCCTCTGGGCTTATCGGATGATGACTCGCAACTCTACCCAGGTGACCCCATATTCCCTGGTGTATGGGGATGAGGTTGTCCTACCCATTGAGATCCAGCTGCCATCACTGTGCACTATAGTCTATGACCAACAGGAGCCAGATGAGGTGGTCGAAATCCGTCTAGCTGAATTAGAATCACTGGATGAGAACCGACTTTATGCCCTGCACAATCTGGAAAGGCATTAGAATAAGATAGCGAGGGCCTTCAACAAGAAGGTTTGCCTCCGTTATTTTCTACAGGGCGACCTAGTGATGGCCCTTCGAGCGCCAATGATCCCCGGTAGGAAACCGCCCAAGCTAGAACCCAAATGGTAAGGGCCTTAAATCATCCATAAGTTTTACCCCAACGGGGCGTACTCCTTGGTGACCATGTATGGTGAGTGAGTAACTCCTCCCACCAATGCCAGGTTCCTCAAGCAGTACTTCGCCTGATCCTAGATGATCCAACACAACCTTAAACTGTATTGTCCAAAACGACCTTAAACTGTAAACTGCCGTCCTGCAGGATGATAAACCGCAAATGGTCCGAGCTCTATGACCTTAAACTAAGATCTCCCCTCGTCCTTACTATTAGACGTTAAACTGCAAGCCAGTCAGGAATTCCTGAACGAGGCTCAGCCTCATGCCCTATGGCCTCTTCGAGCCCCTGGCCCCCGTCCTTACTAGAAGACATTAAACTGCAAGCTGGTCAGACCTTCCTGACCGAGGCTCGGCCTCATTCCCTTTGGCATCTTCGGGCCCCTAGCCCCCATCCTTACTGCAAGACGTTAAACTGTAAGCTGGTAAGACCTTCCTGACCGAGGCTCAGCCTCATGCCCTTTGGCCTCTTTGGGCCCCTGGCCCCCATCCTTATGGTAAGACGTTAAACTGAAAGCTGGTCAGACCTTCCTAACCGAGACTCAGCCTCAGGCCCCTTGGCCTTCGTCGACTCAGGCTCTCATAAGGGATTGTATGGTGTGGTGTGGGATTACGTCCTCATTCACGTCAGGTTACCCACCATACCATACATATCCCCAGATGAGACGCATCTCTCATCCAGCATGACATTAAACTGCGCTTCAAGAACTACGTATGGCTTGATTCCCATCTTAATGGGATACGTAGGAACGCTCGAACGCCTCGTCTTGAGCCAAGACCAAGTTCTTCTCTTCCACTATCCCCCCTGGGAATAGTTTCCTTGGAGGGTCCTTGCGTAGCGAGGAGTAGGCTTTCTTAGCCCCGCTCATACAGCCCCGCTCATACAAGGATTGTAAGGGTTGCACCGTGTGCCCACTCCTGTTCTTCTATCCTCCCACGTCCTCACCGCATGACGTTAAACTGCATGGCCTTCAAGAACTACGTATGGCTTGATTCCCATCCTAATGGGATATATAGGAATGCCCGGACATTTCGTCTGTTGGCCCAACCCAAAAGCCAAAATCTTCCCCTCGGGTCAAGACATATGGCAGGGTGCACACTTTTACCCCATCTCACATCGAGAAAGCCTTGACCCGGCTGCACGTCCCCCTGGAGATGTTTTCCTCTTTCGTGGATGGATATAGCTATGCTTCACCCACTCCTTGACTGGGATTCCAGCATTTTTCACACACATAGGGACCCCCAAGAATGGCCTGGATACTACACCCAAGGGCTCTCCTACCGATACGGGCCAACGCCCCCGAGGGTTTCCAAGAAACAAGCCGATTCAAGTCCCGCATTGTGAATTTTGTCAGCGGTCGATGCTCATTTGTTGCTTCCATATCAGGTCACCATAGGAACACTGTGTTTTGAACATGGTCAACAGTGTCCTGGATCCTCGGGTCCACCCCGAGATGGCCCAAACATCAAGTGCAGTAACTCGTTCTGCCCCATCCTGAAGCGACAAACTTCCCTCCGGGCGGTGCCAGCGGTCGGGCCCACGACCCCGATTCTCTTATAAGGAATGTACGGCATGGTGTAGGATTGTGTCCTCTTTCACGTCAGGTTACTTTCCATGTCGTACACATCCCTAGATGAAATATAGTTGTCTTTTTCCCCGTCCTTGCTGCAAGATGTTAAACTGAAAGTTAGTCAGGCCGTCCTGACCGAGGCCCAGCCTCATGCCTCCCTCACCGAGGCCTAGCCTCAGGCCCCTTGGCCTTTTCGGGCCCCCAGCCCAGGTCCTCTATTATAGGAGTGTATGGTGTGGTGTGGGATTATGTCCTCATTCACGTTGGTTTATTCACCGTACCGTACACCTCCCTTGTTTGGGGGTATATTACTCCCCTCCTTGTCCCGCATGACGTTAAACTGCATCTAGAGAACTACATGTGGCTTGATTCCCATCCTCATGGGATACGTAGGATCACCTGAATGTCTAGGCTTCGGTTCCAGCCCCATCTCTCGAGAATCTTCATCCCACCTTGGCTCCTTGGCCTACCCTTCCTTTACGAGGGGTGTATATGGCGTGGTATGGGATTATGTCCTCATTCACGTCGGTCCTGTAATGACCACGCCATGTACCTCTCCCTCTCGAGCTGTTATGTCGACCCTTTTCAGCGGTTCACCAATGTGCCTAAGGGAACTCTGGTTTATTACCTGCAATGCCAAACTTTACTCGGACACGTCCGCACCCGCTTTCCATGCTTTGTGTATCCCTGCATCAGGGCTTCCATCATCTTTCACACCCGGAGGGACCCCCAATAACGACCTGGATACAATGCCCAAGGGCTCTCCTATACTTATGGGACAACGCCCCCGAGGGTTTCGGACAAAAAATCGATAAAATCCCGCATTGCGAATATGTTCAACGGTCGATGCTCGTTTATTGTTCCCACCTCAGGCTAACGCGATATGGAGACTATTTTTTCCGCCACGGTTAACAATTTTCCCTCTATCGCCACACCAACCCCATTGAGGACAAAATGTTGGTTACATGATTCACATCCTTCTTCAATCTCATCATGTCCAAGTAGAGTCTCAGAACTCTTGGTACTTTTTCCTCCGTGTACATCTGCGCATTGGAAGAATAAGCCATGTCAAAGGTGTCCTTCGGGGCTCTCTGCCCACTCCCCTTTGATGGATGCCCCAAGTATTGCAATAAGGATTCCCCCCTTGTTTCCCATACCGAGTTTAACTCATGTGGGCTTAGGGATCGGGTTGACGTCTGCGCTTACTCGGGAAGTTGTCGCCATTCATGGTCTGAGCTCTAATACCATAAACTAAGATCTCCTCAGAACTATGTTCAGCTCGATTCCCATCCTCATGGGATACGTAGGACTGCCCGAATTCCTTGTCTCCGGGTCCAGCCCATTTAGGGAGCTAATCTCTCCCCCTTATTTTCGCCTCTTACCTCTATATAGGCCCCTTGGCCTAAGGTCTCCCTCTCGGAGTGGCGTATAGTGTGATGTGGGATCATGTCTCCATAAATCGTGTTTCATGACACTGCGCACATTCCTCGCCTAGCATTGCCTCTGCTACGTCTGCACTGCATGATGTTAAAATGCATGCTTGGTCCTATCACACGACCCTAAACTGTGACACTATCGTCCTGGACGCACGAAGAAAAACAGCACTACATTGTGATGACCTCGTTGTAGAGGACATCACGTTGGGTATTGTTCACGTGCCATGCCATTTGTCAATGCCTATCATGGCTTGATTCTTGTGGCGACACCACGACCTACTAACCTAGGCCTTTCGCTTCACAAAAAAAACCACTCACCTTAAAGGACAAACAAGATTTATCAAATTCCGCTTCTTTTAGTGCAAGGTCCATGCCTGCACTCCCCCTTTTCCCTGGCATTGGTACCTTACCGTTCCACCTTGCAGAACTACGTATGGCTTGATTCTCATCCTCATGAGATACGTAGGAGCGCCCAGGAACTTCCCCGCGGGCCCAGCCTAACCTTCGTGTTCGGTCCCTCAACTCGAGCATTTCCCTAGAGAACACATGGTAAGTAGGGATTATGTCCTCATTCATGTCAGGTTTTGTAACCACCTTGCCATGTGTCCCTTTCTCCCCTTACCCACTCATGGTCCAAGCTCTAAGACCTTAAACTAAGACGTTTTCAAGAACAACGTATGGCTTGATTCTCATCCTCATGAGATACGTAAGAGCGCCCGGGCACTTCCCCACAGGCCCAACCTAAATTTCACTTTCGGTCCCTTGACCCAAAACCACTCCCAAGGGGGTCGTGCGGTGTGATATGGGATTATGTACTCATTCACGTCGGGTTGTTCACCGCACCGTACACACCCACTATTCCCATTCACGCCAGGTGTTTGAGTTGCCCCACCATGTGCCTCCCATGTTTCCTCCTGCCCTTTGGTCTGAATTCTACAACCCTAAACTAAGATCTCTCTATTGAAAAGGACTTTGCTCCCTCTATATAATACGTCTCGTTGTTGTATTCAGATGTGTTTTGACAAAGTTCCCGAAGTGTGGGATTTTCATGGGGGCATTCCCCTCGTCCCATGACCAAGCTTCATGAGCTCGCTATTTGGATCCTCATCCTCTTCCACATCCAAAAGGACCCTCAGACGACATGGATACTAGGCCTAAGGGCTCCCCATGAATGCTGGACCTACGTGACCTCCAATCATTTCGGGCCAACGTCCCTAAGGATCTTTGACAACATTTGCGACATGGTCCCGTGTTTCGAACATGGTCAATGGTCAACCCTCATTTGTTTTTCCCCATTCTAGGATAACGCGATATGGACGCTACATTTCCGCTACAGTTAACAGTTATCCTCTATCGCCACGCCACCGTCATTGTGATCCAAATCTCTAGCGTCATGATTCACACATTTCCACTTCCTCATGTTCAAGTGTAATTCCAACACATTTGGCTCTATCTCTTCGCGCAACTAAGCGCGCCACGTGGGCATGTTAGTATCATGGGGCCGGTATTCACCAAGTGTCTCTCCACCCTAACCTCCCCTTTTCTGTGTCGGGAAAGTCCCACCACTACTTGTTTCCCACACCGAGCATGACTCACATGGTCTTAGTAGTGTACCAACACGACCAGGCTTCTCATCGTCCCGCATGACGTTAAACTACGCTTCCAGAACTATGTATGGATTGATTCCCATCCTCATGGGATATGTAGAGACACCCTGGTATTTTGCCTAGGGTCCAGCCCATAGAAATCATCAATCCCATCCTTCCCCTTTCCGGCCCCCTGGCCGGACCCCTTGCTAGAGAGGCCCTGTCCCAAAGAAGGAAGGATCCATGAACAAACCAACGCACCCATCTGGCGTACTCCCACCACGGTGGTGTAAATACCTAAGTGTTGGATTCTATTCAGACAAACCATCACTCCATATTCCACGCCTTGCGTGCCCCTTATTCGGACCCTCGTCCCCTTTCATGTCTGAAGGGACCCCCTAACGGCCTGGTCTCATGCCGCATCGGCTCACCTACCGTCCTGGGCCAATGCTCCCAAAGATAGGTCATATTTGGAAGGACCCCCTAATAGTATTGATGTTCGACCTATGGTCTGCCAACTGTCCTAGGTCAACGTCCCGAAAGATTGACCGACAAAATTTGTGACATGGTCCCATGTTTCAAACACGGTCAATGGTCAACCCTCATTTTTGTCCCCATTCCAGGCTAACGCAGTAAGGATACCGCTTCTCCTCCATGGTTAACGACTGTTTTTTATTGTCACGCCATCCCCATAGTGCTCCGAGCCTTGGGCATCGTAATTCACGCTTCCCGTTTCCTTCTGTTCGGACCGATTTCAGTGCCCCTAGTGTTGCACCGTTTGTGCATGAGGGCATGCTGAAGAAATGGTAATTCGGATATTTTGAGAAGTTCTTTCTCTGGTGAAGCCTATCCCATCTTTCGGAAATTCGGACTGGTAATCCAAATCTCGGATGCTTGGAGCATGGTATCCACTCCTATGTTAGGTGGGACGAGAAGGCAACTATCTCTTGTTTCTCACATCGGTCTTGACCCACGTGAGCTTGGGGAATTAGTGTCGAACGTCCCGAAAACATTGTAGTGATGTAACGAACCGATTTAAATAGTGTAAATCGTGTGTGCTACGGAATTCAAAATGTAGGAAGAAATTGAAGCGTGAAAGTACTAATAAAGGGTTTTTAGTTTGTTACAATACCTGAGGGTCGACTCCCCCTATGGATGGGTTGACCCCGTCAAAGGAGCATTGCAGATCCGCCACCCTTTGGCTTGTGGCGTCCAAGACTTGATGCCGCTGACTCAGATCCCGCTCCTCCTCAGCAGTGGCGGGGCGCAATTCGTTAGCCTTGGCTCTGGCCCTCTCCACCCCGGCCTAAATGGAATCCATCTTTCCAGAATCATGCCTCATATGCTCCTCTGCCTCTTCCAGCTCGGTCTTCAACCGTGAGATCAGCTCGGATTGTGCATCGAGGGAGGCTGAGTGCTCATCCGCCCGGGTCTACAGCTGTTGGACCTCGCTTTCAGCCTCCTGGAGCTTCTTGATGTTTGTCTCCTTCCTCCACTTCCATCCCACGCTGAGCCCAAGATCATTCTCCCGGATCTTCTCAGCCATAAGATCTCGGATGAGCGCGTGAGGACGTTGGGAATCCACTCCCCCAGCGCACAGTTCGCGCAGCCGCGAGTGAGTCTGTCTATTTCGTCCATCCATAACGCTTTGGGGTGTCCTTGATGAAGTGCATGATTAGATTCCATGACCGGCGGTGGACTATGCTATTGTCTTCCTCGTCAGAGGCAGTTTCATCCTAGTCTACACGATTGGGAGGCTCGTACGCAGGATACGCCTGCAGGAAGTCCTTGGCAGGATCTGCATCTGGCGTTGAATCCGGTGCAACATCTGGCACCGAAGCAGGCGCGACAGTAGTGGGACGAGCCAGTCGATCCTCTTCATCAGAGTCCACCTCAATGATCTTGGGAACAACCCTTCTTGTGGTCCTGCCAGTAATGATGTGTGTTGCAGCTCGATGAGATGGGGGGACTATCGCCACCATCACCGGCATGCCCCTAGGAGGGATGCCACCAGACATCCCGACTAGCCTTTCCGTAGCAGCCCATGCCAGTCAGAGAACTGCATGACAGATAGGGATATAAATGTTGGTTGGCATAGTCTACATATGATGACAAGGAAACCGGTAGAGGAAACTTACAGAGATCGACCTCCTGGTGCTGCTCTTGAGCCGATACTGATGGGACCCCGAGGCAAGGCCCTCCGTATACTGTTGGAAGGTCTGGAGATTCCAGAGGAGCCACCTCGGGTGCTCTAGTCCCACCAGACGCAGAACTGGACGCAGCCATAGGCGTGCGTTCTGAAGGTCATGCATCATCACCCACCGAGGGGCGAGAACGAGGCATGCGAACAAGTTCCTCCTACATGGATCAAACATTGGTGAGAAGTCTATAATGACCCAAGAACGGACCATAAGGAAAGAAGTTCATAATGCTACGTCGAGAGCCTCTACAAAATCGTCAGAATCTGAGCTTTGATCTCCAACTTAGCCCTCCTCTAACGGGCTCCCTCCTCCAGCCTCATCCTCCCGAGAGGAGTCCACTGATTCTTCCAGCAGGGGGAAGCACTACCTTAGATCGGCGGCTGACAACTGTGGGGGGACCGTTCGATCCAGTAGTACCCTCGCCCGGTCTGTCATTAGGTGAGGGACACCACTGGAATGAACGTAGTCCTCCATATCGTCCAAATATTGCTATGGCTCCTCCGGAGACGCCATGAAACAAGCCCGTACTGGGCCTATGCCCGGTAACTCCATCCTGAGGCGATTCAAGTGCGCCCATATCTCGGGTGGACTGAGTAATTTCCGTTTGACATCCCAAATGTCCTAGGCCTCCTGGAAGACGACATCCTCTGCCATGTCGATATGATGCAGCCGCTTCCCTGGAGCCTGAGTGGATATCCTACGAAATCCCTTCAGTGGCCGCCCCTCCAGATGACCCTGCTCTTCCGGAATCACCGGATCCGCCGCTGCTGCCACACCCTCGGCCGGTGCGGGTCTCGCCACCATGGTAGCCCCGCCACCGCGAGAGGCCCTAGCTGCCCTCCGACCCCGACCTTGGGATAGAGGAGGCCCACCGTCACCAAACGGAATAGTTGGCTGCTTCAGCATCTTCCCTGGGTAAGCAGCCTCCCAACTAATGGAATACTCCCTCACCAATCTGAAAGCGGCGGTGGATGGAGGCAATGAAATTTTCATCTTCCCATTTTCCCGTGTGAACATGAGCCACAAATTCCCCATCACACATGGGTGCTCCTCGTGATGCACCTCCCAGTAGACCTGTGGGATCAGCCGTTGGAGGCACTGGAACTGCCTCGCAAACCGATGCGGGGTGTACGGTTCGCAGAGCGGCTCACGATCTACTCGTGCCACCAAAAATTCGCCTCAAAAGGCCAGGAGGTAAGCCCGGTGGTCTTCTGTTCCCCACCCGTCGTCAATGAGTATACCCGTCGGCAATGGGAAGGGGTGTAAATTAAACTCATCCGCCCTCCACACCCGGTTTAGCACCATCGGTACAGTTAGTTTGAACGGGAATCTCCCGGCCGCATTCAGGATGGAGGGGCGGAAGTTTGATCCCAGCGGCGAGATAGGGTTTGGATACTCATAGATCCCCCTGATGTGCACCGCAATCCACCCATACAGAAGGTGGAAGGGCCCGCATATCCTTGGAAGCTTCATGCCCTCGCTAATGTGCCGCAGCATTCTGTACAGCTTGGCGAGCATTGGGATCCCCAGATTGACCTGCTGCCCCATGGCCAGCATGGACGCCATGATAAATGATCTGGGCCTCACCCCCATGCTGGTATTCCTCACTGGTAGGATCCAACCGCAGATGAGAGTCACAATGAACACCGCCAGCCTGACTATCTGCTATTGTTTAGTGTTGACACTGAAACCCCAAGTCTTCGATTGGTTGTCTTCCAAGACCCTTCAATACAAGTGCTCCTTACCCCGTTGGGCTTCCCTCGGACAAGTTCGATGCCTCGGAGCAAACTCTCGATTCTCTGGGAAATTTAGGAATCACTTGAACTACTTCTTAAAGTGGAAATCCCATACTGCCTCCTTGTCCTCTCCAGGGAAGAGTGCCATCAGTACTGACACCAGTCACGGAATTTTCTATGTATCCTCCCACACGCTCATGACGGGGAGGAACTCATCATACATGGCCCCCAAGATCGGAACCCCCAGAATCTGGTGAACATCCCACAGGCTGATGCCCACCTCCCCGTGGTGCAGGTGAAAGGTATCGGTCCTAGACGACCATCTACTTAGCAATTCCGGTATCAGTTTTTTCAGTTGGTAAATGTGGAATTGGGAGGCCCATGACGCCTCGTATAAACCCACTCTCTGCAACTCGGCCCCAAACTCCTCGCATGAGGTGCCTACCCAGTAGGACTAGGCTCAGTCATCAGTAAAGTTTCTTCCCTGGCGCAGGTCCCACTCATAGGACCACCCTTTCTTCGAATCCTGCAAAGCTGCCTTCAGCATGGTATGGTAGAGAGGAGGGGACGTCTCCGGTTGCAGTGGCTTCCAGTCAATATTGTTCACATGGTTGTAGAGACAGTCGGCGGTGATGGGTGTGAAGTCCTCCCGCGCATGACCATCGGCCGCCCTGAACCATTGGTGCTGACATGGAATGCTCCTAAACCAGCAAGATGGTTCGTCCCTAATCACATCAGGGATGAAGACATCATCCCTCAACCCAAAGTCGTACAATAGAAGCTTCTTGCATTGCGGATAATTATTCTGACCCTCCGATAGCAGCTCTGTCAAAGAAATGTGGTCCAAGTGACTTCGAAACATCTCCCCAAGTCCCGGACAGTTGGCCATCTCATCCCGACGGGCGGCATCTGCAAGCACACCCAATACAGCTTCTCGATGGGCCATTTCAGTTCCGACACTCGGAAAAGAATTTTTTCAGAACGAATCATGAAGCTGGATTGCGAAGACGGCTCACGAAGGTCGGTCACGAGACCAAGCCGTGGAGTCTGACCTAGGCTGGCAAACAGGAGTTCGCTTGGCGCGTTCATGGAGTCATCGACCCACGGTTCGCCGCGAAGCTCGATTCGCGGAGAGCAGGCGCGGAGTACGCTGAGCTTCGCGAAATCGAGAGCACAAAAAGACAAGAAAATCGTGTGAATACAAAATAGGTAGACCCCCTATTTATAGGTGGTGACCTTAGAGCTTCGCGGCGTGCCTCTCCCGCGTGGAGCATTGCGGCGCGTCCGGATCCTGTGGCCTCGGTCAGCACCATGGGCCCCCTTCGCGAAGTTGCATCGCGAACCGCCGAAAATTTTGGCGATTTTCCCTCAGACTTCGACCCTTCACCCTCCACAGCTCCAAGTATGAGGGGGGGGGGAATTTGTTGGCACCAAAAGTTTGCACGAAATAAAGGAGAAAAAAATAAGTCACGCACGCGGCCTCGTGAAGCACCGACGTGAAGCACCCCGAGCATCGCGGTCCCGCGAAGCTCCGGAGGTGGTCTATCTCCGTGAACAGCCTACCGTTCGCGAGCCCGCCATGAAGCAACGGAGGCGGTACCTCTCCACGAACGGCCTGACGTTCTCCTTTGCACCACGAAGCACCAGAGGTGGCGCGGGAGTTTGGCTTCGCGGCGCCCCTTGCCTATAAATACTGGGTTCCCCCGGAGCCCAGAAGACGGACAATATGACCTTTAGGCTTCTCCACTCACGAATCGCGAAGAACCCTTTTCCCCGGGAATCATGAGCTCCGCGAGGTACTTCTACTTCACGTGACGCTTTCGCTTTGGCTCGTTTTGAGCCCCTCTTCCGAGAGGGATTCCCTTCGCAAAGCCCAAGGGCATTCCCAAAGGAGGGGTATTCCCAAGGGAACCCGGGTAGCCGCGGAGCGTTTATGCTTCGTGAAACACCCATCTTGTACTAGTGATTCCCATGCTAAGGCAGGATCGCTACACATCGTGAAGCACACTACTTCTCAGCACCCTGCTTCGCGAGGCACCTCCTCTTCACGAGGCAGTGCTCCGCGAATACTATTCCACTTCGCGAAGCACCCTCCACTCACACCTTTGCTCCATGTTAAGGTCAAGGCACTCCGCTTCGCGAAGCACACTCCTTTTCTTGGCAATTCCCCTTTTCGTGCGACCCTCCAGGTATGCACGATGTGATTTCAAAGTCCCACGGACAACACCACTCGTAGCGTTGCTTTGCCTAATGCTTCTTCGCATAGGCATGCTAATGGATATTGCTTATTCGCATAGACACACTAACGTGGACCCCTCGATGGTTCTCTCTATGACCCCCCTTGACCACGGCCTTACTGGTACCTTCCCTCCCCCAAGGAGCAAAGGGTACCAATTATCTAAGTCCTAGGGGTGTGGAGTGAACCCACCCCATCCGAGCTGCAGGACGTTAAACTGCCAAGCACCACGTCCTCAAAACATGACGTTAAACTGTGACCCGAACTCGTGCGTCGCACGAAGGGTCCCCCCCAGCTCGGACATTTTTTATGTCACTCGTCTCCACGAGAGTGGAATCACTCCCCCCACAAGGGATGATATCCTCCTTATCGGAGCGGCGTATGTCCACAGGAGAAGGGTGACCCTAGTTCCCCAACAGATGGTTTCACCCCTGCATCTCCGTACTTCCCCACTACCAAGGTCAAGGGAGGGCGTGGTAGGGAACGAGGCACCTCCCATCATTGGTCCCAAATCCCTCTTTCGTTGTGCTTTTCCGCACTTCGGGTCTCCATCCTGGAGTAAGTCCCAGCACCATGGGACGCCTAACGCATAACCCCTTTTCTCTTCTCACGGACGCACCCTTCGGGACGTGATCGTCAGGTCCTTGCTACCTCTTGTTTCTCACACCGAGAATGACTCGCGTGGGCTTAGAGTAACCATTGTCCATGGCAATTCCCTCATCCAGCATGACGTTAAACTGTATACCCTCATCCAGCATGACGTTAAACTGTATACCCTCGTCCAGCATGACGCTAAACTGTATACCATCATACAGCATGACGTTAAACTGTATACCCTCGTCCAGTATGACGTTAAACTTTATCCCCCCATCCAGCATGACATTAAACTGCACACCCATTTGAACTAAGAGGTCATTGATCCATGTCAAGGCATGGTACGTAGGAAGCCTCTATGAGGTTCAAGCCCACCCATCATCTACTCAACGTCGAGTTCCACTTGCGTCCAACATGAAGTTAAACTGCATTTCAGTCCGATGGAAATCCATTGTGACCATCCCAAACTACGAGGACTTTGATCCATGTCAAGGCATGGTACGTAGGAAGCCTCCTTGAGGTTCAAGCCCATCTCCCTTTGGACCAAGGTCCCTCCTTCCTCACGTCGGTTCGCCGACACCCACCCTCCGAACTATGAGGACTTTGATCCATGTCAACGCATGGTATGTAGGAAGCCTTCACCAGGTTCAATCCCACCACTAGTGGACCCCTGGGTCTACTTTCACGTCAGTTCATCGATGAAACCCTTTGAACTACGAGGTCTTTGATCCATGTCAAGGCATGGTACGTAGGAAGCCTCCCGGAGGTTCAAGTCCATCTCTCATTGGACCAAGGTACACCTTCACGTTGGTTCACTGATGACATCCATCGGACCAAGGTCCACCTTCATGTCGGTTCACTGGCACCATCCCAAACTACGTGGACTTTGATTCCCTGCCACGGGGATACGTAGGAGGTCTCTTCGAGGCTCAAGCCCAACTTCACCATCGCCCTTGCGATGGTCCCTTGTCATTCCCCCTCCAATTCATTCGTACATCCATCATCCACCCTGATTCTCACTCGGACCGTCATATCCTGGTGAGATCATGTTGGTCCGCTCCTCTTCACAACATTCAGGAAGCCGCCCATGGGTTGGCCCCGATATCGGCATCCCTCGTTAATTTGATTCACTCCAGCTAGTGTTTTAATCAGTCCGGCCCATCTCCGCTGGACGTTAAACTAGCGACATACCTCATGATAAACACGATATGCCTGAGGAAAACCTCGGATGGTACGCCTTTGGCGTAACCGTCTCCGCTGGATGTTAAACCTGCAGAATACCCTGTGTTAAACACATGAAGCTTAGGAAAACCTTAGATATATGTTGGTGACATGTAATTCCCCGCGCTCGATGTTGGATGCCTCAGGCTTCCACGCCCTCGAGAAGTCCCATGATAAGGGACAAAAGACAGACACTCTAGTTCCCCAGCATCCAGACATGCTACTGATGCCTCGACGTGACTACTCCCCTGACTGCAGGTTGCTGCCCTGACCAGACCCTTTGGAATGTCCTGAAAGAAGCAGTGTAATTAACCGGCGTCCATGGAAACATAGCACTGGGAAGAGTTTCACGAACAATGTATTTAATCTATGACGGAGACCTGGACTATGTGACGAGTTCTGAGGAGGCATCCATAGAAGGAAGAAACGACATCTCATCATCTCGTTTCGATCAAGGAAAAGACGTCCCTGAATAAGGGGTGAATGTCGCCTGCCTTTGGAAAGCGGGAATGCGAGGCAACAATGCAGCGCGTCCTCCTCCACAGACAGACGGATGCGCGCGCTCTGGTGAAAGCATCGGAAACACGTGGGTATAGGGATTTACAGTGATCATAAAATCTTCATTATAAACCTCTATAATGGTAAAATAATCCTCAGTGTGTAAGCCCCAAAAAAATAAACTATGATGACACTAATTTCTAAAATAACCAGGATACCTAGAATTCCTTCCTAAGGTACAAGTTACACTAAAAAACCCTTTCAGTGTAAGTCCATTTATGACATGTACATCTCAGCCATTAGGACCTAATTATTCATAGGAGGTGATAAACTCACCTCATCCATCAGCGAATTGAGAAACAAACTAAACTTTGAGGACTACGATTCCTGTAATAACTAGGGTATATATGATGCATTCATAATACACAATTTCAAATAAAGACCCCTTTCAGTGTATGTCCTTTTACGAATCTGACATCTAATCCATCCGGACCCAATTAGTCCTAAGAGATGATCATTTTACATCATCAATTAGTTTAATGACAAACCAAAAAAACTACAATGACATTGATTTCCACCATAACTGGGACACATATGAAATCTATCTAATACTCATGTTTAATGATAAATCATCTCAGGGAGTCCCCACACATAATCCTCACATCACAAGAAATGAAATAATCATTTTCCATCCCTTGTTTCTCATGCAGATAATAACACAAGTTAGCTTAGAGAGTTGAAATTATCAAATCATATCCACCAAGGGCCTCTACAATGATAGGGTTAACCTCAATATATATTCCTTGAATGAATTTACTATAAAAACTCTAATTACTGATATACTTGAGGTACATAGTATGTCCCTCTAGGGTTCAAGCATTAATACACTATTTCTCAGAGCACCCATATAAGTCCTTTACATATGATGTTAAATTGCACTGCTCGAACAAACTATTTGGGTTTTTATTCCTTTAATAAATAGTATACATATGACACCTCAAACTGGCGCAATCCCATCCATTGAATATTAACTGCATCCTCACATGGAATCACATTATGAAGAAACTAGTTATAGGGCATCATCATATATAACTATTTATCCATTAACTGAAAATGATGGAGAACCTCAGATACAGACAAATGGATTCAATAAAGAGACCCCAATATTTTGCACATGAAAGAGAATTGACCAATAGATGTTTTTTAGGGTAACTGGGTGCATATTTGGATTACAAATATATTCATAAACACATATAAAATCTATAAGAGAGTTCCAAAGTATGAAACAATCACCAAAAAAGGGTGCGATGAGACTGACCTTCCATCCTCTTGACCAATGTGAGTTAGAAATATTCAATGGTCCTGAGAACCTAGGTGACCACCTACCATTGGAATGTAGGTTTTTACCAAACTATGGATGAGAAAACTATTGGGTGTTTGTGGGAAATTAGGATAAAATGGAAAAACTGAGGCAGGCGATTGAGCGAGGCCCTAAAACTACCCCCTCAACCAAACCATCGAATAAACCCCATTCCATTCCTCAAATACCGACGAAACAAAAACAGTGATATCAATGTGAACCTATGAAATAACAATGTGAAAAACTTATAATCTATTATAAAATTTTATATACACACAACAAGCAAAAAAATTGTGTTGCACACTTAAATATCTGTAATAAAAAATGATTGGGTTATAATCTGTTGAGTCATTTTTATTTCTCCTCATAAGAAAAGAACACTGACAGGTTAGACATTAATCTTCTAGGACAATTTTTTTCAAACCCTATATAAACAAATCAGTGAGACCATCATGAATCTTACAGATGATCATATATAGCTGGTATTCTTGTAAGTCCATCCTCGCGTTAAAAGTCCACATGAGTATATTGAATAGATATATAAAATGGTGCAATTGTGTTCACCATGAATATCTAATTTAGAATTTTATTCCTAAGACACTTCACTAATAAGTAAACTTATTCCTTATTGTCTATGTTATTGTAGATACTGCTCTCATCAATAGCATCCCAAACTGAGTCAATTTATCTATCATTCAACGTTCACTTTGATAAATTATTTATAATTATGGCCCCTACAGGTCCCAAAGAGAAATAACCTTCTTAATAGCTCAAATGTTAGGTGGAAAATATGATGGTCCTATAGTACCACAGACATGGTACAATCCCGTCTATGGAAGATTCAGGAAAGGATCTCTAAGCATGTAATCCAGTGATTCTTCATTGTCCAGCAGAGGTTGCTACTAAGAATGTATCCCTTGTCTCTACAACTAGCCACTTTGGATGCTTATCCCCCAAGTGTGACAACTACCAACTTCCATATATGTTGAAGCTGGACTAGGAAGACCAATATTGATCCCTTTCACCTCTTGTTCCACCGAGAAGGGTTCCTGCCAACAATCATCACCAGAATCATCCTGCTTGTACCCGCCAGTTGCCTACTGAGTGTACCACCTGGCATGCTGCCACCTCTAACGTACATGAATGGGCAACAGGTAAGGCCCATACTGGGAGTAATCCAAAGGATATCCAAGAGAGGGCACATATCCCAACTCCTGGTGATGATTCTTATTGGTATACTATGTAATATACCAGTAAGCAGGATCATATCTCTACCATCTCAAAACAATTCATTAGAAATATTCACACAGTAAGAATGGGGGAGGTCCATATCACTTCCCATGTGCATGAAGTACATCATAATACTATTATTACACAAGGAAGAAATTATTTTTCTCATATATCCACTTCAATTGAAGACATCTTCTAGCCTGTAATAGAGACAAAGAACGTGAAGTCTTATATCCCTGCACACATTTTGCAAAAATTCCAAAATATTTTAGCAACAACAGAAGAGCTCCAATATCAAATTCTAGAATTATTTCAGATAAAGGGATATTTGGATAATTCAATCCTGAATTATAGTGAAACGAGACACTATGTTCATCACAAATAATAGGTTGTACAAGAGAAATCACATACACTTGTTCTCATACATAAGGATTATCTGAATATTCTGATAATAAACAAGGAATCAGATCAGGCTCATACACCTGTTCCAACTGGGCTCACTATGTGAGAGTGGCACATGCCTTGGGATAGGGGCACATTCCTTTCAAAAAAAATTGATGAAATTTTACCATGTCCTAGGATCTAGCTCATATCCTCATTCTAGCTAGGGATCTCCATATAAGAGGGACACAAGCCTCGGTACATGCTCATATTCCTGTCAAAGATGTCCAACGACATACTTGAAAGGCCCAAGATTGGGAATATATCATCTTTTTGGCTGAGTCTGACCATGTGAGGATAGAACATGCCTCGGGACATGATCATGTTTTTATTAATTAATCTTCCTAGCATACTCTATTGGATCAAAGAAGAAAGAATCATATTCCTACTTCCACTGATGAATGACTGTGCCAACATCATTCCATGGAAATTGAGGGGGAGGCTCATATTCATTATCCTATTGAGGAGGCCTATCGGCATATTTGGAAAAGGATCATATTCTTGTTCCAACCAGGGATCAACAATTGAGAGTGTAACACACCTTGAGGCATGATCATACTCTTACCAAGAAAGACTAGTAGAATATCCCAAAGGGTTAAGTTCGGGCTCAAACTCCTGTCTTGATTGAGACTCACCAAGTGATAATGGAACATGACTTAGGAAAAGCTAATACTATTATCAATAATGAGATAGCACATTGTTATAATCCAATATATTCTTTGTAGTTGGATCATACTTTGATAGCACTATAAGGTTATATACAAGTTCCAACAACTTTCACACAGTAGGATCATATCACTGTATAATCCAAAAAGTTTGTTTAACATATTACTAACATGATGAAGAACATAGACCATTTTATTAATCTACTATATTAAAGTGACCTTAAAGATGTTCAAGACACATTCTCAACACCTCAATGGTCCTTTGACTCTTCTGTCGAAGCAGAATAAAAAGATGTGGATCACCATGACAGTCCTCTTCATGGTAATGTGGAGATGGATCACATGGAATCTACTTCAAACATCCACTATGGCCAACCTCCCCATGATGATATCTCCCATGGACAAGTAAATAATCCCCTTTCATAGACACTTTAATATATACATGTGTCTAAAACACTAACACCTTCATATAGGGAGGTGCTCGAAACATCAGGGTCAACTGTATATGGTTCCCCATCAACATCCATAAAAACTCCACTCCTAACAGTAGAATACCATGAAATCCATATTTTATATTCTAACTAGATGTATGCAGGTAATACAGATTAGGATGAGGGAGACATCTACATATGGAGGTAATTATCTAGAAGGAACCTCCCCATAATGTTATGTCCCCTCTCTACATCTTGCTATGAGATCCTATATGAGATAGAAAATCAGTGAATTCCTTACCTACAAAAAATATGTGGTCTACTCATCAGTGAGTAGAGGATTGATATCTCCATTATATAGTATTTGAGTGTCACTTTTGGAGAATCAAGATACTCTTTTTTTAGCTTTACCTAGCTATTTTATCCATGGCCTAGGGTCCAAAACTGGAAACTCACTATGTAAATCCGCAACAAGCTTGTCTCCATTTCATTATCATGCTTAGGAATATAATATCTAAAGACACATCAATCACATGTATTCGGGGATAGATATAGTATTAAGAATTAAACTTTCTCTCTCTCATAGAATAATACAACCCATTGGATTTAGCATCCTTTGATGTCATAGCCTCCTATGAAATCTCGGGACCGTGTAATGCTCAGGATAGTTTGTCACTATAGTGGAATGAACCTACTTAAATGATTCACATACATCATGAATGATGGAAGTGGAAAACCAAAAATTCATCAAACATGGCCCCTCAAACCAGTGAGTACAAATTTTGATCGAGAGGAATGATGTTGTGATCATCCAGACAGCTTCCTGTGAAAACAAATTCACATCATGGGCTACCATCCCACCCAGACCCTATGTGAGGGTAGCTAGACTACATCAAATAGGAAAAAATAGAATCTTACACAGTATCCATCCAAGAGTAGACTTGTCCCCATGGGCTAAGAGAATGTATACCACTGCTTCCACCCCTCTGATCTACAATTCCCAAGAGGATTCAAGACATACCCTCGACAACCACATGTGGAACCCAGCCCACTGGGTTGGGCATATTTATATATCAATCATTGCCTCTAGATTTATCATCCCCTAAGAGGGTCTAGAAAGAATTATTGGTGATTCCATATCAACTGAAACCCACTCATATGGGGGAATTTGTACATTCATGTTTGTCCTAGGAATCATCAAGTCCCTGATATGACTCATTGGATCCTCAACAACAGGGCCAATAAATACCAATGCAGGCCCCAATTGACCCTCACCCCATAGGTTTGGGGGTATTATCAACATCATTAACACCATAGAGAGAGTTAGAACTCTCTATTTTGGGAGGAAGAAATCAACTATACTCATCAAACATGTTTCACCCACTGCAAGACAAACCTATTATAAGAACCCAGATCTTCATTTCAGGTATGTTTTTCCTTTTTTGGTCGTTTTTGAGAAAAATAGGAGAATCTGGAAATTTTCAAAGTACACGTCGTGTACTTTATAAATACACATTGTGTACTTCGATGTCGCATAAGGACATGTGCTATCCGTGTCCGGGCCACACATACGGTGTGTAGGGGAGATGTGGTGGCCGCTTAAAGTGGAGTATAGAAAATCCTAGTACACGCCGTGTACATTCTTTTCTTTATCATTAAACGAACCGAGGTTGGGTCTAATCGACAGAATCATCTTCTTCTCTAGGTTCTTCGACCGATAGCATCCATTACAGCTGCGAACATCATCTGAGTCCCCAAGCCTCCATCTATTCTCTGAATCGACCTTCATCGATTGCGTTGGAACTGCAGCGGTGAGCTCTTCCTTCTTCTTGAGTTTCATTCCATGATTTTCCCTCTTCCTTAGTATATCATGGGTTAAACATTTTGTGCGTTTTTGTAGGTATATGATGTTCTTAGGAGAATAAATCCTTTTGGTTCCAGTATATTGATCTCATATCATTAAGGTAGGTGGTTTGTTCCTTACCTTTCAAAGTCTTTGAGTTTTATGTGCAAATTTACACCAATACCCGTGAACGAGGTATTGTGTGTTTACCGTTTTTCCCCTGTTGTTTCCTGACTTCCTTGTATGATTGTGTAGAGGTAAGTTTATCATGTTTGAGGATAATTGTTGTACTTGGATGTTTTTCCCATGCCTTGTCCTGTTTACGACCTTTAGGTCTTGTTAGCCTTTGGTTGTTATACTAGTTTTCCATGCCTTGTGACCGTAGGATGGAATGATATTCTTGACATGATTGTTATTATGTAGACTGGTTAGCCAAGTAGCTCTATAGGTGTACTTTGGCCTTATAGAATTATTATGCACTGACTGGCACGGGACCATGATAACCTGGTGCTATAGACTATAATGGATAGACCGAGTGAGCTTTCCCAGAGAGTCTTGTAAATTATAGACTACATGGGATAGACAGACTGAGCTTCCCAGAGAGTCTTGGACATTATAGACTACAGGAGGGTAGACTAAGTAAGATTCCTCAGAGAGTCTTTACTTGTTTGAATTTCCTTAAACCATTCCAAGCTAGAGGAGGAATTGACCGAGCAAGATTCCTCAGAGTGTCTGTGATAGACCTGAGACTATAGGAGGATTGACCGAGTGAGCTTCCTCAGAGAGTTTCTAGACCTTAGGGCTATAAGAGGGTTAGACAGTGTGATCTTCCTCAGAGATTCCTTGATTACCGTAGAATATAAGGGGAATTGACTGAGTGAGATTCCCCATAGAGTTCTATAAATTTTTATGACCAAACAAGAGGGGTTAGGCTGAGTGCACTGCCCAGAGGGTTGTTGGTACTTCTTGGATAGGACTAGAGGGGATGGCTGCGAGTACTTCCTAGAGGAGTTCCTGTTGTGGTTAGATGTTTTCTTCACCGCTACTTGTTGTTTTTTGGATTGATTACTACTGTATATCATCCAGTTACTACTTACTAATTACTGCCTGTTGTTTACTGTTATTGTTTACTGCTTACTGTACTATTACCTTCCATATGATCACTGACTGTTAGGCACAGATCTTCAGGTGGATGCCTACTAGGATTTAGTCTCACACCCTGTTTGGGCCATACTTTTTCACCCAAACAGACTATGTTGTTGTAGGTATAGACAAGGGAAAGCACCCTTCGACTTAGGTTACATGGTTTATTTGGAGCAGGAGAGCATGGGACCAAGCTTAGGCTTGCAATGATGAGGAGTTGTTTATCTTTTCTTTTGTACTTGTTTTGGTACTGTTTGTATTTCCAGCATTGTGACCTCTTTGGCTTCTTTCCTAGATATTTTTCATGCATAATTTCATATCCACATATGTGCTCCAGTTGTTTATTGTTTTATTTATCCGCTTTTTATTATTGTTGGACATTTACTTCTTCCACTATTGTATGTTTTTTTACTTCTTTTGTGTAGTCTGCCAATGAGGGCATAGTTTCCCCACTATCACACCCAAGACCCTCGCTGCTAGTCAGAAACCTCAGGTGTTTGGGGAAATGTTCTTGAGGCCATGTGATGAACCAGGAACGGGGCACCTCTAGGTGGCTTCTGGAACCGAGATGTTATAAAGAAGTATCAGAGGAATTATTTTCTCTTGATTTACTGTTTGGAGCCTCTAGAAATTGATAGGATGGATTCAGTACTTGGTAATAAGCTTTGCCCAGGAGTAGCTAACCCGCGTACAACTAAAATCCAATATACCTCGTTTATTGTAGTTTTATGGTTTTGTGATTTTACAGTTGATATGATTCAACATAGAGTGATTCACATGCCTTGTGTTGTTATTTATGTGCTATTGTGGTTCTATTTCTTTCACAACCTGATGAGATGAGGGCATGCCATCTCATGCATCATATAGGAACTTGTTAGAAATCACATGCCACACATTCTTGCCATGTCATCTAGGGTACATTAGTGATCACATGTTGTTGTGATAGACGTTGTGTAGATTATTCATGTTATTGTGAAAGATTATTTGATAGAATCCCTATAGTTTGATAGAGAAATTGTTTTTATTGTACCTTGCTTAAATGAATGCCAAATTTTGGTGCTTGAGGTGTTAGGGGCCCTCAGGAATCGGAACTTACTGGATCGTTGACTTGTTTTTCCTTGTATATGACTTGTATATGATATCGGGCTTTGATTCTTGGTGAGTATGGGCCCTCACAGATCGGAATTTGGCACCTACAGGCTTGTTTTTCAGTGTTTTCTAGGCTTCTGTGTAGAATCTGAGCTACGGCCTAGAAAAAACCAGAATACACGGCATGAACTTTATGACTACACACTGTGTAGTTTTAAAACGTGTCACTGACTGTGTGAACATAAACATGGGGTTGTGAAATGTCTTCAGGAACACACTATGTACGGTAGGTACACGCCGTGTAGTAGTGAGCCGTGTACCCACCTGTGTCACTAACAACACGAGTCGGGGAAGCTCATGTATTACACGTCGTGTTTGGTACAAACACATCGTTTAGCCTTGTTCTAGGTACCCATCCATGTCACGAACAACATGGGTCGGTTTTATCTTCTCCTATACACACTGTGTTTGTTCAGAACATGTCGTTTAAGGGTTATCCGTGTATCCGTCCATGTAACTAACAACACGGGTCGCCAAAACCTTGTCTAGTACATGCTGTGTCCTTAGTGAACACACCGTGTAGTATAGGGTTAAGAGGATCGTGTGAGCTAGTCGTGTAACGATACTCGGGAAGGGGAATGGAGTTCAAGTAAACAACATGTGTGATGACCACACACCATGTAGTCTGGGGTGTTACACGACTAGTGGTGGCAGAAGTACACACCCATGTGAATGACTTAAGAAAACAGGTCATGTAGTTTGTATACACGCCATGTAGTCGTGTTTTGTAAAACATGAATGGTTCTCTATCCTATTCCCATTTTGTACTATTTTGTTCTCTATCATTGATAATCCTGATCTAAGGTTTTCTTTTAATCATTCAGATCTATGCCACTAAGACGCCCTCCAGTTGTACATCAACTGCCAGATGGTGATCATGCATTGGATATGGCCGATCAGGGACCTCCTGTTGATCCTCCTACTATGCCAGCCTTGGCACCAGCAGTTATACCCGTTGCAGGCATCGATGTGCATTTCAGGGATGAATTTATGAGGATGATGTAGACCTTTCAGGGAGAACTGCCTCCTGACCCATCAATGGCTTAGTTGACGCAGGTTTTCCAGTAGCATCATCCTCCTACTTTCTCAGGGGATGGAGGACCCCAGGATACAAATTTGTGGTTAGAGGCCACACTGAAGATATCCAAGCATGTGGAGATACTCCAAAGAAGATGGTGAATCTTGCTACCTATATGCTCCAAGACATCGCCAAGAGGTGGTGGGAGGTGATCTCACAGTCAGGGCGCCAGCAGAGTCTAATTTGGGATGAGTTTTGGCGCACCTTTTATGATTACTTTTATCCAGAGATGTTGAGGGATGACTGATCTCGAGAGTTTATGAGTCTCGATCTGGGTACTCTTTCTGTTATGGAGTACTCGTCTCATTTTACGGAGCTGAAGCGCTTCACACCGATTCTAGCAGGTGATGAGTTGTTCCTTGCTAAGAAGTTTGAGGACAGTCTCAGGAAGGAGATCCATTCCCAGATGAATATCTTCTAGTTGACTTCGATATCCTCTATCATCAACTAGACACTGATCACTGAGTGCAATCTGAGTGATTCTAGAGTAGTGAGCCAGGGCAGTTCGACATCCAGAGTCAATGTTCCTCCTACTGATAGCAGGAAGCACGGCATGAAGTCTTCTTGAGGAGATCAGGGTAAGAATAATGTATCTTCCAGAAGCCTGGTAGTATTCTACCAATGCGGGCGGAGCGGGTATACTAGGCCTCAGTGTCAGAGATACCCGATGGAGTGCCGATCTTGCGGCAAGATGGGCCATCTTCAGCGTTTTTATCATATCTTCTCGCCTACAGCTGGTGGTAGGGGTTCTTCTATGACCCAGCGTATAGGAGATGTATCGCCGGTTTCTCACCAGTCTAGGAACTAGAGATCTTCCAGCCGTTCGGGCTGAGGTGCAGGTCGCGGCCGTGGTGGTCAGTCACCAGGTTACTCACGACAGCATAGTGGATCAGCTCAGAGTGGTCAGCCTGGGGAACATGGCCACGGTATAGGCTAGAATTTCACCGTGGATAAGACCTATCAAGATCAGGATCCCAGACCTTCCATAGTTCGAGGTACGATCTTAGTATCCTCAGTTTTATCTTTATCTCTTTTCGATACTGTTGCTCTGCATAGATTTATCTCTGTTGCTATTGTGGAGAGCCTTGAGCTCTGTATCTTTTCTTCTGCCGACATTTTGACTCTTGACACACCATTGGGAACGAGGAAAACTAGCATACGTCAGTGCAGAATGTGCCATCTTGAGGTTGTAGGGTGTCACTTCTTATGAGACCTCTATGTCTTAGAGATGATAGGCTATGATGTCATTCTCGGTATGGATTGGTTAGTTCCCTTCCAGGCAGTCGTTGATTGCTATCGCCTTAGGGTGAGTTTCGTATCACTAGAGGTCAGATATTTTCTTCATAGAGGCGAGTGGGATGTCTAGGTGGGTAGAGTTGGACCAGAGCATCATGCTCTAAGAAGTTTTACAGCCCAGATTGACAGTTTTTATCTATAAGACTAGGGGACTTCATAGTTAGAATTTCCTACAGTGGTGGATCGTTTCAGGGATGTCTTTATAGAGGAATTTTTAGGTTTTCCTCCGGAGCGTGAGGTAGAATTCACGATTGAGCTCATTCCAGGAGCAACACCAGTGTCCATTCCTCCTTATAGGATGGCTACACCTGAATTGTAGGAGATCAATAAGAAGTTGGAGGAGTTGCAGGAAAAGGGTTTCATTTCGACCTAGTATTTCTCCTTGGGGTTCGTCTGTCTTGTTTGCAGAGAAGGCATATGACACCCTTTGGCTTTTTGTAGATTATCAGAAGTTGAAACGGTTGACGGTCAAGAACTGATATCCCTTTCCGAGGATCGATGACCTCTTTGATGAGATTTTCAAAGCCCGAGTGTTCTTGAAGATTGATTTGTAGTCTATTTATCACCAGTTGTGCGTTAGACCATTAGATATACCTCTTACAGCCTTCAGGAGAAGGTATGGTCAATACAAGTATACGGTCATTCCATTTGGTCTCACGAATGTGCCAGCAGTTTTTATGGCACCAATGAACCGAGTGTTCCATCCATACTTGGATTCCTCCATGGTGGTTTTCGAGGAAGACATCTTGGTGTACTCTCACACTCGACACGACCATGCTACCCATCTTGATATCGTTTTGAGTACACTGAGAGAGCATCAGTTATAAGCTAATCTCTCAAAATGCCACTTTTGGATGGATCAGATTCACTTATTGGGTCATGTTATCTCATAGAAGGGAGTTTCAGAAAACCCAGAGAACATGAGGGATGTCGTTTCCTGGGAGCAGTTGAATAATGTCTTTGAGGTTCAGAGTTTTCTAGGGCTAGCTAGATACTACATGCGTTTCATACAAGACTTTTCATGCCTAGAAGTACCGCTGACAGGTCTGACCAAGAAAGGGGTGAGGTTATTATGGTCAAATTCTTGTGAGATATCCTTTCAGGAGCTGAAAGGGTGGTTGACATTAGCACCAATACTAGTCTTTCCAGAGTCGGGAAAGAGAAATACAGTCTACTGTGATGCTTCACATGTCGGACTGGGAGCTGTGATTATGTAGGGAGATGGAGTCATTGCGTACGGGTCTCGGCAGTTAAGGCCACACGAGAAGAAATACCTGACGCACGATCTGGAGTTGGCAGCTATTGTTCATGCCTTACACTGTTGGAGAATCTATCTTCTAGGAGAGCACTTTGTGTTGTTTACCTACCACAAGAGTCTCAAGTAAATCTTCACTCAGTGTGATCTAAATCTAAGACAGTGTAAGTGGGTCAAGTTTCTTCAGTATTTTGACTTTGAGATTTCCTTTATGCTGGGAAAGGGAAACACAGTGGTGGACACATTGAGCAGGAGAACTCAGATTCAGGTAGTTCAGGAGGCCAGTAGTGAGTGGCAGCTTATGGCTCTGTTCTATGAGATGCATTTGGAGGTTCACGACAAATAGGGTCAGACCTTTCTATCTTTTGTAATTGTTACATATACACTTCTCGATCGGGTACAGATGAGGGATAAATCAGACTCAGAAGGCCTAGTCCAGCGAGAGAGTGTGTCAGGAGAGGACCATCTTCCTAGATGGACAGTGTGAAAGGATGAGATCTTGCATTTCCAGGGATGCATATGGGTGACGGTAGACATACGTGAGGAACTGTTGCAGGATTTGCATTCCTCAGTTTGGGCAGTTCATCCTGGTGTCACCAAGATGTATCATGATCTACACCACCAGTACTGGTGGCCAGGTATGAAGAGACATGTCACTAGGTTCTTCATGAGGTGTTCCACTTGTTAGAAGGTGAAAGCTGAGCATCAGCGACCTGCAGGGCTTTTGCAGCAGTTACCCATTCCTGAGTGGAAGTGGAACGATGTCGCGATGGACTTCATGACTGGGTTACCGAGGTCACCTTGAGGGAGTGATGCTGTTTGGGTTGTCGTCGATAGAATTATGAAGGTTTCTCACTTCTTATCGATCAAGGATACCTTCATTGTTGATGAGATGAGGTGGTTGTACTTCTGACATATTGTACGTCTGCATGGAGTTGCACACTCCATTGTTTCAGAGAGGGATGCACGTTTTACTTATCGGTTCTGGAAGGGGATTTAGAAGGTTTTGGGTACACAGGTACTTTTGATTACAACATACAATCCCCAGACAGATGGCCAATCCGAGTGTACGATCCAGGTGCTGAGGATATGCTCTGAGCATGCATTCCAGACTTTAGCAGTTCTTGGGAGAATCATATTCCTCTTGTGGAGTTTGCATATAAAAACAGTTTTTAGGAGACTATTCAGATGGTACCTTACGAGGCTTTGTATGGTAGGTCATGCCGATCACCTTTGTGCTGGTTGGAGGCAGGAGAGGCAGCTTTGCTGGGAACTCATTTTGTTCAGGAGACCTTAGAGCATATAGAGTTGATTCGGAAGACGATGGATACAGCACAGTCTCGACAGAAGTCTTAATCTGATCAGCGGAGATGACCTCTGGAGTTCGAGTTCGGGGATCAGGTTTTCCTACGTGTCGCACCAAGGTTGGGACAGAAGAGTATTCAGAGAGAGGGTAAGCTTTCACCATGGTAAATCGGGCCGTTTGAGGTGTTGGAGAGAGTTGGGCCGGTTGCCTATCAGTTGTAGTTACCTCAGAGGCATCGGTCTATGCACGACGTCTTCCACGTCTCTCAGCTCCAACGTTACTTTTCTGACACGTCTCATGTCTTTCAACCCGAGGAGGTTGAGCTCGAAGCGGATGCGTCGTTTGAGGAGCATCCTATCTGGATTTTCGATTACAGTACGAAGGTTCTCCATGGTCAGTCTGTTCCTTTGGTACAGGTGCTATGGAAGCACGAGTGAGTATAGGATGTGACATGGGAGAGGGAGGCTGATGTATGATCGTAGTGGCCAGAGTTGTTTGGGGTTTCTTCTTCTACGCCTCGCTAGGGAAATTCGGTGACAAACATCATTATGGGGGGAAGTTTTTAAGAACCCGGATCTTCGTTTCAGGTATGATTTTCCTTTTCTGGTCATTTTTTAGAAAAATAGGAAAATATGGAAATTTTCAAAGTACACGCCATGTACTTTATAAGTACATGTCCTGTACTTCGATGTCGCGCAAGGTCGTGTGCTGGCTGTGTCCAGTCCAGACACACTGTGTGTAGGGGCGATGTGGAGGCTGCTTAAAGCAAAGTATGGAAAAGCCTAGTACACACTGTGTACTCCAAAAGTATACGCCGTGTAATTTCGTTTTTTTCATTAAATGGGCCAGGGTCACGTCTAATCCACATAATCGTCTTCTTCTCCAATTTCTTCAACCGAGAGTGTCTCGTACGGCCGTGAACATCCTCCGAGCCCCTGAGCCTCCGCCCGTTTGTCAAATCGACCATCGTCGATTGTGTTGGAACAATAGCGCTAAGCTCTTCCTTCTTCTTGAGTTTCATTCCATTATTTTCCCTCATTATCAAGATATCATGGGTTGAAAATTTTGTGCATTTTTGTATATCTACGATGATTTAAGGAGAATTAATTGTCATGGTTCAAGTATATTGATCTCCTGGCATCAAGTAAGGTGGTTTATGCCTTACCTTTCTAATTCTTTGAGTTTTATGTGAAAATTTACACCAATACCCATGAACGGGGTATTGCGTGTTTACCGTTTTCCCCTATTGCTTCCTACCTTGATAGTATGCTTGTGTAGAGGTACATTGATCATGTTTGAGAATAATTTTTGTGCTTGAATTTTTTGGTCATGCCTTGTCCTGTTTACGACCTTTGGGTCTTGTTAGTCTTTGGTCGTTATTCCTGTTTTCCATTCCTTGTGACCATAGGATGGAATGATATTATTGACATGATTGTTATTCTATAGACTGGTTATCCAAGTAGCTCTATAGGTGTACTTTGTCCTTATAGCATTATTATGCACTGACTGGAATGGGACCGTGGGAAACTGGTGCTATATACTACTAGGGATAGACCGAGTGAGCTCTCCTAGAGAGTCTTGGATATTATAGACTACAGGGGATAGACTGAGTGAGCTTCCCAGAGAGTCTTGGATATTATAGACTACAGGAGGGTAGACTGAGTGATATTCCTTAGATAGTCTTTAATTGTTTGAGATTACTTAAACCATTCCAGGATAGAGGAGTAATTTACCGAGCGAGCTTACTTAGCGAGTCTGTGATAGACCTAAGACTATTAGAGGATTGACCGAGTGAGCTTCCTCACAGAGTTTCTATACCTTGGGGCTATAAGGGGGTTAGACCACGTGATCTTCCTCATAGAGTCCCTGACTACCCTAGACTATATGGTTAATTGACCGAGTGAGCTTCCCCATAGAGTCTTATAAATTTGTATTACCAAACCAGAGGGGTTAGGCTGAGTGCACTTCCAAGAGGGTTGTTGGTACTTCTTGGATAGGACTAGAGGGGATGGATGCGAGTACTTACCATAGGGGTTCCTATTGTGGTTATCTATTTACTTCACTATTGATTGTTGTTTTGTGGATTGATTACTGCTATATATCATCCTGTTACTACTCACTGATTACTGCCTGCTATTTACTGTTATTTTTTACTACTTACTGTACAGTTACCAGCCATATGCTCACTGACTGTTAGGCAAAGATCTTTAGGTGGTTGCCTATTGGGATTTAGTCTCAAAACCTTTTTGAGCCATTATTTTGGGCCCAAAAATACTATGTTGTTGCAGGTATAGAAAAGGGAAAGCGCCCTTCGACTTCGGGTACTTGATTGATTTGGAGCAGGAGAGCATGGGACCAAGCTTAAGCTCGCGATGCTGAAGAGCTGTTTATCTTTTATTTTGCACGTTTTTGTTACTGTTTGTATTTCCAACATTGTGACCTATTTGGATGCTTTCCTATATATGTATCATGCATCATTTCATATCTATATATGTTCTCCAGTTGTTTATTGTTTTAGTCTTCCGCTGTTTATTGTTGTTGGACAATTACTACTTCCACTATTGTATGTTTTGTTTTCTTCCGTTGTGTACTCTTCCCATGAGGGAATAGTTTCCCCACTATCACACCCAAGGCCATCGCTGCTAGTCGGGAGCCTCTGGAATTTGGGGAAATGCGCTTGAGTCCATGCGACCAACCGGGTACGGAGCGCCTCTGGGTGGCTTCTGGAACCGGGTCGTTACACCTATGTTGGTTCGGGCTCTCTCAGCAATCACAACAAAAACTCCCCCAAAATAACTATTTATCATTCGAGTCTAAAGAAATTCATTGTAATGAAAATCATACCTCACCAGGGTCACAAGTTAAAATGGATAAACATGGACAAGGGTTCGAACAATGACCCTAGCAATGTTAGTGCAGAATCATCCTTTTATTCTTAATGTAATGGTTCAACAACCATTTCTTAATATTAATCATTGAATTTCATCACTATCAACATGGAATACATCACTGGAGACATGAATATAGAGGTCCAAAACATGGAATATGTACCCCAAGAGGAGGGTGACCCAAACACACCATGTGAGGTTGCACACACCCAGAACTAATGAATGCTTCAAAATTTGGCACCTCCGAATATCGATTTTCCACATCCTCAATAGAATACTTTCAATGAAAAAATTAGATGGTATGTCTACATCCCAATAACCAAAAAAATTAACTAAAGTTCCTTACTAAGAGGAACAGGTGTCATAATATGATAGTTAAACATAATCTCTCAAGAAACTCAATGAGGAGATACTCAGGGAAATATTTATGATTTGTATTATCTCTTTCCAAAAATGAATATTTTACCTCCTATAAATGATCTTACAGTAAAAGAAGTATATGAGAATTATATTGGATCTATATTTATAAATCCATTCCATATAAATGAACAATCATACAATGATAATCCCTTCTCTATGTTGCAATGATAGCCTCTCTTTCATCAGGATGGTCATTCAGTCATAGGACGAATTGATAATCAAATGAGATAAATGTTGGACCACCTCATCAACCCCTTCCCTATCCATGTTGATGGGAGGAAGATCTAAGAGTAGTTCCCCTAGAGTTACCTAATTTCATCAAATACCTCTCTACTCTAATGCAATCCAAGGAAGTGCGACACTCACATAAGCACCCTGAAAGGAATCTGTATCCTGAATGGGTGGATTATACTTCACTTCCACCAAACTTTAGAAACCTTATATTCCCTACCTTTGAAGGTGAAGGAGTCCCCAAAAATAGATCACACAATTCGTATACTGATTTAGGATGATGATTTTTCCTCTAGATCAATCGGAAGCAACAAATCTGAGGTGTTCCATGTAGACTCTAACAAGGCCATCATTTGTTTGGTACAGTAGTTTGTGAGTGGGATTCATTGCCGAATGGGAAGGAATTTTTCATCGATTCCTTAATTATTTGAGTTCAACATTGATGAAAATAACTAAATTTAATATAAATAACTTAAAACAATGAAATAAAGATATGGTGTCTAATTTCATAGCATGATGGAAAGGTTTGACATATGCACTCAACAACCCCCTCTAATTGGAGCAGCTACTGGAACTCTATGATAAAAATATCCAAGATGATTTTCAGATGCCCTTAATCTCCATGAAGTATCCAGGTGGGTTATTAGAGTTAACTAAAATGAAATAATGTCTTTAAGAGTATATTCAATAAACCCAATCCAAGTCTAAACTCATGCCTGAAACATGTAGGAAAAATCCATGTAGAGAAGTAGATGAAGCTATTAGTGTCAAGACTAGAACAGTGTCGTACAAGAACCCAGGAAGGCCCCGAACTACTGAAAACCTCCTATTGAGTGGAAAAAACAACTTAATCACCCTCGACTAGAAGTATAGAGGAATTAGTGTAATGTCTCGGACCCTCTTGGTCCATTAGTTTTCCAAATTTCTGGTGTTTGGGGTGTGAATCATTAAGGTGTTTTCCAAAAACTCAGTTCCACCGAAATGGTGGCACCATGGTAATGATAAAAATCATATAAGCACCATGATGGTAGCACCGGTCACGGTAGCACAATGACAGTGGTACCGGTCATAACAGCACCATGACAGTGGCACCATAGCGGTCTCACCATCACGACCGCACACCAAAACGATGGCACCACTTACGGTGTTCCACCGAACTGGTGGCACCATAACAGTGGAACCATTACGATCTCTCACCAAATCGTGTCCCACCCTATGTTTTTTACTAGTTTTCTAATTTTTTCTAGATCCTCTCCTATAATGTTTTTTTCGACGTAAAAGTGTTTTAATAACCATTTCAAAGCCATTTAAAGCCCATAAACGATATCTAGAATACCCCAAGAGTTGGGTGACCCTTGGGGTTACCAAAGAAAGTGGCTTTTTCCTCAGGGTCACCCCTTTTTCTCGTAATTTATAGTTCTACCCCTATTAAGCGTTTTCCTCTGTCTAAAGGAAACCCTTTAACTCACAGCCGTTTTGTCCACATCTCTGAAGATAATTATTAAATATCAATTAATTCCATCATGTGTAACTATCTTTCCACGTGGTGAAACCATGATCCGCCTTTAAATTCATTCATGTTTTCATACCTTGTAACTCCAGGATGTTGCCTTTTATCGCACAAGGGTTATTTCTTCTTCTTGGATTCTATCTTTTCCATTCCTTGGTGAGTTTGTAGTCCCCCTTCTCGAGGCTAGTGGTGTGCCTGTAGTGGAGCCTTTCCTTCTCACTCTTGTCATCCTCATAGTTCCTCCCCTGAAAGTTGCGCAACCCCAGTTCTTGGCACGTGGAGAAAAACTTAAATCATTGATCATCTAGGTATGGTTCTTCCTTCGTCTCTATTTAATGTGTATCATGCATGGTGGGTATGATGATGTTTCCTTTAGGGATGATGAAAACAACCTTAACATAGATAATAAATGGTTTCTAAATAATAAAGGGGAGTGTTTGATGATGCTTATATACTCTTTTTTATTTTCTTATATGTTGTGAATTGTATGGTCTTATGTCCACTGAAAATAGTGTCTATTGGTGTTCCTTCCTTGTGAACTAATGAACCCCTATCTTCTGTGATGATTGAATGGATGTAACATGAAAATTAGTTAATCACGTAAAATATGTTGATTAAATTGATGTCTAGTGAACAAAAATACTTGGGCGATAACCCCAGT
Organism: Viscum album; assembly: GCA_963277665.1. Lineage (NCBI taxonomy): Eukaryota > Viridiplantae > Streptophyta > Magnoliopsida > Santalales > Viscaceae > Viscum > Viscum album. The sequence goes on from OY728130.1 coordinate 613,072,530, forward strand.
TAACCAAATGGAATGAAGGAACTTAATGAATGGTGCGTTTGAATTTGAAAACTCCTCTGCTCTATGTTGGTAATATGTGTGGTTGTCCTGCTTTATGCTTATGGGGTGATTTGGATGGGGATAGGATCCCCTATTGTACAGTTGATGGATTGTGGATCTGAGGTTGTGTGGGGCCATATGTTGGGGATTGGTATGGTTCCAGTACTTTGAGGGACCATAAGGACCCATTTTGTTGTTGTGATTTTACAAGAGAACCGTGTAGGAATGTTTAAATTGATGCTTGACTATTTTTTATTCCTTGTCTCATGGAAATGTATATTAGTTTTTTGGTAGTGACATATTATTTAAATTGAATCACTTGAATACGATAACATCAATGGGTTCGATGGGGAATTGTTTTCTGGGGATCAGTTGTGCCTCAGTTGTGGCTGTTGTTCTTTTTATGAATGAATAGTAATGAGGGAGTTTGTGTTTGGGATAATTTTGGAACCTCTAGGTTGGGATGTGTTCTTGTTTACCTATATTTATAATTTATTTCTTGTGTTTATTTTTCGCACCCCACCCAATTTGATCACTTAGTTCTAAACACCCCCATTTCATGGGGGAGGATGTTTTTTGAACACTTCTATGAGTGGATGGTTACTATATCGTTTTCTACTACCTTTCCTGAGTAGCCCAAGACTCTCCGGGCGTGCTATGTTGGCCTGAGGTCCATTATATCCAAATATTCATTGTGCATGGTTTGTTGTGGCGGTTGGCCCATGTGTGTACGGGCAGGTTGTTTCCCAGGTGTCTTCGGTATGAGGCCCAGGTGTCTTCGGGCATTGTAGTAGTTGTTCGGGTCCAAGTTTCTTCGAGCATGGTGGTAATTGTTCTATCCCATGTGTCTGTGGTAATGGTTGTATGTGGTTGTCATGTCCCATGTGTTTTCGGGCATAACTGTGGTTCTTGTGGCCCAAAAGGTTGTTATTGGGGCGGTAGTGGGACTGCGGTGAGAATGGCGGGAGATGTCTAATGCATAGGATGTCTTCAATAAATAGTGGGAAACTGGTGTTGGGTACCCAAACATTGATTTGTTATTACTATTACATTACTTGACTTGTGTTATTTGGTGAGTTTTCCTTGGTGAGGTTTGGGAGGATAGTTTCCTTGCTAGGTGATTCAGTTATCTCCTTTTATCACCGGACATTATAATGCCTCCCCACATGTGCATGAGAGCTTTGGGTTTTCCTTACAGAGTATACCTATATTCTAACCCTATGTATATAAAATTTCTTTTAGGTTTTCAGGAGGACTTCAAGGAATATGAAAGACACTATTAGCTCGGATTTTGGGACTTTTGAAGTTGCTTCTTTTCTTTCCTTTTGGTACTTCCCTTTGATGTTTTCTTGTACTTTGTATCACTTTATTTGGAAAATGCATATGAAAATTTATTTTTTGGTTTTACATTACTTATACCTTCTGTTTTGGAGTTTGTTGGGTCTTTACCATCATATATCCTGATCCTACTAAATAGAAAGGGTAATTCCTTCCATATTACATGTGATTCCATACCCTGGGTGTTAGTCTCCACTTTGGGACCTATTGAAGGTGGGACTCGGGGGGTCATTATCTCTCCTTCAACATGAAGAAGGAAGGGTCTGGCGGTTTTCTGACCCTTCTCTCATCTTGGTGAAGGTGGGTTGTGACAGAATGGTATCAAAGGAGATGGTAGAGAGATAGGATGGAGTCTGGGGTTAGGAAAACTAAATATTGAATGGGATTGTATGGAAACAATATTAGGCATTCTTGGCGCATGAAATAGGCCCAGGAAGATAGGCTAGGACATGGGATTTTAGGGCCCACCATGATCCGATGCAAGGTTTCTAGGCCTACCAAATGGCCAAGTGAGGCTCCAAAAATTGAAGGGAAGATACCCTAGGAAAGGTACATGCATCATAATGACTTGTGTTCTGGTTTGTCTAGGTTATTTTGGGGATTTAAAATAAATAAAAAGTCTAAGAAAAATTTAAACGAAATCTTCTACACTACTCGTGCTTAGGCATTCGTTGTTTACATTGTAGTTATGCACTCGGATGGAGACCATGGGTAGTGCGGGTGATTGCGGCCCAAGTGGCTGATTTTGGATGATCCGTAGAGGGCTGATCGAGAGGAGGAGGACGACCATTGGAAGAATATGATTCGTGCCTTTTAGTGGAAAACCCTCGAGAAGTACGAGGGCAGTGTCTTGGACATGGATACAAAGAGCAAGCTCGAGGAGCTGGTGATAGATTTTTTGTTGATCCGGGATTTGATAGAGTACAAGGTTACTATAGCTGTAATCCAGATATAGGGAGCATCATGACAGTGGTGGACACTCTATCTCGGGGAGAAGAGGGAGGCTGAAGTTTCGTGGACTAACTTTATGAGGGTGTTCCGGGAGGAATTATTCTCTTCCACGATGAAGGTGGAGAAGAGGTAGGAGATACTCTCCCTTCAGCAGGGGATCATGTCAGTGAGGGAGTTAGGGATCATGTTCAAGGATCTCCTTTTCTTTGCTACAGACACCTTTTCGGATGAGGAGTCTCGGGCGAGACATTTAGAGTAGGCAGTCTGACCTTCTCTTTAGTATGTTGTTACTCCCTTCACTCTACGGACATACTTGGAGGTCCAGAAGAAGGCCAAAGTGGTGGAGAGTATGCACATTCTAGGAGGTGTTCCGTGAGAGGGGAGCCATTTGGGATCGTCAAAGGGAAAGTTCGTCAGCACTAGGCCACCACCATCAGGGCCTTCCAGGTTTCTGCTAGTGGGGAGCAGGACACAGTAGTTCCAGTTTCGATCTCCCAATCCTTGCCCCTTCTTTGAGGGCCCGGGACTAGTATTCTTCTTCTGTGGATTTTGTGGGAATTTTCAGAATTAGTTCTTAGACTGAGTGTAATATAGTGGCGGTGGGCAGGTTTAGCATCCACCTCAATAGCAGCAGTTTCCGGCTAGGCCTTTTCAGCCGCAGCAGCAGGGACAACGAGATCCTTCTCTTCCGAGAGCAGATGTTGCAGGAGGATTCCAGCCTCAGGGTGCTACTTAGGGGCCTCGACCAGGGCATGGGTAGGGAGGTGGCCAAAATCCAAGGGGCAGAGGAGATGGGTGTGGGTAGTTTCATGCCATAGAGGTAGTAGTTCTAATAGGTCCAGAAGTTGTTTGAGATACGATCATCTCGTTTAGCACTATTGCCTATGCCTTATTTGATTCAGGAGATTCTCACTCTATTTTTGCAACCAGTCTAGGCCATTCTCTGGGTTTAGACACAGAGAGACTTCATGTGCCCCTGGTTTTTAGAACACTATTCGGAGGTCAGACCAACTGGTCTTATGTTTTCTGGGGATGCAGAATGATGTTTGGGTGACATCAATCCATTGGGGACCTCCTTTTGCTGCAAATGCATCCATATGATGTCATTTTAGGAATTTAATGACTTTTCTCTCTATGTTCCAATATCGACTACTTCTGGAGAAGGGTATTGTTTTCAGATATGGGTTGTCAGTGTGTAACTTTTGTCGGTGAGCGGGGTTGCGAGCCGGGAATCCAGCAAGTGGAGCCCCTCTTTTCCTTGTTAGCCGAGTTATTAGTGGAGTTAGATGATATAGTGGTGGTGGATTTCTCTAGGATCTTCAGTGTCCTCATGGATGTATTCCCAAGAGAGGGGGTGACTCTACCCCCTCAACGTGATGTTGAGTTTGGGATAGACTTTCAACACAGTGCCTGTCCAATTTTGATGGATCCCTATCGGATGACGTCTTCTGAGTTGCGGGTTTTATAGATTCAGAATAATGAACTGATGAATAATGGTTTTGTTTGACCAAGAGCGTCACCATGAGGTGCTCCAGTCTTGTTTAAAATGAAGGAAGATGGTGGTGTCAGGCTGTGTATAAAATACCGGAGGCTGAACCAGGTAACGGTCAAGAACTGTTACCCCCTCTCAAGGATCGACGACATTGTTGATCAGTTAAAGGGGGGAGGATGGTTCTCATAGATTTATTTGTGGTCAGGATGTCACCAGATGAGAGTGAAAGAGGGTGACATCTGGAAGACTACCTTCAGGTGGAGAAATGGGCACTTTGTGTTCATGGTCATGTCGTTCGGTGTTACGAATGCACCAGCCGTGTTCATGGGACTCATGAACTACACCTTCCAGAAATATCTAGAATAGTTCATAGTAATGTTTATAAAATACATTTTAATCTACTCAATATTAGAGGAGCATCACACCGAGCATATGAGAATTGTTTTAGAGGTCCTCTGATGGCATCGACTCTACGAGAAGTTTTCTAAGTGAAAGTTTTGGACATGACAGGTGCACTTCCTTGGACACGTGGTGCCTGATAAGGGAATTGAAGTGGACCCATTGTAGGTATAAATAGTTTTTTCTTGGGAATCACCCTAGAAAAAGACAGACATTCACAGTTTCCTGGGTCTCATAGGTTAATACCGAAGATTCGTGCCCAACTTCTCTCAAGTTGTAGCACATTTGACAACGTTGACCAAGTATGATCAGGAATTTGAATGGAGTGAGCAGTGCCAGAGAGTCTTCAGTTATCCGAATGAGAAGTTGGTTAGTGCCCCAATTTTGAGGTTTCCTGAAGAAGGAGTAATGTTTTAGGTGTTCTGTGATGCTTCAGGCCAAGGATTGGGGTGTTTGTTGATGCAACAACAGGGGTGATCTCTTATGGGTCAAGAAAGTTACATACGCATGAGCTTAACTATGCCACCCATGACTTGGAGCTTGTAGCAGTCATGTTCACACTAAATTCGTGGCAAAATTACCTCATTGGGGAATTCTTCGTGGTTTTCCTGGATAAAAAAAAAGAGGTATATCTTCTCACAGTAGGACCTGAACATGCAACATCAGAGGTGGATGGAGTTTCTTCAGGACTACAACATCGAAATTTCCAACACCTCGGGAAATGGGAATGTGGTGGCCAATGCCTTGAGCAGGAAGTCACAAAATGATGTGGTTCGAGAATCGACAAATTCTTGGAAGGCTATGGAGGATTTGGCTACCCTACACCTAGATGGAAGGGTGGAGGATGAAAGAGGCTATTTGTTCCAGATAATAGTGCAATCTTCTCTATTGTAGTAGGTGGAGGAGTCCCAATGGGGGGACTTATAGGATTAAGTAATTCACAATCATGTTAGCAAGGGTGATGTTCCTAGAGGATGATCAGAAGATGGGCAGAATCAGATGTTGTTTCATGGAAAGTTGTTCGCCCTTATGGAAATGTGCAAGAGAGTTCTTGGTGAGTTGTGCAACTCCCTCCTGGTGGTACACCCAGGAGTTTCCAAGATGTATCAGGGTTTGATGGGTCAGTTTTGGTGGCTCGGGGTGAAGCAGGAAGTGGTAGAGTTTGTGGAAAAGTGTCTCATGTGTAAGTAGGTGAAGGATGGACACCACGTCCCAGGAGGTCTGTTAGAGCCTTTAGATGTCCCTAAGTAAATGTGTGACGACATCTCGATGGATTTCATTATGAAACTACCTTGAGTTCACGGGGGTTGAGTTACTATCAATATAGTTGTGGATCGGCTGAATAAATCATCTCACTTCCTAGAAATCAAGGAGTCAAGTGTGGTGGATTCCTAAGTATAGAGGTATGTGGATGAGACGGTGTAGTTGCATAGAGTTCCTAGGTCCATAGTCTCAGATTAGGATACCAGGTTTACCTAAATGGTCTGGAAAGGATTGAAACATGCTTTTGGCCCCCACCTATGCATCAACACTACTTTCTAGAGAGATGAGAAGGCAAATCAGACCATCCAGACGTTGGAGGATATGTTACAGGCATGTGTTTTGTACTTTGGTGGATCTTAGGTATGACACTTGACTCTGGAAGAGTTTTCCTACAATAATATCTATCACTCTACCATTGGAATGGATCTGTTTGAAACCATGTACGAGAGGCTGTGTCGCTCACCCGTGTGTTGGGCAGAGGTCCGGGAAGCATGTGTTCCTGGCACAGAGGTAGTGTAGAGCACAAAGAAGAAGTTTCATCTTATATGGGAGAGGATGAAGGAATCTTAGTACCAAAATAAGTCATTTTCCAATCATAGGAGGATACCCTAAGAGTTTGAGGTCGGGGGCCACATGTTCTTGAAGGTCTCCCCTCATCATGTAAAAGGGAGGTTAGGCAGGGGGAGTGAGAATTATCCCAGGTTTGTCGGACACTTCGAGGTGTTGTGGTCGGTCAGCGAAGTGGATTATCAGCCGGCGCTACCACTTCCATTACAAATGGTGCATGACATCTTCCATGTGTCTCAGCTCCATCAGTATCTACATGATGATTCACATGTCCTTGACTAGGGGAAGATGGATATCGAGGACGACATGAAATTCGTAGAGTGACCAGTGAGAATCAAGGATTTTGAGAAGAACGTTCTTCCTGGATGAACCACTCCCTTATTTTGTGTGTTATGGAGACATGGTGGCCTCAAGGAGAGTACCTGGGAATGTGAGACACAGATGCGCGCCTAGTACACAGCGTTGTTTTGAGTTTTGTTCTGTTATTTTTTCATACTTGATTGTGATATAGGGCTTGAACTTGTTACCAATTAAATGTGTTGTTTTCCTTTTTCTTTGAATGTGTGTGAAGAGTCCTAACTATGGGGAGTGGAGGACCTAATCCCTAATCAAGATGTATTAAGGTGGACTCAATTAAACCCGTGCAGGCGAGTCAGTGTCACCCAAAGTGGATGGTATCTTGAAATGGAGAAAGGTACTACCTAATCCATATGATAGGATGGTGTGACCTTTTTATGTTTGTGTGGTTACATTAGGGAGAGGTGTTCCCATATGTCCAGGAGGTTTACTCCTGAAAGGTATCTTCAAGGTGGTTATTCAGACCCCTATCTTTTCTTCGAGTATAGTTTCGATTCTCAAGGATGAGAATAGTTTGAGAGGTATCTCATGTAATGGCACAGACCCTCCTAGTCCATTTCATTTCCAAATTTCTGGTGTATGGGGTGTGACTTATTAAGTAGTTTTTCCAAAAACTCAGTTCCACCGAAACGATGGCACCGGTCACGGTGACTACATGATGGTGGCACTACTCACGGTAGCACCCTGATAGTGGCACCATGATGGTTGTACCAGTCAAGGAAGCACTGTCACAACCACACACTGAAATGGTGGAACCACTTATGGTGCTTCACTAAATGGGTGACACCGTGAAGGTGGAACCGTGACAGTGGCACCATTACAGTGTCTCACCAAATGGTGTCCCTCCATTTGTTTTTTTCCCAGTTTCTAACTTTTTTCCAGTTCCGCTCCAGTAACATTTCTTTCGACGTAAAAGTGTTTTAATACCCCTTAAAAATCCATTTCAAGACCATAAATGATATCTAAAATCACCCAGTGATTTGGGTGACCCTTGGGGTAACTGAAACATGTGGATTTTTCCTTAGTGTCACCACATTTTCCTATACATTCCAGTTCTTCCCTAGTTACAGGTTTTCCTCTATTTAAAGGAAACCCTTTAACTCATAGTCATTATGGCCACCTCTCCGATGATAATTATTAAATAACAATTAATTCCATCATGTGTAACTATCCAACTGCATTGGGAAACCATGATCATCCTTTAAATCAATTCAAGATCTCATATCCCGTAACTCTTGGATCTCACCTTTTATCTCAAGGGGATTCTTTCTTCTTCTTAGTTGGTCTCTTTTCTATTCCTTGGTGCATTTGGAGTCCCATTCCCAAAGCTAGTGGTGCACCTATACTGGAGGCTTTCTTGCTCACTCTTGTTGTAACATCCCGGATCCGGGTGCCACACAATGGCTTTCCTCAAAGTGTAACGCAGTGGAGAAAATACAAACATACCAAAAACCAGAAGCAGTAAACAATACCAAGATGAAATGGAAAAAAGTACAGAAGTAAAAGATAACCAAAAATCATACATATATGATGATTCAATATGTCATATTTCTAAGAAAGCATTAGAAACATGTTACACTGCAATCAAAGACAATACAACATAATGTGCAACAAAACAAAACAGAACAGTGCAACAGGAACTCAGCAGCATCACAAGCCTAAGATTGGTCCCATAATCTCTCACTCCTCTGCAACAATCAAGTACCTGTATAGGGTCCCTTGACCTTATCAAAACCTGCAGAAATATAATCTATTTGGGCCCAAGACATGACCCAAACAAGGTGTGAGAAATAAATCTCACTAGGCAACCACCAAAGGCTCGTCCCAACTGTCAGTGAAAATGTACAACAGTAGTGTACAATAATGAAATGCAGTAAACTAGGAAGTACTCAAAAGTAAAAATTCCTACAAGTTATATTTTCATTTTAATAAATATTTAACAACTCCAAGAATGTGCTTTAGCTTGGCAGATATAACATAAGAAATCACCAAAGTGAATATTCAATGAAAACATTGTCCTCATACATAAAAATCCTTACCTTCAGGTAATCAGAATCAAAAAACTCAGGTGATTGACCTCAGGCATAATGATTATTTCCCTTAGGAATAAAATATATTTCCCTCAGGCACAGAATATATTATCCTCAGACATAAGAAACATTTCCCTCATGCTAAACAAAACACTGCCCTCGGGCTAAGCAAACCCTGCCCATAGGCTAAAAAAGTAACTGGGCCGAGCCCAACACATAAACAAGAATTTCATAAAAATTGTCTCTCAATAAAACTCAAAACATGCTATAATCATGGAATACCCATGGGTGTCCTGGCCAAATAGCTAAATAAGGCAAACAAACCCACATGGTGGCCCTAGATCAAAGAATCGACCCCAACCAGCATTTTATATTTATCATTAGATTATCTATGGAATTATAGATATCTTAACAACTAAGGCCACAGCCATACAACACCCCAAAAAATGGGTCTATAGCACAATGATACTCAAAATCAACTCAACAGTTGGAAATAAACACCAGAACACCTACATTGGTCTCCTTTGATCGATATACGTGAACGACGCCTCCCGAATCAACCGAGAACATCATAGATCTGGGAAGAATGATAACCCATTCAAACCCAAATAACTTCACCTAGGGAATTAATTGGAAGGAAACACTCAATAAGGGAGAAGAACTCACCCACATGGTTCAAACGAGATCGACGGAGGAAGAATCAGAGTCTTGGTGTGCGATTAGGAGCTCCTCCAAGTCTCGACCTCCACTCCTAGGCTCGAAAATGAGTTTTCTGCCTCCTCTACTGAATGAGGAGGATACTGCCTATTTTATGTGAAAAAACATAACTACATGGTGTTTACCCTCAAGTAAATTGAGTGTAATTTCCATTTTTTAACTATTCCTATAGCAGCCACTGTCCACAACCTCACTGTTCATTAGCCATCTTGGTTACACGACGTGTATTTTTAAGTACACAGCGTGTACTCTCGCTCTGCTAGTGGCTACTCTCTTACCTTACTATTCACATGCCGACTGATTACATGGCTTGTATGTACCAAATACACGGCATGTAGTCAGTTTGTACACCCTTCATCACCGACAGGCCTAAACGCCCTATGTATCCATCGCACATGGCCAAAGTACATGGCGTGTGGAAAAGTACATGTTGTGTACAAACAATTTTTTGGATTTTTTCCCATTATCCTTATTTTCTCAAAAACACATAAGGAAAAGGGAAAATAAGAAACCCATACCTCAAGAATAATAACCTAGTTCTCACAAACTTCCCCCTTAAAGCAATTTTTCCCCGAATTGCCCTTCCAAGGGTGGTGAAGAAAAAGCTGAGAACAACTCTGGACATTGAGCACGTACGTCGGTCTCCTGCTCCCAGTTTTCGTCTTGCACTCAGCCATGATGCCATAGCACCCGTACGAGAGGAACCAACCAGCCTCGGAGAACCTTAGTGATCCTATCAATAATAAGAATTGGATGTTCCTCAAAGGACGCATCACCATGAAGTTCAACCTCCTTGGGCTAAAAAATGTGAGACGGGTCTGAGTGATAATGGTGTAGCTGAGATACATGGAAGATTTCATGCATGGCCCGATACCTCTATGGTAACTGCAACCGATATGCAACCTTCCTGACTCTCTCTAGAATCTCAAACGGCACTACATACCTCAGTGAAAGTTTACCATGTCTCCTGATCTGCCTGTGTCCCAAACTCGGTGAAACACGCAAGAAAACATGATCCCTGACCATGAACTCCAAGGGTCGTCTGTGGTGATCAGCAAAAGATTTTTGACGAGACTACGCAGTAGCCATCCACTTCTAAATCAACTGGACCTGCTCTGAAGTCTCATGCACGAGACATGGTCCTAGTAAAGCTGCCTCACCTTCCTCCAACTAGCACAATGGTGATCAACATGGCCTACCATATAAATCCTCATAAGGTTCCATCTCAATAGTTTCCTGAAAACTATTATTGTAGGAAAACTCGACTAGGGGTATGTGCTTCTCCCAAGAGACCCCAAAGTCCAAGACGCATGCACATAGTTTGTCCTCTAGAACCTGTATGGTACGCTCTGACTGACCATCGGTCTGATGGTGGTAAGCTATACTCAGAAGAACCTGTGTACCCAGTGTGCTATGAAAATCCTACCAGAAACGAGATGTAAAATGGGTGTCTCTATCTGAAACGATAGAACGAGGGACCCCATGAAGACGTATTACATCTCAAATATACAACTTTCCAAGCTCGTCAACACTTGAGGTCTCCTTGGTCGGAAAAAATTGAGCTAACTTCATAAGTCTATCCACAAAAACCCACATGAAATCACTTCCTTGAGGTTACCTCAGCAACCCGGTCACGAATTGCACTGCGACATCATCCCATTTCCAATCCGGAATGGGTAACTACTATAACAGTCTGGCTGGCCTCTGATTCTACACCTTCACCTGCTGACAGGTGGAATATCTCAAAAACAGCTACCTCTCTTTTCATACCAGGCCACCAATACTGATGTCTCAAGTCACGGTACATTTTGGTAACTCTAGGATGCACTGACCAAGCTGAAGCATGAAATTCCCGCATCAACTCCTCACATATATCCCCTAGAACCCAAACTCGTCCATGGATACACCATACCTCGTCATCGCCTATCGTCCAACCTAGAGGAGGGTCCTCACTTTCCACTGACTCCTGTAGAACTATTTCTTCTGAATCTGATAGCTTTCTCATCGTCACTCTATCCAGGAGGGTAGAAGTCATATCTAAGGATGAAAGATAGGTTTTCCACTAACTATCATGCACCTCCAAATGAATCTCAGTTAATAAATCCATCAGGTGCCACTCACTACTGGCCTGCTGCACTGCTTGTATCTAAGTTCTACTACTCAGTTCATCAGCTACTGCATTACCTTTACCAAGTGTATAGGAAAGCTCGAAGTCGAAGGACTGAAGGTAATAAACCCACCTTCACTGTCTCAAATTCAAGCCATGCTGGGTAAAGATGTATTTAAGAATTTTTTAGTCTGTGAACACCACAAAATGTTCTCCCAAGAGATAATGTCTCCAACATCATAACGCATGAACAACTACAGCCAAATCGAGATCATGCGTCGGGTAATTCCTCTCATGTGGCCTCAACTGCCGAGACCCGTATGCAACAACTCGGTCACCCTACATCAACACTGCTCCCAGCCCAATACCTGATGCAACATAGTAAACTGTATAGATCTTCCCTTGCTCTGGAAGTATCAGGACTGGTGTGGATGTCAACCTTCCCTTCAGCTCTTGAAAGGCTATCTCGCAAGAATCTGACCAAATGAACTTCATACCCTTCTTAGTCAAACTTGTCAACGATGCTGCGTAGCGGGAGAAGTCCTGTACAAAGCTCCTGTAGTAACCAGCCAGCCCCAAGAAACTCCATATTTCAAACATGTTCTTAGGCTTCTCCTAGGAAACTGCTTCTCTCACTTTCTTTGGGTCTACCGCAACTTCTACCTCTGATATAATATGACCCAGGAAGTGTATTTGGTCCATCCAAAAATGGAACTTTGAAAGATTAGCATATATCTGATGCTCTCTCACTGTACTCAGTATGATCTCAAGATGGGTGGAATGGTCGGGTCGAGTGTGAGAGTACACCAAGATATCATCCATGAAGACTACCACAAAAAAATCCAGATACGGATGGAACACATGATTCATCAGAGCCATGAAAACTGATGGTGCATTCATGAGTCAGAAACGCATGACCAAATACTCGTGTAGACCATATCCGCTCCAAAAGGCAGTACGAGATATGTATGATGGTATAATGTGAAACTAATGATATACAGATCTCAATTCAATGTTTTAGAACACTCGTGATCCTCAAATTTGATCAAAAAGATCATCAATCCTTGGAAAGGGATATCACTTCATAACTGTCCACTGGTTCAGCTTCCAATAATCCACAAAACGTTTGAGGGTACCATCCACCTTCTTCGCAAACATGACAAGCGAACCCCAATGAGAAGTACTGGGTCAGATGAAACCCTTTGATTGTGACTCCTCTAAATGTTTCTTGAGATCCTACAACTCTGGTGTATCCATCCTGTAAGGAGGAATGGACATCGGTACCACTCCTGGTACAAGATCAATAGAGAAATCCACCTCTCGCTCCAAAGGTAGACCTGAAAAGTCATCCAGGAAGACATCCCTGAAATGATCATCCACTGGAGGGAAATCCTTCTAACAAGTTCCCCAGTTATCTAGATATAAACTCGCAATATGGGTTGTCACTCCACCTCACTCACACTACACTGGTCCAGCTCGGCTCGCTTGGACATCTCATTCACCCTTGTATAGAAACTCTCTACCCTCAGGTGATGTCAAACTCAACCTGCGACGATAAAAATCTACAAAGGCTCAAAAGGTTACCAACCAGTCCATCCTGAGAATGACATCATAGCTCGTCATCTCCAAGACATAGAGGTCCCATAGAAATTGACACCCAACAACCTCTATGGGGAACTCCTTGCACTGATGCACACCTGTCGTTTTAGTTCCCAATGGAGTGTCTAGCGTCATAATATCATAAGAAGAAGAAACACAGAGCCCAAGGATCTCCAAAAAAGACACAGATATAAGGTTATGAGTAGCACCAGTATCGAATAGTACTTAAGACAAAACAGAAGCAACTAGGATAGTACCTCTGACAGTGGAATGTCCAGGATCCTGCTCCTGTCGGGTTTTTTGCACTGCATATTCCTACCCAGCTCCATGGCCCTGCGACACAGCCCAGCTACCCTGAGTTGACCCGCACTTCTATCTCTGAGATCCCGGTTTCTGGCTACCATGGCCATGACCACCACCTTTTCATGAACGTCCCGACGTATTCCAATTCTATGACTCGTAAGAAGCTGATGGACTTGCTTCCGCATGCGGAGTCTGTACAGAACCCCTCTCACTAGTCACTGGTGTAAACACGCTAAAAAATGCTGAAGATGACCCATCTTTCCGCAAGCTCAGCACTCCACTGGGTCACGTGGACATAGAGGTCTCTTGTGTCCCTCCTTACCACATTGGTAGCATATTACCTGACCACATGAAGAATTATTCTGTCTAGTACTGCCACTGTGAGATAAATCCATCTACATCTTCCTCTTACTAGGAGAAATAGTACCAGAAACTGGTATCGAACTGCCCTGGCCTGCACCACTAGCTTCCTGCAGGTTCTGCTCGGTAATCAATGCCTCATTCACAATGGCATGCACTTTAGGCAACCTAAAAACATTAACCAGTGCACAGATGTCATATCAAAGACCATCCTCAAATTCTAGCCCCCAAAATCTCGTCACCCACTAGCACATGTGCAAAACAATGTAGCTCAGTGAAGCAAGAAGAATAATCCATCACTAACATGGTGCCCTACTGCAGATTCGTGAACTCTTAATCTCGATCTGCCCTTACTGTCTCTGGAAAGATAAAGTCATAGAATACTGCCTGAAAATCTTCTCACACCATGTCTCGGTGATGCTCAGTCTACGTGGTAACATCCCACCATCTCTTGGTAGAATCACACCGCATATAAGTAGCGAGCTTGACCCTCCTCCCAGGAGGCGTTTCCAGATGATCGAAAATCATCTGCATAGAACCCAGCCATGACTCCAAAGCCTATAGTCCTCCATACTTTAAAAAAATAGGTGGATGATGCTGTTGGAATATACGTGTCAGCTCTGTCATAGATGTGGCAGCTGGCGGTGCTCCCTGGAAGGTCTGCATAAACCACATGAATCCTTCACGGAACTGCGCATCCGCACCTGCATCTGGTATAACGATTGGCGCTGCATCTAGCTCTGCTGGAGGATCCATCGGTAGCCCATGGCCTACCATCTCTAGAGTATAATTGTTTCCACTCTCTTTGTGAACAACTCGAGGTCGTCTCGGCAGCATGACTCTACAAGGTCAAAAACACACCTTTGGACAAGATCGTCATGGACTAAAAACTGGAAGCGTAAGAAGGGAACAAGAAAAAGAAAACATTCAAGTTTTATAAAACAAGACTACACAACATGTATAATAACTACACGATGTGTGCCCTTAAGTCTTTTACATGGGCGTGTACTTCTACCTGAACTAGTCGTGTAACACCCCAAACACACGGCGTGTTGTACACACACATGACATATAATTGAATTTTCTTCCCCTACCAGAGTCCTCCTACACGGTTTAGCCACATGGACCTCTTTTAAACGAGACTACATGGCATGTATAAGGTCTACATGGTGTTTACTAGATGAGCTTCACCGATCCGTGTTGTTCATGGCACGACTGGGAACATATCTCACACTACACGGTGTGTGACACCCTCACACGACATGTTTTCTCAGCCACACGACCAAGTCCACATGGTCTCTCACCGGTCAAGACTACATGACATGTCCCACAGGTACACGACATGTACTAGGAAGGATAACATCAACCCGTGTTGTTAGTTACACGACCGCATTACCATATTACACTACACGGCGTGTTCGGATGCGACACGGCGTGTTTAAGAATAGATTCCTCCATCCATGTTGTTAGTCACACGAGTGGACACAGAGTAAACATGACACAGTGTGTATAATCGGTACATGGCATGTTCCCTCTACTGTTTTCCCCTCCCATGTTTCTGCCTACACGGCCGATGACACAGTTAGAAACTACACGACGTGTACATTGAGTACACGACATCTACTTAATTTTCGTTTTCATTTCTTCCCAAACAGAAGAGTACATTGTGTGTGTTTATAGGACCACACGCCATGTTGTTTGGGTTTCCAAATAGTACACCTCAGAAACTACTATGAAGCCCCTTTTTCCTTTAATTTCAAGCATTAGTATACCAAATTCTGATCCGTGGTGGCCCATACTTCCTGCAAATCAAATTTTAACACCTGACCTTTCATTTTATAGTTCAAAACACAACAAAAGGCTGGAAAAAGATCCACTAAATTTTGGTCCAAGAGAGCCAATACTTCTCAATTACCAAAGTTTAGCATCTATAAACCCAACTGTAACATGTACCAATACCCTGTCAATAATAGGTGTATCTAACAAGGCACCTATCACAACAACATGCATTTTCTAGCACATCATCTATCACAACAACATGAAATTTCTAATTCACCTATATGGCATGGAAACTATGCATGGCATGTGATTATAACATGTT
This sequence comes from Viscum album, assembly GCA_963277665.1. NCBI lineage: Eukaryota > Viridiplantae > Streptophyta > Magnoliopsida > Santalales > Viscaceae > Viscum > Viscum album. The sequence goes on from OY728130.1 coordinate 613,088,153, forward strand.
CCTAAAGGATACATGAGATGGCATACCCTCATCTCATTGGGTTACAACTAAATAGAACCCAGTTATAGAAAATATAAACAGCACACCACAAGTGTGTCACCCAACAGTGAAATCAAATCAACTGTCAAATTTAAATAACCAGAAAATTTTTCAATACGAGGTAAATTAGTTTTTCCCTATACATGGGTTAGCTACTCTTAGGCACAAATTATTACCATGTAACAATTCCATCATATCCCTGGATATAGACTCCAAACAGTAAGTCAATGAAAAGAAATCGCTCTGATACCACTTTGTAACGTCCTGGATCAGGGTGCCACACAATGGGTGCCCTGAACTCAGTTGGTCACATGACCTCAAGCACATCTCCCCAAACTCTAGAGGCTGTCGATGAGCAGTGAGGGCCTAGGTATGATAGTGGGGAAACTATGCCCTCATTTTTCAAAGTGTAACGCAGCGGAGAAAATACAAACATACCAAAAAGTGGAAGTAGTAAACAATACCAATTTGAAATGGACAAAAGTACAGAAGTAAAATATAACCAAAATTCATACATACATGATGATGCAATATGTCATATTTCTAAGAAAGCCGTCCAAAAATGTTACAATGAAATCAAAGACAATAAACCACAAAGTATAGCAAAACAAAACAGAACAGTGCAACATGAACTCAGCAGCATCACAAGCCTAAGCTCGGTCCCATGCTCTCCCACTCCTATACAACAATAAAGTACCTATATATGGTCCCTTGCCCTTATCAACACCTGCAGCAATATAATCTGTTTGGGCCCAAGACATGACCCAAATAGGGTGAGAGAAATAAATCATAGTAGGAAACCACCGAAGGCTTGTGCCCAACTATGAGTGAAAATGTGAAACAAAAGTGTGCAATAATGAAATGCAGTAAACTAGGAAGTACTCAAAAGTGAACATTCTAACCAGTTATATTTCCATTTTAATAAATATTTATCAACTCCAAGCCTATGCTTTATTATGGTAGATATAACACAAGAAATCACTACATTGAATATTCAAAGCAAACATTGTCCTCAGACATAAAAATCCTTACCCTCAGGTTATAAAAATCAAAACCCTCAGGTGATTTCCCTCAGGAATATGAGATGTTTCCCTTCGGCATGGAAGATACTGTCCTCAGACATAAGAAACATTGCCCTCAAGATAAACAAAAAACTGCCCTCAGGCTAAGAAAACCCTGCCCTCAGGCTAAGAATGTAACCAGGTGGATCCCAACACATAAACTAGCAGTTCATATACATTTTCTCTCAATAAAACTAAAAACGTTCTATCATCATGGCATACCCACGAGTATCCTGGCCAAACAGCTAAACAAGGAAAACGCACCCACGGGGTGGCCCTAGATCAAAGTAATGATCCCAATCAGCATTTTATATTTATCATTAGATTATCTATGAAATTCTAGATATCTTAATAGCTAAGGACTCAGCCATAAGACACCCCAAACATGGGAGCGTAGCACAACGGTACACAAAATCAACTCAACAGTTGGAAATAAACACTAGACCACCTACCTCAGTCTCCTCTGATTGATATACATGAATGACGCCTCCCGAATCAACCGAGAATGACGTAGATCTGGGAAGACTGATAACCTGTTCAAACCCAAATAACTTCTCCTCAAGAAATAATTTGAAGGAAATAGTCAAGAAGAGAGAATAACTCAAATGCTCGGTTCAAACGAGATCGACGGCGGAAGAATCAGAGTCCCGAGGTGCAATCGGGAGCTCCTCCAAGTCTCGGCCTCCTCCCCTGGGCTCCAAAACGAGTTTTCTACCTCCTATGATGAATGAGGAGGCTAGTTACTATTTTAAGTGAAAAAACATAACTACAAGGTGTGTAATCTAAAGTACACGACATGTAATTTCCATTTTTTAATTGTTCCTCTAGAGGACACTTTCCAATGTTGCACTGTTCATCAGCCGACTTGGTTACATGGCGTGCATTTCTAAGTACACGTTGTGTACTATCGCTCTACTGGCGACTACTCTCACTACCTTACTATTCACCTACCGACTGATTACACAGCATGTATATACCAAATACATGGCGTGTAGTCAGTTTGAACACCCTTCATCACCGATAGGCTAACACGCCCTGTGTACCCATCCCACACGGCCAAATTACACGGCGTGTGGAAAAGTACATGGAGTGAACCCAAAAATTTTGGGATTTTTATCCATTTTCCTTATTTTATCAAAAACACTAAAGGAAAAGGGAAAATAAGAAACCAGTACCTCAAGAATAAGAACCGGGTTCTTACACTTTTAGTTTTTTGAGTTGCTCCCCTACAATTTGTCCATCCCCAGTTCTTGTTATGTGGAGGAAAACCTCAATCGTTGATCATCCAAGTAGGGTTCTTCTTTCATCTCTCTTTACTGTGTATCATGCAGGGTGGGTATGATGATGTTTTATTTCGGGGATGGATGAAACCAACCTTAAAGAAGATAATAAATGGTTTTTAAAGAATGAAGGGGTGTGTTTGATGATGAGGTTGTACTTTTTTATCTTTGATTATATGTCATGAATTGTATGGGCTTATGTCCACTGAAAATAATGTCTATTGGTGGTCCTTTCTTGCACACAAATGAACCCCTATCTTCTATGATGATTGAATGGCTGTAACATAGAAATTGGTTAATCACATAAACATAGTTGATTAAATGGATGTCCAGTGAACAAAACTCCTTGTGTGATCACCCTGGTTAACCAAACGGAAAGAAGGAACTTAATTATTTGTGTGTTTGAATCTGAAAACTCAATTTCTCTATCTTGGTAATATGTGTGGTTGTCCTTCTTGACGATTGTGGGGTGACGTAGATGGGAATGGGATCCCTTGTTGTGCAGTTGTTAGATTGTGGATCTGAGGTCATGTGGGGCCTTATGTTGGGTCTTGGTTTGGTTCCATTACTTAGAGGTATATCACATATCCCTTTTGTTTTCGTGGATTTACAAGAGAACTGAGTGTGAATGCTTAATTTGATGCTTAACTATTTTTCCTTCCTTGGATTGTGGCTATGTCTGTTAGTTGCTCGGTAGTGAAGAATTATTTAAATGAAATCAATTGAATATGATAACAGGAATGGGTTTGATGGGGAATTGTTTTTTGAGGATGAGTTGTGCCTTATTTGTGGCTGTTTTTTATTTTTATGAATGAATAGTAATGAGGGGTTTTTGTGTATGAGATGATTTTGGAACCCATAGGTTAGAATGAGTGCGTGTATACCTATATGTATAATTTAGTTCAAATGTTTCTTATTCTCACCCCACCCATGTTCAGCACTTCGTGTCGAACACCCCCACTTCATGGGGGAGTGTTTTTTCCAACACTTCTATGAGTGGCTGGTTATTAGCTCCTTTTCTTCTCCCTTTCCTGAGTATCCCAAGAATCTTCAGGCATGCTGTGACAGCCTAAGTTCTATTATATCCAATGATTCTTTGGGCATGGTGTGTTGTAGTAGATGTCCTAGGTGTGTACGGGCAAGTTGTTTCTCAAGTGTCTTTGGGTTGAGGCCCAGATCTCTTCAGGTGTGGCAGGAGTTCTTCCGGCCTAGGTAGCTTTGGATGTTGTGGTAGTTGTTCTCGCCTAGGTGTTTTCGGGCATGGTTACGTGTTGTTTTGGTGGCCCGGGAGTTTTCAGGAGTATATGTGGTTGTGGTGGCCTAAAAGGTAGTTTTGGGGGGGGAGTGGGCATGTAGTGAGAATGGCGGGAGAGGTCTGACATGTAGGATGTCTTCAATAACCAGTGGGAAAGTGGTTCGGGGTACCCAAACATCGATGGGTTGTTACTATTACTTTACTTGTCTTGTGTTATTTGGGGAGTTTTCCTTGGTGAGGATTGGATGGATAGTTTCTTTTCTAGGTGCTTTGGTTATCTTCTTTTCTCAAGGGTCATTAGAATGCATCCCCACTTGTGCACGAGAGCTTTCGGTTTTCCCTACTGAGTATACCTGTATACTAACCCTACATATATATAACTATTTTCAGGTTTCTAGGAGGACTTTGAGGACCGTGCTAGTCCCTATTAGATCAAATTCTGAGACCATTGATGTCACTACTTTTCTTTTCTTTTGGTACTTCCCTTTGGAGGTTTCTTGTATATTGTACCACTTTATTTGGAACTTGCGTATGGGAATGGATTTTGGGTTTTAATTTACATATACCATTAGTTTTGGAATTTTTAGGGTTTTTACCATCATATCTCTTGATCCTACTAAATAAAAAGGGTAATGCCTTCCATATTATGTGTGATTCTATAACCTTGGTGCTAGTTGTCACTCTGAGGCCAATTGAAGGCGGGACTCGGGGGGTCATTATCTCTCCTTAAACTTCAGGAAGGAAGGATTTGGCAGTTTAATGTCCCTTCTCTCATCTTGGTGAAGGTGGGTCCTGACAATTTGGGTCACATAGGATTTCAGGAATGACTAAAAATGCATATTTCTTCCAAAATGAAAAAATACATGGTTATCTCTCAGTAACCATAGATAATAACCTATTCAAGCTTCTGTAACCTAGACAGTCAGATGTAGTCAACCTCACTGACCATCCTGACTATTTCCATTACCACAGAACCCAAGTTCCTAATATCAAGGATTTATTCATCTTTAAGGTTGTCCTTGAAGGATTTTCGACTCGAGAAATGTGATGTTAGATAATATCATAGAGTAGGTGGATTCCATAACCATCGTCTCATTAAAATAAGAGGATGGTCGGAAGAACATTCAGGCCAGGTGTGCGAAAAACATTGACAACTGGATGACTCAAAAAATAGGTGATCAAGAACACACTACTTAGAAAAAATAGTTGTGCAGACTCATGAGAGTTGTACCACCGAAGAAGGAGACTTCATATGTGACTCCCAAATATAGGTGTGACCACCATATTCATGAAGATACTAAGGATGAAGAGCAATATTTTTCTCTAAATAAAGAAATTTCTCTTTTAGATTTATTCTATGCCACATGTGTAGAATGAGCACAACCCCACCAAAAATAATCCTCATCAGACTAAGAGCACAACTTTGATTATTTCAATGTTATACACTTTGGAGACCCCTTCTTTGATATTGAATATTCCCCTAAATATTGTTTTCCTGTACATAATTTGAAAATAAGATGTCGCTTCTTCCAAAACCAATGATACAAGGGAAAAACATAGGTGGTCCGACACAATATTCTGATCATATCCCCATAGAGAAAATATATATAGTTGAGACTCATATTTAAGCACTCTAGATGGCTCAAAAGGGGAATGGAGGTGCCTAATATCACACCCAGTAGTCACCCACATCTAATTGTCTTGCATGACTACTTAGTGGGGGTTCAATTCTATCATCCCAGGAAATGGGGAAGGTTAGACAAACCATCACCACTGGCAGAAGATACTCCCTCAAATTTTTCACAAACACAATGTACACCTACCTAAGATGATTCGTATCCTGAAAATCATTCCCAAGAGCAACCCCATATCGAAAATAACTAACCTTTTAAACAAACCTATAATGTTATGAAATATCTAGCTATAGTCACATCCAAGATATCAATCTTCACTGCACTATGAAATTAAAAAAACTCAATAAGTCACTTTTTAAAGCCCTTCGAAGCCCATAGGAATTTGAGATAAAAGTCATTTTGGCTAAGGAATATCGAGTGAAGACCATGTCCTCTAAATGTAATGTTGCCATATCATTCACTGATCATGATCTGGAGGACGTTATTTAGGGCACATCATTCCCTTATATGTTTCAGGTAGACTCTATAATGAAAATATCCAATGGGTGATGATTTTTATTGGATATAGGATCAATCTCATCATAGTCTGAACTCTTTGACATCTGGGATATGGTGATGGGGACTTATCTACTACAAAGATGACCATTTAGGGGTATGAAAAGTGTGATCATAGACCTATCAGGAAGATCAAACTCAAAGCCCAATTTGGGTGACTTACATATGGTGATGAGTTCATGGTTTTATAGTAATACACCACATATAATGTCCTACTCGGATGGCCCTATTTCCAAGGCCACTTGGCGGTACCATCAACATTCCATCAATGGTTGAAGTATCCCATTGATGGAAATAATGATATACTATATGGTGATAACGTCCCCATTGAGACTTGTAGAGACGCATATGCTAAATCATATTCCTACAAAAAGGGAGGAAAATAACCAATTGAAGTTTATGATATACATGTTGTAGATCCCAATGACTTGGGATTCACCCCTATGAATCGTTAGAGAATGCTTGTTAGCGATTATGTTCTCCCCATAAACATATTTAAAGTAGCAGATCTAATCCTAGAGGTCACGACCTCTCCTATCCATAATGACAATGTAAATGAAAATAATCTATGGAATATCTCTATAATGAATTAGATGTAAACAAATGATTATGTCTTCTCTAGTAACCTCCTTCACCCTGATAGTGATAATAAAACTCCTATATTTCCTTTTTCACCTAAAAATATCTCCACGAACTTAGAAATGAAGTATGATGGTGATAACCTCTAAAATTCCCCACTAGAATTTGAGGATGGGGCCTCCACCTCCATATATGAGCTTATGAAACTAAATAATGGAATAATAGAAGTCATTTTTCCTACTCATATTAATTTCTCCATGACCCTCAAAGAGAAAGATATGTACATTGTATTTTTAAATAATCACCGATATTTGTCTACCTGAAACTATACAGATATGCCTAGATTGAATCAAGATGTGTCTACACACCATCTTAGACTATCTAATGAGCATTGAGGCTTCAAACAGACAGCCAAGAGGATGCACCCCTTTCATGGAAGCAATGTAGCTGTGGAAGATGAATAGATTATCAAAGCCAACATTGTCTATGATGTGAAATAACCATTATGGATTTCAAAAATAATCCTTGTCAAGAAAAAGAAAATGGAATATTATGGATTTAATTGATTTCAAATACCTGAATCGGCATTTCCCAAAGGACAATTTCCAATTACTAATCACAATACTCTTGATCGATGAAACTACTGGATTCCAATCGCTTTCCTTCATGTATAGATACTTAGGGTACAATCTGATCAATTTGTACCCCAAAGATGAAGAATCCACCACCTTCAGAGAACCTCAGGCATTCTTTTTCTATTAGGACATACCTATTGGATTAATGATTTAAGTTGTCGCATGTTCGTGCACCATGCATTGCATTATAAAGAAATTCCTAGGAAAGATAGCAATTTTTTAGGTCAAAGACCTTGTTGCTAAATCTCTATAGCGATGTGATCACTTCATGGATCTATGAAAAATCTTCCATAAGCTATCACATCATAGTCTAATGATGAATCTACTGAAGTGTGTATTTGGGGTAGTATCACACTTGTTCCTTAGCGTTTTATTATGCCACCATGGCATTGTGGTTTCCATAGAGAATATTAGGGTTATTTAAAAATGTAACCCCCAAGAAATCTAAAATAATTGAGGGAACTCCAAGGGAATCTTTCCTACATTTGATGATTCATATGAAAAATGGTGGCAAAATCTCTCTCCTTCGCCTGGATAATGACAAAGGGAATCGCCTGAAGAAGTACTTCTTGAACCTACCATTTTTATGCCTTTAGTAGAAGGGAGGCCACTCGTATTAATTTTTTTAGTTATGGAATGATCAATGTGTTCCATCCTCACACAAAAATGACGTGGGGAGTGGAAATAGACTCTAATAACTCATTCGAATGATGCTTTGTTCTTCAAATAAATATACTATTGTTGAAAAAACATCCATCCACTCACAGTTGCATATAAAAATATGAGGCATTACTGGAAGCACTGCGAAGAACACCTGGTCTCCCATATTGATCTACTCAAGTACATCCATGGAAACCCTATGTTGACCAGGCATATGGCTCGATGGCCTATCATTCTATAGCAATATGACATTCGGTTCATATAACAGAAATGAGTGAAGGTAAATATCTGGATGATTTCCTTTTAGCACATCCTTCCCTAAATAAAATAATGACAGACATCGATCTCCCTGATGAAGAGGTATTCTACTCCCATGAAACTCCCTAGGAATGGGAGATATACTTTTATGGAGCCCCTGGAGCCTTTTCAGCACAATGATGGAAAACTTAATGTTCATCCTAGTTGGTCTGGGGATTTTATTTGTCTCTCATGATAAAGAAGTTCTTACCTACTCTCTCTCACTATCTGAAGGCTGCATAAATAATGAGGAAAAATTACAAGCCCTTTAAGCTGTATTGTAACTAGCCCTACAACTGCATATAGACAAACTAGTTATAAATGGGAATTTATAATTGTTGATAAATCAAATCAATGGTGAATATTCCATTAAGAAGGAAGAACTAGTGCCTCTCACTATCTACATTAGGGGATTTAGGGAAGAGTTACCTTTTGAGCCCATATTTCATCATGTTTCCCAACCACAGAATGATCACACTGATAGAATAGCTAATTTATCCACCATCTTGGTAGACATTAATCAAAATGTAGTAGTTTTTCGTATCACACATCAAATAATGTTCTCATCAATTTTCCTATGTTATATGGAATAAATCAATTAGGTTAGAACCTCCCTAAAGTGTGAAGAATCAATTACCTCTCTTATATGGATGGATCCCACAGTTGGTTGTAATTAAAATGGGATTCTACCAGTAAATCGTGCCATAAAGGAATAGATTCTATGTTGTGCAACAAACATCACTATGAAAGATGGTCCAAATGAGAAAAATGTCATCTATAAGCATGACCTTGATGTAATTCAACTCATGGGCATAAATAGAGGAGATTTTTTTTCTTTCACTGAAGATGTATATGCAGGATCTTGAGGCACCCATCAGTCTAAAACTAGGCTCTCCCAGCAAATATATAGTTTGGGATTTTATTAGACAAACATGAAACAGAACTACGTGGCATTCACTAGGAAATTTCATGCATCCCAGATTCATCCAAAATTCACCCATTATCCCCCAAAATTTCAACATACAACTAAATATTCCTGGAAAAGTTTTGTTTAAGGGATGGATGTCATAGGTCCATATCCCCTATCCACAACCAATCTGTTCAAGTAGATCCTCACTGTTACTAACTTCTATTCAAAATGGGCTGAGGAAATACCCCTCAAGGAAGTCAGGATGGAGAATATCATAAAATTTATGAATCCCCATATCATCACTTAGTTTTGAGTCCCTCACATAATATTTATGGACAACTAAACCAATTTCTATTTTACAGAGTTGAATAGGATGTATCATGAGTACAATATCAAGTCCAATCACACACACCACTATCTTGCAGTGATAAGTGGACAGATAAAGCCTTTTAATAAGACTATAATGAACATACTCTAGAAGATGGTGAACATGGGTATGAAGTATTGTCTGGATAAATTCTTCCATGCTTTATTGTTCTACCATACCACCATGCATACTGAAATACATGAAACTCCATACACATTGTTATATAGGAATATGGTGGTGCTACCCATAGGATCCAACTGCCTTCACTCCAAATATCCATTTGTAGGAATCTATCAGATGATGAACAATTGAAAAAGTGGATGGATTAATTTGGACGGATAGATGAAGACAAATTGTTCACATTGTACAACCTAAACGTTCATCAGAATAAGATAGCACAATCCTTTAATAAAAAGGATCACTTTCGTTCATTCCTCTAGGAAGAACTAGTGCTGGATCTCAGAACCCCAAAGATACAGGGAAAGAATCCCCTAATATTGGAACCTAGGTAGGAAGAACCTTATGTAATACATAGGGTTTAAAATAATGGAGACAATTTACTAGCCACCATGGATGGGGAGCATGCCACACCACCACCAACATTAGATTTTTCAAGAAATACTTTGCATAAGCTGTCATCTTGGGAATCCACATCAATGTCATGTAATTTTTCCTATGTAAATGATGTTAAACTATAATAATTTTCTTGAATATATGATAATAAACTGTACAGTGTAAGTCCTGACCGCATGACATTAAACTGCATGGTTTCCTATAAACTATGTATGCCTTGATTCCAGCCATCATAGGATATTAAGTGATCCCTAGATAACTATTCTTGGGTCCATCCATAGGATTAATTTTCATTCACATAGGGCTATCTACATCCTTAAAAAATGATGTAAAACTACATTGATAAAAAATATCCATCTTCATTCATGTCAAGTTAAGAACATCCTTACCACCTGATGTTAAATTGCATGGGGTTACTAGAGATATGTATGTCTTGATACTCATTTCAGTGGGATACGTAGGGATGCATTGCTACTATATCTTGTTCAAGCCACCATATGATACAAAATTCCCCTGCATTTATCTTAAATTTCTACACATGGGACCCTTTCCAATCCTTTTTTCTCACACTAAGAATGGCTGACGTGGTCTTGAATTTTTTTTAAAGGGTGTCCCCACACAAACAAGGTGTATCATCTTCGACAGGCTCATACTTTCCTAAATACATGACCTTAAAAGGTATTCCTCCAATCCTCACCAAAGTACATTAAACTCCACTTCTCTTCAGAACTATGTGTGGTTTGATTCTCCTTTTCATGGGATATATAGTAATACCCAGACATCCACACTTGGTCCCTACCTCCACGTTCTCATCAATTCATTGTGGTTTGTCTAAGTCCTCACTACATGATGTTGATCTACATGGAATTTCAAGAACTATATATTTATTGACTCTCATTTTTTAAAAGATACATAGTGATTACAAAACATTTATCCTTAGGCCCAACCATAACATTGTAACTTCTCATGTTAGTCTATATTCATCATTGTCTCATGATGCTAAAATGAATGGTCCCATCAAGAACTATGTGCGGACTAATTCATGTCATTACATGATATGTAGTGACAACCTGACTTATAATCCTAGACCTATCTATAAAAAATAATGGAAATAATTCACACCTCCTTGTATGGGCCAGACCAACAAAGAATTTTTTCTCATTTAATAACAACATGTGGTTTGATTCTCACTTTCATGAGATATGTAGTGACGATAAAACATTCATATATGGCCCCAAAGACAACATTTTCATCCGTTCACATCGGTCCCTACAACCTTACCATATAATGATAAAATGGAATAGAAGTACGTCTTTACCATGTGATGTAAATATGAAAGTAAATGTCATTAACACATGGAAATAACCTTCACAGGAATAAATCATTACTGCATCATGAAAAACTGCACATAAAATGTCATAGTCTCATGAAATTTCTCTACACAGAAAAAAATGTCCACTACATGACAATAAACTATATAGATTATCTCATATTTTTTATTCCTTATCAATGTACCAAAATTGTCTTACCTTAGTCAACTAGAGTATTGGGTGCTTCTACCATCTACTAAAAGCACCCTAATCCATATACATCACTTCATGTCTTGAGAATCTTAGTTCACCATCATCCTTCCATGACCCTTGGAAATGATATTAGTCTTCAACCAACCCTTTACATGATGGTTCAAACATGTCCATGGCTCCTTCAAATGCGCCTATGACCATCTAATAAATGCTTCACTCTGAAAAAGGAAATTCTAATCATTGTGATACCTGACATCATCACAAAACCACTCAACACCTCAGTGTGTAAGAACATATCTTGGTTTGACTGTCCAGTATCATTACTCTAGAAGTGATAATATTTGAACCATGATTTACAACATATCAATCCATTTCTTAGGAACATGTTGGAGTACCCCTGACTCAGGGTATTCTAATTAGGCTATTGTGTAGAATCTCTCATATTAGGTTCATGTCATTCATGACCATAACCTTCATTAATTTTTTTTAAAATATGTATGAACATTAACCCAATCCCATAATGGCCCAAATTGAAATACCATAAACTGCTAATGAATGAGACACAAAACTTTTCAGGTTGAAAACCCATGAAGGGAAACATTAGAAAAAGGGGAGTCTCTGCCTGCAAAACTCCTCATTCCGCATGTTTTGGAAAAAATTAGGGTGAAATAATATAAGGAATAATGCTCATATGGTATATTTATAGCCTTATTAAAATCCATGTTGTGCTCTCCAGACCCATTGGTCCAGGAATAAGTTATAAAAATATTTTTCACGTCCTCTCACAATGAGAATATGTTTTCTAGGTGGTGACACAACCTCTATGGTGTTCAAACACCTTATGGGTATTACAATTTCTTCAAATCAAACGTCGTGATTTGGGTTCTTCAGATCCCCGTAATGATTTCATGTCCCATGGAAAATATATCCAGCTTCAACGGACCCTTTTCTTGACTATGAACACGTGATCATGGCTCAAGCAAATACGTCTATAGACATCAACCAAATCTGTCTCTCTAAAAAAATAAATTCCAATACTTGTGAGCCCTAACACCATCTTGGAATCCCTAAATACCTCAATGTGTATGAACTACTCCCAATATGATTGTCCCATATCATCCTTCCAATCATATCATTTTGGACCATGATTTTCAATCCACATTCAAAATTAACCAAGTGGATTCTATATCCTCGCCATTAAATCATTATGTTTTGTACCCTTTATCAAGGATGGAATGCAACACTCCTTTATCAATCCTTTTATATCCCACACCTTGTGATTCAAAACCACTTGGCCTAGATATTGAGCTTCACATTAAGAGATAAACTATCAAAGGGTGATATAACCATTCGTAGATAGTGTTATTTCTATACTGAACATCATCATCTAGACATTTGATTCTTTGAAATAATTTCATAGCCCTGATAAAGAACTAGATATAGTTCTTTCATGGCCATTCTATCAACACATAAGGGCCCTAACCCACCAACTAAGTACATATCCTCCTTATTATAAAGGATCTTTAATCCTTGCATTCCCTTGCAACACCATGACAAAACTTGGCACATTAGAGTGTTACGGGTCATCCCCATCATGTCTTCCCCATCCCATATTCACAGACTCATTCTTTTGGGTTATATTATATATCACCCACACTTCAACTATCTAGGTGGACCTAGAATCCCTATTATTTCACACTCAACCAATATTACCTCTATAAATCCTCCATTTACCCTATAAAATATACCCGACTTTAATGGACCATTTTATTGACTATGCATGAATTCTTATGTCCCATACATATGAGTATGTGGATGCCAACCAAATTCATCACTCTAGAAAATGGGCTTTCCGATCCTTGTGACCCTCAACAACACCACGATAGAACCTCACAACTCAGGTAGTTTTATGTTGTTCCTATATTTTTTTCACCATATCCCATGATCGTATAGAAGGTGTGAGCAAAAAGACCATGAACTCAAGAGATATAAGGTTACATAAAAACGATCATAAAGTAAAGTGATAGAAGTAATAAGATAAAATACACCAAACTAATGTGATTTAAGGTCCAATCTAAAATACCATAAATTAAATCAATATATGGTATTAGTTAAAAGACCCTAAACTATTGTGATAGAAGGTCCGAGCTAAATGGCACTAAACTTAAGTGATAGTAGGTCCAAGCTAAAAGACCCTGAACTAAAGCGATAGACGTTCCATGTTAACAGACCCCAAGCTAAAGCATATAAAAAATATATATCATGTGAAAGCTTGTGAGGCTCCCTACATGGTCATATCAGAATCGAGATTCTATACCAAAGATTATCACCATCATAAAAAATTCAAGGCACTCAATATTCATGAAATACCTCATAATTGGATGATCCTTTTTTAAATTAGGTGATTTCAAGATAACTATAATAGATTATCAGTAAACAATATCTTTATGGTGGGAATTCATGATAAACTCTTAGAGGGAATCTGTTAGAATTTCAAAATTATTTTCTAGGAATTTTGGTTCATTAAATGCATATCATGAGATGGGTATTGAGGCATCATAAAAAACATAGTGCAATAGAAACTTTGAGTCATGATAAAAGACAGTTAGCTGCACTGGCATGATCAACAAAATTCTGGTGAGAGGCATCAATTGAGCATTAGAGTGCCACTTTTCATACTTATTCCACTTCTACCGCATGACGATGATTTTAGAACAGAGTAGTAAAATCATTAACCCTCCTCCGAGTAGTGGAAAATGAGAATGATGATTTTTAAAGGATATACATCAGATAAGAAATCATCTCCACATTTCTCTATGTCTGCATAGTCCAATTGTCCATCTAAGCTTGCAGTTCAAATAACAACTGAAGACCCTGATAAAATTACTCCACCATCTCCCTCATTTTCTTATTAAGTTAATCCATATACACAAGTCACATTTATCCATTTTATTTGTGGCCAAGTTTCTCAGAGTTAATATTATTTGCTGCATAACTTTATATAAAGGGTTTCGGTCGAATATGACTTCTCCTATGTCATGACATTACTAGTGAAGGTGTTTCCCTTCATTTTAAGAATATTTATAAGGGGGTTTTGGTAATCAAGACGTGAATATTCCTAGATCAGTATATGATGTAACTAAACCAAAAAAAACAATGAGGTTAATGTGGAAAAAGGATGACTAACCAATCACATCAATGTCATGACATGAGAAGGATCCTTATATTCCCTTCTATCAATAGATACATCATCTATAGATAATGTTGGAGGATTAACTTCCTCAATAGAATTTTTTTCACTATCTATGTGGTCATGCTCAGAATGAGGTATATTTATTGATGTATCATCCAAATAAGTAATAAATTCAATAATTTTATCTAACAATGGAATAAAAAATGTGAATGTGTTGTCCATGTAACAGACCAAATGGATTAACACTCCATTTAGATAAGTTGTTACCCAATTATGGGCATTATCCAGTGTAAGGAATGTGCACGAAGAATTAATAGGCAGAAGTATAATCTCATCTCTAGTGTCTTCACATGTGATCATACTAAAAAATTGGAGGATAACTCTAGGATGCCTCTCCCCTCACACTCTAACCAATAAAAGAGGGGAGACCTTTTGTGTACAACCAACTGAAGATAGAATCGATATGATGTATAGGACTTGCAGATGACAATATCTCCCACAATTTCTATGATAACCCCATCTGAGAGGGTGATCATATAAGATATTTCATCAAGGGAGAAATTTCAATCATCAATTATTGGCCCAGCTGGTGCAAAAATAGGGATAAATTCAATGTTTTTGGGATGGAATAACATTCCCTTAACCTTATCATATCTTAGGGACATAACCTCGACCCTCAAGATATTCATCAATCTATGATGGGATATAGATTCAGAGTTCTTGGAAGCATTTTAATATTCATTACAATGAAAATACTCCCCTATCCAGCAAAATAGAAACTGGAGAGCACTACTGATCCTATAAGGGGTGATACATTGTTGATATTTCAAAGCATTTAGTAAAGGAATGCAAGGAATGGAACTTCCAAGTTAAACTTCCACCCTTCTACTAGTTGTGTCACCATCACCAATGTTCTAAAACTAATTCTTTAACATGTGTCCCTAGCTATAAAGAGAAACCTATTCAAGAAAATGGATATAAAACATGCTAGTCTTAGGTTTGGAGAAATGTTCCAGTTTACAATATATCGCTATGAGTAATAATCTAAATCCTCCAAGAAGGACCAATACGATTCATCTCTATCAAGGTCATGATGGGAGGGGAACATATGAGGGTGGATTGAAGCTCGTCTAACTATGCTCCTATAGATGAAAATATTTTTCCTATCCTTGAAAGAAATAAGTGAGTGCATTGTCATCCCTTTATTTGATTTTATCCCTTACAACAATAATCATCTCCCTCTGCAGAACTAGGGTCACCTGAAGATCATCCTAGGCATCCTCAACAGGGAATAATTCAACTTAAATTTCTCAATAGGGATGAATCCCCCTCAACTGATAGATGTCCCATGTGATCATGCCCACTTCACCATGGAACAAGTGAATTTTTTGGTACCAGGGCACCAACGACATGTTATATCTTGAAGGAGGTCGGGCTGGTAGTAGCTGATGAATTGAGAGATCCATACCATTTCATAATTTTGAACTCTGTATAGGTCATCAGAAAACTCCATGTTGCCTTGTCTGGCCCCGAAGGCCAATGATAACTTATCAAAGAAATTTCCATCGGGATGAAGATACCATAACAAATACCATCAATTTCTTAGATTATTAAAATAAGAGGAAGGTATAATCAAATATATTTGAGCGATATGTTTTTGGAAGAAACCATGATCGTTCAAACTTATAGAAGAGTTTTCCAATATATTAGAGAGTCCTTGGGATCATGATGTATCCAATCGACTATCCTCATCAATCATTGACTCAATATAGTCTATAATACAAGATCACGTCGAAAATAGAGGCATGAATGTTCTTGTAGAATCATGAACATCACATGAATCAACAAGGAATTTGTGAATCCTATAATGGATATGTAGATCGGCTGAAATCCAAAGGAATCACTAGTCACATAACCCTCGTAGGGAATCATGTAATCATGTGACCCATTTTGAGACTCATGATTTCATGACCTGAACATGGTCACATGAAATGGGTGAATCGAATGATCAAACTATCCAACCCCATGAAACCTTAATACCATCACATTACATCATGGTAGAATGTTAAAAAAGAAATTTCAGAGTTAGGATCATATTCAGACTGGATGACCACATGATAAAAAGTTGTCTTATGGAAAGGATCTCATGGTGATGGCTCATAAATAGAGTCTCGTGATCCGGACTCACGGATCGATCTTCTAATAGAGTCATATGATTGAAATAATGGCGAGATCACTCAAGATAAGTGGTGTCATGTGGAATGAATTTATATCCATCCCTCCTATATATTGAGAATTTTTTAGAATACCATGCATCACCTGGTATACCAAAGGTCTCCTGAGGCACTGATTCATGACCCCTCCAATGACTCTGGTGGGAATTTAATTTTCTCAGAACCAAGCCCATCTCCCCACAGACATCATTCAAGAGGGGTTGAATATTTTTACACCCACCAAATGAGAATTGGAAAATTAACTGGGGAGAAAAAACATGAATATGGGTATTTTTTCCCCTATAAATGAAAAGAAAGAAGAATATTTCCAGGACCCGTAGATTGTGTGAACCTTTGAGAGAGTCATGATCATGTTAACAATATATGGTCATGTGAAGAATCCATGTTTATAACATAACCTCTGGTGGATCACATGGAAGCCCATTCAGCAAGACCCTCTACTTTTTAAAATATTCTTTGAAAACCAGTAATTACATTTGTGGAATTGAGATGAGCTCCCCAAGATACGTTTGGGCTGTCAGCAACAAGAACCTGACGATTCAACTAGAAAATACTCTAAAATTGGGAGGAATAATACCAAAAAGAGATAGGTATCTACCCAACACAAATGTAATGTGACATATGATTGATGGTAAGGATAATTTTCCTAGACAATAGTTGAGAAAAATCACAAACTCTTAAAACCAATTTAAAATAAAACAATGTAGATAAACAAAGGGCATGCCATGGCTACTCACGGTCGCTGAAAATCATAGGACGCACCCCTGGTGACTTGAAAGACAACACGAGTTGTTAAAGACAATCCCAAATCATCTGGTGAATTCCCTTTCTCTTGTTAGACTCATCACACAAAAATAATTCAGTATGTCTGAGAAACTATGTGATTCCCATTGATTCCCTAAGGAAAGAGAGATGGATTTTCCAACAAAATGCTTATTCACCCCCACATGACCCATATCATTCACATGGAACATAACCAAAAAATAGGGTAAATTTCCTTGACAATGATCATCCAATATCATATGACTCCCATAATATTTCACATAAAACAAGGGAAATAAATTAAAGAGGAGGAATAATATCCCTGAAGTTATAAAAAACATGATACACGTTAAGGAAGTCTGCATTGTGTGGTCCCATGATACCCCAAGACAAATCATCCTTGTCTTATGGAATGCCCCAAAAAAGTCATCAAGCATCTCATGGACACATTTCAACACACATCGGTATCTTAAGAAGGCCCTTGGACATGTGATTCTGAAAAAACAGTAGTCTTTCACCACATCGAAATCATCAAAAAAGTCCTCATTAATTAGAAATAATCTAATAATGGACAGGATGAATAGAGGGACTCAAGGTCAATGAAAATAAGACGACACCTCTAGAGTGGTCCATGATAGAGACTCACAAATCCAAGTGGTACCAATTCCCTTAGCTGATTGTAGCTTTGAGTTGCGCTAGATATGCCACACAAAGAGCTAACTAAAAGGGGTGGAGATGACTATAAATTCTCCACCCAGACATGAAAGTTGGGTTAGAATATTTACAACTCAATTATCAGAGTATGGAATCTTAGGCGCATGGGCCAGATCAGACTAAATAGTGAGCTAGATCTCGAGACCAGAAAAGAATTTCATTAGGTATTATATTGATGAATTTCTATATATTCCAGTCATCATACATATTGTAATTTGTGTGATCATTTATAGACCACATGATAGACCCATGGTGAGATGTGCGAAAAACATACCGCATGTTTCTCAGAGCATGCTAGACTCAAGATAAATTGATATTGAACAAACTTGAGGAATTCACAATACAACGCCAAGAACTGATATTAAAAGTGGATGAATTAACCAAAAAACCCTTACAAGCCCCATGAACTTCCCATGAGTCATCCAAGGAAACAGGATAGTACCAGGACATGTCTCCTAGACCTCTCAAATCCCCTTCTAAAAGATATTTGGTACACAATAAATCCATCAAAAAAGTCAGATAAAGTCACATGGTCCCCCTAAGAACACCAGTATGGTATCAAGAAACCCTAAGGGTCTATCACCCAAGCCTTGAGACGTCCTTTAGTTACATCGCTTGACTCATATAACGTTGTTTTCCAAAATTAGTCATGTATTTATGTTTCATTTGGGCATGATAACTGAGTTTTAACAACACCCTCTGGGAAAGTCATCTGAGGCCCACAACACCCTCCAGACATGTCATCTAGATCTACAGACACCCTCTGGGATAGTCAGATGTGACCCTCGACACCCTCGAGACATGTCGTCTAGGTCTTGCGATGACCTATAAGGAAGTTATCTATGATACATTACATCCCCTGATCCATTTTATACTAATTATTATGACACCATGTTGTACCCCTCTCTCTTGGATTTTAATGATCACAATCACTCTCATCGTGTTCTAACTTGTTTTCAAGTTTTTTTGATGATAGGAAAAAGGTTGCCAAAGAGTTGGCCCAAGAAGACTGGAAAAGGACTCTCTGAGTCCACCAGCCAACCGGTGGATTACCACCGGCCAGCCGGTGGTCTCTGGCAGAAGCAATGCTCTCTGCCAGGTTCCACCGGTCAGCCGGTGCCTGACCACCGGCCAGCCGGTGGAACCAGACAGTAGGCCTTGCCCACTGCCAGGTTCCACCGGCCAACCGGTGCCTGACCACCGGTCAGCCGGTGGAACCTAGACAGAAAGCTCTGCCTTCTGTCTGGAGCACCGGCCAACCGGTGGCCAAGCACCGGTCAGCCGGTAAGCCCAGTCAAAATAGCCGTTGGGCTTTGACCAGACTTTCCCACTTGACCCCCAACGGCTCCGAAAGCCCTCCAACGGCCATATTGAAGTATTTGGGGATATTTCTCCAATAAATAGACGAGGATGGATGCCGGGAACACCCCCGATACATTGGAATGATATTTTGATCCCTTGAAGCTCTAACGACAAATCTCTAAGGCTACCTGTGATCCATTTCCATCCTTGAAGCTTGGGCTGCCTCTACATCAACTACTCTAACACTCTTGGCGCTCAAGGCTTCCTCTAGTTTGTTATAATTTATTTATTTCAAATGTTTAGTTCTTCATTGGGTTTGTATTAAAACAAACCTTCGTTTTCTTCCTCACTTTCATCTTGGGTTTCTTGCTACAACCATAATAAAAAAGCAAGTTGTACGAAGGTGATCTAGCCTACCTTAAAATGGCTAGTGGGTTTCTTGCTACAACCATTAAAAAGCAAGCTGAAGTATAAATCTCTCAACGGTTGAGTTGGGAGCGGAGACGTAGGCTTTGGTTTAAGCCGAACTCCGTTATCAAATTGTTTCTTGCCCATTTTTATTTCCGCTGCATTTATAAATTGTTTTTAAGTTGCTAATTATTTTACAAAGGCAATTCACCCCCCTCTTGCCATCACTCTCCGACCCAACATTTGGTATCAGAGGAAAGTTTGTGTAATACCTTAACCGGTTACAAACCTAAAATCCATAGTGATGGATTCTTCCTCACAAGCACTCGAAGGGTATTCCATGACTCGGGCTCCATTCTTTGATGGAACCGACTTCACTTATTGGAAAACTCGCATGATTACATTTCTTAGAAGTATTGGCTATCCTATATATAGAATTGTTATGCAAGGATACACTCTCTCTAGCAAAGATGAGTCTAAATGTACCCCCGAAGACATTTCTAATTTTGAGCTTGATGGCAAAGACATGAATGCTCTTCATTGTGGGTTAGACCGTAATGAATTTAATCGTATTTCTACTTGCACCACTTCTCATGAAATTTGGAAGCTTTTGGAAGTGACCCATGAGGGCACTAACAAAGTCAAAGACACTAGATTAGATATGTATCGTCAAGACTTTGAAAGTTTCACCATGCACCCACACGAATCTATTACGGAAATGTTTACTCGCTTTACTGATGTGTGTAATGGGATAAAGTCTCTTGGAGATGATGTTTCTGCAGAGACGATGGTCAAGAAGATTCATTGGGTCCTACCAAGCTCATGGGCTCCAAAGGTGACGGCAATCCAAGAAGAGAAAGATGTCAAGAAAATACCGGTTGAAGAACTCATTGGATCACTTATGACCTATGAGATTACCATGAAGAGGCAAGCCGATAAAGAAGGTAAAATCTTCAAGGAGAAAAAGAACATAGCATTGAAAGTAAAGCAAGAAAGCTCCTCCGATGATAGCGAATCTGAGATTGCTCAACTTGCAAGAAAAATGAGCAAGTTCATGAAGAAAAAGAAGAATTTTCAAAGGGCACGAAAGGAAGAGCCAAAAGCAGAAAAAGAAGTTACATGCTTTGAATGTGGAAAGAAAGGCCACATCAAACCGGAGTTCTCTATTTTCAAGAAAAAGGTTAAAGGAAAAGAAAAACAAGAAGGCTTTCAAAGCGTCAACATGGAGTGCAAGCGATGACTCCATGTCTTCAAGCGACTCAAGCGATGAAGGTGGAAAATGCCTAATGGCATTTGATGAGGTATCTTCTTCCGACTCCTCTTCCTCATCTTCTTCTTTTAATAATGGCATGTCTTATGAAGATCTCCAAAATGCGAGAGATCAATTAGAAGAAGGTTTTCACGAACTTACCTCTAAATTTTTGGCCTTAAAAAAGAAACACAAAATTCTAATTTCTGAAAAAGATCAACTTCTCAAAAAGAATGAGGAACTTTCCCTTAAGGTCCAAGATATTCCAAATGTTGATTCTTTGAATTCAACTATTAAAGATTTAAGGGAATCTCTTTCCAAGTTCACCCAAGGTGAACAAAATTTGACCAAATTGCTAGGTTCTCAACGTTCGGCTAGAACCACACATGGACTTGGCTTTAACAAGCAAGCCACTTATTCTAGAGAACCCACTACTTTTGTAAGGGGGGGCTCTCAAAATAAATTTTGTTATTATTTTAGAAAAACCAGACATATGATTTATGAATGAAATTGTAAAAATGCTAGATATGGCCGCCCCAAAATCATTACCTACTCGGATGAATATCTTAGGATGTATCCCTCTAGACAAGTATGGGTTCAAAAGTCTATTTTAGCTAATCTTTCCGGACCCAAACTTATATGGGTACCAAAATCTATTCTCTCTTGATTTTGTAGGATAAACACCAAAGAAGTAGGACTTCAAAAGGCTTGTGGTATCTCAACAGTGGATGCTCGAGGCACATGTGTGGCGATCCCTCCGAGTTCAACTCCCCTGAAGAATTCGATGGATGATACGTCACCTTCGGTGACAATTCAAAAAGAAAGATCGTCGGAATAGGTACCATTGGTTTTGGTATCACCTCCTTAATTAAAGATGTTTTATTTGTTAATGGTTTAAAACATAATTTAATTAGCATTAGTCAACTTTGTGATAGTGGTTTTTTGGTGAATTTTCAAAATGATTTATGCAATGTGTTTGATTTTCAAAACAAATTGATATTTTCTGCTTCCCGTTTTCAAAATGTTTACATTATTGATTTAAAGTCTTTAGCTAGCCAAAATGTTAAATTTTTAAGTGCTCTTGACAATGAGTCTTGGATTTGGCATAGAAGGTTGGGGAATTGTAGCTCTCATTCACTTCTAAAGCTTAATAAGAACAAGCTCATCCGTGACCTTCCTAAACTTAAGTTTAAGAAAGATTTGATTTGTGAGCCATGCCAACTTGGCAGGCAACACAAATCTTCTTTCAAATCTAAGAAGGAAGTGTCCACTTCAAAATATCTTGAGCTCCTTCATCTTGATATTTTTGGTCCTACCCCTATAGCAAGTCTAGGTGGAAAATCCTATACCTTTGTCCTAGTAGATGACTTTTCTCGTTTCACTTGGGTTTTCTTTTTAGCTCATAAAAATGATGCTTGTAGAACCTTTTTGAAATTCTCTAGGAAAGTAGAAAACGAAAAAGGATATAAAATTATATCGCTCCGTAGTGACCATGGAGGTGAATTCGAGAACAAAGAATTCAATGAATTGTGTTCCTATGAAGGATACAATCACACCTTCTCTGCCCCTAGGACTCCACAACAA
This sequence comes from Viscum album, assembly GCA_963277665.1. Lineage (NCBI taxonomy): Eukaryota > Viridiplantae > Streptophyta > Magnoliopsida > Santalales > Viscaceae > Viscum > Viscum album. Next base: position 613,110,967 of record OY728130.1, read on the forward strand.
AATGGAGTGGTTGAAAGGAGAAACCGAACTCTCCAAGAAATTGCTCGAACCCTCCTTAGTGAATTCAACCTCCCTCAATTTTTATGGGCCGAGGCAGTTAACACTGCTTGTTATATTATCAATAGAGTCCTTGTAAGACCCCTTCTTAAGAAAACCCCCTATGAACTTTGGAAAGGAAAATTGACCAAAGTTGGTTATTTTAAAGTGTTTGGTTGTAAATGCTTTATCCTTAACACAAAAGATAACCTAGGGAAATTTGATGCCAAATCCGATGAAGGTATTTTTCTTGGGTACTCCAACTCAATAAAATCCTATCGTGTCTTCAATAAACGTTCAAAAACCATCGAAGAATCATCTCATGTCAAATTTGATGAAACTCTTCCAAAACCTCACCCGGTCATTGAAGATTTTGAAGATAAGCTTGATAAGCTTCATTTGAATGATTCCTCTTCTCCTCCCAAGGAGGATGACCATCAAGAACCCTCTTCACCTTCTTCATCTTCCACCTTGCCTAAGGTTTGGAAACCTTCTAGAGACCATCCTTTAGAAAATGTTATAGGTGATCTTCAAGCCGGTACTCAAACTAGAAGATCAATCCTCAACGAGGTTGAACATCAAGCCTTTCTTTCTCAACTAGAGCCTCAAACCATTAATGATGCCATTAATGATGAGAATTGGGTTCTTGCAATGCAAGAGGAACTAAATCAATTCTCTAGAAATGATGTTTGGACTCTTGTTGAAAGACCCAATGATCATCCAATTATTGGCACTAAATGGGTTTTTAGGAACAAACTTGATGATCAAGGAAATATAACCCGGAACAAGGCTCGCCTAGTAGCTAAGGGCTATAATCAAGAAGGAATTGATTATGGTGAAACCTTTGCGCCCGTTTCTAGATTGGAATCCATTAGGATCTTGTTGGCATTCGCCGCTCACTTAAATTTCAAACTTTTTCAAATGGATGTTAAAAGTTCTTTTTTAAATGGTTTTATTTTATAAAAAATCTTTGTTGAACAACCCCCCGGTTTTGAAGATCCAAAATTTCCAAATCATGTTTTTAAGTTAACCAAGGCTCTATATGGCTTAAAACAAGCCCCTCAGGCTTGGTATGAGCGGTTAACAAAATTTCTTTTAGAAAATGATTTTAAAATGGGTCAAGCTGATTGTACCCTATTTTTAAAACACACTTCCAAAGATCTTTTAATTGTCCAAATTTACGTTGATGACGTTATATTTGGTTCAACCAAAGAATCACTTTGTACTGATTTTTCAGATTTAATGAGAAAAGAATTTGAAATGAGCTTTATGGGGGAATTAAATTTTTTTCTTGGTTTTCAAATCTTTCAAAATTCAAATGGTATTTTTCTAAGCCAAGGCAAATACACAAACGAACTTTTAAGTCGTTTTGGTATGGATCAAGTAAAGGAAATTAGTACCCCCATGAGTACTTCTTGTAAACTTACGTTAGATGAAGCCGGGAAACCGGTGGATAACAAGATTTATAGGAGTATGATCGGGAGTCTACTTTACCTAACTACGACCCGTCCTGACATCATGTTCAGGGTTTGCCTTTGTGCTCATTTTCAAGCCAATCCTAAAGAATCTCATTTTAAATCGGTCAAAAGAATTTTTAATTATTTAAAAGGATCCAAAAACATTGGTTTGTTTTATCCCTCTAATACTTCTTTCGAACTTTCTTCATATTCGGATGCTGATTTTTGCGGATGTCAATTAGATCGTAAGAGTACTAGTGGAACCTGTCATCTTCTAGGCAAGTCCCTTGTTTCATGGAGTAGCAAAAAGCAAAACTGTGTTGCTCTTTCTACTTCCGAGGCCGAGTACGTAGCAGCTGGTAATTTTTGTGCCCAAATTATTTGGATGCAGCACACTCTCTTGGATTATGGCCTTTCCTACGATCATGTCCCTATACGGTGTGACAACACTAGTGCCATTAGTATTTCTAAGAATCCAATACAACATTCTAGGACAAAGCATATATATTTAAGGCATCATTTCCTTCGTGACCATTTTCAAAAAGGGGATATCACTTTGGACTTCATTTCTACTGATTTCCAATTAGCTGATATTTTTACCAAACCGCTCCCGGTTGAACGTTTTGATTTTATTAAGGGGGAGTTAGGAATGATTCGTCAATGAGCACTATTAAATATTTGACTCTTTTTGGCTTGCTTATATTTCTTTTTAAGTTTTTTTTAAACTCTTTTTTTATTATTTTATTTTTTTATGAATTTTAATACCACCGGTCAACCGGTGGTACACCACCGGTTAACTGGTGGTGTCAGGCTTTTCTTTTTTGGGCCGCTCGGAGGAAGGGTTAAAATTAAACCTAAACCCTTCCCCTCCCATTCCACTCTCTCTCTATCTCGTGCGCCTCCTCCAAACCCGCGGCTCCTCCTTTCCCTAGCCTCCCTTCTTCCTCCTTGCCCTCTCAAACTCCATTCTTCTCTCAATCTCTCTCAATTTTTTTTCCTTTTGCCATCATGGGTCCTCTCTCTTCACGCAAAGGAAAGGGTATCGCTCAAGAAGCACCTCCTCCTCCTTCAATCCCTCAACTTCCGGACATTTGGCATGACAAAGTCATTCTGCCTGGTAGAGTGATTGACTATTCTTGGCTTTCTTCTGCTCGTCTCGAGCTTTTCTCCATTATTGAATATCAATACCGGAATTCTTTTTTTGAACCTCCTAAGAAGGATGTTATTTATCCCCTTCTTGTCAAAGAATTTTATGCTCACCTGACGTGGTCGGTTTCTGACGACGTCGATACCATTTCCACCACCGCTCTTGGGAAACCGACAACTTTCACTTCTTTGGAGATTGCCAGGATACTAGGAGTTCCTCATGTTGGACCTCATGCATTTGCTCAGGGGGAGTTTCCTCGGGACCATGATTTTGATCTTGCTGTCGCTCTTGAGCATCTCTCAGGGCAGCCCAACGATCCAATTGTCAAGATCTCCCAGCTCACCCCTAACCATCGCATCATTGAGCGCCTCATTCAGACCACCCTTGAACCCTGCATCGGTGATCACGATACGGTGAAATTTATTGATATTTATCTTCTCTCTTATATCACCAGAGGCATTCATTTCAATTTGGTCCGGTTCCTGTTCCGGGCCATGTATTATGTGGCTGAGCACCCGCACCGGTCCAAAACTCTACCTCACGGGCGCTTGTTGACCAAAATCTTTACCTTTCTTGATGTCCCTCTTCGTGCTATCTCCTTCAAGCAGCCAAAGAAGGATAGCATCATCAATTTTATGATGGTTCAACGGATGAACATTCATTGGCATCCTTGGCGTCAGGAGTGGATTACTAACAAGGATGGCCTTCTCAAGGATTACTCCCCTTAGACACATTCACACCCTCCTTCCCATGCCATGCCTCCTGCTATTGCCACTGCCTATCCTCTTTTAGATAGTGAGGACAGTGGTGCTGATGAAGAGGAAGGGAGTGGTGACAGTGAAGGTGAGGCTGCTGCTGCTGCTGATGAGGAAGATGGAGCGGGTGATGATGCACCGGAGCCTGCTGAGGCTGTGCCCCCTCCCGCTGATACTGGTGGCTTGTCGGTGACGTCTGATCAATTCCTTCGCTTCCAGGATCAAATTGAGACCCGACTCGACTTGCAGTTTTCTTACTTCATATCTCAGTTTGATCAGCTCCACTCTCGGATCGATTCTCTTGATCGTCGCTTTGAGGCAGTCCAGGCTCCTCCATCTCCTCCGACCTTCAGGCGTCGTCGTCACTCTCGGCCCTCTAGGAGTGAATAGAGCCTTTCCTGTTTTTTGACTTGTCTTTGTATTAGTATTTTGAACTTTCTATGTAACGTTTCATCTTTTATAAAATTCAAGTTGTCTTATCTATCAATCCTTTTTGTCATTGATTACTTCCTTATTATTGTTTTTCTAATTTTCTTTCATACTTTTCCTCATATTTTGATAATCCCAAAGGGGGAGAAAAACTCTCTATTACATAGTTACTTATTTCATTTAATTAAGTGCTCTTTTTAAGTGCTCTTTTTAAGTTATTGATTTCAGTTGTTTCTTTTAAATGACCTATGGTTACAATTTCAAAATGAACCATTCTCTTTATTTCAATCCTTTCAAGATTAATATCATTTTCAGTACATGATACATCTATGAAATTCTTGTATTAAAATGATCTCTAAAATTTTCCATGTCCAAGTTTCTTATTTCTTTTTTTACTTGGCATATCCTTTTTAAAAGCTTTCTTATTTGTGATTGTGATCATCAAAATAGGGGGAGATTGTTGTACCCCTCTCTCTTGTATTTTAATGATCACAATCACTCTCATCGTGTTCTAACTTGTTTTCAAGTTTTTTTGATGATAGGAAAAAGGTTGCCAAAGAGTTGGCCCAAGAAGACTGGAAAAGGACTCTCTGAGTCCACCGGCCAACCGGTGGATTACCACCGGCCAGCCGGTGGTCTCTGGCAGAAGCAATGCTCTCTGCCAGGTTCCACCGGTCAGCCGGTGCCTGACCACCGGCCAACCGGTGCCTGACCACCGGCCAGCCGGTGGAACCAGACAGAGAGCTTGCTCTCTGTCAGGACCACCGGCCAGCCGGTGTCCCCGCACCTGCCAACCGGTGGAACCCAGACAGAAAGCTCTACCTTCTGTCTGGAGCACCGGCCAGCCGGTAAGCCCAGTCAAACTAGCCGTTGGGCTTTGACCAGACTTGCCCACTTGACCCCCAACGGCTCCGAAAGCCCTCCAACGGCCATATTGAAGTATTTGGGGATATTTCTCCTATAAATAGACGAGGATGGATGCTGGGAACACCCCCTATACATTGTAATGATATTTTGATCCCTTGAAGCTCTAACGACAAATCTCTAAGGCTACTTGTGATCCATTTCCATCCTTGAAGCTTGGGCTGCCTCTACATCAACTACTCTCACACTCTTGGCGCTCAAGGCTTCCTCTAGTTTGTTATAATTTATTTATTTCAATTGTTTAGTTCTTCATTGGGTTTGTATTAAAACAAACCTTCCTTTTCTTCCTCACTTTCATCTTGGGTTTCTTGCTACAACCATAATAAAAAAGCAAGCTGTACGAAGGTGATCTAGCCTACCTTAAAACGGCTAGTGGGTTTCTTGCTACAACCATTAAAAAGAAAGATGAAGTATAAATCTCTCAACGGTTGAGTTGGGAGAGGAGACGTAGGCTTTGGTTTAAGCCGAACTCCGTTATCAAATTGTGTCTTGCCCCTTTTTATTTCCGCTGCATTTATAAATTGTTTTTAAGTTGCTAATTATTTTACAAAGGCAATTCACCCCCCCTCTTGCCATCACTCTCCGACCCAACACACCATACATATGTGTCAAGCCATATCTTGCGATTGACACTAAGGAACATTGGCTGGATGATGCGACACCTCCTTGGAAAGCCAACTAGGGTAGAGAATGGCTTCTAGAACAAACTAGCCGGAACATGAGATAACCCATGAATAAGATATCCAGATCATGCGATGGACTCCAAGACAAACCAATTGATCCATAAGGAACCCCCAGACAATCATAATAGGACAGTCACTGTGTGTACTCTCTAATGTAAGGAGAACTACAATGAATCAGATTCCTACGACATTCAAGATACGTAGGCAACCTCTCTTGACATTCGAGCTTCATATTGATCTTCTAGGGAAATCCTAGCATCTAAGTTCCTTATTCAAAGTGATGAAATTGATCATTTTCAATCCATTGTTTCTCATAATGTGTGTGGCTCATGTGGGCTTAGGGAGTTGCAATAATCACAAAATTTTTATTATAAACATACACAATGGTACGGGGAACCTCAGTGTGTAAGAACCAATAAACTGAAGAAAAAAAATGACTCAGATTCATGCAATAACGAGTATACATAGGATGCCTTCCTAAGGCCCAAGTTCAAATAAACACCCCTTTCAGTGTAATTATTTTTATGAATCCAAAATTTTATCCAAGAGGGCCCAATTAGTCATATAATATGATCATACCACCTTATCTATTATCTGACCGAGAAACCAACTGAACTACATTGACTTTGATTCATGATCTAACTAGGATACTTTGGACACCTTCCTATAACTAGAGTTAAAATGAACACCTTTGATAAGAAAAATTTATATATGCTTTTTTCGTTCATTTTTTATGGATTTTCATTGATTTACTCTATAATTACCTTGATATGTGATTAATTTTATAGGAATAAGGCATCATAGGATTCTAATGAAGAAATGCAGAAAAATGATGATTTTTTTAACTACATGTCTTGACCAGTCCATACACGTTCTGTACTGGTAGTTCTATGCATGACCAAGTTCTGAGCCAAGCCATGATCAAGCCGTAAATATAGCATAGGAAGCAATGAGTACATGTTGTGAAGACTTAGTACACATCGTGAATCTATTCAAGATAGTGGAGTGAGAAATCCACAAGAAATCTTTGTGGGGGAATACCTAGAGTCAAGTACACATCATGAATACTACCAACACAACATGTAGTAAGTGAAACTTCATAAATCCTATAGATATATGTGAGGCATGTGAGATATCCAAAATCCACATAAATCTACATTAATCAACAGTACACGACATGTACCTCTAGTACACGTCATAACCAAAATCACCTATAAATATAGAGCTATGACATGGAATTTCAAAACAACTATATATGGGATTCTTTTCTGTTTTCATCCCTTTCGAGTTCCTTTTCCTATTTTCTCCTTAAAAATCAGTTTTCTTCACTGTATTACATTTGAATTCAATTCTAGATCCATAGATATATTTCCTTTAATGTAGTCAAATTTCGATTTCATCGTTTTCCGAAATTTATCATCTATTTACAACATCACATGTGTGATCCATTTCTGTTACTTATCTCAAGTAAGAGATTCATTAAAGTTTTAATTTATCTTTTCCAACCCCAATTACATGCTCCTTTTTATTACCTTTATAACTATAAACCCCTACATGATTGGGATTTACATAAATTCTTATAGCATGTCAAGCATGATTTTTCTTATTTATTTAATTACATCTCCAGACACTATGAGTACCTAAACCTCTTAGGGGTAGGGATGAACTGTATATGTATCTAAATGCATAATTAATCCTAAAATCAAATTTTGGAAACCGTAATGAATTAGTAATCATGATAAACAACCAATGTCTACCCCATTTGTGCAAACAACCCTAACCATGGGATATTCAAGAAAATGACCCTATTAAGGTTAATGTAGATAAGGATACAATCACTACCACAGGATAATTTCTACCAAAGAAGATAAACTTAATAAACATAGGCCGTTACTATCTCCCAATAACATAATAGTCACTTCCTATGTAGAACAAGGTGACTTGACCAAATTAAACTAGCAACCACCGTTTTCTTTACATCCTAATCCTTAAGACCCTGCTAAGATTAGAATTAGGGTCATACTTTCTCTAGATACACAAAATTTATACCAAACCTTCATTAAGTACATCAAGTCATTCCCAACTAGAGATTTAGTAAAAATTACCGAAAACAATGTTAACATGAAAATTCTCATGTAAGGGTCTCAAGACAATTATTCTTTAGTAAGAGAAGCTTAGTCTTCATGGGATCAACCTCACACCTCTAGTATACTACACACTTGTAGTTAGTAATGTTTAGGAAACATAATTCTAATATAATCGATGCTTGTACAAACCCAATGACGCATGGGGGCATGAGAAAATTTTGGGGCCGTTACCGGGGAGATAATATATTTCTTTTGAAGAACTCTCGTCCAAGATGTTGGATTACTTTACCTCACCCCTTTATATCTTTTCCTAAAATGATGCCCTTACATATCTGTTTCCACATCTATGAATGTACCAAGGTTCCTTGACTCATTCAAGGAACCATGAGTCGAATGAACCATTGACCTTCGATCCTGAGATCCTAATATATTTGTTTAAACATTGTCGGTCAGTAATGGCCTAGAAAAAAAATCATGTGGGTCCCAACCCACCAAACCCCCATCTCATAATGTTGGTAGAACACTAGATGAATCTAGAAAAGGAAATCACAGATTATGGGTTTCCATCAACACACGGAACAATACCAAGCATTTTTCTACCCCAATTAAATCCCACATATTCTAGATAAATTATGGACTCATTCACACGATCTAGAATATGGTAAAATTTAGTGGCCTCCAAAGCAAAGACCTATATGAACACATCACCAACTTCCTGGAAGTTTTAGACACCTTTCACAAATAGGGAGCCTCTTTAGATGCTATAAGACTATGTGTATTCCCATTCATGTTGAGAGATAGATCATGAGAGTAGCTTAAAATCCAATCTCTTAAGTCAATCATGACTTGGGGAGATCTTTGAAAAATGTTTTTAGACATGTATTTCCCACCAATACGGACCTTAAAGATCCCAAATGACATTGAAAACATTTCTCTAGTAGATAGATAATCTGCATGGGATGTTTGGGAACAATTTAAGGAGATTGTGAGAAAATTTAAACATCATGGACTAGATACATGGATTTGGTTGTAGACATTTTACCTTGGAATCCAGTCAGTGGGACAAACTGTAGTTTATGCGGCCGTTGATGGAGGATTAATGTTCAAAACCCAAAAATCTAGACAAGAAATACCAGATGATGTGTTCCAAAATGCCATCCTACGGAAAAGTGATCATGGACCACCACGATGCAGTATCCACTAAATTAATGGGATCACTAGATTAGCAGTGTAAGTGGTAGTGATCACAAAAAAGAATGAATATTTTCAGATGCCACCTACAAAACCTCAAACTCAACAGCTGCCTACTCCCGACATGAAAATTAAATCATGTGAGATGTGTGTTGGACCAAATCATTGCCAATATTGAAAGGGAGGATATAAAGAATAATAGGATTGTAATTATGTCAATTAAAATCAATAGAACTAGTCGTTTCAATAACAACATAAATATTATCAGAAAAGGCCTAATAAACATCAACTTTAGAACAACCAAGGATATTTTCAATAGTGAACTGGTCCGGAATAATTCCACAATAATGGATCACCACAGTATCCACCGATAAACCCTATACCCAAACCTCAACAACAAGTGCAACAATATCCCTTCCAACAACATCCCTCCCAATAAATACCTCAACAACAATTTCATTCACCTTATCCAAGACTAGAACAACCACCTCCACCACCTCAAAGTAACATAAAAAAAATTTGGATTCTTTTTTTAAAAAATTAGATCAAATAATGACAACTAAAGAAACCAAAATTCTGAACAAAAGAGTTACATTAAGGAATCATGAGGTTGAAATGGGTCAAATCTCAAAGACCATGTAAGAGATATTACTATGTACTCTACCTGGAAACACTGAGACATACCCTAGAGAGAAATCCAAGGAAGTAGTTCTAAGAAGTGGGAATGTTATATAATTTCAACAAACTTGTTGAAAAGAAGAAAAATAGTAGGTACATACTAAGAAGAAACTAGTGGAAGTTGAAGAATTTGATACAACCATCTGTCTCTCACCTCAAGAAAAAGCACCAGCTAAGAAGAACCAAACTCTTGAAAAAAAGTAACCTTTTTATGTTTCCCAAAATCAATAAAAACCACCTATTACCTTTCAAGAGAGATAAATACAAGGTAGATAGGAGTCACAATATAATGAGTTCCTCATGATGTTCATGAAACTTCACATAAACATTCCATTGGCATATGTCATTGCTCAGATGCCAGTTTATGAATTTTTTTCAAAGATCTACTGAAAAAAATGAAAATAGAACATCTTGGGGTAATATTCTTAAATAAATAATTCGCTACTATCATGTAGAATATAATTACACAGAAAATGACATATCCTGAAAGATTTTCAATTTCTTATGCAATGTGAGAATGCATGTTTGGAAGATCCCTATACTATATTGGATCCATCATCAATATAATGTCGATGAGTGTTTTCCATGAGATCAGTATCCAAGAACTCAAGGCAAATAAATTAACACTATAGATAGTTGACCAATTAGTAAATTAACCAGGAGGATTTCTCGACAATTATTTGGTCAACGTCAGAAAATTTATCAGTCCAAATAACTTTTTAGTACGAGACCTGGAATAGGATGGTGACATCCCCATCATACCTAGAAGACCATTCCAAGACACATTTAATACTTTGATAGATATAAATCAAGTATACCTGGTATTCATAGTTGGATAAGAGAAGGTAGTGGACAACTAGATTAAAGAATCCCAACACTCAGTTGATACTATAGACTGCAACCCCATCTCTGTCACTGAAAAAGGAGATGAGTACGTTGCCACTGAGGAAAAATAATATATTTACACTCAGAGATGGAAGAAGAGTATTATTTTTAATAATTAAGCCTCAATTAATCAATAAATAGAGAAATAATGCCATATGTCATTCCCTTTATCATTCAGCCACCAAATATAGAACTGAAACCTCTACCCAGTACCCTAAAGTACTCATAATTAAAAGTGTTATCCACTATTACAATCATTATCAACTATTAATTGATCTAGGGATGAGAAGAATTGTTTTAGGTTTTTAAAATGCATAATCAATCAATTTCCTTGGGATTAGAAGATATTAGATAGATTAATCTAACTGAATTCACTCAATGAATCCTACTTGAAGATAATAAAAAGCTGAAAAGACAACTATAAAGGTGGATCACACAACCAATGAAGGAAGTAATTAAAAAGGAAGTGATAAATATCCTGGATGTAGGAATCATTTTCTTAATTTCATATAGTGAATGGGTGAGTCCCTAACAAGTTGTTCCATATAAAGGAGGACTCATGGTAGAATGATCTCATGACAATGATCTAATTTCAACATGCTCAATCACTGGATGAAGGGTTTTTGTGGATTATAGATTCCTGAATTCAGTAAACAAAAATGATCATTCTCCTACAACATTCATGGATCATAAGCTAGATGGAATGGAATGGAATGAATTTTACTATTTCCTAGATGGATATTGAGGATAAAATCAAATTTCATTCGACCCCACTGATTACCCAAAGACCACATTTTTTGTGCATTTGGTACCTTCACTTAAAGAAGAATATCATTCAGAATGTGAAAGGATCTAACAACATTTCATATATGTATAACACATATCTTCCTTGAAATGGAAGAATAATTTATCAAAATATTCATAGATAATTTCTCAATCTATGGGAGATCATTTGATGTTTATTTAAGAAACATGGAATTACTTCTCCAATATTGTAAGGAAAATGCTTGGAAATGATTTTGGAGAAATTCCATTATATGATAAAAGGAGTAATATTCTGTGGTCATAAAAGTTACAAGTAAGGAATTGAAGTTGTTCCAACTAAAATCAAAGCCATAAAGGATCTACCAGAACCCTCAACTATCAAGGGAATCATATTTTTTCTTAGAAATTCTAGATTTTACAGACAATTTGTGATGAATTTTTCTAGAGTCACATATCCATTAACACATATGTTGTCCAAGTATGTTCATTTTAAATTCACCAAGGACTACAAACAAGAATTAATTACACTAAAGAGAAGTTTCATAGCGTCACCAATTATCATTGATCCTAATTTAGAGAAATAATTTTATTTAATGTGTGATGCCAATGACCTTTCTATAGGTGTTATGATTAGAAAATGAATTGGAAAAATATTTTGTCCCATTTATTATGCAAGCCACTCATTGAATAAAGCTCAGGTAAACTATATGGCTACAAATAAAGAGATCTTAGCTGTTGTATATGATTTTAATAAATTCCATTCATATCTTGTTATGTTTAATGTAATTGTACACACTAATCACATGGACTTGAAGTACTTAATGAAAAAAAAGGATGCCTAACCTTGGATGATACATTGGATCCTCCTGCTATAGGAATTCGACATCATGATCTAGGATATAAAAGAGATGGAAAATGTCCTTTCAGATCCTTTATTCATACATCCTCTACACATCATTAAAGAAGAGGAGGAGACTGACATAGAAGTGGATTTTCCTGATGAAACCTTGTTTCGTATCAAGGCACCAACATGATTCTCTTATATGGAAAATTATCATTACAGATGCTTCATACATCAATACCTATCTTACCAACAACAAAAAATATTTTTTTCAAATGTGAAGTACTACTACTAGGATGAGCCTCTGTTATTCAATCATTGTTCCCATGGCTTATTGAGTTTCTGCATCCTAAAAGAAGAAACACACAATGTAATTGAGATATGGAACACATCTCTAACTAGTGGACATGTTGGACCCGAGCATACAATGAACAAGATCTTACAAAGTTCATTTTTTTGTCCCACACTACACAAAGACATGAGTGGATTTTCCTAAGATGTGACAAATTCCAGTGGAATGGAAATTTAATCAAGGGGAATAAGATACCAAAAAACCCCATTATGGAAGGTGAAGTATCCAAAGTTTGAAGAATAGACTTCACAGGACTATTTTCTATGTCACATGAGAAAACCTACATTCTAGTTGTGGTTGACTACATATCAAAATGGGTTGAAGATAATGCTATGACACATGAATCGAAAAAAGTTGTCATGAAATTTCTAAAGAAAAATGTGTTTGCACATTTTGGATTCCTGATATTACTCATTAGTGATCAGGGTACTTATTTTAAAAACCAATTTGTGAGAGGAATGATAGAGCAGTATGGAAGTACAAACAATTCTAGAACATGCTATCACCCACAAACATGTAAGAAAATAGAGTTGTCAAAAAGGGAGGTCAAAAAAATATTGGAAAGACTATGAATATCAGCCGATGTGACTAGAGTCTCAAGATGGACAATGTTCTATGGCCATACAGAGCTACCTTCAAGACACCCATTGGAACCACCCTCTTCAGATTATTTTATGGAAACCCATGTCATCTTCTTGTATAACTATAACATCGGTCATTTTGGGAAATCAAGAAAACGAATCTAGATTCCAAGAATGCTGGTGAATCCAATTTATTGAAATTAACTTCTTTGTAAGTGATAATAATATATTCATATGACAATGCATGATTGTATAAAAAAGATGAAGAAATCGGATGATCAACATATTGTAAGGAAATATCGTTATTTAACTCCAGATTGAAACTATTATTATAAAATATGAAGCCTCATTTTTTAATCCCATTTCATTTAGATTATCTATTCTCATATGGAACTATTGAGATTTAGTAAGAAGGTGGTCCATTATTTAAAGTGAAAAGTCAAAGGATGAAAACATTTCATGAAACCTTCCATGAAGGATGTGTCATTGGACTTAAATTCACTTAAGATTAAATAGATTCAAGCAACCGACATAAAATTAAGTGCTAACTCGGAGGAAACCCAAGGTAGGACATCTTAGACTACGTTATAATAGGATCATCTTAGAATAGTTTCAGGTTGGCACGAGATGAATGAACATAAGGAGTAAATAAGTGGAGCAAAAATAGTTCATTACATGTTGTGTACCTATGGTTCCCGACATGTATCTATTAAAAAACAATCTTATATTATTTAACCCATTCAAAATGTGAACCATCAGTACATGTTGTGTACTGGGTAAGGTATGTTTTTAAAAAACACATGTCGCGAACTCGTGGGTCACGACCTGTACAGCCCCCTAACCATTCATCTCTAGAAACCCCCTCCCTAAAAAATATGATATCCCCTCACCTCATCTCCATATCTTCCTATACATCACATTAAAATTCACACCCCAACCCACTAATGTCTAGCTCACTCCCTCATCCTGCACAAAATCTTTTCACCCCTCCCTCAGCTATCCTCCTCAAACCACGACCTCCTATCACCTTTCTAGCCAAATTATCCTACCTTCATGGATTGACCAAACGACCCTAAAATTCTTCATCCTCATCCTCCTCTTCCTCATCATCAACGTCCAAAGAGAAATATCCATCCAAGAACCTTCATGCTACACCTACCTAATATACTATACCACATATAGCCCATGCTGCCCCTACTCCTTAGACAGACATAATTTCCACATTAAGTGAAGAAAACCTGCACCTTTACCCTGTGCTCTATTTCACTAACACACTAGATCAGTTCCATCTTCTCAAGTTGCAGATAAATATCATGCATACTAACAAGACACTAGAATTGTGTGTTATGGCCCGACTGAATATCACGGATGCTATCCTGGACCTCTTTGAGATGTTTCACATTGAACACATTCTAGAGTTCCACAAGTAAACCTTCCATGAGTTATTTCAAGAGTTTTTAGCCACCATCAAGATGTCCATTGAATGCCTCCATTTATTATTGGGTGGAAGACCCCATGAAAAATATTTTGCAGAATTATGGATTGGGTAGGGCCTCTTCAGTGGGAGTTTGTTATTTCAGATAGTTATCCCACACTTCAGCTTTAGCCACCTCACGAAGCTACCCACTAGTAGTGGTAGATGATAGATGTTGACGCCTAATTAAACCATGACCCTCACCTCATGAAGTGTACTCAGATATGGGGTCCACCACTATGAATCCTACATATATCCATGACACATGGCTAGTTTTCCAAGGGTGAGACACATGGAAGAGTCATCCAGGTGGATGTCTTTATTCTTGCAGCAGCCATGGGTGGTCCACCCTTCAACATGGATTTCGTGTTTGGGTAGTACTACAAGACGCAGTCATAGAAGCATCATTTTACGTTAGTGGGTGGATCCTTAATAACACATTTGGCCCAAAGCTTGGTTTTTTTCGTGCTAGTATGGCCACTTACCTAGTTAGGACCTATCAAGCTAATCGATCTTGTGATTCCATATAACACGAAGATGTTAGTTAAAGAGGATGACGCATAATTTTGGTCACTAGGCATCTAAGATGAAGTACTATAGGAGCCACAACTAGCAGGAACAATAGTAACAGACCCACCTGTTCAGCCAAATTATGCTACCACACATTCAATACCCGTCCCTCCTCCAACATGTACCACTACCACATCTACGCTTACTACATCATCCCACCCCACCCTGAGTGATATCTAGGAAAACCAGTAGTAAATCTTTGAATACCTATTTTATATTTCCACTCACATCCATATTTCATTCATTGAGAATCCAACATTCACCGCACCACCAACCCGCGATGGCCCATCATCTACCACAATACCCCCACCCCCTGATGTCCGCCCTGACTTGCCTCTAGACCTTACTAACCCAGTTTCCTAACATGAGTTTGTAGCAGAGCAGGCCGAGTAGGGAAATGGGCTAGCCATTGATTCCACCCCTGAGGTACCATTTTTGGATCCATCTTCTAGACACACAGAATTCTATATGGATCCATACCTATCCACCACCCACCTCAACTACCAACCTACCTCCACTAACCCACCATCCTCTATAGTCACCACTCCACTGAATAATGTTACTGCTGTAGATACTGACCTCAACTGATATATGACGTCACCCATGACCATGGGAATACACTAGAGGAGATATTTGGTCCAGACACCTGATGATTCAGTTTTATTCCCTTTTTGGGTTTTTGGAATTATTTTTGATTGGGCTGTCTATTCATTTTTTTCATCTCTGTATCCTTTCCTTTCTATTGACTTTTGATATCTATTTATGGGATTTGATTTTCACATTCTTTTTGTGTTTATTAACATTTATTTCTTTTATTACATATAAATTTCTTGCTCCTGTGAATATTCTACGGTTGTCGATGGTCCAATACTACCATCTATTTTGGAGAAAAAGGTACTCTAGAAAATCATAGACATCACATGTAAAATATAGGAACATTTTATGGAAATATATGAATAATAAAACCCTCCCACGACTATGATACCTTTCTCAACTCACCTCATTCATGCTCATACTATAATAATTGAATTCATCAACCCATCTAAATGACTTCAAGCCCTCAATAATATAGCCTCCAATAGTTGTAAGAGGACACAAAGCAACAGAGCTGGTGGACCCACTGAAGAATATTTTGGTGCATCCTATGGTTGATGACGTGGTGATAGAGCTTTATGGAAGTCAACCTATAGTTTATTTTTTTAGTTTGTTTCATCATCATTGGGTCATTTTCATTTTTTATTTGAATATTTGATTGAACTGCATTGTAAACATTTAAAATAGATTCTATAAAAATGGTTATCTATTCTTATTCCTCTATAAACCTACCTATTATTCTACAACTCCACTTATTTTACACATGGACTAATATTTTATATAGTGCATGATTTTCCCTCTAACCCATTTTTTAGGTTCCTAGACATAGCATCCCGATAGCTAAAATACTCCAATGGAATACCACTTTATCTAGGGAGCTCTCGATTCACTCATTTACAATTTTAAAAAATTTTATTTAAAATTCACTAATTTTTTCTTAATTTACCACTCCCAAAATAATTTCATGGATAGTGTGGACACTATATTTTTTTATATGTGTGTTTGTGTTTGGGAGGGGGGTTCTGATGTTTTTAACTGAGGATTCACATGAATTTTTTTTCTGACCTATCTAGGAGACATTTTTCAAAATTTTAAGCAAGCTTTAAAATTTAAAGAACATTATGCCCATTTAAATTAAGGAAAAAGATAAGTTGGAAAAAGTTAGAATCTAATTTTTTCCTTTGTTTTAAATTTTTAGAAGGGTTGATGAATTTTGGGAATTGAATAAAATTAAATGTCTTTAAAATTGTGATTGATTGAACCATTATATAAGACTTATGACCATTGTAATTGTGTGTTTATATTTTATTCTCATTACCCGAGAGGATTATAATCCTTTAATTAAATTTTCTTGTATGATAATATTTCATGAGAGATACCTAGGACATGTCAACCTACCAAAACATGCATTGAATTATTATAAAAGTGATTACTAAACTATTAAAATTTAAAATGATTGAGGCACTATTTGTTAGAAACTTATCATGCCAAATGATTTTTTTCCATTTTCTAATACCCGGTTTAAGGGTTTCTGGTACCATGAACATCCATTCAAACTGCACAGTTCAAACAGGCACAACATCCCACTTTCAAATTTAAAAATTCAACATTCAAAAAATCGACGCTTACCACCTCGAACCATGAACCCACACCGCGACCATGAACCATAGGATCCCATGAATCCTGCAACACCTCAAACCATGGTCTGCCTCGAAACCAGCGAGACGACTAAAGAATCTACAAACCGAGCCACTGATGAGCTTTGCTGGCGTTACTCATCACCGTCATCAACTGCCATCGATCCGCACACCTTTCTACGCCCTTTGTCCTTCATCACCGGCGATAACTCCACAGGCGTCGCCGCAACAGATTCAAAGAAATTTCAGATCACAGGCCGAACCAAATCAACCAAAACACAGCAGTCCAGCATCAACGAACTCATCAAAACCAACATTGACTCACAAAGTCGAACGCAACAAGGTTCACCATGACACAGGAAGAAAAACAGACCCAAAGAACTGAAGATCCCGCTGCCACCAGACAAATCCACCGCATCAGGCACAATGAAACCCCAACGAACTCACCTGAGAAGAGGTAGAACACTAAAACCATTGACACATGAGCGTGACCCTCAAATGTGAAGAAAACACCACAAGACAACAGTGGGCCACCGAGATCTGATCCAGGAGCACTCTGAAGAGTATGTCGTCAACAAGAACCTATCTTACACCCGCAGATCTGAACCAGCAACCACAGAAGCCCGTAGAGCATCTCCAAATCTTGAGAGAAGACCACGAAGCCGTAATGCCACTATAGCGGAGATCCACCACCAAACCACCGAGCACGAGAAGGGATCGACACGCCGTTCGCATCGAAGGAGCTGGTCACGACGAGAGGAAACCCTAGACATGTATGACCTTATACGATGAAGAATTTCCAAGCCTATTTTCCATTCCTACCCTTATCCTTGAATAAATAATGATTATACTTTTGAAAATGTGTGGGAGAGGAATTTAGATAGTTGGGATGCTGTTACTGGAAGGAGATGTATTGTGTACTCATTAGACTATGGAGTTGTGATATATATATATATATATATATATTAGAAATTAATTTAATTCTTTTACTTTTCAAAATAAAATAGAAATGAAAAATTGATATGGGTTTTGTAGTAGGAAGGTCAAAAATTACAATTTTTCATACTGATGAATCCCTCGAAGGGTCACATGTATTTAGGGAATGGATGTGAGATCTATCCTAGGCATGGATTTTAAAAATTGGAAATGTAAAAGCGAATGGAAAGGAATAGAATCAACATTGTATATATACTTGACACATATATAGACCCAATCAGAGATATTGGAGTATGGACTTGATTAACTAGAAGGAGGAATTATATAACAATTATCTTGACACTCATGGAATATGCATTAGATCCTACCATTCTTTTGAGCTGAGATTCCATTTTGTTCCCACATACCCACAACCTCAGATTTGTTAGAACCATACTGTTGAAGGCCATGTGATTAAATTTTTACTTCATAACTCCAAATTAATTATACCCTAAGTGATGAGAGAAAAATAATTGAGAGGTTAATTGAAAATTGGTATATAACTCAAGGAATTATTGATAGAATGTAATTATGACACTATAATTTTTTTGAAAAGCTAGACTAGGAGGCATGATAACTTTCTATACGAGGATAATTTTTAAAGCTGACCTTTTTCTGTTGACACCTAATTTTAATTACCTACACATAATTAATGTTTATTGTATTAAAAATTTCTTATCATTTGTTTAAATCATTTTTGAGGCATTTTTTCTTGAAGAAAATCAATTGGTTTTGTGTGGGGGATATGATAAAAAAATTATATACACTTTTTGGTGTCATTTTCTTATGGGTTTCCATTGATTTAATTAATAATGTACTTGGTATATTCTCAATTTTGTAGGAATAATTATTCAGAGGATTCCAAGGTTGAAATACATAAAAAATACATATTTTAGAGATTACAAATCATGACCAGTCCAAACACATTGTGTATTGTCAGTTCACAGTATGCCCACATCGTGAGTCAAGTCGTGACCAATCCCCGAAGCCAGCAGAGGAAACAACCATTACACGTCACGAAGGCTCAATACACATTGTGATCCCAACCAAAAGGTTGTGTGGGAAATCCATGAGAAATCCATAAAGAGGACGGTCTGGAAGCCAATACACAGCGTGAACACTCCGAAGATGATGTGTAGTCAGTCAAACTTCATAAATCTGCCACATAAATTCAAGGAATACAAGAGATCCAAAATTTGTGAAAATTTACAGGGATCAGTAGTACACGATGTGTACCTTCAGTAAATCTCGTGACCAAATTTTCCTATAAATACAGTGTTGCGACAGAGCATTCCAAAACAATTCTAGACGGGATTATTCTTTTTTTTAATCCCTTTCCCGTTCCTTCACCCATTTTCTCCTTAAAACTAAAATTTATTTGTTTTTTCACATTTTAATTCAATTCAAGAGTCTTGGATCTATTTCCTTCAATTCTCTGAAATTTACATTGCATCATTTGATGAAATTCTTCATGAATTTCCAACATCACATGTGAGATCCATTTCCATTTCATATCTCAAGAAAAAGATTAATTAAATTTTTGATTTATCTTTGAAAACCCAATTTAATGTCTTTTTTCATTCCCTTTTCAATTATGAACCCCTAAAAAATTATGATTCACATTTATTCAAAGAAAATGTCAAGCCTGATTTTTCTTATTTAGTTAATTACATATCCATAGATTATGAGTTGATAAAAATTTTAGGGGTACTGATCAGGAGTAGATGTATATGAATGAATAATTAGTCTAGAAATATAATTTTGGAAACCCTATGGAATTATTAATCAGGATAAAATAACCAATCTCTACCCTATTTGGGAGAATTTCATTGACCACCAGATATTCATGAAGAGGACCTTATCTTGATGAAATTAGATTTGGATACAATCACTAGCCTACTATACATTATTCCAAAGAATATAAACATAATGTATATAGGCTATTACTGTCTTTCGATCACAGAATATTCACTTCCTAGGTAAGACTATGTGACTTGACCAAAGTTAACTAAAAACCACTATTTTCTTCATAGCTTAAGCCTTAGTACCCTACCAAGATTATAATTTTGGTCATCTATTCTATAGATAAGTGATATATCTCCTGACACCTCATTAATTACATGAAGTCATTCCAAACTAGAGATTTAGTAAAAAAAATTGAACGCTAAGGTAAATTGAAAAGACTCGTATAAGGGTCTCAATCCTGCTATAAGAGATGCTTCCTCCTCATGGGATCTACCTCACGCCTCTACTATTCTATTATCTTATAGGTAGTAATGTTTGGGACACACAATTTTAATATGACTACTTCTCGTATGAAACCGATGACACATGTGGGCCTAATAATCCTATTTTATTGTTTGTCCTTTCAAAACCCTAACATCTCAGCCATTGGGAACCAATTAGTCCTAGGAGATGATCAACTTACATCATTCATTTGCAGGCATATAAACAAACATAAATTTTGACGATTCTAATTCATACCAGAATCAGGATATGTAGGACGTCTCTCTATGACATGAGTTCCATGGTAAATAATTGCAAGGTAGTAGCAACACATAATCCCCACATCAAGAGAAATGAAATTATCATCTTCCATCCCCTGCTTTTCACACTGAACATGAATCACATGAGCTTGGGGAGTTGAAATAATCAAATTATCTACACCATGTGTTTCTACAATGATTGGGGTAAGCTCAATATATAATCCTTGAAATAATGAACTATAAAAAATTGTATTCCAGCTATAAATGGGTTACATATGATGTCCCTGTAAGACTTGATCTTGAATACTTGTTTTTCCAAAGCACCCATATATGTCCTTTCAATATGATGTTAAACTGCAATGATCAAATAAACTATGTGGGTTTTGATTCCTGCAATAACAAGGATATATAGGATGACTCATAATGGCTCAATTCTCTCCTCAAAATAATAACCACCTTCTGGCATGGAATCATATTCTAGAGCACTTAGTTATATGGATTTTGAATATATAAGGATCCACCCATTATCATAATGTGATAGAGTACCTCATATACATACATATGGATTTGATAAAGAGACCCCAATATTTTTCACATGAAAGAGAATAAACCTATAGTTATTTTAGGGTAATCGGTCTCATATTAGGATTATGAATAGATTCACAAACATATATTAAATCTACAAGAGAGTTCTGTAGTAGGAAAACAATTTCACCCAAAAGGGTTCGATGAGCCCAACCTCCCATATTTCAACCAATGCGAGTCCAAAAGAGTCATCGGGCCAAAAAAATATAGGTGACCTCCTACCATTGTAATGTAGGTTTATACCCAGCTACAGATGATGGAAACTTTTGGAGTTTCTAGGAATGAAGGTAAAAATAGAAAACCTGAAGTAAGAGATTGAGCGAGGCCCTAGAAATCCCCCCTAAAACAACCCATAAAGAAAAACCCATTCCGTGGCTTAGATCCTACTGAATATATGTCACATAATATAAACCATACATTGGGGTTCCACAATATCATAATTACTTCATCATATAATCATATAATAACCCATTATAAATATATCAATTTTATAAACACCTCATCATCACAATAAAAAAACCCTTATAAGAATGAATCAAGTTACTATAATTTTATCATCTTTATAGTAAGGCATACAAAAACTAAAATAATGATGATGTAAATGAATAAAACAATTAAAATATAATTTTAACATTTCATTTAAAACATGATAAAATTTTATTTTCCTTTCATAAAATATTAATGGAAATTACCATAATATTGAAAGAATAAAATTAATTGAAAATATGAAAGGCAACATGTAATGTTAAATTTACAGAAAATCACAGGCCTGATGGTGTTAAATTTTATTCTTTTTGTAACCATTAAAATAATACATTCTTTTCACACTTTTGTAAAATGACCAAAAAGACCGTTTCAAAAAACAATTCAAAAGAATCATTTTTAATCATTGTAAATAAGGTCAATGATTGTGAAAATTACCTTTGTAAAACAATTTTTTTATTAGAAATAAAATTTCTAAACCTTTTTTATGATTATGGACTAGCAATAAAATCTTCATTACTGAGATAGGAAATATGGCCAAATTTTAACAAAAAAATTCTAAATATTTTTTAAGTACCAAATAGATAAACATGATTATATTAGTATAAAAATAATTAAATAAATAAAAAAATAATAAAATAAATGGATATTTAATCATAGGGTATATGATATAGTTTTCAATGTAAATTTAGCAAAAAAATCTTGAAAAGTATTGATCTTGTAACATAAACCCTTACATCAAGTTTGGATTGTTTCTTATTTTATAAATAATAGTATAAAATAAATATAAATTTAGTATAATTAGATAATAGAACCATATAAATAATTATAATATCAAATATGATCCAGTTATAACAATCAATATATAATTTATTAATACTTATTTATTTAATTTTTAGTTTTCATGGGTTAACTATTTAATTTTTCATATATGTTTTGGTTTGGAAGTTTCATTCCCTACATCGCAATCGAAGTACCATCATCCCGAAAAGGTTGATAATGATATATATATATATATATATTATATTAAATATAATAATTTTTATAACCACACATAAATTATACTTTTATAAAATTGAATTGCACTGTTTATGGAGATGGTAGTACATATGTGTTCTTGAATGATGTATTTATCTCTTAAAGATGCATTTTAATGAAATATATATACTATTTTATCATTATAGAATAATAATTATTAAATTTACATAATAAATATTCATTAAAATATTCATTATAAAGATTCAAGTGATGTAGTGATGGAAAATGAGTCACATCGATATGTAGAGGCATTAGTCTACACATACATATGGGAAATATTGAATTTCCCATGGGATGTAAATAAGGTAGAACGTTGTCAATAAATTATTGTAAAAACGTCCTAGTATTTTCAGGATATTTTATTAATCATGTTACGAATAATATAATGTATCTATATAATTTTGAGTAAGACATAAAATCCATTCACCTCGATGAATATTTATACATGTTCTGTGAGAGACCCCCATTGGGTTTCACCTTATGCCTTAAAATATTGGGTTTAGTAGTATTAAAAGGGGTCTTGGATGATTTAATGGAATCTAAGAAGTTATATGTGTAATTGTTTTCCAATATAATAAGACAATGATGTTTTCAGAAGTGATATGACGAGTTAAAGTTTTATAAGTGATGGAGAGGACTCACATTATATTTTTCAAAAGATTAAAATATATTAATGTATTAATAATTAATAATGTATCTAAAATGAATCACATTTAAATAAGAGATTCTATTTGGTTAACATATGACTTTAATATAAGATTTAGACTAGTTTTTTGTCATTTTATTTATTATAATTTTGTTTTTATCCCCTTAAATCTAGTTTAACTCATATTGTTACAACATACAATTTTATCCATAGTTTCTATTTATTATGAATAAAAATAAAATTTTACTAATTAATTTTTTTTAATTCAAATCATGGATTACGTTTTATTAAATTTAATTTCTATTAATGGAAATTATACATTTAAAATACACATGTGAAATGTGAAAAAAAGGATTTCCCAAAAAGTGAATTTTTAAGTATAGAAGTATTTTTATACCAAAATTTAGATTCATAAGAAATACAAAGGAATTACATTAATAAATTTTAACCAAATTTAATTAATTAATTTTAAAAATAAAATTTATAAGGTTTTATAATATATTAAATAATTGAAAATATAGATTTCTTTAAAATCATTATTTTCACTATTCATTAGAAAATTAATCTTTTATTAAAAAACAAAAAAATTATTTGGTTAATTTTTCAATAATTACATAAAAAATTATCTCATTTTTGTAAAATTAAATGTTTGATTTATTATAAATTAATTATAATATCCGTTCACAACATGAAACAATAACTATTTTTGATCAAAATGAAATTTGGAAGCATAAAATGACCTTAAATTCATTGTATTCCCAATAACAATATTTAAGTAGATATTAAAATATTTAATTAAATTTTTATCATATAAATACCAATTAAATAATTTATCAGTAATATTTAATTTAATTTATTAAGATAAATATACCTTACATAAATAAATTAGTTTTGTTTGAAATAACTCTGGTTTTCCATTAATTGGTTTTATCATCATTACTAACCTTATGATTACTGATTTTTATGATTATTTATTTATTAATATAAGTTATCAATATATTTCATTAAAATAATTTTTTACTAATGATCAATGTTCTTTGTTTCGTTAAAATTCAAAATATACAGAAAAATATATATCTTCAGCAAATAGTTCTTTTATTCATTAAATGATTTTAATTAACAAATTGGGTTCTTTAAAATGAATTTTTATCATTATAAATAATTATACACATATATAATTATTTTTAAATCCTAGTTATACCCACCAATATAAAAAGTTGCGCTATAAATGTATACTATATCATGATTTTTTTAGATGTGGGGTTTCTTGTAAAACATCCTATTAAAAACATAAAGTTAATTTCAAAGGAAATATATTTGAAATCATGTGGGTATTACAGTACCACAAAACATATAACAATAAATTTGATAATATTTCACATTCCTTTATAGATATAATGTCTTCTCTTCTTATCTTATGTTCCAAATCATTATTGTATTCAGGATATATAATCATGACATTATGTACATAATATAAAGAACTATAATAGTACATGATTCTCTTCAATTGGGGAATTTAAATGTCATAATTTGAGTATCTTGTATCATTAATATATATATTTAATAAGTGAAACACACTAGAATGAATTATAAATGGATATTTAATTTATTATAAAATCATGATATATTTTACAACTAATATATAGAAACTTATAGTTATATTATACCTAGATTTTCAACACAGAACTAATTTTTTTGTGGAGATAAAATTTTTCTTAATGGATATAAAACATTATCCATTATTCCTAAAAAACATATTATTATATTACATCTCTAAAAAAAATTTGAATGAGATTATATTTTCAAAGGATGTCTTTGGTTATTTAGTGAAGAAGAGGTTCCTTGGTCTAAGATATAACCTCATTGATGAATACATAAATCTCAAGCTAGAAATATATGTTATAAGCCATCATAAGTTTAGATTGAACTACTTGATTGAATTAATTATCATTCATGTTTTTTGATTCAATGAGGTAATCCACATCTATTTTCAACTTATTTGGAAATATTCCAACTAATAATACAATCACATAGGAAAAATGTGAATTCATGTTGAAATTTAATATCATTTTTTTCAGCCTAAAAACTAGAATTATTTCAATCATTATGAATGATATTATCCTTTTCTCTAAATATAATGATTATTTCATTACTTATTTTAAAGTACTAATTGATGTTTTCTATAGTAAACCCAATATTAGTGCCTGAATTTTATTGGTATATATTGGAAACGAGGTGTTTTGATAAGATATTTTGGTGTTGTTTTCTTCGTCAATATTTTTGCTAGGTTGTTTAGAGAGTTCAAATGCTAAGGGAGATGATTTTATGTAATTGAAATTCAAAAGTAAGAACTGCAGTGTTTTTTTAATATGGATTCATATAGAACTTTTTGCAAAATTGTTTTGATGAAAAATATAGATGGTAGTAAAATAATAATTTTGGTTCAATGGTTAGATATTTACAAAATAATATTAAATTTTATGTAATTCAGGTGGCTTCAAACAAGTGATGGAATGGTTCATAAAAAGGAATGAAATTTACATTACTATGGTATATGCTCATAGAATTATAAATTTGACAAACATAATGCTCTTCTAGAGTTTCTCATGGATTATTGAAATGGAGGTTATATAGATATTGATGTCCACAGATGAATATCATATTGAAATATGTTTTAGGAAGGTTATAGATTTACATTAAATATTTTATAAACAATCACATTTGGAATGAATATTTAGAGATATTAGAGGATATCTTTCATGTAAGTATAACATGCATGAAAAAGACCTAAGTAAAATATCTGGGTAAAGAATGTTGCACATAAGGAACTTCTATAAGATATGATTTCAATAAAAATGTTGTTGTGTGAATGAAATTTAGTTAACTTAATGAAATTAATTTTACTCCACAAATATGGTTGAGTGATGGTGGCACATGAGATATATATAAGGAACTCACACTAAGAAAAGGTAGTTGTGTCAAGTATCTAATAGAAAATAACATGCATTGAGGTAGTTGTGTAAAAGGAAGTACTTCGGTTATATTGAGTAACATATTATAGTATCAAATTCTAGCCAAGATGATCAAAATTTAAAAATTAATTCTTGATTATATTGAAGGTACCATAAATCCACAAAATTAATGAATACTTCTTATGATGTAGTAAGAATGCAAACATTGATATAGGTGATCCAATAGGGGATGTGGGATATCTCTCAATTCATTTTAGAGGGGGTGATCCTTTCATAGAGTGATCGTGACCAAATATGTTTCCATGAAACTAGTTACTATTAGTGAATTCTAGTCTAATGGCACAATTCCATGTGATTTCTCCTTGTAATATCCATTTTTGGTGAACTGAATAATTTTTTTGTCGATTTTATATCATATATTTTTTATGGTGAATGTTTAACAAACTTCGACTTGATCTAAAAATTTGTACTAGCATGGGGGAAATGAAAATCATTTAAAAAAATCATTGAAAACAAGAATCACCCCCCCCCCCCACATTAGGTTGTCTTCGGTTGAAATAGCTTGTACATGTTTTTCACGCATTCTTACTAGAATATTTTTTAGTATACAATATGGTATACATGATAGATCCTATTGATAAAAAATAAGGAATCATATATATTTTTTCTATCATTTTATATGTATTGGGAATCATACTTTTACTCATGTTATATAACACTACTAAATATATAATATTAGATTTAACCATTTTAAAACATTGGAAATTATGAATATATGTGTTATCAATACATCCAAGAACCCTCTTTGACATATATCTACAGTTCATCATACCCTGTATGTAGGATGCATCACCCATGTATTTTATTGAGAATAGTTTTACCAACAAATCTTTTATATAATATGAAATTGGGATATTATTTCTTATTAGTAGTGTATTATACACATTCCATAAAAAATATATGATAAAACTACCTTTAAAAAACTTATATAAACAAGAATTATTCATGTTTATTCATTATAAAACTAAAATGATAGATTTCATCATCAAACCAAATATTCCAACTCTTTAAGTATTTTTCCAATCTATGAATTGATTATTGAAACATATAAAACATAATAATATCATTTTGGTTCTATAATTTATAAATCCTTAATAGAATTCATATTTTGGATGGTTTTTTGAAACAAATTTCATGTATCTCATAATAATATTGGGAAATCACATATAGAAATTTCTAAATGGGAATTTTCATTTCTAGAAGAAAAAAGTATTATTTATAAACAATAGCATAATTTTAACATGACTTCAAAAATATGAGATTTATATATATGAATTATACCACAAATATAATATTGGTTATGGAAATACAACATGAATTATATCAGACTCACTCATTCAGGTGTATAGACAAATTTTAAATCAAGGTTTATGTACCCAGATCCCATTTCATAGTATCTTACTCACATCTATTTTTTGAAATTAAAAAAATCAATATCATCTCAGGAGGATGTAGGTTCATATACTATAAAAATTAATTCATAAAAAATTACCATTAGAATTACATATATCTTAATATCCCACATAATTACACACAACCTTTAACTTTATTTTGTAATAATATTTTATTCCACCCCTATAACCCTTATTTGAATTGGACCATCTTCAATATCAAGAACACCACATATTTTTGGTATTGAACTTATCAATATTTAAATTTCCTCTCACTGGATCCTAAAATAATGGGACCCTTCTCACTGAAAATTTAATCTCAGGCTCAAAAAACTTCATGTTTACAGGGACTGTTAAAGTAATATCCCATGTTATATATTAGATAATGGATAAAAAATACATTTCTATGATTTAGGGTCCATGTTTAAAAAAATACAAATATCATGTGTATTATTCAAATCCCAAGATCATTATGAATGGTAAATTGGGATAATTCATATTCCATGTCACATATTATGTCATTATTAATACCCAAGATGGAATCTGTTTTAGTATAAAAGATTATTCATCTACAGAATATCAATATATTGATATTGATATTTCACACCAACTCATTATCGATATAACCACATCTAATAATGAATATTTAATTATCTTTGGAACAACATTACATTATGGTGTTTGATGATGATTAAATTGTGAAACAATTACATAATATCTTAGATTATTAGTAAATTCAAGGATCCGGTATTTTTTTCCATTATCTAAACAAAGGATCATAATACTTTTCCCCAATTTATTATGTTCCTTATCCTATTTATAATCGATATTATAAAATTATTCAAACATGTGTCTCATATTAAAACTGTGAATTTTAATTTCTAATAAAAATAAATTTAGATAAAACTAATATATAAGACATTCATGGGGGCCTGAAATATTGATTTCTATGTGTATCACTACATTCCACATCAATTATCTATACTAAACTAGGCTTATTTCCCGCTTACATGTCACCTTCCCCTCAATCCAAGTCACCCAAAACCCTCCATTTCTACCTCCAAACAAAAAAAATCACGGAACCCGATTGGGATTTCCTCCTAGTTCTATTAGGGTTCCCGCACCCCTCCTCTACCCGACTCCCCATTCCCGCTCCTGTTCCTGACTCTCCATCTCTGTGTTCTCCACCTCCGACTACTCCGCCTCAGGATCCTCCACCTTGGGCTCCTCCACAACCAAAAACTACACCTTCGGCTCTTCCATATCCAGGTCTTCCAGTCTACCTAGGGTTCTCGTGCCCTCGAGTGCACAGCGAGTAACCTGTTTCATATTCTTCCTTTGGCATGGTTCTTCTATGGTTTATTTTCATGTTTATCTCTCGTGGTTGGTTAGCTCGGGTTTCCTCTCAGGTATTTATCCCTACTATGTTATCTTTCCAGCTTTAGTGATGGTACATTGGTTCTTCCCCGACTACCTATTATGCGCTCTAAAATCGCGATCAGCTTCTCCTTTCCAGGTCGGACTGGTAGCGTTGGATTCAGTGAGTTTTTGGGCTTTTCATCTGGCAGCCATGGATATCCAAGCGTCTCCTTAATCTTCTAGGGTGTTGTTCCTTTTTTCTGTAGGATTTAATTCTCGGTTCCTTTTGCATATTTCGTTTTTTGGGGATTTTTTTAGTTTCATGTATTTCTTACAGTTGGTTGTTCACTTCAAATGTTGGCCGTCAGTGTAAGGCTTAATTATTTAGTTTCTCGATTGCCTTGCCGGTCTCAGTGGAGGATTGCTTCCATAGGTGGTGGATTCCAGTGGTCATCTCGGACATCAATGGCATACTGTTGGTTTGGGATTATGCGAATGGTGTCTTAGGGTGAGAAGCTCGAGTTTCTCTGGTTCGAAGTCTAATATCCATGAAAACAGCGGCGCGATGACCTCTTCAGTGCAGTTGGTGTTTTGTAGTTGAATGTGATGGTGGAGTCGGTGTAGTCTTCGGCATCGACAGTTCCAGGTGATGGGTCGCAACTGATTCCATACATAGACTTTTTCAGGATGCTTATACGTAATTGTTTTCACATTATAGATTTCATATTTCATATAATTAATTGTTTCTAGATTTATTATACATATGAGTTTTCTTATACATAATTGTTTTCAGAATGCTTACACATAAGTATTTGCAGATTGTATATTGCTGGTTGCAGATTAGTAGTTTGCAAGATCAGTAAGTGTTGTTATAACATAAATCTTTAGTTTTTATATATCATAAATTTTTTATTGTATCAAAAGAAAAATTATTCTATATTTTGTTTTTGGTTATACATTGCAACTTATTCTATCTTAAATTGGTTCCAAATATTGATATCCATTCCAATAAAATCATTTGGAATGATTTGTTTATAATTCTTCCAAATCCCCATGATAGATATGTTCTCTATTTCAGATTTGTTTTACCATATTCATTTGAGAGTTTTTAATTCCATTTTTCTTGGTTTGTTTCTCACATTGATTTTACAGCAATCATGTCATGGGGATAATACGAGGTAATGAAATTGAAAGTGAATTTTGGTTATTGATATTCATTTTTTTAAATCTTATAACAAACATAAAAATAAAATAACCCTTTCTTAGAACGGTTATTAACAAATCTATACAACATAATAATGATAAATAATTTTCATATTCAAGATAAATGGCGTCGATTCAGATTGTGAAAAACACTTACACATATAAATTAAATTCATTTTATGTTTACTCTGCTGTCTATAATTTTATATCATCAAATTTACATTTATATTTTGTGTGTACCACATTCAGGAACATAGCTATACTACATCTCTAAGTGAAATATTCAAACAATTTGTTGGTTCAAAACGCCCTCTCAAAGTTGAACCAAAGGTACACATGGATACTATATTCACTATAAATTTTTCATTAAAACTACTTATTAATTTTTTAACTGCTATACTTACAACTTTTTGTAGATACTTACATCAGTTTACAGGTCTCCATTGCCGCCGACGTGCTTCAATTTCACTATTAACCGTCCTGGTGGACACGGTTAAACCTCTTCGCGAACCCTATTACCATCAACGATACCTTATCCAGAGAGACTATAGATCTAGATCTATGAAACATGTATGTTCTCTTGATATCATGGAAAAAATAAATCTTTATTTTGCTTCGCAGATCTAACCGACGGGTCAACATTTTACCGAACTGGAGATTCAACATGTTACAGATATATCCATCATATGGTAGTATGTCTTCAATAAAATATCTAACATTTTCCTCCATGTAAATGTTTCACATTTCTCTCTGTTCATACCAAATTTTAATGCTGAAATATGATACATTTTCATTCACAGATCAGTAAATAGGGATCTGCAACGTTCGTTCTTCCACCATTTTTATACAATTGTATGTCTTCTGAGACCCTACAGACCCAGTGCTAAGAAAAAGGTTTGTTATTATCAATTTATAGAGATTTTTTCCCTTCTCACCAAGATTTATTAATTTCAGTTTAATAGTATATTTCCAGACAATATTTTTTACAACACCTATTCCATTTCAACATTTACAGAATATGCTTCTTCTGCTTCGCCATTCTTACATCATCAATTTTTTTCCATGGATGATATTGATTTCCTCTGACATTTCAAAGCATCCTAAAATTTAGTAATTCTTAAATTATATCATTCAATATAAATTTTTCCAGTTTCATTCATGAAGATTCCATGTTCGGTTCATTGATGTTTTTTTAAAACGTCTTAGACTCTATACATAGTGGAATAACTCTTTGCTCTGCTCTAATTATTTTATTTAAGTATACTCATACAGAATATCACTACTGTTATATAATACATCTGCATTCAGGAATCAAAAATTATAGATTCACTTCATTCTGTCTACCACCATTACTATACAACTTTCTGTCCTCAATAACCCTATAGATCCAGAGTTCGAAAAAAGGTGTGTTCTCCCAAATCCCATTGTTAGTGTTCCAGTGTTTATAATTTCTATAAAAATGTATTTACCCGTTCAATGCTTGAAAACCAGCCAACCATATGGAATGGTTTTACAGATTTTTGAAAATGGAGCCATATTTATGTATTAGACATCACAGTTTAGTACATTACCATTCACAAACTGATTCAATCATATAATTGCACTTTGCATCAACCATATACTCTTTTGGAATTAGAAATTTATCCAATTTGGTGTTTTCCTTTTCAATGTACATTACATTCACTTTACATTCTACTGTGCATAATTTGATTTCATTTCACACCTAGAAAATTAAATATAAAGTAAAGAATACAAACATGTCTTATTTGTAAAACTCTAGATATGCAAGGTTACAACAGATGAAAGTTATGAAGGAACAACAAAAAATTATTAAATTTTTCTTTTGTTTACTATTTATTTTATGTTGCAGAAACAAATTATATATTTGACAAACCTTTAATGGTTTTATATTTTAGAAACCTCTTACTTTTGAAGGAAACATTTGTATACTATTGATTTTTTTCAACTGAATACGTCATTATGTTTATTTTTTTTTAGTTCTGAACTGATGTCCATGTTTGTTTCTTTGAATTTGGTCTATGTTATTTCAATTAATCATTATCAACTAAATTTATTTTCAAAATTATCATTTTTAGTTTTTGTATTACATTTCTTAAATTTAGGAATTTATTTCATATTTTCTTAATTTTTATATAAGTGGTATTGGAAGTTGTTCTGGTGTCTTTAGATTAAGCGCTAATACTGGCTCCTCTAGAAAGCATAAAGGCTGCCCATATGTATCTACCACTATTCCTCTGAAATTGAGTGGGATGGAAATTAAGGAAATCCCAGAAGACCAGTCAGCCTATGGATTCGCTTAAAGCAGAGTGAGAGATCATCATTGAGGATGTGTAGCCAACTTCCAGCCTAACTAGGTCGGATGCTGCTCCACCACGAACATCAACAAGGTATTTTATACCAATGAATATATTTTATCCCTGAATGTTCTTAATAGGATGTTTCCTTTTGGCCAAGTTGAAAATGGTTTCGGCCTTCTAAAGTTGAAAATGAAGACTGCGGATGAGATGATTGTACCACTTATAATCAATTGTTGGACCTTGATGCCTAGGAATGAAACGTACTTGAGAACCATTTATGAGGCATCATCATATTTTCAATGCATAATGTAGCAGTTTCTGTACCACTTACAACTCTTCAAGAGAACCCAAATGACAAGCATATTGATTAGGAGCATAGTTATGATTCCAAAAAAAAATTGAATAGTCAATCCTATTCATTTATGACTCTAACCTCAGTGGATCGGTGGAGTAAATTTTTCCTCTAATGGATTCATCAGTCTTCTACCTGATTTTGGTGTGATTTAATTCCACTAGCACATTTAGTGGTTTTATGATTGTTGATGTGCTTTCACTGAAGGGAGGATCTCCACCAAGTACTCTCAGAGGACATAGTTGTTCACTGGAATCTACATTGTGGCATAATGGTAAATCAAACATTCACCTGGTGGAATTGGTCTCTCTTGTGTTGTGTTGCGGTGTTGGTTGTTCAGGTTGGTCTCCTTTTTTTTGGAGGTTGCAGTTTTATTTCTATTTCTCTTTGGGATGTAAATTTATCAACATTGTTTTTAACCTTTTATACTAATGAGGATGTTTATTCACTTAAAAGGAAAAAATGTTATGGGTGATATGTAAAGGTTTTTGTATGGTTTCCACTTATCAAAAAAGTGTCTTAAGAATATGGATTATGTGTGTAAAATATATAGTACATACTTAAATAAATAGACTACCATTAACACTGTGATTTTTTTCACCATATGTATCAATTTGTTATTCTTTAATTTTTAAATTAAATTTAATATTTTCAAATCATATTCGTCAATTTTAATTTTGTTATCCTTATTTCTAATTTTAACCCCAGTTGAGACATATTTAATGGGTTGTGTTTGGGTTTTTCTAGACAAATGCCCAAATATGCCCTGTAATATCTCTTATTTTTGTTCATGTACATTTCATAACTCAATTCCATGTGTCATATTTAATTATACTAATTTAATAATAGATGGATTATCCTCACACGGAGTAATATAACCTTTTATCAATAAGATCCATATCTTATTTTAACATCATCCATCACTGGATTATTTGTATGCATTGGTGGACATTCAATTTCTATGATGTTTGGACTACTTCTGGCCTTTACAGAGTTCATGTTCTTGACAATTTACCATTACTACAGTATCATTATTCATAATTTGATGCAATTTCATAGTCTCAAATTTCCTTTTAGAAACTTTATATTCAATTTTTTCTCTACTCATATTATAGTGTACTAATACACTGTAATTATTTTTTTCAATTTTGTGATTTTTAAATTTCTGTTTCCAGTAAAACTGATTTTAAATTTTCTTATTTTTCAATTTTTTTCCTATTACAGAGGTGGACTATAATGCGAAAGAAACATTTAGCTTTGGATCTCCACTAGAGAAAAAAATCACATATTTGGCACCAATTTAGTAACATGAGTTTCCATACAATTTTTAATTGTATTTGCACAACATAGACTAACATATATTTTCTACTGCAATTACATTTCACACTATTTGTTTTTCAATTGAAATTATTATGTATGTACCTACTATTATTTATGTCTAATTTATTTACATTTAACATTCCAATTTTCATTTATCATATTTCATTATTATTTTCTATAATTTAAATTGTGTTATTTTACTACTACTGTATCAAAAACTACAAATATTTCAATATTATTTGTCTGTACTTTATCATTTTAACATAACATTAATTGGTATACATTCTTATGTTTTTAATATATAATTGAATTTTGAAAAAAAATAGTTCATTTATAATTCCATGCGTATGCACGGGAGGGGTACTTGTATTTATAACCTGAAGGAATGGATCCATAGAAAGAATAAATTCTAAAGAACTAAAAAAATGTGTCCCTATATGGTGATTCTTTCATCTACTATATCTTTTTATCTCCATGTATTTTGTATTATAGATGGATAAGGAATAATCCTCCCATATTTTCAATTTTTTTAATATATATACTAGTGATCAATTTGAACCCTTGTGAGATATTTAGTATTTAGTGTAGAGTTTTATCCTATATAATCCGATGAGATGTCCATTTCAAAATAGATAGAGATATATTATAAATTTTGTTTGGTTACTAAGAGGGTTATATTTAAAACCCCATGGAAAGAATACAAATCTATGATAACTTACCCTATATTATTCTATGATTATTCCCCCATAACCCATTTATCTATTCACATAACAACTTTTAATATTGATTTTTTAATCCAATTTCTATAGGCTTGTAAAAAATCTATTTCATTTTTACACACACTATCCTTGTGATATAATTCTAATATAGTACACTAAAGTGATAACTTATCACACCATTTAGTGATGATGTGGGCTATCTGAATGTCAAATGGGAACACATTCCCTAGAGATGAACAAATAGTTCATCCATGTCATGTATTGATTTTTTTTGAGACTCCAATAATTTCTAGAAAACTTCTATAAGGTCTATTGAACATATATGTCCTTTAAGATAAGAATAATTATTATATTGAAACCATTAAGATAAAAATTACTCAAATGATGTCAGATTCAATCGAGAATACATATTAATTTGAGTATCTTCTAGTAGAAGGAAATTCATTAACTTTTTAAAAAGGTGTACCTTTTTTTCACTTTAATTATAGTGTATCACGGTAATTAAAATTCCATTTATAGACAACAATTTTTTTAATACTATTGTATGATATAAATTCATGGTAAAAAAACTTCATATGAGAAATATAAACTTCAGTGGAATACCAGGATTCATGAGAACATTATACTTGTTGTCTCTTCATGTATTGAAATACCCCATCTTACTGAACTTTACGGTGTTAAAATTTCATGTTAATTAGATGTTCAACATGGATCTATCTACGTACTATTTGATCATAATTTTATTAATTTTGTACCTTTTATCATCATCTAGGATGGAACATATAAATTATTGTTGGTTAGTGTCCATTCGAAAACTTATTTATAGAGTTAAGAATCTTGGAAATAAAACCATACTCCCTGCTTAATTATCTATCAAATGGGATATGTATCATTATCTGAAACTCCATCATGAATGTATTATAATTAATCGAAGTGATATATAGGATTATTTTAAATGGATGATGGATGTGTTTTCATAGTGTTTATAATTTCTTGTGGGGTACTAGATTTATTTCTGAAAAAGCATGCACACAACAAATTTCAAGCAATGAAATTCAATTCATTCGTATCCTACTTGTCCAGTATGATGTCATGAACGCTTTATATATTTATAAAAACTTTATACATGGTCTTTATATCTTATTATATCCATTATAATGGAAAATATCATATTACTCAATTCTTAAAAAAATAACAATTATATACTCAATGCAAATCATGATAGAATTTTTATAACCGAATGGATATGAACTAGAATGGAGGGGAGTATAGTTTTAATTAAAACAATTCTCTCTATGGAATATGGGAATGTGTTTTTTTCATTTCATTATGTGCCTAAATATTTTGATAAATAGACCATCAATGAAATTGATGTAGATTTTTCAATTCTATAGGGGCTTTGAAGTAATTCAATAAATAAATAATTTATCTTGAAAAAACTCTATCTCCTTGAATACTATGTCACCTATCTACATAATTGAGATGAATCAATGATTTTTCTTTTTATTGAGCTCATTTTTCGTCTTCTCTGTTTTTCATAGGGGTTCGTAACATCTTTTATAAATTTAACAAATTTCTATTTCACATTAATAAAACGAAAAATATTATAAAAAAATGGTATGGGTAATAATATAACTACCATAATGTCCCATGAATAGTTCCACATTTCCAGATTGGACTCCCACCTTAAGAAGGATTTCTGAAGAAATATTTATACAGAACTAAGATACTAGGAAATAATGGATCTCTTTATAATAATTCAAAAATGTGATTTCAAAAATATAATCATCTTACCATGAGTGATATTGATAGAGATGGTAAAACTAGCATCAAAACACTAAAATTAAAAAACCATATAGAGAACATAATTTTTTTTCATAATTTTTTTGAATGAAATTTGACTCCATCTTGTCATATATATTTTCCAAATTCATATCACCTATTATATATACTCTGACCACCGTCCTAACAAGGATGGTCATCATCTCTTATGAAAAATATATATCCCCATATATTTTCATTATATATATAAATTAATGTTATTCTTCCCAATTAAAATTATAATGAAGGAGTGATTCTACCATTAATGATTTTCAATATAACATTATACGTGATGATACATATACTGATGGTACCATATTTTTTATATGAGTAGTAGAGATTCACCATATGGATTAGAATTAGGGCTTTAACACATGTTGTCCTGGGGAATGATCCCCAAATATGGTATATAATTTATTATAATATATCCTTTACTATTTACTTCATGATAAAATCTAAAGTAGTGAAAATAAAGGGTTAATGGAATCTATGGAGTTATGATGTTCAATTAGAGTTAATTCCATTAATAGATTTGTGATTAACTGAATGGATTAATTTGATCGATTTTTTGTCAATAAGAATGTGAGACTGTCATAGTGTCTTTGTGTGTTGGGTGATAGAGGAAGATCCTAATTAAAATAATCAATTTTTTAACATCATAGACGAATGAAAAAATATATGTAATTAATGCTGCTACATGAAAAACTCATATGGAAAGATTCATGATATAATCATTTACATGTTATTATTTGTAACACCTATAAATTCAGTGAAATAATTTTTTTTGAATTAATTTAAACTTTTTGATATTTTGTATTTCATATAACACTGAATATATCTTGTGTTATATGAAATCACTATGTATGGTTTATGTCGAATGAAACACAAATTTAATCTTGCACTATAGAAAAAACTATGTCTGGCTTGAGTTACACATATTTTTTTGTTCCTTCCATAACATTCATTATACATAAGACCAAGTTTTTCCAAACTATAATGTGTTATTAATAATATTATTAAAATAATATTATAGTTTCACATTACCATTAGAAAGGAGGTTATGAATAATATTAATAAAAATATAATACTATATATTACACATGTATATATGAATAATTATTCTTTTCAAATTAACAAAAAAATAAAATAATACACTTTTGAAAATGTAGGAAATCTTTGGTTAGAAAACTATATTTATGAAATTAAAAAAGTTTTACATTAATAAATTAATTAAAACAATGTTGATAAATTATTTTCATAATATATATATATATATAAATATATATATATATATGAAACTATATAACATTTATATTATGTATCTTTTAGATAATATATACGAATAAATCCAATTTGAGGCATAAAGATATAATTTATTTCTAAAAAGTAATTATACTAACTTTTAATAGAGGACATATATTAAATCAATAATTTGAAACATTTATAAATTTCATTTGAAAAAATAATATTTATTTTTAAGTGGGAATACCGAAATTTACTTTGGTTATGTTTTTGATATTTTTCTATGGTGTTTTACTTTTTTATGAATAGTGAGAAAATTCATTTTCTTAATTCAATTGTGAATTTTCATCTATTTTATTTATATAGTTAAATAAATTTTTTACTGGTTTTAAATTTTATTTAGATATATTATAAATATATTAATATAATTTAGTAAATTTCTGTCAATTTCCAATTGAAATTGGGCATAAAAACAATTCAAACTTTTGAACGTTTCAATTTCAAAACTTGTTGTCTCGTCCCATCAGCAAGATTTGTTTTAAATTAATTTCTTTGAAATATATGTTTAAAATTATGAAAAATGGATTCCATATTTAGAGTAACAATTATTTATAATTTACATTATTGTAAAATTAGTTTTAGACCAAAAATATTTGTGATATGAATTGAAATTATTTATAGATATTAATGTAAAAAGAAGATTATTTAGTGGTTAAACATAAATAATAAGGTGTAAAAATGAAGCTAAAAATTTCCAGAACAAATTGGATATAAATATATCGACTATAACCATACATGGTTTTAATTTGGTGTGTTTTAGAATCCACTTAATTGGAAATACATACATAGAACACAATTGTTTATAAAAAACCAATTGTGTCCCCTCCCACCAATTATGAAAGGGCACTCACCCCCTAACCCCCTCACTTATTAAAACATATAAAGAGTTTTTTATAAGAAAACCCCTATCCAGTTATTTTCTAAAAATACTCTCCAATCATCATAACATTCTTCATTTGGGTAGAAATCCAACCAAAGAATCTTTTTGGTGGAAACCAAAAGGAGATACCCAATAAAGAGGTAACATCCCTTAATAAGAAATTTTGTTTTATTTCTTTCTCCACACCATAAATTCATCTTAATCCCTTATTTTATAATAATCATAGTATAATCATCATGCATAGATGTATTTTTTTTAACGGGTATAATATAAACCGACACACACTACCCTCAAATTGGATACACAATCATCGTTTATGTGTACAGAGGACTACAGCCTCACAAAATAATGTTAATCGTTCTTCCATTACCACCATTCAAGGTTTAGAATAGTGTTAGACATACGTTTTTTACATTATATATATTGTATTTATGATTTAATTTCACTTATAGAATTAATATATAACACATAGATTCATTATTTCTATTTCTTAGAATGATAACTTTGATTTTGGATGTGTGCACTACCGCTTCCTCAAAGAGATGTGATTTGTTCACGCCTGACATGGAATATATTAAGGATGAGTTTAATAGACCAATGTGATATATATAACATAATAATTATAAATTAATTATAATAGACACACACACACAGAGAGATATATATATATATATAACTTTTACATCTCTTCTTTCTTTTATTTTTCCATGAAAATGGAAATCACATTCATTTGTACATATGACCCACCATCTCCAAGATCAATGTATCTCATTTCCTTTTTCTATCATTCATAGATTATTAAATATATATATATATATATTTAATATATATATATATATATATATTTTATATAATTTTTACCATTCTTGAGATAAAAAAATACAGGATATATGTAAGAGGGCCAATGATATAACAGATCAAAACACATACGAAAAACAAAGTGGTTTTTACCCAAAATGTAACTTTAAAATTTATTTATAAAAAATAGTTGAAAAGGTCATAATAAAATCATTTATGGTGTGAAATAATTGAATATGGTTCCATAATATAGTTATAATAATATTTTATTTATAATACCATATTTTTTAAATAATATGATTAGATTAAAGACATAATATTAGGGGATTTCTAGTCTCACTTTTATTTCTCCAAGACATGTACCTTATTCAAAACTCATTTATTTTGGGTGGTGTATATTCTATAAAAAATCATATTTTATTATTCGTATCCATAATGTTATGGGTATTTATGTATCCATTTAATTATTACTATTTTATGGGTTTTTATGGATACAATGTTTTCAATTCGGTAATGTAGTTTTTTTTTCTATTTTCCATCTATGATAAAAATGTTATGTTATTAACCTAGTTTCCTTTAAAAGATGAGTATACTACCACTTGACATGTTTTATCATGAATATAATTATTTTATTAATATTTTAGTCTTTTTTAAATGTCATTATCTCACGAGAATTTTGATTTGACGTTACCGAAGTGGTAAATTTTTATAGCTATAATATCATCATTATCAGTATTATATAACATTATGATATGATTGATGAAATATTATTATCTATATCTCTACAAATCCCATTTATTTTCTTAACCTCCATATATTCACAATATCTTCATGTATTGTTACCATTTTCCATCTCTTTGGGCCCTAATATAATTAATAAAATATTTTTAACAAAATACAACTTTATTTATCTCTTCAGTCATGAATATGTTTTATATAAAATTTATGTTCTAAAAAAGTCTTTAAAAATTGTTTTGAAATGATATATTATGATCACTTTCATGGAAAATGAATTTAAATTTTTTCAATGATACATTCACTTATTTTCAATGTTATTTTCAAAGAAAAATTTATCAAAATGTTTTATCATATACAAATAACTTTTCAAAAAAAAATGATATTTTCATCAAGAAAATTTTGTAAATGACCATTCAATATTACTTTCTATATCATATGGAATATGTGGGCATTAATAATAAAATTTTTAGGATATTACCAAGGGTAAAATATATATTCATTCCCTGAATGATTTTTATTTTTATGGTATTATGTCTATGGAACCCGTTTCTCTTCAGCATGTTATATTATTTTGAATCCTGCTTCTTTATTAATGGTTTATTATTTGATGAAATGATTATGAAACATGACTCTTTTCCATTGGTTAAGATAAGATTAAATTATTATGACACCCATTTCATTTCATCGGTTAATATATGATGATTTTTTATTATCTTGTGGTACACATATATAAGATTTCATTATGAGATGGGTGTGACCTATATTTATCTCCAATTCATTGGGTAATGATTTATATCTCATGAGATACAAATGGACTGAATGGGGTGTGAACTAAGTAGAGTAAAGGCTTTTTTCTACTTAGATGGTTTTGTGTGTCGACATTTTCTGATAACATGGTTTGGGGAGTGAAACTATTCCACTAATATTGCATTGTCATTAAGCCCTCACTATTATGTAAATCGTTTTTATATTTTTATTTTTCATCCATAATTCCATGTCTTGTTTTTTATTTTATACTTTCACATATTATTCTATTGATTATCTTATTATTCAGGTCTTATGAACTTCTAATTACTATGTTGTGACTCTTTATTATGATCTATGATATTTATGGTATGATCTTCTAATGTTGTAATCATTTTCTAATACCCTTATGCTCTGGTTTTTCTTATACATCTCCATTATTAAACCATACAGATCATCTAACCTCACCCCTTTCTTATGATTTCTTTAATAAGGTTGTGAATAAAGGGTTTATGTATGAGTAAAAATGGGAATATCATTAAGTATTATGATGAAGATTTTTCACCAGGATAGAAAATTGTGTGTCCATGTTTCCAAAGACCCTAAAATACTATTGTCCTTAGGAATGTACGCTAATATTGTACTGAATATTCATCAAAAATGATTTAATATCCATGTATCATAAGATTCAGTCTCTAAATATTGTATCAAAGGTATGGTTTACTCCATCATTGGAAACTAGGATGACAAAACATTAGTGAGAATTCTAGGGATGCTTCTAAAGATATGTCTTGGTATGTCTCTAAGGATAATTCTATGAATGAGTTGAAGTATAGGAAAATGTATTGGAATTTTAGTAAACGATAGATCGATTGGTTTCTTAGAAATACATAACTCTCTATATACTACAATTGTATGTCTCTGGAATAGATATACATAGGAGAAACAACCCCAAAAGCATTGTATTGAGCTAGACTTGATCGAGAAATGGTGCATGAAAACAACACCTACTGCAAACCTAGTTTGACACTCCCAGGGGATATTATTTGGGAATTAAAAAACTCTTTATGAACTATAATTAAAGTTTTAGATATATTTATACTTTTAATGATCTAGGATAAACCTATGCTATCATAGATAAAAAATAATGTGTCGTGATTTTGACATCAAATATGTATTTTTCCATGATAATGTAGTTTTCAATATTGATTAGTGGTGAAAACGCTGTGTTTTTTAGAAAATGGATGGAACCTAAATGATTTATGTTAATGAGGAATAAAAAGGAAAATGCAATTATACCCCTCTAGATAAACTAACATGTATGAGAGATTAAATAAGAAACCCCATTTCTATGATCACACAACTTTCTCAACATATTAATCATTCTGATATGCCAATTAAGAAAATGAGGGTGAAATTATTTTTTGATTCCTTCATGAGTCAGTTCACATATTCTTTCAATAGTTATATTGATACTTTTTTTGCTAAGTAATGGATCAGTACCACTGGAAAGATATTTTTTATTCTTTAGTGTTTGGAGAATGAAAATTTCACATTTAGTTTTTACCTTCTATAACATGAGTTAGATAAATATTGAAATATTTTCAACAATATGAGGTGAAAATATGATATTGATTCCATGGATTGGGATGTGTTCAAAAAATTATTTTTCAATAAGTACATTCCTTGAATTATTCGTACACATATAGAGAAGGAAGTCATAGAGCTTTAGCAGAAGGAAGATGAATTTATTAGTTCCCACTAAGTATATTTTACAAGGCATGTGAGGTACTATTCAATTATAATAATCAAACAAGAATGTAAGATTTATCTATTATTTAGTGGCACAAAACCAATTACATAGAGGGTGTTAGAAATAAGATACGTTATTAGCTATGAAGATATTGTTCATTGTACTATCAAGGTGGAATTAAGGGTTGGAGTTATAAATCAATAACATAGTTTTGAAAAGAAAAGTAGGACAATGTTCAAAGGAAAATAAAAATACAATGGATATTAAATGATGAGCTTTAATTTATGCTCAATGTTTGAGAATAAGAATGAAAGAAATTGTCTTTAGAGAAGTTTTAAATGTTTTATGTTTTTAAGGGAAGGTCATCAGGTCCCTGATTACTTAAGTGATGGGATGAAGTTAGGTAACAATATGAATAGAGAAAAAGTGGGAAGCCTGGAAAAGAGTGGCTAGGCCTTCTAGGGAAGGTGGTATTAATGTTCGATGTTTGGATGAAACCATCAAAAGCTTGCAGGCTAAACTAGCTTGGGAAGTTGTGGATCAGAGTACGCTTTGGGGGAAAACAATGAACCCTCTGTTTTTCCATTAGCCCTCGGCGGTGGGATGGGGATCTTCTCTTTGGCCCGACATGCCGCTCCTCATTTCTGAACATATTGGTCACTCGCAATGGATTATCGAAAGGGGCAAGATTTCCTTCTAGCACAACATCTGGGTGGGGAAGGTGCTTGGCTTCCCTGGATGTCATGTTCCCACTTTCACGTTTAGGGAAGCAATTGCACACCCGACTTTCATTAAAGCGGTGTTGGATGAGGAATAGCAGGACCTCTTCAACCATATTGTTTTATCACAGGACCCATACATATGCGTGTTTTCTTATTCCTCAATGGGGATCTTTTCTGTTCGTGATTTCCGTCACATGAGGGGAACGTCAGATGATCAGGATACTTGGAATGAAGTTCTATGGCCCAAGGTGGATCCCTCGAAATTTAGTTTCCTGTTATGGAGAATCAGGA
Source organism: Viscum album (assembly GCA_963277665.1). Classification (NCBI taxonomy): domain Eukaryota; kingdom Viridiplantae; phylum Streptophyta; class Magnoliopsida; order Santalales; family Viscaceae; genus Viscum; species Viscum album. Next base: position 613,155,009 of record OY728130.1, read on the forward strand.
ACCGCGCCATTCCCACGGACGAAATCATCAAAAAATGTGGAATCCCTATTGTTTCTCGGTGTGCATGTTGTACAGTCTACAAAGAGGAAACATCGGAGCACCTCTTTTTATCTGAGGACTGGGCAAATGCAGTATGGAGTTATTATGGGGACATTACTGGAATTTGTGATCCTATCATGGTGGAACTTCCGTTCTTTGACAAGTGGTTTCATGGGTCGGGAGCGAGAGGGATAGAAAAGAAAGCACTCTCTTTGATCTCCTTGCTGGGTTTTGGTCCATATGAAAAGCCGGGAATAAGCTCAGGCACAAGGGGCTACGGTCTATGGGTAAGTCACTCATAATCTGGTCAAAAAATATACTAATTTATATGGGTCGTCTTCTCTATAACTGGAGGGATGATCCATCCTTCAACTGGATTTTTTCTAGTCCTCATGTTGTCCATCAGAGAGCTAGTTTTGACAAAGGTCTCTGGGTTATATGGAGTCCCCCTATCAGGGGTCTTAAACTCAATACTGACGGTTCCTGGTTTATGGGAGTTCTGTATGGGGGTGGGGTTGTCTGGGATTCGCGGGGATCGGTCCTCATTGCCTTCTCCTCCCATTTAGGACATGGCTCCTCTCTTCAGGCTGAAGCCAATGACATTCCCAAAGGTATCAGCCTTTGTCACCAGAATGGATTAGATTTAGCTGAAGTTGAAACATATTAAAAAATTCTTCATGATGCTTTGAAGGATATCTGCTCTAGTCCATGTTCTATTATCTATATTATCATAAATTGAAAAGGCATTCTCTACAATGATACCAAAATCAGCCACACCTGGCGCGAGGCTTACCAAGTGGAAGATCATCTTGCTTCTATGGAAGTCCTTGGTCATGATCTGGTTTGTCTACATTACATTTCCACTTTGAAGCCTGAAGGGGTTAACTTGATCAAAGGGGATTCCCTTGGCTTGTATCATTTTAGACCTCCTTCGGATACTCTATTTTATTTATTTGTTGTATGGTTTCTCTTTCTTAATAAAAAAAGTAACTTGGTCATGTGATTTAATTTAACGGAGTTTTGGGATTATGTCAATCAATGCCCCAATCCGTGGGAGGATGGGGGTGATAATTCACAACAAACACCAATGAAAAGAGAAAAGGGGAAAGGTTATGAAATCCTAATGGATTAAGAGAATAGTTATAATTATGGAAAAATTATCCTTCCAATATTATTGGGTAATTTCAGGATTTATTTTGTTCTAATAATCCCTATGAGAATTTTATTAGCATTCTTTAGGGAGTTTTCATGTGAGTACTTCCCACAACAAAGATTATAGAGTTAAAAATCACATTTGATATTCTATCATCACAAGGATGGACTAATTTTTCCTATGAAAATATTATTGTATAAGATATGATATTATTTGGGGAATAATGGGTGAATGATATAGAATGGATTATGTTGAAATTCATATCAACTTATATAGATTAGAGAATTTTATTTTCAAATGAGAATTTATACATATTGGATAACTAGTGGTATACATTTTGTTGTAATTATAACTAAAAAAATGGAATGAAGTATGGTTCTACTTATTTATCTTATGATCCATTAGTGCTTTATGCAAGACTAATCCAACTTTATTTCTTGAGAAAGAGATGAAGTGAAAATAAATAAAGAAAAAACCAACCGGTGAAACTATATATATGAAATGGAATGAAATCAAGTATGTATATCTTCTTGTGATAACTTATTTAACTCTATAAAAATTATATTGATCAGTATTTACCCTAATACCTCTGATTCTATTGAACAGATGGTCTTATAAATCATAACCGATTAATGGGTTTGTGGCCCTTAACTTTCATCAGATCATTCAATTTCTTGTGACAAGTGAAGTTGATAAAACACATTTTTATTGAATATTTTATTTATATTAAATGATAAAATTTCCTCACATTGTGTGAAATATGTTTATTTATAAAATATTTGGGATAAGATATTTCACTTGAAAATTTGATAAAAATTCCCATTTTACCCTTTATAGTGAACTATAGTATTTCAAAGATAAATATTTTAATATTTATTATCTTAACTGGAAATTTTGAAAATGTGTTTCTAACTTAATGGGAAACAACTTTTGTTCATGACATTGGAGCTAAATTGTTCATTTGTTTGGACTAAATATACCATGAAGTCAAAGGTGGGCTAGGCCCACCAGATTGGACACTGGTTCTATATTTGGGTCATAACTCCTTCATCCGAGATTGGATTGGGACAAACTTTTGAGAGGAGCTCACCAACCCAAATGTGAAAAAATCATTCGTTCAGATGTATAGCTGGTTCACGTGTTTTAGAGATCAAATGTGCTATGGAAGTTGGCTTAAAATATTTGGTCTACAATCCCCATTCACACTTGAAATCTCTTTAAAACTAACATCCCCTCCACTAAATAAATTAGTATATTTCTCATTTGGAGGGTTTGGGACATGAATTGAGAGATTGGAGGCCTAGGAGAATTTATTTTACCCAGATTCTACAACCATTGTAAGAGGGGTAGCTCTTGAAGAAAGGATCCCCTCATTGAAGCCTTCTTCTCTTCTTCATGTTTTAATGTTTTCATTTGTCTAATAAACTTCTCTGTTATAGATTTATTTCTTCTATTTTTCTTTTATTTTGTTCAAATTTCTTCTTCTATTAATCTTCCTAACTAGTCTATAATCAAGAGTAGAAACGAGATTGGTTTCTACCCTTTCTAAACCTTTTCATATGCAAAACGTTTCTACAATGATTACACAACCCATGGAAGAGTAGTCTTATTAGCAATCGATCTATCTCTTACATTCTTCATTCCTTTATTTTTAATCAACAAGATAATATAATTCACTTAATATGATCTATTAATTGAGTTTTAAAAATAAATTAAACTGATAAAGAAATTGAACAATTGACACAGAAACTCCTGAGGTCGAGGTTTGTGTAAATTGTGAGAGTGCGATCTTAATCTGTAATACAAGACCACACAGGGTAAATTTGTAGAGTTCAAATATAATCCCTAAAATAAATTAATCCTCCTTTACAGAGTTTATTTGTGATCTAATTAATCACTGACCATAAGCTAACCTAATAACATCAATTAAAGCGGGGAACTATGATTGCTTGTTTCGAAGCTAGCCTAGGGTTTACGTAATTTAATCTTTGTGGTTAAGATAACTCCTGTAGGGTTCGAGGGTTAACAAATTATGAAATTATAATTAAGTTGATATTAATATAAATGAAAAATATTAATATGTAAATGAAGATTTATATTTAGATCGATTATGTCTTTTAAATATTTTCTTTAGAAAAACATCTTCTTGTTGTGTCATTTTAATCGAACATCATTTCAAAACAAAAAACAAAAAAAATAATATTTTTCCAGAAAACATTATCTAGATTTATAAATGATAAAAAAACCCATCGTTTTAATTATTATTCTTTATTGCATTTATTTTATTTTCAAAATACCTTTAAAAAGTTTTTAAATTTACTTCCTCTTTTGAGAGATTGCCTTAGTTAGCCACTATGCTGCACCTAAGTACCCCAAAGAGCATTAATAATTTTATGTTGCCCACGATAGAACCATTAAAATTAGAACTTCTTCTAGGTATTCAAGTAATTATTTCAATAAATTAGAGGTATTAATTTTATTTTACATTGTATTCTCTTCTTTTCTTCTTTCTTTCTTCTTTACCCAATCTGTTTTTTCTTCCTTCTTTAATATTCTTCTTCTATTATTTTCTTCTACTTTTTGGACCATAAAATAAAAATTCTCATTTTAATTTTACTATTGTACATTTTCCTTCTTTTCATTTTTATTTTATTTATGAAATGAACTAATCCCGAAGATCTCTTAGATCTTGACCCTGAGATTGAACGTAGTCGTATGGCTCGAATCAGACATTCTCAGTCCATGGGAAGTTTCAACATTAAACCAGTATGAGAATCCCCCCACCCCAAGAACAAGGAAATTGGAAAAAATTATAATTTAAACCTAAAAAAAGAACCAATGGATGAAGATAATGGAAATGAACTTAATTGAACTATTCATGAATTGGTTGTACCTGATATTAACTATCAAAGAAATTGTTTTGCATACCTGAATCTCGAATCGGACTTTTAACTGAAATATGGGTTAATTCATATTCTTAAAAAGTTTCATGGATTATCTGGTGAGGATCCAAATAAACACCTTAAATAATTTAATGTGGTTTTCTCAATCCTTAAACTGAGAGAATTTTCTGAAGATTAAATCAAACTAAGAGCATTTCCATTCTCACTTGATGGAGCTGGGAAAGATTGGATGTATTATTTACAACCCGAAGATGTAACTTTTTGGAATGATTTGAAATTTATTTTATTGTAGAGATTTTTCCCAAATAAAGGACCACTTCCATTCATAAGGATATCTCTAGGATAAATCAATCCCAAGGGGAGTCAATGTATGAGTACTGGAAGGTATTCAAGACGTTGTGTGCAAGCTTCCCACATCACCAAATAAGTGAGAAAATCCTCATGCAAGACTTTAATAAAGGACTCACGCCTATGGAGAGGAGCATGGTGGATGCTAAAGCAGGAGGGCATTGATAGATAATACACCAATAGTTGCATGTGTGATCAACAAGATGACACAAAACTCCCAATAATTTGGCGATCGAGGTACACCACATGTCAAGGTAGTACATTAGGTAAGTCCTTCCTCTCTTGACATCTCGAAAATAATTTTATTGATACTAAGTTAGAAGAATTTAACACTATGGTGATGCATATTTCTATGGCACAAAAGAAATCCCAACCCCCTCTAACAAGGTCATGTGGCATTTTCCCTGAAACATGCCACCCAACTGATTGTTTCCCCTAACTATAAGAAACAGAAGATTATACAGCAGTGTTTCCTGGAAGACCATATCAGCAGCAACAATAACAACCATATCCCCAAAAGAAGTTTGATTCATTTGATCCAACATAAAACCAAGGGTGGAAGTACCAATCAAGAATGAGGTATGGCTATAAGCAAAATCTAAGTCCCCCTTTTCAGAAAAACTTCCAGTAACCTCCACCTTACCAGCAGGGTTTCCAACAACTTCAAAGGAGATTTGAAGCCCAAGCATCAAAAATCCAACAACAAGGGAATCCCCCACTAAAGGTAGATTCTAATACTAATGATCTTTTGAAAAAAAATTATTAATCAACATAATGAACTGAAAAGTCAAGGTTCAGAGTAGAGGGAGTTGAAGACTCAAATGAGCCGGATTACCACCGCCCTCCATGTATTGGAAAGTAATAACACCAACAATATTCCTTCCCAACCTACTCCAAATCCCAAGGGGAATGTCAGTGCCATCCCATTGAGATGCGGGAAGAAAATTAATGATACATATTTACCTACCATTCCACTGGGATTCAACTCAACTCTAGAGAAGCCTCATTCTATACTAGATGAATAGAAACTTAAGAATAAATACAAAGGTAAGAAAAATATTGATCATATTCCTACTAAACCTCTTCCTTTTCCAAATAGGGTTGTACAGACCAAGAAGATGGCTGAAGAGGTAATGAAAATTTAGGTTTTGGACACATTCAAGAGTATGGAGATCAACATCCCTTTACATAAAGACATTAAGCAAATACCAAGGTATGAAAGAATACTAAAAGAACATTGTACCAATCGAAGAGGGATCAATGGAAATGATAAGATCAATCTTGGAAGGAATGTGTCACCACTCATTAGACTAACTCTAGCACTTCCAACTAAGTGGAAGGATCCTGGGACATTCACCATCCCATGCACTATAGGGGGGGGTAACACTTTTCCGATACACTTTGTGATTTAGGATCTTCAATAAATGTGATGCCTCGCTCTGTATTATCTTCATTGTAGGTTGGTTAGTTGAAGCCGAAAAGAGTCGTGGTGTAGTTAGAAAATAGATCTAAAACATATCCAGTGGGATTCCTTGAGTATGGACTTGTTTAGATAAGAGACATGATCTTCCCAACAAATTTCTATGTGCTTAACATGGAGGATGATCAGGTAAGTTTACATGCTCCCATTATCTTAGGTAGGCCCTTCCTCAAAATTGTAAAATCTATCATAAATGTCAGTGAGGGTACACTTTTCATGGAGTTTGGAGATGATGTTGTGATATTTAATGTTGTGGACACCATGAATTACCCCTCAGAGGATCATTCTGCATTTGTTATCTCCCATTTTGAACCACCATATAAATACCACATGGATTTTGATTGTCCTATGATTAGATAGATTATTATCTTTGGTTCGAGATTTATGTTTAAGAGTACTTCCAAACCTATTTTGAATGCACAAGACTCTCATAGATTAGATTCTGAAATGAAATCATATTCCGATTTTGATCATGTGTACTCTGATTATGACTTGGCTATTGAGTATACTGATGGATTTGGTGCTTTCTTCTCTGATTTCGACGATATCTATTCTGATACAAATGTTCTTTGTGCACATATTCCATTTTCTTCAATTTCTCTATCCATACATCACCCCCTATATTGGAACTCAAGCTATTTCCACCAAATCTAAAATACTCATACTTGTTGAGTGGTATTTTCCCCTCCATTTTCATGAATGTGATTCTCTTGAAGGATGGAGCTAAACTAGTGAGGAAAACCCAAAGGAGACTCAATCCAACCCTTCTGGAAGTTATTAAAAAAGATGTTGGGAAATTTATTGAGGCAAGTATAATCTTTCCCATTTCAGATTCTTAGTGGGTAAGTCCGATTTTGGTTGTGCCTAAGAAAAGTGGTGTTACAGTTCTTAAAAATGAGAAAGATTAGTTAGTTCCAATGAGGGTGTAAAACAGTTGGCGTGTGTGTATTGATTATATGAAACTAAATCAGTCCACTAGAAAATCCAATTTACCCCTCCTATTTATTGATCATATGCCTGAGAGAATAGCTAGGAAAACACACTACTATTTCTTGTATGGATTTTCTGTATATTTTTAGTTTCTTATAGCTCTTGAGGATCAGAAGAAGGCAATATTACCTTGTCCATTCATGACATTTTCCTACCGAAGGATTCCATTTGAACTTTGCAATGCCCCAAGTACCTTTCAAGGATGCATGGTGAGTATTTTTTCTGATTTTATTAAGACCTGCATGGAGGTATTTATGGATGATTTTACTATGTATCATTCCTCATTTGATGAATGTTTAAATAGTTTGGGAAAGGTTTTGAATCGTTGTATTGAAAAGAATCTAGTCTTAAACATTGAAAAGTTTCATTTTATAGTAGATCATGGCATTGTCTTAGGGAATGTGGTGTCAGAACATAGGATAAATGTTGATAGTTATAAGGTAGATATTATTTCATCCCAACCCTATCATTCATGTGTGCATGATGGTAGATATTTTCTAGGGAATGCATGATTTTATCAGAACTTCATCAAATATTTTAGTAAGATTTCTCTTCCTATGTCGTGATTACTTCAAAAGGATTCTGATTTTGGGTTTGACGATTCTTTTAGGAATTCCTTTGATGAGATAAAACAATGTCTTACCAGTCCACCTATCATACAACCCCCACGGTGGGAGCTTCTTTATGAGTTTATGTGTGATGCCTCAAACTTTGCGGTCAGAGCTGTCTTACCTCAGAGGGTGGAGGGATTTTAACATGTGATTTCATATGCATCAAGGACATTGGATTCAGCCCAATCACACTACAAAACCATGGAAAAATAGTTTTTTTCTGTTATATTTTCTTTAGATAAATCCTGTTCATATTTATTGGGCTCTAAAGTAGTTGTTTTTTCTGACCATTCAGCTCTGAGGTACCTATTGACGAAGCTAGATGCAAGGACCAGGCTAATCCGATTGAAGCTTCTTCTTCAGGAATTTGGCATCGAGATAAAGGACAAGAAGGGGTTACAAAACCTAGTGGAAGACCACATGAGTAGGCTAAGTCACTCACTAGTGGATGACACCTTGGACCAGGTACCACTTCGGGACACTTTCCCCGATGAGCATCTTTATTCCATCTTAGGTATGCAACCTTGGTGTGTTGATTTAGTGAACTACCTTGTTGCATATGAAATTCCTACAAATTTAAAGAAACATAATGTCTAAAATTTAATGATTGAGTCTATATTTTATGTGTGGGGTGATCCCTACTTATGGCGCATGTGTAGTTACAAAGTTATTAGGAGGTGTGTTCCAGATCATGAGTTTGTGTCTGTTTTGGAATTCAGTCATACAATTTCTTGTGTTGGACACTTTGGATCACAACTGATATCTAGGAAAGCTTAGTACTCTAAATCACATTTGACTAGCTTATTCCATGATTCCCATGTGTTTTGTAAGTCATTCTCCCATTTCCAACACACTGGGAACATTTCTATGAGACATGAGATGCCCCAACAACCCATAATATTTTGTGAGATTTTTGATTATGTGGCATCGATTTTGGGGGTCATTTTCAACGTTCATTTGTTTTTATGAATATTTTGGTTGTTTTTTATTATGTGATAAAATGGGTGGAGGCTAAGGCCACCAAGACTGATGATTCTCATGTTGTTGTGGACTTTGCAAAGAACATATTTCTTGTAGGTTTGGAGTACCGAAGGCCATAATTAGTTAACATGGTAGACATGTCTATAATCGTAATTCTGCTACCCTCCTTCAGAAGTGTGGGGTGACACACAAAACATAAAAACTATACCACCCCCAAAAAAATGGTCAGACAGAGGTTTCAAATTGTGAGTTGAAGCAAATTTTGGAGAAAATAGTGCATCCAAATAGGAAGGATTGGAGAAATCACTTGGAAGATGCATTGTGGGTTTGTAGAATAACATAAAATACACCCATCAGTATGTCCCCATTTTGGATTGTTTTTGGGAAAGCGTTTCATCTTCCTGTGGAGGTTTAGCATCAGGCTTATTGGGCTATAAAGAAATGAAACATGGATTTTGGCCCAAGATGGAATCCAAAGGAAGCTGCAAATTCAAGAGCTTGAGGAGATTAGATTGTATTCATATTAGAACTCAATTATCTATAATGAAATATCAAAATATTCTCATGATAAAAATATCTTGAAAATAAAATTTCAAGTTGGAGAGAAAGTCCTTCTGTACAGTTCACGACTGAAGCTGATGCCTGGTAAGTTGCGTTCCAAATGGTTAGGTCCTTATGTTGAGACTAATATTTTTCCTTATGGTGAAGTGGAGATCACACAAGAGGACATAAGAAGGATCTTTACAGTCAATGGAAAACATTTTAAAAGATACATTGAGTGACTTCCTACTGATGTAGTGGATTTCATCACACTTCCTGACCCCATCATCACTTGAGCATATCGGGATGTTCCTAACCCTTTCACTTTTATATTATTTTTCCTATTTAAAATCATGCATTTCATGTGCATATATCCTCCCATGGTTTCACATTGAGTACAATGAAATATTTTAAGTGTGGGGTAGGGAACCTTTTATTGTAGTAATTTCAATTTTTTCCCTATTTTTCAATGATTAAAAAAAACAAAAAAAACTCTGTTTTTTTTCCAATTTTGTGTGTTTATTTTTTAATTTTTGTGTGTTTTTGAAACTTTTGGACTGAAATGATTCTCATCTCCATTTTTAAATCCATATCAATAATTGAAACAATTTATCCCTTGAAACTGAGCTTAAATGAATGCTGAAAATGAAATTGTTTCAAGTTCAAATCTTTAGTAATTTCATGAAAAGTACTCTTAATTTTGAATCACATGTCACATATCACTGTCTTTATATTTGAAATCACTTTCTTGTGAGGCTTCTGAACCATCATTTTTCATATTATTTACATTTACTTCATTTCTTGAGAAAACCAAACCATGATTGATTTAACCAGAATTTGATTTATTCTTTTCAAAACATGAGGGTTTGAGGTACTTATGTTTTAAATGATTGAGGAATTTGTTTGGTATTAAAGCCCATATTTCAATGAATCCTTTTTTATAATGGCCTACCTTGAAAATTTAATCCTTTAATCCCTTAGAATCCATGAATTAACTATTAGGTTAGCCACATTACAAGCCAATTTTCCCTATCCAACAAACTCTTGAAGTGAAATTGCATAATCTAGTTGAACTTAAGTGTGGGGGAAGATGTTTTATGTTGTGCTACCAAATTCGAGGATACTTTGGGTGGGAACTTAAATTTTGAAGAGATGTGCTTGTTGCTCAAAAAAATCATTCTATTGAATGTTTTTCATTTCTAGAGCTTTCATGATAAAATAATCTATGCCTTTTTGGAGCATCTGAGGACGAAATAAAGTTGTCCTTATTTGGATATTTCATGAAAAACTATGTTTGAGAAGATTGACATTTTTACTGATGAAATGATGAATGGTGTGAACATTCCTTTATTTTTCATGATGATGAACATGAATTTGTGCTATGGGTATTGAGAAAGAGACCATATTTAAGTGAAAATTATATTAATTCAATTTTTTTAAAAAAAGAGTCAAGCCCCCTCATTCATCTTTAGAATTTTTCACATCTAAATCCTAATAACTAAAATCCACATAACAACCCTGGAAAGTCCTCATGATAAACATATGTTCTTGACTCACATCGGGTGGCGATGTAGAAACTTATCAAGCCTACGGTGACCCTTTTATGAGTTTGTATGAGAAAGACATTACTGAAAAATTGACATTTGTGTGATAAAATAAAATTTATGTGAGGTAATTGTTTTGTGCATGGGAGGATAAATGAAGTAGAAATATATTGAATGATATAAATTGAGAACATGAAATAATGGTTTTTAATGAGTCATGATAACTTTTTTTCTTGGTTTGGAAATTTTGGATCTTAAGGGTATGTGTTTTAAAATTTGTTTTCATTTGATATTGATGTTTACTTGTCACAATTTTTCGGAATACATGATATGAGGTTTTTCCCATTAGTGAAAAAGGGTAATTCAGGAGGAGTTGATAAAACACATTTTTATTGAATATTTAATTAATATTAAATTAAATAATTTCCTCACATTGTGTTAAATATGTTTATTTATAAAATATTTGGGATAAGATCATTCATTTGAAAATTTGATGGAAATACCAGTTTTACCCTTTAGAGTGAACTGTACTATTTCAAAGATAAATATTTTAATATTTATTATTTGAACTTGAAATTTTGTAACGATGTTCCTCAGTTAATGGGATACAACTTTTTTCATGACATTTGAGCAAAATTGTGCATTTGGTTAGACAAAATAGACCATGAAGTCAAAGGTGGGATAGGCCTGCCAGATTGGACATTGGTTATGTATTTAGGCCATAACTCCTTCATCCGAGATTGGACTGGGCCCAAATTTTTAAAGGATCTCACCAACCCAATTTTTCACAAATCATTCATCTGGAAGAACTATTGGTTCATGTGTTTTGGATATCAAATTGGCTATAGAAGTGGGCTCAAAATATTTGGCCGAGATTCTCCATTCACACTTGAAACCTATTTAAACCTAGCTTCCCCTCCACTCAATAAATAAGTTTTTTTCTAATTTGGATGGGTTGGGACATGCATTAAGATATTGGAGGCATATTAGAATTGGTTTCACCCAAATTCTCCAACCATTGTAAGAGGGGTATCTCTTGAAGCAAGGATCCCCTCATTAAAGCCTTCTTTTCTTCTTCATGTTGTAATAAACTTCTTTGTTCTGGTTTAATTTCTTCTATTTTATTCTGTTTTGTTAAAATTTATTCTTCTTTTAATCTTCCTAATTTTTCTAGAATCAAGAGTATAAATGAGATTGGATTCTAAATTTTCTAAACCTTTGCACATGCCAAAAATTACTACGACGATTACACAACCCATGGAAGAGTAGTCTTCTTAGTAATCGATCTATCTCTTACCTTATTCATTCATTTATTTTGAATAAATGAGATATAGTAATTAAATTAATATGATATATTAATTGATTATTCATGATAAATGAAACTAAGAAATAAATTGAACAATTGATACAGAAACACCTGAGGTCGAGGTTTGTCTAAATTGTGAGAGTGTGATCTTAATCCGTAATACAAGACCACACGGGATAAATTTGTAGAGTTCAAATATAATATCTAAACTAAATTAATCCTTACTTATAGAGTGGATATGTGCTATAATAACCACTTAAAATAAGATAACCTATGAACATAAATTAAACCAGGGAGCTACAATTGCATGATCCGAAGCTAGCCTAGGGTTTAAGTAATTTCATCTTTGTGGTTAAGTTGACTCCTGTAGGGTTCGAGGGTTAAAAAATTAGGGGATCATAATTAAGTGGATATTAATTTAAATGACATTGATTAATAAGTAACTGAAGAGGTAGAGTTAGATCAATTATGCCTTTAAAACTTTTTCTTAAAAAAACATCTTCTTGTTGTGCCATTTTAATCGAACTTCATTTCAAAACTAAAAAAAATACAATCTTCTTCAAACAAACTTATTCTAGATTTATAAACAATAAAAAAACCCATCCTTTTAATTAGTATTATTAATTACTTTTATTTTATTTACAAAATATCTTTAATAAGTTGAAATATTTACTTCCTCCTTAAAGAGATGACCTTAGTCAGTCACTCTGTTGCACCTAAGTAACCCAAAAACCATAAATCATTTGAGGGCACCCATGACAACACCTTTCAGAAGTTTATCACTATATATAATTATTTACACTTTTATACCATTTTCAGTATTCAATTCCCACCTATGATCTCTTATATGTAAACCTAGTTATGAGTTATTTTTTGTTACCATTATGGTTTCAAATGTACTTTTTTAATGTATGTTTTATTATTCATTTTTAAAATGATAGTTTCAAATAAAGGAACACTCAAGAATTACAATGATGATAACCAATATAAATTTAGAGAGATAAATTAACTTTAAGGTGTTAGAATGTAACACCCTAAGATTTTGTGAGATATTTTTTTGAAATAATTTAATCATATTTATATTTTTTATTTCTAGACACACTGAATAAGGATTGTGTCATATGATAGCACTATGCTTAGTTTTTGTTTCAAACAACACCATTTTATTCTTATGATACATTATAAACATATATTAGCTTTAGGTACACACAAAACTATGTTTAGATTGTGTTATAAACAATATAGTTATCCTTCGATATATTTCATTATACACAAGACAGAGTTTTACAAAACTACAATGTACTATTAATACTAATATAAAAATATTTTTATAGTTGTGACATAGTCGTTGGAATAGTGGTTAGGAATATGATTAATGAAATTATGAAAATATGGTTTATAAATTTATATAAGAAGAATTAGTTGGTAACCAATTAACTAGAAATGAAAATAAACCCTATTTGAAAATATATGTCATATTTTGCTGGAAACTATATTTAGGAAATTAAGAAAGTTTTACCTCTATAAAATGATTAAAACACTCTTGATAAATGAATTTAATGAAATATATATTATATTCAGTAAAATATTTAACTTTTATATTGTGTGTAAATATATATATTATTTCAAAAAGTTAATTGTAAATCCATTTAATTGAGTAACCATATTAAATATAATTTTTTAATTTTATAAATTTTATATGAGAAAATAAACTTCATTTTTGAAATATGAATATCCGAATTTAAATCAGGTGAGTTTTTAGTATTTTCCTAAGAACTTTATTTTTTTTGTTCAAAATTTATAAAACTATGAATTTTTGTAGAAAACTAAATTTTCATCTAATTTATTTATATAAATAAATTTAATTCTAAATTTTTTTTAAAGAATATTTTGTTCCTTTTTACATCTATTAATAAAATTTAGGTGTAAGAACCCTGTTTTTCACTCAAGTATGTATAATTTTAAATTTTTTCTAATTCTTTATTTTGAATATAATATGGATACCTATTGAGGTTATAGAGGTAACATGGATGTCTGGGGCTTATTCTGAGCTTGGAACTTTGTGCAGTGGAAAAAATAGACTTTCAACATGGTTAGTAGAAACTATGTGAGCTAGGATGCAAAGTGTCTAAAAATTGTGTGGGGCTGGAAAATTGGGTGAAGCTGGGTGCACTAATTTTTATAACCATGCACTTAGGGCCACATGAACATGTGAAAGGTCTATAGTTTTATGCAATGGTAATTTTCATATTTTCCACATAGTTTCCCTAATTATACGGGTCCCCTATATAAGAAATGAGAGGCACATGGTTGGAAAACATCTTTTCCAACCATGTAGAAAAAACATGAAAAACTAAATTTTTGGTGAAATGATCATTTAAAAATTAATTAAATGTATAAACTCAACACCTTCCCAAAATTTAGTCTCTAATGGACAATAAGGGATCCTCTGCCATTTTTTAGCTACCTTCAAGCCTATGGTAGGGTCATATATATCTCTTCTATTAGAAGTCTAATTGAGTAACCTTTTATCTCATTTTATTCCTATCTATAATATCTTGATTCATTTTTACCAATTAATATTCTTTTCATCTTAATAAATTTATTTAGATGAATTCTCATATGCCCTATTTTCAGGATGTTCATTAATTCATCATATCTCTTCCAATCCAAGCCTAACGAAATGATTATACTCAATGATTAGAGTCATACAAGACTATTGTATGTGTACTATAACTCATCCCTTATGATTAATAATTTTAAAAAATTTATAACTGTGTTCACACTGATTTCATTAGGCGTAGACTATTAAATTCAAATTCTTTGTTCATAGCCATGAGAACTATATCATAAGACCATTGTAATATAGGTTATCCATTATTGGAGGCTACGTCTTCAACAAAATCAACCCCAAGTAGGGTATTATCCATAATTATTCTGTTAATATCTAGTTAAGCTTATATATGCCACATTTCATGTGTTACCTAACATGAAATTGATAAAGGTAACTGTTTAATTTAATAAATGAATTGTTAATTTCTGGAACATGTATTCGTTTCAATCAAACCTCCTATGTTATGTTCTTGAACATGATAAATTAATCAAATATGGAAATGGTGACTATATTATATATATGACTAGGCCTAATTAAATGTAATAGAATGACTTGTTTTCACATCCATAGCACACCATTCCATATTTAATCGATGGTAGTAGAGTAAACATAATGAATAGAATAGAATATATATGAATTAAAAAATATTTTAATGTTCATTATCCTTGTAGAACTAATGAATGGTATAGAATGGACCCCTCAGATATTAAATTGAAAGGTTCTTTCATGTCCTTAATTAATGAATGAATTAGGTGTAAGGTTCCTATTTCATACAAACCTTGAAATCTGTATAGGAGTGGTTGGACTCGAGATAGATAGGGAATACTGATGGATTTCCTTTATCACTTGTGGACACCATCTCGATTCAGGGATGCTAGTTCCAAAGGTTGATACCTACCTTAGAACCTAATCCTTTTGTACTAGGGGATGCATGTCATGGCACCATTGTATCCCTCAATTATTATTATAATATTTTTTGGATAAACTCTATATATCCAATATGACTTATACAGACATGTGGCACCTTGAATACACCCTTGGGCCTAACCATTTCTGTTTGAATTTTTACCTTCGATGAATTCCTTGGACATAGTTAGAATATGTTATTATGGAATTCCATTGTTGTTTCCATTGGTATTACACACTTACCCTTTATATCTAGGCTAAAAGTTATTTAGAAGTTGGATCAACCCCTATATTCAAGGATTTCGTTGTTATTACCTTAAATAAACTAGATTATTTTCACCATTAAATGATTCCTTAATATAACTTGGATTATTCATTATATTTATTAACATATCAAGATTTTAGTTCTGGTTTTACCTCACCTAACAGACTATTTAAATAGGATCATAATTAATAAATGAAATGGATAAATGTTCAGACACTAGCTGAGGCTGAATAAGTTTATTGGTTATTTACATCATTTTACAACATTATTTTTTATATGCATGCATGCACACTATTTTAATTTATATTACACTAACTGAATGTTATAGAAGCTATTTGTGGTGGCCTACTAAGATTTATCTCACACCCTATCTGTGTTTCCATCGGTACCTGGGAATACTACAAAGATGTAGGTGTTTACAAATGGTAGTGTCCCACCTTAGACTCATTATATTGCATGATTTCATAGGATGGATCTTAGTAGTAGGTGATAGAGATAGATCTCAGGATGATTAGATAGTTTATTAATAATTTTTCTTATTTTTTATAATCATATTATTCCTTAATAATTATATCATTGCTTTTCCAGTTTAATAGAGACGTGATATACATCATTATTTCTTTATTCAGCTTCTTAATATAATTGATTATTTATTTGTTGCATGAGTTTTAATTCACTTCTATATTTATTCTACAATTTTCTAATTATTATATCTATATGATGTGATACACTCTAGTAATGAAGGAATAGTGTCCCTATAGAAACACTCTAGCCCCTCACTGCAAGTTTTCATCTTATAGAATTATAGGAGAAGTGTGTGAGGCCATGTGGCCAACTCAGCTTGAGTAACCATTGAATGTATCCCTAGTTTAGGATGTCACAATGGGATATCATAGCAGTTCTTTTAATATTTTTTACTATTTAGAGACAATATAAGGGATATTTTTAATGCTAGAAACATGATTATAAACTATTATTGGGCGTAACTAAACCATGTTTTGGGTAAATATTGGGTTTCCTAAAGACATTTGTTATGGTTTCTCCTATTATAGTTGATATCTCTTCACCATTTTGTGGTTCACATGATATGTGATGGTTATTAATATTTTTATTATTATTAAATGTTTTTGTTTTACCTTGGGAAAAGGAGATGAGGTAAAGGAGAATTAATAATTCATCATTCTAGGCACCTAGAATTCACATACCATGCATATTCCATTAAATATAGGTGCATATGAAAACATTCATTTAATGTTTTACCTATGATTATTGAGTGATCCTATGATAGTTTTAATATATATATATATATATGTTGTTATATGGTTGTGATTGAGTGATTATGAGACTAAATTCCTAAGGATTATGGGCCCTTGTGGGGGGTGGAATTGGTAGTTTAGCATTTCAATCCATTACATATATCCATTTACATTTTGAAACCAAATTTAATGTTGGATAATTATAATTTTTATGGGTGTAAATCTTAGTGATAAGTTTTAGGGACAATGATTCACTAGTTAAGATAGTATATTTTAATAAAACATTCAAAAAAGTTTATATGAATGTACATCCTAAAAAGTGGAATATGAATTGAAAATATTTATTTTCCATTAAATGATGTCGCAATGTGCTATTGACCCTTCATCTACTCGTTCCCCTATAATTTAAATTTAAGGACATACCAATAAATGGCCATCAAAGTGGGTAGTTTTTATATTATACCTTGGGTAGCAAGACCTTGTTTCGTAATTTATTCTTCAATGAGTGTATCAAGCTGATTCCAAGACTATTCTGATGCATGTGCTTGGAATTTTAAGACCAATGATTCCGAGATGTACTCATTTCATGGATCAGTAGGAAGATATGACCATGATTAAGAAAAGTTGGGTCATGACTCACCAGTCATACCACTAGGAGTGCCACTTGAGGAACCACTGGGTATACATAACCTGGGCACTGATGTTAATCTTCATGAGATATTCCTTATGATGAAGTATATTCATGGTGCTTCATGACCTTAACCTATGAGGACTTACGTGAAATGTGAGTTTGAGAAACAACATATTCCTTCCTTCTCAAGGGATGGTGGTCCACATGCTGCTGAGTCCTGGATAAAAGTACACCCTATCAATCTTTGAGATTCATGAGAAACATCCAAAGTGGAGAGTCAATCTAAGTATATATATTCTATTTTATTCAGCCAAGCTCTGGTGGGATGTTATTACCCAGAATGGTTAGCATCAAGGTATGGTTTGGGATATTTTTCAGACAACTATCTATGATCAAATCATTCCAAGGATATTGGGAGATGACTAACCCATAAATCTCATGCATTTGGAGTAGGGTCATATATCAGTTATGGAGTATTCAATGTGTTTCAGTATGTTTCATTACATTCCACCACTTCTAGCATGAAATGATTTTTCTCATGATATATTTATTTAGGATTCCCTCCAGTATTCTACTCATAGTAAAATGAATGTTTTCACCTACCTAATTTTTCTAAGATTGTCAATAAAGATCTAATCACTGAGAAAACCCTGAGAGAAGGTGAAAATACTTGTCATAGTGGATTTGTGGTTAAGTTGAAAAAATGTCCTTTTGGTAGTATGAAGAATTCCTTCAAGGATTCACATTAGAGTAGTGGCGGTCAGAGTAACTACAATGGTAACTATGTTTTATGTCATCCATGTGGATGACATGGGTATCTGATTCCTTAGTGCGATACAGATCTTATGGAGTGTCATGATTTCCAAAATTTAAAGAATCTTTGGTGATTATGTTAGACAATTCCATCTTCTTGAAGTGGAAGATGATCTACACCAGCTCCACCTTTAGGTGAATAATCTTCTACACAATGTTAGGCAGGGAGTTGTTGTAGCACTATAAATACATTCCAAGGTGGAAGATGTGTTCATGGTAGACATACTCAATATAATTATCATGATTAGATTAGTCATACTCAGGTTATTAATTCTATTGAATATGGGTATAGATCATGTTATTTTCTTACATTACAGCCGACACCCCAAGATCATAGTGTGAGACCATCTATGGTATGAGGTACTATTCTAGTAGCCTCTAATATAGTATCAATTTTTTTATATAGGTTATCAACACTCTAACATCTCTTTATTTATCGTAGAATTTATTATTATGTAAATAAAGTGTTAATATTGTATAATGTTCAAGGATACACCATTGGATTATTTTCAGAGGACATACACCAATGAAGGGACTATCCCCTTGAATTAGGGAGTTACCCTTTCTTGTAGGACCACTTTTTTCACAAGATGAATGGAATTTATTTCCTTATCAAGATGGAATAGTTAGTCTTCTATCATGCATTTTTAGACCTTTATCATTGGAGGGTATTGTTTACATCACTGGAGGGTAGTAGTTATATACACAATGGTGAGTGGAATGTGTTGGAAGATATAGTTGGACTAAATCATCATGGACTAGTTAGAGTGACCATGCATATTTAGTATCTCTTCATGGAGGCACATGGTATACATTATGAAAAATTACATTTAGATGAAGATGATTTCATATATGTATTTCCTGCAAATTTTTATAACATAACTCTAGAGAGAGAGGTAGTGTTTGTGATCAATCTTATACCAAGAGCATCTCAAGTTTCCATTACTCTATATAAGTTAGAACCTACAGATCTCTAGTAGATCAAGCAATATTTATAGGATTTAGAGGCCAAAGGATTTATATGGATTATCACTTCCACTTCATGTTCACCCATGCATTTCACCATGAACACAAATGAGACCCTTCACCTATGCATGAATTATTGATGTTAGAACTAGCATACAGTCAAGAAATGTTGTCTACTACCTTGAATAGATTATATATTTAACTATATCCAAGGGGCTGGGGTATTCCCAATTATCAACATGAGATTATATTATCATCAGGTCTGAGTTATAACTTCAATCATACATTGTTTAGATTTTCGTCGAAGGTATGGTTAGTATGAGTATCTCGTTATGTCATTCAATATTATGAATGATCCTTATATTTTCATGGTGTTGGTTAATATAGTGCCCCACCCCTTTCTTCATTATTTCATCATAGTATACATGCATGACATCATGTTCTATTCTCACACTTGTAGAAACCATGCCGATAACCTTGAGATAAATTTGAATACATTGATAGAGCACCAAATATATACAATGCTTGCTAAGATCCACTTCTGGATTGATAATTTTCACTTCTTAGGCCATACTATATTGGATCATGAGTATATGTTTTCCCATAGAATTTAACTGTCATGGTTTCCTAGGAGAGTACCAAGAACATGTTTAACACACATAGTTTCTTAAGGCCGGTCAGATATTACAAGAATTTCATATTGGGCACCTCACGCCTTTTTACGCCACATATTGTTCTTATAAATAATGTTGTTATTTTTATACTAATATAAGAGTGTGTGAAATCCATTAAAAAGCTTAAATGGAGGTTTGTATCAGCTCCTATTTTGATTATTTGAGAGCCAGGTAGAGTCTCTATAGTGGGTTGTGATGCATCAGAATTTTTTTGGGGTATATTTCTACTATAGGAGGAAGAATTCCTTGCATAAGAATATTGGACATTGAGACCTCATGAGATAAACAACCAACTAAATGAAATTGATCTAGCATTAATTTTCTTTTCCTTACATTGCTGGAGAGACTATTGGGTGATCACTTTGTGGTGTATAGGGACCACAAGAGACTCAAATATATCATTACATAGCATTGATTTAATATATGACAGTTAATATGCATAAAATATCTTCATTACTTCAATTATGATATTTCAATTACACTTGGAAAGGATAATGTGGTAGCGGATGTGCTTAGTATAAAACTCATGCATAAGACATTAGCAAATCCAGTGATGAATGGAAACTGTGGCCCAATTTTCTAAGAAACATCTAGAGATTCATTATAGTCATATGTTGTGTTATCTATTATCCTTGAATATTACCTATTTCCTCGCTATGAAGGAAATGAGTAGAAAATTTTCATACTCATAAGGTTTAGATCTCCATTAACATATTTCAGGAGGGTATCGGCCTCTTGATTGGTATGCTGAAAGAGGAAAAACACCATGTATACATGGATGTGTGTATATTCCTATATATATGAGATATTAACTGATGTGAGATTCACATTCTTCTTAGTGGAAATTTCATCTAGGAACTACCATGATTATGCGGTGCTAGTTGTTGTTTCGTGGGATGAAATTTCAGATAGAAGGTATTATCATTAGGTGTTCCATGTATCAGTATGATAATGTGAAGGACTAATGAATTGTAAGCTTGAGAAAATAGTTTCTAGTCTTATAGTGGAAATGTTATGTTTTTTCAATGGACTTTGTAGTTTTCCTACCATGTTCATCCCATGGTAGTAACATAGATTATGGTTTCATTGATAAAATCATGAATATATCCCACTTACTTCTTATCTGGGATACATTCTCAGTTGATCAGCTGGGAATATTTATTTCTCTAGGATCATCCAAATATATAGGGTCCCACATACTATTATATCAGATAGGTATGTTCTCTTCAGGTCATGGTTCTAGAAAGGGTTTTTAGAAAGTTATGGCTATAGTGGTGCTTCGAATCATAGCTTCTCATGCTTCGACAGATTCTAAATAGGAACATATTATACAGGTATTGTATAAAAAACATCAAGCATATGTCCTCAATTTTGTTAGTTATTGGGTGAATAATAAATAAATCATTGTGTTTGCCTATAATAACAACATTTAGTAGATGATTCATATGGATATATTTGATGGATTTTATAGTAGGTCATTTTGTTCACCCATGTGATGGTTAGAAGTATGAGAGGTAGCATTAAACGGTACTCATCTTATACAAGAGACTTTGGAGCTAGTTCAGTTGATCTAGAAGTGTATGTGTATAGATTACTCTAGAAATAAATCATATTTCAATCGCCATAAAAACCAATGGAGTTTCAATTCGGGGATCATGTTTTCCTTTGGGTATCACCCTAGCTTGGGGATAGCCATATATAGAGGAAATGGAAGTTGTCGCCTTATTGTGTATGGTCATTAGAGATTTTGGAGAGAGTCAGTCTGGTAGCATATCGGTTTTTTTACTACATAGGTACCATTCCTTGCACAATTTCTTCTATTTTTATAGCTTCTTCATTATTATGATGACCCATCTCATTATTTTATTCACAACGATGTTGAGTTAGATGTTTATGCTTCATTTAAAGAGTATCATATATGAATAATTCACTAAAAACAATGGATCTCTGAGGATGGTATATCCATTTACTGTGTTCTATGGTAGAATGATCATGTACACTATGATACATGGGAGAGGGCGGCTGGCGTGCTTTCCTAGGGGCCATATTTTTTTCTCAGACAATGTTTTTCTTCACTTGGAATGCAATCTTGGGGATGAGTTCCTTTAATGGGTGATACTATAAGAACCTAGTTTTTCACTAATGTATGTATCCTTTTAAATTTTTTATTTTGGAATTAATATGGATTTATAATGAGGTTATATGGGATACATGGGTTCAAGGGCTTTATCAAATCTCGTAACCCTGGAAAGTGGAAAAAATAGAAAAGATGCACAATTAGTGGAAACCAGGAGATCTAGGACACAAAATTACTACTAACAGTGTGAGGATGGATTGTGGGGTGAAGGTGGGACCACAGTTTTCCCAAACCATGTTGAAGGGGAATAACTCCCATGAGAAATTTCTACACATTTTAGTAGAGGAAATTCATTGGGTTTGAATATAGCTTCCCTAACTGTGTATCATAGCCATGTGGGTTCCCTTATTAAGTAGTGGGTGGTGCATGGTTGGCACACAGTTTGAGCAACCGTGTGTCCAAACCCTATGACCCCATTTTTTTGTTAAAATGTCTATTTATACCTCAATGAAATGTTTAAACTCACCTCCTTCCCCACATTTCTTCTCCTACGAACAACAAAGGATCCTCTCCCATTTTTGAGCCCTCTTTAAGACTATGATAGGATCATCCATATTTAATATTTCCTGATACAAATTAAAGCATATTTATTCTTGTTTGATTAATATTTGTAATATATCGATTCTTTTTTAGTAGTTCTTTATTTCTCTCCTCATTAAAAAAAGTTATTGATTTACAAACCCATATGCCTTGTTTTCATTACACTGGTCTATTTATCAGATATCATCCGATCTAGAAAATACTAAATGTTGATACTGGATTAGGTGAGCCATATGAGCCTCCTTTTGGTGGTATATAATCCATCCTGTAGTTTTCATATTTTTTTCTAAATTTTAGTTGTTTTGAGCATGCTAATTTCATTGATTGTGACATGTTAAGTTCATATGCTTCACTTAGAGTCATTATAACATTATTCTAAGACCCTTTTTATGTATTTTATCCATCATTAAAGGTTACATAATTACCTTTGACCACCCCATGTAGGGTATTTTTCATAATTATTCTTTTAGTATCCTTTTATGGTTATTTACGCCGCCGTTCGGGTGTGCCTTAACTAGACCATCATGAAGGTAAGTGTTTAATTAACTAAATGATTTCTTAATTTATAGCACACATATGTTTATAACTTGACCCTCCTAATGTAGGTTCTTGAATGTGATAAGTCAATAATACATGTAAATGGTAAGTGTATTATATATATATATATAAATATATTACTTGTTCTAATTAAATATAATAAAATGAATTGGTTTCAGGTTCATAGAAACCCATTCCATGATTAATAGAAGGAAAAAGAGTGAATATAATGAATTAAATATGAAATATTTTAATTAATAGATGGTTTTATGTCCTTTATCCTTATTAGAGTAATGAAAGGTAGGGAATCAACCTTTGGATTATTAAATGACCTACTTATTACATACCCTTAATTAATTAATGAATTAACTATATGGAGCCAATTCACACTAACCTTGGCATCATTATAGGAGTTGTAAGCCATGATCCATCCTTGGATTCCTGAGGGAATGCCTTAACCACTCATGGATTCCATCCTAGTTTGAAGATTCTGGTTTCCAAGGTTGATACCCACCCTGGATCCTAATATCCATTTACTAGGGTATGCATTCTATGACACTATAAGATCCATCCATTTTTATTATTGGATGACTTTAACACACTCCTTTTACCTAGCATGATGTCTATAGACATGTGGTAGCTTGGATACACCCTTGGTCCTATTCATTGATTATCTAGTTTTACCTTGGATGAATTCCTTAGACTTAGTTAGAATTTTATTATTATGAAATTACATGGGAATTACACTATGTATTACACTCTTATTCCTTATAGTCAGGCTATAGGTTATTACTGATTTGATCGAACAATGAGGTTAAGGGTGTCTTGGTAATGACATTTGATCCTCTACATTATTAATATCATTACAATATTCCTTGTAACATCATGGATCCCTCATTATTATTATTATCATGTTAGGTTTTTAGTTCTAATTTTACCTCATGTTACTTACTATTTAAATTGTAAAATAATTAATATATGAAAATGATACATGTGTAGACACCATTTGTGGTTGAAGTAGGTAATTGGGTATATACATTAGTAAATTTAATTACATTTATATATGCATGCTTAAACATATTTTAAATTTAAATTAAATGAACTTGATATTATAGAAGTTGTTGGTGGCCTACTCATATTTATCAATCACCTTATCCTAGCTTCCATTGTAAACTGAACATACTACATGTATGTAAGAGTTTATAATGGGAAGAATCCCGCCCTGGACACATGGTATTACTTTCTTTCTTAGGATGGAGCATTGTAGCAAATG
Organism: Viscum album; assembly: GCA_963277665.1. Lineage (NCBI taxonomy): Eukaryota > Viridiplantae > Streptophyta > Magnoliopsida > Santalales > Viscaceae > Viscum > Viscum album. The sequence goes on from OY728130.1 coordinate 613,179,516, forward strand.
AATGAGTTAGATATCTGGATACTTGGATATTTTTTGAATTATTTTTTATCCTTTTGTATAACATGTTATGCCTCCTTCATTGTAACAATTTTTTTACATTTTTATAGAGACATGATAGATGACTTCACCATTTTTTGTGATTTGGATTCTAGTTATTGTTGATTATTTATCTATTGCATGACCTTTTAATCACTTCTATATTGATTCTTATATTTACATATTGTAATATCTATATGATGTCTTACACTCTGGTAATGAAGGCCTCCCCACAGACACACCTGAGGCCCTCACTGCTAGATGGTATCCTATAGAGTTCAGGGAGATACACTTGAGTTCATGTGGCCAAATAGAAATAGAGAACCTTGAGTGCAACCCATGTTCGTGATTCCATAGTAGGTAATTAGAAATAATTTCACTTTTAAATTTGATATAAATACATTTTAAACATTTGATCATTTTATCCATAAAAAATCCCATCGTCTAATTGCTTATACGATATTAATTTTAAATTATTTTATTCCACTTTTGTGTTTGGAATTTGGAAAAATTAATTTCATATTTTAAATCAACATAATATATTATTTTTAGTATGGTTAACTTGGATTTGGACCGAAAGAAATTCTAATGTAATTAAAATTAATTATATAAATTAAGATAAAACCAATATTATATAGTGGATAAACCTAAAAGAGAAGGTGTAAAAATTAATGGACACATATAAAATAGATATTGTATGTCCATATTTAAACCTTATCCCCTCTAGGTTAGAATGTTTTTTGTTATGTAAGCCATTTTATAGGTAGAAATTTGGTGAGCACATAATTCATTTAGAAAATTCTATGTGTGTTCTCACCATCCTCTTATAAAAGGGATCTCACCCCCACTAACCTGATCACTCCACTCAATCCCTTTTCCTCAGACAAAACCAATAAAAATATACTAAAAACATACCTCCCATCATCCAATAATACCCTCTTTTAGAATAATTCCAACAATGTAATCCATTTGGGGAAATCAGAAATGAGTTACCAAAAGAAGAGGTAACATACTCCAATAATCACTCATATATTGTTTCATTATCCACCTATCCATCGTCCTTATTCCATGATTATATAATATCTATATAATCCTAAATATAATGTTATGTTGCTATGTTTTTGGTATGACTAATATTCATGAATAGTTATATCAAATTGGAAACACAATCATTGTTTGTGTGTACAATGGACTACTTCCTTGCGAACCGATTTAATTAGTTCCCCCAATACCTCATTTCATGGTTGGGAATAATGATGGAGTTCTAGTTTTTATATGATGTATATTAGATTTATGATTTTTTTTATTTTGGAATTATTTTATAAAACATACAATCATTTTCTCCTTTATGTGGGAAAATTATAACATTATCTATGGATGTGTAGACTACTGCCTGCTCCAAGAGATGTGATTCGTTTACACATTACATGGAATGTATTAAAGATGGGATTAATATACATATCTGATATATATGACAAAATAATTCTACTTGAATTATAATATATATATATATATATCATTGACTTCTTTTCATTCTCTTAATATGCCATGAAAATGGAAGCAACAAAGATGTGTCCTAAAATTTTGGAAAACAAGGTCAATATAAGTCCATTAATTTGGAAAAAGATAAAAAAAATAAAGAAGAATATTGATAAAAAGTTTCAAAGGAAGTGTGAACATGAATCATGAATTCCTCCATGGGCCATCGATCTATATGGAATCCCACCGCTCTATGAAGAACCCACGAACAAAAATGGTTTTCCAAAAAGGGTGGGGCTGGAGGCACCAAAAGACAAAAAAATTTGTTTATAGGAAGAGGTGGTGGTTTTCACACATGGAAAAAGCCAATCCCTAAGAACTAAAAAATTTGTGGGGTGAGGAGGTACCATCATCTCCTACAAAAAAAATGAAGTTGTTTGTGGGTCTAGGTGGGGACTCCCACATCTATAATAGACCACATACTGACTAAGTCATTCATGTGTTCCCAAAAAATATGCTATGATGGCCACCACAGATGACCAATGATGTTGGTATATGGTCCTTCTAATCCTATATAAACAAGACCTCGATGTAGAGGCAAATTATATAGATGTGGGAGATGAGGAAAGAACAGAGATATGGATGAGCCAAAAAAAGTCAAAGCACTGTAAATCTTAGGTCCCATTAGATAATTCCCAACATGTATAATTCTCCGCGTAAGTAAAGAGGAAATTATAGGAAATATGGTGTTATGAAAACCAAAAAACACTATGGAGACGCGATCCCTCATGGAATAAAATAGATGGACCCTTTACGGATGATCATCGTATGTAGAAAAACTCTATGCAGGCGAAACCTTTCCCCACATAGTAAAACACTACAAGAATAAAACTTTACCCCACATAACAATACGGTACTTGTCCAGAACCTAGTCTTTCATATCAACATGATATATAGTCTAACATGTGGTCTACATTGAGAAATGCTACACATATAGTCCCCTCACCATCATAACAACATGATATTTAGAGGGAATCCCAACAAGTATGAGATTCAGCTATGCAGAATGGGAAATCCTAGAGTGTCCCAACCTCCATCTCTCTTTTCTCCCTTATTTAATGAGGATGGGATCCACATTAGTACCTATAAAAACCATTAAAATAACATCATTCTAAGGACCCTTCTAAATCCACCATCCATATTTGATATAACCATTGGGCACACCAGCGTGTACTTTTGATTTTATATAAGCATGGTAAACAGAGTCTTGTTTGTAATCCCCTCAATAGGGAGGAAACTTTGAATTTTTCTAATTTTACATTCCCATGGTAATTTGGGTTAAAATATTGGGGTTCTCATGTGAACCTCCCCATTCTAGGGATTAATGGGAATCTAGGACCATTCCCTTGGATGAGGTTTGGTATTGAACATTATTCCCTTTCCCCTATAACCGATTGTAGGGAACTCCTCCTTAGGTACACCCATAGCCTTTATTACATGAGGTTACACTCTTTATCTTCTTTTCCTCCATCTAGGATGTATATAGATGGATTAAATTAGGTGAATATCCTAGTTTACAAAATAAAGTAGGATAAAAGAACACTCAAAGTGCCCTCCATTTACCTTGGGGATTTTTATCCATCTATAAACAAATAGAGAGGGTTGTGTGATCATCAAATTTGTTGTTTACACTTTTTTCTAACAACAAGTAGGAATCATGTGGGATTAAAGATTAGTGTAGATCATGACATCTGACAGATCCCAAAATTTAAATGGCCCATCTCCACATATGTAATCCCCAACTATATATAAAATGGGCACCCCCATGCCTAATCCACACATCAAATTCAATCATGACCAATCCTCATGAAATGGGAAGCTCCCACACATAATCCCCAACCATTCCTCCATTAAAGGGAATCATATAAAGTGAAAGTCCACATATTACCAATCTAAGAGTGTTTTGATTCCAAAATAACTATGATAAATTGTAAGCCTCACTGGCGTTCCAAGCCTAAAAAAATATACCCTGATGTTTTCTTGAAAACATTCCTAGTAGGGTCAAATTCACCCGAGAGACAATATCTCTTCCAGGTACCTTGGGCTGCCTCAACATAATTCTTATAACCTCCCTTACTAGGACACCTTTATCCTACATTTCCTTGATGTATGTTGGTAAACATCCTGGTTGGGTCTCTGTCAAAAGGCATTAAAAGACGATGTCTTCATTTAAGTAGCACCAGACTATGTGAGTTCTGATTCCTCTCATGATGGTCCATAAGAAACCCATCATACGGGTTCTATGAAAATAGACAAACAATTCCCACCCTTCCAAGATAATGATAAACTTTAGAATGCCTCATCACATGTCTTAAACCATGCGTCATCCCATTAAACGACCGACTATTCCCTAATCTATCAATAAAATGGTAGCATTGATGGAGATCCACAGGTATATATAGATCCCTCCATTAATGGAGAACATCATATACATATAAGATATTCCAAACCCATGTGTAACCTCGATGGATCATTAACATATGGTATTTCATAACATACACACATGGGAATGAACCAAGGATTCTTGAACATGACTTAAATCTATAAGAGATTCACAAAATTGGAAATAGTTCCCTCCCAAAGGATGTGATGAGCTCGAATACCCATCCTCTTAACCAATGTGAGTTCATAAGTTTCATTGTACGAGATCCCCAATGAGTTCCTACCTTTTAGAATTAGGTCAAAGAATCATGGATATGAGAATCGTTCGGTGTTTCTGGCTCTACAAACGAACTCGTCAGAGACCATTCAATGAATTTTTAACATGCCTTAGTGATTTGACCCCATTTAACTCCCTAAATTCTACCCAATGAAAATGACTTAAATTTGGCCCCTCCTATGAAGGAAATAAAGAATATACTGGCTAGCCTCTATCGGGCCATATAGGCATACATATATCCCATTGTAGGGTGTAAACTACCTTAATTAGAATCAAAATGTTGAACCCAACAAGAATCATTCACCATTGTGGTTTTCTTACGCCGCATTAGGCAGCTATCACATCCAATGTGAAAGAGGGCCATATATGACCATCAATTACACATGTGATAATGAGATATTACTTCAATGAGTTTTTATTGTTCGAATCACTAAAAAATATTATAGGTATTATATAGTGCTTCGTTCAATCCAATGGTATCTTGACTGTTTTCACAGACACATATGTCAGCGACTGCATAGGTGACTAGGTCCTCAACGAATTAGAGGTCTCAACTGGCCACCCAACTTCTCCAACACTGGGATTCAAATTTCATGATCATCTATTACCACCATAATGGTACTCTTACCACCTTGGAAGTATCATGGTACATTTTATAGTACATAAATCCCCTATATTCATTAAATCAGTTTTGGTCGGAGGCCTAGAGAGAGGTGGCTTTACCTGCCGTATCCAATCATTTTTGGTGCATGTCCCCAGAACACAACGATGAGTGTCTCCATTACCTTATGTAGGCCGATGAAGTAGTCACCAATGATTTAATACCTATAACGCCAGGTTCCCACCCAATTTATTGTGCCAAAAGTCATTAACACTAGAACCTTATAGCTTGATATCATCATTATGAAGAGTATATCACCCAAAGGGATCCTGTTAAAGTCTAACAGACTCGGGTACCTCAAGTGGTCTGGTGAGGGTGATGATCTGGGAATCAGGAATAGGTTATTTCCCTTGTTCTTACTGATCAAACCTATAGTATAAATATGTTGGTATATTTCTAGTGGATTCATATCCCTCCTCTTATAAATCCCTCAGTGAAAACATGGTGGAGAATTTTGATCAAGCACATATTCTAGCTAATCCTTTTAAGACTTTTCAAGAAAGTAGGGAGGATAATTACATGTAGTTGAAAATTAATTCCATCACATATGAAGATCTTAAAAAAAGATGGTATAAACAAGCTATGAGTAGGTGAAAATTCATGACACTACATATCAAGCATGTCATCAAAATAGGACTATAAATTAGTATATGAAAATCCCTTCTTGTGAAAATGAAGCCCACCAGTCAAATATGGTGGAAACCAAATATATGAAGATTCAAATTCCTATGGATTCTTACAAATTATATCAGAAAAATAAATCATCCAATGATGAACATGAAAATTATTGATCATAAATATGAATCCCATCATTCAACTACAATGGAAATAAGAGAAAATAGTTGGCGTATCCCAGCAACAAATCAGGGGAGGACCCATATCTCTTCCACCGCATAGGAGAACTATTGCTAATCACAAACATGAAATGGAGAATTAGTGTAAGATCATATTCATACTATAACATCTTAATGGATATATATATTCACATTCTAGAAAAAGATTTATATAAAAACATCATGGAAATGATGGAGGACCAGACCTCAATTATGGACCATATCCTCTAGAATTTTCATGATTAATCATGTACATGGAAATATTAAGGATTCAGGCCCAGAAACCTCTCTCTAGAAGTGACGTGACTCATATCTGAAATACATTGGTTACTCTGAAGAATATTTACATCCCAACATTAGTCCATAAGGGTCGTCAGCAATATTTCATGATAAATATCCCAATCAGACACAAATTCCCTTTCCAAGGGGGGTACAATGTTCCACCACGGTGGCCACTCTAGGGGAGGAATATATCCATGCCAAAATGAAATATGATCATTGTAATATCCTAGAAGTACAATGAGATCCACTCAAATAGGTTCTCGTATGTGGAAGAGTTCACCCATAGCAAGTGTCCCCAAGTGCCCGTAAGAGTGAAACCAAAAATAAATCACCGCAATGAAACTAGAAAATGAAGAAAACATTCATGAACGTACTCTGCTTGAAGATGTAGTTGTTTATGCCATCATACATATATCAATGTTGGCTCAATATCCTTCCAATACATTACCAAATTATGGATGTTCCAGTAGAATTTGTGAAGGACCATGCCACATTATTTTTACTAGTATCTTTGAAGGTCCTCCCTAAATCACATACCATGAAGGCTTAATTATTGGACAAGAAATGATTGATCATGAAAGATTATTTCATAATGTGAATCATGTTTTCCCTCACTCTTTCATGAATTTTTAAAAACCAGAAGGTCCCCCCTTTCATTCATTCGCCCTGATAGTCATCCCCAGGGTGTAAAATGTAGATATTATACTTGCATCCAAACATCAATATATAATTTTATTACACACTATGATAGCATCAATAGCTAAGGTCCTCCCCGAAGTGACATATTATGTCAGAAATAAGGTTCTCCTCTTGTTTTTTTTCCACCATGATGGTTCTCCCTAAGGTATATTCTACATAAAATATCCCCTAATTTTAACAACAAGTTACGATGGTAGTACTCTCCATGATAGAATCAACTATGAAGGTCCTCCTCATAGTGATATCCCAGGTCTTCTATAAGGTCTTTCTCTTTCAAATTGAAATACAATAGTACCTCATAGGTTGAGGTGCATGATAGATGGGTTAAGACACATTAGAGAACCTATCAATAATAAGATACATCGTTTCTCAACCTGTATATGGCCTAGGGAAATACTCTTCCTCTCGTACACCCTATATTGTTCTCATACCAGTGGGACCCCCATCAACCCCACTAGTTCCAATGAAATTATTATGAAGTTTACATGTTTGTTCAATGACTAAGAGTAGTCTCTCATGGAAGAAAAAAAGGATTTCTTTCTTCATAGAAGAAAATTTCTCAGGGATTATATACCTATTATGTTTTGGCCATCATCTATGTCCCAGTTTATTTTACCAAGGTCATTTTTAGAATTGTGTGTATATAACATTCACCACAACATATGGAAAACACTCCTCCTATTAAATGAAAAATTATTTCCCAATGATGGTTAGGGAGACAATTTCAATATAGTGGGAGGTATTTATCATCAAATCAACATGAATCCCTTTTATCTGTACAATAACCATAATCATAGAAATGAAATAATGATATAAAACTATCCTTTCTCAATATACTACACAAGTTGCATCATCTAATTATGTTTTGTGCCTATGTACATGGGTGGTAGAACATGGATACTTAAATTTTATTCCCACCCCACCCAGAAGAACCTATTAGAAATGGCATCCAGTTATTTCATTATCCCATGGACGTTTTCATGAAAATACCTCACTAAACAAAGGAGGAACATCCCCTTAGAGTTGAACTTAAATAAGTCTCAAAAGTGTTTGGTCTAATGAGGTAAATCAATTGAAAAGATACTTATATAGGAAATTGAGAATATTAAATATTCTTCAAACATTATGGAGGCCAATAATCAATCACTATTAATGTCCACAAAAGAAAACAATTCATGTGAAGACCGTACATCATATATGCATCACACTCGAACAAGAATTTATGAAATCAAGCAGCTACGATAGCAGCAGTCATTAATGCAATATGGGATGAGATCAAGACCATTGGGATTGGAAAATTGTTAACACAAAATGCTCTATAAGACCAAAAAATCCAATTCTAGGAAAAATAACAAGAGAATGGGAGAAACCACAGCCCCCAGTGTTGGGGCCATTATTTACCTCAGCTATCCACCCAGTAGACATTAGTATTTTCCCACTCAAGGAGGATGAAAAGTAGATAGGTATCCAAGTTATCCATGTCTTGTGATATATTCCACTCATAGGGGATTCATACAACTAGAATGCATAAAGGTTCCATCAAATTCACCTTTCATCAAGAAGACCAATATGGTCTCAAAAAGGAAGGGAGAGGCCCCAAAAATGGAATAATAAATCATCCTATTATCTTGAAACTAATAAAATGTCAAAAATATGTTATGAATTGGTTAACATCATAGACATCAATCCCATTGATTCCTCAAAAAATTATGCAAATATGAAATAGTAGAGAGATGTTGCTTTTGTCTTGTTTCTGATCCACACTGATAATGAAGTTGTGCGTACCTGAATCTAGAGGTTTAATCACATTTTGAGAATTAACATGATCAATCCTCCACCACCACCTCCTCAAATACCATATAAATGGAATAATAAAAGCAATGTAACACATGAAAAACCACCCCCTCTTAGTGAAAATTAGTCCCTTATGCCTGAAGAAATATTTGATCAGTAGGAGGAAGAAATGAAAGAGCTAAGAAAATCAGTGTTAGTCTACTTCGTGTTAGTCATCCCATAGAATATTCTCCTTAGGAAGAACATCAATGCACGTTTCTATAAAGTGTATCTTAACCATAAGGGTTCATCCTGGAGAATGAAGAATTTCCAAAACATCCAAACAACATGGAACCAGAAAGAGAAACCTATCGAGACCCAGTCATGAACATATATCAGGATGTCCCTTTATTAAAGAGGAAACCAGAATGAGTGAATGAAAGAACTCCAATGACACCCTTGACTAAATGTCCACCGTAGGTACTGGTAGAATCGTCAAGACAAATCATTCACCCCACTATGCTTGTCCAATCCTTAGTTTAACTATACATGCATGAAGGACTTATCAATACCATCTAGTTATCATCATCCTAATTGGATTCCATGTAAGAGAAGCTTTCACCCATATAGTGGGAACTAAAACCTTACCCTGACTGGGTGAGGGACACTCCACCATCGCCAAATTTTAGAAGTATTGTGATCCTGATAATTGATAGCTCAGGGGACATAGAACAACATCTAATTCAGTATGTGTCTTAATCTTCCCCCGTGATGGGAACCCTAGAACAATAAGAAGTTGTGATAATTAGATGGTTCATGTGAACTCTGTAGGGGTCAGCTTTTGTATGGAACACAAGTTTACTTTCTCGGTCCATAATGGATGAGAAGATCACCATCCATAGTTCCATTTTATTGTTCATCTCAATGTTATCGAAGAAAACAGTAATCAACATCTAAAATTGAAAACTTCATAAGAAAGAGAGAATCACAAACTTCATTGGCAGATGGAACGGTGTGACCTATTCATTAAACTGAAAACTCCCCCCAAGACAAGATTATTTCTATCGGAATCAATAATCTATATGATGAGTTCTGAATTATTCTTATCCCATTGAAGTATACATGTGGGTTATGGAACGTCTATTTCATTTTCAAATGAATTGATGGCTCCATATAGTGGACATATATTAAGTCCTTAGTAACTCCATTGGTCCCTAAAAAAGTGTTAGAAAAAGAAATGAATCCTCCATCACACTCATGCCACCACATGCACCTTCTCTAGATCCTAGACCTTCACTGAATCATAAAGACACCCCTAGGAATCCATAGAACCCCCATCTTGACAAGTCAATTGATGCAGACCAAAAAATAACCAATTAGAGTAAAATAGGAATAAAGATTAATCATTACGAGTTGATCTAGTATGTGTCTATTTCATAGCCACTATAGACCATGACATACTATGACTACTAGAACCCAAAAGGTCCAATGAGGTGGGTCTTGATGACCTGCTGAATTATTTACCCTTTCTCCAGATATTGGGGAACACTATTTAGGTGTGTTTTATCTTGAATGGCCACCTAAAGAGAGGGATTGATTCTAGGAAAGTTAAACTGGACCATTGCCAACTCCAACATCCTATGTTTCCACCAATTCCCATGAGGAAGGAGGTGAGTGTCAGGATGTTGTTAGAAAAATGGAGTAGACATTTGATAGTTGAATGACTCAAAAATAAGTAAACTGAACTAACAAAAAACTATAAGCATAGTTGAAACAACCAACCCGGCCACAATTGCTTCAACTGCAACACAAAAAATGTTATCAGATCTACAAAATTCCCAAGTAATGTACTTTAAAAATATGCATGAACTAAAAAAAAGTGTTAAGAATAAGATAATGAACCTATATATACCAATGAAAAATTTATCCTTGACACTCCAAGATTTTATAAATTTATATTAGAAACAATGAGAATTGTGCCTCCAAATGGAACCACCAAATTAAATTACAAGGGATGAGTCAAACATTATAAGAATAATTTATTTTCATACCCTTTAATGCAATTTACATAATGGATCCATTAGATAATGTTGATTGTGGCTATGATTCTATGTTCCATGCACCTGATCAAGGAATCAGAAGAAGATTCAATAGGAGCCAAGGATGTTGGGGAAGATATAGTTAGAGTATGATCAGTACCTCTAGTCGTGCCCCTACTCTCATATTCAATGTTACAAAAAATCATGGAATAACACTTCAGATGGACTAGTATGTATAGTTAAACCCCCTACACCTGTATGAATCCATTCTGACCTGGAAAATCAAGAGTACTAGTTGGGAGATGAGAATATATCATATTTCCCTCACCGAGTAGGAAGGCCTTCTAGAAAAAACCCACCATGAACAAATGCACCTATAGCTCTTGTAGTAAGGGATAATCCATCATCATCAAATTCCTAATCCCCTAAAGCACCTACAAGAGAGCACTAACACATATGGAATCACTTTAATTTAGAGAAAAGATATGAAATATTGACACATTTATCCTTGGTACCATCCAAACTATAAATTTTATATGCCATAATTTTGTCAAATGACCTCATGGAGGCACTTGTAGAATCTTTTCTAATACTCTAGGGGTTTGAAGATAATGTTTCCACTACGCATGTCTCTCAAACAAAGGTGAATTCAAAAAAAATCTCATGGTCATATCCTTCACTAATGAGATGATTATTGCTTTATACGAGGGAACATCAGACTCCACTATGTTTCTCGAAGGATAAATGGTGTTGATGTTGAGAAATTTTTCATTGGAAATGGATTTGGAGTTAACCTATGTCCATTACGAACACTTAACATGATGGAATGTGATGATAATATCTTAACACTTTCTTACTTGAAATTACAAGGCTATGAAAAAGGTAGTAGAATCTGTTGGTCCAAATCAATCCCAAGACTCAATTTGGAGACCCTATAGCTGAATCAAAATTCCTAGTGGTTAAGCATAACACAACAAACAACATCTTGTTAGGAAGACCCTGACATTAAAAAAAATTAAAAAATATAATTCTCATACTATCAATGTATCAAATACTTCCCCAATTAACAAATCATGACATTTCTTGCTGGTAATGTCATTTTCAAATTCTAAGAGTTGCATTATATTATGTAGGATTATTTCAACCTAAAGGGAAACAATCACTAGCAGATGTGGTTAAATGGGTCCCTACTCTGAACTGTCTGGAAATGATCCCATCCCACCCTTTAGACAACTCAATAATGAATATTTTCTACCAATCAATGTTGTTAAGAATGTGATCGCAATGGCATTCATGAACTCATAAATCTTAATTATTTCACTTATGACCACTAAATCTAGAAGGGTTTCATGATCTGATGATTCCCCAATAAATAGTGAAATCTCATATAAAAATCCCTCCAATCCACCCCTATAGCTCCCAGAAACTTCTTCCCTGGCCATGGAAGGAGAGGATGCATTTTTAGCCATAGTGGGTGAAGGAACTCCCTCATCCCTCACCCTATCCTTTCTTGATTTTCATGGAGACCCCTTATTAGTATCCATATCTGAGGAAGTTACTTCAAACTTCAAATTGTAAGATATAGACTCTCCTATCAACTCTAGAGAATCATCCTAAGACATGTCACCCAATCAAAGGAATAAGAAGAATATGAGGAGTATAAATAAGAAGAGGAAGAGAAAGAAGATCTAAAAGGCACCCCTCTATCATTTTTAAATGGAATTTCTACCACCACTGATGAACTCAAAGAAATAAATATGTGTACAAAAAAGATCTATGGCCCACCATGATTATAGGGACCATGTATTTAGAAGAAAAATATGTATATACATTATTTATAAGGTTGTATTTTTATTTTTTCTCCTGTATCTACACAAAAATTCCAAGTCTCAATCCCAAGGTGGACACCCACCTCTTAGGCCATAAAGAAGACCACCGGGGATACAAAAAGGTAGACAAAAAAGACATAATCAACACCTGATACTAAAATAGAGGTAGAATTCGATAATATCATCATATAAAGCATCATTTGGAATTTCCAATATCCCATCGGTTTATATAATATCGACCTCGTCAAGTAGAAGTACATGAAAATTAGATTCTTCATTGATTTCAGGTATTTCGACTCACACATCTTGAAATTCTATTTTCTTGTCTCAGTCATAGAATTTTTTATTGATGTAGTATAGGGATACCAATATCTCTCTTTCATGAGTGGATATTCAGTATAAAATCAAATATAAATGACCCAAGAGGATAAATAAGATACTTCCATTAAGGACCCCAAAGAGAATTTTTCTATCAGGTCATGCCCTTTGGATTGAAGAATGCCATCTCCACATATCAACATTCCATGATCCCCATCTTCAAACACTTATTGAGACAATTCATAGAATGATATGTTGATGAAAAGGTGCTTAAATATCGACAATTCAAAGACCACCTATCAAATCTGAAATATTTCTTCAACAAACTACGACAATACAGTCTGATAATGAATCCCTTGATGTGTGTTTTTATCTTTACCTTAGGGAAGTTTATTGGATTCTTTATACACCATTACAACATCAAATTTGACCCTTACAAGGAAAATTATATATGTTGAATTTCACCTCCTCTCAACCTCATAGAGTTGGGAGGGATTCAAGGAAATCTCTCTAACGTTTGTCACATTTTATTAAATCATGCTTGAAAATGCTTTCCCTTTACAATTTTTTTGAAAATGTTTGTCATATATCAATGGAATGATTATTTTCATGCGGAATTCAAAAATCACAATAAATATATCTTAAAAAATCTAGTTCTAATGCCTCCTGTCAAATGTTGCTCACCCTTTTTGTTTGTGACTAATTTAGAGCAATCCCAATGATCATTCCTCACATAGAATAATGAAATAGATAAAAAAAACCCATAATATCTCCTCTGAACCATGATCAATGTAGAGAATTATTACTCAATAATTGAGAAGAGTTGTTTGGTTCTAATATCTCCAATCAAAAAACTAATACATTACCTACGGCATTATGAGGTCTACCAGGTCTCTCATAGGAACCCAAAAATATATATGTTCAGCCATCCATTGTTGACTGGGTGTATATCATGGTGGGCGGTCATCCTGAAGTAGTTTGATGTATGCTTCATGCCTCAGAAAGAAATAAAAGGCTAGACATTATCATATCTTCTATCAGAACACACCACGATAGAAATGAATTCATTGGATACTAAACTAATCAATGAAGATGTTTTATTTGTTAAAGTATACCCCCAAATATGGGGGTTTATTTTTATGGTTCATCAAAAAGTCCGATTAGAAAAAGGACAGAATTCCCAAATTTTAATATGGTGTGGTTGAGATTCATGCTCATATCCCTAGAAAATGAGGTCATGCATTACTACTTCTTTTGGTCATAGGGCTACACAAATAATGAACCAAAATATCATTCTCTCATTATAAGGATGTAGCTAGCCCTTCATGTACAAATAATACTCTTGAATGTAAAAGGTGACATAGAACTCGTCATTAAGAAAGAAAAATGGAAATTATAATATAAAAAAGGAATATACAATACCATTGTTAAACTATGAATGCTGACTAATTTAGGAATTAATTTTGGAAATAACATTGACTCATGTCCTACGATCAACAAATGTGCAGGCCAAAGCATCAGAAAATTCATCCACATCCCAGGATGATCCAGACTAGGAAGAAATGGTTTTTAGCATCACACACTACTGGATTGTCTCACCATTTCATCAAACCATTTTGGAATATATTGAAGTTATTATCATGATACCAAAACCATATGGTCCTACCACCAGAGATATGATTTCAATTGTAGAATACCTTCAAAAATGAGAACTCTCGCCAGTTATATCTAAGAGAGAGATAGTACATAGATGAGAAATTAATTTTGTTCTTTAGGACAACACCAAACATAAATTAGAAATCTATGAATGGGGACTTGATGGTGACCTTATCTTGTTTATTGATGGAGAAGAGACTGCAACCTTCATAAAGAAAGTGCATGTTAGAGCTTTTTGATCTCATTAATCAGGGATCAAGATTTCCCAAAAAATATAAATTTGTGGAGACTAATGTCCCACTCTAATATAGGATTACACTAATTTCACCAAAAAATTTCATTCCATCCTAGTCCAATGAATTTTTAATCACAACCCCCGGATTTACATCACAAAGCTATGTACTCATAGAAATTTTACATAATGGCAATGGAATTTGTGGGGTCATATATTCCCACCAGGTCCAAGAATTTTACAAATATTCTTATTGAATCTGACTTATTCTCCATGTCATCCTAGGACTTACCCTTAACATAATCAGGGTATAAAATATATTCACTTTCTAAAAGACAACATCATTACATGATTTTTTTCCCCTCAATCTATAATGATAGACAAAAAAATAATTTATTCTTTGATGATTTAGAGAATCTATATATAGTGTGTGGTATTTGGGTTACACATTCATCACATTACCATGTAGAAAAAAATAGACTAATAGAGGACATAAAAAGGCCATATCAAATATAATCTAAAAGATGGTAGATAATGTAAAAAATTCATGGTTTTACAAGCTCTTATTTGACTTATGGTGTTTCTGTACTACAACCTGGACTACCACATAGGTGGCCTCATACTCATTAATATACAGGATGGATGTCGTCCTCCACATAGAATACCAATTACCTTCGCTTCGTGTCTCCATATGCGATCAACTATCCATAGATGAGAAATTTTAGATATAGATAGATGAATTGGGTCGACTGGATGAGAAAATATTTCATACCATGCATCATCTAGAATCCCACCAAAACCAAATCATGCGATAATTTAATGAAAAGTAATTCTTTTGATAATTCCTTTAATGAGAAATGGTATTGGTCCCCATGACTTTGATGTTACAAGAAAATATTCCTCTTATGTTAGATTTCAAATGGGATGGACCTTAAACCAAGCATATGGTCTAATTAAATGGATCATGCTCCTTGATTTCAATGGATGGACAACTCACTACAACTCCCACCAGTACAATGTTCCTTATGAAATATTTCATGTAGTTAAAAGGAATCTATGTCCTGACCACATGACATTATACTACAAAATGAATGTCCTTGTTTCTTGACACTAAAATGCATAATATCTAAATCATAACTGCATGAAAATAAACTCCATGTAATATTCATCCATTCCACATGATGCTTGTCGATATGGAAGTTTTCCTAAACACATGACATGAAACAACTTGATAGATTTCCTTTCATGATGATGTTAAACTACACAGAACCATAGTGTTATCAATCAAGAGGATATTTCCCTTAGAACTGGTCATCCACAATTCTATCTTACATATCTTTGTAGGACTTGATTCATATCCAAATAGGATACATAGATACGTGCTGATATTTCATCTTTTTCTATCCACCATAAAAGAATAGTTCAAAATTTACCTTCTCCTTGGGTACGATCCATATCTATAGAGGGGGCCCCCTTTCTTAAGAACTACTTTTGGATAGATTCTCAACATAATGAAATATATAATGATGCTTGGACCCTATACCTAGGTCCATCCCTAAAAATTGTGAAAAAATGCCCTTATATGTATGGGTGAGATCTATATAGAGAATCCCCATTAAAAACTATGTACAGATTGATTATTATTCACACAGGACATGTAGAGACACACAAATTTTAAATATTAGTCCATCCACCCAAATGAAAAAATAAAAAACATTCCCCTTTCCTATGTATGGGTTAAAACTATGCAGGGAACTTCACAAAACTACATCCTACATTATTCTCATCCCAAGGAGATACATAGTGGCACCCATCCCATTTTCCTAAATACAACCAAATAATACAAAACATTATCCCTCCTTTCAATAAAAACAAAATCGATGAAGTTGACTCCAATGTAGGGCCTATCTATTGGATAATTTCAAACAAAGATCCCCATTTTATTAATTGAATTTGACTAGTGAAAATAATAATGATTTTAGAAATACATGTGGATTTATTCCTACCTTCATAGGATACAAATTGACAACCAGATCCCTTATCTTGGTCGTAGAGAGAACAAAAACAAAAAATCCTCATTATTGTGTTATGTCACCTATATTTGGTGAAATAATCATTTTCTTCCCATTGTTTATCACACCGAGAACACCTCACATGGGATTAGAAGTTTCGGTAGTAGATTCCCTACAAGATAATGTCATGTCAATCTACATTAGGTTTTCCATGGTACTGGCATGGAGACCTAAAAAAGGCACACTAGGTATCCCCCCTTCACAATGGTGAAAAAATTTACTTAATATATGATGATAAACTGCATAGTTCTCCAAGAACTACATATTTCTTAATTTTCACTTCAATGAGATACATAGTGGATTCAAGTCCATGAATCCCAGTCCCAACCATAGAACAAAGAAAAAGAATAAAAATATCATCGTATTTTATATATAAATATATATCTATACAGGATATTTAAATTTTTGATTCAATAATAGAGATCTATAAAGGTATAAAAATTCCCCTCCTACATATGAATCTGATGTATGTAGGGAAATTCATAATTCACATCCAATCTTGGTCTCAATGTTTCTTTAATACCTAAATACATCTATTTCATCAACTAAACTCTGTGACATGGGTAATTTTGAATATTTAAAATCCACCTCCATCCATTTGAAATAGAGGGCCTGTGTCATGGGTACACCATTGTTTGAATATGCACAATACACCATGGTTGGATCTGTATATTTTTCCCACAAAAATAGATTTCCAAATAAGTAAATTCATCTCCAAGAGTGGATTTTCCAACCTCCATAATTCCTAACGGAATCTATGCCCCATAACATTTATCATAATCTATAGATCCTTAGGATCATGGTGTACACTTTATTTCCCTATCATATTCAGGTCATGTTAGAGCATCTTGGCATTATTAGACAAAATTTATCCACAAATTCTATGAAAACTTTTATAAACACACAATGATAAATTTTATGAGATTTTATTACCTTCCATATGATTAAAAACAATACATTAGATCATCCTGACCACACAATGATAAAATGCATGGTAAATGTCCTAGCTGTATGAAATTAAACTGTGTTGTGTTGTAATGATCTCACCTAAGATAGCAACACACTAGTAATTGGTTTTACATAATTCCATGATTATTGATCAACACATGGCTTCATCTCTTACATTGTACTTTATGTGGTGACACCCACATAACCAATTCTAGTTCTATCTACAACAAATGTTAAAGATACCCCTTCCCTGTGCATGATTTAGACCTGTGTAGTGAATATTATCATACCAGAGTAGGGAAAATGATTCTACCTATTCATGGAAAGTATCGACATAAAACCATCCAATCCTATTTAGGATCACCATATTGAAAACCAAAATCTATATATAAAAAGGTTCAAATCAACATAAACATCCCCATCTATCAAATACGGGGGAGCAATGTCTTGGGTACACCATTTTTTAACCATGAACAATACACCACAGTTTCCTCTGCATAAGTTTCACAAAAAAGTCCGATCAACCAAATGTAATTTTTTTTAGGAGATGATTTTCTTAACTCCATGCACCTCAATGACTTCAATTCCCTATATCATCCCTTGGATTGATAATGACTTGGATTAAAACTTACAACTTTCCCCTTTCATTACTTAAAATGATAGAACTTTCTTGGATGAGTTACCATAAAAGGGGAAAATAAATTATCTATCATTAAAATTATAGGTGACCCTAAAACATTACCCCACATTTCCATACCACAGGACATTAAACTAAAAAGCCTATTTCATATTTTAATGATAAAAAAAACATGATATGACCCTCCCTTACATTAGTGAAATTCATGTAGGAGTGGTTTCCCATTTAAGACTAATGCTAACACATATTCCCAGGTTATTATCAGAAATCATTCCCTCGATAGGCCAACTAAAGTGGCCTTACAGAAAAAACCATCAAATTAAAAATCCAAATTTTCATAAATTCCTTAGCCATTGGAAATGGAGGGCCAGTGTCTAAGGACACATTTTTTTGGCTATGCACAATATTCCTTTGTAGTATATGCATATGTTTCCCAAAAGGGCATATAAACCAATGTAAAATTCATCCCTATGAGAGGTTTTCATACCACTATATCCCCAAATGGATTCCATACCCCATAAATCCCCTCACGTATGTTTAAAAATTATTGGTACATTCTCAGTAAATAATTCCTATTGTGGACCTTGATCCATAACTCACAATAAATTTTATTTATCCTAAAAATCCATGATATTAGTCCAGTTTTAATGACTCTTAACAACCCATGAAAAGTGACAAAAAACATTCCATGTAGAAAACCTACATTGGGAATCCTAGACAAATTTTGACTATGAGCTCGCTAAACCTATTCCATACTTTGTTTAGGAAAAATATTGAGCAATCCAAAATTAAAAAGAGACACAAATCATGTTAGGTCAAAAACCCACAAAGGGAGGACTAAGGAAAATTCATGTTATGATGGATAATCCCACACAATAGTGGACTCAGGAAAAAATTAACCCTATAATAGAAAAGGAACATAGTTTGTAGGGTTTTCATGTTACCCAAGAAACAATTGAACTTTTCATATTGAGCCCCTTGGATTAGGAAAAAATATATAGAAACACAATATTATTTAAATTTTATCATCTAAAATTTTGACTTAAATAAATATCAAGTAGATATTATATTTCAAAAAACAACCAATTATAATTAATTGGAATTTTCTAGAAAAGATAAAGGATATGAACTGGAGATAGAATATGTTTTTTCCATTGAATGGGAATAGAGGAGCATCCACATACCAGAGTCTCTTCTGGAAAGAAAAAAATGAAAAGAAACATCAGGTATCTAGAATGATTACAATGGATCCTAACACTCTCTACTTTGTAAATTGACCACTATATGACGTCGTCTATTAAGGACCCATTACAATGTTTTGCTTTACTTGGATTCACTCTATGATGTAAGTAAATTTTGTTTTATGAAGACCTTGAGATCTTGACCTCACTAACTCATGGATTAAAATTTTTAAGTTGTTGATGAAAGATTAACTTTTAAACATACAATGAAATCCTCGCATTCTTGATGCTCCTCTATTTCTGTAGCAACTTGATCGTGATCATTTTCTTCCTCAGTGGATTTGTTGTGAAACTCAATGGTGACTTCCCATATAGTATCCTTTTTTATTATGGGAGGCATTTAACATTGCAAGGCCATCTTCATGAGAATATAAGCCTTCCCATGATTTAACAATATGATTGAAAATGAGGTGTAAGGGTTGATAATCAATCTCACATGAACCTAGATCAAGGAAAATTTAGTCCTAGAAGTCCAATTGGTTGAACATCTCTTCCAATGGGGTATCTATGATGATGGTACAAATCAGGATCTTGGACTATCTTTGCATAGCCTAGTGTTTGACTTCAAATCATAGATCATGATATTGATCATTCACAACCAATAGTATATAATCTGGAAGTGCAACCAAAACAGACAAGTTTGAATTAAAGAATAATTCTAGAGTGGGAAAATCATGACCTCCTACCTCTTCCATAGCTTTGGGAACCATGATTATTGGATCAACATCAGTTGTTATGGTCCCCAAGGTCACCCCACCAGGACCAACATCAACATATGTATCATCATCATAATTTAAAAGGATCAGATCATAATCACCTTTAGCAATGAGGTTATTGAAGGTTGAGGCTCCTCTAATTTGCTTAGATCATATGGATGTGAGTATTACTCTTGTCAAAATTGATGAGGATAGTATGTCAGGAACATGGCTAGTGGAGGTTAGAGGATTTGGTACCCTTTGAACGAGCTTAACCAATTTCCCATCTGGAAAGTATTCTATCTACATTTTGGTATAATCATGGGACAGACTGATAAAATTCCATTTCTGAGGTATGGAAATATGCATTCTAGAATCTTCATCCATCATTATCAGACATTGTTAGTATAGTATGACTGAATGCATCAATTGATTCTTGGGAAGGGAAAAGGAGAAACCCATTGTACGCACCAAAATTGTCTAGAAAATCTATAATGAGTATATAATTTATAGCTAGCTACTCCATCCACCCACATAGAAAAATAAACCTCATAGATAGATGACTAATGAATTATCCTACAAAGTCCATTCACCATCATCAATTATTGTTCCATAGGGTGAAGGGTTAGGGATAAATGTGAAATACTAATATTCTCTCAAAATTCCAACACTGACGTTGACACCAATGGAGCTCAGTTGAATAGAAATGATAAAAATTAATGCAGGGTGAATGTATGATTAAGGAAATTTCATTATATGATGATATTCATAAGAATGACATTGTTTTGTTACCCAACCATACAAGAATTTTAATATCCCACAAAGATGGTGCAGAGTCCGACCTTCTTGCATATGACCTAATAGTTCATAAATACATGCAAGGGTGTGTATGGATTTGATGAAGGGGTGTACCTTCACCAGTTTAGTTCCACCAATAGGGTACATCCCCTGACACTGGAATATGAATCCTGATATGGGAATATCTGTCTACACATAAACATGAAAAAGAATCCCTCCAACATGAAATCAGGGGATACACCTGGAAAAATTTCATAACCTTGTATGGTGTACTAAACTGAATCAATTTTATACCAATATGAACACTAGATTATTCATTTATATTGGGTAGGGTGAGTCTTACTATGGAATATATTTGGCCTCAGACCATTGATATAAAAAACCCTACCCAATCATAAAATGGATAGAGCAAGAGGGAAAGGAGGGGTTGACTAAGAAATTTATTTTCCAAAGATAAGGGATCCCTCTATAGTGAAGGTACATGATTTTTGTTTTCCCATTGGTTTCCTCGAGTTAGAAATTCATAATACATATTTCTGAGAATGGGGATTACACCCAGTTTAAAAACGTCTTGCAAACTAATTACTACTTCACCATGGGATTGATGGATAGCGTCGGAGCTCAAGAACCTATACCCAATCTATTTAAGAAGCACCTAAGTCAGCGAATAATTCATTAATTGATAGACCCACATAGCCTCGTATAATCTAAAATAATCCAATGGTTTAGAAAGTTCCATATAGTTCTAGTACACCCAAATTCCCTAGGACCATTCATCGGAGAAGCTTCCTCCAGACTGAAAATCTCACATAGAACTCCAACTAGAATTGGGATAACCTCACAAGTTATTAAGAATAGATGGATAATATCTAATATCTAATTGAAAATATGTATCATTGTTCTACTGGTTTCCTTTAATCTGTAGAGATCAATTCATAATGAAGAGATTCTTCAAACCTGAACTAAAAATAATATTCCATGTGGAATAAATTTTTACTTGCATGAAATACCTAGTCACCTCAAACTAGGTAGATGGGATATTTTAATCAATTGGTGGAAGGGGAGTGTCATATTGAAGGATGAAATTATATATTGTAAGTCTATTTAACAATAGTAATACCAGAATTTCTAGGGAATGGAGGTTCCTAAGAATATCCTCCTTATGAATGATGTTGTATCGAAGACCATCCTCAATGTTATCAATCATGGAATTGATTCTTTGGGTCACAATTTTCAATGACAGAACCATTTTATTACTAAATTTTATTTATATAAATCATTAAAGATTCATAAATTAAGTGCATATTAAATGGAATGAAGGTGTCTAGGGACTATTGGTAGGTGGAATCCATCACCTACGAATCATTAGTGTGTTGAAGTGTTGGACCGTCAAGTGTTGGCCAACGATATAGAGATCTATAGGATGATCCTTCCATTGAGAAATTTTCTATAATATATAATACTGTAACACATAGTTCATATATTAGATATTTTATTTGTGGATGAAGGATATCAATCGACATGACGAGAATTCAGTAAGGGATCTTAGTTCGTGGATTTCGTATGTAGTCGAGATTTTTCGGGATCACTGAGTTCAATAATAGAATTGGTAAATGGTAGTTGATCTAGGACCCCAATTTTTAGTTTTGTTCCCCTTAGGTTCACCTACATACAACTAACCAGTTCAAAACAAGACGTCTCTATAAATTTAAATACCATTATCTTTATCCTGATCAGAACCCATTCTGAAGGGGCGAGTTGATGGGTATTGAAATTTATACAAACAATATCATGGTATGTCCACTAATTTTTAAGTGGATAAAAAATTTTGGAAAAGGATGGAAGAAATGAATCAATGGAAGGGAGAATGTAAAGTGTGAATTCTTTTGCAAACCACTGTTATGCAAGAGGTTATTCAATTTTCAAATCACATGTGAATAGAAATGATTCACAGAAAATGGTGGACCCAATGCAACCCAAAAATGAAACAAATTAATTTCGAGGAAGGGGTGGTGGTTTTACCCTAATGAAAAACCCATCCTTATGGAATAAATCATGCATATGATGAGGTGGTACCATCAGCTCCTATAAACAAAACTAAGTCATTTGTCGGGTCAGGTAGGGACACCTATATTTTTAAGGCACCTCTACTAACTAATTTTTTTCAGGGGTTCCCACAAAAGATGCTCCATAGACCACCATAGATGACCTGTGATGCTGGTATCTAGTCCTTCCTATCCTCTATAAATAAGACCCCAAGGGGGGCTGAAAAGACATACAGAGAGGGAGACAAGGTCGAAATAGAGATAAAGATGAGCCGAGTAAATTCATATCATCAAAAAACCCAGATCCCCTACATTGATCCCTATAATGTATAATTTACCATGTATGTATAGAGAAAATAAAAGGACATTCGGTGGTCTGAAAACAAAAAAAAACACTCTGTGGATGCGATATTGCAAGGCATAAAACCAATGGCCCCTTTGTGTATGAACACCCAACACAAAAAAATGATATTAATGTGAAACCCTACCCAATGTAGTAAAACACTACATTTATGATACTCAACCCCACCAACCAATATGGTATGTGGGTGGAACCTACCCCCACATAGCAGCAAGATACACACTCTAACTCGTGTTCTATATAGTAAAATGCTACTCGGACAGTCCCCTCATCCATGTAGAAAGATACTAAATAGTGATAACCCCATACCATGTAAGAAACAACTACATATATTAGGGAATACTATGGTGTCTTGACCACAATCTCTCTTTACTCCCTTCTTTCTTGATGATGGGATCCACATTAGCCCCTCTGCGAACAAGTCTAATGACATAATTCTAAGGCCCCTTCCAAATCCACCAAACCTATGTGATAAAATAATAAGGCACCCCAGAATGTCATTTTGAGTTTACATATACATGGTAAGAGGATTCATGTGTGAAATTCCAACAATAAGGTGGAACCTCAGAATGTTTCTATGTTTACATTCACTTGGTTACCCGGGTTTCGATCTTGGTGTAGTCATGCGATCCTTCCAATTCTACGGATCTAGGGGAATGAATGTATTATCCCTTTGATGACTGGTGAAATTCAACATTATTACCTTTTCCCCGGAACATGTTATAGGTCACTCCACCTGAGGTAAGCTATTAGCCTTTCTTATGGTAGGTGACACTGTTTCTTCTATTTGACTCAGCCTCAGATGTATCCAGATGGATAACCTAAGGTGACTATCTCATTTTCCAATACAGAAGGAGATACGTGCACACTCCAAGTCCTATCTCTCATCCTTTGGGCTTTGTCTCCATCCATCGGCGGATGGGTAGGGTTATGAGATCCTCATATCAACTACTTCCACTTGTTTCTCACACTGTGTATGTCTCACATGGTCTTAGAGATTAGTAGTGATAATGAAATTCAAAATCCCAAACTTGAAATGGGCCTCCTATGTAAATATAATCCCTAACCATAAATCAAATGGGAATATCCACTGTATAATCCCCACATCGAATCTGATCTAGAGAAATCCTCTTTCAATAGAAAACTCCCATGTATAAGCCCTAGTCATGCCTCATATATTAGGCTTCCTTTAAAGTTTAATTCCCTGCCTTACCAAACTACAAGGTATTTGATTCCCAAAAGTATGGGTTACATATGAAGCCTCAACATGTTCCAAATCTGACATCCAAATCTACCTAAATGTTTTTTGATCCACATTACTAGTATGGTCATATTCACCTAGGAGACTATATGTCTTCCAGGTACCTCAGGTGGCCTCAATATAATTCCTACACCATACTTGACTAGGACATCATTCTACTAGATGTCCTTTCTACATGACATTAAATTTAATGGTTGGGTCTCCATAAAATTAAATTAAAAGGTGATGTGTCCTATTCAGAAGCACCTAAATAAGTGGTTTCTAATTCATCTCGCGAGGATACATTGGATGCCCATAATATGGGTTTGATCCCACCATTGAAATATTTCATGTCCCCCTTGGATAATGATAAATACTAGAGAACAAAATCAAAATTCGTAGAATTGAAATCATCCCATTAAATGACCAACTAGTCCTTGATCTATCCATAAAAGAGTAGTATTGATAGACAACCCCACATGCATACAAATCCCTCCATTAATTGAAAACATCAAATATATACAGGTGATTCCAAACTAATGTGTAGTCATGATGGATCCTTAATATAGGTTAATGAATAACATACACACTTGAGAAAAAACCAGGATTCAAGATGATGAATTAAAACTATAAGTGATTCTAGGAATAGACAATAGTTCCCCCTAAAATGGTGCGATGATCTGGAAATCCCATTCTCTCAAAAAATGTGAGTTCATAAGTTTCATTGGAAAAGTTACCTAATGAGTGGATTCCATTTGAAATTATGTCCATGAATCATGTATATGATAACTTTCGAGTGTTTCTGGATCTATGAGTGAACCTATTTGAGATTATTCAAAGAAGCTAAACCTTACGTCAACAATTTCACACCATTTAACACCTGTGATCAGGTAGACATTAATGAATTAACTATTGAACCTACTATATGGGACAGTAAGTATATATTGTCTAGCCTCCACTAGGCCATAGATTAACACATATATACAAGTTTATGGAGTGAACCTCCTTCGTCGGAAACAAGTATTCATATATATGTATGACATACAGTCTCCCTGAATAATGTATTTCATTTCCCATTTCTATATTTGATAGATTATTATAAATGTATATATAAATAGTATATATGATATTTATATCAGTGATATTATTTAAGATATTATGAAATCATGATACAATTAAGAGTATTGAAGATATTACAAATCAAAACACACAAGATAAACATAGAGATTATTACTTGAAACGTAACATTAATATGGAATTGTAATAAATGGGTAATAAAAGATCATATAAAAATCATATCTAGTGTGAAATTATTGAATATCATTCGTTAATATATTTATATTAAAATTATATTTATGATACATGATATTTGTATGAGTATAATGAGAATTAAGACATAAGGTATAGGGATTACTAGTCAAACTTTTGTTTTAGAGAAACTTATGCCTTATTCACCACTCATTTCTTTTGTATGGTGTATATAATTTCAATGAATGTATTCTATGATTATTATATTTAAATTTAGTGGTATATTAATATCCATTTTATGATCCCTAAATCATGGTATTTTATGATTCAAATGTTACCTAATCGATAAGGTAATATTGTCTCAATTTTCCATCTTTGATACACATGTTATGTTATGGACCAATATTCGTTTACAATGTGTATGTAATATGCTTATAAATTTTTTATCCATAATATAATTCTTTCAATGAAACTGTAAGGTGTTCATAATTGAATTTTATCATGAGGATTAAGACTTATATTTACTAAAGTGGTAATAGTTTATTGCTACAATCTCATTGATATTGGAATTATATAACATCATGCTTCCATTGATGAAATATTATGATCTATATCTCATGAAATCTTAGGAGTTTTCTTATCCTATGATAATTCATGATATCATCATGTATTGGTGCCATTTTCCACTCTTTTATGCTAAAAAAATTAAGAAATATTATTAAACAAAATTCATCCATATTTCTCTCTTCAGCCGGGAATCTGTTTTATTTAAAAACCATGTTATCCAAAAATGTTTTAAAAAAAGATTCAAAATTATATTTTGAGGCCATATTCAAGGAAAAGGATTTTAAAATTATTATCCATAATTATTTTATATGTTTTTAAGGTTATTTTCATAGAAAATTGTTTAAAAATGTTTTTTATTTTAAAATTCATTTTTCAAAGTAGAAACGATATTTTTTTCAAGGAATGTTTTTAAAGGTTCTTTCAAAAAAAATCCATTTTAGATTATATTTGTTGGTTTTAATCATTACCTTATGGGTTAATAACAATGGTATAATAAATATTATTTCTATGAATGATTTCTTTTTTATGGAATAATCTTTATAACACATTGTTTCACTCCAATATGTTATATGATTTTCAAACCTGCATCTTTCCACTAGTTTTGAATTGATAAAATTATTATGAAACCTATCTATTTTCAACTGGTTTTGATATGATGGAATTTTTATAACACCAATTTCATTTCATGGAATATTATATGATGATTGTTTTTGTGATTTTTTAGCACATGTATATATGGTTCCATTATGAGACTGGTGGGACCTATATCTCCCTCCAATTTTTTTAATGATTTATATCTCATGAGATATGTATGGCTAGATTGGTGAGTTAAATTGGTTTAGTAAATGGCTTTGTTTTCTAAGATAGTATTGGGATTGAATTTAAAAACTAAGATGGTTTGAAGGGAGAACCCATTTCAATAAGATGTCCTTAGCTTCAACCCTTGACTATTATGAAAATCATTCTAATATGATAAATATTTATCCAAAATTAAATGTAATATTCCTATGTTATGATTTTATATATTATTATCTTTATTCTATTATGATTCATGTCAAATGAATTGTCTATATTTATTCCATGAATATTGATTACGATCTTTGATATACTGGGTATGATCTTCTAATGTTACGATCATGTTATCATACCCTTATGCTCATGTTTTTCTTACATACATCCCTTGATTACCCTTACTAAAAATATGAGCTCACCCCCACCTTAAGATTATTTTATAAAATTTATGAATAAAGGTTTTATATAGGATTAATAGTGAAATGTATATTTAAGGTATATAAAGAAGATCATTCACTAAGATAGAAGATTGTGTTTCCGTGTTTCCAAAGAAACAAAACTACTATGGTCCTTGGGCATGTAATTTTTTAATCTGCTGAATATTCATCTAAAATGATGTAATATACATGTATGATAATAATGGGTAACTATTGTTGGTATCAAAGAAATTATTTAGGAACCTTTTTAAACTAGGATGAATTTTTTTAGTGAGATCCCTGGTGATATTTCTAAAGATATGTCTAGGGATGTATTTTTGGATTTTTCTATGAATGTGTTACATCATTGGAAAATTTCCTGGAATATTTGTAAAGGATAGAGAAACTGGTTTCCTAAAATACATCCATTTAATGATTATGAAAGTGGATGTCGCTAAGTAATATATGTATATTGGGGTATCAACCCCTGTAAAACCTTATTGAGCTAGAATTTACCGGGAATTGGTGCATCCAAACTGGCCTTACTGCACACCGGGTTTGACACTATGGAGGCGTATGATTTGGTAATTAACAAGCTCATTATAAACCAAAGAAGTATTTAGATAGATAATTATGATGAATGATTCTATATAAACCAAAGTTTTTAAATATTTAAAAGTATATTTCATGATTTAGATATCCTATAAGTAATTTTTCATGATTATGTGGTTTTCAACTATGATTATTGTAACTAATAGTTTGTTTTTGGTATTAGTCAATTGATGGAACCTGATGGATCTCTGTCAACGAGAAACAAAAATAGAAAATTAAATTATTTTCCTCTGGAGATACTGGATTTTAAGGGAGCTAATATGAAAAACCTAATTATTATGATAGTACAATATTTTAAAGCTATGAATCATGGTGAACATCAAAAGGACAACAATAGGGAGTAACACTTTGTATTGATTTTATTATGATCCATCTCCCACCTATTTCAATGGTTCTACTAATATGTTATTTTCATAGAAATGGATCATTACCACTGAAAATATATATTTTTCTTTTGTGTTCAGGGCATGAAAAGTCCAATTTAGATATCTACCATCTGGAAGGTGAGGTGGATCAATTCAAGAATACTTTCAAGAATATGAGGCAATGAGATAAAATTGAATCCCTGGATTTAGATGAGTTCAAGATCCTATTTATTAATAGGTACATTCCTCATATTATTCATATGAATATGGAGAATTAATTCCAAGAATTTTAGAAGAATGATTCTGAATATGTTGGTTTATATGAATAAAATTTTACAAGGCATTCAAGGTACTCTTGGGAAATTATCATCCAACCTGAATGTAAGGTTGATTGATTCTTCATTGTATTAAAACCATGTATCCAAAGGGAATAATAAATAAGAGACTTCAGTAGATACGAAGAGACAGTTTTATGTGATATCACTGTGGAATTATAGGATTGAGTTATATATAAATCTTTTGGTTTTTACAATAAAAAGGAAGATGTAGTTAAAAGGAAAATCTATAGACCGAGGAGAAAAAATAATGAGATTTCTTTTATGCTCAATGTGGGGGAAGAAGTATAGAGGAAATATTCTTAAGGGGGTATGTAAATTTTTTATGTGTAAAATGGAATTTCATCAGGAAATAGATTACCTATGTTAGGAGAAGAAATTAGATAACAATGTGAATAGAGAGAAAGAAGCACAAACTTCGCCTCCCACACTCTAGTGTTTCTATTTCATGGAGGTTAGGAATTATGTGAACCAAGGAACCAATATAATTTTGAATGTGGTTGATTATCCATAACAATCAATGGGTAGAATGGAAAAGTGAAAACCTATGAAATCATAATTCATGTTGGGAATAATTATAATTAGGGTGCACTTATCCTCAACAACTTAGATAGAAATTTCATATTTTATTTTGTTTGCATAATCCCTATGAAAATAATATTGTTCATATTTTAGTGATGTTTCATGTGATTACCTCCATCTATATGGATTATGTAATAAGAAAATATCATTTGAAATGATATCAATATAATGATAGACCCATCTCAATAAAGAAAATGTTTTGGTATAATATAAGATCTTATTTAATTAATAAATGGTCAATTATATAGAATGGTTTGTGTTAAACATCAGTTGAGTTTTAGAAATTAATTTATTATCTTACTATATTAGAATTTATTCATATTGGATAACAAGTTCTAATCATTTTGATGTGATGATAAATAAAGATATATATAATTAATTATCATAATACTTATGGATATTTTTAACCATTAGTTATTTAGGAATAACTAATTCACCTTAATTTTTAGAGTTAAAAATGAAGTGGGCGTTGGTCATTTTACAATCAAACGGTGAGACTATGCATATGAAATTTATTGAAATCAAGTCAGTATTCTTGTGGAAAAATAATAAACTCATGGAAAAGGATTTTTGAAAATATTTATCTTAACACCTTCAATTATATTGAACAGATGGTGTGATAAATCATAAAAGTTTTTATGGTTTTGAGGCCCATAACTATCAATTAATCATTAAATTTCTTATGATTATTTATATTAATCACTATTAGTAATTATTTATTCTTTTATTCCATATCCAACATTCACTTACCATTTATGTTCTCATACATCGAAACCATGATATGAGTTACATTATGTAACTGTTATTATTAAAATATTCCTTTGAAATATGATTTAGTATCAATTTTATGAGGTGTACTTGTGTTAATGGAACATTCATGTATTCCACCATTGATAAACCATGAAAATATCAATGAATATATTCATTTTAAGGGGGTAGAATGTAATACCTTTATATTTTGTGAAATATTTTTTGAATTAATTTAATCTTTTTGATATTTTCTATTTCACACATCCCTGTATATATCTTATATCATATGAAATTACTAAGTGTGGCTATTATTTCATAGAACACTATGTTAATATTTCTCTAGAGGGAACGCATGTATTAGCTTTTAGTACAAGAAACACTATGTTTAGATTCTATTACAGATAATTCTAGGTTCTTCAGATTACTTGTGTTACATGCAAGATCAATTTTTTTTACCAAAATACAATGTACTATTAATATTATTATTATATTATTATTTTAGTTTTCACCTATCTGTTTGAATAGAATGCATTAATATGATTTTTTAAATTATGGAAATATTTTTACACTTTTATATAAGAAGAATTATTTGGTAACCAGGTAATTCTAAACAAAAATAAAATCATTTTAAAAATATAGGATATCTTTTGCCGAAACACTTTATTTATGATATTATTCATGTTTTACCTCATAAATTAATTAATCCACTTTTAAAAATTATTTTAATGACTTATATATATATATTATTCAATAAAATATTTTGAATTCATCTTATGTGTTTTCTATATAAGTGATAAATATAAATCCAAATTCACTAATAAAGATTTATATTCTATCTAACATGTAATTTCACCATCATTTTAATGACAAACCAATTTTAAATAAAAATTTTGAAACATTTATAAATTTTATTTATGAATTTTTAATATAAAAATTTTCTTTTGAAAAGTGTTTTGTATTTCAATGGGAGGATTCAAATTTTTATGAATTGGGAAAAACACCGAATTTTAATTAGAAACATCATTTGTGTCTAACATATTTATAATGATAAATTATAGTTTTATTTTTTAAAGTATATTTATATAAATCATACACTTATTAATATATTATAGATCTTTGGAAGAAATCCCACATTGAAATTGGATATTAAAACACATCAATCATTTGATATTTTTTTACTTTAAACCCTAGTAGTCTCCTACTATTTGTGGGATACAATTTAAATTTATTTCTGACACTTATTGGTTTATAATTTAAAAAATGGATTCCATTTTTGATATCATAAAAATTTATAATCTATAGTAAGTTCAACATCCTATTTATCCAAAAAATATTATTAAATGTAATTTAAAATAATTACATTTATTAAAGTAAAAAAAAGTTTAATTAGTGGATAATATTAAAAAACAAGGTCTATTAATTACCCTAATGTTATAAAATACCCATTGTTAGTCAATATTTTGACCTTTCCCCTTCATAGTTCAAATTCGATATGTTATGAAAGCCACTTTTAGGAAACAACATAGGTATCACAAAATTCTTTTCAAAAATACTAAATGTGTCCTCTCCCTCCACTTATAAAGGTTAACTCACCCCCACCTCACTTTTTAAAAACTCTAACACCCTTTGGATCAGTAAAAAATTGTAAAAAACTCCTCCAAACATCCTTTAAGTCATCATATAATACTCCCCTCTGTAATAAATCCAACCAAGTAATCTCCTTGGTGCAACCCAAATGGAGTTATCAAAATAAGAGGTAACATTCTTTAATAAGAACTGTTCTTTTATTTATTTATCCACCCTTAAATTAATCTAATTCCATAAATATATAATAACCAAAAAACCACCAATATAATGATATGTTTTTAGGTTATTGTTATAACCTACACTCAGACACTCTTCCCTCAAATGGGATACACAACCATAGTTCATGTGTACAGGGGACTATCACCTCACAAATCAATGTTATTCATTATTCCATTACCAAATATCAAGGTTAAGAATAATGATGGAATTACTATTTTATTATAATATATATTATATTTATTATTTATTTATAATTTAGGAAATATTATAAAAAAAATACCTTCATGATTTCATTTTTTTTGGAATACTATTACTTCATTTTTTGGACGTACGGACTATCGCCTCCTCAAAGTAATGTGATTTATTAAAGATTTACATGGAATGTATTAAGGATGGTTTTAGTAGAAATATTTGATATATATTAAAAAATAATTTTACTTTAATTTTAATATATATATATATATATAAATATATAAAATTTACTTCTTTTATTTCTTTAAATATTCCCTGAAAATGGAAACACTGTTCAAGCGTACATACGACTAACTATATCCCTGAACAGTGTATTCCATTTCCTATTTTGATATTTTTTAGATTATTATAAATATATATATATATAATAAATATATTTTTATTTATATAATTTTTATCAATATTTATATTATGGAATCATGATATAGGTAATAGGAATAAAGATATAAAAAATCAAAAGAGAGGATAAAGACATAGCAGTTATTAGCTGAAACGTAAGATTTATATGAAATTGTAATAACATGGTGATAAAATTTTATAATAAAAACTTATTTGGTATGATATAATTGAATAATATTATTTAATATATGAATAAAAAACTTATATTTATTATATATTAGGTTTGATTGATTAATATATGATTCAAGACATAAGATAAGTGGATTTCGAGTCTTCGTTTTATTTTTGCGTGACTATTGACTTATTCACAACTCATTTCTTTTGTGTGGTGTATATACCACCCCTGAATTTATTCTAAGATTTATATCATTAAATTTATATGTATTTAAATATCCATTTTATGATCAATATTTCATGGGTTTTTATACCTCAAATGTTATGAAATTAGTATGTTAATTTTTCCCTCAATTTTCCTTATTTGAGATAGAAGTTATGTTATGCAGATATATTCATTTACATGGTGTATATACTGATATTTTAAATGGTGTATCATGAATTTAATAATATTAATAATATTTTAAGCTTATATTAATTTAATTCTCTCTTGAGGATTATGATTTCCAATTTCCAAACTCGTAAGCATTTATTGCTATAATCTCATCATAATTGTGATTATATATGATTATACTTCATTGATGAAATATTATGATACATCTCTCAATAAATATCATAAATTTTATTCTACTCTATTTATTCAAGATACCTTCATCTATTGGAACAATTTTTTGACTATTTATTTCCTAATATAATTAATAATTTTATTAATTTAATCTGACCATATTACTCTATTTAGACAAAAATATTTTTAATTTAAAAACAATGTTTTCTAAAAATTTATTCAATATTATTTTGAGTAATTTTTTTTAAAATTTTTTTTTCTAGGAAATGTATTTTGAAAAGGATTTAAAATATTTACTTATATTTTTTCATGGTTCATTTCAAATAAATGTGTTTTGGAAATGTTTTCTTATTTAAAAATAATTTTCTAAAATAAAATGTATATTTTACTCAAGAAATGTTATTAAAAGATCATTAAACCATATTTTCCATTTGATATGACATAAATTGGTTTTGATCATTTCTTTATGGGGATATTGACTAGGGTACAATTAATATTTATTCTTTTAATTCTTTATGTTTTGACAACATGATGTTTATGACACCGTTTCATTTCCAAAGGTTATATTATTTTGAAACCCACTTAATTTCATAGGTAATGAATTTAGGAAATGACTAAGAAACATGTACATTTTCTATAGTTTATGATATTGTGTAATTTTTATGAAACCATTTTCATTTCATTGGTTATGCTATGATGATTTTTTATGAACTTGTCTCACATATGTGTATGATTTCATTATGATATGGTTGGGACCTATATCCCCCTACAATGTGGTGGGTAAATATTTATAACTCATGAGATAGACTTGGTTGAATGGGGAGTGAACATGGTTTATTAAAGAATTATTCCCTATAATATGGTCTTAATAGTGAAACAATACTAATAAGATGGTTTGGAGAGTGAACTCTTTCAATGATGATATGTTTCTTATTTAACCTTGAGTACAGTGGAAATAATTTTTATATTATTTGTGTCTTCCACAATTTCATGTCTTATTCCTATGTTATATGTTCATGGATAATGATCCTAATTATCTTATGATTCATGTCTTATTTTCTTCTAATATTTACTCCATTACTCTTGATTATGATCCCTGATATATAGAGTATGATCTTATAATGTTAATATGCTATTATCATAAACTTGTGCTCATGTTTTTCTTACAAATATCCCTTTTTTAACTTTTCCGAGCATCTGATCTCAACAATTTCTTATGTTTCCTTTCCCAAGTATTTTTATAATAAATTTCTGTAGGTGTACTAGTGGATAATATCTTTAATGTATATTTTGATGATCGATCACAAAAATATAATTTTGTGTTTCCATGTTTCAAAACATAATAAATTAGTATTATACTCAGGCATGTACATTGGTTATGTGACTAATATTCATCTAAAATGATATAATATATATGTATGTTAAGATTGGGTTTAAATAGTTGTAATCCAATGAATTATTTAGTAAAACATTCGAAACTAGGATGATAAAACTATAGTGATATTCCAATTGATATTTTTAGGGATATTTATAGGGACGTCTCTCATGATAAGTCTATAAATGGGTTAATGTTTAAAATAATGTATTTTAATTTTTTTAATGGATATTGAATGTTTTATCCTAGAAATACATCACTTCCTAGATACTACAAGTGGATGTAGCTCTGTCATAGTTTTACATAGGGTTAACAACCCTATAAACACTGTATTGTGCTAAAATTGATCGGTACTGGTGCACAAAAATTGGCATTACTACACACCTAGTTTCACACTCATGGGGGATATTCTTAAAGAATTCACAAACACATTATGAACCATATTGAATGATTTATATAGATAGTGAATTTAATAATCTAGTATAAACCTAAGGTGTTATAAATTAAAAATTAATTTCTATTATTTTGACATCATATAAGTAATTTTTTATGAATATATGGTTTTCCACTATTGTTAGTATTTTCAACACTCTAATTTTTATTTTAGTTAATGTGTGGACCCCAAAGGAATCGTATTAATGAGGATTGTAATGGTCAATGAAATAATTTTCCTCTTGAGAAATAAATATTTTGGTTGCTGAAATACAAAACCATGTTGTTTCTCTCACACAAAAATCTCAAGGTATGAATCATGGTGAACATACAATAAAGAAAAATAGGGAACAAAACTATGTTGAGTCCTTCATAAAGTATCATACACATTCATTAAATGGTTCTATTAATTGGTCAATTTCTGAGAAATGTATTAGTGCCATATAAAACATATATTCTATTATCTATTTCTCACATAATTAAATGGTCACTTTCAATATCAACCAACTAAATGGTGAGGTGAGTCAATGGTGGAAAATTATCAATAACATGATGAGACAATTTGAAATTGACACAATCGTCTGGGATGAGTTCAAGAACATACTTTTCAATATGTAATTTTCATGTATTCTTTATGCGAAGATGGATAAGTAGATCATAGAGTTTTAGTAGAAGGATGATTAATCTTTTGGTGACATTGAAGAAAAACTTTACAAGGCTTATGTGGTACTCTTAGAGTATTATATTCCACCCTAAAATTTAGGTTTATCGATTATTTAGTGGATTAAAACCATTTCTTCAAAAGGAGTTACCCAAAATAAACATCAGTAGATATAAACTTATTTTTTTCTTCTAATATCAAGGTTGAATTAGAGGTTGGATTTGTGTATCAATTTCTTAGTTTTTACATGAAAATATCGATTCAATTCAATGAAAAATCTAAAGACTGTAGAGATAAAATGACGAGCCTTCATGTCCTCTCAATGTCTAGGAAAAAGCTTCGAGGAAATTGTCTTAAGGGGACTACTAAATATTTTAAGTGGGTATGTGAAGTTATTCTGAAAAATAAATTTCTTATGTGATGGGAAAATGTTACATATTAGTGAAAATAAAGTATAAGAGGCACATAATACACCTCCCAAACTATGGTGCTTTAATTGCTGGGAGTTTGTGGATTATGTGAATCAATGCCCCAATTTGGGGGGAATATGGAAGATAATCCAAAACAACCACAAAGGGAAAAAGATAAATGTGAATCTTATGAAATAAAAATGGATGAAGTGAATAATTAGAATCTATTAATACCAACCCTCCTCTATTTTGTTGGAATTTTCATATTTTATTTTGTAGAAATAAGAGCATTGATAAAATTATTGTTCAACATTTTGTAATGTTTTAGGTGATTACCTCCATATATATGGATTCTATATTAATAAAAATACATTTGTTATACTTTCAATAAAAGGATAGTACCATTTTTTCTATTAAAATTTATTTTAATATGATTAGTTCTTAATTAAGTAATGAACATTGAATTATATGGAATAGTTTAAGATAAACATTAGTTGTGGTTTTAGATATTAATGTATTATCATGACATATTATTATTTATACATATTGGATAACATGTGCTAGCCATTTTACTATGAAAATAAATTAATATAGATTAAATGACCCTTTTTTCTACTTAGGGAACTTATAATTCATTAGTTCTTTAGGAATAACTAAATTACCCTCATCCTTGGAGTAAGAGATGAAGTATAAATTAGTCATGACAAAACCAATGTGTGACAATGTTCATATGAAATGAAATGAAATCAAGTAATTATATATTGTTGTGAAAAAATATTCAACTCTACAAAATGGATATTGAAAATGATTTTCCCTAATACATTAGATTCTATTGAACCAATGATTTTTTTAAAAATCAAAAATTTATTTTTTCAGGGCCTTAAAATTTCATTAATCAATTTTTTCTCGAATTGGTGACATATATCACTCCATATAATTATTTATATTTTCTTCCATCTACAAAAATTAAATCCCATCTATGTTATCCTATATGGAATCCTAGTTATTAGTTAATCTATTTTACCATTATGGTTCCTACTGTCCATTTTTTAATTTATTTTTTAGTCATTATTATTCTATTATGGGTTTATATGAATGGATATTTCTAGTATTACACCTTTGATAAACTAGTATAAATTTTAAGGAGAAATTTATTTTAAGGGGATTAAAATGTATCATAACAATATTCTATGAAATATTGTTTTCCAAATTAATTTAATGTTTTAAATTATTTTAATTTCAGAAAACATGGAATATAGCTTGTGTCTTATGAAGGAACTATGTTTGGTTTTCATTT
This sequence comes from Viscum album, assembly GCA_963277665.1. Classification (NCBI taxonomy): domain Eukaryota; kingdom Viridiplantae; phylum Streptophyta; class Magnoliopsida; order Santalales; family Viscaceae; genus Viscum; species Viscum album. The sequence goes on from OY728130.1 coordinate 613,217,087, forward strand.
CATGAAACACCAAGACAAAGATGTTCTATATTCAACACATATATTATATTTCATTAAACTTAAAAATATGTTTGGACTATGTTACACACAATACTGAGTTCCTTATATAGCTTTCATTACATAAAAGACCTAGTTTTACCAAACTATAATTTACTATTAATAATAATATTAAAATATTATTATAGTTTCACATATCCATTGGAGTGAAATAAATGAATAAGATTAATTAAATTATAAAAATATCATTTACATATGTATATAAGAAGAATTATTTTCTTACCAATTAACTAAAAATGAAACCCTTTTAAAAATATAGTAAATCTTTTGCTGGAAAACTGTATTTGTTAAATTAAACATGTTTTACCTCAATAAATTAATTAAACAAAACTTAATAATTTATTTTAAATAAATATATGTTATATTTATTTAAATTTTGAACATTCAACTTATTTTTTTCTGGACAAATTTGAATACATCCAATTTTATGTATAAAGAAATATATCCTTTATAAAAGGTAATTTTACAAACTGTTAATGGTGTACCTATTTTAAATCTAATTTTTGAAACTTCTATAAATTCTATTTGAAAAATAAGAATAATTTTTAAATAATAAATATCAAAATCAACATTGAGTATATTGTTTTATGAGAAGTTTTATTTTTGCATGAATAGTGTTAAAACACTGAATGTCAACTGAAAATATATCTTCATATAATTAATTTAAATAGTTACATTTTTGTAAAAAAAAATTAAAGTATATTTCAATCAATAATACATTTATTAATAACAATTATTTTCTTGGAATCAATCTCACAATGAAATCAGATATAAAAGAATATAACGTTTTTGAAAAATTTTACTTTAAAAACCCATTAAGTCGTCCCATTTATTGTAAACATAGTTTCTGACAAAAAAAATTATTCAATGAAATTAAAATTTATTACATTGATTATGGTAAAACAGGATTACATGGTGGTTAAATAGAAATATTAGGGTGTCAAAATAACCACACACTTTTCAAACACCAATTGTATATCAATATTTCGACCTTAAACCTTAATGGTTTTTTATTTTATGTCTTATAGAGGCCACAATTTATGTAAAAACATGGTTAGAACACGATGTTTGTAAACAATTAAATGTATGTCCTCCCCCTCCACATATAGAAGGGAAATCGCCCACCCTCAACTCTTCACACCTCTCAAGACCTTTTCCTAGACAAACTCCTATCCAAAATTCATCCCAAATTCCCTCTCAAAATCATATAATCTACCCACTTTGATTAAATCCAACAAAGGAAGACCATTGGTGTAAACCAAAAGTAGTTACCCAAAGAATATGAATTAAGTTTTAACAAGCACCATTTTTTTAGTTCATTATCCACCCCTCAATTATTATTATTATAGGATTATATATAATCCTCATTAACTTGAATACAATGAGATGTTATTATGTTGGGGTTATGACATCCACTCATACACACTTCTATCATATGGGGTATGAAATCATGATTTGTGTACACATGGGACTTCAACCTCGTGAAATGATGTTGTCTGTTGTTCCCTTATCACTATTCAAGGCTGTGAATAATGATTAAAATACTATTTTTATATGATATATATGTTATATTCATGATTTAACTATGCTTATTTATTTATTATATAACACATACCTTAATGCTTTCCATCTTTTGGGAATATTATAAAATCATTTTTGGAGGTGTGGACTACCAAGTCATCAAGTGATGCGATTCATTCATGCTTTACATTGAATATATTAAGAATGAGTTTAATGGAAATATGTGATATATGTGAAATAATAATTCTACGATAATTATAATATATATATTTATATTATTTACTTATGTAATTTAATTTAATACTCCAAGTAAACATAAACCACATCATGCAGACATACGACATACCTTCGCCATCGATGATGTCTTTTGTTTCCTTTTTTCTATATTTTATATATTATTATAATTAAATATATATTTTAAATATATTATATTTATATAATGGTTAAAATTTGAGTGATTATGAAATCATGATATAGGTAAGATGACCAGAATATAACAAATCAAAACATATGGGAAACACAAACCAGTTATTACCTGAAGCGTAACATTAAAATGGAATTGAAAAAAATGGGTAAAAAATGTCATAAGAAAATTATATATTATATTATATAATTTAATATGGCTCTATAATAGATTTAAAAGAAAAATTTTATTTATTATATAGGTGGTTTGAATGATTAAAATTTGTTTTAGGACATAATGTAATGGGATTTCTAGTCTCACCTATATTTCTGTGATACTTATGCCTTATTCACCAGTCATTTATTTTTTATTGTGTATATAGTGACCATGAATGTATTATATGATTCTTATTGGTAATTTTATTTGTTTTTTTCTATTTTATAATTTTTATTTCATGGGGTTTTACAGTGAAACTTTTTCCAAATCTGTAAGGTAGTTTTTCTATATTTTCTTTTGTTGAGACACGTGGTGTGTTATATACCTATATTATTTTACAAGGTATATATACTACTAATTTACATGTTTCATAATGAGAATAATTATTCTAAGGATATGTTGGGAATCTATTAATGTCATTATCTCCTCAGGATTATTTTTAGAGTTTACAAAAGTTGTAAAAAGTTATTACCACAATCTAATCTTTATCAAGATTATAAAGTATTATACTTCCATTGATGAAATATTTTTATACATATATCAAGAAATATCATGAAATTTCTTATAAATTATTTATTCATGTAATATTTTTTTATTGGTACCATTTACACTATTTGTTTCCTAATATGATTATGAAATTTTTTTTAAGAAAATTCATCCTTATTTCAATATTTTTTAAGAAACTAGTTTTATATGAAACCCATAATTTATAAAAATGGTTGAAAAAATGTTTTGAAATTATATATTATGTTTTTATAAGGAAAATGGTGTTATAAATTTTTTCAAATCATACATTATTTATTTTCAATGTTATTTTGTATGAAAAACTTTTTCAAAATGTTTTAGGTTTTAAAAAACATTTTTCTAAATAGAAATGATATTTTCCACATTAAATTTTTTTAAACGATATTTAAAAATTATTATTCTACTATTATGTTAGAAATTGTTGTTACTCATGAATTTTTGGGGGTATTTCCATATTTTCCATTCACATTATTTCTCTAAATGTTTTATAGTTTGATGGAATGATGTGAATGACTCTCGTTACACTTGCAATGGTTATGTGATTTTGGGAGCCACTTAATTTCATTGGATATGATTTGATGGAATGATTATGAAAACTATATTTTTTATACAGGTCAAAATATAATGGAGTGTTTATGATAACCATTTCATTTCATGTGTAATCATATGATTATTGTTTTTGATATTGTGAAAAACAAATGTATGATTTCATTATGAGATAGGTGGGATCTATGTCTCCATCTAATTCATTAGGTAAAGCATAAAATATAATGAGATATACATTTCTGGAATAGGGAGAGAACACGGTTCAAGAAAGGACATTGTCTCTTAATATGGTCTTTCGAGTTAACCTTCATTAGTATGATATTTTTTTGGATTGAACCCATTTCACTATGACGTCCTTGGTGTTAAACCTTTAATACTATGGAAATCATTTGTATTTTCTTATGTGTTTTCTATAATCCAATGTCTTAATCCAATGTTCTACTTTCATGGATTATGATCTTGAGTATAATATGATTATTTTAAAATGAATTGATAATATCAATTCCTAGACTCTTTATTATGACCATTGATATGTAGGGCACAATCATCTAATGTAATAATAATGTTCTCATACCCTTATGGTAATTTTTTTCTAACATAAATCGCATATTTACCCTTACTGAGCATCTGAGATCACCCCATTCAGATGTTTATTTACACAGGTTATGAATAAAGTTTTAATGTATGATTATTAAAGGGGAATATCATTATAGGATCTATTTAAGATTTTTCACCAGGCTTGAATAATTTGTTACAATGTTTCCAAAGAAACTGTACTATTACGGTCCTCAGGCATATAATTTTATAATGTGATGAATATTCATATAAAATAATGTAATATCCATTTTTTAGGACTTGGTTAATATATTATTGATGAGATTTTATTGGTGTGACTAGAAAGTGTTTTTTTATAGGATAAAGTACTATATTCTAGAACGGTTTTCCAATGAGTTTGAAATGATTAATGTAGTGTAAATAGAAGAGGTGTCACTGAAGATAAATTCTAGTATGAAATACTAATAATCTATTAATGTACTACTAAGAATGATGTCTAAAATAATCAGTGAATAATTCCAAATATATTAATGATTAAAATTTACAAATTAAAGGAGTAATTTAATAAGTCATTAAAGGATTATTTAAGTAATCATATGTGAGTATTTAAATGTTTTAATTCATTGGAAATTAGGTTGATTTTGAAGGAGAATATTCTTGTACTTTATAATGAAAAAAAATTATTTAAGATCATCTAATATCAAATGAAATATTTTTGGGAATATTTACTAATGTTTGGATTCTGATATAATGTATTTTTATTAGTCTCAGAACATGTGAAATGGAAAAGAACATGTGATAATTATTGATAACATAATATTCATCCAAACTATGTATATTGGTCATGTGGTAATGGAATGGATGTTTTTAAAGATAATAAGTGTGACTCTAGTGAATCAATGGGAGTAATTTAAATCTTTCTTATATTTATTTCTAGGACGCTTTAAGGGTCGTATGGACTTTCATAAGGGTAAATTAGAGCTGAAGTAGATGAATGTTTGTATTAATGGAAATATAAGAGTAAAAATCACTTATGTAAGAGTCATATATAGAATTTAAGATTCATAATACTATCATAAGATTTATCAATATGTTCAACAAGAATGTTATTATTCAATTTTTTTGTGACATTTAAAAGTTCTTTTTTTTAATATTGAAGTGTAAATTTATTTTTTTGATATTGGAACACATATTTAAAATATTGAACATGAAAACAAAACAATGTTATATTCCATCAGAATATAGTTAATTTTGAGAACTAGTTGAGTATTTTTTATAGTTTGTCAGGTAGCAATTCTATGTATAAGTATGAAACTCCATGGATAAGTATAGAGAGACAGAAAATGATGAAGAATGTTTTTTTAAATGATATGATGTCTCACTATGAATAGAAGTTGTTTATATGGGTCATTAATGATTTAATGTTTCAAGAGATTTTAGTGTGGAAATAATTGATTCCACACCACAAGGATGTTCTCTATGAAAACATGGAGATTTAGAGTTTTCATGTTGGTTTTCTAGAGGATTTTTTAAACAATAATCTAGAGCCACTTTTTAATTAAATTGGAAATTTTAAATAATATTCATTGAGAATTTGAGATTGAAGATATTATTCACCCTAATACAATGATATATATACTCATCCATAAGTCACAGATATTTCCATATTCAAATATGAAAAAATTTAATGATTTTTTGTGAAACTATTAAAATTATTGAATAAGAATAAAAACATTGATAAAAATATATTACTCAATACTATATTCCACAATAATATATCGATATATCAAAAAATGAAAGTGGTCAATGATAACCAAAGTAATATTCTAGGAATTAATAAATACAAAATAATATAACTCATACCATGACATGATATCATTAATAATGGATGATTAGAGAAAGGAATATTTTGTTTCTATTGTTGTTTCATGTCTCATGAAGAAAAATGATGTAGTAACCGCATCATTACATATAATATATCTATATATTTAGGAGAATATGTTAGGATTGGTTTTATGTAAATGATTTCACCAAGTATTTAATTGTATGAGGGACTATGAAATTAAAATATTTGGTGAAACATCCATTATGATTCTTAAAATAAAAATTCCAATGAGATTCCCCTCTTTGATACAACCATAATGTAAATTATGTTACTATCATTATCATGAACTTAGTTATTCCTCAATTTTTCACACATGATATGCTCTTTTTTGGATATATGTTTGGAAAATATTTTGAATCAATAGATTTATTTTTGAAAAAATATTCATAATAACATTCAAAAAGAAATTTTTTAATGATCTATATTTATTTGTATAACACCTCTATTTAGGTATTGAACCCATATTATATTTTTCATATTATTATAAGAAGTTTTACAATCTTGATTATTTTTTATAAAACATCCCATGAGTTGCATTGAATTGAAACATTCCATGAATCATGTGTTTCCTATAAGTTTTTTTCATAATCTATAGATTTTAAATATTAAATGGGAAATAATTATATGAATATTATTCTAACTTAAAAATAAAGGAAATAATTCCTGATATAACATATGGAAAATGAGTAATCAATATATTGGGGCTATGGAAATCACATAAAAATTTTACTGATTTCAATAATTCTAAATATAAAATTTCCTCAAACATTGTTTGCTATTATACCATGTGAATCAATAACTAGAATAACTTATATCCATCTTTTCAAGGTCTTTTGAAAAGATAATATAATCCAAAATATATTTTCATAGGAAATTTTAGCCACATTTATTTTTTAATGGATTGATTACCATATTTATCTAACCACACATAATCCATGGAGAAGTCTTTAGATTGATCTTCTAAAAATAATAATACTAATAGATATGTTGTATTTTGAATAGAAAACAATTAATGAAGGATAACTCATTATTTAATGAGTAACTTGTGGTTACGTGTAAAAAAATAAGTTAATCATCTAGATTTATGGACAATTCTTATAAAATACTACATATTAGTGTTGTTAGGATCTATATGAAAAACATTTAATTCATATATTATGAGAAAATTTCATGATGGTTTAAATTTTAGGTTTTGGTTTAGGATTAAATAATATATAAATTTGATTAAATATTACTCTAATTAAAAGAAATATTCATTTATTTAGGGATCTATGGTCCCTAAAATTCCATATGATCATATAAATCATGAGTGGTAAGTATTTAGTCCCCTAATGCCCACATTAAGATTCTAGGTGGGGAATAAGTATTTATTTTTGAGTGGTTTTGAGACTCAGATCTAGTGGACATCCCAATATTCTCTTAAGATGTCATCAATCACTTTATTAATGTAATCATAGTGGAAGAATTAAGGAAAGGTCACTCTCAAAAGGAATGAAGGGGAATGAATAAATTTACCTCTACTGAACCTAGGGGGATTATACCCATTCTATTTTCATTACAAATGTCATTCAATGTAAAACTATACTTAGGGGATCCGTCACATCTTTAACTATATATTGAAAAAAATAGAACAATTATATTTCTGAGCTAAGAATCATCTAAACCGTATTCCAATACAAACAAATCGTATTGATATGAAATTTTATCCTCTTAATTACAAGGAACCTCCATCATTTTTTCATTTTACATTCTAGAAGTATCAAATCCCTTACTTATGTTATCATAAATTATATCTAACATAGATATTGATAACTATACTTATTTATGAGAGTATAAACTACCAAACCATATTTAAAATATGTTTAGATCCTTTACGTATCAAAAATATCTTTAATTGGTTCATCTTGTATTAGTTCATCATGATCATTATGGTTTTGAGGCAAGAAATGTATCGACATTGAATTTTTTTCCCCTTGATAATGGAATAAAACACTGACATACAATCTGTAGCCTCTACAATGATGGAATATCGAAGTGCATGAGAACATGGGAGATACCTACTATAATTATAGTAAACTTGTTCTTATACTGTAAAATTCATATAACATCCAATTGTATTTTAGAAGTCTATTTTTAGAAAACATTATATTAATATTCCTTCCCAAATATAAATCTGTTTGGGAAAATGAAAAAAAAATTAATCTTTACAATAAAATATTTATCCATAGTGTTTAATGCTATAAATATTATAATTTACACAAATAAATCACAAAAAATAATCCCATATCCCCATTAATATCACTATACTATGGAAGGGGAGAGTTTTTATTGGAATCTAAACTCTCTCCACTTCTAATAAAAATGTTGAAATTTGTAAATGGTATTTAACTTCATATATATGTGTGTTATTTTGGTATTGTAATGTTATGTAATGGAAACACACCACCTGATAAAAATAATAACATTTTATTAAATTAATTTTATTATTACATTTAGATATTGACCATGTCTATAAAAATTGATATTATTACAATGGGATAAAAAATATAATATGAAAAAAAAACATTTTCAAAATTTTGATATGGTCGATGCCAAAAAATAACTACACTCATTAAAAACATTGTAGAAATAAAGTAGAAAAATAGTAATGCAATATTAATATTTAAAATGATAATAAATATGACCCAAATAGAAAATAAAAGTGAATGAATAATAGTTTTTATATGTTATTATTTGAATATGGTAGGGAACCTGTATGATCTTTTCTAATAAAACTGATGGAATAGTAATCTGACTATTCAAATTGTAATCATAATATTAGGAATAATAATCTAACAGTTATAATAGTAACCTCAAAAATATAAATTTAAAATAATATTTATTTATCTTATCAAAATAAAAAAATGATATATTTATATCATGTTAAGAAAAATTAAGTGTTTCAAAAATGATAATATTAGTTTTTTATTTTTTTGTAAGACATGTATTTTTTTTGTTTTTATAAAAATTAAAATTATCGAAAAGAATGTTTATTTTTATATAATGGGTTTAAAAAAAATATTTCCTCATTTTTTATAATGATAATGTAATTTTATTAGACAATATGCGGTTTTTAAATGGGTGAGAATGTATATCATAATTTTAAAATTTTGTTTTTCAAATAATTGTGATTTTCAATTTAAAATTTCATATTCCTAAAATGTATTTAATTTTTTGAATCATCAAGCTGATTATTGGTCAGTGTAAATTTTTTTTCATGTTGCTGAAATTTTGGAATTTTTATGAATAGTGAAATATAAAGAAAAAAAATATGTTATTTAACATTATTTATTAAAGATAGTATTTATTATATATAGTATGACATATGAATCCATTATTTAGAACACATATTCACTATATAATATATATAGTCACAATAATCAATAGTATTTTTACCTTAGAAAAAAATAAATTAATGTATAAAATTTTAAAAAACACCCATATCCCCTTTTTAATCACCACCCTCAAAAACCCCTCTCTGCATAACTTTTAAGAATTATTACTTGAATAAACTCTTTAGAAATATTTCCTAACATCTCACCAATGTCCCAATAAACCTTTGCATCATCAAACTAATCCAATATTCCATTTTAGGAAGCCTAAGAGGAGAAATCCAAAGTAGAAAGTAATACCCTAGACCATGTTTTAATTTACTCATCTTTATCATTACCAAAACTATTCCAGTCAACATATAATAATAAATCAAGTATTATATATAGTCATTACTGTTATAATATTTATGGAATACATATCATAAATTCTCCGGTGTTCTCCTCTTATTATAAAAATGAAATCATTATCAATATTATATCTACTCACCTCCTCTACAGATGATGAGTTTTTTTTTGTATTAATGTATCAATAAAAGGTTTTAATTTACATATAATTGTATAAAATGGATTAAATATATAAATTATATTTATATATATTCACATTTTGGAATGAATATATAGTCATAATATTAAATAAAAATGAAATGGGTTGTGATGTTCTATAAAACTGCCTAAATGAAATAACTGTATACCAATAAATTTTCTACTAAATGAACCATCCCTTTTCCTATGAACATATGGATATTTTGTATTAATTAAATTTTATATATGGTCTTTAATAACATTCCATTTTTCATTTTTAGTTTTAGTCCCATTTTAGAATAACATTTATAATTATCCATTAGTGATTCCACCTTGGAACCATGAAAATAATTCCCACAAAACAGTGAGATTAAAACATATATCTCCCTTTAATAGATGTAAACAGACATGAATAATTATAATAATTTAAAAATACAAGTAAAATGTTATTAATTAAGTAATTAGTGCATCCATTTTTATTATCCATGATTTAATGATAATGAGAATTCATTATCGACATGATGTGTTATATCACTCTATACCACCCAATTTTCATGGGGATATGACATTTATCTACCTAAATAACATTCTATCTATCTCTATTTAATGTTATGTAATGCTTCCATATTATATATATATTACACATACATATGTAAGTATCCTATTTTATCTTCTATTACTGTGATGTACATGACTTATAATAATTCTATAAATTCCTTCTTTATATATAACTCGATTAATGGGAACATTCATATGCCATAATACATTTATGAAAAATATATATCTTAAAATGTTTATTCAAATTAATTATACCATTAAATTGTGTAAAATTTTAGGGATAACCATTAAAATTTACCTATGGTTTTCAATAAAAAATCAATGTTTATATTTTCCTCAAATGAATTAAAATTTCTTCCCAAATACACTTCATTGAATGTTCATTTATATATCAAAATATCTACCCTTTTCATGATGATTATTTTAATAAAACACAAAATTTTAGACCTATTCCAATTTATTTACATATTAATGTAAAAATATTTATTCCATATTCTCTTTGTAATATTTATGAAATCTCATTTGATCGAGATAAGTGGATAGATTATGAAACCAATTTCATTCAATGGGATGTTCTTATGTTCATTCCCTGTATTTTGATTCAATTTATGGAAACCATAATCATGTACATGAAATTAGGGGTAACCCAGATAGAACTCCATTATATTTTGTAACATTTATTACTAATGAGATGATTTTATGGAATTAGGTAGTAAACCTAATCAATGACAAGACTCTTTCCACCTTGTTATATTATCTTGGAAATTATCCTTGACATGTGTTAATTTCATGTTTCATGTCATTCCCAAATTTTTATATTCCTAATATGTTATGATTTAATGTCCATTATGATAAGGTTCCATATGACTATTCCTGATTTTTTAATTTTATAACATCATATTATGCAATTTGACTCATATGTTTGGAATCAAAATATTGTTAATTACATAACTATGATTTTTAACTCAAATATTTTATGGTAATTTTCTTGGATATCATAGGATGTTCTAGTTGATTGAATGGATATAGGATCCCTTTATAGAGAATAAAATAATTTTATTGATGTATTATGAGTTTATTCTAATAAAGGCAATATAAATATCAATCGTTGGGTTTATTTTGTTAGATATTCATGTTAAAAATCATGTATTAATACATATATAAGGCTTGGATCACTATTTTTTGTATTTGTGAAAGGAATTGTATTTTTTTCAAATATAGAAAATAATATATTATTAATCAAAGAAAGTGATAATTATATGTGTTTTAAAATATCATGAAATTTTAGTAATGTTTAGAGAGATTGGTTTTAAATAATTTAAATCAAAATCTAGATACTATATATGGTTGTGGATCTAAAATAGTTATACCTAGGGGTAATAACCCATAAAATGGGGTATTTGGGTTTAAATTGATTGAAACATGGTTCATGATAATGATTCATTTCTCCAAACCTGGTCTTTCACAAATGTTAAATATTCATGTGAAAATTAAAAAAAAATTATAAACCTTTCTGATGGATGAAGTGCCAAGGAAGATTTTCTCAATTGAGAAGGGGTGGGGTGTTAAATCATTGGTGAAATTCATAATTTTTTTATTTAGAAATTACCAATTGTTGACCTATTAGGATATGATTGAATTGTATGATTAATCATTCCCTCCTGAGGTTAGCAATATTAAATTTAACATGAACAACAGTTTCAAACTATTATGTAACAAAAATGATGACTCAACATAACATGTATGACCACTTCTGAATGTTAACTAGTTCAGAAAAATCTAACGAAGATTTTCCTTTTAATCATGAAGATAAATATAGTTTTATATGCTAAAAAATTTCAATAATTTCACTATACAGATTCTCCATTAAATATTTCGTCTCTTTACTTATAAATTATTTTCTTCTCCAAACCCTATATGAAATTTTTTTTCTATTTACATGAAATAATTATGGAATAGAATGTATTTATTTTAGAAAACCATCAGTACAAAAATACACTACTTACTGAACTGATGTCTGCATTAAGATGTAATTCCACATATTGTATTCAATTACTTTTATTTCTTAGCAAAGAACATCTCAAATCTGTGAGTGAACAATAATCTTCAAAAGATTTTCTACATTGAACTTCAACAGTACTACATAATACTCATTGTATCCATAAATATTTTTCATATCTGTGACACACACATAATCCATGAATCAACATTATATATATAATAAAATATCCCCTAGTTATTTTGAGTGGTTACTATATGCTAATTTTAACATCATTCGTATATCTTTAAACTAATTTGTCAGACTCTGTAAACTAGGATGGCTAAACCTCATTTGTGAATGACTATATGCAAAAACTCAAAAAATATTCTCATAATTCCCACATAACATAACATTCAAAAGACATAAAATAATTATTTCATTATAATTTTCTACATACTACATGGAAAAAATATATAAATTAACCATGAACTGATTCTATCTACAAATAACACTGCATCCATGAAGCATTTCATCTATGAAGCACTTGTCCCCAAAGAACATTATGTGAACTTCTTGACTATCTTCAAATCTTCTTCACTGTGAGATCAATCGTGAACTAAAAATATCCACATAACATTTTAATCATGAAATAGAATCTATAATGGAACTATATCCCTAACTTGTAATCTATAACCCTTTACCACAAACCATGTCATCCATAAAATACTTGTCATTTATGGATTATCACTGAAGTCTTACTCACCATGAAGAATGGATACACCTTATCCACGATGTGTTCTTATAAAAAAACTCACCATCACCAATCAATTCATAGTTACATGTAAATTATCCATAAGTGATTTTATAATTTCTAGATAATCCTCGATTAATCTAGCTTGGAATTTGAATTTCCAGGTTCTTGGTTCTAAAAATCCTCATATGTAAGGTTCTCATCCAAGAAGGAATAGTTCATGAGAGGAAGAAAGATCTCTCATGAGATTTTATTTCTTACATTAGATCGGGTTGATTATATTGATCACACCATGTTATTCCAAGGATTTTAAAAGTGATTGAATAGTACCCTTGTACTTTTATCACATATCAAAACTGCATGACTTAGGGGGTGAGGTATATCAACAAACACTAGCCCCGTACAACTCAGAAATATCCTCTAACCCTTTCAGGGCCTCCCTTTATCCATTATCCTCACCACCATTGTAATACCCCAAGCTTCCATGGTACATTTCTCTTTAAATAATTAAATAGTATGCATTGTACACAACTTCAAGATTTTAACACACCACGACCATTCAAACTAGTATTTATATATATTAATACCCACTTTTTGAAATTTTATAAATTATATTTTTAAAATGGACTTCATTTTTGAATTCTTAATATTGAAATTAGCTTAGGATTAATTTTTGGTATTTTTGTAAAAACTTTAAATTTTTGATGGATAGTGTAAAACACTGCGTTATTGGTTAAAACAGACTTTTTATTTAAATAATTATTTATTTTATATAAATTTATTTTAGGTCAAAATAGATAAATAATACATATATATGTTCAATTTAATTCAATTGAGTAATTTTATAATGTGTTTATATATATAAAATTTTTTTGAACTTTTTACCATGTTTTACCCACCTCTTAGGAGCATTTGAAAATTTACATAAAACATAATTTTACCCCTTTTGTGAGTTGAATTGAAAAACTACAAGAGACATGGTTAATATCAGTATGTAAAATGTGGTTTAATAAGATGAAAATAATTTTTTGGGAATAGTAACTTTTGACTTTTATTTACAATGGTTAAAAGTAAATAGGTTAATTAAGGGTAAACATGATATCCTAATTACCCTAACACATGTCATAATTCTATTGGATAAGTATAATTAGAAAAAAAACAACCTTAGGAATAAAATATGATCCTCTTTGGTCTACTTGGATTAGATTAGGACATTTATTATTATTTTATTTAAAGAAGAGTGAAAAGAGTTAAATTCAACATTTAATAACTAAAAAAATTTTAATATAGGATTATAAATAAGAAAAATTCAACTAAAAATATTCATTTTAAAGAAAAAAATATTTCCTAAATAATGGTATTTTATTAATAATGTTTAGATATTATATAATTTAATTTATTTGTGACACAACGATGATGCAGTAATTACCTTATTAATGAAAGATTAAAATAATTGATATTATAAATATCCAAATAAGTGTAATTCAATAATTTTTATGAATTAAACTAATTTTATAGGTTAATATGACATTTTAGGGTTGATTAAATAATTTTTTTTGAAGTAATCATGCTGTTATGATTTTCACAAAAACAAAATACTAAATAGTGTCAAAATTGACATAATTGAGTTTTTAAAACAAATACTATATTATTAATTGATATAATATCCCTAAAAATCAAAGGTTCTGCCAAAGGACTTATTTATGATTATATATATTAATAATGAACCACTTGTGGTTCTCTTGGCTTGTTAAATTAAGTTTATTAACCATATAATACAAAAATACAATGAGACTTGGTAAATGTCAAACTATTTAACTAAGAGTTAAATCTAAAAGATAAGGTTAATATGGTAAAATAAACCTGTATCAATCCTATTGGTTGAATGGTTTTATACCCATACCCTCTTTATCCTATAAATAAATCATTTAGAGCCATTAGATACTGAAAATGATTTTATTATAAAATAATATTTCAAGCTTTTCCTAAAGTGACCCTCACCTCTCTTATAAAATGGTACTTTCCTTTATCTTAATTTCACACCTCCAAAGCCATTTCTCTCGGACAAACCCTTCCCAAATATCCTCCCAACAATTCCAACCTTAATCCTATAGGCCTTAAGTCGGCCAGAAAGCCAACCTAAAGAGACCGTTTGATCAAATGAAAAGAAAGAACCTGAAGAAGTGGTAAATATTTCACCACCTCTTTCAAGTTATTTTCTTCTTCCACTTCCTCTTTCTTGGTTGTTTCCATTATAAAATAATAAATATAGTATCTTAAATATAATGAGATGTTATTATAAAAATGGTACAACTATATTCACTATTCTATCCATCATATGAATGACAAAGTCACCATATGTGCGTAAGTTTGGCTTATCGTATCCACGTCGTGGTGTTGTTTGTTATTTAAACATTTAATTATTTGGATGGGTATAATAATGAGTATAACTGATGTAAATAATAAATATAAAATGTTATTGATTCTTTAGATATGATATAACAGCCAGTTACATAAGATTTCATCATCAATATAATGATATTATCGCTCGTGTGTACGTACAGATTACCGTCACCACGAACGCGATGAGATTAATTCTCCATCATAATCATTCAAGAATAATTTTCATTTTATTATTAAAAATAATGTTTGAGAACATAATATCATTCTGTATATGAATAAAATACATCCTATCCATAACAAACATGGCTTACGTAACCGATCATATAAAGGAAAACAGATCAGTTAACACCCAAAATGATGATATTACTAAAATATTATTAACAAAGAAATATTAGAGGATCTTATATGATAACTTATTTATCTATATAGTTTTTTTATAATTTAATAACAATTATTTAACTATTATACAATATTTTAATGTACCCTCTTCCAAGGAGAAGTACAAGGTAAGGGTTAATTTCACAATCTCTTAATTATCTGAAGTTGTTTTTACGTAAGTATCTAGTGGGAACTCTTTATCATCAACATCTGTGTTATCTTAAAAAATGTATTTCAAAACTTTTTCACTATTTACTACGAAATGGTTTAATGTCATTTATACCCTTATTTGACCTTATATGGTTTGAAAGGAATATTTCAATCATTTTCCAAACAAGGTACTTTATGACCTTTTCGACAAAATTAAGGTAAGAATGTTTTTTAACTTATATGGCGAGTGTGGCTATTTTCTGCCATTATAACATCATCAAATCTTCCCTTACAAGCTTATAAAAATATTTTCAAAATGAATGTTTTCTTTTATAATTATATGGAAATTAAGTGATTTCAAAATAGAAATAGATATTTCTCTAAAAAAAGTTTTGATTTCATCTATGTCAACATCCTTTTGATGGATTTTAATCTTCTTTGAAGTTTATTTATTATTATACAAATCTTACATATTGTATTGAAGGTTTTTTATATGTTTTTCTGTGGATGTGTTATTCTTATACTATCCATTGTTTATGGGTAAAGTATTGCCATTTCGTATGCTATTTTTAATATGAATGTTTTTGTTATGTTTAAACCTTTTCATATAAGAATTGCATTGGACATAGTAAGTGAAGGGTGGAGCCCACAATAGCTCCTCAATGAATCAGTAGGTCTCATGAGACAAACTAGTGTCTTGGGCCAAGGCCATGACAAAATCTTATTTGTAGTCTTGGCACAAGACCTTGACTATATGGTTATGATGTCTGGCATTATGCATTCTATCATTATGAAAGTGGCTATTGTTATTGCATGTGATTATTATACTAGTAAAATATCCATGTGAAAAGGTAAATGGAATTATTTGATTTTATCTTTTCCATATTATGCTCAAGTTTATGTTTAAAAGGATTTTGTTCTAGTATTATACATTTCCTTAAATATTTATGCTTATTTATGAATGTTTCCGCTATATTGTTATCCTTTCTGAGCATCTGAGCTCTGCTCTTTCTATGTTTTATTTTTCTCAGGATGTGAAGAAGTATTTTATGGTTGACCTGTATGGATATACTAAGGATATAAGTTTGTTCAAAAGGGGAGAAATGTTTTTTATGTTTTTATTTCATGAGGTAATATAAAACTTATGAATGTGTCTAGTACTTCCAAGGCTACTAAACTGATCGGTCTTTCGGGACATGGTTTCTTGTATCATGCCAATTTTATGTAATAATGCACCGACTCTGGGTAACTAGAGTCAGGGTATTATATTTGGTATCAGAGTAAGTTTATTACAAACCTTGGAAACTAGATTTAGAAAAACTCTGATTAGAGAACACTACCCAAAGATAGACTTTGAGGATTAGAATAAAAGAATTTCCTAGAATTTTGGTACTTTTGATATTTTGTGATTTTTAAAATAAATACATCCCTGTCTCGATACAAGTAGGTAGAGGCGACTTTGGCATAGATGTACATAGGGGTAAAACCTGAAAACACCTCTTTGAGCTAGACTCGAACGGGAACAGGTGCACGACAACGGGCCTTGCGCACTCTTGGTTACGACCATCCCGGGTGATATGCTTAGGATAATTATCATTTTATTTAAAAACCATTATAAAGGGTTTATGAGTATATACCACCTGAAAGAAAATATATTTATGATTTTGGATTACATCCATAAACTGTTCAATTTATCTTATGTGTTTTACAAGTTTAGAATTATGTATTGCGATTCATAAACTAATCTACTTTATGCTATTGTTTATAAATGGAACCTAGTGGAAGGAATAGAAATTGTATCAATGCATGTAATCCATATAGAGATTTCCCTCCTACTCAAGATAATTATAGTGGAGTTGGTGATGCAACTGGTGTTGATCATCTTATCACCATACTGGGACAACTCACTCAGGTGATGAATAATAACCTTACCCGTATGGAGCACACTGATCCACAATGCATAGGATCAATGTTAGAATGCTTCATGAGGCAAAAACCACCAAAATTCAAAGGTAGTTCAAATTCATTAGTAGCTGAGAAATGGATAAGTTCCTTAGAGAAAATATTTCATCCTTTGGGGAGTAGTGAAAGGGAAAAAGTTTTCATGGCAATTTATTACCTCACAAGAGATGCAGATCAATGGTGGTCATTGATTCAAAACAAAAAGGAATATGAAGAGGTATCAAACATAGAATGGAGGGAATTCAAAGAGAATTTTATAGAAAAATACTTTCCTCGTGACCATCAAGAGGATATGGAAAGACAATTTCTAAGTCTGAGGAAAAAATAGGATGAGAATGTCGCAAAGTATGAGGCTAACTTTACAAGATTAGAAAGACATGTCATAGATTATATACGTAACCCAAGGAGTAATATTGATCAATTATTTGATGGGTTAAAACCATTTCTCCTGCAAGAATTAGTCTCACAATCCTTATTATCATACGAAGATATTGTCTCATGGGCTATCAAGACAGAAAAATAATTCTCTACGCCTTATAAATTTAAAGAAAAGCAGCAGAAGAAGAGATATGTTGAACACTCTGGAAATGGAAATAAGGGGAAGAAGGGAAAATTTAAATATCCATCATGTGGTAAATGTGTGAAGAAACACTCTGGTACTTACCTGAAGGGAATGAGAGTCTGTTACAAGTGTGGTGAAAAAGGCCAAAAAGCTCGTGACTGCAAGGGAAAGAAAGAGGATGTCAATGTTGAATGCTACAATTGTAGAAAAAAAGGGCATTATGTAAATGAATTTCCTAAGAGACAAGGGAAATTACCTCAGAAAAGGATAAGGGAGAAAGGCCAAGCTTATGAGATCAATACTACTGAGGTTGAATCTCTGAAAGATGTAGTGTCATGTAATTTTGTTTTCTGTGATTTTAGCCAATGCTTTATCTGATTCTGGATCATCGCATTGATTCATATCTTCCCAGTTTTCTAATAAAATTATATATTTTCAATTTGAATTAACAAGGGAGTTGTCAGTCAAAACTCCTAAGGGAAGTATCATTACAACAATGTTTTGTGAATCAGTTCTCATTAGGGAATATAAATGTTCTTTATATCATGATCTCATCATAATACCCATGATTCAATTTGAAATAATCCTTGGTATGGATTGGATTTAGTATCATGATGTGAAAATTTATTGTAAGAAGAAGGTGGTTACGATTCTCGATGTTGATAAAGAGTACCTTATCTTTAGAGTAGAAACGTCATCATTCAGTTCTTATTTAGATCCACCCCTAATAGCTCTACAAAATTAAATTATTAAGGGGGATTATAATGAAATAATTATGTGTGAGGAAAAGAATGTTCGAATAGAGGACATACCAATTGTGCAACAATATGTTTATGGGTTTCCATAGGGTTTACCTGGACATCCTCTAGAACGAGAAACTGAGTTTTCGATTGATTTAATTCATAGTTCAAGGCCCATATTGAAAACCCCTTATCGAATGGCCACTGTAGAATTAGTGGAACTAAAGAAACAACTAGAGGAATTGAGTAATAAGGGATTTATTCTCCCTAGTGTTTCTCCATGGGTATCCCCTATCCTTTTTGTTAAGAAGAAAGACAGATCTATGAGGTTGTGCATTGACTACAGGGAGATCAATGTTATAAAAATAAAGAACAAGTATCCCCTATCTTGTATTGATGATTTATTTGACCAACATCTTGGAGATCAATACTTTTCCAAGATTGAACTTCAAACTGGATATCATCAGTTGTGTGTGAAGAAGGAAAACATTATGAAAACAACATTTCAAACTAGGTACGCGCATTACGAGTTTACAGTAATGCCTTTTCGATTGACTAATGCATCCTCTGACTTCACAGATCTAATGAATAGAGTTTTCAAGTAATATCTTGATAACTTTGTAGTGGTATTTATTGATTATATCTTGGTATACTCCAAAATCCATGAAGATCATGAAAATCAATTGCGCATTATTCTAAAGACTCTTAGATGCAATGAATTATATGGGAAGTTTATCATGTTTGAATTATGGATTTAGGAGGTTTCTTTTCTTGGCCATATTGTCTCTGTGGATTGAATCTCTACTGATCCTTCAAAGACCAAGGCAATCCAAGAATTTCCAGCACCGACAATTGTAACTTAGGTACGTAGTTTTATTTGTTTAGCAGGTTATTATCGGCATTTTGTGTAGAATTTTGTCGGATTGGATAACCCATTAACCAAGCTCTCTCGTAAAGGGGTTAAATTTGTTTGGAAAAAAGAATGTGGAGAATGTTTTTAAGAACTAAAGAGAAGATTAGTTAATGATCCTATCCTGACTCTAACATCGGGGAATGATGGGTTTGTTATTTATAGTGATGCTTCAAAGAAAGGACTTGGTTGTTTCCTTATGAAAAATGATAGTGTTATTGCCTATGCATCACGACAGCTAAAAATGAATAAGAAAAACTATCCCACTCATGATCTTGAGTTAGCAGTTGTAATATTTTCTCTAAATATATGGAGAAACTATCCTTATGCTGAAAATGTGAGATTTATACTGATCACAAGAGTTTGAAGTATATTTTCTCACAAAAAGAACTAAACATGGTGAGAAGGAGATGTCTTGAACAACTCAAGTATTATTATTTCACAATAAACTACCACCCAGGGATGGTAAATAAGGTGGAAGATGCTTCGATCAGAAAGTATCATGGAGTTTTGGACAAGATGAGGGTTGAAAGGTATCCTATTTTCATGGATCATGTAAAGATGGATATGGGAATAACCATGTAAGGTGAAAAATCCATACTTTTTCAAATGGTTGCCAAACCATCTTTACTAGAAATGATAAAAAGTTCTTAGACTGATGATGAGAAATTTCAAAAGAAAATTATAGCTGTGAACGATGGGAGATTGAGTGACATCATATATGAAGATAGAATTCTGAAATTTTGGATGAGATTTTGTGTTCCTAACATACCTGATCTAAAAAAAGAATTGTTATATGATACTCATAGCTACAATTTCTCTATACACCTTGGGAGCACCAAGATGTATAGAGATTTTAACAAACATTTTTGGTGGGACCACATGAAGAGGGAAATTTCTGATTTTGGGTTAAGATGTATGGTTTGTAAACAAGTTAAAGCTGGAAGAAAACAACCTGGGGGATTCATGAAACCTCTTCCCATACATGAGTGGAAATGGGATAATATTATTATGGACTTTGTTATGGGACTACCAAAGACTCCTAGAAGTAATGATGAAATATGGGTCATTGTTGATCGTCTTACCAAGTCAGCACAATTTCTTGCTATAAGAGAAGATTTACCACTTGAACATATGGAAATACTATATATTAATGAAGTTTTAAGACTTCATGGAGTATCCCTATTGATTGTTTCTAATCATGATACTTGTTTTAAATCAAGATTACAGAAATGTCTTCAGAAGGCCCTAGATATTGAACTTCATTTGAGCACTGCCAACCACACTCTAACCGATGGACAATTAGAACAGACTATTCAAACCTTAGGAGACATTTTGAGATCTTTCCCTCTTGGCATTCAAGGTACGTGGGATCAATATTTATCTTTGGTAGAATTTTCATATAGCAATAGTTTCCATTCATGTATTTATATGGAACCATATAAAGCGTTATATGGAAAGAGATGTTGCACACCAACTTGTTGGGATGATGTTGGTGAAAGAAAACTCGTAAGCTCAAAACTTGTTGATTAAATGATGGAAAATGTGATGGTTATCCAAACCCACATAAAAGCATCTAAAAGTAAGAAAAAGATCTATGCTGATAACTGAAGGAAGGATTTGTAATTTTAGGTTGGAGATCATGTTTTCTTGAAGGTATCTCCATGGAAGGGTGTTATACGTTTCAGTAAGAAGGGTAAATTGAGTCCCAAGTACATCAGACCTTCTGAAATTCTAGAACGAAATGGAATTGTAGCTTATCATTTGGAAATGCCTCCAAGTATCTTCAAAGTTTATGATGTGTTCCATGTATCACTGTTGAGAAACTACATGCCTGACCCAACGCATGTACTCACCTATGAGGAAATTGAACTAGAACCTGATCCATTTTATTTTGAAGAGTTAATCAAAATTCTTGATACAAGAGAACAAGTGCTGAGAAACTGGATGACTCGTCTGGTAAAAGTTCTAAAACCATAAGATGGAAGAGGCAACGTGGGAACCAGAGGAACTTATGATGAAGATCCACCCGAATATTTTTGAGCGGTAGTATTATATAAATTTAGAGGATGAAATTATTTGAAAGAGGGAAGAATATAACACCCCAAGCTTCCACTGTATGTTTCCCTTTGAATAATTCAATAGCTTGCATTATACACAACTTTGAGATTCTAACACACCTTGACTAATCAAACTAACCACTATGAATAGTAATACCCATTTTTTTAAATTTTATAAATTTTATTTTTAAAATTGGACTTGATATTTGAATTTAGAATACCGAAATTATCGTAGGGTGAATTTTTGGTATTTTTCTGAAAACTTTCAATTTTTGATGAATAGTTAAAAACACTTCATTATTGGTTAAAACTGAATTTTTTTTAAATAATTATTTATTTAATTTAAATTTATTTTAGGTAAAAATAGATACATAATACCTATATAAGTTCAATGTAATTCATTGGAGTCATTCTATAATATGTTTATATACATAAAATTTTTATTTAACTTTTTACCGTTTTTACCCACCTCCTAGGAGAATTTGAAAATTTGCATAAAACATAATTTTACCACTTATGTGAGTTTAATTTCAAAAATTATAGAGACATAGTTATTATGATTAAGTAAAATGTGGTTCAATAAGAAGAAATAATTTTTGGTGAATAGTAACTTTTGTCTTTTATTTACCACGGTTAAAAGTAAATAGGGTAATTAAGGGTAAAAATGTTATCATAATTACCCTAAAACATGTCCTAATTATATTGGATAAGTATAATTCGATCAAAAACAACCTTAGGAATAAAATATGATTCTTTTTGGTCCACTTGGATTAGATTAGGACATTTATTATTATTTTATTTAAAGAAGAGTTAAAAGAGTTAAATTCAAAGTTTAATAACTAAACCATTTTTAATATAGGGTTATACATAAGATAAATTCTAATATAAATATTCATTATAAAGATAAAAATATTTCTTATATAATGGAATTTTATTTATAATTTTTATAAATTAAATAATTTAATTTGTTTATGACATAATGATGATGCAGTAATTACATTATTAATGAAAGATTAAAATAATTGATATTATAAATATCCAAATAAATGTAATTTGTGACTTTAGATGAATTCCACTAATTCTATATGTTAATATGACATGTTAGTGTTGATTAAATATTTTTTTCCCGAAGTAATAATGTTGTTATGATTTTCACAAAAACCAAATACTAAATAGTTTCAAAATTGACATAATTGAGTTATTAAAACAAATACTATATTATTAATTGATATAAAATTCCTAAAAATCTAATATTCAGCCAAAGGATGTAGATAAGGTTATATATATTAATAATGAACCACTTTGGGTTCTCTTTGATTTTTATAGTATGTTTATTAACCATATAATATAGAAATACAAATAGACATGGTAAATGTCAAACAATTTATCAAAGAGTTAAATCTTAAAGATAGGTTAATAAGGTTACCTAAACCTATCTAAAACCTATTTGTAGAGAGTATTTCGACCCAAATCCACCTTATACTCTGCATAAATTATTTTTGAGCCATTAGAAACCGAAAATTAGTTTATTATAAAATAATATTTCATGGTTTTCCTAAAGTGACCCTCACCTCTCTTATAAAAGGGTAGTTCCCCTTATATTAATTTCACACCTCCAATGCCATTTCTCTCATCCAAACCCTACCCACGTATCCTCCCAACTTTCCTCCCTTCATCCTAGAGGCATTAATTTGGTCATAAAGCCAACCTAAGAAGCCCTTTTGATCAAATAAAAATGAATAACCCGAATAATAGGTAAATATTTCATCACCTCTTTCAAGTTCTTTTCATCTTCCACTTTCTCTTTCTTTGTTGTTTCCATTATAAAATAATAACTATAGTATCTTATATATACTATGATGTTATTATAACAATTATACAACCATATTCATTATTCTATCCATCATATGAATGAAAAAGTCACCAAACGTGCGTACGTACGGCTTACTGTCTCCACGTCGTGGTGTAGTTTGTTATTCAAACACTTCATTATTTGGATGGATATAATAATCAGTATAAATGTTTTAAATAATAAATATAACACATTATTGATTCTTTATATATGATATTCCATCCAATTACATACTATTTCACCATTAATATAATGATATTTTTGCTCGTACGTATGTACGGATTACCGTCCCCACGAACGCGATGAGATTCATTCCCCATCGTAATAATTCAAGAATAATTTTCATTTTATGTTTAAAAATAATGTTTAAGAACTTAATATGATTCTGAATATGAATAAAATTCACCCTATCCATAAAAAACATGGCTTACATAACCTATAATATATAGGAAAACAGATCATTTAACACCCGAAATGATGATATTACTAAAATATTATTAACAAAGCATTATTAGAGGATCATATATGATATCATATTTTTGTATATAGTTTTTGAAAAATTTAATAACAATGATTTAAATATTATAAAGGAGGTTAAATTACCCTATATCAAGAAAAATTACAATGTAAGGGTTAATTTTACAATCTATTTATTATCTGAGGTTGTTTTTACATAAGTATCTACTGGGACCTCTTTATCATCAACATCCGTGTTTTGTTAAAAAAATGTATTTGAATTTTTTTTAATATTTACTAGGAAATGGTTTAAATTAATTTATACACTTATTTTACCTTATATATTTTTAATGGAATATTTTCTTCTTTTTCCAAACAAGGTACTTTATGACCTTTTTGACAAAATTAAGGTAAGAATTTTTTTAACTTATATGGCGAGTGTAGCTATTTTCCACCGCTATAACATTGTAGAAGAATCACTTACAGGCTTATAAGAATATATTCAAAATAATTATTTTATTTTATAATTATATGACTCTTAAATTATTTCAAAATAGAAAGAGATATTTCTCTAAAAAAGGTTTTGATTTCATCTATATAAACATAGTTTTGATGGATTTTAATCTTGTTTGAAGTTGATTTATTATGATACAAATATTCCATGTTGTATTTAAGGTTTTGTGATATGTTTTTATATGGATGTTTTATTCTTATACCATTCATGGTTTATGGATAAAGTATTGACATTTCATATGCTAGTTTTAATACAAATTTTTTATGTTTTGTTTAAACCTTTTCATATGAGGAATGCATTGTACTTAGTAAGTGATGGGTGGAGCCTGCTATATCTCATCGATGCATCGGTAGGTCTCATGAGACAAGCTATTGTCTTGGCATATGTCCTTGACAAAATATTATTTGTAGTCTTGGCACAAGGCCTTAATTATGTGGTTATGAAGTCTGGAATTATGCATTCTATCATTATGAAAGTGGCTATTGATATTGCATGTGATTATTAGACTAGTAGAATATCCATGTGAATAAGTAAATCACATTATTTGATTTTATCTTTTCCATATTATGATAATGTTTAAGTTTAAAATGGTTTTTTTCTAGTCTTATACATTGTGTTAAATGTTTATGCTTATTTATGAAAGTTTCTGCTATATCGTTATCCTTACTGAGCATCTCAGCTCACTCTATTCTATGTTTTATTTTTCCCAGGATGTTAAAAAGTATTTTATGGTTGACCTGGAGGGACATGCTAAGGATTTAAGTGTGTTCAAAAGGGGAAAAAAAATTTTTGATGTTTTTATTTCGCGATGTAATGTAAAACTTATGTATGTATCTACTACTTCCAAGGCTAGTAAACTGATTAGTCTTTTGAGGCATGATTTTTTTAATCATGCCAATGTTATGTAATAATGCATCGACTCTCGGTAACTAGGGTTGGGGCGTTACAACCATGCCTCCCCGTAAGGTCTCATTGCCACAACTCATGGGTGTTAATGCCACTGTGCATCCAACCACCATTCCCCCTATAGTTGACTTGGCCTAGTTCCCTCGGTCGTGGTCGACCCTCTAGGGTCCCACATGTGGTTGAGGTGGATCCAGCTAGGGCTGGCATTATAATGGCTATATTTTTCAAATAATTTTTCAATAAAAATATACTTAGTAAATACTAATTCAAAAAAATCCATATAGGCTCATCATGAAATACCAAGAAACCATCTCAACTTCTCAAAACCACAAATCAACATTCTTCGTATATTTTAAACTTGTTGAAACCAATGATTCCTTAGTGACACATTCCTTAGACATTTAATACCATCAATTTTTTTCCAAGTTTAAAATAAAAATATGAATTGTTTAGGTGTGACATCCAATAATGTTACCAGAATCCACAAAAAATCTCCATGAATCATTACTTCATCCATAAAAATTTTCTAAGAATCATCACTTTCTACACATGTTGAAACACTTTGATAAAAAATCTAACACTATGGGTCGACAACCCCCCATAGTATTTTTTTTGTTAGTATCCCTTCAAATACATCTTCACATATATTGTGATAAAAACAATATGTGTGGTTTTTTGTTTCTTTACTCTCCTTTATTTAATATCAAATGAAAAGTGTATGCGGTGTCTTCTTAACTCATATGTATTATTTAAAACCTATTCAAAACCTATTTTCCAATGAGCCTATAGTTAATCACATTTATGTATATGTAGACTAATCCATTGTGGAAAAGAATAGATTTATAACAAAAGGTGTCTTATAAGTCTTTCAAATATATAGGATTGTGAAATCAAGCTTAAAATATCACATTGTAATTACAAGATCCTATACACACTTGAAAAACACATTACCAAGATAAGTTTCACAAGAGGAATTTTGGATTTTCTCAGAATTTTAATCAACCAAGTACTATGATACTTTAATTTCATGCATATATTATTGAGTGTTTTAATGTATTTAATTTTGTATTTAAATTATTAATCCTATAATGTTTGGGACAAATTTACTTATTCTACGTTTTGTGGTAGGAAATGATAGATATTTGAAAAAGAAACGGAAAGTGGATGAAAAATGAGGTGAACCACCATTCGCACCCTGAGAAAAGAGAAGTGGCACCCCACCATATTATTGAGAGAGAAGAGGATCTATGAAACTGATGAAAAATGAATTTCACATTGTGTACCACAAGTACACATTGTAACCATATCATACAAGGAAGATATGCACTAGAAAAGTTGTGACAATAGAACACACTCTGAAATCAAGTACACGTCGTGTACCACTGATACACTATGTGACAATAATCAAACTAGCTTACGATATTTTCATAGATTCAAAGAAATGGAGGAAACGGTGAATCTGAGGTACACGTCATGTAACCCAAGACCAAGTTGTGTAGTGGTTGACACATAGAAAAAAAATCAGGCAACACTGACCATGGGTTTTGGACGATTTTGGATATAAAAAGAGATCGCCAAGCTCTCTTATAATAGACTCAAAGGTATATGAATCCAAGAAGAACCAACAAAAGGTCTTTAGATGAAGGAGTGACAATACAAGGTCCCACAATGTTTCCTTTCTTCTCCGGGTTCCCATGATTCTCACTCTAACCATGAGCGTGTAGTCCCATTTGTGTTAGGTGATGTGATCATAGGGGGATATGTGCTTAGAGATTATTCTATTTTATTATTCATGTTTTAGACTGTTGCAAACACCATTTATCAATTATAATATCATTTTATTTCGAAATCACATGACCATTTCTTGTGAATTAAAGTGTTATATTTTAGTTTCATCAATTAATCACTTTACCTATCATATTACCATTATGAAATCTAATTCGGTTATGTAAAAACATCATTTTGGGTCACCTATCCCCGTGATTGAATCTAGTAGATGATCATTTCAATGGTCTAATCAAAGGGGTAGTGTGGGATACCATGACCAATAATCCTCGATGACCCAATTCCGACATCAATACTGAATAAATGCACTATAATGTAAATCCATAGCACATGCCCATGAAAATCATTGAATGTATCATGCCTCCTATATTGAATTTCCAACCAATCCTATTATTCTTTATCTTTTCCTGAAACCACAAAACACTTGAAATTTAAATTTCTAAATTAATTTAGAACATACGGATCTTCCTTGTTATTTAAGCACTTATACTTAATAGATACTGCACATTGAGTTAGTATTGTCTGAGTTTTATAAATTTTATATTTTCATAGCACCATAGGGAACTAATGACGCACTATGGGGCGGTTACACTACCTTCTCATAAAATATTTTTTGATTGAGTTAGGATAATGATTCTATTACTCAAACATAATAAATCCTCTCCCTCAATAGATGAATCCACATTAATTTTCATGGAATTACATGAAATCCATGTAGATCCATACTTCTCCTTAAATTAACTACTTTGTAATAACAATTAACATATAATTATAGGGAATTAGGGGGACAACTGATTTTTTTTCAAACATGAGGAGAAGTCTGAACCTAATGTTTCATCCTCAACCAAAGAAACTGCTCTTTTGAAATTTCATTGGTGAAAGTATATGCAATAGAATATTTAGTGAGAATGTATTGAATCATGACATAACCACCTACCACATTTTCATTGATAAAATGATACCATATATTAATATCCTTGGTTATTGAATGTTGTACTATATTTTTAAATAATATAATATCTCTTTGAATATCACATGAAATATTTATTTGTCTTTCTAGCTCAATTTTTAAAGTGGAAATATGTGCTTGCATCTAGCTCATTTGTGTACATGGATGTGTAGTTGGAACATATTTAGACTTACCCATGCCTAGAGTTACAAAATTATTCTCCATGCTATTCCAACTGACACATACTTCTCCAAGAAATAATTTTCCACCTGAAAATAATGTCATCTATGTATAAACACATGGCCAATAATCATCTATAAACCCAAAAACATCAAATATACACCTTTTCTATATGAAAACCCATAATTCGCAGTTCTATTCACATATCTTAGAATTATTTTAGCTTACAATAAGTGAGAAAATTTTGGATCACTCTAAAATATGGCATATATAGTCACTACATAATTTATATCTAGCCTTGAATTTATGAGACAATGTAGGATTTCAATGATTCATCTGAATTCTTCTTGATTAACTATATTTATTGTTTCAACCTTTCATAATTCAATTCCAACTAAAATGGTTTTTAATGTTTATTTTGTTGTTTCCATTATAAATTTTTTCACAAACTCCTTGGATTACTTATCATGTGATAGAAATATTGAATTATGATTTCTCTCAATTAGAAATCTCAAAAAATAAGTCATCTAACGAAGCATGTACATCTCAATTTTTTTTTGATCATTGAATTCATCACATAATACTAATTTTCACTAAAAAATGATTTCATCCACATATACAATGACTCTGAGAGTACCTTTATATGTCTCTCTCACATTAATATTTCTATCAAATTTTCATTTGAAAAAATTCATACCCTTTAGAAAACAATATAATTAGGAATGAGAGGATGTATGGGAATATTTCAAAACATACAAAATAATTCCCACCAAGTATACGTTGCTTCCATTATTGTGTAAAAAAACATAAGGTTTATCAATATTAAAATCTTCTTCAAGATAACCATTTAGAAAATAAGATTCCATATCCATATGATAATCTTTGTAATGATTTTATGTTGCGAATTCCAAAAACATTAAAATGGCTTATAGTCATTCCATATGTGAAAACTATTCTTCAAATAAAATTCCTTCCATTTTAGATTATCCATTTCATATCAGTAATGAATATTTTTTTGGAGAATACACCATTCTCATTTAGCTTATTTTGGAAAACCCACCGAGTACTAATAATTTTTTTAGGTGTTGATAAAAGTTCTCAAGTTGAGTTATTTTCAATATCATCAATATAATCAAGAATATATTGTATCCCTTCTTCATGATCAACTACCTCTAGAACATAATGAGGTTCAACTTGATAAACAAGTGAAGTTTGTTTCTCAATTCTCAATCATCTTTTTGTTTGAACTATATATCGCTGGTTTCCAATGATATTTTCTGTCTCAAAATCATTATTTAATTTTTTGTACAATTTAATCTCATTTTCATTATCTAAGTATTCATCACTGGAATTATTAGAATGAAAATCAGTAATATTGGGATTTTTATAATCAACATCTTAATCCTCTGTTCCATCGTTGTGAAAATTTCATCCAAATCCTCTGAATCTTCATCAACTGTGATATTTGATTCAATATTGTTAAAAAAAATCTTATATTAATATTTTCATATATCTTGTATGTCCCTCTGTTCAAACATAATTATCCTTTACTATTATATTGGTATCCCATGAACACTCCTTCATATGTTTTTTTCATTAATTTTTCCCAAATTTATGTTCTTGATTTTTATAATGCATTGGATTCCAATAAATAAGATTTATTTAACAATTATATTTTTCATGTACCATAATTCACATGATGTATTTTATGTTTCTAGTATCAGTAGGAAAATATTATATATAGGTTTGTTAGTACATATTTCTTCTCTCCCAAAATACTTTGAGGTGTTGTGTTCCACTAACATAGTTCTATCCATCTTATCTAGGATTCTGTTCTCTCTTTCAGATACCCCATTTTGTTGTGAATATATGGGTCTATATACTAATGCTTAATTACCTATTTGGAATTATATTTTTCAAAACCATCATATGTAAAATCCATTCCATAATTTGATATCATCTTCTTGATATAGATATCCAATTCTTTCTCAACTTTCCTTCTCAAATTCGTGGACATTCTAGTCACCTCTGACATGTGATTGATGAAGATAACATTATTCAATATAATATAATCATCAATAAATGTAATGAAGTACATAAAACTTTTAGAATAAATCTATCTCATTAGGTTACATTTGTTATTGTGAATTAGTTCAAAGAGTTTAGATGATAAAATATCAACCCCTTTATGTAAACATTGGGACAATATCCCCGTCTATAAGAATTCACCGATTTCATCCATGTAAGACCCAAACATCATGGAATTATGTACTCATTCAAATTATTTTTTAATTATCTTAAATATTGCTAATAAAATGATTATAGTTTTTGTGAGATGGCTTAGGTGTGTCATAGAGGTTCAGGATGAAAATAAAATGGAATTCGGCCATTATGTGCATGTTTCATGATTGGGGCATGGTTAGTGTAAACTATGCACCCAAACCATGGTATTTAAAAGGAGGGGTTCATGGTCAGAGTAATACATGAGATAGAGGACAAAAAAACCATGTGACCTTGGACATAGGCATTCAACATGGTTGGAACATTTTTTTTCAAACCGTGGAGACCCCCACGTAACCGTGCGACACAACTCCTATTAGTCCGATCCAACCAGACGGTTTTCACAAGTTCTGGAATACCGTGTGACTAAAACTTATACCCCATTAAAAAGTAAAAAATTATCAAACATCCCCCTTATTATTTTTTTTACCACCTGATTTTTCCTCCAATTATTCTCCTCTCAACCATTGTGACGAACTTAATACCCCAAATATTTCCAAGGGTGATTCTCCTTCAATTCTTATCCGTTTCGAGAGTCATTGGATGAAAATTGATTATTTGAGTGAGTATGATCCTCCTCTTCCTTCTCAATAAAATATTAAGGATTGAAACATGGGTTACATTCTTCTAAATCCATAAACCCTCTTTTTTGGGGGGTTTATATGTTTAGGCTTCAAGGTGTTCTTGAATTTAGATCTAAGGATAATGCTAAGGGTTTTTTCATATTTGGATTTGTGGTAGGTGGTCTCTATGATATATCCCATAGTTTTAATATTTATTTTTTTCTTTCATGGTTGTGATTTAGAATCCTTCTTGTTGTGCGTTTAATATATTTAGTGATATTTGGTAAAAATGGTTTTCTAAATAGGGATTTGAGCCTCTCCCAATCCACATGAGATACGTTGAGGTTGACTAAACAAATTTAGGGTCCCCCATGGGGTGTGAAAAATATTATTAACATAGGAAATGTTAATACTAACCCCTAAATTGATTTTTTATTTGGAAGAGCCCATGATGAAAATGTTTTTAGGTTAAACTTAATTAAAAAGGAAATATGAATAGTTGTGTCTAGACATTGTAAATGGAATAAGGGATTATTTGGATAACATTAAATGGGTTAAGGGTAATAAAGTGATTATGTAATGTGACTTATGAATTTTACCTAAAATGCTTATGTGAATAAAGGAATGGTATTCAATAAAATTTTTAAATGTGATAATTTTTATGAGTTGACATGTGTGTTAAATGATATAACAAGTAGGAATTGATAATAATGTTAAATTTTTCTAATACATGATATTTTTGGAATATGCAAATATAGTTAAGGAATAATGAAGGTTAATGGGTTAAATGGTGTATGAAATAAAAATGGTAAATGTACTAATGGGTTTAGTCTTGATATTAATCCTACATGTTAAGTGATTATCAAGTGTGAATTATATGTTATTTTTTTCAATGTTTTAAGATATGATATATGTCATAATGGATAAATAATAATGTTCACATGGATCGGTTGTCATGGGGTATTAGACATGTGGATCTATCCCCATATATTAGGTTAATATTGAGGCTCTAACCCCACCTCACAATTCACGAGTTAGGGAAGGGGACTGGGGATCTGTTCCCTAAATAGATTATTTTTATGAGACTTCCTAGACCAAGGATTCTATGTATGTGTATTATATTTGTTGTGAAATGTTATTAACAATGAGATAAGAAACATGATTTATTAATTTTTCATCTAAATTGACCTTTATAGGATATAGTGTAAATGACATAATGCCTTACCCATGGAACACATTATTTATATGATCATAGTAATGATGATAGTGTAATTGATGAAATGGATTTAAGGATGATTTTTTATGATTATATTGTTAGATAATGGTTCTTACTTTATCATTTTTTTACCATTAAATTTTTTATTAATTTCATGTACTAACTGTTTAGACTTGATATTTTGTTGACACACTGGGTGGTGGCTGACTGAGTTGTACTAACACCCTGCTTGGGCTGCCATCGGGTACCCAAGATGATTTCATGGTTGAAGGTCTGGAAAAGGGAAAGGGCCCAATGATATGGAGTTGATTTGTTATTGGGATGTTCTTGGATGATGATTAAAACATTTATATAGGACCCATATGAGAAATTATGGTATTTTACTTTATTTTTTGTTTAATCACATTGACAATATTAGCATGATATGACATTTTTACATGTTTTTTATGGAATTAAATATGTTTTAAAAAACGTTTATTATGAATGATTAATGTTATCGCTTATATTTTTTGTTACATCAGTTATTCTCTACTGTGGATTACTATAGTAATGTGTAAATAGTCTCCCCATGTGGTTATTTAGACCCTCAATCCTAGTCAGCAACATCTAGTGTATGGGGTGGTCTTCTTGAGGTCATGTGGTGACCTGGATCAGGGAACTGTTTAGTGGCTCTAGGTTGGGGACATCTCAAATTAGTATTAGAGTGATTCTTTTTTTGTAGTATTACAATTTCAAATAGTCGAAAAGAGATTAGGATGTGTTGGTCCTTGGCAATGAGTTCATGCTTGATAGTAGCTAACAAATTTAAAGGAAAACCCAAGGACCTATAGTGGGAGTTGTTTTTCTTAACGTCTGTTGATATAGTTGAATGATATTTCACTATTTTGGGATTCAATTGTTGTGTGATGTGACTATTTTATGATATTATTATATTTTCTATAATGGAATTATTTTGTGAATTCATAAAAACTTTTTGGAACCTAGTGATATAGGTGGATTTCATCATGATAGGCATGCATGGTATGGGTGTGTGTGAAATAAAAGGTAGAAATCATCTCACTTCATTGAAAATATGAAGAAAATAATGTCTGATAAAGATGATGAAAATGTTTAGATAAATAGAATGTTAAATAATTGTAAAAGATTTTTTCTTAATAATGGTTTTAAATGAGTTAAAATGTTGATTACGATGAGTTTTGAATAAGTTGAGCAATATTTGTAACAAACATAGAAGATATAAATGTTCCGAAGGAAGAATGTTTTGTGTTGTGAATGTGGAATTGGTTGAAATATGGGGTCTGATAAGATATTCATAATTTTGTAGGTTGGTTTACACCCTATTGATCATGACCTTTGGTAGGTTGGTCAAGGGTAGTGTTCTAAGTGTAACAATCGTCATTGGAATAGTGAATGTGTATTTTGTTGTTTATGGCTAGTAAAGAGAATTATTTTACCTAAACTGTGGATAATTTAGGTTATGGAATCTAACATTTGTGCTTGGTATTATAGAAAAAATTCCACAATGGCACTGTGTATCAGATGGGAGACAATAGGATAACACTAGAAATCCCCACTAGTAGTAGATTTTGTAAGTTCTTTGGTCCAAATAATTGAGGAGAAGAGAATTTCTTAGAGAACATGGATTATTTTATAGAGATTATGAAATGATACCTAAGGAGGGTTATGCTGAGTATATTTGATCTAACTTGATAATTTCAGTTGCAGCACCATCCAACATTTTTTTGGGTGGGAAGACGTAATGTTATAGAGTTTTAGAGAGATTACTTCCTAAATAAAATAGATCCCCAAGAAACTCATTAAAATAAATGATTCAAGATGGTAGACTATATGTTCAGGGGCCCCGAAAAATGATGGTGAGATATTCTAGTTAATAATCAGTAGGCTGAAGGAATATAATGGATGGAATAAGGATACTTTTTAAGGTAATTTTTATCAAGAGTCCTTGAGACATGAGTGGGTTTCAAATTTTATGAAGTTGACCAATGGAAAAAAGTCTATAATGGATTATCTTGAATGTTTCATGAACATTCAATACTTTGTTCTTGTGTTGGAATGATGCAAGGATACTACATCAAGTCTCTTTTAGGATGGTCTTAGGCATGAGATTAAGCGACATTTAAATATATTTTGTCTAAATTAGTTTTCAAAGGTGGTGAATTTGGACCTTATCATTAAAGGGAACATGAAGGAGGATTCGGGTGGTGTACATCTGGTTATGGATGGATACACTAGTGATGTGAATTTTGATGGGAGGAAACACTATATTGGAAATCTTCACCAGAGTGAAAGTGGATAGAAATGTTAGAATATACGATTATGATTTCAAGGTGGTGATCATGTGTTCTTCTATTAGTGTGGTAGGTCGGGATACATGTGAGGTCATTTCCCTCAACAAATGGTAGGATAATGAGTAGGTGTAATAATGTCGAATGTTTAGGGGATCTTTTAGGACATCCAACTGTAAGTCATGGATGGCAGAAAAAATAAATATTATGAGTGCATGCAGTGGGTTTGTTTCCCCATAATAGGAATGAATATGCTACTTGACTAGTCATACTCGTCAAGGTGGTTAATGGGGCACTCTAGGGAGGGAGATTCTTCATCAGTAGAGTAGCATAACACTAGTTACCTAGACCAAGGAATATGGTAAAGGGGATAGTTAGGTACATGCAATTCATTCTACATGAGGAGGTGGTGATGCAAGACCATGGACTATTTGAGGTATGATCCCTGTATCCTATAATTATTATAGTGTTTTATTTGATAAAGGTTCCTCACATTATTTTGTATCTACATAGTTAATTTTTCTTTTTGGATTAGTTGTGAAATTTTTATGTGGGGTTATGATAATTGATGTGTCATTAGGTGTGTGAACATAGTATATAATTCAGTGTAAGGGGTGTTCTCCCAAGGTTGGTGTGTTCCAATTTCTATGGGATTTCATGATTCTTGAAATGTACAGTTTCAACCTGATTTTGAGCATGGATTAGTTAGTGTTATACTAGTCCCACGTTGAGTTTTACCATCATAGGGTAACATTCTTGTTTCTTGTGGGAGACAACTCTATCTATCTTGGTGAATGAGATGCTCGGGAAGGTCGTGTTGGGCCCATTTGACAACAGTTGTGTGAACGCATTCGACATAGCATGATTTATTCTTGAGGATGGGGTAGTAGAGGATTAGTTATTTTATCTTGTAGTAGATCGGTTTGAGGATATGTTTATTGAGGACTTCTCGGGGCTTCTATCTGAGAGAGATATTGAGTTCACAATATAGTTGTTGTCGGGAGAGAAACTAGTTTCTATTCAACCATATAGAATAGCACCATCAGAACTCATGGGGATTAAATACCAATAGACGGTGTTTGATAATAATGGGTTTATTCTCCCTAGTACATCACCTTAGAGATATATAGAGTTATTTTCCAAGAATTCGGATGGGTTGTTATGGGTTTTTGTTGATAATAAGAAGATAAATCATAAGATATTAAAGAATGGATACCCTATTCATCAATTTTATGATCTATTTGACCAGAATAATAGGTGATTATAGGTTTAGTATGATTTCTCTATGTTCAGGATATCAACAGTTGATTTTGAGGCCTTTTGATATAACACAGACTGCATTTAAGATAAGGTACAGATTTTATGAGTTTTTTGTGATTTTGTTCAGACTGACCAACACATTAATAGTGTTTATAGATCTAATGAATCAATTATATCACCCATATTTTGATCAAATTATATTTTTATTCATTTATTAAGCCTTAGCGTACTCTAAAAGTCCTGAAAAATTGGTCAAACATCTAGACATCATCCTGAGTACACTAAGAGAGCATATGATATACGACATGTTTTCCAAATGTCATATCCAGATTGGTAGAGTACATTTCTTGGGTTATATAATCTCAGAGGTTGGTTTTTCTATGCATTCTAATAATGTGAAGTCATTCATATCTTGGGATCATCCCAATAATGTTTTTGATTTAAGAATGTTTCTTGGTTCGATTGGTTATTTCCAAAGGTTCATCAAATATTTATCCTATGTGGTAGTGCCACATTTAGACTTGACCAATAAAGGCATCAGGTATGATTGGTCTGATACATGTGAGAATTATTTCAAAAAATTAAATAAGTGGTTTACTACCAGACCAATTTTGACCTTACATGAGTGAAGAAAATGGTATGTCATGGTTTTTTATGGGACTGGTGTTGGTCTTGAAGCTATGATGATGTAGGATGAATGGTTTTTTATGTTTGTGTCATGGAATTTGAGTCCTCATGAAAGAAGCTATCATTCACATGATCATTAAATAGCTATAGTGGTTTATGTCTAGAAGTGTTGGCGATATTACTTGTTTTGTAAAAAGTTTAACCTATATAACCAATAATAAAAGTCTTAAGTGAAACTTCTCATAGCATTATTTGAATAATCGCTAGAGAATATGGGGTTAGTACATGAAATATTTTTATTTTAACATGGTTTAAACATTTGGAAAGGGAAATATTTTTATAGATGCTTTAAGCTAAAATACACAAAATTATGTAGTTAAGGAATCTAGTTCCAAGTTGAGGATGATAGAGTTATTTTAAGATATGCATCGAAAGGTTTAGGATGGCCCTGGGTAGATTGACATTGCATCCAAAGAAGTTGAGCCTATTCTTCTAATCAAAATCAAAGAAAATTAGCAAGATGATTGAGAATTTCTAGATTTAAATGGAAATCAAAATGGTGTGGAGTCACCTTCTTGTTGGATAGTTGAAGTGGATGTGATCATTTTTGTTTGTGGTCTTGTTTTTTTCCCATCATGAATGCGGGAAGAGTTTCTGTGGGAGTTTAATGCATCAAAGTGGGTGGAGCTTCTAGGTTTGACATCAATATATTGTGGTCTTCTAATGAATTATTGGTGTTAAGGGATGATGATCGAGGATATGTGTTTCATGGTGGGATGCCTTACAATCCAGCAGGTGAAATATGATCATTATCAGCCCGATGGTTTTTTTCAACCATTTTCCATTACAAAATGGAAATTGGAGGATTATTAGATAGATTTTGTGGTAGGTATTATTTGGAAGGCTTGGAATAATGACGTGATATGAATAGTTTATGAACAATTTACAAAATATTTTCATTTTATATACATTAACCATGTACCAGTTGATTGATTTTTACATTCGGGAAATATTATAGCTTCATGGGTTTCCATATGATATGGTTTCGGATCATGATCATCATTTTAAAGTGCACTTCTGGGAGGAATTATAGAAGACCCATGGTACGTATGTTTTTATTAGTGTAGAATTCCACCCACAAACGGATATGAATCAATAGTGTACTATTATAGTATTAGAGGAAATATTGGGGGCATGTGTCCTGGATATTGGTGGATCACACCAAAATAAACTAGCACATGTTGAGTTTTCCTAAAAAACAGTTACTAGGGTACGATTCATATGGAACCCCTTGAGGCACAATATTATAGGTCTTGTAGATATTTTTTGTATTGGATAGAGCCCAGGGAATCAAATTTTTGGGGATTGAGACTCATTCCAAAGATGTAAAAATAGGTTCAGTTGATTTGAATGAGAATGAAAATGCCTCAATGTAGGAAGAATTCAAATGTGGACCAGCGTCGCAGACCTCTTAATTTTGTTGAGGGTCATCATTTGTTTGATTAGGTTTCATTATGGTTGGGTTAAAATCAAATTAAAAAATAAGGTAATTTTTTTCCTAATTATATGGGGCCATTTTATATGGTGGAGTGTGTTGGGATGGTGTCGTAACAATTGGCTCTTCTATAATAGTATAGCGGTATGAACAATATCCTTTATGTTTTACAACATCAACTTTATCACCCTATACCATATCATGTAATTGATGTTTCATATGTAGAGCTCGATGTTCATGCATAATTTCAGGAGAAAATACTTCGCATTGTAGATCATAGTGAGGATGTAATACAAGGAAATAATATGCCCTTAGATCGAGTTTTATGAAAACACAGAAATGTTCTTGAAGAAACATGGGAAATAGAGTCAGATGTGCAGGTGAAGTGGATTGATCTTTTTTCATCATAACAATAGTGATGTGTGGCAGTGTGGCTTGAGGAAGAGATTCTATGAGGTGGGGAGTTTAGAAGATATCATACTTCATGGAGGTATGTCCTTTTTGAAATTATTGTTTAAATCTATTAATTTTTTAATGTACTTTTTATTGAATATATAATGAGGTTTTCAGTTATTCTTGGTGTTTGGGACATAAATGAAAATGAAAATTTTCCATTTTGATTATGTTTTAGGGTAGGCACATAGTTAGCGTAAACCATGTACCCAAATCATGCTAGCCTGGAGGAGGGGTGCATGGTTAGAGAAAAACAGGTGAGGGTGGAGAGCCAAACTCTACGACCCTTTTCATAGGTGTTCTACACCTTGGTGAATAGTGTCTTATACCATTTGGCAATCCCAGGTAACCCTGGGACTAAAATCCTCTTGTATGGAGGTAGGTTCTTGGTTTTTACATGGTTTGGAAAGTAGTGTTCCACATTAAAAAATGAAAAATTACAAAACTGAACCCCCATGATTTTTTGTATCTCACTTAATTTTTCCTCTCATTCATCTTCTATCAACGCTAGTAACAAAATCAAGCTACTAAATCACCCCATTCATGGTTCTCCTCATATTATTGTATATTTGGTGAATTTTTTTATACGAATCGATGATCTGGGTGAGTCTAATCCTCATATTCCTTCTATTTCCTGTATTAGGGTTTGTATGATTGGTTATAATCTTCTAAATCACTGAAAATATATTTTTCTAGTGGATTCTAATATGAGGATTCAAGGGGAGTATGATTACAAATCTAAGGATAAGGTTAAGTTTGATTTCATCTTCAGATTTGTGGTAAGTGTTTAATATGTTATATCCCATATTCTTTATGTTAATTTCTGATTTCATGGTTTTTTGCTCTCCTCCAATTTGTTGTGTGTTTAATGTATTTTGTCAGATTTGGTAAACATGGTTGTACAAAAGGGGATTTAAATACGTAAAGATCCCTATGGGATGTGTTTATGTTGACTATAAAAAATTTGTTCCACCCATGGGGTACTCCAAAGATTTCGGACATATGAAATGGTAATGTTAATCCTGAAATTGATTTATGATTGGGCAGAGCCTAAGATGAAATTTTTTCATGTTAAAATGAATTAGAAAGTGAATATGAATATTTTTTCTGGACTTTTGAAATTGAATATTATATATATTGTCTAACATTAAATGGGTTAGAGGTAATAATGTGATTATGAAAATGAATAATGAATTGTACATGAAATGATTAAGTTAATTAAGGAATGTGAGTTGATAAATGTGTTAAATGAGTGAATGTTAATTATATGATATATGTGTTAAATGTTATAACATATAGGAATTGATAATTATTTTAATTTGGTATAATACATTAGAATTGTGGAATATGAACAAACAGTGACAACATAAGGAATGGAAATGGGTTAAATGGGCTATGTAGTGGAAATAGTAAATTAAATAATGGGTCAAAGTTTGATGTTAATATTATATGTGAAGTGATTATAAAATATGAATGATATCATATTGCATTGTGTGGTTTTTGATATTCTATATGTGGTAATGGATAAATAATAATGTTCACATGACTTGGTTGTTGTGGGATATTGGACTTGAGAATCTACACCCATTGGCCAGGTTAGGATAAAGGATCTAACCCCACCCCAAAATGCACTGATTAGGGAAGGGGTCGTGGATTTATTCCACTACTAGATTCAGTTGACTAGAAATTATAGACTATGTTATTTTGGTAAGTGTATTGTATTGATTGTGAAATTATATTACTAGTGAGATAAGAAACATAGCTTATTCATTATGCATAGAAATTGACAAGCTTAGGCTGTAATGTAAATTAAGTAATTCCTGACCCATGGAACACATTATAAAGATAAACATGATAATGAAGATACTTTTAATCGATGAAATGGATTTAATGATGAAATATGTTTAAGTGTATATTATTAGATAATATCACATGAGTTATCTTTTGTTTACCTTGTCTATTATATACTATTTCCATGCACTTCTTTTTTAGAAAAGATATTTTCATAAACCATTAGGTGTCACCTACTGAGTTGTACTCACACCATGCTTAGGCTGTCATTAGGTACCCAGGGAGAATTTATGGTTGTAGGCCATGACAGGGTAAAGGACCTATTCTATGGAGTCGATTTTGGGCTGGGATGTGCTTTGATGATGATCTAGACTTGGAGTCGGGACCTACTAGGGAGATTGGGATATTTGTCTTTCTTTTGAGTTTTATTCACTTGGGAACTATTCAAAATACATGGAATATTAATTTATTTTTTAGATTTGTCTTATACCCTATTTGGGAAATGGTTTATTATGAATGATTCTTGTTATTTATTATATTTTCTTTTTATTAAGTTATTATCTACTATGGATTACTCTACTTAACAGGGTAAAGTCTCCCCTTGTCGCTATTTAATCCCTCAAAACTAGTCTCTAACCTCTAGCATATGGGCAGGAACACTTGGGTCCTATGGAAACATAGCTCAGACAACCGTTTAGTTTCTATGGTTTGGGGAAATTATAATACCTTTATCTCTAAATGTTGAGAAAATATATCACAATATCATTCTTCAATATTTTACTTATACTCCTTTTACAAAGGTGGACAAGACTTATATTCTAATTTTTGGTTTTGTCCTTACCACTCAAATATAAGTAATTGATGGAATCACCAATTTTAAATATATTAACATTCCTTATTTTTCAATTGGTGATGATTATTCCATCCTTTGTGGTTTTGATGAAACATGAGTTCGTTTTTAACAATAAATCATGTCCATCCTAAAAATTAAGGCACACACTACAAAAAGTATTCTTCAAACCTTCAACAAATAATACATTATTAGACATCAAATTTTGGACATCAATCTTTTATATCATAACTCACTTGATTTTTTCTGAAAAATAATTTCTAAAGTTCACTGGTCCTATTTTCTGATTCTCAATATTTATCATAATTTTTGTATCACCAGTCATGTGTGATGAACATCCACTATCGAGAAAAAAGGACTTTTTGTACTATTATTCTATAAAACATTAGTAAAACCTGATTTTTCTTCATTAATTTTCTTAATTCAATCACATTTCATTATTTTGGAAGTTTTTAGGGGGAATAATCATTAAATTTTAAATAATGTGACCTTTCATATCACATAAACCATATACTTCAACTAAATAGTCACAATTGTTTTGAGTTGGCTGATAGGATGAATTCCTAAATACTTCTTGCATACTATGTATGTTTTCACTCAATCTTTCAGAATATCTCCCCTTTGTTCATGTATCATCTCTAGAAAAAGACATGTTATATAAGAATATATAATATTTTTACCCAAACACTATTTAAAATAAGAAGTTTCATAAAAATATTTATCTTCCTAACTGATAATAGCCCTACCTTGGAGATTGCAGTTATTTTCTTTTCATAAACTGATATTGTCTCTATTCAGGAGGAAAAATATTCTTGTATAATTAGAAGATAATTTATCACTTATATTTTTATTCCTTACATGTCAAATTTTTTTAACTTGAATTACTATAAATAACAAATTTATTTTGATACTCGTAGAGTGCCAAATTAGCGTACATATTTGAACTCCTCTTTTCACCATTTTGAG
This sequence comes from Viscum album, assembly GCA_963277665.1. Taxonomy (NCBI): domain Eukaryota; kingdom Viridiplantae; phylum Streptophyta; class Magnoliopsida; order Santalales; family Viscaceae; genus Viscum; species Viscum album. The sequence continues at coordinate 613,259,592 of OY728130.1, forward strand.
ATGACTCTGATTTAATCTCAAAATCCTTTCAGAAATCTTATTTTATATTTTTCAATCTATTATGTGCTTCATGAAATTTATACTAAGTCTTAAACTATTATTATTCATGAAGAGATTGTTTTTCTTTATGCTCTATTAGGGCATTTTCCCTTTCTGTGTATTTTAGTTTGTGACATTTGATTTCTTCAATGTACAAATAACTTTATTTGGACAATCTTCCTTTTCCTTAGTTAACATTTATTTTTCATTTAATATGAATATTTTATCTTTCATGAGCTTTTGGGTTTGATAAATATATTTTCCTAATTCATTTTTGAACATATTCTATAGCTATGTTCATTAATATTTAGCATCTTCAGTTTATAATGTTCAAAAACCACTTCAACATGAACCATGTAGATAAATTCATCTTTTGATTGGATTATTGTACTATAACTAGTTTCATCTTTCTTTCCCATTACAGTTCTCCTTTATATTTTTTTATTCTTCAATAAAATTGGGTTTTTCTTTTTTTATCTCTTCATTTATTTTTCTATGATATTTCATCATCTTTTTCAGTGTCCACAGATTTCATTTAAGAAAAATTTACAAAAAAATTTACGATGTCATTATTGTTGTATCACATTAATTGTAATTTAATTTTAACAATCAACATTACCTTTTATAATCTATTCTATAAAATCTCAATGATTCTGTTGAAATATTCATATTCATTTTCATTATTAGATTCACTTGATTTAGATATTCTATCAACTTTTATTTTAATATTTTGAATGGATTCAAAATCCACCACATATTTCATATTAATTTTTAATATTGGTATTTTTCACATTTCATATCCAATTATTTTTGTATGTAATTAATCAACAATGATATGATCCTTGTCTTCCAATGATTAATTTTGGATCAAAATTGTCAAGAACATTTCTTATTAATTTTTTGGCAATACATTAATCATCTATATTTTCACCAACACCCCATATTTTAAATAAAATTTCATTCACTCTAGTGAAATATTGATCAATTATTTCTTCTTCACACATCTTGTTGTCTTCAAATTTTCATAATCAAATTTAAATTTGTCTTCCATGACTTTCAAATTTCATTCATAACTTGCTTCCAATTTATCCAACATTTCATCATAATTTTGGAGTCGCATAACAAACAGGTAAACTTTTTATGAAAGGGATATCAAAATGGAGTTTTGATATTTTCAAAAAAAATCAATAGTTCTCTTCCGAGTAATGGTTATAAGAGTTTCATTAGAAATTAGTGGGTAGAAAATGGTAACTATGTCGTACATTCAAGGAAAAAAGATAGAATATAGGGATACATCCGATTCATCAAAATGTGATAGTTCCTACCTTCAAAATTGGGAACACCGCTACAATTATAAAATTGAGATTATCCATCTCGAATTCTTAGTGTATCCTAATAGAGGGAACATGCTGCTCTGATACCAACTGATGTGCCTATAAGGAGCCGCATTTAGCAGTCCAAGGTTTTAAAAATAAATTAAAATTCATGAAACATTTTTTATGTAGATAGTTATAGATATACTTTAAACATAAATTTTACATTTATATGATTTCAATTTCAAGAAACGGTCATCTATGGTTGTGATCAGTATGTTATTTGGATTCGGATAGAACCAACTTGTTTATAGTGAATAGTAACATACTATTGTGAATAGTAATATTACTCTTATGATTAGTAAAAAATAATATTATTATATTTTCTTAAGGATATATGATAATGAGATCTTGATTAATTTTTCAAGGTGTTTAAAAAAGAGTTATATTTTTGAATTTGTTATTTTTGAATAAATTATGATTTTTAAAAAAAATTAAAATAATCATATTTAGAAAATTATTTTGAAAAAATGGAGTTCTTTTTTTAATTATAAACATTGAATAATGGTTAGGGTAATTTTTTGAATTTTTCTAAAATTCTTGAATTTCTAATGAATAGTAAAATACGATAAACTACGATAAATGATAAATACTTGTTTTAATGCATCATTGGTGATGCAAGGACGATGTAAGAACTCCTGGATTTAAAGAACATAAAATTATTACAATTTGGGGTTATATAAATCAAGAATATTTATATTCTTGTGAAAAAATCACAAAATAATGATTAAAATAATGTAAAACCCCTTCTCTTGTCCACTATAAATACCACCCTCACCCCCTCTTCCTCTAAAACCTCAAAAGATTTGATAATTGTATAAGTTATGCCCAATATCCTTTCCAAGGATCTTCCTCATATCTCAGTCTTACTGGACTCACCAAAAGGACAAAACCAAAGGCCTTAATGAGGATCTCAAGGAGAAGAGATCAATAGGTAAAAATCCTCTTTCTTATTCTTGTGTTTTCTTTTCAATTATTTTTATTTTCTTATACTCTCTTATCTTTCCTGTATCCAATATTTATGAAGTATAAAAAATCATATAAACTCAGTATTATATCATTTTTATGTAAAAAATAATTATCTTTCATCACCATATCTTCCTCTTTTTTTTAAAAACAAATAAAAACATAGTTCATGATGTGTTGTTTACCCAAATTGTGGATGATGTGCTTTCAATTTCCATTAATTCATTTAAATATTATCATAAAACAATTTTATTATTTGAAATAGAATATAAATTTAATTATATAACCTATTTTTTGTTCTTTAATGAAATTATTTTCAGGAAATTAAATTATATAATGAAAGAGTTCATGATTATCGAGGAACCGCCAAACATGATCTAAACAAATATCATTAATGTTTTATATAATGATTCATCATCACATATGATAAAAAATAACTTATGGTATCATTATATATTATTTAAACATATTAATAGAATTTCATTCCACTTATTGAATTTTATTTTTATAAGACATTAAAATCAAATACAATCCATCCATGGAAATCATGTAATGAATAAACCCAAAACAATGGAAGGAACAAAATACTAATAAAAAAAGGGTGAAATTATGGTTTTAAATGATCATGTACAGTGTTGTAAACATGAATAGTGTTTTATAAGATATTAATAACACACTTTCAACCATTATACAAGAATTTTAAACATGTTTAAAGTAATAAAAACATGAGGTAAGAGAATTCTTAACCTAATTTACATTCTTTGGGTTAACCTTATATTCCATTAATTCTATTGTTGTGAGATAATTTATGTGATGAATTTTTTTATATTATTTTTTATTATGTGTATTTACTATTTATACACATATTCAATTCGTTCTATTGATTCTCATATTAATTATATATTATCTGTAATGGAATTTTATTATAAAAACATCTTTCAAACTTATAGTTTTACAAAATTCAAAAGTAATGTTTTTATGCTATTATTAATTTTGTATGATTATGTTCTAGTTCTTGCAATTTTTTTTGAAGAATTTTTGGACCTATATCTCTCTTCAATGCATTGGGTATGTGTATGTTGGAGGTCGGCTGTATGGTTACTCAAAGAGTAATTACGATGGTTAAAAAATAAAGTATCCATGAGGGATACATTGTAAGTTAGTTATGAGTGTTATAGATTATAAGGTAGCCGAGAGGGTTAAAATATTATGTATGTAATTCCCCAATATACCTTTAAAATTCTACTTATGTTCTTTATGTTTTGTGTAAATCTCGTGGAAATCTCATGTTTCGAAAAGAAAGTATATATGGGTGACAAGTATGTATTTTTGAAAATGATTTCATAGGTTTACAAGTATTAATGGACTACTATTCTATTTCCTTATTTTTTTTGTCCATACTAAGAATTTTGGGATCATCCCATGTTTTTAAGGATTTTCATAGGTTATAAGGATGTGTATGGAAAATAAAAAAGTCATGCAAAATTTTATGAAGATTTTTGAAATAAAAAATGTTTTATATGAAATGTTTTATATTTTTTAAGAAATGGATAATAGTTTTTGTGGTTTATTACTTGTATAAATTTGAAATGTTATTTATTTATTAGATCGCAATTCTCTAAAACTATGATCTTAAAAATATTTCCAATGTTAAAGGAAGTGATTTCTTGACTAAAATACAAGATTATGTACTCTAGTAAGGCCAGGTCCTTAAATTTGGTAATAGATAATGGTTTAGATAACTTTAGGGGTTAGGATGATGTTAATAGAATACCATAAATTATTTTTTACTCTATGTTTTATTTTAAATAAAATGGAATTTAAAGATTACCATGTTTCTGCGACTAAGATATGTTTTTTATAATGGTTTTTCATAGAAGAAATAGGGAAGTTGAAGTGGAGAGGCATCGACAGAACAATATATTTCCAAATATACAACCTAAAATAGTAGGGACTGGAACTAAGTAGTTTGTGATAGAAAATTCTTAGCTGACGTAGAGAATAAATAATAGTGGCATCCATGAAATAGAACAAACATAGGTACCTCAAAAGAACCAAATGATAGTGGAACATTTTCTGAGACAACACCCTCCTACTTTCAATGGACCTTCTGACCTAGTAGTGGATAAATGATGGATTAACTCCCTTGAAAATATTTTTAATGTGGTGGGTTGTTTATATAATCACTTGGTAAGTCTTACAATCCATCGTTTTAATGTTAAAGATGACCAGTGGTGGTAAATGGTCATTAATTTAAAGGATATAGAGAAGATTGATGCTTTAGAGTGGGATGAATTTAAAAGATGTTTCCTTGAAAAATATTTTCCTAAGTTGGTTCGAATTAGGATGGGGAATAAATTCCTTGAATTAAATGTAAAGGAGGAAGATTCATTGGTCGTGTATGAAGTGAACATCACCCAAATGGGGAGGTATTCTCCAAAAAATATTCTGGAAATTGATATAAAAATGAACTATTTCTACTCAGGATTGGATCCATGGTATCTAATGGCATTGGCCTCCCATAAATTAAAAAGTTATGAGAAACATGTATGATGTGTTGAGAGGGTAGAAATGGAGTTTGGTGATGATCACATGCACTTTTAAAATAAGGAGAATAATTTTTACAGTTGGAGAGAGATGGGTAATAATAAATCAATAAAATCTAATGGTAAAAATTTTCATTTTCTAATTTGTAAAAAGTCAAGCCAAAAGAAGCCTAGGGAATGCCTTAAAAATTGGGAAGTGTTTTCAATGTTCTAATTTGGGTCATATGGCCTAAGCTTTTAATGAAAATGATCCTAAGAATAATCTTGATAAGAAAACTATAATGTTATTTATGTGTGGTGAGATGGGTCATTATGGAAATTTCTACCCAAAGAAAGTGCTAAATGACACAAAGAATTTGGACTATAAGCAGAAGGGTGCATTGAGATCCTTTGTGAAAATTCCAGTTGTTGTTGGGCCATCCAACGTAGTGGTATCATGTATTTTGTTTGTTTACTTAGAATTTTCTAAAGTCTTTTTTGATATGGGGTCTACAAATTCCTTTATTTCTGAATAATTTTTTGGTAAATTGAAAATGTCACCTCCACAAATGAGATAAGAACTTATTATTAAAATACTGAGGGTAAATGGTATAGCTAAAAGGAAATTTATGAATCTTCCAATTTTTATATATGGAAAGTCATTACTTGAAAAACTTGTTGTTTTCCATTAGTAGAGTTTGATTTTATTCTGGGAATTGATTAGATTTATGTTTATCATGCTAAGATTGATTGGAGAGATAAAGAAGTTTTTTTTTCATAAAGAGTTTCAGCTTTTATACAAGAACAAACCTATACAATTGATAACATATCAAGAAGCTGAGAAACTATTGAAATATGGAAATGAATGTTATTTTGTTCATATTGATTAAAATAGGGGAACTATTCAGATTAATGATGTTCCAATGGTAAATGAATACCTTAATGTTTTTCATGATGAGTTACCCTATGTCATACCTGATGGGGAAGTCGAATTCAAAATTAACTTAGTTCCTGGTTCTAATCCAATTTTAAAACACCCATATCAAAGTCTCAAATAGAATTTTTTAAATTGAAAAATCAGTTGTCGATGTTTTTTGATAAAGGCTTCATTTATTCTAGCGTTGCACTATGGGGTGATCCTATTTTTTCATTAAAAATAAAATGGTACTATGATAATTTTCATTGATTATAGATCATGGGATAATATCACTAGTAAAAACAAGTATAATGTCCTCATATTGATGACTTTCTTATCATCCCTAGGGAGTAAAATATTTTTTAGAGGTTAACCTGTGGTCGGGGTACCATCAGTTGAATGTTAAAGAAGAAGTCATCCTGAAGACAGTGTTCAATACTATATATTGGCATTATGAATTAGTTGTTGTGTCATTTGGGCTATCTAATGAAACTTCTATATTCATTGATCTTATAAATAGAATATTTCATGAGTTTTTTGATAAGTTTATTATATTTATTGATGACATTATTGTGTTTTCTACATGTATAGAGGAGCATGAAAAACATCAATGGGGTGTTTTTTAAACATTAAAGGAAAAGAAATTGTATGGAAAATTCAGCATGTTTTATTTTTGGTTGAAACATATTTATTTTCTTGGGAACATTGTAAATAATTATGGAATAAAGATAATCCTACCAAAAAAAAGTGGTTGATGAATGGACAAGACCTAAAAATGTTATAAAAATTCATATTTTTTGGATAAGAAGGTTATTACTGATGGTTTGTTAAAAAAATTGAATGGACATCTAGACTGCTAATTAAGTTAACATGAAAAAGGATTAAATTAGTTTGGATAAAAGAATGTGATGTTTGTTTTCAAGAACTGGAGAAGAGATTTGTAAATTCTCCAGTTTTGGATCTGCCTTCTAGAAATGGTTATTTTGTTATCCACAACGATTCTTCATTGAAGGGCATGGTTGAATTCAGATCCAGTAATTTCTTATTCATTAAAGAAACTATAACATCATGAGTAAAATTATCATACACATGATTTTGAACTACCAGATGTGTTTATTTGTTTGAGAATTTAGAGGCATCATTAATATGAATCCAACTGTCAAATATATTCTAACCATAAATTCCTCATATATATATTCACTCCAACAGAATTAAACATGTGGTATAGAATATGTCCTTAATTGATAAATGATTATGATTGCAATATCAGTTACCATCCTGGAAACTCAAACTATGTGGTGGATTACTTGGGTCGAAAAAATCATGTTTCATTAGCCAAGTTATGTTATCAACATGACCCCTTCCTTAATGACTTGATGACTTTTTTCATGGAATTTGATTGTGCAGGAAATTCCTTTATTTTGTGTCAGGTTTTAGTACAGTCATCATTATTAGACCAAATTAAGAAAGTGAAAAACAAAGACCCTGAGCTATAGAAAAAGGTAGGATTGGTTAAAGTGGGTACATTTCCAGAATTTAAACTTGATAAAGTTGTGTTTTTATATTTGGAAAAAGGTTGTGTGTCCATTGTGATTACTAGTTTTAGAAATATTTATTATGTGAAGCTCATAGTACTCCATTTTTAGTTCATCCTAGTTATACTAAGATCTATAGAGACCTTCGGGAGTGTTACTAGTGGGAGGGAATGAAAATATATATTGCATATTTTACCGTGAAATATTTTACATTACAATAGGTTAAAAAAAGGAAGTTATTAAAGGGGATGCTTCAATATTTGACAGTGCCAGAGTAAAAATGGGAAAATGTATCTATGGACTATGTGGTTGGACTACCAAATAATTTTAGAGGTAACAATTATATTTGGGTGATTGTTGATCAAATAACTAAATATGAACATTTTATTTTCAATTATAGATATTATGTCTTTGGATCAGCTCAATTGACTATACCTAAATGAAATTTTCAGGTTACATGGAGTTCTTATTTCAATTATTTCTAACGGGGATCTTAGGTTCACTTATATCATTTCGAAGTGCCTTTACAAGTCGTAGGGTAGAGAATTAAATTTTAGTACATCTTTCCATCCTAAATCATATGGTTATTCTGAACAAATGATTTTTACTTTGGAAGATATGATTTGAACTTGTTCAATAGACCACCAGGGAATTTGAGATCATCATTTTTCTTTAGTTGTGTTTTCTTATAAAAACAATTTTTTTCTAGTATAGATATGAACCTTTTTTAGGAATTATATGGGAAGTAGTGTTAAAGTATATATTTTCAGGATAAAGTTGGGGAATGGAAGTTGATGGGACGAGAATTAATAGAGGAAGTGGCTGAGAAAGTGAAGATAATCTATCAATATATGGGGATAAGTTAGAGTAAAAAAAATGTTATGCAGACAATACGAGGAAAGAATTTTTTTGAGGTAGGTGATCATGTTTTTCATAGAATTTCTCTATGGTTCATTTGACCTTATGAAATCCATGAAAATGTTGGACTAGTTAGATACTGATTATATTTTCCTCCATGTTTATCTCATGTACACAATGTTTTTCTTGTTTAGATGTTGAGAAAGTATGTTTCAGATTCATCTCATGTCTTGATCCCAGAAGCATTTCAGCTGGAAAAGAACCTTCCTTATGAAGAGAAACCTACTTATATTCTTGATCAAAGAGAAATATTATTGTCGAATATGGCAATTCACCAGTTAATTGGTTTGTGGAGAAACCACAGGGTTAAAGAAGCAACATAGGAGTCTGAAAATGGTTTGAGAGAAAGGAACCATAACATGTTTAATAAGTAAATAAAACTGCTAGGATAAAATTCATAGTAGGTGGGGAGAATCTAATACCCCATAGTTTTAAAAATAAATGTAAATGAAAGAAGATTTTTTTTATGTATATAGTTATAAATACACTTTAAACATAAGTTTTCCATTTTTTGATTTGAATTTAAAAAACGGTCATCTACGGTTGGGATCAGTATGTTATTTGGAGTCTAATAGAACCAACTTTTTTTTGGTGAATAGTAACATACCCTTATGAATAGTAATATTACACTTATGAATAGTAAATAATATTATTATTATTTTTTCTTATGGTTATAAGATAATAAAATCTTGATTAATATTTCATGGTGTTAAAAAATGAAAATTAATATTAAAATTATTATTATTGAATAAATTTTGATTTTATTTAAAAAATATATTTAATCATATTTAGAAAATTATTTTCAAAAAATGGAGTTCATTTTTTAATTATAAACATCTAAAAATTGATGAGGTGAATTTTTGGGATTTGTCTAAAATCTGTGACTTTCTTAATGAATAGAAAATACGATAAATTACGATAAATGCTAAATACTTGTTTTACTGCATCATAAGTGATGAAGAGATGATTTAAGCACATTTGGTTTGAAATCACATGAAATAATTAATATTTTGGTCACAATAATCCTAACTATTCATATTCTTGATAAATAATATTAAATTTATGACTAAAATAATGTAAAACCCCACCTCTCCTCTACTATAAATACCACCCTCACCCCCTCTTCCTCTCACACCTCTCAAGAATTGATATTTGTATAAATTTTTCACAATACCCTCCCAAGGATCTTTCCCACATCCAAGACCTTCTTGTACCTCCAAAATGCAAAGACCCTTGTCCTTAAGGAAGTTCTCTAGGGGAAGATATCAATAGGTATAAATTCTCTTTCTTATTCTTGTGTTTTCTTTTCAATTCATTTTCTTTTATTATACTCTATTATCATGAACTTATCAAAGAGGTATGAAATATCTAGGATCATATATATTCTATATGTTATCATTTTTATATAAAAATTTAATCATCTTTCTTCTTATCCTCTTCAAATTTTTCTTAAACAAAATAAAACATCATTATGGATGTGTTGTTTACGAAAATTGTGGATGATGTGCTTTCAATTTCCATTAATTCCATCAAAGATATTAAAAAACACTTTTTAATGGCTGTAATAAAAAATAATTTTTATTAGATAACCAATTTTATGTTCTATAATGAACTTCTATTCATGAAATTAAATTATACAATGAAATAAGTTCATGATTATCGAGGAACCACCGATAATTATCCAAACATATATCATTGATGTTTTATCTAATGATTCATTATCATATATGATAAAAACAAAATTTGTGGTATCATTATAAATTTTGGATACATTTTAGTACCATTTCCTTCCACATCTGGCATTTCATTTCCTTATGAAATGAAAATAAAATACAAACTGGCCATGGAAATCATTTAAAGAATGCACCCAAAACAACGGAAGGACTATAATACTAATAATTAAAGGGTTAAATGATGTTATTAAATGATAATACAAGGTGTTATAAACATGAATATAATTATATAAGATATTATTAAAATTCTTTTAACAATTATAAAGTAGGTTTAAAAATGTTTTATGTAAGACAAACCTGAGGTAAGGGAGTTCTAAACCCAATTTCTATTCTTTGGGATAACCATATAATTCATTAATTTTTTGGTTTTAATATCATTTAAGTTATGTGTTTTTGATTATATTATATTTTATTATGCTTATTTATAGTTTATACACAAATTCCTTTATTTCTATTGATTCTTATATCAATTATATGTAATTTGTAAGTAACTTTTCATATAAAACCCTCTTTCAAACATATTGATTTACAAAATTCCAAAGCAATGTTTTTAAGAAATTATTCATGTTGTATGAATATGTTCTGGTTATTGGGGATTGTTTATAAAGAATGGTAGTACATATATATCCCTTTAATTCATTGAGAATGTTTAAGTTTGAGTTTGGTTGTATGGTAACTCCAAATGTAAAAACGATGGTTACACAATAAGGTAGTCGTGACGGTTACATTGTAAAGTAGCCATGATGGTGAAAAATTGGAAGGTATATTAGTGGGTTAAAATATTATATAATTAATTCCCCAATATATTGTTATGGTTTTATTTATGTTTTTTATGTTTTTTGGGAATCTTTTAGAAATCTCATGTTTCACAAAGTAAGTATATACAGGTGAAAAATATGTATTTTGAAAATGATTTCATACGTTTACAAGTATTCATGGAAGAATGTTCTCTTTCCTTATTTTTATGTTCCTTACTGAGATTTTATTTCCCCTCCCAAGTTCTTAAATTATTTTAATAGGTTATAATATTGTGTAAGACAAATAAGGAATCCAAGTTAACTTTTATGAATATTTCTAAAGAAAACATGTTTTTTTTAAATGTTTTATATTTTGGAATAAAGGGACACTGTTTTGGTAGTATCTGCTTCATATAAATATGGAATGTTATGTATGTATCATATCCCAATTCTCTAAAACAATAAAATTGAAAATATCCTGAATGTGAAAGGAAGTGAGTTCTTGACTAAAATTCATGATTATGTAATGTAATAAAGTTGGGTCCTTATATTACACCACTGAAGGGGTGGGGTGGGGTTTATTCAGTGTTGATTTTTAAAATTACTCTTTCTTTAAAATTTAACTGATATTGACCTATTAGAATTTGACCCACTCTTATTATTCCTCATCCTCTCCTAATATTAGTAAAAATAAATTTCATATGGATATTGTTTCTTACATGTTTCAGCCTTAAAATGAACATACTCATTATTTTAATTGTTTAGACTCCCAAATCATATATTCTCTACTATAATCACAAGTGGATACCATATAAAGTTCTTCACTAGAAAAGAGTCCCACTATGCTTTCCAAATTCCCACTAGAATGATAATTTCAAACTTCTATGTTAAAAAAGTATTACATAATAACATAGGAAAGACGACTTCCTAATGTAAGCTCATTCTGCAATTACCGATGAAGATCATTCTATCATTACATTAAGATAAAAAATATTATATTCTCAAAAATAGAATAATTCCTCTGTATATATTCTTCCCTAAATATGTTTCCTCCTGAATTCTAAATTATTTTCTTTTAAAAAAATTATGCCTAAATTATTTTTTTATTTGAATAAAATAATTAAGTCATAGCATGTATTTATTTCAAAATCCTTCTGTACAAAATTACACTACACCACGAATTGATTTCTGGGCACAAATATACTATTTCTTTCTATCTTTAATTACTTTTATTACATTGGGAGTAAATTCTCATCTCTGTGATTAATAAATAATTTATTTAATATTTTTTATATTGAACTTAAACATTACTATATGGTGCTCTATTTTTTTTCAAAATATTTATTTGGTATATTCCATATACATAATATGAGACTCATCATGATATTTATACGAAAATATACACCAGTTATATTATGTGGTCATCACATGATAATTTTGTCATTGTGTTTCAAAATATAAAGCAATTTGTTAGACTCCAAAATACTTCTTGGCTACCCCTCATCCGTGAACCACTATATGTGAAAACTAAAATAATATTCACATAATTCTCTCATACCAAAAAATTTACAAGACAATTAATAATGCATGAATTATCATATTCCTCATACTTATTGGACACTTTATATATTTTCAACGTGAACTAGGTTTGTATGAAAAGAACATTGCATAGGAAATGATGTTTTCTGAAAATCGCATTTGGTAAATTTCATGGCTCTCTGAAAATCATTATCATTATAATATCAACTAATAAATGAAACTTCTTGAAACTTATTTTCATTATAAACCACTATATGAAAAGTAACTCCACCGATGGAGCATATCTATGAATCTTCACCAAGAAACATCACATCCGCAAGCTTCATGTCATTTGTAGATGATCATGGTAATTTTATTCACTGAGAATCCTGGTTACACATCATCTCAGAGGTGTTCTTATTTGGAAAACACTCATAACCAAGAATCAATTCATTAAATCATGGAAAAATTCATTATCCAATTTTATAAACTCCAAATAAACCTCGAAGCATCCCACATAATATCTGAGTTTGTAGGTGCTCGGTTCTTCAAACCCTCTTACACGAGATACTCATTTGAAAAAGATCAATTTGTGGGGGAAAGATGATATATCTCATAAGAATAGATTATTTTTGTATGAAAGGTGTGAACAGATCAGATAGCCCATGTTATTTATAATATTTTAATAAGTGGGTGAATAGTTCACAAATACTACCAACCCACATCAAAAGTACATAGTATGGGGTACAATATATTAACAAAATACTACCTCCTACTACTCCTAAATATATTCTCCCCATCATGTTACCACCACTTACCTATTCTTCTTTTCATTATTCCACCCACATGGTGACACTATAAATCCTCAGGGGTTCCAATGTGGGAATTCATTCACAGTCCCTTTCCCTTGAGGTTGGCCTGAGATGGTTCCCTCATTTATAGTCAACACTATGCAGTCCCACATGTGGTTGAACCTTTTGGGGATGTCCATATGATGTATATATTTTTTAATTAAGCCATAAATAAAAATATACGCAGTAAATACTATGTAAAAATCAATATAAGATCAACATTAAATACAAATATATCATCTCAACAAATTAAACCAACAAATCAAAATCCTTCCTATATTCTAATTTTTTCTAAAACAGTGTGACCATAATTACACATTATGAGCACACTAAATAACCACAAAACATTTTTCACAATTTAAAATAGTAATAATTACTATCTAAGAATGACATACTATGCCATTATATTAATCTATCACAATTCTATAGGTATTATCACATCATAGACATATTAACACATTGTGACAACAAATTAAACACTATGGTTCAACAATGGACATGAGTGGATAGATAGGATAGAAAACCTAATAAGATCAATTTCATTAATAACCAATATTGAAACCTAGAGACTCATATGTAATGATTTATAGATCATTTATATATTATTCCTCTTATTATCATGACATTCATTTCAATATTATGTTTATTTTGAGTATTATCATCTATTTTTAAATAAATTTTATTTCAATTAATGTTAAAAAATAGGTTGAATTGTTCCCTTATCCAACATGACATGTAATGTTATGATTTCCCAAACTTGATGGATAACCATATGGTAGTGGGATAAATAATATTCATGGATGTACTGGCTCGACAAACACATGTTTTGAATAATATATTTAATCACATAGAACCCCCTCTTTCTCTTAAGAATGATAAGGGTGTGGCTAAGTATTTTATGTAACAAATGCCACATACCATTTGTTGATCTTCTAATCCAATAAATGTGGATCAATGGATTAAATAGTTTGATAATATATTCAATTTCCTCTAATGATCATGGTATTGTGTCACTGGTAATTTATTAAATGTACAGGTAAGGTGATCAATGGGGGACAATTATTAAGAACATGAAGAAAAAGAGGAAATTTATTCCATGAAATTTTAAGGATCCAATATAATATTTTTCAAAAATATAATCCTTGATATATTTATGTAAATATAGAGAGGGAGTTACAAAAAATGAATCAAATGGAAAAGGATTCTATCATGGTGTAAGAGGAAAAATTCACAAGACAAGAATGGTACACATCTATCTTTTTAATAAACACTAAATATTTGGTGGACTACTTCTTTTGTGGATTAAAGATTAGGCTTTGAAAATATTTGGCAATTAATATAATTGATTATTTTGAAGAGACTATCCAATGTTAATTTAATGTTTATATGAATATTGGTGACACACAGTGATCTCATGGGGATGTATATAAAAAATATAATATAGATTTTAATTTAGTAGGATCAATGGATATTTCCCAATGAGGAAATAAAATTAAACAACCCACTTGATAAAAGTGTGAGAATAAGAATCCAAAAAACTACCTCAATGGAAATAGGAGATGATTGAAGTGTGGATAACAGGGGAATCAGGGTAATCAATGATGAAGAGAGATGGAGAAACCTATTAATGTGATGGAAGAAAATATAGTTCAGATCAACACTCAACCAATGGTATAGTGTTTCAACTATTAGGAACATTGGTATTATTTATTCCAATTCCATAGGATATGGATTTTTAGAGACAATCAATGATAACAATATCCATGTCCTACTGATCATGGAAGGGAATCTTCTATCACTATAGTTGAGGTGGAACTTGAAAGCATTGTCTTAAAAGGAAACTTTTTATTCATACCATAATAGCGAACAAACTAGTCACGACCTATCCCCCAGGGCTCGTTCCATGACTGCCCCAAGCCTGACTTCCATAGGCCAGGGGCTGGTGACTAGAGCTGAAAGGCATATTCCATATAACTGGGAAGGCATTGCATTTATCTCCTGCAAACACACTCAAGAAAGCACACAAAAATATATGAACACAAGATAACTTTATAATAAAAAGCGTGATGAAAGTAAAAAGGGGAAGAAAATACAAGCCCAATAGTAAAGATACATGTACAACTGAAATACAATACAACTGATGAAATAGAAAGATAACTACTGGTTCGTCCTCTGAGGTTCCTACCTGAAGGGTGGGTACAGATCACCTCCTTAGCACTCCACGTCTGCCCGTCTCCTCTACGTACCAACACGCCGTATGGTCCACCTCCGGCCACCATCTAGTCTTGGTACTCTCTTCCTCAGTCATAGTTTTCCTTCATCTACACCAAACATAACGAAGTGTGGGCATAGCTCGTGCAGGGGTGAGTATAATGATACTCTATAGGGTCCCCGAGACCCTCAAGGTCTCACAAAATCCCCCAAGGATAAACCACAAAGAAAGTAAAAAATTGACAACCCTACTTAGGTATATGCCCATATATATACCTAAGTTATCAAGTATGCCCATCTCAATCATGAGGAAACACAAGGTCCAACTCAAAATCCCAATGATCAACAGTTCCAAAAAGGAAGGAAAATCACAAAGGTAAGTACCACACAGGTACAGACTCAGCTCACACCGGGTATAACTTAAGTACAGTAGTAGAAATGATTAGATGTAACTACTAAATCATGTTACTCTGTTAAGAGGCTCTTCTGCTGACCTACACAGAATCTCTAGGAGCTGAACAACACCAGATCGCTAGGAGATAACCCACACAGGATCGCTAGGAGCTGACCCACAGAAGATCGCTAGGAGCTGACACACACAGGATCGCTAGGATCTGACCCACACATGATCACTAGGAGCTGAACCACACATGATCTCTAGGAGCTGACCCACACCAGATTGCTAGGATCTCACCCACACAGGATCTCTAGGAGCTAACCCACACAGGATCGATAATCATTCTTCTCGTCACAACCAGCTACTGGGTTCCCGCACTAGGCTTGCTCATCTCTGAGAGGGTCTAATACCTAAGCCACTAGTTGATACTCCAATTGCGATGATTTCTTGTGAATAAGTACCTCAAAGTTTCTCCACATCATAGGGGTCTCAACGCAATAGATGGTGCGTTAATCGGATGCTCGGTCTGTGAGTTATTGGCCTTTTAGTCCCGAGGGCTCGGTTGGATTCGTGCTCTATCCAACATGACCATACCCCACGATAATCCAAATCTCCAGTGGGGTATAATAAATGGTACCTTCATGCTCCATGATTTCCTGTGCCGCTGATGGTTCGTCAAACGGACGTCCGGTGCCAAAGTTATGGCCAAAAGAGTGTAAATGGGTCGAAGTTAGTCCGGGTCCATTCCGACTTGGTCGGACCGACCCGACCCGACCTGATCTGAGCGGACCTGGCCTTGGTCAACTTAGACTGACCTGTTGGGTCTGGACTAGCCTGTGATGGGCAGCCCGGCTCCTTGGGTGGGCCGGTAGGCCGCGAGGGGCCGCAGAGGGCCGCGGGGGTTCGGCTGCGGACGACGCGAGGCCGCGTGGTGGATCGGCCACGGGGGTGCCGCGAGGGTGTGAGGCAGCAGGGTGGCTCATCCAGGGTGGCTCATCTTGGAGGTAAGAGGCCTCGGGGCAGCTCAACAGGAAGGTCGGCGGCTGCGGGGCGGCTCGGCCGGGAGGGCGGCGGCCGTAGGGTGGCTCGGCCGGACTGGCTCAGCTAGGAGGGCAGAGGCCTCAAATGCCATGGAGCGGCTCAGTGAGGACGGCGCGGCCGCAGGGCGGTGCGGCAAGGCCTCGGGGCGGCGCGGTAAGGTCGCAGATAGCGGAGACCACGATCAGTGGAAGCCTCGGGGGCAGTGTTGGCTACGGGGCGACACCGTTACCTCTGTTGCCTTCATCGCCTTCGTCGCGGTTCTTGAGTTCCACCGGTGCCAACCGCTGGAAGCGGTCACCAACAACATCATGATGAACACACACAAAATTAGAATGACGGAGGGGTCGGGCCATGTTTGATTGGCCCACACCCTCTGCGTTAGAGTGGTAGCAAGCAGTTTACAAAAAAAATGAATCATGAACATGTATGGAATATATTTAAAAACATCAATCCCCATAACCCTCATCAATATCATTTCCCAATCCTGAAAAATAATTATAAGAGGATAACATGGGAAGTGATAATCATATAGAAGTAAACCCATACCTCATTTGATTCGTCGATGGAGGTCACGAGGAAGGAGACAATGTCATTGGGAATAGACGGACGTCAGTGACATCGGCGTTTCCTCGATCATGGGTTCATTGATGTTGAACACATTCCGCGTCAACGAATGTCTCATGGAAGATGTTTAAGTCGATGTCAGCATTCTTCATTGGTGTTCTTCATTGGAGAGGATAATCCTTTAAGAACTCTCCCAATTCTCTTTTTCCAATCCCTTTCCCCAGTTCCTCTGAGGAGAAAAGAAATAGCCAACACAAAAATTAAATAATAACTTAACATTTAATTTTATGTTGCACATAAAATTAATTAGAGGAGTTGAGAGGTTTATCCCCCATTAAGAGGGGTCGGGTGGTCCCCACCCCTAAATTCAAAATTGGGAGGCTTTGAGGACTCGAGTGGTCCCCACCACCTTAACTCATGTAGAGGAGGTTTCAAAAAATAAAATAAATAGAAGTTTATTTTATTTTATTATTGTTTTTTATTTCCACGAAAAACCCAAAATCTATAATTCACCCTCGACCTACTGCGGTCGAGGTGAAGGTCCTCTTAATCTAATATCGGTGCTGCGAGTTCAACAGTACCTTCATATTACTATTCCGAGCACCAGTTCAAAACTTAAAAAATCTCACTCACACGTTTACTGAATGTACCCAAAATAAAGGTCAGAAATTCATTTCAAGCACTTCGATCCTTAGAATCAGGCGCAATCAATTTTCACAGAATCATAAAATTACCATATATTAAATAATATTACATGGAAATTCCGGGTCTTTACATTCTCCAAACCTTTGGGCTTTACATCCCCATAATACACAACTCAAAACTAGAAAAACAAGTGGGGGTACTGAGCATGAATCTGAGCCTCCCACTCTCATGTGCTCTCCTGGAAGTTCTCATACTCCCAATGAATGCACACAAGAGGTATCAACCACCCATGAAGGACCCGCTCCTATCGATCCTCAATATCTACTAGAACCTCCATAAAAGTCTCTTTATTGTCGTCATCCAGTTCGCTGTGGTTGATGACGTGGGAAGGGTCGTGCACATATCTCTTCAGGTGGGATACGTGGAAGACGTCGTGCACCCGATGAAACTAAGGTGGAAGAGCTAAGCGGTAATCCAACTCGCCAAATCTACTAAGCACATAAAAGGGTCCGATGAATCTCAGAGATAAGTTTCCACCTCGGCCAAATCCCCGTAGACCTCGTCGGGGTGAGACCTGTAGAAAGATGTGGTCACCATTCTAGAACTCCCGAGGTCTCTGACTCCTGTCGATATACAACTTCTGCCTTCTCTGCGTATTCTTCATCCACTCCTAGATGATCTATACCTTCTCTATGGTAGCCCATACCATCTCAGGTCCCACTAGTGCTGACTCCCATGGGTCAGTCCAGCACAAAGGTGATCTGCAAGGTCGCCCGTAAAATGCCTCAAAAGGTGTCATCCCAATGGTGGAGTGATAGCTGTTGCTGTATGAAAACGCCACCAAAGGAATGTGATCCTCTCATCTGCGACTGATGTTGAGGATGCAAGAACACAACATGTCCCCGAGGGTCTGAATGGTTCACCCAGTTTGGCCATCCGTCTGAGGATGGAAGGCGGTGCTCAAATGAAGTTGTGTCCCGAAATCCTCCTGAAACCCCTTCCATATCCGGGAAGTAAAACGTGTATCACGATCAGAGACAATCGTCGAGGGTACCCCATGTTGCCATACAATCTCATGCACATAGAGGCATCCCAATCTCTCTACTGAACCCTGCTCTCTAATTGGTATTAAGTGGGCCGACATGGTGAGTCGGTCGATGATCACCAAAATAGATTCATGTCCTCTGGTTGTACGTGGAATTCTTATCATGAAGTCCATGGATATCCCATACCACTTCCACTCTGGGACCACTAAAGGCTGAACCAAGCCTGCTAGTACATGATTCTCCGCCTTCAGTTGCTGACAAGTGAGGCACCGAGAGACAGACTATGCAAGTGCTTTCTTCATTCTCGGTCACCAGTGATGTCGTCAAAGATCCTGATACATCTTCGACACTCCTAGATGTACCACTAGAGGGGACGTGTGGAACTCCCTCAACATTTCCTCCTGAAGTGACACTAATACCATGGTACATCCTCTGAATAGGATGACGTGCTCCCCACCTTCAGAAAATCTATCAGGTGTCTGCCTTGTGGATATCAGAGCACGTCGAGCCTCACAGTCAGTGTCCCCACGTTGCACCTCCCTGACTCGCTAAAGAAGTGGGGGAGTGACTGTAAGAGGGTGAATGAAAACTTCTCCATCATGTTCCATGAAGGACATCTGTAAAGTGGCTAGCTGCTTTGTCACCTCACCTAGCAGCTATATAACAGATCTCTTGCTGAGTGCATCTACTACAACATTACCCTTCCTAGAAGTATAGACTATCTCGAAGTCATAGTCCTGGAGTAACTCAAGCCAATGTCGCTATCTCATATTCATGTCTTTCTAAAAGAAGATATACTTGAGACTCCTGTGATCTGAGTGGACTATAAAACGCTTGCCCATCCAGTAATGTCGCCACATCATCAAGGTGAAGACCACTACTCCTAACTCCAGGTCATGGGTAGCGTAGTTTTGTACATGTTGTCTCAGTTGTAAAGAACCATAAGTGATAACTGCTGGCTCCTGCATCAGGACACATCCGAGTCTAGTCTTTGATGCATTGTAGAAGACTACATACCCTACACCCTTCCCTGTAATCCTTAAGATGGGGGCACTCGTCAGCCTCTGCCTCAGCTCCAAAAAAATCTACTGGCATGTTTCTGACCACACGAAGGGTTTCCCCTTCTTGATCAAAACTGCTAGAGGTGCTTCAAATCTGGAGAAATCTGGTACAAATCTCTAGTAGTATCCAGCAAAACCCAGGAAACTCTGTAACTTCTTCACACTCTTGGGTGGCTCCCAAGAATGTACCGACTCAATATTTGCTGGGTCCACTGCAACTCTAGCCTTTGATATGACATGTCCTAGAACGTGAACCTCTTGGATCCAAAACTAGCACTTCGAGAGCTTACCATGAAGTCGATGCTCTCAGAGTGTGTCCAGAATAACCTACAAATGATAGGCATGCTCATCCTCAGTAGTAGAGTAGATCATAATGTTTTCGATGAAGAATAATACAAAGAGATGAAGGTATGGATGGAAGATCATGTTCATGAGTCCCATGAACACCGCTGGAGCATTGGTTACACCGAATGGAATAACCAAGAACTCATAGTGGCCATACCGACATCTGAAAGCCATCTTTTGCAAATCCTCCTCTCTTACATTGAGCTATTTATAGCCTGATCTAAAGTTTATCTTTGAGAACCACTATGCTCTCTTCAGTTGATCAAAGGGGTCTTCAATCCTCGGGAGTGGGTACTTGTTCTTCACGGTCACCTGGTTCAGGTGCCGATAGTCAACACAAAGCCTCAAGCTCCCATCCACCTTCTTGAGGAACTAAATCGGGGCTGCCCAAGGGGAAACACTGGGTTGGATGAATCCCTTCTCTTGCAAGTTCTCTGGCTGTACCTACAGCTCATGATGCTCTGCTGGAGCCATCCGATATGCTGGTGTAGATATCGGTGTTGTCCCGGGGTACAAGTCAATATAATGTCCACCTCTCTGCGAGGAGGTAGACCTGAAACATCATCAGGGAAGACATCCGTGTAATAGTTCACCACTACAGGATAACTCAGACTCTCCACATCAATCGCTCTGAGGGTAAGGTTATCCAACTGATGAGTGATCGGGTGCACCCTCCTCGGGGTAAGTCCATACTACACTGAAAAGGATCCCTTCATGTTGGAGAATATAAACATGGTCCCATTCGTTCGGACACACAACACTTTGTGCCTAATATAGTCAATCTGAGCATGGACTGTAAATAACCAGTCTGTACCCAAGATGACGTCATAAGGCCTTGAAGTCGCTACTAGGAGATGCCAGCTGAAGCTCTCGCCTCCTAGAGTAAGATCACACTACTGAAACCAGTGTGTAATCATCAAATCCACTCCCATTGGAGTCTCTAGCCGTAAGGATCGAGCCACTGGCTCTGTCGAAATCTCTGAGCTCTGAAAAAGGGTAGTGGAAATAAAATAATGACTAGAACATGTGTCTATAAGTGCTATAGATAAGGTGGAATAGACACAGATCGTGCCCCATATCATCTCTAGAGCACCATGACTGTAGGCCTCAGTTGCATGGAGCTGAGCTTGCCCATGTACACCTGCTCCCTTTGGTAGGGGTGGACCTCCTCGTGGTGCTGGCGGTAACATCTCGAATCATCTCCCACTATCAGCTACACGACCAGATCCTCTACCACATCCGCCTGCTCCCTGCGGACCTCCCCGGTTGAATCGTTGTCTCTGTCTGGATTGTCCTTCGACCATCTGCTGATCATCCATATGGCGTGTTGGACAGTCACAAGCCATGTGACCTTTCCCACTGCATGTGTAACATTTCCCGCTTCTGGCATAATTGGCTTCGCCTCGGGTGCCCCGCACAACCGATCCTGAGTCATGCAGTCGTCCACCTGTAGGTCTAGTCCTCTTGGAACTCTGTGAAATATGTCTACTTCCAGCTACAGAAGACTCTGTTATGCGATGATTGGTGGTGTTCCTCACTAATGGTGACTGCTCAACAAGAAAACTCTACACTAAGAGGTCTCACATTAATACCCCCGCCTGTGTGGGGATACTGAGTGAGATCACTGAAGCCCTGGTCTCTCGCCTGAGCCCCTGCTCGATGGTCTAGTCCCTGAAGAATGGTTCATGTACTATATCTATGGAGTAGCGTGAGAGGTCAGTGAACCTCGCTGAGTACTGAGCTGCAGTCATACTTCCCTGCTGTAGATGAAGCATCTCCTGTATGCGCACTGCACAAAGAGTTGCTGGGATAAACTCTGACCAAAATAGTCTCTCAAAGTCTGCCCAGAGAAGCGTGACCTCATCATGAACTTGGTTCATCATGCACCACCATCATCTTTCTGCTTTCTGTAGAAGGCTGGTGGCAAGGATCACCATGAGATTAGCTGGTGTCCCCACCAGTCGGAAGACTCTCACTATAGCCTCCAACCAATCCTATGATGCCTTTGGGTCCCTCTCTCCATTGAACCTGGGTGGCCTCTAGCGTTGGAACTCGTGCAATGCATTCAAGCTGTGTGCACCATCTATTGCTGGGGCCGGTGGCATCAGCGGGCCAACGGGTAATGGTACCACTGGTGCCTCCGCTGGTGCCTAAACTAGAAAAGGGCCCTGCACCGAGGCCTCTTCACTCAGTGGGCTATCAGTGCATACTACTCTCAGAACCCTAGATGGATGTCTGCATGGAGGCATCCTGAAAATAAACTGGTGCGACACAATAAATAAGTTATACCATGTGATCTGACTCAAGAGATCACAAATAAAACTCTTGAAAACACACACAAAATCAGTGTTTTCGTGCACTGAGTCAGAAATCAGAAGTCATCGTCCTGTTGTTTGGATACATCGGCCACCGCACCAACACTGGATTCCATAAACTAATAACCACACTCACTAAACTTAACACTATTTCTGAAAGATCAGAGTCTTATGTTCTATAGCATAACTGACTCCTCTGATACCAATTTTTCACGACCCATCCCCCAGGGCCCGTGCCGTGACTACACCAAGCCCTCCTTCCATTGCCCAGCACCGAAAGGCTATTCTCTATAACTGGGAAGACATTGCTTTTATATCCTATAAACACACTCAACCAAGCACACAACAAGATACGGACACAAGTAAACTGTATAGAAAAAAGAGTGCTGAAAGTAAAAAATGGGTCAGGAATACAAGCCCAATAGTAAAGATACAAGTACAAATGAAATACAATACAACTGAAGAAAGAGAAATACAGCTACTATGTCATCCGACGAGGTTCATACCTAAAGGGTAGGTACAGATTGCCTCCTCAGCACTCCACGTCCGCCTGTCTCCTCTGCATACCGACACACCTTATGGTCCACCTCAGGGCACCCTCCAGTCCTAGTACCCTTGTCCTTAGTCAGCGATGACCTTCGTCTGCACCAAACACAACAAAGTGTCGGTGTTTCCCATGCAGGGGTGAGTATAATGATACGCTGTGGGGACCCCGATGCCCTCAAGGTCTCACAAAATCCCCCAAGGATAAACCACAAAGTAGGTAAACCATTGACAACCCTACATAGGTATATTCCCATGCATATGCATAAGTTATCATGTATTCCCATCTCAATCATGAGGAAACACAAGGTCCAAATAAAAATCCAAAAGCTCAACAGTTCAATAAAGGAAAGAAAATCATGATGGTAAGTACCACACATGTACAAACTCAGATCACACTAGGTATAACTTAAGTACAGTAGTAGAGATGATTAGATGTAACTACTGAATCATCTTACTCTGTTAAGAGGCTCTGCTACTAACCTACACAGAATCTCTTGGAGCTGACCTACACAGGATCGCTAGGAGCTGACTCACACAGGATCGTTAGGAGATGACCCACACATGATTGCTAGGAGCTGACCCACACTAGATCACTTGGAGATGACCCACACATGATCATTAGGAGCTGACCCAAATTGGATATCTAGGATCTAACCCACACAGGATCACTAGGAGCTTACCCACACAGGATCGCTAGGAGATGACCCACACAGGATCACTAGTCATTCTTCTCGTCACAGCCAGCTACAAGGTTCTCGCACTAGGATTTCTCATCTTCAAGATGGTCCTCTCCCTAAGCCACTGGTCGATAATACAAATCCTAAAATGTCCCACTACGATTTATCTCAAAGGATCTCCACGCCATAGGGGTATCAACGCAATAGATTGTGTGTCAATCGGATGCTTGATTTGTGCGTTATTAGCCTTTTAGTCCCAGGGGCCTAGTTAGATTCATGCTCGATCCAACCTAACTATACCCCATGATAATCTAAATCTCTAGTGGGGTATAGTCAAAGGGATAGTCTCTCTCCAAGATTTACAGCACCACTGACGGTTCGTCAAACGGATGTATGGTGCCAAAGTTATGGCCAAAAGAGCGTAAATGGGTAAAAGTGGGTCCGAGTCCAGTCCGACCCGATCGGACCGACTAGGCTTGGGTTGACCCGACCGAAACTTCTAGGTTTGTCCTGGCCTGTACTAGGTGTCCTGGCCCACTGTGTGGTTCGGCAGGCCATGAGGTTCCGTGGAGGGCTGCGGGGGTTCGGTCGCGGACGACGCGAGGCCGCGGGGTGACTCGGTCATGGGCATATCACGAGGGCGCGAGGTCGCAGGGTGGCTCGGCCGGGGCGGCTCATCCAGGAGGGTGGAAGCCGCAGCGCGTCTTGGAAAGTTCAGCTTGGCCGGGAGGGCATAGGTCGTGGGGCGGCTCGACCGGGGCGGCTCGGCCAGGAGGGTGGAGGCCGTTGGGAAGGTCGGCTGGAGCGGCTCGGCCGGGTGGGCCGTTACAATGGGTCGGCTTGACCGGAGGAGCTCAACCAGCATGGTGGAGGCCACGGATTCCGTGGGGTGGCTCGGTCGGGGAAGTGTGGCAAGGTTGAGGGGTAGCACAGCGAGGTCGCGGGTGGCGCAGCGAGGCCGCAGGGCAGCGCAGTGAGGCCGCGGATGGCGGTGGCCATGGTCAGCGGAAGCCGCGGGGCAGCGGTGGCCGTGGGGCGGTGCCATTTCCTTCGTCACCTTTTTCTCCTTCGTCATTGTTCTTGAGTTCCACTGGTGCCAACCTCCGACACTGGTCACTGACACCATCACGAAGAACACACACAAAAGAAGAACGATAGAGGGGTCGGGCCATGTTTGTTTGGCCTGCACCCTCCGCGTTAGAGCGATAGCAAGCGGTTCACAAAAAATGAATCATGAACATGTATGGAAGATATTTTAAAACATCAATCCCCATAACCCTCATCAATCTTTTTTCCCAATCCCTCAAAATAATTACAAGGGGAGAACATAAGAAGTGATAAATCATATAGAAGTAAACCCCTTCCTCGTTTGATTCGTCGACGGAGGTCATGAGGAAGGAGACGACGTTGTTGGTAATAGCCGAACATCGGTGACGTCTATATTTCCTCGATCGTCGGTTCGTTGACATTGAATACGTTCCTCATCAACGAATGTCACATGGAAGAAGTTGGAGTCGAAGTAGGAGTTCTTCATTGTCATTCTTCATTGGCATTCTCCGTTGGAGAGGATAATCCTTCATGCTCTCTCCCAATTCTCTTTTCCCAATCCCTTTCCCCAATTCCACCGAGTACAAAATAAATAGACAACACAAAAATTAAATAATAACTTAACATTTAATTTTATGTTGTCACATACAATTATAACTCCAACTTTGTCAACTTTTAGGATAAATCTCCTAGAAAATAATTTAATACTTCTTTTAGAGGAATTTTATTCTATATTGGGACTGAATTGGCTATCCATTATAAATACAACATCATTTGTTGAGAGAGGATGATGAAAATTATTTTTTTGATTCATCCATCAACATTATACAAGTTTATGGATGAGGATTAAACTTCTTTGAAATCATCAGCTCATGTATAGATATTTTTTATTTTTGTGTAAACATTTGAAGGTCCAATAATTAATTCAAATGATGGATTCATGATTAATGAGATGTAAATTGTGAAGGATTATATTGATGTGTTTTATAGAGTTTCACGTTCTTCCTCATGAATGAGAGGATGAGTTTATAGTTGATGTTATACATGGATATCTGCATATATCCCACACTCTATCATTAATGGACATCGTTATGTTTGGGGAAATGATGTACCTCTCACAAATGAATCTGGATAAGGATTTTATATGCCCAAGAAAATCATTGGGGGCCTCTTAATCAAGATGAATGATAAGAAAATGTCCTAGTTCATTGATTTTCATGTAATCAACAAGATCATGATAAGGAACAATTAACATCTTCTATAGATTGCTTACTATTTTGATACAATATTTGGGTCCCATTATTTATCTAAGGTTATCCTTGATCATGATATCACCAGTTAAGGGTGGTAAAGGATTATATTCCCAATAATACCATTATAACAAGTTGTGGACACTACGAGTTTGTAGTGATTCCCTATGGAATCAATAATTCTCTTGAAATATTCATAGACTTAATGAATAGTTTTTTTTGAGATTTCATATATATTGTTATTTTAGCATTTATAGAAGATGTTATTATATATTAAAAAATCAAGAAGGTTAATGAAGACCATTTTAATATTTTCAGAATGATGGGAAATATAAATTATATGAAATTTACAATAATTGAATTTTCTAGATGGTTTATTTATTATTCATTAGGATGGATATCATATGAAAAGAAATATCTGTAGAACCTTCTATGATAATTCAATTTTAAGAATGGTCTAGAACATAATCTATCATTCAGATATATAGTTTACTTGAAGTATTTTTTTATTACCAAAAATTTTTAAGATGAATATTTCCATTTTCAAAACAAATAACTATGTTCACTCAGAATAGAGTGGAATTATTAAAGACCAATAAATGTTAATAAAAATTCAAATAATTTTTAAAGAGGCTTATCAATGAACTAGTACATACAATACATACATGCGTGGAACATTTCATAGTACCCTGAGAATATTTAAATAATAGAATGGTATGTTTACTAATAGGAATTGATAAAGTAATTACTTAAGCCTTGAGGAATTTTATTTTTCATGAGAATAACAACCCTAAAAAACTCCATAGTTGGATGAAATGATCATTACATTAATGGTTTTATGGAATTATCTCTATGGGAATAAGATTTTAATATTTAAATATCTTAAGAGTCTCATATATATATTTATGTAGTCGAATCTTAATATTCAGCAGTGAAGATGGAAACAACAGATCAAGTATTATAACTACTCAATCCACTACCATCCCTGAAATGTGAACAAATTAGTAGATGATCAATGTAGAAAGGATCATAAATATTTATCCATGATGAAAATTGATGAGAATGCACTCTTAAAAGATATGAAGAGGATTGAAATGGATGTCATAAATGTGGAAACATCATCAGTCCTTTATCAAATTCATTCTCAACCATCCCATCGATATTATATAATTAATGCTCAAAAATATTTTTCCAAAATGAAACATAAGGTGAAAATTATATTAAAAGGGAAATCCTAGAAGTCTAAAATTTATGAAAAGTGAGTTGCTTGATTTGTGTTATGAATATGTGAGCCATTAAATACTAATATAGTGAATTAGTGGTTGTATGTACCACATATCACAACATTCTCCATACACATAGGGAGCATGAAGATATTCTAAGATTTCAAAGGGAACTATTTTTAGGAAAATATGATTAAGGATATCATAGTATATACATTAATGATCCTGATATGTCAGTAGCAGAATGATGAATGTAAATTTTATTTGGCGATGATATATCCATTACCAATACATAGATGGAAATTGGAAAACCTCCCCGTTGATTTTTTCACTAGTCTTCCATAGAAATCTAGAGGAAATAACGATACATGTGTTGTGGTGGATTGTCCCACAAATACTTCTAATTTTATCTCTATTGGAGTTGAATTTTCACTTGATCATCATGTAAGGATATACTTTATAGAAGTGGAGAGATGACATAAATAACCACAACCAATTGTATCTGACCGGGATTAGATATTTATCACCATGTTATTGAAGAGATGTCAATATGTTCTAATATCTGAGTATATCCCCAATATGTATTATCATCCTCAAACTAAAAGAAAATCTAATTGGAATATCTATTAACTTAAGGAAATATTTACAACATGATGGATAGGATTCCAAGGAGGATGGGATCAAAATCTTCATCTTGTCAAGTTATTATAAAATAACAACTTTTACTCAAGAATCCATATAGCTCTATACGAATATATTTATAGGAAGATATGTTAAAAAACTATTTATTGGGATTAAGTTGGTGAAAATGAGATTCAAAGAGATAAAATTGTCAATTAAATTGAATAAAAGTTCAACACCATTCAACAACACATTAGAGAAGCTCATATTCAACTAAATACCAATACAAATAACCATTATAGGGACCTAGAGTTTTATTTTGGAGATAATTTTTCTCTCCACATATCTCTATAAATGTGTGGCATGAAATTTGAGAATAATGGAATTTTAAGACCCATCTATATATTTCCCTTTCTGATCCATGATGGAATATGAGTTGTTTTATATCAGCTAACACTCAACCAATAATGTATAAAGTACATGATGTGTCTCATGTATCTTTGTCGAGGGAGTACATACCATATTTCTCACATGTACAAAATTCATAGGTGGTAAAACTGGATAATGATCTCTCTTTTGAGGGGAATCCATTGAGATTCTATGAAAACATAGAAAATATTATTAAAAATAAGGTAATAAACCTAGAAAATGAACTATAATAGAGTCATATGCATGAGGAGAAAATATGGGAACCAAAGGAAGTTATGATGTATAAATACCATAAACTATTTTCACATTGGATAAAATTTCTGGGGTGAAATTTCTTAAAGGTGAAGAATATTGAAACCGTGGATTTTTTTAATATAATTTAGATTTATATAAACATATCTCATTTTTAGTATTGTAATATTATATAGTTCATACACACCACGTGATAAAACCAACCAAATCTTATTATATTGACATCAAAAATACATTTAGAGAATAAACATTAATATAAGAGTTTAAAATATAATAATTTCTAAGAAATAGAATATATTATAAAAAAAATATGAAACATTGGTTCCGTTCAATCCACGCAAATAACCAAAATAATGAAAAACACAATATAAATGAAGCAAAATATTGGTAATGAAATATTATTATAAACAATAAAAATGAATATAATAAAAATAGAAAATATAATTGATTGAATAATGAATGAAATATAAGGTTTTATAGAAGGTATTAAACCCATCTGATCATTACAAATCATATTGTTGGAATACTAATCTTACGATTGAAATAGTAATTTGACCATTAAGAACAGTAACATTACTGTTTGAATAAAAACCTACCATATTGAAATATAAAATAATATTTAGGTGTCTTATAAATTGAAATTATGACATATATATTTGTATAATGATACAATTAAACAATTTCTTAAAAAATAAGAAAATATGTGTCTCCATTTTTATAAAAAAATATATATGTTTTATTTTCATTTTCATAAAATATATATAAATTATTTACATAAAATTTGTTTACAAATTAATATTAATATGTTTTATATTGACTATATAATTTTATTAGACTATTATTAAATTTTCAAAGGATCTACAAATTGATCATAATAATAAAATTTGTATTTTTTAAATGAATCTGATTTTTAATTATAAAATAAGAATATAAAATTTTGAAAATTAATTTCATATAATGGATATCATGTTCATTAATATAAAAATTTGAAAATTTTTAGGTTGATGTTTTTGGTATTTTTAAAAAATAGTTCATTTTTTAATACTTAAATAAGGAAAAACATTTTTTTCACATTATATGTTAAATACATGAATTATATCATATGGGATGATGTAAAATACCGATAGTTCTAACTCATATACACCATTTCCATTAGATTTTCTAGAAAATAACCAATATTTGTAGTCTTGAGAAAAAATAATTAACTAATGTATATAATATAAAAAAACTACCCCACAATTACACTTAAAAATGCCACTCCTTCTCCTCAAATACTCAAACCCTTATAGCTTACACAAATATTGATATAACTCTTCATCTCTACCCCAAAACCATAGAAAGTTGTGTCTCATCAATGTTAAATCCATGGTTTGTTAAGTGGAATATGAATAAGATACATCCAATATACAAGGTAATACCTTGGACCAATTCTTTATTTTCTGGATTATTCCACATCCTCCAAAAAAATAGCATCAACATGGAATAATATGTACAGTTTCATATATCTGTTAGAATTTTATTATGTTAACTAAGTATCTATCATCCATCACATTATATTTTCCTTTTATTCTAAAAATGAAAACATTTTCAAAATTATGGTAGTCAACCACCTCTCTGGATGATGATTTTTCATTTCCATCACCTTATTCATAGAAAATTATAATTCATATAAAATAGTTCAAAACAAAATAAATATAAATATTATATCTTTGTAGACATTTTGGAATAAATACACTTTAATAATATTAAAACAAACTGGTTCATGATGTTAAGTAAAACTTCATAAATTAACTAACCATATAAAATTAATGTATCTTCTAAATAAGTCATACCAATTATAAAAATGGATATTTTGGACCATTTCAGTTTGTTTACGATCATGAATATCATTTCATTTCACTTTTTGATTTTTAGTCCCATTTGAAAAGAACACCAAAAAATTTCAACTAGTGATTCTACCATGGAAACATGAAATGAATTCCCTCTCAAATGGTTCAAAATAATGTAATAAATGAATCTAATTTTATTATTCAGGATGTTAATAGAAATAGAATATCAATTTATTACATAATGAGAAGGATATTTTTGAACCATCATATTTTAGTTGGGTTATGAACTTTTAATATTTAAATATATTCTCTCTCAATTTTATGCTATGTCATGCTTCAAAATTATATATATATATATATATATATATATATATATATTACACATATAGCTTTCTTATTCTCACTCCTTCTGATGGGGAGTACATTCCTTATGTTAATTCATCAAATGCCATTATTAAAATGAATCTTGATTATGTGGAATGTTCTGATACATTAATCATTTTATATAACAATTTTTTAAAAGGATTATACAAATTCATAATCTTATAATAAAATAGTATATTTTAGGGATAACCATATAAGAAAATCCAGTGTACATTATTTCTTCAGAATGTATTTTTTGATACCATAAAACATTTTTTTAAAATTTCATTTCTATAATAAATTCACTAAAATGTATCAATAAATTATTTAAAATAAGAAAAAAAAAATTGAAACCAAGGTTAATTTATTATTATATCACTGTCCATAATATTTAATTCCAACATCACATTTAAATATTTTCCAAATCTCCCATGATAGTGATGTAAGGAAATATTTTGAACCCTTTTATTTCGATGTGTAATTATTATGTTTATTATTTGCATATGATTTCCATTTACAGAACACAAAGGCATGAGGATAACTTGATAGGTGAACCCATAGAGTTTTCCAATGAATTTTTTAATGTTTATGTCCTATGATTTTAAATTTATTAGATTAGTGATTAAACATAATCTATGATATGACATTTTCATCCATTTGATGTTGTCATGATAGTTATCCTTACCTTGTGATAATGTAATATTCTATTTTGTTTCCATGATATTATGATTTCATGTTATTTATGGTATTAACTAATATAACTATTTATGATCTATGTATTTCTTGATGTCATATTATTCCATTTGATTCATATGTTCCTTATAATTATCATGTTTTTTACTTTAAATTGATTTTTTCTTACCCATTTTTATATGTATTCCCCATATTTTCCAATATAGTTATAGGATCATGAAGTGATATAGGATCCCATTGTTTAGAATAAAATAACAAATTTTTTATTCTTATTTATTGTGAACCTACAATTCCAAATAAACTAATCATCTCAATATTTATATTGTGTTTTTTGGATATTTATGAAAAACATAATGTGACAATATGTGTTAAGGTCATGGGACACAAGGACATTTTCATGGGATTATTCTCTTCAAGAAACACCAAATGTATTAATATGACCATGTATGATTATATTTGAAAAAACCAATAATCCCACACCCTTACTAACATAACAACTTCTTCTATTAAAAATGATACTGAATAACCTCATATTAATAGTAGAGATTAATGACATACGAGAGAGATAAATTGTTTTGATGATACTCTCAAATGGAATTAGACAGGTTTATTACCCAAAATATGTAAATGAGAATTTATTTTTTAAAATTAAATTATATTTCAAAAAAAATCCATTATGATAGAGAAAGTAGGGACCCTTAATATTTTTACAATGTTAATAAATACATTGTTATATTTTGAATATTTGAGAGATATTTACTTAATGAAAATAGGTTAACCTTCAATAGAGCTAAATGAATGATCTAATAGTAGAAAAATATCCACTAAGATAATATGTCTCCACCTTTTCACCAATGAATTGTAAAATGTTTTCTGATGAATGATGGGAAACATGGATAGAAATACCTAGCCATAAAAAATGAAATCATCAATAATTATTATGATATACATGTACCCACCACATGCTTGAGTCAAAATGTTTCCACATATATCACTACATACAAGATCAAATAGTAAAAAGACCCCCCATCCCTTTTAGCTAAATGTGATTTGATAATTTTTTCTAATAGATAACATTAATATTAATGAAACGATCAATATTCACATGTGTCTAACAGTCCATCTCAATAGAGTGTTTGGATTCATTTCTCATTTATATTTAAAGAGATAATTTCAATGATAAAATGAGTTATAATAGACATTAAGCTTCATATTCTTGTTGTTATCGACTATATTATCATTATCATATAAATATAAAAAAAATAGATATTGAAAAATATATACAAAATTTCATTTATATATATAGAACATATCATTCTCTTAATAATGAATAAAAATCCCTTCACATCCAATAAAAATAAAGAAATAAAATTTCTCTTTATGGCAGAATTATAATAACTATTTTTCAATTATACAACTAACACACTATGTAAATATAGATAATATGTGATGAAAAACAATATTTAAAAAATCCACCCATGTAAAGTTTATATAAAAACATTACCATTAATAAATTATCTTATATTTCAATATCTATTTTTATTAACACAAAATTTTGATCCACACCCAATATTCAAAATGTCACTGTAATAATTGGATAAATTAGTTTTTTTCATTTAATTACTTATTCTCTAAATTATTTCCTTTGAAAAAAAACTCAACCAGAGATACTAATCTCATATAAAATTACATTTCAGGTCTATATAACATCTCAAAATGGAATTCAAGATTAATTTTATAGTATATAATTTATAATTTTTTATTTGTGATTATAATCATTTGTAGCTTCTCAATAATGAATTTTAATGAATGTGATCCCAATAAAATGATGACCTCATTCATTATTAGATTTTTTGGGCCAATATCAATATTTAAAAAATAAATATATTAGGTAAACTCTTAATATAATCCAGGAATATATCTATTAGACATTCATGATGAACATATCATAAGAAAATCACATATAGTTGAATGGATAAATCATTATTATAAACCATTACTTTGAATAGATAAACACTATTCTGATGGTATCCTAATAGATATGATTTTATATATATATATATATATAATATTATATTAGATATAGGAAACTAATTTTTAAAGTCAACTATAAAATGATATCCTTAAAAAATATAATTCATGGGAGCCAGACTGTTAGGGTCAGCTATACTGAATAATCAGTGTTTCAACAAGTGTTTTTATTTTAGTAAATCTTTTAATATTTATTTGTGTGTTATTTTTAGTATCTCTAATTTAATATTCAACATATACATGTTAAGTTCAAACATATTTCATCTTATGAAATTATTATTTTCATATTTTTTATTCATACAAGCATAATAAACTCAAATAATTTACTTATGGATTCACAACTCGATCTATAATATTAATATTTTCAAACCATATTGATTTGTAAATATTTAGGAAACTAATTTTTTTTCACCAATAAAAAATAGACGAAAAATAAATTCACCCATATCTAAATGTATTAAATTAATATGGTATTTAAATTTGAATTCTGTAAATTCTCATAATTTTGTAAATTGAAATATTACTTTAAGGGTAAACATGGAGTGATAGGTAACCAATTCTCGATTATCTATAAAATTATTAGTCCTTTGAGTTAATAAGAAGTATTACCAAAATGTCCTCAAGACGTGTTTCTTTTTTCAAGAGTGATTTCAACACCATCAAAATTCTACAGTCTAATATATATTAAATATACTCAACCTCTAAATTCATTCTCATTACTTAATAACAATCTACAGTAATGGTATATTAATTCTAAATATTATGTTCTCATACCTATCATGTAATATATGTTATAATAATTATATACAACTCAATTTACCATATAAATAAAATTATACACAATATTCACATCATATAATTATTTTATATGCATTAATATTTTAAACATTAATAAATAAATAAATAAACATTTTATTAATTTATTATACATGAGATATAAAAAAATTAATATTCCATTTATGCTTCAAATATTAAAATAATGTTCTA
Source organism: Viscum album (assembly GCA_963277665.1). Taxonomy (NCBI): domain Eukaryota; kingdom Viridiplantae; phylum Streptophyta; class Magnoliopsida; order Santalales; family Viscaceae; genus Viscum; species Viscum album. Next base: position 613,294,276 of record OY728130.1, read on the forward strand.
TAACACTTATCTATTATATAAATAATTATAAACATTAATTATTTTTTAAACATATTAAAATTTTACAATTTTCTACAAAATCATACTTTATGATAGGTAATATCTATAATACACCATGAATTAATAAGTTCTTATAATAAGAATTATACTAGATGGTAAATCAATTTTAACAATATAATCTATATCACCTTTATAATTTTCCCCTACATTTTTAATCATAGGTTATTAGTTGTAGCCTATGATAATACTTATCATAACATATGATATGCTATAAAACAATTGAATTTGGTGTATTAAACATTATGATTAATCAAATATTACCAAGGACTATTAAAAACACTGATTCTTATAGTATAATGTCTCATATAATAAACATTTTCTTATCAATCCAACCATTACTACTTATCCATGTCATATAATTTATTATGTTATAGTATATAAAATCTTATGAGAATGATTTTTTTTCATAAAATTAGTATGAAAACATGATGATCTGGTTTCTACAATCACTAATGGGTTTTAAGAAAAAATATTCTTATAAAAAGTGGAAGAAAATATTTCAACAATAAGATCTATCATGATATAATAAAAATCCAATTAAAGAAACAAATATAAAATTATATAACAAATGTCTACTGAAATATATATTAATGTATTATATTTGTGAAAGATAACTATAAAAAAACTAATGGGATCTTTTCACAATAGGTTGTACTCTGATAACTATAAACCACGAATAGATTATGATGACCTATAAAACTAAAATGATGTGCTACCACATTCTCCTTTAATAAAAATAGATAACCTAGAGGTCGAGTTCATTGGATCAGCAAGAAAAACATCCACACACAAAATCATGATAGATCGCATCCATTATAAGTACCCAATTCCGAAAATAATGAATATCATGCATCAATTAAAAAATTCATCATATATATTACATTTCCATAAAATATGATCATTGAGGTATTCCGAATATTTAATGCTTCAATGGTCGTTATATGTTTTGGATGTCATCAATTCTTCATCTCAATGTTATGTAGATAAAAATAAATTAATTTAACTATGTGAAAATAAAACATGATGCTGGTATAAAATATTGTAATCCACATCCCATGTTATACAATTCAATACATAAATCCAATTCCATTAAAAAGAAGGATATTCTATTTCGTATGATGTGTGTGCCATTCATATCATGGGTAACGATATGGATCAATAGTATAAAATAATTTATACTATTTTAGGCTATAACCATATATGTGATTATAATGCATGGATTCTAATTATATTTAATGAGAAGAGGATATCTTTTATTAATTGAAATATTATCATTTTCTTGTGTTCACAACACTAAGTGAGATTATAAATTTCATTATGAAATGATAAATTTTATGAATGAATAAAATAAAAATGGATATGATGTAAATGATAAACACATGTAATAAATTTATGGTATTATTAACAATATGCTTATATGAAAAACTAGTGATTAGGGGAACTTGTGATCAAATTTTATGTGTTGTCATTAATTAATTCATTTGAGTTAAATATATAATATAAATTCACTAAATAATATCATGGATTTAAATTTATAAAATCAAAGAAATGTGGATAATGAGGTTGAATTATAAATCATGGTTATGATGACTAATATTTCAAATCATTAAGAAAAATAAATCGTTGTAATATTATGGAAATAATAAAAATTCCTCAAATAATGTAATATCACCTTGAATGATTTGAATTAACTTAAAAAAGAATTATTTCATCATCGTTAATGTTTCATGTGTAGCAATAATATTGGATGAAGATTAATATGAGCTAAGAACTAACTAAGAAATAGTAATAATATTTTTTTCATGTATAATGTTATGAATACAACATATAATGTGTTCAGGGACATCAATCATACAATTATGTTGCTAGATAGATAATGTAATAATTAAAAATGTACTATTATTTAATTACCATTATAATTTTATATTCACAGAAAGAAGGAATCATTTGATGGTGATACAAAAACACTTGATTAATATATAGAAATTATTATTTGGATAATAACGATATCCTTACTTATGATTGAGTTGATATTTTATGTTCCCATATATCTTGTGATTCGATGTATCCTATGAGTGATGATTATACATGATGATGGTAAAACATGTTGGTTTCATTTAGACTTACCCTTTGAAAAGTGGTGGAATGAGATAAAAAGGTACTTTCCATTACCCCCACAAATCTATGTATTTTGGGATAACCCATACATGTCTATATATCCCTATTCATATATAGAATTTTGTTGAGAAAAATTATATCCTTCTAGGAGATTGGTGGATATGGGTAAATCGTCCACCATCATTGTTCCATGATAATGTGAGTTAGGATGTTCCTCTACCATTCCTAAAATGAGAATATGATTGATGATAATTTAATTGATTTTATTCACTCTTTCTCTATGTAGGGTCCTGAAAAATCTACAAAGGAGATGCCACCCACCTCCCCAAAGAAATTGGGGAAAATATTAGAAAGGCAAGGACGAATTCGACCAGTCCGCAGACTGGTTCGAAGATGATGTCGCACGACCGGTTCCGTGGAGCACTGCCTTCACGGACCATTGTCATTTGCGAAATGGAGGTGGTGATCCTCCACAGGTGCAAGGCATGATGGGAACTGAACCGGTCCACTTTCTCAAACCGTCTCCATCCACGGACCTCGTTGACCAATCCAGTATGTACCGTGGTCATTCGCGGAATGGAGGTGGAAGTCCTCCGTAGGCACGAAGCAGGGCATGAGCCAGTCCAGTTCACCATTCACGGACCGCCCCAGCCGCGGACAGCGTCAGCTGATCTGAACCGCCTCTATCGTTTGTGAAATAGAGGCGGAACCATCTGTGGTCGCGAAGCACTCTCCAAGTTCGGTTCGCGGAGGAGAAGTGCTCAATACCCACCGCGAATCGCGGATTGACCAAGTCAGCTGTAAACTGGATATTTTGTTATGGGGCTCTGCAAAAGATGCCACGTGACGGAAGATACAACCCTTTCCCCACTCTATAAAAGGAGACCGAGGGGGAAAAGAGAAGGGATTCAGAATTCGAATTCATATGATTTGAAGGCGGAGGAAGAGAAGGGTGATCGGATTCGGGAGGAAGGATTTCGAAGGAAGGCTCAGGATCTCGCAAATAGCTAAGTTCCAGTTTGCGAACCAGAGAAGGTATAAACCTGGGAACAAACTAATAAGGAACCAAAAACGCATAATAATTTTGTGAACCGCAAACCTAAAATAACAAACAAAAGGAAACTGCGAACCATATCCCTTCCGCGAATGTACTCCTAGCAGACCAGGGTGTTTATGCCTCTTTTATGATCCGCCGCACCGCGTAGCACCCTCCTACGATGGAAAAGCCTCGACTGAAGAACCCCCAATCGGCACCACCCTTGGCCGCCACCACTCGCGAGAACCCCTCCACAAACCCCTCTGGTACACGGGCTGAACCCGAAGACGCGAACCACCCTAGTTCGTGGGATGCTCTCCAGACCACGAACCGCCCTGGTTCGCAGGATGCCCCTCAGTCCGCGGACCACCCTGGATCGTGGACGGCTTCTCCAGCTGCGTAGCACCCTCCTACGCAAAGGGTGGCACCACCCCTTCATACTTGTGGCCCATCAGAGCCTTCAGAGTTCCTAATCCCCAGTCCAGATAAAATCCTTCCAATCTGACCCGATCCTCCACGACCCCCTCATGGGTCTACTCATCGGCCCCAAGCCGAGGCCTCCACCAGAGCCACCAGATCTGTGTGGTGTGACCCTCAGGCGCATCAGCATGCCATTTTGAGTTCACATACCCATAGTAAGTAGAGGTGAAGGGGTTGCCTTGACCCCTGAGAAGATTCCCAAAGCATTCTTGGGTTCACATTTCCACGGTAATGTGGGGTCTGAGCTCGTGAACCCCCTTTCTACCCCTCCACTTGTTTAGGACTCTTTGGGGGTGGTAAAACACCCATCAGAAGGTATCCCTAATGCACTAAAAGAGTGGATATGGGCACATGAGCACCCCCTTTCCCTCTCATGCTGAGCTTTGTCGCATGGTCCTCCTCAGAGTGTAAGCCCCAATCCATCACCCTGGGCATCCACCTAGGAGTAAGCCTCGACCTTATGGGCCTCCTCAGAGTGTAAGCCCCACTAAGCGCACTACGTGGACTTTGATCCCTGCCTCCTAGATAGGGTACGTAGGAAGCCTCCATGAGGTTCAATCCCACCACCCATCAGACCACCCGGTCCATCTTCACGTCGGTTCCCCGACACTTAAGTGAACTATGGGGACTTTGATCTATGTTAAGGAATGGTACGTAGGAAGCCTCCACAAGGTTCAAGCCCACCACTCAGTCATTTCTTCACATTGAGGTCCACCCCCGTCCAACAGGACGTTAAACTGTATCCTTCGTCTAGCATGACATTAAACTGTATACCCGAACTATGTGGACTTTGGTCCCTATCCCTTAGGCAGGGTACGTAGGAGGCCTCCCTGAGGTTCAAGCCCAACAACCGGTTGATCCAACTATCTCCAATTCGGTTCACCACACCATTCTTTATGCCGCCTCAGTGAGTCCCGAATCCTCGGGGTCATTAACCCAATGAGGGATGGTAAACCTCAGGAGTAACTGATTCAGATTCCCTGCGTTCAGCTAACCATTTCCAACCAAGGTCGAATCCATGGATACTATGTTTGGGTATAAACAAAAGATTCACGAACATATGAATATGTCTTAAATCTATAAGAGAGTCCCACAACAAGAAATAAATCCCCCCAAAAAGGGTGTGATGAGCCCGACTTCCCATCCTCTCGACCAATGTGAGTTCTTAAGTGTCACTGGTCAGACCATCCGGCAAACGCCTGCCTTTGGAAAGCAGGTCCACGCGTCATCGGATACAGAACAGTTGGGTGTTTTGAGGCCAAAACCACGAAACAAAAATGGTGAACCTGACGTAAATCTTTAACCAAACATGACGAATCTAACCTGATCTCACCCTATTCCCCCTTAAACTCATAAGGAGGGCCAAGAAAGGTCACTAATTATGCATCGGATCATGAGATGCTGCTTTGATGGGTTTTCTCTATGTACTTGTTAAAATATTTTTTACAGGTACCTTCAGAACTCCCTTAGATCCAATGGCATCACAAAGGAACTCACAAGTGCGAGCTTCCAACAATGCAAGGACCGGACATCCTCACCTACAGAGGACCCCGTCACCCACCCAGCGTCTTCAACACTGGGTCTCAGAGGCGCTGATCCGAGAGTACCACGTGAATGGTACTCTCCCAATGGTAGAGGTGGCCATGCACGCCCTCCAGTCTACCAGAACATGCTGGTTGCCTGCCCAGCAGCGGCCGCAAAGGCAGGTCCAGACGACCCCTGTCATCATCTCAAACCATTTTAGGAGTCTCTCCCTGGAACAGGACGATGCATACCTCCCTTATATTAGGGAGGCGGATGAGGTCGATGCTAAGGACTTCATCCTTACCGAACGAGGGTTCCGCTCCAAGGCCCCCGCCGGAAGGTTCCATCGTGGTCACGTCGCGACTCAAAATCCTCACACCAAGGAGGATGTTTCCCTGAGGATTAAAGCTCACGCTACCCAAGCTCTGACCCCTCAGACCGCCCGACGAGGGCGGCGGACGTACAATTGGGGACCGATCACCACCCTAGTCCCTGAGGAGGAGCTCAGCTACCCAGCCATAGAGACGTACCACGAACAGGAACCTACACTTGTTCGCTCTTCTCAAGACCACCATCTAGACATGGCGGCATTATACGATCTGACGCACATCCCTGCCGAGCTCCATCAAGCCCGTCGCTCACGCGGGATAGCATCTACCCGGTAGGCACCTCTCCCTGCCCAGGGTCGTGAATCCCACCATCTTGACATGGTGGTGACCTAGTGGCCGTAGGACCAGCTCCTAGAAAATTCTTCTGACGCCTGCCATCCTAACATGGTGGCGATCAACAAAGCCCGCCACCTAGGTGTGGAGGCAATTCATAGGAGGGGAAATCTCCCCTCCAACAGAGGCCACCAACTCGATACGGTGGGAAACCAATATAAGCAGGGCCAGCTCCCTGTGGATACAAGTAAAGTCCACCACTCTGATGTGGCGGAAAACAGAGAGATAAACTGACGTATCCCGGTACAGGGGCAGATCCGTCCTCCTACCCCAACACAGTAGAATTGTAAGTACCCACTGACCACTGGATGACCAGAGCAGGACATTCTTACTTCGATACCGGAATGGGACTTCATACTTGTTTCAGCCAAATATGTCTCTCTACATATCCTGGCAATGATGGAGGAGCAGGTATCGATCCCAGATCATATCTTGCAGACTTGGCAGAATGTAATTGCATCAGCGGCAACACCAAGGACTCGGGCCCGTGAGCCCGTCTCCCCAATTGAGGCGACTCATCTAAGAGATGAGATAGACACCTCGATGTAGATCTGCATCCCTGCTTCTTCCCAGGAGGGTTGCCAGATATATTCCGTGACGCAAGGGGAGCCAGATCGAGCAGCTTCACTCATTCCAACTGGGGAACACTCGTCCATCACGATGGATGCTCCAGAGAAGGCATATATCCCTGCTAAAAGTCAAGATGTTCTTCGGTATATCCCGACAACATCATGGGACCCAATTAGATAGGGACCTGAAGGTGAAGGCCGTTATCAACAGCAGAAGGCCCGGCTACCCGCAAGAAAGCACTTCATATGCGCCGAAGGCAGCCGGAAAATAAAGGGCGGGTTCATGACTCCACTCTGCTGGAAGCTGGGGTTCCCAATGCCGCCAAGCACACATCACATGCACGGAACCCTGCCCACCCATTACCATATTATGGGAGTGGAAGTAGCAGTTGTGAAGGTCCTCCCCGTAATGTCGCTACCAACAGCTCTGAAGGTCCTCCCCAGAGCACCCGCAGGGGCCTCCCCTACGGTCATATAATGATCGATCACGAGAGCTCCTCTTTTGATGTGAGTCACGGAAACCCTCCATGTGACCAGAAGATCGAGCAGCAAGAAGTTCCTCCACTTGTTGCGGTCCACCCTGAAGGTCCTCCCTGGGGTATACACTGCAATCACTCTCCATGCAGTGGGACCACAGATTGTGATAGTAGTCCTCGCTATCATAGTCGCAACTATGGAGGCCCGTCCTGTAGTGACGTCTCATCACGACAAGAAGGTCATCCCCTTGTCGTGGTCTGTCCTGAAGGTCCTCCCTAGGGGTTACGTTGTAATGAAACTCCGCGCAACCGGGCATCAGATCACGGTGGTAGTCCTCGCCACCCTGATAATGGAGGTTCCCCCTGTAGAGACATTAGGCAATGAGAAGGTCCTCCCCTCATTGCGGTACATTCTAGCGGCCCTCCCCAGGGTGTATCCCGCAGATATTCTCCTGGTGGTAGCAGTAATGGTAGTCCTCTCCTTTACTGCAGCTGTGATTGTAGTCCTCGCCACCACGGCCGCCATTGCGAAGGCCCTCCTCGCATTGGCCACAAGCAACAAGAAGGTCCTCCCCTTGTCGCAGTGTGTCCTGAAGGTCCTGCCCAGGATGCACATCGAATGTCAATCCATGATGGTCATCCTCACCATGATGGTAGTTGTTGCGAAGGCCCTCTCCGTAATGACCCTACGCAGCCAGAAGGTCCTCCCCTTGCTGTGACATGCCTTGGAGGTCCTCCCCAGGGTGTGCACGGAAATATTCCTCTATGAAGTGAAGCATCAAGCAGTAATGGTGGACCTCACCATTACGACCGCCATTGCAAAGGTCCTCCCTGCGATGGCATATCATATCGACAAGAAGGCCCTCCCCCTGCCGAAGAAAGAACGGGAAATCCCTCATATGCCGAGGTACTCAGAAGGACAGGATCAAGTATGTCAGATTCCCAGTTAGTCGCCAATGACACCCTTCTTCGATGAGGAGCCGTTAAAGGGCCGTGTTCATCTTCTGAACCACCTCAGAATCGCACACAATACAATTTAATACCCACCAGTCCCACTACCTCCGACTACAGTGAGCACCTTAGTTGGGCTGACCAGGTAGAGGAATCACTGGCGGAGGAGTATGCCGATATGCTGCACCTGAGGAAACGACTGGCCCGAAATGATATATGAGTTATGTTTTGGCCCACGGCCACATCTCAGTACGACATACCCAGAGAGTTGTCATAAGAATGTGTGCACGGCATCTACCACAATAAATGGACAACTCTCAGCCGGTTGAAATCAAGATTCATGCCCTATGAAGGGTATGAAGACCATGTCAAGATGATAGGATACCTCCTGCATCACATCGACCTGGAGGCCCTTCCTACGGCGCGATGACAGCGCCCCGAGAGACATAAAGGAAACGTGGAGATAGCCTTCCTCCATGCACTGCACCAGCTATGCCACCTCATCGGTGACACTCCAACGGGAGTCCATATGAGGGGATGGGGGGAACACGGAGCTCTGCATTTCACTCCACTCACTGCCAAGAAGAACCAATTCGACATGGTGTCTTGCAACGTCATCACGTCAAGACGGCAATCGAGTGTTTCCCATGTTCAGGAAAGACAATACACCCGACAGAGTTGGGCCTTGAGTAAGTCCCAGAAGTGTCCGGCCCGGCGGGAACAAGCCATTCAAGAACTCCTGAATCAGGCCACCGAGAGTATACAACAGGCCTCTCGCCTAAGAAAGGCCAATCAGTGATCTTTTCCTGCCTCCCTAGAATGGATTGATCCATAGGTGAATTCAGCACCAAATCTGGTTCACCCCTGAATGGGGGCACGTGAGATCAGGCAGACCGCGATAGTAGCAGCCCCTGCTGCCTTCTAGGGTCAACCCCAGCCTGCAGGCCTGGGGGAATTTCTAACAAAAAATGCCCCCGTAAGACCAATAAAAACGGGAAGAGACTTGATGTCCAAGGAACGGAGCCAACCCCAGCCCTCAAGGCTGGGGGAATTATTACCCCCTCAACAACAACCTCCCCAAAGAGAATCAGTATTCTCTCGTTTAGGGAGGACGGTCAGAAGAGGAGGTTGTCTTCCTATCCCATCATTCGAATAATCATCCCCTCTAAGAGGAAGGTGCACTGTAAGGTCTCATCAAAGAACTCTTCGTGTCACCCTTCGTTAAGAAGTCCGAAGGAAATCCCAGGCCATGAAGGGGAAGGCCAGCTGAAGATGTGGGAGATCCTCTTACTATTTGAAAGATGACGTCCCCTCCACCCCACGATATGCATTCATCAAATCCATAGAGGCTAACCCCACAGATGAAACCAGGTAAAATGAAAATCCGGACGGATCAGGAGACGACGGTTCCGGCCAGGCTGTGACTCACAACAAACCCCCAGGTGTGCACACTCGGAACCAGAGGGCCGCCCTAAATATGGTCATCCTTCCATCCAACCATCCTCTGCCTACCCGGTGAGCTTCCAGTAAGGATAAGAACAAGGGACTGGTTACCCTTAACCCGCCTCCTTCTCTCGAAAAAAACGAGACACTCACGCTCAAAGAGAGATTCGCTTGGAAGGAAGAGGAGATGAAAGAATTAATCCATATGAACGCCGACCTACTATAGAGGAACCACCTTATTGAAAATGAATCCCAGGGAGAGCCACATTATGAACTCCCAGCAAGTGAACCTCAAAGGCTAAAGATTTCCCCGGAAAACGAAGCACGGTCAGGGTTCCTGCCCAATGAGGCGCCTGGTTCATCCAACTACCTAAATGTGGATGATGAATACCAAGATTTCCCTCCACTTAGGTGGAAACCGGAGCAAGTACACCTGAACCCTCTGAGGGTGCCCCGAACGGAATATTTACCCTTGGTGCCGGCCAATTTGGATCCTCAGGAAATGCCTCGGGCTATGCCTTCCTAGGGCCGAGCCCAACAGGATGTAAACCAGGGTCTCACAAACATCATCGAGCCACTAACAGCTCGATTGGAAGCGATGGAAGGTTCACGTGCTTCGATACAGCCATAGTAGAAACCCTACCCAGATTGGGTGACCAACACACTGCCTCCACCAAATTTTGGGAGCCATGTGTTCCCTATTTTCAATGGGTCAGGTGATCCGGAACAGCATTTGATGCACTACGCATCCTATTGAGACCCTATGATGGGAACTCCAGAACAACAAGAAGCAGTGAAACTTAGATACTTCGTACAGACCTTGCAAGGATCCACCTTCGTCTGGTACACAAGTCTGCTAGCCCAGCCAATAAAGAGTTGGGAGGACCTTCAGCTGCAATTCCTGTTCCATTTCAGCTCGACGTTGCCCAAAACAATAGTCTCCGACCTCATGAACTGCAAGTAGAGGGAGAACGAGAGGGTCTTAGATTTCATTGTCAGATGGAAAGGTCTGACCTATTCTCTGAACAGGCTAATGCCTCAATATGAGATGCTATCCATATGCATCAATAATCTTAGAGATGAGCTGTGAACACCACTCAAACCAGTGGAGTGCACCACTAGCTTCCGCCATCTCTCGGCCATTGCCCAGAAAATTGAGGACTCCCTGCAGCGGACTAATTCGAAGTCCTGAATAGCCTCTCAAGATCCTGTGAAAAGATCCCCTAGAGCTGAAGCGTCTGTTGTCACACTCAAGCTGGCCCCTGGGCCCGCTCCACCGCTCAGGCCTCCACCAAATCGTCAAGGGCCCCCTGTATATCATCGGCTGCCCCTGCCTAAACGGGATGATCAGCGAGGACCGAAGCAGAACTAGTTTGAGGAATGAAGAAAAAAAGTATACTCATTCCGTGACGATCAAGTCCGCAACTACTTCATTGCTGCCATGAATTTCAACTTTCTCCGCCTCCCGGAGCTGAGGAAACATGAAGAGGTTGGCCACGATGATAGGCAATATTACTGCCCCTACCATCGAATGTTGGGCCACAATTTCTGAGAGTGATTCATCTTCAAAGACCTCATGTAGAGGATGGTAGACTCTGGACAGGTCTAGCTAGGACCACCCCCAGTGCATGTGGCATGTATCTCTACCATCAACTCCGACAAAGAGGAGGGGTGGAAGAATGTCGCCAGTAAGAAGGGGCTGAAATTCGATGACTGGATGACTCAAAAGACTATCAACTAAGCCCATGGCATAATTTGAGCTCATCTACGATAACTAGTGTCGTCACCAACATCCCCTGACGCCGCACAGCCGACAACATCGGCCTCACAATCCTCTACGATCCGGTCATCCTGGCGGAATAGAAGGAAGAAACAATCTCAAGAGGAGAAGTCCGCAACAAGGCCGAAGTCAGTCATGACCCTGGCAGATTACATGCCCTCGAATTTGGTACCATGGGCACCGACCCACCAAACAACACCATTAGGGACAACCGACCAGGTTGACCTATCAGAGGATGAAGAGCCAATATTTGGTTCTATTAACTTCATCCATCTTATGGAATCATTCCTTGACGAAGGTTATGGTTATGAACTCGAGTTCCATGCATGAGGAGCTGGGAGGAGGAATCGCAGAAGTAGGGGATACCAGGGGAGACGCAGCCACGACCGAAACCAACCCTACGATTGGACGTTGGCTCAAACCGTTAATATTGCGGAAACCCATGGGAGAGCCCTTCAACGGACTCAGTAGGAGAAGGAATGCCCCTCCACCTCCACAAGCAGCCACTCTGGCCCTGTTGTTTTGCGATACCCACCAGAGGAGGAACAAGTGTATGGTCGACTAGTGGCCACAAATAGACTGGCTGGGCCATGTCCCCAGAACGCGGGAACACCATCGACATCCGACCCTGTGGCCAGTCCCTCCTCGTCAAATGCTTTGTCCCCCATGACGCCTCCAAGGACTCTCCCAGCAACAGAGAAGCGTTGACTGCTGGAGAAAAAATATGACATCCTTAAGCAGCTGGCGGTAGTACCATCCAAGTTGCCAATTCTGGATGCCCTGAGTTTGTTAGCCGACCTCAGGGAGGCGCTTATCGAAGCTTTGATCAGCCCCCATGAGTTTGAAGCTGAGGTATCTACCACCGAGATTTATCAGACAGAGACTGGCATGACTGAATGCAATGTGGTGATTTCCTTCACCGATTATGATGAATATGCCATCATGCAAGGACACATCAGACCATTATACGTGTCTGGCACACTGAATGGTATTGATATCCGAAAAGTCTTTATAGACAATGGCTCTGGAGTTAACCTCCTTCCCCTACGGGCACTCCGTAGAATGGGCTACAGTGAGGATGACCTAATTCCCTTGGCCACAAATATGTTGGGTTACGACAAGAGTGAGTAGAACCCAATGGGATAAATTATGCTAAGGACCCATTTTGGTGACCTGGTAGCCTACCCAGAATTCCTGGTGGTCCGGCAGAGCACAACATTCAATGCCCTTCTGGGAAGGCCATGGCTCCATAAGCACATTGTCATTCCTCCATCCTACCACTAGTGTATCAAGTACTTTTTCAATGGACAAAGTGAAACATTGAACGCCAACAAGGCCCCTTTCGATCTCTCCGAGACACATTACATTGACTCCGGGTTCTATGATAAAAATAAAAAGAAGCCTTTGGTTGAAGGTGTTGACTGGATCCCAACTCCAAATGGCCTGGAAATGGTTCCTGATGACCCCCTCAGGAAGCTTGGTAGAGATTATATGTTGCCCATCAACCATGTAGAGGGTAGGAGTCCAGGCTGGGACACGCACTCAAATGTCCTCATGGCTTCAGTCATAAAGGTTGAGTGTGACAATGTGGGAATGTCCACCGACCCTCAACATGGGGACGAAAAATCGAGTAAGGACGCCCATGAAACCTCACCTTCGGACTCCCAAGAGCTCGCATCAGGAGCTCTCTCCTCGTCGGACCAAGAAGAAGAGGACTTGGGAGAAGAAGAGGGGTAATATCTCAGGGATGCACCTCTTGCATTTGAGGAAGGCATCTCCACCACTGTGGACGAACTCAGGGAAATAAATATGGGTACCGATGAAGACCCTAGGCCCACTCTCATTAGCGAAGCCATGTCCCTCGAAGAGCACGAGTTATATACCGCCTTCTTTAGACAACATCAGGATTTCATTGCATGCAATTACACAGAAATTCCGGGACTTGATCCCAAGGTGGAAACACACCACCTAGGTCTTCCAGAAGACCACCGAGGCTATAAACAGGCCGCCAAAAGGACGCATCCCTCACATGATTCCAAGATAGAGGATGAAGTCGATAATATCATTAAAGTAGGCTTCATTTGATATGTCCAGTACCCCATTTGGTTGGCCAAAATCGTCCATGTCAAGAAAAAAAACGGGAAAATCCGCATCTGCATTGACTTCAGAATCAGCATTGTCCGAAAGATGACTTCTCGGTTCCAATCACCGGGTTATTAATCGATGCAACAGCTGGTTATGAGGCTCTATCCTTCATGGATGGCTATTCTGGCTATAACCAAATCATGATGGCCTAAGAAGATGAATAATCCACTGCTTTCAGGGCCCCTCAAGGGGTATTCTACTACAGGTTCATGCCCTTTGGTTTCAAGAACGTTGGCACCACATATCAACGTGCAATGAATCAGATCATTAATCCTTTATTGGGGAAATTCATTGAATGTTACGTAGATGACCTAGTGGTCAAATCCATATAGCGCTCGGATCACCTGTCGGGCCTTGAGACCATCTTCAACAAACTCCAACAACATAGCTTGAAGATGAACCCGTTGAAATGCACCTTCGGGTTTACCTCAGGAAAATTCCTTGGCTTCATTTTACGCCATCGTGGCATCGAAGTCGACTTTGAAAAGACAAAGGTTATCCTAAGCCTACCACCTCCCCACAACCTCATTGAGTTGAGAGCATTCCTAGGGCAGTTGGCCTATATTAGGCAGTTCATATCCAACCTGGCAGGCAAGTGTTTTCCCTTCACCATGTTAATGAAGAAGGGTGTCGCATACCAATGGACAGATGACTGCCAACAGGCGTCTGACAGCCTGAAGAGATACCTCTTGAGCCCACCGGTGCTCATGCCACTGGTTGAGGTAAGACCACTCATCCTATACGTGACGGCCCTAGAGCGGTCACTAGGATCCTTCCTCGCGCAGAAGAACGACGCTGGCAGTGAAAATAGTCTCTATTACCTCAGTCGAACCATGATTGATGTTGAGACTCGATACTCAAATATCGATAAGAGCTGTTTGGACCTGGTCTTTGCAGTTCAAAAGTTGCGACAATATATGCAGCATCATGAAGTCCATTTGATGTCATGGAGTAACCCTCTCAAGTACATCCTCAGCCGCCCAATGCTGACTGGGCACCTATCACGATGGGCGGTCATCCTGCAATAGTTCGACATTCGGTTCGTACCTCAGAGAACCATCAAGGGCCAGGCATTAGCAGACTTTCTTGCAGAGAACCCTTCGACATGGATCACGGCACCGGACGCTGAGCTACCTGATGAAGACATCTTCTAAGCTTGAGAGGAGTTCCCAGCATGGGAAATGTACATCGACGGCATGTCCCGAACCCCAACCAAGAAGAGGATAGAAGACTCCAAATTTAACAAGGTGGGTTTGGGAATAATAATCATGTCCCCGGAGAAGTTAGTCTTTCTGTATTCCTTTATCATGTCCGAAGGATGTACGAACAATGAAGCAGAATATCAAGCCCTCATTGCAGGCCTGGAGCTCGCACTCCAGGAACAAGTACAACACCTTAAGGTAAAAGGTGACTCGGAGCTGGTCATCAAGCAGGTCAATGGTGACTATGCTATCAAAAAGGAGGATATGATTCCCCTGTTTGACCATGTACATGAGTTAATGGGGGAATTCTCTACAGAACCGACATTGACATATGTTCCCCAGTCTCAGAATGATCAGGCTGACGCATTATACAACGTGGCCACGACTTTAGCTGACCCAGACCGAGATGAAACAGTCATAAGTATTTCTCACCGTTGAATGGTATTGTTGTTTGTTTAAACTAAGATGGAAGAGATCCACGAAGTCAGTCCTATCCCCAAGCCATATGCTCCTGCTACCGTCTGGATGAACCCCATTAAGAAATATCTTCAACAGGGAGAACTTCCATCAGACAGGGCTGAACGAGAGAAAATCTGGAGAAGGTCAGTCAACTTTGTCTTATACTGCGGCATAGGTCAGCAAGAGGTCCTCTACAAACGAGGCCTTGACGGGGTACTCCTCAGATGCATCGATGGAGAAGAAACCACTTCCATAAGGAATGAAGTACACGCTGGAGTATGTGGGGCACATAAACCAGGGACCAAGCTTTCCAATCAGGTTCAGAGGCTTGGGTACTACTGGCCCACAGTGGCACGAGACTGCAAGCGTTTTACCGCAAAATTACACTCATGCCAAATCCATTCCAACATCATACACCAACCCCCGAAGTTACTTCACCAAGCTAAGTACTCCTGGCCATTTTCCGTCTGAGGGATAGACGTCGTGGGACCATATCCTCCTGCCACAGCCAAACCGCTGAAGTATATCCTCACAGCGACCGACTTCTTTTCCAAATGGGCAGAAGTTATGCCCCTAAAGGAAGTCGGGGCGAGGAAATATTGTCAGCTTTGTGAAGACCAATAACATCACCAGATTTGGTGTCCCTTATACCATAGTGACAGAAAACGGCACCAACTTCTGCTCTACCGAAGTGGAGAAACTATACCGTGAATATGGTATCAAGGATAACCACTCATCCCTCTACCATGTAGCGGCCAACAGATATATAAAGGCTTTCAACAAGACCTTGTCCGATATTCTCCAGAAAATGGTGGACAAAGAGAAGAAGTCGTGGCTAGAAAAACTCCTCCATGCGTTGTGGGCTTATCAAACCGCAATCTGCACCGCTACTCGGGTTACCCCGTACTTGTTGGTGTACGACACAGAGGCGGTACTTCCCATTGAACTCCAACTACCCTCAATCTGCGTCGCCATATGTGATCATTTTTCCAACGATGATCAATCAGAAAAGCGGCTAGTTGAATTGGAACAACTAGATGAGAAGCAGTTGCACACTTTGCACCATCTGGAAATATACCAGAACCGGATCGCATGAGCCTTCAACCAAAAGGTTCATCTTCGGTCTTTCTTGGAGGGAGAATTAGTGTTTTCTTCCGGAACCCAATGATACCTGGAAAGACCTCCAAATATGGAGCCTAAGTGGGAGGGACCATATGTTGTACACAAGGCCTACTTTAACGGAGCATATGCCCTGATCTCCATGGACGGGCAATTCACCACGGCCTCTACCAATGCGATATTCCTGAAGAAGTATTTCGCATAGAAACCAAGAGCATTTTGTCCTTACCACATGACGTTAAACTGTATGGACCTTGTCCTTGTCGCACGATGTTAAACTGCACGGATAATAAGAGATAAGAATACCTCCTCCCCCCATGTGTGGACCAGACATACACGGGGTGTATTTTTCGTCCGAGCCACATGACGTTAAACTGTCGAGTGCCCAATGGTCCAAACTCTATGACCTTAAACCAAGAGCATTTCGTCCTCACCACATGATGTTAAACTGTATGGATTTCAGAGAAATACCTATGGATTTATTCCTTCCCTTGCAGGATACGTAGCGACACTGGGGTTCCCTATCCTAGCCCAGCCACTCCCGAACAAAAGTTAAAAATTCCCCCTTTCCCCTGTGTATGGACCAGACCTGCACGGGGTGTATCACTTTTGCAGAGAACTAGGTGCGGCTTGATTCTTGCCCTCGCAGGATACGTAGCGACGCCAGGATCCCCTATCCTTGCCCAGCCACCCCTTTATGAAGTTAAAAGTGCTCTTTATTCCCCGTGTATGGACCAGCCCGACACTGGGTGTTTTTATTTCAGAGAACTACGTATGACTTGATTCCTTCCCTCACAGGATACGTAGCGACTCCAGGGTTCCTCATCCTGGCCCAGTCACCCCAGAATAAAGGTTCAATAATGCCCCTTCCCCGTGTACGTACCAGACCTGCACGGGTTGTACCTTTCAGAGAACTATGTATGGCTTGATTCCTACCCTCGCAGGATACGTAGCGACTCCAAGATCCTCTATCCTAGCCCAACCATTTCTCGGAAAACAATATGACCCTTTCCCCCATGTATGGACTAGAATTTCACGGGGTGTACTCCTCTTCCTTACCGCATGACGTTAAACTGCACGGATGAGAAGCTAAAAATGCCCATTCCCCTGTGTACAGACCCAATTTGCATGGGGTGTATAAATATTCTTCACCGCATGACGTTAAACTGCACAGACTTCATCCTCACCGCATGACATTAAACTGCATGGACTTCTTCCTCACCGCATGACGTTAAACTGCATGGACTTCGTCCTCACCGCATGATGTTAAACTGCACGGACTTCATCACGACCCACCCAAGATACATGGAGAAACGAGATGGAGGTACTTCTTGCGCATTTGGATACATTCTCTCCATACATCAAACCCCACAACCCGGACAATTATGTATCTTCATAACCACTCACAGCCATCAAAAGTGGAAATTCATCGACCCGTGGACACCTTTGCATGACTATGCATACCATGCCCTCAGCGGCTCTGCATATTGATAGCCCTTGGCCCGTCTATCAAAGGCAATATCTCCTCGGGCGACACTCTTCCTAGCTCCATATTCCTGCCGGTCTTAGAGCCCCCGTATCATGTCTCCCGGTCCAAAATTTATGGAGCAGTGGTTTACAAGTTCGCCCCACCTTCACATCCAAGTGTTTCCAGGGTATCCCTACCCGGTTAGCCTATGTATCCGCCAGTGGCTCACATAGCGACTTGCATAAATGAACATCAAGCCAGGACTAGCCTACTTTGACTCAATGGACAATTGCAGTGAAGATATTTCTGGTATGCTCGGACACTATTATCCCCATATGCCGAACTCCGCACTGTGAGAAATTGCGGAATTTCATAATCATTCAGGGCCATCGGAAGTTGAAAGTTATCGACCCAGGGACACCTTTGTATGTCTATGCATACCAAACACTCATTGGCACTGCATAATGATATCCCCTGGCTCATCCATCAAAGGAAAGATTTCCTTGGGCGGTACTCTTCCTAACTCCGTACGCTTACCGGCCTCAGAGCCCCCACACCACACCTCCTGATCCAGGAAAGCTCAAAGTTGTAGTTTACAACCATCATCTTCCACCTTGTTCCAAGTTTATCAGAGCATGTTGACCCAGTTATTAGTCGAGAGACCGCACCAATAGTCACCCAATGGTCTGAGCTCTATGACCATTAAACTAGGAGTACATCGTCCTTATCGCATGATGTTAAACTGCATTGAATGAAGTCATGCCCCTACGATCTAGGTAAATAAATTTGGGGGGATCTTTAAGCTTTAATAGTAACCAGGGGTGAATATCCCTAACGTGCCCAGACATTTTCTTATCAAATGAAAGACTTCATGGCCCGGACAATCGCGGATCCTCATAACCACTCACAGCCATCGGAAGTGGAAATTCATAGACCCGTGGACACCTTTGCATGACTATTCATACCATGCCCTCAGTGGCTCTGCATATTGATAGCCCCTGGACCGACTACCAAAGGAAAGATCTCCTCAGGCGATACCTTTCCTAGCTTCGTATGCTTATCGGACTCAGAGCCCCCATATCATATCTCCTGATCCAAGAAGCCCTGGAACCATGATTTACACCATCAAGCCCTCTCCACATATTGTACATGCCAGGATACTCAGGACCAGTTGCATTCTAATCAAGAGCATCCTTTTTAACTACATCCTTACCACGGGACTTCAAACGACATGGAGTACATCTTGGCCGCCTAGCACAAGGATGCAAAAACCAAGCATTAAAACATCCAGGGGAATTCCTCCAACAACAAGAATTTCCACTGGTTCAATAATGCCCCTCGTCCTTACTTCACGACGTTAAAATGCACGGAATTAGTCCTTACTGCACGACGTTAAACTACACAACATGGGAAAAGGAAAGAAAAATTCCCCACGTCCTCGCTGCATGACATTAAACTGCACAGCATCCTTTAAATATTGTCCCTCATCCTTACCGCATGACGCTAAACTGCACGGAATATTTCCTAACCACATGATGATAAACTACATGGTCGAACTCGTCATGGGTTCAGTGAGGAACAGAGGCTTCTCTGTCCTTCAGTGCACGGGTCAGACCGACACAAGCCTCCGTCTCAAACTCACGTGAGAGAGGACTACGTCACCTATTCTCGGGAATTTTAGTCTAGATGTTTCCCCTGTATCCAGGAACCCTCTCATTATAAACCATACTTGGCACTCAGAAAAAGCCGAACTCTCATAAGCCACCCCTGGTGGTTCCAAATCTCAACTTCCCTGAAGTTTCTTGGCTATCAGGGGAATACAATCATTGACCTAAGGACAAATTTGCATGACTATGCATACCATGCCCTCAGCCTCTTTGTATATTGATCTCCCCTGGCCCGTCTACCAAATGCAAGTTTTCCTTAGGCAATGCTTCCCTCCATACGCCTCTTGGTCTCTGAGCCCCCATGTCTATCCCAAGATTCGGAAACCCTCTGAGCTACAGTTTACCAACCTCTTTCACAACCCTGCCTGAATGTGGTGGAACATCTTTGACAGGATTACTGGGAACCAGGAGAAGTCATTCCATTTTTAATGATGTGCCAGCTGCATGACTTTAAACTACGCCAAGCCTCAACCATCCCTTACGCTAACTAAATGTGTAGGTAAGTGGTCTCTGGACCATGATCCTGGTTAGTACGGATGTTCCCAAAACCCTTTCATATGTCACACTCCCCTTCTGAGCCACCACTGGTGGTTTTGATAATATTCCAAGCCACCCATCATGGTTTCCATGATCCAGACTTCTATAAAGTCCCCTGGCCATCAGAAATGGATAGACATTGACTTAAGGACACCTTTGTATGACTATGAATACCATTTCCTCAGCAGCTCTGCATATTGATCGCCCCTGGCCTGTCTACCAAAGGAAAGTTTTCCTTAGGCAACACTCTTCCTACCTATGCACACCAACGCAGCTCCCATGCCTTGAGGCATGCCCTGCATGCCGTTAAAAGTTAAACATGTTCCCCCCCATGTGCATCTGAAGAGTATTGAGACATCATTTAGTCAATCAAACCTCATTGGGACCCTCGTCCCACCATATTCGGTCAAAGCTATTCGACCTAAAATATCAGTAATGACAGTCTTGATGGAGGGACTATAAACCGCTCACAAAAAGAGGCACAAAGCCTGTTAGGCCGAAAACCCAAAAAGGGAGACCTAAGAAAAATCCAGGTTATACCCGCTGGGTCCATACAAAATGGGACCAAGAAAAATTAGTGCATTAAAAGAATAAGACAAAAAGATTTTGGGGTTTTCCTACGAAACCCCAGCAATAGTCAAACTATGCTCGCTGGATCCCATGGTCCAGGAAAAAAGTTAGAGCTTGTTTTTTTAGTCCTGGACTCAGATTATTCTATGTGCAGCAATCGTGCCAAATAGTTTCCGTCACAGGAGAAGGCGACAAGAGCACTAATGGGAAGTGTTTCTTTGTTCCATAACAAAGTTGGTAGGAAGGCCGTCCACAATTCAAAGCCTCCTCTAGCGTGAATGGTAATTACAGGAGTTTTTGGCGGATTCACAAAGTTGTATCAGGTGATGGTGAGAATCCTCGATTTTCTGAGAGAGATTCTGTATTAAGGTTGTCTTAGATTCTGCACTAGCCCGAAATTATTCGGCCTCCTGATCCGACTTTGTACTTGCCCTCATTTCCTCCTCCATCCACCGCTCCCCTTCTTCAATCATGGCGGCAACGTTAGCCTCTTCCTACTTCAGCCAGTGTATCTCATTCCTCAGCACCTCCAAGTGAGAATGTTGGTAAATAACTTCTCCCTAAAGCCTTGCAATGACCCCGGCACGGTCATGAGCCTCTATTAGGCAGAGCTCTCAGGTTTCGGAAAGGTAGGCTTTGGATTGGGCAGTAGAAAGGCGAGACTCAAACTCACCCAGCCTCTCCTGGTCAGTGACTACCTCCTTGACTATGTCATAAACACCATGATAGTCAAAGCCATCAAATCCCAGCAGCATAAACAAATTGTGTAGCCTCGTTAATTTTGTCGGCATCTCGACCAAGGGCGTTTGAGAGATCAGTCTCCAGATTTTCTCCCAAGCCCTTTGGCAAGCGGGTCGAAGACTAGAGAGGACTTTTTGATCGGGTTCAGAATCACTCCCAGATGAGGACACATACTTGGGGATGAACGTCACCATGGAGGGACCCGATGCGGCTTCACCAGCAAACTCTGGCACTGCGGTAGCTTCGCCCCTGGTAGTTGTGGTCATAGGCACAACCGGGTCTGGTGACACAATCGTCAGTGCCAAAGGTTGTGGTCCTGAATCCCGAGAGTCAATAAGACAAATGAGTACCCCAAATTAGAAAAGGGAAGAAAAAGGTGTCAGTGGCAGGAGATTGGGGAACTTACTCCAAATCATCAAGGCGTCGACATCCTCAAGCACTGCACTACCACGACAGCCACTCGAAGAGGATGCCACATCTTCGATAGGCAAGGGAACATGGGGAGCCCCTAGAGGGGTCCAAGACCTGAGGCCATGCCTAAGGCCAGTAGTTTCCAAAGCTGCCCCCCAAGTGGTTGCCTACAGAGACCAAGCTCGGGGAAATCACTCCCCCGGTGAACAGGATAATGTCCCGCTCTAGGTTCCCAGCAACTGGATTAATGGCAGGCTCTTCCTCCATCATCACAGGATCCATTGGGTCTGAGGTGGCTGGCCCCATCGGATCTGGAGCCCCCTCAGCGATCATGGGATCCCCGTCTTCCTCCGCAATTGAAAGAGCTGTTTGATCAGCAGGAGTCTCGAATACCAACAATTCCCCCTCTGACGTATCTATGAATAATAAAGTTGGGAGTAAAGAATTCATATCGTCGGCCCCTCCGGCAGGGCCCACCATCTCGTCACGCCCAGGCGTGGTTATGGGTGATTCCGCAGAAGGCAAGGAGAAGGAAGGTAAAACCACTTGGGTAGCCACAGCCAGATCCCTGAGTGGCCCTACACCATACCTCAAGAAATTAATGACTGGTGAAGTTTAAGAATTCAAGTTGGCGATTGAGCAAACGGGAAGTCATGATTACCCGACGTTCCCTGTCTGAGCCGTTCCAATAAATTGAACGCCTGTTTCCGTCTCTGGATCTGCCCAGGGGACAGTTCGCCCAAAATTCTGGGAGGGGCGGGAGGAGGAAAGACCATAGCTGAGTCTGCGATGGTCTCTTCCATGATCTTAGCTGCGTCAGGGGATCCTTCCTCGATGACCCCTGTGGGTGAAAGCGCATTCTCTCCCGTCGCGGTACGACGAGGGGTATACTTCGGATAAGGAATTAACCCCTGAGATTCTTCGGCACCCTGCATAAAAGTAAGAAACCTTAGAACCTCCACAATGAAGGAGGGAGAAAGTCAAAATGGGCGAGCAGAGAAACCACTTCTTCAGGGTCGGAAAATTAGTGATGTCTAATCATCATGGACACCTGGATGCTCCCATAGAGATGATTTCAGAGTGAATAAATGTACGCATCCACCTACTTTAACGAGGCGATTATTTCATCTAAATCCTCTTCCAACAGCAAGTGGGGTGGATCGAAGATCGTCCCAATACCCAGAAGTTTAAGAGGTCCTGTTTGAAGTAACACCCAAACTTCTTCATCTGAACCACTGACCCTCAGGTCATCCCAAATCCTCCAAGCCTCCGGAAATGTGTCCATGGCATGAATCGCCGACCGGGGAGGATCAACATGAGAAGTTCGAGCGGCAGTAGAGGCTGGTAAGGGCACCAATGTCCATATTTGTGTTCCAGATCCTGCCGCCGCCCTAGAACTCTCTAGGGCTACCTGTTGACAGGACCTCACGGGTAGGGAGGGGAATTACCTTACTTCAGCTGTAACAGGGAGATCATCGAAATCATCGCCCCTTGAAGAGCGGTCACTTCCTTCTTCCTCCTCATCAGTAACTGGGTACAGCATTGCATGGACTCGATACGTTAACACCGCATAACCCCGGCGTGCGTGAATATAGTCCTCAAGGTCTCGAAGATATCGAATGGCCCTCTCGGGGTCCGCGTCATAAAGAATGTCAGCGGGAACAGATATGTATCCCAGCCCGTCAAAAGATACCTCTGATTCTTGATGATACTGTCACCGAGGATGGGGGAACTGGCTACGAAAGGCTGACCGGGCTTTGAATTCATCCCATTGGCCCCAAGCCATCAGAAAGGCAACATCAGTGGGGATAGCCGACCCCCTTCGAGCAGCTTCTAGGTCATGAGAGGTTACACCTCTGTCTGTTAAAATCTTCCCTGGAAGCACGGGATCAGTAGGGTGATGAAGGATTTTTCCCGGCCTAGTTGGAGCCCCATCCTCCTTTCACTTCCTTTTTCCCTTTGATGGCTTGGGACCTGAGATTGTAGGCACCAATGTCCCTAGATGGCCATTTGGGTATGATTTTACCCAGGAGTCATCATAATTCTTGGATAAGAAAGGCATGGAGTCCGCAAGTATAGGGTTCATAACCTCACATCTGGTATCCTCCCGAGTAAACATTAACCACAGTTGTCTGGCCGCCATTAAATGACAGTTCTCGTGGGCACCATTAAGTATGGTGGGACACTGTGCTTGGACGTAGCCAAATTGACGCCCAAATTAGCAAGGCGTGTACCCCTCGCAGATCAGTTCTGCACCAATACGAGCCACCAGAATACCCTCTCGGATAGAGAAGACGTAACCTTGATTGCTAAACTCCTCTGTTATGGTATTCGTAATTGCACGAGCTGGGGAAGAAAATGGATGAAAATTTAAATAGTCATAATTCGAGATTCGACTCGATAGCAGACGCTTGTTATGAACTGTCTGTTGACTATCCTTCTCTTGGATCGCCAACTCTTCGGGCATAACCCCACCGGTCAGTTACAAGTATGGCCAGAATGTGGTGTCCGGAATCTGAAGAGGGTTGTTGAAGGTGTAACAGTTCTTGATGTATACACTTAACCATCCCCAGAGAATTTAGAAAGGTTCGTCCACTCTGTTTGGACGGCTCCTGTCAGTGATATTACCGAGCAACCGATAAATCATGGCCAGTACGGGGACGGCTAAGTTGATAATGTTACTGGTAGCCAATTGTGCCACCTTGAAAAAAGTAGTGACTCGCACACCACCAGTCTTGAGTACGGGTAATAGCCAGCCACTTAAGAACATGGCCAAAAAAGCCGCCAGACAGAGCGATCGATCAACATCCGGAATAAGCTCCCAGCCCTAGTCGTGAAAATCGCCTTACTCCAAAATCAGCCAATAGCTGCCCCTCTGTTTATGGGACTCCATCATTGGACAAGTCATGGTCCTGCGTGGGAGAGATGCGGATTCTTCAGATTTTTTCTCTCTCAAAGAAGCCTTGACTCATTCACGATATGGGACGAGCTTTTTTGGAGACGTATCCTCTAAGTGCTTCCGAGCCTGGTTAATAAGCTGCTTCACTAGGGGGGGTCCCCTCTTCGTTCTCCCACACAGAAGGAGGAGACAAGAACTCATCATACATACTCCCAATGATGGGGACACCCAAAATCTGAAAGACATCTCAAAGACTAATTCCCACTTACCCATGGACCAGATGGAAGGTGTTGGTGTCCGGGCTCCAATGGCTCATAAGTTTCCTGGAGAGGGCTTGAGGTCAGTGGGTATAGGTTTGGGAGACCCAGTAAGCTTTGTACAAGCCTACGTCTCGCAACTATGCCCCAAATTCTGCGCAGCTCTGGCAAACCCAAAAGGGCCACCCCCAATTCAATGACTTAAATGCTCCGCCTGGCCGGAGATCCCGATTCGCCGGCCATCCATGCTAGTCGCTTACCATGGCACTATAGGCAATGCTTCGATAGCAGTGAATTGTTCCTTCATGTTGACGTGGTTCTCCTGTCGGAGATACTGGAAGGTGATTCAACACAGATCCGACAACTGTACCCATCAGGGTAGGCCGCCCGTTGACAGGTATCACGAACTGGGGGATAGTGGCAGTAAATATCCATGCTTCAGGATTGTTGTCACGGGATGGTTTCTGAATCGGGGTATCGGACAACAAATCGAACCCATAGGCATGAAGGCTGTTAGAAAAGGGATACTCCTGTTTTGATTTGGAGTTCCAGTCGGCAATAAAGGAAGATGGTAGGGAGTGGAAAATTTCGTCTTCAACATATCTGGCCATGTCCTTTAGGAATTAATCAGCAGTTGAGAGAAGCTCTGCGGCAGGCCTGGGTGCAGGACAGGGGGGAACCATATCTTCTCCCTGCACGCCTAAAACCCAAAAAATGGTTAGGAATTAGTTGATGATCCTTCATAGAAAATTCCACAAGGTGGTCTCATATATTGGTTCGCGATGACACTATATCGCGAACCAGCCTTATGCAGAATGCCTTCACGATACCCTGGCCCACTGAGCGTTGGCCAGAAAACCGTGAACCAGGTTTCTCTGTGGAATTTCAATACCGTATTTAAATGGTTAAGTTTGGAGGACTTAAGTTCAGAAGATTTTAGTCCGAGGAGCATTGAAACCGCAGATCACCAAAAACGCGAAGTGAGTTCCTATGGGGCCCGTCGTGACTTACCTTTTAATTAATTCAAAAATGTTAGTTCGTGGCTGGGACGTCGCTCCGCAGATGAAACGGCGCGAATGATAAATGGTTCTCGGAAGTCACAGCTAGTTCGCGGATGAGGTGTTTCACGAAGGAACAAGTGTGCGGAGGAAGGAAAGCATGATGTCTCTAGTTTCACGAAGAATTCGGTAAAGGAAAAATGAACGGACCTCCGTATTTATAGGTGTGTTCCGCCCACCAAGTCCACCTCTTGACCGCAAACCATCCAAGTTTCAGGACCACTCTGCATCGGAATGACCTCCTCTTCGGTCCGATCGGACCCCATTCCGATGGGGGGAATTTGTAGGGTCCTGAAAAATCCGCAATGGAGATGCTACCCACCTCCCCAAAGAAATTGGGGAAAATATTTCAAAGGAAAGGATGAATAGGACCGGTCCGAATACCGGTCCAAAGATGATGTCGCGCGACCGGTTCCGCGGAGCACTCCCTTCACGAACCATTGTCATTCGCGAAACGGAGGTGGTGATCCTCCGTGGGCGCAAGGAAGAATGTGCGATGAACCGTTGAACTTTTGCGAACCATCCCCAGCCACGGACCGCATTGACCAATCCGGTCTGTACCGTCGTCGTTCGCTGAATGGAGGCGGAAGTCCTCCGCGGGCGCAAAGCAGGGCAGGAGCCAGTCTGGTTCACCAATCACGAACTACCCCAGCCGCGAACCGTGTCAGCTGATCTGAACCGCCTCTGTCATTCACGAAATAGAGTCGGAACCCTCCGCAGCCGCGAAGCACTCTACGAGTTCAGTTCATGGAGGAGAAGCGCTCAATACCCACCGCGAATTGCGGATTGACCAAGTCAGCTATAAACCGGGTATTTGATTATGGGCCTCCGCAAAAGGTGCCATGTGACCGCATATACATCCCTTTCCCCACTCTATAAAAGGAGACCGAGGGGGAAATGACAAGGGATTAGGAATTCGGATTCGGAATATTCGAAGGCGGAGGAAGAGAAGAGAGATCAGATTCGGGAGGAAGGATTTCAAAGTAAAGCTAAGGATATTACAAACAGCAAAGTTCCAGTTCGCGAACCAGAGCAGGTATAAACCTGGGAACAAACTAATAAGGAACCGAAAATGCATAATAATTTGGTGAACCACAAACCTAAAATAACAAACAAAAGGAAACCATGAACCATAGCCCCTCTGCGGATGTACTTCCCGCGGACCAGGGTGTTTATGCCTCTTTTTCGATCCGCCGCACCGCGTAGCACCCTCTTACGCGGGCGAAGCCTTGAATGAAGAATGACCGATCGGTGCCGCCCTTGGCCCCCGCCTCTCGCACGGACCCCTCCGCGTACCCCCTGGTACGCAGGCCAAACCCGAAGCCGCGAACCACCCTGGTTCGCGGGATTCTCTCCAAACCGCGATTTGCCCTGGTTCGCGGGATGCCCCTCAGTCCACGGACCACCCTGGATCGCGGACGACTTCTCCAGCCGTGTAGCACCCTCCTACGCAAAGGGCGCCACCACCCCTTCATACTTATTCCCCATCAGAGCCTTTTCAGTTCCCATTCCCCAGGACAGATAAAATCCTTCCAATCCGACCCGATCCTCCGTGACCCCCTCATGGGTCTACTCATCAGTCCCAAGCCGAGGCCTCCACCAGAGCCACCGAATCCGTGTGGTGTGACCCTCAGGCGCATCAGTGTGCCATTTTGAGTTCACATACCCACGATAAGTAGAGTTGAAGGGGTTTCCCCAACCCTTGAGCAGATTCCCAAAGCATTCATGGGTTCACATTCCCACGGTAATGTGGAGTCTGAGCTCGGGAACCCCCTTTCTGCCCCTCAACTTGTTCAGGGATCTTAGGGGGTGGTAAAATACCAATCAGAAGGAATCCCTCATGCACTACAAGAGAGGAGATGGGCACAGGAGCACCCCCTTTCCCTCTCCCTCGCATGAGCCTACTCAGAGTGTAAGCCCCAATCCATCACCCTGGGCATCCACCTAGGAGTAAGCCCCGACCTTATGGGCCTCCTCAGAGTGTAAGCCCCACTAAGAAAACTACGTGGACTTTGATCCCTGCCTCCTAGAAAGGGTACGTAGGAAACCTCCATGAGGTTCAAGCCCACCACCCATCGGACCACCCGGTCTGTCTTCACGTCGGTTCCCCGACACTTAAGCGAACTACGGGGACTTTGATCCATGTCAAGGAATGGTACGTAGGAAGCCTCCACGAGTTTCAAACCCACCACTCGGTTGTTTCTTCACGTCGAGCTCCACCCCCATCCAGCATGACGTTAAATAGTATCCTCAGTCCAGCGTGACATTAAACTATATACCCGAACTACATGGAATTTGGTCCTTGTCCCTTAGGCAGGGTACGTAAGAGGCCTCCCTGAGGTTCAAACCCAACAACCGGTTGATCCGACTATGTCCACGTCGGTTCACCACACCATTATTTGTGCCTCCTCAGTGAGTCAAGACTCCTCGGGGTCATTAACCCAATGAGGGATGATAATCCTCAGGAGTAAATGATTTTGAGTCCCTGTGTTCAGCCGACCATTGCCAACCAAGGTTGAATTTTTGGATACTGTGTTTGGGTATAAACCAAAGATTCACAAACATATGAATACGTCTTAAATCTATAAGAGAGTCCTGGAACAGGCAATAACTCCCCCCCCCCCCCAAAAGGGTGTGATGAGTCCGACTTCCCATCCTCTCAACCAATGTGAGTTCTTAAGTGTCGCTGGTCAGACCATCTGGCGAATGCCTACCTTTGGAAAGCAGGTCCACACATCAATAGATATAGAACCATTGGGCGTTTCGAGGCCGAAACCACGAAACACTCTCCCACACATCTAGAATTATGGGGGATGATGATTCAATATATTTTATCTATTCTCATATATACAACACTTGGTTTATGGGAACCGATATATAAATATAACTATAGAAATGCGTATTTATTTTATTAAGTAGGTATTTTGTTTTGTATTTAAAGTTGTTTATTAATTATTCTATTATAGAGTGTGGTGTAGATGAGTATTTATTATAACATATCATGGTTAGATGCATAAATAGTGAGTTATCATGTATAAAATGTATAAGTTGACCTGAAACCAAATTTTATTTTTCATATATTATTTCAATTTCATGATTATTATAAACATATTGGTCAGATGAGTTCTAAAATATTAGATGTATTAGGATCATTAGGAAAGTACTGTTCCTAGGGTATTCACTCCAATGAGTGGGATACTAGACTGAGTTATGAGGTTTTCATTACACTCTTGTATACTATAGTCCATGAGAGCCCTTTATCTAATATTTATATGGGTGCGGGTATATAAAACAATGGTTACATTGTCAATTGGATTTTGTTATGAATGATATATATGTAGTTATTGATAGTTATTCATCATGAATATATATATATATATGATTTTCACATATACTAACCTCATATTATTATACATTTTTTTACTAGTGATCATGAATAATAGATGTTCATTGGGTCAAATCAATGCTTATGATGACCATAATGAGTATTATTTGTCTCAAACCTATATTCTCATATGGGTTTTGTTTTTTAGAAATCCATTTGTATTATTATATTAATTTGGATGATAATTAGATTATATATATAGGGGGATAATTAATGTATCTATTATGATGAAGTTCTCATTTTGAAGTTCACTCTCATGTGCCCATTATGCAGGATAAAATCTATTTTTGATATATTGTGAAATCCGAAGATTAAGTTACATTTTATTATATTTCATCATGTATGTGTTTCATATATTAGATTGATATATTGATTTTATTATGATTTATTTATATCATTATTTATGATGTTTCATGATTTCTCATGAAATGTTATACCAATATGTAATTCATTACATCATTTTCTATAGATACCTTTTTACTGATTAATAGCCTCTAGCCAATTATTTACAAGATAATGAGTTCAAATATTGGTATTCCAAGATGTGAATTATTGGTATTATGACAATATAATGATGTGTAGAGTTCATAACATGTGAATATTGGTTATTATTATTATATACTAAGTTTTATGAAGCAGTTATAGTTTATATTTTAACAATAGAGGGCCCTAAATATTTATGGTCATCGATTTATTCTAGAAAACGAAAATTATTTATAAAACATGATAAAGAAAATATTATCATAATTTTGATTGTAAAAAAGAGAAACATGAATTATATTAATTTGATTAATTATTTGGTGGATTTATGGATGATTTTTTAGAATTTATGGATATTCTCTTTTGGGATGATCAGTGTGCGATTTATTAATATCATCGTAATTTTCTATGAGCATGAGATCAATATGATTTTAGTGTAATTTAGAAATTATTATCACAATTTAGTTTTTGTGATGTACATGAGTAGATGTGATTACAATATTATATAATATCATATATGTTATACTATGGAATAAAGAAAATAAATTATTTTAGAAGATTCAAGAAAATTCATATATAAATCCTAGTGGGTGTTGATAAAAATTATATGTTGTTTGATATAAAACCTCATTAGTGTCTTCTAGATTTCCTTATATGGTTTTATAAGTTGATTGACTCCATGAATGTTATCTTTTAAGATATTTTAGACTCTATGAAATTCTATGAAAATTCAAGGGTCATACTTCTTAGACGACAATAATTAGTGTTCCCCTAATATTTTCTATATGTCAAAACATTATCAATAAATTATTATAGAAGAATATTAGAATCATTGACATTTATATTGGTTATGAATAAGAATTTGAGGAATTATTTAAATAATTAAATATATGATTTTAAATAGACATGTGATTTTTTAATGGTATGTAGATAGTATATTTATCCTAAATTTTTAAATGAGGGGACACAACGTAGTGATGTAGTATTATTCATTACATTAAGGATGATATTGTTTAGTTATTTTGGGATAATGCAGTTACTAGGAATGCACTAGGGTGACTAGTATGACGAGCCTAATAAACTTTATAATTGGACATGTAATTATATAATAAGTGTTCGAAAGACCTAATCAGATGTTATACTAGTTCCTATAATAGATTTTATGTTGATTGGTTTTATATGGACATGATCAACCACTTTATATATGATGATATGGGTTCTAATATACTATATGCCATTTTATATAATTTTTTGAATGAAGTAAGGTGTGGATATGATACCTTTATGAAAAAATTTTAGGTAGTAGAGTAAATATAAACTTACAAAATATTTCAATCCATATTGAGTAAATCATAACTAAAAAAGTTAAGATAATGGGAGATTGATTATTAAGGGATCTAAAATTAGAGTTTTGTAGTGTTAGTGTGATGATTTTATTAATTAGTTGTTGTTTCTAATATCTCTTAAAATATAATTTTTAGAATTTTTGGAATCATATAATCTTGTTGGGGAATGGCTATGATTATTAAAAAAGATTATTTTGTCATTTATTATTATACATATCCATTATATAATACAATTTTATCAAAATATTAATGTAATATCTAGGGTTAAGAAGTCCATATTTGGGGAGAATATTGAGTATAGTTGGGAAATTTCACAAGAATATGGGAAAAAATTAATTATATGTTTTTATTTTATTGATTCAAAATACATGTTATCAGGATTTATTTATTTAATGTGAATAGGTATCAATAAAACAAAATTTTTCCATGATTATTTAATTAACCACTGCTGTCTAAATTGAATTATTTTATGATTTTGTTTTTTTCATTGATATAAAAAATCTGGGTGATTTACATGTTGACCTATTTTACTTTGATAATTAGTTCCACTAAAGGGATATAAAGTCTCCATATTATACTCCTTGGAGATACATTATATATGGGTTTTAATGATAATGAATAGTTAGCGTAATGAATTACATGTGTATGTAGTTATTTTTATCATGTTATTGATATATTTTATAATTTAAGATAGTTCCAAAATGATGCAATAAACTATGTATTATTAATTGGAATTTATAGGTCATATTGTGATACTTTATATATGGTTAATATTTTTATCCAAATTAAGGCATTCTTGGTTGAAAATTCATGATCTTTTAGTGCAGTTGTTTAATCATGGGAAGTGGTTTCCGATGAAATATTTTGAGATTAGTAATTTACTATAAAATTTTATTCATTTCATTTAATTTGGGGACCATGATTCTCTTCCGATGGTTGGATGGTATGTTGTGACAAGATAATAAAAATTATATTGTACTAGCCTCACACATGTTAACAATTATATCATTATTATATTAATTTTTATGTATTTAGATTTAGTGAACCATTCTTCTTTTAATTGGATATGTTATTGTACCAACATAGTTTAAACATATGAAATATATGTTCTCTTGTAGTATTGTCTATTAAAAATGTAATGTTCACCTCATGTTTTTTAGTAAAAAAAATTCTAGTAGGGAATAATTAAGTTTTTAAATTAATTTCTTGATCCGGGTAAATGTGGTTTATTTTTTATTAATGGAAAAAAAGTTTTAAAGTATGGAGGATTTAATAGTTTTGTTTTTACCCAGGAATCCCTTCTCATATTCTCATAATTAAATTCCTCTTTCGATGACATTAAAATTTTTAGCACAAATTTTAATTAAATGATGGGCTTAAGTGGCCTAAATAGTCACAATAATACATTACAACAGTTTAGGGAGGGAGAGAAATACAAAAAAATCCTACTATACTGCAACAGAAAATAACTCGATGAGACATGAACCTGATACCTCGCTGAGACCCCGCATAGACACTACCAATCGAGCTGGACCGTGGGGGAAATCACCATAATATATTTTGAGAAGATAATATTTATTATTTCTTAAGAGGCTTAAAAAGTAAATTCACCCATAAAGTAATATATAAGTGAGAAAAAAACTTCACATTTCATTCAAAAAAATGGGGGTTTCCTTTAAAGAGATATATTCATAATTTACAAATGATTCAAACCCATTGCACCATCAGTGGAGGGAATTTATAAAGGATTTGAAAAAATATATATATTAATTGATTATTTTTTTACATAAATACTCTACTTTATATTTATATTTTAGATTATTGAAAGGGGAAGATATAGTTTGGTTGAATTACACTAATATATAGGTAGTCACTATAGGGATGATTCATCATCAACGCTCATTCAATCATCATGTAAAGGGTATGATTATTTTATTCTAAAATGTCACATCTATATTAAAATTATCTACTTGTGTAATATTTATTAATAATTTTTTATATAAATTTAATTGGATGATTATTTTTGGATTCTAATATAGTGGTAGTGGATATGAATTTTATAAATCCCATCCCTGGATTCAGAATAGTTTTATAAAGGGAATATAAGGTTTTAAATATCTATCTTCTATATAGGGTTTTTTATTGTTATACTAAATCTTATAATAATCATAATATATGTGTTGAAAGTATTCCAATCCCATTGGATTCATCAAATTTTCATTTCAGAGAAAATAGATATAATTTTTTTTACATTTCATTGATTCTTTTTTAACATCCTCATTTTTTCGAATAATAATTGGAATAATATATCCCCTGATAACTATCAAAGACATAAGTATAATATATTTCGAATCACATGGACTATATTTATGATTTTAAATAAACTTTTAAAATAATTTTCATAAAACATAAAAATATGAAATCAAAATATCATAAAAATGAATTAATTACATAAATATAATTCCCTTTTATGATCCATTAATCAAGAAGAATCATCAATTTTAAATTTAAAAAACATTGAAGTTATTCTTCCTCTAGAAGATAATAATAGGAATTGTTGGGAAATAGTGGCAACATGTGGTAGATTAATCAAATATTATTATTTTCCACAGGATTCCTATAATCATGGAATGTATACATAATTGATGAAGCAAAAAAATAAAACAATATAAAATGGTTCATAACTAATGTCATCATCTGGTCTGAATGATAATATGACCGATGAGATGTCACATATTTTATATCTGACAGGCATCGCCAAAAATTAAAACCTTTGTCAACTGTTCAATCATTTAAATCAAATGGTGATCCCCACAGTCATGTGTGCATAAAATAACTTTGTACAAGATTAATCATGTTAATTTAATTCTCTATAATATATGGAAACTAATGAGGCTGCATCACTAAATAGAGTTCTAACTCATCTAAATCGAGACAAGCTCTCCCCAATAATCATTCTTAGTTCAATCCACCTGGATGTGCCTATATTGAGATGTTGTATGGTTTGGTGAAACCATGTGTTTCAAAAAAATTGGAGTTCTATATGTACCCCCTAATTGATAGAGTG
Organism: Viscum album; assembly: GCA_963277665.1. Lineage (NCBI taxonomy): Eukaryota > Viridiplantae > Streptophyta > Magnoliopsida > Santalales > Viscaceae > Viscum > Viscum album. The sequence goes on from OY728130.1 coordinate 613,328,246, forward strand.
ATGTTAGGTTAATTGGGGTTCATCTAGGATTAGATTTCAACATGAATTTTCTTATTGAACTCCTCATGACATACCAAACCTTTTGTAACCATGGCTATGTCATTTTAGAAAAATATAAGGGTTGTATCATCATAATTATGATTATTTAAATTTAGAAATTATTATATCATAATTAATAAATTGATGTTGAAAATGTTTTCAAATAATGAAAATGATCACTAAAGGTCACTAAATAATAACATAGTGATTATGGTGAAAATAATATAATATGAATTGATAAGATCATATGATCATTTTACATTGGTTTAATCAGGATAATATATTTTATTATTTATATAAAATCATAATATAAAAAAACCATTGAACTATAATGATAATTTTGGTTAATAAATTTTTTTAATTACTTATCAATGGAGGGGAGATATTATTCTATGTGACAACCAAAATTCGGTGATTAATGATGAAAAAATTGTAAACTATGACAAGTTTAAGAATTATTATGGTAATTTTTAGAAAATAAAACCATATATTGTAATCTTCATTATGAAATAATTAATTCTATACAATTTTTAACTAAAAAAAGGATGTGATGTAAATAATAAAATCATGTAATAACACTATGAGGTTGTAATATATTTACAAAAAATAAAGTGATTTGTTAAAGGAAACTACTGACTACTTTAATTGTTTTTTATATAGTTAAGTCATCAAAGTTATATATAAATTTTAAATACACTCATTTAAATAAATATATTAAATACTTGGAAACAAATAAAATAAGATAATTAGATGAAATTTTAAATTACTGTTATGATGACTAATGTTTTATTCTATTATGATAAATAAATTAATGGAATGGTTGTCATAAGAAATCATTTTCTGTATGATAAAATACATTGATGACATAATTGAAAAAAATTAGGTTGAATTATGATAAGAACATTAATGACTCATGTTGTAGAATCTCTTGGGTTAGGGATTTAGATGAGAAAGGAATCAATTAATTAATACTTGTAATGTACTTTGGGTCACAACTATTAACAAGAATAGAACACGGATATTTGAATTTATATTTTCTATTCTATGATGATTCCATATAGATAATTCAATAAATAACATTTTATTGTTATTAAATTATCATTCAGTTTTAGTGATCTTAGAATACATGAATCTAATTTGGATTATGTAGTATCTTTAGAATAAAATGTGTAAATTATTCTATTTCCAATAATCGGACCCTTGAATGTGATTGATTTGATTATTTTATGTCTCTATTTACATTGAGATGTGATTTATCCTATAATATATGGATTTTAGTGTTAATAAGAGACTTTGGGGTTTTCCATTATATTCACCCACTGATAGTTTTAAGTGTTAGACAGATGAGACCTTAGACTTCAAAAACACTAATATTTTTAACCAGTTGGATAACCCATGCATATATATATATATATGTTCATACTCACCAAAAAACATCAGTTTATTCATATCATTTATTTTTAATAGATAAGTGGATATGGTTAATTCCATTGGAGTCTATTGTAATGGATAGGTGGATATGGGTAGTTCCTCCTACATCCTGAATAAGAAAATTCGATATTTACTTATTCACTTGAGTGTTTACATTAATTATTGAACACATATAAGAGGTCAAAGTGGATGATGATACACCATATATTCTATCTTATTCTACCCAAAATGATTCGATTGGGATAACAAAATATACATATATAGTTATGGGTAAATTTATTTCTCTTACTCCAAAAACAGATTTTTTATTTTATTTTTGGATAATCGTCTTTAAAAATGGTTTCATAAGGTGCCCATACGTGACCCATGGTCCCTATGTGACATGACCAAATATCCAAAACTATATGGCCCAATGATTGTGAATATGTAAGGACTAAATACCTGGATAAAAGGAACATTGTGTATAGTTTTTTTGTAGATCCCATGAAACCATATTCCTAAATTATTGGCTTTTATTGGATGAACCACCCACTATTCTGATGCTCAATAGGGAGTAGTACTACACATGATCCAATATATTGTCCATGTATTTTCTATAGTGTTAAAAAAAAAATTGTTCATATTTATTTTTTTTATTTTATTTTTTCAATGAAATGTGAGGATAAGTATTTAGCCAAACATCTCAGTGTTTGTTGCATCTATGGTGATTTATTTTGATGTAAATTAATGATGGGATTTGAGATTAGATTATAAATTTTTGATGTTATTTATATTTCATGACTACCATAATCATGTGTATTGGATTATTTTCAGCATCTAGGATAATGTTTGAAAGTAATTTTAGGGTTAGACTATGATTCTTCTATATGATTAATGGGAAACTCGATTAAGCGGTGAGATTTTGGTCACACCCTATAAGACCATGCCCCCTAGGGTCTCTTTATCACACTATAAAAATGGTGTGGTTTTAAAAAAAACATATATATAATTATTATTTGGGATTGTAAAAAATTTTAGGAATGATAATTTTGATAAGGACTTACCATGAATATAAATATATTTTATGATAATTTCTACTAGCATTATTTGTCTACATTGCTAATTATTAATGAATATAGTTAGTATGTGTTTAGGGGTTACCGAATTTATTATGATAACCATAATGAGCACGATTAGTTTTACCAATATATGATACATTCATGCAATTTTCATTTTTCTAATTTATATTAATCGATGAATTTGATGGACAATTTAGAGGTTGGAGATGGGTTGTACTTGAGGTGGCTATTGGAGAGGAGTTCACATTATGAAAACTACTCTCAATTCATCAGTATTCAGGCTTACATCTAATTTGGATAAGTTAATTCATCTAATGAATCATTTTTTTAATCTCATATTGTATCATGGATGTTATTTTTATAATAAAATATATTTCATTTCTATTTTTATGTTTCAACATTTTCATTGGGCATGATGTTGCATGATAATATGTTATTTGATATTATCAGGAGACGTTTTCTCTAAATATTTGGTGTGGATACCTTAGTTATGGTCAATATCACCTAAAATATTGGATGAGAGACTATTAATTTCACTTATTGATATTCAAGGACAAGAATGATAGTGAAAATTGATGAAATGTTTTTTATGCAACCATATGTGTGGGAATTTTGAAAACCTTGGTAATAATTTCTCTATTACAATTTTTTTCAAAGAGAATGTATGAGCTAGAGAAATTTATTCAATTATCCTATAAAATCAATAATGAAACATGATGTAGTGATATGATTATGTGTTTATGGATAGTGGTTTATAAGAGTTCCAATTATATTCATTGATATTTACCTTATTATTATTATGTATCCCCCTCGATATATATGTCATTGATGTAGAAACTCTAAAGTGGGATATTGTTTTCTGAGTATAACAAAATGACTGTCTAGAACCTATGTGTGTTATGATTTAGTAGATGATGAAGACATGGATTATGAAATGGCAGATTATATTTATTGAATATTTATAAGAAATAAATTATATGAGATATTCTTGAAAAGATATTGACTTTATTTCATTTATGGGAAAAATATTCCCTATAAAACCTTCACTCGATAGTAATTTTCCTTAGTATAACCCAATATTTAATTATTGAGAGTTAACTAGATATTGTATTTTTTTTACCATTGCTCTCCCCCATGGTATGTATAGATTTGATATGTATTTCTTATATTAAGTATTGGATATATATATATATGTGTGTGTGTGTGTGTGTGATATGGTTATGATACTGGGTTAGTGGTAAAATTTTAATTTCAAGTATCTATGTGTGACCTAATTGGATGTATTTTGAAGTGGGGATTACCATATCATATGTTTTGAATTATAATATACATACATTATGTTTTTGGTAATTTTAATTTTTAGTGACCTTGGATTCAAATTAGTCATATGAGATAGACTATAGATGGAGAAATATAGATTCTATTGAATAGGTATTCTTTGAGTTGATAATTTGATATATATTTTAAGTAAGTGATAATTGATTATGAGAACATGGATATGTGTTATTAATTTTCTACTTTGATTATTATACATGCAATATATTGAAATTTTCATTCAATTATTGGTATATCCTATAAAGAATGTAGATATAATCACCTGTTATTCTATATATATGTTTACATGATAGATTTAGTAGGGTGTCATGAAAATGTTCCCTTAAATCCAGGGTTATTCATTAGATATTCATGTTAGGGACTTCGCTCAGAAAGAATCAAGGAAAACTGTTGTATCTTCCTTTTCCAAAAAAATAATTTTAGTGATTATTTTACGACATCCATTTTTTTCTTTCCTTATTACATTACAATCAGAAATTATACAAATTTTATGATATTAGTTAATCATGGATTCGCTATTTTTTATATTTTAAAACTATATATTATTCTATTGTTTTTTTATAAATGATGGTAATTCCAAAGACCTATAACTATATATACCCTCAATTATATTAATCAAACTCTATATTATTTAACAAGATGATTTTTTGGTAGTCACGATAGAATATACAATCTAAAGAGGGATCTTTTAAGGGATATGTCATGTAACTATCACCATTATAATATCATTCAATAAGTTTATCACCCACCGTTTTACCCTATCTCCATATGAATATTGTATTCTAAAAATCATATGAAACTATTCACAATGTTCCACAAAAACTTGTTCTAGTAAAAAAAATTGAACTAGTATTGTACATATATGATAATAATAACTTATATTCACCTTCCATGAGGCCTATAATATGTTCCATGTTCACCCTATGACCATGAATGTAATTCTCCTTCTTGATATTATTTGTACTTCATAATCAAGTTCCACTATTAAAAATATTTTTTGTATACACCGATCATAATACTCTGTTATGCTTCCCAAAATCTCACGATTCTCAGACTTCATAATATTTTCTTATCCTTTTCAAAATGTCTGTTAAGATTTCATTACCCAAAATTTATTCCATTTATGATTAATGATCATATTATCTCATTATTCAATGTATCAATATTATTTGACTATTATTTATATCATATAAAGTCTTCAATAATCATCTTGTATCCATAAAATTTATTCCAACTATATCATATTGATCAACTACTCAAATATCCAAATCAATAAATAAGATATATTGTTTTTCAAATAAGAATAATTTTTCCCCTTTAACACATACATTTATATGATTATATCGGTATCCATGATTAGAAGTCTTTAGTCTTATTATTGTATCAATTTTCACATATATTTATCACCTTGTGAAATTCCTCACACAATTTTATGAGATATATATATATATATATATATATATATATATATATCCTTTTTATAATATATTTATTATCCTCCAAATTATTTTAAATAAAAAAATTCAATCCCCATCAATGAAATATCTCATTTTCATATTATTGTAAAATAAAATATAATCCAATATATCATGATATTTATCGTATCATTGTTTGTGAATACACATCAACAGAATAATTCATCACATATTCCACTATTATGGGATATGATAAAAGTTTCCACTATGTTTCATATGTAACTTGAGGTTGATAAAAGATATGAAAAATAATTTTCATTTTCTATGAGTCATTTGAGGCATAATATTAACAATAATAACTATGTATGATAATATTTATTCGTAAGGAAATCCTTTATAGAGACCTTTGATCTCCTATTATCATATAAATTATTTATTTATCTTACAGGGATACCATTATTGAATAACATGGGATAATAAACTATGTATTTTTTATCATGTAGGAATTGAATTTTTTTTATAATTCATTGAGTATATAAATTTAATCCTAAAACAAAGCTCCAAACTCAATACACCTTTAATCCCCATGAATCATTATGTAATGATAGAACAAGCCTCAAAAAATATTGGATGATATGGATTAATATCAAGATATATTATGCTAATATATTTTAAAATTCACCATTAATTTATTATTTTTACTTGCATGATAAGACCATTTTTTGTGCATAAATTGATTTAAATCCTTTTATTGGTATTTTCACAGACTATGAAATTTTATTTTTCTTAATTATATTTTCTTACACTATTTAATAAAAAAATTCCACATAGAATATAAATTACATGACCAGAATTTATTTTATGATGGATTGAAAATATCATTTATACCTAATAAAATTCATATTGTAAGTTACTATAACAATATATATCTTTATGTGACATGAATCATCTAATCATGGTTTAAAATTTCCAAATATCCTACAAAATTATTTTCTATTGGCTATATATCACCGTATGTTATAAATTTATAACCTATTTATATTTATGTCTAATATGTATTGTAAATTTAATTACTCTCATGTCTTACAAAAATTTATCCAATTTTCTCTAGAATGTGTTCAATATATTAACCAATATATAAACCCATATTTAACACACACCATGTATAAATATACTCATGTATCCTCCCACTCCATATTATATACCTATATTTATACAAATTACTGATGCTCATTTTTTAAATAAATCCTTAAAAACACACAATATCTATGTAATATATATACATCTTAAAAAAATATCAAAAATGTCATTAAATCCATGAAGATAACAATAGTCCACCATAGAACTAACCTCGCTCCATGAATTCTCTAACACATATAAATATCATGTAAAAAATATAAAAAATATGTTTTCTCATTATTGGAATATATCATTCTTTAGGGAATGTATCCCATTAAACACAACTCTAATTATAATTCACCATCCCTAAGTAAAATAAGATACAAACATCTAAAAATTCATGCGGAATAAAATTCCTTCTCATTCAATTTAGTTATTTAATAGTGCCAATATTTAGACCACATTGACATAAAAGTCTATATCATTATAATTATATATGTATCCATTGATGATATATTAATATTTTTATTATTATTATACATAAGGTGAACATCGTCACTTAATAATAAAGTAATTAACCAACTATATAGGCCTACTAGATTCGTATAAATGTTTAGGAAATAAAAAAATAATATATTAGTCCCTTGAATCCCATTTACCCAAATATTTTCATTATACCATAGGAAAATCTATAATGAATGGAATACTTCCTGAAATGTTACAAAAACCGTACAACATACCCGGATGATTGATACTCAAATTTATATAGTTAACAAACTTATAAAAATTACTCAATAGTGTAACATTAATAAAAACAATTTGAGAAAGAGTACACTAAATCTTTTTTGTAAGGAAAAAAATGATCCACTTTATAAAGGATAATCATATCTCTATTTAATTAAAATAATGACATAAAATTAATATGATTAAAAATAATGCACAAAATATATCTCTACATCCATTTTATAACTTGGTAGAATAAAACGTTTATTTCAAAATCTTCCCCGGAATTGTAAAATGACATAATTATAATAAAATTCATGGTGTCTTAGAAGATCAATAAAGTCCTCATTTTGATAAGAAATACAATTGAGTTTCATGTCTCAATTTTGAATTATAGTTAATAATATGTATATATATTTCTTCCATTTAGTTTTTTTCTTTATTTTTATCTCCCTACTATTATATTATATCCTACATTATAACTATTAATTCTCTTGGTATCAACTGTTGACTTGTTGTGAATATTCATAGTGGAGATAATTTTCATGGATCCACTTCTACACATTAATTTTCATTCATATCTATATTATTTTTGGCCTTTAATAAATAATATATTATTTTTATTTAGTACACTTGGGAATGATTCATTTGTCAAAATCATTCAGATTATAGAGCATATTCTCATTTAATTTTATTTATTATTGAATATAATGACTTGAAATTATAGATAATGTAAAACAGTAGTTATATTATACAATATGCATTATATATTACAAAAAATGTATAAATATAAAAAAATTAAAAATACATTTCTAATAAATATATAATAAACAAAAATATATGAATCTATTAAATGTTATTACCTTTTGAAGATAGGAATTTAATGAGTTAATATTGGAAGAGAATGTTATCAAAAATAATAATTTATATTGTTTATTTTCTTATAAATATCTAAAATAAAAAAATTATTTTATGAAAGGACCATTTTTTTCTCGAAAAATTCTTTTCCTATGAAAATTATACACTTTTTTATTTATCATTAGTAAAGGATGTAATAGATTTAAAAAAAACTATATAAAAATTATTTATTAAAAAAATAATCAAATTTCTTATATTCTATTATTTATATATATAATTTAATAAATATTTAGAAATGAATTAATATGTTATTTTAATACATACTCTTTTAGGTCATTTCATTGAATCAATTATTTTTTTGGCTGAGATTTCTTTTTGGATTCATAGGAAAGACTCATAACATTAATTCATTTTATTGTAATATAAATAATTTAATGATAATTGATAATTTTTTAAACAATGTATTAAAAATAAATTTTCATCATGGAAACAAATATTTTATAAAAAATAATTATTATACATTTAGTATTGTAAAATTAAAAGTCAACTTTGAAATAATAAAAATATATTTTGATAAAATTATTTCTAAATTTGAAATAAAAATTATTTAATTATTTAAAAGGTTCAATATTAATTTTTTAGGTGAATTTAATTAATGAGGATTGCAATCTTATTACAATAATAAAAGTAAATTTCGGTAAAATTGAAGATGATAGAAGAAGAATAAAAAAAATCAAGTTTTCTCCAAAAACATTTTGTGAGGTGAGTTTTAACCCACACATGCATTCATCTCCATTTTTTCCATTATATATCACTTCTCTATTGAATAACTACTTCACAATTTTGAAAATATAATGTATCCTTCCAACAAAACCCATCACTTCACTAATAAATAGGTTACACTTCAAACACATAAAGGATATCATATACATAGAATTTATTTCTAAAACACATCTAATTTTATCCTATTATAATATTATCCCATTAAATTATTCCCCTATCCACCTTTAGCATTCATAAGGACCTCATTTCTAAGTATTTGTCCAAGATGAATTTTATGATTCTAATTTGTTTATTACTGACACATTATATTTTATTCTACTCTAAAACTTCGTAAATCATATTTTATGTTATAAAAAAAATTAATTATAGATAATATTATAAAATTATATTAAATTATTTAGAAAATAATTATTATTTATATTCCATCTACTAAGAGAGATGAAAACATTGATTGTGTATATGTGAGGACAACTACCACCCTGATTCGATTTACTTCATTCTTTATCTTCACTATTCAAGGATGTTATTAATGGAGGAATTTATAAATAAATAATTTTAATATGAAAAAAATAAAATTTTAAATTATAATTTTTAAAATACCATCATTCCGTCCATTTATTATGAAATGAGATCATTAGTATTCTATACTTACTGGAACCACCACCACAAATGTTTAATTCCATTCATCATGACCAAGCTTCATTTTGGGATAGTATAATGTATAGACTGATGAAGTATGATGTTTTTTCATTATTCATATTGTTTATAAGTATCGTTTTCATCATTTAAAAAAATCCCCAACTCATTAAATCCTTTTAATATGTTACAAAATCGGTTTATTAAATTACCTACATAAACAATACTATAGTTATTTTTTCATAAATGATTGTGGGACGTCACATAATGGAATATTTTATCATAATTATATATTTAATATGTTTTATTGTTTCCATAAATTTTCTTAATATTTAATTTATTTATTAATATATCACCTCTCGATCATATTTCATGTAAATAACTCGTTCATCATGATATCCATTTTCAGAACCCATAGACATGTCCTTCCGCAAATAATAATTTGACTTATGTAACCATTAAATAATTAATATTACATCATTAATGATTTGGTAATGATGATCTAAAAATCACTAAGGGAAAATTGATCCGGTTTTTTGGATGTTTGAATGAATGAAACAATAGAATGTTTTAAAACCAGAAAATGAAAATTAAAAATAATTTTTTAATATATTTTTAAAATGATGTTATAAAATAACTATGAAAGGGGTGGTATGTTTATATTTGGGTTTTTAGAAAAAAAATTAAGATATTTTTCTCTAATATAATAGATTCTAGAAGTGGGTATATAATGAAAGATCTTTCATTTTAAAATTCCACTCTTTGATTCAAGTTATGTATTATGAACCTAATCTCATTTATAAAGTTTTTACAACAACTGGTTGAAAAATTATATCCCAAAATACATTTGATTCTTTTTAATTGATTTAAAATTTAATGATCCATCTTTAAATAGTTTTTTATTACACTCACCTCATGTTTTAAGAAGTTTTCTTAAAGAAATAGTTTTCTTGTGCCTTAAAAACTTTACATCAATTATAAAAAAATCAAGATTTAATTATCATACTTGGTGCAAATTTTATATTTTATTTCCATTTTATTTTCGAGTGAAACCATATTTCACACTAAATTAATATTCATATAAGAATATATTATTTTATTTATAATTCTTATAATCTCTTTAAAAGAACTATTTATATATCCTTGTCTTTACCTCCCACCAATATTATTCATTACATTAAGGAAATTCAGGATGATTTTATCTGTAGTGATCCTTATATTCTCATTTATTCATTCTAAAATAATGGTTTTTATACTTTTAATGATGTGGGTGTTGAATAAAATAATTTTAAAAATTTTAAAAATCCTTTTCATTACCATGATATTATATTTTTCCCTCCGATTACAACATTCATTTTGATAACCTTTATGTAATTTCAAGAATCTAGTGTTGCTATTTTTAAAAAAATTAAATGTTTTCCAATTATTTGACATCACCTTTTAGAAAAATTAGTTTTTTTTTGAATAATTTTTAAACTTTTTTTGACAAAGTCATATGTTTTAAAAAAACATATTTTTCAAATCATGATGTCACTTTTAAGAATATATCAATAAATTTTACTTTTAAAAATAATGTCTTTTAAAACATTTTCACTACAGACTTTCAAAATTGGATTTTCAATGAGAGATATAACTTCATCATTTATGATAATGTTTAATATTTTATATACATAAATTTTAATTTTTCTACCTCAATTATCATATTAATAACTAGGGGATTTATTTATTTGTAGTTTTTTGATGAGTTTCCTTCTAAATGTACATGTGAAATACTGTATCATTGTCAATTTACTTAATGATCATGTTTGTTTTATACTGAATGTTTTGGTTCCTTTTCATTGGATATTGCTCCATCTTCAACAAAATAATATTATTTTCATATGTGTTATTATTCATCATTAGTTAAATCATTATAACCATTCTTGAAAATTTTAAATAGAAAATGAATCACATCACTTCATGGAGACGGGACGTCATACGTACACATGAGCAATGATATCATTCCCTTAATGAGATAATGGGTAAGAAAGTGTTTGATATATTAATTTTAATGAATTTATATAATTTGATATATATCAAATATATTCAATAAATTTATTATTAGTACTGCCCATTTAATTTATAACTAAAAAGAGATTCACATCACTTTGTGAGGGGGTAGTCCGCCGTATAATGAATCAATGTTATTGTATTTTAAACAAAATGGAATTTAAGAAGGTATGGATCATATTATAACTCTAAAATTATAATTATATCATAAATATTTTATATATATATTAAATAAATATTTATATGCGTTATTGATAATTGTTGACTGAAAATATATTACATCAGTTCACGAAGCGATATCTTACAATACACATGATTAGTGATTTCATATCCCATTTGATAGATGTGTTAATGGACAAATATTATGTCATAAATATTATAAAATATCAGAATATAGAAGATACATGTGTGAATATATTTGAAGTGATAAGACATATTATATATTTTTAATATAAGAATGTAAATTTTTATCACCGTGATATTATAAAATACGAATATTGTATTCGATAGTGTATATTACACACAACACTAAGTTTAAATCGCATTACACAATACCTTGTGATTAAATAAAACATACAAAGGAATTAAAAAATTATTATTTAATAGAATATCTACAAGAAAGATTATAAATGTGTTGTTATGAATATTAATAACTAAATTTCCAAAATTATTGTATTCTATTCTTTGGAAATAAAATATAATCAATTAAAAATGAAATATTTTTTGAAAAAATAAATTTTTAAAAATGTTTGTTTAGTCTCCATTTTTCACACATAATTTAAAATTAATTTTTACCAATTTTATAATATTTATTAAATAAAATAAATATAAATTTTAAAATCAAATTACCAAAATTATTTTTAGGGAGAATTGTTTGAATTTCCCCGAAATATTCTTTTATGAACATTGAAAAGTAAAATATTTTAATAAAAAACTAGGTTTTCATTTATATAAATTATAATGATAAATTTTATATTAATTTTTTAAAATAAAATTATTTCAACAATACGTGTGTTAGTCCAATTTTTCTCATTTGTTTCATTTTCATATATAATTTAGATATAAAAACATCATATTATTTTGATCTTTTTATTTTTAAAACATGCTTCCTCATCGCATCGACATGATTGATTTTAAATTATATTTTTCCACTTATATGAACTGAATTTTAAAAAAATGATTCAATGTTTTGAATAAGAATAATTTATACAATATAATATGGGGAATTATTTTACAGAAATTAATTATGAAAACAGTAAAATATTATTTACCATGATTAAGGACAAAATGGATTTAACAAGGTTAAACTACGAATATAAGTGTTAAAATGGAATTAAAACTAGGGAAACACACATTTTATTTATTGGAACCAAGGATGTTCATTCCTAGAAATGGTGTACAGTTTGTGTTTATTTTCAATACTTATAAGCGTTGATGAAATATAATACGCGAGATAATGAACCATGAACCATGATGTGGGAACAGTATATGAATCGTGTAAGAGGAATGATACATAGAGTGAAGAAGGTCCATGAGAAGTCTCGCAGTACACATAATATGTGACTGTTTGAAAAGTGGCATGTCATTATCGAAATCAAGGCAGAGTTTTGAGAAGCCGTAAAGGGTGCCATTTGAAAAAATGAGGTGTTGATTTGTGCCACATCAAAGGGAGAATGGTGGTACTCTGAGTGCATAGATGATATGGTTAATGTGTGATTTATAGTACATGGTGAAGGTGGTTCCATATCGAATATTTGGTAAATATCGGTTTAGAGGACTATGCAGATCTATTTTCCTATATAATGAAACCTAATCTATTCATTAGATATGGGATATAAGTTTAAAAACCTGATAGGAATTCAAAGAATTCTAGAAGAAGTTCACAGAAAATAACCCCATAATGACTTGAAATAAAAACTTATAAGGAATTTGTGTAGTCTATAATGATTGATGAAAAGAAAATTCTGTAAGGGAGAAGATTTTTCTGAGGTGTATTTCATGAAAGGAGAAGTAGTTTGTAAAAGAAAAATGGTTTGTGGAACAAGTAGTCCACTGAAGGAGGTGGTATGCAGAGTAGAGTCTGTATGTGGAGGCGGTACATAGATCATGACAGTATGAAAAGGATGTTGGTACGTGAAATATGGTTCATGGTGATGAGAGTAGGAGAGAAGGCAGTACGAGGTCACGGTTTTCAGATACGGTACGCAGAGGTAGTACATGGTGGTAGTATGTAGAGGTGGTATACATATGTGGTTCACAGAGCACTCCAATATGGAAATGAAGAAGCCCAGTTCATGGAGAAAATGTTTGGGAATGAATAGTACTCAGAAAGGTAGGGTACTTCTATAGAGGAAAAAGAACTTCAACAGATCATCCATCTACAGTTAATGATGGATGATTTAATGGAAACCCATTGAAGTGACCTTCATGTCAATAAACTGAGTTCGTATTCTTCCCAATGTAGTTATGATGGGGGAGTCCAAATAAGTGATCTGAGGGATGCAGTGTGCTATCTGTGAAACCTTATAAAGGCAGTTCACTTAGCATAGATTGATTGTGTGAAAAATTTATACTCAATAACTAGTAAAGATAAGTGGACTTTGGTAGGACAAAAAATATGTCAGTGTATGATACATGGATGTATCCCTTAGTGGTGAACTAATTAAAATGGAAGTGTCTTCACATTACATGTGATTGTTTTCAATATGTTCTCATTCAATAGGTTTCACAAGTTCTTACCAACATGGGATCAAGATCCATCTATTTAAAAGAAAATGTTGACACCCTAATTTAACCCTACCCTCATAGGGTGTTAAAGGGTCCTTCATTATAGAAATATATATACTTTATCAATTATTTCATAAAAAATATACATTTTTTATGCTTTTTAAATGATGAAAACATTGGTAAGATTGTATATTTAAAAAATCAATTTTAGGCCTCACCATATATATAATAGTCCACCACATATCCTCAATTATTCACTTATTCAAAAAAAACATTTGACCAGCAAATCCATATCCAACTCACTTCCCAACCTCCAACCTCTTATCCTAGAAGCCTTATTTTTTTTGAACAAATCCATTTTTGAATGGTTTTTGGTTCTAACATAAGCAATATACTTTAATAAGAGGTAAAATTATTCTACAAATGTTTTTATTTTATTTCATTAACCACCTAATTAAATTCTTATGAAAATAAGATTATATAATAAAATGAGTATCTGACACATGTGGAGATGACTTTATGATAAGGGAATTTCCTAAAACCATACCCATATTGTTAAAATGGGTTACAAAATCATTATTTGTGTGTGAAAAATAGTACCACCTCATGAACTATTTTTTTATTTTTTCACTACCACCTCTTTTCCATAATGATCAATGAAAAACATAAATGTTACTCATGTGAACGCATGAACTACCTTCTCCAGGATTGTAACATAATGCATTTCTGGAAATAAACTTTATTGATTTATATTAAAATAATTATCATGTAAAAAAATTATAATTATTACAATATTTTTATTTGGTAGATGATATAACTATATAATCTGTGAAAGAACATGATATTTCATGATGAAAATCGATTGAAAAACCAGAAAATTAACAGATGAGATAATTAAAACAATTAAATATTATTAATGATCGAGTGATATGATATTATAAAAAGATCACATATTATATCATAAATATTAATATGGTTCATTAATAAGATAATAACATTTTTAAAACCACTATACATGAGGTTAATACAAATTCAACCAAAATTATGTGTGTTGTAAGTTGTTTCATCTCACTTTCATTTTATTGAGTAATATTTAAATGTTTTGATCCAAATTTCATTTATATAGAATATATACTTCACTATTGACATCTGTATAATGATTCATTAATAATAAATTGTATTGTACATTTTAATTTGAATGATTTCATCCAAAGGGTATAAATTATGAAAATTTGAATGTTTTAAAGAGAAGCATAACTCAATTTCATTTCATTGGTATATATAACTTATTCATTATCATTTATATTCTATGATTATGTTTATAATAATTTTTTATTATTTTTCAGTGTATTTTAACTTATTTTTTTGATTTACATTTGATAAACAAAATATCTTCATTGATTAAATCTCACATCCATGTTGTCATCATTGTATGTGTTTATTTATAAGGCTCATTTTGGTAAAGATTCTATACACGTGTATTTACATTTATTTGATAATTTTCTAATAATGTAATCTAATTTTTTTCATACAATGGTTATTCATTATATTTTCATGTAATAGTTCCATTTACCAATATTTTGTACTTAGAATTTTTTATTTACATATTTTTAGTGAAATATAACATCATTTATCTATTTGGTCGGATATATACTTTTTTCCAAATCTATGTTTAAATAAAATAAAAAATATTTAAAATCATTTCCAAATAATTTATTAATGAAATTTTCATACATTTATTTTTTTAAATATATTAAATTTATCATTCCTATCTCTTTCTATAGAAGACTCGTTCCAATATTTTTACCATAAAAATGGAATGTTCGTTACGATATTTATCAAATTATCCACTAATATGACCATCATTTTGTTCAAAAATCCGTTCTAAATACAAATTTTTATTTTAAAAATTTCTTTGTATTCGGAAAATTCATTGTTTTTAAAATTGATTTTCAAAGAAACATATTTTAATAATATTTAATATCAGAAAAAGTAATTTCCAATATGAAAATGATATTTTCCTCGATAATTTTTTTAAAGATATTTATATGGTATTTCTATTTCTTAATCACAAAAACCGAATATTATTTCGTAATATTTTATGAGCATAAGTTTTATTGATAACATACTTATTAATCATATTGATTCTTTATGAAACTTCTGATTAATGATAGTATTTAAATTCACTTAGTTGATTGATTTCTACAAGAATTTGCATCCTTAAAAATATTAACAATCCTTTGATCATTGTATAATAAATTTCCACTAATTATATATATCATTTATCATGGTATTGATTATTTTTAAACCATATTTAATTTTTACATGTGATGTTTTAGGCTGATTATAATTTTATTAAGTGAGGTAATGTTGAAAAATTAGTATTATTTACAAAAAATATAGATATTTTATGATAAGGCACATTGTTTATGAATTACATGGTATGTGCGTTAAATAATATAACATACCATGTTGATTATGCATAGTGATTATGATAGATTCTAGTGTACTTAACCATAAATGATCATTTGAGATCACACATATCTTGCTTCCATTCCCGTAGGAATCCAAGATGTGTACCATGATTGTTATGTAAGGAAATGCAGGAGGGAATAATTTTATTCTTGAAAAAAATATGTTGCAGTTTTTTATTTTAAATTTCATAAAAGTCTCAAGTATATAACTGGACTACCAACACTAATGAACTATTTTTTCCTTTGAGATGCCATCCGTTATGTTTTATCCCAATTTAATAAATCATTAAAGAGAATTAGGCTACTATCTTTGGGGTTTCAATAGTTGTTATTAGAGGAATATTTTAGAAAAAATAGGAAATAGACTTGGGAAAACATATATTATGGATCATAACCCTATAATAAAAATTTATGATAAGTAAATAAGAACATCCTAATGTTTTGAAATTTTTTAAATTACATGGTTTTACTATAAATTAATTCTTCTTTAGAGACTGCAAGTAGATGTGGTTTCAGAAAAGAGATATATATGGGTAATAACTCTAAAAAAGGAACATTGGTCTTAACCTGATCGTCACATGCTGCATGAAAATGGGACTAACTATGCCCCTGGTCAGACACTCATGAGCGATATGCTTTGGATAATTCACATTTTCATAATATTCTATTATGAATGATTTAAAAGGATTATGAAAATGAATGAACTTGTTTAAACCATTAACTAAGGAATGACCTATGTGGAATGAAAAGGGATGATGTATTTTTATATTGGGTTTTAATATTTAAATTGTATAAGTATTTTTACTAATGGTATTTTGTTTATATGAATCATAAAACATATAA
This sequence comes from Viscum album, assembly GCA_963277665.1. Taxonomy (NCBI): domain Eukaryota; kingdom Viridiplantae; phylum Streptophyta; class Magnoliopsida; order Santalales; family Viscaceae; genus Viscum; species Viscum album. The sequence continues at coordinate 613,345,736 of OY728130.1, forward strand.
GGATTTTGTTAATTTTTATAAGAACATGTTTCATCACTAATTTAAGACTCATGAATAACATTACATGTTTAAAATAGTGTTGTTGATCATAATTTCAAAGTATTATAAACCTCTTTTTAGGGTTTATATGATGGGAGTATACATAGATTTAAGATTTTTGTGTGTGAAATTTAAGGTAATAATATGATCTATTGAAAATGTTATTTGAGTACCACTACATTAAATTTTTTTTATTCATAAGTTTAATGATATTGATAACCTTTAGGGTTAATATAATAATTAAAAATATTGTAATAACAGTCCAATATGGTTATTAGAATTTTAAAAATGGTTGAACTAAAACCCTTAGTAAAAATGATACTTAATTATTAATATTTTTAAAGGATATTCTTCATATTTTTTGTAAACGTTATAGGAATTATATAAATATAGTATAGAAAAAGGAAAAATTGTATTCCTGATGAAAATCCATTACATTCGGAAAGCCCACAGGTCTCGAACTCATGAAAAAAGTATGATAATGGTTAAATGAATACTACTAGTATACATGAAGTCCAGGTTAATATTTAACTGTTTATAGTTCAAAATTTTTAGGAACAAATATTAAATATGAACCAATGGTATAACTATTGAGTTTTTTAGATTACATTATTCTATTAGATATCGTGTTCTATCTACATTGGTTTTAGATAATAGTTTGATACATATGGAAATACATTTTATACTCTTATGGATCATATAATATGTAAAAAAGTAAATATTATTGATTTAAGCTTACAAATTTTATTTTTTTTATATTAAATTCATTAAGTATGCTGTGAATATTAAATTTACCATAGAAAACACAAAGGATTAAAATGTGTTTATTAAATTGAAATGTGTCAAGTAATTATGTTTCCCTCTATTATTATACATTTAAATAATTACTCAAAAAATATAAAATGATATTTGAATAATATTTTAACCTATTAACATCATATCTAATTAATAACATAGTATTTTCAATCAATATTGATTTATGGTTTTGAGGCCCTTAACTATCCATTTATCACTCACATTCATCTGAATGTTGACATTCATACCTCTATATTGTTATTTAATATATTTATTTTCAATTTCAATGTTTTGAATTCTGGACTATATTATAAAACTTGATAACTTTTTCATGCAGCCTCTAGACATACCCTTCTCTCTTATTAATAAGATGTTGTATTAACCCTTTTACGATGTGCATTTCAAAAAAAACATCCAAATGTCAATCCTTTGATTTCCAAGATCATGTTTCAATTATTAGAGCATAATTTATTTAAGGTTGGGAAAATGTAACTACCTAAAATTATTAAATAATATCATTATATTCAATCATGTATATTACATGCATCACTGAGTTTGACTTGCATTTACAGAGACATTGATTTTAAAAGAAACAAGACATGTCATTAAAATATTATTATTTAATATAATAGTTATAAGAATACTATTAAAATGGTGGTTATTAATACTAATAACATATTTTTAATATCTATGGTTATATATTTATTAGAAATAAATTAAGAATAAATAAATTTAAAAAACAATGTTTTATGAAAGTCATTATTTTCTTAAAAGACGTTTCAGTCGCCCATTTTCACACATAATTTAAAACTAATTATTACCACTTATAAAAAAATTATTTAGATAATATATATAATTATAGATATAATAATAACAAAATTATCTTCTGGTGAATGTTTTTATTAAATGTTTCATTTTATGATCAATAGTGAAAAATAGTATATTTCAATTGAAAACTACCTTTTCTTTTTAATATAATTATATTTTGAAATGGGTTTGATGTGATATTATTTCAATTTAATATTAATTAATAAAATTTAATTATTTTAAATAATTTCATATTTATTTTATATAAAATAACATTGTTAACATTTGGAGGGTTTGTCTTTAAAAACATATTTTCTGGTTGTGACAATGAGATTACATTCAAATTAATTTTTCCAAAAACTATGAAATAAATTTGTAAAAACTTTTTTAATATTTTTAGTTATAATATTTTATAATTTTTAATTATGTTAACATAATTTTTGACACATATTAAGAGTATAAATGAGGAAACTAATTTATCTTAGTATATGTAAAAATGTAAGTAACGAGGGTTAAACAAATACTATAATTGTTAAAAAGGAACTGCCCAATTTCCCAAAATGCATTAGCTAGCCAGATTTCAACCATATCTCTTCATTGTTCATGAATGGTTCTTTCTGGAGGCTTTTTTGATGATACAATCATTATAATTATTCAAACTTTTCAAAAAACTACATGTGCGCCACTCACCCCACTTATAAAAAGACACCCACTCTCCTCCATTAGTCGCACCTTCAAAAATATTTGTTTAGTCCCATAACAAAAATAATAACATCCAAAATTATATCAACTAATCCTAGAAGTATTATTTTATGAGGATAGCCATCTTAAGAAAGATTTATGTGAAAACCTAAAGGAGATAACATAGGAAGAGGTTACATTTTTTAACAAGCATTTTTATTTTATTTCCTTCTCCACCTACTTAAAATAGTATTAAAATATAATGATAAAATAACAATAATATCATAAATATACTAGGATTTTTTGTGATATGTTCATGACTCACAACCATCCTCACGCCCGTTAAATGTCTTGTGAAATCATTATTCTTTTGTACTGCTGACTACCTCTATAGGAACCAATGTCGTTTGTTTCTTAATTACCACCAATCACGGTTGGTTATGGTTATATATATAAAGTATATATTTTATATTGATAATATATTTATTCCTTTATAGTTGTTAAATCATATAAAAATTTATTAATTTCTATTCTATAGGGGATACAATAACATAACTCATGTGTATGGTGGACTACCGCCTCATGAAGCAATGTGATTTTTCATTCACTAATGTTTTACATATTAAATCATAAAGATGAAGTTAAGGATTATATCTGATATATATGAAATAATTATGATATTAATTAGATATATTTAATTATATAAAAATAATTTGTATCATTTTCTTTCTTACATTTTCACTAAATGGATGATGATAATTTCGTTCGTGTATGTGTGGAATACCACCATCATGAAATGATGTGACTCTCTTTTCATCACAACATCGCATTAATGATATATATATAAGTATATTTATATATATAATATGGTATATATTATATTATGATCATTATTTAATGATAAAATATTACTTTCATGTATTCGATAATGATCATTGAAAAATGTAAATATTTCTCATGTGTGTGTATGACGTACTGTCTCCATGATTGTAACATAATTATTTTCTGAAAGATATCTTTTGTGATTAGTAATATTAGTAAAATTGATGTATAACTATGATAATTATGTAATTATTATTATTCATTATATGATAGTTCTATATAATATGCTCATAAATGGGAACTTTCATGACAATCCTCACATAAGAAAACATGGATATTAATAACCAAAAAACTAAAAATAGTGATTTATTATTATCAAATGAGTGATAAGAAGTTATAAAAAGATTATATATGATATATTAAATATTAATATGGTTTTTGAAAAATTAAATCACATGTTGACAATTTTATAATTTATGTTAAAGTACATTTAACCACAATGAAGTATATTGTAAGGGATTTCAGTTTAATTTCATTTCATTGAGACATATTGTAATGTTATGCCCATAATACCATTTATATGATGTATATATTACCTCATTGACATGTTATATTATTAATCATTTATAATTCATGATATTTTAAGTTACTTTTTGAATAATTCCATCATAGGGTACTTGAAATAAAAATTACCAAGTTGTAATGAATTCTATAACTAAATTTCCTTTCATTGGGTTATATTACTTATTTGTTTCCAATGATATTATAAGATTATTAATAAGATTAATTTTAAATATTTTATATTGAATCTCTAATGTGACGGTGGAACCGTGACGGTGGCACCGTGTCCCCTCACTGAGCCTTTCGTTCTTCTTCTAATACCTGACTTTTCCTCTCCCGCAACGTAAGTTTCGGCACAAATTAATTATTTTACTGTTTTTAAAACCATTTAAAGCCCATAATTAATTCCTAAAAAATCCTGAGGGACCTCCGTGTGTAACTGCCCAGCCGCGTGGTCAACCCACGACCCCCACGCCTTACGCGGTTATGCGTTCTCACCTCAACCATCCGCGGCTTTTATAAACTAAGGGTTAGCCGTGGTTTATCCTTTCCTCGATCGTGGTTTTTCACAAACAGCTTCTAGTGCATCAGGTGCATCATTATCCGTAAAGTTCCGCGCCCGGCCTAAGCCTCGATAGACGAAGCGATTTTCGTTCAGGCGAGTCGAATCGCTATTCGTGAACTTCCTCCCCCGACCTCAGCGTAGATCATTGATCCAACAAGTATGGAATTTCTCCTTCGTCTCTCTCTTTTCTTGTATCATGCGGGGTGGGTGTGCTTTTGTTCTGTAGAATTGGATAAACCAGACCTAATAAATATAATGAACGGATTCTGTAAATAAAGAAAGGGGGGGCTGTGATCATTGATGTTGTCTTATATTTTGATGTTGCTTCTTTTATGACCATCTTGTTGAGTTGTGATGGCTTACGCCTTCTAAAAATTGAGGTCGTTGGTGGTCGTTGTTTGTGCACTAATGAACCCTGCTGATGTTTTAAATGGCTTGATTGTAAATGTGAACTCCTGCTGTGAAATTGGTTAATCACGTATATCCGGCTGAATAAATTGAAAGCACCAGGATCAATCCCTTCTGTGCTAACCCCAGTCAAATGGAATTGAAATCATGGAACGTGTAAAATCTTTTAAATCTGAAAATACAGGCTTGGCCTTGCTTAGTGTTGGTGGCAGTGTTTTGGTGGTTTTCTTTTTACGAGTCTATTGCTGGAGATGTGGGAGGGGAGGGGATCCCCTGTTCTTTTATACCCTCAGTGGTTGTGTGAAATTGGGGGATGGGATCCCCTGTTGGTATGGATTCGGTGTTTATGAGTTTTAAGACCGGGTGGTTACTTGTTTATATCACGAATTGGGGTGGAATCCTCTGTTGTTGAGAACCGGGTATGGGCGTTATGGTTGTTGCTTGATTGTTTACCTTCCTGGACTTATGCCTATGCCTACTAGTTGCCCAGTAGTGCTTAAACATAAACATTATTACTGAACTTGAAATAAGAAAGGGGACAAATGGGTTGTTAGCGTGATTCGTGACTCGGACTTGAGTGATGTTGTGATCTGTAGGTTGTCTGAAGAAAAACCTAGCTTGGGTGAGTTCTTGTTATCTATATATATACTTGTAGATTTGTGTTTCTTATTCGCTCCCCACCCAAGTTGAGAACTTAGTGCCGAACACCCCCATTTCATGGGGGAGGGTGTTTTTTCCAACACTATTCTTAGTGGCTGGTTATTAGCTCCTTTTCTGCTCCCTTTCCCGGATAGCCCAAGTATCTTCGGGCAGGCTATGATGGCATGAGGTCCGTTATTAGCCCAAGAACCTTCGGGCGGGGTAGTGTGGTGGTTGGCCAGGTGTGTGTGGCAGGTGGTTTCCCAAGTGTCTTCAGGATGAGGCCCAGGAGTCTTCAGGCGTGGCAGTGGATCCTTTAGCCCATTTGTCTTCAGGCGTGGTGGTGGTTGTTCTGGCCTAGGTGTTTGCAGGTGTGGTTACATGTGATAGTTGTGGCCCAGGTGTGTGCGGGCAGGATTCGGCAGTGGGACTGCATGTGTTTGTGGCCCAGGTGTGTGCGGGCGGGTGTGGCAGTGGGACTGCGGTGAGAATGGCGGGATTGGTCTGATGTGTAGGATGTCTCAATAACCAGTGGGAAAGTGGCGCGGGGTACCCAAACATCGATGTGCTTTGATTATATATATTACTTGACTTGCGTTATTTGGGGAGTGTGCCTTGGTGAGGCTTGGGGTGGATGGTTTACCTTGATAGGTGTTTGGCTTACTCCTTTTCTCACGGGACTTTAGTACATTCCCCCACTTGTGCACGAGAGTCTTTGGTTTCCCTACTGAGTGTACTTGTATGCTCACCCTACGTATATAAAATTGCTTTCAGGTTTCTAGGAGGACTTCGGGGATCGAGCAGGACCGTACTAGCTCGGACCTTTGGGGCAGTTGCAGTTGCTGTTTTTCTTCTTTGGTACTTACCTTTGTAGTCGCCCTTTGTACTTTTTGGCTTTACTTTTAGAACATGCATGTGGGAATGGTTTATTTCTTTTGGTTTTACTTTTCTTTTACCTTGGTGTTATTGAGTTTCATCATCTCATCTCTCGATCTTATAAAACAAAAAGGGGTAATGTCTTCCATTTGTGAGAAATTTCTATACCCTTGGTGCTAGTCGCCACTCCGGGACCTATTGAAGGCGGGTCTCGGGGGTCATTATCTCTCCTTCAACTTAAAGAAGTAAGGGCCTGGAAATCTGCTGACCCTTCCCTCCTTTTGGTGAAGGCGGGTCGTGACAGAATGGTATCAGAGGTGATGGTTGAGAGATAGGATGGAGTCTAGAGTTAGGCATAGTAAGGATTGCATGGGATGGTAAGGCAATAGTGTTGGTTGATCTTGGTGCGTGAACTAGGCCAGGGAAGACCAGCTAGGACATGGGATTTTAGGGCCCCCCGTGATCCGATTCAAGGACTCTGGACCTACCGAACGACCAAGTGAGGCCACACTAATTGCAGGGTAGAGACCCTAGGAAAGGTACATGAATTATAAATGACTTGTGTTCTTGTGTTTCTGAGATGCCTTGGGGATTAAGAATAAATTAAATTTTAAGAAGCTTTAAGAACAATATTCTGCACTACTTGGACTTAGGCATTCCTTGTTTACCTTGCAGCTATGGCACCTGGAAGGAGACCACGTGTGGTACAGGCGATCGAGGCCCTGGAGACTAATTTGGCTGTTCGGCAGAGAGCTAATCGAGAGGAAGAGGACGACTAGTGGCAGAAGACTCTTCGAGCCTTCCAGTGACAGGCCCTCGAGAAGTATGAGGGCAGCACCTCCGACATGAAGACGGAAGGCTGGCTAGAGGAGCTAGTTATAGCTTTCGGCCTAATTCGGGCCCCGACCGAGTACTGGGTGCCTCTGACCATCAGCCAGATGCGGGGAGCGGCAGGTCAGTGGTGGACGCTTTACCTGGGGGAGAGGAGAGAGTCTGAGGTGGCTTGGGTGGATTTCGAGAGGGAGTTCCGGGCGGAATTCCTCTCCTCGACGATGAAGGCGGAAAAGAGGCTGGAACTACTCTCCCTCCAGTAGGGGAGTATGTCCGTGAGGGAGCTAGGGATCAAGTTCAAGGACCTCCTACGTTTTTCTCTGGACCTCTTTCCCGACGAGGAGTCTCGGGCGAGACGTTTAGAGGAGGCACTCCGACCCTCCCTCCAGTATGTTGTTACCCCCTTTACCTTGTCGACGTACTTGGAGGTCCAGAAGAAAGACGAAGTGGTGGAGAGGATGCATGCTCTAGGAGGAGTGTCACGAGAGGGGATCCAGCTGGGACCATCAAAGGGGAAGGCCGTCAGCACCAGGCCTCCAGTGTCAAGACCCTCTAGGTTCCGACCCACATGGAGTAGGCCGCAGCAGTTTCAGTTTCGATCCCCCGGCCCTCGCCCTTTTCCTATGGGCCCGAGACCGCGGTGATTCATCTATGGGAGCCCTGGGAATCTTCGGAGTCAGTTCCCCGACCGGGTGCAGTACAGCAGTGGCAGTCATCCCCAGCACCCGCCCCAGTAGCAGCTTCCAGCCAGACCTTTCCAGCAGCAGCAGCAGGGACAGCGAGCTCCCGCTCCTCCGAGGGCAGACGTAGGAGGAGGAGGCCGACCTCAGGGCGCTCCATAGGGACCTTGACCAGGGCGTGGTCAGGGAGGTGGCCGATAGCCGAGGGGCAGGGGAGCTAGACATGGACAGTTTCGCGCCGCAGAGGCAGCAGTTCTAGCAGGGCCAGAGGTTGTTCGAGGTAAGATCAGTCTGTTTAGCACCCTTTCTTATGCTTTGTTCGATACCGGAGTTTCACACTCCTTTTTTTCACCCAGTCTAGCTCGTGCCTTGGGTCTAGATGCCGAGAGACTTCCAGTGCCCCTGGTGTTGAGCACACTAGTCGGACGTTAGACCGACTTGTTGTTCGTTTGTCGGGGATGTAGACTGATGTTAGGGCCACATCAGTCGGTTAGGGATCTTCTTCTGCTACAGATTCATCCATACGATGTCATCCTAGGAATCGACTGGCTATTTTCTGTGTGCGCCGTCATCGACTGTTTTCGAAGAAGGGTGGTGTTCTCAGACTTGGACAACCGGCGTGTTACCTTCACCGGCGAGCGGAGCAGTCCGAAGGGAAACAGGAGAGAGGAACCTCTCCTCTCCTTATTGACCGAGATGACAGTGGAATCAGTAGATACTGAAATGGTGGAAGTGCCAGAGATCGTTTGTGAGTTTATGGACATCTTTCCTGAGGAGGTGACGACTCTACCCCCTCGACGTGATATCGATTTCGGGATAGACCTGCAGCCCGGTGCTCGTCCAATCTCGATGGCTCCTTACCGGATGGCACCTTCGGAGCTACGGGAGTTGCGGATACAGATTGACGATATGATGAAGAGGGGTTATGTTCGTCCGAGTGCGTCACTGTGGGGTGCTCCAGTCTTGTTTGTAAAGAAGGCAAATGTTGGTCTTAGGTTGTGCATAGACTACATGAGGTTGAATCAGGTGACGATCAAGAATCGCTACCCTCTTCCAAGGATAGATGATCTTTTCGACCAGCTGAAAGGGGCAGGATGGTTCTTGAAGATCGACCTGCGGTCTGGGTACCACCAGCTGATGGTGAAAGAGAGAGACATCCCGAAGACAGCGTTCAGGTGCAGGTATGGACACTTCGAGTTCGTGGTCATGCCCTTCAGTGTTACGAACGCCCCGGATGTGTTCATGTGGCTTATGAACTCCATATTCCGGGATTACCTAGATCAGTTCGTGGTTGTGTTCATCGACGACATCCTGGTCTACTCTAGATCAGAGGAGGACCACACATAGCACCTGAGGACAGTTTTGGAGGTCCTCCGACAGCACCAGTTCTTTGGGAAGTTGTCAAAATGCAAGTTCTGGAAACAAGAAGTGCACTTCCTTAGGCATGTGGTGTCCGAGCAGGGGGTAGCGGTGGACCCGTCAAAAGTTGAGGCAGTTGTTTCTTGGGCAGAACCCAAGAATGTGGCAGAGGTCTGTAGTTTCCTTGGGCTGGCAGGTTACTATCAGAGGTTCGTACTCAACTTCTCCTGAGTTGCGGCCCTTTTGACGGCTCTGAACAAGAAGGACCAGGCTTTCGTATGGAGTGAGTAGTGCTAGTTAGCCTTCAGCTATCTGAAGGAGAAGTTGGTTAGTGCCCCAGTGCTGAGATTACCAGAAGAAGGGGTGGCCTATGAGGTGTTCTGTGATGCTTCAGGACAGGGCCTGGGATGCGTGTTGATGCAGCGACAAGGGGTGATCTCTTATAGGTCCAGGCATGTGCGTTCCCATGAGCGTAATTATTTCACCCACGTCCTGGAGCTTGCAGCGGTCGTTTTTGCGCTAAAGTTATGGTGGTACTACCTCATCGGGGAATGCTTTGTGGTCTTCATGGATCACAAAATCTTGAGGTATATCTTCTCCCAGCGGGACTTAAACTTGCGACAGCGGAGATGGGAGGAGTTCCTCCAGGATTACGTCTGTGAGATCTCTTATACTAAAGGCAAGGGCAATGTGGTGGCCAATGCCTTGAGCAGGAGGATACAGAAGGATGCGGTCCGAGAGTCGGCAGACGCCTGGAAGGCAATGGAGGAGTTTTCCGCCTTACACCTGGATGCGAAGATGGATAGCAGCAGAGGCTGCCTATATCAGATGATAGTGCAGTCATCTCTGTTTCAATAGGTGGAGGAGTCTCAGTGGGGAGACCCGGAGTGCGAAGTGATGTGTGACCGGGTTGACCAGGGCAATGCTACGGAAGGATGGACAGAGGATGGTCAGAACCGGATGCTTTTCCAGAAAAGGTTGTTTGTCCCAGAGGCGATGCGCGGAAATGTTCCCAGTGAGTTCCACAACTCACCCCTGGAGGTACACCCAGGAGTTTCCAAGATGTACCAGGGACTGAAAGGACAGTTTTGGTGGCCCGGAGTGAAGTGAGCAGTGGCAGAGTTTGTGGCCAAGTGCTTAGTGTGTCAGCAAGTGAAGGCTGAACACCGATTTCCGGGAGGCCTACTACAGCCCCTAGATGTCCCCGAGTGGAAGTGGGATGACATCTCAATGGATTTCGTCACGGGACTACCCAAGGTCCAAGGAGGGTACGACGCCATCTAGGTGGTAGTGGACAGGTTGACGAAATCGGCTCACTTTCTGGAAATCAGGGAGTCGAGTACTGTGGACGCTTTGGCACGAAAGTACGTGGATGAGGTGGTGATGTTGCATGGAGTTCCGAGGTCTATATTCTCGGATAGGGATGCATGGTTTACCTCGCGAGTCTGTAGAGGATTGCAGCATGCGTTTGGCACCCAGTTATTCCTTAGAACTGCTTTCCATCCCCAGACAGATGGACAAACAGAGCGCACCATCCAGACCTTGGAGGATATGCTACGGGCATGTGTTCTGAACTCAGGAGGATCATGGGTGCGACACCTACCCCTGGTATAGTTTTCTTACAATAATAGCTATCACTATACCATTGGCATGGCCCCGTTTGAAGCCCTGTATGGGAGGCCATGTCGTTCACCTATGTGTGGGGCCGAAGTAGGAGAGGCAGGCATCCTTGGCTCGGAGGTGGTGCAGAACACAATAGAGAAGGTTCAGCTCATACAAGAAAGGATGAAGGCAACCCAGGACTAACAGAAGTCGTATGCTGATAACAGGAGGAGGCCCTTGGAGTTTGAGGTTGGGGACCACGTGTTCTTGAAGGTCTCCCCTCGGCGTGGGCAGCGGAGGTTCGGCAAGGGGAGTAAGCTTTCCCCTAGGTTCATCAGACCCTTCGAAGTATTGCGGCGGGTCGGCGAGGTGGCTTACCAGCTAGCGTTGCCACCGCCGCTACTGAGGATACATGGTGTCTTCCATGTGTCCCATCTCCGTCGGTATCTGCACGACGATTCACACGTCCTCGATTGGGGTGCGCTGGACATCGAGGACGACGTGACCTTTGTGGAGTGACCAGTGATGATTAAGGATCGCAAGGAGAAGGTGCTTCGTGGGCGAACCATTACCTTGGTTCGCGTGTTGTGGAGACATGGTGGGCTTGAGGAGAGTATGTGGGAGAGGGAAGCACATATGCGTACCCAGTACCCAGAGTTGTTTTAAGTTTTGTTCCTTGTTGTACCCGTTGTGATAGAATGTTTTGTCTTTTGGCTATGAAATGTACTGGTTTTTCTTCCTCTGGATGTGTGTGAAAAGCCCTGGCTATGGGGGAGGAGAGAACCCGACCCCTAATCAAGACGCATTAAGGTGGATGGGATTAAACCCGTGCGGGCGAGTCAGTGCCGCCCAAAGCGGATAATATCTTGACATGGGGGGAGGAGACTCCCCAACCCACATGCCTGGGCAGTTTGGCATGGTATGTTTCTTGGTTCTTGACAGAGAAGTGTTTTTGGTTAGCATGGGTTTACTTATAAGAGGTATCTTCGAGGTGGTTGTCCGGACCCTCTCTTTCCTTCTTGGTTTGTTTTGATTCTCGAGGACGAGAATCATTTAAGAGGTATCTAATGTAATGTCCCGGACCCTCCTGGCCCATTACTTTTCCAAAGTGAGGTTCCACCAAAACAGTGGCACCGTGAAGATGACACTGTGACGGTGGCACCGTGAGGGTGACACCGTGTCCCCTCGCCAAGCCTTTCGTTCTTCTTCCAGTACCTGACTTTTCCACTCCCGCAACGTAAGTTTCGGCATAAATTAATTATTTTACTCCTTTTAAAACCATTTAAATACCATAATTAATTCCTAAAAAAATCCAGAGGGACCTCCGTGTGTAACTGCCCAGCCGCGTGGTCAACCCACGACCCCCGTGCCTTACGCGGTTACACGTTCTCACCTCAACTGTCCACGGCTCTTATAAACTAAGGGTTAGTCGTGGTTTCTCCTTTACTCGATCCTGGATTTTCACAAATAGCTTCTGGTGCATCAGGTGCATCATTATCCGTAAAGTTCTGTGCCCGGCCTAAGCATCGATAGACGAAGCGATTTTCGTTCATGCGATCCGAATCGCTATATGTGAACTTCCTCCCCCAGCCTCAGCGTAGATCGTTGATCCAACAAGTAGGGAAATGCTCCTTCTTCTCTCTCTTTTGGTGTATCATGTGGGGTGGGCGTGCTTTTGTTCTGTAAAATTGGATAAACCAGACCTAATAAAGATAATGAACGGATTCTATAAATAAATAAAGGGGGGTTGTGATCGTTGATGTTGTCTTATATTTTGATGCTTATTCTTTTATGACTATCTTGTTGAGTTGTTCTAGCTTACGCCTTCTGAAAATCGAGGTCGTTGGTGGTCGTTGTTTGTGCACTAATGAACCCTACTGATGTTTTAAATGGCTTGATTGTAAATGTGAACTCTTGCTGTGAAATTGGTTAATCACGTATATCCAGCTGAATAAATTGAAAGCAGCAGGATCAATCCCTTCTGTGCTAACCCCGGTCAAATGGAATTGAAATCATGGAACGTGTAAAATCTTTTAAATCTGAAAATACAGGCTTGGCCTTGCTTAGTGTTGGTGGCAGTGTTTTGGTGGTTTTCTTTTTACGAGTCGATTGCTGGAGATATGGGAGGGGATGGGATCCCCTGTTCTTTTATACCCACGGTGGTTGTGTGAAATTGGGGGATGGGATCCCCTGTTGGTATGGATTCGGTGTTTATGAGTTTTAAGACCGGGTGGTTACTTGTTTATATCACGAATTAGGGTGGAATCCCCTGTTGTTGAGAATCGTGTATGGGCGTTATGGTTGTTGCTTGATTGTTTACATTCCTGGACTTATGCCTATTCCTACTAGTTTCCCAGTAGTGCTTAAACATAAACAATATTACTGAACGTGAAATAAGAAAGGGGAAAAATGGGTTGTTAGCATGAGTCGTGACTCGGACTTGAGTGTTGTTGTGATCTGTAGGCTGTCTGAAGAAAAACCTAGCTTAGTTGAGTGCTTGTTACCTATATATATATATACTTGTAGCTTTTTGTTTCTTATTCGCGCCCCACCCAAGTTGAGAACTTAGTGCCGAACACCCCCATTTCATGGGGGAGGGTGTTTTTTCCAACACTATTCTTAGTGGATGGTTATTAGCTCCTTTTCTGCTCCCTTTCCCGGATAGCCCAAGTATCTTCAGGCAGGCTGTGATGGCCTGAGGTCCATTATTATCCCAAGAACCTTTGGGCGGGGTAGTGTGGTGGTTGGACAGGTGTGTATGGAAGGTGGTTTCCCAAGTGTCTTCAGGATGAGGCCCAGGTGTCTTCAGGCATGGCAGTGGATCCTTTAGCCTAGGTGTCTTCGGGTGTGGTGGTGGTTGTTCTGGCCTAGGTGTTTGCAGGCGTGGTTACATGTGATAGTTGTGGCCCAGGTGTGTGCGGGCGGGATTCGGAAGTGGGACTGCGTGTGGTTGTGGCCCAGGTGTGTGCGGGCGGGTGTGGTAGTGGGACTGCGGTGAGAATGGCGGGATTGGTCCGATGCGTAGGATGTCTCAGTAACCAGTGGGAAAGTGGCGCGGGGTACCCAAACATCGATGTGCTCTAATTATATATATTACTTGACTTGCGTTATTTGGGGAGTGTGCCTTGGTGAGGTCTGGGGTGGATAGTTTACCTTGATAGGTGTTTGGCTTACTCCTTTTCTCAGGGGACTTTAGTACGTTCCCTCACTTGTGCACGAGAGTCTTTGGTTTCCCTACTGAGTGTACTTGTATGCTCACCCTACGTATATAAAATTGCTTTCAGGTTTCCAGGAGGACTTCGGGGATCGTGCAGGACCGTACTAGCTCGGACATTTGGGGCAGTTGTTGTTGCTGTTTTTCTTCTTTGGTACTTACCTTTGTAGTCGCCCTTTGTACTTTGTGGCTTTACTTTTAGAACATGCATGTGGGAATGGTTTATTTCTTTTGGTTTTACTTTTCTTTTACCTTGGTGTTGTTGAGTTTCATCATCTCATCTCTCGATCTTATAAAACAAAAAGGGGTAATGCCTTCCATTTGTGAGAAATTTATATACCCTTGGTGCTAGTCGCCACTCCGGGGCCTATTGAAGGTGGGTCTCGGGGGTCATTATCTCTCCTTCAACTTAAAGAAGGAAGGGCCTGGCAATCTGCTGACCCTTCCCTCCTTTTGGTGAAGGCGGGTTGTGACATATATATTAGTTTATTTTTATTTATTTGATAATTTTCAAATATAACAATCAAACATTCTACTCATATGTATATTAAATATGTTTTCAAATAATATGTCCATTTTCCACTATTTGGTATATAATATTGAAGAGAATGCTTTTTAATAATATCTAACTTCATTTATATATTCAGTTGGAAATATGTTCTTCTTCAGAAACTATTCTTATTAAAAACAGTTTCATTATTTTTTAGTTTTTATGAATGAATTAAAAAAATTCACTATTTAATCTTTTTATATACTTTTTTTATAGTAATTTCCTTTTACCTTTCTAAACAAGGATCATTTTTATCATTTTTATGGTGAAAAAGGAAAATTCTTTATGGAATGTTCAAAATTATCCACTGACATGTCTATAATTTCATAAAATCTTAATTTTCATGTAAATAAGTAAATTCTTAATGAAAATTATATTTTATTATTATAGATGTTGATGTTTTTTATAAAGTTATTTTCAAAAAATGGATTTTCAAAATGTTTTATATTAAAAAAAGTTGGTTTGAAAATGAAAAAGATATTTTCCTAAATATTTTTTAAAGGATCATTTTAGGATATTTATATATGTTAATGGAAACAACAATTTATTTTACATATAATAACCTTGGGATAGGTTTTTAGATAACATACTTATTTTTCTTCTTGATGGTTTCTGATTGTTTGGACCAAGGATAGTATTGACATTCACTTCCTTAAATTATTTCTTATCATTAAAATACCATTGAAATATTCAGATTCCATTTGCCATTTTATATTAATTTCCCCATAATAATCCATATTTTCTATCATGTATATTATTATTTATTAAACGATAAATAAGTTATAGATACGGGTTTGTACATTGAAATTTATTTGATTAAATGTGAAAATATTGATAAAACTTTATCATATAATCAATATTGATATTTGATGATAAGGAAAATTGTTTATGAAATAAAAAAATTATTTAATATATGAGAAATCCTTTCGACATTCATTCCATGGGTGGGGCCCAATTATAGTTATCCCCTTGATTCTTTGGTAGTATTGTAGGGAGAATCAGTTGGCTAGCATTACTTAAATGCGTTTTCACCCAGTATGTTTCAAACATTCTTGTGAATGTTATTGAAGTAAAATGTATCATTTTCCTATAAAACATGAAATACAACAATTAAGAACCTCTAACATTTTAGTTAATAATATCCATGATGTTTTCTCAATGACAATATATTTGAATACATTTCATTCTATGTTTACAGATTAAATTAGATGTGTTTATAGTTATTTATATTTCTATATATATTAAGATTTATATTATTATGATAGTCATGTAATTTATTAAATGGAACATGTTTCCAAATACTTTCCTTCCCATGTTGATTATGCTCATTGATTCAGGATCAATTCCATTGTAAATAACCCTTACGAAGTGTTTGATATCACCCTTATTTTGTTTTCCTTCCCCCAAGAATCCATTAATTGTACCATGATTTTTATGAAAGGTTATTCAAGAAGGAATCATGATATTCTATGAAAATATAAATTATAATTTGTGTTTTCAAATGTAATTATAGTATCTTTTATGTGTCGAGTTTACCAATAATATTAAACAGTTTGAACCTTTGGGATGTGATTCCTTGTATCTCATTCCAATTAATAAAATAGGAATCAGCTCTGGGTTTCTGGGGTCGGGATGATACAATTTGTATTAGAATAATTTTATATGAAACCATAAGAAATATATTAAGAAAACAAATGTTTGGGATCATGAACCTTTAATAAAAATTTATGATAAGTATATAAGAACATATTTATTTTTTTAAGTTAGGTATTATGTTGTTTTTATAGAAATACATCCCTTTATTTATTATACAAGTGGATATACTTTTGTAAAATATGTACGTATGGTTAATAATGCAAAAAATGGCGCATAGGACTTGAACCAATCATCAACTTGTGCATGATAATACATCTTGTTGCTTACCTAGTTTGACAAACCTAGGGGATATGATTTGGTTAATTCACATTTTCATTACAAATGATTATAATTTAATTAAATTGATGATGATAATGAATGGCATAGGTTAAAACATAGAATATAGAAGAACCTATTTAGAAATTATATTACAGAAGTATTTATTTATTTGGATTCATGAATTAAATTATAGAAGTATTTTTATGAGTGCTATTTTGATTATGAAAATCCTTAAAATATATGGATTTTTTTAAATTTTAGAAAAACAAGTTTCATAATTTATATAAGATTTTTTAATACCATCATGGATTTATGATATTATAAATTATCACTTATTATATGTAATAAACACCTCTTTTTATGTTTTATGTGATTGGATTATATGAAGAATAAATCTATTTTGGGAGAAAATTAAACCAATAATTTTAATTAGTTCAGAATTTATTTAAGGAATAATTCCATGACATTTTATATAAAAAATTATAATAGTATTTCCACTCGTTATAATTAATATGATGCTTATTGACATTAAAAAAAATAGTCAAAATAGTTTATTAGACATTGAAAAGAATTCTAAAAAAATATATTAATAATAATATTTGATGATCAATTTTATTTCAATGAAGTCAACCCGTTTTTGGAAAATTTATTTGAATTATATA
Organism: Viscum album; assembly: GCA_963277665.1. NCBI lineage: Eukaryota > Viridiplantae > Streptophyta > Magnoliopsida > Santalales > Viscaceae > Viscum > Viscum album. The sequence goes on from OY728130.1 coordinate 613,362,741, forward strand.
TAAATAAATTATAAAAAGGAAAAAATTAATGCTTGTTGACAACCCATCACCTCTGGAAAGTCTATGGGGCTTGTACCCAAGATCGAAGTATGATAACAGTTTAGTTCCAACCACGTGCGTATGTGATTTACTAGTAAATATGTCATCATTTTCGTTAAATGACTTGATAAATTTATATAATGGATTAATGAGTTGTGTTAATTTGGAGTATTGTATATTAATTTATTATATTGAATAACTTGTGCTAAGAATATTTGATTTAGAAAACAATTAGAGATAGATATGTGGAAATGTCATACTTTTATGGATCTTATGATTCATTAAAATTAAATAATAGTACTTTATGCATAAAAACATATTTTCGGATATTTATTTCATAGAGTAAGAAATTAAATTGAAGTTGATTGAAGAAAAACAAAATCATGAAATTGTATCTATGAAATAAATACATAAAGTTTGTATAATTATTTATATTATTATGGAGTATAAGAAATAAAAAACATTACTAGAAGAATATTTAAAAATATTCATATAACCTTAACATCCGAGGAATTATATAGTCATTTAAATCATTATAGATTTATTATTTTCATGTCCTTAAAATTCCATTAATGACTCACTTTATTGTGAACAAGTACCACTATAATTTTATAAATTTATTTATTACTTTCTTCCTTATCATTTAATTTATTTCCATCCAATTTTCTCTTACTTTGAAACCATGTAATGTGTCCTTCATACTATCATTCTCTCTTATTAAGAGGTTTTTATATTAACTATTTTAGGATGGGGGTTTATCAAAAAACGAATTTCCAAAAATAAAACAAATTATTTCCAAGTTAAAATTTTAATTTATATGATTCCATTTAATTAAGGTAGATATAATGTAATTCCACGAAATACTAAAATTATAACATTGAATTATATGCCATGTGTTACACATAATATTTAGTTTAGTTTTCATGGTACGCAACACCGAGTTTAAATGAAAGATCACATATAATTAAAATAAAATTATTCAATGTGGAAGATAAAATATAGATGTTAAATTAGAGGGTAAAAATATTAGTAAACAAATTATAAAAAATATCATTATCTATAGTTTAGGAATAAGATAATAATAATTTAATATAAATAGAACTGTTTTCGAAAAAAACAGAATTTCTCTAATAGACTCTTTAATATCTGTCTTGGGAACATAATGTAAAATTAATTATTAAAATATTTAGAAAATTTATTTTCCATGAAAAAAAATGTTTTTTAAACCAATATTCCAAAATTATTATAGGGTGAAATATTTTTATTTCTCTGAAAATTCCCTTTTTTATGAATAGTGAAAATTATGACTTCTATTTGAAAACTAGGTATTTTTTTAAATAATTTATAATGATAAATTATATTTTTAATTTATTTTAAATTATAATTAGTTAAATTTTATAATATATAATCTAATTTTTTCCATTTTAATAATATTCATATTGAGTTTATATATAAAAACATTTTAATCTTCTGAAAATTATCTTTTTACAAACCTGCATTCTCATCACATCTGCTAGATTAGTTTTAAATTAAATTTTATACTTCTATGAATGGAATTTTTAAAAATTGATTCCATATTATAAATAATAAAAAATTATATTTTATAATAATGTAAATATAATTTTTTCCAAAATAAATAATTAGAATAGTAAAATATGGTTCTGGTGGGAATGGTAAAAAATTGATGTATCGGGGCTAGAATAATAAGATAAGGGTTAAAATGATGTTTAAACAATTAAAAACAAAATTTTCTAGCCATATATAATTATTATCTCCTCTATTTTCTGTAATGGTCCATTTCGGTGGATTTTTAAATGTTGCAATCTTGGGTATGAATGAATGTTTTCAAAAAATTACAACTCTTCCACTCACCCCACTTATAACAGATCCACTCTACTCCATTTTAATAACCATAAAACAAATTTATATTGGAAATGACCTACCAAAATAACCTTCAAGAATAAATCTTCTAATCCTAGAATCTTTACTTTAGAATAATAATAATTTTTAAATTATTTTGATGCAATCCTGATGAAGATAGCTGAAGAAGAGTTAATGTTCTTCAATGAGCATTTTTCTTTCATTTATTTCTTCACAAACATAAATTATTATTAAAATATTATTATGTACTAAAATAATTATTTAAAAAATGATATGATCTATTTCTGATAATGTAATGAAAATCAACCATCCCAACATCCATCATATAGGTTATAAAATCATCATTCATGTGTCTGATAGACTAACACCTCACAAACTAATGTTTTACTTTTTTTCCATTACCACCAATAAAAGATGTTTATTATGACATATATAAATTATATACATGAAATTTATAATATAATAATTCTGTTGGTTTCATTATATCTTATATAATTTTTTACAAAACATTTCATAGGGGATACGATAACATCGGTCATGTGTTCGACAGACTACAACCTAATGAAGCGATTTGATTTTCCTTTCACTAAAATTTTACATGTAAAGGGATTAGAATACATTTAATGATTATATTTGATATATAAGACATTATAAATATATTCATGAAATATCTATCATTCTTTCAACTTAATATATATCATTTTATTTCCTACCCTTTCACAAAATGAATGATTATAAATTAGTTATTGTTCATGTGGACTACCGCCATCATAAAATATTGTGAGTCTATTATCACCACCCCACCATATGGATGGTATATATATATATATAATTATATTTAAAGAAATAATGTGTTATATATGTTATTTATATCATTTTATAGGGATAAAATTATACCTACCTTCTTTTCATAATGATCATTGAAAATGGAAATGTTACCCATGTGTACGTATGTCCTACCATATCAATGATCGAAACATTCTTGGTTTATAAAAATAAATTAATTATTAGTATTAAATTTAAAATAGACATATAAATATGATAATTATATCATTATTATTTTTCATGAGATGATAAAACTATATAATAAGTGCAAGAACCTGGTCATTCATGATGAAATGCATAAGATAAAAGCAGACAATTAAAAGAAAAAACAATGAAAATAATGGATTATTACTAACAAATGAGTTATGAGATGTTATAAAAATATGGTATATGATATCATAAATATTAATATGGTTTTTCATAAATTCAATAATGTTTTCTAAATTACAATACATGATTATAGATTACATTCAAATAAAAGGAAGCGTGATGTAAGGGATTTCATCTCAATTTAATTTCATTGAGGTATATTGTAATGTTATGCACCTAATTTATTTTATATAGTTTATATACTACCCATTTGATATTTTATATCATTATTCATTATTAATTAATGGTATTATATTTTTTAATATTATATATTTCATCCAAACTGACTTGACATGAAAATTTATAAGTTATAATGATTTTCCTAATGCAATTTCCATTCACTAGGTTATATTACTTCTTCATTATCATTGATATTTTTTGATAATGTGTATAAAATGTTTTTATTATTTTTTATTTTATTTTAACTTTTTTACATTTATTTAATTCCTATAAACATAATATATTAAATTATTAACTCTTACATAAACATTAGGATCATTGTAAGTGTTTATTTCACAATCTCATTCTAAACAAGATAAAATAGACATGTATTTACATTTATTTTGTAACATTATAATTAAACCATATAATATTATACTTCTAAGATTATTCATTATAGTTCTCAGTAATAGTACCATTTTTACACTCTACGGTAGTGGAAATTGTTGAGATGTTTTTATTGCTAAAATCTGACTTCATTTCTCCCTTCACCTAGAAGCCAGTTTTGTTCCAAAAAAAATGTTTCTTAAAAGTATTTTCTAAAATAAATATTACATTTTTACAAAAAGTTATTAAATTAATTTTCACCCATTTCTTCTTTTTAATTTTATTTCCACTATAATATTCTTGTCTTCTTCCAAGCATGGTACTCCACTAACCATTTCTCCATGAAAAGGAAAGGTTCTTTATAGAATGTATAGAGTCACCCACTAACATGACCGTCATTTCTTGTAAGGTCCACTCACATGTTTATAGGGATATTTCAAAATAAAAGGATATATTTATAATCTGGATATTATTTTAATTTTATTTTCAATTAAAGTATTTTTAATAATTTGTTTTGTCTTTGAAAGTGATTCTCATAATTGAAAGGATATTTTCTTCATGGGTGTTTTTAAAGATCATTTAAGGTTATTTCAATTCATCAATTACGAAAAACAACTATTTTAAATATAATCCACTTTCAATAGTTTTTATTGATATCATTTTTATATTTCCTATTTATTGTTTATTATTTTTTATACAAAGGATAGTATTTTCATTCACTCCCTTGATTCATTTTGTAGCCATTAACATCCCCTTGGTATATGCAATATCCCTTAATCATAGTATATCAATTTTACGTTATGTATTTGTAGAATTTATATAGAATATGATGTTTGATTAAATAATATATCAATTCAAAATATTTTTTTTACATTTAATGTTATTCAATTGAATTGGGATAATTTGATAATTTTTATTCTTTACCCAATAAAGATATTTGATAAAAAGGAACATTGTTTTTGGAATATATCAATTATAAAATATAAGGGAAATTTTTTGGACATGTATGAAATTGGTGGGGTGAAATTATAGATATCCCCGCAAGGAATAAGAAATATCATGTAATGAATCAGTTGGATGGCTTTAGTTAAATGGTTTTTCAACGACTATATTTTAAATCGTCTTATGTATGTCCTTTATTGTAAAGGTATTATGTGTTTGAGAAACATGGGGTCGACTAATTAAGCATCCCCATCATTTTAGTTATTAAAATCTATGTTATTTTTGTAATGATATAATCTATTGATTTATTTAATTCTAAATTTAATGATTAAATGGATTTTTTTTTCAGATATCTAAAATTCGTAATTGATTATCCCTTATCTAGCTATGATAATCATGTTATTTATTAAATGGAATGTATGTTCAGTTATTTACCATGTCATGTTGATTTTATCACTGATTCATGATATCTTCCACTATACTTTACCCTTATAGATAATTTTATCTCAGCCTTATTTTTCTATTTCCCTAAGGAATCCATGAGGTATACCATTATTTTAATGCAATGATATTCTTAAGTGAATAATGATATTATTGAAAAAAAATTATGCTGTAATTTTTATTATAAAATTTAATAAAATAAACAAGTATGTGTCTAGTTTACCAAAACTATTAACCTATTTACTCCTTTAATGTGTGATTAATTGGATCTTATGCCAATTTAATAATGTAAGTACTGGATCCAGGCTATTAGGGTTGGGTTTTCTAAAAATATAATGAGTTAAGTGAATATAATTACATTCTAATGGATAATCCTCTTTTGGATCTCTTAATCAATACCATAGGGATACCATTTTGGGAATACCACAAGATATATACTCTAAATAAGGATGTTTAGTAGGGATTTGGAATGGTTTTCTCAAGAATAATTTCTTGAGATATTGGAAAATTCTAGGGGATTGGGTTCCCATTTATAGTTGAGATGGAGTGGATTTTTTTACAAATACCCAATACTATTGAATACTAGGAAGTAACTCTCACCATTATTGGCTCCAAATTTTACAATGTAGGTCTATAGGGAAAATATGATTGAGAAAAACATCAATCAATCAATAAAACATATGTTTCAAATATTTTTTCCTAAACTTCTATGTTTGTTTTCTTTTACCATTTCAGTTTTTCACTATGGTATCCAAAATTTTTAACCACGGTAATTATTGTTTTAAGATTAAAATAAAATGGGATAAATTAGATAATTTAGACCCAGTTATTCTAAAAACTAAATCAAATTTTTTAATATAAATCATATATGCGTCGATAATTAATTTTAAGACAAGCGTATATAATGTTCATGAAATAGACTTTAACCTTTACTATAGTAACAATATTTACATTTTAGGGGTCAACAAAGTCTCTATAAAAGACACATTTCCCTTAAAATGATCATATTAAATAATTTAAATTATTTAAAAAAAATGTTGAATATATAATTATTCCAAATTTTAAACATGTTAATAAAACATTAGTCATTATAAAATAACATTAATGTCATTTTTTTCTATTTATTCATTTTAAATTTTACAAAAATATAAATACTATGATTGAATTAAAATATTTTTTTTCTAAAACATGTATAACATGATATATTTATCAAAAAAACTAATGGAATATAATAATTAATTAATTTGTTTAATTTTAATGTTTTATGTATCATTTGTTTTATTTTTTTATTATCAAAATAATTAATTGGTTTGTGTTGGTTAAGAACATAATTATATTATTTGAGTACTAAAATTTAAAAAGAAATTTCCCACCTAAAAATAATTTAATTATGATAAAAATTATTCTATATAGTAGTTGAAATCATTATATTTCCCCGATTTGAATACATAATTAATAATTAATATGAAGAGTTATTTAAAAAAATCAATATTTTCTAGTATACATAAAAAGGAACCTTCATAAAAAACCCTAAAAAAATTAAAATATAATTTTTATATTTAGATTAAGAAAATTCATTTTATTGATTCAATAAAATATTAAATTGGTAATATTAATTTTAAATTATATGCACAAAACTTGACTAGTCCCATATTAAGAAAAAAATGTTTTTCCTGAAAACATTTGTTCCCATTCAGATGGTTTTTATATTATTTCTAACAAATAGATAACCATTTAGTTTATTTTCTAATCTTTTAAACCATATATTTTCCATATTTTTGTTATTAATATCCATACTTATTATATTAACATCTTATTTATAATGGACAAGAATAATTAATAATATTTTTATAGCGTACTTGTTTCCTTAAAACACTGTATTTCATGCGTGAAATGCTATTAAAAAAATTAAATTTAAATAAATATATCATAATAAGTTAGGTTGTTATATTTTATTCAATAAATTTTATTTCTTATCATATACTATATCAAATATGATTTTACTATTTTAGAATCTCATGGTGTTAACTTATGTTAGGTCTTTCACTAATTTTTGGATTATATATTATGAAACATAATGATATGATCTACTAAATTGGATGACATTGTATAGAGATGGATCATATTTGATGGAAGGGGATCTGTATCAGTGAACATGTTCAATATTAAACTTTGGATTATGTACAATGGTAAAGTTTCCATTCCATCAGATATGATCCATATCTATACAATGTCATACAATATATTAGATCATAACATTATTTTTCATAATATTTAATCCAAAAATTAGTGAAACACATAACATAAATTGAAAAAAAATCATGGATAATCTCATAATCTAAAACATTTTTTCATTGCTAATACCTCCAAATCATCAATATATTTTGAAATCATCCTTATCGGTTTTAAGGATAATATGAATTACCTTAAGAATACACCCCAAATGTTTAAAACTAGGTATGTCGTGGGTCTTGTTTTCATATATGAGGTAATGAAATAGCCTAGACTATGAGACCTTAAAATTAATGAATCTTTCCATACGCAAATATTACATCTTATTAAATGAATAATCAATTCATTACAAAAGTACATTCCAAATGAGATTAATAGTTTATTATCATCGAATACTAGAAACACAATAATATTATTTGATGAAATCTCTTAAACATATCCCATATAGAAAAATCCCTTTATAAATATTCATAAAAATACAAACTAAATACCTAACTTCATTTCCTGGGAATATGAAACATCAGAGTGGGTGTTTTGAGATGACCATTAAGGGCAATCTATTGAGATAAAAATAATGAAATAAGAATGAAATAAGAAGAAGGGTTTGATAACATGTGATTAATTTTCAAAAATAGTACCTTGTATATCAAATATCCTAATCTTTAGGGATGAGAAAAATCATAGTAGTTTATAAGAAATGAATCAGAGAGGAATCAAAGAACATAGTCTATGAAAGACTAACATAGGCATAATACATAGATATGTGGTACACATATAATCAAAAAAATTAATTTCAATATTATTCAAGGATAAATTCCAAATAAATCATAGTGGATTGGGTTAACTCCCCAAACCATTATAATAGTTAAGGATCCAACCCAAGACCATGATAGTAGACAAATTCCCTTACCAAACCTGGCTCACTCCATTTTCTAGACCAGTCTTTATTGTGAGATATAAATTATTAACCAATTCATTAGAGGGAGATATATATCCCACCCATCACATAATGAAAATAATGAAACTATGTTCTATAAGATCACATAACTATCATCATATCAGAACACATGAAAATAAATGGGTTTCATAAACATTTCATTTTAACATAACCTGTGGAAAAGAAATATATTTCATAATAAATTCATCACAGATTAACCCAAGGAAATTAAATGGGATTCATAATCCATCCATCATTTCATTATATCATAACCCATGTAAAAGGATCATGTTTCAAAAAAAATTGTCAAAAAAACAAAAAAAACATTCATAGAAAGAATAATAATGGTTTCCTTTGATAATATCCTCAATAAATCATAAGTATCATAAAATTATGTCATCATGGATGGTTAATGATTTTGAAATTTCACTTTCAACATTTTTTGAAGAAAATTTCTATTATACATTGATTAAAACATTTTAAAAAATAAAAATATTAAAAAATTATTTTCCATGAAAATATATTTTAAAGATAATTTAGAAACAATTATTTTGGAAAATAACCTTTCTAAAAAAAATAACGCTTTTAAGACCTAAAATATTTTGATAAAAAAATAATTTTCAATTAAACTTGAAATCCTATAATTTAAACCCAAAATAAAAAAATGGTCATGATCAAGAGATATTTATTTCCCCCAGTACATGTTAAAATAAAGGTTCTACTCTCATATTTATTAAAATACGAAGTATATTTTTTTGGAAAATTCCCCAAGATTCCTTTTAAACAATTTAAAAAAAGAAAAATATGGTCAAATATTTCATTAATAAATAATTTTTAGAATGTTAAAAACATTTTAAATAAGTTTTTTAGAAAATATGGGTTTCGAATCAAAACATATTTTTGAAAGAAAAGTGAAATAAAATTGACTTTCTGGAAAACAGTCCCTTTAATCATTATGTACATAAATAGAGAAAAATTTAGGGAAATTAATATTCCTTATAAATAAATAGAGTATATTATTATTCATTATTTTATTAATTGATATATCTCCAGATTTCATTATTTAAGCATAATCATGTGTAATCCGGGTAAAAGATGAGATTGTATCATAAATAGTTACAATTTGGTGAAATTATGTCATAATAATCATGAAAGAATAGTTATAAATAAAAAATAGAATATTAATTGAATAAATAAATTCAGTATATTTTGTATCAATGGATCTGAATGTACACCTCAAAAAATAAAATAGTTTCTTGACATATCATATGACTCAAAAAATGAAAATTTGGACAACAATCCCTTGTGTATTTTGTAACATTTGAAGCATAAACCATATGAATGAGATATCCTAAAATGAATATTTAAATCACCATAAATGTAATTATAATAATCATGAAATAAATTCATTAGTAGTATTTACACCACATAAAAGTAATTGGTTGTGAATATGGAAAGTTTCTCACATAAGTAAAATGTGAGATGGATACCCCTTACCTTAAACCTCAACTCCCATCATACAAGTTTGAACCTCATGTATAGTAGATATATGATTATAATACAACTATTACATAAAAATATGAATATATACATATATACATATATATATATATATATCATACCATTTATGATATTATTTACCTTTTAATTATATGTTTACTAATAGTCATTTTTAATGATAATTTTTAGGAAATATCTACTTCATGTTTCATATTGGTTTTGGTTTAGTGTTTTCGAACTATTTAAATTTATCATGGTTATATAATTTAGATAAACTAAACCAATATTTAATAATAATATATATTTTTAAAATATGTATTTATCATTATCCATTATAGCTATAGATGTAAATGAATTACATAAATCATGGAGATGGTAGGTTGTATGTACTCGTGACTATTATTTCCATTTTCCAGATGGACAGAACGAAATAATGGTAAAAAATATATCAACCTTAAAAAATTATAGGTATTTCAAATAAACCATAAAAGTATTATATATATATTCATTTAATCTATCATTATTACCATATATATAAAAATAAATTAAGTAAACATCACACCACCTCATGTGGCTGTAGTTTTCCGTACACACGAGAAACATTATTAATTTCCAACAGTTTTTTTTGGTGAGATGTTAGATGTGATATATCCTTTTAATATGTTTTTATGGTCCTAAATATCACATATATTCATTAACCTTTTCATTACTACATTCGAAATAAATCATAAGTGAATAATGAATTTCATTGCCCCATAAGACAGAAGTCCGCCATATAAATGAGTGAATTTAATGTATCCCTCGTGGTTTGGAAAGTAAAAATAAATAAATTTCAGATATCATAATTAAATAAATATATTCATGATAATAATATCATAAATATAATTTAAATCTATTTTCATAACCAATTTGTGGGAAACATTTATGGAAAATGAACTTTGTCAGTTCATGAGGCAGTGGTCCACCATACACACGATCGATAGTTTCATTTTATATTTGATATAAGATGATATAGACATAAGTCAGTGAATTATCAAAATAACATCATAGTATATTTTATAAACTATTTAAATTATATCATCATTGATGAATAATAATTGATGGAGGTGGAGGAAGAAATAAGAAAAAATATTTGGTTATGGGTGTTACCTATTCTTTAGATAACATATTTTTGTTTTCACCAAAAGGATTATAAAATTGTATTTAAAAAAATAAGGATTTTAGGATGCAATAAAATAATTTAGGATGAGGTTCGGGATGATCCAATTGGGCATGGATGTGTGAAGAGTAGATGAGAGTGGGTGGTGGTTTATAAGTGTGGTTAGTGGAAAACTATTATTTTTGTAAAAGATAAATGTGTACCTTCATTAGTATCTTGATAAAAGTTTACAAAATGTAACATTGTTGACCCAAGAAGCTATCAGTCTAAATATATCCCTTAAATGGTTTTTAGATAAGTTTTGAGTAATTTTTTATCCTTATAATTTTAGTTTAAACCCATGGTTAACCAATGTTTACCTTAAACGTGATAATCATTTTTAAGTTTTCAATATTAATTATCGTAATATTTATGTTGAAATTATTAGATAATATATATTATTCTGATTCTAAATATGTAATTCATTTTACCAAATTGAATTCATATATCAAGAAAAAATAAATTGAAACCAGAACTCATAGATGTGATGAAAATAAATTTTTTTGGGAAGTGAATGTTTAATAAAAATATGATTCTATATTAACACTATGTTTAATAATAAAAATTTTATGAATAATGTAAATTCATGATTTTTTTAAAAAATAATCCCTCTTTGATAATAATTTTTGATTACTTTTATTTGAAAATTTATTTTTTAATAAAAAAATATAATATATGATCTTGATGCTTCACATAAGTATAAAAGACCTGTCAACACCTTGGAATGTTGTATGCAATATTTTTGGAGCAAGGCACAGAGATACGGTGCAATTATGAGGCCTATTGTGGCTCATTGTAGATGTAATAAACATATTAAATATATTTTATTACACTCCCATTATTTTTTTATTTCCATACTAATTGAAGATTTATCAAATGGTCAACTATATGAGAAATTTGATACCACAGTTAGGTCGTTAATATGGGCTTTAACGTAGGCATGCCAGAAAATTTTCATGCATAGTATGTATTGTCATATAGAACATGGGGATAAATTACTTAATATTTTTATTATATTTTTCTTAAAATATTTGACTATCTCATAAACAATGTGTCATATGAGAAATTTGATACCATCGTTTGGTCGAAAATAAGAATTTTACCCTTTGTGTGACATATGATTTGTGTGTCAGGGGTGTTTGGTTTCATCTCACACAACATTAATAACAATTATATTATGAATATTATTTTTTTAATGAAATTAAAATTTAAATTACTTTTGTAATTAATTTCTCCTAAATTGTTATCAACTTTTTCTCATGTTTGTATTTTTATTAGTGACCAATGTAATAACTATAAGGACCCATCATTAATACATTACAAAATCATGAATTTAGTCAAGAAATAATTTCCTTTCACATTTAATATCATTTAAAGTTTATAGATTTTTATAATTGGAACATAATACATTCATAAAATTAGACATTAAAATATATTGGATACCATAAAAACAGAATTCATTTCTTCAAAAAAAATATAAATCATTTCAAATAAAACATGATTTATTTTCCAATTCTTAAAACATTTGACATGGATTCCATAATTGTCTTAAATATCCTTATAACATGTGAAAATAATTTAAAAACATGGGATGAGAATAAAAAGCTCAGTAAGGGATATAAAAATAAGGAAAGAACAAATTAGTCCATCAACACTTATAACGTATGAAATCATTTTCAAAAGACAAACTTGTCACCCATATATACATACTTTGTGAAACATGAGAATTAAAAAATATTCAAAAAAATATAAGAACATAAATAGAACAATAATGGTATCTTGGTGAATTTATTACATAATCCGGTAACCCTCTCAGTTACCTTATAATTTGTAACCCTCACAGCTACCTTACAATTTCTGTAACTACCATAGCTACACTAGTAGTAACTATATGTATAACCTCCAAATGACACATAATCAATGAATTAGAGGGAGAAAATGGTACCAACCTTCATCATAAAAAATTCCCATAAACCATAACATAATCATAAAATGTAAATAATTTCCTAAAAACATTGCTTTTGAATCTTGTAAAACTGAATTTTTTAAAGAGGATATTAAAAGTAAAACCCATTAAAAATAATATAATTGAAGTGAGGCTTAATAGAGTGGAAGGAATGTGTATATATAGTATTAATAAATATAATTCAATATAATATAAACAAAACTCATCTAAAAAAATTCAATACCACATAAATAATGAAGTAAAATGTTAACCCAAATAATGGAAATCAAGTAAAGAATTCCCTTACATCAGATTTTCCTTCCATAAAATTAGTCTAAACCTCACGTATAATGATTAAAATAGTGTTATTAATATATTACTGAAATATTATGAGGTTTATAATACCTTATATGATAATTTTATTACATAATTTTATCTTATAATTGTTTATATTTTGTTCCTTGCATTTTTTTGGGTGCGTTTTTTACATGGTTCTGATGATCGATTCATGATGGATATTCATTTTGATTGGAAGTGAAAATATAGAATTGGAATGGAATGGTATTAAAATATTTTCATAGTAATAAATTATACCATTTAAAATTTTGAATTTTTACATGAGGATGATTCATAAGTTAAAATATTATCGATATTTTTTTATGTTATTATGGTGATTCTTCGATCGTAAAGAACTCAATTTGTTTCATAAATTAATAAAATGTGTATAAAATAATTCAATAACCTTATATATGTTATAATACTTAAATTTTAATCTGGTCCAACCCTTTAAATAGTTTTATGACTAGTCTTGAAGAAGGTAAATGAAATTTAAATCAAATCATCCACAATGTCGGTAAATCGACACATCACTTATGGTGTTTTAATTTCATGAATGAGTGGGTGATGAGAAGAATATTGATGAGGAATGTTCCATAAACATATGAACATCCTAAATATATAATATTCTGGATCTTTCATTCCTATTGGATAAGATGAGGGGAATAGATTATAAGAAATCAAAAAGGAAATTAATGGAAAACACATCAAAATGAAAGGATATTCTCACCCCTTGATCACTTCTCCTTGAGATCCTCCTTAAGGCATTTTGTATTGGCCTTTTGATGAGACCAAAAGAACTAAGATGTTAGGAAGATATTTTGTAGGAGTATTGGGAAGAACAAAGTTAAGTCTCAAGGCTTGAGATGTGTGGGAGGAAGAGGGTAATGAGGGTGGTATTTATAGTGGAGGAGAGGAAGTATTTTTCATTAGTTTAATCATTATTATAATATTTTTTCTCCAGACTATGAATAATATTAATTCAAGTGACCCCAAATAGTAATAAGGGCATGTGGGGTAAAACTATTTTGTCTTATATCACTTATGATGTCATAAATAGTGTATTTAACTGATTATTTGAATATATAGTATTTTACCAAATTTCACTATTCATAAAAAATTCAAGAATTTCAGAAAAATAACAAAAAATCACCCTAACCATTTTTGGACTTGTAGAAATCAAAAAATGGACTCCATTTTTTGAATATAATTTTCTAAATAATATTTATTTAATTTTAAATAAAATCATACCTTATTCAAAAATTAACAACTTTAATTCTATAACTCCTTTTATATCACATTAAAAAATTAACCAAGATGTCATTATCTTAAAGCCTTAAGAAAATAAAATATTAATAAAATTTATTTTCAATAGGTTCGTATTACTATTCATATTACTATTCATTAGGGCATGTTATTATTCACCAAAAATCTATTTGGATCCATTAGACTCCAAATAACTTACGGATCACAATTGTAGATGACGTTCATTTCAAAATTCAAAACATAGAAGAAGAAAAATTATGTTTAAAGGCTAGTTATAAATATCTACATAAAACAATGTTTCTTTCTTTTTGATTTATTTTTAGAAAACCATGGTATGTTACAATAACAATTAAATTACTACCTTAGATAAATTAATAATCTTTTGTTGATAGAAAAAATTATTAATTATTTTATTTTTTGTATGGAAGTCATATTTAATTGTTTATTGGTGGAAATGATGTAAGATATAAATTAATAATAATAATTATTTTTATTAATATAAGTATTATTAAATTTGGATGAATATGTGTGTGTGGAAAATTAAAATATGTACAAATATTTAGGACAAATATATATGTATATATATACATGATTGGTTATATATTAGAATAGCTGGTTTATATATATCACATTTAAATATATGATAAAAATATATGTATTTTTTTTGTGTAGGTTAATATATGTATAAACATGTGTGTGTGTGTGTGTGTGTGTGTGTATAATAAAATTATATATATATATATATATATATGAATATTAATTTTATTTAATTTATTAATAAATGTGTTGAAGGAGGATTTTTTAAGAAGGTAAAGCATGGGGTTAATAGGAAAGAAAAAAGATGTTAATTAACTAAAATGAATCATTTAATGAGAGTAAATGTTAAAAAATTATAAATGGGGGATATGGGGAGTCACTGCATAATGCACAAGAAAACCCTCTCCCACATCATGCCTCTAGCATTCATCTCTTCTCTCCCACTCTATTATTATTATATATTTTTTATTTTTATCATCAAATTTATTTCATAAGTATCTCCCGTGATACTGATCAAATTCCCTTACTATCAGTTCTATTTCTTTCCTCTCACTACATAAAGATTTATTTCTAACATTTTCAAACTTGATGAGATATTTTCTCCATATTTAATTTAATTATTTATTTTCACATTTTAAAATAGCCAAGTTGTTGATAATCATAAATCATTTTTAAATGGAAATGGTTCTAGGATTTGGTGGTGAATTATAATTTTTTAGAGAAATTTTTCATGGGAATATCATCACACGTATGGTTTTAAGTACCTTACAATCATGATATCTCATTTACACATGTTTCGAAACATTATTTATGTGTTGGATTATTTTATTTCATGCTTGATTGATCCCATCTGGGTGTTTTTGTATCTCATGAGACTGATGTGATTCCATGAGTGATATTTGATTTGTCTTCTCTATTTTTGATGGGTATTGCATGATGTTGTGTTTGATGCATTATTCCTCGTGATGCTATATTATGTTATAAATTCTTATTTACTCATCCCATAAGTATCTTACCATAATTTTTTTATTGTTAGTGGTACATGAGGCTTGTGAAATGTCATGACATATCATTCTTTTAGGGGGTGAGTGTGGTTTCCTTATGACGATATGGTAAATGGACTGAAGCACAATTTAGAGATACAATGCAATGTCGTGTTGAGGATTCACTCTACAATTAAGTATTTGGCTACTCAATGCCTAGTTGTTTGGAAAAATTCAAGATGTATTTCAAGTTCTCAACATCAAGTTGATTTTTGAGAAGCATTCTATACATGATTCCATAGATACAATGTTACCAAAGAACATTGTGTTGGGTATGAACTCAATTCCTAGCTTACATGTATCTATTTTCTTATTATATAGTTGACTTGAGAGTAGTGTACTTGATGCCTAGTTTATTTGAAAGTAGTGTTCTCAGTGGTTATTAGATTCTAACTTGGCGTACTCAAGGCCTTGTTTATTTTCAAGTAAAATTATATATATATATGACTAGAGATATAATGATACCATGAAAATCTATGTTGTAGATGAAATACTTTTTTGAAAGAAATTTATCTATTTTTTTATTCCAAATTGATTTGTGAGGCAGTGCATTCAATTCTTAGTTGACTTTTTAGTAGTGTTATTGATTCCTATTTGATTTCCTAGAGGTATATTCGATGTCTGGTCATTTTTTGAGCATCATGTCATACATGAATTCTTGGAGACAATAGTGTCACATATAGACATGATTCCATGAGGTTTTCAATGATTTTTTTTAATGTATCTATGGTTATTTTCTAGTTACTTCTGTTATACACTTATTATTTTTCTTACATGGAGATAATGAAGGTAAGGATGGAGTATTAATGCAGCTTGGGTAGCACACTACCACTTTATTTTTGCGATTATGTTAATTTTTTTATTATGTATATATTATTATTATGCATTACACCTTTATATATGATCATATCATGTTAGGTATTTATTGGTGGTGTCCTACTCAGTATTATACACAGACCATACATAGCCATTTTAGTGCTCTTGATAATTTTATAAGGGGTGCGATGAAGGGAAAGGTCTATATGGTATACTTCCGAGTTGAGGAGTGTGGAGAAAGTGAAAGGATAGAATAAAAACCATTGAATCTTGTAGTTTATTATTTATTTATATATAGAACTTATATATTCCTGACTGGTTTTCCACATTTGGGAGATTCTTTATTTATTTGACATGTATGAAATTTATTCACTTATTTCTTAGGTTTACTCTAATTATTTATTATGTTAATTACTTTTTATATTGATCATATGATAGGATACTGATGGTATAGTCTCCCTATTATCAGAATCAGACCCTCACTACTAGTCGGAAGCCTCATGCAAATGGGGAGGTACCCATTAGTTCACATAACATATGGTTTGGACCAAGTGGATCAGGATGGGATTTTTCAAAATGGTATGAGATGATAATGATTCACAAACATGTTTTTCTCCTTAAATTAGGTTGGGACGTGTAATATAGGATATTAAATGGTTGTAACTTGGGTAAGGGAACTATGACAGTGTCTGGACAATAATGTATAGTGGGAATCTGAGTTTTCGTAAGAATGGGAATTTATGTTTTTATATTACCATTGATTAAATTATCCATTTTTATTTACATGATACTGATTTAGGATTCCTTAGATTTTTGGTGTCTTATTACATCATGACTAATCATAGAGGTTCATATTCCATATATATACATGTTTAGGTTGTTTATAATAGTTCATTAATTATATTCCTTGATTTTTTCTATCTATTCATGATAGTTTCTCTTTGTGTGATATGTATTTCATCCAATCTATTGGGATATATATATATTTATTTACATTAATTATATTAAAGTTTCATACTATTGTGTTAATATATATATGATAAATGTGACTAACATATATGGATGCAATCAAGGGTTAGTGATAGAGGGTTTATACCTCTATTTAAGAGTAGGATCATAGGAGTACATTATGTGATCCCATTAATTATTAAAATAACCTTGTGTTATCCTATAATCTGTATAAGGAATATTTATGTCTCAAATTTTATATCTCTTCGAGAGATGTCTCCATTGAGGCATGAGGGTTAGAGTCTGATCTTCAATCTCAATAGTACGAGTAATATGCACATGAATACTAGAGATAAATATTAAGATAAGAAATTGATAGTTTGGGAGAATTGTAATATATGGAATTTTTTAGATGAAAATAGTGGCCATCGTTGATAAAAAAGTTATGATTTTTTAGATGAAAATGTAATTTTTCAACAAAAAAACATTAATTGCAGATTTAAATTCCTTGAGTAATGGTAAAAAAATAGTGAACACCTTGTAATATTAAATAAAATATTTTTGGGTTTAGTCACTAATATATCATGAGATTCTAAGGCTCATAGTTCCTCAGAATAGAATGAACAAAATTATTCAATATATTTTATTTTTATTTCAAAATTTTAATTAAAAAAATAATATCTATCAAACGGTATATTGTATGAGAAATATGATAAAACCACTACTTCAATGATTCATGGTTTAATCTAGGAATAACATAAAATTTATTTGTGTTAGACTTTTGGTTAGATCGTAAGAGAGGATAACATAATTAATATTTTTATTGTATTTTTTTAAAATAATGGAATATCTCCAGAACCCTGAATATTATAGGAAATACGAGGCCATAGTTAGGTCTGGACTATGAGTTTAACCCTATGAATGACCTAATCTTCATGTATGTTGGGTGATTGAATCCATTCCACATAAGAGTAATAGTAATTAAAATAATATTATTATTTGTGATGAAGGAATTAAAATGAAAATTACATGTGTAATTAATTTATCAAAAATGATGAGCGATGTCTCTTCATATGTCTATATTTATTTGTCACCTATATAGTAATGTGAAATTATTACTTATGATATATAAATAAAACTTTGTAGTCAATACAAAATATGATTAACAATTCTATTTTTAGTACAAGGCAGAGTTAATTTTTTATTGATGGGAATAATGTTAGATATTTAATAATAACATTAAATATTGTAATTGTAATTATTATTAATCTAAGGATATCATTTTCTTTGTGGAAAATTAAATGTATATATATGATATAAATATATATTTATATATATTTTCGGGTGTGTTTAAGTTTATTTGAATGCGTGTGTGTATATATATAACACTTATCTATGGGATTAAAACATATGTATATATATTTATGTGTGCAGTGGAATATATGTATATACATGTGTTTGTGTGTGTCTATATATATATATATATCTGTGTGTGTGTGTGTGTGTCTATGTGGATGAATTTTAAATTTATTTAGCGGGTAAGTAAATGTGGTTAAATTAGGTTATTTTTAAGAGGGTGGTGCATGGGGTTATGGTGGGAGGGGGAAATGGTAATTAATTTTAGAAATTAAAAAGAGTCATTTAATGAGAATAAATAAGAAAAAATACAAATGGGGTTATGGGGAGGCACTACACAGTGTGCAAGGAAGTCCACTCCCATACCACTCCTCTTTCATCCCTCTCCCATCTCCCAATCTATAGTTATTATTATTATTTACTATAAATTTTATCATCAAAAATCTATAATCAATATCTCATGAAATACTAAATAGATTTATTCCCCTTTTCTTCCATTATATTCTTCTCGATATATAGAATTTTAATCCTAAGAATGTTTTGAATGTGATTAGTAATATTTTATATAGTTAATTTAATCATTACATTTATACATATTTTAATATCAATGTTGATGATATATATAAATCATATGAAATAGGGAATGATTATAGGATTTAGATGTGTAGCTAGACTCATTCAGTAACCCATGTCATCATAATATCATTGAACATATGAGAGAAAGTTCTTTAGCTTTATCATCTCTCATTTATACATGTTTCTATCCTTGATGAATGTGCTAGCTTATTTTATACCATTATTGATTGATCATATGTGGATGTTTTTGTAGGCCATGATAACCATTGAGATTCTATTTGTGATATTAGTGCAGAATTTTTCATGTTTGATTCTTATCCTATGTTTCTATGTTTATTTCTTTATTTCCATTAATGACATATTTTTCTATGCCCACTTATGTGCTCAACCTGTATTTATGATACACATATTTTATGGTTGTTTTTTGTACTTGATATTGTTGATCCATAGTGGCTTAATTTCCCTTAGAGGGGGAGTGTGCATCCCTTGCGATGATTCACTACTAGAAAAATAGGCTACAACCACAGATTTATAGCCACAATTTTAAAACTGTGGCTATAGGTCTTTTTTTCATGGGCTATAGCCACAGTTTTAAAAACCATGGCTATATCTCACACCTATATCCACATTTATGAGGCCTATAGCCACGGTTTTCAAAACTATGGCTATAGGTATTTTTTCGAAGGGCTATAGCCACTGTTTTAAAAACCGTGGCTATAGGTCTCCCACCCTTGCGCGGGAGAAAAAATATCCTGCCAAAAAATGGTGGGAAGAACTATTTCCATGATTTTTTAGGATATTTCCATGATTTTTAATAATATATATAACATAATATATATATATATACACAAAATCCTTGGGGGTGCAGTGTTTAGGGTGTTGGAACATGAAAGGAAGGTGTTGGGATCAAATCCGACTAGGTACACATTATTTTTAGGTTATTGCCATGATTTTCTTGGGCTATGGCCACAGTTAAAACTGTGGCAATAGGGCCCTATTTACACGGTTAAAACCATGGACATATGTCAACTGCCATAGTTGAAAATAGAGACACCTATTTCCATAGTTTTTAAAACCATGGAAATAGGCCACCTATAGCCACGGTTAAAATAGTGGCAATAGGTCAGACCCTACTGCCATGACGATAGCGCCAACAGTTGGGAAAAACCATGGCTGTAGCCTAGGGCCACGGTTTTGGTCCCTATTTCCATAGTTTCTAACTGTGGAAATTGCCTTTTTTTCTAGTTGTGATTGTGATGATGGAACCATGCACATGATTTAGATACGATGGAATTTTGTGTTGGGGATTCACTCTAAAACAATTCATTTGGAAGCTCGATTCCTATTATACAGTTTAGTTGCATGATGTATATAAGGAAGTAGATCCCTTATGGATTTGTGAGAAGTATTTCATACATGAGGCAAGGGATATGATGTTACCATGGAACAATGTGTTTGAAATGAACTCTATTTAATGAAGTTAGGTATAATGTTTCCTAACATTTAGTTTATTTTTTAGTAGTGAACATGATTTCTAGTTGACTTGCGAGTAGTGTTCTCGATGCCTAGTTGATTTTTGAGTGGCATACTTGATGCCAAATTTATTTGTGAGAACAATTCCATACATGTGATTAGAGATATGATTATACAATGTGATTATATATTAGAGATGAACTTGATTACTATAAAGAAAGTATCAATTTCTTGATGGATAGTAAATTTTTAAGGAAGTCCACTTGATGTCTAGTTGATTTGTAAGAAACATTCCATATTACTAGTTAATTTTAATGTTTCTTAATCAATGCCTTGTTGATTTTAATGAATCATACCATACTTGGAGACCATGATTTAATTGATTTTGATCTATGGAAGATCTAGTTTTGTGGTCAAGAAACTTGTTCACTAGCTACGTGTTTAGTTTTGGGATAGTTCTAATATTCATTAGTTACTGTTCTGATATGGTGATAATGTAGGTATGTTTTGGGGATTTAGAAAGATTTGTAAGATCACTAACACATTTTTTTGGTTTTTATGTTTATTTTTTTTATATGTTGATTATAATTATGTAATTTACTTATATAATTGAGAACATCAGGTTATAGATTCATTAGTACTGTCCTACTGAGTCTTGTACTCACACCCTACCCTATAATTTTGGTCATCTTATAGATGTTGTGAGTGATTAGACCAAGGGTACATTCCGTATAGTGGACAACTGAGATGTGGTGTGTGGTGATTGTGGTGGTATATAAAAAACACAAATAAGAACATTAGTTCATTATTTATTTATTTATATAAATTATTTACTCTAGACATGCTTTTAACTATTGGTTGATGATTTTTTTATTTGACATGTATTCCATTTTTTCAGTTATACTACATGTATAATATGATGATTTATTATGTTAAATTTTGGTTAGTATTGATCAGATGATGTTAGAGTGTGGGTATAATGTCACCATTGTCAAACTCATACCCTCATAGTTAGTTAGTAGTCTCTTATATATCAAGAGGTGTGCATGAGGTCACATAACCTCAGGCATGGAATCAGTGGTTTGGTTTAAGATTTTAAAAATCTCAATTAAAATTTATTAATATATAATATATAATTTTTAAAAAAAAATTGTAACATGATTTATTTTACCTAATTAAAATAGTTAAACATAATGCACTTTAAAACGGTTTTTTGAAATAAAAATCATTTTTTAAACTGAAAGATCAACTAAGAATAAAAGATAGTATAATTTTGATACAAAAGTAATTATGTGGAATAAATATAATAAATTAATTCTTCTCTTACTTTATAACATAATGGTGATTTCAATCACATAGTTTATTTAAAATGACTGATAGTTTTATAGAAATCGGTATGTTTTTACTATTCAATGAAAAATCTATATTTTCAAAAAATCACTCAAATTTTCATGAAAATGTAATTTTTATATGATGTTTTAAAAATAGGATTCAGTTCAAAAAAGAAATTTTCTAAATTCTGTATAAACTAATTAATATTTTTTACCATAAAATTTAATAAAAATCATTATATAGGAAAACATAATTTTCAAGAATAGAAAATAATTACCAAATATTTATTAATTATTTACTATGTATTTAGAAATAACTTCTTATTTATTATATCATATATATATATATATATATATATCATAAATAATATAGAACAATTCATACCAATATATTTAACGTCTTGGTCATAATGTTCATATTTAAAATAATATTATTTCATGGATCTCTAAAGCTTGGTGTTGTATGTCATGTATGATATCAAAGAAACTCATTATCATGTGTAATTAAAGATTAAATAATTGTTTTAAGTAACAAATGTTATTGATTTTTTTAAAAAAATTCTTTATAAAATATTTGGATGTTAAATTCTACCTCCCTTAACATAAAATTCTCCCTCAAAATTTATCTCAGTCATCATCTATTTGTCATTTTAAGAATACTTTATAGAAACCCACATCATACAAATGAATCACAAAACATTCATTAAAAATGTAATGTTAGAAACATTATTTTTACCATAAGTAACACATAATCACATTTAAACATTGTGAGAATATTTATTGGAATCTAAAATATGGATACATAATTGAAAAATAACTCCCAAGGACTTCTAGTTACTGGTAGAGAAAATATTATTGAGAATGTTAACCATAACAAATTCATAAATTTGTGATGAGTTATAAGCCCTTGATCCATAAAAAATTAAGGTATAAGGAAATATACGTTGTATCTTTATCTTTTTCTACTAAAATTGATGGTATTTTTACTATCAAGACAGAGAAAAAAATATACATACATGATTTATTTCAATTTTATATGAAAAATATCATCATTTGGTTATGCATTGATCAATTCCAAATCATCACGTACTATATTGAGTGAAGATGTATTTTTAATGTATGAAAAACCAATGGATCATAATGATAATAAAATAATGATTATGTGTTTCTCATCTCTAGTTATCTTCAAAACCAAAATAGTAAGAAAATGTTATCAAATATGGATAGTTAATTATATAATAAAATAAATAATTAATATCTAAAAACAGATATAGGTTTCAACATAAACCATTCACTAAATTTTTAATCTTAACACCCTCCTAAAATTCAAAAAAAAATTATGAAGGCCAACATTTTTCAAAATTAAACATAACATTAATTAGTAAAATATCAAAAAGATTCATTTAATCACCACATAAAAAATATTAGAATACCTTGGTCATATATTATTCATAAATATGATAATAATATAAATTACCATAAAACCATAATGAAAACATTTATGCTTTCTGAAATTAACACCCTCCAATTCCTTAAATAAAATCGCATACCATTAAATATATACCATTAACTAAAAATGATATAAAGTCTTCCACTTTTATATTAAATCACTAATCATTTATAATGATATCAATATTATCCAATTTAAATTATCCATATCAGTCATTTTATTATCAAAAATAATCTTCATTTATTGAACATTTGTAATATATTAATAGTTATCATCCATTAATCATGTTTTTTCCTAAACTATCACTTTTCTCTTCAATCAATTTTCAAGGACATCAATACCAATAAAAAATATCTTCAAAATAATTAATTATAAACATGTAAAAACAATCCTTATATAATTAATTTTATTCCAAAATCATAGTTCTATACTTTAAATACATAAACACTCTAATTATTCCACATCATCCTTAATCCATTAACTAGGCTTCATCATCTTCTTCCTTTTACCTCCACCATTTCATATATCATTTATAGTATCTGTATCATCAATAGAAAAACAATTACCTGTAAAATCATGATGATTCTATTCATATTAATTACCCAAAATTTATCAATTTTAACTACCATATATTACACATTTAAAACATTCAATAGTTGATGATACCTCAGGGAGACCATTATTACCATTCACTACATTAACCAAACATTTCATTTTTATGTTGAAATGTAATTCCTTTTTTCATTATTTTCCGCACCAAATAAATATTATTGTACCTATGAGACATTCCCTTTTTTACTTCTTTCTACATTTTCCTCATATATGAAACTAAATAAACTTTCTTCCATGGTATCCACTACATGTATTCCCAGTATACTCTATCCTAATATTATTTGGTGAGTCTAAGAGTTTGAAAAGATTTATGCTGCTAAAAATAGTTTTTTGTAAAAGAGTAAGAGTAATCACAATATCATTTATGTATGTGATCATCCCATTTTATAGCCCATTAATACAATTTTCATTCACATTCAAAGTTAATTGAGTTCATTCTAGTTCCCACCATTGAAAAAAACCAAAAAGCATTGTGTGAGTAACATTATTAATACTGGAAAACCACAGAGTATAAAAAAATATTTATATCATGTGAAAATAATGGCACTTTATTTTATATCAATGACACTGTCAGTTTAACCTAGGTCATTAATGATCATCATCTAATTAAATACTTCATGATGGTTAACAAAGAAAATGATATTACCCAAGCATATCCTGATGGGGTTTCAAACTAGGTGTGATGTATGGCCAATTTTTGTGTACCATATAATTATAGAGTCAATCCCCACATTCCTTTTTCAATGTTATGACCCCAAGGTATATCTTTTCTATAACCACATAAAAATGTAATTTACAAATAGGGAGTTATTTAAAGGAAAACACACTTTTTTCTTTTCCATAAGTTATAGAGCTCTCTTATACCAATGATTACCAAAAGTGTTATCACAAATTTTTTCTAATACTAGATTTAAGAGGTTAAATAAACCTATCATATGATTCAACTATAAGGACACATAACTTCTATATATAAAATTTAATCTTTTTAGATGAATATTCAATACATTACAAAAGTACACGCCCGAGGACCCAAATGTTTTAATGTCGTTGGAGAGTAAAAACACAATATTATTAATTAGAAAATGATATTAAACATATATCATAAATTTAATCCCCTTTAGTAATATTAATTAATATACCCTACCTATAATATTTATTAATAACTTGGGGAAAGTAATCATAGTAAATGGTTATCTCAAATTCTCTGTAAAGCTGCAAAGTTGATTTATAAATTATCAAATAATAATGACATGATCATAAGGGTATGAGAACTTGAGTTTAACATATTTAAACCTTGCCTTATGCATAAAATATCATAATCAGGAGGAATGGAATAATTCATGGCAGTAAATTATACAAGAATCATAATGGAATCAATGAATATAGTAAATGAGAGAATAACATAGGAATAAGATATGAAATTTTCACAAACACAAAATAATAGAAAATAATTTACATAGTAGTTGAGGATCATTTCCAAGGCTATAATAGTGTAATAGGTCCACTACCCAATCAATATTAGTAGTCAAGCCCAACTCACAAGATTATCATAGTAGAAATAGTTTCATACTGAACAAGGATCACTCTTAATTCTATTATTGTATATATCATGAGATATAAATATTTAAAAAATTTATTATAAGGGTTTATAGGTCCCACTTATCCAAATGAAAACCTTAAATATCTGTTCCATGTGATCCTAAACCATTCATAATATCATAATTGTTGAAAAGAAATGGGTTTCATAAAAATTTCATAACAAAATAACATATGGAAAAGAATAGGTTTCATAACAATTTTATCATAACTTAACCCGTTGAAAAGAAATGTGTTTCACAATAAATTTATCATTAAATACTATAATCACTAGTTGAAGGAACATTTTTCATAAACATCATGTCATTAAAATCATAACCCATTTATAAAATAATTATCAATGGTTCCCTTAGATTGTATCCCAAGAAAAGATAAGTAACATCGAAGGGTATCATCTTAGATAGAAAATTATTTTGAAATATCACCTAGAAAAGATCCCAAGTAAAATAAAAAGTATCCTTTGAAAAAATCTTTCTAAAACATAAAAAAGTTTAAAAATCTTTTTTCTTGTATATAATATTAAAATATTATTTTTAAAAATTGGGAGGAAAATATTATTTCCCTCTTAAAAACAATTTTTATAAGCTAAAAAATAATTTTTTTGGAAATAAACTTGAAAAAATAAAAAGGAAGCTACAATGAAAATAATGATCCTGATGGTTGGATATTATATTCAATCTAGATATATTAAAATAATGATTCATTCCATATTTATGATAAAAGTAAAATTGGAATTTTTTGGAAAATATTTAGTATATTTATATCAAAAGTTTTTGTAAAATGTTAAACATGGGTTAAAATTCCATTAATAAATCATTTGAAGAATTTTAAAAAACTATAAAACATGTTTTTGGAATAATAACAGGTTTTTTATTAAATATATAATAATGATAATTTTTCATAAAAGAATTCTTTTGAATTTTGATGTACATAAAAATATGAATGGGAAAGGAAAACATGTATTTCATAGAAATAAAAATATTATATGAAAATTAATGTATTTTTAATAGATATGTCATAATATTTCATCAATGGAAGAATAATCATTAGCAATCCAAATGAATGATGAGATTGTAACATAAACCCTTACCACATTATTTACATTGAGGAGAAATCCCCATGGAAGAATATCACTAAGTGAAATTTATAATATGATGATATTAAATAAATTCACAATATTACATGTACTAGGGGTTATATAAACACATCACAAAAGAATATAGGTTCATAAAATAAGATATGTCCCATATAATGAATATTGATAAAATAATACATTGTGGTTTTTGTAACACTTGTATGATAAAACCAATGAATGAGAGATCCTCAAATAGATATGAAAATAACCCTTAATTTGTAGATTATAATCATAAAATAAATTAATGGGATTCATATTGGCCATATAGATGAAATTGAAGGTCAGTATGACATCTGCCTCAAGAAGTTAAAAATTGAGATAGAAGCCACTTACCATAAATCTCAACATATTTTTTACACTTTATAACCTTATGTATAATACATATAAGTTTATTATAAATATATTACAAAACCATGTTTATATAGTCCATATCCTATATTATATACTTATTCCATTTTATTACCATTTTATTAATAGTTCCTTGTTAATGTTACATTTTAAGTAATAACTAACTCATTTTTTTATTATGTTTTTTTTTATTTTGTTTCATATTAATTTGATCATGGTTTTATAATTTACATAATGTTAATCATGATATAATGATAATATACATTCATTGTATTATATTTATAATAATGGATTATAGTTAAACCCCTAGTTCTAATGAAACTATGGTTTTCAATAAATTAAATATTTTTTGATCGATTTAGTAATAGAAAATAGTATATTTTGATTTTTCTATATTTCATATTATCTTAACATTCATTTAAAAAAATCCAAGTTTAAAAAAACTATGATATATTATTAATATAGTCATTAAAACTCAAATCTTATAACTTAGATATTAATCATAGGGATATTAATAGAAATAACTACTTCTAAAATTTTATTTTTAATGGTTCAAATTAATTAAACCCATTGAAAAAATTATACATAATTTTTATTAATGTCATTCTATTTTTCAAAAATACTTTTTCTTAAAAACATGTTTTTATGGATTTTTTTGAACTATAATAAATTTAATTATAGAATATTTTGGAAAATAAATTTCATAAAACCAAATCATTTATAAATTTATAATGTTAATTTATCTATGGTTTAATATTTGAGATTTTTGAAAAATTTTATTTTTTTATGAATAGATAAAAATACTGATTTTTAGTGGAAACATTCATTTTAGTAAAATTATTTACCAATTTAAAATAGATTTGAAATAGGATTTAAGGTACTATTTATTTAATTAAACATATATTAACCCAATTTAGTTCATTATAATAATTTTTATATTGATATTTGATATAAGAACATTGTATACTTTGGAATATTTACTCATTACAAACCTGAATTCATGTTGCGCCTACAGAATTATATTTAAATTGCTTTCTAAAATGTATTTGAATAAAATTTGGAAACTTTTATTAAATATTTGTAAAATTAATAATTTATATTATATAATAGGGTTAACATTATTGTTTTCCACAATGATTTATGAAAATGGTTTAAATTAATTAATATGATTAAGGGTAAAATGAGTTTTTACGCATTACATGCGTTTATATTAAAATTATTTTTACACACATATGATTTTAATTTCATAAATTGTATTTATTATTTACAATAATTAGGTATTACTTTAATAATAAAACTAATTTTAATTATATTCTTGATGTTAAAATTTCTTTGATAAATAAAAATGATACAAGTTACCATTGTAAAATCTGAAAGGGTAAAACTGGGTAAAATTAATGACTATGGAAAAATAAGATAAAATGGGTTTGGTTTTTTATGGTGGAGGTTTTAACAACCAGATAAACTATAAAATCCGTTATTATTCGATTTTTTACAAACATGAGTTAAGGGATACCTCCCAATTAATAATAGTTATGTGTATTTCAAAAATACCTCATCTGCTCAATTATAAAATGACACCCACCCCCTCACTTACTCCATCATGTCAAGGAATTTGTTTAGATGAAACCATAACCAAATAAATTCTCAAATTACCTCCCCTCATATTATAATATTTATTTTTTCAGTAAAACCATCTTTAGAAATATTTTTGTGAAAACCTAAGTATGATACTCGAAGAAGCGATAACGTTCATCAATGAGCGTCATTGTTCTGTTTCTACCTCTACCCCGTTAAATTTTAAATATATAATTATTATATATTAATATTAGTATGTTAAAAATTATTATATTTTTTTATGTAATGGTCATATGATACAGCCATCTCCACTTCCTTCAAATGGGTTCTGAAATCATCGTTCATGTGTATAGCGGACCACCTTTTCATGAAACGATGTCATCAATTTTTCCATCGCCACCTCTACAATATGGTTGAAATGATGGATTTATAATTTATATATTATATTTATTATATTTATTATTTTATTATGATTCAATAATTATTATATCACACATTACAACATACTTCACATTTTCTAGAAATAAAATAATGGTGTTCGCATGTAAAGAGGACTACCAAAAAATTTCATCCATTAACTATTTACATAGAATTTATTAAGGATGTGTTAAATAGAAATATGATATATATATTTGAATTTTTTTTTATTTTTAGTATATCATTTAAATTTCATTCTTTCAATCCAATTATAAATTGGAATGATCGTTCATGTGTACGTACGACCTACCGTGTCTATAAATAATGTATTTTATTGCCTATTAATTATTTTTATTGATTAACATAAATACATAAATACAGAATTTATATGATATTTATATCATGGTAAAAAATATATTCATAATCAAATCAGTATATAAGTTTGAGGACAAAAAAATAATAAGTCATAACACTTATGAAAAAAATGGATTTATTACAATAAGCATTACATTAATATGGAATTGTTAAAAATTAGTATTAAAACATCATAAGAAAATCATAGATGGTTTGATATATATTTGGTTATTTAATATATATATAATCAAATTATTTTTATTATAAATTATTTTTTAATGGGTGTTATAGAAGTCAATACTTAATGTAACAGATTTCTATCTCACTATTATTTTTATATGAGACGCATGCCATGTTCGAAACATTATTCTCTTATGTGGTTTTTATACTACCCATGAAATTATTTTTTTATTCTTATATTTTATATTATTTTTATTTACAAATAATTATGGAAAAATATATTTCATACGGTTTATGGTTTAAAATTCACCAAATTTGTAAGGGATTTTCTCTCAATTTCCATTCTTTGAGATGTACATTTTGTTATGCGGCTATATTCTTTTAGACGGTCTGTGTACAATCACTTTTTTCTGATATATCATGAATTTATTTATACTCAAGAAGTTTTAATGTTTTTTTAGTTTATCCTATCACGGGACTTATAATTCAAGGTTAAAAAAGTGGTAAGGGAATTATATTACAATATCATTGTTTATCTTGATTCTTTGTGATTATGAATCCAATGAGAAAATATTATGATATACCTCTCCATAATTTTCATGAAAATTATTACCCTCTAGTTATGTAATGAGAATACATTTATTCACCTTACTGTCATCTCTTTATATGCAATAAATTTAAAAATATTTTTTTTTATCTTTTCAATTGAAAACATTTTTTTCTTCCAAAAACATGATCTCAAAAAATACTTTCCAAAATGTTCCAATTTTTTTCTATGTAAATGGATATTTTATTTAATAAATGTTCTAAATAATTTTAAATTCATCGTTTATATGTTTTCATTGTAATATACAATGACAAATGTTTTCAAAATTTATTATATTTAAGGAAGCATTATTCAAATAGGAAATGATAATTTCTTAAGGAAATATTGTAAATGATATTTAAAATTTATTTTATATCTATGATAAAATAATTTACAATTACTTATGACTTCATAAAAATATGATCCAAGGATACCATTCATATTATTTCTTTTAATAGTTAGTATTTTATGGAATGATTTTTATGAAACCCATTTCTCTTCCACAGGATACATCATGAGGATATATATCAGAAACCTGCTTATTTTGATGGGATATTCTATGATTAAATGATTTTGAAACCAATATATTTTATGTATGATATGATGAGAGGAAATATGCAAGATATCAATTTAATTTCAGGGCTTTATTGATGATGAAATTTTATGACCTTGTGGAAAACAAATGTATGATTTCATATTATTATATATGGAACCTATATCTCACTCCAATGACTTGGGTAAATATTTATATCTCATGATATAAAAATGGATAGAATGGAGAGTGAAACTACTTCATAAAGAAAATAATGTAATTTGGAGTGAACCATGTTCATTAAAGAACAAATTTTTATATTATGATATTTGTAGTGAGACTTGGGTAATATAAAAATGATTTTATATGATTTTTTTATTCTAAAAAATCTGAAAAGCATGCCAATGTTTTTATCGCATTGGTAATGTTCTTTTATTACCTTATATTTCATGTATTATGAACATTCATTATTTATTCCAAGAATCATGATTGTGATATTTGATATATTGGGTAAGGTTTTCAAATGTTATGCTCATGTTCTCATATCCTTGTGTTCATGTTATACCTATGTATCACCCATGTTTACCCTTACTAAGAATCTAAGCTGAACTGTACCTATGTCTCCTTTATCCAGGTTATGAAGATATGTATTATGTATGATATGTAAAAGAAGGGATCTAGTTTTGAGGAACATTCTTTAAGATGATGTTGGTCACTTATGGACCAATTTTTATGTTTCCAGGTTTCCAATGGATCTAATCTAATATATTCCTTAGGCATGTATTTAATTAATGTAGTGAATATTCATAAAGAGGATGTAATATCTATATATGAAAATCATGGGTCACTATTGCAGGTATCATCATATAGGTTTAGATTTCCTTTAAAATCATGGATGAGAAAACCTTAATTAGATCCCTAATAAATTTTCTATGGATAATATTATTAATTTATCAAAGTATAAGGAAATTTTCTAAAATTATCTCAATAGATATAACAAGGGGTTTCTAGGTAATTGCATGCTTTTTTGAATAATACGAGTTGATTTGGATTTATCATATATGTAACTAAGGGTAATAACTTAGAAAATATCTTATTGATCTAGACTCAATTTGAAGCTGATGCATGAAAACTAACCTTGTTGCACACCCAGTTGGACACTCTAGGGGGTATGAATTGGAAATTCACAAAATATATATGAAAAATATAGAAGTATTTAAATTTATTATGATATAGAATAATATAGGATAAACTGACAGATTCATAGACTATAAATAAGGTGTAATGATTTATAAATCCTATAAGTGGCTTTCAGGATTATGTGGTTCCTTACTATGATTATTGTTTATTACATGATAGTTTTTTTAGTATTAGTTAATGGTTAAGACATGAAGGAACCTCATTAATGCTGAGTGAGATAGAAAAAGTAATTATTGTACTCATTAAAATTCAAACATTAGGACAGCTAGAAGAAAAATATGATTTCTATTCCCAGACAAAATTCTCATGTTATGAATCATGTCGAACTTATAAATTTACAATAGAGGAAGAAACATTATGTAAAGTCATTTATGAGGAAAAATATATATTATTTCAGTGTGTATTTTGATCCAATAGTCTATAAATAATGGATTAATACCACTGAAATGATATTTTATTCTATTCATTATTCTAAAAAATATAAATTCATTTTAGATGTATACTATTTAAAAAGTGATGCGGATAAATAGAGGGATATTATCAAGAATATTTGGATAAATAATGATGTTTAATCCATTGATTGGGACAATTTCATGAACATATTTTTCAATAATTCACTTTTATTCTCAATATGAATATGAAGAAGGAGGTCATTGAAATAATAAAAAATAATGATGAATCTATTGGTAACCATGGGAAAAATTTTCATGTATTGAAAGGTATTCTTTGTGTATTATCATCAAAAACTAATATTATGGCTGAAGAAGTATTAAATGTCTCAAAACCAAGTTTCTAAAGGGTGTTATCCATTATATAATTTTGTAGCTATGATGAATTGGATTGATGAGCTATCATGGTGGAAATTTATGTTGGAGTTTTGTATAAATATCATGGTTTTGGAAAGAAAAGGAAGATAAAATTAAATGGAATATATAAAAAAAGTGATAAGAATATGACTTTTTCATTGTGCTCAAAGTGTTGAAATAAACATGGAGGAAATTTCCTTAAGTGAGATAGTAAATTATTTATTTCTGTAATGGGGTGACATTAGTAAATTGATTTCTAATGGGATGGAAATAAGTTAAGTGACAATGTGAATAGATAGAAAGATACATAGAATGCACCACCTAGACATTAGTTCATTATGTGTAAGGATAATGGTAATTATACTTACTAGTTTCCATACACAATGGTTAATGATGATGATTGATATAAGTAAACACAGAAACTAAGGGAGAATGAGGAATCTCATAAAATCATTTTTTATGATAAAGGTTGCGATAATGACTTAGTGAAATGTATAGTTACCATCCACTATAGAATTGATAATATCATATTTGAATATGGATCTACCAATTCATTCATATCTAAATAATATTGTAAGGGTATCATGAATACAGAAAGACTATGAGATATAGATTTAGCATTGAATACTCAAAATGGTAGGATGACTGCATCTCATGTATATGATTCATCTCTGATTTACAATTGTAGAAATGTGATTTCGAAAAAAAAATTCAATCTTCCACTAGTGGAATTTTATGTCATCATAGGCATAGATTTGATATATTTGAATAAACTATATATCAATTGTAGAGGAATGTTACTCACGTTAGATTATTATAACCAACCTATGAACATCTATAAACATGATGATATGTGTAAACTTATGATGTATATCACATATACTTTATGGGTCTTTATTCCTATTTAGAAGTTGTTGGCCAATTATGTTGGAATTTGTTGATATAATTCCATAAGTGTTCACATACTTACACAAAAATGTGATATTGAGATCTTAATATAATATATACCTAGATCCACATTGATATTAAACGATCCCTATATAATGGCCCTATTTGAGTTATAGTAATGAAATAAGCAACTATAGGAAAACCATGGAAGGGGATTTATTCAGCTACTTGTCTCATGTTGGGGTGAAACTATTCATTTTTTTTAAAATGAATATGGATAAAATCGACTATGGATTGATTATCCAGGCCTAAACAAGATAACAATTAAGAACAAGTAACCTCTTCCCCTTATTGATGACATATTTGATCAACTATGTAGAGCTATGTACTTTTCCTAGATTGATATTGTTTACATATATCATAAATTACGCATCAATAAGGAGGATAAACCCATGATGGAATTCCATATAATTTATTAAATCTATAAATATATTTTAATTTTATTTGGTCATACAAATTACCCATATATCATTATCGATTTAATGAATAGAACCTTTATAGATTGTCTATATCAGTTTGTGGTAGTCTTTATATATGATATTATTTTATATTCAAATAGAAAGGATGACCTTGAGGACTACTTAATTTTTTTTAATAATGATCCTTTAGAAGTAGAAACTATATCAAAAATTTATAATGCGTGATTTTTTTCTGCAAAATGATTCATTTTTTGGTCACATCATATCAAGATAGGTTATTTGTGTATATACATTAGAGATAAAGACTATTGTATATTGAACTAGAATGACCATAATGACTGAGATCCGTAGTTTTCTTATTTTTACTAGATACTATCAATTATTTTTCAATAATTTCTCATGAATATCTTATCCACTCACGATGTCAGTATGAAGGGATCCTAGTCTCTATAGACATATGAGTGTGAGGAAAATTCCAGGTAATAAATAATAAGATTATTCTATGGACCTCTGACTAAATTACCCTATAAAGTAGAATGGTTTTCAATCTACAGTGATGCATCCAGGAAGGGATTGTGGATTTTTATAATGTAGAATGACATGGTTATACTTTTTGACTTGTGAAAATTGATGATTCATGAGAAAAATTATCCATCTATTTATTTTAATTTAACTTTAGAATTTTTTTCATTATATATATATATATATATATATATTGATTTTATTTATAGAGAAACTGTGATATATATACATCTCAAATAATTTTAAAATATATATTTAGAGATAAGGAGTTGATCAGGAACCAAAGTATCTACTTAGACCTGATTGAATAATATGATTGATTATTACATTATAATCCTAGGAAATCAAACAATTTGGGTTATTATTTTAGTTTAAAGGATCCAGGTAGCTTATTCAAGATGTGGACCCCAAAAAATAAAATATTTAGATATTTTAATTTAATGACCCATTTTTTGAACCATGAAAAAAATTCCATAAGAATTTGAAATTTTAATGCATTCTGTATTGTCTATTTTTGAAACAATGCTTTAGAAATTACTTTTGAGAGTTCTAACACATTAATGTGTTTTTTATAGGAAATTGGTGAAAGACCGAGAAGTCTCTTATAGTTGTCATCATATTTTATATGTGTTAGGGTATATAATACCAAATGTTAGAGGGTCTTTTAGGCTGTAAGGTTTGTCTAAAACCATGAATCCCCCTATTTTATATCATGAGGCCCATATATGAGGAACAAATGTTACCCACATGGGCTGTGCATGGTTTACAAAAACCGTGTCCCTATCTCACATTAGTAGTGACACATAGGAAGTAAATAGACACTATTCATCTCACAATTGGTGCCTGGTTAGGGTAACATCTTGGCTCAAACCATGAGAGATGGTTTATCAGGGAGTGAGAGGCATATGGTTGTCACATGGATTGGCCAATACATGCAAAAAAATTGTTTGACATGGTTTTTTGATTGAAATTACCTAAATACCATTAATTATGTTTTAATTTTTTTCCTTCATTATACTTCTCCCTCTAGCATGTGATCCATCACCCCCTATGATTTTTTTCTCCTACAAGCCTAACATGGGCATCAAAGGATCTCCTTCATTTTTCAACTGAATAAAGCTCTGTCAGCCTCTATAGATCTACATCATTAAGCTATTGATTACATTTTATTTGTTCTTAAATTAGTTTACTCTTGTCTAAGCTATTTTGGTGCAAGAACATTTTCTCCATTTTTAGTGAAAATGTTTGTTTCTCATATCACTTCCAAGCTGTATCGAATTGGGCCTTGGTATAGGATGAGTAGGTCAGCATACATTCGAGTTAGTTATTTTATGAATTTTTCCTTTTATTTAAATCATTTTATGAAAATATTTGTTGCGCCACACGCCATCCATTATTTCACATTTTATTATAATTTATTGAGTCATACGAAATTGATCCTAATACCATGTATTACACCCATTGAGCATTGTTTAGTAATGGGAGGTTTATAATCTCAACCAAAAACACCCCCGGGTGTGATGCCATAGTTTTAGATTTTCAATTAACGGTATATAATCGATGGAACATATTCGAATCATTTAGATTGGTTTCGAAATGAATTTTTTCATTGTTGGTTTTTGCTAAATTGTTATTAAAACCTACTGAGTTCCATGTTGTTCTTTATAATTAAATTTCCATGAATGGTAGTTTTCTGTAGATATTTAATTTTTTGAACAGATTTATGGTTATTAAATAAAATTCATAATTGTGTGAAATTAATTTATTGATAAAAAATGTTATGATTTCATATTAAAACCCCTTGATAGAGGTTTGATGTCTTAAAAACAAAAAATTATTAATTAGGGATTTAATTCATTCTTGGCCATTATGTCTTGGTTTTTTATACAATTTTTGTTTGTAAGATATGAGGTATGTTTTATGTATTTCAAAAAATGTAAACTTGGAAGGGAGGGGCCCTATCATATATAAATTTTCATTCAATTGTGTAATCTCCTAAGTATATGGCATTACCACTCCTATCTAGATAGCACTTGGAACTAGATTCTCTTAAGGGTTTTTCCTATTTAATAAATTGGTTACCCAAGTAGGTAATTTCCCAATAAACCTTCATACCTTCTAGGTACCCCCATTGTGTATTTTTATCACTTTCTTATGTTTTTTGATTAAATTTCATGTCATTAACTGAATGGGTTACTCATGGTTGTTGTATTATTCTAATGAGATGTAAACACACACACACACATATATATATATAGTGGATGAAAAGCATGTGATTTCATCCTTGAAATAATCTAATGTAGTTAATTAAACTAATTAAAAATATCATGAGTGATACATGGGATTTTATTTTAATAGAATATCATGGATAGACTCATCGTGCTTGGGATAAGTTCAATTTTTTGTATTCTATATATGATGACAGAGATACCAGTATGTCAGGATGTGATCACTATGGATTATTCAACCTCAGTATGATCGTTACTAGTTCCATATGGGAGAAACCTTTGACGGGCTTGATGGATAGTTGGATATATGGTGCAACAAGTGAGAATTGGCTACAGATGTGAGATACCTAATATGATCTAAGAGGTTCTTTCCTCACATTAGGTAGTTAATAATACTTGTGAATTCTTATATGGGTTACATTTTATAGACTCTAATGAAAGTGATTGTTATGGTTATCCTGGTGCGATACATGGGTTTTCTGTTGAAGGTTTTCTTAGTTAAGGCCTAGGGAACTAACAGCTTAATTTTAGTAGTTGATTTTATAAAAAGGATAGTGATATATAGTTGTTTAACAAAGGGACATGTCCATGAAGCTGAATCAAATGCTTGGGTATGGTTCATCTCATGAAACTAGATACATACTAATTTTCTTAGCACATTCTTCCCTTCTCACATTTGTCCATGTTTCTTATGGTTCAGAATTTTTAGGCTATGATCTAATGTAGGTATAGTAGCTAGTTGTCCCTTTGGAACTAGGGTGGGTTTTTTTATTTATTCAAAACATTTTTTATCTTCTTACCTATACCTTCTTACTTATTTTTGTTATATATCATAGAATATATTCAGTCGAAGTCATTTTGGGTGGAAACCTACTAGGATTTATTATATCACACCATTCTTGGGCCACCAATGCACTAGGGTACCTGGTTAAACCTTGTGATTAAAGTAATGTTATTTCTTCCATGATATTTTAGCTTTTACCTTTCCTTTAGGATCACAGGACCGATCTAGATCTTGGGATTCTTGTTGAGATCTCCATTGGTTATTTAAATTTCATTCTTTTTCCATGTATTTTAATGTATCCTATTTGATGGTCTATGTTTTCTTTTTTTGATTTTATGTCATTAGGAGGACATGCATACATCATCTATATGGGCATTGTCCATCATTTATATATTGTTTATTTTATTCTTGTTTTTCGCTTTCATACTTTATTTAATGCATCTGTTATTGCCAATTGTTTAATTCTCTTACACCATTACGCTACTTTGACATGAAGGTACAATCTACCCACTTTACCATAATAAAACTTCCACTGCAAGTCAAAATTCTTTGGAATATAAGGAGTCATTCTTGAGGACATGTAACCACTAATACAACTATGAGTTTAATAGTATATGGGGAAGGTACAATACAAAGTGGTATTGTAGCCTTAGTTTTTATTTGACATACTATTTTGGGAAGGTATATAAGAGTCTAGTAATTTCTCAACACTTGGTAAATATCCATGTTTGGGACTGATCACCCCACCCACAATGAAATAATCATGTGCCCAGTTCTAGTATTGTTGTTCATGTTGTTTACTATTAGTGTTTATTATGAGTTGAACATGAGTGAATGGTTTACCATCAATTTATTATTAATTAAAAGAATTTTACGGTATTATTCCCTCAGGATGGTAAAATATGAAAGAAGCATTACATGCAACATATTAGTCACATAGATAATTCACCTTCCATGTATATCCCATGCCATGTAGTTTCATACGTAGTTTTCCTTTTGATTTGGATTGTGTTCATTGAATGATATTCCATGATTTTTTGTATTTTCAAGCATATTATATTCCTTGTTATGTATTTTAATTAAATTATAATTTATACCCATTTAGTAAATTCATTATAATGCCTATCATATGTTGTTCTATGCTTCTGTGATTATTCATCTTGTCAAGTCTACACATATTCCATACTTTTGTTTTAATAAAATATTTTTATCTGTTTTATTCTAATTATAACATGATTCTATTTGTTTCGATATGTAAATGGTTTCATGGGAAAAATTCAAGGTATAAAAATAAATAGAAACCATTTTTCAATTATAGTTCTATGGGAACCATATAATTAGTAAAAGGTAACCCATGTATTTTAACCATAATGTGATCTTTATACATGGTTAGAATTATTATTAAAATTTAAAGGATGATAAACGTTAAATTTTAGAAATGAAATGATTTAGATGTAAATGGAAGCCAAAATCATAACTTTAATGTGCATGTACACTTTATAGGTCGGTAGATGGTCACCCATTTAATAGACCATCAGTTATGGCCATGGTACATCTTGGAAAATTCCTATAAAATAAATAGGTCCACATGAGTTTAATTGTAATGTTGATTGGGTTCGGTCAATTGGGAGTTGTAATTCGGTTTATAAAGTTTATGGGAATTTCATAGGCTAGGAATGGTGACCCATATAATAAAACCTAGTATATGATCATGGAATATATTTTGAAATTATTATATGTGTAATGGTAGTTTAATTTTAATAAGTAATGAATTGGTCAACTTCTAAAATATACAATTGGACCCAACATGATCAGTTGGAGATTGTTTCTTATGATTTGAACTATTTGAGAGTTTTTGAACAATAATATCTATGTAATTTCTACCAGGTATCCTTATGAATAACCCATGTTGTCTTAATGAGACCCCTTTAGGTCACATTATCTATTAAAATTTATGTTTTATGTGACTTTTCCAATATTCATTTTCTTTTACCATGTGTTGTGGTTTTGTAAATATTACTTGAGTTCCTATTTCAATTTTATTAAATGGTTAAATATTAAATGTGAATAAATCAAAAACATTAAGTGGAACCTATAGTGGTTTCCTCTATTTACACCCTTGTGTAAGGGCAATTTATGTTTCTATTTTAGTGACATTGGAATGGAAGCATGAGAAACTTTTGAATGCCTTCTCCATTTAAAAAATGGATTATATGATCAAATTTTGATCCTAGTGACTTTTTTTGTTCCATGAACTAGTGTTTGGGTTGAATTTTCTATTTCAAAAGGGTAGATGACATGGTTGGTATAACCCTTAGTTCTAAATTCCTTGAAAAATCATATTATTTTTCTAACATTTGGTGTCATTCGAGTGTTGTTGTCCCTAGTAGGACTCTTAACATTGAATGAAACCATTTTTGGAAAGTTTTCATGTTTTCCATGAACCTTGTTATGGGTGTGAGTAATGATAAATGCTCAGTTTCAGCTGGTGAGACATGACTCATGCAGGTTTGGCCTCTTTTTAGGTCACTCAACCTTTTCTTTCCTTAAATGATTAAAGACTTGGTACATTTTCATATGAGTTGAGGGTTTAATGGGGAAATATGACATTGGAATAAATCTATTACATGGTCATTCTGATACTTTAATGCATAGGGCTAAAAACCTTTGGATAATATTGAGGATGTTCCATATTTATTTTCATCCATTGGGTAGCTTGTGTTCACATTTGTAGTATCTATTGAGTAATAAATGATGTAACGAACTAGTTGAGTTTAGAATAATAGTTATGAATTATGTTGTTGAGTGTGATCTTGATTTATCTCCATAGTAGGGTGGCATGTGAATTAAAGGAATCAAGTTCATCCCATTCCTCCACATGACCTCCAAAATTATTTGGTTTTTTGAAACACCAGTGTGGTCAAGTTTATACTAGTTTCATGCCATATTCATCGATGTGATGATCGTGGCTCAAGGGAGTGACACACATACATTTATGGTGGATTTAAACAACCATGATTTTGAGTGGCTATTCTACATTCATTTTCTATGACTAAGACGCTCTTAATGTGTGGATCATCATGTCAGTTCTATTAAACATGTACTTCAATGTAGAAGGAACCCAACCTAAGAGAACCATTTGAAAATGGTCATTTTTCTTGAGTTCCTTTCAGTATTTCATGTTTTAATTGTGTCTATTAATTCTTTGAAGAATAATGTTCCTATGGTTGGATATCTTGGAAAACATTTGAAACACAGTTGATCTCGAAGGAATTCGTTGGCAGGTCATGAATGATCGTGGAAATCCATTGGTTGTGAAGGATTTTGATCGATTTATGGTGATGTGTCGGTATGTGTAACTGAGATTCATTCATGAATTTGAGTGGTAGTGGTAAGAGTATTTATTCTACTTTTGTCTTTTTACTCTTCTTCCTAGTGTACCCTTTTTAAAGAGATGATCAAGTTACCTATCATGGAAACATACTTTATTCACTAAGACAATTTCGGTCATAGGTTTTGGTAAATCATTAAAAATATTTTTGCCTTGATAAGTGGTTTAATCAAATTTTCAAAATGAACATATTGTTCTTATTGACACTTGGTTAGTCCTCTTTGGTAAATAGATTTCTATGTAATAATGCCTTGGGTAGGATCTTGGACACCTATTGTTTCTATCTTTGACTCAAATTCCATGTAGATATCACAATAGGCTTATTCAATGTTATGATGTGGTTGTTTTTTGTTCTACTAACGATTCACATATAATAGTGGAGTATACACTACATTGGTATAGTTCTTTGGACTCCAGTTCGTTGAATCCGAGGTTATCCTGGACTTTATGTCATGCTCGTAGGTGATGTTTTAAACTGGGTGAAAATTCTAGTGGGATGGATATGGGTTCCCACTTGTTCATTCTTAGGCATGATAGTTAAATAAACAGGTGCTATTTTGACAATGGAACATCACCATAAGTTGATTATGCATTTCGGTGAGCGTTCCAACTATAAATACCGGATTCCTTAGAGGAAGGATTTATTGTTTTGTTTGAAATGTGACGACCTTCTAAGCTCGAAATCATGGGGATATATTAACTAGATTGTCCTAAATTAGGATCAATATTGTTTAGTTTTTATGTTAGGATGAATCTGTTTCAAAAAAAATCTCCTATCTATGGCTAGTGTGGTTCGATTGTTCGATAAATTATTTCATGTAAAGCATGCATGACAGATTCGGTTTGGTCAATTGGAATTCAAATATTTCTCTCAACAAGGTCTCTTATATTACCTTATATGTAATTGGGTTCTCCCTATTTATAAAATCATTCTTGAACCATCATTTTAACCCTTATAGGAATTATTTATAGGAAATTTTGATATTTTATGTACCATGGTTCGGAATTGGCCCCTTTTGGTGTTAATACATATACTGGGAAACACCATTGTCCTGATGCTTAAGGTGATGATGATGTGATCATGTCTTCATCTTAATAGGATAGGAAAATCTCAGCATTAGTTTTTTAGTTGAATTAATGTGTGTTGGCTCTAGTTTTGGTGGTTTAAGCTTTTTATACTTATGTGAATGCTTAGAGAATCATTTGCTGTTTAGAAATATAGAAACAAGAGTTTGAGCAAGATTCCATAAACTGTGTAGATTAGGTAATGTTTACATTGTTCATGAAGGCTTCTTGTCGATGAGATTTTCTAAGGTGGTGAGGTTGTAACAAAACATGTTTTGTACCAGATGTGATAGTTTTTAAACTGAGAATTTGAACGTAATTCTAATTTTTGGAAAACATTAACATGTTTTCCACTTAGGTGAAAGACCAAGAGGTCCCTTTGGGGACTCATAGAGTTTAAAAAATTTTTGGGTATGGAAACCCCATGTATAGAGGGTCTTCTATGTCACATGGTTTGTGTGGAACTTTGTGGCCCTCAGTTGGAAGTAGTGTGCCCCATATCAGAGGAGTAGATGTTCCTTTCATAGGTTGAACATGATTACCCAAACCATTCACCTCTTAGATATGGGTAGTCAAGCTTATAAAGTATCTAGACACTATTAATCACATTTCTGGAGCATGTTTAGGGTAACAATATGTCTCAAACTATGCGGTGTGGTTTCTTAATTAATGGGTGGAGCACGGTTGGTACATGGTTTGGCCAGTCCATGCAATCTAACCATGTGAATTGGTTTTTTGGGTGAAATTGCCTTAATACCCTAAATGAAGTTATAATTTTCTTTCCATATTTCTTCTTCTACATTTATCATGTGATTCCTCCTCCTCTATGGGTTTCTCATCCTTCAAACCAGTGACATGCATCAATGTAACATCTCCATTCTTCATCCAAATCAAGATTTGTCAGTCTCAATGGATTAACATCAGTAATCTCTAGAGGCCTTTTCAGTTTTTCTTCATTTTGTTTCCTATTAGATATTCTATGTTTTACTGATCC
The DNA here is from genome assembly GCA_963277665.1 of Viscum album. Taxonomy (NCBI): domain Eukaryota; kingdom Viridiplantae; phylum Streptophyta; class Magnoliopsida; order Santalales; family Viscaceae; genus Viscum; species Viscum album. The sequence continues at coordinate 613,406,423 of OY728130.1, forward strand.
CAATTTCCCTATTTTGAGAGAAAGTTTTTATTTCTCATATCACCTCCACCCTAGATCCAATCGGGCCTAAATATTTGATGAGTTGGTTGTCCTATGTTCTACGTAGGTGTTCTATGGTTTTTCCATCATTATTAAGTCATTTAATGAAAAGTGTCATTGTTTTTCATGTTTCCCTTTGTTTTATGTTTCATTATAATTGGTTTCTTTATATTAAATTGATTCATGTTTCTTGTATTTCACCCATTGAGCATTGTTTAGTAATCAGAGGTTTTTAGTCTCAACCACAGAGACCCCTTAGATCATCCAATATAGTTTTCTCTTTTTAATTAAATGGTTAAAATTCCCATTATGTATTATATGCATTTTTCTTAGTTTATAAATGGATTTATACTTCTAAAATTTTGTTCAATTGTTAATGGAACCTCCTAACTATATATTTTTTCTTTATAATTAAATTTCAATGTATTGTAGTTTTGTAAAAATGTTTAATTGGGTGAATTGAGTTATATTTCTTAAATGAAGTATGTAATTGTGTTAAATTAATTGTTTCATAAATAATGTCATGTTTTTGTAATATAACGAATGTATGGAGGTGTGTTGTGTTCTAAACAATTTTTTTAATTAGTGATTGAATGCATGCATAGCCATATTTTCTTGTTATTTTCTTTTTCCCTTGTTCAATAAGTTAGGAGGCATGTTTTGTGTATTACCAGAAATGAAAACTTTTAATAGAGTGGACTTCTCTTATATAAATTTTCATCCAACCATAGAATATCCTAAGTGGATGGAATGGTTACTCATATCTAAATATTTTTTGAACCTAGTTCCTCATGAGGGCTTCGATTGACTAATGAATGGGTTAACAATGTAGGTAATTTCTCAATAGGCCATCGTGAAATCTATGTACCCACACCTTTATTTATTCTAATTGTTTTTTCATGTTTATTTATTTAAATGTATGGTAGTTAATTAATTGTTTTACTCATGATGGTCAAAATATTTTAAAGATGTGAATATATATATATATATAGTGTTTTAAGAAGATGGGTTTACTTCCTTGAAATAATATAATGTAATTAATTAAATGAATTAATAATTTCATGAGTGATACTTAGGATTTTCCTTTCGTTGAATTCCAAGGATGGACTAATACTAATTAGGATCATTTCCATTGTTTAAATAGTGTATACACTAGGGGAGATACTAGTTTTTCATGACGGGATCACCATCCAATCCACTAACTCAATAGGATCAACACCAATTCTGTTTGACAGACAGCTCATATGGTCTCGATGGTGATATGGTTATACAAGGTCACTGGTAAGATTTATTTCCCTATGTGAGATTCTAAGTACGGTATGAGTGGTTATTTCTTCACATCAGACAGAGATTTATATTTTTGAGGCCTTCCATGGGTTTCACTAAACGGACTCCAACAACAGTGAAAATTATGGTTCTCCTAGTCAGATACATGGGTTCTTTGTTAAAGGTTCTCCTAGGTCAGTCCTTTGAAGAAACTAATTTAATTTGGGTGGATAATTTTATAGAAAAGGATATTGAGTTATAATTGGTATCCAAGAGATGTGTCTGCCAAGCTGAATCACATTCTTGGGGTCAGTATATCTCATGAAAGTTAATTAGTACAACTTTTTTACCACTTACTTCCCTTATCACATTTGTGTAGGTTGATTATGGTACATTAGTTTTCAGCTATGTTTCATAACAGATATATCTTCCAGGTGTCCCTTACGAACTTGGGTGGGTAGTTGTTTATTTATTCATCATTTTTTTATTATCTTTCTTCTTATACATGAATACTACTTTACTTTATATTTCATAGACATCATTCATTAAAAAAAGTTTGGTTGGAAACCTACTGGGATTTATTATCTTAGACACTGCTCGGGCCTCCATTGAATTGGAGAACCTGAGTAGACCTTATAATTTTAGGAGAATGATTTATTTCTTAGTCTATTTAGCTTCTACATTAGAGTAAGTATCATAATACTGAACTAAACCATATGATGCTCGTGGAAATCACCCTTGGGGATTAATTTTTCTTTTCTTATTCTATGTACATACTATATCTTCTTGCATGATATATGTTTTCTATTTTAGATTTTTTATCATCATAACGACATGTATGCATCATATGTATTACCATGGGTATCCTTGTTTACAAATTTTATATTATTCTTCCTCTGTTTTTTCATCCTTTATTTAATACTGATGTTCTTCCCTATTGTTTAGTTTTTTCTACCATTATGCTACTCTAACATTAGGGTATGGTGTTCTCCACCGTACCATATTTATACCATAATTGCATGTTGGAAGTCTCTGGGATATGAGTAGGCATGCTTGAGACCATGTGACCCACCAGTATGGAAATCGGTTTAGTGGTAATAGGGGTGAGGACACTACATTGAAAAATTATGGTTCTGGAAATCCTGAAGGAATGGGAAAATCTTACCTTTCTCAATTGATTAACTATGATCATGATGGAATGATAAGGTTCCAAAACATTATATATGTTCCTTCCATAAAAGATATTAAGATGAAGTTCATAGATGAAGATAATCTTTTATCATTTTCTATTCATCTTGGATGGACAATGAATTATATATATTTAAGAGAATTAAATTGATTAGATGTCATGAAGAGGGATATCATATAGTTTGAATATTAGTGATTGGTATTTCATCAAGTTAATGTAGAAAAAAAACCCTAGGTGGATTTTATATCCATTTCTCAGACTAGAATTTAAATGGAATTTCATCACCTTTTTTTATTGGACTCCCCAAAACATCAAAATGGAATTATTCTAAACGGGTTGTATTCTATCACCTATATATATCACCATGCTTCATTGCTATAACAGATGTCTTCCCTTTGGATATAAATTATAAGTTATACACTGATGAAATGGTAAGGTGTAATAGAATACCACATCTATTGTGACTGATTGGGATCCAATGTTTACAAAAATGTTCTATAGGATTCATGAGAAACATATTAATATAGAATTTTGTCTCAGCACTATATATCATCCGCAAATAATTTTTTTATTATAAAAGTAAAATTCAAACCATATTGAACAACTTGGAAACCTTTTCATTATAAGTAAATGTTTTTTTGGATTAAAACCTTCCTCTTGGAGAATTTTATTATACCAATAGCTTTCATTCAAACATTTATATGGATTTTTATGAATCTATATATGGAAAAGGTTATAGAGATCAAATGTGTAGAATGAAGCTACAAAATTAATTCTTTGTGTATCTGAGAATGTTGAGTAAATGGAAGGGAAGGTTAGATATATTTAGCAATAGATCAAGGCTTATTATTGTCAGTATAAACTTTATGGAAAAAAAATCCAATACGACATTGAATTTCAATTTAGTGACAAGGTGTTATAATGAATTTCCCCATAGAATAATGTTATGATATTTGGGAAGGAATATTATTTCCTAGGTATGTATGTCATTGGAAAATAATGGGTCATATAAAGACAATATCATATAAATTGGTGATTATATTAAACATCTTTCAAGTTCATGATGTGTTCCATGTAACTATTCTAAGGATTTATATACTTGACACATTACATGTAATGAACTAAGAATTCATATTTCTGGAGATAGATAGTTTTTCTGATGAATAATCGATGGAGAGTAACGATCATATAGATAATGTTCTAAAAACACTACAACTCACCTAATCAAATTATTATGGTGAAACAACTATTTTTAAGAGGCTATGTGGAAGGTTGAGGATTTGAAAAGGTATAATTATCCTCTATTTTTATCAAAATTATTAATTTCAAGGGTGAAACTCATTTTTAGGGGGTAGAATGTAACACCATGAGTTTGTACGAATGTATTATTTTAAAAATAAAATAAATTTCATACATTTATTTCATTACATGAAATATCCATCTATGATTCATCTATTCACAATGTTGTCTTAGATTTCATTATATTCAGCACTAAGTTTTCACAAAATAGTGGTGTATTATTAATATAGTTATTTATAAATAAACATTATAAACAATCCAATAAACATAGTGACATGAAAAGTAATAAAAATTAATTAAAAAATATATATATCAGTTTTATATAAATAAAACCTATCGATAATAAAATAATTTTTTTTACGAATTCATTATATGTTTCAAAAATACTCTTTTCTAAAAAATGGAATTAATATCTTTTTATAAGAAATAATAAAATTAAACTTCTCCCTTTCAGAAAATAAATATGAAAAAGATAAAATTATTATATTCTAATTTATAATGTCATAATTTTCATAGGGTGAAATTTTTGTATTTTACTAAAATGATTCATTTTTTATGAATAGTAACAAATAATGAATTTCAATTGAAAACTATTTTTTAGCCTAAATTATTTATAAAGTTAAAAAATATGTTATATTGATTTTAAAGTATAATTACTTCAATTATTAATATATAAATAAAACTAAGATAATTTGAATCAATTTCATAGATACATTGGATAAAATATCATTGTAAACATTTGAGCATTTTCACTTTAACCTTCTTTCTCACTGCATCTGTGACATCCATTTTAAATTAGGTTATGGATCTTCTATTAATGTATTTTGGGAAGATTGATTCCATATTTTTTATTAAAATAAAATAAATTTTCTAATAATGTTAACATAATATTTACCATAATTCTTACCTAAATAATTTACAATTAATTAATGTATTTAAGGAAAAAATAGTATTCTATGCATTAAATGCATTTATAATAAAATTAATTTAACACACATATATGTTTTATATTTTATGATTTTTATTTTTTATTTAGAATTAATACATAAAAATTATAAAATAAAATTCATTTTAATTTTATTTTTAATGGGTAAATTACCATTGTAAATAAATAAATACAAGTTAATGTGCTAAAAACTAAAACGAAAAAATTGTCTAAACATAAAGACTAAATAATAACATGATAAATATTTTTTCATTTAGTGTGGTGGATGTTTTTCTCAAACACATAAAAACTACCTTAAAATTTTTCAATTTTGTAGTCACATGAGGTATGGGAGACTTTCAAATAGAGAACACTTTTGGGTATTTACCAAAATGCCACCCCCTCAATTATAAAAGGGAGGTCACCCATTCACTTACTCACACCATTAAGTCCCCTTGGATAAAACAAACCCAAACCAAATCACTTCCAAACATAAATCCATTTATCCTAGAATCCATATCTTGGTAATAAATCTATCCTATGAATTATTTTAGTCGAAACCTAAGGAGTATACTTGAAGAAGAGGTAATTTTTATCAATGAGAATGTCTGTTTTATTTCTTTTTCCACACCATTTTATTATTATTATATCATGATTATGTACTAAAAATTATATTAAAAATAATTATAATTTTTTATATAAAGGTTATGACCTTAATCTATCTCCAATTCCATCAAATGGCTAACCAAATAAACATTCATGTGTATGGTGGACTGCCACCTCATGATGTTATGTAATAAAATTTTCTATTACCACCACTGAAGTACAATTTTAATGATTTATATATAGTTTTTATATGTTATTAACACCATTAATGATTTTATTATGATTCTATAATTATTATATCACACATACCTTCAAACATTCCATTTGATTAGAATATGATAACGTTGTTCATATACATAGCGACCACTACCTCATGAAGGGTGTGATTTATTCACACATTACATGAAATGTATTATGGATTAGAAAAATGAAATTATGTTATATATTTTACATTTACATTATTTATTTTAATGAAAATATATCATCTCTATGTATATTATACAATCCAATAAAAAATGGAAATAACATTAATGCGTACATGCGACCTATCATCTCCATGAAGAGAGTATTTGATTTACTATCACTAAATTTTTTGGATTACTATAAATACATATATACCAAAAATATATTATATTATTATCATGGATTACATTTTAGAGATTAAGAAATTATGATCTATGTAAGAGGACCTAAAAATAATAAGTCATAACATATAGAAATACCAAAGCACTTATTATCTGAAAGGCTACGTTGACATGTAATTGATAATAAAAGGGTCATAAAATATCATAATATAATAATATATGTTATGAATATATATATATTTAAATGGTTTATTAATATATTTATAATAATGTTATTATTATTATCCATGAAGTTTCAATCGGTATGACAGAAGTCAAAAATTATGGTAAAGAATTTTTGTCACACCTTTAATTTTCTATGAGAAACATGTTATCTACACAACATGTTTAGTCTATTTGAGGTATATAATGCCCATGAATTTATTTTATGATTATAATAAATCAAATTATTGTTATTTACATAGAAATTTTAGGGTCTCTCTTTCACAGGGTTTACGATTCAAAAGTTACCATAGCAGTAAGAGATTTTGTTTCATTATTTTCCTTCTTTGTGGTATACTTTATGTTATGAACCAATATTATTTTTTAGGGTGTGTTTAAAGCCCCTTTAAAAAATAATATCATTAATTTATTTATGATTAGGATATTTTAAAGCTTATTTTTTATTTTATCCTTTTAGGGGGCTTATGATTTATCTTTACTGATTTGGTAATGGGTTCATGAAATAATATCATCATTTATCTTGATTGTTTATGATTAAGACAAAAATGTTAAAATATTATGATATAACTCTCATTAATTATCATGGATCTTCCTATATTCTAGTCATTTCATATTAAAATATGTTTTTCCATCATTTTCTTCTGTTTATTTCTTTACAGAAGACTCTTTTTTCACCTTTTTGGTCGAAAACCCTTTTTCTTCAAAAACATGTTTTATAAAAATGTTGTATAAACTATTTTTAAGAAAAAATAGTGTAAAATTATATTTTCTTCATGTTTTGTTTTATAATTATTTTCATTTCATCTCTTATAACTTTTCATTTTTATTTTCTATGAAAAAGAAAATTAAAATGTTTTTTGTTTTTGAAATTATTCTACCAACCAGAAATGATATTTTCCTCAATAAATATTTTAAATGATATTCCAAAAAAATATCCATTTAGGATTAAATATGTTGGTTTCCATTATTCTTTACTAGGTATATTAAACAAGTATAACATTAATTTTCTTTCCTGTAATGGTTTATGTTTTTATGGAAATATTTTTTAAAAATCCAATTATCTTCCTTGGGTTATGACATGAGGAATTTATTATGATTAATAATTTGTTACATGGGTTATTCTATGTTGAAATGATGATGAAACCTATATATTTTCCATATTTTATTATTTTATTAAGTTATAATGATAGAAATTTCATTTCATGTGTAATGATATGATGACTTTTTACGATCATGTGGCACGTATATATATGATTTCGTTTTGTGAAGTGTTGTATGTATATCTCCCTCCAATGCACTGGTTAATGATTTATATCTCCTGATATATACAGGGATAGAATGGGAAGTGAACCTAGTTCAGTAATATGGTTTTGTAATGTAGAGTGAACCATGTTCAGTAAGATAGGGCTTCAACGAGGAGTGAACCTGGTTGAATAAGTGACTTTTTATGCTATGATATTATTGGTAGTGAGCCTCAGATAATATGGAAATGATTTTATAAGCTTATGTGAATTCCAAAAATCCCTACATTAGTAAAATGGTGTGTTCAAATTTCTCATTCTCTCTAATTATCATACAATTCATGTTATAAGAACAATAAATAATTATTATGTGATTCAAGATTATGATATCTGATATGCAGGGTATGATTTCTAAGTGTTATGATCTTTTAGTTATAACCATATATTCATGTTATGCTTACTTATCTTACTATTTTGGCCTTATTTAGAATCTAATAACACAATTTACCTTTTTTTCTATTACCAAGGTTATGAAGACATGTATTATGTATGATATGGATAATAAGGGTGTTATCTATGATGAACATAGAGTGAGACGATGGAGCTCACTTATAGATCAGTGTATATATTTACATGTTTCCAAAGTTACTATACTATTATTCTCTTTTTTAATATATTTATATAATGTAATGAATATTCATAAAATATAATTTAATAACAAAATATAAAAATCCTAGGTCTATATAATTATTGTTAGAGAATTAAATTAATTACACCATTTATGAAGATAGTAATTTGTATGTACGCATAATTTTTTTCCATTTACTCATCATATTGAACATCGGAATGGATAAAAATATACAACCCTTATATAATCTTTATGATGTAAAATATGTCATACATATATCATATTTATATATATATATCATATATATTCATTTAATATATCTTTATCACCATCCAAGTAAAAAGGATATAAAAAACATAATAGTGGTTAATGAGGAAATAGACCTCCATATACATGAATTACATTATGAATTATTTTAATTAATCAAAATAGAGAAACATGTTTCACTTTAAAAAAAATTCAGAAAAACCCATACGGTAAACCAAAACATAATCTTATATAAAAATCCAATATAATGTTGATCCAAATGTAATTTGGTGAACTAAATATAAGAAAAGAATAATTATGTTATATTAAAAAATATTTTTTAATTATAATTAAATAATTTACTAAAACGTAATGGAAATTTTTAAAAAATAAATATTTTTTAGAATTCACTAAAAAATAATTATTTTTATAAAAATATTAAAATTTCACCATAGAATTATTTCTATATGATGATTTCCGAAATTATGTAAATTTTATAAAAAAAATTCTCTAAAATAACTATATATTAAATATAATTTTATATCATAAAAATAAATTAAAATAATTTTTAATAAAACATTATTTCTATGAGTTTAATTACATTATCAATAATTGATTGATAATATACTCAAATAATTTAAATTAATTTGTATTGTTTAAGAAATTTATATATTTAATTCATAATGTAGTGAATATTATTCATAATCATATACTTAATGGATATGTTATAACAATCGTATTTAAAATAATATTATTATATGTTCCATTGATTCTCAATGTTTCATTTCATGTATGATATTAATGAAACTCATTTTTACGTGTAAAACAAGAAAAAATCTGTGTTTTTTATAGAATAAGATGTCAAAAAAATACAATATTAGAACATAATTCATAAAACATCATGATGTTACATACCTTTTTAATAGTTATTATCCCTTGGTAAATCTATTCAAGAACTGTGCCCTCTTGTAGTACCCATAGAGGGATGTATTTTGTGGAGAAACCATATATTATCTACCTTAAAAACATTAGGATTTTCTTATGTACTTATCCTAAATTCTTATCTTAGATGTTATATTCCCAAGTCTATGTTTTCTTAAATCAAGTTCCAATTTCTTATACTAAAAATTCATTGACACATAAGGTGATGACCCATGAATCTAGTCACTCTAAGACAACATTTACATTTTCTTCATATTCACTAGGTACAAGGAATAACTTCCCAAAGGACTGAATAGTCTATTAGAATGTGTAAAATAGAAACATTTGTTAATTTTACATATATATAATATCATAAAATATATATTTTGGTTTACTAGATAACACACTTATTCCATATAGTGTATCTAGGCATATCAATTACAAATCATTTCTTGGTATCTATAGGGAAGGAAAACATAAGAAAGTTGTGAGAATAGATTCTTAGTAAGGGTATGTGTATATTAGAATATACCATGACTAAAAAATAATAATCAATATTCCATAGTATATAAATAAACAAACATTCAATTAAAATAATAACTTCACCATAATATGGTAGGTACAAATGATGATCAAATAATCCATATAAATAAGCATGGATAATTTAAAATTATACATAGATATTAAAACTAATATAATAATCACATGGAACTCAATAACATATTAATAATGTGGGTGTGAATAATTTAGTCATCTAAAGCATACTATCGATACCAATCACATGAATGTTTAAATATATGGGTAGTAGCTCATCTTGTTTTGCCAACTGATTTGCCTCATGAGACATGTTGAGGCATTGAGGGGATATTTATAACTAGGACTCACCCATAACATAATAATTCCAACGAATTCCATACATTAAATTTATTAAGAATAATCAAAATAAACATTCATATTGAAAAACTAACAGTGAACATGTTAATACATACCCAATAAAATGAATATAATCATAAACCAACTAGAGTAATATAGGGAGTGGTAATAGAATTGTACATAATAACTAAAAATCATCATAAAATAATGTAATAAATAATAATAATGATATCAATAAAAAATATTTACATTATATCATAATTAAAATAAATTATTAAAGTGGTTGATTAATAGAAGTACTATAAGAATTTCATTAAAAACATAATTAAAGAAAATAACATTTCTACTTTGAAAATATTTTTAAAAAAAATATCACAAAATATTTTTAAAATATTTTTCATTGAAAATAAACTTTGAAAAATATTAAAATAATATTTAAAACATTGAGTGGTTCTAATAGAGGGAAATTATTTTCTTATCGTTGATGTAAAACCTAAGATACTATTCAATTATCTTGTAAAAGACAAACAAAAAATTTTCCAAAATGGATAAAGAGAGTCATTTAAAAGAAATTTAAAAAGTCAAAAATGGGTAACAAAATCATTAATAAATAATATTATATTGAGGAAAACATTTTTTAAAATATTATTGAAAACATGGTTTTGTAAGAAAAATGATTTTTGACGGAAGAGTTAAATAAGGATGGATTTTTATGAATACATTTTATTAATAATTTTATGATCCCTAGAGTGAAAAAATGATACTATTACATGAAAAGTTCATTAATAACCATATTAGAAGAATCTTTATCGAGTTTAAGATAGAAATATTGAATAATTACCTATAGCCAACGAGCTTATACCCAAGTGGTACAGGCTCTTGCTTGGCATCCAAAAGACCTAGGATCAAATCCAGGCAGGGACATTATTCAGGTACTATAGCAGGATACTGTAGCAGTGGCTGAACTGTAGCAGAAATGAAACTATAGTGGTACTATATTGATGGTTGTACTATAGCAATGCAGGTACTCTAGAAGTATTGTTCATCGAGGGGTCCTTTGGGCAAAAAACATGGCTTTCAAGCCTTGTATGCTGGCCACTTGGCCTCGGGCTTTTGAGCTATGTAATGGGTCTCCCTCTACCCGCACTAAAGAGGTCTTTTATTTAAATAATAAATTGAGTCTTTAGCCCCATCCTTTTAAAAGATATTGAATAATTCTACATATGGGATAAATGAACATAAATAAACATAAACAATGATGAGATTATGAAATAAACACTTACCCATTTGTTAGCATTTGAATCACAAGCCTCATGAAAGAAATAGAAAAATTAAACATTAAATACCTTTAATAGGAATATATCAATGACATTCAATATAAAAAGTATCATTATACACACCACTCAAATGAATAAATGGTGAATATGGCATATATCTCTCAAAAGTAAAAGTGATACGAGAAACCCATACCCCAAACAGAAACCATATGTTTATGTATAAAACACTGATATTATATATATAAGTTTATTATAAATATATTAAATAACCACAATCATATATATTATATAATATATGATCCTAGTATAACATTTTTAAACTTTTTTCTAAATAATATTTCATTGTTTTTATTCTTTCTGGTATTAATTGCCTTATTTTCGGACACGTTTTCATGAATGTTTTGGTTCATATAAATAGGATATAGTTACATTATCATGATAATGTTATAAATGTTATAAATATTTTTTTTCATATATACATATTATAAACCTTCTTGAATGTCTAACAAAGAAAATTAATTGCATCTCTTCACAGAGATGTAATTTCGTACGTATGCATCAATGATGATGTCATTCCCTTACAGGGTAAAATGGTAAGGATATATATGATATATTAAATTTATATAATTTAGAACATCCCATATATATCCCATATATTCATGTAATTTATCCTTTTTTACTTTCCATCTGAAGTGTGACTAAAAAAGGAATCACATTTCTTCATAAGGTAGTAGTCTTCCATAAAAATGACCGAAGTTATCGTATTTTAAAGAGAATAGAAAGTAAGTTGGTATATGTGATATTATAACTCAATATGTTTACTTATATGATAAATATTATACATAAAAATTAAATCCATTATTATATCCATCCATTGGAAGTGTTGATGTAAAATTATTTACATTAGTTCGTGTGGCTGTAGTCTACCGTAGACACGATTGATGATTTAATTACCCATTTAATGGTAGTAGATATGGATGGACATTATTACATATAACGAATTAAATTTTATTATATGTGAAATATTTTTGTTATTATATTATTTTTAATACATAATTTATGGTCTTCTAAAAAGAATGTAAAATAATTTTCTTAGTGAAGACAATTAACTTCTCTAAGAGAAACCTCATTTATATCTCTCAAAATGGGACCTAGGGTTGGTCTTTTAGAAACAAAATATTCTATGAAAAGTTTCTAACAATTTTTAGAGAGTTTATTAGGTTTTTTTTAATCCAAATGGATTTAGATGTGTGAATAAGTGAAGGTATTGAGTGCCCTTTTATAGCTATAAAGAAGCGACATTTTAGTTTTCCACTATGTAACTAATTTTTGTATCCATTTATATTAAGCTAGAATGAATAAAAAAAATAATATTTATAATATAATTTGGACTCATTTATTATAAATATGGAATCCAATTTATCAAACAAAAAACTAATGTTAGTTGAAAATTAATTTTAACGTAAACACATTTAACATGAAAAAATACCACATTATCCTTCACCACATTAATAGAGTTTTAACCCATTTGGGAAAAACAATCACTATAAAATAAAAATTGTTCCACAAGTGGACCAAGATATCTATTTTTATGAATTTAAAAATCACTAGGAAGAATACAATAGTTTTTGTAATATTAAATCATCTAATAAATATCATTTATTATAGAATTTTAGTAACATTAATTTTGATATTATACATTAAATTTGAATTAATAAAATATAAAAAAGAATTTTTAAATTAGAATAAATTTAGTTTAGACCTAAATAACAAGATATATTAATCTAGAAAATTAATTTAAATCAATAATTCAATCAATTTATTTACCTTTTAATATATTTTCAACCAAGTATGTAATTTTTCTACTATATAAATAATTTTTATGTTATTATTACTAATGAATTTTATTTAATTTTGTGGTTACTAATTCTTTTCTAAAAAAAATTGCCACCATATAATTAGTTTCATTATTTTCAAAATTATCCTCTATATTCATTCACATATCACTATCTTACCTATTTTTTTATATAATAAACAATTATTAGAAAGAAGGTGACATTTTTCCTCTTTCTTTACATGAATTATTATATTAGTCACCTTTATAAACAAATGTCCCAAAAAAATCATTAAAATAGACCATAAGGTAATAATTGGAAAAATAATACATGTAAATAAGAAATAGATACGTTTTTATGTCATTTTATCCATTCTCTTCATAGTTTAACCCCCGGTAAACCCAATTTTACCAAAAAAGTAGTAATTAATTTTTTTGCTATCTCTGTACATTATTCATGAAAATTAATTTTAAATTATTATATAATAGAAATTATGTTGTTCCCAAATATGGAATACATTTTAATAAATTTAATTCAAAAAATTAGATGAATTGAATATAATATTAGACTATAGACATGATGAAACAACGATTTCCCAAAGAGATAATTCTCATATATATTAAATGTTTTAATATCAAAATTAAATATCAAATTGATTAAAATATCCAAAATTTGTTAGATTTTATATATAATAGAAATAATTTTACTTTAAAAAAATATAATTTATTATTTTAAATCATTTTAAAAATATGTGTTTTTAATATAAATCTATTTTCACTATTCATAAAAAATTAGTCTTTTCAAAAAATTATAAAAAATTATCCAAAGAAAATTTAAAATTGTAGTTTTTTACTAGGAAATAAAAAAAAATTAAAAATGTTTTAATGGTGCATGGGGGGATAAGGGGTAGGGGATAAGGCAGTCACGGTGGCCTAATTTAGTATAAACTCAGGGAATTTGCATGGACCAAATTCACATACTCTGGAGGAAGAGACCCAAGTCTTGAGAAGAATGATATTTATACCCTTTGGTTAGTATGTAAAGCCAATAAATCAGAAACAAAATTACCTTAAATCCATGTATGGGAGATATTAGGATGGATGTGCATTAGCTCCATGCATCTCATGATGGTATTCAAAATAGACAATGGTATTGACCCACAGTAACATAGGGAATTATAAATGACCATAAAATTAGTTTCAACAGTGAAAAATTAGATATTATGTTGAGATTAAATGTTCCAAACTATCATCATTATAGGTTCCTCTTCCTAAATGGAGTTATGATAACCAAATATGGGACAATATTCTAAAATCATTGAACCATTAGAGTCTCGAACCATTCCCCCGCCCTTCACTAGACCTATGTTGTATGATCCATTAGTATTCATTATTCAACCCTATAGGTGAGTATTCCACCGAACCCATTTAATTTTTCTACTATAGTGAGTGTGGAGGGATAAAGAGTTAGAAATAAATGGACTGATTGAAGGTGCATTCAGACAATTTCTACGAAGATGGGCTAAGTCAATAATGGTGATTCTAATTTTGTTCAATATCCCTACCAAAGTGTGTGGGGATCCTTGGTGTCAGATTTAATTATGTTCCCTCTAGATGCACTATTATATAACAACAAGTAAGAGGGAACAATCTATTATCATCAAACCATTATTCACCACCCCATTAAACCAATAATTGAATATGTTGGTGTCGTGGCCCCTTTAGGGACCACCTTGTAAAATAATCAAATACATATGTATGTTTATATTATATCACTATAGTGATGAAATATATTTTATATTGTTCACTTTTTTATTTATGATGAGATTGTTTTTCATCCCAAAATATTTTTTTAGTATAATTATATATTAACATATTTTGGTTGAATCATTCAAACAATGTATTTCTACCTCTTAAGTTTTATCCATCTTTGATATTTTTCCCTTTTTTACAGTATTCTCATCTTATACTGGTTTTGCATTCATTGTTTCTCAAATATTATTCAATATCCAAATCATCATCATTTATTCTAATAAATATAATTTTAAATAATAAAATTTGTTCTTTTTAGTATATTCATATCTTTAATGAGTATAAAAACGTTCAATTACATTTCAATTTTCATAAAAATAATTGTAATTAATTGTAATCAAAATATTTTTATGGAAACCATATCCACTCTACCAATATTGATAATAAGGTAATTATATTTAATTTTATTTACACAATTAGTTTTAAAATAATTCCACAGATTTATAACCGATGCTACGTATATGTCCAACAATTACACAATAGTAAAATATCATTTCATAACGGTCACTTTCACTATGTATTCGAAATTTGTTAAGTAGTTTTACATTTATATTTTTCCTCCACTATGGAACACTTCTCAAAATATGGTAATCATCTGAAAACATATCATATCTATTACATAAATACTTTTGTATTTTGATCATAAGATATCTATTCATCCCTGTAGATGTTTCTTCATAAAAAGGTCATTCTAACTAATGTAACGTGGCCTTGAAATTTCAATGATTTCCAATTTACATTTTAATTATTCTATAGAACAATTTATTTTTCTTATTTCACATTTCTTTTTTTAGTATAATTATTTTAGAATATATTGGAACTGAGTTTTTTCACTGTTATAAAAATATTTGTTTATGTTGGTTGTCAATCCCAACTAGGTCAGTTAAAGAGTTTTCAAAGATATGTGATTTTCATGTAGATTGTGAACTTTCTGAAGGAATCTACTATCGTGCAGGTCTAATGGATAATGATTGAGGTTTATTGAATAATTTCTAAGTAAATATGAAAATAAGGTAAGGTAAATAACTATGAGATGCATCTTGAATGGGGAAATTTTTTCTAAAGCTACATAAGGAAAAGGTACTTCAAAATCAATAATTAAGAGTTTCCTGAAACATCTATGGTGAGCCTCAGAGTGTTAAGAAAGAGATGTTTCCCATAAATATGGAACCACACATCATTTTAGATATAATGTAAATTTTCAAAAGGGAATAATCTCCCTGATTTCATGAAAGTCTAATTTTTCATGAAGTTAGAACACGTCATGAGATGAGGCACCGCTAATATAGAGGATATGATCTAATTTACACTAAGTCATTTCCAAAAATAGATTTTCACAAAGACTAAGATTTCATGATACAATGGAGCTCCCCATAGGCTGTGAGAATCATAGAGGATAGGAGTTTCATTAGATATGGGATCTATGTGAAGGTTGGGATCCTCATGGAAGTATGTGGGATTGTGAAGGCTGAAATAAATTTAAAACAAAAATGCTATTTTCTAAGGAATAGTGTTTCTTAATATTAATCTCCTAAATAGGTGGTTATGTACATTTAGTATGAGTGAAAATTTCATTCATGTAAATAAATTTGGAACTATCATACAGAAAAGTCCCATGCTATTAATGGATAAAGACATATATTCCAAATATATTGAGGTGACCTTCAAGATGATAAACTGAGTAAGACTTAACCAAAGGATGTGATGATGGGGGTTCAATGTATGAAAGTTTGGGGGAGGTTAAACAATATCCCTAAAATTATTGTAAAGGTAGTGGTCTTATCATGGAGTGACGATAGGCAAAAAATTGTAACCCACAATAAGACGTAAAGCTTAGTGGATTCTGGTATGACTGATGTAATATCAGTGTATAATCCTAGGAGAATAAATTAGTGGTAAACCATGTAAAACATCCATTTCATGTTTCTATTTCTGTATATGGCTGTTTAATATTTCTATGATTCAATCTTACATGTTTAATAAGTTCCAACTAATGTAGGGACAAGATCCATCTTATTGAAAGATAATGTTGATACCCAAACTCTCCCATCCCCTATTAGTGTGTTCTAGGATCCTATAAGAGGTACTAGAGCCTATTGTTTATTGGTTTTAAATCTATTATATGTTCATGTTTTCATATAGAATTTTGTGAATGTTATACGAGTTCTGTAATGTCTCGACCCGGGTTCCACACACTGGTGCCCCAAGTCAGTCAGTCACATTACCTCGAGTGTGTCTCCTCATATGCCAGAGGATTATGATAAGTAGTTAGGGTCTAACTTTGATCATGGGGAGACTATACCCATTTTTTGAGAGTAATAAACCAGCATAAATAAATAAAAATTAACCAAGGGATATAACCATTAACCATATAGAACAATATAACATGATGAACAAAAAGAGGAATACAACATCCAAAACTAAATAGTGAATATGTCAGCATAAATTTGTGTCATATATCAATATAAAAAAATAACCAAAATTAATAAATACATTAACGGATCCTTAGAGGGTCCCAAATCATGTCTAGTTCACTCATCCATGCTCCATCCCAATCATCCATTTTACATGAATCGTTTTCCCTTATATTGTCCTATATAAATGAAGTATATTCAGGTACTAATCAGGTGACCTGAGTAGGGAGTGAGTACAACTTGGTAGGCCACTACCAAAAGTGTCTAAAACAATATACAGTAAATAACAATGTATGTATTTATATTAAGAATAAAATTCAATAAATAAATTAAAAGGTCTACTTTTATTCAATTACTCATTATTTAACCACTTAGACCCTTGCTTTCTAAGGACTCTAAAATAATCAATATTTGTATTGGAATGTACCATATTATAAACCACATCCCATAATCAATTAAAAATTCATTTAAATTCCTATTATATCAACACCAAATTGGGCCATAGTCCACTGATAACTCATGAGCGTAGAACATTTTGTCTAACACATCATGGGTAATTGGAGCCTCAGTCCTTATCCCACACTTCAAAAAACACTATGGGTTTATGAAGATACATCCCATGACCCACACTCATTTATAACTATAGGAATTTTATATAGCAGATATTATCCCAAATATGTTTTTCTATTTATCACTATGGGATTTTTAATCATCAATGCACATCCCACAAGGATTTATCACTAATTCCTTTTGATGAAGAAGACATTTTCCATCACATGTATATCACATATATCATACAATCAAGGTTAATCAACACAAACCATCTTTTAACATTGCACATCATGAAATTCCATTTTAATTATCAAAAAAAATCATGGTCAATAATTTAGTAACATGGAAATAATATAAAAAGTATACATTATTCCATCGATAATCATTTAACCAAATTTCATGTTAACCTAGTGAGGTTAATCAAATCATCACATAATTCCCTTAGTCAATTAAATTATAAACATATTAATTTTCCAATTATACCAACTCATTAATTTATAAAATGAACATTCAATTAATAAATAAATTCAATAATCATAACAATCCACTAATTAGTTTTACAATTAATTAATTCAATTTCCCATTCCCATTATTCCATTAATTAATTAATCAATTAATAAATCCAATATCAACAATCATAATAATCCTTTAATTAAATAATAAATACATTAATATAATTTCACAATCCTAATATCCCATTAACAAATTCATACATTAAATCATCCAATTTACACAATCATAATAATCCATTAATTAATTAAAATATTATTAAATTTTATTTCTCAATACAAATAATTTTCCAATTTCATAAACCTATTGATCAAACAACTACAAAATCAATTAATTAATGAATTACCAAAATTTATTAATTTAATTTAAAAATTCAATTACTAAGTGTTCATTAAAAAAATCCTCAAATATATACATGTAATTGAAATCAATACATTCAAGATTGATTACTAGACCACCTACCTCAAATAATTAACTAGCGATCACATAATGGAAATTACCAATGTTGAAACAGAAAGTAAAAACCCCTAATGAAGAAAAAGATATTGAATCATATCCTAGAAAAAATGTCCAATGGATCATGATCCATCAATCCTAGATATAGATCTAATACTGATAAGGGAAAACTTCCCTTCAAAGTATGGGAGAAGAATGAGAGAGAGGAAGGAAACTAAACAGGATGAGAAACCCTTATCAGGAGGAGTGTAGATCTTTGATTTGTGTTTGGAATAATCATTAACAGAGGTTAATAGCCTATATAATTTTTCATGGGGCCTCAAAATGAGTGGAACTATTTAGGGTTGATCTTGGTTAGATTTGGGCTAAATACTATTGGTTTAGAAATGTAAAATAGAATTTTAGGAAAATGAAAAGAACTTGCATAGTCTCCTAGGTAGGGGTGCCTATTTTTTAGACCATAAAGCATAACTGTGTGCCACTTTTATGGGGATTTATGGATAATACTAATAGGGAATAGGGTTTTTTAAATCGTGTGCTAGCTGTGTAATCCCTCTCTACCAGGGGTTTCATCGTTTAGTGTGATAGGGAAGAAATTTTGGGGAAAACATGTTCCAACCATTCAATAACCAACATCCATCCACATTATCAAATCTTTTCCCATACACAACCAATATAAATCCCAAAAAATAAATTCCAAACTAGGAGAAAGAGTACTTGTATACGATCAAGAGATATCCCCATAAATGGTTAGGATCATACAATCTCCCCACATTATAACAACTAGTCATCGGTGTATACTACAAACCATCCCTAAGATTCATGTCCAAAATAGCAGGTATTTGATCCCACATAATTGTTTCTTTCTCCAATGTTTCCTCATGAACATGACCATATTTCAACAACAGCCGAACTATCATCATGGTCTTTCCCCGCAACACATTCTCACTATGATCTAACACACATATAAAATTCTCCTCAAATTACACATCAGTCTCATTCTAAAAAATCTCACCATTAATCATATGAGAATGTTCGAGGTGATATCGCCAATGTTTAGACTCATAAAAAACATCATTCATAGCACTATAGCTTGGTCGAAGGGAAAATAGGTACAAGACAAACCCAATTCTCCCCACAACCTCAAATGGTCCAACAAACATGGTTTCTAGCATGCCCTATCTCAGTTTCTTGTTGTGACCCAACCTATGTGACACCCGAAGGAGTACATGATCAACCTCTATTCACTATAGGTGTTGTCGGTTTTTGTAAGCATACGACTTTGGTCAACTATAATTAATAGCAATATTTTTTTTAATCTGTTGAACCTACTCTGATCTATCCTACGCAAGAATCAGTATGAAAAACTCTTATTCACCTACCTCCAACCAACATAGAGGTTATATACAAGGCCTACCCTAAAGGGACTTGTATGGTTCCATCTGAATAGTTTTCTAAAAATTGTTGATATATGTTAACTCCACCAATGCAAGGTACTTCTCCCAAGCCCCACCGAAGTCTATGGAACATTATTAAAGCATATATTCATCAACATGTATAGTAAATTTTTACTTCCCATCTATATATGGATGGAAATCCATACTAAATAGTACCTTCATACCAAGCACCATCAGTAAGACCTACCAAAAACATGATGTAAAACGTGAGTCATGGTCTAGAAAAAAAACTATGGGGCACCCTATAATTGTAGACTATTCCTTGAATGTACATATCTCTAAACTAATCCACTGAGAATGTCCCCCACTCTAGGAAGAAATGATCTACCATCATTAATTGGTTAACAACCTCCCAAATGGGTTCATTCTTTTGAGGATATCTTGAGAGAACTGCCAAAAAGTCCAAAGTCACACAATCACACATCTAATTCAGATTGGGAAATGGTCGTATTAAACCACTAGGTAAAAAAACCTCATCCTTCACCTACTGACAGCTGTAGTGTCATTTAATTAACCCCACTATCTTCTATTTCATGACTGGCCACCAAAATTGTCGACGTAGGTCACAGTACATTTTGGTCACACATAGATGCACCACCCACTTCGAGTCGTGAAATTAAAGAATCATTTCTTCCTGCATTCTCATAGGCATAACAATATGTCCCTGACCTTTTATGATCACATCCTCGTCTATTTTAAAGTCAGAAGGTGACTCCCCATCTTCATGGATTTCACTCAAGGTAAAGCACTTCAAATCCTTAGACTGTCTCTCCCTAATATGGATCTAAATTGGACACTCCACTAAAACCAATATGAGAGTAATCTAATCATGACACTCTATAACCACAATATGCATCATTGATAATAAAGTCTTCATTTTCCACTCATCACTTGAATCCTAAACCACTGGATTCTGAGTTTTCCATCTTAATGTGTAAGTAACAAATTTTCAATTCTTAGGTGTATATGATAGTTAAAAGTAAAATGAAATCATATAATCAACCCATCTTTACTTATAGAGATTAAAATCCCATTGGGAAAAGATATACTATATGATATTTTGATTTTATACACCATAATATTGTCACCCAATTGGTATTACTTCCGACACATTTAATCATAAACCACTGCAGCTAACTTGATGTCATGTGTAATATAATTCCATTCATGTGGCAACACCTACTGAGACTTGTACTCCACAATGTGATCTCCCTATATCAACACTACTCTATTCCCTATCCAAGAAGCATCAAAAAATATTGTACAATACTCATTTGTCTTGGGTAGGGCCATGATTGGTGCCACCATCAAATGCTTCTTCAGCTCTTGTTGGTCATTCTCACATGTTTTAGATCATTCAAAATTTACTCTATTCATGGTCAGGTCTTAAAGTGGTATCTCCAAATGGAAAAATTCTAGATTTAACCTCTCATAATATTCAGCTAACCCCATAAACCAATGGATATCAAAAACATTATTGGGATTCTCCCACGTATGAACTACTAGAACCTTCTATATGTCCTCTAACACACCTTCCCCAGAGTTGATTACATCCAAGATGTGTACCCCATCAATCCCAGAATGACACATATATAGCCTGTCATATAGTTGATGACCACTTAGTGTACTCATTATGATGCAAATATATTTAGGATGATCTCAATTAGGCATGGAGTACACCATGATTTAATACCCAAACAGTTCCACAAACCGATCCATGTACATATTAATGAAATAGTTCATCACAACTACACACATAGATGGAGCATTATTTATCCCTAACATAATCATAAAGAACACATAATGGCCTTGCATACTTCTAAAACCATTCATCAGTATATCATAAGGCTGAACTCTCAACTAATGATACCCTGATTTCTTGTCGATCATGGAAAATACATAAGCTACCATCAAATTATCAAATATTTCATGGATAGTCAAAAGAGGATACTAATTCATCACAACCATCTAGTTCAACACTCTATAATCAATAAAAATGTGCATATTCAAGTCATTCTTCTTAGAAAACAATACTGGAGAACCCCAAGGCGATGTACTTAGATGTATAAATATCCTATCCTTAAACTCCAATAGTTGGTTCATAGGCTCTTTAAGATATGTTGGTGCCATTATATATGGTATAATTTAATCTACCTTAGATCGCTACATGATCTCAAATATAAATTACACATCCCTCTCATCAGTCAGCCTTTAGATCTCATCAAGAAATAAAACCTCAAAATAGTATACAACTTGTTAGAAAACATACTACATTAACCTTCCATCATCTAACAACAAATAGTAAATCTTGGTTGTATGCTCCCATAGTTATTTGTGAACAATCCCTGTACCACCCACCATGATATCCGAATCTCCAAAATGGATGTAATTTTCACCCTTAGGTGACGTAAACCTTACCCTCCACAAGTAACTGTCAATGTGATATTCGTATTGTACTCACCAATCCATCCCAAAAATTACTTTAAATCCATATATAACAAGGATGTAAATATACTACAAAAAATGATACTCTCCAACCTTAAGAGATCACCCCTTTCACAAATAGACGTCTCTATAATATACTCCCATTGGTGTATCTATTATCAAAATCCCACTGAAAAACATCAATACATTGATGAAAACTCTCAGAATTTGTGAAGATAAAAAAGAATTAGAGGGACTAGTATCATATAAGGAACTAGATATCAAATAATTTACAATAACAGTACCTATAAGAGTTGATTGTCCTACCACACTATCAACCATTATATACTGAATGACATGAAAAAATAACGCCCCTATTCCCTATGATGTAGTTTGAATCCCCAGTGATGGACCACTCTACTGATATGGGAACTCTTTACCAGAATCACCTCGTCCACTTCCTTTACCTTCACAGCCAATAGAACTATATCTTCCATATTGGTACAATGTAGAAGATCTGCTTCTTGTACTATGGTTCAGCATATCTGCTCCCTCATTTACCATGTGTCATAGGATCCTCTAAAACCTATATAGATTTCTCATCCTTATTTATCCTTAGCACTCTACAGGTGGTTGGAGGGATGGTCTATAGATGTGTCCCAACCTACCACATAGGTGACATGTCCCTTGACAAAGGTATTGTGTAACTGAACCCTCCCCATTTGTACTCATTTTTCAATTTCTTGGGAAAAGAATTCTATAATGTAGCTTCATGCTCTTGTAAGTCATTCCACATAACTATAAAATAGAAACCATATATTCTTCCCTATAACCTACATTTTGGTTCCCTTAATATATGAGAGAACTGTCTACTAATTCAGAATATTTATTTGAGTGAAAGATATTTAATTTAGACATAATATCATATTTAAGGTTCTATTTGAAAATAATTTACATATCTATCTCAGCGCCTACTAGTGTTGGAGGAAGGAACTACATTTCTGTAAAGAAACTAGAATATTTTATCAAGGAAATATTCCCCTCATTAAATCAGATGAACTAAGCTTCTATCTCTTATCTCAGTGTCTCTGGAAATTTTTTTACCAGAAACATGTCCAAATAGTTTTTCCATACAATGCCCTCATTCTGACCGGTATGAGATTGAATATCCCACCAATGCTCTTCTAATACTCACAATGTGTAGACAGTCAGCATAACCCTTTTATCAGCCAGATCCCATAAATGGTTATGTAAAGTCTAGATCAAGTCAATCTAAAACTTACTTTCTAGAGGTCTACCCTCCCCAGTAAATGTTGCACGGTGATGTAGCAGAAACTATTATGTTAGGTCAAACATAAACTTCACATACCACATGGGGTCTCTCTATATAATCTTCATGATGCAACGAAATTTATCGTGGAACATTATTTTTATCCTCCTATTGACATGAGAGGTTCCTTAGGTTCCACTTTTTGAAGCTCATTTCCATCCCTAACATCATAACATTCTATCAGAAAACATTGTCATGGATGAATATTTTAACACTACTAAAGGTATTTCTTTTGATACATAAAATTATTTTATCACAAATACAAGGATTCAAAATTATACATGACATATATTTCCCCTAAAACCCACCACACATTCAAAACTAAGTCATTGTAACTTCACATAACCATACTACACCTAGGTCATGGTTAACAAAGGTTAAAGTAATTCTCATTTTAAAAATATCTTTAGAAACACATTTAAAAAAATAAATCATTTTTAATTTTTCAATTTCATATTAGGAATATATTTATTTCAATTTAAGAAGCATGTAAAAAACATTGGATGTTCAAAAACTTACCCAACCTCATTTTTTCATATTTTCCTAAAATGATACATTTCACAAAATAATTCCAAGTTCCTATAATGGTGCATGAATACTCAAAACTTGTTCCATTAGAGGGATTAAGTTGAATATCATAAAATATAAAAATAAAATTGCATCACACAACAAGTGCATCACTGATGGGGAAATACCATCAACTATCACAACACGCATCACTAACAATAATCCAATCCTCAGTACTCAGGATTTCTCCTATAAATGAGTTAGATACTCTCATAAATATGCTCATGGACAATGCCCGACTCTTCTTTATCTCAAAACTAACGTTGAAAAATAGTAAGATGAAATAAAAGAAGAGAAAATTGGACTCTGATACTACTTTGTGACATCCCAACATGGGTGTCACACACTGGTTCCCCAAGCCGGTCAATCACATGACCTCAAGTGCGCCTCCCCATGTGATATATGTTACAATATAGAATCATGGGTCTAATATCATTCATGAGGAGACTATATCCTCATTATCAGAGTAAAAAAAGTAGTGGAAATAAATAAAAATTACACAAAGGATGTAACCATTAACCAAAAATACAAATATCACATTTTGAACCAAAAAATGAATACAATATAAAAATAAAATAGTATATGTGCCATGAAAAATATGTGTCAAGTTTCAATATGGAAAAGACCAAAAATAAATAAATAAAACAAAAACTCTCAATAAATTCCAAAATCTTGTTTGTTTCCCTTATCCATGCTTCATTCCAACTCATCCATATAGAACAATGCTTTTAACATTGTTTCATCCTATAATCATGAAGTCTAATCGCAAACTGATCAGGAATCTCAATTAGTGTAGGAAAAAAACTCAGTAGGCTACTAAAATGATGTCTAAAACAATATGGAGTAAAAAATATTGAATTTTGTGGTTATAATAATACAACACAAGTGATAATGTAAAAAATTAATTTTTTTCAATTAATCGTTATTTAACCCCAAAGACCCATAAGTTTCTAAAGACACCAAGAGTCTCAATACATCATTAGAACTATTCTAGATTTTCAACCATATAACATAATCAATTCATAATTCATAATTCATTTCTTATTATGTCGTGGAAAATTGTAACCACAATCTAATTCTTACTCATTATCATAGAACATCATGTCTAACAACTTGTGGGCAACAGGTTCCTCATTGCCAATCCCACACCTCAACAATAACTATTAGATTTTGATGCAACCATCCATGTACCACACTCATATATCACTATGGGATTTTTATGGGATATACCATGTTCCGAATATGTATATAAATTTATCACAGTGGGCTTTTAAAGTAGTATTCCATGTCCTATACTGATATATCCCTATGGTCTATTGATTTAAAATACCCTTCCCCACGTGTGTATATCATGTATATCACATCAATCAATGTTAATCATCATTAAACTTCTTATGAAAATTCACATCATGATATTCAATTTTAATTATCAAGACATGTAATTTATAATAATGTAATAAAATGCAGATAATAAGAAAAATTACCATTACTCCATTAATCATAATTTAACCAAATATCACTTTAACCCATTAAGGTTAAACGAATCATCACATAATTCTCAATGTCAAATAATTCATAAACAAACTAATTCACCAATTATACTAACTCATTAATTAATTAAATATAAATTCAATTAATTATTTAATTCCACATTTATAATTATCCATTATTTAATTCAAAAATGAACTTATAAAATTTTACAATCCCAATTTCCAAATAATTAAATGATCAATCAATTAAACCAGTTTCCACAGATATTATAATCCATCAATTAAATAAACAATTTACTAATTTAATTTCACAATACAAATATCATATTAATTAATTCATCAGTTAATTCATACAATTTTAAAAATCATACCAATCCTTTAATTAAATCAACAATTAATTAATTCAATTTTACAATCACAACAATTGGCTAATTTTATAACAATATCAAACAATAAACTCAAAAATTGCTTAATTAATCAATTACCAAAAGTATTAATATTGATTTATGTAATTAATTTTATAATAATTAAATACAAATTCTACAATTATATAAACATAATTGAAAACCAGACATTGGGGTTTGAATAATTGACCACCTACCTAAAATTGTCGACAAGTGATCTCTTAATTCAAATACAAAATTTTAAACAGACAGGTCAAATCCATGATGAATAATGACATCATGAATCAAATCCTATAAATAAGATCAAGATGATCATGATTCATCAAACCTAGATCTAGATCAAATACTAACATGCATAAATCCCTTCATTAGAAGGGATAATAATAACAGAGAGTGATGACACAAATCATTTTGTGAAACCCTTATCGAGAGGAGTATAAATCTTTGATTCGGGTCTCCAATTTTCATGAATGGTGGTCGGTAGCCCAAGGATTTTTATGGGATCCTAAAAATTAGAGGAATTATTTATGGTGGATCTACATTCAATTTTGGGTTAATTACATGGGTTTAGAGATTTAAAATCTAATTTTTGTCAAATTATAATTGTATGTAAGACTTGCTAGAAAGAGTCACATAGTCTTCCAAATAGTTGGTCATAACTATTCTCATCTTATAAAGGGGTTGGGGGTTTATGGTAATATTAAGAGGGTTCGTGGTTTGAAAAACAATTCTCTAGCCATGGAATCCTTCTCTACTGGGGGTTGTGTAGTTTTTTGGGGCAGGGCGTATGGTTTTCCCAAACCATGTGCTAACCATGCACTACATATCTTCCTTCCAAATTCTCATATTTTTACCCAAATGAACCAAAGATAAATCCAAAAAAATCACAAAAACTAAATCAAAATAGTATCTTTACATGAGCTCAAGATATCCCCAAAAAAAATTAAGATCATACAAGTTCCATTTTTTATGGAAGAGACATATATATTTATAAAAATGGAATGAGATATCATTTGATATCTCTTGGTATTTGTTTTATCTATTTCACATCTCAAATGATTCAGGATACAAATACAATAGGTCACTCTATGAAAAAAATATAATGAAATATGGTTAATGTACATTCCAAATCTAAAAATTATCTTATTGTAGCACTATATGATCAACTATATT
This sequence comes from Viscum album, assembly GCA_963277665.1. NCBI lineage: Eukaryota > Viridiplantae > Streptophyta > Magnoliopsida > Santalales > Viscaceae > Viscum > Viscum album. The sequence goes on from OY728130.1 coordinate 613,434,162, forward strand.
TTATGGTGATGAGTTTCAATATAGCCAAGTCTATGTAGGAGAAAATGAAAAATATATAGAAAGGGAAAAAATGTGATGTAGGACAAAATTCATGTTTACAACATTCAATTCAATGATTAGATGATTGATCCATATATAAATGAATAGATTTTCATTAATTTAACTAATGATGTTGATAGAGATATTTATGGACATGTAGAAGAAATTAAGGATACTAACATTGTGGAGAAATTATTTATAATGTCCCAACCACTACATCATCCAAAAGTGTAAGATCTTGAGGAATAAGATAAATATAACATTATATTGATGATATATTATGTATTCTAGTGGCTTATGAAATGTTAGTTAAACATAAGATACAAAACTAAGAGCAAGGAAGAAAATATAATTTAAACGATTGGAAAACATTGACTCGTGAAAATTTAGTCATGATGGAGAATAAGTGTATGATAAACTTATATTTATTTTCTCTAAAACATTAAATAGATAAAAATAGATATGATAAGTAAATATTCATTTGGCATGTTCTTGGTGTGGTAATGTAGGGTACTTTATCGCTCGGTGTAGAAAAAAATTAGATGATGTTGAAAGTGAAGCAAAAATCAAGCATACTAATCATATAAAGTTCTTTCATAAGGGAGACTTCAAATCATGAATTAAATTATAGATAAATTTATCATGCTAGATAGAGTAATAAGGTAATAATGATTCTTTTGGGGATATAGTACTATATTTTAAATTTATTATTGAATATTCCATGATTACTATAGTTGAAATGGTTGAATGTATGAATTAAGAAGTTAATTAGTTGAATGTTATTGTAGATCTCATTATAGATCATGAGGATTCACTGGATTATATTGGAAATCAAAAAAGTGAAAAATAAAAATTCTAGAGTCCTATTAAAATAGTTTTCATAGGATTTAGATCATTTTAAAGTAGATATCTTCAAACTTCAAAGAGTGGTCGAAAAAAATTGAAAACTCTTGAAACCATTGAAGTGGTTTTAGATAATAAACATAGGATGAAAAGATGGAAAAATTCATCAATGACCTTATATCAAGACTTGATGAAAATAAAAGATAATATAGGTCCATGAAGAAGAATTCATTTAATTAAGAGGTAATGTGGAAACTAAATCAAAATCAAGAGGAAAATATGAAATTAATGTTTTTAAGCCTTTAAAATTAAATGATTTTGGAAAGAGTTAAACATGATTCCTAAGGAGTGGAAAAAATACTTTAATGATTAAATATCTAAATTCATGGGAAATTTTATAATTGGTTATGATATATAAATATCAAGGGCTTGAAATGTGGAGAGCCAAATTAAAGGGAAGTATAATGTTTCACATATCTCAATGGAACCCGATATCCTAACAAAGAATTTATCAAACCTAATACAGAAGATAGGTTAAAAAAGTTTTCTATTATCACAATAATATCACTAATCATATACCCATATTAAAGAATTCGTCATTTGGTTTAATTTAAAGGAGATGAAATTTTGTCTTATGAAATGTCATTTTTTAGGGATGTATAGGGCATAACATGTATTTAAATGGTGAGGAATATAGCACTATATATGGGGAAGCACCTAAAATTTAATAAGGTATAATGATACCATATCCTTCATCTTATAATAAAAATAATTTCTATAGATATTGTATTCACTGTTCTATATTTTCCATTAAATATATTCATTGTAGATAGAGGAATGGTGGGAACCATAACTAAATAAATTTGAGACAAGGCTATAATGGTTGACCAAGAATAATTCACCTCAAAATATATTTTATCCTATTGATGAAGAATATTTGTATGATTGAAACATGCATGTGGATAATATATTGGAATGGGTGTATTTTTCATCCACTCAATCAGTTATCTCATTGAAGGAAAATAATACGATTGAGAAAAACAACCGGGTAGAAATCACGCACAATGATAAAAAGAGAAATAACAGCTAGATTCTTGATTAATAATGCTTATCCCATAATAAAAGAGATGTAATTTTTTATTCAATAATTTTAGGAAAAGTTTTTATGGAACAGTGAAATTCAGCAATAAATTTCCCTTACATATCAAAGGTGCTAGAGATACAGAATGAGTAAATGATGAGCTAATAAAAATAGAAATTTACTAAGTAGAGTGATTGAATCAAAATCATCACATTTTGTGTAAAATTTATGACTAAAGGCTGGTAGTGACATTTAATTAGAATGGGTGAAGTCTCAATGGGAAGATATATAAATCTCTAATGAAAGGATACAATAGAAATAGTAATTTTTACTTGGTAGATAGTAAAGAAAATAGATTTTTCATAATATTTTAAGATGAAAACAATATATGGATGTAGAGTAAATGTCACATTAATCAACAAATCATAGAAAAAATATTCATGACAAAGTACATTATTGAGATTCGCAATCATAAGCATGATCTATAAAAGAAATGTGTTTCATGCCTGTAAGGGAAAATGGAATAGAATTATTATCATATAAGGAACAAATGGTCATAAAATCTACTTATTCTAGTACACAAATATGTTTCTCGTAAAATAAATTTTTATACCATATAAGGATCTGGAAACATAATTATTTTTATTTATGATTACATTTGAAAGGAATTTTTCAAGTTTATATAGCACAAATTGAAATTTATTGACTAATTGATGAAATATCTATGAATATTTGAGAATGAAACATATCTCACATTAAATATAATATAATCTAATAATGGGGAGTAATTTTCATCTATTTAATTTTAAAATTTCCCAAAAAAACAATGTATCAATAATAATTTATCTACAATGATTAAACCTTGAAAAATGTGGTTTTTGAATAAAAAATGATTGGTTGATAATATTTCTAGAACTATGGTGATTGAGATTTCTATTTCTCATAATTACTAGAAAGTGTTTTCTCCAATTTCTGCATATATAGAAAATTGTCTAGGGATATTTGTAGGAGATAAAATTACACTATATGAGATACTTCATGAAATAAGACCGTCACTAAAGTATTTTCATTATGTTTTTAGAATTAAATTAATAGTAAAGAGTAAAAGTGTTACAATAATAGTCATAAAAATACTATAGAATTAAATTATATTATGATCATTTGGGATAGAACTATGAATAAATCGAGGATCACATATGTTGATGTGATTTAAGATGAATAATAATGTTATGGGAGACAAATTAAAAAACATAAATTATATAAGGATTTGATAGAATTTAGGGATCTCCAAATGAAGATGAATCAGAAGTAGAATTAGAAGAGGAAACCATTTTTGAAGAATAACTATTAGAATATAACATGAGGAATGTAATAGAATAATTTGACCAATACAACATTATTAGTGATTAGACCTCACCAAAAGAGAAAAGGATAATGATGAATGAATCACATTCATGACTCCAATAAATTTTGGAACCAACCAAATTTGATGAAGAAACAAACGATGAATCATTGGTTAGGGACATAAATGAATAACTAGGTTAGATTGAAAAAAACAATACCTAGCATATTGTCAAGAGACCAAAAAATCCCAATTTCATTTGAGAAAAGTGGTATTTAAAAAAAATTATGGGCTAGGAAATTTAAATTAGAAACAGGGAACACTTCGGGTGTAAAGGTTATACAAAAATTGAAGACATTGATATTCCTGAATTTTATTTTCTATCATACCAACTAGAGTCAGTTAAGCTCTTTATAGCCATATAAATTCAATGAGGTTACAATTTTTATCATATAGATGTCAAAATAACATTCTTAAATGGAGTTCCAGAAGATAAAGTTCTCATTGAACTATAATTTTGATTTTTTACTGAAATAATCAAAAAGGTTTGTAGATTATAGAAGGATATTTATGGTCTAAAAGAGGCACAAAAAGGATGTTATTATCGACTTGATTCTTATATGAGGACATTACAGTTTAATGGATGAGGTTTCAATTATAAAATCTATGTGAATATTTCTCATGGAGATCAATTTATGGTTCTTGTATATGTGGATGATATTATACATGGGGGATGAAGAAATGGACCAATTGTATAATTTTCTAATCACATGAAATTGGAATATGATATATCAGTGATTGGTGAACTCGTAATTTTTTTTGGCTACAGTTGTTTCAAATTTAGTATTACCCCTTCATTTCCTAGAAATAGAATAAAATAGAGCTTCTGAAAAAAATCAACATTCATACTTCCAAACAAATTTTGACTATGATTATGGTTAAGAAAAACATGGAAACCTAGAGGAGGAGAAATATGTGGATCCCATATTCTAGATTTTTATAATTATAATCTTATTATACTTCAATGCAACATAACAAAATATTAACTTTTCAAAAAAAATTAGCAGCTAACTTCCAATGTAATGTGAAGGAGTAACATTTTTTATTAGTTGAAAAAATAATGAGATATATTCAATGAACATTTAATTTTAAAAAATTATTTATATGATGAAGATATAATTAATTATTGGTATTTTACGATGCCGAATGGGATAGATATGTGTTATATCAAATGTCCATAAGTGTTGGTGCATTTATTTTTGGAAAAAAATGTGTGGGATAGTTGAGAATGAAATATAAAAGCACCTATCCCAGTATGATTAAAACATAACATATCAATGTGACAAAGGAACATACTCAGATATTGTGGATAAAGCAAAAAAATAATTGATATTAGTGATGAAGTGAAATAGGCAATGCTAATTTACTATGACAGTAGGAGGAATATCGAACTTTTAAAATATTGGGTTGCACACTCTCATTCAAAACATTATTGAGATGAGATATTACATCATCAATGAAATGGTTGAATAATGTGTGATTACAATGGAGAATGTTGGAACTAATGGTCAAGTGGTGAAATCCTGAATACTCCTTTGACATCACTAATTCTAGATAATAATTTATATTAACCCACTATTTAGCCTCCTCCATAGACATGAGGTTGTTACAGTTTATCCAATATCCAAATTTTTATTAACTATTTTAATGTTTTTTGTGGATGTGATATAGATCTATGGGGGAGATACAATCCAAGGGAAATTTTTTCCATTCTATGATTCAAATATAGGTTTTTTGTTTTATTTATAATGTGTTAATTAAATTTAATGAATTGTAGGTTTTCATGATATGAGTGTTGGTTATTGGTCATGGTCTATTGAGGCATGAAAAGTTTATTTCCCCCATCTTTTTTTATATTTTTTTTTAATAGATATAGGGTGATGGATGAGTTATTTCAAACTAATCATATCTTTTATCAAGGATGGTTCTTTATTGAATTTATATATATATGAACAAAAAAATAATAGGGGAGATTATTGGAACAAAGGTTGTTCATAGATGGGACTATCTTTTTGTGTGTTTTTTCCAAACCAAACTTGTTTCAGCAAGGAGTTTTCAACCTAAGTGATCTTAGAGTGCAAGTTTCATTTGTGTTGAAGGTGGACTATTTCACAATTTTTTACAAAAATTTATATCTCAAAATTAGGTAGAAGGAACATGATTTACAAAATATGGATCTCTAAGACTCACTCTTAAAAAATATGAAAGATGAGTTATTTTCTAGAATGAAGGTATTTCATGATGATTTGGATAATCACAAAGTAGTCTTATGAAATTCAGGTTTTATGGTTCATGAATGAGGTTTTAAGAAGAATGTAAGAGGAATAATGAAAATATGGTGTGCTAGGAGACTACGATAAGCTTACAAAATAAATAATGTTTACCAAAGATTCGTGAGGAAAATTATCTTCATGAACATAAATGAAGTGGTTCAAGAAAAAGGCTTGTTGAGACTGAGAGATTCATGATAGAGTTATTAGATATAAATAGGATACCACACAAAATTTGATATATAGAAAGAATTTGGATTTTTTTTAATTGTCTTGATTTCATGAAGGTCAAATTCTTCATAAAACATGAACTCCCTTCATGTTTAATTAATGCAAAAAAATGGTTTAGTACTAAATTACACTAAGGAATTTTAGAAATGTGAGTTCTATATAGACTAAGAGTTTCATGATATGTTGGAGTTCTATGTAGGATGTGTGATTTGTGAATACTTTTAGTTCCAATAAGGCTAAAATATTTGTGAATAATAATAGCTTCACTAAAGCATATGGGTTCATGATGGATTAAAACTCATTGAAACTATAACAACCCATACATTTCATTTATATATATTACATCTAAATTGATTAATTGGCATTAATAAACATAAACATTAAAAATAATAATCGTATGGGTTTTTTTTATTTGGAAACATGGAATCATAATAAATGGTTTCTTAAAACATCTGCATCATCCCCATATTATTAATTCATAACTAGAACCATTTTTACATATCAAAAATTTTACCTTTATTTATATACTGGGGAAAAGAATCATAATAATTGGGTGAGATCAGATTCTCATTAAGGGAAAATAAGGGAGATATATAACATAAGAATAATATTTGAAAATTATACCCCACATAAGGAAGATCATAATCTTGAGTCATGGAATAAATCACTACGATTATAAGACATGAATCATAAATGAACATGATATAATAATATTTTCATTAGAAATAGAACTATGGCACACAAATAAGAATATAAAATCATCTCTTTAATCTTAAAGGATCTTTTCCATGACTATTGTACTGGAATGGGTCCATTTCCTAAACCACAATAGAATATATGGTTCACTCCCAAGAGTATCAAAGTGGTTCTGGTTCACTCCACAAATCATCATGGTAGGAAAGGTTTACTCCTAAGACTATTATATTAGATTGGGTTCACTCCCTAAACCATAGTAGTATCCAATGATCAGTCCATAGACTATCATAGTCTATTAGGTTCAATACCCAAACCATCATAGTGGATAAAGTCCTTTTTCGAACTGGTTTCATTTCACGTTCTATTCATTTCATACTAAATCGAGTTCACATCCAATTTCAGTACAGTGTTACTGAATAGAGTTCACATCTTGTTTTAGTTCTATCTATCTCATGAGATATAATTAATTACTCAATTCATTTCTAATTTATATATGTCCCACTAGTTATACAATAAATATCATACATAAGTGATCTAAAAGAACAAAATTAATTCATTACATCAATTTTTTATTGTAGGTTTCTATTTATGATCATATGATATTTTTGAAACCTATTTGTTTTCCATTAATCATATTATGATGTAAAGTTTATAAAACTATCATTGAATAATATACTGTTTATGGTATATGTAGCATCATAAAAAGTTATCTTATATGGAAATTAATTTTTAAAGATCAATTGATATAATATTTCCAAAAATATCATTTCTTTTTTAATTTTTTTTAGTGTGTGGAAAATTTATAAAAAAAATTATCTTAGAATAACTTTATAATTTTGCAATGAGAGCTTCAAGGAATTAATAAATCATGATGGAGGGAAATACCACTCATTCCATATAAGATAAAAAAATTGATATTTTTGTTCGAAAAAGTCATAAAGAACCCCTCTTAGACATCGAAAAAAATAATCCTTTCAAAAAAAATTCAAAAATACAAAAATCAGTAAAATAACATTAAAAAATAAAAAGATAAAATTTTAAAAACAATGAAGACAATTTTTGGAAAAAACACAGGCATGTATGAAATAGATTTTTTTATGGAAAACATTATAGAGATAATTTTTTTCAAAGAAAAATAATTATATATATCAAATCATTGATGTGAGAATTAAAAAAAATCATCGATTATGTGTATTCTATATATATCCAAATAAAATAAGAATAAATGAATGATATTATATTAAAAATTCAACCCAAATATAATCTTATTATGAAAAAATCGATAAAGTTGAAGTAAAACCAAATGAATTGAAATTGGGTGATAAATTCTCTTAACACTTTGTAATCAATCAAATCTTATTCCCCATAAATGTAATAATTAAATAATAAAACATTATATAAAATTCATATAATGAGATTGATGATACTATATATCAAATTGAAGTATATATACCACCCCCAATAAATATATAGTGAATAAATAATACATATCGTAGAATAAAAAGTGTGATTATACACTATTACCTCAGGATTTCCATTACTTTAGCATACATTAACCTACTATTTTATATTACCACCTTCAGGAACCCCTTGAGGAACATTGATTTGGTCATTGATGAGACTTTTATCACATGAAAATGATGATATTGGAGAGGAGAGGCATTTTAAGGATTTGAGGAGCTCCATGGTTGGTGCTGAGAAATGGGGTAGTGAGGGGTGGTATTGGTACTTTAAGAGCATTGGTTTTAATTGATTAAATAACAATTATTTTATAATTAAATCCAACCAAATTGGTGTGGATTTAATTTCCATGAAATTTGATTATGATTAATGTTTTAACCAAATTATATGATTGATAAATATCTCAACCACCCATTACATGTTTTATTTTTTTTATTTTATGTGTATAGAATTTTTGTTTGACCACTTTCATAATTTTATCTATACGATGATAAACCATTCATTTTACAGTGGAAAATTTTTTATCAAAAACTTTTATGTGATATTACTATCTAATTCTTACCTTATTATTTCAAATATTGAACCCATTTTAACATATTCAATTCAAAAACATAGCTAAATTAGATTTAAAATTAATCTCGTACACACAATGTGAATGCATGATTTTAATGTGTAAAACCCCAAATGTTTAAAATGTTTTTATTTCCAATTTCAACATGGGATTGATTCCAATTACCTAAATTGGGTTTATTGGAATATAATTTATTTAGTTAAACTTTAAACCAATTTAAAATATAATTGAACTATATAAATAAATTTAACTCAAATATATTTCAATTAAAATTTCATATTTTTCACTATTTGTCAAAAAAATATGTGTTCTCTAATAAATAAAAAACAATTCACCCTAAGATAATTTTGATTTTATGATTTAAAAAAAGTTAATTTTTTTCAATGTAAATTTATAAATGTTTCAAAAAATTATTTCCAAAGCGTTATTTAATTAAATGGATGAAAATTTTATTTTTAGATGAATGTAAGTATTTTATGCTAACAGTTGTATTTATTCTTATCTTAATCATATATAACACATTGGAAAAAATTGATTGAATATAGAACATAGAAAATTAATTAATATATTTCACTATTATTTCTAAATTTAATTTATAATGGTAAAATTCCATTGTGGGAATAAAAATACTTATTTTAAAAAAACACTGCCTTTATATTAAATTTTCATTATTTTCACTTCTAATATATTAATAACCAATGTAATCATTTTTAAAACATGAGAAAACAATATTTTGAAAATTTATTAAATCTAATTAACTACATATATTCCAACGTCCATGTGATAACTATAATAATTATATAATATTATTTTAGATTTCATATATGAATGATGTTTTTTGAAAAGTAGGTTATGGATGATATCAAATTTATTTTCTAAAAATGTACATGTCATAAAATATCTGGGTGTTACATTTTACCCCTATAAAATAAATTTCTCCCGAAAAATTATATTAATTAGATATAAATAATTGATGATACCCCTATGACATGACATTTTCAGGTTCCCATGAAGCTTTCTCAAATTGGTGGTTTCACTACAAAACATTAACAGGTTGAGTGGTCTGATTTAGAATAACATTATCTTTATGATCCTGAATTTAAAAATGGGATTAAATTATAAGAAGTATATTTGCCCATATATATGACCGATGATTTCAATAAATGTTAAGGATAAGGTATGTAATTTTTTTTGAGAGATACATGGAACACATCATGAACTTTAGAGATATTTTTTGGAAGACTCAATTGATATGATACCATCCCAATTCGATCAAGAATTAAAAAAAATTGTGTCCTAAAAAATTTGAAATAAAACACCCTAAATAAATGGTGGATGTTTGAAAACTATTTTGTTGGAAACCCATATCATGAATGGGTAAATAAAACATCCTATTAAAAAAATTAAAACGTGGAGATCACTACAAAACTGGGATTATGGTTAGAGGTAATTTAATATATGTATATGGAAGACAATTATAACTATTGAGTTATAATGAAGAATGATAGAGAAATTGGTTAGAAAAAGGATAATGACCCAAAACCCAAAGACCAAATAGGTATTAAAAATCTCATTAATATACTCAGAAATGATGTTGATAGGATAAGATTTTATTTATAAAATATATGATAATCAATACATACATGATTTAATCATGTAACTACAATCTCAATCATTGGTTGTTCAAGGATCTATATTCGCTTAATTTATTACTCAATTAAATGAGGTTGAAATTTTAATTCCTATAGAACTAGTGGATCATAATATCCATATTGGGATTAGATGTTATTATTTCTATCTCTAATTATCATCATAACAAAATTATCAGACCATGTAATTAAATGAGAACAAATTTTCATATGGTTATGTAATACGTTAATATATTAAATCTCCTCCAATGATCAATATAAAAAATTTCAAAAATGGTTACCCTTATGAACATTCTACAAGATAAAAATCCAAAACATTATAAAGAATTCCTCTAAAACTATAAAATAATTATTTCATTAATCACTAAAACAAATTGATGCAGCTATTAATTATCACGCGCCAAATATGTGAAAATAATTCTTATTTATTATCTTAAAGCATAGTGACAACCTGAATTACCCAAAAACATTATTTAAAACACAAAAACTTTCAACATTTATCTCTTTCCTCATGCCAAAATTACAAAAAATAAATAAAAATAAACCACCTTTTCATTATATTATTAATTAGTTCTATGGTTAGAAATATTATCCCATTTATTCACAAAATCATAATAATAGTAAGGGTTTTCATTACCTTAACTGATATTTTTCCAGAAATATCACCTAACCACCTCAATCACTTTTCTTGATTACCATTTCCATTCAAAATATACATTAAAATACTAAAATAAAAACAATAGTGGAATAGTCCTTAAATGATTCATTAATAAATAATACCATAAAATTTCATCTATGACATTATTCTTGAATTCATTTATGTGATGAATCAATCATTCTATATTCTTATTAAACCATTAGATAGGCTTCTGCATTTTTTCCCATATAACTTATTCCATATCATATTTCATTCAGTATCTTTATCACGAGAAAAATAAAAATTAATCATACAACCTTATTGATTTTTTTCATTTTCTCCCCCTAGGGAATAAATTTGTATAATTCCCATATATTCCAAATTTAAATCATTAAACTGTTGATGCTTCCTTTGGAATACCATTATTATCATCCCCTGTGTTAACATAACCTTTCAACTTTCCTTTTTAGTTTCATCAATTTTCCTTCTTTTCCTCTCCTAATAAATATTCTAGTTCCACAAAAACATTATCCTTGATGGATTATCCCACATTATTTAGATGAGGAAAACCAAAAAAAATTCCCTTGGTGGCCACCATGAAGCTTCTTCTTTATCATATTATATCGGTCAAAAAATTAAAAAATGTTAGGATCGTTGATCTTATTATGAGATTTATGATTTGGCCTAATAATTTGGTTTCACCTTCTAACACATGTTTCATTGGGATTCTCATGATGGTGATCATTCCATTTTCCCTCAAATTCACCATCAATATGAATCGTCATGCTTAAAATCATTTTCTAAAACCAAAATTGAATAAAGAGAGCAACACTCTTTATAGTTCTAAAACCTAATAAATAAGAAAAATTAAATAAAATATTCAGTTTATGACACCTTAGGATTAACTTGGGTTATTCATGTCCATATGGAATACAATATGATTTTAAGCTATACTTACCATTATATTTATTACTATGGTTTCTTAATTCCATTTTCCACAAATAACAAATAATTTATCTCATGCGAGCTATAACAATTCACAAATCTCATATATAGATATTACATTTATATAGTTGAATATTATGTAAATAACACTAAAACCAATCTTGAATTGTATGGGTTTAATGTCTTTGGAAACTAGGAAGCATAAAATATGGTTTCATAAAACATCAACATTATCCCCCACTTATTCCTTCATAACTAGAAGCCTATTTCGAATATCAATCTTAATAAATTTCATTGAATCTAACGAAAAATAAGCGCAGGACAAGGGTGAGTTCATATTATCATAATGTTTAAACAATGGAGGAATATGATATAATTATAACATTTGAAAGTTATACCCTCCTTAAAAAATATCATAATCTTTATTTTTTGTAAAAATCATTATGTTCATAAGACATGAATCATAAAACAACATGAGAGAATAAGATGGGTATAAGATATATAATTGTGGAATACACATAAGAATAGAAAACCATCACTTTAATAGTCATATCCTTTTTCTATGACTATCATATATGAATGGGTTCACTTACCAATCCATTATAGTATCCAAGGATCACTTACAAGACAACCATAGTGGATTTGGTTCACTCAACAAACCATTATATTAGACAAGGATCACTCCCATGAATATCATAGTGGATAAGGTTAACTTACCAAACCATTATCGCTGCTAACATTCACTCATAAGACTATCATAGTGGATTTTTTACAATCACTAAACCAACTTAGTGTAAAATTATCTTTACTGAACTGTTTTCACTTCCCATTCACGTCTCGTCCTACTGAGCCGTGTTTTCTTCCTATTTATGTGGTGTCTTATTGAATTGAGTTCATATCCCTTTTAAATAATTTATATACAATGATATATTAATCATTACCAAATTAATTATAGGGGATATAAGATAATTTACAATATAATTAAAATCATACATATGGGTTCCATAATAATATAAAACATTAATCACATAAGAACTCATATAATGTAATGAGTTAAAAAATTCATAATAGCATAACTCATTGAAAATAAACATGTTTCATAAATATTTTTTCATCATAAACCTAAAAAACCATAAAATTAATGAGGATAATATAATTGAATAATATCCCCAGTAGAGAATAAGTAATATCTAATAATGTTATCTTCGATGGAAATTAAATTCAAAAGATCACATGAAGGAATTCATGACTATAATATCCTTTCAATTTTTGATTTTTTTTTAATTTGTCACACTATTATAAAAGAAAACTTTTATTTTATAAAAATATTTTTATATGTAAATAAAGTATTAAACAATTAAATCATTATGATGGATAGAGACTACTCTCATTCTATTTAAATTAAAAATTCATTCCTTCCATATTTTTGTTTGTAAAAGTCATAAAGAACCTCACATAGAAAACTAACAAAATAATCCTTTCAAATAATTTTTTAAAATGTTAAAAATGAGTGAAAATATATTTAAAAATCATAAGAGGTTAATTAGAAAATTTTAAACAATTTAAAAATAAACATGTGCACAAAATAAAAAATACAGTTTCGTGGAAAACATTAAAAATATAATTTTCTAACAATAAATTTCCTTACAAATATCATATCATTGAAGTGAGAATTAATAAAATTGATCATTTATGTGTATTCACTATGAAAACACATAAAATAATTGGATATTAAATATAATAACATAAAATATAATCCCAAAAAAAATATTATAGCTTCACAATCAATGAAGTATAAGATTAACCGAATGAATAGAAATTTGGTTAAGAATTCATTCTCCATTTAGTACTTTTTCGAATAATATGCACCATTAAGGTAATAATTATATAATCAAACATTTAATAATTATAAGATAATTAGATTAATTATATTTCATATTCAAAGGTAATTATATAAAACACATAAATTAAATTCATGGTGAATAAGTAATATATCTCATAGAAGAAAAAGTTAGACAAGAAACCCCTCCCTCATGCTTCTCTTAATTTTTGTGTAGTTTAACCCCCTTTTTAATATCACCACATTGAATGAAACCTTGAAAAACTTGGATTTCATCATTTTTTGATACCATTAGAACATGGATGTGGGGTTATTTATGAATAGATGGTTTAGTAGATGTTTGAAGAGATTTATGGCCTGTGAGAATAAATATGATTGTAAATGGTGATATTTATGCTTAAAGAGGGTGATTTTTATGTGATTAAATAATGAATATTTTATAATTTAATCCAAACCCATTTAGGTGGAATTAATTTCCATGAATTTGGTTAATAATTAAAGATTCAATTTTTTCTTAGGGTCAACCAATACCTACACCAAATATTAAATGTTTTAGTCTTACGTATTTTAAGCCGTTAACTTTTAACTTTAAAATTTTCCATTATTTTACACATACCATGGTAAATCATTCCATTTATAATGGTAATTCGTATTTGAATAAAAATAAATATGGAAATAATAACTAATTATTAAATTTTGATTCAAAATTTGGAATCAATCATAGAAAATTTAATTCACAAACTTGAAGAATTAGATTTGAAAGTAATCTCATTGACGTGATGGGAATGCAGTTTTTTAAAGTCAAAAACATCAAATGTTTTAATTGTTTTTATATCAAATTAAAATGTGAAATTTATTTTAATAGCCTAAATCGGTTTTATTGATGTAATATTAATGTAATTATACAATAAAACTTATTTAAAATATAATTTAACTATATAAATAAATTTGATGATGAAATAATTTTTAATTTTAGTTCAGTTTCTTTCACTATTAATCAGAAAGTGATTATTCTATAAAAAACCAAAGATTTACCCTATGGTATTTATGATATTCCACATCAAATAATTATGTCTATTTTATTCATAATTATAATTATAAAATTATTGAAATTTATTTTTAAAACTGGTAAAACTTTTAAAGGATGCAAAATTGATTATTAGAAAAATATTGCCTTTATGCATCCAATTGGAATAATTATTATCATAATAATATCTAACTTATTTGAAGAATATTTTATTTAATTTATAATAAATATTTTTAGTTTTAGTTTTTCACTAATAGTATTTAATTTAATTTTTTATTATAAAACACCATTTTTTGTCAGGAAAATAATTTCTTATAAAGGCACTCCCTTAGTGTTCAGTTGATTTTCTCACTTCCAATTATTTGGTATCCAATAAAATAATTTTAAAAACCTGTGTAGACTATATTTTCATAATTTTCTTACTCTCATTCATTCATACAATTCTAATTTCGTGGGGATAACTATCAAAATTCAACAATAAAATTATAGATTTAATTTAAACTTATTGTTTTGTGGAAAGTAAGTTATCTAAGAGATTAAATTTATTTTAAAAATGGAATAAAAAAGTCATAGGGTGTTATATAAAAAATAATGGTTTTCATGAATACGGGACATTGGGAAAAGGAAATTAAAAATAACTATTTTGATCATTTGGTTTGAGAGAATATTGTAATAAAGTTAATCAATTCATAACTATGGTGAATGTAGAGTCTCATGTTAATCAGGCACAATAACTTATATTACCAATCCATTTAGGAGACCTTAAGGTTGATAAACTAAGAAATAATTCTTCAAAGACAGTGATTAAGGGGTATTCAATTGAATTAATATTATGGAAGAACTGTGTAATCCTTAAAATTCGTGTAAGGGGAGTGGTTTTGTAATGATGTAACCTGGTTTGAAGGTTTTTAATCTATAATTACTATGGAAACATAGTGGAATTCAGTACAACCAACATAACATTGATGTATACTCCTTGTATTTTCCCTTATTGTTGAACCATGTAAAACTTTTGTCCATGTTTCAATTTATACATATGGGTGTTTAAAATTTTCATTATTACATCAGAAAATTTTAACATATTACACCTAACGGGGGATACTATATGTCTCATTGAAAGAAAAAAATTGAAAACCAGATTCACCCCTCCCCTATCAGTGTTTTCTAGGATCCTAAAATTTTACATAAATCTCATGATGATTTTTATTTATAAATATAATTTCATATGGGATAAAATTAAATTTTTCTTTTCATTATATCTTAATATCATAATTTAGGATTCCTGAATATTCTATATGTTTTAAATTTATTTTTTTGGCTATAAATTTACATGATAATTATAAATACAATATCATGTTTATATTTTTTAGAAAGAAAGGAAGATTTTATTTCTCATTGTAATAGAAGAACATTATTTTCATTTTCGTTATTTCTCATTTCTAAATCAAATATATAATCTTAAAAATTTATAATATAACTTTAATTTATCTTAAGCATAATATTACCATTTACTTATTTTAGTTAACAAATTAAATAAATATTGCATTTCCTTTTCATTTTGTTCACTGGAATTAAATTTCATATTGATTCCATGATCTTTTATCAATTCAAAATTAATATTCAAAAACTATTATTTTCTTCCATATTATTCATCTAATAAACTAATATTTATCATTTCTTTATTCCTCATTTTATTTATAACATATTAACTTTCTTTATAATAGATATTAAATGATCTTCATGTAAAATCTCTCTTTTTTTAAACATTGTCCCAATATATATATTTAAATATAAAATCATATTTTTTTAATTAATATTTAGGAATTATTTTTTTCTTATTTCATTCTATTTATAATTATAGTGACTATTAACTCAATTAATTCAATTCATCTATATAATTTTTTATAGCATAATAATATTTATTATTCATTAATCATGATTTATATATCTTTAATTTCATCATAGAAAGAATTAAAATAAGATTATGTTTATTAATATCACTTTTTTTAATTAGTAAAAATAAACTCATTATAGTCAAAACAACCCACATCATAATACATTCCATTATTTTCTTCAAAAAAAGATAAAAAAATAAATAATAAATAACCCATCCTATGTTTTAAAAACAATAAATCATTATAGAATAACAAATATAAATAAAAAATTAAAGGATTGATAAATAATGAACCAATTCCAAATTCAAGATCTCAACATATATTATATAAATATCTAAATAAACCTACTTCCAGTACTGTTGAAAATTGTTTAATATCACATAAAAGTAATATAAATTATAAGTCCATAGATTTGATACAAAATATTAGTGGTAAACGTACATTATGGGTGAGCACCTTTAGGGGTGGTGAATTGGACTGTCAATGAATGTCAATATCTTTCTTCATTTAATCCTATAACTTGATCGATCTCACTTATTTGTTATTATATTCTTATAGTAAGGCCATTATGTTAGACTTAATTTTTATTTTTTAATTTTCATAATCAACTCATATATGAAGTCACTCACATCCCACTCAGTTAATTTGTAAAAAATAAGTAAAATAACATTTCAATATGGGTCTAATATAGTGTTTACTTGTGTCACCCAATGTAGGATACAACAATGGAACATGGAAAATGTAATTTTTTCATGTTCAACTAGTTAATCCTATTGTAATGATATATATTTAAGGATTCTTAACAAATCATACTACCTAAAAAATGTGGTTAACTATAGAAGTGATATTATTTTACTTATAATGAATATATAACTATGTATTTTATATAAATATATATACATTATTCTAGAGAATATTTCACATTCAAATTAGTGATCCCTTACACCTCTATTTGTTTCATTCTTTATCAAAAAGTTGCCTTTATCTTCATTTCCAATAACTATAATATACTCTAAACTTCAATAAAACACCAATATTTTCTAATTTCTTATATTCTAATTTATAAATATAGATCAAAAATATATTTATATATCTCTAAATATCTATCTCATCTATTAGGTCTATTATGGATATAATTGTGTTTTCCACTTCTTATGTCTCATTATTTAATGACCCAATAACTCCCAAAATATTATAAAACCCATCCTTTATCCAATTTTTTAGTTTCATAGACTATAACCACTATAAGATAAATTAAATTATGTATTCATTATTTCATTTGTATCTCTGTGTAAATAGTGTATTTTCAACCCACTGATAAATTTCAACATAATATTCCTCCAATTTGTAGTCTACTAAAATATTAAATATTGATAGATTTTTCAAGGTTTGAATAAACATTGTGTTAGTGATTTGTTTTTTATTAATATAGATTACAAATTTTTTCATTTCAATATGATGATGATTAAATTCAAAGATGTAGTTTTAATAACCAAAGAATATTATTAAAAAGATGAAATTCATATTGATAATTTTGGATTTACCAAGAATGATTGATAATGAGTTGAATGTTCAAAATAAATCAAATTTAAATGTGAACATTTTGGGTCAAATATATTTATCCTTATGATTATAATCCTGAAAAGTGAAAAAAAATATATTTTATATTATTTTGTTCAAATAACTATTAGATATTATAGAAAATTTGTTTTAATTTTATTGTAGTTTAAATAAAAAGCTAACTTATTATGACCATTGTATTTTAAAGTTCACTACATAATCAGAGAACTTATAGTTTTACATGAGAAAAAAATGGCCCACATTAAACATTATAATAATCCATGAAGACAAAGAATCTTAATTATAACTGGGATGAGCTTAATTATAGGATCCACCATGGTATGGTGAATTTATCGGATGAATTGTAGTACATAAAGAATTTGGGGGTCTAATCCAACATGAGGAAGAAAGGTTCTTATAATCTACACATATAGGTACGAATGGTGGGTCATGGAAAATAATTGAATCCCATATGAAAATAGTAATATTTTTTGGGATTATAATAGATTATTTTCCAGTAGTATCCCAATATGAAAATCTATGTGGGATGTTAATGTAGTTGTATTTTTTAACATTTAATTATGTTATTTTTTTAAATGAGGTTTAAATTTGTATAACCTGGATGAAAAATATAATGTTATATTTCTCCTTTCTCAATTTAAATGATCACACCAATGGCTCCAGATGAATTTTCATACAAGATCTGTTTATCCCTAAAACAGTAAGGTAATTCTCATGAATGGTCATATTGTAGTTCATGTTATGAATTATATAGTATCTACAAATATATATAAATGATTATAGAATTATAATTCAAATAAATAAGTGTTATATTTTATCATATGTCAAAAAAATAGAGTGTTTAATGATCATAATGGTACAAGAGAATCCACCAAAAGTAATATGTAACCTTTGGAATGTGTATAATGATTTTGGTCTATGTGCTCCAAGAAAAAATAAATCCAGGATAATAAAAAATCATGATTCAATTAGTGTTATGATTGATAACAGTGAATTAGAAACATGTAACAGTGTAAGGGTATGAAATGTTGTTACCACCATAATATCTAAAATCATGATAAACTATGAAAGACTTTTAGTACAAGGAAATGTGGATTTAATTTGAAGAATATATCTTGGTAAGTGATAAATTCATGTGAGATATGTTTTTATGTATTCTAAAGAGGTTTATTCACATAAATAGTCTATAAAATGTTTATTTAGTGGAAACCAAAATGAAATAATCATATTGAAACTTTACTTTTTGAGAAATATTGGATCATTTACACAATAGAAAAATACATTTCCAGAAGAAAGATTCCATATTTAAAATGGTGTGATGGGACATAAAATTATTATTTTTATTATTTTGAGATGAACTAAACATGAGAATGATTGAGACCAAGTAATAGGAGTGTTGGGAAAAAATCCCTCAAGGTAACATTGCAGCATTTTTGGGTTGATTGTGTTTGTTGACAAAGCAGGTTTCCATTGAGAATTGTTTAGTTCTTGAGAATTTGTTGACAATCCTTGTTGACAAAGAACGATGACAAAGGAAAGGACGATCTGGAGGTGGTACAAAAGAGCAGTACAAGGTGGCGCCGTTTCCCAGTGTTTTCCAAATTTTTGGGGTCCAAAATTTGGAGTTTGGTGAGCAGCGCGAAAAGTGGATTTCCATGAAGATCATAATTTAATATGGAAATGGCATGAATTTCGCGAAGATAGGATGCATGGTTTGGAAATCTTGAAGACCAGAAGAATGGAGGTGGTGATGCTTCGCGATTATGTCAAGCTTTGTGAACGGAAGAGGCTGAAGCGCATCGCAGCGGTGAAGGGCTTTGCGAGGGAGATTTGCGGAAAAGGCGCGAAAGAATGTTGGGCTTCGCGAGGGAGCTTCGCGGCGAAGTCGCGAAGGTATGTTGACGGTGTTTCTTCGCGACTACGTCAAGCTTCGCGAACGGCAAAGTGCCGTGGTGCTTCGCGATTTGGATAGAATTCTGGCGGAATCTTTGGAGCTTCGCGATTTGAGATGACGTGGCGTTGACTTCGCGCGGAAGGGACGAGGGTCGATGGAATCGCTTATAAATAGAGGTCGACCCCCTCGAGAGAAGTAGAGAGAATTTTTTAGAGAAAATCCATTGCTCTCGGTTTGCAGAGGTGGTTTGCGAAGGCAGTGTGCTTCGCGAAAGGGGAGCTTCGCGGCGGCTATTCTAGCTCCGCAAAAGGTGTGTGCCCCATGATGGCTCAGTGAGCTTCGCGGAGAGGCAGGAGCTCCGCGACGGCCTAAGCATTGCGGTGGTTTGTGCATCGCGAGAGTGCTTCGTGATAGAGCTTCGCAAAAAAGCAGGAGCTTCGTGAAGGCTTGTTTGAGCTTGGTGAAATTGGGAGCCTAGCGAAGTTGAGTGCTTTGCGAAGGTGTTTCCAAAGTGGTTTGCCCAGTGGATAGTGGCAAAGGGGTATTCATCTACGGGTGAAAGTTGAACTTCAATAGAGCATCTATATAAAGAGAAAGATGCATTCCTTAATGGAAATGAAGAGACCTACATGTCTATAAACTGTGAGTGAATCCCTTCCAAGAGCAGTGATCTTAGGAAGAGGAAGAAGGTGATCCTCTCCACCGACAGTGATCCAGAGAGAGAGAAACAGGGAGTGACCCTTGGGAAAGCAGTGAGCTGACCCTAAACATTGTATAGGCAGTGATCCTGGGCATAGAAGTGATCTAGCCCGAACATTGTAATCCACAGCTAGTGAAGTCTAGTGGAATTGGTACGAACAGAAACTTGTTGGCGTATGCTCCTTGGATGTAGCCCTTTGCGGTGAACCAAGTAAAAATCTCTGTGTATGCCTGCTAATTTGCTTGCATTGCATTTAAAGCATCATCATCAGATAAAGGAGAAAGTAAGTGATCATAACATACACACAAGTGCAAACAAAGTGACCCTTGTAACAAAGAGGTCAAGATCTAGCAGGGCAGGAAGAACTTTGAAAATGAATATCCATACCCTGATTTACCCCCCCTCTCAGGGTATATAGGACCCTATTGGTCCTAACAATTGGTATCAGAGGGATAGGTTGCTTTTATCATATTTTATCAGATTTGTTTGCTCCAACTTGGTGTAGTCGATCTGTGTGTTTAAATAATCAGTCTGCTCTTATCTCGGTGAGCCATGGGAAATGGAAAAACATCCAAGAAGAAGCAGAAGTTAGGTTGTATTCCTCAGTGTGGAAGTGTGTATGGAAAAAGTGTGATTCAATTAAAAGAATCAAACAGTTTGCTGAAGGAAGGTTTGGATGAATCTGACAGGGAAAATATTGATTCACTCAAGCATGATGCAGGAATGAGTGAAGTACATGAACTTCAAAGTGATATTGAAACAAGTGATGATGAAGAAGAAATAATTGAAGGAAGAATAGATATGAAAGATGAGTTAGAGGCTGCTCTTGAAGAGATAGATGTTTGGAGAGCCAAATCCAAGAAAGCTAACAAAGTGGTTCATGATGACAAAGTCTATATGCAGCAGCAGGAAGAAGAGAAGTCTGAGTTGATGGATAAAATTGAGAAACTCAAGTTATCAGCACCAGAGAACTCAGAATCAGTTTGTGAGTATAAGCATAAGATTGAATAACAGAAAAGGGAGATCGATGGCTTGAATAGAAAAGTGAGAGATCAAGTCAAAGGCATCGAAGAACCTGATATTCCAATTGACGTTGGAAACATAAAAGAAGTCAAATCTAAAGATATCCGGATCAAAGTATTGGAGATTGAGGTCAACAAGCTAAGAGGCTTAAATCAAAGGCTTATTGACATAGTTACTGACCTAACAGAGAAGAATGATTCTCATGCCAATGAACTACAAAAGATGGCTAAAATGAAAGGAAAACAAAAGGCTGATGATTATGAAGAGAATCAAAAGTCAGATGAAGTACAAAATCTGAAAGCTAGAAATGATGATCTAGCAGCACAGTTGTCTGAAGAAGTTCAGAAGAATCAAAGCCTACAACAAGAGAATGAATCTGTCTCTAAATCTGTTTCTGAGGAAAAATTAAAAGTAGTGAAGCAAAGTGAAATGGTGGAAAATCTCACACAGGAACTAGAAGATGAGGTGAGTAGCGGGAAGCTTCTCAAGAAAGAACTAGATGTCCAACTTGAATCAAGGGAGATGAAAATTAAAAAGTTGGAAGAGGATCTAGAATCAGTAAAGAAGGATGTGGAGAAATCCAATGCTAAAGGAATGCCAAAAATGAAGGATGCCTTACACTTGCTATTTGATCATCCTTCGACAAGTGATGATAAAATGAAGAATAGGTATGCTATTTCTGAAGAGAAACAACAGAATATTTTCTCAGCTCAAAGACCAGCAAGTTTCGGAAAAGCTGGTATTAGATTCGATGAATCCCCTCTTGTGCATGACAGAAAGAGATCCGTGAACAGTTCTAGAAATGGAAAAGATCTTGTAGGTGCTGGAGATAGGCCTAAAAGGACAATTACAAAAAGAAGTGATGACATGTGCTATTTCTGCGGGATTCATGGCCACACATCAAGCTTCTATTTAGAGGCTCATGAATACATATCAGGCTGTGAAAATAGAAACTTTGCTGAATCCCAGAATAAGAAGAAGCATCCGGAGAAATCAGAGAGTAGAGTCTCTCAAAGGAAAGCATTTATAAAAAGCTATTACTGTGGAAGAATGGGACACACCATGAGTATGTTTCAGGAAGATCAGGAGATCGATGCCAGAAGAATAAAACAAGTTGCATCAACATCTCAGCAGAGAAGTGATGAAATGAGGTATGCCTTTAATAGAAAATGTTTCATATGTTCTGATCATGGGCATTTGGCCAGACAGTGCAGCAAGAAGAAATCGGGGAAGGAAAAAGACCCGAGAAAGAGATTACCAACTCCAGTGGTACATAATGAGAAATTATACACTAGGAGACAAAGTGGTAAGGTGAAAAATAGGCCTAAAGCCTCAGGAGAATCACATGGAGCTGAACAAAAAGTGTATCAGTCACCTCCTCTATCATACTCCCAACCTTTCTCAAGGAGAGAATGTGAACAAACCTGGAAGATTAAGGGGAGATCTACTCCAGCTATGATAAAGAAGAATGAATTTTCAATGGAGGACTCACCACCAGTGAAAAAGAGTTTGGTGATTCAGATATCTGATAAAAGGCAGATAAATAAAGAATGCATTGAAAAATTCACAAGTCGTGTTTCTCAGCGAGAAGTGAAGGAAAGAGGAAGACCCCTAAGATGGGAGAAGAAGAAAGGGAAGATGCCAAACAGAGAGGTTCTTACTCATAGAAATAATCAAGGAAAATGGAATTTTGGTAGAACCTCAAAGAAGGAAATGTGTACTAGCGGGTTTATACCCCAAGCGGTGAGAAAGGATGAGCCTACGAAATCTACATATCAGAAAAAGGCTCAGAATGTAGGCAATAAATGCCTAGTCATATGGCCAGAACAGTTGAATTTGGCTAGGCAGCTGGAGGAAGCAAGAAAGAAGTATGATGCCCTCCAAGAAAAAATCAAAGTGTTGACCCGTCAGGATCAACCACTATCCTCGTTTTGAGGATTTGAGAAACAACAACCCCTCTCCCTATGTATATAAATGCTATTAACTGATGATCAGTGTGTTTCAGGTTTTAGGGAGATACAATCCAAGGGGAAGTGGAATCCAAGGATGCGAAGTGGAGAAATGATATGCTCTACAGTTTCAATTGATTCAAATCAGGTACTAGATTTGAAGAAAAAAGGGAGCAACAGAGCACAATAGGAAGTGATTGTGATATTAACTTTATCTCTTGTTTCCTACACCGAGTTTCAACTCAGTAGGCTTATAGATTTTGTTAATGGCTCAAATCTGAGTGGAAGATGAGAACAAATGATGCAGGAGGAAAAGACGTGTTATGGGTCTAAACTGTTGGGCCTAACAACTGGAAGAGTTTCATAACACAGGGGGAGCATTCTATATCCTAATCATATGCATGATCTCAATATGATATGAAGGATGAATGTTTATGATCATGAAGAATGATTGGTGGAAAAACAGCAACACACAGGTTTTCATGATTATCTATTTTTTTCTAACAATATGGTATCAGCTGACTGCTTTCAGGATACCAAAAAGCTGTGAGAGAAAATCAAAGGTGTGTCGACAAAAATATGAGAGAAGTTGTTCAAGGAAATGACGTCATTGAACAATGACACAGAGAAAAGTAGTTGAAATAAATGAAGCCACTGAAAAATGAGTCAGTGAACAGTTTCCTGGCAAAAGTGTTGAGAAAGAAAAAAACACAGAGGGAGAATAAGTGGCTGATGTTGATTCAGAAGAAGATACTGATGATGAACAAGAAAGTGTCAAGTATGCGTCTACAAGGAAGCCAAAGAGTTGATCTGAAACTGATAGATAGAATATCAATAGTGATCAATGAGATCCAGTTCAGACAAGAAGAATGAAATCACTGCAGTAGACATCATTACTATCACAAGTTGAGCCGAAATTCTTTACTGATGCAGCTGAAGATGAAAACTGGGTTCAGGCTATGAGTGAAGAGCTTGATCAGATTGAGAAGAACAAGACATGGGAGATTGTTTTGAGGCCAGCAGACAAGAATGTCATCAGGACTAAATGGGTTTATTGCAATAAGATGAATGAATATGGCACAGTGATTCGGAACAAAGCACGAATGGTGTGCAAATCATACTCCCAAAGAGAGGGTACTGATGTTGATGAGACATTTGAACCGTTTGAAAGGATGGAGACAATCAGATTATTCCTAGCCATTACAGTGCAAAGAAAGTACCAAGTGTTCTAGATGGATGTGAAATCTGCATTCTTGAATGGTGTTCTGGAAGAGGAAGTGTATATTGAGCCGCCAAATGGTTTTCTCAATCATGAGGATGAGAATAAATTTTGCAGGCTGAAGAAGTAGTTATTAGGCTATACTGATGCAGACTCGGTCGGTTCAGCGGATGATAGGAAATCAACATCAGCTTGCACACAGTTATTGTGGATGAAGCAGCAGCTTGAAGATATGGAAGTTGAAGTGAAGTCTCTGATCAGAATCAAGTGTGACAACTCAATTGCTATAAATCTTAGCAAAAATCCTGTCCATCATTCAAGGACAACGCACATTGAGATTAAGTATCATTTTATCAAGGAGAAGGTTGAGCAGGGAATCGTGAAGTTGGAGTATGTGCCTACAGAGCTACAGGTTGCAGACATTCTGACAAAGGCCTTACCCAAGGAAGCATTTGAAAGGCATCGACTGGCTCTGGGAGTTCAGTAGATTCCCCGCACTTAAAATAGTGTAGATTTGGAACACCCCCATCTCCCCGAGGTATGATGTGTTTTCCCTAATGTGCTGATATGTATTCCCTACTATGTTACAGGCTTCAAAGGATAGACCTTTGGGTTCGTTGACAAAGGGGGAGAAAATAGT
Source organism: Viscum album (assembly GCA_963277665.1). NCBI lineage: Eukaryota > Viridiplantae > Streptophyta > Magnoliopsida > Santalales > Viscaceae > Viscum > Viscum album. Next base: position 613,459,755 of record OY728130.1, read on the forward strand.
GATTGTTAAAGGGGGAGACAGTGTGGAGATTTGACAAATCATGAATGATACGGGGAGAAGCTGACCAGTGGAGCAGCCAGATAGGGGGGAAATGAGAAAGGGGGAGAGTATGAAATCTGACGATGCTAGAAGTGATCGATCAAAGAATAGATATCACGACAGTTGAGGATCGTGATCAAAGCGGAACAGGTGTGTTGGAATGGTGAGCGAAGGTATCCAGCTATCATCAATTGGGATCAGTGTGGTTCAATAATTGGTATCCATTTAAGAATTGGTATTAGGTTGCAAGAATTGGTATCAGGTTACAATCGACAATTAGTGTTTGACATGAAGTGATTCATTGATGAACTTTTCATACTACTCTTGTTTCTCACGCCGAGCATTGTTCATGTGGGCTTAGAGTACCTGTTAAGTGAATCCTTGAACGCTATCATAATCGCAAGAGGCGAATGGTGGTAGCGGCTGGAAGAAGACTCAGTGAGGTATCAACGTGCAGAAAATCATTCTGAGCATTGTTGTGAAGAGTTGTCAACAAACCCAAATGGGGAGATTGTTGGGCAAAAATCCATCAAGGTAACATTGCAACATTTCTGGGTTGATTGTGTTTGTTGACAAAGCAGGTTTCCATGGAGAATTGTTGAGTTCCTGAGAATTTGTTGACAATCCTTGTTGACAAAGAACGATGACAAAGGAAAGGACGATCTGGAGGCGGTAAAAAAGAGCAGTACAAGGTGGCGTCGTTTCCCAGTGTTTGCCAAATTTTTGGGGTCCAAAATTTGGAGTTTGGTGAGCATCGCGAAAAGTTGATTTCCATGAAGAGAATAATTTAATATGGAAATGGCATGAATTTCACGAAGATAGGATGCATGGTTTGGAAATCGCGAAGACCAGAAGAATGGAGGCGGTGATGCTTCGCGATTAAGTCAAGCTTCGCGAACGGCAGAGGCTGAAGCGCATCGCGGTGGTGAAGGGCTTTGTGAGGGATCTTCGCGGCAAAGGCGCGAAAGAATGTTGGAATTCTCGAGGGAGCTTTGCGGCGAAGTCGCGAAGGTATGTTGACGGTGATTCTTCGTGACTACGTCAAGCTTCGCGAACGGCAAAGTGTCGTGGTGCTTCACGATTTGGACAGAATTCCGGCGGAATCTTTGGAGCTTCGCGATTTGAGATGACGTGGCGTTGACTTCGCGCGGAAGGGATGAGGGTCGATGGAATCGGCTATAAATAGAGGTAGACCCCCTTGAGAGAAGTAGAGATAATTTTTCAGAGAAAATCCATTGCTCTCGGTTCGCAGAGGTGGTTCGCGAAGGTAGTGTGCTTCGCGAAAGGGGAGCTTCGCGGTGGCTATTCTAGCTCCGCGAAAGGTGTGTGCCCCGTGATGGCTCAGTGAGCTTCGTGGAGAGGCAGGAGCTCCGCGACGGACTAATCATTGCGATGGTCTGTGCATCGCGAGAGTGCTTTGCGATAGAGCTTCGCGAAAAAGCAGGAGCTTCGCGAAGGCTTGTTTGAGCTTCGCGAAATTGGGAGCCTAGCGAAGTTGAGTGCTTTGCGAAGGTGTTTCCAAAGTGGTTTTCCCATTGGATAGTGGCAAAGGGGTATTCATCTACGGGTGAAAGTTGAACTTCAAAAGAGCATCTATATAAAGATAAAGATGCATTCCTTAATGTAAATGAAGAGACCTACAGGTCTATAAACTGTGAGTGAATCCCTTCCAAGAGCAGTGAGCTTAGGAAGAGGAAGAAGGTGATCCTCTCCACCGGCAGTGAGCCAGAGAGAGAGAAACAGGGAGTGACCCTTGGGAAAGCAGTGAGCTGACCCTAAACATTGTATAGGCAGTGAGCCTGGGCATAGAATTGATCTAGCCCGAACATTGTAATCCACAGCTAATAAAGTCAAGTGGAATTGGTACGACCGACAACTTGTCGGCGTATACTCCTTGGACGTAGCCCTTTGCGGTGAACCAAGTAAAAATATATGTGTCTGCCTGCTAATTTGTCTGCATTGCATTTAAAGCATCATCATCAGATAAAGGAGAAAGTAAGTGATCATAACATACACACAAGTGCAAACAAAGTGACCCTTGTAACAAAGAGGTCAAGATCCAGCGGGGCAGGAAGAACTTTGAAAAAGAATATCCATACCCTGATTCACCCCCCCTCTTAGGGTATATAGGCCCCTATTGGTCCTAACAAGGAGATTCACATTATAAGATACAATTTTTTGCTATGTGGTTCATACAAATATCGATTCTAGGGAAGTCTATTTTGTGGCAAAAAATAATAGAAAGAGAGTCTATGCTATTTCCATTTATCATGAAGAGAATAATGAATATACCAAGTTATTAGCCAGATTTTCTAAGAACACGAATGAAAAACACATGAAATATGAAATTATAAAAATTATATTAATTTAGGTTCATTATTTGATGGTATTATTTTGAATCTAATGTTGTTGAAATTATAGTTGTGGAGTTCTAGAAATATATATTTAGTGAAAACGATAAAATGATGACATAGATCAGATAAAAAGATTAATTTTTCTATTATTGTATCTAGAATTAGAGACCCATATCTATACATATATATTATATTCTATTATTTGAAAATAATGGAGAACATATTATGTATTTTTAAGAATACACCTTGATCAAGGATGAAAACATAAATCTGAGGAGTTATCGACATTTCTTTTTTTGATGATATTCATGCTAGATAAATTGAGTGATCCATCATGTGTGATTCATATATAAGATATCATATTGGTTTTCCTTATTCATTAATACTAGAGATATCTTCATATTGAAGAAGAGGTCATACTTATTCATTACATAGGAGACATGTAGTTATTCAATACATTATCTACTTCATGTTGTTTTGATCCAAATATTTTGTATGAAGAAGAATGGTTTGTGCCAAAAATTATATAGGCCCAAGTACATAACCATTATCCAGATTCATGTGATAAAAAAGAGTATTTTGTGTGTGTGGGATAATAACCATGACATACTAGAGGCATATTCAACAATTTAAGTGGTTAACATAATTAAAACAAGTAGGTTTCTTTCATTGTGATTTATATCTAATCATCCACACCAAAAAAAATAGAATAAGTAGTGTTAGATATAGATGAAATATCATTCAATAAATATGATAGTAGGTGAAAGGAAAATGAGTTTTAATTGTTTTAAAAGGTGCACCAATTAATTCACTCCCTTACACAATTTTGGGATGATACTTTCATCATCCAATAAGTTTTTATCATAACCAATTTAACTCCTATATTTTTTTATTCTCCTTTTTTAAAGGTCTATTTATTATATTTTCATCCATATGGTACATAGAGTAATAACATGAAATATTCATGTAAATAGTGTAATATAATCACGTCTCTTACAAAACTAAAACATATATAAGGAAGGAGTTTAGAAATAAGAATATACTTTTTATCATTAGAAAATATGAATAAAACCCATCTTAAACATGTAAAAATTATGGTTTTCATGAAAAATAATGAATATTAATTAATTTAATGAGATATATAGTGGAATTATGATAGATAAAACTTCTACTTATATCATAACATATGTGTTCTATGATGGTGATGTAATTATAAATTCTTATCTTCATATTTCCACTAATGAATCTAGAATACACGGTGATTATTATATTTTAAATGATATATGTGATAATGTATATATTTATTTATTTTCATATTTTGATGAAGTGCATAATGTGCTATAGAAATATGTTATTGATTATAATTTTAGATCCCATAAATAAATATAGCACATAATACATCACTATCAAATGAAATCATAATTGAAGTAAATTTTGTTGTGAAAAAATTATATTTAGTGAAAATTCCTTTATAATAAAATAGAGTGTAAAATAAAAATGATTTTGGACATGTAGAGATTTTTTCTATACATGAGATTGGTCTTCTAAGATAATTCAAACGGAAAGAATAATCCATGAAAATATCAAAGAAAAATATTAATCATTGGAATAGCATCCTATAATAATAATTAATTTCATGTAGGATCAATTGGATGTTAAGGAATGAAATATTATAATGACTATGCTTTTTTTCCATAAAATAGAACACTTCATGGGGAGCATTCTGCAAAAATCAAGAAAAAACGTGGAGAAAAAATGAATATAGTGTAGAATGAGAAATACACACACACTATGAATTTCTTAGATATTGAAATCAAATTATAGGATCTGAAAATTTCTAAAGTTAGGTCTTCTATATAAAAGGAAAAAAACATAATGTTGTCTCATAATGTTCAGAGGAGTGATCTTATTCCGATAATCAGTTATTATATAGAATTAATAAATTGAGATCATCTAATGATTAAATCTCAACAACTTCAATGATTGAGGTACCACATAAATTAATATATAATGATTTTTATAATTCTATCTCAATAAATACTACTTGTTTAAATTCTAAATCCAATGAAATTTGGATGTGAAAAATTAAATAGTTTCTTTTTTGAAAGTCAATGGAGAATAAAATGATTATGACTGCTGGTTATCTAAGAAGATCTCAACTAGTAGTTATGAAATACTAAAAAACATCTATATTTATTCTATAAATTTTATAGAAAATATGAAGTTTATAAAACAATATCAATATATGTAGTTCATAATTGTTCATGTAAAAAGTGTTGAAAATTTGAAAAATACTATTATAATAATTTTTCAATATTTTTAATAAAATTATTGAAAAATCATGGGGAGTAAATATATAGTGGTTAAGATTTCTCATAGGATGTGTAGTTATTTATCTTTCTTCAACATATCTGTAAGCATGAGAATCATCAGTGGAAATCTTAATAAATGTGGTCAGAGGTGTGATATTTTAATTTCTAATTCAATTAAGAATATTTCTAAATAAAATCATTAAATAAGGCCAAAAAATTTTCAGAGGGAAGCTTATAATACATCCTTAGGAAGATTTGAAAATTATGAAGTTGAAAACACTATTTCAGATATTTGTTCTTATTTTTCTTTTAAGAAATAATTTTTTGATAAAAATAGGGGGATTTAGAGGAATTATAAATCCAATAATAATTATTTTTTGAATGGATATTCAATATTATAATTTAAGAACTCGAATAATTCTACTAATATTCCTAATTATTGTCAACATATTTTTTCAATAGATTTGGAGAATAAAATGAGAATGGAAGAAACAAAAGAAAAATATAGTGTACGAAGGAATGATTAAAAATGAATATACATATTTTAAATTTTAATAGATTTTATTATGAAATTTAAACCCAGGTGTTAAAGAGGATATATGTCATAAGTGTAATAATTCTATACATAATAAAAATAATTTTTTTATAGTCATAATTACATCGAATAAAATCCAGAAGAACACCAAATTTTCACCTAGTGATACACGTGCATTTTTGTCTTATAAAAATTTGTAAGCCCCACAAATATAGGTTAGTAATAGAGTAAAAATATCTATTCATAATTGGAACACAAAATATGGGAAGTGTGTGAAGTAGCCATAAGAGTCTTCCAAAATATATTGTTCAAAAGTAAATGGTTACTTGGGTTTGATAAAATTGGCATCTTGGTTGCACACAATGATTGGAAAAGATGTTCATCCATTTTCTCATATTATCTATGTTGGATTTATATTAATACCATGCTAGGAGGTGGTGGTGAATGATTTTATGAGGAAAAGATCAAATGAGTAATCATTAGATATTACAAATAAATAATACATTTAATATAGTTTCATCTTTTTCTAATACCAATATATTAATTCTTGAAGTATGAATAGTATAGTGAACATCCTTGATGAATAATATTATTAAGTTTCCTTACTTAAAGACAGAACATTTTGGGTCTAAAGAACATCTACTAAAATAATCCTCTCATTCACGTGTATATCTTAATAAGGAGTTTTATGGGATGATTCTTCAGTGGAAAATTTATAAACATTTTAATTTTATAAGAAACTTGGGTGTTTTTTATATAAAGGTATCACTTGATACTTACTCTATATTTTATTTCATGAATCTTGTTCATATATTAATGGGGATAAATTTATTTTTCCAATGATAAACTATTTGAATGTTTTGTTATGTTCCAATTTTTTTTTTGAGTTCAAGACTGTATATGATATATATTAAATGTTATAATTTGTGTATTGATATGACTGTTGGTATTTTTTGTTGAGCGATATCATAATAATTATATGTTAATTAATTATTATAAATTTATTCATCCTAAATAATGTTCATAAAACGTCTAAGGAAATAATATTGTAATGTTTTTGACTTAGTAATAAATTCATTGGTTTGTGGAAAACATTTTTATATAATTAAAATACTCACGTTTTCTATAATGTGTATTGATCGAGTAGAAACTTATTTAGAAAATGATAGAAAATGGATCAATATTTATGTGATACCATCTCCCCCCATTTACTATTATTTATTTTTAATTTGTGGTAGAGAGTAAAATGATAGAAGTCTATGAGTGAAATTAGTGAGAAGGAAAACAAAGAACATGTGGATATACCACGTTTAATTATTCGTATTAAGAAAAAATTAAAAGGGGGAGATTTTTAAAACTAAATTTTATTTAATTTTTATATTGTTTCAATATGTAAGATATATTTATTCATATCAATATAATTATGAAAAAGATTATTGGATGTATTTTATAGTAACCTAGAATATATTTTAGATGAATAAATTCTTATAGGTTGTTTTGGATTTCTCAAGAATGATCGAGGATGAGTATGACATTCCCAAGAAATAAATATTAAATGTTTAGAATTTTATTTAAATTGTTATCCTTATTATTATGATATTGGAATATGAATAATTATGGTGGATATTGTTTAAATCAATATATTAAATAAAAACAAGGGGAAATGGGATTGTGTATTTTAATGATTAAAGTTAAATAAGATATGTTGCATCCACTTCATTTTTAATAGGATAATTATTTTAGAAAATTACAAAAAGTGATTGAGAAAATATATACTGGTCCAAATCTAAGGCAGAACAACCATCTGAGAAGACTAGTCATTTTAATGAGAAATGGGCTAATCTCAACAGAAGGAGGAACTCTGGAGTGTCGATATGATGGATTAATTTCATAGGAAAGATATTTATTTTGTTGGCATAGTACTGAGGGTGAAGGGTTCTTTAAATCCACACATGCGGGTATTTATGATGGTATGTGGGATAAAACCACCTCCCCTTTGGTATCAATGATACATCAATGGCATGTGATAGTTTACTAACTAGCCACATTATGTGTTTTATTTTGTTACAGGGTAATCAACTATATCTAATATTCATCATTTATTTTCATTTTTTAGTTTAAATGTGATATCACTATTTATAACTAGGAAGACATATTTTTTCATCCTTTACCTCACTCAATTTGAAGGATCACCACCAATGGACTAATAAATTATTCCATGTGAGATATGTTTGATGCTCATTAGTAGGGTTTGTACGTGGAAAATCAAGATAATTTCCAAGTTATGAATTCCTATGTATTATAAGTAATAAAAATTCATTAATGATTGAATAATTTGTATTTAAGAAAAAAAATCATGTTTTTCAAATGTAGAACACTCCATATAATCATATGGTCTTTGAAAGATAAGAAAATACACTATAAGAAAAATGTTACTTATATAATAAAAAGGATGATTCTAGGATATTTAATAAAAGATGAAAAATTGTGAGGCTATGAAATAGACTATATTTATGAAGTTTTATTTTTAAAATATTTAATGATAAAAATGAAATGATTGGAAGCTAATACATAGTGTTCTAAATGGTAACATGTCAAAAAATACAAAACTAGGATAAATTCTGAGTAGAATGAAAATGATATAAAGATCGAGACAACACTAAGGTAACAAAGAGTTTCATGTAAGATGTTATATTGTTCATTAAAATGATACTCAATCACATGGAGTATTCTAAAACTATGATTTAGAGGCCACCACAATGAAATGGTCATCTTTGTGTGTTAAAAAACAACAAATTATAAATAATAAATCAATTACACTATGGTAATGATAGTTTTTGGAATAATGGTTACTTATGGAATATTGTCAAAAAGACAAAATTGTGGTTTATTTTTTGTGATATTTTTGAGAATCCCTTGACATAATATGGTCCGGGATCCAACATGAGTAACTTCGTACCATAATATACATTGTGATTATATGTGATTCATTAACACACAAATTAATTGAAAGATGAATTTCTTTCACAAAATATATATAAAGAGAAGCTACATTATATCCATTGATTGCAGAGAGATGAATGAAAGAATATACTTTTAAATTTATTTTCCTATTAACATGGAGAAGAAATACAGGTGTTACGAAACACTGTATATTTTTTAATTGAAGTAAAATATTTAATAGATTTAAATAAACCAGATACATTAGAAATTTCCGGTGGAAAATTACTAAAATATATATTTGGTCATGAAGATAAAAATACTGAAACAAGTTTGATACATGGATGAATTTTTAGACCACATGAATCATGAATAAGAGACCCAAATATATAATAATATATTATATTATATGAGATTAATATCCTAGGATAACCCATGTTACATGCATGAGAATACTCCATGTAATCAAATGAATAATAATAATTGAATACTTAACATTATTTCCTTCTATAAATTATTTTGAGGATAACAAAGTCGAGGGACCCCTCTTGTGTGTTTTATTATTGTGACAAACCAATGATTTTTCTTCCTAATGTAGACTATATATTACTAAAAATTGAAGAATAAATCAGAACTATTCTGTCTAATGGAAATAAGAATCACTTAACTACATGAAGTACTTCAATGGTGATATATGAAAAATAATATGTGTAAATTAGTTTGATTTGTGATATAACTTTTAAGGTTCTATGGTCACACCCACTCATGTATTTCTTGTAATAATTATTTTAATATTTTATGAATGGGATAATAACCAAAAGGTACTCTGGTTATAGTCATCCCTCTTAAATTAAAAATCATAAAAACACTAATGTATTTATGTGTACCTCACTAGTTGTCAACCATTTATTCCATTCAAATAAAAAATAATGTTTGACAGAAATTGGGATTAATATAGATAATAAGTGAGTATGTGAAAAAGGTAAGGGGTTCTAAATTGGTTTTGAAGGTTCTAACACTAATTCACACACTCTTTCAATGTTAAATTGATCCCTTTGTGATCCTATCACCATGATCTTCATTATTAATATCAACCTTCCATGTGGTCTATTTGTTTTCCCGCACTAATCCCCTCATTATGTTTGGAAGTTTCTAATCACATAATCTTAATAGTATACAAATAAGTTATCGAATCCCACTAACATGTTGTAAAACTAAATATAACCCCTTCTTTTTGAAACCCACATTCACCAGATTTAACTATTTTATGATATTTACATTTTGATTTCATGTTTCTTTTTAATATTTATTTACTTCCTCTATATGAATTTTCTGATTGATATACTTTTTATATATTTTTTAGATGAAATGTGTATATCCTACATTATTATCACATACTTTCAGTTACTTATTCAAAACATTTTACAATTACATAGTCTCTAAGACTAGAATGGTTTGGTGTATTTAGAGACTAGACACATAATAAACTTATTCATAAAAGTGATCCAATATATTCAAAAAACAACATCTCTTATAATATCCTTAATATAAAATTCATAATTTATACCATTTTTTATATCTCGTGGAAAATGGAAACAGATGAAAGGGTGACCTTATATTCTCAGTAACGGTTAACATAGAAGATATCAATCATGTTCTATAGGTGATAATAATAACAAAGTAATCGGAATATGATAATAAATTGACAGTTCCATACCAAATCAGTCAATTTCTGTTAATCAGGAATCAGGGCATAAGGTTTTTTCAGAATAAAATACATAAGTATCATGAAGGTGGAATCATTAATAATCAGTCATGATCCATGACAACATATCACAAGTATAATACATATGTCTATGGATAACCATAAGCATATAAAATAATTTCCTTAGTCAAAGATGATTGAATATTAGGTGAACCTCTCATTCCATAATTACTTCATCAAGGTTAACTCCCAAGTCTATCATAGTGGATAGATTCCCATATTGAACAAGTATCACTCCCTATTCTAGTCCTAATTCCCTCATGTTATATCATTTATTACCCAATCTATTCTAGTGATATATAGTTATGTAGAGACCAAAAAAATAAGAAAATCATATATATTTACGCCATATTATCAAAAATCATTAATCAACAAATAATATAATAACACGTAGAAATTAATCTTGTTTCATCACATCATTTTTTTAATGACGATGCCTTTGTCAAATTACCAAATCATGAAAATATATGTTTCATCACATCATTTCACTTTATCATAACCTGTGAAAATGAAATGAGTTTTATGAAATATTTCACCACATGTTAATTAACCCTTGGGAAAGAAACAAGTTTTGTAGAATCATCCTTAAATTGTCATCATAATAATCCATCGAGAGAATTATAGTTGATGGTATCATGTGATCTTATCCCCAGTGAAGAAAAATAACCATTCAAGGAGGTTTCTATATATAAAAATTTCGTTTATAAGTGAATTTGAACATTTCATTTAAATTGAAAAAAATAAACATTTCCTTTGATGTCATTAAAAACTAAAAATTCATAGAATATTGATAAAAATATTTTCATTAATATAAACATGTAAATTTGTGAAGGAATATTCAAATAAAATAATAGTTATGAAATCGTGAAATGAGGTTTGTAAACTAAATGTTAAAACGTTGATTCATTTTACACTTGTTGTGAATAATCATAAATTATGAGTTTTAAAAGAATTGTAAAAAATATTTTTAAAACTTATTTAATAACTTTAAATATTTTTTTAAATTATATCAATTCATAATTATATCATATAATGGAAAAATCTTGAAAAAATTTGAGGAACAAGGACATGGAAGAGAAATCCTTTCAAATAAAGTGAAAATAAAGACTATTTTATTAAAGACATTTTCTCAATCATATTTTGTACAATATAAAGGAAAATTGAATTATTACATGAAAAAAATAGTTATCAACTGAGGAGAATAAAATATATTTTTTAAGGATATGATACGTATAATTTGCGTCATCTGAAATTTTTTTAGATTATCCCTAAATTAAATTAGATAGTAATAGATACCCTTACCTCGAGTACCATATGGATTTTTATGGGTTCAAAATGCCTATAAATAATAAATTAATTATAATGATATAAAATGGATAAATTAAAGTATTAAATAATATTTATCATTCTATTATATTTTCTTATTATCCTTCAGTTAATAATTTCTTTATAAAAAGTTGCAGTAGTGTGAAAACTGATCTATTTGTTATGAATGTTTTTGTTTGATGATTATAGTAAATGAATATTTTCCATGGTTACATAATCAAAAAAATATTGTTTAGTATAAAATTATCATAATTATTAATTATATACATTTTTATAACCAATCATATAATTGGGTGATGAAAATAAATTACATCACTTTGTGGAGGTGGAAGTCCTCACTTATGCACGGTGATGTTTTCAATTTCAAATGGATCGAATGAAATTAGTGTATACAAAAATGAAACATTCAAGATTCGTAATTATTTTATAAATATGAAATATATTAAAAAAATATACACTTATTACAAACCTTGTACAACGTAAATGAAAAATGAATTACATCCCTTTATTAAGGTGATAATCCACACATACAAACAAGAAAAAGTTTCATTTATAATTTGATAGAACAGAAGTGGAAATTGGTTTTCTAATGAAAATAATAAAATATTAGTATATTTTTTATACCATATTAATTATCATTGCGTGGATAAAAAATATTTATATGAGGTAGAATAAGAAATAAACACTGAAATATTCAGGTAAGATAATTAATTATTATTTAAGAGACCTATTTTTCTTGCATCTTAATCATTATAAGGATGGTATCAAAGAATGGAAAAACTCAATAACAATGTTAAGAAATATTTGACAGCTTTTAATTATGTTTTTTGGAGTTATAGGGATATAGTTGTGATCAAAAGGGAGTATAATAGGTTCCATTTTATAAGTTAGGGGAGGGACCCACATGAAATTAATTAAATGATGTAGATAATATATTATCACTTTATTGTGAATACAAAACCAAATTTCTTGTAAATAAAACATAGGATAATATAAAATAAAAAATATTAAATAATTAATATTTAAGAATTTTTATGTGACATTCTAGCCATTATAACTTTGTTAAACCCTTATGAGAAACCAGTTTTAACTCTATGAATGGAATAAATTCTTTATACTATTCATTATGGTGAAAATTTACATAGACCCTATTAAATTATATTAATTATTAATATTAATAATATTTAATCCATTATAAAATATTAAATTTCTATAGGGGGGTTACATTCTTTTTAAAATAGGTTCTCAAAACACAACAAAATATGTTTTAGATAAATTCATTTTTGAGTAAAAACCTGAATTAATTCTTATTTTTTACTGAGTAAAAATTTTATATTAATATTAAAATGTTTTGATTAATATAGATTCTATAAATTTTATGTTCTTCATTAATAAATATTTATTTCTTAATTTATTATGATAGAAATACATTATGCGCATAAAATACATTTCCTCATAAAAATTTCATTTAATGAAGAAATTATTTTATTAAAATTTAATGGTTATTTATATTACAAATTATTTAATATATTTTAAATAAGGAAAAAATAATATATATATATATATATATATATATATTGTAATTTTTTTGATCAAATTCATACCCTCAAATGTAATGACTTTTTTAAAGGCCATACTATATTTTGTTTAGTTTGACAATGGGTTTCCTGTAAAGAAAGATATCAATGAAACTGATTTAATTTAAAGTTAAAAATCACATAAAATCGTGGGGTGTTACAAATTCAATTTATCAATATATTATATTGATCATTAAAATAATATTGTGTCTTCAGAGATCATAGTGTGTCATAAAAATTCATCTATATTTCATCATATTTATCAAATAGTCTTATATTTATATAATTTCTTATAATATACTAGTTGTGAAATTTAATCATTTTTCCTTATTTTTCACATACAGGAATATGATATTTCTATTTTATGTGATAAAAAATTGGGTTTAATTCAGATTCAAACTACATTTATGCTTCATTTTCATTATTTTATATTCCTCCTATTTACATGTACAAGATGTGACCATTTTATACATATAGTTGTTTAATTTTAATTTCTATATTTTCTTAAATTATTTATAAATATTATCAAATTATTCTATTTTTATTTTATTTTATCTAAATATATATTTTAAAATTATTTTTTGGAAAAAAAAAACTTTATAAAATTATGTAAGAATTTATTAGCAAATGGAAAATTGGTCATAAAACATGACCTTCAAGGATAACACTATCAAGGGAAAGCACATTGCATGGATTGGTGTGGGATAGTGTAATGTATCATGAAATTTTATTGTATCTTTTGACGAAAATAGGTACTATGAAGGTGAATTAAGAAATAGGTTAGAGGAATCATGGCCTAGGTCAGTACAATGAAAACCAATCGAGTGTTGAATTCTGAAAACATATATTTTAGTGATTGACAACCAGATCAAGGGTTCATTGTGGGATTTGTGTATTTATAGTGAATTTTTATCATATTAAAACACTTTAACTTAAATGTGTGGACCACATTATCTTCCTTACTGTTAAATTATCACCCACACAACACCATTATCGACATGAGATCCACTATAAACACAACTATAATGCTCGGGCTAAATCCATCTCTCCTTTACATGGTTTCAATGTGGTATGGGAAGAATTATTTTTTATAAATCATGAGGAATCCCTTATTAGGTTTGTATATATCCATCATTAATGGGGAATAATCATGGGTCATTTGGAAAAATAATAAATGATCCCAAAGCATGAATGAAATGTTGATGAAAATTATCATTCGAATAATGTAATATTATATAAGAAAAATTTATGGATGAAACATTGTATTATTTCAGAAGGTTGATATCATGTACATGCATGGGCGTATATGAAGATGGAAATTCCTATCAAAATAATTGAGAAAATTATTTTATGTCGTGGTGGATGAAAAACATCTATACATGATTGGATCAAACTAAGGAATATTATGTCTTGAATTTAAAACCCTATAAAATATGAAACATATCACCATGAAATGGCCACACATATTTCATAGGTGTATATTTGGTGATATCTGTATATAAGATATGAAAAAGCTATAGAGAATGGCCCACTTCCATACCCATTATGAGTTGAGAAAACCATATTGAATGAATATTTTTATGACATGATATTTTTTCATTGATGTATATTGAATTTAATATTATATATATTGATGAGTTAAGATAAATATAAAATTATTAATAAAATACTCATTCATACAATTTTTTAAGACCCCAATATATTAAATTATATTTTCTAAAGAAATCTATTGTGTTCCCAAAATTATATAAAAAGAACTGAACTAAAATGAACAATGAAACATTATATAACCATTAAAATGTTTTAATATAATTCTTGGGTAAAAATATATGTAACCTAATTATGAAATATAAATATACATAAAAAAAATTTCATCATTAATACAATGAAATTTATAAAATCCAATTATTCTAGATAAATAACTAATAAATCTTATTTTTGATTTACAATGCATCATTACTAAAAATTAACTTGATATGACCTTTATTTTATTAAAAAAAATATATTTTAGATAAAATATATTATTGATATTAATAGTACAGTAAGACCGATTTTTCAGTAATTTATAGAAATTTAGAATATGAATATTTTATATTTCGAATGGTTTTTTCCTGTAGAAAAAAATCATTATTTATTTTTGTTCTCAAACATTAGAATTAGAATTTGAAGAAAATTGAATTCATTTTTGGATTAAATATAATAATATAATAATAATATTACTTTCATTTATATTTTTGAAATAATTTATTTCTATGTGAATAAAAAAAAATTGGTTTTAGAAAAACATTTAATTAGATGTATTTATGAATGTATTAGAAAATTTTAGAATTATATAAAACGTTTTAATTTATAATATATTGTTTAATAAGTAACTTTATAAATCATAAAAATACATTATTGAAATTATAAAACATATGATTAACATTTTATGGACTTCAATTAGATTTTTTAATAAATAATACTGTTAGTGTTTTCTTTTAATTAAATATAATATTGCTTAAATTTGGTTTCTTATTAATTTATAATCTACATGTATTATATTTTTTTCATAATACACCAATTAATTTCTTGAAAAAAATGATAATTTTATAATGAACAAAAAAATTTGCTTCGAAATACACTTCTTCTATAAATGGGTATTGAAACATTATATGCGCTAATATTAAAATGGGTTTTCCCAAATCATTGAAATATTATTTGATTAAATTGGATTTAATAATTTTATTCATCATTTTAAAATTATATACTAATCTCCATTCTAGTTTTGTATGTTACAATTAAATTACTTAGGTAAAGAATAGTTACCATGGTAAAAACCAAAAATGGTAAAAGTTCACTATCTAAGAGAAAATGTATTTAAAAAATGATAACAAAAGTATAAATATAAATGATTGAGGTTGGATTACCGTTTACCCTTCAACACTACATTATTTTAAACTTTTTAATACATTTGACCTAGAAATAGAGACATTATCATTTATATTAGTAAGAAAATTTGAATCTTCCCAGTTATAAAACAAGTCATAACTAGCAGACTTATCTTTAAAAACAATGCCACAAAGTTCAACCAAAACAACACAAAAATCCATAAAAGAAATATTTCTAACCACATCCTATTGGTTCTCATCTTTCCAAAACATCGCCCATAAAATGAATAATCCATTTTGTGTATGGGTATTTTAAGGAGTAAGTTAAACATTCATAATTACTCATTTTCCATTTCAAAATATTTATTTTAGATTCCAACTATGACAACCCTGATCTTTTATTACACAGTTAAACATAATTTATTACATAAAAATCATTTGATACAACATATCAGATTGATATTTCTAGTGTCTTTGGGGCTTAGGATCATTACATAACATCTTAAAACATGAAATACAACCTATAGCATCCCGCCTTTTTATAACATAAACTTTCATTACATTACACAAAATTGAGGATCTTTAAGGTTTAGTGTTTTGGAAACTAGGAACATAATACATGAAAACAACATGAAACATTCCTCTTAAACACTTGAAAGGATTCTCCTTTAGTTCATCCTATGTTCATTATGCATCTCATAACCTGGGGACATACATCAAAAGAAAGGGTGAGCAGAAGACCCAGTAAGGGAAACAAGAGAAACATTTTTCATGTGAACTTGAGATACTTCAATAAGGACATGAAAAGAACTTTAAGGCATAAGAAAGAAATCATGAGCCATTTCATAATAAAAATAACATTTTTCATAACTTGAATATGTGGCTGCAACATTTAATATTGACAATCGTTTCGTTTCACCAAGGTCCATCCCCAAGGTGTCATTAAAAATTACCAAGGTTATTCACCAAGGAGTCGTTAAAAATGGTCATCTCTAGAGATTAAGTCTTTACCCAATGCATTGGAGCGCTATCAGGGCGCGCCCTTAAATTTTCCTTTATTATCATGTGAGCCACATATATCATCATCAATCATTTCATAAACAACCCATATAGCATAAAAGAAATGGGTTTCATTTCACAATCATAACGTTTTAAAAACTGCTTTAAAGACGTGATCTTTACGTCAGTTTAAAACCCACAGAAAAGGAAGGTGGGTCTCATGTATGTAAATCCCAGAATTTAAAATAGAACATTTTGGTATATATGTGAATACCCCTTTATAAGAAAGAGATTTGAGTATTCACTTAATAATATAAAAGAACTTTAGAAAAAGAGAGAGACATTTTGAGACGGAAATTCTGCAGCATAACGTCTATGTTACGAGGTTTTAGAAGACATTAAAAAGAGAGGGAAAATGGGTCAAACATTCATAAATGACCCATAAAAAAGTAGATGGACAGAATAAGAAGGATACATGATCATGGTAATGAAATTTCAATGACATACCATTTGAAATGAAAAACATGGAAGGAAGACAAAAATTAGATTTCTCTTATGAAAGTTCAGCAGCCTAACAACGTTACTTAAACTTCAACAAAAATGATTTGAAAAGATCAAATAGGGTCTCTCATCATTGAACATAAGAGTTCAGTATGATATATATAGAGATAATTCCCCAACATAATTAAAAAGGAACTTGAAAGACTTGACATGAAATTAGAACTTTGAAAAGAATGAGAAGGGTGAAAGAATCCCCTAAAAATTCGGCAGCCTAACGGCGCCACTTAAAACTTAAAAATACTGAATTGAAGAGATCAAATGGGGTCTCTCATCATATGAACATAAGAGTCCAGTATGATAGATATAGAGATCATACCCCAACATAACAAAAAGGAACTTGAAAGAATTGACATGAAAGTAGAACTTCAAAACAAGAAGGGTGAAGAACCACTTAAAAATTCGGCAGCCTAACGGCGCCACTTAAAACTTCAAAATACTGAATTGAAGAGATAAAATGGGGTCTCTCATCATATGAACATAAGAGTCCAGTATGATATATATAGAGATCATACCCCAACATAACAAAAAGTAACTTGAAAGAATTTACATGAAAGTAGAACTTCAAAACGAGAAGGGTGAAGAACCACTTAAAAATTCGGCAGCCTAACGGCGCCACTTAAAACTTCAAAATACTGAATTGAAGAGATAAAATGGGGTCTCTCATCATATGAACATAATATTCCAGTATTATATATATAGATATCATACCCCAACATAACAAAAAGGAACTTGAAAGAATTGACATGAAAGTAGAACTTCAAAACGAGAAGGGTGAAGAACCACTTAAAAATTCGGCAGCCTAACGGCGCCACTTAAAACTTCAAAATACTGAATTGAAGAGATAAAATGGGGTCTCTCATCATATGAACATAAGAGTCCAGTATGATATATATAGATATCATACCCCAACATAACAAAAAGGAACTTGAAATAATTGACATGAAAGTAGAACTTCAAAAGGAGAAGGGTGAAGAACCACTTAAAAATTCGGCAGCCTAACGGCGCCACTTAGAACTTCAAAATACTGAATTGAAGAGATCAAATGGGGTCTCTCATCATATGAACATAAAATATCAGTATGATAAATTTAGAGATCATACCCCAACATAATAAAAAGGAGCTTGAAATACTTTACATGAAAATCGATCTTGAAAAATGAGAAGGGAGAAAGAATTTGTTACAAAACTTTCGGCAGCCTAACGGCGCCACTTAAAACTTCATAAAACGAAATAATGAGAGTAAGAGGGGATCTATCATTATATGAACATTAAAAGGGAAGTAAGAGGAGTATAAAATAACATCCACCAACATAAGAACATGGAGCATAAAAGAATTGACATAAAAGAGATCTCTTGAAAAGAAAGAGAGGGGTCGGATCCCTTACCTTAAAACGTGACTCTTGAAACTCAAAGTTTTGGACCTTGAGGGCTTGGGGGCACCTTGGGAGGACTCCTTGGGAGGTAAGGAGACCCGAACTTCGTTGGGGGAGAGTTGGGAGTGAAAACCAAAGGAGGAATGGGTGGGTATTTATAGGGAAAGTGAGGGGACAATGCATTAATGGCCAAGGGACACCTCATTAGTGGTTTTGGCAAAACCATGGGCTTGCCCATGGTATTTTCCCATGGTATTGGCCACTTGGTACACCTCATACCTTATCTTACTATTCACAATTCGACCATATTGAATATATACTTAATACATCATTTAATGATATCATTAGACACCCGTAACTTAAAAACTGTATTTTCACTATTCATCGAAAATTCAACTTTCTCAGAATAATCCCAAAATTTCACCTTAACCAAATATCAACGCTCTGATTACAAATATGAACTCCATTTTATAAAAATAATTTTCTAAATATTTTTAATTTAATTTTTAAATAAAAACACTATTCACTGAAAATTCATTTTTTCAGAAAAAAACCCAAAAATTACCATAGCATAATATCAGTGCTCTGAGTTCAAAAATGAAATCTGTTTTATAAAAATAATTTTCTAAATATTTTTAATTAAATTTTTAATTAAAAAACACTATTCACCCGAAAAACTAATACTTGAATAATAATTTATGAAACCGTTATTTAACCATTTTACTGAATCACATTACTTAATCAAGGTGCCTAGATTATATTAATACTTTCTTTAAGTGAGATTACTAATCCATTTGGTCACATTACTAATCCTAAGCGTAAAATCACTATTCATAATTTACTATTCATCAAAAATCAAGTTGATCTTATTAGACTCGAAATTTCGTAGTGAACATAATTGTAGAAGACCATTTTTTGAAAATCATTACACATTTTTATTTATTTAAGGTTTACATAAACATTTTTAAAATATCCTTTCTCTAAAATTTATAAAAAATATGCATACTATATTTATATGGACATTTGAAAATTCATAAACTTCATCATAAGAAGAAATCCAAATTTTTATTTAAAACAAAGGATTACACAAGGCAATCACGGTCTCCTTACATAGCCCCTTATCACACCAGCATAGGACCTAAGTGTAAGGTGTGCTAAGGTGAGAGAATCTGAGGGAGGCTCGGCCAACATCGCACGAGTCGTAATTTCTATTAGTTTGAACTTCTCACGAAGTCGATCTCGTTCTAGCTTCACACGATGAAGTTCAGCTTGGGTTTGGTCCAGAGCAAAGCCCAGTGGTGCTACCTCCTTCCCAAGTTCTGTTAGATGTGCTTCGATCGGTCCAAGACTACTGGGTGAGGCCATCAAATCTTCTTTCTATATTAATTAACCAAGATTTCTTGTATTTAGAGATAGTAATCAAAACATTTAGTTTCCAGCGGTCACATTGACCAATGTTCAAATAATAGTCAAAACCAAATAGTCTCATTTTAATTATACTCATGTTATCAAATGAAACATTTTTGTTGAGTATAAAAATAAAATAAAATAACACATAAAATTAGGAAATAAGATTTATTCAAAAATTTCGGGTCGTTACAATCTTCCCCCCTTAAGAAATTGAGTCCTCGCAATTTTTAAAATTGGGTTTTGAAATTTCATTGAAAGTCCCACATCAGAAAAAGAGTCAGTAGAACTATTACTTTAAAAGAAAGAATGGGAAGTACAAAGGTCACCCGATTTAACCCATACTAGGATTCCATGGAGGAAAACATGGACATGTAATAAAAACAAAGGGTCAATTTCTGGGGGAGAGTGATAGAGAACATGATTAGGAGAACGTAAACCATAAGAAAATCCCAAACTTATGATGTGTGTAAACGGTCTTTGATTACCAAGTAGGAAACGTAAACCAACAACGTTTTTGTTTCACATTCCTTTTCATAATTTTTAGGAATTCATTTACAACATAAAACAAAAACATAAGATAATATACATATCTTCATGTAGAGTTTCATCCTTTAATAAGTTTCTACCCAAAACCAATCTTTTCTCCAAATTATGAGCATTCAAAACTACTTGGTCTCATCAAAACACAAGAATCATCTTCATAATCCACAAAAGATTAACTATCTATTTCTTCTATCTTTAAACATTATCCCAAAAACAGAAAGGGTAAGGTAAAACAACTCTTCAAAAAGAAATAATCCCATAGGAATGGAAACTACTTTTAAATCTTCAAAGTTCTATGGTACTACCCAAAGTTCATCATAGTCCATTCCATAAATAACTGTCCTTAAAAATCCTCAAAATAAACCAAACTAAGATTGAAACCCAAATACAAGAAGGATTTGATAACATAGTCTTCCAAGGTAAACTTTATCATTCATCTCCAAACAACATCAACCACTCCTAACATCTAAAAAAAGTAACTAACCTAAACATATTTACCCCAAGATAGGTTAATAATTTCCATAAGTAACCTAAATTACTATAATTCCACCTTAAATTCATCGATTCTTCAAAATATAAGTCAACCCTACTCTTCAATGAAAATACCATAGTAATCTATTTACCTCGATCATATAGGGTCCCCAAAATAGTGAAAATCTTCCAAAATAATAATCATATTTTAATCCCCTAGTCATCCCTGTCATATTAATACGACAATCGTCGCATTTCCTATCATATTGGTTGTTTGGACATGTTCTTCCATTTCCCACCATTAACTATGAAGAGAAAGCGTAATTAGGGGCTTAAGTACTTAGCCAATAATCATGAAAAGGAACTGAAAGCATATAAGGATAACTTGTAGAAGAAAAGTATACCCTAACTTGTGATCCCCTAGGTTCCCATCTAGGTTATCCATGATCATATATTCTTATGTGAATCTTTATTTTATTTTATCTTTGTTCTTTTAACAATGGTTCATACTAAGCTTATGAATTTACCAAAGCATATCCCCCGGGAGTGTCGTAACCAAGAGTGCAGCAAGGCCCGTTGTCGTGTACCAGTTCCCATTCGAGTCTAGCTCAAAGCGGTGTTTTCGGGTTTTACCCCTATGTACATCTGTGCCAGAGCCACCTCTACCTGCTCGTATCTAGATAGGGATGTATTTGCTTGGCAACCCCTTACTCAATACTCACCAAAATACCAGGAAGATTTCCTATTTTTTTTAACTTTTCTATAGGGTTCTTCCTAGAGTTTTCATATCCTAATTTCCACAAATAACTAAACCATACTTTGATACCAACTATAGCATCCCGCCTTTTTATAACATAAACTTTCATTACATTACACAAAACTGAGGATCTTTAAGGTTTAGTGTCTTGGAAACTAGGAACATAATACATGAAAACAACATAAAACATTCCTCTTAAACACTTGAAATGCTTCTCCTTTATTTCATCCTATGTTCATTATGCATCTCATAACCTGGGGACATACATCAAAAGAAAGGGTGAGCAGAAGGCCCAGTAAGGGAAATAAGAGAAACATTTTTAATGTGAACTTGAGATACTTCAATAAGGACATGAAAAGAACTTTAAGGCATGAGAAAGAAATCATGAGGTATTTCATAATAAAAATAACATTTTTCATAACCTGAAGATGTGGCTGCAACATTTAATATTGACAATCGTTTCGTTTCACCAAGGTCCATCCCTAAGGTTTCATTAAAAATTACCAAGGTTATTCACCAAGGCGTCGTTAAAAATGGTCATCTCTAGAGATTAAGTCTTTACCCAATGCATTGGAGCGCTATCAGGGCGCACCCTTAAATTTGTCTTTATTATCATGTGATCCACATATATCATCATCAATCATTTCATAAACAACCCATATAGCATAAAAGAAATGGGTTTCATTTCATAATCATAACGTTTTAAAAATTGCTTTAAAGACATGATCTTTACGTCAGTTTAAAACCCACAGAAAAGGAAGGTGGGTCTCATGTATGTAAATCCCAGAATTTAAAATAGAAAATTTTGGTATATATGTGAATACCCCTTTAGAAGAAAGAGATTTGAGTATTCACTTAATAATATAAAAGAACTTTAGAAAAAGAGAGAGACATTTTGAGACGGAAATTCTGCAGCATAACGTCTATGTTACGAGGTTTTAGAAGACATTAAAAAGAGTGGGAAAATGGGTCAAACATTCATAAATGACCCATAAAACAGTAGATGGACAGAATAAGAAGGATACATGATCATGGTAATGAAATTTCAAGGATATACCATTTGAAATGAAAAACATGGAAGGAAGACAAAAATTAGATTTCTCTTATGAAAGTTTGGCAGCCTAACAACGTTACTTAAACTTCAACAAAAATGATTTGGAAAGATCAAATAGGGTCTCTCATCATGTGAACATAAGAGTTAAGTATGATAGATATAGAGATAATTACCCAACATAATTAAAAAGGAACTTGAAAGACTTGACATGAAAGTAGAACTTTGAAAAGAATGAGAAGGGTGAAAGAATCCCCTAAAAATTTGGCAGCCTAACGGCACCACTTAAAACTTAAAAATACTGAATTGAAGAGATAAAATGGGGTCTCTCATCATATGAACATAAGAGTACAGTATGATAGATATAGAGATCATACCCCAACATAACAAAAAGGAACTTGAAAGAATTGACATGAAAGTAGAACTTCAAAACAAGAAGGGTGAAGAACCACTTAAAAATTCGGCAGCCTAACGGCGCCACTTAAAACTTCAAAATACTGAATTGAAGAGATAAAATTGGGTCTCTCATCATATGAAAATAAGAGTCCAGTATGATATATATAGAGATAATACCCCAACATAACAAAAAGGAACTTGAAAGAATTGACATGAAAGTAGAACTTCAAAACGAGAAGGGTGAAGAACCACTTAAAAATTTGGCAGCCTAACGGCGCCACTTAAAACTTCAAAATACTGAATTGAAGAGATAAAATGGGGTCTCTCATCATATGAACATAAGATTACAATATGATATATATAGAGATCATACCCCAACATAAAAAAAAGGAACTTGAAATAATTGACATGAAAGTAGAACTTCAAAACGAGAAGGGTGAAGAACCACTTAAAAATTCGGCAGCCTAACGGCGCCACTTAAAACTTCAAAATACTGAATTGAAGAGATCAAATGGGGTCTCTCATCATATGAACATAAGATTACAGTATTATAGATATAGATATCATACCCCAACATAACAAAAATGAACTTGAAATAATAGACATGAAAGTAGAACTTCAAAAGGAGAAGGGTGAAGAACCACTTAAAAATTCGGCAGCCTAACGGCGCCACTTAGAACTTCAAAATACTGAATTGAAGAGATCAAATGGGGTCTCTCATCATATGAAAATAAAAGATAAGTATGATAAATTTAGAGATCATACCCCAACATAATAAAAAGGAGCTTGAAATACTTTACATGAAAATCGATCTTGAAAATTGAGAAGGGAGAAAGAATCTGTTACAAAACTTTTGGCAGCCTAACGACGCCACTTAAAACTTCATAAAACGAAATAATGAGAGTAAGAGGGGATATCTCATTATATGAACATGAAAAGGGAAGTAATAGGATTATAAAAGAACATCCACCAACATAAGAACATGGAGCATAAAAGAATTGACATAAAAGAGATCTCTTGAAAAGAAAGAGAGGGGTCGGATCCCTTACCTTAAAACGTGACTCTTGAAACTCAAAGTTTTGGACCTTGAGGGCTTGGGGGCACCATGGGAGGACTCCTTGGGAGGTAAGGAGACCAGAACTTCGTTGGGGGAGAGTTGGGAGTGAAAACCAAAGGAGGAATGGGTGGGTATTTATAGGGAAAGTGAGGGGGCAATGCATTAATGGCCAAGGGACACCTCATTAGTGGTTTTGGCAAAACCATGGGCTTGCCCATGGTATTGGCCACTTGGGATACCTCAAACCTTATCTTACTATTCACAATTCGACCATATTGAATATATACTTAATACATCATTTAATGATGTCATTAGACACCCGTAACTTAAAAACTGTATTTTCACTATTCATCGAAAATTCAACTTTCTCAGAATAATCCCAAAATTTCACCTTATCCAAATATCAACGCTCTGATTACAAATATGAAATCCATTTTATAAAAATAATTTTCTAAATATTTTTAATTTAATTTTTAAATAAAAACACTATTCACTGAAAATTCATTTTTTCAGAAAAAACCCCAAAAATTACCATAGCATAATATCAGTGCTCTGAGTTCAAAAATGAAATCCGTTTTATAAAAATAATTTTCTAAATATTTTTAATTAAATTTTTAATTAAAAAACACTATTCACCCGAAAAACTAATACTTGAATAATAATTTATGAAACCGTTATTTAACCATTTTACTGAATCACATTACTTAATCAAGGTGCCTAGATTATATTAATACTTTCTTTAAGTGAGATTACTAATCCATTTGGTCACATTACTAATCCTAAGCGTAAAATCACTATTCATAATTTACTATTCATCAAAAATCAAGTTGATCTTATTAGACTCGAAATTTCATAGTGAACATAATTGTAGAAGACCATTTTTTGAAAATCATTACACATTTATATTTATTTAAGGTTTACATAAACATTTTTAAAATATCCTTTCTCTAAAATTTATAAAAAATATGCATACTATATTTATATGGACATTTGAAAATTCATAAACTTCATCATAAGAAGAAATCCAAATTTTTATTTAAAACAAAGGATTACACAAGGCAATCACGGTCTCCTTACATAGCCCCTTATCACACCAGCATAGGACCTAAGTGTAAGGTGTGCTAAGGTGAGAGAATCCGAGGGAGGCTTGGCCAACATCGCACGAGTCGTAATTTCTATTAGTTTGAACTTCTCGCGAAGGCGATCCCGTTCTAGCTTCACACGATGAAGTTCGGCTTGGGTTTGGTCCAGAGCAAAGCCCAGTGGTGTTACCTCCTTCCCAAGTTCTGTTAGATGTGCTTCGATCGGTCCAAGACTACTGGGTGAGGCCATCGAATCTTCTTTCTATATTAATTAACCAAGATTGCTTTTATTTAGAGATAGTAATCAAAACATTTAGTTTCCAGCGGTCACATTGACCAATGGTCAAATAATAGTCAAAACCCAACAGTCTCATTTTAATTATACTCATGTTATCAAATGAAACATTTTTGTTGAGTATAAAAATAAAATAAAATAACACATAAAATTAGGAAATAAGATTTATTAAAAAATTTCGGGTCGTTACACAACCCCTTTATTGAAAACTTCCCTTACATGACCACTCCATTCCCTCATACTTAGCATTTCATGGGATAACCTGAGGACATGCTTAAGAAAAGGTGAGCTATAAAGACCAGTAATTGAATAAACATGGAGTAACCTGAGGAATACAATACATGTTAGAAAATTGGCATATCATTAGATCACAATAGAAGCATAAAAATAAAGGCATGATAAAGAATGATAATCCTAACATGGAAATGTGGCAACAACACTTGACATTAAATTAACATGATCCAAGGCTCATTGCAAATGGAGCATGAGTAAATCCTCATTGCACATAAAGCACGAGTAAAATATCATTTCACTTTAATTATCATGATTAAACACCCATTTCACATGAAGTATCATGATAGTATTCTTAACCCAATGCATTGGAGCGCTATACGGGCACACCTTTCTAAAACATGTCATTTCATGCATAAGTGTGCCACATGGATCATATAACACAAATTCATAAAACATAATCATTTATTCCACGATAAAATAATGTTTATTTCAAACATGAAACTTTATAATCAATAAGTAAATGTGTATAAAGTTGAATACCCTTGATAGAGAAATGGACATGGTATTCACTACACAATGACATTGGCTTGGAAAATCGGTGCAATTTCGGCAGTGTAACGGCGTGACGTAAGAATTCATAAAATTTTTTGATGAGATAGAAAGTTTTGTCTAATAATATGTACATAAAATGGAAATTAAGGTGGTCATATAGATACCTGTCCCAACAATTGTAATGGAATTTAGAGTCATTATATGAAAAAATTTCTTGAATGTAAAAGAGAAGAGAGAAATTCTTTTCAGAATTTCGGCATAGTAACGTGTTTATATTGGAGGAATTTAGTGAGAGATAAAGGGTTATACCATAATTCAAACATAAATAGGTCTGTATGTTGGAGGTGTGGAACCATACCCCAACATTTATAATTTAAATTAAAGGGATAACAATTTAAATAAAATTGGACAAAATTAAGAAAGGAATAAAATACCCTTACTTGGAAGTGTGCTTCCAAAGGCTTGAGAGAGGCTTGAGAGAGGCTTCTTAGGAGCTTGGGGAACCTTGGGAGGATTATTGAGAGT
The DNA here is from genome assembly GCA_963277665.1 of Viscum album. NCBI lineage: Eukaryota > Viridiplantae > Streptophyta > Magnoliopsida > Santalales > Viscaceae > Viscum > Viscum album. Next base: position 613,486,775 of record OY728130.1, read on the forward strand.
ATAGGGCAGAGGTTGGACGAACTACAATGGCTTTGAGTGAGGAGAAAGTGGGATCTTGGGTGGGTTTATATAGGAAAGGTGAGGGAATTCTTTATTATTTAGGTTTGGGACACTTCACATTAAACTAATCCAAACCACAAACCATACCATGGTTTTTGCCCATGGTTTTTGGAAAATAGAATTGGAAAAAAAAATATTATAATTCCAAAGTCCGAACGTCTTAAAATAGTGGGGTTGCTTATTTGGAGGTGAGTCACACTCCCAAGGAAAACAATTTAAAAAGACAAGATGTTTAATAAGCCTTGAAGAGTCCATTAATGCTTTGTAAAAAATTCAAACAAACCAAAAATCACATTATTTTAATTTTAAAACATATATTTTCCTATATTAAGTCTTATAGTATTTTATTACATCATTATTGGGTCATTATGATGTCATAAAACACATTATATATTTAAACGGTATTAAATTTTTACCCAAAAATTTGACTGTCTCAGAAAATTATGAAAAATTCACCGTTGGATAATTTTGATGTCCTGATTAAAGAAATAATATTAATTTTATCTAAATAATTTTATAAATATGTTAATTTTAACTTTTAAAATAAAAACTGACTTTTTTCGAAAATTCACGTGTTTTGACAAAAATGGATTTCAAAACCTAATACAAATTACTATTGCATTCATAAAATTATACAATAAATTATATTTAATAAAAATAAATTTAATAATGATATTATCTTATAAAATATTATTTAATTATAAAATCCATTAATTCATCAAAATAGATTTCTTAGATGAACATTAACTAAAAATACTATTTGTGCTTTAAAAACTATTTACAAGGTAAAAATAACAAAATGAAAGTATATTCATTATTATATACAAAAAAATGTACATAAACCTAGTGCTAAGGTCTTGTTTTATAACCCCTTATAACACCCTTATAAGACCGAAGAGTAAGGTGTGCGATGGTGACAGACTCTTGGGGTGTCTCGGATAACATTGCTCGGGTGGTAATCTCCATCAACATCCACTTCTCTCGTAGGTGGTCCCGCTCGAGCTTAACCTGTTGAAGCTTATCTTGGGCTTGGACATGAGAAAATACCAATGACTCCACCACTTTTCTGAGCTTTGAAAAATGCACTTCGTATGGGGCATGTCTACTGGATGAGGCAATCTCTTCCTTTATCTAAGTAAAATAGATTCGTTAAAGACCTATATTTATACTAATCATGTGATCACTGTTCAACAGCTATATTAATAACGGTCACAATTCTTAAAAGTATTTTAAATTCCAAAAATATAAAACCAAAGAATTTGAAATTGTATATAATCATTTTACATAAAGAGACGTTAAATTTGATCAAGAGGGATTCCCATTAATGAATTTTTGGGTCGTTACAATCTTACCCCCTTAAAAACACTGCCCTCAAAATTTTCTTTTCCCACACTAAAACAAATGTAGGTAACACTGCTTCATCATTTCCTCTGATTCCCACATCTCTTCTTCAACTTGTGGTTTCTCCACAACACCTTGACGAGGGGCATTGTCTTATTTCGTAGAACTTTTTCTCTATGATCAAAGATCTTCACTGGTTTCTCCTCATAAGAAAGATCATCCTCTAACTGTACCACCTCTGAAGAGAGTACATGTGAAGTTTCTGGTATGTACTTCCTTAAGAGTGATACATGGAATACATCATATACTTTGGACATGGTAGGTGTATGTGCTAGTCAATAGGCCACAACCCCTACACGATCAAGAATCTCTAAGGGGCCGATGTACCTTGGACATATCTTACCTTTCTTTCCAAACCTCATGACCTTCTTCCATGGAGATGTGTATAGAAATACCATTTCTCCAACTTTAAACTCAAGGTATCATTGAAGGTTATCTGCATAACTCTTCTGTCAACTCTGGGCTACCTTGATATACTGCTGAATGGTTTTCACCTTCTCTACCATTTCTTCGACTATTTCTGGTCCAAGAAGCTTATGCTCACCGACCTCATCCCAACACACTGTTGTTCTGCACCTTTTCCCATAAAGGTATTTATATGGTGCCATTTGGATGCTCGAGTGGACACTGTTATTATAAGAGAACTCAACCAGAGGAAGATGTTGATCACATCCTCCTTTAAATTCCATTGCGTATGCTCTCCACATGTCCTCAAGTGTTTGGATAGTTCGCTCATATTGGACATCAGTTTGAGGATGATAAGTCATACTGAAGTTCAGATCAGTATTCAGAGCATGTGGAATAATCTTCCAAAACATAGAGGTGAATCTTGGATCTCGATCGGACACAATAGAAAGTGGTAATACATGGAGCCTTACCACTTCCCTGATATATACCTGTGCCAGTTGATCCAATGAGAAATCCTCGCGAATAGAAATGAAGTGTGCAACCTTTGTAAGACGATCCACAACAACCCAGATTGTATTGTTGCCTTTGGATGTCTTCAGAAGCCCAGTGACAAAGTCCATGGTGATGTTCTCCCATTTCCATTCTGATATGGGCAATGGTTTCATCATCTGCCTAGACTTCTGCCTCTCTTCCTTAACTTGCTGACACACAAGGCACTTTTATGTATATTCTGCGATCTCCTTCTTCATATTATTCCACCAATAATGCTCTCAGATATCTCGATACATTTTTGTGTTTCCAGGGTGAATAAATAAATTTGAACTATGTGCATCATCCAAAAGTTCCTTCTTCATCTCCGACTTGATGGACACATAGTCTTTTCCCAAATCTCACAAATCCTTCTTAATTAACATTAAACTTCGTGGATTTCCCTTTTCCAATAGCTTCCACTTTTTCCTGAATTCCCACATTATCTTTTTGAGAATCATTTACCCTTTCCAAAAGTGACGGTTGGGCAATAATTTTTGAAAGGATTGATGATGTTCCCTTCTTTATGATTCCTATTTCTGTCTTCATCAAATCTAAGAAGATTGGATCCTTTTCAATTCTCATCAATGATAGAATCGCTAGTTTCTTTTCTACTTAGGGAATCTTCCACCTTGTTCGCTTTCCCTGGGTGGTAATGGACTGAGCATTCATAGTTTTTTATTAGCTCTACCCATTATTGTTGGTGCATGTTCAACTCTTTTTGTGTGAATATATACTTGAGGCTTTTGTCGTTCGTATATATTTCACAATTCTCCCCAAAGAGATAGTGCCACCAAATTTTCAAATCCAAGATCACTGCATCCAACTCGAGGTCATGTGTTTTATAGTTTTTTTCATGAACATTCAATAGCCTTAAAGAATAGGAAATGACTTTGTCATTTTGCAAGAACAAACATCCCAGACCCTTCTTTGAAGCATCACTGAATACCACAAACATTTCTCCACTTGTGGGTAATGTGAGCATAGGCGCAGTGATAAGCCTCATTTTCAACTCCATGAAGCTTTCTTCACATTAATTACTCCAAGAAATATTTACTCCCTTCTGAGTTAGCTTGGTATGAGGGTTAGACAATCGTGAGAAATTTCTCACAAATCATCGATAATATCCAACTAACCCTAAGAAGCTACGGATATTCGTTATTGATGTTGGCCTCGGTCATCCCTCAATTGCATCTGTTTTGGAGGGATCCACAGATATCCCATTGCTTGTGATGATATTTCCCAAGAATGAGACATCCTTCAACCAGAACTCACATTTTTTGTACTTTGCACAGAGCTTCTCCTTTCGCAAGGTCTATAGTATAGTTCTTAGATGCTTCTCATGATCCTCCTTGGTTTTGGAGTATATCAGAATATCATCTATAAAGAATACAAAGAATTTGTCAAGGTAATCTCTAAAGACACTATTAATCAATTCCATGAGGATTTTTGGAGAATAAGTGAGTCTGAAAGGCATTAATATGAATTCATAGGGCTCATAACTTATATGAAAAGCAGTCTTGGGGATATCTTCCTTCTTCACCCTTACTTGATAATATCCTGACCGCAAATCCACCTTGGAGAAGTATTGTGCTCCACACAGCTGATCAAACAAGTCATCAATTCATGGGAGTGGATACTTGTTCTTAATTGTGATTTTTTTGAGCTCATGATAATCGATGCAAAGGCTCTTTGACCCATCCTTCTTCTTGACGAAGAGGACTGGTGCACCCCATGGTGAAGCACTTGGGCATATAAACCCTTTATCCGGATTTTCATGTAGTGGTTTCTTCAGCTCCTCAAGCTCCACAAAAGCCATTCTATACGGAGTCTTGGATATTAGTAACGCCCCATGTATATGTTCAATTGAGAATTCAATATCTCTTCTAGGAGGAAGACTAGGCAATTCCTTGGGAAACACTTCAGCAAATTCCCTCACAATAGGCATTTCCTCTAGGATGGTTTCTTCCTTAGACTCAATCATCTGAGCCAGATATGCGTGCTCATAGGGCAGTAAAACCCACTCTTGAGACGATGGATGTAAAGAAGATTTATCTTCCTCCTTGCACTTGTAAAGTATCTGGGGTCGATTCCCCACATGGAGAGTGATTTCCCACTCACGGCAATTTATGTTGGCTCTATATAAGGAAAGCCAATCCATGCTGAGAATTGCATCAAATTCCACCATATCGAGTATGACAAGGTTAACCAGGAAGTTTAATCCATAAATTATGACAAGGGAGGAGTTATATTCATGGGATGCAATGATTGCCCCATTTTCTGTACTCGCCGACATCTTTACTTCCATGATTTTTTGTGGTGCAGGGATTGTTCTACTAAACTTTTGAGATATAAAAGAATGTGTAGAACCTGAATCAAAAAGTCAGTTCACTATTCTTGAATGAATAACTAGTGTACCTATCACCACTTCATTTTCGGGGTTCACTTTGGCAGTAGTGATGGAAAAAACTCACCCTTACTTCCTTGGAGGTTTTTGGTTGCCTCCAAAAACCCTTAGCTTAGGGAACTGATTTTCAAGATGCCCTGGTTCATTGCAGTTGTAGAAACGAACCACACATTGAGGTTTGAACGGAGTGTTCCTCTCCTCGGTCGTAGCTATGGGTCTTTCCTGCTGACATTTTACAGCTAGGTGCCCTTCTCTTCCACACTGAAAGCATTTCCTCATCCCCTTCAGGCAATTTCCAGGGTGCTTCTTTCCACACCTTTGGCAAGTGGGGTGCTGGATCTGCTTAGTACCGTTGGATTTACCCATCAGACATCCAGTATTGAAGTCTACCTTATGCTTCTTATCCCTGTGATACCCCTAATATTCTCTGATCTTTATTTCAACCTTGAGGGCACATCAGAAAATTTCCTTATAGGTGTCGAAGTTACGGATCACCAGTGCTTTCCAGAGGCTAGGTTTCAGCCCACCAAAGAAGCGGTCAACCTTCAATTCGGGGGGTAATGAAAAATCCGAAAACGTATCATGCAAGCCTTGTGAAGTTTTCCTCGTACGCTCCAATAGACTCTTCATCTTTTTGATTTAGGGAAAGGAAGTCCCTTTCCATATTAAGCCAGAGGGTGCGCGAAAATATTTATCGAAAAGCATCTTCCGGAAATCCTTCCATTCCAACGCCTCGATCTCCTCCTCAGGCTTCATATTTTTAATCAATGTCCACTATTGATCAGCTTCACCCTCCATATGATAAGTATCCAGGAGAACCTTCTTCTGTTCAGAACATTGAAGGATGGAGACGATCTTTTCAATGGAGTGGATCCATTGTTTAACGATTGAGGGATCAGATGATCCATTAAAAGTAGGAGGTCTTTGTCTCATGAAGCTCTCGATAGCGACTTGTTCTTTCTTGGGGGGGGAGGGGGGTGTTGAACATTCCTATTGACCAATGTTTCTATTAAAGGCTTGAGTTGGCTGAGAGAGAAGCTTGACAATGTTCTCAATTCCTGCTCCCATTGTATTGGGCATCTCATTAGTACATTTATCACAATGATCTTCACATCGGTTGTTAGCCCGAGTCCTCCTATTACCAGCCATTGCCTAGAATAAAAGGAAATTTAGGGGTAAAATAAAGGGTAATACAAGGAAAAAACTAATGACTTATAAATAAAATTTATTTCCTTAACATATGAATCTATTGGCTTCGGTCTATGTTATCCATGATCTACTTTCTAACATATATTCTTAGGGAATTTTTTTTGTCCCTTAATAATGGTTTATACTAAACTTGGGAATGTACCAAAGCATATCCCCCAAGAGTGTTGCAACAAATAGTGCATCAAGGCCCGTTGTCGTGCACTAGTTCCCGTTCGAGTCTAGCTCAAAGTAGTGTTTTTGGGTTTTACCCCTAGTTCCAGACAGGGATGTATTTTCTTGATAAACCACTTACTCAATACTCACCAAAACATAGGGATGTTTTTATTATACATAGTCTTTTCTCTAAGGCTTCACTATGGTTTTCTAATCCTAAAATGAAAAATAACTAAACCTATCCTCTGATACCAACTATGACAACCCTAATCTTTTATAACACAATTAAACATAATTTATTACATAAACATCATTTTATACAACATAGAAGATCAATAGGTCTAGTGTCTTTGGGGATTAGGATCATTACATAACAACTTAAAACATGAAATAAAACATCTTTATTGAAAGCATACTTTACATGACCACTACATTCCTTCTTACTTATCATTGCATGAGATAACCTGAGGACATGCATAAGAAAAGGGTGAGTTATAAAGCCCAGTAATGGAATAAAGATGGAGTAAAATGAGGAATACAATACATGTTAGAAAATAAGCATATAATTAGATCACAATAGAAACATAACCATAAAGGCATGATAAATCCTGAAAATCATAACATGGAAATGTGGCAACAACACTTAATATGGAATTAGCATGAGCCAATGCTCATTGCACATGGAGCATAAGTATATCCTCATTGCACATGAAGCACGAGTAAAACCTCATTGCACTTGAATTAGCATGAGTAAATCCTCATTGCACATGAAGCACGAGTAAAACCTCATTGAACTTGAAAAATAATGAGTAAACACCCATTGCACATGACATATCATGATACTATTCTTAACCCAATGCATTGGAGCGCTATAAGGGTGCACCCTTCTTAAATATTTCATTTCATGCATAAGTGTGCCACATGGATCATAAAACATGGATTGATAAAAAATAATAATTTATTCCATGATAAAGGAATATGGAATAAAAATATGAAACTTTATAATCAATAATTAAATGTGCATAAAGGTTAATACCCTTGATAGAGAAATGGGCATGCTATTCACTACACAATGACATTGGCTTGGAAAATTGGTGCAATTTCGTCAGCGTAACGACATGACGTAAGAATTCATGAAAATGGTTGATGAGAGATAAAGGGTTGTCTCATTATATTTACATGAAATGGAAATTAAGGGGGTCATATAGATACATGTCCCAACAATTGTAATGGAATTTATAGTCATGATACAACAGAATTGCTTGAATGTAAAAGAGGAGTGAGAAATTCTTTTCAGAATTTCGGCATAGTAAGGGGTGTAGATGGGAGGATTTTTTTTAGGGAGAAAGGGGTATCCCATCATTCAAAAATAAATATGAAAGTATGGGGGAGGTGCTAAACCATACCCCAACATTTATAATTGAAATTAAAAGGCATAACAATTTAAAGAAAATTGGACAAAATGAGAAAGGAAGAAAAAAACCCTTACTTGGAAGTTGCTTCCAAAGGCTTGAGAGAGGCTTGACAGAGGCTTCTTGGGAGCTTGGGGAACCTTGGGAGGATTCTATAGAGAGTAGGGAGGAGTTTGGAAGAACTTCAATGGCTTTGAGTGAGGAGAATGTGGGATCATGGGTGGGTTTATATAGGAAAGGTGAAGGAATTCTTTATTATTTAGGTTTGGGACACCTCACATTAAACTAATCCAAACCACAAACCATCCAATAATTTTTTCCAATGTTTTTTGGAAAAGGGAATTGGAAAGAAATATTTTATAAGGCCAAAGTCCAAACTTTTTAAAATAATGGGGTTGCTTATGTAGAGGTGTGTCACACTCCAAAGGAAAACAATTTAACAAGACAAGATGTTTAATAAGCCTTGAAGGGTCCATTAATGCTTTGTAAAATAAGTCAAACAAACCCAAACTCACACTATATTAATGGTAAAACATATATTGGCTGAAAATAAGCCTTATAGAATTTTATTACATCACTATTGGGTCATTATGTTGTCATAAAACACATTATATATTTAATGGTATTTAATTTTTACCCAAAAATTTGACTATCTCAGAGAATTATGAAAAATTCACCGTTGGATAATTTCGAAGTCATGACTCCAGAAATAATATTAATTTTATCTAAATAACCTTATAAATATGTTACTTTTAACTTTTAAAATAAAAACTGACATTTATCGAAAATTCATGGGTTTTGACAAAAATGGCATTCAAACCTTAATAAAAATTACTATTGCATTCATAAAATTATACAATCATTTGTATTTAATAAAAATAAATTTAATAATAATAATATTTTATTAAAATTTATTTCATTCTAAAATCCAGTAATTCATCAAGATAGATTTTTTAGTTGAACATTAACTAAAAAAACTATTTGTGCTTATAAACTATTTACAAGGCAACAATAATAAAATAAAAGTATATTCATTATTATATACAAAAATAATGTACATAACCATAGTGATAAGGTCTTGTTACATATCCCCTTATAACACCCACATAAGACAGAAGAGTAAAGTGTGCAATGGTAATAGACTCTTTGGGTGGCTCGGATAACATTTCTCGGGTGGTAATCTCTATCTACTTTCACTTCTCTCGTAGGCGGTCCCGATCAAGCTTAACCTATTGAAGCTCGGCTTGGGTTTGGTCAAGAGTGAAGCCCAATGATACCACCTCTTTTCTGAGCTCCGACAAATGGGCTTCGTATGGGGCACGTCTACTAGATGAGGTCATCGCTTCCTTTGTCTGAGTAAATTAGATTCGTTAAAGACCTATATTTATACTAATCATGTGATCACTGTTCAATAGCTATATTAACAACTGTCACATTTCATAAAAGAATTTTAAAATCCAAAAACATAAAACCAATGAAGTTGACATTATATATAAACATTTTACATAAAGAGACATTTAATTTGATCAAGTGGGATTTCCATTAATGAATGTTTAGGTCGTTACACCAACTCCTTAGAATCTATTTTTCAATTATATTATAATTAAATAAATATTTTTATTGTACTTAAATTTTATTCTATTGATGGAAGAATCATTAACATCCCTTTCCCTTTTGAGTATAATAGATAGTAACATCATCATACATACATGCGGATAACCACCAACATGAACAATGTGTTTTATTTGTCATCACCGTATTAAATGGATAGTTGAAAAGTTGAATTTAATGGACTAATATGGTTTTTATAACATTATTAATAATTTTAAAATTATAATTATTCTCTATAATACTCTTCATCTGTATAAAAATAACATGTTTCATGTGTGTACCTGCAGACTAACACCACAATAAAGTTTTCAAATTTTTTAATACTAGTTTTTCTCATCCAAATATCCTAAAATCTATTTCACCACATTAGTAACATATAAAAATATTAATATTTTTTTTATAATGATACTATTCCAAAACAATTACTTCATTAACCATACTCACCCATGGATTATAATTTTTTCTTGTTTGGGTTGGTTTAACCACCAAAATAAACAATAAAATAAATTTATATCATGGTTGAATTTATAAAAACAAAAACAGTTTTTACTAAAAATTAATTCAGAAAATAATGTTTAGTTTATTTTTATAAAAATTTAATATTAATATTTAATTTATAGTTATTGTATCACCTTTAATTTATTAAAACCTATCAAAATAAGCAAGTAACCGACTGCATCGTCAAAATTTATAGCTAAATTACTATTGAAATGTAATTTTAACACTATAAATAATTATAAAAAAAATTAAGGTATAGGTAATTATCTCTAAATAATGAAATTTTAATCTAAAAACGAGAGTATACACATCTATTATTAAATAAGTACTTAAAACAATCAAAATTAATAACACTTAATGATGAAAATAAAATATTATTAATTAATATATTTATAATAAATGATGATTTTTATAAATTTGGATATTTATTACCTTGGTTCTTAAATATGTAATTAATATTGTTATTGTTGTTATACATGTGGTTAAAGTGATTTTGGGGAATTCTAGAACTAAGTAAATGATTTTTATAAACCCAATTTTCATTCATTGTGTTATGATTGTTCATGTTGAGCATGATTGTTATAAGTTGGTTATGTTCTTAGTTATGATGTTATTATGTTTTATTTACTCTGTAATTTATGTGATTTTAAGTACGTTATTATAAAATCCCTTTACAATATTTCAACCTTTTAAATTCAATGTTTTAGGAGTTTTTGATCCCTAGATTTCCTTCCATATAGTTATAATGATTATTTTTCAACAAAATTATTGTAAATTGAATTTTATTGCCATATAATTGTATAAAATATCAATTAAATGGAATTACATTTCATCGTCATGAAATACTTTTTTGAATGATCATTTCCTCTGTCGGAATGGAGGTTGTGCGCAGGATGTTGCTGGTGGCTGCAATCAGGCAGATCCAGACCTGAATATCAATGAGATACCTGGGCACAAGGAATTGTTCGCCCGCTGTGTGTCTCACAAGCAGAATACTCTGGGTCGTCTGAATCATTCGGACTCACTGGGTGTGAAGAAGAATTTTGGTGATGTTGTGAGAGATGCTTCAAGTTTCTCTGATTTTGGAGTTCCCTCACCTGGGCAAATCATAAAGAAAGGGAAAAAGGCACATGTCTCCGCGAATCAAGATGCCATTTAGGAAAGGATAAAGATCTGTAAATTTTTTATTATTGCTCGCGTTTTGACTCCGAGGGGTGAGCGAATGTGGCACTTCGCTGATCTGACTGACAGAATTGCTGCTGTGTGGGGTTTTGGCGATTGGAGAATGACATCAATGGGGAAAGGATACTTTCACCTTATGTTTCCTTCGGATGAGCACAAAAGAAGGGCATGGAGTTTTGGTTCCATATCCTTGAAGCCAGGAACCCATAGAATTCAAGAATGGGACCAAAATTTTGATCCATTTAGTGTAAAAAACACACATACCTAGGTATTGATCCGGATCTTTAAACTCAACTGGCTATATTGGCACCCTAGAATTCTATGGGATATTGCATCCCCAGTTGGAAATCCCATCAGAATTGATAAGAAAACTGAAAATCCAAGGTATGGTCACATTGCAAGAGTCCTTGTTGAAGTTGATATGGCCAGTACGTTGGCAGAGGAGGTGGTTATTACCACGAGGGATGACAGATTTAACTTAGAAATTGTTTATGAAAGGAAACCTAAGTTTTGTAATGGTTGTAGCTTATTTGGACATCTCTTATCTGAGTGCAATCGCTCTAAGGTCTGTGGAAAATGCAACGTGAAGGGTAACGTGGAGGCAGTATTCAAAAGAAGCCTTGATAATGCAAAGGGGAAGGATCATGATCCTTTTGTTGCACACTCTGGTGTTGGCTCCAGCTCTTGAAATGCAGGACAAACTGGTGAAGAACTGAATCTGGATTCACCTGGACTGGATCCTGATTTGGTTGCACTTGTTGATATTGTTGAGTTGGAGGTAGCTAATAAAGAGATTCTCCTTCAGCATGCACTTAATCCATTCGTAATGGTTGACATGCGGGATGTATGCAATGGTTCACAGCATGAGAACTAAATAACCCGAATGCAGGATCATGCTTCATTGATTCCGAAGGGTGTGCATGAAGACATCCCAGTGTCCTCTGGGATTGCTCAACCTCATCAGCGCCTTATGGTCACTGAACAGGTTTGTAAGGCCCCTTTTGATGATGGTAAAACTCTTGGTGATGCAGCTCTTTTGTTGCTTCAGCTTCTGGTCTGGAACAGAATGAGAAGACCTGCAACTCAGGACAGGGTTTACCCGAATTAGAGTAGGCCTTTGGTGGACAGGAGGGGAATTTCAGAACTGACAAATGTGGCTCTGAGGATGTTGTTCCAGAATCGCAAGTATCTACTACATCCTTGGCTGGACAGAAGCTGAAGACCTGCAAGTCAGGTCAAGACATACATGGTTCAGGACAGGCTCTTGATGGACAGCAGGAATGTGGTTCTATTGAGGTGGTCCCAGACTCACAAATGTATGGCAATGGATCTGTGCATGCATCTCAGGAGGACATGGAGGTTGTTGAGCCATGCATGGTTTCTGCTGCCCCTGACTCTCAGTTGGGTGGGACTGCTCCTGGGCAGATGGAAATGAAGCAGTATGACAGTACAGCTATGGATCCTTTGGAAGGGGCTGCTCTGGAGCATCCTTTTTCTCCAGTTCCATCTGGAAAGCTTGCCAGGAGAAGAATCCCTACAGTTCCGGACATGGGTATTGAACCCTCTCTCAATATTTTGTACCTCTCAGTGGCAAGCTTTGGGCTGATGACAGTTCTGAGGATCCATCTGCTCCTGATGTGAAGAATGATGTGTATCCTCATGAACAGATTTCTAAAGGGAAAGCTAAAGGGAAGGGTAAGGCACCTAAACTGAACCCCATGAAGACAGAAGGGCCTCAAACTAGAGTAAAATATTATTTTTTTAAATGAAGATACTCTTTTGGAATTGCCATGGGCTTGGGAATCCTCCCACGGTCAAAGCCCTTCAGCACTTTCTTATGACCAACAAACCTCTTGTTTTTTGTATTTCTGAGCCAAGGAAGCAGATTTCAAGTAGGAAAGATTTCAAATCGTCTTCAATTGGCTACTCTCTGGTCTCACAACATTTGAATGAAAAGGGGGCCTAAGATCTATGGGTTTTGAAGCATGAGAGTGTTATTTGTCATTCCTTCATTTCCTATCACCAGGCCATTACGGTTGAGTTGGTTCTGTAAGGGGTCGCTATCGTCGTGTCCTTTATCTATGAATCTAACTCATATCTCAAGAGAAGAGAGTTATGGCAGGAATTGCATGATTTTTCTGAGCAAATTTCTCATAGTTGGATGGTGTTGGGTGATTTCAATGTGGTTCTTAGGCCTGAGTATAAAACTGGTGAGAATTTTAATAAGCCGGCAGCTTCTGATTTTGCATCCTACATTGACCAATGCAAGCTGGTTGAAGTGCCTGCTGTGGGTGGTGACTATACTTGGAGCAGATACACCATCAACGGGAAGCAAGCTAGTAAACTTGATCGATGTTTGGTCCGTATTGATGAGGGGTATGATCCGTTGCAAATATCTGGCCTCATTCTACCAAAATATCACTCGGATCATAGTCCTATTCTGATTGACATATGTGCTGGAAATTTGAGGTCTTCTCCTCTGACGTTACGATTCAATAATGCATGGCTGGTTATGCCCGGTTGCAGAGAGGTGGTGATTGACACTTGGAAGGATTCATCACCTGGCAGACCCCTATTTATCCTGGCCAATAGGCTTAAGGTTGTAAAACAATGGTTAGGGAATGGGGTAAATCTTCTTTCTCTGGTCTGGAAAATGATATTAATGAGGCTGAGCAGGCATTACTCCAATGCCAAAATGATGATCAACAGCAGAATGTCCCTTCCAGGGATGAGATTCAGGCTCATTCTAGGCTTGATGATCTGTTGAACCGTCAAGAGAGGATTGTTAAAAATCATTATAATTTGAGATGGTTGCAAACAGGTGATAGGAATTCCAAGATCTTTCAATTTCTTCATAGAGAAAGACAGATTCGTACAGGTATAACCTCACTTGAAGTTGATGGGGTTTTATACAATTCTGAGATGGAAATATCAGCGGCTGCTGTCAATTATTTTGAGGGCCTATACGTTGGTGTTAATGAGGATCTTGCTCATAAGCTACTTGATAATATTTCCCCAACAGTTAATTAACAGCAGAACAAGATGCTGATTGCGGTCCCCCTTGAGTGTGAAATCAAGGCTCCCCTTTTTTCCCGGAATATTGATAGCGTGGAAGGTCCAGATGGATTCACCAATAAGTTCTTTATGTTCAATTGGGATATTGTTCGGCAAGATGTCATTGGTGCTATCAGGGATTTTTTCATTAACGCCTCAATACCGCATGGTGTGAATGCCTGCTTTATTGCCATGTTACCAAAGAAGGATAATGCTCTGAATATCAAGGACTTTAGACCAGTTTCCATTGGGAACACCATTCCCAAAATTATTAGTAAAATCATTGCATCTAGATTGGGGGAGATTGCCAAGAGGGTTATTACCTCAAATCAATTTGGTTTTGTCCCAGGGAGAAGTATTCAAAACTGTATTTTCACTGCTTCTAAATGTGTTAACCTCATGAGGAAGAGGGTTAGGGATGGATGTTTTTCTCTTAAGCTGGATATTTCGAAAGCCTTTTATACCATCAAATGGGACTTCATTTTCTCTATATTGAAGAAACATGGCATTTCCAATTCTTTTATCAAGCTTGTCAATGCTATTTTCACGAGTGCTCGTCTTTCTATCCTTATTAATGGATCCCCAAGGGGGTATTTTCCGTGCTTCAGGGGTGTGAGGCAAGGTGACCCCCTCTCGGGGTTGCTTTTTGCGATGGCTGAAGATTACCTGAGTGTTGGTATTAATGATTTGGTGAAGGCTGGTCTTTACAAGAATCTGAATACGGGAAGGAATATCTTCTCTCCGTCGCACCTCTTATATGCTGATGATATTCTCATGTTTGGCCAAGCTGATAGAGGTACTGTTTCTTATGTTCAAAAGATTTTAATTCACTATGAAGAGGTCTCAGGTCAAGTGATAAGCTGGAATAACTCATCTGTGTTTTTTAGGAATGGTATGACTCTTCATAAGAAAAATAAAATTTCCAGAATGCTTGGAGTTAAAAAAGGAACTTTTCCTTTCACATATCTGGGAGTACCCTTATTTTGGGGTAGGGTGAAAAGAATTCATCTTGAGAACATATCGCCTAAAATTATTGCCCAGCTTGCCACGTGGAAAGGGAAGAATATGTCTTTGGTTGGGAGGATCTGTCTCGTTAACTCAGTTATTACATCAATGTTTGTATATGCTTTCTCAGTTTATAGATGGCCTAGAACCCTCATTAAAGAGTTGCAGGTGCTTATCAGGAATTTCATATAGACAGGCTCTATCTATGAGCGGAAGTGGATTACTGTGGCTTGGAAAGAGTGTACAAAACCCATTGACATGGGAGGCTTGGGAATCAAGGATCTTCAGGTTTTTAATGATGCTTTGTTGTGTAAATTCACTTGGAATCTTTTGAGTTCTGATGACATGTCTTTAGAATTTCTCAATCATAGATTCCTTCACAAACTACAAAGTGGTTATTCATTGCATGTCTTATCATCCACTTGGCCTGCTATCAAAAATGCATATCATTAGATTATGACCTGCTCACAATGGTTGGTTTGCAATAAATAGGACTTGAATGTTTGGTCCAGCCCGTGGCTTGGTGAACCTTTAAATGCTGTGATAAATGTACCCCTGTCCATGTAGCAACTTTGTGTTGCTGATGCACTTGAGTCAGATGAATTCAATGGATGTCTCCCTGTGGATATAAAGCAGAAAATCCAGCGATACATTTGTATTGATACTGACACTCTAATTTGGACCCCCAACTCCATTGGCAGCTTCTCATCAAGGGAGTTCTAGAGGCACTCATGTGCTGGATTTTCCAGCGCTCCTGCTTGGCTGAATGTTTTCAAAAATGCTTTTATTTCCCCCTGAAGTTACGCGCTGTTATGGAGGATGTTGAAGGGATGGTTGCCTACACAGGCACTGCTGCAGAAATCGGGAATTAGCCTTGCTTCTGTTTGCTATCTTTGCATGAGGGAGAAAGAAGCTGTTAATCACACTTTCATATACAGCAGTTTTTCATGCAGGTTCTGGTTACATCTGCAGGATGTGTATGGAATTCATATGGACATGAGTGGCTATGAGTCTCTTCTAAAATATATACAGCGCACTCAGCTGAGTGAGCAAGCTGGTGCTATGATTTTAACTGCCACTGCTAGTACTTTCTTGGTTTTATGGCAGGCGCGAAATGGTTCTGCTTTTGAAGGTCAGCGCCCCTCCTTTCAGGCTAGAATGCATTCTATTTACCGGTCTGTTATGACTGCTTCCAAGCTGCATCATGGTACAATGAAAACTGAGCTTTCTGAATTGCTTATTATGAAATCCTTTAGTGTTACAGGGCGTGCCAGAAAACCTCTTGTCCTGAAGTCAATACGATGGATCCCACCAATTGCAAGCTGGATGAAGGTGAACGTGGATGGGGCAGCATCGAGTGCGCCTGGTCCCTCAGGATATGGTGGTCTCTTCCGACTTACCAAGTTTTTGTCAAAGGATGCTTCTTCCATTACATTGTTCAAGGTAATGCAATTGTGGCTGAGTTATGGGCCATGATTAAAGCGATCAGGTATGCCACTCATTATGGCTGGCGACACCTTTGGATGGAATCTGACTCCACCACTACAGTGCACATTCTCAAATATCGATCCAGATCTGTTCCATGGAAAATCCTCCCTTTCTGGATTGAATTCCTTCAGATGATTGAGCACATTCATATTGAGGTCACTCATGTTTTCAGATAGGCCAACCAGGTTGCAGATGCTCTGTCAAAGAGGGCTATTTTGGAGGCATCCTCAAGATGGTCTTTTTTTACTCCTGATTTTTGCTCTTATCTTGTTGACTTGGATGCCCATGGTGTTTCTTATTCCCGTTTGTGTAAACCCCCTTCTATGCCGCACTCTTTGGTTTTTTAATAAATTTGATTTAGGGCCGGGCTTGCTCCGATCATGAACCTGTTTGTAGTATTAGTAATATTACTATTTTTTGATATTCTACTAGTTGTAAAAATTGTACATTTACTATAGAAAGTTTGGTAGTACTTTTTTTGAATTTTTTCTATATTGGAAACTATTTGATGCATATCCATGATTATATATGAGGTTCTTTAGGGACATTAATGTATGCAATTATTTTTTCTAGATGTGTTATGATCCAATAATTCCATTTATTTATCTGGGAATGGTTTTAATACCTATATTCCAATTACATTATATGTTGTTAGTTTTATGGGCGCTAACATAGAGAACTATTCCACTTATTGATTGGGGAAATATTGAAAATATGTATACTTGTAATTTCAATATTTATGTTTATTTATTAATATATAATGATGGTAATATTTTATGTGGTTTAGTAATCCCTTCATATGATTCATTAATTATACATAATTTTTCAATGATGAGGTTCTAAATCTCCACATTATATATCTATAACTCTCATGAGACAACCTCATTTGGGTATTTTTTTCTATATCATTAAATTTATTTAAACATATTGGTTATTGTATTCAAAAAAGAATATGTATTAGATCATGGTCATAATGATCTGTAATATCATGGAAAAAGATCATGAAAAGTAAAAAATTATTCATTCAATTACTATTAAATGTTTTTTCCATGTGTTTATTTATATTGTTAACCAATGATTTGATTGAAACTCTTGTAATCAGTTATGTGATATTATTTGATTAAAATTTATTACATATCATTTTATTCATTACTCATTTCTTCTATGATTGTTTCAAGTATACGCTTTCCATTATAGACTATTTGGACTCACACATCATATTTTTCTATTTCCCAATGTTATGGAATAAAATTCATACAAATTATATTCTCAGAAAAATAGTCTGTACAGGTAATTTTTGAAATATGCTATAAAACTATTATAGATTAATTAGTTTCATATATATTGATATAAATTTGAATTAGTATAAAAATAAAATGGATTTATTAGTTTAGGGTTTTCTTGAATTCTATAATGATCAAAACCTAAAAGTACATGGGATTATATAAAATGAAATATTTGTTATAAATCATGTTATAGTAGGATAATTATGTATGGGATGTCATAGTTGAGATCATGGTAGGATTTAGATAACATATATATTATGATGTTACTATTTGAGGATAAATACCGAGTTCTAAATGTCAGTAGTGGTTGTTTGGATATGGTAGATCATTATTTCAATGTAAAAGAATGTATTTTAAATCAGTTGAGTAAATTTTGTAACTTTTTTGTTTCGTTGAAATATAGTAAGATAACATTATAGTAAACCTATGTGATGAGTGTGAGTATAATAACAAACTAAAAGTTTCATAAACATTGGAGTATGTTGTTTTCCTAGAAATTGAATTTTTTCTAGATATTAGCATGTTGATGTAGATGTCGAATAGACACAAATTTGAGAAACCACCCTAAAAATGTAGGTTGAGTATCTACCGGATCTTCAATCGGTAAAGGGCAAGTGGGACTAAGACTGCACACCAGCCTAGAAACACCTTGTGGATATTATTTAAATAAAACATATGATCATTATAAAATAATACTAAGGATTTCGATATAATGCCATCTATAAAAACCTAATAGGTAAATTAAAATGGATAACATGGGTTAAACAAAAGGAGTTATATGATAATAAAATTATATAATTGTTTAATGAGATGTGTTATATGATGAGATGATGGGTCATAAGAGATTCAATCAAAACAGCTAGTTTTCATATTCATTTGACCATTTACTATAATTATATGGATTGTTGTCATAATTATCCTAGTTTCAGTGTTTGGATGGAATTAGGATCATGATAATGAAGACATGAAGGGAATGTATCTAGAAAACATTTTTTCATTTCGAATAACTAATGAATCATATTTGGTATATCTTTTTGGGAAAAATAAAAAAAATACATAGGTTCACTATGTGGTTAATAATGAGTTTCCTAGTCTTACATAATATAGGGAGGTTTATGTCTTAGAATAAATTTTATCTTGTTTTATTCTCATATTTTGTATTCCCATAGTTATTTTATTATTAAGTGATAATTAAATTTTATATGACGCAATTTTTTTGGTGGGGGAGAACTTAATACATATATAATTTAAATTATATTTTTGTATAAAACCTATGGTGTTTTATAAATTGCTTCACATGCTACACTGAAATAACATGAAATACATAAAAATATATAATTATGGATTTGCTATAGTAGAATATTAAATTAAAAAGAGGGTTAATGAAAATCAAAATAATATACATAATAGAAAAATAAATATAATTATTAATACAACGACATTAATAAAATTTCATTAATGTACATAAATAACTAAAATGGATAATATATTCTATAAAATATAATATTTCAATATTTTTTTCAATAATTTAAAAATATAAATATATGTTTGATTAAATATTAGTTTATATGTATAATAAATTAACATTAATTATATTAGTAATTTATTGGAAATAATAATAGTAATAGTTAGTATTTTAAAAAGGTAATTTTCCTATGAAAATAGTTTTTATTATCTATTTATATTCTAAAATATTGCAATTTTAAATTGAAAAATGATTGTACTTTTTGGATTCAACCTAAAAATATTATCAGATAGTTATTATCAGGGATTTTTCTAAAATAACTTTTTTAAGATGAATAATGAAAAATATATTTTTTTACCAAAACATTATATTTTATGATATCATCATTATATAATAAAGGCCTAGAAATTTATAAAACCATTGAATTTATCAATTATTTAATTAATAAGTATATATATACATTTTAAAAATATTCATTTTAAAATAGAAAAAATTGGATTATCATTTTAAGGACTTAAGTAATTTTTTTAAATAAAAAGTTTGTTGTTGGTCTTTAATTTTACGTAAAGATTATATTGATTAAATTATTACTTGGATTTATTTTCTTATATAGTATATTATATATTATTTTTGTAAACCAATTTATTTCTTGAAAATAAAAATATTTATAATCTTATCTTAAACTTAAATTTTATGGTTAAAAATACATTTTTTTTTCTAAACAAAGGTTTTTACGTGTTGTGTGATCTAATGTTATAATTAATTATCAATAAATATATAAATATTATTTGATAAATTTAATTCCATATTTTTATTGTATAAGTCTTCATTATTTAAGGATTCACATTTTATTTTTAGGAATTAAATGTAAATTTATTTGGTAAAAATTAGTTACAAAAGTAAAAACCAAAATTTGTAAATTTTAACTCTCTAGGAGTATATGAAAATTAAACATGAAAAAAAATTATGAAAATATAAGGATGAGGTTGTTTGACCCTTATCCAATTTCTAATCCATTATATTCCATTATGCATTCAATTTTTCGCTTGAATGGGGACTTTATTATTTAAATTGTTTCAAAAATCCCACTCCCTCCACTTATAAATTTAGTCTTCACCACCACACTTCTCCTAAGACCCAAACCCACTTATATGAACAATAAATATTTAAAAACATCTAATAAAAATTATAGTATTCATATTAGTTTTTTCTCCTTCTCAAATACCACCTTTTAATGGCGTAGTTCATTTTATGAAGGAGTTTTCCATGGAGTAAGATAAACATTCCCGATTACTATATTTCCATTACAGTACTATTAATTTTAAATAAACCTCATTAATATCTATTTTATACTTTTCATAAAGATAAATAAATGTTATTAAAATACCAAACTATTATTATGATGATGAAATAATCATTAACAACCCATTTCCTTTGAAATATAAAAACAAATACAACACAATTTGTTCATTTGAACTACCGCCTCCATGAATGATGTGGTTTTATTTTTCATTTATTCCATTCAGGGATTGTTTAAAAGACATTTTTAATACATTTATATGATATTCCTAAAATTATTTTGATTCCAAAATAACAATACCTTCTTTATCTTCCTCCGTATTTGTGGAAATAGAACACATCGCCCATCCGTACAGGTGAGCTACATCATCCTCGAAATTAACATAATCATTTTTAAATATAGTATTTTATTATTTATCTTAATCTTAGAGATTAATAACCACAACATTAATTAAATCTAAATCTTATAATTATAATTATACAATAGTAATCTTACTCCAAACGAATCACTTCATTAACAATACTCACAAAAAATAATGAATTATTCATGTTTTGGTCGGTTTAACCACCAACATGAACAATGCAAAAAATTTAAATCATGGATGACTATGGAAACTAATATATAAGTATTATTAGAAATTAATGATAAATTTTATGTTTGTATTTTTCTATAATTTTTACATTAATAGTTTTTTTATATTATAGAACCACAATTTTGTTTATTAAAATTTACTGAATCAAGATCATCCCCAACTACATCATTACGACTCATAACTAAAATACGTGTGCAATGAAATTTCAAGATTAAAAATAATTTTATAAAATATATTTTATAACCTATAATGGTCTCTAAATGATGAACTTCAAATCATTATACATTGATTGACATATCCATTATGAAACTATAAAGAAAACAAATACTCAAAGATAATAACATCATAAGATGAAAAGCAAATATAGGTAAATAATATATTTGTAATAAATGATAATGTGTATGAAAATTTATAATTATGAATTATTTTTCAAAAAATGGTAATTAAGATAGTAATTTTTGTTATATAAGAGGTTAATGTGCTTTCATGGAATTCAAGAATTAAGGTAAGGGTTTTTTGTTAACTCACATTCCATTCCTTGGTTTATAATTGGTATTCCTTAATTTATTTTATATATGTTTGTTATGTTATTCGCAATTATTATATTATGATGTATTTAATTTTTATTAGGGTATTTACAATTACTTTTTATAAAATCCCATTATTATGATTCATTATTCAAAATTGAATTTGGTACGGGTATTTTATAACTCAATATCTGTTCATTGAGTTATTATGATTATTCTTGAACCCCATTATTCGTAGATGAATTAATTTTCCATATGATTATAGAAAATATTATTTCCACTTATATTTCTATGGATTTCTATTTCATACTCATGGTATTTTTTATAGGGAAATTTTTACTAACATCCTTATGCCATGAATGTACCCCTTATAACTACCTTTTCATTATTCCATTGATATGGGAACTATCCATTTCATTGTGAATATTAATATAGATGGATATTAACCTAGATAGATTCATTACTTCATTTAATAAGGAAATGTTGATAATCTGCATATGTATTATTTCTATATAGAGAACTATTAAGTACATAGCCATGATTATATATAATATTCCTCCACAAAAATTAAGATATATGTTGTCCAACCACCCATAATCTTTCTCTATAATTATTATGAACATATAATCCCATTTTATTATTTTGGAAAGAAATTAATTAACCGTATAACCATTACTATTTATGGTGTTACATTGATGGATTTTTACATATAATTTTAAGCAACACATTTATTTATTTGAAAAATATTGATAATATATATATTGGATTTCAATAGGAATCTTTGTTAATTACATCGAAATTTTGGTTATTTATTGTATATATTATTAATTAATTCATATGATGAATATATTAGACTTAATTGGTGATGGGTGGGGACCATAATTACACCTTGATATATTTTTATCTATTCTTAGATAAATTAGTTTAGGCATTTGGTGTGTACCTACTAATTCTATTAGATTTATCAGTTTCTGTCATTAGAACATGTATATTTTGTCAAAAAAGGCCTTGATGATATGTAAATTGTGGTGTTATTTCATTTAAAAGCCCAACATTCTGTAAACCATCACTATAAAATTAGTTATTATCATCTGCAGGGTTATTTATATTAATATCCATGGATTTTAGTTCAAGTACATTTGATCAATTATAAGGTATTATTTGATTATCATTTAATTCCTATCTTATTATTAATTCATATTTTATTCTATAGTACCTTTAGTTAAATGATTTCCATTACTGAGCATTTGAGATCACCCATATCTTGTTCCAATTAAAACTAGGTTTTGATGAAATTTGTTACACATTATATGCTTATAAGAATAGTATGTGTAGAGAATTTATGAGTGATATTAAAGACAAATTATATATTAAAAAAAATTATATATTTGATAAATGTTCATTAATTGATAAATACATTGGCCTTATCAATTAATGATTTTATCCAATTCTCTAATGCTCTAAACCTAAATATTTATTGGATTGTTTGTAAAGAAATATTTTCTATAAATCAGGTAATTATTTAGTGGACTACATTAGTAATTTTTTAAAAGTAAACTGGGGTTAATTATTGATGGAAATATTTTAAATCAATAAATATGTTTTTTCCATTTTTCAAAAAGACTACATAGTATCTTGATTCTATTTTTTTCACTTTATTTAAATACCTAAATAAATAAAAGAAAATAAATTATTAAACATTATGTTTTTAAACGGTTCTCAACTCAATATGTGTTTCTAGAGCCATTTTTGTATGTAGATGAGTAATACACATATTTTCCACTAAAAAGTGGTTACAATAAAAAAAATTGGCTTGGAAAAAAATTATAAACCAAATTATGGTTTCTACGTCTTTAGGATGGACGAGAAAAACCAATCCAGATTCCCTAGACTACTGATAAACTTTTCCAAATGTGGAACCTTAATGTTCTTTATTATTATTTTATAGATCGCCTTTAAATTCCTTAGGTTCCTTGAAACAAAATAAATTCACTCCACCATATGTGACATATATTTATTATTTTTCTATTTATTTTTTCTCATCCTCTTTCTTCTATTCTTTGTTGCATAGAAGCATGCAAGAATATTTTATTGTTTTCTTTCATGTACAATAATGTATACAAAATTATTCTGTCTCATTTTCTTATCTTTTAGTAATTACCAGTCCCTTTTTATCTATTTTTTCTCCATTATATATATTCTTCTTATTCAATAGAGCATCACAGAGAAATTATCCAATTATTCTTAATATTATTTTCAAAGACCCAGAATTTCCATGTAATTTTTTTTAATTAAATGGGAATTTTACGAGTCCAAGAAAATTTACAGCACGTGATTCTGAGGCCCGGGGTGCCCAGATTGAATTTCTGAACATTATTTTGTGTACGTTTAGTAAACGTGTGAGTGAGTTTTTGTAAATTTTGAATCGGTGATTAGAAATAAAATATGAGGACACTGTTGAACTCGCAGCACTGGTATTCGCTTAAGGAGACCTTCACCTCGACCATAGTTGGGCGATGGTGGAAGTTAGTTTTTCACTTTTTTGTGAGAGAATAAAATAAAATAAAATGGTGTAACATTTTATTTTTATTTTATTTTGAAACTCCTTGTGGATATTAAGAGGCGGGGACTACTAGAATTAAACCTCCCCTTGAGGTTATAGAGGTGGCGTTCACCGAACCTAAAACCTCCCATGAGAGGTTATGGTTGTGGGGATCACCCGAGATTAAACACCGTTGAAACTCCCACTTAAATAAGGGGAAGTCTCTTGAACTTCCCCTTGATTAATTATGCCACCCCCTTTAATTAATAAACTAAATCAATTAATTCATTATTCCAATTTGAAATTATGCCATCATATTCTATAATGTTGTCTAATTCATTTTTGGTGGAATTGGGGGAAACTCTTGGCAAAAAGGGAGAAACTTTGAGAATTGGCAGAAAGCTCTCCAATGAAGAAGGGAAACAAAGAACACAAACTATGACTTAGACTTCTTCCTCGGGACAATCGTTGATGAGGAATGTCTTCAACATCAGCGAACCGATGATCGAGGGAATGCCGAAGTCACTGACGTCCATCTTTCCGCAACAACGTCATCTCCTTCCTTGCAATCTCTGTCGACGAATCAAACCAGGTAGTGAGGGTGTTTGAATTATTTCCCTTACCCGTTCTTTATATTCTTTTGATTCATGTATTATATCTTCTTTCTATCACTCTAATGTGGAGAGTGCAGGCCAAAAAAACATGGCTCATCCTCTCTGAATTTCTTGGGATAATTCTAGAGTTCTTCGAGATGGAGGAGGGAGGCTATCAACCGCAACGAAGGAGATGAAGGCGACGACGCTGCCCCGCTGCCACCGCCTCTTGTGGCCACCAACGACTGTGGCCTCTGTGCCCCACGGTGGTCCTCCACCCATGGCCTCTGTGCCCCACGGCCTCCGCCCCCCATGGCGCTCTGCCGCTGGCGGCCTGCCGCACCACCCAGCAGTCTGCCGCGTTGCCCCGCGGCCTGCCGTGCCGCCCCGCACCCACCGCTGCCTGCAGCCTCTGCGCCCCCTGGCACTCCACTTCCCGCAGCCTGTTGCGCCACCCCACGGACTGCCGTGCCGCCCATGGCCTCGTGCCATTCGTGGCTGAGACGAGCTTCCCAACGCCCTCACGGAACCACCGCGGTCGAGCCGCACGACGCCCTCGCAACACCACCACGACCAAGCCTCCCCGAATAATCGCGCCATCCATGGCCGATCTGCCCCACTGTTGAGCCACCCCGCGCCCTTGCGGCACTCCCACAGCCGAGCCACCCTGCGGCATCGTGCCATCCACGGCCAAACCACCCCCACGACAATGCGCTGCCCTAGCGGCCATCACGACCTGCCAGACCGCCCAACGGGCCGGGCCGAACCCAACGGGCCGATCCGCCCAGCGGGCAAGGCCAAATCCAATGGGTCGGGCTAGACCCAACGGGTGGGGCCGAGTCGACCTAGACCGGGTTGGCCCAGGCCGGGTCGGGTTGGGTCGGTCCGACCGGGTCGGACCATACCCGGACCAGCTATGAGCTTCTCGCTCTAACGACCATAACTTTGGCACCAGGCGGCCGTTTGACAAACCGTCAATGGC
This sequence comes from Viscum album, assembly GCA_963277665.1. Classification (NCBI taxonomy): domain Eukaryota; kingdom Viridiplantae; phylum Streptophyta; class Magnoliopsida; order Santalales; family Viscaceae; genus Viscum; species Viscum album. Next base: position 613,512,478 of record OY728130.1, read on the forward strand.
ACTGTAAAATGTGGAGCGTGACAGTCCCTTTGGTATACCCACACTATATTTTTGGGTAAAGTTGTGGCATGGTCGGGTTGGATTGAGCACGAATCCAACTGTGCATGTGGGACTAAAAGGCTAATAACTAACATACTGGGTGTGTGATTAACGCGTCGTCTATTTCGTTGAGACCCCAATAATGTGGCATAACTTTGAGATACTTCTTTGTGGGACTTCATGGCAGTTAGAGTATCAACCAGTGTCTTGGGGAGCAGATCCTCTCAGAAACAAGTAGGCCTAATGCGGGAACCCAATAGCTGGATATGATGTGAAGAATGAAGAGTGATCTGGTGTGGGTCATCACTGAGCGATCATGTGTGGGTCAGCACCTAGAGATCCTATGTGGGTCAGCACCGAGCAATCCTATGTGTGTCAGCACCGAGTGATCATGTGTGGGTATGCCTCTTAACAGAGTAAGATTATTCAATAGTTTCATCTAATCATCTCTACTAGTGTACTTAAGTTATACCTGGTATGAGCCGAGTTTGTACCTGTGTGATAATTTCCTTCATTGTAATTCCTTGGTAGTATTATTCTGTGTGGCGTACATGTGTGGTACTTGCCTGTGTGGTTTTGCTTCCTTAGTAGAACATTTGAGCTTTGGGCTTTTGGGTTGGACCATCTATTTCCTCATGATTGAGGTGGGTATAGTTGATAACTTAGGTATATGTATGGGCATATACCTAAGTAGGGTTGATAGTTGAATTCATTCTTTGAGGATTGTCATTTGTGTATTTGTGAGACCTTGAGGGTCTCGGGGTACCTAATGAGTATCTTTATACTCACCCCTGCATGGGATATTCCTGCACCTCATTATGTTTGGTGCAGACGATGGACAACGTTGATCGAGGATAAGAGTACCATGATTGGACGATGCTTGGAGGTGGACCATACGGTGTGTCGGTACGCAGAGGAGACGGGTGTACGTGGAGTGCTAGGGAGGCGATCTGTACCTACCCTTCAGGTATGAACCTCATAGGATGACCCAACAGTTGTATTTCTCTTTTTCAGTTGTGTTTTAATTTAGTTGTACTTTTACATTCCTATTGGGCTTGTATTCTGGCCCCATTTACTTACTGCAATCACTATGTTTACTTTTTAGTTTACTTGAGTTTGTATCTTTCTATGTGCTTGGTTGCGTGTGATTACATGTTATAAAGTCAATGCCTTCCCAGTTTTAGGGAATATGCCTTTGGTTCTAGTTTCCAGCCCCAAGCCTATGGAAGGCAGGTTTGGGGTAGTGATGGAACATGCCCCGGGGATGGGTCATGACAAATTGGTATCCGAGGAGTCGGTTCTACCATAGAACATAGGACTCTTATATTTTTAACAGCAATAGTGTTAAGTGTAGTGAGTGTGGTTATCAGTTTAGGGAATCCAGTGTTGGTGTGGCGGTTGACATATCCATACACCAGGACCCTGACTTCTGATTTCCAACTCATTATACGATAACACTAATTACGTGTGTGTTTTCAAGAGTCTTCTTTGTGAACTCTTTGAGTCAGCTCAATAGGTATAACTTATTGATCGTTGAGCACCTGTTTCTTTTTAGGATTCCTCCAACAAGACAGCCAGCTAGGGTTCCGAGAGTTGTACGCACTGATAGCCCACCGAGCAACGAGGCCTCGGTGCAGGGCCCTCATCCAGTAGAGGCACCAGCGGAGGCACCAGTGGTACAATTACCCGTTGGGCCACTGATGCCACCAGCACTAGCAGTAGCGAGTGCACGCTGCTTGAGCACGTTTCATGAGTTCCAACGCCAGAGGCCACCCAGGTTTAGGGGTTAGACAGACCCACAAGAAGCTGAGGATTTATTAGAGGTCGTTGTGAGAGTTTTCCGACTGGTAGGGACACCAGCAGATCTCATGGTGATCCTTGCCGCCAACCTTCTATAGGTAGTAGCAGACAGATGGTGGAGCCTGATGCTCCACGTTTATGATGAGGTGACGCTTCTCTGGGCAGACTTTGAGATCCTGTTTTGGGAAAAGTTTATTCGAGTGACTCTTCGCGCAATGCGCATACAGGAGTTGCTTCATCTGTAGTAGGGTAGAATGATTGTGGCTCCGTACTCATCGAGGTTCACTGACCTATCACGCTACTCCACTGATATGGTGCGAGACCCATTCTTCAGGGCCCTGACCTTCAAGAAGGGACTCAGAAAGGAGATTAGGTTTTCGATGATCTCACTCAGCATCCCAACGCAGGCATAGGTGTTAGAGAGAGCCCTTTTAGTGGATAGTTTTCTAGATGAGCAGTCACTAGCAGCGAGACCCACCACCCGTCATCACGTAGCGGAGTCTTATGCAGCTGGAAACAGACAGATGTCACAGAGGTCCAAGAGGACCAGACCTATAGGTGGACGACAGTAGGATTCAGGGTTGGTTGTGCAGGGCACACGAGGTAGATCCAGTCATGCTTTTATCGGGATGTGTTACCCATGCGTTGGGTAGGGTCACATGGCTTCGGACTGTCTGAACTGTCATACGGATGATCCACAGACGGTCGAAGGACCGCTGAGGCAGAGATAGAGGTTCAATTGAGGAGGTCCATAGGGATTAGGCGAATGTGACAGAGGAGCTGACCGTGCAGCTGGCGGTGGGTGATGATTCGAGATGTTACCGCTAACCCCACCTAGAGGTCTTCCCCGACCATAGGAAGTAGGTGGACAGGGGCGAGCTTTGCTCCAGGCAGCTGAGGCCTATGATCACAGCACTCCAGAGATGATACAAGGAATGATCTGTGTCTACTCCACCTTAGATGTAGTACTTATAGACACAGGTTCCAGTCATTCTTTTATTTCCATTGCCCTCGTTTAGAGCTCGAATATTCTGACAAAGCTATTGTCTTGATCCTTATGGCTAGAGACTCATACAGGTGCTAATTCTATGATTACGAACTGGTGCTGACAATGTGAGCTTAGTCTAGGAGGTGAGAGCTTTGGCTGGGATCTCCTAGTAGCGGCGTCTAGGCCATATGATGTCATCTTGGGTATGAACTGGTTATCTAAAGTCCATGCTCATATTAACTATATTAGGTGCAAAGTGTGGTGTGTCCACATGGATGGGACTAGGTTTACCTTCACTGGTGAGAAGGGAGCCTTTGCTGCACAGGATGGACTTACCCAGAGTAAATTCTAGCCGATCACTCATCAGTTGGCTAGCATTACCCTAGAGCGATTGATGTAGGGAGTCTGAGCTATCCTGTAGTGGTGGACCAGTACGCGAATGTCTTCCCTGATGATGTTTCAGGTCTATCTCCTCACAGAGAGGTGAAATTTTAAACTGACTTGTACCTCGGGACGACACCAATATCTACGCCAGCATATCAGATGGCTCTTGCGGAGCTTCATGAGATATAGGTACAGCTAGAGGACATGTAGGGGAAGGGATTCATTCAGCCTACTGTATCTTCTCGGGCAACCCCGATTCTATTCACCAAGAAGGCAGATGGGAGAATTAGGATTTGTGTTGAATATTGGTTCCTGAACCAGGTGACCGTGAAGAATAAGTACCCACTCCTGAGGATTGACGACCTATTTGATCAGCTGAAGGGAGCACGATGGTTCTCGAAGATAGACCTCAGATTAGGCTATCACCAGCTCAGAGTGTGAGACGAGGATGTGCAGAAGATGGACTTTAGATGTCAGTATGGACATTACAAGTTCTTGGTTATTCCATTCAGCGTAAACAATGCTCCGGTAGTGTTCATGGGACTCATGAACATGATCTTTCAGCCATACCTTGATCGCTTTGTAGTAGTCTTCATCAACGACATTATGATCTACTCAACTACTGAGGAGGAGCATTCCAGTCGTTTGTAGGTAGTACTATACACACTATGAGAGAACCACCTTTATGGTAAGCTCTCGAAGTTCCAGTTTGGATCCAAGAGGTTCACTTTCTTGTACATGTTATATCGAAGGTTGGAGTTGCAGTAGATCCAGTGAAGATTGAGCCTACACTTTCTTGGGAGCCACCCAAGAGTGTGACGGAGGTACGAAGTTTCATGGGATTGGCCAGATAATACCAGAGATTTTTTCCATATTTATCCAGTGTTGAAACACCTTTATTAGAGTTGACCCAGAAGGGGAAAACCTTAGTGTGGTCGAAGAAATACCAGCAGATTTTTCAAGAGATGAGGCAGAGGTTGACTAGTGCCCCCATCTTGAGGCTTCCATAAGAGGTCGTAGGGTACATAGTATACTGTGATGCATTAGGGACCAGAATCAAATGTGTCTTGATGTAGGAGCGAGCACTGATCGCATAAGTTTCTCGATAACTGAGACATCATGATCAGAACTAAGCAACCCATGGCCTGGAGTTAGCAGCAGTGGTCTTCACCTTGAAGATGTGGCGACATTACTTGATGGGTGATAATTTTACAGTGTACTCTAATAATAAGAGTCTTAGGTATATCTTCTCTCAGAAGGACCTGAACCTGAGACAGTGACGTTGGCTTGAGTTCCTCCAGGACTATGACTTTGAGATAGTCTATACTCCTGGGAAGGGGAATGTTATAGCAGATGCACTCAGCTGGAGGTTTGGTATACTTCTACTAGGCGAGGCAATGAAGCAGATTTCCGCTTTGCAGATATCCTTTGTAGATCGGGATGAATCATCCTTTCTTTAGTCTCTTACAGTCACTCCCCCACTTCTTCAGCGATTCAGGGAGTCACAGCATGGGGACGTTGACTGCGAGACGCGGCGTGCTTAGATATCTATAGGGCAGACACCTGATGGGTTTTCTGAAGGTGGGGAGCATATCATCCTCTTCAAAGGATGTACCATGGTACCAGTGTCACTTCAGGAGGAAGCGTTTAGTGATTTCCACACATCCCCTCTAGCAGTACATCTAGGAGTGGTGAAGATGTATCAGGATATCTGATGACAATACTAGTTGTCGGGAATGAAGAAATCAGTAGCAGATTTTGTTTCTCGATGCCTCACTTATCAGCATGTGAAGGCGGAGCTTTAGGTACCAGTAGGCTTGGTTCAGCCTTTAGAGGTCCCAGAGTGGAAGTGGGATGGGATATCCATGGATTTCATGATAGGACTTCCACGTACGTCTAAAGGTCATGACTTGATCTTGGTGATCATCGACCGACTCACTAAGTGGGCCCACTTCCTACCGATCATAGAGCCGGGTTTATTAGAGATCATGGGATGCGTATATGTGTAGGGGATTGTGTGGATACATGGAGTACCCATGAAAATTGTCTTCGATCGTGATACAGTTTTTACTTCCCGACAATGGAAGGGGTTGAAGGAGGATTTCGGGACGCAGCTTCGTTTGAGCACCACCTTCCATCCCCATACGGATGGCTAGACTGAGCGGACCATTCAGACCCTCGATGACATGCTTCGGGCTTGGGTCCTCAACATCAATCTCAGTTGGGAGGATCACTTTCCTTTGGTGGCGTTTGAATACAACAACAGCTATCACTCCACCGTTGGGATGACGCCTTTGGAAGCGTCGTACGGGCGACCTTGCAGATCACCTTTGTGCTGGACTAACCCAGGGGAGTCAGAATTAGTGGGACCAGAGATGGCACGGACTACCACAGGAAAAGTGAGGATCATATAGGAGGTGATGAAGATTGCTCAAAGTAAGAAAAATTCTTATGCCGAAATGAGACAGAGACCTCTAGAGTTTGAGGATGGTGACCACGTCTTTCTACAGGTCTCACCTCGACGAGGTTTGTAAAGATTTGGCCGAGGCATCAAGTTATCTCCGAGGTTCGCCGGTCCTTTTTAGGTCCTTATTAGAGTGGGCGAGGTGGCTTACGGCTTAGCTCTTCCACCTCAGTTGCACCGGGTGCATGATGTCTTCCACGTATCTCAACTGAGGAGATACATGCACGACCATTCTCACATCATTGACCATGTCAAGATGGACTTCGATGATGGGGAGAATTTTACTGCGGTTCCAGTAGAGATTGATGATCGACAAGAGCGGGTCCTTCATGGACGGTCGATACCTATGGCGTGCGTTCGCTGGCAGAACGAGAACCTCCAAGAGAGCACATGGGAGTGGGAGGATCAGATGCATGCTCAGTACCCCCACTTGTTCCCTTAGTTTGAGATATGTATTATAGGGATGTAAATCCCTGAGGTGGGGAGAATGTAATGACACAGAATTTCCATGTAATGTTTTTTTAATTAAATGGTAATTTTAGGAGTCTGTGAAAATTTACGGCGCATGATTCTGAGGCTCGGGGTGCCCAGAATGAATTTCTGAACTTTATTTTAGGTACGTTCAGTAAACATGCGAGCATGTTTTTTTAAATTTTGAACTGGTGCTCGGAAATGAAATCCAAGGACACCTTTGAACTCGCAGCATCGATATTCGTTTAAGGTTACCTTCACCTCGACCGTAGTCGGTCGAGGGTGGAAGTTAATTTTTCACTTTTTTCATGAGAGAATAAAATAAAATAAAATGGTGTAACATTTTATTTTTATTTTATCTTGAAACTCCTTGTGTATGTTGAAAAGTGGGGTCCACTAGAATTAAACCCCCCTTGAGGTTATGGAGGTGGGGACCACCAAACCTAAAACCTACCATGATAGGTTATGGTGGTGGGGACCACCCGAGATTAAACCCCTTTGAACCTCCCACTTAAATAAGGGGAAGTCTCTTAAACTTCCCCTGGATTAATTATTCCACCCCCTTTAATTAATACACCAACTCAATTAATTATTTATTCCAATTTAAAATTATGCCAACATATTATATAATGTTGGATAATTCATTTTTGGTGGAATTGGGGGAAAATCTTAGATGAAAGGGAGAAACTTGGAGAACTGGGAGAAATTTCTCCAATGAAGAATGTCGAATTCGAGTTCGACTTCTTAATTGGGACAATCGTTGAGGAGGAACGTCTTCAACGTCAATGAACCGACGATCGAGGGAATGCCGATGTCATCGACGTCCGTCTATCCCCAACAATGTCGTCTCCTTCCTCGCAACCTCCGTTGACGAATCATACGAGGTAGGGATGATGTTTGAATTATTTACCTTAACCATTCTTAATATTCTTGTGATTCAAGTATTATAGGTGCTTGCTACCACTTTAATGTGGAGAGTGCGGGCCAAACAAACATGGCTCATTCTCTCTGAATTTCTTGGGATAATTCTTGTGTTCTTCACGATGGAGAAGGATAACCGTCAACCATGACGAAAGTGACAAAGGAAACGACGCCGCCCCACATCCACCGCCGCCCGTGGCCACCACTGCCCGTGGCTCCGCCGCCCGCGGCCTCCACACGCCCTACGTCGCTCCGCCGCCCGCGGCCTCTGCACCCCGTGGTGCTCTGCCACCCCGCGACTAGCCGCGCCGCCCTGCAGCCTAGCTGCCTGTGGCCACCATCGCCCTAAGCCTCCGCACCCCACAGTTCTCTTCTACCCATGGCATCCACACCCCATGTCACTCCGCCACCTGCAGCCTGCCGCACGACCCCACGGCCTGCTGCGTCGCCCCGCGGCATCGCACCGTCCGCAACCGAGCCGCCCTGCACCCTTGCGGCACCCCCGTAGCCGAGCCACCCCGCGACATCGCAAAGTCTGTGGCCGAGACGCCCCACACCCTCGTGACACCCCCACGGCTGAGCAACCCCGCGGCCTCGCACTGTCTGCGGCCAAACCGCCTCACAGTCCCCGCGGCAAGGTGCCGCCCTCGCGGCCCTCACAGCCTGGCGGACCGCCCAGCGGGTCGGGCCGATCCCAACAGACTAGACCGCCCAGTGGGTCGGGCCCGACCCAGTGGGTCAGGCCAGGTCGACCTAGGCTGGGTCAGCCCAGGCCGGGTCAGGCCAGGTCGGTCGGACCGGGTCAGACCCGACCCAGACTAGCTACGAGCTTTTCACTCTAATGGCCATAACATTGGCAGAACGCGTCCATTTGACAAAACGTCAATGACGTTCTAAACCTTGGACCAAGATGGTCCCTTTAGTATACGCCCATTGGAGTTTTGGATAATGTTGAGGAATGGTCAGGTTGGATCGAGCATGAATCCAACCAGGCCCCTGGGACAAAAAGGCTAATAACTCACAGAACGGGTGTCCAATTGACGCACCGTCTGTTGTGTTGATACCCCAATGACGTGGAGGACCTTTGAGATACTTCTTCACCAGATTTAGTGGTAGTGGTAGTATCGACTAGTGTCTTGGGGAGTGGATCCTCTTGGAGATGAGTAATCCTAGTGAGGGAACCCAGTAGCGGGATGTGACATGAAAAATGAAGAGCGATCCTGTGTGGGTCAGCACCAAGTGATCATGTGTGGTTTAGCACTGAGAGATCTCGTGTGGGTCAGCACCTAGCGATCATGTGTGGTTATGCACCGAACGATCCTTTGTGGTTCAACACTGAGCGATTCTGTGTAGGTCTTCCTCTTAATAGAGTAAGATGATTCAATAGTTACAACTAATCATCTCTACTACTGTACTTAAGTTATACCTGTTATGAGCTGATTTTGTACCTATGTGGTACTTTCCTTCGTGGTAATACCTTGGTGGTATTATTCTATGTGGCGTACCTCTGTGGTACTTGACTTTGTGGTTTTCCTTCTTTAGTGGAACAATTGAGCTTTGGGTTTTTAGGTGGGTCCATGTGTTTCCTCACGATTGAGGTGGGTTTACTTGATAACTTAGGTATATGTATGGGCATATACCTAAGTAGGGTTGATAGTTGACTTAATGCTTTGTGGATTATACTTTGTGGATTTGTGAGACCTTGAGGGTCTCGGGGTCCCTACTAAGTATCGTTATACTCACCCCTGCACGGGCTCTGCCCACACCTCGTTGTGTTTGGTGTAGACGACAGACAGTGCAGATCGAGGTTGAGAGTACCAGGACTGGACGGTGCTCAGAGGTGGACCATACGGCGTGTCGTTACACAGAGAAGACGGGTGAACGTGGAGTTCTGAGGAGGCAATCTATACCAAACCTTCAGGTAGGAACCTCAGAGGAAGATCCAGTGGCAGTCTTTCTGTTTTTTCAGTTGTGTTTTATTTTAGTTGTACATGTACTTTCCAGTTGGGCTTGTATTCTGGTGCCTTTTACTTACTGCACTCACTCTATTTACTGTTTAGTTTACTTGAGTTTGTATCTTTTTGTGTGCTTGGTTGTGTGTTCTTACAGGTTATAAAGGCAATGCCTTCCCAGTTTTAGGGAATATGCCTTTGGTGCTAATCGCCAGCCCCTAGCCTATAGAAGGCGGTCTTGGGGTAGTGACGTCTCGGGCCCCGGGGGATAGGTCGTGACATTATTCTTCCAATGAAAATAGAAACTCAAAAAATATCTAATATTTCTATCAATTTTTAACTCACCTCATATATTTTTCTTCTTCAATTGATATAATTTTTACTAGTTCTCTTATTATTTTCATTAACTCATATACTTTCTATAAGTATATTTTTTCATATTTTGGTATACTTATTTTGGACACTAAAATATTATCTATTTTATAATAGTATCAAAACTTTATTTCAAATATTAAATTTTATGAACTATAGGAATACAAATCATAAAAATCCATTATATAATTATCAAATTCTTCCCATGTTTTTATCCTCCATTTTCATTTAAAATACCATTTAAAGGAAATAGTTTGAATTAAAAAAATTATCAGTAATTTAAACCCCTTAGGTCACAACATTCATTATCTTCTAACGTATCCACAATCTTCAACATTGCCTTCATCTGGTGTAAAATTCCTAAACAAACATTATTAACTTATCACATGGTTTTAAACATTATTTCAAAACATTACATGTAATAACTATATGTTAATATATAGTAACAAATTAAAATTTATTATTCATAAAAAATTTCCTTCAATTAATGATAATTATAATTCTTTTTTATTTCATATGAATATGAATGCTTCCCCAATAAATTCTATCTTAGTTATTTCTTCATTTCTTAGCAAAATACTCCACAAAAATTTCTTATTATTCAATCTTGAAAATATTTTTCATATTTTTTGGATATATATATAAATTTATAAACATGAATCAGTTATGGATCCTTTATCAAAGAATAAAGTAGACGGTATATCCCTCAACTGATGTATGAGATACAAATCATACATTCCATTGATTTTTATGTCTTCCTAAATCAAGGATTAATCATATTCTTTTTGATTTTAATTTAAATGAATACTATCATTCTTTTAATTTTCTTAAATTACTAAATCTTCATTTCTTATACATATTTCGTAGTCATTTTAAAATTCATATTCCCATGTATTTTCCACTTTTTTCATAGAATATCCATAACCACATAATATAATATCTTTATAAAGACAAAAACTCCGCATTAGAGTCATACAATAAACATAAATATCTTACACTCTTCTTCCAAAAGATTAATATCAATCCTTTAGTCTTTTTTTGTAGCCAAATAGCTTCAGCAAGTCATTTTCATATGTTTCTAATTCACATTCATAAAAAAATTATACATGAATGATTTATGAATATTTATCAATTTATATGAATAGAAAGTTATTCAAGTATATATTCTATTTACACACCCAAATTCCTATATGTGGATTTAACTATATTGGAAAATAATCTCTGGTAAATTAATTAAATGAAGCACTTATACAAATACATAGTAATGGTTCTTCATTTCTTCAACTGGTTTGCAGAATTCATCTTCTATATTATCATTCTTTCTTCATTATTCAAAAAATTATCCAAAAACATATTACATGGATCTCAATGAACAATATCATGAAATATGATCTTTGAATATTAATGTACAATATATAGTTTTATTTTCATCCTAGATTCATTAATACAAGAATCAAAGCATTCAATTATGGTGATCTCATAGAATTTATGTACTGGTAGAAGTTTTTTACTCAACATTGATCCATGATGATTATCACTTAATCAGTAAAAATAATGGATGACCTATGTTGCTTCTCACAAAATCAGATGACAAAAAAATCAAGACCCATGTATTCCTAGTCCAAAAAATCTTATTAATTCATGTGGTCAATAAATATTACTCATAGATTCCCATTTAACAGAATCAATTACCACGAACGATCTATCTTGTGGGAGTTCCACTCCACGAAGTTTCATATCTATGGAATATCCTTAACTTTTCCACCAAATATTTCTATTTATAAAAATATTCAATGTAATTAACTCTCTTATATCAATTTATTTGTCACCAAAAACCCTTAAGCACTATTATATGATGTTTTTCATAGATCATCACTTATTTTCATGAAAATAAATCATGAAAAATACTTCTCCTTCAATCTCAAATCCTCCACAACCAACGTATTTAGATTGTTTTTACAATAAATAAAACTAAAAAAATTGGTAAAATAATCTCCCACATTTTGTTTTCTATAAATTCCTTCTAAATTATTAGTCAATATCTGTTTTTTTTATTGCTACACTTCTTGTTTCTCATGAAGGTTCCATTTCATTTTATCTCAAAATTATTGAAACAAAATCTAATGTAATTCAGAGGATGTTATAAATTCATTCATCATAAAATTTTCATCATTCATATTATTCTTAGTCCATTTAATCCATGCATTTTTTTAGAAAATACGACGATTATATTTAGACGATAATATTTCCAATTTAAAATTATCTTGAAATAAATGAAATGAAAACTATTACTTTTTTTAAAAGATGTATAATATTCAACATTTGTGTAACAAATTGTGTCAAAAATCCATAAAAAAATAAATCAATTGGAAAATAAAAAACTACCATCCATAAACAAGATAAAAAATAATGAACAATGTAAGATTAATATTTATAGTAACATTCTTGAAAACTTATCAACCTTTCACTTCTATTTTATTAATAAATCAAATTCCTCTACCTTTTAGTTGAGATTTATTATTTTATATATCATTAATGGTAGATTCTAAAAGACATAAATTTTCAATGAAACTCATTCAAAAAAATGTAAACATAGTTTATATTTTTAGGAAATATTATAATTGGTAGCTTCTTTGTTATTTTTTAACTAAACTCTACCCGAAGTGGGCCTAATAACCAATCATAATCATTCTGAGTAACTTCAATGAATAGTTCATTTGTTGTTCCAGGTGAGGAATAATCCAAAAATGTATGTTCTCCATGTTTCTTTCAAGATTTGAAAACATAAATATATTCCATAGTGTATATATTTGTTGAAAAATGTTATATATAATTCTAAAATGTGTGATCAAACCTTGGTGGTACCTTCTTCAAATAATTGTAAAGTGTTGATACTGCAGTCCTAAACTTCAACTAATATAGTATTTTTATCATATTTTCAGAATAAAAAATGAGAAATAAATCATATATAGTGAAGTATTCCATATATGTTTTTGTGTCGAAGTCTCATATATTGTCTTAGGTTATAAACCTTAAGAGAGTGGTTTACATTTAATTCCCAACATTGTAAGAAAAGATTCAAAATTTAATGTTCCTGGGAATAATGTGGATCATCCTATTCATCAATGAGAATAATGTGGATGAAATATTTTCTCAACCATGCTTCTCCATGCATCATAAACGAAAATACAATTTAAATCTAGTTTAATTGTTTGAATCATGGTTATAGTCACTTCTTTAATTTATCCTTTTTTGAAATTTGAAATCTTAAGAGTGTTTAGGGAACTTGTATTCCGTGGTATAACATTATTCTTCTTTTAGAAATATTTTTTTGTAATTATTATAGATAATACTCTTGTATATTTTCTATTCAAGTAGCACATGACAAACAATTTTTCTTTATCGAAAGTATTGTATGTTGCTGAAAACCTGCAATAAAATTTCATATCTCTATATGGAATCTTCTATTCAATTTCCTCAGTAGATATTTTTTTTAATTATCAAATAACATTGTTCTTTTAGAGTAAATATTCATCATTACTATAAAATAATTATTAAAATTTGAAGCCTTTATGGAGTCTCCTTGTGACATCTAGTGAGTGTTCATCTTTACATCAGACCTTTTAGAGGCAACACTCCATTTAGTCTTATTGAATGTAATTTAATTTTATATGTTTTCATATAATTTATTTATGAATCATTCAATATTATTCATCAATATCTATTTGGGAGAATCCTTATTTACAACATTCTTAAATTTTATTCCTAATGATGGTACTTTTTTATTTACCAACTTATGTGTTATTCTTCTGTCATTTGAATTTGATACATACTTAGATATGGATACATACTTTAGTTGATGAAAAGATATTTCAATATTAATGTGGTCATAAATAATTAAAAACATATTTCAATCATATATAGTCTTACATGACCACTGAATGTTTTCACTTCATCTCTAGATTTATCCCTTTTAACATGTGTTTCCTTTATACATTATCATTTCGACAATTATACCATCAGTTGAATACACGATTCCAAAATATATTTTTCTCCAAAATATACCAAAAAATATTGGTTATATTATATTTACTACTTGGTGACCATATTTTCAATAAATCATGATCGTAGATTTACCTTCACTTTGCACCATCCATACTGGTGTAGATTTTGTTCTTAATCATGAACTACAAATAATGTTATGTTCAGAAAAAAATGAGATAAGAATCAATGGAAATTTTTTTCCCAAATCAATTTGTGAGATATCATCAAATTATTTCATAATATTTTTATCATGGGTTAGGGTTAAGTAGTCCTTATATTCTTCCATATAACATCATGGGACAATAACTTCTCCTTCCATCATTAATTGTGGAAACTCGATATGCGTCTTCTCTATATTGGATAATTTGATTTCAAATTCCAAAACGTTTCATAAAGAGTTTATTATTATAATATTCAACAAATTTAATTCTCTTCCCACAACCCTTTACCATCATTTAAATCTCACCATTTTTAGTTTTTATTTTTGTTAAGAAAATGTGTCAAAATCCTTGATTTTATTTGGTTTTAAATCCAAATGATGATCAATGAAATAAATTATATTTTTTATTTTTTCATAATATGGATGGACCTTGTTTTATAAGTATTTAGTGTCTACATTATTTTCACAAGTAGTATTTATCATCTCTTATTCAAATATGGAGTAAATTTCATAAAGGATCACATTTGTAGACTCCATGGATCCAAATATCTTGGAGATGTTTTTATATAATAAAAAATATTTCTTTAAGGTCTTCACCAACACATCTGGATTCTCCTGGAGATGATTGATCAAATCAATATTACTTTCAAATATTCCATAGATAATGGAGAATATATCCTTAGAAAAAGAATCCATCATATTTGTTATTATACTAATTTATAGATTAAATAACATTTTATCAATTCTAATATTTCTTGTATCACATTCAAGAAGTATTTGATAAGAATTGAAACATACCACTTTGTAAAAAAGTGTCTTGATATAATTTATTTATAAACACTACCCAATTATATTAATATATATTGAGCTATACATTCTTATTATTCAAATACAGACGTTATGTATTTATTATAATTTAATGGAGATACAAATCATTGATTTTATTTGATTATGATTGAAACCCTATTCAACATCCTATTTTATATCTTTCTTATATCCATGATGGTCTTAGTAGAGATTGGATTCAAATATTAGGTAACAAAGTCTTCTGAAAATCTTCACACAATTATAAACAGATGACTGAAACTCAAATCATTAAAAGGGAACAACTTACCAAATATAGAATATATTTTAGGTGAACCCCCATTAAAAATAATTGTGTTTACCACATTGGATATATTCAACACTGAGGTGGGTGAAAAATGTTGGGGTTTTAATCCACGTAGTAATTTTTTTTTCTTTTTATCTCTTAGACAATATTAGTTCTTTTTTCTCATGTTATCATATCCTTTTCACATTTACATAGATAAAATCGGTTAAATGATTGAAAAGTAGGTGTTTACATGGTTTATTGCTAAAATTGATTTTTATTCCTTTTTTGTATAGTGGTGAATATTATACAAACTCACTACTATATTGCGGTTACAATTAAGGTGGTTTAGTTTGGAAATAATCATGAACTAATCTAGAGTTCACCTAAATTTATGGAAATGGGAGATAATACTATCATGAATCATGGTACGGGTTATAAAATTATTAAAAAAAACTCCTTACAATTATTTATATTATATATATATACACCATATTCAACATCTTTATGATCATTGCAACATCAAAATTCCCTCCCCATATGTAAATACTTTTTATTACCGTACTGCCACTTTTTTCTTCTCCTCCCTTTTATACTATTGTTTCATCCACAGCAGTATACAAGAACCATATTCATCTTCAATTATAAACATAATAATTCCTAAAATCTGTTTCTTATGCTTCTTATTCTCATGAAGTTACTATATATCCCTTCATTATATGTACAAACCATATTTCATTGATTCTTATTCTTTTCGTAAAGTTCATATCTAACTAAACCAATTAGTATTCGTCTTCTTCATTCTATAAAAATATAAATTTCTAACACTCTTTTATCCTTATCAAAATTATTCTCTCTCCACCCTTCTTCTTCTTCTTCATTAATGATAATGATATATAATGTTTCTCTCATTCTTGGATTCAACTCACATTATATTTATAAGAGGGAAATCCTAGAGTGGTGTTTAATTCTTTTTGATTCTAAAACATTCTCTCTTTTTTTAGAATTATTAACATTTCTCCCACATAATTCAATTTTTATCTTGTAAGAATATATCTCATATTATAAATTAAGAGGTCCATGTATTTCATATTACGTGGTTCCCTTCAATTTTCATTCAAATGAACTTGTGTATGAAATATTTCATATTTTAATGATTATCAATAATTCAAAACCCTTGGATCTCATCCCATATTTCTTTTACCTTGATCAAAAATATATACCCACATTCCTCTCCCATTATAAAATTCATGAAGGCTCGGTATTAAGTTCTCACACATTAATAAACATTATCACACAACACAACCTACAATAACAACACAAAATAATTGTATGTTAATATACAATAACTGATGTGGTTTTATCACAAATTATAATTTTACCTTTAATAAATATGTATATTCATGCATTTAAAACACACTTGAATATAAATTATTATCCTGTAGTTACATTAAAGGATAATTATTCATTTGATGCACTAAATACTCTATTCATATTAATCATTCATTAATAAAAAATATAAGATTCCTATTTATTTCCATCGATGAATGAATCTGTCAACTTGTTATAGTATTAGAACCTCTATAATTAAACAAGGATCATTGTACTTATTCAAAAATAGGTATAAGACATATCTTTTACATTCCATGGGTGATTATGTAACAAGAATATCTGATTAATCAAAATTTTCAGGATTAACATTTCAATGAATGTTTTATTACATGTAATCTACAAAATTCACTATCTCTTGAAGGATTCTACATAATTCATAAACATATTTAATGTATTATGCTCATTCATTTACCATTTTTATTCCTCATCGAAGACATTCTCTCATTATGTATTATTATCATAATGGCTTACACTCAATATTAGATTTGAACAATCATATTGGAAGTAATAAGAAAATCATCCAAAACCTTATGATTATCCATTTTCTCTCATATGTACCCAAATATAATCCATAACTTATTATCGAGTATCAATTGAATTCATCTGTTGAAAATTTATATATATGAACTATTCACTTTTGTTGATCAATTTATATACATAGTAGGGAATTTGGGTACACATTCATTTTCCATAAACAGATTCTCCTATGAAGATTAACCAATATAAAAAACCTATACATGAATATTTTCTTATGTGGAGAAAAAATACATATTCTCATAAATGGGTTTTCACTTTAACTATTTACCATACTTCATCATCTCCACTATTCTTCCATCCACTTTTATCAAAAAAATCATCCAAAAACTAATT
Source organism: Viscum album (assembly GCA_963277665.1). NCBI lineage: Eukaryota > Viridiplantae > Streptophyta > Magnoliopsida > Santalales > Viscaceae > Viscum > Viscum album. The sequence goes on from OY728130.1 coordinate 613,529,425, forward strand.
AAAGGACCACAATGACACATATTATGATGTATAATTATTTGAAGATATATCTATAATGAGTAGTCATATTTTCAACAAATAATAATGGACATAAGAAATAGTTAATTTATAAATATTTATTCATAGAAATTCTATACCCATGGAAGGTTTATAATAACAAAATATCAACGATTTGTTTCACTAAACTAATCAAACTCACAGAATATCCATGATGCTTCTCATGGAAAACAGTGGTACATATGAATGAACCATATAAGATTAGTCCATAAAAGCATAATAAGTCATACAGTTGGCCACCACTACTCATAGAAACTCATCACAATTAATCTCTTTCCACAAAATCTCCATTCCATATAAACTACTCTCCATTGAAGCTATACTGAATGGATACTCATCGAATATTCAAACTTCAATTTTTTCCTTCTAAAAATATTATAAGAAATTAACTCTATTATATCATATGATATGTGTAACACACAACTAAACCATTTTACCAATATGTTTTGGGACAATCATGACCTAATATCATGTTAAAAAAATATTTAGAACATATTCTCCATCAATAAATTCCACTTCACTTCTTCAATATTGACATTAATTTTACAACACCTATAATCATATTAAGTCGGCTAAAAATTTATAGGATATGAATTTATAGGATTTTATGACTATGTTTCCAGTAAATATATATAAAAATTTCACACTCAAATATTTTACATATCGATTAGTTTTTAGTGTAAATTTTTTAGCGATGAAATAAGGGATAAGAAATGAGGATACACCACCCTTTCTACATGGATATAGAGTTGGAATAAAATTTTATAAGATAAAGGAGATATAAGTGTATTTATAATGTGATATCATAGTTTTTAGACTATATGTAATTTGAGACTTTATTTCCCACATTGGGAAAATTAATTAAATTTAAGGATCATATTTGGAAATTCTCAAAGGACTACTATAAGAGGGGTTTTCTATTACAATCATTCAATAATATTTATCTTTTTATTATTTTCTCAAACTCTCATGGATATCATGATGGAGAATTAATTGTTACAACACATGTGATTTTAAGGGTAATTATTCCAGTAGTTATTTTTTATATACATTCCATATAAGATAATTTAATTACAAATATCTTCATTTATTTCTATCTCTTATTTCTCATGTTTGACCATTGCATGTTAAATATGAGATTATACTATATTAAGTTTAATGAGACTAAGTATTATATATGACAATTTAATAGGTTTAATTCTACCTTGAAATATGGTTATAGTATACCTCTTTTACTAATAAACGAATTTACATGAACATTAGAATAGTGGAATTTATGAGATAGAGGGAGTGTGTGTGTTCAACATGACCAAGGGTTCACCTTGATCAAATTCTTATGACAACAACATAAATTATTTAAAACTTTATCACCACTAGTTTATGAACCTTGATATTATATACTTGAAATATAACTTTTATTTTTCTCCCAACACACTTCTAAAACACATTCAAATTAGTTTATTAGATTGTTCTTTTAGATTAGTTATTAATTATAGAATTATAGTGCTCCACCTAGTTCCTATGGGTTAGAACATGGGCTTACATTAAATATACTACACTCATAGTTAGTTATTATCTAGTTCAAGAATAAATTATAAAATGTATAGTCTTCATAAGAAGTAATAACACACTGTAGTCCAACTAATATTTTGTAACCGTTCATGGTTATATAATGAAAAATAATATATTATAATGGGTATGACAGATAATTTACCCCCCTTTTTTATTTTATTATTTTAGTTATGTATTTATTTTATTATATTTTTTTCTATTAATTCATAGGGTATTATTTATTTTAATGTAAGTATTATATTTTATAATGTTTGGGTGTAGTAAATTTGTTTTGAGAATCATGTCTATCACACATAAAAATTAAGTACATACTGATAAGATAAAAAAATTCGAAAATATTAGAACTGATATCCATACATGATTTAGGATTAGGCACTCCTCCATGGAGATGAATTCTTCTTCTAGGATGTGTGTATAGACCTAGAACATTTTTCCATAAGGTCCTATGAAGAAAGGAAATGACCATGTAGAAAGTAGATGATGAAGATGTGAATAAGGCCATATCTAATGTGATTTACATGTATCGGAAAAAATCTAAGGACAATTTTAATACTGATTCTAATTATTAATATTTCAGTGAATAAACAAATCTCATTTTTCATCTAGAGGAGGAAGACAAAAAAATAAAAAGATTGAAAATAAAAATAAGAGTGTTCTTCTTCTAAAATAATCATGGACATAGATGAATATCTAGAAGAGAAACTAATGAAATAATATTTGTTTTTCTAGTTATGGATGACCCGATAACTCGATAAAAATATGAAATCCTATCCCCATAATATTTCCTTATCCACAATAAGATGGTGATAAACATAACGAAGAGAAATTTTATGATGAAGATTACTATGCTCAATAAGGGAAAAAACAAATAATAGGAGGGAACAATTTCTCTATTAAAATATGAGATTCTTAATGAATTGGAAGTGCTGCATGAAAGATGAAAAAGTAATTATGGATCTTAAATATGAAGAGATTATTTCATATTTTAATGATAAACATCAAGAATATGTATTCAATTATAATTTATATAATATATAAATTGATTAATAAATTTTATTTCAAATAATAAAAATATACAAAATATGGTATTCAAATCCCAAAAGAAGGAATATGTTTTCAAAATAGATGAAACATAGAGCTACACTAGGTGAACTAAACCATTAGGGTTGATTAAATCAAGACCGGTTAACATTTTACCACAGTATTATTATGTGATCTTAATAGTTAAGGTTGTCGTATTATATCATATACAGAGAATTATGTGAGAGTTAGATCAAGTTTTTTTCATAGAATATAGTATCCAGGAACATTTTATAGGAATATATTATGTTTTAGAATCAATTACCCTATAATATTTCTCATTATTTTATGTGGTCCTTTTCACTCTCATTTGTTATATTGTTTTGTAGATTCATGATGTGAATGGAATATTGAATAATTTAAAAGGAGAAGGAATAATTCCTTTGTGATGAGATGATATGGGTTAAATGGATATGAAACTCAATTTGACTCGTCAAAAGGGATAAAAAATAACTACATTTTTTCTAGAGGATACTGAATGTTAGAAGGGGACTAAAATATATATTGGGGAGAATATAACCTCTTTTCAGAGTGTAATAACATTGAAAGATAACAAAAATCATGAACATTCATAATCTTCAATGAACACAATATAAATAAATAGCAGCCCAACATAATATATAATATGAAATCAGACATAAAATTTTACAAAATCAAAATAATGATACAATATACAACAACTGTTCACCCACCTATATGATCACATATATAGAAAGTAAAAAATAAAAACAAAATAAAAACATTTTTCTACCTATACAAAGACAGACCTGATACACTATCTATCAATATCGATCCACTATATCATAATCATCAAAATCTATTATAGTGGTCCTCATGAATCCAAAAAAATAGGCCATATAAATATCCACATTTCAACCTATACTCTATACCAAAAGAAGTCATTATGACATCTACACACACTAACGTACATGTATCACGGGTGATAATTGAATCTTTGTATACCACCCCAATGGTGTGCATGAAAACATGATATTACCATGATAGTCAAATAAAAAAGAAATGGAATAAATTAAAAAACTATAGAAAATTAATTTGGCTAAATAAATGTAAAACAACCAACTCTAAGATCTCTATTAACAGACATGATAAATCTACCATAACACTATCTGAGTCCAAAGGATTTATAACATGTGGATCACCTAGCTAAAGAACATAAAGATCATTACCAATATATATACAAGATATCCAATATGTCTAAAAATTAACCATGTAAGAATTTCATACCCTATAGTGTCCCTATAAGCATCCTAAATGACACACACACCTATTCCATATTCCTTGGACTTGAATAAAACAATATGAAATGGATATAGGAACTCCAGTAGATATAGAATATCCTTTGAATGTAAAAATATTCCTACGTAAATTATTAAGTAAATAAAACTACCCATTACGTTGCAATGCTTTGTGGATCTATGTGTCTGACTGGATAAAATTTCCCTGGTGTTCCAATATTTGTTTACAAGTGCTTGAAATCCACATCAACTAACCAATATCATGTATCGAACTCTCAACTATATGGGTCACTCATTTCTATTTCTTGTTACCTCTCTAGAACCCATCCAACATCAATAATTATCCACTATATGAGAGTGAAAAAAATCAAAACATAGAGATAATTCCCAATCCATATATATCTTATTGGTCTCCTTCTATATCCACACCTACACAGAAACTACAACATACATCCTCAACTTAAGTAATGAAAATCATGGGTTGATCAACAACCAAAACCATCATTATAAATTTTGAAAAAATAACATAGATCTACTCCCTATCAACAAAGTCTTAAATATCCTATATTCCATGAGGTTACATCACAATCTTACTCCCTACATTGGGATCCCTAGCCACACCTAGTCACTCATGACATATCCATAAAATTATTATCAAACATCCCTAATGTTTGACCATCAAAATAAAACCCAATGAGGGGCTCCTCAAACTCCACCAATACCCTCGGTCTTTCCCATTAAAATATAAAAATCCAAGTGGCTCTCAATGTTCTCAAACTAATCCTCAATTAAAAACATGCTTGTATGGGTATCCAAAGGGGTCTCTATGACCAAGTTCCATAAATAGTCCAAAATATCCCAGCCATGTTCGACACACCAGTTTTTCATCTTATCCCAAAAAGGTTCCCCCTGGATCTAATCTAAAAAAACATCACCTTCCTTCCCATATTTAATACCTCAAGGGTCCCACAAACCATATTTCAATCCCTACTCTATGGAACCCATTAATGCATAAAACATAACTATTCTATCCATTCCTGAAGGATCCAAGTGAAAAAAAACCTCCTGTAAACACCCACAAACCCATCCTAATAAATGAAAAGAAATGAGACTGTTATCTAGGTGATATCCCAATAGGACCATCCAAGACATCTCTCATAATTGAATTCTAGTAACTACATAAAGATTCCTAGAATCGAATCCCCTTAGAATTCCAAAACCAGGAAGCTCCTTCGATGAAAATCCCACTAAACTCTCACCCCACACCACTTTTTTAGATGATTCTAAAACTATTTCAATGAGGAAAAAAACATATATTAAATTATATTACACAATGAATCTCAAAATGACCTCTAAGTACCCATAAGTCACACCATCACATATTCAATATAAGGTGACACTAAATGAGATATTCCCAACTACACTAATAGATCATGGTTGAGGAGGGAACCCAACCCCCACCCCTACCCCTACTACACTGCACCATCAAAAAAAACTTATGGCGTGTTCTTGAAATAAAAAACAAGGTAAATGGGCCCCTTAAAAATTTCCCCTCTTTGATGCATCATGAACCCAATCCTTTCTCTAACCAAAACAAAAAACCCTATATATTTTCACAAACAAATAAGACATTAATTATTTTTAATATAATTTACAATAAAAAAGGAAAACAACACAAAACTAAATCCATTCCCTAGATCTCATCATAAATGTTGAATATTTAGGCTATAAACTGTGCATCAAAAATATCTATGATTCCTAAATCACACCACACAATGTAATTAAATAAACATAATGAATTAACATGGAATTAATTTGATAAATTCAATGTGGGATAATGATTTAAAATTTCAATGGCGTGTGTCCTATCAATAGAACCACAAACGAACATCTATGGAAGGAACAAGATGCAGCTATAACGCTAAGAAAAAAACATAACATATATGTGAACACAAAAGAAAAATGAATTATATTCAATTTAAATGAAAATTGAGGGAAAATAAATCAATCATCATACCTCCAACAAAATAATAAGATATTTCATGCATAAACCATCTTGGGATGTCCTATATACAAAACACATGGAATATTTTTCATTCTAGTTTTATTCTCAGATGATATAGTGGAATTAACACCAATACCATATATAGGAACCATTTAAAACAATGATAGGTGATGGTGAAGAATAATTTTACCATAAGTGAATGATTCTCCCCAAACAAATCCAAAAAACAATCCCATAAACCTCTAAAATAGAAGGTATTTGAAGGAGACAAGTGTGAGGATACATCCTATGGTCCTTGTTCATGAGGGGAAGGAAAGGGATTAGAGAAACTATAAATATCATGCTACAAAATATGTATTCACCTCATTTAATGAACAACTAGGTAATTGAACAGTTTTGTGGCACTGGTTTCCAATGTATTCCTAAACCATGAATAAGAAACTACCTATACAAAGTCTCCCCACATGGTTTGGATTCACAGTCTAATAAAATTTCACCACCCCTAAAAAATTAAACTGGAACCCCTTTAGAACGCCTCATATAGTGTGTTCTCAATAATTCACAAGCCATGATACATGTACATTGTCCATTCCATGCTTACACTTTTTCCTCTAAAACATTCATGGAATACTCCAAATAATGATCAATATACGAACATAAACCATGTGATTTAGGAATATAACTAACAAAATCATGATCCTTAGATGCCCACATGGTGTTTACTAAACATTTCACACTAAACCATGTGTGCGGTCAAAATAACCAAAAATCAAAAACTCACTTTTAAAGCTCTCAAGCATATCCCAATCAATCGATCCACCTTAAAAATCTAAAAAATCAATTGAAACACTTTCAAAAGAGTATATAACTCTCAAAATTAATATTTGAAATGAAAACAAAGCGAACGACTCATGGATAGAACAAAAAACATACTTTATTTGAATTTTATACCACATAATGATGTTGATCGTCACAAAATGTCCACCATAAATGCTACATTCCCCAATAAAGCCCCAGTTGTAAAAAAATATAACCACAACCTTACTCATTCAATATCTTAATGAAAATAATTTGATTTTTGAATTTCAATTATCAAAAAAATTCTACTGAAATCCTCTAACTACCAGGACAAAACACATTGTAACTTCTCAAGAAACCCCAAAAACGATCCAAAAACAACCTTGAAAATTCCTAAACAGACACTACTGATGTGGTTTCCAATCTACCTCATCCAAATTTGTAAAAAAAAACTAGCTGCTATAAATTAGTATAACTCTTAGAATGATCACCCTCATCTAAGAAGAGGCCACTAACCCTTTTTAATTTGAGGGACACTCCAACACTGGCCTAAAACCAATTAAATATTTAGACTCTATCAAATTCCACCTCCAAATTTTAATATGTTATCTCCCTTGGAACCAGATTGATCTAGATCCCCCCACACACATGAATTCATATGCCTCAATCTCTAACCTATGACTGAGAGGATTATCCCCAACATAGTAGTTCCCTCATCATTTCCTTGAAACCGAACAGAATGATCAATAAACTGTCTTCCATTTACTACCAACAATAATGATTATATTTGGCCATTATTACCATACATGAGACCCAATCCAAAAAAAACCTCCTCTCATTCCAAAATCAAACATAATAAAATTTTCTGACATCCTACATTGGAATCCATTCTATAAAACATCCCTTACTCTACTACTCGAGTTCTGATTGAAACTTGTCCACTATGAAGTCACCACTCAGGATTTTCGTGATCCAAAATTTTTCAAAAATTATGCACCTGGTCTAAAAACCAATTAGCCCCATGGGAAACCCATGCATACATTCCATCACATGATAAATAGTTCTATATCACCTGAATACAAGAGATTAATATTTAAGGGAACCCGTAATTTGAAAATGGACGAACGCCCAAAATGATTCATGTCCTTTCAAAACTAGTATAACCCTCCTAATACACTTTCCATGCTCAACATCTAGGTCATCTAGAATAACACCCAACCTTGGAATCCCTTAACCAAAAAATACACCTTATACTCCATCCAAGGCTATCTACATGATCACCCCCACTAGAATTTTATTCATACCTTGAACACCTAACAATTCCCCCACCACACCAACAAAAGCAAAACCCGAAACAAGAAGGAACTAAAATATAACATAACCAACCCAATTAATTAGAATCAAAACCAAAATCAGTCCATGTTGTCATCCAGAAATCAAGTGTGATTCAATCTAGAACTGAAAAAATTTGAGCCATCACTTTCCAAATTGAGTCACAATCAGTTAACTCATATCCCACTCATACCCACTAGGGTCTCCCCGAATTGCTTATAGTAGGGACTTCAATTTCATTATTGGGGAACACCTAACTAAAATATCAACATGACCTATCATTGGTATAAAAATATATATAGTTTAGTTGATTATAATTTACCCATATATTTATGTATAACATCAACATATAGGTTTTTGAATAAAAAATTAAAAATTAAATGTTAATTATCTATAAAATCATCAATAAATAAGTATATTTCATATGAAACATATGTTCCTCAAATGATGCATGAACATTAGTCAATTACCCATTGGGTCACGATCTAAAAAATAATAAATCCACAAATTCGCTTTCAAAAGTGTGTCATCCAAGGAAAAATTTTATAACTATAAATACAAAATATAATGTTGGAATTCTAGTCACCCTTGTAACCTAGATTTACATTAGAAAATGTGTTTACAACACCCCAGTTTGAAACCCATCATTGATTCGAACAAATAACTAAACCCCATTTCTACCAAATACCCAAATAAAGAAAACAATTCCTTATATTGATTACATTTTGTAACAAACCAACAGGGGTCAAACTAAGATGACACTCGATTCACCCCACAATAAGGCCTCAGGTATGCCTCCCCAAACACCCATGGATTCTGACTAGTAGAATTGGTATAAAAGATACAATGGGGAAAGTATACCATTATGTTATAGTTAAATCAGTATAGAATATGAAAAACCACTTTCATATACCTAACAACAGTAGTGCATAGTAAAAATAAATTGAGTTTAATCAAGTTATATAATATAAAATTTGGCATACAATCATAATGAAACAAAATATTTCTAAATAAAATCAAACCACACACTGATCAGATCACATATACAATAAGTAAATAATGAAAATATATATAAATGATCTACTACCAACTTTATGCCAAAACTTATACCTAGTCTCCCACTATGAATATAATATATCTTGATCAATAAACTCAAAATGAATGATCCAACTAGATCTATAAATAGTAGGCCTAGACCCAAATAAACAAGTAACTTGTTCTTTATCTTGAAAGTAAACATAGTGGTCATCATGCATAACTAGGTGCACATACAGAGGGTTATAAATATTTCTTAGTTATTCATATCAAATGTTGAACCTATAGTCTTATATCATAATATGTTCTTGATCATGAAAAATACCTATCCTAGATGAATAAAAATAACTAATAAAATAATATAAATAAGTTCGCAATATAAAGGTGGATAAATAGAAATAAAAAATTCCAACCCTCAAATCTAGACTAACACCCAAGACAAATATACCCCCTCTATGGCCCACGATATAGGATTCACAACATGCTCCTTACACACACACATAACATCAAGAATTTCATTTAGATATACATATAAGCTCCATCAACTATTGAGATATTAAAAAATGAATGTTATACCCTATAGAATCATCATAGTCATCTAAATTGATACACACAACTCTACTTCTCACTAATGAATCAAATAACTTGATCCGAGTATGTGATTAGAACTCTAGCTGAGAGCGAATAACATGTCAAAGATCTGGTAGTCCTACAGAACAAATTAGTTTGTATGTTAAACTAGAAGCATATAATTCCCCAAGGGTACAAGGTTCTAATGGTTAAACCATCCAAGGGGCCCCAGTATCCATCCAAGATCACTCGGCATCCATGGACACTAAACACTATCCAGTTCCTAACACTAAAATAAAGGGTTGTACTCATCCAAATCGTAAATTATCTCCATAGGTCCTACAAAATAGAAAAAATGACAAAACGAAAGTATTGAATGAAAACATAGGGCCAAATACTACTCCATAAATATCACAATGGACTCCTCCTCTATCCACTCATAAATAGAAATTATATGAAATTGACATATCAAAAGGATAATAATGCACAGTCTGACCAACTATCAAACTGATCATCAAAACTATTGTACCATTCTCAATGATAAAATCCTAGTAAAAAATTTCTTAGTGAACCCCATGGTCCTTGGGGTCATATAATAGTAGGATCCCACATAAGGATCACCTAGCCACACAAATGCCATCGAGCCACACCCATCAAATGATACTCAAACAATGATAATGGTAAAAAAAAAGTAAATGGACACGCTTCAAGGGGATTCCCAATCTCAACTAACTCCTCAGTCCAAGAAAATTATTGTAGAAAACAATAATTGACCTTGAATGGGATCCAACATATCATTGATCAACAATACACTGATAGGGGCATCCAAATGTGTCTCTAGGTGAATCATCCAAAAATATAAAAATCTATCCAAACTATGCTCAACAGCTCATGGTTTCATATCATACAAAACAAAACTACACTAAACTAAACCCTTAAATGGAATCATAATCCCTTCCATATCATAAAAAATAGGTTCACTCAAAGACTTTCATAAGCCCTACTCAATGAAACCTATCATGAGTGTCACCCCATAGTGTTATCCTAGGCCAATATATTTGAATGAACTAAACCTAGAGAAACTACTCGCAAACGCCAGATAGGTGACTATAAAAAACAACCCTAAAGACTATGGGATGTATTAACAAGGCAATAGAAGAAAACATGCATCCTTATATTTTTATTATTATCTAAGGAATATTATAAATTGTCGCCCTTTCCATTTCGTATCTAAGACACTCCTCTAACACACAACCAGTCAATTGATTAATCATGTACCTAACATCTAGAGGTCTCTAAAAAATCCATGAGGGTAACAATCTATCTAAAAAACAACCTACTCAAGGAATATCATTATATCTAGTAAATGTTTCGAAACCTTATCATCCCAATTAACTTAGGAGCCGACACTAAAGGGAAAATACCCAAACCCCTTAATGGATTAAGGATGATGAGGGAACAAAAGAACTCCACCTATGCTAGCATCTATAAAAAATCATAGAACACAAGAGTTGTGTTGTTGAAACATAGTCTATGGAAAGGGGACCCCTTAACAAAGGACCCTTTATGGTTATTTAAAAATTATTCCTTTCTCATAAAAAAAAGAACACTCTTGGGGTTTCCAAAAAATAAATTAAATCCTCATAATTCTAGTAAATGATTATAAAAAGGGAAAAATAAAACAAAATTCTCAGCCCTATCTCAAGGTGTAACCACCGATGATTCATTACCAAAACATTGAAAGACCAATATATGGGGAATATTACTCAAACCATACAATTCATTTCAATTAATTAATATAATTATAAATGAAATAATTTATTTAACTCAATGATCTATAAGGATTTAAAACTCACTAAGTTGTATCAAATCTCTAGAACTAGGATGAAAAATGTATGGATATACCATGAAAAACCTTAAATACTAAGGAGGAAAAAATATTAGACCTTAATGTCCCCAAAAAAAATAAATTACATAAAATTTAATTGAAATTCAAGGAAAATCCGCCAATATTTATACCTTCATCAGAATAATGAGTGCTTTCAAGTGTACATTATCTCAAGTGATCCTCCTTCCAAGACACATAGATTCCCAATCATTTCAAGTTCAATTTTACCATTCCCCAATTGAATAAAAACAAATATCCTAGATTTGAACCACCAAATTCAGTATGAATTAAAGAAAGAGAATAATGAATGAATAATAGAATTATTATTTCCCCATCAAGACAAATAGGGAACCTATAAATCACCTTACATCAAAGGTAATTGAAGTGGATAAATGGTAGCCTATATCCTCTATTTCACGGGGGTGAGAGGTGGGATAGTGGAAGGGGAAAATCCAAAGAATAAATTGTTATTCCCATTATTTAATTAATATTTGAAAATCCTCAAGGGTTTCTTGCACATTTTTTCAAATTATACACCGAATATACATAAGGAACTTCTTAGAACAAACCTACCCACATAATCTAGAAACATTATTTGATAATCATATTCCAACCATGAAAAATGGACTCGGGACCCTGTGGCCACAACTCAAATGGTATGTATGTTATAATGCACAACCCATGTGGATTGGGTTAAATCTCATGCAATCCCTCCTGGTTACCTTTGAATCTCACGTAGTTTTTTTTCAAATCATGCTAAACCCATATACCTGAAGCTTTATCTTTTTTAATATGACTACAAATACCCTAATCCTTTTAGTTCCGTATGGTTTTACCTATTATGTAGACACCAAACACTAAACTATACTAATATAGCCTAAAAACTACAAATAACACCCAAATATCCCCAGATTCACCTTAGAACATGAACTACCTTTCAGTCCACAGACCACACTTGACACACTTCCAAAAGACTATATAGCTATCATAATTAAAATACAAATTAAAATACACAAAATGACCCCTCAATATGATAAATATTCAAATTTCATCTTAATTTTTAAACCCCTCACAAAATTGATTGATATTTGATTTATGAATAAAAGGGTGTTTTTTCTAAAGGAATTCCATTTTTATTTAATCCCCTTTATTTTAAATTTTTTTAATAGTTTTATGGAAATTTGTTAATAAGTCATTAGATTTTATATATACAATGATTCATAGATACAAAAATGTATTAGGATTCCCCTGATTCAGTTGTTTAGATTAAATGTTGATGATCATAAATGATAATATTGGGAGATTAATGAGTAGATTAAAAAAATTATATTAATTTTATTAATCATGATTTAGGGGATCTAGATAATTTATTTTGATAAAATAAGTTTATTTTTATGATTTTTATTTCTAATGATCATGTTTGTTGATTTATTAATCACAATAATGCCATTATTGGTTCTTTGAAGTCATAAGATTTTATTCTCGAGAGGCATTACATCCTAATTTTTCATTTATCTTATATAACTTTTTTCCTACATACTGCAGACATTACTTCCTAATAGAAAATTCATTGCATCTTATTAAACATATAATTGTACAATATGACATTTAAAATGATTGAATAATTTTTTCGATTTTGACCTTTATAAGTGAGACACATTTTTTAAATTATATATTTATTTTTAGTCCATAAAACCAATAAATACATTGTTACAGAAAATAAAAAATACAACCCAATTATATCCTTCCCTACCTAATAGTTTTTACTTTTAATGATAGTGAATAGTTATACTATGGGTGAGAGGGTTTCCATGGTTCAATAGAATTTATTTTATTAATTAGATTATGTAAAGTTGTTTCATTGGAAGTTAGGAGAAGGTTAGAGATCATATATTATAATGCTTAATATTTTCCACAAAAAAATCAAAAAGGTAAAGGGGAATAAATTTATTAAAAACTATAAAAATCATTTTTTTTGTAATGAGTATATTAAATATCACTCTTATCTTAACCCTTGATTCTAAAAAACTATTATGATTATAGTCTCGAGAAGATCAAACATGAGATGGGTGAGTAGTGTGCGAGTTTTTCCAATTCAAACATTTGAAATAAATAAAAATAAAATGATAAAAACTAGAGTCTTATGATCCATTATTCTTATTTTTCATATTTATGAACATATACATTGAATTTGGGAAGTTGGGTGATATTATTGGGGGAGGGGGTGTATATTTTCACATACATTTAATTTTGAATATCTTTCAATGTGATTTTAGTTAAATGTCCTACTTGAGCTTCAATAGGGTTCAGATCATGACTTACCTTCCAAATCCTCAGAGTCATTTGAATCTAATTGTAAATCCACAATTATTATTTGGTATTTTTTTCATTATGGGATTGAAATTTTCGATTCCTTAATAGTATGTGGAAAGAATCATGTTCATGAGTTATGCGTATAACTCCAAATAAATATTTACCATAACTAAAGATTGAACGTAATTCATGGTGAGTTAGATCAAAAGTGACATTCTTAGTAATATTGATTGGAAGAAATGAATGAATGTTATAAGGAAGAATAAATTTCAATGGGGGATAATAAAATTCACAATTGATATGGATTATTTGAAAACAAATATTTGAGAAATATTATAATTTTATTATTGAAACTTTCTTTCCCTTATTAATAATCATTTAATTTTTAAAATTTTTAATTTACTTATATATATAATGGTCTTTATTTTTTGGTTTTTGTGATGATTTATTCTTGAGTACATACAATGTCAATGTATGCGGAGATTTTATGTCTTGATTTCATCTATATTATTTTTGAAATCTAATTTGATTAATTTTCATATATAACTAATAAAATTACCTATATATTCATTGTTTGTTTATTTCATATAAAAAATTATTTAAATTCATATTTTGAAGAAGATATATTGTTTTATAATTTTGGAAGAATATTTTAGCAATTGACAAAATGTGTTGTTTTTAAAGGTTTAAAAGGGGCCTAACACTCTACTATGGAGGAATACACATTCATGGAGAACTATATTTCATGGATAGGTTTCAGATGATGTATATTATTAAGATATTATAGAGGATTACCCATCATATATTGGTGTTGTGTAGGTGTGGGGTGGAATGAGATAGACTAACCATGAAATGTGTTTGTACCATGATGACTAATTGAATGAGGAGTTCCAAAAAATAACATTTAAATGAATTTCAGCACTGTAATTACTGTGATATGGGATGAAAATATTCAGAAGCCATTATTTATGTATTTAAATATAATTATTTCATTTCACCACCTATTTTACCTTTCTCGCATATGAAATATTTATTGGGAAACACTTATCTCTACTAGATATACTCCATATAAGCCATTGAAAACCACATGATAAATAAATTACACCATAATAAGGAAAGAAGATTCAATGAGAAGACTAATAGATCTTATGATACCCATGGAGAATAACTATAAGGGAAACTGATTAGCATTTGTTTTTTTTAATATCACAATAGTTATTTAAACCATCTCATTTACCTTAACAATTAATAAATTAATAGATATTTTTATTTTTGTGGTAGTTTCATAAAACATATTCTAATCAGAATTTATAGATTATTTGTTAGAAAATTATATTCAACATTTTTATGAGGAAATTAATAAAAATTATATACACAATAGTTCTATTTTAAAAAAATATTATGTTATCAAGAAATAGTTATAACTTCTACTAATAAATACTCATCAGTTTAGTAGTGTTTGTAGTAGTTTTAAAGTGACACATGATAGTTCAAAAATTGATAATTTTTATATGATATTTTTTGGTTAATGGTTATTTAAATCTAAATTAATTAATGGATATAGGAAGATGTTAGTTCCTTGAAATATTCCATTGTCTCTAGTTTAAACATTCGTATATATATATATTATATAGACTTAAAAAAATTATAATAATCAAATAAAACATAAAAAATAAAACACATACATACATTAATAGATCATTATTACATACAGTAGATCAGTCAAATGCAACAAATTAGCATTAATAAGATTCAATCTCAACTTCATAACAGATAAATATTGATCAAATATCAATCCCACTCTCTTATATCATTTTTTCTACCTCTGGATGATACAAGCTCCGTAATTATAGGTTTAGTAATAGAATCCACTACACCTGGTCCCTACAATAAATAAAATTTATAAATAGAATCATTTTAAATTATTTATTATATAAAAAATATTTAAAAAAATTAAAATTTTAATATAAAATATTTAAATAAATATAATTGATTTATTGAAACATTAGTCTCTCATATATGGGTTGTAATGTGTGTAAGAATTCCCCTAGACATTCCATAGACTGACATACCCAATTCACCCCTATAACTGAAAACTGTTAATCTTGAGATATCCATCAATTCTCAAGATATAGTATTTAGTTCATGATATTCATAATTTTACCTCATGATTTTATGTGATCAAGAGAATAAAAATTACTCAAACCAATATATGGGCATGTCATGATAAATGAAGAAGAGATTCAACTATTGGATTATAAAGGGGATGGTCTAGAACCCAACCCTCAAACCTGACCATCATTATCCTTGCCTAAAATGTGGTCAATATCATTATAGTGGGGGGATAAGGGTTGACTTCAAGGGACTTTCATATTATTTCTCTTTAATTGATTCCATTTAATGGAAAATATTTCAATAAAATTTATTTCATTATGAAAAAGAAACTATGATTTATATTTTTTAACCCAATGATTTTTGTAGGATCATTTAAATGTTTTTCATCATCTTTATTTTTCACATTTATCCACAATTCTTCTCAACAAAACTCTAGGGAAATATTTTTCTCTTAATTCATCAATGAAAAACAGGAAACTATAAAATTTAATGTTCCAAAAGTGAAAAAAACTATATTTAATAAATAACTACATTATTATCTTATATGAACCCATTTTATAAAATATTTTAGATCCATTTGTGTGTGGTATGACTTGTTTCTCCTCTGTTGATGAGTCTTTTTGAAGATTCCAAATAAAAAATGATATTAATAATAAAAAATTCATCATTTATAAATACTTAAGATGAATATGGTAATACACTATTGTATAAATAATGTGAATCAGAATAAATCATAACCCCAATGTAATTGTATTGATCTTGAGGTATCCCTTCGAGTACCTTTTCATATATTTTATTACACATCAATATTTCATAGTACATTATTTCTTCAAAGTAATTCAATAACATTCACTACACGCAACTCTGAGTTCAAGTGCACCACGACCTACCAAACTAGCCGTTCAAAAGAGTTTATGAATAGTATTAACTGAATATTGAACTTTATATAATCCTTATAATTTTAGAATCCATATTATGAGTTTCTTAGACATAATGTAAGAACACATTCATTGTTTTCAGATAAAAGTAGCATTTAAAAAAAATGCAATTTTACCACTTTTTAATGGAGAACCCATTTTAAATCCAATATTTGAAACTTTTATATATTCAATTTGAAAAAATAAACTTCTTATTTGGAATCGGGACATAATAATTTAGTTTCAATAAATTTTTGGTGTTTTTCTGATAACTTTCATATTTGTGTTAATAATGAAAAATACTATATTTTAACTGAAAAAACATTTTTAATAAAAATAATTTATAGTGTTGAATTATAAATTTTAATGGTTTGGAAGTATAACTAGATTATATTTTTACCATTTAATCTAATGATGGTCATTGTATGTAATTTCACTTTGAAATTGGACATAAACAAGTGTCAATCTTTTGATAGTTATTATTTCTTAAAAATACGGTTTTTGGTTTCGACAATTGGAATTAATTTTAAATTAATTAATGCAACTAATACGATTTGAAATTGGTAAAATATAATTAATTTTTGATTAAGGAATATCAAAATTATCTTAGGGTGATTTTTGGTAATGTTCTAAAAACTTTCAATTTTTGATGAATAATGAAAAACAATGAGTTATTATTTAAAACCGAGTTTTTATTTAAATAATTATTTATTTTATTTAAATTTATTTTAGGTAAAAATAGATACATAATACCTATATAAGTTCATTTTAATTAATTGAATTCTGTTTATAATAATTTTAGATATATAAAGATTTTATTGAACTTTTTACCGTCTTTTACCCTACCTCTTAGGAGCATTTGCAAATTTACATAAAACTTAATTTTACCACTTCGATGAGTTGAATTTCATAAATCCAAGAGAGATGGCCGATATCAATAAGTAAAATGTGGTTCAATAAGATGAAAATAATATTTTGTGAATAGTAACTTTTTACTTTTATTTACCACGGTTAAAAGTAAACAGGGCAATTAAGGGTAAGAATGATATTATTATTACCCTAACACATGTTATAATTCTATTGGATAAGTATAATTCGACCAAAAAAACCTTAGGAATAAAATATGAACCTCTTTGGTCCACATGGATTAGATTAGGACATTTATTATTATTTTAGTTAAAGAAGAGTTAAAAGAGTTAAATTCAAAGTTTAATAACTAAACCATTTTTAATTTAGGGTTAAAAACAATATAAATTCGATTATAAATATTAATTAGAAAAATAAAACGATTTCCTACATAATGGTATTTTATTTATAATTTTTATACAATAAATAATTAAATTTATTTATGAAACAATTATGATACAGTAATTTCCGTATTAATGAAAGAATAAAATAAATGATATTATAAATATCCAAATAAATATGATTTAAGATTTTTAATGAATTATACTAAATTTATAGGTTAATATGACATGTTAGGGTTTATTAAATGTATTTATTCATATGTAATAAAGTTTTTAGGACATTAACAAAAATCAATTATTAAATAATGTCAAAATTGACATAAATGAGTTGTTAAAACAAATACAATATTATTGGTTGATATAATAATCCTAAAAAACTAAAGTATGATAAAAAGACTTATATACTGATATTTGTGTCATTAATTAACCACTTGGGGTTCTCTTGGATGTTTATAGTAAGTTTGTCAACCATATAATATAACAATACAAAAAGACATGGTAAATGTAAAACTATATAACTAAGAGTTAAATCTAAATGATAAGGTTAATATAGTGACCCAAACCTGTCTAAAACTAATTGGTTGAGGGGTTTAGACTCATCCCCACCTTAGACTTTGAATAATTCATTTTGGATCCATTAGAAACAGAAAATGATTTTATTATAAAATAATATTTCTAGCTTTCCCTAAAGTGCCCCTAACCCCTCATATAAAAGACCACTTCCCCTTCTCTTTAATTCACACCTTCAAAAACATTTGGATAGGACATCCCCCACCCAAATACCCTATAAACTATCCTCCATTCATCCTGGTGTCCATACTTTATTCATAAATACAACCTAAAGAGCCCTTTTGATCAAATCAAAAGGATAAACCCGAAGAAGATATAAATATCTCACCACCTATTTCATGTTTGTTCTTCTTCCACTTCTTCATTCCTTGTTTTTTCCACTCTAAAATAATAATCACAGTATCTTATATATACCGTGATGTTATTATAAAAATTTTACGACCATATTCATTATTTTATCCATCCTTTGAATAACATGTCACCATACATGCATACGTACGACTTACCCTCTCCACGTTGTGGTGTAGTTGTTACTCAATACATTACTATTCAGATGGTTATAATAATGATGTATAAATGATGTAAATAATAAATATAACATTATAATGATTCTGTATATATGATATACCATCCAATTATATATGATTTTAATATCAAAAGAATGATATTGTCGCTCATGTGTATGTACAGATTACCGTCTCCACGAACGTGATGAGATTCAATCCCCATCATACCCATTCAAGACTAATTTTCATTTGATGATTAAAAATAATTTTCAATGACTTGATATCATTCTGTATATGAATAAGATACATCCCATCCATAACAAATATGACTCACATCACAAATAATATAAAGGAAAATGAATCAGTTAACACCCGAAACAACGATAATACAAAAATATTATTAACAAAGCAACATTAGAAGATCATATATGATATCATATTTATGTATATGGTTCTTGTATAATTTTATCAACAATTATTTAACTATTATACAGGAGGTTAACGTAACCTCGACCAAGGAAAAGTACAAGGTAAGGGTTAATTTCACAATCTCTTTATTATCCGAGGTTGTTTTTACCTAAGTATCTACTGAGACCTCTTTATCATCCACATCCATGTTTCATAAAAATGCATTCCAAAACATTTTTACTATTTACTAGACTATGGGTTAAAGTAATTTATACCCTTGTTTTACTTTTTATAAAATGGGTTGAATGGAATTTTTCCATCATTTTTTAAACAAGGTACCTTATGACCTTTTCGACAAAATTAAGGTAAGAATGTTTTTTAACTTATAAGGTGAGTGCGGATATTTTTGGATTTTATAACATTGTCGAAGCTTCCCTTACAAGCTTATAAAAATATTTTAAAAATAATTTTTTTTTATAATTATGTGACTCTTAAATGATTTCAAAATAGAAAGATATATTTCTCTAAAAAGGTTTGGATTTCATCTATGTCAACATCCTTTGATGGATTTTATGCTTATTTGAAATTGATTTATTATGATACAAAACATCCATATTGTATTGAAGGTTTTGTGATATTTTTGACTGTGTATGTGTTATTTTTATACCATTCATGGTTTATGGATAATGTATTGACATTTCATATGCTAGTTTTAATATGAATGTTTACGTTATGTTTAAACCTTTTCATATGAGGAATGCATTGGACTTATTAAGTGACGGGTGGAGCTTGCTATAGCTCCTAGATGCATCGGTAGGTCTCAAGAGACAAACTAGTGTCTTGGCACAAGGTTTTGACAAAATCTTATTTGTAGTATTGGCATAAGGCCTTCACTATGCGGTGTTGATGTATGGAATTATGCATTACATCAATATGAAAGTGGCTATTGATATTGCATGTGATTATTAGACTACTAGAATATCCATGTGAGTAAGTAAATGGAATTATTTTGATTTATATTTTCCATATTATGATGAAGTTTATGTTGAAAAGGATTTTGAGTTATTTATATACATTTCCTTAAATGTTTATACTTATTTATTAAAGATTATGAAATATTGTTATCCTTACTGAGCATCTGAGGTCACCCCTTTCTATGTTTTATTTTTCCCAGTATGTGAAGAAGTATATTATTAATGACATATAGAGATAGTCTATGGGATCTCAGTGTTGTCTTTGGAAACAATGTTCTTGTAGTTTTCTATTTTATGATGTAATATAAAACTTATTAATGTATCTAGTACTTCCAAGGCTACTAAACTAATCAATCTTTAGAGACATGATATTTTGTGATCATGACAATGATAAATAATAATGCACCGACTCTGGGATTCTGGGGTCGGGGCATTACATACATGATGGAAACTCAAGGAGGATTAATTGAACTAACACTACAACTTATACTTTATGTCCTTTCACTTTTTCCCCAAACTATCAAAAACACATTGAAATACAACCATTCCATAGACTTAAAAATGGAAAATCCTCTTTATATTAGATATGAAAAATTCAACAGACAAAATTTTGATACAAATAATATAAAAAAATTTCATAAATATTAAATTTTTTACATAGTTTAATATTTTTATAAAAATATAATTATTATAATTTGTTTGGATATGCATATAGTCCTGATAATTGATGGAAAGGGACATCATATGACATGTTATCTTGCCCATTATCTTCCCATATAATCCCCTGACATCATTTTTAGGCACCCCAAACATATAAATGTGACAATTACTTTCAAATTACATAGTATCCTTGCATATAATGTATTCATGTTCATTTACTAATTATTATTATCTAAATATATTCAATAAATAAATTTCATATTTAGTAAAACAATGTATTGAATTATTTTTTCAAATTAAAAATTATATAACAATAATGTTGTCTATCTGGTGCCCTCGTGATGGTAACATTATCACCATAGGCACAGTCGATGACTTCTCCTAAACTTCTGCATCGAATCCCTTTGATATTCTTATAGAATTAGGAAATGAAATTGAATCAGTTATCACACATGATGGATATGGTAAAATAAATGATTACATCAAATGATGGAAAAGTAAGAAAACCAAAAATATGAAACATATTCAATTTTTGTGGGAGCATATCTGAGGGGTCATCTGACATCGTAGGAGTTCTGGTTGATCTTCTCATATCATTAAATCATTTTTTTCACAGAATTCTTATATAAAAAATGTATATAAAAGAACTAAAAACAAGATATAAAATTTAAAACCAGAAATTTTTTTGAATATTTTTTTACAAAGATTATTTATATTCATGTATTATATATAAAAGATAAAATATGTGCAATAGTATGGATTATTCAATAATTTAATTCATTATTAACCATATTGTTCTCATAATACAATATTAACATGATTTCATCATCTTCGCCCTCCCTTGAAAGACTAATTATTTCGATATTTTCAGGCATATATAGATCATTCACATTTTGTTGATGAGGTTTGATGTCCAATAACAATTCTTTGAATCCATTATACATAGCATACAAGTCTCTCTAATTAACATAAAATACAACACTCTATCCTTCATTGATTCTATCATCTATAAAACACAGAATTTTATCTCATGAGTTCATGATTTATTGACCATTTTCTTGATAATAACCATTATCATTATAAATATATATTCTAATATAGGTAAATATGAATAAGTATTTCCTTATGCATGTGAAAATATCATGAAAATTTCATTTGAATACACCAACTAAAAATTTTCCATCATTATTTAATTCAATAATTTCAACTAAATTCCAATAGTCTACAATGACAATTAATTTCTTTAATATGAAAGTATTCAATGTTTTCATAACATTTTCATGTAAAAGTTCTTGAAAAATTAGGCCATTAGTGTTAAAAGCATCAAATCATCGACACTTCTTCAACTGTACTCAATACAAATATTTCAAATTATCTAGTAATCCAACTCAATTATCATCATTCCTTCACTACATTTATAAATATAAAATATTAATAGTTACATTAGATAATTATATCAACACATTTTGATCATGAAATATATTATAATTTTACATGGCATGAAATCTAATAAATAATGTCTTTATTAAATTATTATATATATATATATATTTCATATTTTATTCTTGAATGTCAATTTTCTTATTTATTTTAATCTTCAATTATTAAAATAATGGATCTACAGTATAACTATTAAGTAAAACATCACTATGTTCTTTTATAATACCCATTTCTTGTTAATAAAATGAATTATATTTTCCCGACATCAAGACAAAACATTGTAAATTATTATTATTTACTCTAGGATTTCATTTGATATTTGTTATCATCAACAAGTCAAAATAATTTTAATCATTTCTCAATATTATCTAATTAACTCGATCAAAAGGTGAGACACTATTATACCACATAAAATTTAGAAAAAGTTCATTACTGTTGATATTTTTTTCATAAAAGACATAAAATGACATATATAGATATTTAAATAATGTAACATAACATAATTAACCATTTATGTATGGAGTTTCATGATTTTAATACATTACTGATAAAAATTTAAGATAACAATACCTATCTATAGGATAATTACATTAACAATGTGTCATCCCACCTACTTGAACATCCTCTATCAAATGAATAGTTATATGAATCATGATAGTGAAAAAAACTATTTGGGAAATTTCATCTCTAAAATAAAATGAATCATTATTATTTTTTCCAAAAAAAAACATAATAATTGGGGCTTAATGTTTTCTCACAATTAAATATGAAGAATATGAAAAAATAAAACGAAAATGTTTTTATTTTATCTAGGAACAATTTATGAAATTATATATTTAGAAACTACTCCACCAAAATATTAGAGTCATAGTATTTTATACCACAGTACACCTGATGTTTCATGTCAACAAATATTGATATGTTACAAGAATATCTCTTAAGTAAATTCACATTTTCCAATCCATAATGGAAAGTACATTTTTCATTTTCAATGAAATGTTAAATCAATATATATTCTATTTTCATTTACCAAAATCAAATTATTCATATTTATTTATAACATGACATTAATATCATTAAAATGATCTTTTAATTTTCACGACCCATCCTCGGGGCTCGTTCCGTGACTACCCCAAGCCCGCCTTCCATAGGTCAGGGGATGGCGACTAGCACCAAAGGCGGAAATACCGATAAAAGGGAAGGAATTGCCTTTATATAAGAAGAAAAACACCATAGAGTATGCAAGATGAAGTAAACACTATGTAAAATGAGTACAAAAGTAAGTGCTGGAAAGTAAATGGGCCAGTATACAAACCCAACTGAAAGTGCAGTACAATTGAGAAAAGTAAAGTACAACAACTGGTAAGTAAAGCAGCCTCCACTGAAACGTCCTCCGGAAACGCCACATGAAGGGTGGGTACAAATGGTCCCCTATGCTCCTCGAATCCGTCCGTCCACACTATGTACGTCTCACCTGATAGTCCACCTCCAGGTACCGTCCTGCTCCTCAAGCCTCAACCACAATCAGCGCTTTCTGTCGTCTGCAACCAATATAGCGTAGTGCGGGCATATCCCGTGCAGGGGTGAGTATATGATACTCAGTAGGGACCCCGAGACCCTCAAAGGCCTCTAGTATCCACAAAGGATAAACCACAAAGGAAAGATACAAATACGAAGTATCAACCAACACTACTTAGGTATATGCCCATACATATACCTAAGTCAACAATTCCAGTTCGACTCCAACTGCCGAGCCCAAGTTCAACCCAGTCCACACAGGAAAGTTCAACCCATCCACACCGGAAAGCACAACCCAATCCACACAGGAAAGTAAGTTAATCATATCGAAGATATTGATTGAAAATCAAGACTCAGCTCACATAGGTATACTATTCACGAAGAGGGGTGGAGATGATTGATGTAGCCTCTGAATCATGTCCTCTGCCGAACCCACGTAGGATCCAAGTTCAGATGTCATCACTGCCAGACCCATATAGGATCCAAGTACAGTAACCAACGCTGCCAAACCCACATAGAATCCAAGTACAACCGTCCTCGCTGCCGAACCCACATAGGATCCAAGTACAGTTTTCATCGCTGTCGAACCCACGTAGGATCCAAGTACAGTTGTCATCTCTTCCCAACCCACGTAGTATCCAAGTAGAGTCTTCATCGCTTCCGAACCCACGGAGGATCCAAGTACAGTCGTCATCGTCGTCGCAGTCGCAGCCAGCTCTAGGGTTCCCGTACACAACAAGCTCAATTTCGGGAGGGTCTTCTCCACGAGCCAAGGGGGTTGATACATCAACTGTCACTAATTCCAGAGTTGATGTATCACAAAGTTCCGTCTCACCAATAGGAACTCAACGCGATAGACGGCGCATCAATCAGAATCCCAATTTGAGAGATATTAGCTTTTCCGTCCCAGGGGCCCGGTTGGGTTTTAAGTTAAAACCAACCTAACCGTACTCCAGCTGCGTCCAAACTTTGAACAGAGTAAGACAAAAATACCGTCTCACAAAGAGGAAACCAACAAAGTCAACGACACGTCAATCAGACGTACGGAGCTCGAGTTATAAGTGTTTCCGTTCCAAGGGTCCGGTTGGTTTCGTGTTGGAACCAACCCGTTCGTACCCAAAGATCTCCTAAACCTTGAGTGTAATATAAAGAAACGACCGTCTCGATCCAAGGATTTCAACGGAACTGACGATGCATCGATCGGAGGTCCGTAGCCCATGTTATAGGCGTTTAAACTGATCTGTCCGAAAATAGGGGGTTTGGGCCTGGTCCGACCCGCCCCAATACCCCATGGGTCGGCCTGAACTGGGTTAACCCGACCCAGGTTCGGGTACAACCCGTTTGTGCACGGCCCAGACCGGCCGGCGCGACCCAGCCTAGCGCTGGCGGCCCTGCCCGGCCCGACCTGATGCCCGGCTTGGAAGCCGGTCGCAGGGTGCGAAGAGGGGGGGGGGGCGACCCCCCTTTGTTTTGAAACAGTAGCCCCCATCTGGTGGGGTCCGCCCTAGGCGGCTGGCCGGGGGTTTCAACCCCCCGGTATTTCCGGAAATGGCCGGCCATAATGGCCGGCCGGTGTTGCTTCCGCGGGACCCACCGGTCCCACCTCCTAGTGTGCGGGTGGCCGGCCGAGCCCGACCGCCTCCTCTGAAACTACCGCGGGCTTAGGCCTCGGCCCCTGTCTGACCAGCGCGGCGCGACGGCGCCGCGCCCCTCCATCGCGGCCCGCTCCTGGCCACGACCTCCTTTGGCGTCACCGGCGCGGCGCGATGACGCTGTGCTCCACCGTCGCGGCCCGCTTCAGTCGCGATCTTCATCGTTCCCGTGTGGTGCAACGACGCCGCACCATCTTCGCCTCAAACACCATTATTAATAAACAAGAGACGGGGAGGAGAATCAGCCGTGTTTGTGTGGTCTGATTTCCTCTTGTTACATTGGTAACAATTGGAAAAATTAAATGAGATACATCAACGTTAAATCAAAGCCAATCTTAATTATCCAATAATGAATTTAACCCCTACCTCAACTATGATGACGAAAGTCAGCGTCGCGGTTTACGGCGTCACGTGGTGAGGTTTCGATGATGGTGTAGGCATGCGTCAAAAGATTGAATGGCGTCGCACACTAGCTGCGGAGAGATGAAGGAACGACACATTGTCTCTCCTTGCAGTGATGGCATTCATCGTCGAAGGGTGTTGTTCTTCGCGGGAGGATGAAGCTCTTCAAAAAGAATAACTCAAGAGCGGTAGCCCACACTTCCTCGTATGAAATTATCGCATTTGCACAAAATGAAAATAATAAAGGCATGTTTTAAATATAAAATTCAGAATCATATAGAAAAAATAAATACCATATATATCATATATAAAATATAGTGACATCATAATGGCCACCATGAAAGGTGTTAAGAGAAGAATGAACAATCATCGTTTCATGAGGCAGAAATTCGCCATCCACAGAAACAGTATGTTCTTTAACCATTAGACGAAGGTGTGTGTAAGTGTAGCTCAAATCCTTCACATAACAACATCCTAGTATATTTAAGATACTTTTGTTGTTACAAACGAAAGGAATAAAAAGAGTTTAGAGGGTTGGAGAATCAAAATAAAACAAAAGAACACAAGGGAATACATTACCTTCAAATCGGGTAACTCTTTTTGATTTGAGCTCAAAAGCTTCCTTGGAAAGGATTCTGCACAAAGGTGAGGCTTCAATGATTAATAGAGGGAAATGTGGAGAGATGAAATGGTCAGGGGTTGGCCGAGCCAAAGGCTTGAGAGGTGTGGGTAAGGTGGTAGAGGTGGGGGCCTTTTATAAGAGGAGAGAAGGACACTCTTGGAAAGTTATAAAATATTAGTTTATTATATAATGATTTTCGGATTTTAAAGGTCCCAAAAGGAAATATTTATAGGATAAGGTGATAAGGTTTCAAAATCCACCCATCCAATAGGTTTTTGACAAATTTAGGTCTTAGATTTTACATTATCTTTTCATTTTATTTAAATCGTTAAATAATGAGGTAATCACTGCATCATCATGGTGTCATAAATAATTTAATTTATTTAGTGTCTAAAAATTATAAAACTAATATCATAATTTATGAAATCTTTATAGCTTCCTAATGAATATTTATATTAAAAAATATGACTTGTATAACCCCATGTAATTTTTTTGTAGTAAAACAACACATGTTTGTGACATTTTAATTTTAACTTTAAATAAAAAGGTATTAATGTCATTTTCCTACCAAAGTGGCTCCATGGGGTCCCCAAGTTGACCCATAGATTGTCTGGGTCGGCCATGACTCATCCAATATGGGTAGGACATGTGTCTAGGTCATTTCATATTATTAAAACATCATTTTTACCTTAAATTACACTAATTACCTCTAATCGCGATTAAAAACTTAAAAGTTCCTATTCACAAAAAAATTATTTTAATCCCATTAAACCACATTTTACTTCCTAATGACAACCATGTATGTCGGATTTTTAAAAATCAAATCACAGAAGTGGCAAAGTTTCATTTAAACGAAAAATCAGTTTCTTTAACTACCACTTAGTGGTTTCACTATTCATAAAAAATTGATGTTTTTCAGAAAAATACTAAAAATCCACCCTAAGATATATTTGATATTATAAATTCAAAAATTATTTCTATTTTAAAAAATTCAAAACATATAAGTTGCATTAATTAATTTAATAATTAATTCCCGCTGTCAAAACAAATAGCGTGTTTTTAAGAAATAATATCTATTGAAAGATTAACACTAGTTTAAGTCCAATTTCAAAGTGAAATTAATTCCAATGACCACCATTGGATTAAATGGTAAAAATATATTCTAATTTTAATTTAAAACCAATTCAAAATATAATCAAATCATATAAATAAATTAGATTAAAAAGAGGTTTTGAATTAAAATACAACATTTTTCACTATTCATTAAAAAAATGAACTTTATCAGAATAATACCAAAAATTTACCCAAAGTAAATTTTGATGTCCCGATTCTAAAGAAGAATTTTATTTTGTCAAATATAACACATAAAATTGTCAAAAAGTGGATTTAAAAGAGGTTCACCATTAAAAGGCAGTTAATCGACCTTTTAAAGAATATTAGAATGTTTACGCATAAAATTGGATTCATTCGCATTTTTAATCCTCTAACATAAATAATCATTTTTTAGTTTGTTCCATTCTTTCCCGCCATTACAATGGATAGGCGTTAACTACCATTTAAAATAATATTATTTTATTATTAGAGTGCAGCGTAAGATTCCAAAGGAACTCATTGTCGCGTATTGGGTATGCCATCAAGCATAGCATTCCCTTTAAAGTAATATTATTATTTTATTCAAAAATAGGGATAAATATAAAAATGTCATATTCTTTATTTACCCGGGGTGTTACATCCTTCCCCCCTTTTGGGAATTGCATCCTCATAATTTTAAAATTTGGCTCAGAAACATCATTTAAAGTCCCACATCGGAAGAAGAGTCGGTAAAACAATCACTTTAAAAGAAAGAAAGAGAAGTACAGATGTCACCCAAGTTAACCCATACTAGGATTCCATGTAGAAAACATGGATATGGAAGAAAAATCCAAGGGTCATGTTCTGAGGGAGTGTGATAGAAAACATGTTTAGGAGAAAGTTAACCACCATAAAATCACAAACTTGTGATGGGTTAAACGGTATTGGATTCCCCAGTAGGAAAATTTAACAGACAACATTGTTTTTAAGTTACTTTTCATTGAGGAATTTATTTTTTAGCTTAACTAAAACATAAGGAAACATACTTACTTGTCATGTTGACTTTCAACTTTTACTAGATTTCTTACACGAACCCATATTTTCTCCAAAAGATGAGTATTTAGGATGACTTGTTTACATTAAGAGAGATATAATCAACTTCTAAGGAATCAACTAATCCACAAAATAAAACTATATACTTCCCATGTCTTTAGACCTTAACCAAAATTAAAACCAAAAAGGTTAGTATGAGATCAGATAATACCCAAAAAGGATAATCCTTTATAAAAAGGAAATCTATTCTTAATCTCCAAAATTTGTCCAACAAGACCCAAAGTTCAAAGAAGACCAAAATTAAACCAAACTAATATTGAAACCCAAATATTTGAAGTATTTAATCACATAGTCTTCCAAGTTAAATCGTAACATTTATCTCCAAACAACATCAGTTTCTCTTAATGTCTCGTATTGAAAAGTAATTAACCTAATCACATATCCTCTATGATAGGTTAATAATTTCCATAGATAACCCAAAATCAACTTACTCTTAATTAATAAAATCATATAACTAAAAATAATTAGTCAAACTAACCAGGGACTTCACGTAGTCCAATGGTAGGTGATAAATACCAGTCGCACTTTGGTTGTGGGTTCGATTCCCACAGCTTTGTCCGACGCGACGGGTTGTCACACGGTCTGTGTTTTGTCCTTTTTCCAAACTATATAATTCTCAAAACATTCCCCAAAAAGAGATAAAATCATCAAAAATAACCATAACATCATTTAACCTCAATTTTATCTAATGCCTTTCATTTTCCATCATAACATATAGTAACCCATAATTACCTCAAAAGTAAGGATCAAATAAACCCAAATTGTTCTTTATAACTATGTCCACAAATGAACAGATAACTATTACTTGAATAAAATTTTCATATATCAAACATCAAGGTTATACATACTATAAAAAGTCTTCTAATGTAACCCCGTCATCAAAAGAGACTTAATAATCTTAAGAATTTCACCATAACTCTTGAAGCCCTTATATGTTGACTTCTTACTCATTCAACATTCTTCATGATCCATTAACCATTCCTTTCCAACTTATTCTGAAATACTTCTTCCCTACAAATAAAATCATGAATCATATCCTAAGATTCCAAAATAGGAAAACAAATGTTAAGAAATAATCCATACCTTTGATTGGCCATTGTCAGTTTCTTCATCCTCAATCGGAATGGCATTAGGTATTAGTAAACAAATATTTGTACGATCTTGGCAATACCATTACCGAAACTTCTTCATAGGACATGTGTTTTCATAATGACCATGCACACCACATTTAAAACATTCAATTGATCCCTCATAAAGAACTTCTTTCCCTTTCCTCGAGTCAACTGGATGCTTCCTTTTTCCATGGCAGGTTCTTGCTTTATGAACTTCATTTCCACATCTATAGCATATTTCTGTCCCTTTGAAACATTTTCCTAGGTGTTTCTTTCCACATATTTGACACATAGGTTTTTGAACACACTTACCTTTATGATTATTACCTGTAGTTCCATAGGGATTTGTTTCTCGCATATATGATGCCTTATAGAAATCACCAAGGTTTAGGTGGTCAATAATGACTCCAGATAGTTGGTTGAGGATAAAAACAAGAGTTCTCATTGCAGCTCCCATATCATTCAGTTGCTCGCTCAGAAAACCGTCACAGTTTCCTTCACATCTACTATTACTTTGGTGCCTGCTAGATCCAGCCATTTACTAAAACCAAAAATGTCAGTGTGAGTATATCAACCAATCCATCATGTACTAATGAGGAAGATAAACACTAAGATATACTTACTCATTCACTTTATCTAAAACTAGGGATCTTTCTAAAATCCTAACCATTATGGTAATGTCACTTATTCTTAGAGAATACCCTAACCTATAAAGTTATCTAAACCGACCTTTGATACCAACTATAAGGCCCGACCTTAAACATTACTTAATCATGAATTAAATGAATAATTCACATAGAGGATCTTTTCAGGTTTATAGTTTCAGAGAATTAGGTCATAACTATTATATCTCAAAGGATTACATAGTAGACACTTCTACTAAGTTTCCATAAAATAAAATAAAAACACTTAAAAAGAAACATGTCTAGTTCCATGTTTTAGATAGCATGTCTTTACATGATCCCATCCTTGACCCTATTCATCTTTAAGTCCTGTGGAAAATATTTCAAAAACTTGGGATGAGCATAAAAAGCCCAGTAAAGGATACACAATGAAGGAAAACTATTAGTTTTTCAAAACAAAAAGTAAACCATAAATACTTTACTAAAGTAATAATTTTTACCTTTATGAAGTAGTAAAAACTATTCACTGAATAAAAGACCATTACTTACCATCTTGTAACCAAAATATTACCATAAAACCCATATAAAGAACACATAACATATAAAGGTAACTTGGGACATAAACATACTTAAATGGAATAACCATATGGTCGACTTCCACACATACTTAATGGAATATCCATATGGCCGACTTCCATACCCAATGAATTGTAGGTTATAACGTAACCAATCATCCTGGTATTCATGGAACCACCCTTCATATGGTTTATCACGTAACTACCCGTCAAATGTCTAAGTACCATTCTAAAATCATAACAATTATAAAGGAAAGAAAACATTTCCAAATTTCAATCACAATATATCACTTAAATATATTGACATAAAAAATCCATTATCAAAACCATTTTCAATACCAAAATACATAAAATAGTATATGGTATTTATTTACTTTTAAAAAAAATATAACAGCTTGTTGAGGAAGCCAAAGATCAAATAATACTCGCGGCGGCCGAAAGGTCGTTGTCACCGCGTAGGTTAAAAAGAAACATACTTTTTGTCATTTAGTAATACGCTTCGTATAGAAAAGATTCCTTCCGAATAAAAGTAGAAGTCAAAGGGGTTTATACACCGTATAAAAGAAAGTTGTGTATAAAACAAAATATGCCTCCATGAAAGGAGATTGAGACGAAGTCCCTTACAAAGTCGGTATCCTTAGATTAAGGATAAATCAATTACATGATTATGTGTGACAAATATAAATAAACCCAATATAGGTGAATATTAAGTGTAAAATAATTAGAGTACATTCACACATACTCTTGAAAAAACAAAACCAATGACATATATATTTAACTCAATGAAATGAGATTGAGTTATGATTTCCCATACAAGTTCGTATAAATGAAGTAAGAATTTATCAATGAGATGATTATGTGTAGAAATAGTATATACACACAACGGTTTGTGGAAATTACAACATAGATATTCCACACATAATCTTGGCATAATAAAATCAAGAAGTATAGGTTTAACCCAAATAATTGAAAGTGGGTTAAGAAGTTCCCTTACAGAAGTCCGACAACCTAACGACGTCACTTTAGAATTCATAAAATGAGTTGATGAGACAAAAAGGGTATCTCATAACTTGGAAATAAAATTTATATCAATAAGGATATATAATAACATATACCAACATAATAAGATGTAAATTAAAAGACATAACAAAAATAAGTCTTTTAAAAAGAGGAGGGTGAAATGTTCCCTTACCGACTTGGGTAACTTTCGAAACGTACACCCCATGAAAGAAGGACTATAAAACATTCATAAACGAAATTATATTACACAAATATTAGAATAATGTGAAGTACATACCCCACTAAAAGGAAATGGTGGAAAATGTAGCATAAATCTCACGGGAATAAAAGCGAGATGAAAAATCCCTTAAGAAAACTCGGCAGCCTAACAGCGCCTCTTAAAACTTCCAAAAATGGATTTATGAGATCAAATAGGGTCTCTAGTAATATGAACATAAAAATTACAGAATGAGTAATATAAAAGAACATCCCCAAACATAATAAATATGATCTTAAAATAAATGACATAAAAGGGAGTACTTAAAAAGAAAGAGAGGTAGGATCCCTTACCTCAAGTCCGACTTGTCATGTTCGTTTCTTTATATTCCCGAATAATAAAATTTGGTCAATTTATAATTTCTTAAGTACATAATTTAAATATTATTATTCAGTTCATATCACATATTATAATGTTATAATAATTGTTTAATAATGTCAGTTCATATCAGACGTTTTTGCCGATGTTTGGTACATGAGTCAAAAATGAACTTGTTTGAAAATGATTGTCCATGTAGTTATAAGTAAATCATCTAAAAAATAGTATTAATGATTTAAATATCACATATATCCAGTAAATATTCATTTTATACTATTCCATAACATTTGGAGATAAAAAGAAATGAAATGTACCGTTCATGGAGATGGTAGGCCGTACGTACGCATGAACGCTATGTTCATTTCTTTGTCATATTAATGGAATTAAAAATAATTGAGAGATATATATATTATAATTCCAGTATAATATATATGTTTTATAGGTAATATAATTTCATTAATTTCATTCTTTATACATTCCATGTATTGCATGAACGAGTCACATCACTTGAGGGGCGGTAGTCCACACTTCCTCGTATGAAATTATCACATTTGCACAACATTAAAAGCATAAAGGCATGTTTTAAATATAAAATTCAGAAGAATATAGAAAACATAAATACCATATATATCATATATAAAATATAGTGACATAATAATGGCCACCATGAAAGGTGGTAAGAGAAGATTGAACAATCATCGTTTCGTGAGGCAGAAATTCACCATCCACAGAAACAGTATGTTATTTAACCATTACACGAAGGTGTGTATAAGTTTATCTCGAATCCTTCACATAAAAACATCCTAGTATATTGAATATACTGTTTTTTCTACAAAATAAAGGAATAAAAATAGTTTAGATGGCTGGAGAAGAAAAATAAAACAAAAGAACACAAGGGAAGACATTACCTTTAAATCGGGTAACTCTTTTTGATTTGAGCTCAAAAGCTTCCTTGGAAAGGATTATGCCCAAATGTGAGGCTTCAATGATGAAGAGAGGTATGTGGAGAGATGAAATGGTCAGGTGTTGGCTTAGCCAAAGGCTTGATAGGTCTGGGTAAGGTGGTAGAGGTGGGGGCCTTTTATAAGAGGAGAGAAGGGAACTCTTGGAAAGTTATAATATATTACTTTATTATATAATGATTTTAGGATTTTAAAGGTCCCAAAATGATATATTTCAAGGATAAGGTGATAAGGTTTCTAAATACACCCATACATAATGTTTGTGACAAGTTTAGGTCTTATATTTTACATTATCGTTTTATTTTATTTAAATTGTTAAATAATGAGGTAATCGCTGCATCATCATGGTGTCATAAATAATTTAATTTATTTAGTGTCTAAAAATTATAAAAAAACTATAATGATGTATGAAATCTTTTTATCTTTCTAATGAATATTTATAGTCAAAAATATGACTTGTATAACCCCATGTAAAAATTGTTTTAGTAAAATAACACATGTTTGTGACATTTTAATTTTAACTTTAAATAAAAAGGTATTAATGTCATTTTCCAACCAATGTGGCTCCATGGGGTCCCCAAGTTGACCCATGGATTGTCTTGGTCGGCCATGACTCATACAAGAAGGGTAGGACATGTGTCTAGGTCATTTCATATTATTAAAACATTATTTTTACCTTAAATTACACTAATTACCTCTAATCGCGATTAAAAACTAAAAAGTTACTATTCACTAAAAAATTATTTTAATCTCATTGAACCACATTTTAATTCTTAATGGAAACCATGTATGTCGGATTTTTGAAAATCAAATCGTAGAAGTGGTAAAGTTTCATTTAAATGAAAAATCGGTTCCTTTAACTACCACTTAGTGGTTTCACTATTCATCAAAAATTGAAGTTTCTCAGAAAAATACCAACAATTCACCCTAAGATATATTTGATATTCTGAATTAAAAAATGATGTCTATTTTACAAAATTCAAAACATATAAGTTGCATTAATTAATTTAATAATTAATTCTTGCTATCAAAATAAATAGCGTGTTTTTAAGAAACAATACAATTAAAAGATTAACACTAGTTTAAGTCCAATTTCAAAGTGAAATTAATTCCAATGACCAACATCAGATTAAATGGTAAAAATATATTCTAATTTCACTTTAAAACCAATTAAAAATATAATCTAATCATATAAAATAATTAGATTAAAAATAGGTTTTGAATTAAAATTCAACATTTTCACTATTCATTAAAAAATGAAGTTTTTCAGAAAAATACCAAAAATTTACCCAATGTAAATTTTGATGACCCGATTCTGAAGAAGAATTTTATTTTGTCAAATATAACACATAAAATTGTCAAAAAGTGGATTTAAAAGAGGTTCGCCATCAAAAGGCAGTTAATCGACCTTTTAAAGAATATTAGAATGTTTACGCATAAAATTGGATTCATTCGCATTTTTAATCCTCTAACATAAATAATCATTTTTTAGTTAGTTCCGTTCTTTCCCGCTATTACAATGGCTAGGAATTAACTACCATTTAAAATAATATTATTTTATTATTAGAGTGCAATGTAAGATTTCAAAGGAACTCATTGTCACGTATTGGGTACACCATCGAGTCTAGCGTTCCCTTTAAAGTAATATTATTATTTTATTCACAAATAGGGATAAATATAAAAATGTCATATTCTTTATTTACCTTGGGTGTTACACCTACATTTGATTAATTGGTAAAATTATTATCTAACTAATTTATTAAAAAAATTATAAATATAATTTATCCTTATAAATAAATTATATGAAAAAAAATTGAAATAAAATCAAGTATTTTTAACTATTCATTATGTGATGAAACATTTCATAAAAAATAAAAAATTATCCTAAACTAATTTTTATCTTAATATTTAAAATATATAGTTATTTTTGAATATTAAATCTATAAAATTCCAAAAATTGGATTTGAAATGGGTTCTCCATTAAACGGAGGTAAACAATTCCTTAATAAAAATTTAGGTTTTAAACATAAAATTGGGTTTCTTATTATCTTATATCTATAGGATATATTTGATTAATATCAAAAATAATTTTTTAAATATATGGCACATTTATTACATTAATATTATTTACCAATTTCAACTACTTAAATTTAATAATTTAAAATGTATTTGTGACTATAATAATATTTTTTATTATATTAAATCGGTTTTTATATTCATTAATTGATAACATATGGATTCAACTTATATTTGTGTAAACCACACATTTTTATAATTTAATTAATACAATTCATATCCATCAACATAATAGCTAGGTTTTATTCAATTACAATAATACTGGTAATAATATATTATAGTTAGGTCACCCTTGGTCTTGTGTGTAACACAATCCATCAAGGAAGGCCAATCATGCGTGTAATGTATGATAACCCTATAGTTCTATGTAATGTATGCCAATTTGGGGTTTCATGTAACATAATCCAAGACAGATCTATGTTAATGGAATGTATGACTTAGTGAAAAGATATTTTCAATGTTTTTTGAATTGAAAAGAAATATCAAGAGATTAAATTATTTCAAAAACAATTCATCAAAATCATGGGTAGTTACATTCTACCACCTTTAAAGTGAATTTATCCAGTGAAACTCATTTTGGTTATAAAATGTTATATACATGAATTTTTACTTTATAGAAACCCATATTTTAAATATTGATAATGAAAATTCCCCAAAAAAGGAAAATTAGGAACCATAACAGCTACCTAAAGTAACTTATAACCGAGTTTCCACATAGGAGATCATAGTTTGGGAGTAAAGATTGGACATGAAGGAAAATTTTAAATATTTATAGGGAGTGATTTTGGCCATCAATAACAAACAAGTGAATGGTCAATTGAAGGATGAGTTTCTCAAATTCATAAATCTATGATGATTCTAGAATCCATTCATTCAAAAATATTTATGGTATTAGGAATTTTTTTTTATCACTTTCAAAACATTGAGTAATTCTTTATAAATTTTAATAAACAAATTTCATTCTAGTGTTTTTCTTTTAACAAATTCTAATAAATCAATTACCACATGGAATGAATGTTCATAAATTAACATTGATGAAAAAATAACAAAATTTCACTTTTAACGGATCTTAATGCCCATAAATGAATGACAACGTCTAAGTAATTTTCTATTCTAAATAAACATTAAAATTAACATTACTGGTTCATCATAAATATTTATTCATTAAAATTAAGTATATATTAACCAAAAAATCTTGTATCTTAGTGGAATGTGTGAAACCCTTATTATCCTTCTGTCATGGGTTCATGACCCATGACTATTCCAAACATTATTGGTCGTCACCTGACATACATGATGTCATGTTTGCTAAATATAAAAGGTGTACATCCTTAAAATAAATTTAATCACTAAATGTACTTTTAACCAGGGTTTTGAATATAAACAGAATGTAGAAATACTTCCTCTAAAGTTTAACATAATCTTTTCCTGAATGGTTTACCTTATAACCATTCTCAAATATTAAAATACAGTAGATTAGAAAGAGAGTCATGAAATCTGATTAACATTGATTCCCCTATATATCAAAAAGCAGCTCATGGTTGTCACATTCCTAATATGTGAATACCCTCATCATATATTCTCCGGAATTACTAAAAAATATTTTGGAAAACATTTCTGATTCTTCATTCCAATGTATATTTAATTTATTCCATAAATCCAAAAATGTAGTAATCTTCATCAGTGATAGCATAAACCACCTACAAACAAGTCCTTACTCAATTCAAAGGTAGTAAATAAATTCTAATTTATTTATTAATTCATATACCATATATCTTTATCCATAAAAATTTTTCTAATCATAAATAACATATTAAGTGTTACCATACCTTAGAAAAAATAACATGTTATCATTAAATCAGTTCACCAGTCCATCAGGAACATTCAACATAAACTTGTAAATACTGAGAAAAAAACATCAATATAAAAATCCTTGTATATTTCATAATTTATAACTTTTGAACCCAAATACATAAATAATTTGATTACTTCATCATTAATCCATTAAGAAAAATAAATCATTCCTTTAACATTTCATATGTTGTCTATACATCATCCACAATGTAATAATTACTCACCCCATCTTGCTAATTCTCTTCAGGAACCTTTTTCTTGGGACATTCGGTTCCATAATGACCATTTTCTCTAAACATAAAACACTAAACCTTCAATGGAATAATAGTTAGGCCTAAATTATCATCTATTTCATCAACTAAACTCTTCATTTTTACCATTCTGTCACTTGATTTGTGTCCCTATTTTCCACAGTCAAAACACATTCTTGTTCCTCTAAGACATTCACTTAGGTGATTATTTCAAAATTATTGACACAAAGAAAACCAAATATTATTTCCTTCATGGTATCCATTACCCATACTCTTAGAGAACTCATTCTATCTATTCCACAATGAGTCAGATATTTTGTTAAGCTAAACAATTTTAACCATGTTCCATGAAAACTGATTAGGCATGATCAAGATATCTTTCACTCCCTTGATGATCCCACTTTTCTACTATACATAACATCTTCCCTCACATTCAATATTAATCTAGTTCCTTCCAGTTCCCTCCATTGACTGACAGTCAAATTATGGTGTGTAAATTTCTTAACATAGAATAAAACCACATAGTAATGAAAAGAATTACCTATAACATATCTAAATCATGACACCTTCCTTAATCCATGACACCATAGGTTTATCCTATGTTATTCATAGATAACTTATATCTAAATCCTTTATTATTTTTCATGAAGAGTTTGTGAATTTCCAAAGCATACCCCCAGGAGTGTCAAACTTGGTTTGTAGTAAAGACAGTTTTCATGATCCAGATTACCCCAAGTGAAGCTCGGAATAGATTGTCTGAGTTTTTAACCCAGGGTATATATGTTCCAGAGCCACATCCACTTATATTTTCTAGATAAGGATGTATTTTTGGGAAACCACTCACTCTATACATTAACAAAATTCAAATATATTTTCCTGAACATTAACTCATCCAAATACTTATCCTTAAATAAAACTTGAGACATATCCTTAGAAATATACCTATGGATCTCACTAATGTTTTTCATCCTATCACCCAAATAATAGCTACAACTTACCTCTGATACCAAATAAAATTATCTTCACATTTAAAAACATTAAATTAACAAAAAAATTTTGGAATACATAAATATTATAGAAACAAACCTATAAATACCGTAGTTGGTATCATGCCCTTGGAAACTTGGAAACATAGACCCTGGTACATATGTAAGCTACATCATCTATCATTAGGTTCTTCTTTACTAGAAACCTTCTTATACATATCAAAAATATTATATATCATCATAACCTGGGGAAAAAGAAACATAAAAGGGCTGAGACTAGATGCTCAGTAATGGTAAACAAGGAAGACAAGTGAGCATAAACATTAGTATAAGGGTATGAGAATGTGATCCTGAAAATAGAAGTTCATACACAACATATAAAATATCATAACCAAAATCATGGAATAAATATTAGCAGTTCATAAGTCATAAATCATATGAAATAATGATCATAAGCCATAAAACCATCACATTAGAATAAAACATGGAATTGTAGAAAACAAATAAGCATATAATGATTTCCATAGTATCCAAGGCATTGCTGTGAAGACAATATTAGTTGTATGGGTTCACTTGACATACCATCATTCTAAACACCCATTCATGACATACATGGAAATTACATTTATTTTGTAAAATACATAATACATTACACAAATAGATTCCCAAAGACTATATTATTTTAGTGTCTTTGGAAACTTCAAATTCATTCTTATAGCTTGGTGAACGATCTTCAAAATTGCCCATAAATATCTACCCATTTAGTTTTCCTACCTAAAACTGTTTTTTATATCGAGGGGAATGAAAACATAAAAAGTGTGAGCTCAAATGCTAAGGACTGTGAAAACATATATATCATCAAACAAAACATAAACATAAGAATGTAAAAACATTAACATATATTTTTAATATAAAAATCATGAGTCATAAAATGAATCTTTCCACTACGTAAAGAATAATTCATAGAGGAACACTTACCATGATAAAATTTAATTGGAATAAAACCTAGAATTGTGGGAAAAAAATAATCATATAAAATTATTTCTATATTTTCCAAGACTCATATCCCAGACCATCATAGTGGTCAAATACCATTACTAAACCGAGTACACTCCTCATTCCAGCCCTGTATTACTGATCTGAATATACATGAAATTCAAGTCATGCCTATATCATGAGATATAAACCATTAACCAATGCATTAGAGGGATTTATAGGTTCAACCCATATCATAATGAAATCATTCTTACATGTTCCACAAAAACATAAATCATTCATTATAGAAAAACCTAAAAAATAAAATAGGTTTTTAAACATCATTGTATCATTAACACAATAAGATAATAGTAATAATATTGATATAATCATAAACCTATTTGAAGAGATTCATCTTAGATGGAATATAATTTTGATAAAACACTTGAACTTAATTCTTTAAAAAGATATCCTTTCTTCTCCAAAAATGATTTATTTTCTCAAAACGCTGCCCAATTTTAAAATTAATGGACTTAGTTGAAAATAAACATGAAATCATGTAGAATAATATTAATTGAAATAAGGCATCATGAAACCGTAAAAATACATTTAAGCTATATATGTTAAAAATATTGTCCTTATACCTTTTCTAGAAAAGTCAAAAAGTGCCTCATTTGGAAAACCAAAGAAAATGTTATTCCATACATTTTAATAAGAATTTTAAAATGGTTAAAATTTACTTTAAAAAATAGTATAATAAAAGAAATAATATTTTATATTTAGGAAAAATTTATTTGGAAGATAAATACACCCGAGTAAATACTT
Organism: Viscum album; assembly: GCA_963277665.1. Taxonomy (NCBI): domain Eukaryota; kingdom Viridiplantae; phylum Streptophyta; class Magnoliopsida; order Santalales; family Viscaceae; genus Viscum; species Viscum album. The sequence goes on from OY728130.1 coordinate 613,570,379, forward strand.
ATATATAAACAATATCGGATAATTATGAGATTGTGAAATTATCTCTCACCTTAGGTCCTCAATCGTTTGTATATGTCCAAAACTCCTGTATAAAAATTTAAATAATTTCATTAAATTATTAAATAATCATAATCATTTTTATGATATCACATGTGATCATATTATCATCTGTTTGTTAGTAACATTTTATTATCACTCGTTATTCGGATATTAACTACTTTATGTTCTTATGCATGTTTTGTCAGATAATGTTCCAATTCATAGGTTATAATATATCATTTAAAAAAATATATTAGTAAAATATATATCATATTTATTCATTACATTCATGTATAGAATATTGGTTTAATGAAGATCTTTTATAATGAATCACATCACTTCGTAGAGACAGTAGGTCGTACAAACACACGAGCGATGATATCATATTGTTAGTGGTTTAATGGAATTGAATTGGATAGTAAATTAATTATATAGAATAATTATAATTCAATATTCATTATTTAAATCAATTATAATAATCATTATACCCATCCAAATTATGTATTGTCGAATAAAAAATTACCCCATGTTGTGGAGATGGTAAGTCTTATTTATGCACAAATGATGATATTACTATTTATATGATGGAAAAAATGAGGTATAAGGTTGTACAATAATTTTAATAACATATCATAATGTAGATTATTCAGGATTTATTACTATAATGTGGAAACAACATAAGAAGAGGAAGTGGAAGAAGAAAATAATTTTGAAAGAGTTGATGAAATGATTACCTTTTTTCAAGTATCTCATTTTTATTTTCACAAAAGATCACCATAGGATGGATTTAATCCTAATTTTAGTCCTCTTGGATGAAGGGAGGGATGTTGGGAGATTATTAGAATAGATTTTGGATGAGGAAATGGGATTGAGAGGTGTGATTAAGTGGGTAGATGTGGTGACCTTTCATAAGAGGGAGGAAGGGAACTTTAGGAAGGCCTTGAAATATTATTTTATTATAAGTTAATTTTTGAATTATAATAGTTATAAATTGATATATATCGAGGATATGATACATATGGGTCTAAAGCCTTTGAACCAATAGGTTTTAGACAAGTTTAGGTAACATGTTTAACCTTATCATTTAGATTTAACCCTTAGTTAAATAGATTTACTCTTACCATGTCTTCTTGTATTTCTACACTATATGGTCAATATAGTCACTATAAAATTCTAGGAAAACCTAAAGTGGATCATTAATGACATTTGTTACATAATATATGTTATTTTTTCAAATAATAGATTTTTATGACTATTATATCATTTAATAAAATAGTATTTGTTTTAAAAACTCATTTTTGTCAAATTTTACACTATTTAGTAATTGATTTTTGTTGAATTAAAATTATATTAATAGTTATAATATCATTTATTTGAATCCTTCATCAATAATTTAATCACTCCATCATCATTGTCTTATAAATAAATAAATTTATTTAATGTATAAAAATTATAAATAAAATACCATGATTTAGTAAATATTTATATATTTAAAAATAATATTTATTATCAAAGAGATAAACTATATAACCCCACCATAAAATTGTTTTATGAAAAATATATTGGTTTATGTTATATTTTCCTTTATTTTAAATTTATTATTATAACTTGTCATTTTCACACCCTAATTGGCTCCCAAATGCCAATAGTTCGTCCTAAAGACTGTTTTGGTTTCCAATGACTCTTCTAATAAGATTAAAACACTTGTTAGTATATTATAATATTATTATTATATTATTTTTACCATTATTTACATATTTTACACTTTAACTGTGGTAAATAAAAATAATTAATGAAGTTACTATTCATAATGTCCAAAAATAAAAGATATCTATTTACATTTTTTACCATATGATTCCAAATATGGAATCCATTTTTCCAAATTAAAAACAATGAAGTTGAATTAATTAATTTAAAAGCAATTCAAGTTGTAAAAAAAACAGAAAGAGAGTTTTTAGGAAGTAAAAACTATCAAAAGATTGACTTGTGTTTTTTCCAATTTAAATGTGAAACTACATCCAATGACAAAAATTTAATTAAATGATTAGTTCATAATCCAAATACACTTTAAAATTAATAAAAATAATAATCTAACTATTTAAATAAATTAGATTAAAAGAGAGTTTTGAATTAAAATGAAGTATTTTTTACTATTCATTAAAATATGAACTTCTATAGAAAAATACCAAAACTTCAAGCAAGATAAATTTTGGTTTCCCGAATCAAAATAAGAAGTTTATTCTGTCAAAAATGACTTATAAAAGTGTAAAAAACTGTATTTAAAATGGGTTCTCCATCACAAAGAGGTAAAACTACAATTTTAGAAAAACGATCATTTAATATGTAAATTTACATTGTTTTTATATCATGTCTAGAAAACTTATAATATGAATTTTAAACATTAAATTTAACATATTACATACATATATAACTAATACAATCCATAAATAGTCCTTTTATTATTTTATATACTCACTTATTTTCATTTAAATAGTTTTTTTAGAAAGAAGTTAATATTATTCATACCCACCATTAAAATAACTATGTTATCATATTTAGTTATTATTTATACTCAGTCTAGTGTGAAATGAATTATATCAAAAGAAATTCAAATTTTGTGTAACACAAGCCAAGAATAGTGTTGTGTATATAGCAATCTAATACAGTTTTGCTTATAGAGAAAGACAATCTTGGTGTTGCATAAATCACAAGATGTCAATGACATTAAAAAAAATCTATCTCATAAAAACTCTTGGTGTTAAATTCTACCCCTTAAAATGAGATTTACCCTTTATATTGTTCAAGGTTATAAAAGGATTACTAGGTGAAAGTTTCTTTCAAAGAAACCCACATCATAAAATGGAATACTAAATCTTCATTTTAAAAATGAAAGTTAGAAACATAAAGATTACCCAATGTATCTCATGTCTGGGAATCCACATAGGGGAACATAAGTGAGAAGTGAAAAAAAGGATATTCAAGAAAAATAAAACTATCAATTTCAGATTGATTGTGATAGAGAACAAGGTTTGGAGAATGTTTACATTCAGGAATCCATAAATCTGTGATGATTTAAGGGACCACCTGATTCATGAGATATGAAGGAACTAATATAATATTTTTTGTTTTCAATATTATTTTACTAATGTTGTTGATTTTTTATGATAATAAATACAAACTTTATTTCTTTACAATCTCACCATTGGTTGTTCCTTGAACAATTTCCACTTCATCTCTTATTCAAATAAATAAATTTGAATTTTCCATTCTTGAAGTGTTATAAGATCATCCAATCTATAAATAGAATGATAGGTCATTAAATATGTCTCAAAAAAAATATTATCACATGTTATGATATATGCATAAGTCCACATATTGAAATATAATACATTAATCTAACAAAACTTCAATAAGAGTATAACTTATACTATCCATAAATGGATAACCTTACAATCCTGTCTAAAACTGAAAATCTACAACTTTATAATAAGGTTAACTAAATAAGAAAATAAATTATCTCCAATATATCATTAGTTAGTTCATGGTTATCAAATTCCAAATATGTCTATACTTTAATCATGTATTGTTTTTTTAAAATGGTAATAACTTGAATTACCACAGAAACTTAGTGAAAACATGCATGTTGTAAAAGTGAAATGAAATCCTCGTACCTTGTCTCTTGAGTCTCTCTGTACTCATAAAAGACTACAGTATAATAAATATAAGTTTATTATAAATATTTTATAGAATAATATTATTATAACTTTTATAATATATTGTTTTATTATGACCTTATATTACCCGTTTCATAACATTTCTATGTTAAGGTTTCACTTTAGGTAATATCTGCTTTGTTTTCCGCATGTGTATTAATTTTTTATATCATTGGTCCTTATAATTAAATCATGATTTATGAATTTAGATCACGCTATAAATATCACATATATCCAGTATATTTATATTATAATAATCAATATCATAATGAAGTATGAAATGGAATATACAATTCAGGGAGATGGTAAACCGTACCTATGCATGAATGATGTTCCTGTTTTTATTATCATATTGAATAAAATTATTTAAATAACATATATATATATATGTGTGTGTGTGTGTGTGTGTGTGTGTCTATAATTATTCCAGTATAATTATTATATTATATATCATATAATTTCACAAAATATATCCTTAATACATTCCATGTGGTATGTGAACAAATCACATTGCTTGGGGGGGGGGGGTTGTAGTCCACACTTCCTCAAACGAGAATGTCATACTAACACCAAATGGAAAGTAAATGGTATATAGTGTAAAAATGAATACATAATCTTAATGAAATAATATATGTTATATATATAATATATAAAGAGATTATATTTCATAATGGCCACCATGATTTGTTGTAATGGAGAAATGAAAAATCATTGTTTCGTGAGGCAGTATTTCATTGTACAGAGAAACAGTATGTTTGATATCCATTAGATAGAGGTGTGTGTAAGTTTAGGTTGAAATAGTTACATTAAAAATTCTATTATATGTATGATACTGGTGTTGTTACAAAATAACAGAAAAAAGATAATAGATTGGGTGAAGAAGGAAAATAAAGGAAATGAGTTTGAGAGATGAAGTTTCCCCTAAATCAGGTAACCCATTTTGGTTTGTGCCAAAAGGCTTACTTGAGAGTATTTATTCCCAAGGTGTGGTTTAAAGGTAAAAGGGGGGATATTTAATAGGAAAATTGGGTAGGTCATGTCCAAGCATAAAAGGTTTTAGTGCTGTGAGGGATGGGTAGAGGTGGTGGCCTTTTATATAGAAGGAAAAGGACTCGAATGGAATTTTAAAAAATATGTTAGGTGTGCACATGTACTTACCTAAAAAATGTCATAAAAATGATACAAAACTCAATAATGGAAGATATATGGCCGAGATATGGACATATAATTGTATTTTGACATGTTTTTTTGGTGGTTTTAGGCTTTATATTTAAGGTTTATTACTTTATTAACCTATTTTTTCTCTTAATACTTGTAATTAATTTTAATCACATACACTAATATATTTTTTCATATAAAGATTTGAAGTTACTAGACATTGTGAATTTTTATTATTAAAAATATTTAATCCATTTTCCCAAATTATAATCACATATTTGGTAGAAATTAATTTAAAATTAATCCTGCTACCGGGACAACACTACTGGGTTTTAAAGTTAAAATAAACAAATGTTTTCTATGTTTTTTATATCCAATATCAAAGTGAAATTGTTTTCAATGACAAAAAATGGATTAATCAGTAAAATTATCATCTAAATAAATTATTAAAACATTTAAAAACATAATTCATCCTTATAAATAAATTATATGAAAATAATTTTTAAATAAAATCTAATATTTTTAACCATTCATTAAAAGATGGAGCCTTTCATAAAAATAAGAAAAATTTATCCTAACCAAATTTCTATGTATCATTTGTTATGATAAAGTTTATTTTGACATATTAAATCAATTAATGTTCAAAAATTGGATTTCAAATGGGTTCTCCTTTAAAAAATGGTATAAAATTCCTTAATAAAAATATAAGTTTTTTGAAAATTAAATTGGGTTTCTTCTTATCTTATTTCTATAGGAAATATTGGATGAAAATATCAAAAATATTTTAATTAACATATGAAAAAAAATTAAATTAATATCGAATAACAATTGTAATTAATTAAATTTGATAGGATAAAATAGTTATATGACTGAAATAATATTTTTCTTTGTTTTCAATCAGCTTTAATATTCATTAATTGGTAACATACGAATTAACCTTATATTTATGTACACAAAATATTTTAATAATTTATTTAATATTATTCATATCCGTAAACATAAATTCTAGGTTATATTCCATTATAGTAACATTATTAATAATACATTATAGTTACGTTACAGTTGGTCCTGTGTGTTACGCAATTCATTAGGGAAGGTCAATCATGCATGTAATATATACTAAGCCTATTTTTCCATGTAACGTACTCCATGTGGGGTTGCGTGTAACATAATATAAGTCATATCCATGTGAAAGGAATGTTTGAATTAGTGAAAAGATACTTCCAGTGTGGTGTGAAGTGAAATAAATATCAAAAGACTAAATTATTTCAAAAACATTTCACCAAATTCTCAGGGCGTTACAGAGGAGGATCAGATAAAAAAATGTATTTGAATTCATCAACTATAATATTTATTTTTATGAGTTTTTATATGTGTTTTTGTAGGGATAATGATATAAATAATATTAGGATACATTTTTATGGAAAAATTAAAGAACATATTGAAATTTGGTAATAAAATGAATTATTATAAAACTATATGAAATGTAGGTTACAATTAAGTATCATTTAAAAATATTAAATCAATTTTTTATTTATAATAATAAACGTAATCTAACTTTAATAAAAAAAATTATTCTCATTCTCAATAACCTCTATTCTACCATAGACCAATGAACATTCATTAAATTATTATAGGGAAGGATCAACCCTATAAAGACCACACCACAATAGATTCATTTGTATAAAAAAGAATGTGGATTCCATTAATTAAAATATTGGATGATGTATAGCTATAAAAAATATATGGATTAAACTCTCCACCTTGGAATAGATTAAACCTATTATAAAAAAATTATCATATTTTCATAGATTCACCAAGTCCTCGATTCAAAAAAATCTCGATTAAATAAACACTAAATAGAGGATATATATATACTTGAGATGTTATATAGGGGATGAGTTGTGGGAACCCATTATAAGGAAACCGTGCGAGGTTGGAGTCACCTAATATCAATGTGTGGACACCACATTGGTTGGGATTCACCAAATCTCTCTACATGGAAATCATATTGGGGAAGTGGAAGAACCTCACCCGGACAAACATTTAGGGATATAACTCAATGTGAGAGATGGTTTGATCTTTACAAGGGAGAGGATGGATAATGGTGTCCATGTAAAGTTATTTGATTATTATTAGTAGTGTTTTCTAAAAATCATCAATAAATAAATAATTAAAGGGGGGGGGGGTTCAAAAAACATCTACTAATAATTTATTAGAAATGTAAAATTTATACCACTTATAATAAATTTATGGATATTATATTTTCACCAAATAGCTATAGTTACAAAATACTTCCACCATTAAACCATTTCTAATATATAATTATCTTATATTGAAATCCCAGTGATCTCTCGAGATTCTCTACATGAATGATGATGGTTCTTGGAATGTGGTGATATTGATGAAATTAGATCGTGTGCAGTGAATCAACCCAGTTCAACCTTCCCTATTGAAAATGTTTGATAACTAAAATGATAGTGTTGTATTTCCAATCACCAAGGTCTGGAAAATAGATCTATAGCATCAATTCTTCATAGTGCAAATTACTACAGACTTAGAATCCAAAATAACAAAGTAATGACTTCCTTAAGAAATCATACAAGACCCATCCATAGGATATAATCAGTATCCATAAAAAATATTATTAATAAAATAAATAATTACAAGTAGTGTATAAGAAATATAAGTATAATAATAAATTATAAAGATATAATAAAACGAAACTATAACAAGATATACCAATATTATATAAAAACAAACATGCAGATCAAAATATATCCCAAGATAATGGGATTATAAATAACTAAATATAAAAACCAAGATAATAAAATAATTAATCTATTTCATTTTATTAATATTAACTATATAGTTATATTCATTATAGAAATAGTAAGAAATTTTTAAATCAAAAGGGAAATTGCTTTAATTATAATCATTTATTATAATGCTCTATTCGTAAAGTTTAATTTCAAAACCAATGAAGGTCAATTTTAAAAAAATAATTTCATTTTATAAATAATTATATCAAAATTAACATAGTGTAAAATTTTGGGATTTTCTGAAAATATTGATTTTTTTAATGAATTGTGAAAATACCAATTTTTGTATAAATGTAGTTATTTTCAATGAATTATGAATTTTAATAGTATCATTATGTCTTAAATACCATTTTAAGTAAAATAATAATTAATTATTTATATTTAGTGTTATTAATTACCTTTTAATCTAATTTATATTGGATTTTATTTGAAGGTTATTTTTGTGTTTAAATTAGATTTATCTAAAAAATGTATTAAAGTGTATATTGTTTATCCATTTTAGTTAACTAAAAAAACCTCATGATGAATTATTTAAATGAAATTTATCGATTATATAATAATAAATATTTATTTTAACTCAAAACATTATTATTATTAGTTATAAAGTTCATATAAAACCATCATTTTAATGAAAAGAACACTTAAAACCCCATTTTTTCATCATGCCTGCCAGTTTAATTTTAAATATACATAATCAAAATATTTGATTGAATTTGGTAAAATATATTACATATTTTTTATTATCTAAATTTATATTATCTAAAAATTTCAACCAAATATGTTACATTAATTAGTAGTGAAAACAGTAAAAATAATCACCATAGTTATGGTATAAAAAACTTTAGATCTGGGTTAAGCTAAAAATATAATGGTTAAAATGACATGATAACATTTCTAGTATATATTGGATGGCCATAATTAGACATATCATGACTAAATCTCTATAATGGTCAATTCTCAATACTAGTGTAATGTAAAAATTTTTTGTACACCTTTGTTTCAAAAATTTAAAATGTGCTACCCACCTCCCTTATAGAAGTCAACCCACTCTCATCTCCTCTTCACACATTAAAATCGTTTTGTTTTAGAAAATAAATTCGAAAATATCTTCCATAATTCAATCCAAAAATCCAAAAATCCAAAAATCATTTTTGTGTTGATAAATCCATCCAAATATGGATTTTTGTGATATCTTAAGGACATTATCAGAAACATAGTTATCATTCTTAACATAGTGTTCTTATTTTATATTTTCTAACACCTCATTTATTCCATCTTAAATATTTTTAATATAAAAACACCAAAATATATCATATAATGAGATTTTATTATGATAATGTAATTACATCAATCAAATTATTATTCTGTCAAATGGGAAATAAAATCATCATTCTTGTGTACCAGAGACTATGTCCTCATGAAACGATGTCATTCATTTTTCATCACCACCTCTCGTAGATTGTTATATTTAGGGTATTAAATTACATATATGAAATTTTAAAAAATTTATGGAATTATGATATCACATTTAACTTCTTCAATTCCATTCCATGTGGGATATGATAAAATTTATAATGTATAGAATGGATTACCACCTCATGAAGCGATGTGATTCTTTTTCACTAGAAAATTTAATTAATATTAATAAGTAAAATGTTAATGAATATTTGTGACATCAAAAATATTTTCATGAAATATTTTTAATTATAAAATGATATTATATCATTTTCTTTCTTACATTTCCACTCACTGTAAAATGATTATGTCGTTCTTGTGTATGTGTGGACTACCACCTCAACAAAGTTATGTCATTATTTTTTAACCACAAAATAAAATTTATGATATATAGAAGTATATTTTATGATATAATGTGTTTTTAAATTTAATTATAACCATTCTGGATATTAATAAAAAACTTATCTTATTTTCATACTGATTGTTGAAAATTGGAAACGTTACTCTTGCATATGTACGACATGCCATCTACATGATTGTGGCCTATTTAATTTCTCATAATCGTATTTAATTATTGGTTTCAAATTTATATATGATGTAAAATAATGATAATTATTTCATTATTATTATTATGAATATGTTCAAATAATGACTTATTTTACCATAGTCTACATCCTAAATTCATTTTTGAGACACCACATACCCGAATTCCACTTAATGGGCACCCCAGGCTCGGTGGATCACATTCCTTCAAGTACGTCTCACCAAATTCCAAAGTATTACAACTTGAATTGGGGACCTAGGGTGTTTATATGGGGAAACTATTCCCCCCATTACCAAAGTGTAGCAGAACAGGGGAATGTAAACATAAGTAAATAGCAGAATAAATATAAATAAACAGAAGGAAAATCAAAAAATAGAGACAATAGTAACAATAACTAATACTAATGGAATAATATTCAACAAATAATAGAATTAAAAGTCACTTGAGAATTATAAAACATAGATATATGATAGTAGGAATAACAACGTCCACAAATTTTAAAAGGAATCAAAAGATTATCCCAAGAATCATGAGCTCTCACTCAGTCATGTTTTATCAACATTCATACTAAACAACAATCCATGAAGTTTTTGAAGCTATATGCTTCCATTTATCACCATCTACAACCATAAAATCTACTCTGGGTACCAAATGGTTCCTAGAAATTCTATGAGATAAATCTTAATGGGGCACCACCAACAGTGTCAATAACATTCGGCCTGTGAAATTGAAATGTAACAGTGTGAAGGCATTTATATCTAAATTAAAGAAATACAAAGTAACTAAATACCCATGTACATAATTCATCCTTTTTATATTGTCTTAACATGTCAAAAATTCATTATTTTATTACTACCAGTTTAAAATTAAGTCAAGGTTAGAAATTGAAAAGTTTCCAAGTTGTTACAAGGAAATCTATAATGATATTTCATAGTGAATTCCCAAGGTAATAACCAAGGATACATAGACCTCAAGGGTACCTAACATAGTTATAATTGTATCCTAGAATAGTTAAGAGTGTAATCCAAGGATCATAATCCAAGGGATTTCACTATTAGGTGCCTACCAAATCCATGGTGACCATCCAAGGGAAAACATGGCTAAGTAGAGAAATGGCCATATGTGATGTAACCATGGAACCTACATGTCAATATTGGATCCAAGGAGTGTATCTAAGGAATACTATTATGATATGTAAGGGGTACTACAATGTTATACCAGGAATCCATTAATAGACAAAGATAAGGATCTAGGTGGGTATCAACCTATGTAAGCCATATCCTTGAATCGGAATGGTGTTCCTGAGTTCTCATGGAATTATTTTATCAAAATACATGGAAGCATCGAGTCATGAAATTCATGTTTAAGTATGAAATCATGTAACATTTCATTCAGTTCAAGCCTTTCCATTCATTAGTGTGATAAGTTCAAGTAGCATGAAACCTTTTAATTATGTAATTTGGTTCAACCCTTACCTTTCACTAGTGTGACAAGTTCGAGTGGCATGCAACCATTCATTTAATCCATTAAATATATATTCCATATCATAGGTTCATTACTATACCTTCTATTAATGTTTTAAGTGGTTCTATAGATATGAAACCTACTATTCTCTTACATTTGAGGCTATGTCATATACTTAGTATACTTTCCAATTCATATTTTACTTTTCATTGTCATATTGAAGCACATACCTCGAGCAGTTCATGTGGTGAGAATACATGGTACTTTACATTATGAAATTATCATTATAAAAAATAAATTTAATATATAAATGATTACCCTTAGGATGGTCAATCCATGACATACCTGAATGGTTCCATAAACATGTCAAAACACTAAAATTACAATAATGAAAAAACATCCTACATGGGATGAATGAAGGCATGTTCATAACCACTAATAGTGAATCACATATTTTTAAAGAGAATAATCATATGGTCCAACAAGTATAAGAATGACATATTAATATTATAAATGGAACTAGATGAAATCAGTGTTCCCCATATGACAAATCCAAATCAAAGAACTTGAGGGATGATGTATATACCACCCACCTTAGGGTTTTACGACTCTCTTCCTCTGCTATTGGACCTTAACATGGATCAGACTGGAGTAGATCATAAAAAAGGATAAAAACACTCAAAACCTGATATATAAGTCGAGATCAATAGAGGATTGTAAATTCTTAAACAGACTTGGGTACTTACAGGTTCACATGCAATGTGATGAATGGAAGATTAATCAGATTCTGGATGAAGGAGTTCTTTGAATCACTTGTATTGGCCTTCAAGAAGCTCTAAAATGAGATCTATAGAGATAAATCCTTCATATAATTCAATTAGGTAAGAAGGAGGGATCTAATTAGATCATTTAGTTAAAAGTTATAAAATTACCTAGAAAATAGGCTTCTGAATGTTTTTTCCGCATGCTTTGATCAACCATGTGAAAACCATGCACGATTACCTAGGTTGTAATGACCCACTCTTTTATTAAAGAAAATTCATCCTGATCTAATTAAATGTCTTATTATGGTTATATAAAATGTTAACATCATTGGTTTTATGTTTCTTGATTTTAAAATAATGTTATGAATTGTTAATGTTGCTAATATAGTCGTTGAATAGTGGTCACCTGATTAGTATAAATATAGGGCTTTAACAAATCTAATTTACTCAGACAAAGGAAACAATTGCCTCATCTAGTAGACTTTCTCCATAGGAAGCCCATTTTTTAGAGCTCATAAAGGAGGTGGCGTCATTGGGATTCGCTTTTGACCAATCTCAATCCGAGCTTGAACATGTTAAGCTTGAGAAGAACCGACTATGGGAGAAGTAGACGTTAATAGAGATTACCACTAGAGCGATGTTATCTAAACCACCCAAAGAGTCTATCACCATCACACATATTACCCTTTGGTATTAAGCGGTGTTATAATGGGCAATGTTACAAGACCCTACCACCATGACTATGTACATTACTTTTGTATAAAAAATGTGCATTCATTTTATTATTGTTACTTTGTAAATAGTTTTTAGAGAAAAAATAGTATCTTAAGTTAATATTAAACTAAGAAATCTATTTCAATGAATTAATGGATTTTTTGAATTAAATTATATTTTAATAAAATATTATTATAATTAAATTAATTTTTATTAAATATAAATGATTGTATAATTTTATGAATACATTAGTAATTTTTATTAATGTTTGAAAATAGTTTTTGTCAGACCCCAAGAATTTTTTATAAATGTTAGTTTTGATATTAAAAGTAAACATTTACAAATTTAGAAAAAAATTTAGATAAAATTCATATTATTTTTGGAATCAGGATGTCGAAATTATCCAACGGGGAATTTTTCATAATTTTCTGAGACAGTTGAATTTTTGGGTACAAATTTAATACCGTTTTAATATATAATGTGTTTTATGTCATCATAATGACCCAATAGTGATGTAATGAAATAATATAAACATTATGTTCGGAAAATATATGTTTTAGCATTAAAATAATGTGATTTTAGGTTTTTTGATTTATTTTACAAAGATTTAGTAGACCCTTCATGGATTATAAAACATTTTGTCTTTTTAAATTGTTTTCCTTGAGAGTGTGAATCACCTCCACATAAGAAACCATATTATTTTAAGAATTTCGTCCATTGGACTCATAAAATATTGTTTTACACTACCCTTTGGAAAAAACCATGGGCAAAAACCATGGGCTGGTTTGTGGTTTTGATTTGTTTAATGTGAGGTGTCCCAAACCTAAATAATAAAGAATTCCCCCTCCTTTCCTATATAAACCAATCCAAGCTCCCACTTACTCTTCACTAAAAGACTTTGGAGTTCTACAAACCCCTTAACTCTCTCTAGAATCTTCCCAAGGATCCCCAATCTCCCAAGAAGCCTTTCTCAAGCCTCTCCCAAGCCTTTGGAATCACACTTCCAAGTAAGGGATTTATTCCTTTCTCATTTTTGTCCAATTTTCTTTAAGTTGTAATTACATTTTCTTTTCAATTAAAAATGTTGGGGTATTATTTCACACCTTCCCCATACTCTCCTCTTTATGTTTGGATGATGGGATACCCCTTTGTCTCCCATTAATGCCTCCCATGTACACCCGTTACCATGCTTAAATTCTGTGAGGGATTTCTCTCTCCTCATTTACATTATGCATAAAAATTCCATTATGTTTGTTGGGACATGTATCTATATGACCCCCATACCATCCATTTCATGTACATATGTGGAGACACCCTTTTCTCTCTCATCAACTGTTTTCATGAATCCTTATGTCACGTCGCCATACTGCTGAAATTGAATCGCATTTTTCCAAGACAAGATCATTGTGTAGTGAATACCATACCCATTTCTCTATCAAGGGTATTCACCTTTATGCACATATAAATATCGAATGGTACTTTTAGGTATGTATTCCACATCCCTTTATCTTAGATTTAATGATGATGATTTATTCCATGTTTTATAATCCATGTGGCGCACTAATGTATGAAATGAAATTTTTAAGAAGGATGCACCATGATAGCACTCCAATGCATTGGGTAAAGTACAATATCATGATAAGTCATGTGCAATGGGTGTTGACTCATTATAATTCATGTTAAATGAGTTTTTACTTGTGCTTCAAGTGAAATGAGGGTTTACTCATGCTCCATGTGCAATGAGCCTTGGCTCATGCTAATTCCATGTTAAGGGTTATTGCCACATTTCCATGTTATGATTACCATGATTTATCATGCCTTTATGTTCATGTTTCTCTTGTGATCAATTGATATGCCTATTGTCTAACATGTATTGTTTTCCTCATTTTATTCCATGATTATTCTCTTACTGGGCTACATAGATCACCCTTTTCTTATGCATGTTCTCAGGTTATCCAATGCAATGCTAAGTACAAGGGAATTAGTGGTCATGTAAAGGAAGTTTTCAATAAAGATGTTGTGTGTATTTTGTTCTAAGATGTTATGTAATGAACCTAATCCCCCAAAAAACTAGACCTCTCGATCTTATATGTTGTATCAAGTGAATATTTAATGTAATAATTCATGTTTAAGTGTGTAATAAAAATCAGGGTTGTTATAGTTGGTATCAGAGGATAAGTTTAGTTATATTGGGGATTAGTATTATAAAACCCTAGTGAATAATTAGAGACAGGAATAAGTATAATAAAAACATCTCTAAGTATTTTTTAGTATTGAGTAAGTGGTTTATCAAGAAAATACAACATTGTCTGGATACGAGCAGTTAGAGGCAGCTCTGGCAGAGATGTATCCTTGGGGTAAAACCTGAAAACACCACTTTGAGCTAGACTCGAATGAGAACTAGAGCCTGAAAACGGGCCTTGCTGCACTCTTTGTTACGACACTCCCGGGGGATATGCTTTAGTAAATTCACAAGCTTAGTTTGAACTATTACTAACGGAATAAAAAAATTCCCTTAAGAATATACGTTAGAAAGTAGATCAGGAATGTCATAGATTGAAGCCTATGGATTCCTAAGTTATGAAAATAAAATTTATTTGTAAGTCATTAGTTTTGACCTTAGATTACCCTTTATGTGTTACCCCTAACTTTTTATTATTCCAGCCAATGTCCAGTAATAGGATGACTTATGCTAACAACCGATGTGAAGATCAATGTGATGATTGTGCTAATGAGATGCCCAATCCAATGGGAGTAGGAATCACAAACTTTGTCACACTTCTCTCTCAGTTAACTCAAGATTTGAATAGAAACATGGGTCAATAGGAACATTAAACCCCCCCCCCCCAAGAATGAAAAAGTAGCTATCGAGAGCTTCATGAGACAAAGACCTCCAACTTTTAATGGATCATCCAATCCCTCAATCGCCGAACAATGGATCAACTCCATTGAAAATATCTTCTCCATCCTTAAATTTTTTGGACAAGAGAAGGTTCTCCTGGATTCTTATCATATGGAGGTTGAAGGTGATCAATGGTGGACGTTGATCAAAAAATATAAAGCCTGAGTAGGAGATCGAGGCATTGGAATGGAAGGATTTCTAAAAGTTGACTTTCGATAAATATTTTCCACGCACCCTCTAACTTAATATGGAAAGGTACTTCCTTTCCCTCAAGAAAAAAGACGACGAATCTATCAGAGAATACGATGAAAACATCACAAGGCTTTCATGATACTACTTTGGCTTTGTCGTTACCCCTGAATGCAAGGTTGACCACTTCTTTGGTGGGATGAAACCTAGCCTATGGAAAGAGCTGGAGATCCGTGACATTGACAGCTATGAGGAAATTGTCTGATATTCCCTCAAGGTCGAAATAGAGATCAGATAATCTTAGGGGTATCACGAGGATAAGAAGCGTATGGTGGACTTCAATAATGGTGGTCTGATGGATAAATCCAATGGTGTAAAGAGGATCCAGCACCCCACTTTCCAAAGGTGCGGAAATAAGCACCCCATAAATTGCCTGAAGGGGATGAGGAAATGATTTAGGTGTGGATGAGAAGGGCACCTAGCTGTTAACGTCCGACAAGAAAAACCTGTGGATACAACAAAGGAAAGGAATGCTCCATTTGAACCTCAACGCGTTGTTCATTTCTCCAACTGCAAAGAACCAGGGCATCTTGAAAATTAGTGCCCTAAACCAAGGGTTTTTAGAGGCGACCAACAACCTCCAAGGCAGCAAGGGATAGATTTTTCCTTCACTACTACTGAAGTTAACCCCAAAAAAGAAGTGGTGATAGGTAAGATAGTTATTCATTCAAGAATAGTGAAAAGACCTTTTGATTTAGGTTCTACGCATTCTTTTATATCCCAAAATGTTTAGTAGAAAAATCCCAGCACCACCAAAAATCATGGAAGTAAAGATGTCAGTGAGTACAAAAAATGGAGAAATCATTGTGTCCCATGAATATAACTCATCCCCTGTCATAATATATGGATTTAATTTCCCAGTGAACCTCGTCATACTCCCTCTGGTGGAATTTGATACAATTCTTGGCATGGATTAGCTTTCCTTATATAGAGCCAACATAAATTACTGTGAGATAGAAATCACTCTCCATGTGGAGAATCGACCCCCTAATTCTATCAAAGTGCTAGGAGGAAGATGAATCTTCTTTATCTCCATCATCTCAAGCGTGGATATTACTGCCCTACGAGCATGCATATCTGGCTCAAATGATTGAGGCCAAGGAGGAATCCATCCTTGAAGACATGCATATTGTGGGGGAATTTGCTGAAGTTTTTCCCGATAAATTTCCTGGTCTAACTCTTATAAAAGATGTTGAATTCTAAATTGATTTTATAATTGGGGTGTTTCCAATATCCAAGAATCCTTATAGAATGGATTTTGTGGAGCTTGAGTAGCTGAAGAAACAACTAAAGAAGAATATGGATAAAGGGTTTATACTCCCAAGTGCTTCACCTTGGGGTGCACCAATCCTCTTCGTCAAGAAGAAGGATTTTTCAACGTGCCTTTGCATTAATTATCATGAGCTTAAAAAAATCACGATAAATAACAAGTATCATCTCCCACGAATTGATGACTTTTTCCATCAACTGCGTGGAGCATAATACTTTTCCAAGGTGAATTTGTGGTCGGGATATTATCATGTAAGAGTGAATAAGGAAGATATCTCCAAGACTGCTTTTCGTACAAGATACGGGCACTATGAATTCATAATAATGCCTTTCAGACTCACAAATGCTCCAGAAATATTTATAGACTTGATAAATAGAGTGTTTAGGTATTACCTCAAAATTTTTTTGGTAGTCTCTATAGATGATATTCTGATATACTCCAAAACCATGTAGGATCATGAGGAGAATCTAAGAAATATACTAGAGACCTTACAGAAAGAGAATATCTATGCAAAGTACATCTAGTGTGAGTTATGGTTGAAGGAGGTATCATTCTTGGGCCATATCATCATAAGCAATAAGATATATGTGGATCCCTCCAATAAAAATGCAATTGAGGGATGGCCAAGGCCGACATCCATAACGGATATTCATAGATTCTTGGTTTTGGCTAGATATTATCGACAATTTGTGAGAAATTTCTCATGATTTTCCAACCTTCTTACCAAGCTAACATGGAAGGGAGTAAAGATTTCATAGATTGACGAATATGAAGAAAGCTTCAAGGAGTTAAAAAGGAGGCTTATAATTGTTCTTGTGCTCACTTTACCCATAAGTGGATAAATTTTTGTTATATTTAGTCATGCTTCGAAGAAGGGTTTGGGCAGTGTGTTGATGAAAAATGAAAAATTCCATGCATATTCTTCAAGGAAATTGAAAGTTCATGAGCAGAAATATCCAACACATGATTTGGATTTGGATGCGGTGATCTTCACTTTAAAAAGTTGGAAGCATTTTCTCTTTGGGGGGAAGTGTGAAATATATACGGAACACAAAAGAATCAAGTATATATTCACATTGAAAGAGTTGAACATGCACCAATGAAACTGGTTAGAGCTTATCAAAGACTATAACTACTCAATCCATTACCACCTTGGGAAAGCGAACAAGGTGGCAGATTCTCTAAGTAGAATGGACCCAGCAATTTTATCATTGATAAGAATTGAGAAGGATTCAATATTCTTAGATTTGATAAATATGGATATGGGAATCATAATGAAGGGATCATCATCAATCCTTTCACAAATGATTTCTCAACCGTCTCTTTTGGAAGAGTTAATGGTTTCTCAAAAGGATGATGTGCGAATTACGAAGAGAGTGGAAGTTATCAGAAAAGGGAAATCCTTAGATTTCAATGTTAATGAAGAAGGAATTGTGATATTTGGGAAAGGAATATGTCTTCCATCAAGTCCAGAGCTCAAGAAGGGACTTTTGGATGATGTGCATAGTTAAAATTTCTCTATTCACCCAGGAAACACAAAGATGTATCGAGATCTCGGAGATAATTATTTATGAGATAATATGAAGAAGGATATCACTGAGTATATATCAAAGTACCTTGTGTGTCTACATGTTAAGGTAGAGAGGTAGAAGTCTAAGGGGATGATGCAACCATTGCCCATACCAACATGGAAATGGGATAAAATCACCATGGACTTTGTCACTGGACTTCCGAAGACAACCAAAGGAAAAAATTCAATCTGGGTTGTTGTGGATCGTCTTACAAATTCTACACACTTCATTTCAATTCGGGAGGATTTATCATTGGATTAGCTGGCATGAATATATATTAGGGAAGCAGTAAGTTCTCATGGAGTGCCACTATCTATTTTATCCGATCGAGATCCAAGATTCACCTCTAAGTTTTTTAAGATTCTTCAACATGCTCTAGATACTAATCCAAACTTCAGTATGACTTATCATCCTCAAACTAATGGCCAATCCAACCGGATTATCTAAACACTTGAGGACATGTTGAGAGTGTGTTCTATGGAATTCAAAGGATGGTGGGGCTAACATCTTCCACTGGTTGAATTCTTCTACAATAACAGTTTTCAGTCGATCATCCGAATGGAACCTTATGAAGACCGATATGGGAAGAGGTGCAGAACACTGGCATGTTGGGATGAAGTAAGTGAGCGTAAGCTACAAGGACCAAAATTGGTGGAAGAAATGGTGGAGAAGGTGAAAACCATTCAACAACATATCAAGGAAGCCCAGAGTCGACAGAAGAGTTATGCAGATAACTGTCGACGAGACCGTGGGATTAAAGTTTGAGACATGGTATTTCTTCGTTTATCTCTATAGAATAAGTTCATGAGGTTTGGAATGAAAAGGAAGTTATGTCATAGGTACATCGGCCCCATCGAGAATATTGATTGGGTTGGGGCTGTGGCCTATCGACTAGCACTTTCACCTACCCTTTCCAAAGTACATGATGTCTTTCTTGTATCCCACTTAAGGAAGTACATACCAGACCCTTCACATGTACTCTCTTTAGAAGTAGTACAACTAGAGGATGATATTCCTTATGAGGAGAAACTGGTGAAGATCTTAGATCATCGAGGAAAAGTTCTACAAAATAAGACAATGCCCCTCATCAAGGTTTTGTCGAGAAACCAAAAGTTTTAAGAAGCGACATGGGAATTAGAGTAAGTGATGAAACAGAGTTACCCACATTTGTTTAGAGTGGGAAAAAGAAAATTTCAAGGATGAAATTTATTAAGGGGGGAAGATTTTAACGACCCAAACATTTATTAATGAAAATTACTCTTAATCTAATTAAATTTCTTATTATAGTTATTTAAAATGTGAACATCATTGGTTTTATGTTTCTGAATTTTCAAATAATTTTATGAATTGTGACCATTGCAAATATAGTTGTTGAATAGTGATCTCATTATTAGTAGAAATATAGGGCTTTAACAAATCCAATTTACTCAGATAAAGGAAGTGATGGCCTCATCCAGTAGACTTGACCAATACGATGCCCATTTGTCAGAGCTTGGAAAGGAGGTGGAATCATTGGGATTCGCTCTTAACCAAGCCCAAGCCAAGCTTGAACACGTTAATCTTGAGCGAAATCGACTACAAGGGAAGTGAAAGTTAATAGAGATTACCACCCGAGCAATGTTATATGAGCCACCCCAAGAGTCTATCACCATCACATACCTTACCCTTTAATCTTATGCGGGTGTTATAAGGGGTTATATAACAAGACCCTAGAACTATGACTATGTGCATTACTTTTGTATAATGAATGTGAATTCATTTTGTTATTGTTAGTTTGTAAATAGTTTTCAATGCACAAATAGTATTTTTAGTTTGTTTTCAACTAAGAAATCTATTTCAAGAAATTAATGGATTCTTTCAATTATATAATATTTTAATAAAATATTATTATAATTAAATTACTTTTTATTAAATATAAATGATCATATAATTTTATGAATACAATTGTAATTTTTATTAAGGTTTGAAAGTAGTTTTTGTCAAAACCCATGAATTTTTGAAAAATGTCAGTGTTTATTTTAAAAGTAAAAATTCACATATTTAGAAAATTATTTAGATAAAATGAATATTATTTTTGGAATCAGGGCATCAAAATTATCCAACGGTGAATTTTTCATAATTTTCTAAGACATTTGAATTTTTGGGTAAAAATTAAATATCGATTAAATATATAATGTGTTTTATTTCATCATAATGACCCAATAGTGATTTAATAAACTAATATAAACATTTTTTAGTCCAATATATGTTTTAGAATTAAAATAATGTAATTTTTGGTTTGTTTGATTTATTTTTCAAAGCTTTAGTGGACCCTTCAAGGATTATAAAACATTTTGTCTTTTTAAATTGTTTTCCTTGAGAGTGTGACTCACCTACACATAGGAAAACCTATTATTTTAATAAGTTAGGCCATTTTACTCATAAAATATTGTTTTCCACTCCCCTTTTTCAAAAATAATGGGCAAAAATCATGCTTTGGTTTGTGGTTTTGTTAGTTTAATGTGAGGTGTCCCAAACCTAAATAATAAAGAATTCTCCCTCCTTTCCTATATAAACCCACCCAAGCTAACACTTCTTATTCAATAAAAGAATCTAGAGTTCGACCAACCACTTCCCTCCTCTCTCTATAATCTTCTCAAGCTTCCCCAAGCTCCCAAGAAGCCTCTCTCAAGCCTCTCCCAAGCCTTTGGGACCACACTTCCAAGTAAGGGATTTCTTCCTTTCTCATTTCTGTCCAATTTTTTAAAGTTGTTATGCCGTTTTTCTATTAAAAATGTTGGGGTATGATTTCTCACCTTCCCAATACTTCCCTCTTTATTATTTTATTATTGGAGACCCATTTCTCTCTCATTAATGCCTCCCATGTACACTCGTTACCATGCTGAAATTCTGTGAGGGGTTTCTCTCTCCTCTTTTTCATTATGCATTAAAATTCCATAACGTTTGTTGGGATATGTATATATATGACCCCCTTACTGTCCATTTCATGTACATATGATGAGACACCCTTTTCTCTCTCATCATCCTTTTTCACGAATCCTTATGTCACGTCATTATGCTACCGAAATTGCACCGCGTTTTTCCAAGCCAAGATCATTGTATAGTGAATACCATACCCATGTCTCTATTAAGGGTATTCACCATTATGCCCATATACATATTGAATTATACTTTCATGTATTTATTCCACATCTCTTTATTGTGGAATAAATGATGATGATCAATTCCATGTTGTATGATCCATGTGGCACACTAATGCATGAAATGAAATGTTTAAGAAGGGTGCGCCCTGATAGCGCCCCAATGCATTGGGTAAAGTATAGTATCATGATACATCATGTGAAATGGGTGTTGAATCATTATAATTTAAGTGAAAATAGGTTTCACTCATGCTTTATGTGCAATGAGGGTTTACTCATTCTCTATGTGCAATGATCCTTAGCTCATGCTAATTCCATGTTAAGTGTTGTTGCCAAATTTCCATGTTATGATTATCATGCTTTATCATACCTTTATGTTTATGTTTCTCTTGTGCTCCATTGATATACCTATTTTCTAAGATGTATTTCATTCCTCATGTTATTCCATGTTTATTCCCATACTGGGCTTTATATCTTACCCTTTTCTTATGTATGTCCTCAAGTTATCTCATGAAATGCTAAGAACAAGGGAATGTAGTGGTCATGTAAAAGAAGTTTTCAATAAAGATGATATATGTTTTATTTTCTAAGCTGTTATGTAATGTTCCTAAGACCTAAAGACTCTAGACATCTCGATATTCTATGTTGTATCAAGTGAATAGTTTATGTAATAAATCAGGTTTACGTGTGTAATAAAAAGAAGGGTTGTTATATGGGTAGAATTAGATCTTGCATGGTTTTGTCGCATGGACATGCGCAAACCATGTTAGGTGTATCTATCCAAAAAACACCATCTTCATGGTACAAAAAACCATGTTCCAACCATGTTCTAACCATGTACCATGGAAATTTTCCCAAAAACGTTCTAGGCCTTGAACATGCCTCGAACACCCCTAAGACCTTTACTAACTCATTAGGCATCCATATTAGGTCTAACGTAATGATATTGACTCAAATTTAAAAGATACTTACCAAAGTGAAAACCTAGGTTCTTACAGTCATCCACAAATAAAAGAACTCATCCTCAAGTTCCCCTTCTAAGGGTGGAGAAACATTGTTTGAGAAAAATTATTGCAACTGAGCACATATGTTGGCTTACCTCTCCCATGTATCATCTTGTACATGGTTACAATGCCCTAATACCCATACTAGAGTGAAAAACTGGCCTTAGAGAGCCATCAGGATCTGATCAATGATGCGTACTGGATACTCTTCAAATGTAGAATCAACATCTAACTCAAAATACTTAGGATCAAAAGTATGAGATGGATCAGCATGATACTGGATAAGATATGAGATGAAAAATATGTCGTTCATGGCATTATACCTCTAAGGTAGTAGCTACTGAAAGGCTACCGGACCAACTCTCTCTAGAATCTCAAACACACCTTTGAAATGAGGCGATAACTTTCCCTAGTTTTGTAACCATCTATGCCCTACCCTAGGTGATATTTGAAGGAAAACATGATCCCAAACCTCGAACTCTAGAGGTCATCGATGACAATTAGCATAGGAGTTTTTTTCTAGACTGTGCAGTACTCATATGCTTTCTGACCAGTTGATCCTACTTTGAAGTCTTCTGAATGAGGCAAGGAACTAGTAGGGATTCCTTAACCAACTCTATCAAGCATAGGGGTGAATGGTACGACCTATCATATAAGGCATCAAAAGGTTTCCTAGAAGCTGTTATTATAGGAGAACACAGTGAGAGGGTTATGGTTTTCCCAAGAACTTTTGTAATCAGGGACACATGCTTGAATTATATCCTCTATGAAGATGTATTATCTATTTTGATTGACCATTATTCTGATTTTGAAAAGATATGATTAAAATCACTTGTGTTCCCATAGCCATTTTTAAACCCTGCTTGAACCATGATGTGAAACAAGAATTTCTATCTGAAACGATAGTACATGGAACCCTCTGTAGCTATATGATCTCAAAGACATACAGTCTTCCAAGATCATCAACTGAGAAAGTTTCTTAAATATGAACAAGTTGGGATGATTTCATTAGTTGTTCAATGACTACCCATATAACATTTCTAATCTTGGGATACCCATGAATTTCAACTATGAAATCCATGGAAAAATCTTCCCATTTTCATTACGTAACTGGAATATGTAATATTATGTCTGAAGGTCTTTGGTGCTCTACCTCCAGCTGCTGATAGGTGGAAGACCTAGTGATAATGCCTTCTATCTGATGTATTATCCCATACCACTAATATTGGTTTTTCATATCTCGATACATCTTGGATATGATTGGATGAACTACCTACTAAGATGACTGGGAATCATTAATCAACCCCTCTCTCAAATATGTAGGAATCTAGATATATCCACATAGACGTAAGACATTTTATATATCAACAGACCAATCTGGAGGCTGGTTATCTATTGATATTCATTTTAAGAGAACCAAATCATCAAGATCTAAAAATTGTTTACTCTTCACCATCTCAAGGTAGAAACAATTAATAGTAAAGGATGAGATGTAATACTTCTCGTGACTATCATTATACTCAAGACACAGGTCTAACAATAGGTCTATAACTTCCATTCATCCCTGGCTTCCTATACGGCATGTGTTTGAGTTTACAGACTCAACACATCTGCCACTGCAATACCCTTCCCAGGAATACAGTCAAGATGAAAACCAAACAATGATAGATATTTTCCCCATATTCAATGTATGAGGTTCATTTCATGATGATAAAAGATATATTTGAGGCTATTTTTGGTCCATGTACACAACAAAGCGCTAACCCAATAGATAATGCCTCTAGAAACATATGTCATAGAATACTGTTGATAACTCAATGTCGTGTGTTGGGTAGTTTCTCTCATTAGGCCTCAACTGTCAAGATCCATATACAACAACTCCATCTTCCTACATCATCATTTCTCCTTGGTCGATGCCTAATGCATCACAGAATATGTTATAACAAAAACATGGCTTCAGAAGAGTCATAATATTTTCCAATATGTGCCTCCCTTTTACCTCCTTAATGAATTTCTCACATGACCCTTCATTGTAAGACCAGTAAGAGGTGAAGCATGATGTGAGAAGTCTTTTATGAAGTGCCTCTAATATCCTTAAAGCCCCAATAAACTCTATATATCAAACATGTTCTTGGGATGCACCCATGATACTATAGAACTATTTTTTTGGTTCAATAGATAGTCTTGATTTTGATATTATATGAACCAAGAAGTGAACATTGTCAATCTAGAAGTGTCACTTAGAAAGCATAGTGTGATTTTGATGTTATCCCTATGTACTCAGAATGGTATTAGTATGTTTGGCATGGTCGCTACGAGTGTGTGAATAAACTAAGAATTCGTCCACAAAGACCATGAAAAAAGATTCCAAATAGGGGTGGAATACCCTATTCATCAGATCCATGAAAATGGAGGGCATGTTCATAAGACTGAATAACATAACAAGGTACTCATATAGACCATACCTACTATATATAGCTATACGAGTTGATTTTTGATTTTCCAACTTGAACATGATGATAACACGATATGAGGTCAATCTTAGAGATGTCCTTTTCTCCTCATAGGTAATTGAAAAGATCCTCAATTTGAGGTAGTGGATATCAGTTCTTGACTGTAAGCTAGTTCATCCTTCTGTAATCCATGCATAGACGTATGATTCCATCTTCCTTCTTGGAGAAAAGCATGGGTGAACCCCAAGAGGATATACTAGGATGTATAAAACCTATATCATCTAAATACTCTAACTACCACTTGATATCTTAACGCTTTGTAGCTGCCATCTTGTAAAGAGGAATGGACACTGGAGATTCTCCCTAGAAAATATCAATTGTAAACTCCACCTATTTCTTAGGAGGTAATCTAGAAAAATAATCAGGAACAACATCCCCGAAACAATCCAGTACTAGAGTTAAATCAAATTTTAATAAAACATCATCCTCCATGAAGAGATTTTCAATCTGGGTGGTCACTCCACCTAGACCATGATGCTCTGGTCCCGCTCTTCCAGCATAGAAATCCCACTCACCCTTATGTAGATAACAGCTACCCTATAGAGATGTAAATCATACCCTATGATGGTAGCAGTATAAAAAAGTGTAATAGTGAACCAACCAGTATTTTATGAGTATGAAATAAAATCCCGTCATCTTAATAACAAATAGGATCCATTAGAAAGGGTAATTACCTACCTCAAGGGGATAGTCCCTACACTGTTGTATAACCTCTGTTCATACCCCTAACAATGTATCATGGGTAATTACACCATAACAATATTATATCTCAAGTTTGTGACTCCCTAAGATATATAAAAATATAAAAGAGTTCTAAGCACCTATATCAAATAAAGGAGCTACCATAGTGGATTCCACAAGAACAGTACCTCATACAGTAGATGGTCCCATAGCCTGGCCCTTAGGTATAGGTAATAGTGAATGCAACTGACATGATCCATGACCCTATACAATAGATGGGATACCACGATCATAACTAATATTTTGGTGCTTCTCATGATTAGGGGTCAACTAACATAGCCAAAACCTCCTCCATGACTAGTCCTATTGGTTCTATTCCAACTACCCACCTAACACAGCATAAAAGAACTCTCTCTTTATGGTGGAGCTGGTGTGGATTATTTTTCATCAATGATGGTGGAAAGGTCTTGTAGACACATTAAAGATGCCCTATATGGATGAAATCCCGACACTCTTGTGTGTCACTATCAAACCGAGGCATCAAATTCCCCAATCAAAATCATTGATAACACACATTACAGCTATTGAAACGAGCACTCTAGTTGTCATTTCCATGGTGAGAAACCTCGAGGGAATGTTTCCTACCACTGGAAGAACTATTGGCCTGACACAGAATTGATCCTTTATACCCGGTACTATTTTCATCCCTCAGGTTGCGATCCGTGATTAGAAGAAGATTTAATATTACAAAAATGTATTCAGGTGAAATAAATTCACCTATGTACAGATGGAATATAGGATACCATCCCCAAAATGTCTAGCATGAGTAATCTCATCACCATATAGAAGAGGTGAAAAGTTCTATAACTATGTGAAATGTGCTCAATACTCTAATACTGAATTAAAACCCGGACCGAGATTCATTAATCCTCTGTTTCTTTTGGATATCATCTTCTAAGGAAAGAACTAATCATAGAATGTGGTCTCAAAATCCACACATAACATGCCCAGATGATGACCAACCTAGGTAATCACATCCCACCAGTGCATCGATGAATCCTGAAAAATGTATGTGTCGAGATTGACCCTCCACTTTGGAGGTGTCTCCAGATGCTAAAAAATAGATAGGGTGCCTTGTAGAGAAGACTCAGGAGCCTACAGACTGCCATCCCTTGAAAAGGTAGGAGGATGCTTCTCTTGGAACTCATGAGTCAGATGAAGAATCATAGGTGCGAGCCATGGAGCACCATCAATTGACTTCATTATACATAGGAAACTATCATGAACTTGGGATTCATTTCCCAAATCATGTACAGAAGGTGCTGCCCTGAGTGGCACTCCTTGAGTAGCCTAGAAGCTCAGAGGACACCCCGTCTGGAGCATGGTCATCGCCAACCTATTGGCGTATGATACAAGGACATCGTGATGGAATTGGAAAAAATATTCCATGAACACGCCTCGAAACAATCTTAAGAAGAAAGGTAGAATTACTAGTGGATATTGAGTGTAAGAAAACTCACTACCCAATGTATACTATCCAAATGACCCACATAGACGACCATGTATTGGTATATACTTAAGTATAATATTCATTTCACTTTATATTTAATTACCTTGTTCACTCATTTAAATTTCAGAAATGTGAAAAATTAGGATAAGGATGTGAAACCAATTCATTTTAGATATCATGATTCACTTTATAATGGGAAGTCATTTCCAGTGAATCAGTTTCCATACACCTATCACTATAAATGAAACTCATTTAATTATATAATAAAGGAATGACTCGGTAAATTACTCATCCCAACCCATGAGGGCCGATACACCTCTTGAATTGAGTCAAACAATCACCATATTGAAATCAATAGTAAATCAATCATAAGATAACTATCACATCATATCTTAATAATCATAGGCATATCATTCAATGAAATGTAGTGAAACACACTTATATGGCATGGCAATATGCATGACATGTGAATTCTATGTTCCCATAATGATGAAAGTAACAACTCTCCTAGACCTCATATCATCGAGACAATAATAAATGAAAATAATCAAATGGAGTAATTATCTATAACATAACACATCATCTGTGTCACCCAATGGTGAAATAATATCAACATTAATGGGAAAAGGCATAACAATAATTATAATTCAAACAACTTGGTATTTTCCCCGAACATGGGTTCACAACGCCCAAGGATGGATTATGACCAAGTCTCAAGAATTCCTAATGTCCAAAATATTGTTTCCAAATAGTGAATCAATAAAGTAAATTCCTATGGTACCACTTTGTGACGTCCCAGACTCGAATTCCACTTAACTGGTTCCCCGAGCCTAGTGGTACACATGGACTCAAGCGCATGTCCCTAAACGCTAGATGTTTCTGACTACCAGGGAGGGCTTGGGTGTGTCTATGGGGAGACTATAACCTCATTACCAAAGTGTAGAACATCAGTTTAATGTAAAACATGGTAAATAACTGAAGTAATTTAAGTAAATAGAAGACCTAGTGGAAAATAGATACAATGATAACAATAATTTAAACAACTAGAATATTATTCAACAACAGATGATATGTCATGTAACTTGAAAAATAGAAAAAAATATAAACAAGTCAGAATGCATAACATGTTACACAAAAGTAAAGAGTAATCAAAAGACTATCCCAATCATCTCAAGCTCTAGCAAAGTCATCTACTATCAAGATCCATACTAAACTATATGAAATAAAGTGTTTGAAGTGGTAAAATTCATTTTGTCAACATTTTAAACCATTTAATCTACTCAAGGTACCAAATGGCGCATAGAGAGGGTGTGAGATAAATCTCATTGGGCCCCCACTAATGGTGTCGATAACATTCTTCCTGTAAAATGGAAGTGTAACAGTGTGCAATAATGCATATATAAAATAAATCAGTACAATGTAACTAAATACCCATGTTCCTACTTCAGCCCTCAGTTGGTGTCCACAGTTGTCAAAAATTCATTATTTTATTGTAACAGCTTATAAATACGTCACCTTTTAGCAATTTCAACGGTTACAAGTTGTTACAAGGAAACCTATAATGATATTTCATAGTGATGTCCCAAGGTAATAACCAAGGTTACATAGACCTCATGGGTCTCCATTTCCGTTTTTACAATAGTATAGAATGGTTAAGAGTGTAATCCAATGAGCATATTACAAGTCATCCATAATTATGTTCCTATAGAAGCCAAGGTGATCGTTCAAGGTATTACATGGCTAGGAAGAGATAGGGACCTATGGGTTGAAACAATGCAACCTAACTATCAATACTGTATCCAAGGAGTGTATCTAAAGAATCATGTGATAGTATGTAAGGGAACCTATGGTGTCATACTGAGAATCCAAATAATAGGCAAGGATGAGGATCTAAGTTGGTATCAACTTATGCAAGCCATATCCTTGAATTATAATTGGTTTCCAAAGGTCTCATGGAATTCTCTGATCAGAATCCAAGGCAGGATTGAGTTTGGGAATTCTAATTTAAGTATGAAGTCATGTAATATTTCATTTAGTTCATGCCTTTCCTTTCATTAGTGTGATAAGGTCAAGTAACATGAAACCTTTTAATAAACTCATTTGGTTTAAGCCTTTCCTTTCATTAGTGTGACAAGTCCAAGTAGCATAAAACAATTCATTTAATCCATTTAAAGAATATTACAGATTAAATGTTCATTCCATGAAGTTTATTTGATGTGGTAAGTGGTGTTATGGATATGACACCTACTATTAACATACATTTACATCCAATTAATATTCTAAGTATACTTTTCAATTCACATTTCATCATTCACTACAAAATTTAAGCAGTTGTGTTAGGCGGGTTAGGTGGTGAGCATACATGGTGCTTTCCATTATAAAATTATCATTATTAACAGACTATTTAATATATAAACTCTTACCTATAGTATTTTCAATCCAAGGAACACCCAAATAGTGGATAAAACATGTCAAAAAACTAAAACAATAATTATGGCATAACATCCTACGTGGGATGAATGGATTTGAAAGAATAACCACTAACATCAAATAATATATTTGGAAAGATCATAACCATACTATTATAATGAGAATAAAAATGGAATATAAATTCTATAAATAGAACCCAATGAAATCACTGGGCCCAACATGACAAAACCTAAATCAACGAAATTGATGGACGATTTATATATCACCAAACTTAGGGTTTTATGACTCTCCTCCTCTAGTATTGGATAATGATATGGCTCGAATTGAAGTTAATATAAAAAAAGGAGAAAAATATCATACCTTGATATATAGGTCACGAGAAAGAGGGGAGAGGAAATGCTTAAAAGGACTCGAGTACTTACCGTTGCACATCCAACGTGATGATTGTAAGCTCGATCAGATCCCAGATAAAAGATATCTTGGAATATCAAGCCTTGTCCTTAAAAAATTTCCAAAATGATATCCATGGTGGTAAATCCTACATAAACTCAGATTAAGGAAGAATATGGGATATAATTAGATCATTAATGGAAATTTTTTAAAATTACCCAGAAAAATGGAATGTGCATGGTTTGTCTATATATTTTGAAAAACCATGTGCAAATCATGCATGGTTTCCAAGGAAGAAAGGGTACATGCACGACATGGATTCATGTCCTTGCACCAACCACGTGAGGTGGCTCAGTTCAAAAAAACACTATCTACACGTTAAAAAAAATTGTGCGTCAATTGTGCACTAACCATGTGACATGAAACATTTCCAAAAAAAGATGGGTTTTGGACTCGGAACATTACCTAGACACCCTTGAAACCTTTAATAACTCAATAAGAAAATATGTTATATCCAAATTAATGATTTAGATGAAAATTTAAATGATACATAACATAGTGAAAAACCAGGTTCATAGAATTTTTGACAGATGATCATATCTTGTCAAAACATCCGATGAAAACATAATTAATAAGGTAATTGTACAAAAAATAAAATAAGTGAACTAAAATTAATAATAAACATTAAAATTGTTATTAATGATGTAAATAACTAACATGAGTTTATTATTTAGGATGATAAATAAAAAATGCGACGAATCCAACTCAAGATAAGGGAGTTCATCTCAATATTCATTCATTGAAAAATATTTTCATTTAGATCATTATACTTTCAATTAGAATATTTATACATATATTGATAAAAAACCCTTGGATGGAATGTGGAATTACTGTTTTCTACCCTATGTTTGGGAAAATTGAATATATGGTTAATCAATTCCCTGTTCAAGATTTTATGATGACAAGGATTAATTTATGTATCATTATACCTATGCTATTTTGTTCCCAATTTTGCATTAATAAAAACTTTTTATTAAGGAACCATACCTTTGTTGAAACCCTAGACTATGCAAAGGAACCCTACTCTACACAGCTCAAACCTACATTGTGTTCTCAATGGAGAAGTTCATCAAGCCACATTTTCAATCTGAGATTACTATGAAAGTAAAGTTGGAATTAAATACCGATCCAATGATTTTTTTGATTGTTTCAAAGAACCATGTTCATCAAAGAAAATATTTCATATTCTTAAGGGATGTCGCGACACTCCTAGTTAACTAAAATTTGAATTTCTACATTCAATTAAGATATTATTTTGGATATGGAATATTGAATAAATACTTTATATCCTTTATATTATCTTAGAATATCTCTTCATATGTGTAAGTAATATGTGATTCACATATACACATGCTTTATTGAAAAAAATTATAGTGATGAAAAAAATAAATAACTCTATTAATGGACTAAATTTTGGAAGTATACCTGTTCTATCTTGTTCTAGTGTATAATTGGGAATGTTTTGTTTTGTTGTTGATTTTATATTGAGGATCAATGTGCAACCAAGATCACTTCAGACCTGTTCTCTCTTGAATACCATTACTTATAAAGAATAATATCCATCTATTATAAATTGCATACTACTGCAATTAAGAAGTCTAGAATATTTCAACAAATCAATCTCTTTTGATTTATTTGTGTTTCAACTGCTCGTAATCAGTTGTGGTGGAGTATCATATTCTCGATCTAATCTGTGGATAATCGATTCTTTGTTATTGAACTAGAAGGATTTTTATTTAGTTCGATAATGGTCTCAAATACCTGCATTAAGTTGTGCATTTTTGATCTTATGATAAGAGGGCCATACTAGTGGAATTTACAAAGTTCGTAGATACAATGATTTGTAGAGTGGAATAAAGGATCTTTATGCCCTAAACCACTATAAAATATGTGCTCTTTATTTCTTTTTATCCGCTTCATATTTTCCTACAGAAGTAATACACTAGATATCCTCATAAATTACAAAGGATTTCAAAAGCTATAATTATTAGAAGAAGTTCAAAAGACACAATTCACCCCCTCTTGTGTCTTACTTTGTCTATTCTAACCTAGAAATTGGTATTAGAGGTGATCTTCTGGATAAATATATAGAAAGATAAAAAGTTTAAGGTCTATAAAATGTTGGAAATGGTTGATCCAAGAGAAGGAATGTCCATGGTTTGAGCTCCATACTTCAATGGTGAAAATTATTGATGTTGGGAATCAAGGATGATTATCTAACTTAAAAATAATGGGTTCATAGTTTACTCAAATATCATTACCCCATATATGATTCTTGAGAAAATAGTAATGTGGGATGCTCCAAAAAAGGTGAATATGACATGAATTTGAAAGCTATGAATGCTATTATTTTCTGTCTTGGTCCAGACGAGTTCAAATTTCTTTAAAAATATCATACATACTATAAAATGTGGAAAACTGTTTCAGTTGCCTATGAAGGAAGAGATAATATAATACAAATGAGGTATGCAAAAACATAACCGAAGTTTGAAACCTGTAGAATATTTTATGAAGAAATTATCACCAAGATTAATGGAAGGAATTCAAAAAGTATCAAAAATATTACATCCTTAGAAGAACCCATCAAACAAGATGAACAATATTAGAATTTACTCAGAGTAATGCCCGTAAAATGGAATGGCATATTTGCTTCTATTTGATAATCATCACCTATCAAAGATCTAAAAATGAATGAACTAATTGGGAAACTGATTATGTATGAAGAAGAAATGCAGGATGAAGATAAATATCATAATATTATAGTTAAGAAATATAATATTGCTATGAATGTGATATCTTAGAGACATAGAAGACGATCAAAGCAAGAAGTCAATGAAGGAAAAAATTTAGATTCTGTAGATTCTAAAAGGGAACTTGCTCAGCTATCTTGTATGTTTAACATGTTTTATAATAATAAAATAAGATTCAGAAAATCATTCAAGAAGGATGAGAAAGAATCTAGAGAGTTCAAATGTTATAAATGTAATAAATTATGTCATATCAGACCTAATTTTCCTGAATTAAAAGATGAATGAAAAATATCAGAAAAGAGATAATAGAAAAATGATGATTAGGAGCATAATATAAAAAAGAGTAATGCATCCTACATCGTGTGTATCTGAAGACTCCAATAGTCCTCCAAGGTCTGATTTAGTGAATGAGTATTGGAATCTAATGACCAACATGTTCTTTATAGCCAATAATGAAGAAGAAAATTTACAAACTTTTTATTTTTCAGATTATGACACTAGTAGTTTCTCAAATAATAAACTAGTTTCCTATTCTTCAATGTTTGGCAAAAAATATGATTCTCTAATAAATAAGAATAATGATTAGAAAAATAAGAATAATGTTTTTTTAAGTGAAAGAGACACTCTGGTAAACCAATATTGAAATATAGTTGATAAATTTAACACATCTACTACAAACTATCTTGATCATGAGAAAAAGATTAAAGAATTACAGAATGAAATAGAAACATATAAGAGTGATTCTATTTTATTTACTAAATATGAAAATATCTTAAATTAAATTCATGGAAATCATTTCATTAGAAGTGAACGATTTGAAATATGATGCAAGGGTGACAAATAAAAATTGTATAAAAATATTTTATGCCCAATACTAAAAATTAAAACTATTATCATTGTAGAGAAAAAGTTCATGTCACTAATCATTTTTATTTAAAAAAAATCCTAAAATAGGTGGAATTAAAATATTTTTTTCTAAGATTTTTGTTGAAGAAAATGATAGGAAAACCAAGCATATCAAGATTCTCGGATCATCGCTAGCTAACACTGTTGGACCTAAGAATATATGGGTGCCAAAAAAAAGTAATTGTATTTTTAGGTAACATGCTAAATGAACCAAAATTCTATATATTATATGGACATTGGATATTCTAGGAATATGAGTGGAGATCCATCAAATTTTCACATGCTGACACAAATGGATGGAGGTCTTGTTACATTTGTTGACAATGCCATATTAACAATAGTTGGATTCAGAACTGTTGGATATCCAATGACTCTCTCAATTAACAAAGTATAATATGTGAAATGGTTAATATAAAATATGATAAGTATTCATCAAATTTTTTATGATGTTTTTATGTTGATTTTTCTATAAATTCGTGATATGTGTTTAAGGATAAGTTTCATATGTTTTGAGTTCCAAGAACTGATAATGTATTTACTTTGAATTTAAATTCTTTATGTAAATAGAAAGTGAATTGTTTAACTGTTATGACAAATGTATCATGGAATTTTCATATAAGGCATGGGAACTAAAATATTTATGCTTTATGTAAATTTTCAATGAAATAGATAGTTTTTGATTTTCTTAGTCTTAATTTTGTTAATGACTGGTTCTATAATGCATGCCTAATTGTCCAGTAATCCAAATAATCTTCCAAATATATTAACAAAATTGCTACATCTACACCTTTAGAACTTATCTATATGGAATTTTTAGACCATCATGGGTAGAATGTCTGGCTAGTAAATTATATTTTTACATATTTGTTGATGATTATTCTTGTTTTTCTTAGGATTATTTCCTAAAATGCAAAAGTGATGTTTTC
Source organism: Viscum album (assembly GCA_963277665.1). NCBI lineage: Eukaryota > Viridiplantae > Streptophyta > Magnoliopsida > Santalales > Viscaceae > Viscum > Viscum album. The sequence continues at coordinate 613,605,354 of OY728130.1, forward strand.
ACTTTTTTTAATGTTTTGGTAAAATTAATCAAAATAAAAATGGTTTTATAATAATTTTATTATGAAGTAATCGTGGTTGGGAATTTGAGGATCATGAATTTAATTATTTTTTTCTCAAATATGTGTACTAAACACATCTTCTCTACACCAAGAATTCCTTAAAAAATTGAATTATTGAAAGGATAAATCGAACTATTTATGAAATGGATATGACTATGCTGAAAGAATACAATATTTCTTCCTATATTTTGTAATAATATGTAAGAATAAACTGATATATCATGAAAGGTGTTTTAATTAAGCCTATTTTAAAAAATTCACCTTATGAACATTGATATAATAGAAAATCAAAAGTAATGTACTTTAAAGACTTTTGAGGTAAGGAGCATATCCTAAATACTAAGTAAAATCTTGGTAAGATTGATATAAAAGCATAAGAAGGAATATTTTTGAGATATTCTTCCAACTCTTATGCTTATAGAATGTTTAATAAAATGTCAAGGATTATTGAAGAATTGGTTACTATGATGTTTGGTGAAACATACCCTTTTATTAAAAATAAATATCAAACCAGTGAAGTAACTGACTCTTTTGATAACATGAGACATGAAACCCCTAAATATTATTTTGATAAAGTTCAGTCCAGTTCAGAATAATATGATACTAAATAACATGAAGGTTTCATTCCAAGATAGTCTATAATCTTAAAGAACCATCATTTATAAACTATTATAAGAGACATAGATAGAATAATTAGAACTAGAAGAAATGTATGAATCATAGTTGAATTGTTTTACTTTTTATCCTAATTAGAACCTAAAACTATAGAATAATTCATTGATGATGAATGTTGGATGATAGCTATGTAGGAAAAATGAAATCAATTTAGAAGGCATGATGTTTTCAAAATGGGAGAGAGAACAACCAATTATCCATTTATAGGAACCAAGTGGATATTTTGAAATAAATAAGATGATCAAAAAATCGTTACCATGAATAAATCAAAATTAGTAGCTAAAAGATATAATCAAGAAGAATTTATATATCATGATGAAACCTTTTCCCTTATAACTAGATTAGAATCCATTATAATGCTTTTAGCTTATTTATGTCATATGAATTTTAAATTATATCAAATAGATGTTAAATCTTCATTTTTAAATGGTTATTTAGTGGAGTATGTTTTTGTTAAACAAACCCTAGTTTTAAAAATCCTCCAAAAATGAATTCTGTTTTTGAATATACCAAATATCACTATGGACTTAAATAAGCACCTAGAGTTTGGTATTAAATATTATGTTCTTTTATTTGGAGAAATAGATTTAATGTTGGATTGGTTGATCCATAACATTTCAAGAAGACTATTTGTTCTATCATTTTTTAGTCCAAATTTATATTGACAATTTTATTTTTTATCAACTAATAAAAATATTTGTCATGATTCTTTAAATTATTTTAAAAAATAATTTGAAATGATTATAATGGGAGAAAAAAAATTTCTTTTTATGATTTCAAATTTCTCAAAAAGATTACTGAAATGTTTTAAATAAATTTAAAAATATTATATATCTATTGACGAAGATTGGTGTTGAGAAATATAAGACATAAAAAACTCATATGTGAACCAATATAAAACCTGATTTGGATGAATCTATAAAACCAATTGACTAAAATTTATATGGAGGTGTAATTGGTAATTTGATATATCTTATTACTAGTAGACCAAACAGTATGTTTTCAATATGTCTTTGTGCTATATTTCAATAAAATCCCAACAAATTCCATTTAACTATTTCTTAAAGGATTTTTTGATATTTAAAATGAACGATTTTCAATCTCTTCATTACCCCAAAACATCTAATTTTAATTTAATTTCATATTCAGATGCTGACATTGGATTTTTTAGATTAGATAGAAAAAGTACTTCAGGAACCTATAACTTTTTGGGAAAATATTTTTTTTCATAGTCTAATAATAAACAACACTAAGTTTCCCTATCAACCACTGAGGCAAAATATGTATCCACTGGTATTTACTATGCACAAGTATTTTGGATGAAAAACAATCTACTAGATATTAGACTACACTTTAATAGTATACATATTTTTTAGTGAAAATATTAGTGCTATTAATATTTATAAAAACCCAATAAGTAATTATAGGACTTGGAAAATTTATATAAGTAATCATTTTCTGAGTGATCATGTTCTTAAAAAGGATCTTTCTTTATAATTTTTTAATATCAAATATCAATTAGCAAATATTTTTAATAAACCACTTCTCGGTGCATGTTTTGATTTTATTAAGGGGGAGATAAGAGTATTTGAGTTTAATTAGTTGTTTATTATTTATTTTTAGTTTTTGTATTTTTATTTTAGTAAGTTTTATTTAATTTAATTTAATTTAATTATATTTTAATTTTTTTTAGAATAAAATTTTATTTCAATTTTATTATAGCTTCATTTTAAAATTTTAAAACATAATCAGTACATCCACAATTAGCACGATAAAACCATTTTCCTTCTCCATAGGTCTTACATGTCCTTTAAGCTTATAGAGTACCTCTCTCTTTCGATTCCCATCTACTAGAAACCTAAAACCATAAATCCATTCTATCCACAAACCATAATATATGGAAACGTCATTAATATTTGTGGATGCTGAGTTAGATAACTTTTTCTATGCTTCCAGAAAATCATGCAAGGTATTGTATGGAAATGTTATAGATTTTTATTATCTAGATTCTAAAAATATGTCACATAAGGAAGAAATGCATTTTCATAGTATGGTTGATTCATTTAATGAAGATAACATGCTGATGGTTTATGACATAGATGTTAATGAATTTCATAAAAATGTTTCTTGACAGTGGTGCATGTTTTCACGTGACATCGAAGAAGGAGTTCTTTACATCATATAGACCAGGTAATTTTGGGATTTTGAAGATGGGAAATGATGTTCATACTGACGTTGTAGGCATCGGGACTGTTTGTTTGAAGACCAGTACTAGAAGTAAGCTGATTTTGAAGAATGTCCGACTTGCACTCGAGGTTCGTTTGAATCTTATCTCTACTAGTGTTCTTAATGATGAAGGGTTTATTAGAACTTTTGGTGATTTCCAATGGAATATTTACAAGGGATCTTTGATTGTGGCTTGAGTGAAGAAGAAATCAGGTTTGTACTGGAATATAGATTCTATTTCTTGTGATACTTCTTGCGTTGTTGAGTATAGTGTTTTGTCCAAGTTATGGAATAGGAGGCTCAGTCACATCAGTGAGAAAGGTCTTGGTTGTTTGGACAAGATAAATCTTCTTCTAGATTTGAAGAGTGTAAAATTAAACACATGTGATCATTGCATGGCTGGGAAACAGATCACAGTGAGTTTCAGCAGCCATCTTCCACACAGGAAGTCATGGGTAATTGAATTGGTACATTCTGACATTTGTGGAACTTTTAAATCGAATACCTTTAGTGGAGGTCTTTATTTTGTTACATTTATTGATGACTACTCATGAAAACTCTGGTTTTATGCATTGAAAGCCAAAATTCAGGTGCTTAGTGTCTTTAAGCAATTTCATGTTTCTGCTGAGAGAGAATCGGGCAAGAAATTGAAATGTATTCGCACTGAAAATAGGGGAGAGTATTGTGGTACATTTAATCAGTATTGCAGGAAGGAAGGTATTTGGCATCAGAAGATGCCGCCCAAGACACCTCAACTGAATGGTGTTGCTGGGAGGATGGACATGACTTTGCTGGAAAGAGTTCGTTGTATGCTTTTGGAAGCAAAGTTTCCTGGACATTTTTGGCATGAGGCTTTACTTAATGCTGCTTATATTATCAATTTATCACCTGTGGTTGCTTTGCAGATAGACACTCTAAACAAATTTTGGTATGGAAAAGAGATCAGGTACGATCACTTGCGTGTTTTTGGTTGCAAGGATTTTGTTTATGTTCCTTGAGATGAGAGATCCAAGCTGGATGGTAAGTCACGCCAATGTATTTTTATTGGCTATGGACATGATGAGTTTGGGTACAGGTTCTATGATCCTGTTTTAAAGAAACTTGTCAGAAGCCATGATGCAGTGTTTAAGGAGGATCATACTATTGCAGACATTGATAAGGGAGAAAAAATGCTTCTCCATCTTCTGATGGTTTTGTCAGTCTTGATCCAGAATCTGATTCACATTTACCTCATATTGTTGATTCTGATGATCATGTTGATCTACATAATGATGGTCAAGGTGAAAAGGTTGGAGTTGAAGTTTCTGATGCACCTTTTGTTTCTGATGATCCGATTCCAGGGGTTATTAATGAAACCGCAGTTCCACTCTAGAGGTCATCTCAGCATCACACCGCTTCTACTCGATATTCACCTGATGAGTATGTGCTCCTCGCTGAAGGGGGAGAACCAGAATCGTTTTATGAGTCAATGGAGAGTGAATATAAAGACAGATGGGTTGCAACAATGGATGATGAGATGACATCATTGCATGACAAACACACTTTTGAGCTGGTGAAGTTACTGACAGGGAAGAGAGCTTTGCAAAATCGGTGGATTTATCAGATTAAGAATGAAGAATCCAGTTCTGTTCCACGATACAAGGCCATGTTATTTGTCAAAGGCTTCCGTCATAAGAAAGGTATTGATTTTGTTGATATTTTCTCACCCGTTGTCAAAATGTATTCCATTCGGGTTGTTCTTGGTTTAACTACCAGTTTAGATCTGCAGATTGAGGATATTGATGTGAAGACAACTTTCCTCCATGGAGATTTAGAGGAGGATATTTATATGGAGCAACCTAAGGGTTTTATTTAAACAGGTAAAGAAAATCATGTTTGCAAGTTGAAGAAAAGCTTGTATGGTTTGAAGAAAACTCCGAGGCAGTAGTATAAGAAGTTTGAATATGTCATTTATCATCAGGGTTTCAGGAAGACATCTTATGATCATTGTGTTTTTGTTCAGAGATTTACTGATGATCATTTTATTATACTGTTTCTTTATGTTGATGATATGCTCATTGTTGGCCATGATACTTCTAGAATTGACAGATTAAAGAAGGATCTTTGTCAGTCTTTTGCGATGAAAGACTTGGGGCCAACACCACAGATTCATGGCATGACGATCTCCCATGATCAGAAGGCCAAGAAGTTGTGGTTATCTCAGGTGAGATACAGTGAGAAGGTTCTTCAGATACTTTCTATGGATAGAGTGAAAGTGGTTAGTACTCCTCTTGCTTTACATTTTAAGCTCAGTACCATTCAGTCACCTTCTACTGATGAAGAGAGAGAGGAGGTGCAACGCATACCTTATTCATCTGTCATTGGTTGTTTTATGTATGAAATGGTATGTACTAGACCTGATATTTCTCATGTAGTTGGTGTGGTCAGTCATTTTCTATCAAATCAAGGTAGAGAGCATTGGAGAGCAGTGAAGTATATTTTTTTATCTTTGTGGTACTTCTGATCTGAGATTGTGTTTTTGCAAAGGGAAACCTATCCTTTGTGGCTTTACAGATTCAGATATGGCAGGAGATATAAACTCAAGGAAGTCTACTTTAGGATATTTGATAACTTTTGCAGGGGGAGCAGTATCTTGGCAGTCTAGATTGCAGAGATGTGTTTCTTTAACTACCACAGAGTCAAAGTTTATTGCAGCTACTAAGGCATACAAAAAATTGTTATGGATGAAAAGGTTTATTCGATAGATCAATTTAAATTAGGATAGGTATGTTTTATTTTGTGATAGTCAGAGTGCTGTTTGTTTGGGAAAGAATTCTACTTTTCATGGCAGGTTGAAACATATCGATGTTCGATATCATTAGATTCACAATTTCCTTGATTCGAGACAATAAGATCTTGGGAAGATCCACACTGATGACAACGAGTCAGACATGTTGACCAAGAGTTTACCCAGAGGAAAATTTGAGACTTTTTGATAGATTGCAGGGTTGGCGGTGATCCCCACTTGAGTCGGAGGGGGAGTTTGTTGGGCGCCTTCCTGGTTGGTGCACTGGGTAACGTCTCCTCAAATAGTGCCCACACGATATCTGTTTTAATGTGGTGTTTTAATGCAGGCAAAGACCGTGTGAATTAATTCATGCAGTGACACTCTTTTGACACCGAAACATTATTTGACGCTGATTTTTTTCTGATATAAGGAGTCAGAGGTATGGAATTTCAACATCACCAGCAGCAACAACACTGAGATCAAATCCCATTTGGTGATCGCCTTTATTCGATGATCACATTTCTTGATCTCCCCCTTTTGATCCACACTTTTATTCTTGAGTATTACTTTTGAGATCCCTTCCATTTTTGGGGAGTCTCTACCGTGTACTTCTTTATTTTAGTGAAACCCTCTATCTAGACTAGGTCCCGCGGTTTTTCCCTTTCGAGTTTTCCATGTAAAAATTTCCGGTGTCAAATTTATTTTCTGCACATTTAATTTTTGTCGCTGTGCATACGCTTCTATTTGGGGGGAAAGCTTCAATTTCCGCTGCGCGTTCGCTTTTTTCGTTTGTTTGTGTGTTCGTCGCTTTTCTCGTCTTTCCCAACAAAGCCTCCGAAGCCGAAACCTAGATACACCAGCCGCCTTGGACCTGACTCCCTGCGCCATCCCCATTACACCAACGTAACCCTAGGGTTCTCTAGAGAGTAGAGCTCTTGATAGCACCCTCTTCATAGGAGTATTTTTATAAAGTATGATTATAAGATTATTCTATTTAAGAAATTATAAATGCATTTAGTTTTGAAATTATACTTATTATAAATATATGTTTTTAACCATTGTATGAAGAATATTAAATATATTATTTATATAAAACTAATGATATAATAATAACAATAATAGTGATAATGAATAAATGATAGAAAACATGGAAAGTAGGGGGTGTGTAGTTGGTTCACGCCCAAATTTACCCAAGAGAAGAAGGGTAGAACGGTCCTTGTAGTGTAGCTTGGGTTGTCGATTCCACAGAGACCTAAGAAGATACCTAAGATATAAAACCTAAGGGATGGATTTTTGGCTATGAAGTGGCCAACTTGGATTGATTTTGGATGGGTTTTAATGATATCTAAAAGATTTAAGTGGATTCAATTTAAAAGAATGAGTTGATCCTAGGTTATCACTCGGGGTGGATTGGATGTATTTTCTTTTTAATGATTTCAATTTCTTAAATTTGAGATGGGTTCATTTAAGGAGATAAAACAACATCATCACTTACTGGTTTAATTCCTACACCCTCTAATACTAATCACCTACACACTTGAAGGATCAAAGTTTTGAGCACTTCAAGGTAAAGGATCGTATTAGTACTTGAAGTGTGTGGCCTTAAATTCAACAAGGACGATGGAGTTTAAAAATCATCAAATAAAAATCCCAATTAAAGAAGTGATTATACATTAATTAGGTGATAAATAACATCCAATCCAGCCCCTTGCTACTCCCTTGGATCAACCCATAAGTGGGTTAGCCCTCCATTGATCCCATGGTTTCAATGGAAGCGGAAAGTAGACTCATAAGGGAGGAATGGAGAAGTAAAGAAAACAACAAAAATAAAATGATCACTCCACCGTTGTGTGAATAATTTCACAAGGGTTGGTGTGAATAAATTCACACCTTAATCCAACGGTATCAAAGTGATATTAAGAACATCATAATAAGAGTAGAAGAAGAACTTTTATTAAGAAACTAAAGTGAATTGAACAACTTACATGTGAAAGACAAAATTGAGGCAACAAAAATGCAGCATAACATTACAAGTAAACAAAGCATCCAAGATCCTAAACTCCTTCACCACAACTGCCTTAAATAGGCATTTTGGGAGCCTTGGGTCGAGCCACCAACATTACAAAGCATCTTAATTAATTTTGGTAGGCTATAGGTGGTGGAAAGCTTGTGGAATTTGGACTTTTCCACGTTTGACCCGAGGTGGCAGCCAGTTTTCATCCACCGAACAGACGCGTTTGGATGAACTTCTAGATGGACGAATCAGGGTGGGCCATAGAAGAATAAAATGGAGCTCCGGATGTCTGATAACCGCCTGTAAAATTTAGGCCCATTTGGAGTTGTTTATTCCGAGATATGATCAAATTGGTGGACTGTTTTTCTGGGCCGCAGAATCTGGCCCAGAATTGTATCTCTAACTCGGGCCGCCTAAATGACCACCATGGAGGCCGAATTAGCATTAACTCATGAAGAGTGATTTGTTCCTGTACATTTCTTCTAGCATCCCACGAAATTTGGGATTAATTAGGCCTGTATGTTGGGCCCCACAGTCTCATCATTGGGCTGGTGTCCAATCTGCCTTCTCCAGAATTGCTTCCTTTCATTGCCAAATATCTCCATCATCCTCCATGAATTCTCCATTGATCCCTGAATCAAACATGTTCATATTTAAGTGTAGATCAATTTACAAAAATATCAAATTAAAATATGTATAATTCAATTCTTTAAAATCAGATGAATCATTGGGTACTTTAAATGATGTTCAAAAATGTACCACATAATAGTGCATTTTAAGAAGGTATTACAATCATAATGTGAAATGATGTTCAAAGTGTAAAATGCACTAAAATGGTATTTATGAATAACAAAGAACATGAAAATTAGGTATATTAACAATGAATATTAGCCTCATTTAGTGGCTAATCACACCCCCCAACTTGAGTTTTGCTAGTCCCGAGCAAAATATATCTCATCAAAAAATGAAATTCAAATTCCCTTTTCTAAAAACATTTTAATACACAATGATCACCAAAAAACCTTATACCAAACAATCATGGAACCCATAAAAATATTTTAATACGAGATATTTTCATAAGCAGATCCCAATCCCAAGCCCATTCCTTTGATCAAATCCATCATCATACTTCATCCAACTCAATTAGGTGTAATGATGTGTTGTGAATCACAATAGATATGGGGGTTCATTTTCATTCAAGGGGGAAATCATGGAAGTGCTAGGTGGAATCACATTTAATCCTAATATGAGTATTCTTCATCCCTCTTTTTTTTTGATTTGTTTTTTGCAATATTGCTATAGTAATTGAGATTGCAATTAATCAAATTAACCCATGTAGCAAGACTTTGCCGATGACTCCCAGACTCAAAGGCCTTAGGGCACCAAGTGAAGCCCACATACTCGGGCATCGTCTCGAGTTAACTTAATCAAAAACAAATTCATATTACCATAAATAGAGATAGATTGAAAAACTCAGGGCTAGACAACTCTGGAGTCACGATCCCCAAGTGCCGAAAGCCTCGCATTTTATCAATCCATTGCTCTACACGCAAATTTTTATTTTATTTTTTTATTTTTTATTTTTTTAATAATAATTTTTTTTTTAAATTTTTTTTGAATACTCATATTATTCATAAAAATAAAACCAGCCTATGCTATTTATTATGGGACCCCAAAAATTCAAATTAGTACCCCACAGTCTAGAGGACGTGCATTGTGGCATTTTTTTATTTGGATGAAAATATAAATGATGACATATCACATTGGACAGCCACACTTTCCAAAATCTATGCTCATGAAATTATACAAGGATTAAAATCAGAATCAGGGCATGCTAAATTATTTGATATTCAGTTTCAAAGTGTACAATGTGTATTACCATGTTCGAAGTTAAAGGAATTTTTCCTTCCATTTACTTTTTTTTTCAAATCATTCAATTTTTGTTTTTGACACAAAAGCATTTTTTTTTATTTTATCTCCCCCCCAACTTAAAACAACACTGTCCCCAGTGTTTAAAGAAAAGAAAATTTAGAAGGGGGTAGAGGTAGAGAATTAATGTTCAAAAATGAAATTGAAAATGAGGGTTATGGAATGAAGTCACCTGGTGGTTGAAGTTGGAAGTTCTTGCAGCTTGAATTTGTTCCTTTGATATCCATGTCGCTTGCAAAGTTCCCTAGTGGAAAAAGGAAAAAAAAACAAAACAAACAAAACAAACAATATATATATATATATATAATAAAGGAAGTAAAATATAAGAATATATATAAAAATTATAGAATAAGGTAGCACAAGAAGCCGCAGGTCAGTGGTAAGCGCGCGCCCCTGTCTCCCTTCGGTCCCGGGTTCGAGTCCCCGCGGCTTCGCCGGTTGTGACGGGGTTTGCCCCACGGCCTATGGCGTGGACTTTTTTTTTTGTATTATTATATATATATTTTTTAACCCATTGAATAATAAAAACAAAATAAACTGATGATACATTGTCTTCTTTTTAAATTTCTGGGTAAGGTATTACTCAAGGATCACACCACGTGACACGGATGAATATGGTGCTCCTCTTTCGTACCCATCCATACTCATAATAGAAGAACAGGTCAAAAGTCTATTTTTTTTTATTTTTAAATATAAAAATGATTAAGTAATCTTATTTGAAAAATAAAGATGATTCAGAAATATTAGAAACATAAAAACCACGGGTTGCCTCCCGTGCAGCGCTTTGTTTAACGTCGTTAGCTCGACTTAAACCCCTTATTGATTAATTGTTGTTTTTTTTTCATCAAAGGTAGGTTCACTCAGGTCTTCATCAACTTCATGTTTTTGGAATGGTTCTATGAATGGCTTGACTCTATGACCATTAACTTTAAATATTTGACCATTGGTGGGATCTTGAATTTCAACAGCCCCATGGGGGTACACCTTATGCACTATGTATGGACCGGACCATCTAGACCTCAACTTTCCCGGGTGCAAATGAAGTTTAGAACTATACAAAAGCACAGGTTTCCCTGGTTCAATGTGTTTAGTTTTAAGATTCCTAGACTGGTAGGCTTGAACTCTAGCTTTATTGATCCTTGAATTTTCATAAGCCTCCATCCTAAGTTCCTCAAGCTCGTTTAGATCCAATTTCCTCTTTATTCCGGCCAAAGAAATGTCAAAGTTCATTTTTTTGATTGCCCAAAAGGCCTTATGCTCAATCTCCACTGGCAAATGGCATGCTTTACCATAAACCAACCTATATGGGGACATTCCTAGGATAGTTTTAAATGCTGTTCGATATGCCCAAAGAGCATCTAAGAGTTTGCTCGACCAATCTTTCCTAGATGGATTAACAGTTTTCTCAAGAATTTGTTTGATTTCTCGATTGGCTAACTCATCTTGACCATTGGTTTGTGGGTGGTAAGCAGTGGACACTTTGTGAGAGATTCCATACTTCTCCATGAGCGATGAGAATGGGCGATTGCAGAAATGAGTTCCACGATCACTAATGATAGCCCTAGGAATCCCAAATCTAGAGAAGATGTTTTCTTTAAGGAATCTAATCACAGTTTGATGGTCATTGGATTTTGTAGGAATGGCCTCAACCCATTTTGAGACATAATCGACAGCCAAGAGTATGTAGAGGTATCCCCGAGAGTTTGGGAAGGGACCCATGAAATCAATTCCCCAACAGTCAAAGATTTCAACCACTAAGATAGGAGTGAGTGGCATTTGATTCCTTTTTGTGATGGACCCTACTTGTTGACACCTAGGACAGCTTTGACAATATGTGTAGGAGTCCCTTGAAAGGGTGGGCCAGAAAAGACCACATTGAAGAATCTTAGTAGATGTTTTCTTAGAGGAAAAGTGACCTCCACATGCCTCACTGTGACAGAATTTAAGGATGGACTCTTGTTCGGATTCTGGCACACACCTCCTAATGACTAGGTCAGGACAGAACTTATATAGGTATGGATCATCAAACACATAATGCTTGACATCAGAAAGAAATTTTCTTCTAGCTTGGGTCCCTAAGAATTTTGGAATGACCCCTGAAACTAAGAAGTTGGCTATGTCAGCATACCAAGGGCAGTCACTCACAGAATAGAGGTTCTCATCGGGAAATGAATCAGACATAGAAAGGTGATGTGATTTGTCCTTGAATTCCAACCTAGAGAGGTGATCAGCTACAACATTCTCGACACCTTTTTTATCCTTAATGGTTAAATCGAACTCTTGAAGAAGAAGGACCCGCCTAATCAATCTATCCTTTGCATCTTGTTTTTGGAAGAGATATTTTAGAGCTGAATGGTCGGTGAATACAATGATGGGTGATCCTAAGAGGTAGGACCTGAATTTCTCTAAGGCAAACACAACAGCAAGTAACTCCTTTTCAGTGGTGGTGTAATTGATTTGGGCATCATTTAAGGATTTGCTTGCATAAGAAATGACATATGGAGTTTTATCACACCGTTGTCCTAACACAGCTCCTACAGCAAAGTCACTGGCATCACACATGAGTTCGAAAGGAAGGTCCCAGTTTGGAGATTTCATAATGGGAGGAGAGGTGAGAGCGGATTTAAGGGTTGAAAATGAACCCTCACAGCTTTCTGTCCAAACAAATGGAGCATCCTTTACTAGGAGAGCACAAAGAGGGCGAGAGATTGAACTAAAGTCCTTAATGAATCTTCTATAGAAACCAGCGTGTCCTAAGAAGGACCTCACTTCCTTAACAGTTCTGGTTGATGGAAGGTGACGAATGATGTCAACCTTTGCTTTATCAACTTCAATTCCCCTACCCGAGACTATATGGCCAAGGACTAACCCCTCTTTTACCATGAAATGGCATTTTTCCCAGTTTAGGACCAGATTCTTTTCTTCACATCTTGACAAAACTCTCTCCACATTCCTAAGACATCCCTCAAATGTATCCCCAAAGATAGAGAAGTCATCCATGAAGACCTCTAGAAAATCCCCTACCATATCTGAGAAGATTCCCATCATGCACCGCTGGAAGGTTCCAGGGGCATTGCATAACCCGAACGGCATGCGTTTGAAGGCAAAGGTGCCGAATGGACAGGTGAAGGTTGTCTTCCCTTGATCCTCCAAGGAGACCTCGATTTGATTGTAACCAGAGTACCCATCTAGGAAGCAATAGAATTGATGACCCGCCACTCGCTCGAGGACTTGATCAATAAAGGGCAAGGGAAAATGGTCCTTCTTGGTACAAGAGTTGAGCTTCCTATAGTCAATACAGACTCTCCAGCCACTACTCACCCTAGTTGGAAGAATTTCCCCATCCTTATTAGTGATCACAGTGATTCCAGCTTTCTTTGGGACAACTTGAATTGGGCTTACCCACTCACTCTCAGCTATGGGGTAGATGATACCAGCTTTCAACAACTTAAGAAGTTCTTTCCTTACCACATCCATAAGATTTGGATTGAGTCTCCTCTGAGGTTGACGACATGGTTTGGATTCAGATTCAAGAGTAATCCTATGAGTTCCAATAAGTGGGCTAATCCCAGGAATATCAGACAGGGTCCAACCAATGGCTTTCTTGTGTTTCCTAAGGACATCTAGAAGCATCCCCTCCTGATTGGCTTCAAGAGAAGAAGATATGACTATAGGATGTGTTTGATTTTCCCCTAGGAAGGCATGCTTGAGGGAGGTAGGAAGTTCCTTCAATTCAAGATCTGGTTGGTTCAGAATTTCAGCAGAATATTGGGGCATTGGATCAAGATCAAATTTGTTTCCTAGATTTTCAGATTGAATTGATTCCCCATGTGTAGAAGTTTCAGCCACAAGATTGTATTGACCTGGGTTAGGGAAGGGAGTTTGAGTTGTCTCCATGAATGTGTTTTCCTGAAAGGTTTCACTGATTGTTGGTCCTAAGACATCATTATAGGAGCAATTTGAAAATGATTTGAGCCAAGGAGATAAACTTCCTTCATGTGAACAAAGGAAATCAATCTCATTCTGACTTAAACATTCATCAAATATTCCTTGATGTTCCATGGATTCATTATCAATGCTTCCTATCATGTTTACTTCATGAATATCCTCGTCATCCCCTATTTGTGAGCTGGCATTGTAGATGTTCAAGTCTAGACTCATGTTCCCAAAGGTGATGGTCATGTTCCCATTTCGGACTCGGATAACAGAGTTGATTGTTGCAAGGAAAGGACGACCAAGGATGATTGGGGTTTGTTCCTTATTTCCTAAATTTGGATGGTTGTCAAGTACAATGAAATCAGCAGGGTAGATGAAGTTTTCAACCTTTACCAGAACGTCCTTTAAAATCCCCTTGGGAACCCTAATGCTACGATCAGCAAGCTGAAGTGTGACAGATGTGGGTTGGAGCTCTTCTAGGCCTAACTGGCAGTACACAGCATATGGGATGAGATTGACACTAGCACCTAGGTCACAAAAGGCCTTGACAACTTTGCTTTCTCCTAGTTCAACATTGATGTAAGGGCAACCTGGGTCTTTCAACTTAGGAGGAATGGTCCCTTGAATGGTGGTACTCACATTAGCAGCAAAAAGGACTTGGTTTTTATGTGAAAATTTTCTTTTAAAAGTGCACAAGTCCTTAAGGTACTTTGAGTAGGAAGGTATGGTTTGGATTGCATCGAGAAGAGGAATGTTCAACTTGACTTGTGAGAAGATTTCCCTCAATGTTTCACTCAGTTCAGGCTTGGATTTCCCCCTCATGCGTTGGGGAAATGGTGCAGGTTGTGGGGTTGTTTGTTGAAGAGTTGTTTCTTTCACATTGTTATCAGTTTCCTCAGTCTGATCTTGTGGTTCACTTGAATTCTCATCCAAGTTTGAATCTTCAGGTGGGTTCTGAATTAGTTGTTCAGGTTTCTCAATTGATTTCCCACTTCTTAAAACAGTCACAGCCTTTAGTTGTTCATGAGTTGTTTGAGCACAACTTGACTCTCCCCTTGAAGTTGAGGATGGCACCGCCTGAGTAGGCATGGGTGCCTTTCCTGTTTTGATGGTTTGAAGTTCTTGTTTTAGGGAAGATACCTCCGAGTTCATCCTCTCCATTTGTTTGCACAGTTGTTCTAGTAGGCTTTGTGGAACAGTTTGGGTTGGTGCTTGAGTAGGTTGGTTTATCCCAGGGGGATATTTTGGAGGTGGGATGGTTTGTTGAAAATGGACCGGTGGTTGTTGGTATTGGATAGGTTGGGTTTGGAACTGGTTATGGTTTTGGTAGTTCTGATGGGGGTAAGGATTTTGTCCCTGTGGTTGGCTAGGTTGTTGGTTATCTTTCCAGCGGAAGCCTGGGTGGTCATTGTACCTTGGATTGAAGGTGTTTTGGTATTGGGGCTTTTCAGAATAAGGTGAAGTTCCCCAAGTTTGGTTTTGTTCAGCCAGACTTTCCAGATACTCGTAAGCATCATTTGGGGCTTTGTTTTTAAAAGTTCCATTACACATCATGTCAATGAATTGTTTATTACCCGGACCCAACCCTTCATAGAAAATTCTCACTTGTTCAGGTATGGAAAACCCATGGTGTGGAACCATGTTTAGGGTGTCTTTGAACCTCTCCCATGTTTCATAGAATGACTCTCCCTCTTTTTCAAAAAAGTTTTGGATGCTCTTTTTAAGTGCAATTGTTTTGTGATGAGGGAAGTATTTTTTGTAGAATTCTCTTTGCAGTTGGTCCCAAGAGTGGATTGATGCAGGTCTCAAGTTTTTTAGCCAATTTTTAGCTCGATCCTTTAATGAAAAAGGAAATAGCCTCATCTTAGCAGATTCTAGTTGGTGTGGGGGACACATGGTTTCAACAATGTCGTTGAACTCTTTGACATGAAGGTATGGCATTTCTGACTCCATCCCATGAAAGGTTGGAAGGTGGTTTAGGACATGGGGTTTGAATATGTAGTTGGTGTCTCCTATGGAATTGTGTCTAATGCATGAGGGGGCATTGGTCCAAGCTGGAGTGAGGTAGTCGTTCATGGTTTGATCAACTACATTCCCTAAGTTTGGAGCTTCTTGGTTTTGGTTTCCCATTTGATCCCCCCCAGGGTTTACAATTTGATTTTGTGGATGACCCTCCATTGGACTTGTTTCAAGTTCTGACTTTGGGGTTTCAAGAATATTTGAATCTGATTTAAACAATCCCTTAGGTGCACTTGACTCCCCTATCCTAGGACTTTCCACCCTAACTAGTCTGTTTGAGAAATCGCGGGTGTAGGCGGACATGCGCCAAAAAAAAAGCGAGAAAGAGACAAGATAAGAGATCTTGGGTGAGAGTAGAAGAATGGAGGTGAGGAAGGAAGGAATTTTTTTTTTGGATCTAAGGTACTTACTTGGTCCCCGGCAACGGCGCCAAAATTTGGTTCACGCCCAAATTTACCCAAGAGAAGAAGGGTAGAACGGTCCTTGTAGTGTAGCTTGGGTTGTCGATTCCACAGAGACCTAAGAAGATACCTAAGATACAAAACCTAAGGGATGGATTTTTGGATATGAAGTGGCCAACTTGGATTGATTTTGGATGGGTTTTAATGATATCTAAAAGATTTAAGTGGATTCAATTTAAAAGAATGAGTTGATCCTAGGTTATCACTCGGGGTGGATTGGATGTATTTTCTTTTTAATGATTTCAATTTCTTAAATTTGAGATGGGTTCATTTAAGGAGATAAAACAACATCATCACTTACTGGTTTAATTCCTACACCCTCTAATACTAATCACCTATACACTTGAAGGATCAAAGTTTTGAGCACTTCAAGGTAAAGGATCGTATTAGTACTTGAAGTGTGTGGCCTTAAATTCAACAAGGACGATGGAGTTTAAAAATCATCAAATAAAAATCCCAATTAAAGAAGTGATTATACATTAATTAGGTGATAAATAACATCAAATCCATCCCCTTTCTACTCACTTGGATCAACCCATAAGTGAGTTAGCCCTCCATTGATCCCATGGTTTCAATGGAAGCGGAAAGTAGACTCATAAGGGAGGAATGGAGAAGTAAAGAAAACAACAAAAATAAAATGATCACTCCACCGTTGTGTGAATAATTTCACAAGGGTTGGTGTGAATAAATTCACACCTTAATCCAACGGTATCAAAGTGATATTAAGAACATCAGAATAAGAGTAGAAGAAGAACTTTTATTAAGAAACTAAAGTGAATTGAACAACTTACATGTGAAAGACAAAATTGAGGCAACAAAAATGCAGCATAACATTACAAGTAAACAAAGCATCCAAGATCCTAAACTCCTTCACCACAACTGCCTTAAATAGGCATTTTGGGAGCCTTGGGTCGAGCCACCAACATTACAAAGCATCTTAATTAATTTTGGTAGGCTATAGGTGGTGGAAAGCTTGTGGAATTTGGACTTTTCCACGTTTGACCCGAGGTGGCAGCCAGTTTTCATCCACCGAACAGACACGTTTGGATGAACTTCTAGATGGCCGAATCAGAGTGGGCAATAGAAGAATAAAATGGAGCTCCGGATGTCTGCTAACCGCCTGTAAAATTTGGGCCCATTTGGAGTTGTTTATTCCGGGATATGATCAAATTGGTGGACTGTTTTTCTGGGCCGCAGAATCTGGCCCAGAATTGTATCTCTAACTTGGTCCGCCTAAATGACCACCATGGAGGCCGAATTAGCATTAACTCCTGAATAGTGATTTGTTCCTGTACATGTCTTCTAGCATCCCACGAAATTTGGGATTAATTGGGCCTGTATGTTGGGCCCCACAGTCTCATCATTGGGATGGTGTCCAATCTGCCTTCTCCAGAATTGCCTCCTTTCATTGCCAAATATCTCCATCATCCTCCATGAATTCTCCATTGATCCCTGAATCAAACATGTTCATATTTAAGTGTAGATCAATTTACAAAAATATAAAATTAAAATATGTATAATTCAATTCCTTAAAATCAGATGAATCATTGGGTACTTTAAATGATGTTCAAAAATGTACCACATAATAGTGCATTTTAAGAAGGTATTACAATCATAATGTGAAATGATGTTCAAAGTGTAAAATGCACTAAAATGGTATTTATGAATAACAAAGAACATGAAAATTAGGTATATTAACAATGAATATTAGCCTCATTTAGTGGCTAATCAGTAGTTCATGAAATCCCAAGTGGGGAGGTTCGTGCTAGGGATCCTTCGAGTAGGAGAGTCGCGGGTCTCGGCTTGGGAAGGGGTTCTTCTGTGCATGAGGACTTCGGGTCGGAGGTTTCACAACCGGGGACCTTGAGTGGAGGGAGCTTCGCGTTGAGGTCGAGTGACATCAAAATCAGGGAGATGTTGGGATCGGAGTCCAAGCTAGCAAGGGGAATCATCTGGGGAGTAAAATCCAAGTTGTCTACCTTCGGGTCGAATCTGAGTAGCGTCCGACCGAAGAAGTGGTGGAAGTCTGGCCGAGTTCGAGAATCTTCAATGTTTTCCGAGCAGGTTCGTGTTTTATTTTCATATCCTCTCCAACCTATCTAGGTAGGTTTTTCTTTGTAGGATTCCAATTTTCGTTTCATGAAACACTGGTCCATGTCATTATTTTGGTTGTCTGATATTTGTTCAACAATGCTTTGCACCTCCTTTCCTTATTTTATTGGCATAATTCTCAGTTCATCTTGACATGGGGGTCTGATGAATACTTCCTTAATCTGATTTTGGTTATCTATTCAATCGATTTTTATATCCTACAATGGTATTTTTTAATGGTTGTTTTTATGGATGACCTATTTTTCCTATTATCAAATTGGTTCTGTCAATTATGTTGTGCTAGTTGTGTGTGTATGCAGTAATATTTTTTTTTCAAATTGCTGCTTGAGTCTATATAATAGATTGCACTACAATATTACCTCGGTCGAGACTATGGCTATAAAAAGCATTTGAACCGATGTGTAAACTAACATATGGAGGAAATCAATTTTGAGTCTGGAAAAGGGAGACTGCATGAACAAAAGTCTTTTTGTTTGTTCCAGCAATTCAAGTAAGAGAAATTGTTTTGGAGGATGAGAGAGACCCGCCGCGAACCACGAGCGAACCCGCCGCCGCGAAATGCAAACCCTAACCCTATTCCTCGCACCTTTGCTGAAATTGTTGCTGGTAAATCTTTCGAGTTCTCTTCTGAACACGATGTTGTACAGAACTTTCAAATCAATCCAAAGACATATAGACATCGAGGACAACTCGCCATCACATTCTCAACTGAGGAGGTTAGCTTTCTTTCTTAGGATCTTCGGTATGTTCTGGTTGGGAAATTTCAGAATAGAAGGCCTTCATTAAAATTTCTTCGATCCTCGTTGGAAATCATTGGCTTTACGGGATTTCAATTGGGTCTCCTCAATACCTCTCACATTGTGATACGATTCGATTCCGTTGAGAGTTATTACAGATTATGGGCTAAACGGATTTGGTCCTTTGGGGGCTGCCAAATGAGAATCCTTAAATGGACCCCTGACTTTGATCCTCAGGCTGAATCACCAATTGTTCCAGTGTGGGTTGGTTTTCCTGGATTACCTCTTCACCTTTTTAAGAAAAATGCGTTGTTTTCTATCTCTTCACTCATTGGCTACCCGATGAGGCTTGATTATGCCACAAAAACTCTCTCTAGTCCCTCTGTTGCAAGAGTCTGTATTGAAGTTGATTTATCTCAACATTTTCCCTTGGATATTTGGATACAGAGTGGTGATTTTGGTTTTTCACAGGAGGTATTTTATGAGAGTGTACCGGAATACTGCCATCTATGTCATAGGCTAGGACATATTTCAAACAACTGTGGAAAAACTCATAGTTGTCCCAAAAATTTAACATCAATGTGGATAGAAAAGGATAAAGGAAAACAAGATGTTGTGGCTGAGACCTCTAAAGGTGTTTTCAAGGAAGGAAAAGATGAAGATAAAATGAGTTTGAATTTTCAAGCCCCTGAATTTCAACCTTCAGAATTCGTTCAGGATGATCCTAATGTCTCCAAATAGCAAGAGCCCCCTGATTCTGAAAACCAGGTGATTAGCAACAGTAAGAAGGTGAACAATGAAGTTCCTCAACAAGATGTTGATGAATCTGCCCATATGAATTCTAGTAAGATCCCCAAGGTAGAGAAATCTTTGCATTGGAAGGAAAAAAAGGGGAAAAAAATCATCTTTGACCCTGATGGTTTCATCACCCCAATTCCTAGGAAGACTAGGAAGCATAGAGAAAATGCCAGCCATGAGAGAACCATTATCACAAGATCATTTGCAGCTAAAAGCTCTGTCCTTGAGATTCCTCCACAGCCTTTTCCATCTTAACCTCTACTTGATTACTCACAATCCTCTGATTGTTCTGATGAAGATGCCCATGACAGATACTGACCATTCTCTGTTTTCATGATCCTTGATCGAATAATTTCTGCTCCTTGTTCCCTTCTCTCTATGTTTAAATTTTGATGAGTTGTCCTTGTCTTTGTATGCCATTTTTATTATGGAGGTTTATCACTTTACAAGTATTGTTTCATCTACTGGATGTTCTCTTTTTGGGCCTAAATTTATTGATCTTTCCTGGATTTGGGTTTTTATCCAAGCACACTTTATGATGCATTCCCATATTCTAGTCTGTTTATCACTTCTGGAGCATTCTTCTTGGATAGAGTTTTGTTTTTGTCTCTATAGCTGGTTATTTCACTTTGGGCTTGATGGGTTTTTCTCTACAGTTCTTGATGATTCTGGCTTTCTGTTTGATTATTGTTTTTCAGTGGTGTTCTGAATCTTGTGAGCTTGCTGTCTGGATCAGTATCATTTCGAATTGGTGGTGAGGTTTTTAATTGAAAATCAGTTTCAAGATTTATGAAAGCTGGAATGGGATGTCTGGCTGCTATGTTTGGTAAAAGGATCTTAAAAAGGGATGCAGATCAGCTGCTTCCTTAGAAACAGAATAACTTTCTCCTGGCTCTTTTCTTCTGAAAATGACTCCCTTGAAGTCTCTGCCCTGAAGCTTTAGCTAGATGTTTGATATGTCTTATTCCAGCATGATTATTTGATTTTCTTTTGAAGTTTGCAGTGCGATTCTGCTTGATCTGATATACTTAATCTTGACTCTGTTTATGACATGTTAAGATCTCTTATGGAGGATTTGGATGGATGCTATCCTTGGTTATGAGTCTCTAGCTACAATACTCTTATATTGAAGTTGGAATATCTTGATTCCTCTATTCTAAAGCTCACTCGGGCTGTTTTTTCAGCATTGTTTCTTCTGAAGACTGGTTGCCTGCTGCTTTTGAAGGTTCTCATATTTATATGCAGTCCAGCTTGAAGGATGACATCTCTCCACACCAAGGTTCACTGTATTTTGATGTTTTTTTCCTTGTTCTATGATGGTGTAAGCTCTTTGCACCTCGAAAACTCACTGTAACCTTTTGATTTAATAAATTCCCTTTGGCATAAATTGAGAAACCAATTCATGTCACTTTCAAAATAAAGTAAGAGAAATTGTTTTGGTTGGTTTTCAAATACTGATTTGTTTTTCAAGAAATTTAAATATTTCATTTTCAAAATTATGTAAGGTATTATTTATGATTTTACCATTTTAAGATCTTCATAATATACTTAATTTTCTATAAGTGTTTAAATTTTATTGTACATATTATGTTATTTCATGTTTTCCTATCTATATATTCAATAAGAATGTTTTAAGGAAAGAGAAATGTGTAATTCAAATATTTATTTGTTTTTTATTTCAAAATCAAACATTTAATTTTTTGTTACATTTATCATCTATCCTAAGGGATTTAGTATTTATTTTTTTGTTTAAACATATTTTTCACGGGTGAAAATTATATTTTCAATTATGGTTTTCACTTTTCAAATTAGTAAAGAGTTAAATTTATCAAAGTTGATTTATGCACTGTGTATGCAGACCATTACATTTATATTTGAGAAAACTGTGCATTGAAGTGAAAATTATACTATGGATCAATTTTTATATAAG
Organism: Viscum album; assembly: GCA_963277665.1. Taxonomy (NCBI): domain Eukaryota; kingdom Viridiplantae; phylum Streptophyta; class Magnoliopsida; order Santalales; family Viscaceae; genus Viscum; species Viscum album. The sequence continues at coordinate 613,627,018 of OY728130.1, forward strand.
GGTTTTATTTATTTAAAATATTTCTCATTATGGTTTTATTTTTAAATTTATTTAGTATGGCTTTGATTTTTTTTATTGTTATTATTTTATAAGGGAAGGTTTTTAATTTTAACAAACTATGTGGATTTGTAATACATATACATATATATTTGTATATCGAACCAACTTTTTCACAATTATTTTGAGAATACATAATAAAAGATGAATTAAATATTTATAGTATTTAGATTATAAATATTAATTCATATTATAATTTAGGGATGTGTAGAGATTTTAATTATTTGATTTGGTTCTATAAATATATTATGTACATAAGAATTATGTTTTAATAAATCTGCCGCAAAATAATTTATTATCAAAGTTTGTAATCCGATATCAAATTTGATCCGCTAATGCATTTTTTCATTTATCGATGTTTTTTTAAAACATGTATTCCTGATAATTAATGTTGTAAATTCATTGTCAATTACATATATATATATATATATAATTATCTACATATTAATTGTTTTTATGTTTTGAATGCACAAAGCGAAACATGTATATATTAGAGATAAAATAATTTTGGGATAATATTATTTTCAAATCCATATGGATATTTATATATATATACATATCAAGTTATATGTAATAATATAAGGATGAAACATTTATTTTTCATTTATATCATTGTATTGACATGTTCATAAGTTTATTATAATAATTTTAAAAATGTTCATAGCATGTCAACATAATATATTTAATGTAAGGATGTTGTGTCTTCAAATACTCATAGTCATGCGACATACCTCGCATTCCGAATAATTTCATAATTTCATTTTAAATCATAAAGCTATATTTATAAATTATTAAATAAGAATATTTCTTCAAGTTTCAAGTTGTTTTAATTAAAATGTGTTCTTTTATAATTTTATGAGCGAAACATGTTTATTTATTATATAAAATTATTTTGAGAAGACAAACTATATATGCATTTTTTGATTGAATGTGTGTTTATTTCATTATTAATTTTATTGACGACTTACAAAAAAATACAATGAATTTAAGTATGAAATGAATATTTTTATGATTATATAAGGATTAAGAATTAAACTTTCCAAGGTGGTATGGGTCACTTGGGATCATTTAATGAATTTATTTCATATATGAATAAGATTTAAATAAATCAATGTGGTACGATATACTTTGATTTAAAGTCATACTTTTATTAGACATGTGAGGAATGCATATGACTTATTATGTGATTGGCGAGGACCATTATAGCCTCTTGATGCATCGGTAGGTCTCATTAGGCAAACTAGATATTAGAATGAGGTCTTGACAGTATGGTTTTTTATGGTCTTGTCCTGAGGCCTTGATAGAATATTTTGGATGAATTGCCTTATGTATTTCCTCATAATAATTATAGTAAGTGAAAGTCCATGTAAATATTTATCTAGTAAAATATCTATGGAAAATTATCATTATATATGAACCAGTATAAAACTGTTTTATATTTACAACTGCACATCATTTATAGTTTTGTATTTAAACGTATACTTGTATACTAGTTCATTTATAATGAAGGATTAATATTTAGATTCCAATCCATAATGATAAAAGAAATAAATTTATGTGAACTTATGAATAAATGTTATTTCATGTGTAAATTTTTATCTGCACATCTGGCATGTCATAGAATTATTAAGTTTGGTCATCATCTAACTTATAGGTGGAAATTCATACATTTCTGTTCATGTGCATGCATGATTTTATAATGCATTCTATCTATAACTCATAAATAAGTTTACCAATTTTGAGCATGAGTTTATCTTAAAAGCTGTTTCAGAATCACTTAAGAAAATGATGATGACATGTTATGAGAAATATTAATTTTATGATTTAATTTATGTTTTTAATGAAATGATTTAGAAAAAAATTATTTCCTAATAGTATTGTTTTAAAGCCTCATATTGAGAATTTCTTTACTCACCCCATGTATTTTAAATTTCCCTTACAGGTTTAGTAGAAGTTCTTATGATGAGTTTTTAAAGTTGAATCTTTGCTCGAATGTTACATTGTTTAATGTTTAATATAAATTGTACATTTATATTCAAATTTAATATTGGATCTAGATTCTCTAAAATGCGGGATAGTAAAAGATCCTTTGTGTCATTTATTGTGGTGTATTTATTCATGTTTATTTTATAAAAAAAATTACACAATATTTGTAAAGGCCAAGTCCAATTTCTCGGGAACGGGTCTCTACATCAAACATGAACCAAAGTGGAAACCCAAAACAGAGATAAAAAATTCTTACGCATCCCAAATCTTGAAGAAACCATAATAAGATCCACGATGGGTCTCCCCACATTTATTTATTGACTAGTTTAGTCCGACCAACATAGACTAACATGATAACTTCTAACCCATACCAAAAAATCCCAACACACGGGAAAACCCACTAAAAAAACTCAAACCAAATAGTGAATTGAACCACGATTCAACATTTCCACAAGACACGAGTTTCTCCATTATGAGAATGACACAAAACAAAAACAATCCATAAAATGGCTAAACACACAAGAGAGAAAAACATTCATAGACTCTGATTTGAGAAGGAACACCCACTATAATTACAAGAAAACTAGATCACCATGCCTTCTTATAATAAAATTGGAGCATTCAAAGAATTAATACCACAATGAGGAAATGATAGCTCCACACCTATTAAGAAAAAATTGAACCTTCAAATATGAGGAAGCTAAAATAGAGAAATCTAAATTGTCTCTATCCCAAAATTGGATAAAAAACAGGACCAAGATGTCCCCACTCCTAACGATTTTTTAACTACTTCAACAGATTCACTCTGAGACCTGTGGCTGGTGCTCTGATATCATGAAGCATATGATTCCATGTAGTTAAGATCTAATGATATCAACTAAAACTTATCTTTAAGAAGTGTTACTCATAGAACCCCTTAAATAACCCTAGAGACTATGCCGAACAGAACATTATTTCATCTACAAAGGAGACATTCTCCTCTTTCTCATCTAATGATGGTGGGCGACAAACAAAGGAGACTCAAGTGTGCTCCAATGTCAAGAAAGGCTCCGGCTCCACCACTCAATTCAGAGTCTGGGTAGAGTCTCCAATGAAAATAATCAGAGAAAATCTCATTCATAATTTCCACAAACCCTAACCACCTCAATTTTGATAAGTTCAAACCACTAAATAATGAAAAACGGATTCCCAAAACTAATCCTCACCCAAACAAGGAGAAATGAATCCTAAATTCCAACCATCCATTCCTTACCAGGGTATTTCTGGGGTATACTCAAAAGTAATAGGCATAAATCCGAATCAAAATAAATCATAAATCAAAATTCCACACATAAATCAAAAACCAAAACCTAAACTCAAATCACTATTCTAACCACAATTTCGTATGTCAAAACCAAAATCCCATGAAAATGGATACAAAACACAAAAAGAAAAAAATTAAACAATTTCTTTCTTTTCAAAACATTGAAATCACCCCTTTTGAAAACTATTTTTCATGAAGAAGAAAAACTTAAATATCTACCATTGGCATTCCATGAACTCCCACCTATATATATATCTATGTGCTAGCCCAAACACCCATCCACACATACCACAAATTTTCCTTGTGCCACATGCATACCTCCATATATGTGATCAATCATATATATACCAATGGTCAATTCAAAACACATCTCATATCCAAAATAGACCATTCAATGTAAATAAAAAAATTTGAAAAAATTTGAAAATTCCACTTATAATTAATTAAACTCATTTCTAAATTCCAAAGAACTTTTCATTTCAAATTCCAAAAAGTGTTTCCAAGATACCAAAAAAATTTACAAAACACTTCCACTTTTCCCTTTAAATCCACAAAGTCCACTAAAAGGAAACAATTTTCATTTCAAAAACCATTTTTCCACTCTAAAAACTACATTCCATTTTGAAATTCCCCTTTTCCTAAAAACTATTATCATTTCCTAGATCCTCAAACGTGAACCAAACCTAAGTTCAAACATAACTAACATAAAAAATATATGGATAAGGAAATAGTGGAAATGCCTAACCTACCAACATGGCTTTAATACTATCATTCGAACCAGCATCAACCATAAGAATTATCTTGAACAATGCACTTGGGATTTACATGAGTCACTACTCTATGAAATCTTGTCGCGTATCACCAGATCACTCCCTTTATCATACTTCATCTGCACAAACCAAACCATAGAAAAATTCAAATCATGGACTACCCCTGGAAACTCAAGTATGGGGATGGGAAGTGTTTCATGAATTCATTCCCTCCTCTACCTCTCAAGTCCCGACAATCCTAATCTACAAGATACCTAACACCCAAAATAACAAGGGTTTCCTTTGATACTATTTTTTCATGAACCAACCTGGGTCAACCCTAAACTGGAAACTTGAGCTGGCCCAAAACAAGTCTCAAATGGAATTACCGATCCCCACAGGCTAGAAACCATTGTCCGATAAAAAAAATAAAACACTCGGGAATGATTTAGACCATAAAATGATAGATAAATAAACATAAATTGAAAAAATATATAAACACTTGAGGCGGAAATGAAATAATGTTCTACAACTAAACATACCACCAAGTGACCCCATGGGTCACCACCAATGATAGAAGCATGCTCACTATAGTAGAAACCAAAAACTAGAACGTGAAACTGAAAATATAGTGTAGGTGTGATCACAAAGATGACCACATTTAATTCCAAGGACAAACAATGCCCAATGACCTTACCTTTAAAAAGAAACCCAAATAATGATAGTTTTAAATAGTACATTATAAAATAATTATTTTCACTCATTTCAAATTCTAGTAACATGTTTTTATTTTAAACAAAATAATTTCTATTCCACTACATTTTCAAAATGGATCCCAATCATGCATTAACCTTCCAAAATGAAAGGAATGAAATTTATATTAAAATATGGTTTTCTCAGAAGAGAGGAAAAACATGGAAAAATAGAAATGTAAATAACCTCACAAGATCTATGTTAAATCCCTAAGACTATAGTGGTAATTGGTGACCTAGGATTCTCATACCTCAGTGAAACGTGGCTTAGAAACCACGACTAACAACATTCTCATGGCTGAGCGACTAGGAGGGGACACCTTAATGGCCGAGTGGATTCCAGTCATCCTAAATGTTTAGTTAGTTTTGTAGTGTCAAACCTGCTAGACAACATTGGGAAGAACTACTTCCAAATAATCTAGAATACTAGTCCTAATATGCCCACCTAGGTACCCAAGGTTTCCCATGCACTCTATTTCAAATGGTGGTGAGGTTTTAATAAGAAATAATATATTAACATATCAATTTCTATATCAAAAAACACGTTTAACCTCTCACCACTGATCTCCTATTCAAGTGCATTCCCCTTTTTATGCCACACAAAAAAATTATAAGCCTCTTCACCAGATAGATTGTCATGAACCAGGCCGGGTCGCCATCCTACCCGGCGCCCGACCCGGTCCGCGACATGGCCCAAAGGGCGCTCCTAATCCTTACGGGATGGCACAAGGGCCTGGGTGTCAAAAATAAAACATGGGAACGATTTACCCAAATTAAACATATTAAAATTACCAATAAAAACTATAAATTCAGATATGATAATTTCAATCAAACATGCCCTTAAAAACTTTAAAATTTAATGATTTACAATGTTAGACAAAACCAAGAAGTACTACGACAGAGGAGTAACAAAACTCTATAACAAACCCCCACACTACAAGAGAGGTGCAACATCCACAAGCTATGACCAAGGACCTGCATGAGGAGGCCACTAACAACTTGAACCACCATCACTGAGCACAATTTCACAACCTAGAATACACAAGAAACAATGTCTACATACACCCAAAGGTGTATGGAGGGTGTGAGCGAAAGGCACAGTAGGATGACACCCAATGAAAAGATTCCATGCCACAACATCCAAGGGACAATTTAATGTTCTTATTCAAAATTATACTTTCAAAATGCTTTTAAAATAAAACATTTACAAGCTAAATGCTAAAAGAAAACACTAAGAGAAACCATTTCACAAACAATATTTTAAAGAAGTAGAGAAAAATTCATTAAGCGCACACACACACACATACTGACACACGCACACACAAGTGATCCTCCATATGCCGACGGAAGGCACCACGTCATGGATGGTAGAGCACTATGGGTAAATCCCCGAAGTTTCATCTAGCTCGAGTGGGACCCTAGAACCTCGTGTCTTGGTGAAACGTGGCTTAGAAACCACGACCCTCAGTAAACATGGCTTAGAAGACCATGAACCTCAGAAAATGTGAATTAGAAGACCACGACCCTCAGTAGTTCATATGTTTAGTTAGTGTTGCAATCATCAATCCAGATAAGTGAAACAGGGATGATACCACTCTGGATCACTAGCGCCCTAGTTCTAGTCCTCCCACCAAGATACCTGGGGTTTTCCCTTGTGCTCAATCAAGTTCCACATTCGCTTAGTATATTTCTTTCTCATATCGCAGACCAAAAAAGATATTACACATAAAAGTCACCATTTTCATACCCAAACAACATTTCAAAAACTCACACACACCAAAATAACTTTCCAAAAATATATCTGTCGTTACATAATCATTTTGCAAATCCCCATTTGGCAATACTCAAAGATTAACATATACAATTTTCACAACTTAGAAATAATTATTTAAATAACACAACATGGTCCGACACAAATAAACACACCCAATTGCAAATAAAGAACCATTCAAACCACTTGCTTAATAAATTGTACGTAAAACTAGTTTCACACCAACTACAAAATTATCTGAACCATCTGAACCTCTCATAAAACACCACCAAGCAATGTAATAAGGGTTTACACCAAAAACATGTCTCATTTTATTTAAAAAAATACTACTTTAAAAATGAACATTTATTCAACTTATTAAAAAAATACCACTTTCACACCATCTAAATAAGTCAACAAATCATTTGAGCTATCTCTGAAATCATTTCAAGAAAACCCAAGAAGACTCTACACCAAAAACTGCTTTGAAGAAGCCACCATTATTTACAAGACACCATTTTTTCACAAAACAACCAAGACAACATGCTTAAAATGATTCTCTACACATTAAAAATACACATTTAGACATACAAAACCCAATTACCCTTAAAAACTACGTTCTCACCAACTAAACATCACCAAGAACCCAACATGAAAACATTGCACCAAAAAAACAAAGATTTTTATGTGCAAATACCATTTTAAAATCAAATTCACACTTAACTATTATGAAACCCCTTTTGCACTATATAAACAATTGATTAAGAAATTTTAGGATTTACCCCAATATGGCCGAAATGAAAAATATGATCATTTCTAAAGGAAGTGAAATTTTAAAAATGCATGCATGTAAAATAATTTTTTTTAAACGCATTCTACACAACCTATAAAGAAAGTCCAATCATTTATACAACAAAAAACATATAAACAACCAGACCATAATATTTTGGAAATTCAATTTCATCAAAAGACCATGCCAAACCATTCTAAACATAGATCACATCACACAATTAAATCATAGAACATATTAAATTAACTAAAAAACCAAATTAAATTATCTAAAGGATTTCAAGGCATGGAACCACCTACCTCGGGTGTCGAAGACCCCAAAACTCGGCACAAAACTTCAATATCTTGTCATTTGCACCACATAGAACCTAGGGTAAACTCAAACACATGAATCCGAACCCAAAAACTTCAAATTAAAAACCCAAAATTAGAACATATACCTAATGAAAAAAACAGCAAGAAGAAAGGCTTAACCAAGGGGGGTGTTCACCAGACGGAGCAGGGGGTAGCGGTTCGGCTCGTCACCGTACGTAGCCGGGGGTGGAGGTTCGGCTCTTCACCGGATGAAGCAGGGGGGCAGTGGTTCCGAGCGGGGGAGGCTGAGCATCTGCGCGACGTGGCTAGCTGGGCTGGATATTGGTGCGCAACCGAGTGGGAGGGAGGTCAGCCACCAGGAAGGGAGGCCGCCAGTGAAGGAGGGGAGGCGATGTGAAGGAGGAGGGAGTGGATGGATGGTGTGCTGCACTGGGAAAAGGTCAGCAAGGATTTAGGATGGTTGCACGACGGACCGGTCGAGGAGCTCAGGGTGCGGCACGATGGGACCAGGTTCTCCAAGGGGGTGTGGCGGGTCTGATCGGGGAAGGAAGGGCGTGGCGTGAGGGAGGTGGCCAAACGGCTTTCCAGAACAGCCGAAGACCCAAGGGAGACGACGCCGTGAGAAGACCCAAGGGGGAGGGGGAAACTCGGTGCTGGGGTAAGGGGGATGAAGCCCTAAGAAAAAAAAAACGGGGGGGGGGGGGGAAGATAAAAAGAAATAAATAATAATTACAATTATAATGAAATAAGTAAAATAATAAAAATGATAATAAACTAAAATATGAATAATTATGTTAGTAATAATAATAATAATAATAACCCAATTGATAGTAATGAAATAAAATAAAAATCTATTCCAATTATGATAATAATAATAATAGTATTGTCCCTAAATATTATTATTAATATTATTATCTTTAAAAACTTGTTTTTATTTTATTTTTATTTCATCACACGTTTAATTTTATTTCTTTATTTGTCAACCATTTTATTTAATTGAATAATATGAGCGAGGTCAAAAAGTGACCCGTGCGAGGTCGTGCGGCCTCGACCACGGGGCACTAGACGCAACAAAGGGAAAATCAAGCGTTTTTAAGTAAGTCCTAAAAATCATTATATCGGGATTCAACCTGAACTACCCGACACAAATAAAATTAATTAATAAATAAAATTAATTCAAAGATGATGGGTGTGACAATTCTCCCCACCATAAAGCTTTCTGTCCCTGGAAATCCACAACTAAGGTTGCGACTCAAAGAAGAAATCAATACCCCACTAAGGTTTCAACAGGATCCCCACAATCAATAAGCTATAAGAGTCCAATGCATCGTGCTCAGAGAAAGTGACTCAAAGAAAACTTCAAGAAACTCCTAAAAATACTTTCTGATATGTGTCGTCCACCCTAAATAGCTCAAACACCTCCAGTTGACTGATCAAGGAATGGAGCTCCCACACCCACAGAAACCAACTTCACAAGATGAATCATCTCAAGCACTATTAAATAAAAACCACACCATTTGGTTAAAAGGAACAAACAAGGCCACACCATGTCCAAGGAACACTCCTATCACTTATCACCAAGTCATCCTTAGAAACATAACCAAAAGGTCAACATGGGGATGTCTGAGGAGCTCCCCACAATTAACAACCTACTATCGCCCAAGACTGGGTTGGAAAACTGACATGGGGAGGTCCAAGAAGACTCCCCACCATTAAAGAAAAGTCCAACATCGATCCATTCCATAGAAATTCATGCGATATCCAATGTGGGTCTCCTCGCCATTGGAACTAACAGCAGATAAAAAACTTTCAAAATTTTCCGACGGGGACCAATCACCCCACCACAAGGGGCGGGGAGGGTCGGGCCCAACTACTGGGCATAAAACCCACAAACCAAGACAAACCAACGTCTTCACATACCTGGACGAGAATTATTCCAATTTGAGACTGATTTACCCAAAAGACCCCATAAGGACCTCTCTAATGATTACATTCGATGTGACGCAACCCCTAAGAATTTAAGGTGACGAGACGAACATGCCTCCACATAGTCACAGAATCCTTACATAGCCAGACGGTTCGTTCAGAATGGAACAATTACAGAAAAAAATTTAAAATGCCTTTACTTTTAATACTGATGACAAAAATAAAGTCAGGGTCACATACACTCCCGGTGTCCCTGACCATGCGCCAGCTTCACTCCGAGACCTATGGATGGAGCCCTGATGGTTGAAGCATCTCCTGCTACGCAGTCAAGTATTGAAGACTCCTGAACAGAGCTTCTCCTTTTGGTGTCACACGCAACCACACTACAACCAAAGAAACACCAGCAACCACAACACATTACGACATCCAACTGATCATACACAGAACATTCACCAACACAAGAGCTGAAATGTTGCATGCACATCACCCTTTGTCACAATGAATGAGAACATGAAACCACAAATCGTCACCTGAACATGAACATTTCCGTAGAGAGGAACATTATACGGAGAGGGACTTCAAACTGAGTCTTAAACAACACGTGATTCCTGCGATCGACCGTAGAATCCCCATGTGACTAGGTCTACCACACTAGTGGCCTAACGTAGACCCTTTCTTAAACGAAACCAACGAAGGACCAAAGGTCATTTAGAATAGTGGTCAGCACTGACCACTCCAGTCTTCTTCCACATTTCCCCGGTGGAATCTCCTTTACCATTTCCAAATAGAAATTCAAAATTAATGAGGTCAAACTTCACCCTTGAATACCAAAAAGAACTCACACTGTAAGATGCCACCAAACATGGCCCTTGAAGCCGATGAAAATACTACAAATCCCTTCAAGACACTGGTCAAAACTGATAATTCTGAGCTGCCTTCACCCATACCTGATGGAATTCCTTTCACCGCTTCCATGGGGGAACCTTCAGACACAACGTTGTCAAACTTCATACCTGAAAACTAAGAAAACACGAAGAGACCAAAGTACCCTTCAACTCCTCTCGCGTATGTCATCCCGTTGCGAGAGGATCTGCTTAACCGAAAAGGACAATGGACAAACTTATAACTGTCGCTCAAAAGAGAGAGTTCTTATTTTAATAAACTGGAGGGTTGGCCAATGGAGAATTACATGTGGTCGTACTACAATCTCATGTTAATTCTTTATGGGGGGCGTGCACTAGTCAAGAAGGAAAACCATGGACCCAATCAAACTGGTCTGATGGCCAAGACATAACGCAAGCGAACACTAAGCGTGCATGGGGAACCACTACAAGGGCTTCCCAAAGCACTTTTTCGGTGAAACCATTAACCAATCACTTGCATCCCAACTTACAAATAAGGATACAAAATCAAGACAAAAATCCGTCAAAAACAATCCTCAGCTTGAAACGCCTCACATCCAATGTGTCAAAATCACAAGGTTACACCATGCAATCACAGGTTACTAAAACGCCAAATTTTCATTTAACAAAATATTTTTAAAATAAGCACAGCTTGTGGGTTGCACAAACACCAATGGTGTCCCATGGGCCTCACACATGCATGTTCTTGTGCCGCACTAGCACCCACCTCATGTCCATCCAGGCACTCATCCGCTCGTGCAATTAACAATTGCCCTTTTCATATACACTCATTCATGTGGTTTCCCATGAGATCTCCAAGGATCAAAACCAAACCATTCCATTTTTCAAAACCAAATCATCCAACCCACACTTTTCAAACCTCATAATTCATTTTCTTTTTAAAGTGATTTATTTCAATACATTTTTCCAGACCAAAAAATTTTTCCTTGAAAACCAAATTTCCATGAATCCGGAACAAAGAGACGAGGAACAAAGAAAGAGGAGACTAGTGTCATCGGGCAATTGGAACATATGGTTGGAAACCATATGCCATTCATTCCACCGCCACAGACAGTATTCTAGGACAGCGTCCCCGGCTCCACATGGCTTGCCAGACCCTGCGAGCTCACTGGGACCGCTGACCCTAGTACATTTTCATTTCCCCTAAATGAGATTATCTACACAGACCAAAGGTTTAGGAAAAACTGAACATGCTTTGGTAACTCGAGTCCCGCCATGAGGTGTGCTGGCCAGTCACCTTATTCATAGCTATAACATCGAGTTCCAACAACCTCAACTCCAGTCTACCATGACTCTATCCCAAAATAACACGACCCAAGAGAGAAAACCTGGACTCTAATACCATTTTGTCACGAACCAGGCCGGGTTGCAATCCGACCCGGTCCGCGACATGGCCCGAAGGGAATTCCCGATCCCCGCGAGCTGGCACAAGTGCCTAGGTATCAAAAAAAACATGGGAATGATTTAACCAAATTAAACATTTTAAAATGACAAAAAAAAAACTAAAAATTCAGATATGATAAATTCAATCAAACATGCTCTTAACAACTTTCAAATTTAATGATCTACAATGTTAGACAAAACCACAAAGTACTACGACAGAGGAGTAACAAAACAATATAACAAACCCACACACTACAAGAGAGGTGCAACATCCACAAGCTACGACCAAGGACCTGCATGAGAAGACCACTTACAACTCGAACCACCATCGCTGAGCACGATGTCACAACCTGGAATACACAAGAAACGATGTCGACATACACCCGAAGGTGTATGCAGGGTGTGACTGAAAGTCCTAGTTGGATGCCACCCAATGAAAAGATTCCATGCCACAACATCCAAGAGACAATTTAATATGCTTATTGAAAATTCTACTTTCAAAATTCTTTTAAAATAAAACCTTTAGAAGCTAAATGCTAAAAGAAAAAACTAAGAGAAACCATTTCAAAAACAATATTTTAAACAAGTAGAGAAAAATTCATTAAGCGCGCACACACACATACTGACACACGCACACACAAGTGATCCTCCATATGCCGATAGAAGGCACCACGTCATTGATGTTATAGCACTATGGGTAAATCCACAAAGGTTCATCTAGCTCAAGTGGGACACTATAACCTCGTGTCTCGGTGAAACGTGGTTTAGAAACCACGACCCTCAGTAAACATGACTTAGAAGAGCACAAACCTCAGAAAATGTGGCTTAGAAGACCACGCCCCTCAGTAGTTCATAGGTTTAGTTAGTGTTGACATCGTCAATCCAGCTAAGTGAAACAGGGACGATACCACTCTGGATCACTAGCGCACTAGTTCTAGTCCTCCCACCTAGATACCTAAGGTTTTCCCTTGTGCGCTATCAAGTTCCACATTCGCTTAGTATATTTCTTTCTCATATCGTAGACCAAACAAGATATTGCACATAATAATCACCATTTTCATACCCAAACAACATTTCAAAAACTCACACAAACCAAAATACCTTTAAAAAAATATATCTATCATTACGTAATCATTTCACAAATCCCCATTTTCCAACACTCAAAGACGAAAATAAACAATTCACACAACTTAGAAAGCATTATTTAAATAACACAATAAGGACTGACACAAATAAACACAGAAAATTGCAAATAAGAGAGTCATTCAAACCACTTTCTTAATAAATTGTCCTTAAAACTAGTTTCACACCAACTACACAACTATCTGAACCATCTTCACCTCTCATAAAACACCACCAATCGACATAAGAAGGGTTTACACAAAAAACATGTCTCATTTTACATAAAAAAAATACTACTTTACAAATGAACTTTTATTCAACTTCATAAAAACATACCCCTTTAAAACCATTTAGATAAGTCAAAAAATCATTTGAGCTATCTCTGAAATCATTTCAAGAAAACCCAAGAAGACGCCACACTAGAAACCACTTTGAAGAAGCCGCCATTATTTACAAGACACCATTTTTTTCACAAAAAAAAACCAAAGCAACATGCTTAAAATGATTCGCTACACATTGAAAATCCACATTTAGACATACACAACCCAATTAACCTTAAAAACTATGTTCGCACCAAACAAACATCACCAAGAACCCAACTTGAAAACATTGCACCAAAACAACAAATATGTTTACGTGCAAATACCATTTTAAAATCAATTTCACACTCAACTATTCTAAAACCCCTTTTCACCATATAAACAATTGATTAAGAAAGTTTAGGATTTACCCCAATAAAGTAGAAATGATAAACATGATCATTTCTAAAGGAAGTGAAATTTTCAAAATGAATGCATGTCAAATAATTTTTTTTAAAACGCATTCTGCACAACCTATAAAGCCCAACCAATCATTTATACAACAACAAACATATAAAAAACAAGACCACACTATTTCAGAAATTCAATTTCATCAAAAGAGCATGAAAAACCATTCTAAACATAGATCACATCATGCAATTAAATCATAGAACATATTAAATTAACTAAACAACAAAATTAAATTATCTAAAGGATGTCAAGGCATGGAACCACCTACCTCGGGTGTCGAAGACCCCAACACTCGGCATGAAACTTTAATCACTTGTCGTTTGCACCACATATAACCTAGAGAAAACTCAAACACATGAGTTAAAACCAAAAAACATAAAATCAAAAACCCTAAATCGGAACATATACCTGATGAAAAAAAAACATCAAGGAGAAAGACTTAACCGAGCGGGGTGTTTGCCGGACGGAGCAGGGGGTAGCAGTTCGGCTCGTCACCAGACGTAGCAGGGGGTGGAAGTTTGGATCTTCACCGGATGAAGTAGGAGGGAAATGGTTCCGAGTGGGGGAGGTCAGGCATCAGTGCGACATGGCTGGCTGGGCTAGAGGTTGGTGCGCTATCGAGCGGGAGGGAGGTCGGCCACCGGGAACTGAGGCCACCAGTGAGGGAGGGGAGGCGGTGCGAAGGAGGAGGGAGTGGAGGGATGGTGCACCGCACTGGGAGAAGGCCAGTAAAGATGTAGGATGGTTGCACGACAGACTGACCGGGGAGCTCAGGGTGCGGCGCGACATGACCAGGTTCTCCAGGGGGTGCAACGGGTCTGATCGGGGAAGGCGGGGCACGACATGAGGGAGGTGGCCGAACGGCTTTTCGGAAGAGCTGGCGACCCAAGGGAGATGACATCACGAGCGGACCCAGGGGGAGGGGGAAACACGATAATGGGGTAAGGGGGGAGAATCCCTAAGCAAAAAAATGGGGGGGGGAAGATAAAAAGAAATAAATAAAAATAATAAGTATAATAAAATAAGTAAAATAATAATAATGATAATAAAATAAAATTTTAATAATTATATTAGTAATAATAATAATAACAACCCAATTTATAGTAATAAAATAAAATAAAAATCTATTCCAATTATGATAATAATAATAATATTAATTTCCCTAAATATCATTATTAATATTATTATCTCTAAAAACATGTTTTTTTATTTTATTTTTATTTCATCACACGTTTAATTTTATTTCTTTATTAGAAAACCATTTTATTTAATTGATTAAACCGAGCGAGGTTGAAAAGTGACCCAAGCGAGGCCACGCGGCCTCGACCGCGGGGCACTGGACGTAGCCAAGGGAAAATCAATCGTTTTTAAGTATTTCCTCAAAATCATTATGTCAGGATTCAACCTGAACTACCCGATGAAAAGAAAATTAATTAATAAATAAAATTAATTCAAAGATTATGGGTGTGATAAATCTCCCCACCATAAGGCTTTCCATTCCCGGAAAGCCACAACTAAGGTTGAGACTCAAAGAAGAGATCATTATCCCAATAAGGTTTCAATAGGATCCCCACAATCAATAAGCGATAAGAGGAAAATGCATCATGCTCAGAGAAAGTGAATAAAAGACAACTTCAAGAGACTCATAAAAATACTTTCTGATATGTGTCGTCCGCCCTAAAGAGCTCAAACACCTCCAGTTGACTGATCAAGGAAAGGAGCTCCCACACCCATGGAAACCAACTTCACAAGCTGAAACATCTCAAGCTCTATTAAATGAAAACCACACCATTTGGTTAGAATGAACAAACAAGGCCACACCATGCCCAAGGAACACTCTTATCACTTATCACCAAGTCATCCTTAGAAATAGAACCAAAAGGTTAACATGGGGATGTCTGAGGAGCTCCCCACCATTAACAACCTACTATCGCCCAAGACGGGGTTGTAAAACCGACACGGGGAGGTCAGAGCAGACTCCCCACCATTAAAGAAAAGTAAAATATCTATTTATTCCAGAGACATTTGTTCGAGATCCAATGTTAGTCTCCAGGCCATTGGAACTAATAGAAGATACAAAATATTAGAAATTTTTTGACGGGGACCAAGCTCCCCACCACAAAGGGTGGGGAGGGTTGGACCCAACTACCGAGCATCAAACCCACAACCCAAGACAAACCAACATCTTAGCATACCTGGATTAGAATTATTCCAATTTGAGGCTAATTTACTCACCAAAACCCATAAGGACCTCTATAATGATTACATTCGATGCGACGCAACCCCTAAGACTTTAAGGCAATGAGAAGAACACGCCTCCACATAGTCACAGAAACCTTACATAGCCAGACGGTTCATTCAGAATGGAACAATTACAGAAAACAATTTAAACTGCCTTTACTTTCAACACCGATGACATAAATAAATTCGGGGTCGCATTCACTCCCATGGTTCCTGAACACACGCCAGATTTACTCTGAGGCATATGGCTAGGGCCCTGATGGTTGAAGCATCTCCTACCTTGAAGTCAGGTATTGAAGACTATTGAACAGATCTTCTCCTTTTGGTGTCATAGGAAACTACACTACAACCGAGGAAACACCAACAACTACAAAACATTACGACATCCAACTGATCATACACGGAACATTCACCAACACAAGAGTTGAAATGGTGCCTGCGCATCACCCTTTGTCACACTAAATGAGAACATGACACCACAAATCGTCACCTGAACATGACCATTGTTGTAGAGAGGAACATTATACGGAGAGGGACTTCAAACTGAGTCTTAAACAACACGTGATTCCTACGATCGACTGTAGCTCCCCATGTGACTGGGTCTACCACACTAGTGGCCTAATGTAGACCCTTTCCTAAACAAAACCAACGAAGGACCAAAGGTCATATATAATTGTGGTCAACACCGACCACTCCAGTCTGCTCCAACCTTTCCCACTAGAATCTCCTTCACCATTTACAAATAGAAATTCCCAATTAATTAGGTCAAACTTCACCCTTTACTATCATGAAGAACTCAAACTGCATGATGTCACCAAACATAGACCTTGCATCTGATGAAAATACTACAAATCCCTTCAAGACACTGGTCAACACTGATAATCTTGAACCGCCTTCACCCTTCCTCGCTGGAATTACTTTCACCGCTTCTAGGGGGAACCTTTAGACGCAAGGATGTCAAACTTAATACCTGAAAACTAAGACAACTCGAAGAGACCAAAGTCCCCTTCAACTCCTCTCGCTTCTGTAACCCCACTGCGAGAGGAT
Organism: Viscum album; assembly: GCA_963277665.1. Lineage (NCBI taxonomy): Eukaryota > Viridiplantae > Streptophyta > Magnoliopsida > Santalales > Viscaceae > Viscum > Viscum album. The sequence continues at coordinate 613,644,131 of OY728130.1, forward strand.
ATGCTTAACCGAGAAGGACAATGGACAAACTTATCACTGTCACTCAAAAGATAGAGTCCTTATTTTAATCAACTGGAGGGTGGACCAATGCCAAATTACATGTGTTCATACTAAAATCGCATGTTAACGCTTTATGGGGGGGCATGCACTAGTCAAGAAGGAAAACCATAGACCTAATAAAACTGGTCCGATGGCCAAGACATATCGCAAGCAAACACTAAGTGTTCATGGGGAACCACAACAAGGGATTCCCGAAGCACTTTTTCAATGAAACCATTAACCACTCGCTTGCACCCCAACTTACAAATAAGGATTCAAAATCAAGACACAAATCATTAAAAAAGGATCCTCATCTCAAAACGCCTCACATCCAACACGTCAAAATCAAAAGGACACACCATGCAATCAACAGTTACTAAAACACCAAATTTTCATTTAACAAAACATTTTGAAAATAAGCACAGCTTGTGGGTTGCACAAACACCAATGGTGTCCCATGGGCCTCGCACATGCATGTTCTCGTGCCACACTGGCACCCACCTCATGTCTATCCAGAAACTCATCCTCTTGTGCAATTAACCATTTACCTTTTCGTATACACTCATGCATGTGGTTTCCCATGAGAGCACCAAGGATCAAAACCAAACCATTCCATTTTTTAAAACCAAAACATCCATCCCACACATTTCAAACCTCATACATCATTTTCTTTTTAAAGTGCTTTATTTCAAAACATTTTTCCAAAAAAATTTCCAAGACCAAATCAATTTTCCTTGAAAACCAAATTTCCATGAATCCAGAACAAAGAGATGAGGAGCGAAGCAAGAATAGAGTAGTGTCAGTGGGCGACTGGAACATATGGTTGGCAACCATATGCCAATCACGCCACCGCCATAGAGAGTATTCCTGGACAGCGTCCCCAGCTCCACATGGCTTGCTAGACCCTGCGATCTCACTAGGACTGCTGAACCTACTCCATTTTCATTTCCCCTAAATGAGATTAACCACATAGACCAATGGTTTAGACAAACCCGAACTTGCTTTGGTAACACGAGTCCCGCCACGAGGTGTGCTGGCCAGGCACCTTGCTCGTAGCTAGAACGTCGAGTTCCAAAAACCTCAACAACAATCTACCATGACTCTAACCCAAAATAACATGAACCAAGAGAGCAAAACTGGCCACTAATACCATTTTTTTTCATGAATCAGGCTGGGTCACCATCCGACCCAGTCCACGACATGGCTCGAAGGGAATTCCCGATCCCCGCGGGCTAGAACAAGTTCCTGGGTATCAAAAATAAAACATGGGAATGATTTACCCAAATTAAAAATATTAAAATGACCAACAAAAACTAGAAATTAAGATATGATAAATTCAATCAAACATTCCGTTAAAAACTTTCAAATTTAATGATTTACAATGTTAGACAAAACTACAATGTACTACGACAGAGGAGTAACGAAACTCTATAACAAACCCCCACGCTACAAGAGTGGTGAAACATCCACAAGCTACGACCAAGGACCTGCATGAGAAGGCCACTAACAACTTGTACCACTATCGCTGAGCACAATGTCACAACCTAGAATACACAAGAAACAATGTTTACATACACCTGAAGGTGTATGCAGGGTGTGAGCGAAAGGCCCAGAAGGATGCCACCCAATGAAAAGATTATATTCCACAACATCCAAGAGACAATTTAATGTGCTTATTCAAAATAATACATTCAAAATGATTTTAAAAGAAAACATTTACAAGATAAATGATAAAAGAAAACACTAAGAGAAACCATTTTACAAACACTATATTAAATAAGTAGAGAAAAATTCATTAAGCGCGCACACACACATACTGACACACGCATACACAAGTGATCCTCAATATGCTGACGGAAGGCACCACATCATTGATGGTAGAGCACTATGGGTAAATACCCAAAGGTTCATCTAGCTTGAGTGGGACCCTAGAACCTTGTGTCTCAGCGAAACATGGATTAGAAACCATGAACCTCAATAAACATGGATTAGAAGACCACGACCCTCAGAAAATGTGGCTTAGAAGACCACAACCCTCAGTAGTTCACATGTTTAGTTAGTGTTGCAATCGGAAATCCAGCTAAGTGAAACATGGATGATACCACTCTGGATCACTAGTGCACTAGTTCTAGTCCTTCCACCTAGATACCCGAGGGTTTTTCTTATGCTCAATCAAGTTCCACATTCACTTAGTATATTTCATTCTCATATCGTAGACCAAACAATATATTGCACATAAAAGTCACCATTTTCATACCCAAACAACATTTCAAAAACTCACGCACACCAAAATACCTTTCCAAAAATATTTCTGTCGTTACATAATAATTTCACAAATACCCATTTGGAAACAATCAAAGAAGAACATAAACAATTCACACAACATAGAAAGAATTATTTAAATGACACAACAAGGGCCGACAGAAATAAACACACCCAATTGCAAATAAGAGAGTCATTCAAACCACTAAATTAATAAATTGTCCTTTAAACTAGTTTCACACCAACTACACAATTATCTGAACCATCTGCACCTCTAATAAAACACCAAAAAGCGATGTAAGAAGGGTTAACACCAAAAACATGTCTCATTTTACATTAAAAAAATACTACTTTAAAAACGAACGTTTATTCAACTTATTAAAAAAATACCACTTTCACACCATCTAAATAAGTCAACAAATCATTTGAGCTATCTCTGAAATCATTTCAAGAAAACCCAAGAAGACTCCACAGAAAAAACCGCTTTGAAGAAGCCACCATTATGTACAAGACACCATTTTTTACAAAAATAAAACCAAGCCAACACGCTTAAAATGATTCGCTACACATTAAAAATCCACATTTAGACATAAACAACCCAATTACCCTTAAAAACAATGTTCACACCAACCAAACATCACCATGAACCCAAATTGAAAACATTGCACCAAAAAAATAATGATTTTTACGTGCAAAGACCATTTTAAAATCAATTTCACACTCAACTATTCTAAAAACCCTTTTGCACCATATAAACAATTGATTAATAAATTTTACTATTTATCCAATAAGGTCGAAATGAAAAACATGATAATTTCTAAAGGAACTGAAATTTTCAAAAGGCATGCATGTCAAATAATTTTTTTTAAAATGTATTCTGCACAACCTATAAAGCATGGCCAATCATTTATACAACAACAAACATATAAACAACAAGACCATACTATTTTAGAAATTCAATTTCATCAAACGAGCATGCCAAACCATTCTAAACATAGACCACATTACACAATTAAATCATAGAACATATTAAATTAACTAAACAACCAAATTAAATTATCTAAAGGATGTAAAGGCATGGAACCACCTACCTCAGGTGTCGAAGACCCCAACACTCAGTGTGAAACTTCAATCGCTTGTCATTTGAAACACATAGAACCTAGTGCAAACTCAAACACATGAATTCAAACCCAAAAACTTCAAATTAAAAACCCAAAATCAGAACATATACATGATGAAAAAAACATAAAGGAGAAAGATTAAACCTAGGGGGGGTGTTCGCTGGACGGAGCAGGGGGTAGCGGTTCGGCTCATCACCGGACGTAGCATGGGGTGGTGGTTCTGCTCTTCACCAGATAAAGTAGGAGGGCAGTAGTTCTGAGTAGGGGAGGCTAGGCATTAGCGTGACATGGCTGGCTGGGCTGGAGGTTGGTGCGCTGCCGAGTGGGAGGGAGGTCGGCCACTGGGAATGGAGGCCGCCGGTGAGGGAGGGGAGGCAGTGCGAAGGAGGAGGGAGCAGCGGGATGGTGCGCCGAATAGGGAGAAGTCTATGTAGGAAGGTTGCACGACGGACCGGTCGAGGAGCTCAGGGTGCGGCGTGACGGGACCAGGTTCTCTAGGGGGCGCGACAGGTCTGATCGGAGAAGGCAGGGCGCGGTGTGAGGGAGGTGGCCAAACGACTTTCCGGAAGAGCTGACGGCCCAAGATAGATGACACCGTGAGAGGACCGAGGGGGAGGGGGAAACACGATGCTGGGGAAAGGGGGGGGGAAGCCCTAAGAAAAAAACAGGGGGGAAAGATAAAAGGAAATAAATAAAAATAATAATTATAATAAAATAAGTGAAATAATAATAATGATAATAAAATAAAATTTGAATAATTATGTTAGTAATAATAATAATAATAAAAACCCAATTGATAGTAATAAAATAAAATAAAAATCTATTCCAATTATGATAATAATAATAGTAATGTCCCTAAATATCATTATTAATATTATTATCTTTAGAAACTTGTATTAATTTTATTTTTATTTCATCACATGTTTAATTTTATTTCTTTATTAGTAAACCATTTTATTTAATTGATTAAACCGAGCGATGTCGAAAAGTGACCCAAGAGAGGCCGCGCGACCTCGACCGCGGGGCACTGGACACATCCAAGGGAAAATCAAGAATTTGTAAGTAAGACCTCAAAATCATTATGTTGGGATTCAACCTGAACTACCCGATGCAAATAAAACCAATAAATAAATAAAATTAATTCAAAGAAGATGGGTGTGACATAGATATCACAAATCATGAATTAACACTTATATGACATTTCTCAACATGGGGGAATGCCTCAAGAGGGGGTTTCCACCTTTTAAAACAATTCTTGAAGTTACAAATAGGCCTCATTACTTTACAATAAATATTATCATTTTAGAAAACATAGTTTTTCAAAAACATTAAGTTCAAAAATTATTTAAATTCCCAAAGGCACAACAAAAGAATGACACCTTTAAAAGAAATCCAAAAAACATACTTAAATCTTTGCAACTGATTGAAAAAAAACTCATTACACACTAAATCCATTAAGGAAAACACTTTTAATGATTGAGAATTTTAAATAAACCACTATTTCAAAAAAATTCAAATACATGTTGTACTGTGAAATATTTGTACTGGAACCTTAGATTAACTACATAAAACAAATAAATAACTATTTCTATCAATCACATCCAGAGGACATAGCATGAAATATTATATAAATGTAAATCATACTTTTAAATCATTGATGCAATAATAGATTTCAAATTAAAGGGCTAGGTATAGGGATCCCACCTCAAACTTGCCTCTCTTTGATGATGACCACCCGAACCATCACTTTTCACTTACATAAACAAGCATTTATACATATAAATATTAATACCCCTAGCTACATTGCACATATTTCCTGATTGATGAGGGAATATGTATGAAGGGGGAATATATATATATATATATATATATATGTGTGTGTGTGTGTGTGTGTGTTACCCTATACATGTATATGTAGTCACTCTCGATGCTTGCAGCCCAAAACCACCGCAGTAAGGTCCAACACACTAAAAATTACAAAAAACACAAAAATCACAAAAACCCTAAATTATAATTAAACCTAAGAAAAATAATTGAAAACCCTTTCATAAAATAGTGGATGATGGACCGAAATGGTATGAAATGCAACATATTTTTTGGAAGACATCAAAAACATTCTTAAAGGGGGCTCGAATGATGCATCACACACCCTATGTAGGAGAGAAACACAAATACTTAGTGCACTAGAAACCCTAGGGTTCGGCCGAATCTAAAGGGTTACACAGAGGAAAAAACTCAACACAATTGAGACAGATAATGGTATAGAAGAATCACTAAAGGGATTCACACCTGAAATAGAAAGGCATAGTGGTCTTCGGAAGGTGGGAGTGAAACTTCGGAGATCTCCCGGTCATCCTAGTCACATGACTTGCAGAGAGGATGGTTCTGTGAGAGAGGAGAAGGGGGACTGTGTAATATGAGGGAGGAGGGATGGTCATCAGAGGTTGAGGTGCACTAGGGGGCCCTAAGTGAAGGGGGTCACACATGTAGGGATCAGTGGGGAGGAGGCAGATTGCACTAGGGAGGGTATCAAAGGAGAGAAGGAAGAAGAAAAAATAAATGAATACCCCAAAAAACCTAAATATAATTATAATTATAAACTAAATAATAATAATAATAATAATAAAATTAACAACAATAATAAAACAATTCATAATAATAATGTTATAATTATTATTATCAAAAAAGTATTTTAATTTTATTTCATTATTCATATTTTATTTTGTTTTCCATTTTGGAAAATTTTATTTTAAATAACGGGAAACCGCACAGTTCGCTCATGCTTTACCAAACTCTGTGTTAACAGTGAGATGGCTACTACAAAGGCCAGGCACCCATTTAAAAATTACCTATAGCTAGATGCATGGTTGAGAAACCCATATCAAACCATGACAATCTTCACTGTCCACATACGAAGAAAAACTACACACTTGTCACACAATTTAATAAACCATGCACAAGTCATGTCCCATAACCCAGACCTGCCTGGGCACCACACATGCACCACACAATTACTCCTAAACATGCGTATAACTGTGAAATAGTAATAAGGATTCTAAAAGTTTAAAATTCAACCCACCTATTACCAAAACTCAAAAAAAAGGGTAAAAATAATTAAATATATTAAATTTATAAATATTAATGGCTGGGGTGTGACACCTTGTTCCTACCTCTTCCTAAGAGGGATTATAGTTCCATAACATATTTAATGAGATTCATCAGTTAGTTAAATGAGTTTATTAAATATTTCAATATAATGGATTTAGTTAATCCCATACAAAAAAACACAATAGATAATGAACTATAAATAATATTTCTTATAGTTATAGGACCTGCCTTTACAACAACCAGAGATTCTTCCACTTAATGTAATTAGTGTAACCTTGATGCGTTATCTTTCCAAAAAATTACCTAGTTACGAACTAACTACCATAGAGAAATATAGATATGTTACATACCCTTTAGGTGTTTGTGATTCAATTCCACTACATCGAGATATGAGAACCTGATAGAACCTCTATAAATTTCACCAACATCCACATGAAAGAAAAAATTTCTGAGCATCCAATTGATATCATTTCACATTTCATTTATCAATAAACATATATTACATATAATTTTCTATGTAAATATGTGTAAGACATGGCATGAGACTGCATTTGGCCTTTATTAACACTTTAATTACAAAACTCACCATACTTCAACTTTCTTCCATATAATGTATTAAAACTATCAATAGACATGAGAGGAAAACCTAGAATCATAATAATGCATTACTGGTCAATATCATTAATCAAGAATCTATTTTTTAACACATCATAGTTTAAAATATTAATCATCGATATCCAACAATGTATTTATAGGTGTAGGCCCATTAGAAATCAATGAGCCTTCAGTAGTTAATTCGATAAACCACAAGAGTGAAACGTTAACGTTAAACAAAGAAGTTTTAATACTCCATATATAATAATACATGCAATTTTAAATTTATATAAACTTAATTCCTTATCAATATTCATGAATTAGATTTTGTATAGTTATATTCATTTAAATAATATTATATAATCATTCAATTAAAAAATAATTAGGTTTATACTTACTAAATTAATTTATTTTTATTTTTATTATATGGGTTTATAAAAAAATAATAATATATAAATATTATATTTTTATTTTTAATAAATTATATCATTTTTATTATCATAAATTCAAAATTTTGTAAGAGAAAATTTTTGGTAATTTTCTGAAAAAGTTGATTTATTTGTGAATGGTAGAAAAAAGATGATTTATAATAATATTGTATTTTAATTTCAAATATTTCAAAAGAAACAATAGAAAATGGACTGGTTTGAAACATAATTATATAATATTTGTGAAACATAATCCAAAAAATATCATTTCAATCAACATTACACTTTTGGTATATAAAAAATTATACATGAAAATGAATCTTTCTGGAAAAAAGGTTTTCAATGCATTTTGTGAGTTTATTTTGAAAGTAATTTCTTCCACTTATATTAGTTGAATTTAATACATTGGAAGCTATGTTTTCAATCATATTTGTTAAATATTTTAATTATTTCAGTTTTCTTTTTCATCATTATGAGTTGTAACTCTGGTAAAAATGCAATTTCCATGATAAGAGTCAAAACTAGTGAAAAGGGTTTAATCTAAAATGATAAGGCTTAAAATTACCTAAAAACACGTTTAAAACCTATTATATGGTAATATTTAGACCCTATATAATTTTATATTTTATTATGAGTCATTTTGGATCTATTTGGTTCGATTTGTAAATTCATACGTTTTAATCCTTTGAAAAACTCCAAGTCTTTCCTCTCCCTAACATATAAAAGGAAACCAAATTTCATATATTATCCACACTTACAGAGTCACTTATCAAAGAAAATCATTCCCTAAATATCTTATTAACATACCTACCCATTTCTTAATGGTACTTTTTTGAGCATAATTCCTTCCTATGAAGGATTTAGGTATAAACCTAAGAAGATTATCTGAATAATAGGTGTAGTTCTCAGGCAAGAGTTTTTATCACATTTCTTATTTTAATTTATTCAAAAATATCCAAAAAATTGTGATATAATAATACTAGTATCTATAATATAATAAAAAATAGGGGTTTTCAACAAAAAAAATACAAAACTTAACAATCTAATGGAAAATGAAAACATTTTTCATGTGTACCTATGAACTACAAACTTATGAAGATGATGTATTTCATTTTCCATCACCAATTGATATCAATTGAAATGATAATGGATAAAAATAAAATAAAATGATATAAATGCTAAAATTTTCATTTTTTAATGGTAAATAAATATTTTAATTCTTTCATTACTATTTAAAAAAAATAAAAGTATCGCTTCTTCGTATTTGTAGACTACTACCCCACGAACCGATGTATTTTTTTGTTCCCACCACACTTGTATGGTATATATAATTTTATTTAAATAAATAATATGATATTTATGATATAATAATTATTATTATGGAAATTTAGGATGATACTAACCTTCTTTAATTCATGTTCATTGAAAAACTGAAATGTTACGCATGCATACCTTAGGACTACATTGTCCACATTGTTGCATAATTCATTTTTCATAACCATCATTCATAGTTCATTATAAATGTATAATTAATGTTTAAAATTTATAATTATATAATTATTAATACTCTTTAAATGATATAATCATCATCCTTTTTACCATAGTCAACCTGTTTATGTCAATTTGCATAGATGAGCTAAATATAATCAAAATGTCTATTGTGAAATTAATTGATAAAGTAAATTAATATGACAAGGAAATAAATAAAATAAAATAAATAATAATCTAAAATATTTTTACTAATAATGTCAATTATTAACATAATATTATTATCCAACAAGCCAAAAAACATTAATGACGAGTTGGACACAGTGTTAGTGACACAATACATTAAAAACTATTTTCAAATGTTTCAATGATTTATTTTATAAATCAGGGGAAATGGAATCCCAAGGGGATGTGGTTGAAAACCCTAAACCAATATATTCCAATGATCATACAGTGAATAATTAGGGGATAAATTCAAAAGAGGATGGTTGTTCGGGATACCTATCTTAATGTATTGTCCACTCGGAAATGTTTGCATTTGTTAAAAAATCCCATTGGAGAATTGGGATCTTTCATCCCAGAAAATGGTTGTCTAAAGCGCAACTTTTCCGATGTGGTCAAAGCGATCTCTGAGCCCTCCTTTTTCTTTTAATGCACCTCCACCTGGTCAGGTGAAAAAGAAGGGAAGGATCGCCCATGTGTCGGCAAATCAGGAGGTGGTTTAGGAATAAGATAGCTTATGCCGATTCTCGATCATTGCTCGTGTGATGATACCCAAAGGTGTGAATACGTGGAAATTAAATTACATGACCAAATGGATTGCTGAATTATGGGGGTTTGATGACTGGACAATGACTTTAATGGGAAGGGGATACTATCATGTCGTCTTCCCATCGGATGAGCACAAGATAAGGGCCTGGAATAAGGGCACCATACCTCTGAATCCTGGTTTTTGGAACATTTAGGGATGGGACCAGAATTTTGATCCCATGAATGTTTGAAACACTCATGATCAGATATGGATTCGAATATGTAGGCTGAACTGGCTTTATTGGAACCCAAGGATCTTATGGGACATTGCCTCATCTATTGGCAATCCCATTCGATTGGACCGGAAGACAACTAACCTGAGGTTTGGGAATTTCGCTCGGATACTCGTGGAAGTAGATATGGATAGCACCCTTGTTGAGGAAATCGTTCTAAAAACACAAGATAACAATATGAAGCTAGATATTGTTTATGAAAGAACACAAAAATTCTGCTCGAAGTGCATGCTTTTTGGTCATCTTTCCTTTGAGTGTAGAAGGGACCAGGAATGCAGTGTATGCAAAGTAAAAGGGCATGATGATGCTGCATGTCGATGGAGGAAGGGAAAGGATAAGATCCTCAATGGTTCTCAGGGAGGCAATGGGGCTGATGCAAAGGTGCTGGATGGGCCTGACTCATATGGATGTCAGGAGACAAACACTTCTGGGCAGCCTCTGGTTGGAGGCCAGGCATTGGTGGAGGATATTTAGATGTCAAAAGTGGATTCTACTCAGGATTCCACTGGCTCAGGGGTTGAGGCTCTTAATGGTGTGGCAGGTTCTCATCTAGGAGCTGATAATTCAGGCTATGCTGATGATACTGTTGTGACAACACATGTGGATCCAAGTGATCTCATGGTGGATGCACCGGTGGAATGCAGTTCATCAAGAAGGGACTCTGCTAAAGGAGTTCCTGGATTAAGGGCCACAGTCTTGAATGGTGTGGCAGGTTCTCAGCAGGGGGCTGCTCCGGATGCCACTGGCTTAGGGTTTGAGGCTTTAAATGGTGCGGCAGATTCTCATCTGGGAGCTGGGAATTCAGGTTGTGCTGATGATCCTGTTATGGCAACACATGTGGCTCCAAGTGAGCTCATGGTAGATGCACCAGTGGAATGCAGTGCAACAGGAATGGACTCTGCTAAAGGAGTTCCTAGCTCAAGGGTCACGGTCTTGAATGGTGTGGCAGGTTCCCATCAGGGGGCTGTTACTCCATATTGTGCAGATGTCAATGTGGAAAGGAAATCTGTGGTTTCAATCTACTATGGAAAGGATACTAAAGAGAAGGCCTTACCCCGGCTACTGGCTCTAGATAAAGCACCTGTGCTTTCCCATGATGATGCAGGTGGAATCATGAGTGGTGAGGAAATGGCTGCAGCTGATCCAAAGGGGAATTTCATGCAAAAACTCCCTTCCAAGGCTTCTTGAAGAACATCAAATGTGAGCAGTGACCATTCTCACTTAAAATCACAGAACACATTTTTACCCTTGAGTGGTGTTTTCTGGTCAGATGATATTGAGGACCCCCAGCCACCTGATTCAAATGATTCTCCTGAGGCTAGGGCTGGCTTGCTCACTGATTCATTTCCTGACCAGGGGAAATTTATTCCCTCAGCGGTTGTCCCCCTTTAACAGGAATTCCCAGCTAATGATCAGCCTGTTGTGGATAACACACTACAAGCATATGAGGGGAAGGATCTTGTGGCCTCACCTATGATCTCTGGGGTGGAAAAAAATCAAAAAGGGAAAGGGAAGAAAGGTAAATGGAAGCAAGGGAAGGGGAAAGTGGTAATGGAAACAAAGGGTGGTCCCCAGACATGGGGAATTCCCCATATGAAACGAAGATTTTCTATTGGAACTGTCAAGGGATAGGAAATTCCCGAATAACCAAAGCCCTTAGACACTTTATCATGGCCTAAAATCCTTTGTTTGTTGGCATTGATGAACCAAATATTCTCTTTAGAAGATGGAGTGGATTCAATTGGGGATCCATTGGGTATCGGTTTGTGTCCAGTAATCTGCATGATTCTGAGATGGATCACTTGTGGGTGCTACATCATGAATCCATCCAAATGAAGTCTTGTGTGAATAGATCTCAGAGTGTGCTGATTTCTTGCAGCATTGATGTATTTGATTTCTCAGTCTCTTTTGTGTATGAATCCAATTTCTACATAAATATAAGGGAGTTATGGGAGGATATCAAAGAGGATTTTGGGCATATGGAGCAGAACTGGATTGCTCTTGGAGATTTTAATGTGGTGCTGAAACCTGAGGAAAAAACTGGAGGTAACGTTGATAGAACTGTGGTCTATGAATTTTCTGTCTTCCTTGATTACTAAAATCTGGTTGAAGTCCCAATTGCCGGAGATGAGTTCACATGGTGTCGATACACATGTAATGGGAAGAAAGCAACTAAACTTGACAGATGTTTTGTTCAAATGGATGAACAAGGTACTACTCCTGGAATTTCCAGATTTACAATACCCAGACACCACTCTGATTACAATTCTCTTGTTGTGGAGCTTGACTCTCAACTGGCATGGTCAGGACCCATCCCATTCCGATTCAACAATGGGTGGGTGATGGAGCATGGATGCAGGGAACTTGTGCTGGAAGCTTGGAAGATTGAGCCTATTGGAAGTCCTCTTCAGAGGTTGGATATGAAGTTAAAGCATATAAAGTCACTTCTCATGGACTGGAGCAGAAAATCATTTTCTAACCTGGAATGTAACATCAAGGATGCTGAGGCGGAGCTCTCTCGCATTCAGATTCAAAATCAACAGCTTTCTGCTCCATCTCGGGATGAAATTCTGGCACATAACAAGATGGATGATTTAATTTTAACCTAGGAAAGGTTAGTCAGACATTAATTGAATGTTAGATGGCTTAAAGAAGGATACATGAACTCTAAAATTTTCAACAGATTTCATAAAGAGAAAAGGGCCCGAGCTAGGGAAAAAGCAATTAGCATCAATGGTCATCTTTATACGTCTGATTATGAGATTTTTGTGGCAGTCATAGATCACTTTAAGGGACTATATTCTGATGATAGGAATGTCAACACTCACAAAATGGTTGGGTATATAACTCCAGGCATTGAAGAGAATGATAATCAATATCTTGTCACCCCCCCTTAAAGATGAAATTCGAGCAGCTCTACTCTCTCTTAATGTGGACAGCGCTCCTGGCCCATATGGATTCACTAACAAGTTCTTCGTATATTATTGGGAAATTTTGTAGGATGATATTACCCGAGCTATCAATGACTTCTTCACTCACTCTTACTTGTCGTATGGGATGAACTCATGTTTCATTGCTATATTTCCTAAAAAGAATAACGCCCTTGATATCAAGATATTTAGGCCAGTTTCTCTTAGAAATACTATCCCTAAACTCATAAGAAAGATCCTCATGAATAGAATGGGCCCAATGGTTAGTGACATGATTACTACCAATCAATTTGGATTTGTACCTGGGAGGAATATACAGAATTGTCTCTTCACAGCTTCAAAGAGCATTAATTTTATGAGAAAAAAGTTGAAGGCAAGGAACTTTACACTAAAGATCGACATCTCCATGGCCTTTGAAACATTAAAATGGAGCTTCCTCATGGATGTCCTCAAAAGGTATGGTTTTTCCAATGAGTTTCTCAAGCTGATTAATGCTATCCTCTGCTCATCAAGGCTTCCCATTCTTATCAATGGCACACCCAGAGGATTTTTCCCCTACTCCAGGGGTGTATGACAAGGTGACCCGCTCTCTGGTCTTCTCTTCGATATTGCTGAAGATTAGATCAGTCAATGCATTAATGATCTTGATCAAATCTGATTTTTCAAGAAAATCAAGGCTGAGAGGAATGACTTTGCCCCAAATCATCTATTATAAGCTGATAAAATTCTCTTTCTTGGTCAAGCCTCAAGGAGAACCATCTCTTCTATTAAGGCCCTCTTTGAGCATTATAAAGAGGTGGTTGGACAAGTAATAATCTAGGAAAAAACTTTCATTGTGTTTGGTAATGGAGTTATGATCGGTAAACAAAACATGATTGTTAAACGTCTTGGTGTCAAAAAGTGATCCTTACCCTTCAATTTTCTAGGGGTCCCTTTATTCTGGGGTAGGGTGAAGAGGACGCATCTGGATGGAATAACCTCTAACTTTGTGATCCAACTTTCTAGCTGGAAAGGGAAGGTGATTTCCATGGCTGGGAGGATCTGCCTTGTGAAATCGGTGATCACTTCTATGTATGTTTACTCCTTTTCTCTTTATGGTTGGACTAGGGGCCTCATCAAGGAATTACAAGGTATGATACATAACTTTATTTGGACAGGATCAGTTCATGAGAGGAAAAATTTCACTGTTTCCTGGAAAGAGTGTATCAAGCCGGTTGAGTTGGGAAGCCTTGGAGTCAAAGATCTACGTACATTAAATGATGGTCTTATCGGGATGTTCACATGGGGTCTAATATCTAAAGATGGGTCAAATGATTTTCTTGTAAATAGATTCATAGGAAGAATGCTTAATGGATATAAGCACTATGTCACATCATCTGTTTGGGCATCTCTCAAGTAATCTTTTATGCAACTCAGTCATGATATTAAATGGATGGTTTGCAGGGACTCTCACCTCAATTGCTGGATCACAACATGGCTTTAGAGGCCTTTGAAAGAAATTATGGATGTTCCCCTGTATGGAGGTCATTTTTTCATAAGTGATTTTATTTCATATTTTCAATGTTCTTCCTATATTGTTCCATAGCCGGTGGAGATAGAAATTCAAAATTACACTTTCATGGACTGCGATACGGTGATATGGAAGCACAACCGCAATGGGCAGTTCAGGAGCAAGGAATTTTATCAGATGATTTGTGGAGGGTCCTGCTGTGCACCTTCCTGGCTCTTAAAATTTCGAAATGACTTTATCCAGCCTTCTAGATTTATTTTAATCTGGAGATTATGGAAGAATCGTATGCCTACTCACGACCGGATCAAACGTGATAGTTTTCAATTTGCGTCGGCCTGTCATCTTTGCATGGCTGCTGAGGAGACTGCCCATCATATTTTTGTGGATTGCAGCTATGTTGGGAGGTTGTGGGATTACTTTGGAACCCTCTATGGAATTGCAATTGACAAAAATCGACTACTACATGATCTGTTAAATGGGCTGTCCAAGGTGCGCTGTAGCGCAAAGCTTATAAATCTCCTACTTGTGGCCACTGCAGCTGTAATCATGGCCACATGGGCTGCTCGCAACACTCTTATCTTTGATGTCAAGTTTGTCCCTATTCAATGCGGCATGGCTGCGATACATTTAGAGGTCCATGCTACCTCACAGATTCAAATAGGTACAATGCATAATTGTTTTTTTGAATTGTATATTATTAGATTGCTTGGAGTCTCCAGTCAGCCTCAGAAGCCTCAGGTTCTTAAATACATATGATGGATACCTCCGATCAGTCCATGGATCAAGGTCAACGTGGATGGTGCGGCTTCTAGTGCTCCAGGACAAATAGGATGCGGTGGCATCTTTTGAACAGACTATGGCTTTGTCAAGGGGTGCTTCTACCACTTTACTGATATTGGGGTTGCATACGCAGCTGAATTATGGGCGATAATTCACACTATTAGGTATGATGTCCGATATAGCTGGAACATGTTATGAATTGAATCAGATTCTCATCTTGCGGATCATGCCTTGGCATCAAAGACACGAAATGTACCATGGAGAGTGTTACCTCACTGGGTTGAATGTCTCCGCATGGTTGATAATTTGCAAGTGGTGGTCTCACATACTTATAGGTAAGCCAATGCAGTGGAAGATGATTTTTCCTAGCAGGCGATTTCGAAGATGGATATAATGTGGTCCTTTACGGCCCCCAATTTTTGTGCTCCAATGGTTAAGGCGGATATGATGGGTGTTGTGCACTCTCAGTTTTGTAATGATCCCCTGTTTGTCTGACTCATTTCTATTTTTATTTAATAAATTCTCTTAGGGCCGGTTTTTTACCGGGTCCTCGGCTTTTGGAGTATTTAAAAATCATTTTACCCCATTTATATATTCAAAATATTATTTTAGGGTCATAATTAAATTGATTTAAATAAATAATAAATTATTTTTTATGTCTCTTTTGAATTTACTTATGTGAATTTTAGAATGAACCATTCAATTCATTTTATGGGGATTGTTTTGACTTTCATTACAAAAGAATAAAAGTAATGTTGTATTTTAAATTATATTTATTGACTGTTATTTTCCACAATAATAATTTTTATTTTTTATTTGGTTTCAATTATAATAGTCCATGTTTTCTAAATGAAAACTCTTTTTTGTTTTATCTAGTAATTTTTATACTTTCGTAAAAAAAATTGGTTTTAAAACCAAAGGGAAATTCAATATTTAAATGGGTTTTCATATGGGGTCATATAAGTTTTGAACTTTTTTATAATAAAAATTGAAATATTTAAAAAAAAATTAATGATAGTTTTCTTGATAATTATATATAAAAATTGGTGATCTTAATACATCATATATGATTTATGAGTGTGATACAATTTTTACAATGTCTGAAACATATATTTCTCTCAAAGTCATCACATGATGTTCCTTGTCTTCAGGGTAAATAATCAGGGAGTAATCTTATGATAATTGTCCAATGTATTTAACTTGTATATAGTTATTTTTGAGATGTATAAAAATATTGTTTAAATATAATGCTCTAAAATTTATAATTTTTTTTTCAATTTTCATATTATGTTTTTAATGGTTTTCATTAATAATTTTTTTTATCACCATGTCGATTTGATTTATTTTTTGTACTAAAAAAATTGAAAATGGTAAAAAAACATAGTGGTTTTCATGTTTTTCATTATACTATCAAATTTAATTCTTTTATATCACTTAATGATATTTTTTTCTCATCCCATGTTTTCAGAAAAATTGTAACATGGATTATGGATGGGTAGAAACAAAAGTCATTGTGATTTTCCCAAAAAATAAAACATGTTTCATTTTAAATAATTTAAATTATGATAAAAGTGAATACTAATTCGATGTTTCTACTTAATAATATATTGGTTTTTTATGTAATTATTATGATATAATTCTCTAAAAATACAAACCTAATATATCTTTATGAATGATAGAAAGTGGATTATGGTCTTAAAACGCAAGAATATTTGACTTCTCCATGATTTGTCTTTATAGTTAGTATTTATAGCTACCGTCTCTTTTCAAAACATTAACATTACATAAAATTTTCAGAATACTTAAACATTATACAAACAGACACGAAAAGACTGTAGTTGGTATAGTTTATTTGGAAATATGGAAACATAAACACTGGTACATATATAAGCTACAACATCTCCCACTAGGATCTTTTTTACTAGAACCCTTCATAGATATACGAAACATAGTACGTATCATCATAACTGGGGGGAAAAGAAACATAAATGGGTGAGATAAAATGGTCAGTAAGGGTAAAAAGGAATACATGTAAGCATAAAAATGAGTATAAGGGTTTGAGAACGTGATCCTGTAAAAGGAAGACCATACTCTACATATCTAAGATCATAACCAAAATCCTGGCATAAATATTGGCAGTTCATAAGACATGAATCATAAAAAATAAAGAGCATAATCCATAAAATCATAAAATAGGAATAATACATGGAATTTTTTCACACACATAAGCATATAATTATTTCCATAGTAGCCACGAAATCACTACCAATACCATCTTAGTGGTATAGGTTCACTCCCCATACCATAATAGTAGTCATGGTTGACTCCCATGGCCATCATAGTAGCATGAGTTCACTCCTCATACCATCTTAGTAGTCATGGTTCACTCCCATGGCCATCATAGTAGTCAAAGTCCACTCACAAGATCATCTTAGTTTATCTCATGAGATATAAAAATGTATTCTAATGAATTGGAGGGAGATATAGGTCCCACTTGTTAAACTATGAAATCATACATACATGTTCCACAAGATCATACATAAACATATCATAAAACCTTAAATGTAATGGGTATCATAAACATTTAAACATATCAAAACCTATGAAAACATTATAGGTTTTATAATAATTTCATCAAAATCATAACCTATGAAAGTGTAACATATTTCATATACATATTACGCATGAATGACAAATGGATTTAGAAAATACCATGACATTAAGTAAAACCCATTAATAGAAATAATATGAATGAAACCTCTAGATTGGCATGAGTAACATAAATATATGTTATATTAGATGTAAAATAATTTTGAAAAATATATTAAAAAACATTTTATTAATAAAATATCCATTCTTGTTTGAGAAAATATTTTTAATGCATAAAACCATTTAAAAATATTTTACATAGAAAATACCATGAAAAATTATAAAGAAGGAATGAAATCATGTCAAAATCATTTTTATATGAAAACATATAATATAAGACTACACAAGTTTTAAAAGATTTATTCCTTGAAAACACTTGGAAAACTTATAAAAGAGCTTCAAAATTTTTTGAAAACTAGTGTACTTGAAAACATATAAAATCATTTTGAAATAATTTTGAAAACCATTTTTCTTGAAAACTAATAAAATAACCTTGAAATTATTTTAAAAAACATTTTATTTGAAAATATATTTTCAAAAATCTTAAATATTATCCTTTTAAAAATGAAATGTGAGCTTTGATGAAATGATGGCGGGTAAATCCGTACATGACCTACAAGGTCGGAAGAACATTTTTTTTGCATGGTAAAAAGGTTAGAAAAGTGACATGTTCAGACAGAAAAAAGAATATTAACTTGAATAGATTTATAAAATAAAGAAATGTTAAATATTTATTTTAAATATTACATTATAATGTTATGATATTCTTCGAAACCTTTTTTATAAAACATATATTTCTGACTGAAGAAAGGGTAAAGTCAGGAAATCCTAAAAGAACTCTCTAAATTATCTTATGTACTAAAGAGTAGAATATAGAACCAATACATGAGTATATAATTATGTAACGTAGGGGAAGGAAACTAATGACTATTATGGAGTTATGTATCATAATATTTCATCAATGGAATCAAAAAACATAAATAATCTCAAAAAGCAATGAGATTGTGTCAATAAACTCTTATAAGTTGGTATCTTGGGTTTATACTCTACATGTAAGGAATATAAATTACCTGAATAATATAATATCATGAAAATGTTTATATTCATTATATTTCATAAAAAATTGAAATATATGCACCTCAAAAAATAGTTTAGGTTCATAATAAAACTTGAGTCTCAAAGAAGGAAAATTGAGACAAAACATTTTTCCGATTTGGTAACTTTGAAATCCAAAATCCATGAAAGAAGGATAAAAAATGGACATGTGAATAACAATAAGTTTATTTATAATATAAATATAATACAATAACGAGATATATATACACTATAAAAAATTAAAGAGTGGCAAACATAACATGCACATCATGAAAATTAAAAGTGAGATGAAATATCATTACCTTGTGTCTTGACTCTCTTCGTACTCGTAAAAACATCATATTTAATAAATATAAGTTTATTATACATTTTTTAGAGAATAATATTCTTATATCTGTTACCATATATGGTTTTATTATTACCTTATACTACCAACTTGTTAATGATCCTATGTTAAAGTTTCACTTCGGGTAATATTCACTTTGTTTTTTGCATGTGTATTAATTTGTTATGTCATTGGTTCGTATACTTATATCATTATTACCGAATATAGATCATGATATAAATATCACTTATATTCATTCTATGTATATTATTATAATCTATATAATAATTAATTATGAAATGGAATATACTATTCATAGAGACGACAAACTGAACGAACGCATGAACATTGTTTCGATTTTTATTATCGTCTTGAGAGAATGTATGTAAATGACAAAACACACACACACACACATATGTACATATATATAATTATTTTAGTATAGTTAATATATTCTATATATCATATAATTTCACTAAACTCATCCTTAATACATTCCATGTGTTGTGTGAACGAATCACATCAATTTGAGGGGGGGAAGTCCACACTTCCTCAAATATGATTATCGTATTAACACAAAATGGGAAGTAAAAAATTTATGTGTTGTAAAAATTAATAAAAAATCACAATGAAAAAATAGATATTATATATAAAATATATAAATATATTTTCCATGATAATGTCCACCATGGTTGGTGATAATGGAGAAATGAACAACCATCGATTCGTGAGGTAATAGTTCACCGTACACAGAAATAGTATGTTTGATATCAATTAAATGGAGGAGTGTTTAAGTGTAGGTGGAAATATTTGCATAAAAAATGCTTTTATATGTAGAATAATGTTTTTTTATAAAATAATGGAATAAATAGCGTGGAGTTGGTGTAGAAGGAAAAGAAAGGAAAGTATCTTAAGAGAAGAAGTTACCTCTAAATCGGGTAACAAATTTTGGTTTGTGCCATAAGGCTTCCTATGAATGCACAAGAAATCCTAGACAAACAACCATGTGAAGGTGAAGAACTGACTTCATGATGAAGATGCTAGGGAGAAGCAGTTCCAAGTAGTTATTTTGGGTTGTTTGTAATGTTTGAAGCATACGGGTAATGAATTCCTCTATGGCCTACGTACCCTGTAATACTTATCCTTACGGACCTTGTAAGGGTTCCAACTCACCCCTAAAAAGGTGTATTATCAAAAAATCAATAAAAAATAAAGGCCTTCAGGCCAATGGAGGTTATTTATCTCACACTCGGGACGACACTGTAGTGTTTTAAAGTAAAAATGATCAAATGTTTGATAATTTTTAATATCTAATTTCAATGCGAAATTGGTTCCAATGACCTATATTGGATTAACTAGTAAAAATATTATCTAAGTAAATTATTAAACCGTTTAAACATATAATTTAACCTTATAAATAAATAAATGAAAAATAAGTATTTAAATAAAGTCAATTATTTTTAACAATTCATTAAAAGATGAAACCATTCATAAAAATACCAAAAATTTGTGTTAAAATAATTTTTATTTTTTGATTCCAAAGATAAAGTTCCTTTTGAAAAATTAAACCTAAAAAAGTTACAAAAAATTATTTTTGAAATGGGTTCACCATTAAAAGGATATAAAACATTCTTTATAATAATATTGGTTTTCTAAGCATAAAATTGAGTTTCCTCTTATCTTATGTCTATAGGATCTATTGGATTAATAATAAAAATATTTTATTGAATATATAAAATATTTATTACATTAATCTCACTTAAAAATTATAATTAATTAAATTTAATAGGTTAAAATATCCTTGTGAATATAATAACATCTTCCTTTATATTTAATTGGTTTTCATATTCATTAATTGGTAACATGTGAATTAATCTTATATTTGTGTACACCACATGTTTTCATAAATTTTTAATACTATTAATATCTATAAAAATAATCACTTGGTTATATTCTCTTATAATAATATTGTTAATAATATATTATTATTAGGTTACACTCGGTCTTTAGTGTTACGCAATCCATTGAGGAAGGTCAATCTTGTGTAAAATATATGCTAAGCCTATTATTCCATGTAATATACTGTAAGTTGGGGTTGTTTATAACATAATAAAAGTTGAATACATGTGAAAATAATGTTTGACTTAGGGAAAATTTATTTTTAGTGTCGTCTTAAGTGAAAAAAATATCAAAAGATTAAATTATTTTGAAAAAAAATTCACCAAAATCTCACGGTGTTACATTCTACCCCCCTTAAATGAATTTCATCCTCAAACTTCATCTAGGTCTTCAAAGGTTTAATACATTATATTTCGTTCATAGAATCCAACATCATAAAAATTTATACTAAAACTTCCACTAAAATGGAAATTTGGAACCATAATGGTTACCCAAAGTAATATTTAACGGGGTTTCCACATAGGAGAACATAGGTTGAGAGTGAAGATTGGACATGAAGGAAAATAATAAATATTTATTGGGAGTGATTGAGGTCATAAATCACAAACAAGTGAATTCCAAAAGGAAGGCTGAGGGCCAAAAAGTCATAAATATTTGATGATTCAAGAATCTATTCGTTCAATATAATTTAATGTATTATGACAACATTTGTTTTATATCACTTTCAGAACATTGAGTATTTCTTGATAAATTCATATAAATAAAATTTCATTCACAGGTTGGTCTTTGAAAATTTTATAATATATCCAATACCTCATGGAATAAATGTTCAAAAATTAACATTGATACAAAAATCATGAAAATACACTTTTAACGGATCTTAAGGCCTATAAAAGAAAGAAAATGCCTAATTATTTGTCTATTCAAAATGAACATGCATTAACATTAAAAGTAATAGTACTAGTTTATGATAAATATTTATTAATTAAAAATAAATATACATTAACTAGGACATCGTGTAGGCCAATGATAAGTGTGAAACCCCTATCTTCCTTTGATCATGGGTTCAAGACCCACAACCTTAACAGACTTGATTAGTTTTCACCCGACATATAAGATTCACTTTTTTTAAAAAAAAGGTGGATATCATTAAAATAAGTTTAATCACAAAATATCCTTTTAATCAAGGTTTCCAATACAATATCAGTGTAGAAATAATTTCTCTAAAGTTTAAATTAATCTTTTCATGAATGGTTAACCTTATAAAACTTCTCAATGGTTAAAATACAAAACTTTAGAAATAGACACACAAAATCAAATTAACATTAATTACCCTATATATCAAAAAGTATATCTTGGTTGTCACATTCCAAAAAGTTTAATAACCTCATCATAAACTCTCCTTAATTACCATAAATAATTTTTGAAAACATGAATGCTTCCTCATTCCAATGTATATTGAATTTATTCTTTAAATACAAAAATGTTGTAAACTTCATCAATGATAGCATAAACCACCCACAAACAAGTCCTTTATTAGTTCTAAGGTAGTAATTAATGTCCAATTTACTTTTTCATATCCCATGTATCTTTATACATATAACATTATCTTATCATAAATAACATATTAATGGTTACCTTCCATTAGTCAAAATATCACCTTTTCATTAAATCACTTCACCGCCCCATCAGGAACATTCAACATAAACTTTTAAATAATGAGTGAAAAAAACATGAGTAAAAAAATCCTTGTACATTTAATCATTCATAAATTTTGAATCCAAATAAAAAAATACTTTGATTACTTCATCCTTAATCCATTAACAATAGTACCTCTTTCCTTCCACATTTATTATGTAGTCTCATCATTATCAACAATGTAACCATTACTCACACCACCTTGCTGATTATCTTTAGGAACTTTCTTCCTGAAAAATTAGGGTGCATAATGATCATTTTCTACACACTTGAAACACCTAACCATCGGAAATGACATATCAATTCAAAAATTATAATTCATTTCTTTGTCCAACATATTCATATTTCCCTTACAGTCACATGATTTTTGTCCTTTTCCTTCATCAAAACAACTTATTGTTCCTCTAAGACATTTACTTAGGTGATTATTTACAAATTCTTGACACAAAGGAAACTTAATCTTCTTTACTCCATTGTATCCATTACCCAAATTCTCATAGAACATATTATTTCTCTTCCTTGGTGAGTCTAAGAGTTGGTTATGGTCAATATTGTTAATAATGTTCCATGAAAACTGATTAGGCATCATCATGACATATTTTAGTCCAGTGATCATTCCACTTGACTGGTCATCAGAAAATCTTCCCTGACCTTCAACATTAATATAGTTCCTTTTAGTTCCCTCCATTGAATAAAACTAGAAGTATAGTGTGATCGTTTCTTAACATATAATAAAACCATATATTCATGAAAAGAAGTAATTATAAAATATTTAAATCATAAAACCATCCTTAATCAAAGATACATTAGGATCATCCTAGGTTATTCATAGATAAATTTTGTCTAATTCCTTCATGACGGTTTGTGAAGAGTTTCTTAATTCTAAAAGCATATCCCCTAGGAGTGTCAAACTATGTGTGAGGTAAGTCCTGTTGTCATGTACCAAATTATCCTAAGTCAAGCCGGGAACATATTATCAGAGTTTTTCACCCCTAGGTAAATATTTTCCAAGTCCATATCCACTTGTAGTATCTAGATAGGGATGTATTACTAGGAAACCACTCACTCTATAATTTACCAAAATTCCAGGACATTTTCCTAATGTCCAACTCATACATATACTTATCCTTAGAGACATCCCTAGAAATATCCTTAAAAATATACCTAGGGATATTAGTAATGTTTTCTCATCCTATCTTTTAAATGATAACTATACCTTTGCTCTGATGCAAACTATAGTTACCCTCTCTTTTCAAAACATTAACATTACATAACTTTTACGAAATTCTTAAACATTATAAAAATAGATCAGCTATGACCGTAATTGGTATAATTCATTTAGAAACTTTTAAATATAAACACTAATACATATATAAGCTAGATCATCTCCCACTAGGTTTTTCTTAACTATAAACCTTCATAGACATATAAAACATAGTACACATCATTAATCCGGGGGGAAAAGAAACATAAAATGGGTGAGCTCAAATGATCCGTAATGGTAAACAAGGAAGAAAAGTAAGCATAGACATAAGTATAATGGTAAAAGAAGGTGATCTTGAAAATATAATATCATACCCTGTATATCAAAGATTATAACCGAAATCATGGAATAAAGATTGATAGTTCATAAGACATGAATCATATGGAATAAAGTGCATAAGACATGAAATCATCAAATTGGAATAAGACATGGAATTGTGGAAAACACATAAGCATGTAATAATTTCCATAGTTTCCAAGTAATTCCTTCCAAGACCATCTTAGTAGTATGGGTTCACTCCCCATACCATCATAGTATTCATGGTTCACTCCCATGGCCATCATATTTGCATGAGTTCACTCCTCACACCATCTTAGTAGTCATGATTCACTCCCATGTCCATCATAGTAGTCAATATTCATTTCCAAGACCATATTAGTTTATCTCATGAGATATAAAACTTTACCTAATGCATTGGAGGGAGATATATGTCCCACTAATCACATAAGGAAATCAGGAATTCATATGACAGAAGATCATAAATAAACATATAATAGCCCATGAAATAAGATGGGTATCATAAAAATGTAAACATAACACAACCTGTGGAAAAAATATAGGTTTCATAATCATTTCATCAATAATGTAACCCATAAAGGAGTAACATATTTTATATACATATTACCCATGAAAGAGAAATGGGTTTCATAAAGTCCATGACATTAAACATAACCCATTCATGGAATGGATATTAATTGAACCTGTATATTGGTCTGATTAAAATCTATAGAAGTCATATTATATAGAAAATAATTTTGAAATATCTTTTTAAACCATTTTTTGTGGAAAATATCCTTTCTTTTTTGAGAAAGTCTTTTAATACATAAAACCATTTAAAAATATTTTTCATAGAAAATACCTTGAAATTTTATAAATAAGGCATGAAATGCTTTGGAAATTATTTTTTCTTGAAAACATATAAAATAATATTTAAAACATTTTTTAAAACTTATTCTTCAATTTTTTTTGAAAACTTATAAAAGATATTGAAATGTTTTTGAAAATCATTGTACTTGAGAACTTATAAAATAAGATTGAAATCATTTAGAGAACCATTTATCTTGAAAATTTATAAAAGAAGCTTGAAAAAATTTTAAAAACCATTTTCATTGAAAATTTATTTAAAAAAAATTCATAAAGACTATGTTTTTTAAAATGTAAAGGGAGCTTAGAAGAAATGATGGTGGGTAAATCCATACATATTTTACAAGGTCAAAAGAACATTCATTTTGAACGATAAAAAAGTTGGAAACGATTATTTTAAGGAAAAACATAAGAATATTAACTTGAATAGATTGGTAACATAAAAAAATGGTAAAAAATTATTTTAAATCTTATAGGATAATGGTATAATATTCTTTTAATCCCTTTTTTGAAAACACATATTTCCAACCAAATAAAGTGTAAAGTTGGGATTTCCTATCAAAAATTTCTTAACTATATTATGTATCAAAGAGTAGAATATAGTACCAATACATGAATATATCATGAAATAATATATTATAAAGAATATATAAAATTTAGTGAGATATGGATTATAATATTTCCTCAAAGGAAGAAAGAACATAAACAATATCAAAAATCAATGAGATTGTCTCAATAAACTCTTATAACATGGTATCTTGGGTTCATACTCTCCATGTAAGGAAAGTAAATTATACGACACATAAAATATCATGAAAATATTTTTATTCATGATATTTCATGAAAAATGGAAATATATTCACCTCAAAAATGATTTTAGGTTCATAACAAAACATGTGTCTCAAAGAAAGAAAATTGAGACAAAACATTTTACCGATTTGGTAACTTTTGAAAATTAACCCCCTTGAAATAAAGATAAAAAAGTAGTCATTTGAATAACCATAAATTGAATTATAATATTCATAGAATAAAATATTGGTAATTACATAAACCACACAAAAGTAAATAGTGTAAAACATAACATGTATCTCACGGAAATTAAAAATGAGATGAGATCCCCTTACCTTGTGTCTTGGCTCTCTCTGTACTCGTACAAGCATCATTTATAATAAATATAAGTTAATTATATATATTTTAAAGAATAATATTCATATATATATTACAATATATGGTTTTATTATGAACTTATATTAACTTCTTGTTAACTATCCTTTGTTAAGGTTTCACTCTGGGTAATATTCTCTTAGTTTTTCACATGTGTCTTAATGTGTTATATTATAGGTTTTTATAATTATATCTTGATTCCAGAGTTTAGATAATGATATAAATATCACATATATCCATTATATTTATATAATAATAATCTATATCAAAATTATGTGTGAAATTGAATACACTGTTAATGGAGATGGTAAGCCTTACATACGCATGAACACAATTTCAGTTTTTATTTTCATATTGTTAGAAAGCATGTAAATGACACACACACAGATATATATATATATATTTATGTATATATATATAATTGTTATATTAGAATTAATATATTTTATATATCATATAATTTCACTAAACCCATCCTCAATACATTCCATGTTGTGTGTGAATGAATCACATTGCTTTGAGGGGATGGTAGTCCATACTTCCTTAAACGAGATTATGGTATTAACACCAAATGGGATTTAAAAATTAATGTGTTTTAAAAATGAATAAAGAATCATAAATACATAATAGATATTATATATAACATATATAAATATAAGTTCCATCATAATGGCCAACATGATTGGAGGTAATGGAGAAATTAACCATCATTGTTTTGTGAGGTAGTAATTCACCGTACATAGAAATAGTATGTTCGATATTCATTAGATGGATTTGTATGTAAGTGTAGGTATAAATATGTTCATAAAAAATCATATAATATTTATGATACTAGTATTTTTATACAATAATGAAATAAATAGAGTGAAGTGGGTGAAGACAGAAAATTAAGGAAATGAGTTTGAGACAAGAAGTTACCTCTAAATCTGGAAACCCATTTTGGTTTGTGCCAAAAGGCTTCCATAAGAGGATTTATGCCCAAAGGAAGGGATAACGGTATAAGTAAGTATTTTTTGGAGGATAATTTTTAAGATCTTGGTCGAACATAAAATTTTTTAGATGTGTTTTGTAATGGGTAGAGTTGGTAGCCTTTTGTTGGGAATAAAAGGGACTCAGAATATTTAGAAACAAGTTAGGTGTGCACATGTTCTTACATAAAATAAGTCATAAAAAACCAACAAAAATAAATAATTTATGATTTATGTATGAAATATGGAACGAAAATGGGTGTTAGAAAAGTGTATAATCTGTTTTAGGTCTTATATTTAATTTTTAGTACTTTATTAACCAAATTTTTCTCTTAACTCGTGTCATTAATTTTAATCACCTTCAATAATATATTATGTAAATAAAAAATTTGACCATATTAGAAATTATAAATTATTCTGATTCCAAATATAGAATCTATTTTTCCAAATTCTAATCACATAATGGGTAGAAATTAATTTAAAATCAATCCAGCTATCGGGACGACTCTACGGGGTTTTAAAGAAAAAATAATCAAACTTTTGCTAAGTTTTTATATCATATGTCAATGTGAAATTGGTTATAATGACCTAAATTATATTAATTGGTAAAAATATTATCTAAATAAAGTATTAGAAAAATTAAAATATAATTCAACCTTCTAAATAAATTAGATGAAAAGACAGTTTTGAAATAAAATCCACTATTTAAACTATTTATTAAAAGATGAAACCATTCATAAAAATAGAAAAAATTTATAATAACCTAATTTTTATGTTTCTAATACAAATATACTTTTTATTTTGATATATTAAATCAATTAATTTTCCAAATATTTTATTTAATATGGGTTTTCCATTAAAAGTTGGTAAAAATGCCTTAATTAAAATATTGGGTTTTAAGCATAAAATTGGGTTTCTTCTTATATTATGTATATAATATATATTTTATGAATATTATAAATATTTAATTTTATATATGACATATAATTTTTTTTATCACTTACCAATTACAATTAATTAAATTTAATAGGATAAAAAAGCTTTATGACAATAATAATATTTTCCTTTATATTCAATCAGTTTTCATATTCATTAATTAGTAATATATGACTAATTCTTATATAGGTGTACACCACATAGTTTCATAATTCATTTTATACTATTAATATCCATCAACATAATGGCTAGGTTATATTCCATTATAATAATTTTTTTAATAATATATTATAGTTAGGTTACACTCGGTCTTGCATGTTACGCAATCCATCGAGGAAGGTCAATCATGTGTGTAATGCACGCTAACCCAGTTGTTCCATGTAACATATGCCATGTTGGGGGTTGTGTGTAATAGGCTCCAAGTTGGCTCTATGTGAATGGGATTTATGAATTAATGAAAATATATTTTCAGTGTTGCGTGATGTGAAAAAAATATCAAAAATTAAATTATTTAGAAAAAATATTTCACCAAAATCTCATGGTTCCATAGTATTAGAGTAAAGGTCTAGATAAATTTATAGGTTAGGATAGTGATAATAGAATACCCTTTATAGATTCTACATTTTAGTTATGATCAAATGACATATCATTTGAAGATTACCATGTTGATTCATCTATTTTATGTCTGTTCAAAATGGTTTTTCGTATAGGAAATATGGAATTTGTAGTTGGATTGTAACAAGAAGAAAATATATCTCCACATCAGTAGTCAATAGTTTTTAGATACCCTCCATATTTGATAAATTGAATCATGTCCACTCTATATAATGTTATGAAATAGAACTATTCATATTTTTATTGAAACTAAAATCCATTGCTAGTCCCAGGATATGTCAATGCATGGAAAAGATATTCAAAGTCATGGGATAATCAAAACATCGGATGTTAACCGATGATATTTACCATTTTAAAGTTGATGTCGATCAGTGGTGGTCATCAGTTAAGAGTATTAGATAGATAAGGAGATTGAGATTAGCCTGATACCATGGAATGAGATTAATTTATGAATTAATTCATGGTAATATATTTTTCAATGGAAGTTCAATTAAGATTGGATAGAAAAATATATGAATTGAGGTAATTTTAAGAGGATTAAATTGTCCTGTATGAATAATATATTAAAATATTATCCTTGTATACACTGAAACATATTTTAAACCATGATAGTAAAATTAATTGAATTTAATTATGATTAAAACCAATTTTATGGTAAGCTTGTGTAACAAGGAAATTTAGATATTCTAATTTTTTTATGAGTTTTATGTGGTTTAATTTTCTAACACTTATGTTACTCATGTTGACAAGAGTGAGAAGTGGTCTAGGTAGAAGGAAACGTTGATTCAGTATGTTATAAAAAATGGATTTAAACCCCCATCATGTCTGATTTGTATAAAAAAACATTTTAGATAATTTTTGATGGGATTTATAATTTTCTACCAATGTGGTAATTTAAGTTGTAAGGATTTTGAATGTAAATAAAGAATTATGGATCAATGAAATAATGGGGTAAAAAATAGCTAGCCAATAGTGAGATGTTTTGATTTCAATTATTTGGGAAATTACTCTATTTTATGTTTGAATTTAGTTACACAGGGTGGAAATCATTAGGATTTGTGTATATAAGGTGTGGAAAAACCATTTTATACTATATAATTTAATGTTTCAAATCTAATGAAGTGGATACAAGTACATCAATTTTTTATTTTAATTATTCCAATTCCTTTTTAGAGTCTGGATCTTTACATATCTTCATTTCTAATAAATTTTTATGTAAAATATGAATATCATATCATGGGAAGATAGTAGAACTTTTGGAAAAAATTCCTAGTGGAAGTATTAATTAAACCATGATTTATATGGATATTCTTATTATAATTATTAGAATGGTTTAACCTATAAATATTATTAAACATCAAATTATATATTTTTGATGATATTTTGGGATGGAATGGATTTGAGTTTATCATGCTATGATTAATTATAGAGCAATGAATATTATATTAAATAATTTCATATCATCGATAACATATCCATAATATAGTAAATTTTTTAAAGGTGGTAGTTAATGATAACTAGATGAAAATATTGAAAATAATGAAAATATTAAAATCAGTGATCTTCCGGTAGCGAATTAATCTATATCTGTGTTTTTTTAATAGTTATCATGTTTTTTCCTAACCAAGGGGTTTATTTTACTATTTACATAGTTCCTAATGATAACCCAATTTCAAAAAACCCATTATTATATGACTCAAGTACAAATTATTGATTTGAAAATGCATTTATATAAATTTCATGATAATGGTTTATCCATTCTATTACTTCACCATAGGGTTTATTTTTTTTAAAGAAAGATTGTTCATGAAGTATTTTCATTGATTACAGAGATGTGAATAACAACAAAGTAATGAAAAATATTCTTTTTTACTCATATGGATGATTTGTTTGGACAAACCTAGAGAGCATAGTATTTTTCAAAAATTGTTCTGAACTAAAAATAAAATTATTTTATGTTTAAGGAATAAAATATTCCAATTATGTCATTTTATACTAGATATGGGAATTGCCAGTTAGTCATTATGCCCTTTTGGTTGTCTAATTCTCCATCTTTAATCATGTATCTTATGAAAATATTTATCCATAACTATTTGGATATGTTTTGGAAGTTATTATTGATGAAATATTTCTATTTTTATAAATTCATTCAGATCATTCAATACACATAATGATTTTTTGAGAAACCCGAATGAAAATAAGTTATACATGAAATCTAGAAAATTTTAAGTTTGGATTCATTACAGTTCATTTAATGAGTATATAGTTTGAAAATATTGAATAAATGTTAACACTGCAAAAACTAAAGTAGTCAACAATTGTCCAAGAACTATAAATTTCATAGAGACTTGTAGCTTTTGTATATATGTGGGTTATTACAAGTATATTGTTGAAAAATATCCCTAATTATATGTCCCCATTAATATGTTTTCCTGAAAATGATTTAAATTCAAGTTGATGAAATCATGTGATGAAAGTTTCTAGGAATTGAGATAAATATCATTTAATGCTCCAATTTTGGACCATCCCTCTAGAAATAGAGAACCAACAATCTATTTTGATGCTTCTTTGATGGTACATGTTTGTGTTCTAATATAGAATGATTAGTTAATTTCATATGTTTCACATCAATTGAATCCTCTTTATCTATTTTTTCTAACACATGATTTTGACCATGTTATTTTTCATTTTATTAAAAAATACATACACATCATTTATATGGAGTAAATCATGAAATATACACTAATAATAAAATTTCAAAGTATATATACACTCAGTGTGCATTTAAAATGAGTGAGAGAATATGTCTTAAACTAATAAATTATTTTGATTAAAAAATTCATCACCATCTAGGAAAAGAAAAAAATGTAATTGAAACTTTGAGTTGAAGATATAATGCATCATTAACCATGTTATTTTTGGTACATTATCCTCTACTAAAAGATTTTATGAATGTTGGCCTATAAATTTTTCATGAAATTTTTTTACCTGTTTTGATTCTAGAATTAGTATAGTCCTCATTGCCAGAAAAAAATTTGAATGCTCATAAGGAAGACCACATATTGAATAAATAGTTAGAACAGGTATTTAATAGAATGTTTACTATATATACCATTATAAAGTATGTTATTTGGGCATTTGAAAAAATATTGTGTTTTCCAATTATTTATTTATTTAAAAATTAATTATTTGGTGAACCTCATAACACTCTCTTTACTATTTATCATAACAATACAATGATGTACCAATAAATTCAATATAATTAATGGAGGGATTTAATAAATAAATATATTTCATACATCCCCACAAAATGATTTAATTTACATTAGGTTAAAGCATAAAGAAAATTACAAAATCTGATGTTTCATCTATATTGAATGCCAAATTGGAAATGGGAAAATATACTAATGAATTTCATCATGGTATTTCTAAATAAATAATAGCATAATATTGAAAATTGGTTTATTATTGATTGATTAACTAAATTTGAACATTTCTACCTTATTCGAGACACTATAACTTTTGATCACCTTTTTTTAAAGAAAGCGATGCCTTAGCCAAAAAGACTAAAGCAAAATTATTATATAAAAAAAGATCAAAAGTGTTCCATTACCGATGAAAAATTCCATCAACCCATAGGCATCACAAAATCATAAATTCATTTATTATATTGTTTCAATATCCCTTATGAATCATGTAACTTCACAAATATCTATAAGGATCTTCATCTGACCTTCATTAAGGTTGAGTGAGAAATATTTGTGAATAATAGCATTTATATCATAACAGATCACATGATGAAGCACATAAACTATAGCAAGAAATAAGTTCTTGATTTTTTGGGAGATATCCATATCTACACAATGCTTTATCTTGTTGTTGATAGAGTTATGTGTCAACCATCTACAATAAAATATGTTAAAAATATAGTTCCAAAGGGTAGTGGTAGTGTCACAAGAAAGAAAACGATGGTTAGCATCTTCACTATATTGATTACAGAGATGACATTTTCTACAAATATGGATCCCAACTGATTATAAACAAGTTTTTTTGGGGACCCTATTATAAGAAATACACCATATTATAGTTAATCATGATGGTTATATCCAAGGATTATCAACATTTTTTATCCATCTTAAATAATTTTCCGAATTAAGAACTTGGTGATTATAAATGATTTTAGAATCTATAATACCATTGTGTGAAGAATATAACATTAGAAAATACTTTTTATTAGATATAGGATAGTTTTCATTGACATGAAAAAAATTCCTAGGGAGACTATTATGTTTAGAGTTAATAACATACCTAATAGTATTATTAATACTTTCAGGGATTTTTTTTAGTAGGGATCATTAAAATTAGTGGGTACTAGTCCAGTTGTCCAACCAGAAGTTCAAGGAGGAGTTCCTAGAAAATAACCATCTAGAGTTGGTCATAATATTGGAATACTCTTTCTTAATAGAAGTCCAGATGGAAGAGTTCAAAAAATTCATGTTTCATTTCTTCAAATTATCAAGAAACCAATTTTTAATAAAGGAAATAGAGGGAGAGTCATTATGGATTAATTTATAAGTATGTCTGGATTAATGGGCCTCATTAAAAAGATTTAAATATTTAATGCCTAGGCCACCCTTATCCAATGGTTTTCAAAAAATAGACCAAGTTATGATCATCAATTTTCTATCCAGTGTACTTCTAGTGCAAAATTTTTTTTAATGGAAACATTTAATTTTTTATGAGACTAACAGGACATTTATAAAACATCATTGAGTAAACCATCATGTAGAGAATGACAGATTGGAAAAAGCAGATTCTACCCGCCATAGAAAGAGTTATCCATTTCCAATATGAGAGTTTATTAATAACTTGATCAACAATGCTAATGAAATAGATGGATTTGGTCCGGCCCAAAAATTTGGGGCCACCAAGGTAAGTAAAATTAATTGATCCATCTTTAATGTCCAATTCATTGATAATACGACACTTTCTATTATCTAGAAAATTTCGACCAAAGAATATAGATGATTTATTCCAGCTAATGATCTGACCAGAAACCTCCTCATAGTGAGAGAGATAATTTTTAGGGTTCGAATGTTTCTTTTATCACCTTGCAAGAACAGAATGATGTCATCAACATATAAAAGATGCATATGGGAATTCAAATTTCTCGATGTATAGATGGGAATAAGTTTACTATGATCCATATGGTGGGTGATCAATCGAATTAAATAGTCCTCTATAATGGAGGAAAGGATGAGAGAAAGGGGATCACCCTATCTAACCCCTTTGGAGAATTTAAACTATCCTTGGGGAGAGCCATTGACTAGGATAGATATGCAAGCTGAGTTGTACAAGGTTTCATTTATTGATATAAAAGAATTATTGAATCCAAATCCATGTAGAACATTGAAGATAAAAATACATTCCATGGTATCAAAAGCTTTTCTAATTTCAGGTTTAATGGAAATGTTTCCACATATGTTTGGAAATAATATTTAATGATTCTTACATTGGAATAATTTTTTTGACCTTGTTCAATGTATTACCCATGATGTTGGGATCAATATATTCATGTATTTCAGTTTTCTTATAATAATATATTTCATTCCAATATACAGATGGAATGTTTTGAGAAACTATACGGACAACAGTTTTAGACACCATATTGTTAGGAAGAATTAGGTGAAATAAAGTTTTTGGGACCAATTTTGATAAAGGATATGCCTAAAAATGTAATGTTGAAACAATATTATATGAGGGTGCTCAAATTAGGAATAAGATTCATGGAAATAATCACAATAAATTACCTTTATTGAGGTATGATTTCATACTTTCCATAAACTATCTCCAAGGAAGAAACACTATTCATTTTGGTAGAAGGTGAATATCAATATCATGGTTCATTAGACTGTATGAAATTATGGATAATAAATTATCCCCCTAAAGAGATGCATCAACATTTATCATCATGGAATTAATTGAAATCCAAGATAATAAACAATTATCCTTCAATTCTCTTCATTGTTAGCACAATTAATATAATATAATAGGGAATAATGATGTACCACTGGATAGTCTTATAGTAGGAGGAGATTTTTGAACATGAAGTTTCAACCTCAACTCAATAAACCTATCTTTTGGAATTTCTTTGGTGAAAATACATGGGGCCCGATATTTAGTAGAAGCGTATTAATTCATGATATCTCTACATTGCACCCTTTAATTGATAAAATGATACATGATGTTAATATTCATGGATCATTAATGTTGTACATGTTTTTAGAAAATAAAAAATCACTTTGATTATCACATGAAATTTTTAGTTGGTTTTCAGTCTCAATACTCAAATCTGCCAGCTGTACATGGACCCAGATCATGTTTCTACTTTCATGTGTAGTTGCAGTATTTTAAGCCTCATCTATTATTAGAATTATTGAATTATTATTCTTTTTATTCTAACTAACACAACCATCTCCTTGAATGAATGTTACACATGATGTCAATATCTTATCTGTAAAATCACCTTCCCAATCAGCACTTATAAACTTCCAACAACATCAAATATTCACTTTTTCTGTATAAAGTCTCATAGTTTCAAGTTCCGTGCACATATATATGAATTATTTTAGCTTACAATAATAAATACTATTTTGGATCACTATGAAATTTAGAATATAGAGTCACTACATATGTTATTTATGACCTTAATGATCTGAGATAAAACAAATATCCAATAATTCTTCTAAATTATTTATGATTAACACCTTTTCCATTTTCATCCACACATAATTTAGTTCCAAATTTAATGTGTGTTGAAACTTATTATTTAGTTTTTATTCCATTAATTTTCATCATGTTATTTAGTTTCTAAAAAATGTGTAGATAAAATTAGAGGTAAGGATAATGTAATTGAATACCCTTATTAGATTCAAATTAATGGTATCATAATATATTATTTAAATATTAATATTTCTTTAATCAAAATAATGTATCATTATAATGGTTTTCTGCAAAGGAAACATGGAATCTGAAGTGGGAAGGAACCATGGGGACAATATCTTTCCAAATATGTAACCTGGAATGGTTGGAATTTTGAAATGATTATTTTTCTATGATGGTATATTTAAATAAGGATAAAATTGGGGGTGGAATTCATGTATATGGAAACCAAATTTATCATCAAGGAACATGTTTACAATGGAGAATTTTATGAGAAATTGTCCACTATAATTTAGTGGATCTTTTGAATCAGTGGCAACTAAGGAATGGATGATATCACTGGAAAAGATATTTCAAGTTATGGGTTATTCAAATCATCTAAACATAAATATTTCTATTATGTATTTTGAAGGAGACATAAATAAATGGTGGAAAGTGGTTATGAATAAAAGATAATGATTATGGTTTGATTTCATATAATGAGATATATTTAAAAATATTTAACATGATAAGTAATTTCATCATGTTACTTAAAAAACGATGGAAAATAATTTTTTTGGAAATGTGGAAGTTGGTTGAAGATTCAATTTCCACACATGAAGAAAAATAAACCCAATTATCAAGGTATGAACCAAATTATATTCATGATATGAACATTAAAATTAGAAAAATTTAGTCTAGAAACAATCCAAGAAAGTGAATAGCTCCAACATCTCTAAAATTTATATGTTATGAGAAACTTTTATGCTAGGTTGAAAAGGTATAAAAAGATTTTTATAATTAACATTTATTCCATGAAAATAAGGTGAAATAGATCTAGTTTGTAGAAAAATGGGAATAATATATTTAGTAAAATTGAAGTTAATAAAATCAAGTATTCTGTTTGTGATAGTCATTGTAAAAATAATCACGTGGAAAGTAATATGAAATCATAGAAGTTCTTCTGATGTGGTATGATTGGACATAAGTCTAGTGATTATCAAGAAAAATTTGTTGTTAGTGGTAAGACCAATTTCGATAAATAGGAATTTATTTTTTATATGTAATGAGATCAGTAATTATGATTATGTGTGTCTGAATAAGAGGAAAAATGATGGGAAGTAGTTATACTATAAGAAGAATGTTGTGGTAAAATCCATTTTAAATATTTCAACATATGTTGGGAAATCAAATGAAATTGTAAGATTTACATCACAATTTCATTCAGATTATTTTAATGTCATATATGAATCCTTGTCTTTCTATTATTTCATTTTATAAAAATTTTATACTAAATAAAAAATTTCATCTCAAGAAATGATGTCCGGAATTTTGGTAAAACAACCATGGGGTAGTGATAAGGAAATAATTATTTAAAAATATTTTCCTCTTATCAAATATGGAAGTATATTATCTACAATCAAAGTAATCATTCCCACTATATATTTTTTGGTTATTTTTGTTATGGATTTTATTTCAGTTCATCATGCTATGATATATTTCTTAACCAAATATTTTTTTTATGAAATTAGTCTCTTTCTATATACAAGATTTAATTCATACCACTAATAACATGTCAAGAAGCTGAGAAACCATTATGATATGGAGATGAAACTTATTTTTCTTATATTGTATAAAATAGGTAAACTATTCAGATCAATGATGGGCCAATAGTAAAATAATATTCAAATATTTTTATTGAAGGGTTGCGTTGTATTATACCTGATAATGAATATGAGTTTACTATTGACATAGTGCATAATTATAATCTAATTTCAATACCCCATTACTGAATAGATCATGAAGAAATTTTGTAATTGAAAAGTAGTTATTGGAGTTTCTTGATAAACCATTTATTTATCTTAACATTACACTATGGGTTTAACTTATTTATTTTGTTAAAGAGAAGTATGCTTCTCTGAGGATTTAAATTGACAATATATCATTGAATAACATTAGTAATAATAATAAGTATATGTATACTTGATCATCAGGAGGGTGATCTGTATTCCTCTGAAGTTTATCTAAGTTTCGAGTACCAATAGTTTAATTTGATGGAGGTTTAAATCCCTAATATGACATTTTTTACTAGTTACAGGTATTACGAGTTTGTTGTTATTCCTTTTGGGTTGAAAAATTCATTAGTTATATTAATGGATCTTAATATTAGAGTATTCCACAAATATTTAGATAAATTTAGTTCTATGTTTTGTAACACTATAATACATTAAAATATTTTCCTTTAGGAAAATATTTAATTTTTTTTTCTATCTTTCTATATACACAACAGTAAGTTGGATTTTGTTACACATAATATTTAGTTCCCTCGATAACTTATAAGAGACGCAATGCCAATAATAGAAGTGTATATAACATCATGAGGCATTATGATATATTTATTTTTATATTATATATTCATTCAAATATTTTGACATTAATACATTATATTTGATAAACATTTGAAAAGAAGAAAAATCCCTTTTTACGCATAAAGAACTATATTTTTCATAAGACAATTTTACTACCTTTTAATGGAACATATATTTAAAAACTAGATTTTTACCCATTAATTATTTTTTTCTCAAAATAAATAACATTTTTGAATTCATAATTTCAAAATTATCTTTAGTATAATTTTTTCTATTTTCCTGAGAAGTTCCATTTTTTTTAATTGTGGAAATACTACATTTTAGTTGAAATATGTCTTTTCATTAAAATAATTATTAAAGAATAATTATATTTTAATTAGTTCTAAAAGTCACAATATATCAATTATAAATATATTAATCAAATTTAGGTTATATTAATCATTTTTATGTAAAATTTAGATATAAAAATAGAATGAAACTTTGAACATTTATCACATTAAAAACCCTCTTTCTCTCCATGTCAACAGGATTATCATTAAATTTAGTTTTCCCACTGGAATGAGTTGAATTTAGAAAAATGGAAATAAATATTTTTAATAAATATAATATTTATATTCAAATAAGATCAACATAGTTTATAACCAAAAATATTAGTGAAAGTAATTAATATTATTTACAACGATTTGGGTAAAAATACTTTTACTTAGTGGTTAAATGTTAAACTTTAGGGGAAGAATGACCTAAATAGTTGAACAAATTCCACTGGTTTCAGATTTTTTGACCCTTCCTATAGGTAGATATTTTATGAGTTACTAATATAATTCCATGAATGTTCCCTTTATAATAAGTTATGTAAGGAAAAATTCAAAAAAGGAACAATCCTTACCTTTAACATTTATAAAGCCTCGATATATGGAAAACATTATATTATTAGTCATACATATACTTTTGTAACATAAATGATTTATTTTTATCATAAAATTTTATCCTTAATTTTATATATGTATTAGTTAATTAATATTCTTATGAAAACGCAATGCAATGATTGTTTAGTTAATAATTATATAAAAAATGATGCTAAAAATATTAAAAGTGAAGAAAGTCGAATGAATTGTTATGTTATCATATTTTTTAGTTAAATATATTATTTTACATATTTTTTAATTTAATATATCTTAATTACATCATTTGTTTGATATATTTAAATTTAAATTCATTGAATAATATTCAATATTAACATGATTGTTATTTTATAATAATTGACATTTTATTAAAATAATTAAAATTACCAAAAACCCTATCATATGATTTTTTTTTAAATTTTAATAAATATCAAATATGTTCTATTTATGGACCAATTTGACTTTAATTATGAACATATTGACCAATTTATACATAAAATATTTTTACCATAGTTTGTGATAAAGAGGTGTTTTTGCAGGTTACATGAACTTATTTTAAAATTAATTTAAACACACATGGGATTTATAATTTATAAATTAGATATAATATTTAAAATTAAATGGGTATTTATATTATAATAATTATCACATTAATTTAGTCTTAATGTATTAATTACATTGGTTTAAAAACTAGTTACCTAAATGAATAATTAAAATGGAAAAAAATAAGGAAACTAAAAGAAAAAGAAACAAAATATTAAAAATGCGTTTATTTTTGTGTTCTATGAGTGTTAATCTAATTTAATTCCCCTTTATTAAATTATTTTTCAATTTTTTATTTACATTTGATAAGATATAACACCAAATAGTGTTTACCTTTTGGTATTTACAATAATTCCACTCCTCTTACACTATAAAAATTCATTCACTATTCCCCTTGAACACACCTCTCAAACCACATTGTATCATCTAAAACCTGGCCAATTAATATTTGAAAGTCCCACCACTCATCCTTGATACCTAACTTGTGTCAAAAAGAAAAAAAAATAATGACATTTTCTATAAACCAAAAGGATATACCCATAATAGAGGTAACGTTCTTAAATGAGCTCTTTGATTTTATTTCTTTGTACACCCATTCAATTATTATTATATCATGATTATATATAAATTCAGTATCATAAATATTTTTGAGATGTTTTTATCTTATTTTTATGACTTATACATTCACACACATTGATCAAATGGGATATACAATTGGCATTCAGGTGTACAATGGACTAGTGCCTCGTGAATTGACGATGTTCGTTCTTCCATTACCAAATTTCATGGCTGGAAATAATGATGGATTTATAGTTTTTATATGATATATATGTTATTTATAATTAATTTATTCTAATAATATAATCATATAACACATAATTCCATGCGCTCTAATTTTTTGGTACACGAAAACATTGTTTGTGGAAGTGTAGACTACCACATCCTCAAAGCGATGTGATTCATTCACGTTTTACATGGAATGTAAAAAAGGATGGTTCTAATAAAGATATTTGATATATTTATATGAATTAAATATGATACTATATTGATAATATACACACATTAATATATATATATATACCACTTAGGTTTTAATTACAAAAAGGAATTGGAAGTATCTTTCATGCGTACGTATGACTTAACGTCTCCGTGAACGGTGCACTTAATTACCCATATATAAACATCATGAATTATTATAAATAAATATACATTGAATATATATAATATTTAAATAATTTTTTAAATTATGAATATTATGGAATAAAAATATATTTAATAGGAATGAAAAATAAAAAATTGAGACATTCTCGAAATATATGGAAATTAACACCCCCAAACAATGAAAATAATAAGGATATTAAAAAATGGTTAATATAATGTTTTAATTGGATCATATATGTTATAATAAATTATAATATTATTCATAAATAAGTTAATAAATTTTTTAAAATCATTTTAATGTAGGTTAAATAGTTTTCAACAAAAATATTGTGTAACATAAGAGTTTTTCATATCAGTTTTATATTTGTGAGATAAATAAAATATCAACCACTTACTTCTATCATGTGTTGTATCTACTTCACATTTAAATACATTATATCATGAACCACGTAATTTTCATGCTATTTAATATTTTAATTTGAAATATCTCATCCAAGTGGTCTTAATTTGAAATTTACTGAGTGGTAAAATTAATTTTG
Organism: Viscum album; assembly: GCA_963277665.1. Lineage (NCBI taxonomy): Eukaryota > Viridiplantae > Streptophyta > Magnoliopsida > Santalales > Viscaceae > Viscum > Viscum album. The sequence goes on from OY728130.1 coordinate 613,685,625, forward strand.
AAATATCAGTTTATTTTGTTACTATTAAAATTCTCTAGAAACAATAAAATTATTATAATCATTTTTCATTAGAAATTATATTTCAATAAAATTTATATATTCCTATATAATGGATATGATTATTTCCTAAATCATATTCAATTTTTATGTATGATGCTTAATTTCAAAGTTATTTTATTAACTAGGAAATTGTTGAAAAATATCTATTATTTAATCAATATGGGTATTTTATGAAAAGGAACATTGTTTGTTAATTAGAAAAAATAATTTGATAAATGAGGAATTATTTGTACAAGTATAACATTGGTGGTGACCAGTTATATATAGCCCCTTGATCCATTTATAGGTTCTCATGAGGCGAATCTGTTGGCCAAATCAGAATATAATAAACTTTCATTATAATAGATCATGATTGTAATGGTATCATGTACCTAAGAAAAATGGTTTTCGATAATCATGAATTTCCTTTATTCAGATTCAGTTATAATTTATCCCTGATATTTTTTCTTTTAAATTATGTATAAATGCATATCATTCTCTTTTTATTGATTAAATGGCATTTATTTCATTTACTTACCCTTCCATGTTGATTTTTATTTATCTAGTTGTTTAAATGGAATGTTTGTTTAGTTATTTACCTATCGATATAAACTATTCTTATTGATTCATGATTAATTTCAATATAAACATAATCTTTCTAATCATATTACCTCACACATATTTCTATTTCTTTCCTCAGGATATGAAGAAGAGTTCTTGGAATGAGTTTCAAGGATGTAGTTTATTTTTATTCGATATGTATTATGTTTTATATTATATTTCCAAATGTAATATGGGTATCATGTATGTAATCTGGTTCTCCAAAACTACTAAATTTTTTGGTCCTTTATGATTTTATTCCTTCTAATCATGCTAATATAATAACAAAAGGCACCTAATCCGGTTATATAGTGATACGGTGTTATATTTGGTATCAAAGGATGTTTAGTAGAAACCATAGAAACTAGATTTAGAAAAATATTAAATATAAAAAATAACACTATGATATGATTTTGGGATATCTATATAATGAAATAAAAAAAGAACTATGTTTATGATTATGAGGATGGATATGCATAAATTTAAAAATTCATGATTATTTTTCCCCTATTTTTGGGATTATACATTATGCTTTTAAAATGAGATGATATAATATAGTGTATGTCATCATTGAGAAACTTCAACAAGTTCAAAGAATGTGCAACTTATAAATACATGTTATTTAAAGAGTAATAATTATCATATATTTTTTGGTATTAAGAAAATATTTTGAAGTGAAATATCCTCCCAATCATTCTCATTATATGAGGACATAATATCTTGTGCTAATGATACAGGTAAGGAATTATCCAAATATTATGGATTCAAATAGAGGTAAGATAATAAGATTATGGTAGAGAAAAATATGGATAAAGGGAATAAGGGAAATAAGTACATTCCCACATGTGATAATTTTGGAAAGAAACACATTGGTACTTTTATTAAAGAAATGGGAGTTTGATAAAAGTATAGAGAGAAAGGTCACCATTCTTTTTATTTTAAGGATAAGAAAATTGTATTAAATGGACAATGCTTAAACTACAAGGATATGAGACACTATAAAAATATATGCCTCATGTGTCAAAGGAATATACCTCAAAATAGGATAATAGATCATGTTCATTCTTTTTCTACCACTATATATCATGAGGATTGGTAAATTTTATTGTGTCTTGATTTAATAATTATTTAATTTTAGTATTTTTTTAGCAATGTACTATTCCTAATAATTAGAAAATATATAAGGATTGTACTATAGTTTTATCATCAAGGATTTGAAACATTGTGTTGATTGGTACCTATAACCAAGAAATTAGATTTAGTTTCAAGTTTATTTTTTTTGAAAAACATATGTTTGAGAGAAATATAATATATAATATGTTCCTAGTGTTAAAATATTAAAAATCGTACAAAGAGATGATTCAAATGGAAAATGTAAATTGGGTACTACTAATTACCTTGTAAATGATTCTAATCTTTTAGAAAGGTTAACCATTTATTAAATGGTTTACGCTGATCATTAGACAATGTTTTATGGGTTAATGTATTAAATCACCATATGATGAAACATGTGCTAAGAAATGAAATGGAGTTGATTCAAGTCACAACTGAAAGATATTATTGTTTTTATAAAAAAATGAATATTTACTTATATTATTTGGGGGATAAATAATTCCTTAACTATATGAATAATTGTATTGAAACAATAATTTTTTAATATTATCATAATTTTTGATAATATCAATTACCATTTTCATAATTTTGGTTCAAGGCATTGTGGTCATCAACATTCAACTTAACATATTCTCTCACTCTCTATCAGAACATAGTAGTTGGATTTATATTTCCTACCCCATCCTTTCACTAATGTTATTATATTCTAAATTTTATTTTTGTGGTGACCTTCACATTTAAATTTCCCTATTATTACAAAGATTTTTTATTAACCTTATTTAAGATGTGGGCTTTTCAATAATACTGTTTTCAAATATCAAAACCTCAATTACTAAAGTCATGTTTAAATAACATGAATAAAATTATTTTAGATGCATATAATATAACACCTGTTTTTTTTACAATATTTTTCATTTAGAAAAAAATTAACTCTATTGTTATCCTTCTTTATACACAGTACTAAGTTTTCTTCCATTATTCACAATACCGATTTCCTTTGATAATGTATAAGTTATGAAAGGCCAAGCATAGAAGTTTATATAACATCTAAAGACATTATGGTATTTTTATTTTCATATTATATATTCAATAAAATTCTTTTAAATTCATCCATTAAATTTTATATACATATGTTAAGAACAAATTTTGTTCTACACATTTAAAAGATGTATTTTTCTAAAGACAATTTAGCATCCATTTAATTGCGCTCATATTTAAAAAATAAAATTTGGGCCTTTTATGGAATTTATTTTTCAAAATGAACTTCATTATATTAATTTGGAATATCATATTTATAATTGGTTGAATTCTTAGTATATTTTTGAAAATTTTTGTTTTTTTTGCATAGAGAAAATACAAGATTTTAGTTAAAAACTTTCTTTTTGTTAAAAAAATTTTTCACATTAAATTGTATTTTAAATTGGTTTTAATTTCAAAATAGATAATTTGTACATCTATTAATACAATCTAGGTTATTATAATAATTTTTATATTTAATATAGATATAAACCATAATGATATTTTGAACACTTATCACTTTAAGAACCCACTTTCTCACCATGCCTACAGGATTAGATTTAATTTAATATTTCCAAATATGAAAATATAATGGGAAAAAAGATATACATAGTTTTAATAATAATAATATTTATATTCTAATAATAGAAAATTTTTTATTTCCCAAAAATGTTAGTGAAGGTTATTAAAATTAATCATAGGGATTAAGGTAAAAATTATTTTACTTAGTGGATAAAATTTAATATTAAGGGGAGAATGACCTCGACCCTTGTCCAAAATCCATTAGTATACAATATATCATGCATATCATCAATTTGTTAAAATTATTACTTTATGATACTATTAAATGAAATAAATATAAATAATTATTTAGGTAAGGGAAAAGACAAAAATGAACCTTCCTTACCTTTATCATTTATAAATCCTTTTGATATATAAAAACATGTTGAGTCAAAAGTCTTCTTTTGGATTATCTATTCATTTTTTGAAACTAATAAAATCTTTCTGAAACACCTAATTAATAAATCCTTTATAGTCAATTTATTTTAGTAATGGAATCATATATCATTTTATTATATATTCATCAAGCCTTTTGATTCATGTTTTATCAATTCGATTATTTCATATGCATTTGATAACAATAATACTCATCAGTTTTTCAGAAATGATTCATTCCATTATTATCATAACGGGAACAAATATCATTTCTTTCATAAACACCAAATAAGATTTATATTACACACTGTCCAATTTTTGAAATGAAAATATGTTCATAATGATATAAATCGTACTTACAATCATAATGAAAATAATCGAATCCATTCAAAATCATGTTGTCATATCTATAAAATTGTAATGTAATTAAATTAAAACCTTTAAATAAAAATGATGATGTGTATTGTTTTTTAGTATAAATTATAAAATAATTTCTTTGTATTAGTTAGAAGATTACCGTTGGAGTAACAAGTTTACATGTCCCTCTGAGATTTACTAAGGAAATTTGACTACTAGATCCAAAGATAACCATTGGGATGAAGGCCTATAAATACAATGTAATTTGAAAGAGCTCAAAACTGTAATTATTTTTGAGACACTGTGTGAGGGTTCATCGAAATATACTATGTGTGAAAGCTCTAAAGTGTACATGTTGTGAAATGGTCATCCCACATACTTCTAACTTTTAATGGTTATGTTTTTTTGTGCGATTCCAATCATAGTATAATTGTTGGATTATGTGGATATAAAGATAATGGTTCCAATATTTTGTGGATCAAGGGATTATGAGGCTAGAAAGATATAGGAACCAAACATCTTCTTGATTGATGGCTTGTGGGGATAGAATGACAAAGTCATGTCATCGTATCTATGGAATACCATAGTGTACATAATATAGATATACTTGGATGTATAAATCAAGGGACCTTTATCTTGGTTATTGGATACCCTTCTCTTTGGGTTAAAAGAATTGTATTCATTTAATTGTTTTATATTTCCATTACATTGTAATTTAAAGTTAATTGTTTTATATATTCATATTTCTATTTTCTATTAAATTATTATAATCTTTGTAATTACAATTTATGTGATTAAGATAACTTCATTTTTGTAGTAAGATTTTATATGATTTATAATAGAATCATTAATTATTTCACTCTGTTTATTGTAACCATATTGATTATAACCCATATTATGCTTAATATGATTAAATGATTTTCTTACTATGAATACGATTAAATACAGCATGTGGAATAAATATCGGAATCGACTTGATTATGATAGTTTTATAACCAGACCCACAAACCATTCTGATTAATATTTTTTACTTCATATAAGGTATTGTGGATTGAATTAGTTTAAATAATTTTAAAGTAAATTACTTTAGAGATAAAAAAATTAAAATACAATTCACCCCAACTTTTATTTGAGCCATCTCCATATACATTTCGATCCTACAATTGATATCATAGCCAAGTCCCTATAAAATAGATACCAATATTTGTCATGAGAGGTATATTCCAATGCTTTTACTTGCATATTCTTTAATATTATTTTTCTTTTTAGTTTTAGTTTCTTTATAAACTATTTTTTATAAATATTTTTTACACTAACATGCATTGTGGAAATACTATCTTTATATTATTTTAGACATGGATGGTTTAAATGTTGAATATATTGAAAATCTAAATCCTACAGGACCGCCTATTTTCAATGGAAATGATTATGAATACTGGATAGATAGAATGAAGACCTTTTTAATAAACACTGTGTTTGATAAGGTTTTAATGCTGATTGATGACTATAAAATTCCTAAAAAGGATGTTATAACCATTACCAATAAAGATAAATTGGATTATCAACTGAATTGTAAGGTATGTAATACTCATCATTGTTTAATGACTAGAACCATATATAGCCAGATTTAATCATGGGATGTAGAAAATAGTATTTAGAATAATCTAGAGATTACTAATTTTGATAATTCTAAATTTGTTAAAAAATGAAAAACCATGCTAAGAGCATATTATCATACATTTTAAATCCCTTATGGAGAACCATATGTTAAGGTTTAACAAAGGTTCACAATAATTGTGAATACTTTACAAGCTATGGGAGAGAATGTATTAGAAGATAAGATTATTGGGAAAAATATCATATATATAATGCCAAATGAATTGAAAACAAAGAGGATAATAGTTTATGAATTAAGAAATGTCACAAATGTGACTCCTAATGAGTTATATGGAACTCTTTTAGAATACTATAATATACTAAAAAGAGATGTTGGGAAATCCAAAAAGAATAATGGTGGATTAATTTTTTATTCAAATTCAAATTTAATAAATGCTAAGAATCCTAAGAAGATATTCAAATCAAAGAAGAAGAATGTTATGGTTTTATCAGATTCAGGTGAATCAAAACATTCAGTGAATGAATTGGACAATCTTTCTTGAAGGATGAACTAGATAATAGTAAAAAAAATTCTTTCAGTATAGATATAAAAAATTAAAGTAGGAAAATAAAGAGAAGAAATATATTCAAGTAACATTCTATGAATGTAGAAAGGTAGGAAAAATTAGACCTTATTGTCCAAAGATGAAAAAGAAAGATAAAAAAGAAAAACATTCTAAAAGGAATATGAAAAAGTATTATAAGTCCAAAGGAATTTTTTTAATGGAAAATGATTCAAGGGGTTCTAGTGTAGTGGATTATTATAATAATTATTTATATGATAATAGATCAAATCATAAAAATATTGTTCTATATGAAAGAATACCTTGTGATAGTAAATCTATTATGGCTAAGGTACATACTTCTAACCCATTAACTGGAATGTGTTTAAATTATAATTATCTTGATTTAAATAATTCTACATCTTCAGATGAATAATACTATTCACCCAGTGATACTTATACTTTACCTTGATATGAATAGGTATCTTAATTTTCGAAATTTCTTGAGAATTAAAATTACAAAGATAAAAATAAATTTTAAAATGTAAATGCTAGAATAAGTGTTTTAACAAAATAAGTATCATATCCTTCCAAATATATTAATAAAAAATCATTTTAAGTTGATTCTATATTTAAAAAACATTATGAATATAATTATGATATGGATAATATTTCTAATGAATTTTAAAAATCTATTTCGGAGAAAAACGTTTTTTAAACAAAAGTTAATTACAAAAATAATTTATATGAGGATAAAGATATAGTTTTAAAACTAAAATCTGAATTTTTTTCTCTCATTAAAAATTTATCAATATTTAACTCAGGAATGTAAGGTTTTGATAAGATTTATAAATAAAATTTTCCTCTTATAAATACATCTAGAATCAAGTATTCTCATTCAAAACCTATTTTTAGCTTTAGATATTTGTTCCAAAAAATGCCTCTGTATGTAAAAAATATTAAAGCAGAGGGAATTGTAATAAAAATTATCCCTTAAATAAAATTTAGACCATGGGATTCTACAAATATCATTTTTCAAAACAAATGTGGGTTTTTAGAATATTGTTTACTAACAATTCTGGACCTAGGAAATTTTTTGTTCTGAAAACCTAACTATTTTGTTATCATAAAAACAATTGAAGTACTAACAAAAAAAAAACAAACAGTATGTGGATAGAGAATGTTCCTAGAAAATGAATGGAAGAAAATACTTCTTTGAAAATACCATCAATATGAAAGGTGTAAAAGTCACTTTTAGAGATAATGATCAAAGAGATATCATTTTATAATTTATCAAAACACAAGAACAACTTTATGATATTTCATAAAAGAGAGTTAGCTTCTGATAGATTGGAATATATTAAATAGAATAAAAGAATCATAACTATAAAGTAATCATTCCTATCTACATCTTTTTTATACCATCTCCTTACATTATGTTACTTCTTTTCAAAGGGGAGTAAATATGTTTGATGTTTTATAAAACCATTATTTTCTCAAAAAATCTCACTTATAAATTTTTCATACTCTTAAATTTTTCGTACTCATAACTTTTTCATACTCATAATTTTTTTTGTAATAATAAATTTCTGGTACTCATAAATTCTTTATAGTCATAAATTTTTTGTACTTATATATTTTTCATACTCAAATATATTTCATGCTCATAAATTTTATGTACTAAAATATTTTTTATACTCATAAAATTTTTATACTAATATTTTTTCATTTATATTCTAAATTTTTCATATTCAAAATTTTCATGATTCAAATTTTTTAATTTTTTAAGGAACAAAATACCAAAACTATTTAATCTATCATGATACATAGAAAGGTACAATCTCTTACCTTATTATTTTTCTTTTTTAATTCAACTCTATTTTCTTGTATTTCCTTTTTTAAAACATTATCAAATTCATGATGAATATGATAAAACCATTTTAATTTTTTTTCTAAAAAAAACCTCAAGATTTAAATATTTACAACCATTGGATTTTTTGTCTAATCTTTTCCGTAAAAGTTTTATGGTCATATTTCTTTACCTATATGAAGGGCCCCTACCCTGTCTCACATTTATGGTCTCTTTTTTACGTCAAAACTCTTCCACCATTCTAGTATCCGATTCCAGAAAATTTCTTTCTTGGATAGTTTAATCCTACTCATGCTAGAATAATCAACTACATCCCCCAAGATCATACCTCTATAAGATTTATCAGCAATGAAATTTTTCCAATAAAGGTTAGTCTATATAGAGTTTTATGATGAGTATGATTATACTTTGAAAAGAATTATAAAATTTCAATGATGGGACTTAGTTTTTGTAGAAAAACCTAACACTAATCAAGAAACTAGAATTATTGAGGAGGTAAGAAAATTTTATAGTTCTTTAAAGGTTGATAAAGATTTGAATGAATCCTTTTACATGTACGATAGAGATATAAACATGTCTAAAAATTAAGTGGAAAACTTCTTTGGTGTACCATCAGAGGGAGATGATTTTTCCCTTATTACAAGAATACAAAAGAAGAAGGGAACTTTCATTAAAATTAGAGATGAATAATACCTTTTGGAGATTCATGAGCCCAAATGAAAAGTGACTCAACTATCATCATAGAATCTCCTTATAGATCTCTGTAATAATGGTTTTTTAATTCCTAGAAAAGGTTATAGAAAAAATCTCACAGTTTGAGATGTTTTTATTCTTGATTATTTGTTGAATATGAGAATTATAAATTTTATGGTTTATATCTTCATAACCATCAATAATTTTATGCCTATTTCAATCAAGTCTCAACTAATCACGTTTCCAACGATTCAATGAAAGTTCATTTTAAAAAGTCTAATGTTTTTAATCTTCCACTCAAGTTAGTGGTGAGAAATTTAAAATTTCATTTGATTGGTGATGATATGATAAAGTGGTTAAATTTTAATTTTGACGAAGAGTCTAAATTTTTTATTAAATATGTTGAAGCCGAGGTTCCAAAAGAAATAGTTCGAGGAAGGTAGGGTATTAAAAAACAAAATGTGTTGATTGTTTCTAAGAAATAATAGAAATATATGTTTATATAAACTTTAAAACCGAATAATAAATGAAAAGAAATTGATTAAATAGGTTCCAAATAGAGGAAGGATCATACCAAAAGAAAATAAGGAGACCTGTAGTTTGGTTTTAACCCAGCATAAATCCTTGGTAAAAAAGTCTGGACTCACGAAACTATCAAAGATTATGAGAAGGAAAAGAATATGAAAAATAGAAAGGTGAATATTCTTGATATAGATATTTGTTTAATATAATTTAAAATAATTTTTTTTAATCGGAATCAAGGAACCCCTTGTAGAAGAAACTTTCATTATCTCTGTCTAAGACTAGAGAAAAAACAAGAAAAAAAGTTGATGAGAATTAGCTTCACCAAATGTATCTCATAAAGAGGTTCCAAAATAAAAATATAATACTAAAATGAAATAAATATATAAGCATCATGATGAAGATTATGATAGAGATGAAGATGTAGAAAAAGAGGAAAAGGAAAAAAGAACAAAATCTGGAAGGTGAGAATGCTAAAGAAGATGATTAATAACAAGAGTCACATTCAGATACGATACTAGAAAGATATTATCAAGACACTTCATGAAATATACCATCACAAGGAGTAGATTCCTTGAATAAGGCCACTCAGAAAACCCAAGCTAATAAAATAAATCATATTTCAGATAAAGGGGAATAGAATAGATCCGATGAATATCAGAATCATGATTTGGATGGTGATGCTACAAGAATAGATTTGGGAGAACATCCTAATTAAGAGTAAGATAATGATTTATACAATAAAATTTAATTGAGAATATATCATTATATTTTTCAATAACTTAAGATAATTTAGAATATAATCCTATATTTCTCATGAATTGAATTGAAGGTTTATTTTTTTATGGATAGCCCAAAAAATATTGAACTCAATCAAACTTCTAATAAAATGAGTGATCAAACATGAGGAAAACTACAATGTGTTAGAATAATGTTTTGAATAACATTGAAAGGATTTAAATAAATTTGTTTAGTGGTAACATAAATCTGATTCTATTTCAAAATTCTCAATGATTCAATTGATGATATTAAAATAATTTTGAATGATTTCACTATTCCATTTAACATGATGGCTAGTAATACCTCTCAAAAAATGAAATAATTAAGAATACCATATGTTTCTTAATATGAATAATTTAAATTTATTGAAATGAAGATGAATGTTATTCAATAAAAATATTCAAATTTTATGTTTTACAAAGGTGAGATAATTGATTGGAAAAATAAAAATGACTTGTTGACCGATAAAGTTGAAGTTCAGGATCAGAAAATCAAATCCCAAAAATGGAAGCTTCATACACTGGAAGAGAAATTTCAAACCAAAGAAGAATATATATGTACCCATGAATAAGTATTTGTAGAACAAGAAGAATTATCTCAATCGTATAATGAATCTCTTGAAAAGATGCTGGATGATATAAAGGAGTTCAATAGGATGAATACAATCATCGTATACCACTTAAAGAAGGAAAATGAGAAGGATAAGAAATTAATTTTTTTGTTTAACTCTTGTTGTATTTCTTTTAAAAAAACAATGAAAAGTTTAGTCATCTAATTATATCTTGATATAATGTTTTTCAACTCTTTGGGATCAATGTTTTTTCATGGTGAAATTTTTTATTTCTTTTTATATTTTGATTACCCAACCCTTTTTCAGGTATTAGAAGACTTTCCCTATTCCATTTTGTAAATAAAAAAGGTGTAGAATTATTTATAAAGGGTGGGAATGTATTTGATAAGGGGAATTTTTTTTTATAAAAAGGTAAAATGGGAGAATGATAATAAAAAAGGTGAATTCCTTTAATAAGTGTCACGACACATCCCCCGGGGGCCGTACTATGACTACCCTAGCCCGCCTTCCATAGGCCATGGGTTGGCGAGTAGCAACGAAAGGCGCAATCCCTAAAATCGGGAAGGCATTGCCTTTATAATCTGTAAACACACACAAATAAGAATACAATTAGATACGAACACAAGTAAACTGTATAGTAAAAAGAGTGTATACAGTATTAAAAAGGGGCCAGAATACAAGCGCAGTTGGAAAGTACTAGAAAAATGAAAAGTACAAGTAAACTGAAACAACTCATGTGAACACCCACTAAGTATCCTACCTAAAGGGTAGGTAAAAATCTAGAATGGCCGTCTCTGTGGTACAACTCATCTAATGTACACCTCCGAGCTACCTACAGTCCTGGTACTCTCGTCCTTAGTCAGTGTTGTTCATCGTCTGCACCAAATACAACAAGGTGTAGGCATAGCCTGTGTAGGGGTGAGTATAACGATACTCTGTAGGGACCCTGAGACCATCAAAGGAATCACGAAATCCAGAAAGGATAAACCACAATGCATGTAAACATATGAAAACCCTACTTAGGTATATGCCCATACATATACCCAAGTTATCAATTATACCCATCCCATTCATGAGGAAACACAAGGTCCATCTCAAAAGCCCAAAGCTCAACGATTCCACAAATGAAAGAATACCACGAAGGTAACACCACAAAGGTAAGTAATACAAAGGTAACACCACATAGAAGAATACCACAAAGGTTTCACAAGGAAGAAAAGTACCACACATGTATGGCACACAGAAGAATACCACAAAGGTATCACCACGAAGGTAAGTACCACACAGGTACGCCACACAGAAGAATACCACAAAGGTATCAACACAAAGGAAAGAACCACATAGGTATTCCACACAGAAGAATACAACAAAGGTATCACCATGAAGGTAAGTACCACAAAGGTACGCCACATAGAATAATACTACCATGTTATCACCATGAAGGTAAGTACCACACAGGTATGCCACACATAAGAATACCACAAAGGTATCACCATGAAGGTAAGGACTCAGATCACACTAGGTATAACCAAGGTACAGTAGTAAAGATGATTAGATGTAACTACTAAATCATCTTACTATGTTAAGAGGTATACCCACGAAGGATCCCAAGTCATCAGACCCACACAAGATCCTAAATCATCAGACCCACACAGAATCCTAAAATCATCAGACCCACATAGGATCCTAAATCATCAGACCCACATATGATCCTAAATTAGAAGACCTACACAGGATCCCAAAGCACAGACCCACACGGGATCCTTTTCTCATGTTACATCCAGCTACAGGGTTCCCGCACTAAGCTCGCTTGATTCTGGGAGGATCTTCTCCTCAATCCACTGGTCGATACTCCAACTTCCATGAAGTCCCATGAAGAAGTATCCTAAAGGACCAGCACATAAAATGGGTCTCAACGCAACAGACAGTGCGTCAATCAAACGCCTGGTCTGTATGTTATTGGCCTTTTAGTCTCGAGGGCCCGATTGGATTCATGCTCGATCCGACCCAGCCGTACCCCAAATTTATCCAAAACTCAAGTGGGGTATACCAAAAGGATCTTCTCGATCCATGTTTTTTTGGCACTGTAGACGATTCGTTAAACGGACCACCGTAGATCAAGATATGAACAAGAGAGAGAAAATGGTCAAAGTTGGTCCGAGTCCGGTCCAACTCGGTCCGAGCGACCCATCCCGACCCGGCCTGGGTTGACCCGTCTCGGTCTGGATTGACCCGGCCCAACCCGGGTCTGACCTTGGGTCGGACCCAGCCTGCGGGATCCAACCCGTCCCATCCCGTAGTGCGGCGACCCCCTGGTGGCCCGCAGTGCAGTGGACCACGGTGGGGCGGCCTGTGGTGCGGCAGCCTTAGCTGGCCGGATGTCCAGCTTCTTCTCTACATGGCGCAGTCGCATACCCCGCCATCTCCGGTGGTCGACAACGAGCCGACAACCCTCCCTCGCTTCCACAAAATTGTGTTATGGATCTTGAATGCCGGGAAGCGTGAAGGCACGCCGCTGCCCCTTCATGTGGCCGGTTGATGCCGGCTGCCGTCCTTGCTCCACCGTGGCCGACGGGCCGCAACCCTTCTCCAGTGGTGCGATCGCACCGCCACCTTCTTCGCGGCCGGCCGTGGTACTGGCCACCGCTCCCGAGTCCCACCGGTGCCTATCTTCGGCACTGGTCGCTTCCCTCCTTTATCGCGAAGAACACATCAAAACCATAAAGGTTACAGAGTGGTCATGCCATGTTCCTTTGGCCCACACCCTCCATGTTAGAGCGTCAGAAAGCGACATAGATGTTCTTAATTCAAGAAGGATTTCAGGAACGAGATAAGGGGGTATAAATCAATAAAAAACCCTATCTCAAGTTCGCTGTAGAGTTTCCACATTTGAGGAAGTGTCGGCATTCATCATCCCTGCAACAAGCATCCAACGACACCGCTCGACCGTCGTTATTTGGTTCGTGGTTCGGGGTCGCTCGTCACTGCCTGCTGGAACCGGATCCTTCCTCCATGTGTTGGACGTCGCGACATTTTACCATAGCTTCATCGCTTGGTGAAGCTATTCCAATTCATCCCCTAAGCTCCATATAAATAGGAGTGGGGGAAGCTAAGTAACGATCGTGGAATTTATGAATGTTCATTTAATAGGAACCTTCCTAAATTACAATGATGTTGTTACATAGTATGTGCAAGGTCAAGATATTTAATTTATGTTGGCGCAATTAAATAGGAGAACCAAGAGTCATCTCCCTCATTAAAGAAGGAGTTTAAGGGGGTCGGGTGGTCCCCACCATCAATAATTCAATTTGGGGGGTTTCCTAGCTCAGGTGGTCCCCACCGCTGCACATACAAATTTGGGAGGTTTTAAAAATAAAATAAAAGTTGTTCTTTATTTTATTTTTATTATTTTAACTCTCCCACAAAATTCACGAAAACTAACTTTCACCCTTGACCTACTGAAGTCACGGTGAAGGTCTCCTTAAGAAAATATCAGCACTGTGAGTTCAATGGTGCCCTCAGATTTCAATTCCGAGCATCGGTTCAAAATTTATATAACGCCGCTCACGCGTTTACTAAACGTACCCAAAAAAAGTTCAGATAAATTATAACAGTCACCCTTGACCAACGCCGGTTGAGGTTCGACTCTACCTAAGTGAAACACTCCCCAACGAGCCCAACAGTACTCTTGTATTTTCAATCTAAGTTACCCTTTAGAGGTTATGAATTTTTCAATAAAATAATTGTCACTTAATTATTTTATTTACGGCCAAAAACTATCTTTCACTAGTGGCCCACATCGACCAATGTTATTATCTACCTAAAAAGAGAATACCCTCACAAGTTTAGGAGTGGTATCGGATTTTCAATCCGAGTTACCGTTTGTGATTTATAAGCATTTGAAAAATAAAATAATTTATTTAATTATTTTATTTACAATTATTCCATTTTTGGGTTTTCTCACAGGAGGCCCACGCCGACTGAACTTAAGTCGTGCCTAGGGTAAACCCACCATTCTAAACGCAATGGTGCCCTCTGATTTCTGATCTGAGTTACCATTTAAGAGTAATTCTACTTTTTTAGGAAAATTTCTTACGCGCACTAATTAAAACTCAACCAAACTTCTATAGATCCTTCAAGGCACTTCAGGCCTTGGAATTACGCACCATCAGATTTCACGGTCTTGAAATAATTCCATATAATTAAAAAAACTATACATAATTTGTGGGACATTAAATTCTCCCCACCATAGGGCTTTACATCCTCGAAATCCACAACAAAGGATAAACAACCAAAAGAGGGTACTGGTCATGAATCAGAACCTCCCACTCCCATGTGCTCTCATGAAGATTCTTGTGCTGCCAACATACATGCACCAAAGGTATCGATCACCCACGAAGGTCTCTCTCCTGTTGATCCTCAATCTCCACTGGAACCTCTGTAAACATTGCCCCATCATCTATTTCTAGCTCTCCATGGTTGATGACGTGAGAAGGGTCGTGCACATATATTCTCAGCTAGGATACGTGGAAGACGTTGTGCACTCGGTGCAACTTTGGGGGAAGTGCTAAGCGGTAAGCCACCTTGCCAACTCTGCTGAGGACTTGGAAGGGTCCAATGAACCTTAGAGATAACTTTCCGCCCCGACCAAATCTCCGCAAACCTAATCGGGGTGAGACCTGTAGGAAGCCGTGGTCACCATCCTCGAACTCCAGAAGTCTCTATCTCCTATCGACATAAGACTTCTACCTACTCTGTACAGTCTACATCCACTCCTGGATGATCTGCGCCTTCTCCGTGGTTGCTCGTACCATTTCTGGTCCCATGAGTGCTGACTCCCCTGGATCCGTCCAACACAAAGGCGATCAGCAAGGTCGACCGTACAATGCCTCGAAAGGTTCCATCCTAATGGTGGAGTGATAACTGTTGTTGTATGTAAACTATTCCAAGGGAAAGTGATCCTCCCACCTGTAACCAAAGTTGAGGACACAAGCATGCATCATGTCCTCCAAGGTCTAAATGGTCCTCTCAGTCTGTCTATCCGTCTAAGGATGGAAGGTGGTTCTTAAACTAAGCTGCGTCCTGAAAGCCTTATACAACCCCTTCCATAGCCGAAAAGTGAAACGTGCATCATGATCATAGACAATTTTTAAGGGTACTCCATGTAGCCGCATAATCTTTTGTACGTAGAGTTATTCCATCCCTCTACTAAACTCTACTCTCTGATAGGTAGAAAGTGGGATGTTGGGAAAAACTATCTCAAGGTATCATTGTAGTATTTTTAAGGTTGATTGTGTTTGTTGACAAAGAAAGTTTCCATGGTGAATTGTTGAGTTTCCAAGATGTTTTTGATAATCCATATTGACAAAGAACCATGAAAAAGGAACATACAATCTAGAGGCGTTACAAAAGAACAGATAGAAGGTGGCGCTATTTTCCAGTGTTTGCTAAATTTTTGGGGTCCAAAATATGGAGGTTGGAGAGCATCACGAAAAGTGGATATCCTTTAAGATCTCAGCAAAATATGGAAAAAACATAAATTTCATGAAGATAGGATTCAAGATTTGGAGTTCGCAAAGACCAGAAGAATGTTGATGGTGATGCTTTGCGATTACCTCAAGCTTCGCGAACGGCAAAGTTGAAGATCATTGTGGTGACAAAGATCATTGTGAGTGGAGCTTCGCGACGAAGGTGCAAAGGAAATGACGGGATGCTCTGCGATTACAATGAGCTCCACAATCCGAAAATTTCCGCGGTGCTTTTCGATTTTGAGATAATTTTGGAAGGAACTTTGGAGCTTCACGATTTGAGATGACATGGAGTTGAATTCGCGTGGAAGGTTCGAGGGCCGGTGGAATCACCTATAAATAGACCTCGACCCCCTCAGGATAAGTAGAGAGTTTTTCAGAGAAAATATTTTTCTCTCGTTTCGCAAAGGTGGTTTGCGAAGGTGGTTCGTGAAGGTAGTGTGCTTCGTGAAAGAAGATCTTAACGACAGCTAATCTAGCTCCGCGAAAGTCATGTGCTCCTCGTTGGCTCAGTGAGTTTCGCGAGGGAAGTCACTCTGTAATGAGTTGAGCTTCATGATGACCTATGCATTGCGAAGGCTTGAGCTTCACGAGAGTTCTTCACGAGAGCACTTCGCGAAAAGGCAGGAGCTTCACGAAGGCTTGTTTGAGCTTTGCGAAATTGGGAGCCTCGCGAAGTAGGGTGCTTTGCGAAGGTTTTTCCAATGGAATTGCCCAGAGTTCAGTGGAAATGGGTGTTCATTAGTGGATGAAATCTGGATTTCAATAGAGCATCTACATACAGTGGAGGATGCATTCATTAGTGGTAATGAAGATACCTACATGTCTATAAACTATGAGTGGATCTTCTGAAGAAGTAGTGAGCTCACTTCAGTTGAGAGAGCAATGAGTTCTCAAATTGTGAGTGGTTGTAAACCAGGAGGGACAATGAGTCCGCTTCGAACTTGTAAACAATAGTGCACTTTTAGTGGGATTGGGACATTGGCACAGTGTCGGTGTATGCTCCTTTGACGTAGCCGAGTGAGGTTAAACCAAGTAAAAATCACTGTGTCCTGTGCATGCTTTAAGGTTTATTCATAATCTACATCAGGAAGAAGATAGAAGATGGTTTTGTCTAACAAAAAAACAAGATAAAAAAGGGGCAGTTGTTTTAATTCTTCATACCCTGTTCACACCCCTCTCAGGGTATCTAGCCTAGTGGAACTAATAATTGGTATCAGAGGGAAAGGTTAATATCTGTAATTCTCTCTCAAATGGAGGTTACCAATCATAAAGGGATTCAGATCTTCGATGGTAATAATTTTCATCTATGGAAGAATCGGATGCAACCCTACTTCCGATCTTTGGGAATGGATGTGTTTACAACAGAAATGCACGGTATAACAGCTGATATTAACAGTGGTGCATTATCAGAAGCTGAGAAAAGAAAATTGGATACTGATGCAAGGGGAATCAATGATTTATGAGGATCCCTATCCAATCCTATATATATAAAAGTGATGTCATGGAAAACAGCACATGATTTGTGGGAAAAGCTGATAAATATATATAAAGGAGATAAAAAGGTCAGAGAAGCAAAGATGCATGTGTTGTGGAACAAGTATGAAGATCTAAGAATGAACTCGAATGAGTTTGTTGATATGTTCTTTGATAGGGTAAATTTTGTAGTGGAAGACATGCGAGGTCTTGGAGAAGTTATTTAAGACATAAAGATTGTAAAGCGCATCTTGAGGAAACTTCCACCTCGGTTCAATCTGAAATTTTCGGTTTTGGAAGATAAAGACCCGAAAGAGTTGACATTGGATAACCTGCACCACACCCTTGTTGCATATGAAATGAGAAATGATTCTAATGATGTTGTGGAAAAGGGGAAATCCAAAGAGGTGGAATTCAAGGCCAAGAAGAATCTCACCATTGAAGACTCTCAGGAAGAAGAAGATGCAGATGAGGTGAGTTCGTTCCTCTCCTCAAACCTTCAAAGAGGAAAAGGAAAGTTTAAAGGGAATATTCCACTTGCTTGTTTTCGATGTGGAAAGGTTGGAAATATTGCGACAAGGTTCCCCAAAAAGTTCCAAGAAGATGATGATGTCAATGAAATAAAAATTCCCAAGAAGAAGTGTCCAGCCTATGGGAAAGGCAAGAAACAATTCAAGAGAAATTTCTTTAAAAAGAAGAACCTTCTTTCAAAAGAATATGACAGTTCAGATGAGTATGAGGTTGAGGATGTTGAATATATAGAGAACTGTAGAGATCGTGGAGAAAATGTTATGGTGGAAGTTGTCTGTAGTTCTCAGAATAAGAATGAAACCGAAGCCGAGGAAGAGAAAGAAGAAGTTGAGGGAAGAGTTGATATACAAGCTGAATTAGAGGCTGCTCACGAGGAGATAGATGTTTGGAGATCCAAAACAACGAAATCCAACAAAGTTGTTCGTGATGCCAAACTCTATATGCATCAGCAGGAAGTAGAGAATTTTGAGTTAATGGAAGAAATTGAGAATCTCATGTCATCAACACCAGAGGACTCAGAATCAGTTAGTGAGTATAAAATAAAACTTTAAGAACAGAAAAGGGATATCGATATCTTGAATAACACAAGGAAAGATCAAATCAAGCTTATTGAAGAACTTTAAGGAGAATTTTTCGGTTTGCGGAAAAAGTTAAAGATCAAGAAAAACTCTTCACTCCTGCTGGGTGATCAGGAAAGCAGATCACTCAAAAAACCAAGAAGCTGAAAATGGAGAATAGTGGTTCAGCAGAAAAGAAGCATCAACTATGTTCAGATGCTAATACCAATGGGGGGTTGACCGAAAACAAAAAGCAGTGAAAATTAAAGTCAGACCACAAACACCTACTCTGAGATTGAAGGTTGATTTGGGTACAAGGAAGAATCAAAATATTCAGTGATCCTAAGGGGAAACCTGTAGTGCAGAAGTCACACAAAGGAATACACCTCATATTAGGTGTTATTTTTATGGAAAGATGGGACATTCACAATATCTGTGTTCTAAATCCAAGAGATATCGAAGGGCACAAGAAAAAAGGTAGCAACCAAACAAATAATGGTTCTCCAGAACATATTTCAAAGGACACTGTTTTTGGTGTGGAGGACTCGCACACATGGCTAGGTACTGCACTTCGACCATACAAAATAATGTGCCAAAGCGTAACCAAAATGTTCACAAATAGTTGATCAATGAACCAACAGGTGAGTTGTAAACACAAAATAGAATTTCACCATTGCAAGATAAAGCTGGTCCATAATACTCTGAGAAAGAACAGAAGTCTTAATCCATGCCGAGTGTGAAGGAAAAAATATGGACGATGAAGAAGAAGGATGAGAAGGCCGTGGTGGAAGAAATTACTCTTAAAGCATCAGATCGCTCTGGTTTGTGGATCCATGATAGTGGTTGCACATCTCACATGACGGGGAATAAAGATCTTGTCACAGGCATAAAATATGACAAATAATGAGTTGTCACGTTTGGAAATGATGAAGGCCTGAAGATTATTGGCTCATGAAAGGCCAAGTTTGGGGGCAAAGAGATGAGACATGCTGATGTCTTAGTAGTAGAAGGCCTCAGTCACAATTTTCTTAGTGTCAGTCAACTATGTGACTCAGGACATTCTATAAGGTTTACTAAGAAGATGTGTGTCATCAAAGGAAGAGACGAGGTAGTGGTTCTATAGGGAAAAGGAACAAAGGAAAATCTATACATGGTAAGTGGAGAAGAAGATATGTGTTTTCTGTCCAGAGAGAAAGAAAACAAGCTTTGGCATAATTGACTTGGTCATCTCTGCCAACCATCCCTGGAAGATCTAGTAAAGTGCGATGCAGCAAGAGACATCCCTAAGCTATCACGTGATCATACTCACATGTGCGATGGATGAAAACAAGGGAAGCTCATCAAAAAGATGTATAAGGAAAAGGAAAAGAATTCAACAAGAGTGATCGAATTGGTGCATGTTGATGTTTGTGGTCCTATCATACTAAGAGAAATTGACGGAAAAAGGTACTATGTTCTTTTCATTGATGACTATACCAGAATGGCATGGGTATTTGTTATTTACCATAAGTCTGATGTGTTCAGATGCTTAAAACAGTACCAAAGGGAGTTCTAAAGAAATATTGGATAGAAAATTCTAAAGTTTCGTACTGATAATGGTACAGAATTCACAAACAGTCAGGTGGAAGAATATCTTGAGAAACACGGGATAAGAAATCAAGTTTCCTCAGTGAGAACTCCACAATAGAATAGAGTGGTTGAAAGGAGAAATCGGATCATCAACAACATGGCTAGAACAATGCTCATAGAAAAATATCTACCAAAGAGATTTTGGAAGGAATCGGTTTTGACATTGGTCTACATTTCTAACAGAGCTCTGTTGTGTCCAAAGGAAGGAAAGACTTCGTACGAGATGTGGTATGGAAAGAATCCAACATTGAAATACCTTCGGATATTTTGAAGCAAGTTCTTTATCCTCAATAAGGAGAAACATAGGAAATATGAGTCGCATGAGGATGAGGGGATATTCTTGGGCTACTTAGAAAAAAAAACATACAAATGATTTAACAAAAGTCTCGGAAATGTAGTTGAGAGAAATTTTTTCACTGTAGTGGAGAATGAAGAGATCATTCAATAGTACAATGAAAAATTTCCTGATGAAAGTGATGAGGAGGAAATCAACGCAGAGGGAGAAGAAGTGGATGATGTTGATTCATAAGAAGATACTGATGATGATAATGAGAAAGTAAATTCTGTATCTGTACAAAATCCAAGGAGTCTAGCTGAAATTGACAGGAAAAATATCATTGGGGATCAGTCAGCTCTAGTTCAGACAAGAAGAATGAAATCAATGCAGTAGACATATTTTCTTTCTCAGGTTCAACCTGAATTCTTTACTGATGTATCTAAAGATGAAAACTGGGTTCAGGCCATGAATGAAGAGCTAGATAAGATTGAGAAGAATCAGACTTGGGAGGTTGTTTCGAGGCCAATAGATAAGAATGTCATCGGGACTAAATGGGTCTATTGCAACAAGATGAATAAAGATGGAACAATTATTTGGAACAAATCATGACTAGTGTGCAAGGGATACTCCCAGATAAAGAGAATATATGTTTATGAGTCATTTGCACCGGTTGCGAGACTTGAGACAATCGGATTATTCCTAGCCATTGCAGTGCAACTAAAGTCTAAAGTTTTCCAGATTGACATCAAATATGAATTTTTGAATGGGATTCTGGAGGAATAAGTGTATATTGAGTATCCAGATGGTTTTCTCATTCATGAGGATGAGAAAAAGGTTTTCATACTGAATAAGGCATTGTATGGGATGAAATAAGCACCAATATCATGGTACTCAAGGCCTGATCAGTACTTGAAGAAGTTTTGTTTCCAGCATGGGGGAGTTTATTACAATATCTATTTCAAAAATGATAGTAATCAAAGTATAATAGTCCTAGTTTATGTCAACGACATAATATTTGGCGGATCAGATAAAGCTTAGTGCAGACAATTTTTTGAATTCATGAAAAGTGAGTTTGAAATGTCAATGATCGGAGAGATATCATTTTTTCTTGGTCTACATGTGACACAAGGAAGGAATGCCACATTCATATCTCAATCCAAATATGCCAAGGAGGTTATGAGAAGCTTTTTAATGGAAAATTCCAAGGATATGAAGACTCCAGTTGCAACCCGGATGAAATTATCGAAAGATGATGATGGTAAGGCAATTAATATCACAGAATATAGGCAGATTATTGAGAGTTTACTGTACCTACCAGCGACGATAACTGATATTATTTTTTCCACATTCTAAGCAGCGATATATCAGAGTAATACCAAGGAAAGCCACATGCTTGCAATGAAAAGAATACTTTAGTATATCAAGGGCACGGTGGACTTCATCTTGATGTATAATGGAAAATCTCAGAAAAAGTTATTGGGATATACTGATACTGATTGGTCTGGTTCAACGTATGACATGAAATCAACATCTGGATGTGCATTCTATCTTGGTAGACTATGTATTGCTTGGTTAAGCAGGAAGCAGGATTGAATTTCATTAAGCACCATATAAGCTAAGTATATTTCGGCCACTCAAGCTTGCACAAAATTATTGTAGATGAAGCAACAACTTGCTGATATGGGAGTTCAAGTGAAATCTCTGATCAGAATCCAGTGCGATAACTCAAGTTCTATAAATCTTAGCAAAAATCCCATCCATCACTCAAGGACAAAGCACATTGAGATAAAGTAATCAAGGAATTGTGAAGTTGGAGTATGTGCCTACAGAACTACAGATTGCAGACATTATGACAAAGGCATTACCCAAGGAAGCGTTTGAAAGGAATCTACTGGCTCTGGGAGTTTAGTCGACTCCCAACACTTGAAAGAGTGTGGCTGTGGAACCCCCCATCTCCCTGAGGTATGGTGCATTTTTCTTTACTATGATAATGTGTTTTCTTACAAATGTCTTAGACCACAGAGGAGTGCCTTTTGGGTTCATTGACAAAGGGGGAGAAATAGTGACTCTTCAAGGGGGAGAAGTGTGGCTAATGAACTGAGAAAATGTCTTTGTCAATGAACTGGGGAGAAACTGATAGGTGGAGCAGCTAGATAGGGGGAGAGAAAAGAGATAGGGGGAGCGTTTTAAATCTAACGATGCTAGAAGTGATTGATCAATGAATAGATATCACGATAGCTGAGGATCATGATAAAATCTGAACAGTGATGTTGGAATGGCATGAGAAGGTTTCCAACTATCACCAATTGGTATCAGTGTGGTTAAACAATTGGTATCAATTTAGCAATTGGTATCAGTTTGGAATCGGCAATTGGTGTCTGACATGAAGTGATCCATTGATGAACTTCTCATACTAGTCTTGTTTTTCACGCTGATCATTGCTAATGTGGGCTTAGAGTATGTGTTAATTGAATCCTTGAATGCTATCAGAATCGCATGAGGCGAATGGTGGTAGTGGTTGGAAGGAGAATCAGAGAGGTATCAACATGCAGAAAATCATTATTAGAAGAGTTGTCAACAAACCTAAAGGGGGAGATTGTTTGGAAAAAATTCCTCAAGGTATCACTGTAATATTTTTAAGGTTGATTGCGTTTGTCGAAAAAGCATATTTCCATGGTGTATTGTAGAGTTTCCGAGATGTTTTTGACAATCCATGTTAAAAAATAACTATGAAAAAGGAACAGATAATTTGGAGGCAGTAGAAAAGAATATATACAAGGTGGTGCTGTTTTCCAGTGTTTGCCAAATTTTTGGGGTCCAAAATTTGGAGCTTGGTGAGCATCGCGATAAGAGGATATCCTTGAAGATCTTAAAAAAATATGGAAAATCATGAATTTAATGAAGAAAGGCTTCATGGTTTGGAGTTCACGAAGACCTGAAAAATGTTGATGGTGATGCTTCGTGATTACATCAAGCTTCGTGAACTGCAGAGTTGAAGAGCATTGTGGCGGTGAAGAGCATTGCGAGTGCAGCTTCACGGCGAAGGTGTGAAGGAAATGATGGGATGCTCTATGATTACAATGAGCTCCGCGATCCGAAAATTGTCGTGGTGCTTTGCGATTTTGAGATAATTTAAGTGGGAACTTCAGAGCTTCATGATTTGACATGACGTGGTGTTGACTTTGCATGGAAGGTTTGAGGGTCGGTGGAATCTCCTATAAATAGACCTCGACACCCTCGGGAGAAGTACAAAGTTTTTTAGAGAAAATATTTTTCTCTCGGTTCGCGAAGGTGGTTCACGAAGGCAGTGTGCTTCACAAAAGAAGAGCTTCACGGTGGCTAATCGAGCTCCACGAAAGTCGTGTGCTCTGCATTGGCCCTGTGAGATTCGCAAGGGAAGTCTCTCTGCAACCACTTGAGCACCGTGACGACCTATACATTGAGAAGGCTTGAGCTTTGCGAGAGTGCTTCGGGAGAGTGATTTGTGAAAAGGTAGGAGCTTCGCGAAGGATTGTCTGAGCTTTGAAAAATTGGGAGCCTCGTGAAGTAGGGGGCTTTGCAAAGGTTTTTCCAAAGGAATTTCCCAGAGTTCAGGGGAAAAGGGGTGTTCATCAATGGATGAAATATGGATTTCTATAGAGATTCTACATACAGTGGAGGATTCATTAATTAGTGGTAATGAAGAGACCTATAGGTTTATAAACTGTGATTGGATCTTCTAAAGCAGTAGTGAGCTCACTTCAGTTGATAGAGCAGTGAGTTATCAAATTGTGAGTGGTTGTAAACTAGGAGGGGCAATGAGTCCACTTTGAACTTGTAAACAACATTTTGCTTATAATGGAATTGGTACACTGACACACTACCGGTGTATGCTCCTTGGACGTAACCAAGTGAGGGTGAACCAAGTAAAAAGATTTGTGTTCAGTGCATGCTTTAAGGTTTATTCATACTCTGCACCGGGAAGGAGAGAGAAGAGGGTTTTGTCTAACAGCAAAACAAGATCAAAAAGTGGAAGTTGTTTTAATTCGTCATACCCTGATTCACCCCCCTCTTAGGGTATCTAGCCTAGTAGATCTAACATGGGCCAACTTGTTGAGTCCTTCAAAGATCACCCAGAAGGAATCATGTCCCCTAGACGTGCATGGAAGACCCATCATGTGGTCCATGAAAAATCCATCCCACTTCCACTCTGGCACCTCTAATGGATGAACTAAGTCTATTGGAACCCAGTGCTCTGCCTTCACTTGGTGAAAAGTGAGGCACCGTGAGACAAAATCTATTACTGCTTTCTTCATTCCCGGCCCCTAGTGCTGACACTGGTGGTCCTGGTACATCTTCACAACTTCTAGATATACCGCTAGATGGGATGTATGGAACTCCCTCAACACTTCCTCACGTATCACCACCGGTACCATAGTACATCCTTTGAAGAAGATGACGTGCTCTCCACCTTTAAAAAATCCATAAGGTGCCTGTCCTGTGGATATCTATGCATGTCGAGCCTCGTAGTCAGTGTTCCCATGCTATGCCTTCCTGATTCGCTGAAAAAGTGGGGGAGTGACTGTAGGATAATGAAGATAAGCTGCTCCATCTCGATCCACGTAGGATATCCATAAAGCGGCTAGCTGCTCTGTTGCCTCACTCAGTAGCTGTAGGATAGACCTCTTACTGAGTGCATCTACTACCACGTTCCCCTCCCCAGAGTATATACTATCTCAAAGTCATAGTCCTCGAGGAACTATAGCCACTTCCATTGGGAACTGAAAAATCAAAACTGCTACAACCACGAAGGTAAGGCTAGCCGACTCAAGAGTGATCGGTTGCACCCTCTTATGCATGAGTTTAACCTGTGCTGCATTTGTTTACTTTTTCACTGACTAAGGAAAACCTCAACCCAATGTTGTAGATAAACCCCAACCTTTTTGCCTAATACAGTAAATCTGAGTATCAATTGTGGATGTCCAGTCATACCCAAACTAACGTCGTAAGGCCTCGATGCTTCCACCAAGAGGTTCCAACAAAAACTCTCACCTTAAGGGTCAGATCACATCATCAGCGTAAGTGTGATTATCGAGTCTCCTCCCAAAGGTATCTCCAGACGTGAGGGTCAAGTCAATGGTTTAACCAAAAACTCTAGGTCTTGGAAAAGATTCGTGGAAGGAAGGAATGATTGGTACCTATGTCTATTGATACGACAGCTAGTAGTATAAACATACCATACCTTGAACCATTCCTAGAGCCCTTGTGTCGCACTCCTTGATTGCATACAACTACTCTCTTCCCCTGTCCTCCACCTCCCAAAGCCTGGTGGGGACCACAAAGGGGGGTGGTTGTAATATCTCAAAATTTACACCACCTCATGCTGCTCCCCTAGCTATGCTTACATGTTTTCATCCCTACAGATTCATCTATCCCTAACACTTCTTTTTCCCAAAACATTTTTACATGACCAAGTCTCTGAGACTGACACTAGTTTCCTGTTTTCCCACTACTAACATTCACTGGCTGTATTCGCTCAACAAAAGAACATTCAACCACAAAGGTACTCTATAGCACCCCAACATAAGTAGGAATGAAAAGAGGAATGGTGCTGGCTCGGACCTCCTTAAACACACTGCGCTCAAAAGTCCAAGCCCTGAAGCACTGATTATATCGTATTCATCAAGTACCAAGAATGATTGGTACACTTCGATGAATACTCAACTACCGACATGTCATCCTACTAAAGCTGTAGAATCTCTAGATAACTCTCAGCTACCTCCTCAAGCCAGTCCTCAGCTGCCTGTGAGTCGGGCTCACCTCGGAACCTGAGGGGTATCTGATGCTAAATCATGCGTAAGGCACTAAGCCTATATGTGTCCTCTAATGGTAACGCCGGATGTAACTGCTAACCAACGAGCAGTTATATAGCTAACAGACTACCCAAAGGTACTATCTCGGTTAATGGTCAATGTACCGAAGCCTCATCACTATGCAGACCATCCTCACAGTCACTCACTAAAAAAGTCTAGTAGCTAAGATCACCATCTACTCTAATGGTGTCTCCACTCGGTGGAAAACTCTAGAAACCACCTCCAGCTAGCCCTCAACTGCGTGGGAAACTGTCTTGCCTCAAAACCTCAGAGGCCTATACTGCTAGAACTCGCACAATGCACTCAGTCGGCGTGCACTGTCCTCCAGTGCGGCTAGTGGTATCTGCTGCCCAATAGGTGGTGGTGCTGCTAGTAAACCACCCGAAGGTACCAACATAGTAAAAGGGCCCTACATCGGATCCTCCTCGCTTGGTGGGACGTCATCGTGTACTCTCTTGGGAATCCTAGATGGCTATCTACGCAATGGAATCTTGATAAGAAAAAGGTGCGCCATGGTTATTTAGTTATACTTGGTGAGATGACTCGAGAAAACACAAGAAATTTTTTCAAAACACACAAGCAATCAATTTTTTCATGCACTAAGTCAGAAATCAGAAGTCAGGGTCCTGGTGTATGGATACGTCGGCTGCCGCACCAACATTGGATTCCCAAAACTGATAACCACACTTACTTCACCTAACACTATTGCCATTAAAAAGATCAGAGTCCCATGTTCTACGATAGAACCGAATAATCTGATACCAATTTTTCACGACCCGTCCCCTGGGGCCCATACCGTGACTACCCCAAGCCCACCTTCCATAGGCCAGGGGATGGAGACTAGCACCGAAAGGCATATTCCCTAAAACTGGTAAGGCATTGCCTTTATAACCTGTAAACACACGCAACCAAGAACACAGTGAGATACGGACACAAGTAAACTATATAGTAAAAAGTGTGTATAAAGTAAGAAAAAGGGTCCAGAATATAGGCCCAACTAGAATGTATAAGAAAGCTGAAAAGTAAAAGTAAATTGAAATAGTTCCTATGAACACCTGCCAAGGGTCCTACCTAAAGGGTAGGTAAAGCTCTCGAATGGCCGTCTCTATGGTATGCCTCATCTAATTTCCACCTCTGAGCTACCTCCAATCCTGGTACTCTCGTCCTCAGTCAATGTTGTCCGTCGTCTACACCAAACACAACAAGGTGCGGGCATAGTCCATGAATGGGTGAGTATAATGATACTAAGTAGGGACCACGAGACCCTCAAAGGTCTCACGAAATCCAAAAAGGATAAACCAAAAAGCATGTAAAAATATGACAACCCTACTTAGGTATATGCCCATACATATAACAAAGTTATGAAGTATACCAATCTCATTCACAAGGAAACACAAGGTCCAACTCAAAAGTCCAAAGCTCAACTGTTCCACAAAGGAAGGAATACCACGAAGGTAACACCACAAAGGTAAGTACCACAAAGGTAACACCACATAGAAGAATACCAAAAGTGTTTCACCATGAAGGAAAGTACCACACAAGTATTCCACACAGAAGAATACCACAAAGGTATCACCATGAAGGTAAGTACCACATAGGTACACCACACAGAAGATTACCACCAAGGTATCACCAGGAAGGAAAGCACCACATAGGTACGCCACACAGAAGAATACAACAAAGGTATCACCATGAAGGTAAGTACCACAAAGGTATGCCACATAGAAGAATACTACCAAGGTATCACCACGAAGGATAGTACAACACATGTACGCCACACAGAAGAATACCACAAAGGTATCACCATGAAGGTAAGGAATCAGCTCACACCAGGTATAACTAAGGTACAATAGTAAAGATGATTAGATGTAACTACCGAATCATCTTACTCTATTAAAGGGAAGAACCATGAAGGATCCAAAATCATCAAACCCACACCGGATCCTAAATCATCAGACCCACAGAGTATCCTAAACTCATCAGACCCACACATGATCCTAAATCATTAGATCCACACAGGATGCTAAATCATCAGACGCACACAGGATCCTAGTAAAACAGACCCACGTAGGATCCTAGAGTAGTCCCATGTGGATTCCTAGAGTGGATAAAAGTGAGACTCTCAAACACAGACACACACAAGATCCTAAAGCACTGACCCCCATAGGATTCTTTTCTCATGTTATAGCCAGCTACAGGGTTCCCGCACCAAGCTCGCTTGATTCCGGGAGGATCCTCTCTTCAAGACACTGGTCGATAATTCAACTACCATGAAGTCCCATGAATAAGTATCCCAAAGGACCTCCATGTAAAATGGGTCTCAACGCAATAGACGATGCATCAATCAGACGCTTGATCTGTAGGTTATTGGCCTTCTAGTCCTGAGGGCCTTGTTGGATTTGTGATCGATCCAACCTGAGCATACCCTAACTTTATCCAAAACATAAGTAGGGTATACCAAAAGGACCTTCTCGATCCAAGGTTTCTGGAGCCGTAGACGGTTCATCAAATGGACCCCCGTAGCTCAAGATATGGCCGAAAGAGCGAAAAGGGTCGAAGTTGGTCCGGGTCCGGTCCGACCCATCCCCGTCCGGGTCAACCCGGCCAGACCTAGCCCACGGGATACAAATCGGCCTGCGAGATCCGAATCAGCCCACTGCTTCCGGCCCGGCCCGCCGGTGCAGCCCGGCCCACGGAGCGTCCCACTGGGCAGCTTGCTAGGCGGCCCGCGGTGCGGTGACCCATGGTGCAACATCCGCCGGGTGGCCCCGACTGGCCAGATGGCCAGCCTCTCCTCCGCGCGGCGTGGTCGCGTGCCACACCATCTCTGACGGCTGTTAGGGAGCTGGCCACCCTCCCTCACTGCCGTGGCCTCGTGCTGTGGCTCTTGTATGCCGGGCGGCGCAGACGCGGGCCGCCGCCCCTTTACATGGCCAGCCGATTCTGGCCGCCTCCCTTGCTCCGCTATGACTGATGGGCCGCGGCCCTTCTCCGGCAGTGCGGTCGCACCGCTGCCTTCTTCACGGCCGCCTGTGGTGCCGACCGCTGCTCCTGAGTCCCACCGGTGCCAATCCCTGGGACCGGTCGCCGCCCCCTCCATTGTGAAGTACACATCAAAACCATAAAGGCTGCGGAGTGGCTGGACCATGTTCGTTTGGCCCGCACCCTCCGTGTTAGAGCAGTAGCAAGCGATATAGATGTTATTAATTCAAGAAGGATGTTAAAAACGAGATGGGGGGGGGGGTATAAATCAACAACAAACCCTAACCCAAGTTCATTGGAGAGCGTCCGCGTTTGAGGAAGTTTCAGCGTTCTTCGTCCATGCAATAAGCCTCCAACGATGCCGCTTGACCGTAGTTCATCGTTTTGTGGTTCGGGGTCACATGTCACTGCCTGCTGAAATAGGCTCTATCCTCCAAGTGTTGGGTGTCACGACACTTTACCGGAGCTTCGTCGCTTGGGGAAGCCACGCCAATTTCTCCTCCCTATTCTCCATATAAATAAGAGAGAGGGAAGTTAAGTAACGATCATGGAATTTATGAAGGTTCATTTAATAGGAACAATCCTAAATTACAACGACGCTCTTACTTAGTATTTTCAAGGTCAAGCCATTTAATTTACATTGGCACAAATAAATCGGGGGACCAAGAGTCACCTCCCTCATTAAAGAGGGAGTTTAAGGGGGTCGGGTGGTCCCCACCATCAAGAATTCAATTTAGGGGGTATCCTAGCTCGGGTGGTCCCCACCACTACACATACAAATTTGGGAGGTTTTAAAAACAAAATAAAAGTTGTTCTTTATTTTATTTTTATTATTTTAACTCTCCCATGAAATTCAAGAAAACTAATTTTCACCCTTGACCTACTGCGGTCAAGGTGAAGGTCTCCTTATGTGAATATCAGCACTATGAGTTCAACAGTACCCTCCGATTTCAATTCCGAGAACCAGTTCAAAAGTTATATAACTCCGCTCGTGCGTTTACTGAACGTACCTGAAAAAAAGTTCAGAAAAATTATAACAGTCACCCTTGATCCATGCCGGTCGAGGGTCGGCATTGCCTAAGTCAAACATGACCCAACAAGCCTAATGGTACTCTCATATTTTCAATCTGAGTTACCATTTAGATGTTATGAATTTTACAATAAAATAACTGTCACTTTATTATTTTATTTACAGCCAAAAACTAACTTTCACTGGTGGCTCTCACCAACTAATGTTTGTATCTACCTAAAAAGAGAATACCCTCATGAGTTCAGTGGTGGTCTCATATTTTCATTCCAAGTTACCGATTGTGAGTAACAAACATTTGAAAAATAAAATAATTTATTTAATTATTTTATTTACGATTATTCCATTTTTTGGTTTTCTCACAGGAGGCCTGCACCAACTAAACTTTAGTCACACCTAGGGTAAACCTTCCATCCTAAACACAACAGTGCCCTCAGATTTCTGATCTGAGTTACCGTTTAAAAGTTATTCTACTTTTTCAGGAAAACTGCTTAAGCGTGCTAATTATAACTCATCCAAACTTCAACGGATCATTCTGGGCACTCCAGACCTCGGAATCACGTGCCTTCAAATTTTGCGGTCTCGAAATAATTCTATATAATTAAAAAAAAATTGACAAAATTTCTGTGACATTACAGTAAGGGGAAAATCCTTTTCCTCTAAAGGTGAGTAAATATTATCATTTGGGATTTTTTATCCTAAGCGGGAGTTATTCATATTAAAATAATATTCAAAAGATTTTTAAAACTAAAAGGGATATAAGTATAAGTATTTAATTATGAATATGATAGTTCTTTAAATATATTTTAGACTCAAATTTTACATAGTAATTTTCTATTTTATTCTTGTGGTTTATGATTTCCAAAAAGGGGGATATTGTTGAGTCAAAATTCTACTTTTGACTTCTCCATTAATTTTGTTTTAGAAATGATAAATTCTTTCTCAAATAACTAATTAATAACTCCATTATATGAAATATATTTTACGAATAGAAACATATATCATTTTACCATACTTTTATTATGTCTTTTGATTTATATTTTATCAATACGAATTTTTCATATGAATATGATTATAATCATACCCATGAGATTTCCGGAAATGATTTATTACATGATTATTGTAATGAGAATGGATATGATTTCTATTGTACATATCAAATACAATTTTTATTGTAAACACTGTCCAATATCTATACTAATAATATTTTAGTAATAACATAAATCAAACAAACTCTCATAATGAAAATCATCATATCCATCCAAAATCATCTTATCCTATCTAGAAAACAGTATCACAATGAAAGAAAACCCTCTAAATCAAAACAATTTCATGTATTCTATTTCAATATACATTAAAAAAATGTAGTTTTTTATTTATAATATGACTATTGGAGTTCTTGGTGTCCAAGTCCCTTTGAGATTTCCATAGAAAATTAAACCAGTGGAGTCCAAGACGACCAATGGGATTAAGGCCTATAAATACAATGTCATTTGAAAGTGCACACATCTTTGATGATTTTGGAGACAATGTGTGAGTGCTATGCCAAATATTCTATGTTTGAAACCTCTAAAATGTATTAGTTGTGAATTGATCACTCCACATACTTGTAACTTTCAAGAATATTGTTTTTCTTTATGAATCGACAATCATGGTGACTACGATTGTGGAATTCCAAGTATATGAATATAGTGGTGTCAATATTTTACAAGTTGAGGGATTATGGGGCTCAGAAGGTAGAGGCACTGATCCACTTATTGAATGAGGGCTTGTGGGGATAACAAGATAGAGTTCAATCCTCATATCGAGGTCCTACCCTGGTGTGGGTAAGACAAACTTGATTGAATGTATAAATCAATGGACCATTATCATTGGTTATTGGATACCTTTATCTTTGGATTAAAATAATTGTGTTCATTTACTAGTTTTATATTTCAGATACATTGTAATAGAAAGTGAAATGTTTTATATATTAATTTTTCTATTTCCTATTCAGTGATTATGATTTTTTTAATTTCAATTTCTGTGATTATGATCACTTAATTTACTCAGTATGATTGTATTCGCTTTATAATAGAATAATTAATTTTTTCACTCTGTTTATCATAACCATTTTGATTATGATCTATATTATGTTGAATCTGATTAGATCATTTTCCTACTCTGAATACAATTAAATACAACATGTGGAATACATATAGGAATTGATCTGATTATGATAATTTTATAACTGGCCCCAAGGGCTAGTATGATTAATTATTTTACTTCATAATAGGTTTTATAAATTAAATGAGTTTAAATCCTTTTAAACGGAATTTATTTCATGATAAGAAAAATGTTTTTAAAATACAATTCACCGCCCACTTTTATTTGATCCATCAACATAAATATTTTTATCCCACAAAAAATCTTATTTTATGTCATAAATATAATTTTGAAATATAAATGATTTATTTTTACCATTAAAATTTTTCATTCATTTTTACATATAAATTATTTAATTAAAATTGTTAAAAAACACCAACTATTGATTATTTAGTTAATAATTAAATAAAACAATTAGTACAAAAAATATTATAAGTGAAGAGAATTGAATGAATTATTAGGTTACTTAATTTTTTAGATGAATAGGCTATGTGACATATCTATTAAGTTAATATATATTAATTCCATAATTTTCTTGTTTTTTTGTAATTTAAATTAAGAAAATAATTCCAAAAATGACATTAATGTTATTTTATAACTAATGATATTGTATTAAAAGAATTAAAATTACTAAAATTCTTAAATTCTACCAAATTATTTTTAAATGTTATTAAATATAATATATTTTATATTTACGAATGAATTTATCTTTTATAATAAACATATTGAACCCTAAAATTTAAAAACATTGTTAGCATGGTTTGGGTTAAAGTAGTGCTCTTATGTGTTAAAGGTTATTGTTTTACAATTAATTTTAAACACACATGGGGTTTATATTTTTATTAATTAGATATAAAATCTATAATTCAGTTATTTTGTATTTTCTAAAAATTATCAAATTAATTTAGTCATTATTTATGAATTACATAGGTTAGAAAACTAGTTACCGATATTAAGATCCAAAATGGGAAAAATAAAAAAACTTATAGAGTAAGGAGAAAAATAATAAAAATGATTTTATTTTTGTGTGTTGGGAGTGTTTAGTGACCCTAATTCCCCATTAATCCATTATTTTACCATTTTGAAAGTACATGAGTTATGGGAGACCACCCAATAGTGTTTACCTTTTGGTATTTACAATAATGAATCCCATCATCCACTATAAAAAGAAACTCACTCTTCCCATTACACACCTCTCAAACTACATTGCCTCATAAAAAAACTTTCTCAATAATATCTAAACATCACTATCCTCATCCCATAAGCCTCAATGTTACCAGAAATCAAACCAAGGAATAATTTTGGTATAATTCAAAATTAGTTTCCAAAAGAATAGGTAACGTTCTTCAATGAGTTCTTTTTCTTTATTTATTACTCCAACACATAATTTTTTATCATAAAATTTTTATATATTAAAAAATTTATCCTTATTATAATGATATGTTTTTAACATTAGGGTATTACCTAATATTTCACACATTTTAGTCAAATGGGATACGCAATCATCGTTCATGGGTACGACAAACTACCACCTAGCAAAATGATGTCATTTGTTTATCTATTTCCACCTTTCAAGTTTGGAAATAATGATGGATTTATAGTTTATATATTATATACAAGATATATATAATTTATTTATTCATATTTAATTATTATGAAACATAACTCCATGCGTTCCATTTTTAGGTAATATCAATACGTCGTCTGATGACATGCAGACTATTATATTCTCTAACTGATATGATTCATTCACGCTTTATGTCGAATGTATAGAAGATAACTTTTAAAAAATGTGCATTATATATGACATATATATATGATACTATAATTATAATATATATATATCCCTTATTTTATAGATATAATATTTAAATGAAAGTAGCATTCATGCATTTGTATGGCCTACCATCTCTATGAACTGTGCATTTTATTTCCTATCTCTAAAATATATTGATTAATATTAATACCTATATAATTAATATATATAATAGTTACATAATTATTTAAATTATGGATGTGATGAAATCATTATCTAAGAAATAGGGATGAAAATTTAAAATTCAATACCTACTTCAAAAATAAGGTAATTAACACTCGAAACAATAAAAATAAGGAATGAAAATTAAAAAACTAGTAATATAATGTTATAAGGGGATAATATATGATATAATAAATATTAATATGGTTTTGGTATAAGTGAATAACATCCTTAAAAACATTATAAATTATTTTAAATTGCATTCAACAATAAGAGAAGGTAAGGTAAGGGTTTTCCATCTCACTTTTTTACATCTCTGAGATAAATTACAAATTCACTACTTACATCTTTTGTGTGGTTTATCTACTGACCTTTTTGATATATTATATCATGAATACTTTTATATTCAAGGTATTTATTGATTGATATATAATTATCTCATCCATTTGGTAATATTTTGAGAATTACTATGTGGTAAATATTATTTTCAAATATCACTATCTTTTGTGACTTTTAACTTTCTCTTGAAACAATGAATTTATTATAATGATTTTTCTTTGGACATTACTTTTCAATTAAATATCCTTATTATTTCATGGTGTATAGGATTATTTTATATAATTTATTTCATTTTTGTATATGGTGTTACTTTGAATGTTATTTTATTAATTAGGGGATTATTGATAAATTTTTATTATTTATTCAATACAAATATTTGACGATAAGGAAATTTTTTATTAATTAGATTGACTATTTGATAAATGAGGAATAATTTTGACTGGAATGACACAGGTGGTGCTTGGTTATAGATTTCTTCTCAATGCATTGATAGGTTCTCATGATAAGAATGAGTTATCCAAATTAGAGTAATTTAAATGGTTATTAGAATAGATATTGATGTTAAAGGTATAATATACATAGTAAAAAAGTAATCTAATAATAAATAATTTCCTTAATTTAAATTTAGTTATTATTTACCCAATAGATTTTTATTTGAAATTATATATGGATTAATTTCATTCTGTATTTATTGATTAAATGGAATATGTTTTAGATATTTACCTTTACATATTGATTATGCTTTGTCTAGTAGTTTAAATGGATAGTGTGTTTAGTTATATACCTTCCCATATTGATTCATGATTAATTGATATGTATGGTTTCCCTTACTGAGCATTTGATCTCTCCCATATTTTGTTTTCTTTTTCCCAGGATATGAATATGAATTATTTGAATGAGTTTCATGGATGAAGTTTATCTATATTTTTTTATGTATTATTATTTATTTATTATTTACTAATATAATATGATTATAATATATATAATTGAGGTTTCTAAAACAAATAAATTATTTAGTTATTTGGTATTTAATTCCCTATAATCATGATAATGTAATAAATTAAGGCACTAACTCTGGTCTTCTATGGTCGGGTCGTTACCTGTTTTTTGATGATATTTTGATTCATTAAATAATTTATGTGGATCATGAAAATCATCACAGGATTTTTCTAAAAATTATAAAAGAGTGATGTTATATGGAAAATTTATTAAATGTGGTTTTCTTGTTAAATTAAATTTTATTTGTGTGACATGTCATAAATAATGATTATATAACTACTAATAATGATAAAACTAAATTCCTTGATAAATGTACAATGCCTAAAAATGTTATTGAGATTCAAAGGTTTCATATATTATCAAGCTATTACATATGGTTTGGTGAGAAATTTTCATGATTATCAATATTAATAACTAGTACACATGTAGAGGAGTTGGGTTCATCTAAAAAAATAAATTAGATGATATTTTTTGGAAATTGATAAAAATATTAGTAAATGCTTCAAATATTTCCTTACTATCTTGAAATGGATACATTATTATATATAATTGTTATTCATTGAAGATAATGGTATTTGTTTTAATGTATAATGATTAGTTAATTTCTTATTATTCAAATTATTGAAAACAACAATATAAAATCATCCTACACATGACCTTGAAGTGGTGCATATAGTGTTAGATTTAAAAATTTATAAACATAATTTTATAGAGTAAACTTTGAGATATATACTGATAATAAAATGTGGAAGTATATATTAACTTAGAAATATTTGGACTTGAGAAATAGGAGGTTTCATTGATTAATAAAGGAATACAACTATAAAATTCATTACCTTCCATGTAAAGAAAACATAGTAGATGTTTCTTTGATTCAAAATGGTAAGGCCTCATTAATTATGATAAGTCTTGAGAATACTCCTTTGGTTAATGATTTTATGAATATTGGATTAGAAATTTTGAATTTATAAACTCCCTCTTTTTTATTTATGTTTTAGTACATTCATTTTTATCATACCAGAGAAAGAATGTTAAGTAAGAAGAAAATGTTTTATAGGAAAAGATAGACTCCCTCAAGAATGGTATTTTCTCAGAGTTTAATTTTGAAAAATATGTTCTTTTGTGATTCAAATAATTTAATGTGTTTCATGTGACCAATAGTTTAAGAAATATCTATTGACTAAGGCTCAGATTTCTTTATTTTTTATTCATCATGCTAGTATAAAAATATATATATACATTCAAAGAATTTTATGTTGGAAATTAATGAAAAAAATTATTTCATGGTTTACTATGAATTGTTCGAATTTTCAACATGTAAAATTAAAATGGAAATTTACAATGGGGATTATTAATCCTTTTCCAGTTAAAAAATGAAATGAAAGAATATATCCCTATATTTCATGATGGTATAACCAAATAAATCTTGAGGTAATAATGAAATTTCTATTATTGTTGATCATTAAACTAAATTTATACATTTACTTCATATTTGACATACTATTATTTTGGATATTTTTTAACATTATATTAAAGAGATAATTACATTATATGGAGTCCCTATTTTTATTCTATCTGATCATGATCCCAAATTTATTTACATTTTCTAGAAATTTCTTTAGAAGTCATTTTTTACTAAATTAAATTTTCGTACAGTCATTCATATGCACTATTATGGATAACCAGAGTGATAGATTTAGAATTTAGAGGAAATAAATAATTATTTTTCAAAATAAAATTTAGGGAAATTGGGTTAAACATATAACTTTGGTTTTGATCTATTATAATAATATTTTCATTCTAGTAATCTAATATAACCTTTTGGGGAATCATATGGGAAGAGATGTCAGAATCCATCATGTTGCGACAATGTAGGTGAAAGAATATTGATCAGAATATAATTGGTAAAAGAAATGGTTTATAAGGTGAAGAGTATTTAGTATCACATTAAGAAAACTCAGAGTATGAATACATATAATGCATATAACTATAGGAAATAACCTACATTCAATGTAAAAAATCATGGTTTTCTTAAAGAACATGCAGAGAAAAGTGTTATAAATTTTAGTGAAATTGGAAATTTAATTCCATAGTTCAATAGAATGCATGTAATCATAGACAAGGATATATAATTTTACTATTTATTTTTCATTCCTATAATTTTATCTTAGGTATTTGAAATATTGTATGTTTTCTTATTAATTAGATTTATTACTGGATAGAACTCAGGTTTTGAAAACTAAATTAGCTTAGTATGAAGAAAATTATTTTTATGGGGAATATCTAGAATAGGTTCATGACAATAGAGATCACTTTGAAAAAAAAATGATTAAACATGTTCTGGTTTTGTGATAAACCCATATGATTAAATAAGAAACATTGTAATTAGAAAATGATATGAATGAAATATATCCTGACTTGTTTAAGTAGTGAGTAAAATCTCAAGGATATAATTTCTAAAGGGGAGAAGGATATGGCAACCAATGTATTGTTAAAATTATTCATTTTATGGCATTGTGAATTTTCATTAATTATATTTTATATAACTGTGTTCATTAAATTAATATTAGTCATTTTTTCAGTCGAAGGAAAAAATCATTATTTCTATCCAAATTGGGTTTTCATGTACAATGTAGTTTTATTTAAAATAATGAATTCCATATAATATAATATTAATTTGAAAAAATGAAATTAACTTTTTAATTCATCGAATCATAATTTTCTTTGGATGTTTTTTATGAATTGTTAGAAAAGTTAATTTTGTTTGTAATAGTGAAAATATTAATTCTTAAAAATTCTATATTAGTTACTAGAATTAAAAATGTTATTTTTTTTTTAAAATTGTTTTATAAGTAAATATAATCCAATAATATTATTATAAATTACATTTTGGTCTTTTTAAATAAGTTTATACTTCAATTATATATATAAAATTATTTATACTTAAAAATGAATTTCTTTGAAAAACCTTTTTCAAATTTTTTGGGTTTAATTTTAAATTTTATTTTTTCAATTCTATTAATTGAATTTGGTGAAATAGATTCAATATTTGAAATCATACTAGTTTATATTATTTAATATGGCCAAATTATTTTTTGGACATAATGAACATTAAAGGTAGTAAAAATATGTTACAACAATGAAGGCTGAAATAGGATTATCATGGTTAAATAAAAGAGATAAATGTTAAAATGACATAAAAACATTTACAAATCCCACATTATAGCTATATATAGGCACTATATCATCTTATATTTTAATTGGGTCATTTTCACCCATTTTTTGAGTAGTACATTAATATATTTATATCTCTTTTAAAAATTAGAAATGTGTCCTTCCCCCACCCATAAAAGACACCCCATATCCTCTCCTCTTTACACATCAGAAGCACTTTATAACATAAAATACTCTCCCAAATACATTATTAACATCCTAATCCACGTACTATAAACCTTATTTATATTATAATACTATCCTAGTAAGGATTTTGTTGTAAACCTAAAAAAGTTTTCTAAAGAAGATGTGCAATTTATAACCAAGCATCTCTGTTTCATTTCTTCTTTTACCTTCGTAAAATCTTCTTATACCATGATAAAACAATGAAAACATTATATTTGATATAATGATAATTTATTTTTGAAATTTCGTAACCTATATACATATCCTAATCATTCAAATGATAAATGAAAGATTGGTTAATGTGTATGAAAGACTACTACCTCGCGAACTAATATAATTAGTTTCCCATCATAAGATCTCAGAAATAGTTGTAATGATATATTTAATGTATATAAGATATTAATTAATTAATTATAATTATTTATAGATAATATATCACTTATTTTCTTACCATTTCATCCCTCAAAAAATGATAACAACATTCACACGTACGTGTGGACTACCACCTTTACGAAATGACGTGCTTTGTTTTTCATGGACATACTACATAAATGATATATATTAGTTTATTTAACGTGATAATATTATATTAATTACATAAGAAAAATTCTATAAATAAAAAAAGATACTTTACTTTTCCCCTCATTATATTATAAAAAATAAAACATTACTTAAGCGTATGTATGATATACCACATCCATGATTGTAACATATTTCATTTTTCAAAACCATATTTATTTTGTTAGTTTTAAAAGTATAATTTTTCTATAAAAATGATAATTATTTCATTAATATCATTAGTTAGATAATTTAATAATTCCATATTTGATTATAGTCAATTTATGAAAGTCATACTGGATATATGAGCCGAATATCATTAAGACATCTGATGTAAACAACATTGATTAAGTAATAACATATAACATCATAAATAATAAAATAAAATGAATAATAATCATGAAAAATGTTCTTAATAAAGAAAATAATTAACATAGTTTTATTATTAATGATGATAAATAATGTATATTATGATTTAAACTCAAGGAATGGTATATTTTACTATACAAACCATGTTTTAAATGTTTTAACATTTCATTTAAAAAAAATATTTCTTCGATGTCCATTTTATTAAAATTATTTTATTATTTTATTTATATATAAATAAATGAATTTTAATGTAAAATTTATGTAAAATTTTAATTTAACTCAAATGTTTTAAAAATGGTTGTTTTACATATTTTATAAGAAACATTTTTATATAAAAAGAAAAATTAAAGGTTCTATTCTAATATGTAAAACATAAATATTTTTTACAAATCCATAAAGGATATTTAAAATATAGATTCCTTTATAATATTACACATTTTATTCAATTAAAAAACATATTTTTTCAATTTTTTTTGGTCTTTAAATTTTGAAATTTAGATTTTAAAGAAAAGGGGTTTACAACTATTTGAAAATGATTTTCTTATTGGTTCAAAAGAATATTGTTAGAAGTATGATACTGGAAATTAAATCATTCATATGTTGTGGATAGTTTACCATTCATGGAAATTGTTTATAATTATTTTATTAATCTATATATCTCATGATTATAGGGGATCCCAATATAGATCATGTTGAAGGGTGAGCGCAATAAAACTCTCTAATACATTAGGAAAAGGGATTGATCTAACCATTAATGTTTATCCTAACTGATTATAGAATTTACCAGTTAAGTTTTTCTAATCATAAGATTTATTTGAACAGTGATATAAAAATGATGTACCATGTTCCCTACATAATTTATCTATGATTTCTATGAGTTTTTATATAAATCATATGATATCATAAGGTAATTTAATGTTCTTAAGTTCAAAAGGAATGTATGATAATTCTTCTCGGATAAATGTATAAGTTGAGTAAATTTTTTCATTCTCTATAAAAAGATGAAATTTTTTGTTGTTTATATTATACACATCATCTTATTAATTGTTCACAGAAACTAGAATTAGTTCATTTTTCAAATTTATTTTATTTTCACTTCATGTTTTTATTTCTTGGTCAAATGCACTAATAATAAATAAATTTTATCATCACCTGGAAATCATTTTATATTCATTATTTTTATTGTTATAATTCAGGATCATATAACCACTTTATGAAAAAAAGTTGGAATTTTGGAACAATTTGATATTTAATTGGGACTATGATCAATGTTAGCCTTGAATCCAAAACATTATATGTCAATTTAAGAGGATAGTATCCCAATAAAATTATTGTATCTAACATGATACATTAAAAACTGAAGTTCAAATATTATATGGATATTGTGGAAATAAAGGTAACATTTAACTCAATTAAGTACCAAACTAATTATTAATTATTCAATGTAATTCTTCATTTCCAATTTTATCATTTAATTCTTGGATAGATCAAGACAAAAAATTCATCCTACCACTTTTTTAATATAACTTGAATGAAAATTTTAATTAGGACCAAATTTTAGAACATATTTTTGGGCA
Organism: Viscum album; assembly: GCA_963277665.1. NCBI lineage: Eukaryota > Viridiplantae > Streptophyta > Magnoliopsida > Santalales > Viscaceae > Viscum > Viscum album. The sequence continues at coordinate 613,727,505 of OY728130.1, forward strand.
TAAAAGACAATTTGTTTTTATTCTATTAAAATACCATTTTTCTCATTATCAAGGTTTTTATATGGATTTAATAAATATATTGAAAAAAGGCATTAGTCCTTTTGAATGTTGGAAATTAACTATCCAACAACGTTCCTACACCCATTGGAATACACTAGTCGATGATTTTAAATTTAAGACCTTTTGACCATCCTAAGGATCCAAAATTCCTATTTAAGGGAATTTAAGTTAAGGATTTGAAGGATTGTTTTCTTTTCTTTCAGATGTAATGTTAGTATGCCTCATTGGTGTTTCAAAATTAATTTCACTCATGTAATTTGTTCTTATCACATTTATTTATTCATAAAAATTGTACTTACAAAAATCTTATATTTTTAGCGTATTTATACAATTTTATATTGGTGTTGATTAATTCTACCAAATAACAGAGAAATCATTCATTGGATAGTGGAGTTATTTTTATTTAATTACTTTTTTTCTTCTTCAACATCCTCACTAATAAGTCTTCTTCCATCTTCCGTTAAGTGATTTGAATCAATGGAAGGAGAAAAATATTATAGGTTTATCCAAGGGATTGTAATGTGTAGTGTTGGATGTTATTTAATTTTATATAAATTCTAAATCATTTCATTTACGTGATAAATTCATTAAATTACTTTCTTTATTCCTCATTATTATTGAACCATATAGATAAAATTTTACTTGTGAAAATTATATCCTTTACCCTTGAGTTCTCAAGAAAATGATACTTTAATTATATAGATAATTGTCATGTGTTTTCTAATGAATTATTCTAATAAGTAATGAGGGTAGTTTTATTTCATTTAAGGAATCCATTTTGAGTTAATGAATTTGAAATAACTTGACAATAAATTCATTTAATCAAACATTATCAATTACCTTGTATAAACTCATAATCTAAAATTGAATTTAATCGGGTATCCTAGTGTTTATTTAAAAAATCTCAAAGAAAAACAATATTGGAAACTTATCTGAAAAATTTAACCCATAATGTTTTTTATTTAGGTTTTTTATTAGTTTTTTGAGGATTTGATAACCCAAGGTACATTCAAGCGATAAATTCAGTCCAAAAATAGTATAAATTTGGGTGGGATAAAATTTTGGATCTATTTACAAGGACCACAATAAGCCAGCATATGAACTCACCTTCTAATCTGCCCAATTATTATTTTCTCCCCAAAATTTCACATATCGTATCCACTTTTTCTATTTACTTAGATAATTTCAACCTATACCCATAAATAATCAATCCACTTAGTTGGGTTAGATATATTTGGGGTTGGGGAATTTAGAACTCCTAGGGCACTTTTTTCCTTTACCTCACAATCATCCTAAGAATCCTAATTTAAAATTTGATTAAATTTTTAGGGATGTTATTCCATGAAACTCCATAATAACATGAGTAGGAACCAAAATATAAATCAAATCAGGTATCACCAAACATGGGTAATATTATGAATCAAACCATGAATGATGTAAAACCCTAAAATTATAGAAAAATAACTTTTTATTTAGTAGTATGTATAACACACAACACTAATCATTGAATAGAAAATAATATCCCCAGAGATTAAAATATATTAAACATATTTTGTAGCATTAATTATATGAAACACCATGTTTATCTCATGTTACGTGAGACAATGACTTTCTTCGATGGCTTGCATTACACGCAAGACCAACTATTACTAAATACAATTAATATTGTTATATAAAATGAAAATTAACTCATATTATTTGGCCTAGAAGTTATAAATTGGATTAAAAAATTAATGAACTCATATGGTTGATTTAATTGTTTACTAATTTATTATAAGTGAATGAAAAAACCAATTGTATATAAAGGAAATGTTTTTATACAATCTATTTTAATTCCCCAAATGAATTTATCTTAATAAATTAAATTAATTACTATTATTGGACAATATTATTAAATTTATATATTATATAGTCAATAAGAAAATTTATATTCATCCAATATATTTGATACACATATTATAAGAAAATATCCAATTTTATGCATTAAAAGCTATATTTTTCTACAGGTGGATTTTTAACCTTTTAATGGGGCACTTGTTTTAAGACTTAATTTTGACACTTTAATAATTTTTATGTGTAGAAATTGAATTAATATTGAAATATTAATGTAAAATGTATCTTAGGGTGAATTTTTAGTTTCTTTTATGATGAGTTTCTTTTTTTGGAGAATAATGAATAATAATTAATTTTAATTTAAAACTGATTTTTCATCTAAACAATTAATAACGTTAAATTATAATTTCAATTGGTTTTAAAGTAAAAATAGATTATTTATACATATATAATTACATTTTACATAATTTTAATCATTTATATAATGAATTAATATTTTTAAACGTAGTAAATGTCTGAATATTTTCAATTTAAAATATCGCTTTCTCATCCCTTATGTAGAAATAACTCTAGTTTTTCAAATTATATGATTTAAATTTAGAATAATGGATTCCAAATTTGGAATTAAAATAATGTATAATTTATTTTACGGTGAACTCAATCTCTTAAAAAAATTATTAGTAAAATTAGTAAAATTTATTATAGTGATTATGGTAAAAACGAGCTTACTTAATGATTCAACATAGAATATATGGTGTAAAAATAACCTAAAACTTTTCCAAAATCCGTTTTATTGAAATATTTAAACATTAAAAATTTTGGGAATTAATTATTTATGTCATGTGATCCTATGATTAGGTAAAACATGGGTACACCTAACATTTTATCAAAAATGCCTTGTGTGCGCTCTCCTCCAATTATAAGAGGTTGCATCCTCCCCCCCTTCTTCACAGTTCTCAAAACACTTTGTTTTGTCCAATCCCTACCCAAATCACTCACAAACATCCCTACCAAAATCATAGAAACCTTATCTTGTTCATAAATTCTTATTTATAATGAATTTGTGAAAATATATTAAGAAAACCCGAATAAGTTCTAATGGTTTACTAAAAATATTTTTATGTTATTTCTTTCTTCAGCTCCTTAAATTATTTTAATAGTTAGAATATATACTAATATTTGTATTTTAGTTATACCACAATATTTTAATGTTATTTTTAATATCTAAAAATTCAGAAACATCCATCAAATTGGTTACAAAATCATTATTCGTGTCTATGGTAGACTACCACCCTGCGAACCGATGTCGTTCATTTTTCTATTACCACCATTCAAGGTTGGGAATAATGATCAACATAATATTTATATATTATAAATATGATATTTATTATTTATTTTTTCTTATTGAAATATTATGTAACATATTCATTCATTCTTTCAAAATTTTCGAATATGATAACATCATTTATTTGCATAACAGACTATTACCTTGTGAAATGATGTGATTTGTTCAAAAAATACATGAAATGTATTTAGAATAGTTTCAATATAAATATGTGAAATATATAAGATAAAATTGATACTTTAAATTATAATTTTCTTATAAATAATTTCCTTTTATATCATTTAATATGATAAGAAAATGCAAGGAAAGTTCATGCATGCCTGTGGTCTACCATCTCCATGAACGACATATTTAAATTACAATCAATTTTTTTTGGGATAGATATAAATTTTTATATATTAAATATATATAATATTTAAATCACGGATTAACTATGATATCTAATGAAATCATGATATAAGTAAGAGGAATGAAAAATAAGTGAAAACATACTCGTAAAATGTGGCAATTAAAACATGAAATAATGAAAAAAATGAATGATTATTAACAAATAGGTCATAAGATGTTATAAAATGATAATATATGATATTTTACATTTTAATACTCATATGTTATAATTTAATAACATTATTAAAACCATTATACCTAATTTTAGTGGGTGTTCTTCCATATAGAATCATAAGGCAAGAGATCTCATCTAAATTTCCATTCCATTTAGATTTATTTTTTATTACAACCAAATTCAAATTTATATGGTTTATATAAAACCCATTTTACATGTAATGTAATTAATAAATAACTTTTTATGGTATTTTATTTTTCTATTTGAATTATTTCATCAAAGAGTTTTAATTTGAAAATTAAAAAGTGATAAATTTATTATGATATTTTTTGTGATTGATATGTTTATCTTGAAACAATCACATTAATGTAATCATTTTTCATTGGTTAATAAATTTATATTAAATATACATATTATGGTTTTATGTATATTATTATTTCTTAAACCTTACACCATTTTTTAAATATAGTTTTTACATTGAATGATATTTTAATAACTGGGTAAATAATGATAAATTCAAATAATTTAAGGCACATTATTGATTAATAGAGATCAATTATTTAGTATGTGAGAAATTATTTGGACATAAAATACATGGTTTGGGGATTAAATAATTTTATCCCCTCTATGCAGTGGTAGTCTCAATAGAAGAATTAGTTGGACCAATCAGATGGATTTTTTACAAAGCATGTTTTAAACTATCTTGAGAATAGATCTTGTTGGTAAAGGTATCATGTTCCTAGGAAACATGTATTTTTATAATTATAAATTTCTTTATTTTAGTATTCAATTATTATTATTCATTAGATTTTTCTTTTACATTATATATGGATGCATTTATTTCACATTTCATTGATTCAATGGCATGTATTTCATTTATTTACCATGACATATATATTTATCCATTTCTTGATATTTATGTGGAATGTGTGTTCAGTTAACTAAATTTCGATGTTGATTATAATTATTGATTCATTATTTATTCTATTGTAATTAACACTCTTTTAGAATTTCATGTCACCCTTATTTTTTTTCCATAAAATAGGTTATGAAGAGGATATCGTTCAGTGAGTTTCAAGGATTGTTTTCATTATTTTTTTAGTTATATTTTATGTTTTATTTTATTTTCCGAATGTAAAATGTGTAACATGTATGTAATCTAATTTTCAAAAACTAATAAACTCCTAAATCATTTGGGGTTTGATACTATTTTTTATGTCAATGTAATAAAGTAAGGTACAACTCTAGGAAACTTGGATTGGTCTCATCACACTTGGATTTATAGAAATTTTAGTAGAAACCTTAGAAAATACATTTACAAAAACATAGATTAGTTAACATAAACCAATGATATAATTTGAGGATATGTATATAAGACCATCCAAAAGAAAACCATGTTTATGATTATGATATCATCTATGTATAAATTGTTTTTATTTATATTATGTATTTAACTAGTTTTGGGATTATAAATTATGTTTTATAATGATACGATCTAATCTAGTGTATGTTTTCATTTATAAATGGTGCCCAGTAGAAGGAATGGGAACCATAATAATGAAAGTAATTCAACATATAATAATGATCATTTATTTTATTCAATTTATCCAATATATATAAGTGATGTAGTATGTTAATAATTCTTATCATATGAGGATATTTTAATGAGTGATAATGAAACAAGGAAATAATTATCTAATTATTATGACTTTAGATGGAAGGAATAGAAAAGGAGGATTGCTGTGAAAACTATGGATATGGGGAAGAGGAAAAATATATATTTTCCCACATGTGATAACTATTCATGTAAAAACTATAGAATATTCCGAAGAAGAAAGTGTTTTATTCATGTTTGGAGAAATAGGTCACCATGCCCATGATTTCAAGGGAATGAAAAAAATTCCAATGTTCAATGCTACATCTATAAGTATATTGGGGAACTATGAAAATAATTTCCCTGTGTTTCAAAGGAATACACCAATAAATAACCTAATTGATCATGGTTAAGCTTATGGTATTACCACAAATGATGAGAAATGATTAATGTTCTTTCTTTCAGATTCACAATTTTTTATTATTATTTTATTTTATCAATGTTGTAATGGTTATGATAATTTTGAAATATTTATGGATTTAATAATAGTAATATTTCATTAAGTATTCGAGAAAACATGATGAATAGTACTGATTACCATGAAAAATGATTCATTGAAATGTTTAAGTACTTATAAAATAAATGATTATGTTAAATAAAACCCTTAATAGTTTCTGATGTTGAGAAAAAGATGTCTAGAAAAAGATATAATTGATATGAATAAATTAAATTTGATATTATTGACTACATTGGAACCGATTAATACTTTATTAGAAATGTGGTTTTGTTATTATTGATGGAGTCTAAAATTTTCATTTATTTATGTAATATATAAAAAATATATGTTTTAAATAAGTAATACGAATGAATGAATATTTTTCAATAAGTTTTTATTATAATTCAAGTCATTTCCATGTTTTTATAGAATAAACGATTAATTCATTGACATGTTTGGTATCTAAAAATTAAGAGTGTATTTATTTTTTCTTAATAATATAATGTTTATTTAGTAACCTTTTTTATAAAGATGGTTTGACATTTTTCTAGATGAGATTTTGGTTTAACTATTTATTGAATGAATTATGTTGAACTTCTGGTGTAGTTGGATAACATTTTAGAATAATTTTGGTTTTAGTAATGAAAGGAGTAATATGTTTTTACTCATCATGAAGTATATGATATATTAAAAGTAATTATTAGTACTTAGGTCATAAAATTTCATTTTTGGATATTATTTTATAGGAGTAAGGGATGAATTGGAAATTTTTTTAAGAATAAAATATGGATAAAATTGTTTTTTTGATATAGAAATTCATCAATTAGATTTCCTTATATTCTTAGATATTTAAATAATTTATCAACTCTTGAAAAAACTGCCATGAATTTTTTTATCATAATACATCAATATTTTTTGATATAATGACCTTTTAAATAATGACATATTTATAGATTTGAGGCCCTCAAAATTCCATGGAACATTCAATTTACAATGATTAGTGACCTCAATTTTGTCTAAAAATATTTACCCATTTCTTTCATGTTCATATCATCACATGACACTAATTTTCTTCAACATAGAAACCTAGTTATATAATATTCTATGTGACATTTGTAGTTGAAATTATATCTTATGAAGAAGGTATTTTACTATCCCTTTATGATATTGTGTTTTTAATAATATTATTTTCAAATATAAAAATGAATATTACCAAGATTGAGTTTATATTGTAAGATCTCAATTTATTTAATTATGGGAGAATGTAACACCCTGAAATTCAAATAGAATAACATTTCATTCAATAGTATGCATGAAACGAAACAAAAATAGTATAAGGGAATATAATTTCCAAATATTTTACAATATATTTACTATTTTAAAAAATAAATATATTCTATAGCTTTCATTACATGCAGTGTTGAGTTTATATTGTGTTACATGAAACAATTACTTTATTCAATGGATTGTATTACATGCAAGACTGAGTTTTGCTAAATAGTGTTATTATTATTATTTAAAATGATAAATAACTCTTAGTAATTAAATTTAAAGATTTAAATATGAATTACTAACTTATGACTATATATTTTTAAATTCATTAGCTACAAATTAATTATAAATGAATGAAAAAGACAGTTGAATATAAATGAAATGTTTTTATAAACACAATTTTATTTAGCCAATGGGGTTTTATTATAATAAATTAAATTAATTACTATTTGAGGATAATGTTAATTAAATTTATATATCACATATTCAGTAAATTTTATTCATATTCATCCAATATATTTTCTATTAATAAGAAAATAACAAGTCCAATTTCACGCATAAAAATAGTATTTCTCTAGTGTAATTTTTTCCTCCTTTTAATGGAACACTTATTTTGAAACTAAATTTTGAAAAATTTATAAGAATATTTAAAAAAATTACTTTTTAAAATATTAATTTCAAATTACTTTTAGGGTGATATTTTTTTTATTTTCAGGAGAAGTTTTATTTTTTTAAGAATAGTGAGAAATATTGAATATTTATTAAAAAATGACTTTTCATCTAAATAATTTTAATGTTAAATAAAATTCTTAATTAGTTTTAAATTAAATTTAGATCAATTATAAATTTATTATTCCAATTCAAGTCAATAGAACCATTTTTATATTGAATTTAAAAATAAAAACATTTTAAGTATTTTAATATTTTCAATATAAAAACATTCTTTCTCATCTTGATTGAAGGATTGATTTAAAAATAATTTTCCCAAATATGTGATATTAATTTATAATAATTGATTCTAAATTTAGACACAGAAAAATTTACCATTCCTAATATGTTCTTATACATATTTTACCAAAATTATTTAAGAATTTTCTTAAAACTAATTACAGTAATGAAGGTAAAAATGATCATACAAAATGATTCAAGCATAAAATATAAGATGTAAAAATGACTTATAACATTAAAAAAAACCCATTGGAAGGACATATTAAGACATTTCTGCTTTTTTGTCCAATAATTTGTTTTATGGAATCCTTTTTTCTGGTAAAAACTTGGCTACAACTAACTTATTTTTGAAAATTCCATGTGTGTCCTCTCCCCCACCTATAAAAGTCCACCACATATATCCCCTTATAAACAATTATCAAACCACATTGGTTATACCATTCACTGAAAATATTTCCCCCCAACATCATACCTCTAATACAAGAATAATTATGGTAGGAATAAGTCAAAATTATGAAGGTATTAGTAGAAACCAAATGTGGAGACCCAAAGAAGAGGTAATGTTTTTCTAAAAGAATTTTTATTTTATTTCCATACCCACATAAATTAATTATATTTTATATAATTATTATAAAATAAACCCACTAAAAGAAATATACTGAGTTGAGTTTATACTAATGTTATACATTACATCTTCACACACTTTCATAAAAAGGGGTATGAAATCTTCGTTCTTGTGTATGGAAGTATACTACCTCACGAACTGATGTAATTTTATTTCATTACCACATTTAATGGTTGGGAATAATGATGTAAATACTATTAATATATTATAAATATTATATTTATGGTTTATTTATTCTTATATAATTATTATACGATACATATCTTCATGATATTAATTTTTGGGAAGACAATAACATCATTTGTGTGTACGACGGACTATTGCCTTGAGAAGTGATATGTTTCATTAAAACATTATATGGAATGTATTATGGATGGTTTTAACAAAAAATGTGATATATATGAAACATATATGATAATTTAAATTATAATATAAATATAAATTATATATGTTTCTTTCCATAAATACAACAATATAATGGAAATTGTGCTTATGTGAGTGTATGAAGCTTCACTGGACGATCTGTGGTGGTGAATACCCATTACATGTTGATTGAACTGTTTGGAACCACGAGATTTGTAAGGGGGGAAAATTCTCTTGGGGTGATGTAGGATACACTCAGGAGGGTCACACGAAATAGTGAGGAGGAGCAGGGCAGGTGGATTCAGTGGACTCCTCCGCACGACGGAATTAAACTCAATTTTGATGGATCATGTGTACTGGGTGACATGCGAGGAGGAGGTATCATTCAGGACTCTAAAGGGAGCCTATTCCTAGACTTCAAAATGAATTATGGTAGTGGATCCTCACTTCAGGCGGAAGCAATGGCGGTCCTGACCGGCCTTTCCTTATGCAACCGTAGGGGCATTTCCATTGACCACATGGAAACAGACTCAATTATTATCCATGATGCTCTTCATGATAAAGGCACCATCCCATGGTCAATTACCTACATTATTAGATAGTGTGAGGCTCTTCTCAAGGATAATGTTATAATATCACATACATGGTGCGAGGGGAACAATGTGGCGGATTATATGGCCTATATTGCGGTCCCTGGCTCTCAGATTTTGTGTTTTACTAATGTGTCCCAGCTTAAACCGGAGGGGGTGAATATTATCCAGGGTGATTCCCTTGGGATGCATTACATTAGGACCCTATAATATGGGCTACCCTTTCGATGTCTGGTCTTATGGGGTCTCTTCTTTTCTATTAATAAAAATTATAACATTGGATGGATCTGAGTGTATGACCTACCGTCTCCATCAAAGACGTTTTTCATTTTCTATCACCATATTCTATGGATTAAAATAAATATAAATATATTTAATATTTATGATATTTTAATAATGTCTTACCTTATGGGGATAATTAATTTTTTATCTAATTATGAGTAATGAAAAATAACATGTCAAAACATACTAAAAAGACAACACAATTAACACCCAAAATAGAAAAAATAATGAAAATTTATTAACAAATGGGTGATAATATTTTTTAAAATGATCATATGTGATATTATAAATATTAATATGGTTCTATTATAAGTTAATAATATACTTCAATCCATTATACATAATATTAAAGGTCATTCAACCAAAATGGAGCATTTGTTAAGGGATTTTGGCTCAATTTACATTCCATTGAGACTTATTTGTTCTTATGAAATAATTAACATTTATGTGGTGTATATACTTCCCCTATGACATGTAATATAATAAAAAATTCATTTCAAATGGTATTTTATGTTTCAATTAAAATTATATCATCTAAGGGGATTTATTTTAAAATTACCTTTTGATAATGTTACTATAAAATCTAATGTGATTGTTACCTTTATCTTGATACAATCACATTATCATGATCATTTTTCATTTAAATTTAAATTTATTTGAAGTATCAACATTATTGTGTGATAAATATGATTATTTCCTAAACTATATACCATTTTTTCATATGTTTTATCTTTGAATGTTGTTTGATTAACTCTTGAAATATTGATACTTCTATATCCATTAATTAATATTGATATTTGATAGGGAACAATGTACCTAAATTTAAATCAATTATTCAATATATGATGAATTATTAGGACATGAAAGAAAATATATGGGGATTGGTTAATGAAATAACCTTGATGATTTATTAGAGTCATGATACGAATCAGTTGTCCAAATTAGATTGGGTTTTACCAAATATTTTTTAAACTATATTGTGAATATATCATAAAAGTAAAGGAATAATGTTTTGGTGAAACACAATGTTAAATAAATAATAATTTACTTTATTATTTATTTATTTATTGTTTTTTAGGAGATTTTTTTATTTGTGATTATATATGAATGCATTTCACTCTCAGTTAATTGATTGAATGCAATGTGTTCCATTTATTTACCATGACCTATCAATTTTTCCTTATCCCAATTTTTATGTGGAATGTGTGCTCAGTTACATACCTTTAAATGTAGACTATGATAAATTATTCATTTTGTCTTTTTTTTCTTAACCATTACTATGCTTTTGATCTCGCCCTTATCCTGTTTCCTTTTATAAGGTTATGAATAAGAGATCATTGAATGAGATTCAAGGATTTATTTTATTATATTTTTTAGGTTTTATGTTTTATTTTATTTTCCAAATGTAATATATGAACTATATATGTAATATAGTTTTAAAATAATTTTCAAAATTTTGGTCATTTGATATTGAATCTTGTATATATACATATTTAATAAAGTAAGGAACTAGCACCAGGCTACTCAGGTATAGGTTATTAGAAATAACTATATTACACCATCCCAGACCAAGTCACCCTCTTGTATTATGACCTTACACCCTAGTATATTCCCTATATTTTTTAAAAAATCATGTCTTAAAACACATTCCAACCTTACATGGGATGGAGTTGAAAATGATTTTTTTTCATTTCAAGGAATTCAATGAATTTATTAAATCGATATTCCCAACACATAAAATTGAGATAAGAAAAAATGAGGATCTTTCCTTTTTTACAAAACGAGTAAGATGAGAATTGGTTAAAAATAATAGAATATCATTAACATATTCATGGGATCAAATTAAAAAGACAATTATTAAAAAAAAATAAACTCCCTCGTCACTAAAAAAATCACTAAAATGGGGAATCACAAATTATTTTTGAAAAAAAGGGTTAGTTATACTATGAACCATAAGAATTTTTTCAAGACACTATCTTCATGGTACCACACAATGATTTATCTATTATAAAACAAGTAAAAATTTTATATAAAGGGTATATTATAAGAAAAAAACCATTCATTAACATATTGATTAATGTAACATTCAGAAAAACACTTAAATGGTGATTATGAATATCTATAAAATCATGATGAACTGATCCAATCATGGATAACATAACATTTTTAGGAGAATCCACCCAAATCTAATTAAATTCACTATTTTAGAGACAAAAGTATTCTGGAATTAATTTTTTCTCCCAAAATGAATTTTTAAGGGATATATCTTAAGAAATTACATGAAATTGAAACTTTTGAACCTATTTTCAGAATTTATGATAATCAGTACCACAAGACCATAAGCTACCCAAACATCACTTCCAAAAATGATGTTATTTTAAGAGTACCAAAATAAGAGGTCAATGAATTGAGCATTTATAATCCATAGTAAAAAATAACTTTCAACCTAAGGTATAATGAGAATCTAGGCATCCATTGAATATAAAATCAATAACCAACACAAAAATAATGTCTCAACTCCTACCCTACAAATAATTTTACAACTAATTATAAATTACAACCAAAATCAATCCAATAACAATATCACCATATCAAATTCCATTAAAACACTCAACAACCCATCCAATATCTAATGTATCATTCTAGGATAAAATAACTAGTAGAAGCACATACCCAATCGATCAATCGCTAAATGATTCATAAAATTGTGTAAGATAATGGAAAAAATGAACTAAAAAATATCCATAAACAAACATGAAAATGAAAAAAACAAAAACTAGAAAGGAACCCATGAATACTCAAATATTTCCACCCCCAACATTAAGGGGATAATAGAGCTTCACAAATATTCTCTTAAATAACTCAAAGTAGTGATAGTACTAATAAGTGGTAAATGCATTGAAAGAACTTAAAACCAAACTATAAGAAAATTAAGTGATTCAATATGACATTAAAATGATGAATAAACATCTCCTAAAACTAAAACATCTATAGGGAATATGATAGAACGTGCACCACACCAAATAATATATCAATATGATCCCTTCCCATAATAAACTAAAGTAAAATATAAAAACGAATTGAATGAAACATTGAGTGACATATTCTCACATGTTGAGTTTAATATTTCCTTCATCGATTCAATTTATTCCAAACCTACATAATACAAGTACCTAAAGTACCTTTTAACATTAAAAATGAAGTTTTCACATAAAAAACAGGTTCTTATAGTTGTAAATGTCATTTGTACCATTCAAGGAAAGCTTCATCCTTTGTTAAAATACCAAGGATGACCATAAAATAATGTTGATATAGGAGAGAAAAAAATTTCAAATTAGTTGCTGATATATGAGCTAGTGTTAACCACATTTATTTTATTTAGGTAGTGAAGTGATTTAACAAACATTAGTCACAATCCAACTTTATTGTTAAATTATTTGGGATCCTAATGGGATCTTAGGTGATGTTCTTATAAAAAACCATAATTTTACTAATGTAAAACCCCTTCTTATAAATATTCAATATAGTATAAATCACATAAAATACCATAGATAACACAATAAAAGCTTTATATATGGTTAATGAATGAAATAATAGGTATTTCTAGATTTTATGAAACCTATACCTATGGAGTAATAACTTGACCTTTGGAATAATAATGTGCCCATTAGGAATAGTAATCCAGCTAGTATAATTTTAACCTCATTTATTAAAGGATAAATAAAATTTAGGAACCCAATAAATGATAATATGATATAATTATATCATATTAAAAGTAAATAAATGTTTTAGTCATTATTAATTAAGTGTCTGTATTCTTATAAAATATAAATGATTATTTGTAATTTTATAATTAATATAATTACTCAAATGAAAATTTATTTTCACACAATCGATTCATAAATTAATTTTTTTATCATGAGTATGATATATTTTTATGATACATTACATAAAATTTCAATGTGTTATAAAATGAGTTTTAATTTTAAAATCATTATTTTCAAAGAAATTGATGATATTAATTAAAAAAATAAATTAATCATATTTAGAAAATTATTTTCATAATAATTATTTCATTTTCAGTTGTACATGTCGAAAAATGTTTATAGTGGGTTTTTGGATTTTTCTTAAATACTTGAAATTTTGTTGAATGGTAAAATACGATAATTTACGATAAAAGATAAATACATTATTTTTTTAGTCATTTTTGATGTAAGGATAATGTAAGTCAAAAATATCAAAAAATAATTAATTATTTTAATATAATTCTTTATATGGATAAAAATATTCATAGTCTTCAGCCAAAATAATAAACTAATTAATAAAATAATGGGAAAACACCGCTCTCCTCCCATATAAATACTACCCCTCACCACCTCGTCATCTCACACCATCAAAACTGTGATGCTTCTCCAAGATCTTCCCAATACACTTCCCAAGTCCCTCCCCCCACATACATGATATATTGGTCTCATCAAAACACTGAACCCTTTTTCCTATGGAGGTTATAAAGGAGGAGAAATTCAAGATGTACAATCATCTTTCTTTTTCTTTTAATTTCTTTTCAATTTAATTTATTTTCATATCTTATCCTCACATCCATTTATCTAAGTGGAATGAAAACTCTTGTATCATTTATATACTTTAATTTTATTATTTTAATAGAATAATCTATTATTAAACCTCTTCTCCTCTCCATTTTATTCTAAAAATGGTAACATCATATGTGAGGTGTTGTTTTATCGCCTTCAAGGATGAAAAGATTTCATTTTTATTTAACACATTCAAATGTGGTCTTAAAAACAATATAATGGTTCAAATAGATTTTAAAATGTATGTTATAATCTTGTTATGTTCTTTATCTAACTTATATTTATGATATTATATAAGAAAACATAACAAGTTTTTTGTGATCGAAAACCACTAAAATTAATCTAAATGATTATTATTAACATTTAATATAATGGTTCACAATCAAACATATAACCAATTTATATATAAGAAAAATTAATCTTTTATATTTTTGTTAAAAAATATAATTTCTATCCTGGGGAATATATCTAATTTTACATGAATGTCTATACTTATGAACAAGAAAAACAATCATGGAAACCCAGAAAACAAACACTCCCAAATGATGAAATTAAACTCTATAACTCATAAAAAAGTCTATAAATTAAATTAATAAAATGATAATGAATCAAAAATATATATAATAGGTTTTATATTTTTTAATTAATAAATCTAATCTCATTATCTTGGATACTAATGTGAAGATAGAACTCGTATATAATATAAGGGGATTCCCAACCCCAATTTCTATTCTTTGGGTTATTCCTCTTTCATGCCAAATTTCAGTGTGGATGTTCATTAATATTACTCAAATGTAATTTCATTGATCTTGAAAATTAATTTCTATGATTTACATGCTTCCAAACAGATTTTTTAAATATTGAAAAAAAATTCCAAAAGAACTCCTCACTAAAATCCCTTGTTTTACTTCTCATTAGATTGTTTCTTCTTCACTGAAGATTGATGATTCCTTTAAAAAGTACGTGATTTCCATTTTTTTGGGAACCAAAAGGTTTATTCCTAAATGTATGCATTATGAATTTCTAATGAAACCCAATTCCTTTTAATGGGTTATCATATGTCCAATATTGATATATGTTCTATGTGGCATGAATGATAATGAAAATGTTATCATGTAACGGGTGTTCTTGAAATTATATAGAAATCCAAAGAATTGGGTAATGTGTTGAATCACATGAAGAAATGTTCATTATTCATCAACAATATTATATCATTTTTCCCATTGATGATTTTATGATTATTCACATATGTTATGGATAAAGATGATGTTATATTTGTTCGCAATTATGTGTGGTATTTAACCAATAAGACGTGATGTTTCCTTTTTATGCATATCCACATTCCATGATTTATCTAATGATTCTTCATATTATTATGTTAATGATACCATAATTATCTTATGATGATTATGATTTTTCTGACCTATTTTATATCGATTCATGTTCTTATATATCCTCTCTTTGGGTATTCAGATCACCCCAATTTTTTTGTATATCCTCAGTTGAATACTTGTACATAAGAGAAAACAAGGTCCAATAAGATGCTAGAAAAAAGTAGTTAAATAATTTTTATCCTTTATTATATAAATGTTAAGTATGTTCTAATTTTTCCAAAGAATATAAACCTTTGGATCCTAGTTATGTAACACTTATATATTTTTTATCATTAAAATGATGTAATAGTAATGTAAGAAAAATCAAGGTCACTATAGTTGGTATCATAACACGGTATTACTAATTTGGGAATTAGGATTAGAGAACCTTAGTGAAAATGATTATTATGAGACCATGTAAAAGTAAGAACCTAAAAATATTTTAAAAAAAAATTATAAACAGAAGGATCCCACAAAATATTCCTTTATAGTTACATGACAAAATATATTATTTATTTAATCATGAGTTGTTTACATAAGTTTTGTTCAAACATTTTCTTTTTAGTAAAATGGTGCAAACTTTGAGAAACAAAGGAAAAACAAGTGATGTATAATTCATCGATTTCTTGAATGAAATCACCAATAATTTAGGAGGTGTAGTTCAAAATTTCATGGTGATTCTTACCCAGCTGTCTCAGGCTATGAACAATAACATGAATAATGTGTAACTTCTGGCTTCACATAAGAGGGATCAATTAACTAATAGTTCATTTATGAAGAAATAACCACTGATGTTTAGTATACCTTCTTATCCACTTATTATGTAATAATGGTTCAAAACAATAGAAAATATCATTTCGTTACTTTGTTGTTCTGTGATGGAGAAGGTGAATCTGTTCATTTATCATCTATATTGAGAGGTCAATCAGTGGTGGAAATTTATTAAGGACACCAAGATGAAGGATGAAAATTAATAGATTGAGTGGGATGACATTAATATAGTGTTTCTTAACAATTATTATCCTATAACTATATATAAAAATATAGAGTGACAATTAATAGAGGGAGAGGAAAGTGAAGGTGAATCTATCATGGAATGTAAGGATAATTTCACAAGGAATTCGAGGTATGCTTTGAGTTATTTATAAAAAATGATAGAAAATTTTACAGATTATTTAGTGGTTTAAAACCACACCTTTTAAATGCTCAATAAATTCAATACTTTGGTAGTTTTGAGGAAGTTGTTTGATGGGCTTTCAATGTGAAGATGGAGTTCTGAGAATGTTCACATGGCTATGGTGATAAGAAACAAAACATGGAGATTCAAGATGGAGGATATATTGGAAGAGTTGAAAAGAAATATCAATCACTCACATTTTAAAATTTTGGGAAATGAATCATGGGAACAACCTCAAAGGGTTTGGTAAATTCTTTATGTTTGGTAAATAAGTCCACCAAGATCATGAATTTCTAATAGACATAATTAATCTATATGAAATGATGGAAGAAATGAGAGCACCACCTATGGTTAAATTCTTCAACCATAGGGAGAAAGGGAACTATTCAAGCTAGTGAACTAAACCTAGACTCATCAAGGGTAATCAGTGTCAGTAGCCATTAAATCATAAAAATCAAGGTAAATCTTATTCTATCACTACTAGTGAGGTGGATCTTGAAATTTATGTAGTGATAGGTATGCTAGTTATTAATTCTAAAATAGAAAGTGTACTATTTGATTTTCGGTATATGAATTCTTTCATATCTTGTATGTTTAGTTGAACTATTCAAACACCACCACAGAATATGATGGATAAGTTATCTATGAGAACAAAAATAGGGGAAATTACTAAAACCAATGTATTTAATTCCTCAACTATTAATTTATGTGGACTAAACCTCTCAGAACATTTTCTATTTCCTCCTTTTGTAAAGTTTGATGTTATATTGTGAATGTATTGACTTTCATTATACAACCACAACATCAACCGTTGAAATTGGGAGATCACTCTTCACATTTCAAGGCATCATCCAATTCTATATAAGTTTAAGAATGTGAAAGAATCTCATTTAGAATCATTATATCATGTATTGATATTATTTCATTATGACTAAGTATATCCAGCCCAAATTATAAAGAAAAGGATAGAATTATGATTTAAGACTTTCCCATTGCGAGGGACTACACGGATGTGTTCCCTAAATAATCTCATAGTCTTCCTCAAGACTAATAGGTCGAGTTCTCAATTGAACATTTTCTTGGATCTCTGACTATATGAAATACACCTTATAGAATTTCCATCATTGAGTTGGAAAACTAGAATAATAAATTATTAAAGAATATAGAAAATTGTTTTATATACCTGAGTGCTTCACCATGGGGTGCACTAGTCCTCTTCATCAAGAAAATGAGTGGATCATTGTGCCTCTACATTTATTATCCTAAGCTTAAAAAAATAAAAATAAAGAATAAGTATCCCATTCAACATATATATGAATTATTATATCAGCTAAGTGGGGTTATGTATCTCTCTAAGGTCGACCTTTGATTAGGATATCACCAATTAAAGGTGAAGAAGGAAGATATTCCATAGATTGCCTTTCGTACTCACAAATGTGCTACTAATATTTTTGAAATTAATGAATATAGCCTTTATAGATTGCCTCAACAACATTTTGGTAGTCTTTTTTGATGATAGTATAATATACTAAAAGATCACAAAGGAAATTAGGATCATTTGAATATTGTGATGAAATCTTTAAGAAGGGAGAAACTTTATGAAAAGTTAATTAAATGTGTTTTGTAGATGGAGGAAGGGTCATTATTGGGGCATGTTATCACCCACTATAGAATATATATGTACCCTTCCAAGACAAATGTAACCAAAGAGTGGCTCAAGACAAAATCTGTAGTGGATATCTATATTTTCCATGTGCTACATAGGTATTACTAGCTATATGTGAAGAACTTATCGTGATTTACAAACCCACTAACCATGAAAACTCCAAATGGAGGAAATTAAATGTTTACCAATGAATGTGAATACTACTTCAATGAGTTAAAAAAGGCTTATAATTGCACCAGTACTCAGATTTCTAATAAGTGGGGAACTCCTTGAGGTTTATAGTGATGCTTCAATGAAGGGATAAAGCTATGTACTAATGAAAAATGATAAACTGATATCATTCTCTTTAAGGTAGTTTAGAATTCATGAGAAAAAATATTATGCGAATGATATTTACTTTATAGTTGTGTTATTTGTGTTGAAAATATGGTTTCATTATCTTTATGGGGAGAAGTGTCAGATATATACTGATCATGAGAGCTTCAAATATGTACTCACATAGAGGGAGATTAAAATGAACAAGAAATGACAGAAATTTTTTATCAACGATTACAACTGCTCAATTCACTACCATCCTAGTAAGGAAAATAATTTGGCATATCATCTAAGTAGAAAGTATCATGTGACATTATGATGATAATTGAGAAGGATCCAATATTTTTAGATTTTCAATGGATGAACATGGGAGTCCTTAAGGAAGGAACATCATCAATCCTTTCTCAAATGGTTGCTTAACCATCCCTCATAGAGAAAAATAAAGGATTCTCAAAGAAGCGATATATAAATTCATAAGAAGGTGGTAGCCACAAAAAAGGGTAAATCCTAAGTGATTGAAATTGAAGAGGAATGTTTTGTATGATTCAAGTCATGACTATATGTACTATCTAATCTAGAAATGAAGAATGATCTTCTGAGTGAAACACGTAGATCAACCATCTCTATTCACCCAGGAACCAAAAAATATTTTTATATCTCTGAGGGAATTATTGGTGGGACAATATTAAGAAGGTGATTTCTTAATATACATCTACATACCTGGTATATCAAAAATTGAAGGCTGAAAGAAAAAATTCTGTAAGTATTATGAAACCATTAACCATACCCACAATAAAATTAAAAAAAAAACACAATAGACTTTGTTACGGGATATCTGAAGACATCCAAATGAAATAGTTCTATATGGGTTGTTGTTGATCATCTTTAAAAGATAACTCACATTATTGCAATTCGAGAGGACTTATCACTAGAAAAAATCTAACATATATATATATATATATATATATATCAGATAAGTGTTATTGATTCATAGAGTACCACTATCAAATGGATTCCATCAGAATTCGAGATACACCTCCATGTCATGGAAAAGTCCCCAACATTCTCTAAACACTGTGCTAAGATTCAACATGTCCTATCATCCTCTATATAATGAAAAATATGAACTCACTATTCATACAATAGAATACATATTGAGAGGATGTTATATATACATCAAAGGAAGATGGTTCAACTATTTTCCTCTGGGCAAGTTCTCTTATAATAATAGTTCCTACTTGAGCTTTCAAATGTATCCATATGAAGCTCTTTATGGGAAATGTTTAGAACATTAGAATTCTGTGATGAATATAGTGAACATAAGTTTCTAGGACAGAAAATGGTTGAGAGAATAGTTGATAAGGTGAAAATCATTCAACTTCACATCAAGGTATCCCAAAGTTGAAAATAGAGCTATGAGAACAATCATCAATAGGGTCAAGAGTTTAATACTATAGACATGATATTCCTCTATGTATTTCTAAGGATAAGGATCATAAGATTTAGTAAGAATGGGAAGCTGATTCCTAGGTACATCGACACCTTAAATATTTATAATTTTGCTGTAGTTGTGGCATATATACTCACACTTCCACCTACCATGTCTCAAGTACACGATGTACTCCATGTATCCCTCTTGAGGAAGTACATACTAGATCCCTCACATGTACTAAATCTTGAGGTGGTAAAATTGGAAAATGATCTATCATATGATTTGTAGACAGTGAAATTCATGGACCATAGATATAAATTTATATATAACCATACTACTCACCTGGTCAATGTACTGTGGTGGAATGATAAGTATGAAGAGGAAACAACAGAACTAGAGGAATCGATGAGGGATAAATACCCTCACCTATTTCTGTAAAACCAAATTTTGAGGGAAAAATTTCATAAGGGGGAAGAATGTAACTACCCTGAATTCCATTCTTAATACAATTCCATATATTATAAATCACATAACATCAATTAAATAACAAAACAATTTTTTTATAAATGTTTAATGAATGAAATAAGTGGTATTTCTAGAAGTTATGGAACATATACCTATGGAACATTAACTTGACCTTTGGAATAGAATCATGGCTATTATGAATAGTAATCTGGCTAGTATAATAATATCCTAATCTATGAAAGTATAAATAAAATTTTGGTATCCTACAAATTAAAATATGATATTATTATATAATAGTAATAGTAAATAATTCTTTTAAACATTACCAATTATTTTTTGTCATTTTATGAAAACATATATTCTTATTTGTAATATTATAATTATTATAATTTTTTAATAGATAATTAATTTTCATAATGTAGATTCATAAATTAACATTTTTTATTATGATTATAATATGATTTTATTACACCTTAATTAATGTTTCAAAGGATTATAAAATCAGTTATAATTCTAAAATTGGTATTTTCCATCTAAATGATGATTCTAATTAAAAATTAAATTTATAAATTCCATAATTTTATTTTCAAAAAACAGAGTTAATTTTTTAATTATATGAACCCAAAAATGTTTAGGGTTGTTTTTGTTATTTTTATAAAATAGTTGAATTGTTGGTGAATAATAAAAATATGACAATTTGTGATTTAAGCTGAATACAAGAATTTTTTATTCATTGATGATATAAAGATGATGTAAGCCCAAAATATCAAACTAAACTTCATTATATTAATAAAATTAGTAATACGTTTCAAAATATTCATATTCTTGAGGCAAAATAATAAACTAATGAATAAAATAATGAGAAAACACCCATCTCTTCCCTTATAAATACAACCCTCACCAGATCTTCCACTCACACCTTCAAAAACATGAATCTTGTCCATGATTAGCCCAATATTCATCTCAAGCCCCCCCATGTACAAGAGCTCTTGGTATTGTCAAAAGAAAAAACCCTTTGTCCTATGGAGGTTCTCAAGGAGGAGAAATTCAAGAGGTTAAATCCTCTTTCTTTTTATTTTAATTTATTTTCAAGTTCATTTATATTATTTTCCTCTAATAAATTCCATTTATCCAAGTGGAACGATAACTATGATATATATTATATACTATATTGTTATTATGTTAATGGAATAATATATCATCCAACCTCTTCTCTACACCTTTTTATTCTCAAAATGGAAACGTCATTCGTGAGGTGTTGTTTTATTGACTTCAAGGATGAAAAATATTAATTTTACTTTACAACCTTAATGGATGGTCTCAAATCCACTATAATTGATTAATTATATTGTAAAATGTATTTTTTAACAAATTTTATGTTCTATAAATAACTTATATACATAATATTGAATAATAAAACAAAACAACTTCATTGTGATTGAAAACCACCAAAATTAATCTAAACAAATATCATTAACATCTTATGTAATGATTCATCCTCTCACCATATGAAAAAATTATACATAATACCAATTAAACATATTTATTTTAATTAGTAACATATAATTTATATTTTGAAGAATCATCCTCATGGTACATGAACTTCCATACTCATAAACAAGCAAACAGATCATGAAAACCAGGAAAATGAACACTCCTAAAAGATGAAATTGAACACTATAACTAATCAAAAAGGACATAAATGAACATAATAAAACAATAATGAATCATAAAGAATTTTAAGATGTTATTTATTTTTTAATTGTTTAATTTAAATTGATTATATATTATATTAATGTGAATAAATTCCTCACACATAATGTAAGGGGATTCTCAAACCCAACTTCCTTTCTTTGGGTTGTCCCACTTTTATGCCAAATTTCAGGGTCAATGATCATTAATATTAATAAAATATAATTTAATTGATATTAAATTTCCCATTATTGTATTTAAATTATTCAAATATGATTTTATGACAAATGAAAATATTTTACTAAATATAATCTTCTTTCTAAAAACCCATGTTTTACTTCTCTTGAGATTATTTCTTCTTCAATCATGATTGATGATTCTTATACCAAGTATGTTGTTTCATTTCTTTGGGAACCACAATGTTTATTCATGAATTTATGATTTGTTAAATTCTCATGAAACCCATTTCCTTTCTAGGGGTTATTTTATGTCCAATATTGATATATGTTCTATGTGGAATGCAAGATAATGTAAATGTTATGATGTGAAGGGTGCACCCAAAATTATATAGCTCTCCAATGCATTGGGTAATGTGATGAGTCACATGAGATAAGGTGAAATGTGCATTAAAATGATGTGATATTTGTTCAAAAATAATGATCTTATGATTATGAAAAAATGTTATTCATAAACATGATCCAAGATTTGTTCACAACTATGTGTTCTACTTAACCACTAATACAAGATGATTTAATTTTATGAATGTCGATATTCTGTTAAATTATATAATTCTTATTTTTATGCTTATGATAATTATCCAATACTTATTTTATGATGATTATGAATTTTCTCATCCATGTTATATTGATTCATGTTCTTATCTATCCTTTTACTAGGCTATTAGCTCACCTATTTTTGATTTATATCATTAGGTTAATACTTGTGAATAGGATAACACGATGGCCAATAAAAATATTTGATGAGAATAAATTATATAATATTTATTATTTATTATGAAAATGTTATGAATGGTCCTAATTTACCCTTGATACTAAACCTTTGGATCCTGGTTGTGTAACACTTATATACTGTTTTTCATTAAAATGATGTAATTTTAATATAAGGGAAAGATAGGTTTATATTTTTCTTTTTAAAGTTTAAAATTTAACTTACTATACTGACTTATTTTTCCTTGAAAATAATTTAAACATATAATATAGGGAATAAACTCAATTCATCCTTTTTCATCCCTTCATAGCGATAATAAACTTAGTCACCCGAGTAAGGAATGTGAACATTACCATTCCCTTCAGAAACACGAGCCTCTACCTAATCATCTATAATGAAAACTCTTAAATTTGGGATAATGCTTAATTTAATTAATGTGAGTTGGATAAATAGTGTTCATATTTAATCATAGGAACACTGAGTATTTTTTGATGGATTTTTTTAAATAAGATATTGATTTCCTTTGTTGACATGATATAAATTTTCCACCTTGTAATAAATATCTCTTACATATTTATTTGGATAATTTTTATGGATCAATAATGAATGAAATCGATACATAAATCATAAAAATCATTCCCATACCCATTCATAACCCTGATCTATCCAATTTTGTTTCCAGAACATCTGTTCAAAAGGAACCAATTATGTCTAAAAATTTGGAAGATGAAACTAATTTCAATTCAAATTTCCAATATATTTTTCAATATTTCAACCCACCTAATATTTAATTCATGATATTTTCTGGATCAATAGAGTATTAATTCCTAGGGTAAAATCATACCCTTGCAATTTTCATCTCTTCTTCTCTCAAATCAGACCAAGAGAGAATGATTTTGAAATTATTGAGTACGAATAAGAATACTATTAGATATACTGTTTATGATATACATATAATTTTTCCACTCATTATAACCCATAAGACTATCTTATGACATAAATCTAATCCATCTCAAAAAACTTAACAAATACTTAATCCCAATATCAATGATTTTATAGGGAGATAAATTCTAAATTTGTCAATAGTAGGAACTATTTACTTCATTGTAGAGAGTGAATGGATAAGAACAATAAAAAGTATTCTGTAGAAGGAAATAATCTTAGTTATTCATAATTAATATGGATATATTATCCCCACAAGGGTCAGTTATAGATTGAGAGTGAGAATTGATTATAGGAAGTTAAAATTATATTCAATGAAATGCTATTTTCCCTTTCTATTCATTGATCAAGTCTTTGAATGAGTGTTGATTCAGAGTTCTAATGATTCTTATATAACTTATTATTTTATAATAAAATTGAATACTAGTTGGAATATCATGTAATTATAACATTCATATTTCAATTTTTATCTTTTCCCTTCATCTAATTTCCCTTTGGGTTATGTAATACCACTGGTACCTTCCAGTAATGGATAATGGAAATCTTATTTAACATAGGGGGATTTTTTAATGTTCTTTATAGATGAATTATCCATCTTAGAGGATACATTTTAGAGATGAATTGTAAATTTTGAAAGGGTGTTTTAATAGTTGAGGATAATAATCGTTTCATAAACTGGGGAAATATCCATTTTATGGTAGAGAAAGGCCATGTTACGGGATATCAATTCTCTAGTAGTGGGATTTAAGTTGATAAATCCAAATTAGACATTATTATTCACCTTCTTATTTGAAAAAATTCAATTAAAATAGGTACTTCATATGACATTATGATTTCTAGAAAATTTTCAGTGTGAAAATTACATAAATTTTCTAACCCCTTTGTGTTATTATAATGAAATTTAATCCTTATGTTTGGATAGAGAGCTATAATGAATCATTATCTACAATCAAGTTATCTCTTATATCTCCACCTATTATTCAAGATCCCAATTTTAATATTTCTTTTGAAATAATGTTTTCTAGGATTAAATTCGATTTAGAATCTATCTAAGGGGCAAAAATCTGATAAAAATCCATTCAGTATCACTTATGATAGATAATCATTGAATGTTGATCAAATGGACATCAACAATGTAGATAAGTAGTTTCATACTATTTTATTTTAAATTGAACAATTCATGTCATATCTCTTAAGAGCCCCCATAATTTTCTTTAATGATCATTCATATTTGAAATACAATTTCCAAAAAACAAGATTCTGGGGCTAGATTGATTAGGTGGGTCCATATATAAGTTCGTTGCCATACAATTATGGATTAAAATGGTGTGTAAAATAATTTAGTTAATCAACTTTCCAGAATGTAATTCATGTACAACCCACACAAACATTTTGTTTGTGAATTATTCCCCTATGATAAATTCTATTCTGTGAGTAATCACCCATGGTCTACTGACACAAAAAACTATATAGTTAAGGATACTATTACAAAATTCATAGGAACATGACATAGGAGGAAATTATTTTTCTATTTCAAATAATTTGTTTTTTTATGATCCATACCACTTCATGTTATTTCTATATCAAGTCATGTAAAGATGTATTCTTATGTCTGAGAAATATTCCATTATGAAATTTTGTCTTGGAGAGGCACGTGGAAGCCACTTTACTACTAAGAAAACAACTAAAATTCTCCATAAAAGTGGTTTATTCTGGACTACCCTCACTAGATATTCATTCATATTCTGTAAAAAAAATTTATGTCATCAAATATAATCCAAAACCAAAAAAAATTAAATACCCCATAATCCAATTCTGGTTGTTGGAATATTTTATTTTTAGGAATTGATCCCATGGGACCATTACCAAACTCTAGTGGGTATCTCTACATCATAATATCTATTAATTACATCAAAAAATGGGTTAAATCTAATACCACAAAGTTTAGTGACCATCATGTTGTGATTTGATTCATAAAAAACACATTATTTCAATATTTAGGATTCAAAGGGCTATCATGAGTGATCATGTAACCCATTTTTGAAAATTACCCTTCTTAGTAATCATATCTATATATGGTATTTCAAAAAAATAATGGACTTTAAACTATCCTCAAAACAATGGTCTCGTTGAGTTTTCAAAAAGGGAAATTTATTAAATTATTTAATAAAATTGGCAATTACTTTAGGAAGCATTGGTCATAGAAACTCTTGTATTCCCTTTAAGTATATTGTTCTTACTTTAAAACCATCCTGTACAAGTCACCATATGGGTTATTTTATTGTATTCGATTCCATTTAATTGTAGAAATTTAACTTAAGGAATTTTGGGAAATCAAAGGCATACATTTCAACATTTCTTTGGGAAAAATGAATTTTTAAAACAGACCTTAATGAACTTGAGGAACTAAGGATTGAGGCTTATGAAAATTTAAGGATAAATAAATATATAGTAAAATCCTACCAATTGTAGAATTTAAATTTCAAAAAACTTTAATTAGGAAAATATATGCTCTTATATAGTTCAAAAAATCACTTAAAAACAAAAAATTAACTGTTGATATAGCTTGTAACTTACATAGTGCAATATGTGTTCCTCCAAGAGAATGTAGAGATTCAAGATCCCACTATTGGTGATATCATTAAATTCAATGGTCATATATTGAAAACATTAATTGAGTCATTAAATAAACATGAAACTAAAGCAGAGTTAATTGTTCCAACTGATGAACTGAAAAATAGTTGATTTATGTAGGGTCTAAGTTGAGATAAAGATGTTAATCAATAGAATTTTTCATCATTCAACTTTTCCTCTATCTGCACCTCAATTCAGTATTTAGTTTTCTAAAATAAATATTAATTTTTTTACTTTTTTATATTTCATTGTTTATTTTTAGTTTAGGGATCCTCAAGGGGTTTATTTTATGTTCTAATTATGTTGGGGTTTATAATTTATTGGATACTGAGGTTGATGTTTATTTAGTAATATTACATTTATTCTAAGAGTTCAAATACAATAATTTAGCATGTATGATGTGCATAGAACTAACATAGAGGTCAATGGATAAATTATTTTTAATATGGAATTATTGTTTTATAAACAATGTGGTATTGTTCTGTATTTTCAATTCAAACATAAAATTCAAGAATATAATATTCAACTTCTTCCCCTATATAAATTTTATTTTCCATAATCACTAGGTATAGTGTTATTCTATGTTGGTATTGAAAAAGTTAACTTTTTTACATCTCAATGAAAATTGGTTGTGTGTACATCAATGGAGAAAAGGGATTTTTTTTTTCTGTAAATGGGAAATAAATTTCATTAACCTTTAAGATCAAAAATAAAATTTAGAAATTTTAATCTAATTATAAAATAATTATTCATGCATTGATTTTTATTTTAATGGAATTTTATGTTCATAAGGGATTTTTTTAAAATCACATTTGTTCAATGTGATTTTTTACTATCAACATTTTCATCCTTTAATTCAAAATCCAAAATTATAACCTATTCATTATGTTCTGAGAGTTTGAGTTCATGGGGCCCATTCTTCATAGCATAGGGTTTTAGGTAACATTATTTTTAATTTGAGTATCAAAATAAAAAATAGAAAAAAATGATAGTATATAGAAACTTTTATTTCTAATGCATGGAATTCGACACATGGGGAATATGAATCTGTAGTTTTCTTGCCAATATTTAGGATTCTTATCTCTAATATATAGAATACAATTAATTTTTTTTGGAATTAATCATGGGAATGATTAATAAATTATTTCATTTCTTAACGTTTGTATTTTAAAATCTATTATGGATCTGAAAAAACAAATTAATACACATCATTATATTATTTGTGGTTCACCACCCAGTGCATCCATCATGTCTCCACTTGAACAAAAAATGAATCCCCATTTATCTTGTGATGCCAAATCCATCATCAAAATTATTTCAAATTGGATGAAATATGGAATTAAGTTTGAATAATTAAATGGTATTGGACTTGGGATATTGTTATTATCCTAGTTTTTTACAAATTATTTTTTATTGGTACCATTATTGTTTTGTGTGATGTTTTTTTGTCAGCATTGTATGTTAAAATGTTTTTGGTAAAGGTAATTCTATTTTAATATTTTTTGAATCTTTTTTGGGACTAGAATTACTCATGTTGGGGGGGGGTGTAAGTATCTACTTAAATTGGGTGTTATTCATTGTTTATAATATAATTTTCACTAGATTAATTGT
Source organism: Viscum album (assembly GCA_963277665.1). NCBI lineage: Eukaryota > Viridiplantae > Streptophyta > Magnoliopsida > Santalales > Viscaceae > Viscum > Viscum album. The sequence goes on from OY728130.1 coordinate 613,756,322, forward strand.
TCACAAAAACTAGTATTAATGCATTTTTCAAATTGATCTTCATTTTGCACCATGTTTTTAATTATTATTTAAATGCACATAAACTCAATGACATTTTTCCAAACCTTTTAAAACACCCTATGTTAAAAATTTTGATTTAATATTTTTGGATCAGGTTATCCTTTTGGAGAAATTTAATCCTTATATAAAAATAGTAGATTCTATTATTAAGATAAGAAAAATGGGTTTTGAAGACAGAAAATTTGGGCCAAAGTAAAGAGGAAGCATCCCACCAAAACGATTGAATCAGACATTAAAAAAACACAATAAAAATATTATTTTATCTTTATATAGATGAAATAAAATGGAACATTTCAATAAAAAATTTCACTAGATAATTGCAAATTATTCAATTTGATCTAAGGGTCCGCAGTTGAACTATAAATTATATGTCATATTTAAATGACTAAAACATCATGACAACATTTTTATTATAATGTCATAATGCATTATAAAAATGGTATGACATTTATAAAGATATTAGAGGACACATAATGGAAAAAATTTCAACGATAACTAATTATAATTCTCTCATCCAAATCAAAATTATTAAATGTCAATGCAGATCGTGAAAATCTAGGCATGGAACCCTAGGAATCAAAACAATTAACTCTACATTAACTGCCCACTACCCTTTGTCCAATATAGTGAATAATTCAAATTTGAAACATCTTCAATCGATCTAAGGATCCAAACATTCTTATTTAGTGTAGTGGTGGTGATATATTTGAAGAATTATTTACATTTCTCTTAAATGTAATGTAACTCTTCCTCTTTATTGTTACAATTTATATTACACTCATGTAAGTTGTTTGACTAAGAATAATTTCTTAATAAATAATTTCCTTCTAATCATACTCTATTTTTTACCACATTAGTATTGTTTCATAAGTCTGTGAATTTAATCATGTAATGAATAGATAAATCTATTACCCAATGGTAAAGGGATTGAAATTTTTTCTGTTTTTCTTATGTTCTTCAACTTCATCCCTTATGATCATCATCCATATTCCATTGGGATATTTTCATCACTAGAGGTCTAACCATATTATGGGATGATCCAAGGGAGTAAAAGTGGTTGGTTTGGATGTTATTTACTATTCTATAAATTTCTAATAATTTCTTTCATATTATTATTTTATTCAATCATTTTCTTTATTACTCTTACTTTTTGAATTTTTTCACAATAATTGTCCTCGTTAAATAAGATCCTTTAGATTGGGGTGCCCATGAAAATGTTCCTCTACATGTATTTGTGTTTATAATTTTTTATGGTGTGAAAAAAAGGATGATGTTAGTTTGATATCATTGAAATAATCCCTCTCCAGATAATGAAATCTCATTAATTTTAAAACAATATTCTTCTATTGCAACCATAGAAATAACCTTTGATCAACTCATTATCTAACCTTTAATTCTTGTGTGAATCATATTTTTCATTTAAACATTCTCAAATCAATCCAATGTTGGCCAATTTATATCCAAAACACCCCAAACCCCATAAAATGTGTTTATCTTTATGTTTCTTCTTATGTATCCAAGGATTAGGAAAAAAGATACACTCTAATAGACAACTTCAATCTAAAAACATGAATAAATTTCAATGAGTCCATGTTTTAATTATTTTTTTCATTATTTAAAATAAACCATCAACAGTGTAATTTTCCCTTTAAGTCTTCATATGTAATGATCTTTGATAATATTTGCGAAGATAAGTTGATTTCTTTGGTATGAAAATAATTGTTTTGAGTATAATGTTTATTATGAAAAATTAAAAAAATATGAGTATTCGTGGACTAATAGATTTATTTATTCCTTTTTATATATATCTTACTGAGATTTTTGTGGACACTCCATCTTTCCAAATATATATTTTTTGGGTTTTAAGAATTAATATGGAAAAATATGAGGTAAATATTAAAATTATGAATATATCCCATGAATGTAAAAGTTTAATATGTCAAATGTTTTATATTTTAGGAAATATGGATACTAAGTGGATGTTATCATATTATACAGTATGATTTATTTAGGTTAAGTTTATGACGTAATTATATAAAACACTAAAACTTAATGAATATCAGTATTGAAAGAAAACATACTCTTGTTTAATGAATCAATATTATAGATTTTTTAATGTTAGGTACATAATATATATGGTTATGATATAGATGGTCAATTAGTTTTTTGTTGTTATACAAGATGTTAGATCACATATGACCAAGTGAGACTCCTAGTTGGGGGTATATTGTCTCAGTTTTTATTTATTTGGACATGTTTCATGTGATAACCCATGTTTACTTTTATATGGGTTGTATGATACACCCACAAGGTTAAATTATTATTATTAAAATTTATTTGATGAAATTTACAAAACTTTTAATGAAACTTAATTCAAATTATTCTTATTCATTTTTTACCCAATCTATGAGGGTTGATGTTAATATAATTTACTTCCATTGGGTTACAACTATTATTTTTGTGTTTTTTTCATTTTATTCTATCATATTTTATTCTTCCCTTATTTTATAAAGATATATATTGGATTATCATATACTTCTTTATAAAGTATTATTAAACAAATTCTATGGACCAAAGGTGTTTCCCATCTCTAATTTTCTAATATGAGATGTGTTTTTTAATATACACCCTACTAATTTTATATGGGGTATATTTATTAATTTTTAAATATAATATATTTATTACCTCAATTCTCACAATATTTTAATTTCTATTTCATATTGTTTCTTTCAATAACCAATGATCTAAAAAATGTTAAAAGTGAAAATGGTTTCTTTTGCATTCACAATATGTTTTTGATATTTTTTATTCCAATATTAATACTTGTTGGAATTATATTTTAATGTTTTAAAACACTATTTAATTATTTTTTATTGAATTATTTCTAGGTTTTACATGCACTTTTTATCATTATACCTCCCTTTGATTCAAAATCTAACCAATCATTTCTCATAAGTGAAATTGACCTTCAGTTATATATTTATTCAAGAATCTTTCTCCACCATGTTTATATTCATCATATTTTGTTATTAGTTTTATATATTTTCATCAATATTCAATTATGTTCAATTTCTATTAATATTTAATTTCTTCAAATAAAATTAATAGAAAAAATTTCTATCATTTTCCATACGGTTTATTTTTCATTTTTTATTCAAATGTGTGAAATGAATTTATTTTTTAACATTATCCACACTTACAAAATTTACAAATGCTATAGATATTTCTCATTTTTATTCATTCTCTTTAGGTAATCATGGTTTTCCAAAGTAATTTCTATTATCATTTTTCTGTGATTTTGATTTAAAAAATAGTCATTTTTTGATAGTAATAAATAAATGTATTGCATTAAACTTCTGTATATTTCTATCTTTAACTCTAGATTTTATTTCAAGGAAATAATTCCTTTTAAAAATTTAAATATTTTGTTTTTTTAAATTGTGTTATTTAATATCTTCTTTTTATACCTTGGAATTGTATATTTAAAGTGACCTATAATTTTATTTCTATAACCATGTTACCAAAGCGTTATAAAAAACCTTCGTATAATTTATCTTCCTTTTCCGTACATACTAATAAAGATCTATTTTCTTTGGAGTTATGTTTATTTTACTTTAATATAATTCACTTATTATGTTTTAGTTTTGGTATTTTGAACATATGGAATCAAATAGTCAAATTATTTATCTCTTCTTTTATGATACTATCCTAAAGATTCAAGTAAAATATCCTATTATAAAAGTGTTTCCCATCAATGACAACAACCTTTAATGTTTATTTTTCATTCCCTATGTATTTCATATATTAATACTATCCAACTAATTTCACTAGTCTGAATTTGGTATTGTTTTGTAGATAACATAATTAAATCCATTTATTTCTCAAGATAATTATTCTTTCATGAAATTATGAATGTGTTATTATGTAACACACATATGATTTTAAATATTATGATGTGATATGTGGGCCTAAAATTTTACATCCCTCTAATTCATTGGTTAATGTTTTACATCCCATGGGATGATATATATGGGGCATGGGACTAAATTCAAAATATTATTTTACTCCTTACACTATGTTATGATATCTTTGATATAATCTATGACTTAGGTTTATGACTTCAGGTTTCATATTGTTCCCATACTCATATGATTCCATTATCATATGATATCTTCTACTTTAGGAAAAAATCCATAGTATTGGATTCATGAGTTATGATCCATATTTTACTAGGAATTCTTTCAATATATTGTGTCCATGTATCGTGAATATGTTCTCATGCCCACCTGTTTATTTTATGCTCACCTATTTTCTTATATTTTTATCTCTTATGTTTACCTTTACTGAGTGTTTGTGTTTTGACTTATTAGGATTATATTCCCCATGGCTATAAAGAGGACAATTTTTTATGTAATTTTATATGGGTATCACGCGTGTAGAATTTTTTGGTATTTTTTGGGTAGTTATTATAAAATAATAAATATTTTTATTATTTGAAAAATGTGAATTTGATTGGAAATATATGGATGATTTTAATTAATATTTGATCTTAATTATATAAAAAATATCCTGATTTTTATTGGTATTATATGTGATAGTTTACTTTATAAAATGTGGCTGTGGGGGTTCCTCTAATTTGAGAGATAAGGTACTTTATTCTTATATTGATTTGATTATTCTGTTAATACATTGCTTCACACTAGGTTCACCATTATAATTTTCATTAGAAACTCCCTATATCTCCTATATCCATAATTGTTTATAAAACTTTATTCCAAAGTTAGGTGGTCATTTGGGGTTTCATATCAAAATAAACTTTAGAGGCCACATTTTTCAAGAGGATGGGAGTCTCATTGAACGATTTTGTGGTGAATTATTTCCAATTTTGGGACTCTCTTAGAGACTTATGATATGTATTTGAATATCTTTAAAATCCTGATATGAACTATCTAACTGAATACATGGATTTTATTGAATCCTTTCACGTGTAAAAGGGGTTATATTGATGGGATAATATTCACGTTTCTAACATTCTATATTACATTTTCATTTTTATTAGTAATGTCAAGATGATTGTATTTTGAAGTCATATAACATGGAACTCATCATTTTAATTTCATATCCGGATGATCTTGGTGTTTCAAATAAGGAATTGAACATTCATGATGTTTCTTATGTATCTTGTATAAAACAGAAATAAAAACCCATGCTATTTGTTTAATACATTTAGTTTAACATCATGCAGAAAATACATATATGAGGGAACATAGGAATGGAGAGTGTATCTAGATCATTTTGATGAAATCCTATGTATCTTACTTTTAATTATAATCATAGTCATTGTAGTTAGATATTCGTTCAAAAACATATGTTTAGTTACATATAAGTAATTTCCATAAGGGTTATTTCTCCAGGATTATCTAATATGGGAATTCATTTAGGAATTACACATACATGGATTCCCTTATTTGGTGGCCATCACATCATGCTACTTGAATATGGCTTACACCTAGTTTCCCATGAAGGGTGATTTTTATGATTCTAGTGATATGATAATTGAAAATTCATAATTCCATTGGATATACACTCATTTTTATAATTAATTAACAATATGTGACATTGTACGCTACATATGGATTGTGTAATTTTACATGGGATCAATAATAACTATATATTAGGTATACATATCAAGCCATATAGAGTTTTCCTATGTAATTTTGATATAGAATTAATCAACATATTTATAGTTCGGCTAACTAATCAATGCACTGATGGATGTTGAAAAATAATAAACCCATAAGCGAGTTTATATTCCATTGGTTAGTGTCTTAGTGATGTAGGGGCTTACACCTTTGTGGATTCCTTATTGGAACTCAGGAGTTAGGAAAACATCCTACATATCTTTCTCAAACAATAATTAGATTCCTCATTGTTCAAATAAACCCTGAAAAACTAATGGGCTAGGATAAGTGATTACACTCAAAGGGATTATCATTATCTAATAGGTTTTAGAAAATTTAGGGACTTATAACAAGATATATGACCATTGGAAACTATCGAACACATAACCAATGATGGATAAGGAGTGGGGGCCATGAGTTTATTGTTGAGCATGTGTGGGGTTGTGAGGATCATCTAAGACTGTTATATTTACATGATCTTCCACTGTTATCCCATAATCGATATCTCCAATATGATAGGGGGATATCTGATTACTCCCACTAGACATGGAGACATGTCACAGAGTTCCTACATGTCATATCCTGATCGTATTACTAGCATGTATAGATTGTTTACTTGGCATTCCTAAGGATGTCTAAGCATGTCATGTTTTCCTAGAATAAATGTCAATTGATGATCGCATGATAAGCTAGATTTTCTGGGGGCTCATATAATGATTTATGTTGAAATATCAATGCATGCCATATGAACCAATGCAAATATATCATAAAATAGTCATTTGATCTACATGAAATGCTCATAGGGTGTCAGATGGCATGTATGACATGTCCGGATGACATTTTATGACCTGGATGACAAGCATGGAGGACACCATATGACTTGGATGACATTTCCAAAGGACGTCACATGACTTTGATGACATATCTGATGGATGTCACATGGATTAGCTTGAATGTTAGTATGATATAGTATGACTTGGATGAAATTTTTGGAGGACATCACCTAACTTGAATGACATTTCTAGAGGATGTTTTATGACATGGATGATATGTCCATCAGATGTAAGATGACTTGGATGACATTTCCAGTAGGCGCCACATGACATTATGGTTCATGTGAATAATATGTATCTTTCACAAGAGAATAATCACACCCTTATCTACATAAGGATTCTGTCTTTATTAGTCTTTATTTTAAAATTATATCAATGTTCATCATGCTTTAGCTGATTTATATCTTGTTCAACCATGGTCACATGTAGAGATTGCATCGCTTGTCCGAGCTAGCGCAATGGATGTCCTTCGCATGACAAAGATGATTATCACTCAAAGTTTATATATATAATTTGAATCCCTTATGTCTTTTGTTGGGTTTACAAGGAATAAGTCCCTTGTGATTAAATTGAATGTTTCCCTAAGATGTCTTATATTACTTCTATGATCCCATGTGATAATCCTTATCTCTATCTCTCTATGCCAGTTTTTTGTGCTAAGTGGGAGGAATTTGTATGCCTCACTACCAATGATCTATGTCACATTACAGAGTTCTTATATCTTAAATATATTCTTGATTTATTGGATAATCATGTTCTTCATTTGAAATTACCATCGGTCACTCATGACATCATCTATGAGTTTCATGATAAATAGTGACCACGAGATCACTACATCATCATTATTTTATTTGACCCCATATTTTCAAAGAGATTATGATTAATCAAATTAACATTTCAAACGAACTTTCCAATATTGAGTTGATATATCTAAGAATCATTGAGATATTAAGATACTTGTATATATTCCTTATAAAGATCAAGGAAGACATTTTTAGGGTCTTTTGAGACATCATGTCGTCATATTAGAGGCTCACCTCCAGACCAATCTATCTTGTTAAAGGTCCTTTTCTTGATCACACGAGATGCATAACCCCTTCACAAGGAAAACATTTTATATTTTCCTCACATGAGGATTCTGTATCTTTCATATTTTATAATATATTTTACTAGACATTCAACCTTTTCAATTGTTCGTCTATCAGGGTGTTTCCTGATCTATAATATTTCCCATGAAATGATGAGAGCATCATCATGGATGGACACTCCTCTTGTTTTTTATGAATTTCATGAAAAATTATGGATCATACGATGGTATGTGAGGGACTTTTCTTGAATAAGGAGAAATTTACAAAGCCTATCACCTAACATGGTTGACATATCATTGGGGATATCTTCTGATCATTGAAATGAAAACATAAATCATATGATCCGTTACATGAAAATAAATTCAACAATGTCTAAATGAAGCCACCAACTTTTTCAACTTTTATAATTTATTTTAAAATCATTTTTTCATTTTTACATTTATTGTTCATCAAGGAATTGCATGATAAGATTGACATGTCAAAGGTCCAATAAAAATCTAATCGTACATGTTTGGGATTCCTTAAAATATCATAAGGGACCACTTGGATGTATTATTAAGAATAGGTGGGCTCATTATAGGGGCTTCATGTGATCACAGACAGATCATTCAAAACATGTGATTCATTTTTAGAATATTTCAAGGGTTAGGTGATCATGTATATTTATGGGGGTCATGTGATTCGTGTGATCTATCCAATTGGTCCCCACATAGCCAAGATGATCCTTCCATTACCTTGCCGAGAACCCAATATCTATGATTTAATTAATTCACTGATTATACAATTTTTTATTCTCATTTAGTGAGCATCTACTAAGGATCCCCCCAAGAGTGACATCCATATGAAAATGAACTCAATATTAAAGAAAGTAACTACCCATATAATCCCTTGAGTATTCCACTAATTAATGTCTTTTTCACAATTTTCTCTTATAGGTTAACTTTGGTATTTTTTCCAGACATCCTATAAATAGTGGAGTGAAGGATCCACTCATTTCATCAGCCACTTGGACTCCAAAACACTCATGAATTCTTATCTTGCATGATTTGTACATAAGAACCACTTTTCAAGAACCACATCTCAATAACCACTTTATGTGACCACTCTACGAAACAAATTTGTGAGATTTGACCACATGATCTTTCCTCAAGACTTCCCCATTAGAATGGATCATCTCAGTACTCTCCCAAATATCTAGAGATCAAAGTCATGGTATATTGCTGGATCCTGATCATGTTTTCTTGGCCATATAATTTATCTAAGGGGTTTACATGGACTACTAGCTCAGTCTCATAATCTCTTGATCATTACGTGGTTCGTGGGACCATCATAGGGTCATCAATAACATGCTTTATTACAGATCATGTGGTTGTGACATTCTCTGTTGGTCATGTGATATGTGAAACCAATATCGAGCACGCGATCAAATTTTTTTTTAGTTTGTGGTATTCACATTATGTTTTTTATTTTTGAATCTCTTTTGGCGTGGTTTCTCCCTTGTCTAAAATATTATTCTTGTTTATTATAGATGGCATCATGTTCTCAGAAAACCCGTAATTCAGTTGAATAGAGGTATATGACCACTGGGAATCATAATACCAACCATTGGTATCAAGTGTTATCTAAAGAAGAGTCTTATATAGGGATTCTCCCACTGGAAATTTACAGTTATTATTTATCAAACTTACATCTTTTATATGGATTTGGCCTATTGGATGATGCTTTCAATCTCTAACTTGATAACAATATTCTAGTTTGATGGCTATCAACTTTCCTTGACTATATTAAATCAATTATTTCTATATAAAATTGATTGGTCATAGAACCACTCCATGTGTTCTCCTATATATTAGATAACTCCCTTCAAGGTACATATGGTGTGATCTTTCCCATAAGCCTATTACTCAATGGTATTTGTGATTACTCATCTCTTCCCTAAATTATTTTAGAAGTGAATGGAGAATATAGTAGGAATTTTGACTAGTCTGTAACTTCTATGAGGAATATGAAAGGACATTTTTTGTTAAGTAGATATGGTCAGAATTTTCAAACCAGTTACATGTTATTCTTTATTATGAGGAGATATGGACTTCTCAATTTTTCTTGTATCATCCATCAGATCTTATCAATGAGATGATTACTCATGGATATCCTGGTACTAGCTCTTTTTATATATCTCGTAGAGAGGTAGAGAACTTATCAATGAGATGATTAGTCCTAGATATCCTAGTACTAACTCTTTTTATCTACCTCGTGGAGAGTTACCAAACATCCTTTCTTATATTTACTTCCTCGGTGGAATACCCATTCTTATGATTATATATGATGTTTTTTTGTAACCTCTTGGTTCTGGAAGCCACCCAGAGGCACCCCATACCCAGTTGGTCACATGGCCTCAAGTTCATTTCCCTAAAATCAAAATGCTGCCGACTAGCAGCGAGGGCCTTGGGTGTGATAGTAGGGAAACAATTCCCTCATTGATAGAGTAACACAGCGAAAAAAATAGATAGAAATATCGTGAGTAGTATTAATACCATACAACAGTAAACAGAGGAATACTAAAAGAAATAAACAACTAGAGCATATATATAAAATGATGCATGATACACATGTCTAGAAAAATAGAAAAACATGTCACAATGCGGAAATATAGTACTAAACCAATGTAAAAAATAAATCAGATAAAATTCCTCAGCAATACAAGTCTCAGCTTGGTCCCATGCTCTCCATCTCCACAATAATCAAGTTCCTGAACATGGAGGGTGCTTGCCCTTATCTCTACCTACAAAAATATAATCTGTTTGGGCCCAAAATCATGACCCAAATAGGATGTGAGACTAAATCCCAGTAGGCAACCACCACGAGATCTGTACCTAATAGTCAGTGAATATATATGGTAGGTAGTAAGCAAAGAGAAGCAGTAAACAAGGAAGTACTCAAAAGTAAACAATCCTACAGTTTCAAAGCATTCAATTCCACAGATCAAGTAAATAGATAATCACAAATAGGTAACCCTTTAAGATGTAATCACATCCTAATCCCCTATGGTCCTACCTAGAAAACACAATCAACCATTTGGGAAGTACACACAGTCTAACCCCTCTGGTTCAGCTTTAGTATAGACTCTTTGGGGAAGCACTCGCCATCAATTCCCCCTATAGTCTTGTATCGGTGACTAAAAGGCTCTATAGGGAAGCACATACGTCACATTCCCCCTGTGGACTGCGTCAAGGAACTAAAAAAACTCTGAGAAATCACTTATATCAATTACCCATGTAGTCTCACATCGTAAAAGTAAAAACAGACACTCTAGAGAAGCCCTTATGTCCATTCTCCCTATGGTATACTATACCAGGTTCTCATAGCCCTCTGTAAGTCAAACAAGGACAGAAATGTGATACAACCAAATTAAACCTCAAGAACTACTTGGCTAATAGTCTACAACATAACAACATGTCAAATAAATAAACACTCCATCCTATAGTTCTAGGCATGGTAAAAAAACAAGACAGCCTAACTGGCTAAGAAAGACCAAATGGTCATAAACAAAACATGCATGGGAAAACACTTCCAAAGCATAGAAATTAACCCTATTCACATTCAATTAACCTCTATTCAAGCATACAAGCATATCAGGCAATTAACAGGGCTAAAACAGTAAACATGCAATACCCCGTTCAAGGGTATTGGCAAATTTTGCACATATAACTCAAATACTTTCAACAGAAAGTCACAAACCACCTACCTTGGTGTTTTAGGATCGTTATACATGAACCTCAAGCCTTCAATCTCCCAAGAACATCGTAGATCTACAAAAATGATAAATACACTCAACCAAAGATAACTTGAGAAAGAGGAGGAATCAGGAAACGAAGATCTAGGAGAAAGAAGAGCATACCAAGGCGATCCCAATGGAATCTATGATGGTCTATTCAGAGAACAGGTACTTGATCGGGGGCTCAGAGAAGTTTTGTAGCCATACGGTCTCTCTCAGTCGAACAAAACCTAGAAGGAGATGTTTTTGTCTGTCAGACGTGACCCCGATGCGTTTAATGAAAAAAAGTACACGGCGTGTACTTTCAAAGTATATGGCGTGTACTTTCCTTAACCGATCCCCACATTAGGCGGTCTCTAGGTCACCACATGTAACACCCCGAGATTCCACGATACACTTCTCATTCAATAATGCAATAGCGTGTGTTGTACGCAACCTCGAGCTCTAACACACACCACGACTAATTAAACTAGCCGTTGTGAATAGTAATACCTACTTTTTGAAATTTTATAAATTTTATTTATCAAAATGGACTTCATTTTTGGATTCGGAATATCGAAATTAGCCTATGTTGAATTTTTGGTATTTTTCTGAGAACTTCTAATTTTTTATGAATAGTGAAAAATACTTAAAAACAACTTTTTTAATCAAAATAATTCATAGTGATAAATTATACTATTTAGTGGTTTTAAAGTATAATTAGAATATATTTTTACCATTTTATCCATTGGTGGTCATTAGAATTAATTTAACATTGAAATTGGACATAAACAATTGCCAATCTTTTGATATAAATTGTTTCATAAAAACACGTTATTTGTTGTAACAGAGGGAATTAATTATAAAATTAATTAATGAAACTTATATGTTTGTAATTTTTTAAAATAGACATCATTTTTGAATTCGGAATATCAATTATAGCTTAGGGTGAAATTTTGTCCTTATTCTGAAAAACTTCAATTTTTGATGAATAGTGAAACCACTAAGTGGTTGTTAAAAACTGATTTTTCGTTAAAATGAAATATTACCACTTCTGTGATTTGATTTTCAAAAATCTGACATACATGGTTGTCATTAAGAATTAAAATGTGGTTCAATGAGATTAAAATAATTTTTTGGTGAATAGTAACTTTTAAGTTCTTAATCGCGATTAGAGGTAATTAGTGTAGTTTAAGGTAAAAATAATGTTTTAATAATATGAGATGAGCTTGACACTTGTCCTACTTCTATTGGATGAGTCATGGCCGACCAAGACAACCCATGGGTCAACTTGGGGACCCCATGTAGCCACTTTGGTTGGAAAATGACATTAATATATATTTATTTAATGTTAAAATTAAATTGACACAAATATGAGTTGTTTTACTAAAACAGTTTTTAAGTGGGGTTACACAAGTCCAAATTTTGAATATAAATATTCATTAGAAATCTAAAAAGATTTCCTACATCATAGTATTTTTTTTATAATTTTTAGACATAAAATAAAATAAATTATTTATGACATCATTATGATGCAGCGATGACCTCATTATTTAACGATTTTAATAAAATGAAGTGATAATGTAAAATACAAGGATTACACTTTTCCAAAGACTATTGGATGGGTAGATTTCGAACCCTTATCACCTTATCCACGAATTATATAAGTGTGGGACCTTTAGAATCCGAAAAGCATTGTATAATAATGTAACATTTCAATCTTTCCAAAAGAGCCCCTCCTCTCCTCTTATAAAAGGCCCCCACCTCCACCACCTTATTCACACTTTCAAGCCTTTTGGTTCGGCCAACCTCTGCCCAAATACTCTCCCAACTTCTCTCCCTTCATCCTAGAAGCTTTACTTTAGTCAGAAAGCCATCCTAAGGAGTCCTTTTGATCAAATCAAAAGGAAGAACCCGAAGAAGAGGTAACATTTTCATCACCCTCTTTCAAGTTTCTTTCTTCTTCCACCCCCTCTTTGTTTATTATTTCAATTATAAAATTATAACTCCAGTATCTTATATATACTGTGATGTTATTATAAATATGGAACAACCATATTCAGTATTCTACCCATCATTTGAATGACATGTCACCATACGTGCGTACGTACGGCTTACCGTCTCCACGTCGTGGTGTAATTGTTATTCAATATATTATTATTTAGATGGGTATAATAATGATATGTAATTCATGTAAATAATAAATATAAAATGATAATTATTTTTTATATATTATATACTATCCAATTATATATTATTTTAATATCAAAATAATGATATTGTCGCTCGTGCGTACGTACGGACTACCGTCTCCACGAACGCGATGAGATTCATTCTCTGTCGTATCCATTCAAGTATAATTATCATTAGATGATCTAAAAATAATTTTTAAGGACATGATATCATTCTGGATATGAATAAGATACAACCTTTCCATGAAAACACGACTTACGAAAACGAGTAAGTTAACACCTGAAACAATGATAAATCTAAGATATTGTTAACAAAGCAATGTTAAAAGATCATATATGATATCATATGAATGTATATGATTCTTGTATAATTTAATAACAATTATTTCACCATTATATAGGAGGTTAACCTACCCCAACCAAGGAAAAGTACAAGGTAAGGATTTACTTCACAACCTCTTCATTATCCAAGGTTGTTTATATATAATTATCTACTGGGACCTCGTTATCATCCACATCCATGTTTCTTAAAAATGTCTTTCAAAACATTTTTACTATTAAATGGAAAATGGGTTAAAGTCATTTATACCCTTATACGTTTTTGAAAGGAATCTTACCGTCGTTTTCCAAACAATGTACTTTTTGACCTTTTTGACAAATTTAAGGTAAGAATGTTTTTTAACTTATACGGCGGGTGCGGCTATTTTCCGCCATTATAACTTCGTCAAAGCTTCCCTAACAAGCTTATAAGAATATTTTCAAAGTAAATGTATTATTTTATAATTATGGGACTTTTAAATGATTTCAAAAAGGAGAGATATTTCTCTAAAATAGCTTTGATTTCATCTATGTCAACATCCTTTGATGGGTTTTAAGTTTAATTGAAATTGATTTATGGTACAAAACTTCCATTGAACATTTTGTGAAATATTTGACTGTGGATGTGTTATTTTTATACCATCCATAGTTTATGGAGAAATTGTTGACATTTCGTATGCTAGTTTTAATACGAATATTTATGTTATGTTTAAACCTATTCATATGAGGAATGTATTGGACTTAATATGTGACGGGTGGAGCCCGCTATAGCTCCTCGATGCATCGGTAGGTCTCATGAGACAACTAGACGTGGAATTGGCCAAGGCCCTTTCCCAATTTGATTTATGGTTTTGGCCGAGGCATTAATCATTTTATATGTCTTGGCCTAGGCCTTGACAAAATGTTTCAGAATGTCTGGCATTATACATTCCCTCATTATGAAAGTGGTTATTGATATTTCATGTGATTATTCGTCTAGTAGAATATCCATGTGAGTAAGTAATAGAATTATTTTATTTTACTTTTTCCATATTATGCTGAAGTTCAAGTTCAATAAGGATTTTGTTTTAGTTATACATTGCCTTAAATGCTTATGTTTTCTTATGAAAGTTTCTGCTATATTGTTATCCTTACAGAGCATTTGAGCTCACCCATTTCAATGTTTTATTTTTCCCTGGATGTGAAGAGGTGTATTATGACTGACTTGCAAGAATAGTCAGTGAGGATATGAGTGTGGACTAGGGAGACCATGTTATTGTAGTTTTCATTTTTATGATGTAATGAAAGACTTAGGAATGTATCTAGTGTTTCCAAGGATACTAAACTAATCGGTCTTTCGAGACTTGATCTTTTGTGATCATGCCAATGTTATGAAGTAATTCACCGACTCTGGGTAGCTGGGGTCGGGGCGTTACACCAAACATGGCTGTATGTATGGTTGTGACACGTCCATCACCCGACTACCTGCTGTAACCAAGTACACGACGTGTACTCACAAAGTACACGGCATGTACTTAAGAAATTTCTAGAAAAACTCATTTTTTCTCAAAAATAACCAGAAAAGAAAAACATACCTAAAAAGAAGATCTGGGTTCTTACAAACTTCCCCCCTTAAAGAAATTTATCCCCGAATTTCCCTAAAAAGGCGGTGTAGAAGAATAATCCTCAAACAACTCTGGCCACTATGATCAGAAATCAACCTCCCTGTCCCAAATCTCATCCTTTACTCGCCTGTGCTGCCATATCACTCATACCAGAGGAATAAACTATCCACGGAGAACCTTCATACTGTGATAAAAAATATGGATAAGATGCTCCTCGAAAAAGACGTCCACCTCCAACTCAACCCCTTTGGGTTGAAGAACATGAGACATGGATAAGAAGTAACGTCAAAGCTAAGAAACATGGAAGATGTTGTGCATAGACCGATACCTCTGAGGTAACTGCAGCCAATAGGAAACCAGTCCGAATCTCTCCAAAAACTCAAATGGTCTGATGTACCTCAGTGAAAGCATACCCTATCTCCTAATACTCTTATTCCCCAACCTCGGTGTGACACACAGGAAAACCTAATCTCTGACCTCGAACTCTAGAGGTCGTCTTTGTCAATCATCATAAGACTTATATAGAGACCGTGTAGTAGTCATCCTCTTTCAAATCAACTATATCTACTCTGTGGTCTCCTGGAAAAGACGACGCCCCAACATAGTTGCCTCTCCTGCCTCCAACCAACATAAGGGTGATCGGCATGACCTACCATACAAAGCCTCATAAGGTGCCATATGAATAGGTTATTGAAAACTATTATTTTATGAAAACTCCATAAGAGGTATGTGATTCTCCGAAAAACCTCCAAATTCAAGGATGCATGCTCACAAAATATCCTCAAGAACCTGAATCATATGCTCGGACTGCCCATCTGTATAGTGATCATAAGTTGTACTCAAAATCACTTGTACACCCAAAGCCTTCTAAAGTACCTGCTAGACTCACGAAGTAAAACATGAATCCCTGTATGAAATAATAGAGTGTGGATATCCATGTAGACGTACTATCTCACAGATGTACAACCATCCCAGCTCATCAACACCGAAGGTCTCCTTGATCAGCAAGAAGTGAGAAAACTTCATGAGTATGTCAATGAAAACCCATACAACATAATTACCTCGAGGTGACCTCAGTAAACCTATCACAAAATACATCGCGACATCATTCCACATCCACTCGGGAATGGGTAATAGCTGAAAAATCCATACTAGTTGCTGATGCTCCACCTTCACCCAGTGATAGGTGGAACACCTCTAATGAACCCAGCAACATATCTATTCATACATGGACACCAATACTAATGGAGTAGATCATGATGCATCTTAGTGGCACGAGGATAAACTACCCAAATAGAGGAATGAATGTCTCACATAAGCTCCTCGCGTATGTCTTCTGGAACCCATACGCACCCATGAAAATGCAAGATCGCATCCTCACCTACTGTCCATCCAGGAATAGGGTCCTCTCATAACACAATTTTCTATAGGAATAGGCCTTAATAATCATATAGATGCCTCATTCGCACTCAATCAAGAAGAGTATAGGTAAGAACTACCTAAGAAATAAAAGTTTTCCCCTGTCTCTCGTGCACCTCCAAATACATCTCAGAGAACATATCCATTAGATTTCACTAACTGTTGGCATCCTAAACTGCCTGTATCTGAGTCCTCTTACTTATCACATTAGCCACTGCGTTGCCTTTCCCATGCATGCATGCAAGATCAAAGTCAAAAGACTGAAGGTAATCAACCCACCTTCACTGTCTCAAATTCAGATCGTGCTGAGTGAAGATATACTTGATACTTTTGTGGATGGTGAAACCCACAAAATGCTCTCCTAGAAGATAATTTCTCCAACAACGTAAGGCGTGAACAACTACAACCAACTCAAGATCATGCGTTGGGTAGTTCTTCTCATGTGGTGTCAACTGCAGAGACCCGTACACAACGACTCATTCTCCCTGCATAAGCACTGCTCCCAACCCGATACCTATTGCATCGCAGTAAATAGTATAGCTCCTTCCCGGATCTAGAAATACTAGTATCGATGTTGATGTCAACCTCTATTTCAGCTCCTGAAAGACTGACTCGCTAGAATCTGACCACAAGTACTTCGCACCATTCTTAGTCAGGTCCGTCAGTGTCACTGCTAAGCATGAAAAGTCTTATATGAAACACCTGTAGTATCTAGCCAGAACTAAAAAATGGCGTACCTAAAATAAATTCTTTGGTTGCTCCCAGGAATCTACTACTCTAACTTTCTTTGGGTCTATTGATACTCCTGTCTTTGAGATAACATCTGGTCCATCCTAAAGTGTCATTTTGAGAGATTAGCATATAAATGGTGCCCTCTTAGTATACTCAAAACAATCTCAAGATGGGTGGCATGGTAATGTTTAGTGTGAGAGTACACCAAGATATCGTCCATGAAGACTACCATGAAAGAATCCAAGTATGGATGGAACACTCGATTCATCAGTTCCATGAAAACTGATGGTGCGTTCGTGAGACCGAAAGGCATAACCATATACTCGTATAGACCATAACTGCTCCAAAAGGCTATAAGAGGTATATCTGATGGTCTAACACGTAACTGATAGTAACTAGATCTCATGTCAATCTTCAAGAACACTCGGGCTCCTCGAAGCTGATCAAAGAGATAATTAATCCTTGACAAGGGATATCAGTTCTTGACCGTCAACTAGTTCAACTTTCAATAATACACAAAAAGTATGAGGGTACCATTGGCCTTCTTTGCAAATAGGATAGGCGAACCCCAAGGAGATGTACTGGTTCAGATGAAACCCTTTGCCTATAACTCCTACAAATACTTCTTGAGCTCCTGCAACTCAGGTGTAGCCATCCTATAAGGAGGAATAGACACCAGTGCCACTCCTAGCACAAGCTCGATAGAAAATTACACCTCTTGATCCAGTGGAAAAACTAAAAAGTCCTCTAGAAAGACATCCATGAAATGATCCACCACTGGAATAAATTCCATCTGTAAAGTACCATGGTCATCTAGATATAGGCTAGAAAACTAGGCTATAACTCCTCATAACCCATGATGCTCTGGTCCTGCTCTGCTCGCATGGACATCCCACTCACCCTTATGAAGAAGCCATCCTCCCTCTAGTGATGTGAAACTCACCCTACAACGAAAGAAATTGACAACTGCCTATAAGGTAACTAACCAGTTCATTCCGAGAGTGAAATCATAGCCTTTAATATCTAGGACATAAAGGTCCCATAAGAAGTAACACCCACCAACCACTAGAGGGAACTCCTTGCACTGCTGGATACTAGTCTTTCTTGTACCCAATGGAGTGTCCAACGTCAAGATATCAAAAAAATAAAAGGTGCATAGCCAAAGGATCTCCACAACAGTAACAAATATAAAGCCATGAGACACCCCTATATCGAAGAGAGCAGAAGATAAAACTGGGGAAACTAGAATCGAACCTCTAACTGTAGAGGGTCCAGGATCCTGCTCCTATTGGGTCTTCTCCACTGCAAAAGTATGGCCTATACCATAGCCCTTCGACCCTGCCTGACCACTCTAAGCTAAGCCACCATGTTTTCTCTAAAAGTATGGTGACTGACTACCACTTTAATGACCTCCACCTTGGCCAGAATGGCTGGAAGAACTCCAGTTCTCAGACTGGTGATAAACTGGTGTTGCTTCTCCCGAATGAGGAGTCATAGAAGAACCCCTATCACTAGCTGCCAGTGAGATGAACTGACAGAAACTTTGAAGATGACCCATATTTCCACAAGATCGACACTCCATTGGGTCTCTCGGGCAATGTGGCCTCGTATTCCCACTATTCCTGCATTGGTAGCACACCATATGGTTACCAGAAGAAGTTTCTTTCCTCCTTGGATCACCACACGAAGACCCCCTGTGACGCTTCCTACTGTCAGTAGGAGGGATAATAACTCTAAATGTCAATCTGTCCTGGATCACAACTCTAGAATACCTCGGATTTCACTCCGTGATCAGTGCCTGGTTGACTATAGAAGTGATGTAAGTCAGATTGAATATGTTCACCTATGATCAGATGTCATGCTTGAGACCATCCTCAAACTTCCTTGCCACAAATAACTCATCACCTCTTAGAATAGGCATGCGGTGCTATAACTCAGTGAAACAAGAAAAATACTCCATAACGGAAAGAGTACCCTACTCCAGACTCATAAAATCTTGGGCTCGATCAACCCTCAAAGTCTCCAAATAGAATTAGTCATAGAAGGAATGCTAAAACTTATCCCATGCCATAACCTACTGGTGTCCCACCTATGAGATCACATCCCACCATATCTTGGTGGCATCGCAAATCATATATGTAGAAAGCTTGAACCTCCTCTCTGGAGGTGTCTCCAGATGCTTGAAGATAGAAAGCATGGATTCTAACCATGACTCTACAGCCTGAGGTCCTCTTTCCCCTATGATGGTGGGAGGATGCTGCTGTTTGAAAACCCACGTTAGCTCTACCATAGAAGGGGAAGGATGTGGTACTACATGGAAGTTCTACATGAACCTCATGAAGCCCTCTTATAAATGTGCATCAAAACCTATGTCTGGAATGATGGCTAGTGCTAGGACTGGCACAATTGGAAGATCTACTAAAATTCCTTGATCAGCCATGTCTGGCATCAGATCATTGACCTGTAACTAGCAGACAACCCGAGGACATCTCAGTGGCATGACTCTGTAAGGTCAAACACACACCTTTGATCAAGATTATCAAGGAATGAAAACTAGAAGAGTAATATGGGAACAGAAGAAAGAAATAATTCATGTTTTGAAAAACATGGATACATGACATGTATACTACACGGTGTTTTTCCTAAAGACATTCACATGGGCGTGTACTTCTTCCCAAAATGGTCATGTAACATTCCAAACACAGAACGTTTTGTCCTAACACACAACGTGTACTTGAATCCTCTTCCCCTGCCTGAGTCCTTCTACACGACTAAGCTACATGGTTCTCCTAGAACAAGACTCCACGACGTGTTTGTGCCAGACATGACGTGTACTAGATGAGCTTCACCGACCCGTGTTGTTAGTGACATGACCGGATACATGTCTCACACTACACGACATGTTCCTGAAAGATACAACATGTACTAAATAATTTTACTGACCCGTGTTGTTATTTACATGACCGGATTTCAGTGATTACAGTACATGATGTGTTCAAGACTGAAAGAGTGCGTATTCTTGAGTTTTTATCCATCTCTTTCATTAGTAACATGAGTAGACAAATGGTCTAAACACACACTGTGTATGTCCGGTACATGGTGTGTTCCACAAAAAATTCTCCTAACCCCGTGTCTATACCCACGCGGCTTGCGACATAGTTAGAGACTACACAACATGTACATAGAGTACACACCATGTACTTAATAAAAATAGTTTCTTCCCGAGCATAATAACACATGGCGTGTATTAAAAACTACATGGTGTGTATTCTGGGTTTTTCTGGAGATTAAGCCTCAGAAACTACTCCGGAATCCCAAAAAATATTGAAACGAACATTAAAGTTCCAAATTAGGTTCTATGAGGAACCATACTCCCCACAAATCAATGTTTTCCATCTCTTACATGTCATATACAAGAAAAAAAACAAGGCAATGATCCACCAAATTCCGATCCATGGGGGCCCATAACACCTCAAGAACCAAAGTTTGGAGTTAATTCAAACAAAACCTTACACAATCAATACCATATTAAACAACATGTATTATATCAAGGCATCTATTACAATGACATACATATCTTGCACAACATCTATCACAACAACATGTTATCACTAATGCATTCTAAATAACATGGCAATAATGCATGACATGTGATTTTTAGAAAGTGACTATATGATGCATCAGATGGAATACCCTCATCTCATCAGGTTACAATGGAAATAAAACCTCAATAATATTTAAAATAACATCACAAAACATGTGAATCACCCAATGGTGAAATCAAATCAACTGTAAAATTTAAAAACCAAAAAATTTAAATAAACAAGCTAAATTGGATTTTCCTTGTACATGGGTTAGCTACTCCTAGGAACAGCTTATTACCATGTACCTATTTCTGTTCTATCCTTGATTATACGCTCCAAACAGTAAGTTATGAAGAAAAGAACCCCTTTGATACCACGTTGTAACATACCAGTTCCAAAAGCCACCTAGAGGTTCCTCGTACCCAGTTGGTCACATGGACTCAAGTGCATTTCCCCAAATGCTAGAGGCTACCAACTAGCAGCGAGGGCCTTGGGTGTGATAGTGGGTAAACAATACCCTCATTGGTAGAGTAACACAGTGGAAACAAAAAATATAGCAATAGTAGGAGCAGTATTAATAACATACAATAGTAAACAGTGGAAAACTGAATGAAATAAACAACTGGAGCACATATATAAAATGATGCATTATATATATGTATAGGAAAACAACCAAACATGTCACAATTCTGAAACAATGTACTAAACCAAAGTGTAGAAGAATTCAGATAAAAATACTCAGCATCGCAAGCCTCAGTATGGTTCCATTCTCTCCAGCTACATAACAGTCAAGTACCTGAAGTAGAAGGGCTCTTACCCTTATCTATACTTGCAATAATATAATCTGTTTGGGCACAAAAGCATGACCCAAACAGGGTGTGAGACTAAATCCCAGTAGGAAACCACCATACGATTTGTGCCTAACAGTCATTGAATATATATGATAGGAAATAATCAAAGAGAAGCAGTAAAAAAGGATATACTCAAAAGTAAAAAATCCTATAGTTTCAAAGAATTCAGTTCCAAATAGCAAGTAAACAGATAATCACAAGCAGGTAACCCTCTGGGATGTACTCACAATGTAATCCCCTCTGGTCTTACCTATAAAACAAAAGCAATCCTCTAGGAGGTACACACAGTCTAACCCCTCTCGTTTAGCTTTAGTATAGACTCTCTGGGGAATCACTCACTGTAAATTCCCCTTATAATCTCGTATCAGTGACTAAAATGCGCTCTGGGGAAGCACTTATATCACATTACCTCTATCACTCGTGTCAAGGAACCACCGATATTCTGAGGAAGCACTTATGTCAATTCCCCCTTTGGTCTCACATCGTAAAAGTAAAACAAAAAACACTCTCGAGAAGCCCTTACGTCCATTCTTCCTATAGTCTACTACATTAGGTTATCACAAACCTGTATAAGTAAAACAATCATAGAAATAAGATATGGCCAAAGTAAACCTCAACAACTAATTGGATAACAATCTACATCATAATAGCATGTCAGATAAACAAGAACTCCATCCTACAGTACTAGGCATGGTGAAAAAAAGGCAGCCTAATAGGCTAACCAAGACCAAACCGTCATAAAAAAAACATAAATGGAAAAAACTATTCCAAAGGATAGAAATTAACTCTATTCACATTCAATTAACCTCTATTCAATAATACATGCATAGCAGGTAATTAACAGTGCTAAAACAGTAAACCCGCAATACCCTGTACAAGGGTATTGGGAAATTTTGCATATATAACTCAATGAATTTATACATAATGGCACAAACAACCTACCTTGGTTTTTTAAGATCGTTATACATGAACCTCAAGACTTGAATCACCCAAGAACCCCATAGATCTACAAAAACCCTAAAAACACTCAACCAAAGATAACTTGAGAAAGAGGAGGAATCAGGAAACGAAGCTCTAGGAGAAGGAAGAGCATACCGAGGTGATCCCAATGCAATAAAAAACGGTTGATTTAGAGAACGGGTGCCTGATTTGGGGCTCGGAGAAGTTTTGCGGTCGTACGGTCTCTCTCGGTCAAACCAGAACTAGAAGGAGATGGTTATGTCTGTCAGACGTGACCCCGGTGCGTTTCATGAATAAAAAAGTACACGACATGTACTTGCCTTAACCGGCCCCTGCATTAGGTAGTCTCCAGGTCACCACACACAGCCATGTGCATGGACACGACACGTCCAGCACCCGACTACCTACTGTAACCAAGTACAGGGTGTGTACTCATAAAGTACACGACGTGTACTTATGAAATTTCCTGAAAAACCACTTTTTCTCAAAAATGACCAGAAAAGAAAAACAAACGTAAAAAGAAGACCCAAGTTCATATATTTTTCTCCATAATGTAGATGTTAGGTATGACCCTAAAAAATCTATGACCCTGGAAAGGGATATTCTTAATATTATGTAGAAGAAGGTAAGGATGGATTTAAACTTACACTTTCTTGTTTGGTTCAATATTGGATCAATATCTTCCTCGACCATAGAGGTACTTGATAAAACACTATACACCCTTATTAATGTACATCCATATAGGATCAGAATAACATAAGATATTATTGGTTCATCCTTGAGGCTATAGAGTATACCTCATGGGGCTACCAGGTGAGACCAAAGCTATCCACAAGCCTTAATCTAACATAGTTTTGATCCTTTTTCTAAATGGTTGGATTTTCTCAGCTAGAGATGCACCCTTGGAAATTTTAGTGGCTATGTTAGAGATGGTAACTCAATTTGAAGATAGGAAACCCCTTAATATTTATTTTTTAACTATTTCTTACCTTTTTTAGCTTCTTTTTCATATCTAAAAACGCAACATCCATTAAAAAATTTGAAACACCTTTCAATTCTTATTTTGATGAATTAGTGAACAATTCAAGTGTTATAAATATCATAAAACTAATGTAATCCCAAATGACTAGTTCTATCAAACACTATTGATTTTTTTTGGGACCAAGGTAATGAAATTGGGTGTTGATGAGCTTACTGACATGTTCATCTAGTATGATCATTTTAAAATCATTAACTATCCTACACTGATCTAGAAGATTTTAGATAATACTCGTGGCTTTCTTGATGAAATTTCATATAAAATCTCTCCAATATAGGGTTCTAAAAGACTGTGTAGATGAGACGATTATCTATGATCCATATACCCCTATCATTTAGGTCACCAGTTTCAATGTATTCAAATTGTTTAACACCCCCCCTTCAGCTAGAATGTGGGGAGAATGACATCTTGGTATCATTATACAAATTTGGATCATATTGGAACACGATGTTATGAAAACTGTGATCATTCATCTATATAATTATTCTCTAATACACCTCTCTTACCACAATAACCATTCTTGGATGCAAGATTACATATGTGTTGTATTGAATCAATTAGTCAATTAGGTGGAAAATCAGCATAATTCACAAAACACCATGTCTATGTAATAAGTGGAGTTGATTTAGGAGTTTGGGGTATTACGATTAAGAACCCTCATCACACTAAAAAGATTCCCATTAGTGAAATATATATTTTTAGTGAGGCTGGACCATTGATACAAGTGATATACAATGCACTGATTGTTAGGAGAGCACATGATACTTCTTCATTTACTACTTTATTGTCTTAGAAAATCATTCCGCCTTATGATGAACCAACTCTAGTGGTTATAGATAACCATATCTCTAGAAGTCTATTCTGGTAAAAAACTCCGTCCATGATCACTGAGACTCCCATGGAGGAGTTTTTGGGAGAAGAGAAACATATTCGACAGCTCTTTTGTAATTACAGGGCATGTGCCTTTGATTATCAGATGTTATATGATATCATGCTTAAATTTTCCTTATATGGAAACAAATATCCAAAAATGAGAACAAACTTTATATATTGGATGGAAAAAATATATGTCCAAGTCAATAATGTAAAATTTAAAGATTCTTATGAAGAGATATTAAACAATATATGAGTTACGAACCTAGATGGATGTCTTTACTATAGAAATAGATGAATAAGATTCATGGATAGATATCAATAGAACCCATATAATGGAATCATCATCATTATTAGTGAATAATAATAATGGAGATGACTATTTATCCTCTTTAATCGAGGCTTTTCATCCTTAATCTACAATATAACTGAAGGATTATGAAACAATTTAGTGCTCAATTGGAACATCTCACCAGACATTGTATTATATAAAAAATTAATCTAACTAGAATTTATTGTGATATGGACATTGGTGGATATGTTTTTTCTCATTCTTAATTCATTTTTGAATCCTTATTATAAAACAATGAATGTTGATATTCCACATTTTTCACATTATCAATAAAAATCATTATGAGCATTACCTATCATTGTCCATCATTTTTTCATTCATGATGCTCATGTCATTTTATTGACCTGATATCATATCGGTAATCAATGACAACCATCCATTTTATAATTACACGTAACCAAAATTGTATGGATTTTAATGCTTAAGTCATGAATATTTCTTTTGAGAATAACTCATGAATGCCTACCGACAAGAGATTCCACCCTGATATATTTGATCTTATTTTTTTGGGATTACCTTCTTTAAAAAGGATAATTTGGGTGAAACACATGTCCTAGAGGGAGAATATACTAATTATAACTAATTTAGTTTATATAGTTAGTAGATCTTGATCTCTTCTAGGGAAAAATAAATATCCCTATAGGCTTTGTATCATTTTTTTATATTTCCCTAACATTTTTCTGATCTTTATATGGGTAAAACAATTTCAATTGTGGAATTGATTAGGATTCTCAATTATTTGTTTTTTATAAATGAATTTTTATATCTTTTCTATTTTATAAATAATCATTATTTCCTAGATCACACAATGTTCATGTCTAGGGAGAAAAGGGTTGACATTTTCCAAATACAGTTCTTTTCTAGTTTTAACATATTGACCATTTTGTCTCATTTAATTTTCAATTTGAAGTTCTTTCACACTGGACTGTTAATGTGCTATAGTTTTGTATCTATTAGATTGGACCATCATCATGTGTATAGTGAACCATTCTCAACATAACGTTATCTGTGTTTTTTAATTTCATTTTGTAAGAAATTATTCTATTTAGTTTTATATATTGTAGTAAGGATGTGAAATTATATTCAGTGTAAGGTCCTGATACCAGGACGCGAGACGTTTCCCAATTTAGGGTCTTGTTCCATCTAGGTGAGATGTTTTATAGTTTTGAGTCATGAATGTAGGACATGACATGTTTTATATTTTGGAGTCTATTTTCATGGACATAATATTCTTTTCTAGTTGGAGTCATGTTCCCAGGACATGAGACGTTATGAAATTTAGAGTCTTATTTTCCTGAGATTAAGCACTATTCATTTAAGATATTTACTTCTAGGAATTTAGAAACTATATATTTTAGAGTCTTCTTAACTAGAATGTGATTCTATAATGTTTATATTCTTCCTTTCAGGACTTGAGATTCTATGTAGTTTAGATTCTTTCCTCCAGGACATGAGAAACTATTCAGTTTAGATACTTTCTACTAGGAATCCAAACACATTGTAGTCTATATTACTACTACTTCAAGGAAATTATTTATGAATATGTAATGGGTCATTCTTTCAATGTAGGGTCCAAAAAATCCTATGGTTGTGAGTTCTACCATGTTGTTTCTAGGTCTCACGAGGATTAGAGTTCCTTTTAGGCTAGGTGGTGATGCCTTTATTTGGCAGTTCATAATCCCATATACATAAGACCATGGGTCTTACATGAATCATGATAAAGAGGGATCTCTACTATTTTCCCATTCCCATGAATGATTTTTCAAATATGGTATTAGCATATGGTAAAATATTAGTGAATCCAATTCATACAGGGTAGTTGGAATATTTCTTGTGTAAATCATGTCTCTAGGATCTTGAATCGATGAATTATTGAATGGGATGGACATTATGAGGATAAAAAAATACACCTTAATGTGTGGAGTACAACCTTGGTATTTTTATGGTCTTAAGGATTAGAGTTCCTTTCTAGTAAGGAGGATATGCCTCTTGTTTCTAGGTTATAATCCCTTATGCATGAGCCCCTATGGATTACATTCAAGGTCAAGAAGATGTGTACCCACCCTTTTCCAATGGTTATGAAATATTTTTGAGTAAAAAATCATCTGAATGGTAATGTAGGGGTATCTAGCGAATGATATTCATGGGGGGTTCTAGAAGCCTAGGGTAGTTTATCTTTTAGTTGGCATGCTATTTCCCTATTCCATATAATTTAGATTCACGTATTATGGTCCATTAGAAGGCTTGTGAATATAATTTCTCATTTATCATTTGATAAATTGTATAATTCACTATTATATAACATCGAGGATTTCAAATCCTCTAGAATAATATGATTATGTAGATTGAAACTCTTGGTGTAGGATTATCTTAGTTAACTATCGGTGGAAACCAATGGGAACATGTTAACTGTTGGTAATGGTAGAATACCATATTCCATGTGGTAAAGAAAATAAATTCAAGATTTAAGTGGGCCTACTTTGAGACCAAGCATCCAATAAGAAAAATATCTTTGGTAGGGTTCCAATTCTCAAGTGAATCATAGCGGGGTCATTTTGTATTAAACAGTGCCTATTACTAGTTTTCTCTATTAGAGAACTAGGGGAAATGAATCCCAATGTCCATGGGTTGGTTTTTTCAGCTCATACATCAATGAAATGAAGGTGGATTATGTAAAATTTAATATTAATGAAGGGTTAAAACACCCTAAATGTCGTTTCACCACATAGTGAACATGTTACCATAGAGAGTAACATTGGTCAATCATTACTCTAACATTTGTTTGGACCAGGGGGTATAGTTAGAATATTTCTTCCTGTACTAGGGACATAAAGTAGGCCCCATAATCTTTATACCTTGATTATTTATACTCTAACTTTTTACCAAACTCTATAGATGAATTACGTAGAGAGAAGAGAATTTAACTTTGTTTAAGCCTCCATTTTTGTGTTCTCAATTTGATAGGTTTTTTGTATCTTTTAGTAGTATTTTAGAGTCTTGTGATTTAGTCAATCAAAGGCTACTATTTATGGTTGTACGACTCTGATCAAATTTCATGCCTTTTAAGGTCATGATTCACATGGACCTCATATGAAGTAGTGTTACACAATAGCCTAACTAGGATACTCAGTGTCAATTGTACTCCAACATCATTGTGATCAAGATACTAGAATGTTAAAAATCATGGATAGATTTTCTTGAGTTATAAATAATGGAGTGGGGAAATGATGATGGGGATGATCCAAAACACTCCAAGGTGATGAATTTTATGGTGGTGATGTTAGGGCACATGACGATAATTTGAACATTCTATAAGATAATGACAGATTTATTTGATGGTTGAAAACACATATGAAGGAAGTAGGGGAATGAATGCATAGTCAATTAAAATTCCTCTTAAAGCCAAGTGTCATTTTCCTAGGTCCATGAAAGGATGGTAGAAACCTAAGACACTAAACACAATAAGTGTGGTTTATGGGTTTATTTTCATTATATATTAAATAAGAACCCTGTATTATAGTTTCTTGGGGATATGAATTTTTGGTCCTTTGATATGGAATGAAAATAGGTGATGGTGTATATATTAAAACATCATGATGCATGGACATATATGTTGTGCAGTTTAATGTCATGTGACAAAGGAATTATCCTACTAGTTTAACATAATATATTAAGGAAATGGTTCCCTACAATTTATATTCATTATATTAGGATTTTCTTTTACTATTTAACCTCATGTAACCAGGACATGATTCCATGCCCAACACACATCTCTGTCACACCTACCAGATAGGTCTACCAAGTTCCCTATACTCACATGACCTGGTCTCAGTGTGAGAAATGACAGATAAATGGGTATTTGATTATGTCATGCGAGAGTTGTGATTAGGTATCTCACCACATTGGTCTAACCGATATGCATAGAGGGAATATTTTCTTTATCATTATATTTTTTGGACCCAAGATTAGAGATTTGGGTGTCACTATGTATCCTACGATGGATTGAATCCAGCCACTCATAGTTCTTAAATGGATAACTATCCACATAGGTCAGACCCATATGAATAGAGCAATAAGTATTCTTGTTTATTATTGGGGATTGTCCAAGAATTGGTAATTGGGAATCACTATATCCCATACGATGGAAGGAATAAATCCAAATTTAGTTATTGAATAGGAAACTCTCAACACAGGTATGATCCATATGTAGATGGTGATGTTTTTCTTATTTATTTTCGTGGATTTCCCTAAGATTGGAATCTTGGTGGAACTATATATCATGGTACCATAGGAATCAAACCACACATAGTTCATGAAGGTGAAACTCTCAACATATGTCTAACCATTCATAGAGGGTAAAATTTCCACTTGAATATTATGGATGGTCCCATGATTGTAATATAGGAGTCACTAAATATCCTGTTATGGTAGGATCCAATCCACACATAGTCCATGACCTGTAAAATCTCAATGCAAGTATAACCCATACATAGATGGGGGTATTTTTTCCCATCAACTATTAGGGATAGCTCCAAGATTGGAATATGAGCATCACTACATGTCATATGATATAAGGAATAAATCCACATGTAGTTATTGAATAGGAACAACTCCATTTATATCTAACCCATATTCAGTGGAGAATTTTTTTCTTTTTATCATTGTGGATGGACCTAGGATTTTGGATCTTGGTGTCATTATGTATCAAGTGATAGCATGAATCAAGAAACTCCAAACTATTGAATAGGAATTTCTCCATATAATAATAGACTATATATAGAGGGAGAAATTTTTTCCATTGATTATTATGGATATACCAATGATTTTATATCAAGGTGTCACTATATATCATGTGATGACAGGGATCATGCCACAAGTTGTTACTTAATGGGAAACTCTCCAAGAAGGTCTAATCCATATGTAAAGGTGGATAATTTTATTATTTATTATTGAGTATGAGCCTAGAATTTGAATATGGGAGTCTTTACATATATTGTGACTATAATAATGAGGCCACATGTAGTTCATGATTATGAAACTCTCCATGAAGATCTGAATCATATGGAGATGGGGATTTTTACAACTCATTCTTCTAACAAGGACCATAATTAGAATCTAAGAATCACTAAGTGTTGTGTGATGAAAATAATCAAGACACAAAATGTTATTAATTGGAAAACACTTCATTTATGTCTAACCCATATTCATATGGTAGAATTTATCCCACTGATTATCACTGTTGGACCCATGAGTTTTGATATGGGTGTCTCTACATATCCTTTGATGGGAGGAATCAATACACACATAGTTATTTAATGTGAAAATATCCATGTAGGATCAAAACATATGTTCATGGGAGTATTTCTCCCAATATATTATAATATCCTAGCTGAAGATTAGAATTTGGGAATCACTACATATTATGTGATTATAGGAAACAAGACACACATAGTTCTTTAATGGTAAACTCTCTAAGTTGGAATGACCCATAGGTATAGGTAGACATTTTCCCCATTGATTATTGTGACTATACCAAGGATACGAAATTCTAGTGTCACTACATATACTGTGATGGAAGGAATCAATCCACATGTAGTTTTTGAAAAGGAAACCCTACAAATTTCTAGCGCATACGCATATGGGCCATGTTTTCAACTGATTGTTGTGGAATGACCCCAAATTTTCCATCTATGTGGCACTATATATACTATAATGGTAGCAATCAAGATGCATGAATTTATTGAATGGGAAAATATCTATACATGGCTGACCCATATGTAGTGGGGGAATTTTTTCTACGAATTATTACAGTCGGGACAAGGATTAGCATATTTGAATCACTATGTATCCTATGATGGCAAGAATCAAACTACACTCAGCTCTTGGACACATCATGAATGGAAAATGACATTGAAAAAGTTGAATCCTCCCAAGAGAGGATGAAATGATAATAAATGGGGTATTGGTTTTCTGGAACACCAGGGAAGAGGAAAACTATCTAAGTGAACGCCCATAGGGGGCTTGATGCAGAAGGATTAAGGTTATAATGCTTGGACCTGAAGGGTAGTAAGTTCTCTAAGGATATTTAAATGCTGTAAAATAGTTAAAACCTTATGTGAAAAGGGGAAGAAAGAGGCCAGAAACCATATAAAGTCTTCCTAAAATCATTTTCTCACAGTTTAAGGTCCTAAGGCTTGGACCAAGTGGAAGGCCTAAAATAGGGTGTTATTGAGGCTAGGCCCATGATAGTTGACCTAGTTATCCCTACACATCCTATTAAAAAAAATTAATAAGTAACATGATTCAGTTGGAGACTGGTTCTAGTAGTGTGAATTCCTATCTTGTGAGGATATTTGATTATCTAATAGTTATTTTGTGACGAATCCAATGTCTGTGACACAATGAAAGGCTATAGTTTTGCATCAAGTGATTTGGACGTCTTCTGTGTAGTTTAACTTCACGAGGTATAGAAAAAATTTGTTGTGCAATATATCAACTTTCTACCAGCACAAATATATTCTTGATGACGACTATGAAATGTACTTCTTGAGAAAGCATACATTTGTGGGAGATGAAATGTGCTCCTCATCCAACATGGACAATAATTAAGATCTATTAGAAGAAACCTTGTTTATGATGTATGTACCTTCACACATGGGTTCTAGATTTTGAGGTTTCTTCACTTGTATAATAAGGGTTTTGATAGAAACCACATGTTTCTATTGAAGGAGATAGAAGAGGAGAACCCTTTTATTAAAGGCTTTCATGATCCAATTCTAATGAACTTAGAGGTTGTGCAGTGTACACAACTATTATTGATTGAGTCACTCCAACTCTTCTAGCAGATTTTGTGATTGATCAATATCTTATTGTTTTCTAAAAACTGTTATTCAGTGTGAGGGAAACCAGATTTCCATGGAAAAAAATACTTCAGTTTTATACAACAATGAATTGGGAGTCACTTTTATGGAAGTGGATGTTATGGTGTGGTAGTCCCATGGAACATGAATGTGATTTTATAGCCCTGAAATCATGCCATTTAAAAATATTTTAAAGTATTAAATTGACTGATTATAACTTAAGGATACTATCTATCAATTTTTTTTATTACATGATAGTGGGATGAATGGATGGATTCAATGTTTCACTATTGATATGATTTAATCAATTTAGTAGAATAGGTGATACTATTTTTGTTTTTAAATATCAGGCATGGGACAACAAATGTAGTGATGATATTAGACTTCATGAAGTTGATGATATTATTCATCTCGAGTTCCATGAGATGTATTACCTTATCCCATTTTGAAAAGAATTTAGTGGCAGTAAGGATTTACTCCAACTACTTAGTTGTGGATGAGCGATATGTTCCAACAATATATATTCCCCAAACTGAAAATGGCTTAGAAAATTTATCCATATATAGCAACTTTGGATGTATATGGTTGAAGTTATCATGAATTAGGAAAACATGAAATTTACTTGAAACATCCACAGAGCCTTGCATCATTTCTTTATAATAGTAACCAAGAATCTATATTTTGTGGGAGATTTTGGTCATGGACTGGTCAATTCAATGCAATATTGCATGGAATTAACCAATTATGGAGGAAAACTCCCCTTATACTAGGAAACTTTGGATTATTGAAGCAAATCCTCATTTGAAGAGGGATTTTTGGTCATTTATCCCATATTGAAGGGTTAAGATTTTTGTTTGATGTCGAGACCATTCCCTTTAAACTTGATCTGATATCTCAATCCCATTATTGATTTAAAAATCTATGGGACCCATCTATTCAAGGTTGGATATGGGTTCATCAAGCATTGAGGCAGTTTTTAACTAATTTATTTCATCCATGCCATAGATGAAGACAGATGATACCGTCATTAATTGAGAGATGTGAAAACCAAAATCATTTCTATCGAGGTCAACCGGGACTATGAATTTATTAGATATTGTTTTAGAAAAATAATTTTATGATCAAGGCATGTGACACAATTTTGGTTCAACAGGGAACACCTATATCAATCCTCTGAAATAATAGGTGAAATCGGTCAGTTCATTATTTTGGATGGAATACCCGTCCTTGATTTTTATGATCACCACATTTTAATCCCATTTAATGTTATGGTAGGATTTTTAGTTGTAGTGATTGTTTCAAACCATCAATGATGGATTTAAATTATGCCTCATTATTACAGCAAGCTTCAGAAAATTAGAAAGAGTATAGAAAAACTAATTATTTCCTAGGAACTAATTCAATTCAAATTCAATCCTAGTTGAGATTTTTTATTTCCATAAAATTTCCTACAGTAATTCCTAATTCATTATGAAAATACATATCACACACTTGGGGAACCTCATGGGAATTGAAAAGCTCCTCTTTTAGAAGCTCGGTTTCCACCATTGCAACTTTCTAGGAGGGATGTGCGTTACAGAAGTCATCCAGTTCCTTCCCCTTTCCGTGCCTTATGTGACATTAAATAAAGGTAATATTATTTTTGAATGACCTCCTATCTATTAATACCCCCTATCAAAATTGAAAATTCAATGATGTATTTGATATTATCTATTGTAGAGGCTAAGTTGACTTCATGACGTTCAAAGTAGTTCCTTTTCTTTTTCACTAAAAAGATGAATGCAAGTTTATTCTTCTCAATATCATAAAATCAATTCTTGATACATCAAATTGTATTAATGAGGTAAAATAAGATATTTTCATTATTCATGACATTTTTATACACATGGAGAGCACTGAGTGACTATTCATTTCTAGACACATATATGACAAGAAGTTTTCCTTCTAACTATATCATTAAGTCTAATGGGTGAAACAATTCCTATATTAAATCATCAAATGTTTCTTCGAATCCCTAACTCATTGGTAGGAAAATAAATTCATTATTAACTTGGTGAAGGGGAGATATTTGTCTTCCATGTAAGATATCAAACACCAAATCTAAACAAGGTTCCCTTAGAGCCCCATCAACACTTTGAGAATCCAAGTGAGTCATATTGTTAAAATTTCACTGGCCATATCTAGATCGACCTCATTATTTTGATGAAATTTGACAAAGCTATAAAAATTATATGATGTTACTCCAAAAGTGAAATTTAGTGGATTCATGTTCATGTTGGGTTGTTACAATTTTCTAAATATTGTCTAAAGTTCCATGTGTTGATGAAATCAATGTCAATATTTAACTACCAAGACATTGACATAACATTATTATTTTTTTCAAGAAGGGATTAATGATATGATTCAAGGCACATTGGTATGTAGTGTTTGTGTTCATTAATATAATGGGAATGATCTGATAGAGAAAGATGTTTTGTGTGTCTCTAAAAGTAGTGGATTTTTTTTCTTCAGGGTCCATAATTATATGGTTATACCCTATATACTCATCCATAATGTAAATGGCTAGGAAGCTATGAGTTTCATCAATCAAAAGTTATGGGATTGACAATGGGAAATAATCTTTCAAATAGTATATATTATGTTCCCTAAAATAGATGTCTGCACTGATCATCCGGTTATTTTTCATGACTGGGATGATGTTGGTGATCCATTTCATGTATTTCACCTCTCGTAAAAAGTAGGGTATGATCAATTTTTCAAATTTTGATTATACATTAGTAGTGTGAGAGGGGTGTGTCCTCTTGGATACCTACTTGAAACCTCAATTTCCATCATGTATACCTTGGTGATATATATCCATATATGAGTTCAGCCCAGGAATTTTTTTGTAATTATAAGAAAACAATTGTAATTGATTATTTTGAAATGAAATATACATCTAATTATCCTTAAGAGGCATAAAGACAATAATTATTTTTTGTTGTGTGTCTTCTTCTGTTCCATTATTTAATTAACTAATTTCATGGATGGTGGTTGAAACGAATTTCTCAAATGTGGGAGGGGAATTCCTAAAGTAATCCTCTACTTATTAAATCTTTGATTATTTGGAATCATTTTTAAACATTGTATGTATTCTTAGGGAATCTCTATCAACATCAAGGTGAGAGGTTTCATGAGAAGACACATTGTCGTTTCCAATAGTCAAAGCTATCACAGATAGATTATGGGGATGATTGAGTTCTTTTATACTGCCACTGGTGGTAGGAGGATCTTTGACATCCTCTACTACATCATTCAGGATTATGGGTAGCACATATTCCTTGTTGACAACACTCAAAGTATTCTTAGGGGAGGTCCCCAAGCTGTTAAGGGATAACACATTCATATCACCATCCATCATTGATTTCCTTCCTTCCCTCTTGTAAAAACATTCCTTCATATATATGTATTTAGAAAACTCAAAGGGTGGATTCTCACCATGTATTATATTGACCTTCCCATCTATGGGCTATTTCACGAATTAATGGATTTTTTATGTTAATGTGATGAGGATATGAAGCAATGGTCTTACAAGTAGAAAATTATATATTGTATCTTACTGGATAACCATAAACTCAGAGCTAGATGTGAGATCCCAAATCTGAACCTTAAGCTTGATCTTAATGAGGGGAATTTTTCATGCTTATTTTAAACATAAATGTTTAGTTTTTTTAGATAATTTTCCACTTGGTACACCCCAAAATTCATAGGTTTTAAATCAGGATGAGGTTGATCCTAGAACAATTGTCAATTAGTGTCCTTTAAATGTCAACATTATCATGATTTCCTAAAACATAAAGGGGTATGATATTACCATTAATATTTTCTTTGTGATCCTATACAATGAAAATTATGGGACATTGTAACACACCATGTTTTTTATGAGTTATTTTCTTTTTGAAATTATTTAGTCTTTTCAATATTTTTCATTTCAGACAACCCTGAATATAGATTGTGCTATATGAAAGCACTGTGTTATGCTTTATTTATACACAATGTCAAGTTGATATTGTGCTACACACAACACTTATGTTATCTTGTGGTACATACATAACTATTTTTATATTTTGTTTCACACAACATTGAGTTACATCGATAAATTTCATGACATGCAATACCTAGTTTAACAAAACTATAATGTACTATTAATAATATTAATAAAATATAGTTATAGTTATCACCTAGCTATTGGGATGGACAAAATGTATAATATTAGTCAAATTATTAAAATATGGTTTACACCAGTATATAATAATCATTATTTGGTAGTGTATTAACATGAAACTAAAAAGAAAATGGTTTTCAAAATATAATAAATCTTTCGCTGGAAATCCATATTTATGAAATCAACCACGTTTTACTTAAATAAATTTAAAAACCCACTTTTTATAAATGTATTAAATGAAATATATACATATAATATATTTAATAAACTATTTAATTTTCATCTTATGTTTTTTCTAGACATGACATAACAATAAAACTAATTTTCTGCATTAAGATATATATGTTTATTAAAAGGTAATTTTACCACATTTTAATATGAAACCTATTTTAGATCTGAATGTTGAAACTTTTATAAATTATATATGATAATAAAAACATTATTTTTTATGGTGTATGCTCAAAATTACCTTAGGGTGATTTTTTTTCTGAGATGTTTTGTTTTTTCAATTAATAGTCAAAACAATGAATTATAATTGAAAAATTAAATTTTTTATAATTTATTTATGTAGTTAAATTATATTTTAACTGATTTTTAAAATATATTTGGATAAATAATACAAATATTAATATAATTTAGGTCATAAAAATCAATTTCACATTGAAATTGGATATAAAAATATCTCTATCTTTTGACCCTTTTTACTTTAAAAACCTATTGTCTCATCCCTTTAGTAGGCTTCATTTTAAATTAATTTATTCCAATTATTTGTTTATAATTTTTAAAAATGGATTATATATTTCAAATAATTATATTTTATAATTTATATTATTTTTATCATATTTTTCTCAAAAATATTAGTGCAAGTAATGAAAATTAATTATAGCGATTAAAGAAAAAACAAGTTGATTTATGGGTTAAACATTAACTTAAGGGGTAAAATAAAAATAAAAATTTCCAAAATCCATTATTTGACCATATTTATACAATATTATCACTTATATCAAATATATTCCATTATTTGTTTCACATGACTTAAATGAAACCTCTTAATAGTGTTTTCCTTTTTGTATTTACTAAAATTCCACTCCTCCTCCACTATAAAAGGTCACTCATCCCAACCTCAATTACTTACACCTCTCAAGACTTTTTTTATTGAAAAAACATTACAAAATATCCTCCCAAAATCCCTATATTAATCCTATATTCCTCACATTCATAAAAAACAAACCATGTATTCCCTTTGGTGCAAACCAAAATGAGTTACCGAAAGAAGAGGTAACATCCTTCAACAAGCACTTATTTATTTCATTTTCCACCCCATAAATTCATATGATTACATGATTATATAATAAATATATTATAATAAATATAATTATATTTTGTAAGTGAAGGGTTCTACCTATACCTAAACACACTTCCATCAAATGTGATACACAATCATCATTCGTGTGTACAGTGGACTACCTCCTCACAAAAAGATGTCACTTTATCTTCCATTGCAATAATTAAAGATTGATAATAATGATGGAATTAATATTTTTATATGAAATATATGATATTTTTTATGTATTTATCCTTGTAATATTATTATACAACACATACCTTCATGGTTTCCATTTTGTGGGAATATAAAAACTACGTTTGTGGATGTGTGGAATACACCCTACTCAAAGTGATGAGATTCGTTCACTCATTACATGTAATTTATTAAGTATAAGATTAATAAAAATATATTATATGTATAAAATAATAAATATAATATATATTTATATCATTAACTATTTTTTCATTAATAATATGATACGAAAATGGAAATTATGTTCATGCGTATGTAAGACCTAATGTATCCAAAAATGGTGTATTTCATTTCATAATTCTATTTTTCATAGATTATTATAAAAAAATTGTATTAATAACATATATTATATTTATATAAGTTTTTAAATTATTGAAATAATTAAATCATGAAATAAGTAATAGGATAAAAAACAAGTCAAAACATATATGAAAAAAGTTATTTTTACCCAAAATGAAACTTTAACATGAAATTGTTAATAAATGGGAAATTTAAATTCATAATTAAATAATATATGGTATTATATATAAGAGTTTTTTTTAAATTTAGATCTATAATA
Organism: Viscum album; assembly: GCA_963277665.1. Classification (NCBI taxonomy): domain Eukaryota; kingdom Viridiplantae; phylum Streptophyta; class Magnoliopsida; order Santalales; family Viscaceae; genus Viscum; species Viscum album. The sequence goes on from OY728130.1 coordinate 613,794,864, forward strand.
TTCTTAAATTAATTTTAGAGGTGTTTTTGAAGTAAATAATGAAATTTAAGACATTAGGTAAGGGTTTTCTCCTCTCACATTTTTTTATATGAGATACATGCTATATTCACCACTTATTACTGTTGTGTGGTGTATATAATAGAATATTAAATTTTATATCATGATGTTAAAAGTTTTAATTGATGTAATTTCTTCAATGATCTCATGATTCAATAGTTACTCAAGTAGTAAATAGATTTATAGTCTCCCTTTTATTTTTGCGAGACTTATTCCTTATTCATCACTAATTTATTTTATGTAGTGTTTATATTTGACATGAATTTATTAAATGATAAATACCAATAAAGATATGGATATTTACATATAAAATTTATTACATATACTTAATTAGGGTTTACAGTTTAAAATTTTCCAAATTGGTAATGTAATTTTGTCTCAATTTTCCTTCTTTGAGACAAAAGTTTTGTTATGCTCCTATATTATTTTATGAGGTGTATATACTCCCATTGGAAATATTATATCATGATTATAATAAATTTCATGAAATTATAGGATTAATTTAATGTTATTATTTTATTAGGATTTGGATTTAATGTTACCCGTGATGTAATAGTTTATTGCTATAATCTCATAGTTTTTCGGGTTTTTTTTTATGTTTATGCTTCTATTGATGAAATAATCTAATCCATCTCTCATTAATTATCATTACTTTTATTATCCAATGGTTAGTCATGATATATTCACATAATGGTACCATTTTCCACTCTTTGGTACTTAAGGTAATTAAGTAAATGTTTTTAATCAAATATGATAGTTTTAATCTATTTGGTCAGAAATCTTTTTTATTAAAAAAACTTGTTTTCTAAAAATAATTTCCAAAATATTTTTTTAAATGATATTGTATTCTAATTTTCATGGAAGTAAGATTTTAAAATTGTTTTATTTTATATAAAGGTTTTCAAAAAAATTTCAAGTTTCATTTATATGTTTTCAAGTTTATTTTCAAATAACATTATTTAAATGATTTAAATGTTTCTTTTATTTGTTTTCAAAACAATATTAAATAAAAAGGTTTTCAAGAAAATTTATTTTGAAGAAACATTTTAATTTTTTTTCAAGGATTCCTATATATTTTTAATAATATTTTTTTCAAAGAAAATTATTTCAATGATTTCAAATATTCTTCTAAATGTTTTCAATGCTATATTCAAAAAAAAAAGTTTTCAAAAAAAATTTATGTTCAAGAAGTTTTTTAAATGATTTTAAAAAATTCCTTTATATGTTTTTTGAAAATGTTATTTAAAAAAATGCGTTCAATGTGTTTTTTCAATGAAAATATATTTTTCTTTAAAAAAGTGTTCTAAATGATCTTTCAAAATTACTTTCCATCTAAGTTGACATCCATTGGTGTTACTCACACCTTAATGGGAATATTATCCTAGAGTACAATAAATATTATTTCATTTAATGTTTTATATTATTATGCGATGATTTTTATAAAACCAGTTTCTCCTTTACGGGTTATATTTATATGAAACTTGTTTCTCCTTCACATATTATATACTTTTGATGCTCATTTATATTTCACAGGTTATATTCATATGAATCCAATTTATCATTCAAGAGATATATGATTCTAAAAACCATTTATTTTAATTGTATATTCTTTGATGAAATTATTTTGATACCTATATCTTTTCAACAGGTTATGATATTGTTATATGCTTATGATACCCATTTCATTTCATGGGTTATGATATGATAAGTATTTATAATTTTATAGAACACATATGTATGATTTCATTATGTTATGAAAAAAACAATATATTACATCAAATTATTGGTTAAAGATGTATATCTCTGGATATATACATGGCTAGAATGGGAGGTAAACTTAGTTCAGTAAAAGACTTTGTTCACTATGATTTTCTTGGCATTGAACCTTGACTACTATTATGTTACAAAGAGTGCCCCTTGAATACTAATATGGAATTTTTATTTTCCCTTTACCAGTAATATGGTTTTGGGGGTTAACTCATTCCACTATACAGACATGTCTTGCAACACCCAAGGATTTATGGAGTTATATCTTTTCGAATTAATCAAATACTTTCAATATTATTCTTTTCATGCAATAATGATTCTAGTTTTTATATATAGAAGAATTATGTTTGGATTTTTTATCTTGAACACCATGATAATGATACACTACACATAACACAATGTTTATCTTTCACAAAATGAAACACCAACTTGGCTTACTTTACACAAAACACTGATTTTCTGCAAAATAACACTTTATTATTATAATAATTTAAATGATATAAGTAAACCCTATATATTAAATTAGTTTTTATGAATAGTATTTACTAACTAATGAAAATATTTGGTTTAAAAAAATTATGAAATGATTTAATTGGTTACAAATTAATAAGAAATAGATATAAGAAGCAGTTGAATATAAAGGAAATATTTCTTTTCTCACAAAGCTATTCTATGTTAATAAATTAAATTAATTAGACTTAATGATTGATATTAATGTAATATATATATATATATATATTATATTAATTCAAAATTTTTTGATATTCATATAATATATTTTTTAAGCATAAGATAAGAACAAACCAAATATTTCGTATAAAAATCAATATTTTTATAAGGGAAGTTTTATAACCTTTTAATGGAGAACCTATTTTAAATCCAATTTTGGGAAAATTAAAAGATTATATATGTCAAAATAAAATTCATATTTGAAATTAAAACTTAAAAATTCTGTTACATTGATTTTTTTTCTGTGAGGATTCATTTTCTAATGAATAGTTAAACAACACATAATTTTAATTCAACATTTCTTTTTCATCTAAACGATTTATAAGGTTAAATTATATTTTTTAAATTTTTTAATGTTTAATGAGATTAGATATTTTTCAATTAATCAAATTTAGTTCATTTTAGCCAATTTAACATTAAAATTGGATATAAATATGTTGCAATCTTTTGATCCTTTTAACCTTTAAAACTGGTAGTGTCCTCCCATCTATGGGATTAATTTTAAATTAATTTCTTATAATTTTAAATTTTGAATTCATAAAAATAGATTACATATATTTAATAAGAATAATTTATAAGTTACGTTTTATTCATCATGGTTTTTGACCAATTTGTTTTGAAAGTGATTAAAATTAATTTCAATAATTAAGAAAACAATTAGCTTAACAAATGAATAAAACATAAAAATAAGGCCCCAAACGACCTAGAAACTTGTACAAATTTAGTTGGAAGGTAAAATTTATAACTAATACTCCTTTTCATCGAATTTTATCCATTATTGGAGCAATAATCAATGTGAAAAACGTGGTTGGAATTCCATTTTCCAAAATTTACAAGTGTGCCACTCCTCCCCAACTATAAAAGGCCCCCTCTCTCCCACTTCATCACATCTCTCAAGACACACTCACTTGACCAACATATACCTATATAGTTCTTCAACATCTTTCCCCTCATCTTAGATTCCCCCCTTGGTATTAAAACCATACAAGGAATCTGTTTGGGGAAAACCAAAAGGATTTACCCAAAGAAGAGGCAACATATTTCTTCAAACCCTTTTGATTTATTTCATTTCTCCACCCTCTGAAATATCCTTATTCAATTATTATAAAAAAAGTATCCTAAATATACTTATATTTTTTTATGCAAAGTCTTCTAATAAAACTTACTCATAATTCCATCTAATGGATAACAAACATACCATTTATGTTTACAGTGATCTACGACATCACGAAACAATGATTGTTCTTTCTTCCTTTTTCGACTCTGATGGTGAGAATTATGATGGAAAATATATTAATATATAATAAATATTATATTTATAATTAATTTATTCTTATTTAATTCTTTCATAACACATACCTTTATACTTTCCATCTTGTTTAAATATGGTGACATATTTTTTTAATGTGTGGACTACCACCTCTACAAAAAGATATGATTCGTTGAAACATTACATTGAATGTATTAAGTATAGTTTTATTGAAAATATATGATATATATATCATAATAATGATACTACTATGATATTATATAGATTTATACAAATATCTCTTTTAAATATTTTTTAAATTTGACAACAAAACAAAAACAACATTCATGTATATGTACGACTATCATTTTATGAATATAGTGTTCTATTTCATCTTTATATATTTTATATATTATTATAAATACACATATATAATGAATATATATCATATTTATATAATATTTTAAATTATTTAGGTATCTAATTCATGATCTATGTAATACAATCAAGATTATTAAGTTAAAACATGTACGAAGAACAAAGCAAATATTAACTGAAGCGAAACCTTAACATAGAATTGTAAATAAGAAGGTAATATAAATTCATTATAAAATAGTATATAGTATTAGATATAAGAATATGGTTATATAAAATATTTATAATAAACATAAATATATTATAAAGGTGGTTTTTACGAGTATGTTGAGTGTCAATACATAAGGTAAGAGAATTTAATCTCACTTTTTATACCCATGAGATACATGCCATGTTCACAACTCTTTTCTTTTTCATGTTGAATGTACTACCCGTGTGTGTATTATTGTAACGCCCTAACCCAAGAAGCCTAGAGTCGGTGAATTATTATGTATCATTAGCATGATCATAAAAGATCAAGTCTCGAAAGATTTATTATTTTATTATCCTTGTAAGTACTAGATACATTCATAAGGTTAACATTACATCATAAAATGGAAAACTACAACAACATTGTCTCCATAGGCAACACTGAGATCCCATAGACTATCCCTGGAGGTCATTCATAATATACTTCTTTGCATCCTGGTAAAATAAAACATAGAAAGGGGTGAGATCAGATGCTCAGTAAGGATAACATTATAGCGGAAGCTTTCGTAAATAAGCATAAACATTTAAGGCAGTTTATAAGACTAGAACAAAAGCCTTTTAAACTCGAACTTCAGCATAATATGGAAAAGATAAAATCAAATAATGTCATTAAATTAGTCACATGGATATTATACTGGTCAAATGATCACATGAAATATCAATAACCACTTTCATAATGATGGAATTCATAATGCCAGACTATCATAACCACATAGTCAAGGCCTTGTGCCAAGACTACAAATAAGATTTTGTCAAGGCCTTGTCCCAAGACACTAGTTTGTCTCTTGAGACCTACTGATGCATCGAGGAGCTATATCGGGCTCCACCGATCACTTAATAAGTCCAATGCATTTCTCATATTAAAAGTTTGATACATAACATAAACATTCGTATAAAAACTAGCATACAAAATGTCAATACTTTATCCACAAACCATGAATGGTATAAAAATAGCAAATCCATAGTCAATCATAACTCATTAAATACAATATGGAATATTTTATTGTAACAGATTAACCTCAATCTAGAATAATGAAAGATATTGACATAAATGAAAATAATCTTTAAAACTATTTGAGAGAAGTATCCCCCTTTTTCTTGAAAACATTTTAAAGTATCACTATTTATCAAGAAGCTGTTTAAAATATATTTTTAAATCAAAGTGTCCCATACCACTTTGAAACTTTTAAAAGGAATTTTAATTTGAAAACATTAATTTCCATATAAATAAATCCTTAAAACCATTTTTAAAACATGGACATTAATGAGAAATATTTAGAAGAATAAATCTTTAAAACATTTAAAAATGATATTTTTGTAAGAGTTTCTAACCAAAAGAAAGGAACTTGAATAAAAATAATTGAGGCAATAAAAACCTTTTAATATAATAATAATAAAGGGATTCATGATATATTATGTCAAAGTACATTATATACACCATATAAATTTGATTTGGTGTATAACAACAAATAAGTCTCAATGGAATGTAATTTGAGATGAAATCTCTTATAAAGACCGTATCCTTAGGTTTAGGATAAATAAACGAAATAATTATGTGTGAAAAATATAAATACACTCAATATGATTGTATATTTAGTGTGAATCAATCAGAGGACATTCAAACATATTCTTTTAAAAACAACATCCAATGAATTGGATGTTTAACTCAATAAATTGATATTGAGTTAAAATTACTCGTATGAAGTTCATATAAACGAATTGAGAATTTATCAATGGAGTTATTATGTGTATCAAATGTATATCCATAGAAAGGGGAGTGGAAATTATGAAATAAGAAAATTAATAGTTATTCCACACATAATCTTGGAGTAAAATAATCAATGAAGTATGCGTGAAGCCGAATGAGTGGAAATTGAAAATTCAAATTCCCTTATCGATTGGGTAACTTACAAAACATACACCCATTAAAGAAGTATTATAAAATGATTATGTAAATATCCATAAATTAAATTATATTACACAATTAATAACATTATAGGTAGTACACACACCACATGCAATAAATAAGTGGTGAACAATGGAAATCTCAAGGAATTAAAAGTGAGATAAGAAACCCCTTACTTTGTAATTTTTCCTTGTTAGAGGGTAGTTTAACCTCCTTTATAATGGTGAATTTTTTTTATTGAATTATAAAAGAATTATATACATTAATATGATATCATATATGATCTTTTAACATTGATTTGTTAATAATATTTTAGTATTATCACCATTTCGGGTGTTGACAGATTCATTTTCCTTTATATTCTTTGTTATGTGAGCCATATTTGTTATGGATGGGATGTGTCTTATTCATATCCAGAATTATATATTGTCTCTAAAAATTATTTTTAATCATCAAATGTAATTTATTCTTGAATGGATACGATGATGAATGAATCTTATCGCGTTCGTGGAGATAGTAATCCGTGCATACACACGAGCGACAATATCACTCTTTTGATATTAAAATAATATATAATTGGATGGTATATCATATATACAGAATCATTATCATGTTATATTTATTATTTACATGAATTACAAATCATTATTATACCCATTCAAATAATAAAGTATTGAATAACAATTACACCACGACGTGGAGACGGTAATCCATACGTATGCACGTATGGTGACATGTCATTCAAAGGATGGATAGAATAATGAATATGTCTGTACCATATTTATAATAACTTCACATTATATAGATGATACTGGAGTTATTATTTTAGAATGTAAATAACAAAAAAAATAAGTGGAAGAAGAAAAGAACTTGAAAGAGGTAGGTGAAATTATTACCTCTTCTTCGGGTTCTTTCTTTTGATTTGATTAAAAGGATCCTTAAGTTGGATTTCTGACCAAATGAGGGCATATAGGATGAAGTGAGAGAATTTGAGAGAATATTTGGGTAGGTTTTGGCTGAGCCAAAAGGATTTGATGGTGTGAATTAGTGAGTAGGGGGAGTTCCCTTTTATAAGAGTGGTGATGGGCACCTTAGGAAAAGCTAGAAATATTATTTGATAATAAATTAATATTCGGCTTCTAATGGCTCCAAAGTGGATTATTTAAAGTTTAATGCAGGGATAGGTCTAAAAACACTCAATAAATAGGTTTTAGACAGGTTTGTGTCACTATATTAACTTTATCTTTTTGATTTAACACTTAGTTAAATATTTTGACATTTACCATGTCTCTTTGTATTTTAATATTATATTGTTAATAAACTTACTATATGATTCCAAGAGACACAAAAGTTGTCCATTAATGATACCCCTATCATTATATAAATCTTTTTTCCAAACCTTATATTTTTAGGAATATAATATCAATTAATAATATAATATTTGTTTTAAAAAACGATTTTTGTCAATTTTGACACTATTTATTAATTGTTTTTTATTAAAGTCTTAGAAAGTTTATTAATTCGAACCAAATTAATTTAAGAAATTATAACACGTCATATTAACCAATAAAATTCTTTTATGTCATCAAAACTTTCAAATTATATTTATTTTAACATTTATAATACCAATTATTTGATTCATTCATTGATAAGGAAAATACTGCATCATTATTTTGTCATACATAAATTTAATTATTAAATTTATAAAAATTATAAATAAAATACCATTATATAGGAAATAGTTTTAGATTTATAATGAACACTTATAGTCGAAAATATAACATATATAACCCTATGTAAAAATTGTTTTTCTAAAATATATATGCTTATGTAATTTTTGTATTATTTTAACTTAGTTAATATAAAGTGTCATTATTACTTACAAGTGGCTCCATGGGGTCCCCAAATCGACCCAAAGATTCCCATGGTCAGACATGTATCAATGAATAGGGTTAGGACACGTTTTAGTGTAATTTAATATTATTATAATATTATTTTTTACCCTTATTTACCGGATTTACCCTTTAACCATGGTAAATAAAATATTTACCTAAGTAATTATTCAAAATGTCTAAAACTAAAAGTTACCTATTTAAAAAATTTGGACCTCCTGATTCTAAATATGGAATCTGTTTTTTTTTAAATTCCAAACACAGAAGTGATAGAAATTAATTTAAAATTAATTCCTATTGTCAAAACAAAGAGCGTGTTTTTTAAAAACAATAACTATCAAAAAATTGACACTTGTTTATGTCTAGTTTAAATGTGAAATTACATACAATTACCAATATTGGATTAAATGGTAAAAATATATTCTAATTATACTTTAAAACATATCAACAGTGTAATTTATCACTATAAATTGTTTGGATTAAAAAAGTTATTTTTAATTAATGTTTAGTATTTTCACTATTCATCAAAATTTGAATGTTTTCTAAAAAATAAAAAAATTCACCCTAGGATAATTACGATATTATGAATCCAAAAATGATGTCTATTTTGAAAGAAAAAATTTATACAATTTCAAAAAGTGGGTATTACTATTTATAATGGTTAGTTTGATTGGTTGTGGTGTGTGTTAGAACTCGAAGTTGCATACAACACACGCTACTGTATTATTCAAAGTGAAGCATACCGTGGAAGCTTGGGGTGTTAAAATTATATTATCAGTAATATTAAATTTAAGGGTATTTACATATCCATTTTATTATAATTATTTCTTTCAGTTTGTGCTTCAAAAGTTACCAAAATGGTTAAGTGATATTAGTCTCAATTTGTAATCTTTGAGACACATGCCTTGTTATGCGACAATATTTTTTTCTAAGAGGTTTATATAAATAATTTTACATTTTATATCATTAATATAATAATTTTAATTATATTTTATGCTTCATGTAATTTCATTTTTTATAGATAGAGTATGGTAAAAAGTTAGCAAGTGGTAAGAGTTTATTGAAATAATCTCATTAATTTTTTAGATTGTTTATGATTATTCTTCCCTTAATTAATTCATATTGTTGATCCCTCTGGAAGATTGTTGAAATTATTCCTATGATTGCTGTTTTAATAATCACAAATCATCAATTACTTAATCCGGTTGGATCTCTCAGATACATTATCACAATCTCTTAGTGAATCTGTGTATATTGGATGGATCATATTTTTATCTCATTGTTATTGATTTACAATTATTCTGGAAGTCATCCATATCAAAGGACAACGGTCGCACCGATCCATATCAAAGGCCAACGGTCGCACCGATCCATATCAAAGGACAACGGTCGCACCGATCCATATCAAAGGACAACAGTCGCACCGATCCATATCAAAGGACAACGGTCGCACCGATCCATATCAAAGGACAACTAACACACCGATGCTAATCAAACGAGTCACCGATCATGACACACCAATGCTGATCAAACGAGTCACCGATCATGACACACCGATGCTAATCAAATGAGTCACCGATCATGACAAACCGATGCTGATCAAACGAGTCACTGATCATGACACACCGATGCTGATCAAAGGAGTCACCGATCATGACACACCGATGCTGATCGAATGAGTCACCAATCATGACACACCGATGCTGATCATCTGAGTCACCAAAGATGTCTCACCGATGCTGATGCTGATGACCTACCGATCACTTGACACACCGATAGTCATAAACAGCCGTTTGAATTTCTTTATCTTTATTTAATCTAACCAACTGTCATATTAGGAATATTTTAATGCTATGTCATTTATTTAATGAAGGTTGTTGGATGTTAGGGAACCGTACCTCGTAATTGCATAAAGAAATCATTTCTTTTACTGGAGCTCGTGCTATAAATACAAGAAGCCCCTGCTGGTGCATAAGTGGTGTGGGAGTAACAACAACAAGACAGGAGAGCGCAGAGAGTGGTGGATGAGATAGTCATAGAAGAACACAGAACCTCATACACACTCAAGCTTACTCAAGAAGAGTTCTGTACTTCCATGAGAAAATTAAAGAACTTCATTCACTACATTTCTCACTATCTCTGAATCTGGATACCAAGCAGACGACACTCTGTTTTTCAGAAAAAAATCAGATGAGGACTCAGAATCATCTCTGATCAAACTCAAGGAGTCCAAAACTTCATTGAAATCACTAGAGCCATTTCAAAACTCTACATCTCTGCTATGTGATTCATTAATTTACATTTTGAGCAGTGTGTGTTATCTTCTATATTTAACACACACACACTGTCTCCTATGCTTTAACTGGAGGATCTGTAAATCATCACTCAAACTCTTACATCTTCTATTTCCCCCTGAGATAGTGGTAGAGGTCGTGTGTGACCTGGACAGCTGGTTGCTGTTGTTCTGTTTCCCATGAATAACAGTGGTAGAGGTCTTGGACCTGGACAAGTGTAAAACTGTTGTGAACCCCGATCCAGGGTGTGGATCAAATTTATAATAATTGTTGAGAGGACTAAGTCTCGACTTGAGACTGAACCTCTTGGTTATATCTGCTGTACTATATCTGTCAAAGATATTCTTTTATTCCACTACTAATTTCTTTAAAACCAAAACTGTTTTAAATTCACTTTGATAATTAAATTATCAAGTGTTTATATTAGTTGTAAATCAGTAAGTTGGTTTCAAAAGTTAATCAACCTTTTTTCTTTGATTAACTGGGAAATAATAAATCCCTTGAGAACCCAACCGAACCCTTACCTTGATATAAATTCACTACAGTTTAATTCAGTATTTTATTTGGGGGGTTTTTAAGACAATGTTTTAAAACAGAAATTTTAATTGGAACTCAATTCACCCCCCTCTTGAGTATCCACTCCGACCAAAAATTGGTATTAGAGGTTGGTTTAAATATTTTCTAAAAGTACTATGTTTTTCAACTGTGATTTTAGTTGTATTTTAAAGTTCTTAAAATTTCTGTTATTTCTAAATTTTTATCTCTTTAAAATATTTGCTTTAAGTAAGCTATCATGGATAATAGACTTGAAGGTGTTGCTACCAATAGACCACCATTTTTCAATGGCACTAACTATGCTCAGTGGAAAATCAAGATGAAAATTCATTTAGAAAGAATGGGTTTTGATATTTGGAATTCTATAGAATCAGAATATAAAATTACTACTACTGTTAGAAATACTTGGAATGAAGCTACTAAGGCTGCCTACAACAATAACTGCAAAGCTATGAATGCCTTGTACTGTGCTTTAGGAGATGAGGAATTTAATGGAATATCTGCTTGTAAAACTGCTTATGAAATTTGGGATACCTTAGCTGTTTCTCATGAAGGAACAACTAATGTTAGGGAAATGAGATTAAACACTTATACTATTAAGTATGATAATTTTAAGATGAAGCCTGATGAACCCATTTCTGATATGTATCTCAGGTTCAATTAAATTGTCAACACAATGACTTCTCTAGGAAAGGATGTTCTAGCAAAGGAAAAAATCATGAGAATTTTGAGATGTCTACTTGAAAGATGGAGAGTAACCTCTGTCTCCATTAGAGAATCGTGTGACATTGGTGAACTACCAGTCAAGGTACTAATTGGAAAGTTGATGATGTATGAAGAGGAACTCAATGTTAACAAAGAAGAAGAAGATTAACCTAGAAGGAAGTCAGTTGCTTTCAAGACTTAAACTTCAAAGAACAAGGATAAGGAGAAGCTTTATGCTATAAATGAGAGTTCAATCTGTGATTATACAAAGTTTATGAGACCCATAAGACAAATTTGGGTACCAAAAGCTCTGATTGCTAACCTGTCTGGACCCAAGAAGATCTGGTTACCAAAATCATTTCCTATCTAAATCTGTTTTGTAGGGAACCTGGTTAAATAGCTCTTGTAGAAAGACTTGGTATTTGGACAGTGGATGTTCAAGACATATGTCTGGATACTTCTCATGCTTTAAAATCTTAGTCAGAGTTGATGGAGGTTTTGTCACCTTTGGTGATAATTCTAAAGGGAAAATCATATGCTTAGGCCAGATTGGTAACACTGACTTAGTATTAATTTCTAAAGTTTTATTTTTTGATGGACTTAAAATACAATTTGTTAAGTATTTTTCTGTTATGCGATGACGGTTTTTATGTTAAATTTGAAACTGGTTCTTGCAATGTTTTTAATTCTAAAAATGTTTTAGTGTTTGCTGCTTTGAGAAATGAAAATGTTTATGCTGTTGATTTAAATTATTTAGCTAAGCAAAATATTACTTGTTTAAATGCTTTTCATAAAGAGTATTGGCTTTGGCATAGAATATAAGGACACTGCAATGTGCATTCACTTAGAAAACTTGCTAGGAAGAACTTAGTTAGAGACCTACCCAAACTTGAATTTCCAGCAGGCAAAGTTTGTAATCCCTGTCAAAAGGGAAAGCAACATAAAGTTTCTTTTAAATCAAAAAAAGAAGTTTCAACTTCTCAACCTCTCGAGTTGGTTCACATGGATTTATTTGGACCATCTAGAGTTTCTAGTTTAAATGGGAAGCATTATGTATATGTTCTTGTAGATGACTTTTCTAGATATACTTGGGTATATTTTCTAGCTCACAAAAGTGAAGCCTGTTCTTGCTTTGTAAAATACTCTAAGTCTGTAGAGAACCTTAGTGGACTTAAGATTAAAACCCTGAGGAGTGATCATGGTCATGAGTTTGAAAATCATGAGTTTGAATCTTACTGCTCACACAATGGCTATAGTCACAATTTCTCTGCCCCTAGGACACCTCAACAAAATGATGTAGTAGAAAGAAGGAATAGAAACCTGCAAGAAATTTCTAGAACCATGCTTAATGAGTATGACCTACCAGTTTAATTTTGGGATGAAGCTGTAAATACAGATTGTTATGTTATCAATAGAGTCTTGATTAGACCTGTTATTAAGAGGACCCCTTATGAGTTGTGGAACCATAGGAAACCTAAGGTAAACTAATTCAAAGTTTTTGGATGCAAAGTCTTTATTCTTAATACTAAAGACAATCTCGACAAATTTACATCCAAGAGTGATGAAGGAATTTTTCTAGGTTACTCAACTTCCAGTAAAGCCTATAGAGTTTTCAATAAGAGAACCAAATGTGTGGAAGAATCTGTTCACATCAAATTTGATGAAATTGATCCACATGAACCTAAGACCTCTCTTGAAAATCTTGAAGATGATCTCTCTGGTTTGAACCTTAATGATAAAGACAGTGGAACTGTAGCTAAAACATCCAATTCTGGAAATTTTCCAGACCCTGCTTCTATTGAACCTCAACCTGTAGATGAACCTGAAATCTCGAGCCCTACCTTTTCTAGATCAACTAGAATTCTGAAGAATCATCCTTTAGATGCTGTTGTTGGAAATCTTGATAGAGGGACACAGACTAGAGCTTCTCTTAGAAATCAGGTTGAACATCAAGCCTTCTTGTCACAGCTAGAACCTAAAAATATCAATGATGCTATCAATGATGAATTTTGGGTAATGGATATGCAAGAGGAACTAAATCAATTTGAAAGAAACAAAGTTTGGAAATTAGTAGAAAGACCTAAGGACACTATAACCATAGGCACAAAATGGGTGTTTAGAAACAAAGTTGATGAATCTGGGAACATCATTAGAAACAAAGATAGGATAGTTGTATAAGGTTATAGTCAAGAAGAAGGGATTGACTATGAGGAAACCTTTGAACCTGTAGCTAGATTAGAGGTTATTAGGATCTTACTTGCTTATGCATCACATCTGAATTTCAAGTTATATCAAATGGACGTGAAAAGTGATTTTTTAAATGGTTTTATTGTTGAAGATGTTTTTGTAGAACAACCACCTGGTTTCACAAATCCTCATTTTCAAAATCATGTCATTAAACTTTCTAAAGATTTATATGGTTTAAAACAAGCTCCAAGAGCTTGGTATGAAATAATTTCAAACTTTCTTATTTCAAAAGGATTTACAAAAGGAATAGCTGATCCCACTCTTTTTATAAAAAGGATTTCAAAAGATGTGTTAATAGTATAAATCTATGTTGATGATATTATTTTTGGATCTTCCAAAAATTCTTTATGTACTGAATTTTCAAAGGTTATGCAAAATGAATTTGAAATTTGCTTAATGGGAGAGCTTAAGTATTTTCTTGGTTTTCAAATTTTTCAAACTAAAGATGGAATTATTTTAAATCAAAGTAAATATACTAAGGATTTATTAAAACATTTTGGTTTGGATAGTATTAAGGAAAGTGACATACCTATGAGTACCACCTGTAAATTTGATATTGATGAAACTGGTAAACTAGTAGATCAAAATAATTATAGAGGTATAATTGGGAGTTTACTTTATCATATTGCTAGTCGACCGGATATTATGTTTAGTGTGTGTTTGTGTGCTAGATTTCAAGATAATCCTAAAGAATCACACTTACTGGATGTTAAAAGGATTTTTAAATATCTTAAGTATACTATGAATTAAAGTTTGTTTTATCCAAAAGGACAATCTTTTGATCTAACTAGTTATTCAGATGCTGACTTTTCTGGATGTAAGTTAGATAGGAAAAGCACATCTAGAACATGTCATTTACTTGGAAATTCCCTAGTATCATGGTGTAGTAAGAAACAAAACTCAGTTGCATTGTCTACTACTGAAGCAGAATATATTGTTGCTGGTAGTTGTTGTGCACAGATTCTGTGGATGAAACACACTTTATTGGACTATGGATTTGATTTTAAACAGGTTTCAATTAACTGTGACAATACTAGTGTGATCAATATATCTAAGAATCCTGTGTCTCACTCTAGGACTAAGCACATTGATATCAGACATCACTTTCTAATAGATCATTATCAGAAAGGTGATATTTCTCTAGAATTTATTAGTTCTGAACATCAATTAGCTGATATTTTTACAAAGACTTTATGTTCTGAAAGAATGAATTTTATTAAACAAGAATTGTGTATGATAGATCTATGAAACTGATATGTGGAACTGATCTGTGAAACTGATATGTGAAACTGATCTGTGGAACTGATCTGTGAAACTGATCTGTGAAACTGATCTGTGAAACTGATCTGTGAAACTGATCTGTGAAACTGATCTGTGAAACTGATCTGTGAAACTGATCTCTGAAACTGATCTATGAAACCGATCTGTGAAACTGATCTGTGAAACTGATCTGTGAAACCGATCTGTGAAATCGATCTGTGAAACCGATCTTCCTTTATATTACTTTTTATTTTGTTGTGATTAATTAACTACTTTTATCTTTATTATGGGAACCCTAAATGATGAAATAAATGATACACGACTAATTCTATTCCCCAAACCGTCGACCTTTCATTTCTTTCCCGCCAAACCTTATTTTTTCTCTTTTCCTCCACTTCGAACCTTCGAACTCCTGCATTCCCCAGAATCGTCAAATGGCTAAGCATAAGAGACCGAGCAAAGGATCAGAAAATCCTATACCTTCAAAGCGTGCTCGAGGCGAGTCGAGTAGTACCACTCAAATATCAGTAAATCCAAACCTGGAAACTCAGATTGTTGCTATAGAAAAGGAAGTCAGCTCCGCCTGGCTTTTGACAAGTAAGTCACTGTTGTTACAAGTTTTAGATTCGCAAGGATGGAAAGCCTGGTTCTCAGATAACACTCGTGTATACTACCCAAAGTTAGTGCATGAGTTTTATATAAATTTGCAAGTTACTTTAGATGGTGTTGAGGCTGCCAGAATGTCTTCTGTAGTGAAAGGAAAGAAAATATATTTTTCTTCTAAATAATGGGATGAATGTTTGAATGTACCCCATGAGGGCCGGTATGAGGATTATGCTGGAAACATTCCTCCAACCACTGAATACTTCTCTTATGAGTTAGCTTTGGAGATTTTGACTAGAAATAGAGAGTCAAGGAGAATCATAGCCTCAGAGCTAGATGGTGAATGTAGACTTCTCTTTAAGTTTATTCAGTACCAAATTTGCCCCAGGAAAGTAGATTTTGCTGCTGTAAGATTCTAGGATGTTTTTCTATTGTTTTTACTAAAGACACATGAGAAGATAAATTTGTGTAGATATCTAATGGTGCACATAGCTGGAATGGTGAAACCTTCTAAGAAAGCCACTTCCCTGTTCTGTTACAAAATGATCTCTGCTATGTTAAATAATCTGGAATGTGTTGATAAAGCTGATGAGATAGCCGAATATGGTTGTTCTTTTTATGTTAATAAAGAAATTTGTAAATGGATGAAAATAAACTGGAACCCATGGAAGAAATGCTGGGTTGCTGATGAGGACAAGTTGTATGAATCTTACAATCCCACTGACAATGGAAAGAGGCTGAAGGGTTCGAGAGACCCTAGTTTGAAATCAGATGAGGTGCCAATTTATTCTAATGATGAGGAAGAAGTAGATGTTGAAAGGAATAAAGACACTAAAGAGTCTGGTAAAAAAGGGATTGAAGAAGTTGAAACAGAAGAAGGAAGTATGTCACCTCCTGATGATAGGAGTGATCCTGATACTGTTATCCCTAAGAAAAGAATAGACTTTGGATCTGCCAGTCAACCTTTACCCTTACCTGAATCAGAACCAGTTCTTGGTGATGAAGAAGCTAGTGACACTGAAGTATCTCACAGTGAAGTTTCTGTGAAGAATGGAAATGAGAATGGAGATGATGATGATGATGATGATAATGATGATGATGGTGATAACTGACCAGTGGATGGTCTTGATGTACCTCCAACAGAAACACATCAAACTGTACCAGAAACAGATGCCAATGACAAGAGAGAATCTCTTGAAATCAGTGGAAAAGCAAGTTATGATAAACCGAAATATGCTCTGTGTTCTGCTGTCTGGGATGATTACCCTGGTTTTGCTGTTTTGGGTTTAGAGTATTCTGAAGAAGAAGAAGAAGAATCAGAATCTACTATGGTTATGATGGAAAGCCAACTAGTTGAGGCAAGGTCTGCTCATGCTGTTGATGCTGCAGGTGCTCATCTACCTAGTTCTATTGTCTCTCAGTCTGATTTTGATAAGTTCAAAAGTGAGTTGCTTACTGCTGTGAGAGATATAGCCATAGAAGAGATTTCAAATTCTATTAAACCAGACCTGGCCAATACTGGTGAGTTTATTGGCAGCCACATAGCCTCTCTAAAACAGATTCTGAAGGATCTGCAATCGGGCTTAGTTTCTTTATCCAACGAATTTAGATCCACCATCTCTGGTATGATGGAAGTGTTGAGAAATCTGATTGAACATATTAAGAAGTCTGATCTGAGAAAGTTGAAAGCTGAGATAACTCAGATAGTTGCTCAAGCCAGTACAACCAAAGTAACCAAGATCAATACTCGTGAGTTAGAGGCTCTAAGGAAAATTGTGCATGATGAATTGGCCTCCATTAGGCAAGTTCTTGATTTGGACTCATTGAGGAAGATGAAGGAGTATAGTGATCACATTCATAAAATGGTAACAGTCTATTCAACAGATGCCACTAAAGCTCAGAGAGAGATCAAGGAAAAGGTTGATCACTAATTTTCAAAAATCTATACCAAGCATGAGATGACCGCGAATTTCAAAGTGTTTGCTGACAATCTGAGACTACCTCCAGTCACTCAAGACTTCAAGACTCAAGTTCGAAAGTTGCAAGATTTTACTCCAACCTTGGAACGGTTCATGGAGAATAAGGATGATTTTGAGAAGGCTATGCAGTACGGTGCAGAAGTTATTCAGAATTTCATAAATCTTTTGAAGCCTTATCTGAATGCACAAGCCACCGCCATTGTGCTTCCTACTGCTGACCCTCTCAGTGCCTCTGCTGTTGCTCCAAATCAGATCTCCGTTGCTCAAGCTCTATCTCAACTCCGACCAGTTCCTCAGCAATCTTCTCAACCAGCTCCTACATCTCCACAACAAATCCCAGTGGCATCATCTCCTCCAAACTTCAGAGTCATCTTACCACCGCTTCAAATTCGCCCAGTTCAACCTGCCTCCAAGCCTTCCAACTTACCAACCATTGATCTTCTGACAAGGGCAAAGCCCCTTTATTTCCCCAGAAATAGTTGTGAGTTGTTATTGATAGGGTGAACCCTGTTGTGATTGTACTGTGATGTCTTATAAACTTTATTCTCTCTTCTTTTTATTCTCACTGATGCCTTCTTTTAATATCTTCTTTATCTGTTTTCCCTCCTTTTTGATTATCCCAAAGGGGGAGAAATTTGTATATCTATGGATCCATGGGGATATGGCGGAGATGCATCTCCCAAGGGGGATCTTTATATCTTTTTATGGCAATGCTTGCATAAGTATTTAAAGGCATAAATTCAGGGGGAGATTTATATCTCATTATGTTTTTATTCTTATTATGCCTTATTATTGATGCTATATTATATTTATTTATGGATAAGCTTTGTGATTGGCTAAGATTTGTGATTATCAAAAAGGGGGAGAGTGTTGAGCCCTCTAGAAGACTATTGAAATTATTCCTATGATTGCTGTTTTAATAATCACAAATCATCAATTACTTAATCCGGTTGGATCTCGCAGATACATTATCACAATCTCTTAGTGAATCTGTGTATATTGGTTGGATCATATTTTTATCTCTTTGTTATTGATTTACATGTATTCTGGAAGTCATCCATATCAAAGGACAACGGTCGCACCGATCCATATCAAAGGACAATGGTCGCACCGATCCATATCAAAGGACAACAGTCGCATTGATCCATATCAAAGGACAACGGTCGCACCGATCCATATCAAAGGACAACGGTCACACCGATCCATATCAAAGGACAACTGACACACTGATGCTGATCAAACGAGTCACCGATCATGACACACCGATGCTGATCAAACGAGTCACCGATCATGACACACCGATGCTGATCAAATGAGTCACCGATCATGACACACCGATGCTGATCAAATGAGTCACCGATCATGACACACCAATGCTAATAAAACGAGTCACCAATCATGACACACCAATGCTGATCAAATGAGTCACCCATTATGACACACCGATGCTGATCATCTGAGTCACCAAAGATGTCTCACCGATGCTGATGCTGATGACCTACCGATCACTTGACACACCGATAGTCATAAACAGCTGTTTGAATTTCTTTATCTTTATGTAATCTAACCAACAGTCATATTAGGAATATTTTAATGCTTTGTCATTTATTTAATGAATGTTGTTGGATGTCAGGGAACCGTACCTCATACTTTCATAAAGAAATCATTTCTTTTACTGGATCTCGTGCCATAAATACAAGAAGCCCCTACTGGTGCATAAGAGGTGTGAGAGTAACAACGACAAGACCAGAGAGCGCAAAGAGTGGTGGATGAGATAGTCGTAGAAGAACACATAACCTCATACACACTCAAGCTTACTCAAGAAGAGTTCTGTACTTCCACAAGGACATTGAAGAACTTCATTCACTACATTTCTCACTATCTCTGAATCTGGATACCAAGCAGACGACACTCTATTTTTCAGACAAAAATCAGGCGAGGACTCAGAATCATCTCTAATCAAACTCAAGGAGTCCAAATTTTCATTGCAATCACTAGATCCATTTCAAAACTCCACATCTCTGCTCTGTGATTCATTACTTTACATTTTGAGCAGTGTGTGTTATCTTCTGTATTTAACACACACACTGTCTTCTATGCTTTAACTGGAGGATCTGTAAATCCTCACTCAATCTCTTACATCTTCTATTTCCCACTGAGATAGCGGTAGAGGTCGTGTGTGACCTGGACATCTGGTTGCTGTTGTTCTGTTTCCCACGAATAATAGTGGTAGAGGTCTTGGACCTGGACAGGTGTAAAACTGTTGTGAACCCTGATCCAGGGTGTGGATCAAATTTATAATAATTGTTGAGAGGACTAAGTCTCGGCTTGAGACTGAACCTCTTGGTTATATCTACTCTGCTATATCTGTCAAAGTTATTCTTTTATTCCGCTGCTAATTTCTTTAAAACCAAAACTGTTTTAAAGTCACTTTGATAATTAAATTCGCAAGTGTTTATATTAGTTGTAAATCAGTAAGTTGGTTTCAAAAGTTAATCAACCTTTTTTGCTTTGATTAACTAGGAAATAATCAATCCCTTGAGAACCCAACCGAACCCTTACCTTGATATAAATTCACTACAGTTTAATTCAGTATTTTATTTGGGGGTTTTTAAGACAAATTTTTAAAACAGAAATTTTAATTGGAACTCAATTCACCCCCTTCTTGAGTATCCACTCCGACCAACACATATGATCTATCTCCCAAAAAAACACATAAAATATATTCTATTATATTTTTTATATTATATATTCATGTATTGGTTACATTATTCATCTCTTTGGTACACAAGATTACTTTGGATTTTTTTTTGAAAATCTTACTTTATTTCTCCTTTTGGTCGGAAATATGGGTTCTTTTAAAATCATGATTCTAAAAATGTTATCAAAAATATTCTACTAATATCATATGATATTAAAGGAAAATTTTACCACATATTTATATTACAAAAAATATGTTTATATTGAATATTCCTGCCATTTTCCAATTAAGAAACTTTTTGAACATTTAAGGTAAAAAAGAATGTTCAGTATATACAAGAAAACATGTCGTTATGACCGTCATTTCTATGAAGCAAGTTCATTTTTAAGGAATTTTTTTCATAATATTATATAAACAATTTTTTTACTGTTATTTTCAATGAATTTTTTTTTAAAATATGATTTATAGTTTTAGAAAAGGTAGTTTAATCATTTTCAAGTTTACATTATATGTTTTTAAATAATTTTCAAAAAAATGGGTTTCAAAAACTTTTAATGATTTAGTTATAAGTTTTTAATGAATTTTTATTGATATTTATTTCATTATATATTCATGATTTATTTATATGTTTTCAAAGTATTTTTAATGGAATGGGTTTTAAAACATTTTAAAGATCATTTGTATCTTTTAGGGAAAATTGTTTTCAAAATGTTTTTAGAATTATTTTATAAGTTTTCAAGGATAATGGTTTGAAAATGGTTTTTGAGAAATATTTATATGTTTTAAAAGAAAAATGTTTCCAAAAAATACATATATTTCTTTACAAGTTTTCATGTTTATTTTCAAGAACATGGTTCTCAAAAGATTTTTGTTTTTAAAAATAAATTTTCAAAGAATATAGGATAATATTCTCAAGAAATATTTTTGAAAAGGACATTACAAAATTATTTCCCATATAATATGAAATCCATTGGTTTTAATCATTCCATTCTCAGAAATGATCTAAAGTTCCCATTCATTTTATTCATCTGAATGATTTACATTTTATGGCATACTATTTACAAAATTTGTTTCTCTTTCACATGCTATTTTCTATGAAATCTTTTTCTCTTTCATGGGTTATGTCTATGAAACCTACATCTCTTCACACATTATGCTTTATGAAATAATTATGAAACCTATCTCATTTCTATATTTTAGGATAATATTACATGTTTATGATACCCATTTCATTTTGAGGGTTATGATATGGTTGTTTATGATCTTATGACACATGTTTTTACGATTTCATTATGATATAGGTGGGATATATATATATCCCTCCAATTCATTATTAAATTATTTATATATCATTAGATATACTAAGAATGTATTGGGAGTGATCCTTAACTACTAAGATGACCATTGGAGTAAACCATGACAACCAAGATGTCATGAGGAATGAACATATACTACTAAGATGTCAATGGGAATGAACCGTGACTACCAAGATGGTATGAGGAATTAAATAATACAACTATGATGGGCTTGGGTGTGAACAATGACAACCAAGATAGTATGGGGAGTGAAACTATATAACATGTAACACCCCAAGATTTCATAGTGTGTTATTTCTTCAAAATAATTCAATAACTTGCACTACACGCAACACTGAGTTCAATTGCACCATGACTTACCAAAAAAAAATCCATTAAAAGAGTTCATGAATAGTATTAACTAAATTTTAAACTTTATATAATCCTTATAATTTTAGAATCCATATTATGAGTTTCTTAGTCATAATGCAAGAACAGATTCATTTTCAGTATTGCACTTTTATCAACTTTTGATAGTGAAACCTTTTTAAATACAATATTTTAAACTTTTTGACTAAATGGAGACATCAAAAAAAATTTAAAATGAAACATCCCAAGCTTCCGCGGTACGCTTTCCTTTGAATAAAACAGTAGCGTGTGTTGTACGCAACTTCGAGTTCTAACACACCGTAACCAATCAAACTAGCTGTTATGAATAGTAATACCTACTTTTTGAAATTATATATATTTTATATTTTAAAATGGACTTCATTTTTGGATTCGGAATATCAAATTTATCCTAAGGTGAAATTTTGGTACTTTTCTGATAACTTTCATATTTTGATGAATAGTGAAAATTACTAAATTTTAATTAAAAACAACTTTTTTAATCAAAATAATTAATAGTGATAAATTATGAATTTTAGTAGTTTTAAAGTATATTTAGAATATATTTTTACCATTTAATATAATTTTGGTCATTGGACATAATTTTACAATTAAACCGAACATAAACAAGTGTCAATCTTTTGATAGTTATTATCTCTTAAAAACACGCTTTTTGTTTTGACAGCGGGAATTAATTTTAAATTAATTTCTGCCACTTCTGTGTTTTGAATTTAGGAAAATGGATTCCATATTTGGAATCAGGATGTTAAAATTGTGTAAATAGGTAACTTTTATTTTTAGACATTTTGAATAATTACTGCGGTAAATATTTTATTTACCATGGTTAAGGGTAAATCCGGTAAATAAGGGTTAAAAAAAATAATATTATAATAATACTAAATTACCCTAAAAACGTGTCTTAACCCTATTGGTTGATAGATGGTCGACCATGGTCATCTTTGTGTCAATTTTGGGACCCCATGGATCCACTTGTAAGTGATAATGACACTTTATTTTAATTTAGTTAAAATGAATACAAAAATGACACAAGCATATATCTTTTAGAACAACAATTTTTACATAGGGTTATATTTGTTGGATTTTAGATTATAAATATTCATTAGAAAGCTAAAAAGATTGCCTACATAAGGATATTTTATTTATAATTTTTAGACATTAAATAATTTATTTTATTTATGACACAATGATGATGCAGTAATTACTATAATAGTGAAAAATTAAAATAATTGATATTATAAATACCCAAATAAATATAATATGAAACTTTTAATGAATTAAACTACTTTTCTAGGCTAATATGATATATTAGGATTGATTTAATGGACTTTTTTCGAAGTAATCAATCTGTTATGAGTTTCACAAAAATGAACTATTGAATAGTGTCAAAATTGACATAAAAGAGTTCTTAAAACAAATATTATATTATTAATTGATATTAAATTCCTAAAAATCTAAGGTTCGGCCAAGAGACTTATATTATGATAGGTTAATCATTAATGGACCACTTGGGGGTCTCTTGGATGTATATAGTAAGTTTATTAACCATATTATATAAAAATACAAAGAGACATTGTAAAAGTGAAACTAATTAACTTAGAGTTAATACTTAAAGATAAGGTTAATATAAGTACCCAAACCTGTCTAAATTCTATTGGTTGAGTGGTTTTCGACCTATCCCAACCTTAACCTTTGAATAGTCAACTTTGGAGCCATTAGAAACCGAATATGAATTTATTATAAATTAATATTTCTAGCTTTTCCAAAGGTGCCCCTCACCCCTCTTATAAAAGGGCACTCCTCCTTCTCATTTCTTCACACCTTCAAAGCCTTTTGGTTCGGCCAAACTCTGCCCAAATACTCTCCCAACATCCCTCACGACAACCTAGAGGCCTTATTTTGATCAGAAAGCCAACCTAAGGAGCCCTTTTGATCAAATCAAAAGGAAGAACCCGAAGAAGAGGTAATGATTTCACCACCCTTTTCTAAGTTCATTTCTTCTTCCACTTCTTCTTCCTTTGTTCTTACCATTCTAAAATAATAACTCCAGTATCTCACATATACTGTGATGTTATTATAAGTATGGTACAACCATATTCAGTATTCTATCCACCCTTTGAATAACATGTCACCATACGTGCGTACGTACGGCTTACCGTCTCCACGTCGTGGTGTAATTGTTATTCAATATAATATTATTTGGATGGGTATAATAATGATGTGTAACTCATGTAAATAATAAATATAACATGTTAATGATTCTGTATATATGATATACCATTCATTTATATATTATTTTAATATCAAAAGAATGATATTGTCGCTCGTGCGTACGTACGGACTACCGTCTCCACGAACGCGATGAGATTCATTCTCCATCGTATCCATTCAAGTATTATTCTCATTTTAGGGTTAAAAATAATGTTAATATCATTCTGATTATGAATAAGATATAATCTATCCATTACAAACATGTCTTACATAACCTAACATTTAAGAAGAACGAATCGATTATCACCCGAAACGACGATAATACTAAGATATTATTAATAAAGCAATGTTAAAAGATCATATATGATATCATATTAATGTATATGATTCTTGTATAATTTAATAACAATTATTTCACCATTATACAGGAGGTTAACCTACCCCAACAAAGGAAAAGTACAAGGTAAGGGTTATTTCACAATCTCTTCATTATCCGAGGTTGTTTATACGTAATAATCTACTGGGATATCTTTATCATCCACATCCATGTTTCTTAAAAATGTATTTCAAAACATTTTTAATATTTACAAGAATATGGGTTAAAGTCATTTATACCCTTGTTTGACTTTTTATAAGAGTTTTATAAAGGAATCTTTCCGTCGTTTTCAAAACAAGGTCCTTTTTAACCTTTTCGACAGAATTGAGGTAAGAATGTTTTTTTTAACTTATACGGCGGGTGCGGTTATTTTACGCCGTTATAAAATCTTCAAAGCTTTACTTACAAGCTTATAAGAATATTTTCAAAGAAAATGTTTTATTTTATATGGCTCTTAAATGATTTCAAAAATAGAAAGAGATATTTCTCTAAAAAGTGTTTTGATTTCATCTATGTCAACATCCTTTAATGGATTTTACGCTTATTTGAAGTTGATTTATTATAATACAAAACTTCTATATTGTATTGAAGGTTTTGTGATATGTTTGACTGTGGATGTGCTATTTTATACCATTCATAGTTTATGGTGAAACTATTGACATTTCTTATGCTAGTTTTAATCCGAATGTTTATGTTATATTTCAAACTTTTCTTCAGATGAATGTGCTAAACAAGTATGTTCCGGGTTGGGGACCGGTAAAAGTAAGCCCTCCAGGTTGGGGACTGGTAAAAGTAAGCCCTCCAGGTTGGGGACTGGTTAAAGTAAGCCCTCCAGGTTAGGGACTGGTAAAAGTATGCCCTCCGGGTTGGTGTCCGGTTATTAGAGGCACTCCGGGTTGGTGTCCGGTTATTAGAGGCACTCCGGGTTGGTGTCCAGTTATTAGAGGCACTCCGGGTTGGGTTCCGGTTAGAAGTAACCCCTAGGTCTTGGGATGAGGCCTAGACAAAGAAATTAACGTTTATCATTATGCATTCCAACATTATGAAAGTGGTTATTGATTTTTTCATGTGATTATTCGATTAGTAGAATATCCATGTGAACAAGTAAATGGCATTATTTCATTTTACTTTTGCCATACTATGTTGAAGTTCAATTTTAAAAGGCTTTTGTTTTAGTAATTCATTGCCTTAAATGTTTATGCTTATTTTGAATGTTCCGCTATATTGTTATCCTTACTGGGCATTTGAGCTCACCCCTTTTCTATGTTTTATTTTTCCCAGGTAGTGAAGAAGTAAATTATGAATGACTTGCAGGGATATTATGAGGGGTTAATAGTGTGGATATGAAGACTTTGTTGTTGTAGTAGTTTTTCACTTTGAAATGTAATGTAAAACTTTATGATTATATCTAGTGTTTCCAAGGCTACTAAACCAATCGGTCTTTCGAGATTTGATCTTCTTGTGATCATGCCAATGTTATGTAATTAATGCACCGACTCTGGGTAGCTGGGGTCGGGGCGTTACAGTTGGTATCAGAGGGAGGTTTAGTACAAACCTTGGAAGCTAGATTTAGATAAACTCTGATTAGAGCACGTAGAACTAAGATGAACTTTGAGGATTAGTATAGAAGAACTTCCTAGAATTTTGGTATTGTAGAGATTTTGTGAGTTTTCCGAGCAATACATCCCTGTCTGGATATGAGCAGGTAGAGGCGGCTCTGGCACAGATGTACCTAGGGGTAAAACCCGAAAACACCGCTTTGAGCTAGACTCGAACGGGAACTGGTGCACGACAACGGGCCTTGCTGCACTCTTGGTTACGACACTCCTGGGGGATATGCTTAGGATAACTCTCATTTTCTTTACAAATCATTTTGAAGGGATTATGAGTATATACTTCCTCAAAGAAAACATTCTTATGATTATGGATTATATCCATAAATAGTTCAATTTATGTTAGGTGTTTTATAAGTATGGGATTATGTATTTTGATTCATAAACTGATCTAGTTTATGCCATGGTATAGAAATGGCGCCCAGTAGAAGGAATGAGAACTCCAGAAATACACATGATTCAAAGAGAAGGAAGGATCATATCTTTCATGGTCTTAAGCTAGAATTTATAAGATAAATAGTCTCCCATGTATTATCATCATATAAAGAAATAATATCATGTGTTGATAAGATATGTAAAGAGTTTACTGAGTCCTATGGCTTTGAAGGGAAGCAAGAGAAGAAAAGGATGGAAGAGAGAAAGATGGATAAAGGGAAGAGGGAAAAGAAGAATTTTCCCATATGTGCTAACTGTGGAAAGAAACACCCTGGAACTTGCCTGAAAGGAATGGGAGTTTGTTATAAGTGTGGAGGAAAAGGGCACAAAGTACGTGACTGCAAGGGTAAGAAAATGGTTTTAAATGTACAATGCTTCATTTGCAAGGAGTTTGGACACTACGCAAACCTATGTCCCAGTCATCATACTATGCCGCAAATGATGTTATTGGATAATAATCAAGTTATGATACTACCACAGATGAAGAGGAATGATTAGAGTTCTTATGTTGATTATGTCAATTGAGCTTTGTATCAACAATGTACTTGTTATAATAATTATGGAGTATATAAGGATTGTACTGCAGTACTATTTCATTAAGGACTTGAGATTGTGTGGAACAAAGAAAAGTGACTCATTAGCAGGATAGATTTTTGGAAAATATATGGTTGAGAGAATGATAAACCATAATGTAGTTCTGATACTGAGGTAGTGATTTTGGAATAATATGTGATTGTTTTGGATAAATTATATTGGATATTCTTGACTACCTTGGAACTGATTAATGATTTGTATATTCCATCATTGTTGGGGTTTAAAACATTTTTGGATTAATGAAGTATATCCAGCATTCTATATGGAATAAGGGAGCATGAATGTAATCAATAAGGAATATGGTAATACATGATGAAGGTATTCATATGCTATTACGGGGTAAAAAGGATCTATATTATGTTTACCTTCCTTATGAATGTTGGACTGTGAGTTTGGACAGAAGTATTTTGGATAGTTCTAGTTTGGATTATTTTGGATTGCCATAAAAGGACAACCCGGAGGTCGGGCGACAACCCGTCGCGTCCGGCAAGGCTGCGAGACTTGAACCCGCAACCAAAGGGCGACAAGGGTGTATCACCTACCACTATCCCACGAGATGTCCTGGATTAAATAAAGTAGTTTTTTAAAAGATCTGGTAGATGAATTATAAATTCGTTTATTTTGGAACCCTCTATGAATAGTATAAATAGAATTTTTTTTACGAGTGAATGATGAGTTTTGGTAGAAATTTATTAATGGATAAAACTCTAATTATAAACTAAGTATATCTCCTTATTATCTTATCCAATCTCATAAATAAATTCCTCAACATTAATAATAGAAACTTAGAACAAAAATGTTGTCCTAGATGGTACCTTAAATCATCACAAATTTATGGCTTTGGGATTGTTGGCCTTTTCATAGCCATGTTCTCTACCACTCTCCATCAGATAATTGATGGCTAGATTTTTCTTCCATATCCATATTTTCTTACATGGAACCCTAGTATGTGTTATTTTCGGTAATCTTCATACTTTCGACTCTTTATTTTAAATAGAGGCCTCGTTAATTCATTTTTCGATGTGGGATTTCAACTAAGATATTTTGAAACGTCAAAAATGTGTTATCCCAATACCCTATATTTTGTTGAACCGATGGTACTTCAAATCATCATAGATTGATGAGTTTAAGGACCTCAATTATACACTTGTTTGTGATTGATGACCTCAATCACTACCTATAAATATTTACGTTTTTCCTCCGATTATATGTCTCTAATTGCCACCAATGTTCTCCTAATCGAGATCATAATTTGGTGGTGACCCTTTAATTTCTCTTTTCCTCATATTAAGACTAAATTTTAGTAACCCAATTTCCAATGTGGGTTTTCCCAAAAATATATTTTCTACTTTCAACCTTTTATCTTCGAAGAACAATTTCAAATTGCGAGGACGCAATTTATTGAAGGAGGGGAGAATGTAACACCCCAAGATTTCATAGTGTGTTATTTCTTCAAAATAATTCAATAACTTGCACTACACGCAACACTGAGTTAAATTGCACCATGACTTACCAAAAAAAAATCCATTAAAAGAGTTCATGAATAGTATTAACTAAATTTTAAACTTTATATAATCCTTATAATTTTAGAATCCATATTATGAGTTTCTTAGTCATAATGCAAGAACAGATTCATTTTCAGTATTGCACTTTTATCAACTTTTGATAGTGAAACCTTTTTAAATACAATATTTTAAACTTTTTGACTAAATGGAGACATCAAAAAAAATTTAAAATGAAACATCCCAAGCTTCCGCGGTACGCTTTCCTTTGAATAAAACAGTAGCGTGTGTTGTACGCAACTTCGAGTTCTAACACACCGTAACCAATCAAACTAGCTGTTATGAATAGTAATACCTACTTTTTGAAATTATATATATTTTATATTTTAAAATGGACTTCATTTTTGGATTCGGAATATCAAATTTAGCCTAAGGTGAAATTTTGGTACTTTTCTGATAACTTTCATATTTTGATGAATAGTGAAAATTACTAAATTTTAATTAAAAACAACTTTTTTAATCAAAATAATTAATAGTGATAAATTATGAATTTTAGTAGTTTTAAAGTATATTTAGAATATATTTTTACCATTTAATATAATTTTGGTCATTGGACATAATTTTACAATTAAACCGAACATAAACAAGTGTCAATCTTTTGATAGTTATTATCTCTTAAAAACACGTTTTTTGTTTTGACAGCGGGAATTAATTTTAAATTAATTTCTGCCACTTCTGTGTTTTGAATTTAGGAAAATGGATTCCATATTTGGAATCAGGATGTTAAAATTGTGTAAATAGGTAACTTTTATTTTTAGACATTTTGAATAATTACTGCGGTAAATATTTTATTTACCATGGTTAAGGGTAAATCCGGTAAATAAGGGTTAAAAAAAATAATATTATAATAATACTAAATTACCCTAAAAACATGTCTTAACCCTATTGGTTGATAGATGGTCGACCATGGGCATCTTTGTGTCAATTTTGGGACCCCATGGATCCACTTGTAAGTGATAATGAAACTTTATTTTAATTTAGTTAAAATGAATACAAAAATGACACAAGCATATATCTTTTAGAACAACAATTTTTACATAGGGTTATATATGTTGGATTTTAGATTATAAATATTCATTAGAAAGCTAAAACGATTTCCTACATAAGGATATTTTATTTATAATTTTTAGACATTAAATAATTTATTTTATTTATGACACAATGATGATGCAGTAATTACTATAATAGTGAAAAATTAAAATAATTGATATTATAAATACCCAAATAAATATAATATGAAACTTTTAATGAATTAAACTAATTTTCTAGGCTAATATGATATATTAGGATTGATTTAATGGACTTTTTTCGAAGTAATCAATCTGTTATGAGTTTCACAAAAATGAACTATTGAATAGTGTCAAAATTGACATAAAAGAGTTCTTAAAACAAATATTATATTATTAATTGATATTAAATTCCTAAAAATCTAAGGTTCGGCCAAGAGACTTATATTATGATAGGTTAATCATTAATGGACCACTTGGGGGTCTCTTGGATGTATATAGTATGTTTATTAACCATATTATATAAAAATACAAAGAGACATTGTAAAAGTGAAACTAATTAACTTAGAGTTAATACTTAAAGATAAGGTTAATATAAGTACCCAAACCTGTCTAAATTCTATTGGTTGAGTGGTTTTCGACCTATCCCAACCTTAACCTTTGAATAGTCAACTTTGGATCCATTAGAAACCGAATATGAATTTATTATAAATTAATATTTCTAGCTTTTCCAAAGGTGCCCCTCACCCCTCTTATAAAAGGGCACTCCTCCTTCTCATTTCTTCACACCTTCAAAGCCTTTTGGTTCGTCCAAACTCTGCCCAAATACTCTCCCAACATCCCTCACTACAACCTAGAGGCCTTAGTTTGATCAGAAAGCCAACCTAAGGAGCCCTTTTGATCAAATCAAAAGGAAGAACCCGAAGAAGAGGTAATGATTTCACCACCCTTTTCTAAGTTCATTTCTTCTTCCACTTCTTCTTCCTTTGTTCTTACCATTATAAAATAATAACTCCAGTATCTCACATATACTGTGATGTTATTATAAGTATGGTACAACCATATTCAGTATTCTATCCACCCTTTGAATAACATGTCACCATACGTGCGTACGTACGGCTTACCGTCTCCACGTCGTGGTGTAATTGTTATTCAATATAATATTATTTGGATGGGTATAATAATGATGTGTAACTCATGTAAATAATAAATATAACATGTTAATGATTCTGTATATATGATATACCATTCATTTATATATTATTTTAATATCAAAAGAATGATATTGTCGCTCGTGCGTACGTACGGACTACCGTCTCCACGAACGCGATGAGATTCATTCTCCATCGTATCCATTCAAGTATTATTCTCATTTTAGGGTTAAAAATAATGTTAATATCATTCTGATTATGAATAAGATATAATCTATCCATTACAAACATGTCTTACATAACCTAACATTTAAGAAGAACGAATCGATTATCACCCGAAACGACGATAATACTAAGATATTATTAATAAAGCAATGTTAAAAGATCATATATGATATCATATTAATGTATATTATTCTTGTATAATTTAATAAAAATTATTTCACCATTATACAGGAGGTTAACCTACCCCAACAAAGGAAAAGTACAAGGTAAGGGTTATTTCACAATCTCTTCATTATCCGAGGTTGTTTATACGTAATAATCTACTGGGATATCTTTATCATCCACATCCATGTTTCTTAAAAATGTATTTCAAAACATTTTTAATATTTACAAGAATATGGGTTAAAGTCATTTATACCCTTGTTTGACTTTTTATAAGAGTTTTATAAAGGAATCTTTCCGTCGTTTTCAAAACAATGTCCTTTTTAACCTTTTCGACAGAATTGAGGTAAGAATGTTTTTTTTAACTTATACGGTGGGTGCGGTTATTTTACGCCGTTATAAAATCTTCAAAGCTTTACTTACAAGCTTATAAGAATATTTTCAAAGAAAATGTTTTATTTTATATGGCTCTTAAATGATTTCAAAAATAGAAAGAGATATTTCTCTAAAAAGTGTTTTGATTTCATCTATGTCAACATCCTTTAATGGATTTTACGCTTATTTGAAGTTGATTTATTATAATACAAAACTTCTATATTGTATTGAAGGTTTTGTGATATGTTTGACTGTGGATGTGCTATTTTATACCATTCATAGTTTATGGTGAAACTATTGACATTTCGTATGCTAGTTTTAATCCGAATGTTTATGTTATATTTCAAACTTTTCTTCAGATGAATGTGCTAAACAAGTATGTTCCGGGTTGGGGACCGGTAAAAGTAAGCCCTCCAGGTTGGGGACTGGTAAAAGTAAGCCCTCCAGGTTGGGGACTGGTTAAAGTAAGCCCTCCAGGTTAGGGACTGGTAAAAGTATGCCCTCCGGGTTGGTGTCCGGTTATTAGAGGCACTCCGGGTTGGTGTCCGGTTATTAGAGGCACTCCGGGTTGGTGTCCGGTTATTAGAGGCACTCCGGGTTGGGTTCCGGTTAGAAGTAACCCCTAGGTCTTGGGATGAGGCCTAGACAAAGAAATTAACGTTTATCATTATGCATTCCAACATTATGAAAGTGGTTATTGATTTTTTCATGTGATTATTCGATTAGTAGAATATCCATGTGAACAAGTAAATGGCATTATTTCATTTTACTTTTGCCATACTATGTTGAAGTTCAATTTTAAAAGGCTTTTGTTTTAGTAATTCATTGCCTTAAATGTTTATGCTTATTTTGAATGTTCCGCTATATTGTTATCCTTACTGGGCATTTGAGCTCACCCCTTTTCTATGTTTTATTTTTCCCAGGTAGTGAAGAAGTAAATTATGAATGACTTGCAGGGATATTATGAGGGGTTAATAGTGTGGATATGAAGACTTTGTTGTTGTAGTAGTTTTTCACTTTGAAATGTAATGTAAAACTTTATGATTATATCTAGTGTTTCCAAGGCTACTAAACCAATCGGTCTTTCGAGATTTGATCTTCTTGTGATCATGCCAATGTTATGTAATTAATGCACCGACTCTGGGTAGCTGGGGTCGGGGCGTTACATAACATAGATAGACATGGCAGTGATTCCATGAGAACTTTGGGAATCATCTTATATGCTTATGTGTTTTCCAAAATTCCATGTATTATTCCTATGTTATTATTTAATGGATTATGTTCATTATTTCATAATGATTCTTGTCTAATAAAATGCCAAGAAATGTGAAAAGATTCATGTTTATGATATTATGATATGCAAGGTTTTATATTTTAATGTTATGATCATTTTATCATGATCAGGTTTTTGCTTACATGCCTCCCTTTTTTACCCATACTGAGAATCTAACATAACACGTTATTATGTTTCCTTTATTATGTTATGAACATATGTATTATGTGTGATGTGTATAAGAAGGATTATAGTCATGAAGAAACTAGTGATAGTTAATCTTGCTCACTCATGTACCAGTGTTTAAGTTTCCAGGTTTCCAAAAACACTAAACAAATATGGTCATTGGGCGTCTTTTTTTGTAATTTTATAAGTATTCCAAAATTTTTTTGTAATGTATATGTATAAAAATCATGGGTTTATATAGTTTTTATAAGAGGAAGTATTATTCAACCTTCAGAAACTAGGATGATAAATCATTAGTGAGATACTAGGGAATATTTATAAGTATTTTTCTACGAATGTATCTAAGGATAAGTTTAAGAATAAGTAAATGATTTGGAAAATGAATTGGATTATTGGTAAAGAATATAGCTATAACACCCTAGGATTTCATAGCAAGTTATCTCTTTAATGCAATTCAATAGATTACGCTACACGCAACATTGAGTTCGAGCGCACCACGACTTACCAAACTAGACGTTCAAAAAGAGGTTATGAATAGTATTAACTATATTTTGAATTTTATATACTCCATATAATTTTGACATCAATATTATTTGTTTCTTAGAGATAATATAATAACAAATTCATTTTTTCAGAAAAAGGAAGTGTTGAAAAAAACAATTTTATCACCTTTTAATGGAGAACCCTTTTTAAATCCAATATTTGACACTTTTATATATTCAATTTGATAGAATAAACTTCTTATTTATAAGCTGGACATAAAAATTTAGTTTTTATAATTTTTTGGTGTTTTTATGATGACTTTAATATTTTGAGGAATAGTGAAAAATATTAAATTTTAATTGAAAACAAATTTTTTAATCAAAATAATTTTTAGTGATAATTTATAAATTTGAATGGTTTTGAAGTATAATTAGATTATATTTTTATCATTTAATCCATTTTTGGTCATTGGAAGTAATTTTACATTTAAATTGGACATAAACACATATCAATCTTTTGATAGATTTTACTTCTCAAAAACTTGCTTTTTGGTTTTGACAACGGGAATTAATTTTAAATTAATTAATACAACTTGTATGTTTTGAATTTGGTAAAATAGGCATAATTTTTGAATTTGGAATATCAATATTATCTTAGAGTGAATTTTTGGTATTTTTTCTGAAAACATTCAATTTTTGATTTAAATAATTATTTATTTTATTTAAATTTATTTTAAGTCAAAATAGATACATGATACCTATATAATTTAAATGTAATTAATTGGATTCATTTTATAATAAAATTAGATATATAAAATTTTATTGAACTTTTTAATGTATTTTACGCACCTTCTAGGGACATTTGTAAATTTTCATAAAATGTAATTTTACCACTTTTGTGAATTGAATTTTAAAAATCTGAGAGACATAGTTGACATCAGTAAGTAAAATGTGGTTCAATAGGATGAAAATATTTCTTTTACGAATAGTAAATTTTGAATTTTATTTACCATTGTTAAAAGTAAATAGGGTAATTAATGGTAAAACATGATATTATAATTACACTAACACATGTACTAATTCTATTGTATAATTTTATTTCGACCAAAATCAACCTTATGAATAAAATATCAGTCTTTTGATCCACTTGGATTAGATTAGTACATTTATTAATATTTTATTTAGAGAAGAGTTAAAAGTGTTAAATTTAATGTTTAATAACTAAAACCTTTTTAATATAGGTATTTAAATAATATTATATTGACTAAAAATATTCATTAGAAATCAAAAAATAATAATTCCTACATCATGGTATTTTATTTATAACTTTTAGACATTGTATAATTATATTAATTTAAGACACAATGATGATGCCGTAATTACCTTATTAATAAAATATTAAAATAATTGATATTATAAATAACAAAATAAATGAAAATTGGGACTTTTGTTTCATTCCATGAAATTTATAGGTTAATATGATATGTTAGGGTTGATTAAATAATTTTTTTACGTAGTGATAAAGTTGTTATGTCTTTCACAAAAACCAAATGCTAAATAGTGTCAAAATTGACATAAATGTGTTTTAAAAAAAATACTATATTATTTAATGATAAAATATTTCTAAAAATATAAATTTTTTCAAAATGACTTATATAATGATAGATATGTCATTAATGAACCACTTGTGGTTCACTTGGAATTTTATAGTAACTTTATTAACTATTTATTATAATAATACAAGAATACATGGTAAAAGTTAAACTATTTAACTAAGAGTTAAATCTAAAAGATAAGGTTAATATGGTGACCTAAACCTGTCTAAAACCAATTGGTTGAGATATTTTCGACCCATACCCACCATAGCCTAGAATTAAATCTTTTTTAAGCCATTATAAACTGAATATGATTGTATAATAAATTAATATTTCAAGCTTTTCCTAATGTGACCCTCACCTCTCTTATAAAAGGGTACTTCCCCTTATCTCATGATAATACCTCCAAATCCAATTGTCTCGGACAAACCCTGCTCAAATATCCTCCCAAATACCCTCAATCCATCCTAGAGGTCCTACTTTTATCAGAAATCTAACCTAAGGATCCCTTTTGATCAAATCAAACGAAAACACCCAAAGAAGAGGTAATAATTTCACCACAAATTTCAAAGTTCGTTTCTTCTCCCCCTTCGTATTTATTTGTTGTTTCCATACTAAAATAATAACTCCAGTACCTTATACATATTGTGATGTTATTATAAATATGGTACAACCATATTCTTTATTCTATGCATCATATGAATGACACGTCACCATACGTGCATGCGTACGACTTACCATCTCCACGTCATGGTGTAGTTTGTTATTCAACACTTCATTATCTGGATGGGTATAATAATGAGTATAAATAATGTAAATAATAAATATAACATATTAATGATTCAGTATATATGATATTCCATCCAATTACATACTATTTCATCATCAATATAATGATATTTTCGCTCGTACATATGTACGGATCACAGTCTCCATGAACACAATGAGATTCAGTCCCCATCGTAACCATTCTAGAATAATTTTCATTTTGTGATTAAAAATAATGTTTAAGAAATTAATATAATTCTGGATATTAATGAAATATATCCTATCCATGACAAACATGTCTTACATAACAATGCATATAAAGGGAAAAAAATCAGTTAACACCTGAAATAATGATACTTCTGAAATATTATTAACAAAGAAATATTAAAAGATAATATACGATATATTATTTATGTATGTGGTTCTTGAATAATTTAATAAGAATGATTTAACTATTATTTAAGAGGTTAATGTACCCTCGACCAAGGAAAAGTTCAATGTAAGGGTTAATTTTACAATCTCTTTATTATCTGAGGTTGTTAATACGTATGTACTGGGACTTCTTTATCATCCACATCCGTGTTTCTTAAAAATGTATTTCATTTTTTTTACAATTTCTTAGACTGTGGGTTAAATTCATTTAAACCCTTTTTTGAATTTTTATAATTTTTTTAAAGGAATATTTCTGTCATTTTCAAAACAAGGTAATTATATGACATTTTCGACAAATTAAGGAAAGAATGTTTTTTTAACTTATACGGCAGGGCAACTATTTTCCACTGTTATAACACCTTCAAAGCTTCACTTCCAAGATTATAAGAATAATTTCAAAATCAATGTTTTATTTTATAATCATGTGACTTTAAAATGATTTCAAAATAGAAAGAGATATTTCTCTCAAAAAGTTTTGATTTCATATATGTCAACATCCATTGATGGATTTTACACTTGTTTGAAGTTGATTTATTATGATACAATCTTCCATATTGTATTGAAGGTTTTGTGATATGTTTGACTGTGGATGTGTTATTTTTATTCTATTCATGGTTTATGGTTAAAGTATTAAGATTTCATATTCTAGTTTTAATACGCATGTTTATGTTATGTTTCAAACTATTCTTATAAGGAATGTATTGGACTTAGTAACTAATGGGCGGATCCCGCTATAGCTCCTCAATGCATCGGTAGGTCTCATGAGACAAACTAGTGTCTTGGAAGAAGGACTTTAAAAAATATTATATGTAGTCTTGGCACGAGGCCTTGAATATTTGGTTATGATATCCGGAATTATACATTCCTTCCTTATGATATTAGATATTGATATTACATGTGATTATTAGACTTGTAGAATATATATGTGAATAAACAATTGTCATTATTTGACTTATATTGTCCATATTATACTAATGTTTAAGTTTAAAATGATTTTGTTTTAGTCTTATACATTTCCTTCAATGTTTAATCTTATTTATGATTGTTTCTACTATATTTGTATCCTTAATGAGCATCTGATCTTAACCCTTTCTTATGTTTTCTTTTTACCAGGATGTGAATAAGTATAATACGATTAACCTACAAGAATATGATATCATATTTGAGTGTGTTCAACAGGGACACAATTTTTTTGATTTTCTATTTCATAATGTAATGTAAAACTTATGTATGTATCTAGTACTTCCAAGGCTACTAAACTTATGGATCTTTCAAGACATGATATCTTGTGATCATGCTAATGTTAGTTAATAATGTACTGAATCCGGGTAACTAGGGTCAGGGAATTATAGTTTGTATCAGTGGAAGTTTAGTAAAAACATTGGAAACTATATTTATAAAAACTCTAATTAGAGAAAATTATCCTAAGATAGACTATGAGGATTAGTATAGAAGAACTTCCTATAATTTTGGTAACATATAGATTTTGTGAATTTTATACGAAATAAATCCATATCTGGATACGAGCAGGTAGAGGCGGCTCTAGAATAGATGTATCTTGGGGTAAAACCTGAAAACATCGCTTTGATCTATACTTGAACGAGAATTGTTGCATGACAACATGCCTTGCTTCACTCTTGGTTACGAAACTCCCAGGGGATATGCTTAGGATAATTCTCATTTTCTTTACAAACCATTATGATGAATTTATGAGTGAATACTTCCTTAAATAAATCATTTTTATGATCATAAATTATATGCATAAAATTTTCAATTTACGTTACGTATTTTACATGGTTGGAATTAAGCATTGTGATTCATAAACTAACATAGTGTATGACATTGTTTAGAAATGGTACCCATTATAAGGAATGATAACTCCTACAACACGCATGATCCAAAGAGTAAGAAGGATCATATTTTTATGGTCTTAAGCCAAAATTTAGATGGGAAATAGTCTCCCATGTATTCTCATCATATGAGGAAATAATATCATGTGTTAATAAGATAAGTATGGAATTCTATGAGTCCTATGGATTTTTAGGGAAGCCAGAGAAGAAAATGATGGTAGAGAGAAATATGGACAAAAGGAAGAAGGGAAAGAAGGGTTTTACCATATGTGATAACTATGGAATGAATCACCTTGGTAAATGATTGAAGGGAATGAAAGTTTTTTATAAGTGTGGAGAATAAGGACACCATGTATGAGATTGGAAGGGTAAGAAAATGGTTTCAAATGTACAATGCTTGATCTGCAAGTAGTTGGGACACTACGTGAATCAATTTCCCAATCATCAGAGAATACCACACATGATGCTATTGGATAATAATCATGTAATAACACTACCACATATGAAAATGAATAATTAGTGCTCTTATTTTTATTAATTAATTATGTTATTTGAGTGTTTCATCAATTATGTACTGGTTATATTAATTATGAAAATAAATAAGGATTGTATTGCAGTACTATTTCATTGAGGATTTGAGAGATTATATGGTACTATGAAAAATGACCCAACAGGAAGTTAAAATTTTTGTAAAATACATGGTTGAAGGAAAGATAAACCGTAATATAGTCCTCATAGTGTGGTAGTGATTTTGTAATAAGAGATGATTTATTTGGATAAATTATATTGGATATTCGTGACTAACTTGGAAATGATTAATGGTTTATTTATTCCATCATTGTTCGAGTATTCAAATTTTTTGGATATAAGAAATATATCTAGTATTCTATAAGTAATAAGGGTGCATGAATGTAATAAATAAGGTTTTATGGTAATTTATGGTGTTACCATGTTTTAAGAGAATACACGATGAAGGTACTCACATGTTATTATCTTCATTATGTTTTGTTGACCTTCCTTATAATTTTTTCGACTATGAATTTGGACACAAATATTTTGGATACCTCTAAAGATTGTAATAGTTTAATTTGTACATTGGATACTATGGTTTAAGGTTAAAATATTTCTTAAGATTATTTTTATATTTTTTATAAAAAGGATAACCCGAAGGTCGGGCGACAACCCGTCATGTCTAGTAAGGCCACAAGACTTAAACCGCAACCGAAGGGCGACAAGGGTGCATCACCTACCACTGGCATATGTAATGTCCTAGTTTGTATAATGTAATTTTTTTGTGGTCTAGAAGATGAATTATAAATTCATTATTTTTGGAACCCTATACTATTAGTATAAATAAAATATTTTTGAATTTTATTATATTTTGGAGTAAAATATGAGTTTGTGGTAGAATTTAGTTGAAGGATAGAACTCTAATTGTCAAGTAATTTTTTTCTCTTATTGTATGAAGAAATTAATTCTTAAACTTCAGGGAAGGGATCTTAAAATAAAAAATGTTTTATCCTAATACCTTATGTTATGTTGAACTGGTGATATTTAAATCATTATCGATTTATGGCTTTAACACCCTCAATATCCCATTAATTGTTCACCTTTTTGTGATTGATGTCCTTAATCACTCCCTATAAATATTTATTGTTTTCTATCAATTATGTGTCTCTAATTTTCACCAATGTTCTCCTATTCGAGATCATAATTTGGTGGTGACTTTTTCATTTCCCTTTCCCTCTTATTAAGACTAAATTTTATTAACCCTATTTCCGATGTTGGTTTTCCACAATGGTATTTTCTATTTTTAACCTTTTATTTTCAAAGAATAATTTCAAATTGATAGGAAAAAATTTATTGAAGGAGGGGAAAATGTGAAACCCTAGTATTTCATAGTGCGTTATCTCTTTAAAGTAATTCAATAGCTTGCTCTACATGCAATACTGAGTTTGAGTGCACAATAACTTACCAAACTAGCCATTCAAAAAGTAGTTATGAATAGTATTAACTAAATTTTTAATTTTACATACTCTATATAATTTTAACATCCATATTATATGTTTCTTAGTCATAATATAAGAACAAATTTAATTTTTCAGATAAACCTAGTATTTTTCAAAAAATACAATTTTACTGCCTTTTAATGGAGAACCCTTTTAAATCCAATATTTGATAGTTTTATATATTCAATTTGATAAAATAAACTTCTTCTTTAAAATCTGAACATAAAAAATTTATTTTCGATAAATTTTTTGGTGTTTTTATGAATACTTTTGTAATTTGATGAATAGTGAAAAATACTAAATTTTAATTGAAAACAATTTTTTTGAATCAAAATAATTTATAGTGTTAAAGTATAAATTTGAATGGTTTGGAAGTATAATTATATTATATTTTTATCATTTAATCCAATTTTGGTCATTGGAAGTAATTTTACATTTAAATTGGACATAAACACATATCAATCTTTTGATAGTTTTTACTTCTCAAAAACCTGATTTCAAGTTTTGACAATGAGAATTAATTTATAAATTAATCAATGAAATTTCTATGTTTTGAATTTGGTAAAATAGACATCATTTTTTAATTTGGAGTATCAAAATTAGATTAGGGTGAAGTTTTGGTATTTTTCAAAAAACATTCAATTTTTTACTTAAATAATTATATATTTTATTTAAATTTATTTTATGTCAAAATAGATACATGATACCTATATAAGTTAAATGTAATTAATAGGAGTCATTTTATAATAAAATTAGTTATATAAAATTTTAGTGAAATTTTTAATGTCTTTTACCCACCTTCTAGGCACATTTGCAAATTTGTATAAAACATAATTTTACCGCTTATGTGAGTGGAATTTCAAAAATCCGAGAGACAAATTTAACATCATTAAGTAAAATTTGGTTCAATAGAATGGAAATATTTTTTGGTGACTAGTAACTTTTGAATTTTATTTACCATGGTTAAATGTAAAT
Organism: Viscum album; assembly: GCA_963277665.1. NCBI lineage: Eukaryota > Viridiplantae > Streptophyta > Magnoliopsida > Santalales > Viscaceae > Viscum > Viscum album. The sequence goes on from OY728130.1 coordinate 613,836,413, forward strand.
AGGGTAATTAAAGGTAAAAATGTTATTATAATTACCCTAACACATTTCCTAATTCTATTGGATAAGTGAACTTCGACCAAAATCAACCTTAGAAATAAAATATGATCTTTTTGATACACTTGGATTATATTAGGACATTTATTATTATTTTATTTAAAGAAGAGTTAAAAGTGTTAAATTCAAAGCTTAATAACTAAAACATTGTTAATATAGGGTTAAAATAAGATAAATTTGACTATAAATATTCATTATAAAGATAAAAATAATTCCTACAACATGGTAGTTTATTTATAATTTTTAGACATTATATAATTAAATTTATTTATGACACAATGATGATGTAGTAATTACCTTATTAATGAAATATCAAAATAAATGATTTTATAAATATCAAAATAAATTTAAATTGAGACTTTTGATTCATTCCATGAATTTATAGGTTAATATGACATGTTATGTATGAATAAATAGTTTTTTTCTAAGTGATAAAGTTTCTATTACTTTCATAAAAACCAAATGCTAAACAGTGTCAAAAATGATATAAATGAGTTTTGAAAAAATACCATATTATTAAATGATATAATATTTATAAAAATATAAGGATCGACCAAATCACTAATATAATGATAGATATGTCATTAATGAACCACTTGAGGCCATCATGGCATTTTAAATTAATTTTATCAACCATTTATTATAATAATACAAGAATACATGGTAAAAGTTAACCTATTTAACTAAGAGTTAAATCTAAAAGATTAGATTAATATGGTGACCTTAAACTGTCTAAAACATATTGGTTGAGATATTTCCATCCCATCCCCATCTTATCCTAGAATTAAATCTTTTTTTATCCATTATAAACTGAATATTATTGTATAATAAATTAATATTTCAAGCTTTTCTTAAAGTGACCCTCACCTCTCTTATAAAAGGGTACATCCCCTTCTCTCAAAATAACACCTCCAAAGCCATTTTTCTCATCCAAAACAGAGTTAAATATCTTCCAAAATACCCTCACATAAACCTAGATCCCTTAATTTGATCATAAAACCAACCTAAAGATCCAAATTGATCAAATTAAAAGGAAACACCCGAAGAAGAGGTAATAATTTCACCACCTCTTCCAAAGATATTTTCCTTTTCCACTTCCTATTTCTTTGTGGTTTCCATAAAAAAATAATAACTCTTGTACCTTATACATACTGTGATGTTTTTATAAATATGGTAAAACCATATTCATTATTCTATCCATCCTATGAATGTTAAGTCACCATACGTGCGTACATATGACTTACCATCTCCACGTCGTGGTGTAATTTGTTATTCAACACTTCATTTTTTGGATGGGTATAATAATGAGTATTAATAATGTAAATAATAAATATAAAATATTAATTATTCTGTATATATGATATACCATCCAATTACATATGATTTCTCCATCAATAGAATGATATTGTCGCTCGTGCGTTCATACGAATTACCATCTCCACGAATGCGGTGAGATTCATTCCCAATTGTAACCATTCAAGATTAATTTTCTTTTTATGATTAAAAATAATTTTTAAGAACATAATATAATTCTGTATATGAATCAAATACATCCTATCCATAACAAACGTGGATTACATAACAATGCATATAAAGGAAAACAAATAAGTTAACACGTAAAACAATGATACTCTTAAAAGATTATTAATAAAGAAATATTAGAAGATCATAGATGATATCATTTTTATATATGTGGTTTTTGAATAATTTAATAACAATGATTTAACTATTATACAGGAGGTTAACATACCCTTGACTAAGGAAAAGTACAAGGTAAGGGTTAATTTTAACATCTCTTTATTATCCGAGGTTATTAATATGCATCTACTGGGGCTTCTTTTTCATCCACATTCGTGTTTCTTAAAAATGTATTTTGAAAAAATTTTACTATTTCCTTGACTATGGTTTAATGTCATTTATAAAATTGTTTGAATTTTTATAAAATATTTTTAATGGAATCTTTCTATCATTTTCAAAACAAGGTACTTTATGACCTTTTTCGCCAATTGCAGAATGAATTTTTTTAACTTATACGACTGGTGTGGCTATTTTCCACCATTATAAAACATTCGAAGCTTCCCTTACAAGATTATAAGAATAATTTCAAAATAAATATTTTATTTTATAATTATGTGACTTTTAAATGATTTCAAAATAAAAATATATATTTCTCTCAAATAGTTTTGATTTTATCTATTTCAAAATCCTTTGATGGATTTTACACTTGTTTGAAGTTGATTTATTATGATAAAATCTTACATATTTTTTTGATGGTTTTCTGATATGTTTGACTGTGGATTGTTATTTTTATACCATTCATGGTTTATGGTTAATGTGTTAACATCTCGTATGCTAGTTTTAATACGAATGTTTATGTTATGTTTAAAACTTTTCTTATGAAGAATGCATTGAACTTAGTATGTAAGGGGTGGAGCCTGTTATAGCTCCTCAGTGCATCAGTAGGTCTCATGAGACAAACTAGTGTCTTAGCACAAGTCCTTGAAAAAATCTTATTTATAGTCTTGGCATGAGGCCTTGACTATGTGGTTATGATGTCCAAAATTATGAATTCCATCATTATGATATTAGCTATTGATATTACATGTGATTATTTGAATAGTAGAATATCCATGTGAATAAGTAAATGGAATTATTTGACTTATCTTTTCCATATTATACTGAAGTTTAATTTGAAAAGGATTTTGTTTTAGTTTTATACATTGCCCTCAATGTTTATTCTTATTTATGATAGTTTCTACTATATTGTTATCCTTATAGAGCATTTGAGATCACCCATTTCTTATATTTTCTTTTTACCAGGATGTGAAGAAGTATATTACGATTAACCTGTAGGAATATGCTAAGGGATAGGAGTGTGTTCAAATGGCACACAATGTTGTTGTTGTTTTATTTCATAATTTAATGTAAAACCTATGTATGTATCAAGTACTTCGAATGATAATAAACTTATCAGTATTTTGAGACTTGATCTCTTGTGATCATAATAATGTTATGTATTAATGCACCATCTCTGGGTAACTAGGGTCAGAGCATTACATGAGCGGGTGATTTACTAGTAATAAATCACTATTTATATTCTAAATGTGTATTTATATTTAGAAAAGATATACCTAAGGGTAAAACTATAATTAGGTGTGTTATGCCTGACTCGGTGTAACCTAGTACATGAATATGGGCCTTGCTTTACATCTGGTTTGACACTCTTGAGGGATAAGTTTTCGGTATTTACAAACTCTTCATGGACCACTAGGAAGGATTTAAAATTAAGTTGTCTATTAATAACCTATGATAAACCTAGGGTGTTATATATTAAGAAAGGTGTTATAATTTATAAATCCTATAATTAATTCTTTTTTATGATTTTTGGTTTTCCACTATGACAAGTGTTGATCATACAATGATTTCTGCTTTTAGTTAATGGTGGGAACCGGAAGGAATTGTGTTAATGTTGAATGTGAATGAAAATTCATGAATATGAAGTCAAATAGGATGATAACAGGAATAATGAATGTTTTCATCATAACTAATTAGTTTCCATAGAAATTGATTAAAAATGTGTACCTCAAAAAACTCTTAGACTCACAAAATATGAGAAGAAAGGATTTCACTGAGAATATGGGTAATTGAGACCAAGGAGGAAGAAGATCATGTTTCCTATATGTAGAGAGTGTGGAAAGAGTCACCCAAGTGAATATATTAGAATAAAAAGAATATATTTTTAATATTGAAAAGAAGGATACGAAGCATGTTACTATAAAGGAATAATGAAGAGTTCATCTAATGAAATGGATGGAAATATTATCCTCCCTAAGACATAATTTGAGATCAAATTATTTACGTTCAAAATGAGTGCTCATTATGAAAATCAATGTCCAAATTGAAAAGATAAACATGTTAATAAATAATGAGGTATGAGTAATTGTTATATTGTTGTTTATTATGAGACTATATATGAAATGTGAAGGGAAATATGTATTATGTAATAGGATGAGGTATCCTTGTTAATTTATTAAGTATGTAGTCGAATAATAAATGTTTTTTTATATGTGGCTTCAAGAATCATGTTATATATAAGGATTTTTTTAGTTTATGTTTTTGATATGGATTTATAAGAATATGCTGAATGGATTTGACTGACTAGAAGACTGGTATTTTGATTAAAGGAAGGGAACCCTTAATGTGATCAAGAAGTTCCGAAAAATAGGTTTCAACTTGGGTAAAGTATAACACCCCAAACATTTTATGGTACGTCTCTATTAAATAATTTCAATTCAATAGATAGCCTATATTTCATGAATAACTATGCCTATATGATATAACGTTGGGTTATTATACAATATAGTCATAGCTTAGCCATAAAGATTAAATTTTTTACTCTTGTGTTTCGAATTTCAAAAATGGACATACAGGGTTTTGATCAGCTTGGTATTTGGAGTGTGATATAATTAAGTTAATTTTATCTGAATAGTTACATACCCTTATGAATAGTAAAATACCCATATGAATATTAACTTACCCTTAATAATAGTAATACGACCCTTATAAATGGTAACCTTACCCATGAAAGTGTAAATAAAATTTAGGAACCTTAAAAATGAAGATGAATATTATAAGTGTTGATAATTTTCTATTAAATGATGATTTTAATTATAAATTAAATTTCTCATATTTATAAAATTATTTTTGAAAAATTGAGTTCATTTTAAGATTCTACTTGTTGAAAAATGGTTACGGTGAATTTTTGATATTTTTCTGAAAGACTAGATTTTTTTGATGAATAGTCAAACACATTAATTTACTGTATAAATACATTATAATTTAAATCCACTATTCCTAACATCATGAGTCACGTAAGAACAAAAATATAAAACTCACATGCACTTATTACTATTTTAGGTCATGGAATCCTCACTATTTCTTATTTTATGGTAAAATGATAAACTAATTATTAAAATATTAAGAAAACCATCCTCCCCTCCACTATATAAACCATGCCACACCCCTTCTTCCTCCCACAACATTAAAGATTTTATCCTTTCCAAAGTTATTCCATATACTCATACCAATCCTTAACCCCACATCCAAGACCTACGGTTCTCAACAAAAGGCCAAAAAACAAATCCATTAAAGAGATTCATGAGGAGGAGTACTCAAGAGGTGAACCACCTCCCTTCTTTTTTATTTCAACTTCTTTTACAAGTCCCATTATTTTGTTTCTCTCTACTCACCTCCCCACATCCCAATGCTATGATAATTAAAGTACCTTACATGAACTAAAATTTTATTATGCTAATGTAATATTTCACCATCATTTCTCTTTCCCCTCTCCTCTTACACTAAAAATTAAAATACCCTCCAAAATGGGTTTATTTATCACATTCAAGGACGATGAGTTTTCATTTTCTATTATTATCTTCAAGAATGTTCATGAAACCTTTTTAATGGCTGAATAAGATCTTTATATAAGTATTTTACCTTATAAAATGTTCTATAATTCTTACACACTCATAATATAAAATAATAATACAAAACAAGTTCATTATGCACAACACCGCCAAGTTAATCCAATAGTTTATCACTAACTTTTAACTAATGAGTCATCCTCATGGTATATAAACCAAAATAACTATAAGATCATTTATAAGTATTTAATTTCACTAATAATATATATTAAAAAATTTCAATGTTTATCCACATTTCAAACAAACTTCCATTCATGTATACAAGCAAGACGATCATGAAAACCAAGAAATTGTTTCCAAAATAATAAAATTAAACCTCTTAAACCCATAAAAAATGCCACTAATGAACCTAATAAGGTTATAATAAATCAATTAAATTTATATTATTTCATGTAATTATTAATTAATGAAGCTAAATTTGATTATTCAAGTCATTAATATCAATTGATAACACATTTGGGCGTAAGGTAAGGGGTTTTTCATCTCATGTTTATTTCTGTTAGATTTCCATTGGTCACCACTTATTTAGTTTATACGGTGCCATTTGATATATAATATCACAATTCTCTTTATATTCATATTATTTAGTGATTCCATTGATTATTATTAACTCGATTGATTAAAATATTGTAAAGGAATTTGTTTCGGTTTCCATTCCATTGTGATTTACTTGGTATTGTACACCTAATCATTCTTATGTGAGGTACCTAATTCCCCTTTGAGATCATTATTCATTTGAAATTATAAATATATTATATATCTATATTCTGGTTTTAGGGATATGATTATTATCTTAATCTGTATACCCTTTCAAATACGGTGTTTATTTGGGATGTTGTTTTAACTATGAAAATATTGATGAATATGTATTCTCTACTCTATATGTATCCTATAATCTACGGTATAGTGGTATCATGTTCAAGATAAATGACATAAAATTAATAAACATTCCCTTTATTCATTTCCAGTTATTACTATCCATGTGGTTTTAACTGTGATAAAATCTATGGATGCAATTACATTCTTAGTTTATTAATGGCTCGTGTTTTTCATTTATTCACCAGGACATATAAAATATTCCAATTTTATTATGATTAAATTATTATTGATTCATGATTTTTAATTTTGAAACCCTCAATGTGAATTTGAGCTCAACCTTTCATTTTTTACCTTCAACTGGTTAGGAATAGGAGACAATTTATTGAGTTCTCATGGTTTCATTTTATTAGTTTTTGTTATATATTATATTTTTTTACCCTTCACTAGGTAATATGAGTTTCATTTATGTATCTAGTTTCTTCAAGAGTCTAAAATGAAAGTTCCTTTAGTATTTTATTCCTTTTAATCATTCCAATGTAATAAGTAATGCATCATCTCTGTGTTTATAGGGTCGAGGTGTTACAGTTGGTATAAACAATGTTTTGCAGCAACCTTAAAAACTACATTTAGGAATCATAGTTAGAAGGACATTACCCAATCCTATATTTTGGGGATAATCATAGAATAAAATATGATAATTTTGGTAAAGTAGAGATTATGTGGGTCTTCCTAGAAAATACATCTCTATCTGGATACTACAAGTGGAAATGGTTCTGGCACAAAATGTACCTAGGAGTAACAACCATGACAAGGAGTTTCGGGCTTGATCTGGGGTATCCTTGTACACAAAAACATGCATTACTATGCACCTAATTTGACACACCCCTGAGATATGCCTAGAATAATTCAAATTTTATTTATAAACCATTATGATAGATTTAAAAGTGAATATAATTTTTTATTATTATTATGAGATTAGTTGTGCATAATTTTTTAGATTATCTTAATTTTTTTCTATTTATAAATTATGAAGTATGCCCTAATTTATTATATGCCATTGTTTAGTGATGGCATCTAATGGAATAAGGGGAATCAGTACCCACAGACAATGTATGGATTTCCCCCCTAAGAAAGTCAACACAGTCAATGTTGTAGAAGATCAAACCATGAACATATTGGGAAAACATACTCAGGATATGATGAATAACCATGTTACACCTATACTGGATCGTTTCATGTAGCAGATGTCCCCATATTTTAGTGGGAATACTAATCCAGTGGAAGCTAATAAGTGGATCAAGTTCCTTGAAAAGTTATTTCTATCATTAAGATGCAATGAAAATTAAAAGGTAGTAATGGCCGTATATTTAATATAGGGTGCTACTAATCAATGCTGGTCCTTGATCAAAAATACCATGGAGGAAGAAAAAATAGAAGATATGGAATTGTTTTAGGGAAATATTCATCGACAAATATTTCCCTCATAAACAACGAACAGATATGAAGAAGAAATTCCTTGTCCTAAAGAAAAGGGAAGAAGAGAGTGTTGCAGAGTATGAGGATACCTTCATAATATTTTCCAGTTATTCTATAGATTATATGCATAATTTAGAAGATAATATTGATCATTTATTTTAAGGTCTTATGCCATGTCTTTGAAGGTCACTGGATTCCCAAACATTTTCATCATATGATGAAATTGTATTAAGTGCCATCAAAACAGAGAAGAAATTTTCTAGATCAAATTTGTTAAAGGGAAATCAAGATAAGAATATGCTTTCTTATAACCATGGAAAAGTTGAAGCACCAATTAAGAAGAAGGGAATGTGTTTCCTAAGTGCCAAAGAAAACTTTCCTTAAAAAGGTCATGAATGAAAGGGAATGCTTATTCGATTACAACTACAGAGGTTTAAGTTCCTAATGATGTGGTGGAAGGTAATTTAATGGTTTCCTAAAAATTATCTAATTATTTATTTGATTCTGTATCATCTAATTCATTTATGTCTTCCATGATATCTAGGAAAAGTATACATGAACAATTTGATTTAATAAAGGAGTTGTTATTCAAAACTCATAGGGGATTTATCATTTAAAAAAATAAGTGTCGATCAATCCCCCTCATAACACATAAATATACTTTAGTTTCTAACCATATCATCATAAAAATTATTTACTTTCATATAATTATTGGTATTAATTGGATATCAAATTATGATGCGAATATATTTTTCAAGAAGAAATAAGTTATAATTTTTGAGAATGGTGTAGAATCCTTTATCTTTAGAGCAGAAACCTCACCATTTAATTCTTATCCAGATCCAACCCCAGTAGATATACTGAATGAAATTCTTGGATAGGAAGAGAACACAATATCTATGGGTGATAAAATAAATATTAAAATTAAAGATTTACATATTGTGAATGAATACATTTATTTATTCCCAGAGGATTTACCTAGACATCCTCTAGAGTGGTAAGCTGAGTTCTCTTTTGATTTAATTACCAGTGCAAGACCCACATCAAAGACTCCCTATAGAATGAACACTATTGAAATAGTGGAGGTAAAGAAACAAGTAGAGGAATTAAGTGACAAAGAATTTATTTGACCTAATGTTTCTTCATGGGAGGATCAGTCCCGTTCGTCAAGAAAAAAGATGGATCCATGATTATTTTTATTGATTATAGGGAAATCAATGCTATTAAAACATATAACTAGTATCATCTACCATTAATAGATGATTTATTTGATTAACTTGTTGGATCGTAATATAGATGTAAATATTTATGAGATGACACAATACAAGAGGGGGGTGAATTCTAGATTAAAAAATACTTTGTATTTAAACAATTAAGAAAGAATTTAGTTTAAGAGGTCTTAAACTAATAAAATTCAGAACCAATACAAATTATCAAACTGGTCTTGGATCTAATGGATATGATATGATATGATTCCATAAGTAACTAAGAATAATTGTATTTGAATTTAATACAATAATCAGAGTATAAAAAAAGTGAGCGATTCTACTATATAGTGTATAGAATATCTTAATTCAATATGTAATGAAAATATTTTAATTAAAAAAATTAAAATAAAATAGAATATAAATATGAAGAGGGAATAATAGATTTAATTTCTACTACAAAAGGCAGCGGAAAAATACTGGTATTACAATTATTTTATCCCCATGAGTAGGGTATCCTTTCACTAAGGATAAAAGGTCTGTATTACCACCACCCTAGTAATCCAATGATAAAATGATCAAAATTAATGTCTTTCTATCCATGTAATCCCTCAATTAAGAAGGAAATAGACACCTCTATCTTTCAAATACATGAAATCCATCGATAAAAAGATCGGTAGAACCATCTTCCTATCCATAGAAGCCCTCGATTGTTATCACAATGATCAGATTCACAAATAAAAACAAAGAACTTACTAAAATACAAGAACTAGGAACAAGTTGTTCATGTCTTGTATCTACAAGGATTTTCTCACAAAGCATGAGATAAGTCACAAAATCTCTCTCAAAAACTTGTAAAATCCAAAGATGATAACTCAAGTTCGAATGACCTCTTATTTTTTGGCCACAGGTTCCAACAGTCAAATTTCCTTCAACACTCATATTTCTCTGGAAAATTCAGAGGGACTGGGACACCTAGCATTATAACGTTAAAAAAATAGAATACATGAAATCATTTTTATTAGTATATAACCAACACAACAACATCATTTTTGATAGAATATTGTAATTAAAAAACAATGAAAAATGATTATTAGAAACATGTATACGGTATTGGAGTAAAATAAGAGTACAATGCATTACATGAGTGCGATTAATAATATAGTTATGGTTATTATCATGATTATAGTGAATATCGTGATTACGATGCATATTGTGGTTATGATACAGTTATAATGATTAACATATTTACAATACATATAGTTGTTACGATTTAAATCATGGTTATGATGCATAACATGGTTGTGATTCATAATGTGATTATTATGTATAACCTGGTTATGATTCTTGGTTACGATGCATAATATGAATACGATACATAAGCTGGTTACGATGCATGGTTATGATGCATAATATGAATATGATACATATCCTTGTTAGGATGCATAGTAACGATGAATAATATAAATATGATACATAACATGGTTACAATGCATATGGTTACAAAAACATCATATGTGGTTACAATAGTAAAAAAATATTATGTGGTTACGATGGGAAACAATATATGTGATTACGATTGAAAACAAAGAGTATATAATTAAAATATAGAACAAAAACATGTGTGGCTATGATGGTGAATTTTTTTTGTTATTATGATGAGAATAAAATATATATTAATAACAAAAATTAATTTGTAATTTCCAAAACAAAAAGATCAATTGGAAAGTCAAAACACATTCAAACACAACAGTCTCCCATTTTTGGAGATAACAAACAAATACAATAATGATTTATCTCCCCCAGTGATTATAAACTCTTCTGAATGTAATAACGAATATGACTAATTCCACCCTAGGATAAAAATATCAATAAGGATCATATTCTCTTTATTTTTATATATGAGTTCTCCCCCTTAAAAAGGTATTCACCATATTTTCTTTTTATGAAAGAAGCTTATTATTTTCCAAAATTTTCTCCCCCTTTTTTATCGTTAAAAAGAATAAGGGAAAAAATTCATTTACTACAAAGGGTTAGAGAAACAAAGTACAAAACAAAAGACGTTACTTGGAATAAAATAATATTTTCTTACAATAAGTGTTCTAAAAATAATTCTATCCCATTTGGTTTTTCCAAAAGGTTGAACATCAAAAGATTTATCTTCTTGAACTATTTTGTATCCCCTATTGATTTGTCAAGAGCTTCTTGATGAGCCTTCAACTTCACATTCAATTCAGAAATAATATTTTCTTTCTTTAATAGCCTATAATCATGAAGCTAAATGATTGCTTCTTGTGTTTTAAGCCTTGATTCCTGATAATTAAAATCATAAATTCTAACTCTATAAACATTATCTCAAATTAAAAATATATTTGAGAGAAAAAACTCATTACATACATTCTCCAATCTTACCTTTAGATGATTAGGCTCTTCATAGGATATTCCTTTTGAGATACCTGGTCTTTAAAAGTCTTCAAGTTTTAAATTCAAATCAGCAACCAAATTTTGGTATACTGAATTGAGATCATTTAATCGGTTGACCAATTCATCAAGATTGTCCACATGATTCTTTAGACTGTCATTAATGTTTTACGGCGATGTGTAAATCTTGTAAAAATCATTGTTGTGGTCAGCAACATATTCATTAAATATATTGAAATCGACTTCATGATTCAGAAACCTATCCATCCGATTCTTGGCAGAGTCCATTCTTTCATTATGACTATTTGAAAGGATTTCTATCCTGGATTCAATTTGTTGAATGAATAGTATCATATTTTCCAATCTATTCAAATATTTTCCAATGTATATAATTCCCTACTATGTGATTATTCAAAATACGTATCTTGATTGTATTTTGGGACATCACCAAAATGAGTTTCAGTGAAGACACAAGAAGCTGGCTGATTATCATTCATATAAGATTCTTCTTCTTCTTCTTTATCTGAAATTAGAATGACATTCTTTGATGATACCCTTTCAGAAACATCATTGGATGCCTGAGGATCAGGAGATGGAAATTTGAAAGATGGAACTTATAACGATTCTGCGGAATGATTTCTCTTTTTTTCATAGTCATTATCTTCTAATTCATGTTCTTATTTATCTTGTTCTTCTTTTCCTTTTTATTCTTTCCCTTTTTCTTTTTCTTCTTATTCATATTCTTGTATGAGACACTGTGTGGTAGATTGTTCATATGCCCATTTTTATTTTCCTTTCTCTCCTAGATCTGATTGAGTCTGAATAGGTGGTCCCTTACTACAATTCCATTTCTGGATTACTCAACTATCTCGAGAAGACTATCAATATCTATAACATTTTCATTTCTTTTCTTTATTCTCATATTCTTTTCTTCTTTTTTAATGTTTCCTCTATTCATATTTTCACTGACATGGATTCAGTTGGATCGAAACCAAAATGATGATCCCAATTTTTTTACTTTCTTATTCTTTTTCATCAACTCTATCACAACCTCATCTAAAATTTCTTTTTATTTTTTATTTATTAAGAGCTTTATTTTTAACAACATTTCTTTTTATTGAAAATGATTTGGAGGAATTGTATGGTTTATCACTACCTTCAGCTACTTCCTTTCCTTTCTATGCTTTTGAATATTTCTCAAACTTTTTGGATTCAGGATTGAATTATAACTTGAGTCTTATTATCATATCCTTGTAGATGAGAGGCTCCTTAAAATATGTTGGATCTTACTTAATTAAAACATTGTACAAGCTTAGGCACTCTTTCCAAAACATGATAAGGATGATGGGAAACAAGATCAGTTGAGAATTTATGGAACCCGATTTAAGCTTCTTATTTTTCATGAAAATGAATCCCATTAGATTTAACTTCCTCATATTCATGAAAATAATCAAGTACATAATCATATGAAACTTTCAATGTTTCTTTATCACCCTTTATAAGAACAAAAAATCTTTGCATCTAGAGGGAAATTAAAATAGTATTGGATAATATGTGATTAACCTTACTTTTTTAATCAAGAATCTCAAAAAGATATTCATCTGATTTCCTCTTATCAAAAGTCTCATCATGTTCCAATAGTCTGTGGGAATGACATAGGGAATCACCCTCTAATATAACTCCTTGGAAGGTAGCTTCCTATTTTATAGAGGTTGTGTACTTCTTATCCAACATCATAAAAGAAATTTTTTGACCATTTTCTATCTCCATTATTTTATATAATTGCAACACTTCCTCATAATACCCAAAATCTTGATCTGAATCTAGTCTTTCAAAATAAATGGATTCACACCATTGGAAACCTATTATCCTTTTCAAGGAAGAACCAAAAGTCTCATAAATGTCTTCAGGACTAACCTTTAACCTCAAAATGTCATAAAAGGGATATATTTTGGGGAAATTTTATTTGGAGATGAAGCAGTTGACTCAGACATGGAAGACTATCTCAAACCCCGAATATTTACTGGTTAAAAAATCTGAGGTCTTCTCGGATTTTTAAAATTGAGGAAATTATAATTAAAAACTGTACTGAGTATTTATATAGAATCAGGTCTTGTGATAAAATCCAAGGTGTTCAATGTGGGATAGGTAGGAAGTGGTTCTTTAAATAAGAAATTAAAAGTCAGGATTAGATCTAACAGATCCAATGGTTGAGAATGTCTTTGAACTCTTGAGGTTTTACCTAAAATAAAATCTTATTCCGAATGAATCCGATTAGGAGTTACAAGAAATAATTGAAAAAACTATTTTAAATACCAAAATAAGGTTTTAAAAATTATACATGTCGGAGTATTAAGATAGATTTATTTGTTTTAGTATATTGTTCTTATGATAATAATACAAAAAATACCAAAAAGCATATGAGACTGATTAGAATTCAAAAACTAATAAAAGTAATCTAGTAAAAATAAAAATCCTAATACCGATAATCTAATACTAATAGAATAATCCCATAATAATAATCTAGTAAAAATAAAATAATGTAATACTGATAATATAGCTCTGATAAAAAATATAATACTGATAATCTAGTACAGATAATATGAAATCGATAAAGTGTAAAACCGATAATAGTGAAATCGATTTGAATGTAAAACTAATTAAAATGTAAAACAGAGTAAAATGTAAAACTGATAAAACATAAGTATACTCCCCCTTTGATAAAGGAGTAACTTAATATAAAGAGATGGTTTAAATAAGAAATAGATATGAATGATTAATTTATAGTGATCATTCTTAGTTTCTATACAATGTATTCAAATATATCCTAAGATAATGGTTTTGTGACAATATCAGTAAGTTGTTCTTGCATTCTAATGAATTTTAAAATAATATATCCTTTTTGTGTGTGATCCCTAATAAATTGATTCCTAATATCTATGTTTTTTTCACTTGAGTGATGTATAGGGTTTTATACTTAGAGAAATGGTACTAGTATTTTCACATAGTATTTGAGTTTTGAAAAAAAAACTCATGCCATAGTTAGTGAGTTTGTGTTGCATCCACAATTCATGAGTACAACAACATCCCACTGCTACATATTTTTATTCAACAGTGGACAATGCTACTAAGTGTTTTCTTTTTCATGAACAAGGAAATAATGAATCACCCAAGAAATGAAATGTTCCAGATGTACTTTTTCTATCCATTCTACAACTGCCAAAGTCAGTATCTGAAAAACATTTTTAAAGCAAAATCATTTCCAGAAGAATAAAATAGTCCTAAATCCATAGTTCCCTTTAAGTAGCAAAAAATTATTTTCACTTCTTCTAAATGATCTTCCTTTATATTATATTGATATATTTCATATAAACATAATGAAAAAATTAAGTCTAGAAGACTAGATTTTAAGTATAATAATCTTCATATTATACCTCTAAAAGATGTTTGATCTACCAGTTTCCCAGTTTCATCATGATCAATTGTATTTAAGGTACATATTGGAGTCATTATACTTTAACTATTGTCATATCCATAGATTTAAGTAAATATTCGATATACTTATGTTGGGATTTATAAGTTCATTGTAGTATTACTCATTTAAAACTTAGATTTCATAATATTCCTAAAAGAATTAGTTAGGGATTGTTCTGTTGATCCAAATATAATGTCATCAAAATATATTTCAACAATAAAAATGTTTTTGTTTTCCATTTTTATAAAAAGAGTTGAATCTTCAGTACCTTTTTAATAATGGTTTTGTAAAAGAAATTATGAAATTCTATCATCTCAAGATCTAGGGGCTTGTTTAAGTCTATATAAAACATTGGTATGTTTAAAAAAAAGATCTGGTTTTTTTGGATATACAAAACCTGGAGGTTGTTCTACAAAAACTTCTTCTTGTCCAAAACTATTAAGAAAATCACATTTTACATCAATTTGGAATTTTTTTTAAATTAATGAATGCTATAAATTCTAATAGAATTTGAATATATTCAAGTATAGCTATTGGAGCATAGGTTTCTTCATAGTCTATTCCCTCTTGTTGATTAGTGCCTTTAACAAAAAATCTTTCATTATTTCTTATAATGAGTCCATTTTTATCATATTGTTTTTTCTAAAAACCCATTTACACTAATTTCTGTTATTTCTTTAGGTCTTTAAACAAAGTTCCAAACATTATTCATTTTAAATTTATTTAGTTTATCTTTTCTTTAATCCAATATTCATCACATAATGCCTCATTCGAAGTTTTAAGTTCAAATTGAGATATAAACGAAATATGTTATACATCATTTATCTAGGAATTTATAGTACTTATGGGTTGATTTACAACACCAATGATATTATCACTGGGATTATTTCTATTAAATAATTAATTTGGGTTTTTTAAAACATGTTCATCAACATAATATAGAAAGTCATCTAGGGTAAATATTTAAGAAATATTTTCTTGAGTATTTCCCTTTTCAGAAGAGTCTTCAATCAAAAAGTGATAATTAGTTTGTGAAAACACATCTATTGATGTATGAAGGGGTTACTTAAAAACAAAAGGATCAATTTCATCAAATTTAACAAGCACTATTTCCTTAAAATTACAAGAGTTTTTGATAAAAACTCTATACACCTTATAAGTAGTGGAATAACCTAGAAAGATTCCTTCATCAGATTTGGGTGCGAATATATATAGATTATCTTTAGTATTTAATATGAATAATTTGTATCCAAATGATTTTAAGTAAGAAACATTAGGTTTTTGGCCAGTCCATAATTCAAAAGGTACTTTATTAAGAAAGGGACTAGTTAAAACTTGATTTATGGTAAAACAAGGGGAACATATAGCTTCAACCCAGAGATTCTTATAAATTGATTATTCACTCAACACAGTTCTTGTCATTTCTTGAGGAATACAATTTCTTCTTTCAAGAAAACCATTTTGTGGAGGGGTTATTGGAGAATTTTTTTTTGAGTAATACCTTTCTCACTATAAAAAGTTTCAAAATCCAAAATTTTAAATTCTCTACCATGATCACTTATAATAGTTATCAGTGGTAGGTTTTTCTCATTTTTAACATGGTCTATAACTATTTTAAAATATAAAAAGGCTTTAGATTTCTTTTCTATAAAATTTACCCATTTAAATATGGTTTATTCATCAATTAAAACAAATACATAGTACTTTCCTCCAATACATTTAGTTTTTGTAGAACTGAAGAGATCCATGTTCACTAACTTTAATGTATTTGAAGTCGAAACATCATTTATTTTTTAAATCTAGTTTTATGTTTCTTTCCATATTTACATGGGTCACAAACATTTGAAGAATCATACCTCAGATCTGGTAGATCCTTAACAAGTCTTTTCATTGAGAGTTAACAAAGGTTCCTAAGGTTACAATGTCATAACCTTCTATGCTATGACTAGGATTGGTCTTCCATTTCACTTAAGTAAGGTAATTATTGGATCTTAAGGTCATCTAATTTATTTTAGTTTACATTCTCATGCATATGGGAAGAGAGAATGAATTCATCCTTGGAATTTTGAACTAAACGTTTATCATTCCTAAAATTCACTAGGTAATATTCATCACATAATTGACTTATGCTTGTAAGGTTGTGCATAATACCTTTAACAATCAAAACATTTTAAATTAAATCCTTTCCTAAAAGAAAAATATTACCTATACAAATGATCTTTCCTTGATCATTATCTCAAAAGGTTACTCTTCTGTCATTCATTTCAATGATAATTTCAAAGAAATATTTTTCTCCATTTATATTTCGAGAAAACCCACTATCCATGTACCAAATATTATTGTTGTTGGTACACTTATTGTTATCCTGAAAAAGAAACAATTATTTTTTCATAATCCATACTTTTATGGATCTGTAGATGTTAGATAAAAGAACATTATGAATCTACATTTGTTTTGAAAAATGAGATTTATGAAATCTAAAATATTAGGTTTTATTAAGAGAACAATTTCTTTCCCAATATCCACAACTATTACATTTAGTACAAAATGGGGCACTTATAAGAACAAAATAATTATGAATAAAATTGGTTTAGAATAGGAATGTCCAATTACAGAATAATTTATAAGAGAAAGGATTTGAGAATACATATTGTCAATGTTTTCTTTACCAGAAGTTATGTTTGACAAACATTTATTTAGAGAAAAAACTTCAAATTTTAGTCTAATGACTAAATTTTCATTCTCACTATAAATTGTTTTAATTTTTTTTTAAAAAAATATTTTTCTCTAAACTATGTTTTTTAATATCCTTAGAAATTTTATCCTTCTCAGAATGTACTTCTATAATGTTTTTTGAAAAAAAATTAAAATCAAGAGTTTTCTTATCAAGATCTTTTGAAAGAACTGATAATTCTTTTGTAAGGATATTTATTCTAGAATTTTCCTTATCAATCTTTTTCTTGAGTTTTAAATTCTCATTCTCAAGTAATTTGAAATATTTGGATACTTCTTCAAAAGAAGGGAAATTATCCTCTACTGAGGAAGATTCTTCATCCGAATTGCAAGAATGTTTCTCATTAGAGTAATTTTCATTTAAAGATACATTTGTAAGATATTACTCATTGTGCACCTTACCCATGAGACAATGATTTTTAATACGTAGTCTGGCTATGAGTCATATATTTTTCTGACTAGAAGATTCATATTTAGAATATTCATCTAAAGAATTGCCACCACTTGCACTCTAAGTATCATTTTCTATTATTAATTTATTATTCATTGACTTGTAATACTTTTTCATGTTTAATTCAGAATGTTTAGCCTTCCTATATATTCTTTTATGAAAAGGAAAATCTTGTCTGATATGAACTATTCTTTAAAATTCATAACAAGGTACTTCTGAGCCTGTATTGTCCTTTCTATATTTGTTTTTCAATATGCTCTGAAAATATTTCCTTCCCAAAATATTGTTCATTTTCCAAGAAATATGGGCCAGTTCATTCTCTGAATGATCACTTTTACTATATTTAGATATAACAAGAGTTTTCTTAGCTTTGGATCTTGTTACCCTTTCTCGTGTCTTGGCTTTAGATGCAGTAGTAAAAGATACACTTCCATTACCATTTTCCTATTATTAAAATCTTCATCTCATTTTATTCTTATCTCATGATATAAGAGAGTTCCAAATAATTCATCAAGATTGATTTGAGTAACTTTCCTATTCTCATCAATAGTTGTCCTTTTTGATTCCCACTAATTTGGTATTATATCGATTATCTTTTCCAAAATCACATCATCATCAAGACCCTTTTTCTACCATGGATTTAAGACTGTTGACAATTATCATAATTATTTTTTTAATCTTCCGTGATGGTTCTCCATAGGGAAAAACAAAACCATGATATTTAGCTGAAAGCATGGCTCTTCTTGTTTGTATAACATTAGATGTACTAAAATGTGTAACTTCTAATTTATTCTCGATATAATTGGCTGTTTCACATGATGATATATGACTATATATATTCTTGGTCATAGAACATAACAGAGTATTGTGTACCTTGTAATTTAGTTGATATTCTAGTTTCTCTTTTTTGGTGAAGGTTTTTAATTTATTTTTTGGAATTTTGTAATCTCTAGCGAGCATCACAAAATTTTATACTCCATTAATAATAACAAAAGTCTTCATTCAATCTCTCTAGTACTCATAATCATTCCCATAAGAAATAGGTGGTATAGTTGGGTTTATATTGTTAATTTATCTGATATTCATTCCTACCATCTTATAAAGAAATATGTTTCCACTCCACACATTAGTGTAGTAAGTAATTTTAAACAAATGATTTATAACAGAAATGAAATTTTATTATAAAAAGAAAGAAATAAATTTAAAAAACCCAAAAGAAAAAAATTATGATACCATTTTATGGATTGTAATAAAGACATAAATGTATATGAGAGCAGCACAATACAAGAGGGGGTGTGAATTATAGATTAAAAAAACTTTGTATTTAAACTCATAAGAAATAACATAGTTTAAGTGGTATGAAAGTTATAAAATTCACAGAAAATACAAATCATCAAATTGGTCTTGTATTTGATGGATATGATATGACATGATACCATAAGTAATGAAGAACAATTGTATTTTCATTGAATACTACAATCAGAGTATAAGAAAAGTAAGTGATTCTACCATACACCATATAGAATAACTTAATAAAATATGTAATGAAATTATTATAATTAAAATAATTACAATAGAAAATAATATGAATAGAAAGAAGAAACAATTTGTGTCCATTTATATTACAAAAGGTAGTGGAAAAAATAAAGTTATTACAATTTTTTTATCCCAAAAAGTAGGGTATCCATTAAACTAGGATAAAAGGTCTGTCTTACCACCACCCTAGTAAGCCCTTGATACAATGATCAACATGACTGTCTTCCTATCTACGGAAGCCCTTGATTAAGAAGATGATCAACACCTTTCCCTTTCAAATACATGAAATACCTAGATTCAATGATCGGTAGCACCATATTCCTATCACTGAAATACCTGTATCATTATCACAATGATTAGATCCACAAAGAAAAACAAAATACTTATTAAAATACAATAATTGGGAACAAGACGTTCACGTCTGGTATCTTCAAGGATTTTTTCCAGAAGCAAGATATAAGTTACACAGTCTCTCTCTAGAAATTGTAAGATCGAAAGATGATAACTCTGGTTCAAATGACCTCTTATTTATAGGCCTCAGGTTCTAATGGTCGCATTTCCTCCAACGATCATATTTCTATGAAAACTTTGGAGGGACTTGGACACCTGACATTATAACAACCAAAACAAACAAAATACATGAAATCATTTTGATTAGTATATAACTATCTCAAAGTCAACATTTTGGTTATAATATTGTAAGTACAAAAGTATAAAACAATGAGTTTTAGAAACATGTATATGGTATTGGAGTAAAATAAGAGTATGATGCATTACATGAGTACGGTTAATAATATGGTCACGATTATTATCATTATTATAATGTATATCATGATTATGATGCATATTGTGGTTACAATATAGTTACAATTATTAATATATTAATGATTCATATAGTGTTTACGATTCATAATAGGGTTACGATGCATAATGTGATTACGATGAATAACCTGGTTATGATGCTTGGTTACGATGCATAATATAAATATGATACATAACACGGTTACGATGCATGGTTACAATGCATAATAATAATATGATACATAACCTAGTTATTATTCATGGTTAGGTTGCATAATATGAATAATATAAATAACCTAGTTATGGTGTATATAGTTACGAAAACATCATATATGGTAACGATTGTAAAACAATTAATGTGGTTACGATACGAAACAATATATGTTATTAAAATTGAAAACAAATAGAATATAATTTCAATATATAACAACAACATGTGTGGTTATGATGGAAAACAAAATATGTGATTATGATAAGAATAAAACATATATGAAAAACAAAAGGTAATTTGTGATTTCCAAAATAGAAAGATCAATGGGAAAGTTGAAACACATTAAGACTCAACACAACTTTATGGAGCCCAATTTTATTAAATGATTGAACTTCGATCTGGATGTCATTATCTTTGTGTGAGGAAGTAAGATATTCCAAAGATATCATTTCGAACGAGTTATGGAAATTGTGAGTTTACAGTAACTTCTTTTGGACTGAATAATGCACCCTCTATCTTCATAGATCTAATGAATAATGTTTTCAAGGAATTTCATTATGATATTATTGTGGTATTTATCGATGATATCCTAGAATACTCCAAAATACATGAATACCTTGAGAATCACTTAAGTATTATTTTGAAAGCACTTAGAAGAAATAGATTATATGGGAACATTAGCAAGTGTGGATTTTGGTTTCAAGGAGTTTTTTATTGGCCATATTGGCTCTAAGGATGGAATCACAATTGATAATGTGAAAAAAGGAAATCCCTGAATGGCCCACACCGACGAACATAACTGAGGTTTGTGGTTTTATTGTCTTAGAAAGTTAATATCAGCATTTCATTCAGAATTTCACCTGATTGGATAACCCACAAACCAAGATCACATGCAAATGGGTTAGTATTGTATAGAAAAAATAATGTATAGACTACTTTGAATAATTTAAATGAAGATTTTTAAATGCTCCAATTTGGACTCTTCCATCAAGAAATGATATATTTTTGATATACAGGGATGCATCAAAAAATGAAATGGGTTGTATCCTAATGCTAAATGATAAATTAATTGCTTATGATTCAAGATCATTAAAGACTGATGAGAAATATTACCCAACTCATGATCTTGTGTTAACAACTGTAATCCTTACTTTGAAAATGTGGAGACATTATATCTATAGTGAAAGGTGTGAGATATATAAGGATCACAATAGTATTACAATGAAATAACTCAATATGAAGAAAATGTGATGGATCGAGTTACTTAAAGATTACGATTGTTCAATACAATACCACCGAGGAAAGGAAAATAAGGTGGAAGATGTATGAAGTAGGAAAGATCATGGAATTCTGACCCAAATGGAGATTGAGAGAGATCCTATATTTAGAAATATACTAAAGATGGATATGGGAATTGTTAAGAATGGGGAAACATCTTTCCTCTTGAAAATGATTGCTAAACTATCTTTACTATAGAAAATTAAAGCTCTTAATCTGATGATGAAAATCTACACAAGAAAATTAAAGCTGTTAAGGATGGAATATTTAAAGACTTCGTGTATGAGGATGGATTTATGAAATTTAGGAAGAGGTTATGTGTTACATAAGTACCTGAGCTAAATATGGGACTATTAGATGATTCTCACAACTAAAATTTCTCTATACACCCTAGTAGCACTAAGATGTATATAGATATAAAGAAAAATCATTGGTGGGATAACATGAAGCAAGAAATTGCTGACTATGTGTCAAGGTATTTAGTTTGTCAAAAAGTGAAGGGTGAGAGACAACATAATAGAGGGTTCATGCGAATTCTACCCATTCCTATGTGGAAGAGGGATGAAATTATGATGGATTTATTCATAGGACTGCAAAGGTCACCTATAAGAAATGATACAATATGGTTAATTATTGATCGTCTCATGAAATGAGCACATTTCCATTCTATAAGAGAGGATTTACCACATGAGCTCCTGTAAAGACGTTATATTAATGATATTGTATGACTTCATGGTGCACCTCTATCGATTGTGTCTTATAGAGATCCCTGACTTACATGAATATTCTGGAATAGTGTTTAAAATGATTTGGATACTGAGCTTTATATGAGTACTTCTTATCACCCCCAATCTAATAGACAGACTAAAAGGAATATTCAAACATTGGAAGGCATGTTGAGATCATGCTTTCATGACTTTAAAGGTATGTGGGATCAATACTTTCCTATGGTGTAATTTTCCTTCAATAATAATTTCCATTCTAGAATTCAAATGCCTCCATACGAAGAAGTATAGGGTAAGATGTGTCGAACTCCAACATGTTGGGATGAAGTTGGAAAAAGAAATCATATAGGACAAGAAGTTATTGAATATAAAAATGCAATGGAAAAGAAAATTCAGGACCATATTAAAGCATCTCAAAGTAAAAAAAAAGTTATGTTGACAACTGAAGAATGGATTTGGAATTTCAAGAATGAGATCATGTATTTCTTAAATTATCTCCATGGAAGGTTGTCTTAAGGTTTGGTATGAAAGGTAAACTATGCCCCAAGTATATCAGACCATTTGTAATTATGGGAAGGATTGAAGTTGTAGATTACTGTTTAACAATGCCACCAAGTATCTCCAAAGTTCATAATGTTTTCCATGGGTCATTGTTAAAGAAATACTTTCCAGACCTAGCGCATGTACTCACCTATGATCAAATAGAGCTAAAACATGATTTTTCTTAATGTGAAGAGCCTATTGAGATTATTTCCGCTAGAAAGAAAGTATTCAAAAATTGGGTGACTCATCTGTTAAAAGTTATTTGGAGAAACCATAATATGGAGGATACAACATGGTAACTTGAGGATGTTATAAAGAAGAATCACCAATATATTTTTTATGGGATTTAATTTCAAGGACGAAATTTATGAAGGTGGGAAGAATATAACACCCCTAACATTTTATGTTCTGTTTCTCTTAAATACTTCCAATTCATTAGATAGATAATATTGAATGAAGCACTATGTCTCTGTTATACGACACTTGGTTATTATAGGATATAGTCATAACCAAGCCATTGAACATAAATTTTTCATTTCTGTGTTTTAAATTTTGAAAAATAGACATACACGGTTGTGATCAGTGTGATATATAGAGTCCGATATAATCATGTAAATTTTTAGTGAATAGTAACTTACCCTAATGAATAGTAACATACCCTTATGAATTGAATCTTACCCTTATGAATTGTAATATGACCCATCTGAATGGTTACCTTACCCATGAAAGTTTCAATAATATATAGGCACCTTAAAAATGAAGATGAATATTTTAAGTGTGGTTATTTTTTGATTAAATGATTATTTTAATTAAAAACTAAATTTATTATATTTATTAAAATATTTTGAAAAAATGGAGTTCATTTTTGGATTCTAAAATCTATAACTGGTTAGGGTGAATTTTTGATATTTTTCTGAAATACATGAATTTTTGATGATTAGTAAAATACTTTCATTTACTATATAAATACAATATAATTTAAATCAACAATTCCTAAAATCATGAGTGATGTATGCACCCAAATCTTGAACTCACATGCACTTATCATTATTATAGGTCTTGGAATCATCACTATTTCTTTTCTTATGGTAAAATAATAAACTAATGATTAAAATCTTATGAAAACCCTTCTCCCCTCAACTATATGAACCACCCATCACCCCCTCTTCCTCATACACCACTCGAGCTTTAATCCTTGCATGTGTTATTCTAAATACACTTCCCAATCCCTCCCCCAACATCCAAGACCCGCCGTTCTCACTAAAAGGACAAAAACAAAGGACATACAGAGATTCACAAGGAGGAGTACTCAAGAGGTGAGTCTCTTTTCCTTTTTCAATCAACTTATTTTATAAGTCCCATTCTTTTGTTGCTATCTACTCTCCTCCCCACATATAAATGATATGATAATTATAATACATTAAATGAAATGGAATTTTATTATGCTAATGGAATATTTCATCGCCATATCTATTTACGAATCCTCTTACGCTAAAAATGAAAAATACCATACTATATGTGTTAATTTATCACATTCAAGGATGACGAGTTCTCAATTTTTATTACTATATTAAAGACTGGTCATGAAACCATTTTAATGGTTAAACTAGATCATAATATTTGTGTTTTACCTTATGAAATGTTCTTGAATCCATACACACTCATAATATAAAATAACAATACAAAACAAGCTCATCATGCACAAAAACTCCAAGGTAATCCAAGAGTTTAACCACATTTCAAACAAACATCCATTCATGAATATAAGTAAACTAATCATGAAAACCATGGAATAAATGATTCAAAAAAAATAACATTGAACCTATTAAACCCATAAAGAAGGCTATTAAAAAACATAATAAGTATATAATAAATAAATTACATTTAGAGGAGGTCATGGACTTATTAAATAATGAAGCTAAATTTGATTATTCAGGCCATTAAGATCAATTGAGAACACATTTGTATATAAAGTAAGGGGTTTCTCATCTCACATTGATTTCCATGGGATTTATATTATTCGCCAGTTATTTCTTATATGTGGTTCCTTTGGATATATAATTTCATGATTGTATTTATATTCATGGTATTCAGTGATTCACTTGATGATTATTAACTCGATTTCTTACAATATTGTAAGGGACTTTGTTTTGGTTTCCATTTCATTGTGATTAAATTGGTATTGTGCACCAAATCATTATTATATCTTGTAACTACTTCCCATTTTAGATCATTTGTCTTTAGAACTTGTAAATATATTATATATCCATATTCTGGTTTCATGTATATGATTATTTTCTTAATCCATATACCCTTTTAAATATGGTGTTTATTTGGGATATTGTTTTAACTATTGAAACATTGATGATTCTGTATCCTATACTCTATATGTATATTGAGAAGGAATATTCTACTTGTATTAAACCTATGTATAAAAAATTATTTTGACTTTAAGTGATGAGAGGGTCCTTCTATATCCCCTTGACGCATCGACAGGTCTCATGAGACAAATCAGCTGGCAACAAACCCTTTGAGTTGGTTTCCAAAACAAAATCAGATGGGTATTTACCCAAAAACTTAAACCATTATGATGGTGTAGTGGAATCATGTTCTAGATACTTGATGTCCAATTAATAATAAGTCTCTTTATTCACTTTTATTTATTACTATCCATGAGTTTTTCACTCTTAAAAAACTCTGGATACAGTTTCATTCTCAGTTTATTAATAGCATGTGTTTTTCATTTATTCACCATACCATATTGACGATGCCATTTTTATTATAATATAATTATTTTTCATTCATGCTTACTCTAATTTTAACCATTATTGAGTATTTTATCTCACCCATTTAATTTTTTTTACCTTCAATAGGTTATGAAGAGGAGACCATTTATTGAGTTCTCGTGGATGCAGTTTATTAGTTTTTTTGTTATGTATTGTATTTTGTTACCTTTCCAAATGTAATATGATTTACATGTATGTATCTAGTTTATTCAATACTACTAAACTGAAAATTATTTCAAAATTTTATTCATTTTAATCATGCCAATGTAATAATTATTTCAGTGGCTATAGGCTTCTCGGGTCGGGGTGTTGCAAAAAGAGATGATTAATTTGAATAAATAAAATTGGATTGAAAAAATTACCCTTGATCTAATTTTTGATTTGTTGAAATAGTGTTCTATGTCAACATGGATGAATCCCACAATGTATAGGATCTATGTAATATATCCATTAATCCTTGTAATAAGTAAGAATGTATGTTTTTAAAAATTATTCATGGTAATTCAGGTTATTACCGTGTTTCAATAAAATCTATAATGAGGTTATTCACATGTTTTTAATGTGACAACAAAGAGATAATTTTTGATATATGGGGATAAATTTTCATATGATTTTATGAATTTCTTTCAAATTCTTTGGATTTTAATATTTTAAAAGCATTATAAGGTCATCAATTTATGAAATTTTTATGTTAAACTTAGAATTATTTTTGTGAGATTAGTTTAGCGCCTCACCACGTGAGGATTTAATCATATTAGATAACTTTTTCTACAACTTTTTTCATGAGAAATAATGAAAAATGGGATGGAATATCATGGAAATCATGATCTTTTAGTACTTTAGGGATGAAAAATTCACCTTATTTTTAGAGAAATAGGTGAAGTAGATCAAGGAAAAAAGGGCGAGGTTGTCTTGAAATCATGAAAGAATATATTTTCATGAAAATTATTCATCATTAGAAAAATGATGTAAAAATAAAATGGTGTCCTAATATGTTCATTTTTGTTGAACTGATGGCCTTTTAAATCATCATAGACTTATGAATTTATGGCCCTCATATTTTTTTTGATCATTTACTTATTTTTATTGATAACCTTAATCACTCACTATAAATATTTACACTTTTCTTCCCTGTCCATGTTTTCAATTCCCACCTACATTATACTATGTGGGAATATATTAATTTGTTCTTTTGGGTAACAATTACAGTTGAAACATTATTTTATAAAGGATGTTTTTATATTCTTTTCAGATAATGTGGGTTTCTAGGATATGAACTATCAGGTATTAAACCGTTGATAACCCAGATGAAATTTGATTGAGAAATTTATTTTTTGTGGCGTATAATGTAACACCCATAGATTTATTGAATTATTATTTTTCAATATAATTTAATCCTTTTTATGTTTGTTTCACACAACCATAAATCTAGTTTTGATATAAATATACTATTTTTTATTGAGTTAAAAAAACACAATGTAAATCATATATTTCATGCAATATAAATTTTATCTTTCACTATATGCAACATCTACATGCCTTGTGATACACACACCACTGATTTTCTACGAAAAAAATACTTTATTATAATAATAATTTTAATGATATGGATATAAGATAGCTGTGAAAAAAGATGTTATAAATAGTATTAACTAAATCAAGAAAATATGTGGTTTACCAAAATTAAAAAAATGAATTCCTTTGATTGAAAATAATTATAAATGGATATAATAACCAACTGAATATAAAGAAAAATATTATTATTTTTATGCTCACAAAGTTGATTTATCCTAATAAATTAGATTAATCATAATTGGTGATTTATATAAATGTAATAAATATATTATATATCTAATTAAATGTTTCACATAATCATATAATTGTCTTCGTAATCATAAGATAATAACAATCCCAATATTTCGCATAAAATCAATATTTTTATAAAGGAGATTTTACAACCTTTTAATGGTGAACCTATTTAAAATAAAAATTTCAGTACTTTAACAGTTTATATATGTCAAGATAAACATTATATACAAAAGTTAAATAAATAAATTATGTTAGTCTGAATGGTTTTTTGTATTTTCTATGAGGTTTCATTTTTAATGAATAATAAAAAATACTGAATTTTAATTCAAAAATACCTTTCATCTAATTTATTTATCAGGATTAATTTTATTTTATTTTTGAAATTTTAATAAGATTAATTATTTTTATATTAATAAAATTTAGGTAATTTTAACCAATTTAACATTTAAATTTTATATAAAACCATAGTAATGTTTTAATCACTTTTACCTTAAAAACCTGAGTTTTATCCCATCTACATGATTAATTTTTAATTAATTACTACCACTTATGTGTTTATAATTTTTAAAAATGAATTTAATATTTTCAATAAGAATAATTTATAATATATAATAATGTTAAATTATTTTTTTATAATAATTATTAGTGAAAGTGATAAAAATTTATTACAATGATTAAGAAAAAATTTCTTAACAATGGAATAAACCATAAGATTTTGGATCAAACGACTAATAAACATGTCCAAAACCCATTTTATGTACATATTTATACTTTATACTCCCTTTTATATGATTTTCAGTTATTGGATCCAAATTCAATAGGGAAAATGTGGTTGTAATTCTCTTTTTCAAAATTTACAAGAGTGCCACTCCTCCTCTAATATAAAAATGACTCCACTACTGCCACTTCCTCAAACCTCTCAAGACAAATTGGCTCAACCAATATATTACTAAATATCTATTAAAAATCCTTTAACTCACCCTAGAATACTTAGATTGGGTATAAATACATTTAATGAATCCCTTTGGTGTAAACCAAAAAGAGTTTCCCAAATAAGAGATAACAACTTTCCTAAATCTCTTTAGTTTTATTCCCATTGTAGACCCCCTCACCTATACTTATCAAATTATTATATAAAAACACCATTATCCTAAATTTTTTGAGGTATTTTTATGATAAGGTTTCAGAATAAACTTATAAAAATTTCTATATAATGGGTAACAAACTTATTGTTTGATTGTACGGTGAACTATGGCCTCACGAAATGACGATTTTTCATTCTTTCTTTACCGCCTCTCTTGGTGTGAATTATGATGGAAAATCTTTTTATATATTATATATATGATATTTATAATTTATTCATGATTATTTTATTCGTTTTTAGATATAAATTTACATTATCCATGTTGTGTGAAAATAATAACATCGTTTGTGGACGTGTGGACAAACACCTCCTCAAAGCAATGTGACTCATTCAAATGTTACATGGAATGTATTAAAGAAGGTTTTAGTGAAACAAATATGATATATATATATAAAATAATAATTCTAATAAAATGATATTATATACATATATATATATCATTTAATTACATTCATTCAGTACAAAAAAGAAAATAGAAGAAACATTCATGCATATGTATGACCTACAGTCCCCATAAACGATGTATTCCATTTCATCTTTTTATATTTTATAGAATATTATAAATACATATATACTGAATATATATGATATTTATATAAATTTAACATTTTTATTTATGTAAATAATGATCTAAGTAAGACGATCAAGATTACTAAGTCAAAACATGTTTGAAAAACAAAGTAGATGTTATGCCAAGTAAACCATAACATAGAATTGTTAATAAGTTGGTAGTATAATGTCATAATAAAATAATATGTGGTATTGGAAATAATAATATGGCTATTTAAATTATTTATAACATTCTTATTTATTATACAGGAGGTTTTTAAGAGTATTAAAAGAGTCACGACATAAGGTACGAGAATTTCATCTCACTTTTTATGCATGTGAGATACATGTCAGGTTCACCACTCTTTTCATTTGAATGGTGTATATATTACCCATGAGTGTATTCTATGATTATTATTCTTAAATTAATGGGTATTTTAAAATTAGTTTTATTTCCTTTCTTTCATTTGGTTTATGTTTCAAAATTTACCAAATGAGTAAAGTAATGTTTTTTTCTCAATTTTCCTTCTTTGAGACACATGCCATGTTATGAAACTATATTTTTTATATGATGTTTATATAATTCCATTGAAATGTTCTATTATTAATCCCCTTATTTTCAAGATATTTTAATCTTATTTTAATTTCATTTTATTACATGTGGAGTATGGTTCAATGTTACCCAGTGGTAAAAGTTTATTGAAACAATCTCATTACATTTTAGGATTATTTGTGATTTTTCTTACTTTGATAAAATCATATGATCCCTCCCCCAGAAAAACTCATAAATTATCTTATCCTATTATTTTAAATGATATCATATATTATTATTACCTTATTCCACTCTTTTTTACTTAAGATAACTGATAAATGTTTTTTAATTAAAGTTATCCTTTTTTCTTCCTTTCTATCAGAAATCTATGTTCATTCAAAATTTTGATTCTAAAAATGTTTATAATTATTTTTAATATTATCATATTATGTTAAATAATTTTTTGACACATGATTTAACTTTTAAAAAATTATTTTAGATGGAATATTCTTTTCATTTTCAAATCAAGATACTTTTATTAACTTTTATGTTAATAAAATAATTCTTGGCATGTATGAAAAAACCCTTCATCATGACTATCATTTACTTGAAGATTACATTTTATGTTTATAAGTTTATATTTAAGTAAAACAATTTTCTTAATATTCTATACAGTCATTGTTTTGAAAATGTTTATCATGGAAATAAAAATAAGTTTTAGAAAAAATTTTATTGTTTCAAAAACGAATTTTAACCATTTTAAGGTTTTATTTATATATTTTTAATAAATTTTAAAAGAAATGTTTTTCAAAACATTTTCAAGATTTCCATATTAATTTTTAAATTAAATTAAAATAAATGGTTTTTAGAAAATTTCCATGAATTATTTATATGTTTGAAATTATTTTTAGAGAAATTGTTTTTAAAATGTTTTCAAGCATATTTTATATGTTTTCAAGGAAAATGTTTTCAAGCGATTTTCAAGATCTCATTATATGGTTCCAAATAAAAAGGTTTTGATAGTGTTTTAAATGTTTTATTTATATATATTCAAATTTATTTTATTGAAAATTGTTTTGAATATAGTTTATGTTTTAAAAATAATTTTTCAATGAAGAATGGATAATTTCCTCATGAAGGGTTTTTAAAAATGATATTTCTGAATTATTTCACATCTAAGATGATAGTTTTTGGTGTTACTAATTACTTTATAGGAAATTATTAAAATGTTTCATTAATTGTATTTCTATTAATGTTTTATGATTTATGTACTTATGTTTACAAAATATATTTCTCATTCACAGGTAATATGTTTATGAAATCTGTTTCTATTTCAAGTGTAATATAACTATGAAAACTGATTATTTTCATGGGTAATTATTTAATGAAATAATTATGAATCCTATCTCTTTTCTATAGGTTATGATAATATTACTTTTTATGACACACATTTCATTTAATGGGCTATGATATGATTATTTATGATATTTTGGAACATATATGTATGATTTTATTTTGATATGGGTTAGACATATATCTCCCTAAATATGGCTTCCTGCCTTTTTATTACATAACTTTTCATTACATTTTACAAACATAGGATCTTTAAAGTCTAGTGTCTTAGATATTAGGAAAAAAATACAAGAAAACATAAAAAATTATTCTAATCCACTTGTATGGCTTCATCATAAGTTCATACTAAGTAAAAAAAATTCTGCATCTCATAACCTGGAGACATACATCAAAGGAAAGGATGAGCAGAAGGCTCAGTAAAGAAAACAAGTGCAATAGTTGACATGTGATCTTGAGAAATATTTATAAGAACATGATACAAATCATAAAGACTTGTGAAAAGGAAGAATAGGAAGATCATAATAAAAATGACTTGAATCATAACTTGAATATGTGGCTAAAAAATTTCATTTAGACATTCATGAACATATCACCAAGGTTTATCCCTGAGGTGTCATAAAATTTACCAAGGTTATTCACCAAGATATCGTGAATCTTGTCATCTATAGAGATTAATTTCTTTACCCATTTAATTTGAGCGCTATCAGGGCACACCCTTAATATGTATTTATTTTTATGTGAGGCACATAGATCATAATCAAACATTTTATAAATAACCCATAGTGAATAAAAGAAATGAGTTTCATTTCAAAATCGTGATGTTTTAAAAGTGCTTAAAAATAAGACCATTATGTCATTTGTAGCCCATGGAATGGGAGTGAGGGTTATAAGTATGTCAATTCCAGAATAAAGAATATAACTTATATTTTTTTATGAACACCCATAGAGACGAAAAAGTTCTGGGTATTAACATAAATAAGATAATGGAATTTATTGAGAGAAAGAGAGAGAAAATTTGAGACGAAATGTTTTGCAGCATAACGGCTATATAACATGGTTTTAGAAAACAATAAAATGAGTGGGGACAAGGGTCTTCCATCTATAAATGAATAATTTTACAGTATAGGGATAGAATAAAATTGAAATAAGACCATGGTGTGGATATTTGAATAACATATCACATGAAAAGGAAACATAAAAGAAAAGAGGAAATGCGATTTCTTTTACGAATGTTCGACAACCTAACGACATCACATAAAAATTAATAAAATCAACTGATGAGTGTATAGAAGGTATCTCATCATTTGGAAATTAAATTGGAAATAATAAGGATATATAATAACATACCCCAACATAATAAGATGGAAACTAGAAGACATAACATAAAGGAAGCCATGGCTTAAAAGAGGAGGGTGAAAGGTTCCCTTACCTTGAAGAGTACCTTCGAAATATTGAAGGTCAAGACGTTTGGAGGCTTGAGGGAACCTTAAGAGGACTCCATGGGAGTTAAAAAGACTAGAACTTCATTGAGT
Source organism: Viscum album (assembly GCA_963277665.1). Taxonomy (NCBI): domain Eukaryota; kingdom Viridiplantae; phylum Streptophyta; class Magnoliopsida; order Santalales; family Viscaceae; genus Viscum; species Viscum album. The sequence continues at coordinate 613,869,329 of OY728130.1, forward strand.
AGGATTTTGGAATGAAATTAAAGAGGTAAATGTCTTGGTATTTATAGGAAAAGTGAGAGAATAAATTATTAATTTCCAAGGGAAACCTCATCGGTGGTATTTGCAAAACCATGGGCGTTACCATGGTATTTTCCTATGCTATTGGCCACTTGGGACACCACATAGAATATACCAATATTCATAAGTCGACCAGAAAGATTACATCATTATTACATCATTAATGATGTCATTAAACATTCGAAACTCAAAACTATAATTTTACTATTCACCGAACATTCAAATGTTCTAGAAAAATCCCAAAAATTCACCCTAATCTAATATAGATTCTCTAAATTCAAAAAGGAACTCAATTTTATGAAAATAAGTTTTGAAATAATTTTAATTCAATTTTTAAATAAAATCATTATTTATTCCAAAAATACAACTTTAAAACTATAAATCATTTTGTAACACCTTAAAAAAGTAATCAAGGTCCCATAAAATTATCATATATCCATAATAAAATAAAGTAACAATTTATGATTACATTTTATGAAAAAATATTTCCATTTTAATTTATTAAATTAATTATAAAATTGTAAATAAAATATTTATGACATACAAAAATACCAAAACATATACTATAATCATTTTTTTCACTTTTAAGATGTTTAAATTGTATTTATACATTCATGGGTGATGTTTATATTTTTTTGGCCAAATTACTATTCATTACTATTCATACGGGTATGTTACTATTCACTAAAAATCAAGTTGATCTTATTAGACTCTAAAATTATCACTGATCATAACTGTAGAAGACCATTTTTTGAAAATCATTTCATATTATTAATTATTTAATGAATACAAAGATATTTTAAAATACCCCTTTTTTCCTAAATTAATCAATAATACACATCCTATATTTATCCGGATATTTGAAATTCGCAAACTTTTCCATAATAAGAAATAAAAATTTTATTTACATAAAAGGAATACACAAAGCATCTAAGGTCTCGTTACATAGCCCCTTATAGCAATAGAATATGACCTAAGCATAAGGCGTGCTATGGTGATAGAATCTTGGGCTGGCTTAGACAACATTGCCCAAGCGGTGATTTCTATCAGCTTGAACTTCTCCCTTAGGTGATTTCGTTCAAGCTTCATATGTTGATGTTCCGTTCGGGCTTGGTCCGGAGCAATAACCTGTGATGCTACCTCCTTCCCAAGCTCTAAAGGATGGGATTCATATGGCCCGAGTCTACTAGATGAGGCCATTCAATCTTCTTTCTGTATTAATTAACCAAGATAACTGTATTTATAAAAAACACAATGTTAAGATTATAGTTTAAAATGATCATATTGCCCAAAGGTCATATAATAGTTGAAACCCAATAGTCTCATTTTAATTATACCCACTTCATTAATTAACGGATATAGTTTTGTTGAGTATAAAATAAACTAACACACAAATATAGGAAACACAAATATTCAAAAAGTTTGGGTCGATATATTCTCCCCCCTTAAGAAATTTCATCCCCAAAATTTTATCTCGTACCATCTGATGAGAAATGGTGTGGGAACTTCTATCACATAGAATCCTCCAGTTCCCACATGGCTTATTCACATTTTTGGTTCCTCTACAACACATTATCAAGGTGGGTAGTCTTGTTGTGTAGAACCATGTCTCTATGATCCAAGATCTCCACCGGCTGCTCCTCATAAGAGAGGTCATGTTCCATTTGTACCACCTCTTGAGTTAGTACATGTGAAGGGTCAGGTATATACTTTCTCAAGAGGGATACGTGGAAGACATCATGAAATTGTGCTAGATTTGGAGTAAGTTCAAGATGATAGGCCACTGCTCCCACACGATCAATGATTTCAAAAGGTCCAATGTACCTAGGGCTGAGCTTCCCTTTACCCCCAAAACTCACGACTCTCTTCCAAGGTGAAATCTGAAGAAAGACTTTGTCACAAAAATCAAACTCAAAGTACCTTCGACTGTTGTCAACAGAGCTCTTTTTCCGACTCTAAGCAGCCTTAATGTGTTGCTGGATGGCATGGACCTTTTCAGTCATCTCTTACACAAGATTAGGCCCAAGAATCTTTCTCTCACCAACTTCATCTCAACAAGTATGAGTTCTACATCATTTCCCATATAGAGCTTCACTGGGTTCCATTTGAATTCTCGAGTGGAAGCTATTGTTGTAAGAGAACTCAACTAAAGGGAGATGTTGATCCCATCTACCTTTAAATTCCATTGAGCATGTTATTAGAATTTACTCGGGTGTTTGAATAGTCTTTTCAGATTGGCCATCAGTTTTGGGGGTGATAAGTTATACTGAAATTCAATTCAGTGCTCATATCTTGTTGAATAATTCTCCATAATTTTGATGTGAACCTTGGATCACAATCAGATACGATAGAAAGTGGAACTCCATGAAGCATTACCACTTCCTTCATGTAAATCCTGGCAAGTTGATCAAGAGAGAAATCTTCTCGGATAGAGATAAAATGGGAAGTTTTTGTTGAGACAGTCTACAATAAACCATATCACATTGTTTCCTTTGTAAAATTTTAAGAGACTAGTGACAAATTCCATAGTGATATTGTCCCACTTCTTTGCTGGTATGGGTAGTGGTTGCAGTAACCATTTAGGAATTTTTCACTCCACCTTCACTTTCTGACATAACAGGAACCTTGAAGTGTAGTAAGCAATATCCCTTTTCATATTATCCCACCAATAATGATCATAAAAGTCCCTATACATTTTCGTGCTAACAGGATGTATAGAGAAAGTAGATCTATGAGATTCATCCATCAACTCCTTCTTTATTTCCGTAATATATGGAACACATAGCCTTGTACAAAATTTCAGTACACCTTCTTGATTAGTATTGAACTTAGGAAACTTTCCATCCTTCACAGCCTCAAACTTATTCTGTAACAAATGATCGTCTTTCTGAGCTTTCTTGATCTTCTCTAGTAATGACGATTGGGAAATAATTTTGGTTAGGGTTGATGATGTCCCTTCATTTATAATTTCCATGTCTAGTTTTACTAGGTCATTGATTAAAGGATCTATTTGAATTCTTATAATGGAAAGAACAACTGGGTCTTTCCTTCTTAATGAATCAACGACTTTGTTTGCTCTTCCTAAATGATAATGAATTGAACAATCATAGTCTTTAAGAAGTTCCAACCATCTCCTTTGTCTCAGGTTCAATTCCATTTATGTGTGAATATACTTCAAACTTTGATGGTGTGTGTATATATCACATTTATCCCAATAAAGATAGTGCCTTCATATCTTAAGAGAAAAAATGACTCCAACCAGCTCCAGATCATGCGTAGGATAGTCCTGCTCATGATTCGTAAACTATCTAGATGCATAAGCATCTACCTTGTCATTTTTCATGAGGACTCACCCAATCCCTTTCAGAGATGAATCATTAAAAATAACAAATCCTTCTCCACTAGATGGGAAGAGTTAACACGGGTGCAGTAACCAATCTCTTCTTTATATCTTGGAAGCTTTCCTCACACTACTTTGTCCAGATGAACTTGAACCCTTTTTGAGTTAACTTGTTTAATGGATTATAAATTCATAAATAGTTTTTCACAAACCTCCTATTATATCTCACTAATCCAAGGAAACTACGAATTTCAGTTGATTTTGTAGGCCGAGGCCACTCCTCTACAACTTTTGTATCTACATGGTCAATTGTGATTCCTTTATTTGTAATAATGTGCCCCAAGAAAGAAACTTTTTGTAACTAGAATTGACATTTAATGAAGTTTCCAAAAATCCTCTTCTTCCATAGAGTTTGAAAAATAACCCTTGGATAATCCTCATGATCCTCACAACTTTTGGAATATATCAATATATCATTAATAAAAACTACCACACAGTTATCAAGGTATTCTATAAAGACCCTATTAATCAAATCCATAAAAATAGCAGGTGAATTAGTCAGTCTAAAAGGAATAACAACAAACTCATAATGCCCATATCTTGATCGGAGGGCAGTTTTTGGAATATATTCTTTCTTCACCCTCAATTGATGATAACCAGATAGAAGATCAATATTAGATTAGAATTGAGACCCACGAAGTTGGTCAAATAAGTTATCAATTCTTGGAAGAGGGTATTTGTTCTTTACTATTATCCTGTTTAGTTCTCTATAATCAATGCATAGCCACATCTATCCATCCTTCTTCTTCACAAAGAGAATAGGTGCTCCTCAAGGAGACACACTTGACCAGATAAACCCCTACTCCAAAAGATCTTGGAGTTTTTTCTTTAATTCTTCTAGCTCCACATTTACCATCTTATACGAGGTCTTTGATATTGGAAGTTATCCCGATACAAGTTCAATAGGGAACTCTACCTCTTTTCCTGGGGGATGTCCAGGAAACTCATCCCGAAATACATCACCTTATTCCTGGATGATGGGGACATTTTATATCTTAAAATTCTTATTTTCTTATTCTTATTCACAGGTCAATTCCATAAAGAAGGATATAAGATGTTATTCTAAACAAATATCATGTTAAGATATCTCTCATTGGAAGATAACTGTAGTTTTTCCATTCAGGAATACTGAGATTTCCTTACTTCTGCATTTGATCTTAGCATTATACTTTGAGAGCCAGTCCATCCCTAGTATAACGTAGAATTCTATCATGGGAATGACTACTAGATTTGTGATAAGATTGTTCCCACCAAAGTAAATACTAGAGTTTCTAAACACTGATGATGCTTAGATAATCCCACCAAGAGTCTTGACTGATAACTCTACTTTAATCAAGTTGAGGGTTGATTCTAAATTCCTTGAAAACTTGTAGGAAATAAATAAATGCATAGAACCAGAATAAAAAAAAGTACTTGCTAGCTTGGAGATAAAAACAAGAGTACCTACTACCACATCATTCAGAGATTTTACTTCATCTGTCATGATAGAAAAAGCACGAACTTACTCCCTTGGCCTTTAATGAGGCTAATGGTGGTTCCCCTTTACTCCCCTCAGATTTGGATAGTTATTGGAATAGTTCCCAAGTTGTCCACACTTAAAGCATTGGATATAAGGTAGGGCCTACACTATCTTTCCATTTTTATTAGTGCTTGGAAGTTGAATTTTCACCTCACTATGAAAATTCCTCGCAATATGGCCATCTCTTCCACACTTATAGCATTTCCTTCTCCCAAGCATGCAGTTCCAAAAATGATTCTTCCCACATTTATTACACGTGGGAAGTTGCACTTGCTTGCCTCCTCTTCCCTGATCAAAGGTCCTCCCTATGCTGGGTTCCATTGATCTCTTTTTGTCATTTGATTTGTGAGACCACTGCGTCTCACCGAACTCTAGTTCAACTTTCATTACACTCCATATGATCTCCTCATAGCTCTCATAGTCTCGGTTTGCTAGATTCTTCCATAGATGAGGTCTCAGTCCACCTAAAAATCTATCAACCTTACCATTAGGATCCATGAAAAAGCTTGAGGTATAAAAGGAAAGTTGTGTAAAGTTCTTCTCATAGCTTCCCATAGATTTCATTCTCCTTCTGCTTCAGCTCGAGAAACTCCTTCTCCATTCTTGTTCTCATGGAATGAGGGAAATACTTACTGAAGAAGATCCCTCTAAACTCTTCCAACTCCATAGCTTTAACCTCCACTCTTTGCCTCTTGTTTTTAATCAGTTCCCAGCATTGATCAACTCCTCCCTCTAAGCGATAGACATCCAAGGTGACCTTCTCTTACTCTGAACAGTGGATCACCTAAAAGATCTTCTCTATAGAGCTGATCCACTATTCAGTGATCAATGGGTGGGTCAATCAACTAAAGGTTGGTGGTCATTGACACATAAAGGACTCAATAGAATGTTTTTACCATTGCGGTGAGATCAGTATCTCGGCTTGATTCGATTTATTTCCCATAACTTGAGTCAGTTAGTTCATCATTCACATGAATGTTTCCATTCTGGCTTCCATCAAAGGGTCGTCAGCACATGGTCCATTGCAGTCACCATTTGCACAGTTCCTCCTATTTCCTATAATTTATAAAATAATAAAACCTTGTTGAGAAACTTATTTCATTAATGAATATTTTAACAATAAAGGATTTTATGACATAAAACTTCTTTAAACTATTACATTTCTCTATAAATCCTTCATAATGATTTATAAAAAGCTTATGATTAACCAAACATATCCCCTGAGAGTGTCGTAACCAAGAGTGCAGCAAGACCCATTTTCGTGCACCAGTTCCCATTCGAGTCTAGCTCAAAGCAGTGTTTTCGGGTTATATCCCTATGTAAATCTATGCCAGAGTTGCCTCTACCTGCTCATATCTAGATCAGGATGTATTTGTTTGATAAACCACTTACTCAATAATCACCAAAATACTAGGAAATTTTCCTACATTTAAATTTTCTATAGGATTCTTCCTAATGTTTTTATAGCCTAATTTCCATCAATAACTGAACCATCCTTGGATACCAACTACAGAATCCTGCCTTGTTGTTATATAACTTTTCATTACATTTTAGAAACTGAGAATCTTTAAAGTGTACTGTCTTGGAAATCAGAAACAAAAATACATGAAAACATAAAAAATTATTCTAATCCACATGTAAGGATTCATCATAAGTTCATCCTAAGTAAATAAATTACTCTATCTCATAACATAGAGACATACATCTAAGGAAAGGGTGAGCATATGGCTCAGTAAGGAAAACAAGTGCAACAGTTGACATCTGATCTTGAGAAATATTAATAAGAACATGATAAAAATCATAAAGACATGATCAATAGAAGAATATGAATATCATAATAAAAATAATTTTAATCACAACTTGAATATGTGGATACAAAATTCCATTTAGACATTCATGAACATACCACCATGTTTTATCCCCGAGGTCTCATAAAAATTACCAAGGTTATTCACCAAGGTATCATGAAACTTGTCATCTCTAGAGATTAATTTATTTGCCCAATGCATTGGAGAACTATCAATGAAAACCCTTAATATGTATTTATTTTCATGTGAGCCACATATATCATAATAAAACATTTCAAAAATAACCCATAGAGAATAAAAGAAATGGGTTTCATTTCAAAATTGCGACATTTTAAAAGTGCTTAAAAATAAGACCATTATGTCATTTATAACCCATGGAAAGGGAGTGAGGATTATATGTATTTAAATTAAATAACAAATAATATAATTTTTATGTATTTATGAACACCAATAGAGACGAAAAAGGTCTGGGTATTCACATAAATAAGATAAGAGAATTTATTGAGATAAAGAGAGAGAAATTTTGAGACAAAATTTCTATAGCATAATGGCTATATAACATTTTTTTATAAAACAATAAAAATAGAGTGGACTAGGGTATACCATCCATAAATTAATAATTTTACATTAGAGAGATATAATAAAATTAAAATAAGATCATGGTTTGGATATTTGAATAATATACCACATGAAAAGGAAACTTGAAAGAAAAGAGGAAATGTGATTTCTTTTATGAAAATTCGGCAGCCTAACGACGTCACTTAAAAATTAAGAAAATCATTTGATCAGAGTGGAGAGGGTATATAATCAATGTTAAATGAAATGGATAGTAATAAGAATGTATAAAAACATACCCCAACATATTAATATGGAAACTAGAAGACATAACATAAAAGAAGTCATGACTTAAAAGAGGAGGGTGAAAGGTTCCCTTACCTTGAAGAGTAACTTCGAAATCTTGAAGATTGGGACCTTAGGAGGCTTGATGGAACCTTGGTAGGACTAATTGATAGGTAATAAGAGAAGAAATTTGTTTAAAAGTATTTTGGAATTAAATTAATGAGGGAAATGGCCTGGTATTTATAGGAAAAGAGAGGGAATAAATTATTAATTTCCAAGGGACACCTCATCGGTGGTATTTACAAAACCATGGGCATTCCCATTGTATTTTCCCATGGTATTGTCCTATTAGGAAACCTTATAGAATATCTCAATATTATTAAGTCTACCAGAAATCTTACATCATTATTACATCGTTAATGATGTATTTAAACACCTAAAACTCAAAATTGTATTTTTACTATTCACTGAAAATTCAACTGTTGTAGAGAAATCCCAAAAATTAAACCTAAGATAATATCAATTCTATAAATTCAGAAATTAACTCAATTTTATGAAAATAGTTTTTTCAATATTTTTAATTTATGTTATAAATAAAATCATTATTTATTCCTAAAATACAACTTTAAAATAATAAATCATTTTGTAACACCTTAAAAAAGTAATCAAGATCCCATAAAATTATCGTATAACCATAATAAAATAAAGTAAAAATTTATGATTAAATTTTATGAAAAGATATTTCCATTTTAAATTATTAAATTAATTATAAAATTGTAAATATAATATTTATGATATGCAAAAATACCAAAACTTATAATATGATCGTTTTTTTTCACTTTTAAGATGTTTAAATTATATTTTTACATTCATGGGTGAATTTTCTATATTTTTGGCCAATTTCCAATTCATTACTATTCTTTAATATTGATACATGTATGTTACTATTAATACATTAATATTCACTAAAAATCAATTTGATCTTATTAGACTCTAAAATTATCACTGATCACACCTGTAGAAGACCATTTTTTGAAAATAATTTCACATTATTAATTATTTAAAGAATACAAAAATATTTTAAGATACCCCTTTTTTCCCCTAAATTCATCAATAATACACATCCTATATTTATCTGAATTTTTTAAATTCAAAATTTTTTCCATAATAAGATATAAAAATTTATTTTATATAAAAGGATTACACAAAGCAGCTAAGGTCTCATTACATAGCCCCTTATAACACCTACATTGGACCTAAGTGTAAGGTGTGCTATGGTGATAGAATCATGGGGTGGCTCAGACAACATTTCCAGACCGGTGATTTCTATCATCTTGAGCTTCTCCCTTAGGCGATTCAGTTAAAGGTTCATTTGTTGAAGTTCAGCTTGGGCTTGCTCTAGAGCAAAGCCCACTGACGCTACCTCCTTCCCATGCTCTAACAGATGGTCTTTATATGGCCCGAGTCTACTGGATGAGGCCATTAAATCTTCTTTATCTATTAAATATACAAGATAACTGTATTTATAAAAACACAATATTAAGATTATCGTTTCCAACGTTCATATCTCCCAACAATCATATAACAGTCGAAACCCAATAGTCTCATTTTAATTATACCCACTTCATTAATTAAATGATATAGTTTTGTTGAGTATAAAATAAAATTACACACAAATTTAGAAAAAAAAATATTCAAAAAGTTAGGGTTGTTACACTAAATTGCATTGGGTACAGGTTTATATCTCATGTGATATAATAATATTCTATTGGGAGTGAACCTTGACTACTAAGATGGCCATGGCAGTTATCAATGACTACCAAGATGGTATGGGGAATGAACTCGTACTATGAAGATGGACATGGGAGTGAACTATGACTAAAAAGATGGTATTGAGAATGAAATCATACTACTAATATTAAAATAAAAGTTAACTATGATGACCAAGATGGTATTGGGAGTGAACCCATACTACAAATATGTCCTTGGATGTGATTCCTTCAGTGTTATGGAAACCAATTTATATTCAAATGTTTTTGTAAAGTTCCATGTATTATACCTATGTTATGCTTTCATGGATAATGTTATGTATTTCATTATGATTCATGTCATACGAACTACCAATATGTATGTTATGATTCACATTTATGATCTTATGATATGCATGGTATGATCTTTTAATTTTATGATCTCATTATAATCCATGGGTTTATGATTACATGTCTCCTTTATAGCCCTTAATAAGAATCTAAGATTACCCTTTTTATGTTTCCTTTACCAGGTTATCAAGATATGTATCAAGTATGATGTGTCTAAGAACAGTGATATTTATGAAGAACATAGTGGGAGATAATGTAGCTCACCCATGAACCAATGTTTATGTTTCCATGATTAAAAATGGAAAAAACTAATATGGTCTCCAGGTGTCTATTTGAGTAATGTTTTAATTATTCTGAAAAATGATGTAATTTTTACGTACGAAAATCATGGGTCACTATAAGGATGTAAAAGAGTACGGTGGTGTCTCACCTAGTACATGTGTCACCCATGAAGTTCTCTAATATTTGTTGGCATTGAGACTTAACTTATATGTAATTATTTTATATGATTATATGTCTTCCATAATTCCATGTATTATTCCTATGTTATGATTTAATTACTAATTCTCTTGATTCCATTATGGTTCATGTATTATTAGATTAATTTTTTTTTTGTTATGACTCATTTATACTATCTTTGATATGCATGGTATGATCTCCAAATGTTATTCTCATGTTTGGATACTCATACACGCATGTTATTCATACATATCCCCCTTTTTTACCCTTACTGAGAATATGAGATCACACCTCTCTTATGTTTCATTTCCCCAGGTTACGAAGAATGGTTTAAAGGTGGAGTACTAATGGGAAATATCATCAATGGAAATGTTTTTGATCTTTCACTAAGACAAAATATTCATTTTCAATGTTTCCAAAGACATTAAACTATTACAGTCCTAAGGCATGTACTTTTGAAATGTGTTAAATATTCATCTAAAATGATATAATATCCACTCATGTTATTCCTTGGAAATTTTATTTTGTATCAAATGAAATGTTTATTAAACCTTTAGTAACTATTATAATAAATATTAAGTGAGATAATTAGTGATATTTCTAGGGATATATTTTAGGATAAGCCTAAGGTGTCATAGATTTAGAAGGTGTCATGATTTAGGAACCGATAAATAATTTATCATGACTATGCGACTTTCTTCTATAATAATTGTCTCTCACAATTTTCCTTCTGGTCATAGTCAATTGAGGGAACTAGAAGGATTTAGGTAAAAATTAAATCTTTTAGAAGTTGGAAGTATAGGAATTATAAAAATCGACGACCTAAGTGAAAATATAATAAAGTGAAAATGCAAGGTGGACCGAGTATTGGTTGTACAGATGAAGATAAATAGACCATGAATGGCTTGTGAAAGGTATGAGATATTCTAATAGTATTGTTCACCTGATTAAATTGAGTTTCAGGAACCTTAAGAAGTGATTAATTTTTCATATTATTGGAATGTGGTATTTAAGAATAAGATGATGAATACAAATTAATGATTAAATAATAATATTGGATTATTTAAGTGTATATGAATATGAATTAAATAGATATGTTATATGAATTAAGAAGTGTATGTTTTCAATTAAGCAATTTCAAAAATATATTGAATGATGTTGATGACATATAAAAGTGATCTAATATAAAGTTGATATTTTGATTAAGGGAAGGTTACCCTTAATATGTTATTTATATTAAAAAACGTGTGTTTACCTTGGATAAAGATATTATTGTGGATAAATAAATTGGAACATATTAATTAAAATAGAACAGATTGTTGATTTTTATAAAAAATGTTCTATTTTATCATGGATGAAGTTTAAAAACATTTTTATGACATAATGAAAATAACCAATAATATTTGGAATAAGAAAAAATGTATTTTTTCCATAATTATTTATGGTAATTCTAGTTATTACCATGTTTCATGAGAAAACATTATGATGTTATTCACATCATTTGTATGTGAAAACCAATAGTTACATTATGATATACGGTGGGTCAATACAAAACTGATTTTGAAAAATTTAGGGACCTTATTTATAAAGTTATTGGAATTTAATATTTTGAAAGGATTATCAGGTTAACTATCTATAGAATGGTTTATGTTAAAACTCTGAGGAGGTTTTAGGGATTAAAATATTATCTCACCATATTAGGATTCATGCATTTTTGATAACATGTGATAAAAATATTTTTGTGATAAATTAAAATGGAATGAAATATCATTTTATCTATGGATATCATGATCTAATAATTCTTTATGAATGAAAAAATCACCTTTATTTATTTGACTATGAGAATATGTGTAAATTTATAAAGTAATAATAAAGTGTAATATTGTGTTGGTATCATGTAAGTATATCTTCTCATGAAAATTCATCAATGTTAGGAAAAGGGTCTTGAAATAAAATGATGTCTCGTTATCATCATTTTTGATGATATTAATGACCATTTTCAAGACTCTTTGGTTTATGGACTTGTGATCATTAACTTTTGTCCTAACCATCTTTTCTACCACTATCCATCAAAACACAATAATTTTATTCTCTTACACTTCCATGTTTTCACTTTCTAATTATGTTATCCTACGTGGAACCCTAATTATGCGTTACTTTGGGTAGCTATTATGTTTCCAACTTTATCTTTTTAATCTATGTTTTAGTAATCATTTTTATGATGTGAGTTTCTATGAAATAAAACATAATGTATTAAACATTTGATAACATAGATGAATTTCTAGAGAGAAATTCAATTTATAGGGCATATATTTTAACACCTAGAGTTTTCATGAATTTTTTGAATTAATTTAATATTTTCAATCTTTTTCATTCACACAACACTGAATATAAATTCTATTATAAAAAATTAGTAAGTTATTATTTCTTTTTATGCAACAGAAATTCACTATTTCACTAAACACAAAACATATATTAGCTTCTGGTACATGAAACACTCTTTTTGTATTATATTACAGACAATGTCCAGTTCCTCCAATAACTTACGTGACACATGTGAGCTAGTTTTACAAAGCTACAGAGTAATATTTATATTATTATTGATATATTTTTTTAGTTTTCAACTATAGATTGGAATGGTGGTTATCAATAATATTAATTAAATTTTGAAAATATGGTTTACACATGTATATAAGAATAATTATTTGTTCACCACCTAACTAGAAATAAAAAAAACCCTTCCGGAAATACATGGAATCTTTTACTAGAATACTATTTTTATGATATCAAGCACATTTTACATCAATAAATTAATTAAGACACTATTTTTTTGATAATTTTAATAGAATAAATATTTATATATAAATATATATTATTCAATCAACTATTAATATTAATCTACTTTGTTATCTAGACAATAGATAAAAAATAATCCAATTTTATGCATAAAGATATATATTTTTCTAACATATAATTTTACCAAATTTTATTAGAGAACAGATTTAAAATAAATTTTTTTAAAAATTTTATAAATTATATAAGATAAAACAAACTTAATTTATGAAATCATAATGTCAAAATTATCTTAGGTTGGATATTTGGTATTTTTGTGAGAAATTTCATTTTTTGATGAATTCTAAAAAACACGAAATTTTAATAAAAGACTTCATATTTGTATTATTTATTTATATAGTTAAATTATTTATTAAATTGGGTTTAAAGTATATTTACACAAATTATATATCTATCAATAAATATAAGGTCATTGTAATCAGTTTCACATTGAAACTGGATATAAAAACATTTCAATATTTTTAAGATTTTAACTTTAAAAAATTGTTGTCTCGTTTCGTCTGGGGGTAATAATTTTAATTTACTTTATTCTAATTCTATTTTTAGAGTTTGAAAAAATTGTTCCATAATTTGATACAAAATAATTTATAATTTCTAGTAAGGTCATCATAGTTTTTGACAGAAAATGTTTTTGAAAATAATTAAAATTAATTACAATGATTACGGTAAAAAAGAATTTATTAGTGGTTAAACATTAACTTAAGGGAAAAAATAACCCATTAAAATGTAAAAAATACATTTTATGGACGTATTTATTTTATATCATCCCTTTTATTTAAAATGGACCATAATTGGTGTAACATCCCAAGTATCTATAAAATAATATATTCTCATATCAATTAATATTTTTGAATTTAATATTAATTTTAATTTAAATATGACACTATATATGATACCATACATGACTTACAACACCAGGTTACTCCAAAATCTTATGTTGCATGCAACAATGAGGTATACTGAAAAATAATACAATAATAATGTTATTATTTTAAATGTTAGTTAACACCTAGCCATTAAATTGGAGGGAATGAAAAAATCAACTATATTATTATTTTACATATTTTTTAAATGTTTTTACATTTATCCAATAAATTGTAGAGGCCTAAAATGAGTATGAATCCAATTTTAAGCATAAAATATTCTAATATTTTTAAAAGGTCGTTTTCCTTCCTTTTGATGGAGAACCCTTTATCAAAACAATTTTTGCCAATATTATATATTATATTTGATAAAATAAACTTCTAATTTAGAAAAAAACATCAAAATTTACTTTAGTTGAAATTTGAGTATTTTTCTGATTAAATTCATATTTTAATGAATAGTGAAAAATACTGCATTTTAATTCAAAACATCCTTTCTATCTAATAAATTTATATTTTTAGATTTTCATTTTAATTGGTTTTAATCTGAAATGAGATTATTTTCTTATCATTTAATCCATTTTTTTCATTAGAAGTAATGTCACATTTAAATTGGACATAAACACATGTCATTTTTTTGATTGTTTTTACTTCGTACAAACCCTTTTTCTATTTTAGGAAACATGAATTAATCTTAAATTAATTACTGCATGTAAAGGCCCATATCTATGTGGATCGAACCTTTACATGTTTTCAAAGACCAAGGTGCTCGAAGAAGGATGAGAAGAAGTCAGGAGAAGTTCGGTCATGAGAAGTTTGAAGCATGGGGACTACACGACGTGACAAAGGGGTACACGATGCGTACTCATCAGGTTTCATAAAACTGAAACAAATCACCAAGGAGATGTGTTTTTCGGCGTATGTTGCCTCGAGGAAGTACACAACGTGACAAGGAGGTACATGTCTTGTACTGTTCCATTGCTGGGTGTTTTACAGACACCCATCCACTTAGGGTTCTCAAATCCTATGGATTGAGAATACCCCTCTCAATCCCATACAACCTGGATGCCTCCCACTTCAACAATTGGGGATTCCTTTATCCAGGATTAGTTCCCCGCTACCTTTCTTTGAACCCTATTCAATCTGAGGTATGATCTACCACTATTATTTCGTTTTCTTTTATCCTTCTTGTCTCTTTTCTATTTTACATGCTATGGAGTTTGATCTCTACGGTTCAAAGGGAGTTTCCTTTTATTTTTGATGATGTGGTTGTACCATGACATCCTCAGGTGGATGCGATTGTTGTGGGGGAGGTGATCATGATCCATTACATTAATTCATTCTCAAGCATATAACTTTAGAAACCTTTTGAGGTAGGGGATTCACTACTTCCCTATTCTTTTACATGAAATTGTATATTTAACATGTTTTTTCCCTTTGGATCTCAATAAAATTGACCCAATTAAATACTTGAACTAGATTAAAAGAATTGGTTTGATCACCTATTGTTTCTTCTCACTGTGATAATGGTTTACCTTTATATTTTCTAGATAGTTTGATATTTATGATTTTCTTGTTAGCATGTTTTTCTTGATGAAATCCATAATGAATTTAAAGAAGTAATTAATTGATAATTAAATGTATAAATATAACGATTCATGTAAATGAATTCGGTTTTTTTGATGTAATTTTATGTTAATCAAATTGTTACAGATGTGCATGCCTATTCAAGTTGGTTTTTAAACCTAAATCATTTTGGTTCTTTTTGTTTAAAGCCATGCCAAATTAATTGTTTAATTAATCTTTTGTAGTTATGATAACTTACAGTTTAGTTTTCATATAGTTGGAACCTAATAATAATGAATTACTTAATTCAATATGGATTAAAGAACTGAATTTTTGATATATGGATAATTCATGGTAGGGTTCTGAGTTACCCACTTTCTTATAAGTCATAGTGCCTCATGATTTGGATCCAGGAGTGATCATTATGTATGAATGTTGGATGCCTCGTTTAAGGGCTAAGAGCCCAGTTGATATGATGTTTGTTTCCTACTTCTTGTGTTATGATGTGATATTGGATGGAGGTTGTGAGATGCAAAGGCAGGGAGACCTAGTGTTTGTGGTATCAGTTGATGCCTAGAGTGTCAAGATAGATTGTTTTATATAGGTGGGTGTCGGGGAGGACACCATAGGTGATGAAACGAGTTAAATATGGGCTTACCCTCTATTGTGAATGTGGTTTCTTGTTGAATATCTTGTTTTATTATCTTCTTTACATTCCCCACTGCTTGAGGTAGCTGGAATTTCTTAACATCCATCCAAAATAGGTGAAGATGTGTGGAGCATTCCACGTGATTTCTATGTTTATCTTCTCAAATATGGACGAGTTTATGCTCCTACTATATGTGGAAAAGACTTGATGGGTAGTCCATCTACTCATCGTGTTGATCCCCTTGTGTTTGGAAGCTTAGTTTTTCTTTTCAAGATTGCCTATAATTATGGAAAGTAATAATGATGTTAATAAATGGTTGAATAAATGATGTTAACCCATGGGGTTGGAGCTTTATGGGATCAAATGTTGAGGTAATGTTTCTGAGAAGCTGTGAACTTGGTCTGGTTATGCCTAGAGGGGATGGAACTTTTGGTGCGATACTAATGAAATATAATGTGGAGTTGTTAATGGTTAATAAATGTTTAACGAATTAATTAATTTAAATTGAAAATGATAAAATGGGAATGAAATAATGTAATAAATCTCTTTAAATGGATGTGTGCTTATAGGATACATAGTCTTACAAGTGGTAGCCGGGAGTCTGAGAAATGTTAGACCTAGTTGAGTTTATGACTAGGTTATGCCTATAGTGTGGTTGTGAGCTATATTATATTCTATACATTTTGTGTTTCTATATGCTACACCACCCCGTTAGTTAGGGAAACTGACACCTTGGAGATTCTGAGCTCTGGGAGGTATTTTCCCCAACATTCCAGTGTGAGGATAGATGGATGACTACCCCCTTTAGCCCCACTCTCTTCTCCTGGTATTTACTTGTTTTAGTAATCAAAATGATTAGTTTTCCCCATATATGTGTGTAGAGGGATGTAATGGTTTGTGGTTATTCACACACATATATTATGGATATAATTTTCTATGCACTACTATAGGTGTAACGTGTATTGGTTGTGATGCGTTGAGGATCCTTACATGGAGTATGGGATATAATGGCTTGAGGTTTTATAATAGATGAATGACACATGTTATGAGAGCTGTGGTGGATCCTAGAAACTACCTGGTTATTTTGGTTATATGGACTTGGAGGTTGTTCTGCATGAGGTGCAAGTTGTGGTTCTTTGACCATGTGTCTGTGGGAAAGCCTTTTCTGAGAGAGATTCTTAGGACGTGTGAAATTGGGGAAAAGGTGAAAACTATTGAGGAAGTAGTAGTGAGGTACACATGATATTATTTATAATAATATATAATATTGTATGTAATACTTGGTGAGAGTATCCATGGTGAGGCTGGGAACATAGTATACCTGTTTAGGTGATGAGTTAGATTCAATTATTGTTCAATGTGCTTTAACATGCTTTCATTACATTTTCATGAGAGAATCTGGGGAGTATCCTTAATAGTATACTCTTATACTGACCCTATGTATATATATACTAGTTTTCGGTCACTTGGAGCTAGTTGGAGATCAGACTGGTTGCTACTAGCTTGGGGTCGAAGGACCTGTTTAGGCATCCTGGTCACTGTTCCTTTTTCAGTTTCCTTTGGTAATTACAGTTTTCCCTTCCAATTGTAGTAGTTTGGAATGAAATTAAATTTGTTTAATTCATATTTCTATTATATTTCAGTTTTAGTTGGAGTTGTTTGGTGTCTGTCTAATATCTTTCTTTCTCACGTGTTCTCCTAGAGGGAAATGCCTCCCATTTGTGTGTTTACTATATCATCGGTGCTAGTTTCCCACCCAGGTTCTATTAGAGGCGGGACTCGGGGGGTCACTATCTCCCTTCTCACACTGTCAGCCCAGGAGGGGTACACTTTATGGGGAGGGGGTAATGATAGAGTGGTATCAGAAGTCTGGTTGAGGGATATGATGGAGTTTAGAGTTAGGAACATGTGAGGTTTCATGGTTTGGTAGAGTAATAGTGTCAGTAAATTTTATCAAGTGATGTAAACACTGGAGACTGGCTGAGACATAGGCATTTAGGGTCTCTTGTGATCTGATGCATGAACCTTTATGTTTATAGTGGCTAAAAAATGGGGTGATACTGGTTGTAGGGTAGAGACCTAGTAAAGGATCATGCATTATTCTTATTTGTGCCTATGTTTGAAAGGGTACACCTTAGGTTAACCTAAAATGAATAAAAGAAAAAAACTAATTAAATAATGTCTATCCTTCCATATTTGTGGTTTAAGAGCTCTAAATATTTTTTATTTTGCAGGTATGGCTTCATGTTGACATCCTAATCAGGTTTGAATAAAATATGTCCAGCAAGTTGTACCAACAGATCGTCGTAGGGTAGAGGTTGATGACGACGACACATGGAGGGGGACACTCAATAAGTTTTATTGATAGAGTCTAAGAATTAATAGGGCCCCATTTCAGATGTATTCATAGAATATTGGATGGAGGAGGTTAAGATAGCCTTCAGTTTGGTCCGTGCTTTGAAGGATTACTAGGTGTCTTTGGTTGTGACAATGTTGTGTGGAGCAGTGAGGAAGTGGTAGTTCTTGATCCTCAATGATCGTGAGGGGTCATAAATCTCATGAGAGGAGTTCTGAGACAATTTTAGAGTTGACTTTCTTTCTTCTACTAGAAAGGCATCCAATCCCCAGGAGCTTCTTACACTTCGACAACAGATCTCTAGTGTGAAAGAGTTTGGAATCCATTTTATAAACCTTTTACAATATTCTTAAGAACATTTTTTAAGATGTTTCGGTTAGGGAGAGGAATTTAAATGAAGATTTGCATCCATAGATCCAGCACCAGGTCACCCCGTTTATGTAGAAGGCTTAACTTGAGGTGCTAGAGAGGGCAGAGGTTTTCAAGAGTAAATTAGCAAGAACCAGATCATCATGAGAGGGGAGTCATCATGATTCCTCATGAAAAAGAGATGTGGTATGGGGTTCCTATTTTTCAGGGAAGAAGAGTTTCCATTTAGCTGGGGTAGGTCCTATCCCTCAGCATATCATTTCTCTGGGGGAGGAATCTCTCTGGACTATTCTAATGGATCAGGTGCTTGATTTTTGTGTGGAAGAAGAGGTCAACAGCAATGAGAGTTCCCGACCTTTCATAGCAGTCATCGTGCACTAGTTGTTCTGCTCTAGATTTCTCCATTGAGGTACTTCCACCCGAGGTAGCACTAGTAGGTTTCACTAACATTGGATCAACAGATAGCAGATGGGGTAGGCAACAAATAGCCTCATGAGGCTCCCCATCCTCATAGAGCAGAGTGCGGCCATGGTGGTGTTCATCATCAGGGTCAGAGTGGCCTTCGAGGAGGTCATAGTCAGCTTCATGCTTTATCATTGCCATCGCCAGGCGAGATGGACATCGTTCGAGGTACCCTTTATTTGTTTTCTATTTGGGTGTATGCCTTGTTTGATTCAGGAGAGACACACTCCATCATATCACCTACCCTTGTCCATGCTTTTGGACTTGAGGTAGAGAGGATTCCAGTGCCCTTGGTATTTACTAAGCCTGTTAGCGGTCGATTTGACTTATTTGATTATGTCGAGACTGTGAGAAAGTGTTGGGGAAACACCAATCTTGGGGATATTTTCTATGGTTATAGATAAAACAATATGATCTCATCCTTGGCATGTATTATTTGTATTCGGTGTAGGCTATCGTTGATTTCTTCATGAAGCAGGTGGTGTTCTTTGATGATGATGTAGAAACAGTGGTGTTTGATATCAAGCGTGATCCTAATATGGGTCAGACGCATGTTTCGTACTTTTCATCCTTGGTGTATGAGATAATGAAGAGTTATTGGGAGGTTCAGTAGTTGGTGTTTCCCAGGGTCTTAGAATAATACCATGATGTCCTTCCAAAAGAGGTTGTAGCATTACCCCCTTGTCATGAAATTGATTTTGGGATCGAGCTATAACCATGAGAGTCTCCTACCTATATGTCTCCATATAGGATGGATCCTTTTGAGTTATGGGAGCTGTGTAAATAGCTTGATGGTCGATTATAATGTGGATTTGTTCAGCCAAGTGTGTCACCATAGGGTGCACCAGTTTTTTTCATGAAGAAGGATGACAGTAGCTTGTAGTTGTGTATCTCTTATTGTTGCTTAAACAAAGTGACAATGTAGAATCACTATCCTCTTATGTGGATTGATTATTTATTCGATCAATTGAAGGGTGAAAGTTGGTTCTCAATGATCGAGTTGTGGTCAGGATATCATTAGCTGCATGTGAGGGGTGGGGATATCCCAAAGACTGTGTTATGTTGTCATTATTGGCATTTACGAGTTTGTTTTAAGGAAATTCATTGCAACGAATGCACTATATGTGTTCATGGGATTAATGAAATTTTTGTTATATGAGTTCTAGGATAAGTTCTTAGTGGTTTCCATTGAATAAATCCTTGTGTGCTTCATGTATGAGGAGGATTACACAGAGCATTTGCACACCGCTTTGGGAGCTCTTCATCAACATCAGCTGTTTGGGAAGTTGTAAATGTGTTAGTTTCAGGCTCAAGAAGTTTTTTTACTGGGGAATGTAGTATCCTAATAGGTAGTCACTATAGATCCATTGAAGATAGAAGCAGTGGTGTCTTGGGAATCCCACAAGATAGTGCTAGAGGTGCGATGTTTCCTTGGTATCACTGGATACTAAATGAGGTTAATAGCCAATTTCTCTTGGGTTGCGACTCCTATAACATCATTGAATGAGAAGGATCAGAAATTTGTGTGGAATAATTAGTTTCAAGTAGTATTTGAGTATTTAAGGGAGAATTTGGTAAGTGTTCTAATTCTTTTTCTTCCAGCATAGAGAGTTTAGTTTGATGTTTTATATGATGCTTCGCATATAGGGTTAGGCAATGTTCTAATTCATCATAAATCAATAGTTTCTTAGGAGTATCCGTAGTTCTGTCCCCATGAATGTAACTTTTCCACCCATGACCTTAAGTGGGTGGAAATAGTGTTCTCTGTAAAGTTGTGAATACATTACCTCATTGGAGATCGCTTCGTGGTTTTCACCGATCATAAGAGCCTGAGGTATGTTTTATCCTAGTGTGACTTGAACATGCAGCAACATTAGTGGATAGATTTCATAAAAGAATATGACTTTAAAATATCATATACACCTGGATGGGGGAATTTTTTAGCTGATTCACTGAGCAGGAAGTCATGTAGTGATGCAAGGCATGATTCTGGTTATTCTTGGGAAGTGATGGAAGAAATTTCAGCATTACATCTCGATATGAGAGAGGTTGGGGGAAGTGGTTATATTTTTCAGAAGACGGTCCAGTCATCTCTAGTGAAACATGTGGAAGAGTAACAGTTGGGGGATCTAGAGGGGGAGGTCTGGAGAGACCAAGTTGTTTGTGGCGAGGCCCCTGGTGGTTGGTCTGAGGACGAACAACACTAATTGTTGTATCATGTAAAATTTTTTGTTCCTTTGGCGATGTGTTAGATGGTTCTCAAAGAGTTCCATATTTTACATTTAGAGGTACATCAATGAATTAAAAATATGTACCAAGCAATGAGGAGTCAGTTTTGGTGGCTTGGACAGAAGTGCACAGTTGCAGAGTTTGTGTATCGATGTTTGGTCTTCTAGAAGGTGAAGGCTAGGCACCATTTCCTTGGTGGTTTTCTCCAGCCATTAGATGTTCCTCAGCAGAATTGGGAGGACATATCAATGTAATTTTTTACTAGTTTACCTCGATCTTAGGGAGTACATGATGCTATTTGGGTGGTAGTGATCATTTAACAAAATCATCCCACTTTATAGCGATTAAGGAGTTTAGATCAGTGGATGTTTTTTCAAGGAAGTATCTATTGAAGAGTAAATGGGAATGTGAGTCATAGATATGCACTCAGTATCCTGATATTTTTTATGTTTATCTCTTTCCATGTATCACTGTTCATTTTGGGGTTATATACTATTCCTTTCAATGATATGGCTTCCTTTTTTTTCTTGTTGTGGCTGGATCTATATGAGATGTATCTCCCCCGATAGAGTGTTTATGAACTGGTTGTGGTTTTCGCAGGGTGTAATGATGTTCTTTTGATGTGCTTGAGCTCCTATGTTGGAGAGATCCTTTAGTGGTATCTCGTAGGGTGTTTTTTCAGACAACCCCTTCTCTATTTCCCCTATGGGTTGGTTTTGAATTCTTGAGGGAGAGAATGTTTTGAGAGGTATCTGATGAAAGGGCCCGAGTCCACATGGATCGACCCTTTCCGTGTTTTCAAAGACTTAGGTGCTCAGAGAAGTCTTATAGAAACATTGGAGAATTTTGGGCATGAGAAGATGGAAATAGGTGGGCTACATGACATGAACATGGGGTACATGACATGTACAGTTCGAATTTCAAAAAAATAAATCAAAGCACTTAGGTGATGCATTTTTCAGCGTAAGCCGCCTCGAGGCGGTATATTACTTGATGTAGAGGTAAACATCATGTACTACCCCTCGGCTGGGTGTTTTAAATACACCCATCCACATAGGTTTCTCAAAACCTACAGACTGAGTGCAACCCCTCTCGATCCCAAAAAAACCGGATGTCTCCCTCTTCAACGGTTGGGGATTTCTTCTTCTTGGATCGGTTCCCCGCTAATATTCTTAGATCCCTCTTCAATCTGAGTTAAGATCTACCTCCATTATTAGGTTTTCTTTGTACCTTATTCTCCCATTTCTCTTTTCCATGCAATGACATTTGATCTCTATAGTTTTAAGGGAGTTTCTTTTGGTTGTTGTTGATGC
Organism: Viscum album; assembly: GCA_963277665.1. Classification (NCBI taxonomy): domain Eukaryota; kingdom Viridiplantae; phylum Streptophyta; class Magnoliopsida; order Santalales; family Viscaceae; genus Viscum; species Viscum album. The sequence goes on from OY728130.1 coordinate 613,892,171, forward strand.
AGTTGTGCCGCGACATCCTCGGGTGGATATAGTTGTTTCAGAAAAAGGATATCATGATTGGTTGCTTTAATACATTATCAAGCGAGGAATATCAAAAAACTTTTGAGGTTGGGGATTCGTTGCTTCTCTATTATTATACATGCAACTATAGAGTTAAAATGTTTTAGTCCTTTGTATCGCAATGGAATTGACCTAGTTAAATACTTGAACCAACTAAAATTAATCGGTTTGATCGCATGTTATTGCTTTGCACCATGATAACGGGTCACCTATTTATTTTCTATATATTGTGATATATATGATTTTTTGTTATCATGTTTTTCTTGATGAAATTTGTAAAGAATGTAAAGCTGTAATTAATTGATAATTAAATTTCTAAATATAAATATGCATGTAAATTAATTTCATTTCTGTTTTTGTAATTTGATGTTAATCAAATTGATGCAGATGTGCATTCCTTTTCAAGTTGGTTTTTAAACCTGAATCATTTTGTTTCTTGTGGTTTAAAGCCATGCCAAATTAACTATTTAATTAATTTTTTAGCTATGATATCTCCCAGTTTATGTTGCCCATAGTTGGAACCTACTAATAATGAATCGGTTAATTCAAGATGGATTAAAAAAGTTAATGTTTGATAAAGGGTCATTCATAGTAGGGTTCTGAGTTACCCTCATTATTGTATGTATGAGTGCCTTGTGCATTGGATCCATGAGTGATTATTATGTATGAATAATGGATGCCTTGTTTAAGATCCAAGAGCCCAGTTGATATAATGTTTGTTTCCTACTACTTTTGTTTTGATGTGGGCCTGGATGAATGTTGTGAGATGTGAAGGTAGGGAGTCTTAGTGGTTATGGTAATAGTTTATACCAAGAGTGGTGAGATGAATCAGTTTATGTGGGTGGGTGTTTGGGAGGACACCAGAGGTGATGAAATGGGTTGAATCTGGACATACACACTATTGTGAATGTGGTTTCTTGTTGAATCTCTTTTTTTCTTATCTACTTTAATTTTCCCACTGCATGAGGCAACATGTCTTGATTACCATCCTTCTAAAAGTGGTGAAGACACACAAGGTATTCCATGTGCATTCTGGGTTTAGATTCTCAAGGATGGATGGTTCTATGCTCCTGATATAGGTGGAAGACTCTATGGGTATCTCATCTACTCATTGTGTTGATCCATTTATGTTTGGTAGCTTAGTTTTTCTTTTATAGTATGCCTGTAATTATGGAATGTAATAATGATATTAATAAATTTTTTAATAGATGGTGTTAACCCATGGGGTTGGAACCTGATGGTATGAAAGTCTGAGGTAATATTTTCGAGATGTATTGGACTTGGTCTGGTTATTCTAAGAGGTGATGAAACTTTGGGTGTGGTGCTAATGAAATATAATGTGTAATTGTTAATGGTTATTTAAGGTATAAAGAATTAATTAATGTAAAGTGAAACTAATTAAAAGGGAATGAAGTAATGTAATAAATATATTTAAATGGTTGTGTTCTTATAGGATACCTAGTCTAGTATTGGCAGCCAGGAGTCTAAGAAACGTTAGCTGTAGTTGAGTCTAAGACTAGGTCATGCCCATACTGTGGTTGTTAGCTATAATATATTTTGTAATTTTTGTGTTTCTATCTTAAAATCCACCCCACCAGTTATGGAAACTGACACAACGGGGATTCTGATCCCTGGGGGTGTTTTCCACAACATTCTAGTGGGAGGATGGATGACTGACTACCCCCTTTGGCCCCACTGTCTTCTATTGGTAGTTACTTGTGCTGGTAGGCACATAGATTAGTTTTCCCCATATATGTGTATAGAGTTATGTAATGGCTTATGGTTATTCACACATATATATTATGGATATAGTTTTCTATGGAATACTATAGGTGTCATGTGTATAGGCTGTGATGGCTTAAGGATCCTTACTCAGTGTATGGGAAATAACGACTTGAGGTTTAATACCCGATGTATGATTCCCATTATGCGAGATAGGATGGCTCCCTAAAACTACTTGGTTACTTTGGATATGTGGATGTGGTGGCTATGCTACATTTGGTTCATGTTGTGGTGCTTTTCCCAGGTTTCTACGGGCAATCCTTTTGGGGAGAGATGCTTAGGACGTATGACCTTGGGGCAAAGTGACAAACTAGTGGGGAAGTAGTAGTGGGATACCCTTGATATTCTTTATTATATTATATATTTTTGTTTGAGATACATGGTGAGAGTAACCATGTTTAGACTAGGAACTTAGTATACCTATTTAGGTGATGTGTTAGTTTTTCTTGTTGTTCACTATGCTTTATCATGATTTCCTTACTTTTTCACAAGGTGCTCTGGGGAGGATCCTTCTGAGTATACTATAATACTAATAGTATGTATATATAAACTATTTTTTCAGATTACTTGGATTAGTTTAAAGATAAGGCTAGTTACTACTAGCTTGGGGTTGTAGGTTCTATTTGGGCATCGTGGTCGCTGTTGTTTTTTAGTTTCCTTTGGTACCTGCAGTTTTCCCTTCCAGTTGAAGTTGTTTTGCTTGACATTACATATGTGTACTTCAGATTTCTTTCATATTGCAGTCTGAGTTGGAGTTATCTGGTTTATGTCCTATCTCTCTCTTTTTCATGTGTTCTATTATAAGGCAATTCCTCCCATTTGTGTGTTTACTATACCCTCAGTTCTAGTTGCCAACCCGGGGGCTACTCGAGGTGGGACTTTGGGGTCACTATCTCCTTTCTCACATTGCCGACCTAGGAGGGGTACACCTTGTGGGTAGGGGGTCATGACACTGCAACTTCGGTTATTAGAATTTGTAAAAATGGATTCCATATTTGGAATTAGATGGTCCAAATTATGTGAATAGGTACCTTTTATTTTTTCACATTATGAATAGTATCCTCATTAATTATTTTTATTTACCATGGTTGAAGGGTAAATCAAGTAAATAAGGGAAAACAAAAATATTATAATAATATAAAACTACCCTCACATGTTCCCTAATCCAATTTGATGAGATCTGTCTGACCATGAGAATCCTTGGGTCAATTATAGGACCCCATAGAGCCACTTGGATGTGATAATGACATTTTATAATATTTATTTTAAAGAAAGAGAAAATAATACATAAACATGTGTCTCCCAACCTAAAAAATTAATTTTTTATATAAATTATCTATTAATCTATAAATATTCATTAAAATATAAAAATAGTTCTTACATAAAGATATTTTATTTATAATTTTTATAAAGTAATTAAATAAATTTATTTATGACACAATGATGAAGCATTGATTACCTTATTAATGAAAGATTCAAATTAATGATATTATAAATTATAAAATAAATGTAATGTGAACATTTTTATTCCATGAACGATTTTTTGGATGAAATTTACATGTGATGTATTATTTAAATATTTTTTTAAAGGAATTAACTTCTTATGACTTTAACAAAAATCAATTACTAAATAGTGTTAAAACATACCTAAATGAGTTGTTACAAAAAAATGCTATTTTATTAAACGATGTAGTAGTCCTAAAAATATAATATTCCTAAAAATGAATTATATAATTTTAAAAATGCCATTAATTATCCACTTGTGGTTCTATATGAATTTTATAGTAAATACAATAACCATATATTATGAAAATACAAGAAGAAATGGTAATAGTAATTGTATTTTACTAAGGGTTAAGGATAAAAGATAAGGTTAATAGTATGAACGAAACTTTTGTAAACCATAATGGTTGAGAGTATTTATAACCATACTAATATTATCCTAGAATTATATCAATTTTGATCTATTAAAATTCTAAAATCAATTTATAATAAAATAATATTTCAAGACATTCCTAAAGTGACCCTCCTCCCTCTTATATAAGGCCACTGCCTCTACCACTTACTCACACTTCTAAAGACCCTTGGATAATCCAAATTCTACTCAAATAATCTCCCAAAATCCCTCCCATAATCATAGAAGCCTTAATTTGGGCATAAGGTGATTAAACAAAGCCTTTTGACTCAAATCAAAAGGAGTTACCCGATTTAAAGGTAATGTATTCTCTCAATCTCATTTCATTTATTTATCTATCCCAACACACTAAACTATTTTATTTTATTATTATATAAAAAAACCAGTATTATAAATATACTAGGATTTTTTTATGCTATTGTTTTGAATTACCCATATACACACCTCTATCTGATGGATACGAACACACTGTTTCTGTTTACGGAAAACTACTACCCCACTACACCATGAGGGTTTAATTTTCTCCTACCACCTCTCATGGTGGACATTATGATGGAAATATAATTATAAATGATATATATTATATTTATATTTTCTCTATTATCATTTAATTTTTATTAACAACATACAGTTTTTCATTCTGTAATGTGTATATACAATAATCTCATTTGAGGAAGTGTGGACTATCGCCCCCTCAATGTGATATGACTCGTTCAAGACATACATGGAACATATAAATGAGGAAGTTAATGAACTTATGTAACATATATATCATATATATTTTAATTAAATTACAATATAACTATAAATCATTTATTTTTCATTCCATTAATATGACAAAGAAATGAAAGTAGCGTTCATGCGAACGGACAACCTACCATCTCCATGAATGGGGCATTTAATTTTGTATATCCAAATTCTATAAACTATTATAAATACATATATACTAAAAATATATGATAATTAAATCATGAATAATATTTCTCCGATAATGGACTTATGACCACATGGATGATTTGTATCAAAACTTATTCATTTTTTAGTCAAATACCGAACATCGACCAAACGTTTGATATGAAATTAAATAATTAACTAATTTATATAACATGGTAATAAGTGATATAAAATGAATAATTAACTTTAAAAAGGTTCTAAATCGAGTATAAATTAACCTATGTTTATTATTAAGGAAATTGTAGAACGAATGAGACAAGTCAGACTCAAGGTAATAGATTTCGTCATAATCTCCTTTCAATGAGGCATTTCATGATAATATGAACCATTATTATTTTTTAAGGAATTTATAAAACCACTATATCATTTCATATATTTTTTATATATAATAATTTTATTTATTGTTTTGATAAATTTATTAATTCATGTTTATTAAGATTTAAATTATCAAAGTGGTATGAGACACCTTGAACGTATAAAGATTTAATTATAAAGTCTTTTTCTTCATGATATTAATTTACATATTTATTAATATGGATATAAAAGGATTATAAAAGACATCTTATGTATATATTTAATTTCATTCAAATTTTTAAAAATTTAATATTTTGATACAAATCATTTTACTTACATTACAAAATGATAAGAGGAATGTTTTTGTTTTAACGTAAACTACGACAATGACTTCTCCTCCGTTGTAACTATTTTCTAATATTTGACTTCCTCTATAAGCATTAATACATTTTAAGATGAAAATAAATCCTTTATTTGGGTATCTTGGTATTAGAAAAAGGTTCTTAAATGAAAATTCTATTTTTTTATATGAAAATGTTTTCATATGGGAATAGAAGAGTTTTTCAAAAGGGTTTTATGATGAAAACATATTTTAAATGGTACTTGAGAATTATATGAAATGGGTGAGCCCAATTATAGCTCACATGTGATCTTGATATAGCTTATATGAAAGGTTGATCCCCATTATAGCCTATGGGTTAGCTCGATATAGCTTATATAATGAATTGAGCCCCATTATAGCTCACATGTGAGTCCAATATAGCTTATATGAAGGGTTTAGCCCCATTATAGCTCACGGGTGAGCCCGATATAGCTTATAAGAAGGGTGATGCCAAATATAGATCTATAATTTGGATGTTAACCATATGGTTATTCCAATTAAACGATGTTTGAAAGTGTTTTATATATACAATGCTCTAAATCACCTAATGGATTTTAATTACATTAAATTGGTTTTAGTGTTTTTCATTGAGAAAGTAGTATGAGTGTTATTCATGTGAAAATGTTTTGTTTCATCCCCTAAAAGAACATTGTATGGGTTATTAGGTTTTAACTAGACTAACCGATTTTCATTATTTTTTACGCCCCTTACATGTATTTTTGTGCTCATCCCACTTTTTTTTAAAAGGTTGGGGCCAAAGCCTCATTTTTATTTTTAAATCAAAGCAAAGTCCTCTTTTAACTGGGTAGAGGAAAACCCATTACATAGCCCGAAGGCCCAGTGGGCTTGTAGCCCATTTTATAGCCCATATGCCCAAATTCTAAGGCCAATTCACATTCTATGAATAGTAACCTACTGCTACAGTACCGCACAGTATCGCCGCCGCTACAGTGCCCTGCCGCCACTACAGTGCCCTGCCGCCGCTACAGTACCCGCTGATGAACAGTGCTGCCGCTGCTACAGTTCCGCTACAGTACTGCTACAGTACCTGCGCCCCATGGGTTTTGAACCCCCATTTTGAACCCCCATTTTCCACATGATTTAAGGGAGAATAGATTCATGGATATAATTAAGTAAAAGTTATGATGATTAAACATGAAAAGAAACCATGTTTCTTTTTAAATGTTTTTATGTTATGAAAGAAATTGATATTGTTGGAAGTGTCCACTTTGTACTTATATGTTTTTGTTATATAATAGATATGGCCTAATTATATAATGCTCTAAACCCAAAAACATCCTCATTGTGAATTTTTTCCTTAACGCATGATTATGTAATGTTTAAGGTTGGGACCTTATAGTTGGTATCAGAGGTTGGTATAGACGTCATTGGAGATTATGATGTTTTCTTAAGGGTTAGGGATATCATCACAGGTTTATAATTTTAATTTATATCATAATATCAATATACTGGAAACACATTTTTAGTCTTTATGATTTGGAATATTAAGGTGACTAATTGTATTTTTTAAGACATTCACCTTTGTGTAAATTATGGGTTATTAATTTTTGGGGTGCAAAATGTGAGACCTGAGATAAATTTTGAGGTTAAAATATATTATGTTTATTTTTTAGGATTTTATCTAATTTTTTGTAATTTTATAAAATTATATAGTTTTTTGGAAAAGGACAACATGCAGACTGTGTGATAACACATCGTGTTAGAAAAATATGTAGGAATAGAACCCACAACTAAAGTGCAATTGAGATTTTTCTCCTACCACTGGACTACATGAAGTCCCTCATTAGTATGACATATTATTTTTAGTTAAATGATTTTATGGATCAATAATATGTTGATATTGGGAACTTGTGTTTTATTAAACATACCGCCTTAGTATAAGAAAATGATTTGGACATTAAGTGATAAATATTATTCTGGAACACATTTGTTATTTTGGGAAAACTATATGCTGACTGAAAATAGAATACAATGGGATTTAATTTGAGGATTAATGGTTGAATTTATTTTTTAAGAATATATTTTTTTATTTTGGACATATGTATATTTGGGTTATTTGTGGAAATGATTATCCTATCATGGAGAATATTTTATTAGGTTAATTAAATTTAAATATGATACTTTAAGAGTTGTCGATGTTATTTGAAGAATAATGTTAAGATTTAGGATGGAAGACTATGTGATCAATTTTTTCAGAATATTGGTTTTCAATCATAGTTTGGATTATTCGAATGAAATTTAAGGACAATATTTTATTGAATGGTATTTTTTGAGCATTGAGTATTTTTTATTAAATTTTGGAGATTAAGAGTAGTATTTTTTTATAAGGGATTATTCTTTTTGGGGATTATATGATCTTGTATTAACCGTTGTGGTTTTGGATAATGTCTAAAGACATGGGTAATATATATTCCATATTTTTGGGATTGTATGAATCTCTATATGTTAATTTTAGTGCTTTAGGTGTGACCAAGTCAACTTGATTACTCATCATTTGGAGAAAAGATGAGTTTGTGGTAGATATTTATTTAAGGATGAAACTCTAATTGATAAGTATGCATGTTTCCTTATGTCCTTATTCAAGCTCATAAATTAATTCCTCAAATTTATGAAACGTATATTAAAAAAAAGGTTTTACATTTACATTTTATACTAGCAAATCAATGATCGTTTATCGCATCACAGGTTTATGGTTTTCTGGCTCTTACCATTCTACTGATCATGTTTTCTATCACTCTCCATCAGAACAAGATGGTTAGATTTTATCCCATATCCATTCTTTCCTACATGTAATCATAATATGTTTTATCTTAGGAGAAAATTTTACATCTTTTTATTTCTTTTAATGTGATATTTTTTTGGCTCTTTTTTCAATGTGGGATTTTCAATGAAGTTTCCGAACACAATTTTAAAACTGTGAAGGCACAATGTACAAAAGGGGGAATGATGTAACATATCAAGTATTTATAGAATAATACATTTTCTTATATATTAATATTTTTGAATTTAACATTATTTTTATTTTAAATGGGACACTGCCTATAATAGAATACCTGACACAAAACAATGAGTTTCTGTGAAATCTTACGTTTCCCCCAACATTGAGTTATACTAAAAAATAATACAATAATATTATTATATTTTAAATGGTAGTTAACACCTTGCCATTGTATTGGAGTTAATGAACATAATTAAATATATTATGATTTTACATATTTTTTAAATGTTTTAACATTTATCTAATAAATTTTAGAGGCTTAAAATGAGAATGAATCCAATTTTATGCACAAAATACTCTAATATTTTTAAAAGGTTGTTTTCCTACCCTTTAATGGTGAACCATTTTTAAAAATATTTTTTTTCGCATTAATATTTTAATTTTGATAAAACAAACTTATTCTTTGGAATGGATATTTCAAAATTTACTTCGATTGATTTTTTTTTCTTATTAAATCTATATTTTAATGAATGGTAAAAAAATTTAATTTTAATTCAAAACTGCCTTTGCAAATAATTTATTAAAATAGGAATATTTTCCTTTTAATTGGTTTCAATGTGTAATTGGATTTCGTTTTTATCATTTAATTCAATTTTGTTCAATAGAAGTAATTTCAAATTTAAATAGGACATAAACACATGTCAATCTTTTGATAGTTTGTACTTCTTAAAAACCTGTTTTTTGGTTTTGACATTGAGATTTAATTTTAAATTAATTATTGAAAATTTTGTTTTTTTAATGTGGAAAAATGGATTCCATATTTTGAATCAAAAGTTCCAAATTATTTAAATAGGTAACTTTTATTTTTGGTCATTACAAATAGTAACTTTAGTAATTATTTTTATTTTCCATGGCTAAAGGGTAAGTCTAGTAAATAATGGAAAAAGAAATATTATAATAATATAAAACTACCCTAACACATATCATAATCCAATTGAATGAGATATTTCTAACCATTATCATCCTTGGGTTGATTTTAGGAAACCATAGAGCTACTTGGATTTGATAATGACCCTTAATAATATTTATTTTAATGAAAAGGGAAATATAACATAAATATGTATCTCATAACTAAACAAAATTAATTTTGTTTGTAAAAACGATATATTCAACTATAAATAGTAATTAGAAAGATAAAAATATATTCTACATAATTATATTTTTTTATAAATTTTATACATTATATAAATAAATTTCATTGTGACGTAATGATGATGCAATGATTACATTATTAATGAGTGATTCAAATAAATGATATTATAAATATTAAAATAAATGTAAGTTGAAATTTTTTATGTCATACATGATTTTTTTTATTAAATTGACATGGAAGGGATGTGTTAATTCTTTTTATTGAATGAATCAATTTTTTATGACTTGAAAAAAATGAATTACTAAATAGTGTCAAAATTGACATAAATGATTTTTTAAAAATAATACTACCATATTAAATGATATAATAGTCCTAAAAATATTAGATTTGTGAAAATTACTTATATATTATTAAAAATTTAATTAATGATCCACTTGTGCTTTGATAATCATTTTATAGTATCTATAGTAACCATATATTATGAAAATACAAGAGGACATGGTAGGAGATAATTTTTTTTAATAAGGGTTAAATCTAAAAGATAAGGTTAATTTTATGACCTAAACTTGTCTAAAACCTATTGGTTGATAGGATTTTGACCCATAGACATCTTATTATAAAATTATATAACTTTGGAGCTATTATAATTCGAAAATAAATTTATAATAAAATAATATTTCAAGACTTTCCTAAAGTGACCCTCCTCCCTCTTATAAAAGGTCATCACCTATATCCACATAATCACACCTCTCAAGCCCCTTGGATGATCCTAAATAAATATCAATAATATCAAAAAATTACTCCCATTCTCCAACAATACTTACCTTGGGTATGAGGCAATTCAATAAATCCTTTCGGCTCATATAAAAAAGAGTTTCTAGATTTAGAGGTAATGTATTCTCTAAAGAACCTTTCATTTATTTTCTTTCTCCAACCCAATAACCTATTTTATTCTATTATTATATAAAAACACCAGTATCCTCAATATAATTTTTTTTTTTGAAAATTTTGGACTTACACTTACACACACCTCCATCTAATGGATAGGAACATACTGTTTCTGTGTACGGAAAACTACTGCCTCATGAAACGATGATTGTTCAATATTCTCCTACCCGCTCTCAGGGTGGATATTATGATGGAACTACATTTATATATGATATATATTATGTTTATATTGTCTCTATCATTCTTTAATATTTATTCACAACAAACCTTTATTCTTTCCATAACATGTAAATATGATAATTTTATTTGAGAAGTGTGCACTACTGCCCCCTCAAAGTTATATGACTCGTTCATGCCAAACATGGAAAGTATAAAAGATGATTTTAATTAACATATGTAATATATATAACATATATAGTATAATTTAATTATAATATACCTATTTAACATTTATCTTTCATATCTTTAATATGAAAAATAAATGAAAGTAGCATTCATGCGTACGTACGACCTACTGTCTCCATGAACAATGCATTTCATTTATTTTCTCCAATTGTTATATAAAATTGTAAATACATATATAATGGATATATATAATATTTAAATCATGAATAATATTCTGATGATAATTTACTTATGACCAAAGGAATAATTTTTATCAAAACAAGTTCATTTTCAAATAAAATACCGAACATCGACAAAACATTCGATATAAACTTAAATAATTAACTAATTGATATAGCATGGTAATAAGTAATATAAAATGAATAATAATAATTAAAAAGGTTCTAAATCTAGTATAAATTAACCTAAGTTTATTATTAATGAAATTAAATAATGAACGAGACAAGTCAGACTCAAGGTAATGGATTTTTTCTCGATCTCCTTTAATGGAGGCATTTCATGATAATATGAACCTTTATTATTTTATAAGGAATATACATAGCCACTCTGACAATTCATACCCATATTTTATTTATAATAATGTTATTTATTATTTTTATAAATTTATTAATTCATTGATATTAATATTTAATTGTTAAAAGTGGTATGGGACACCTCAAACATTTAAATATTTAATTATGATGTCTTTTTCTTCAGATATTAAATTACATATTTATTTATATTTATATAATAGGATTATACATGAAATTTTATTTCTATCATTATTTTCATTCATTATTTTAAAATTGCAATATTTTTATACCAAGTGTTTTCCTTTAACTACAAAATGATAAGAGGAATTATTGTTGTTTTAATGTATACAATGACAATGAATTCCCCACCATTATAACCGTTATCTGATATTTGGCTTCCTATATAAGCCTTAATGTATGTTAAATGGAAAATAAATAACTTATTTGGGTATCTTGGTATTGAAAATTGGTTCTTAAATGAAAATGGTTTTTTATATGAAAATGTTTTTCATATGGGAATAGAATAGTTTTTCAAAAGGATTTTATGATGAACATTTTTTTGAAATGGTACTTAGAAATTATATGAAATGGGTGGGCCCCATTATATCTCACAAGTCAGAACAATATTGCTTATATGAAGGTTTGAGCCCCATTATATCTCATAGGTGATCCAGATATCGAATATATGAATGGGTGTTCCCCGTTATAGCACAAAAGTGAGCTCCATATAGCTTATACGAAGTTTTGGGCACTGTTACAGGTCACAGGTGAGCCAGATTTATCTTATACAAAGGGTGATACCTATTACAGATCTCCAATTTGGAATTCAACCATATTTTCATTTAAATTGGAAGATGTTTTGAAGGGATTTATTTATATGATTCTCTAATTTATCTAAAGTATTTTTAATTTCATGCTATTTATTTTCGTGTTTTTCATTGAAAAACGTAAGAGTGTTATTCATGTGAAAATATTTTGTTTCATCCACTCAAAGAAAATTGAATGGGTTTTTAGGTTTTAACAAGACTAATGGTTTTTTATTATTTTCATGTCCCTTATTGATCTTTTTATGGTCATCCATAGTTTTTATACAATTTCATTAGGATTTAAGGGACAATAGATTCAATGATAAAATCTAAGGAAAAATTATGATGATTAAACGTGAAATGAAACCATGTTTCTTTTTAAATATTGTTTTATGTTATGGATGAAATTTATACTTTTTCAAGTGAGAACTTTGTACTTCTATGTTTGTGTTATGTTATAGTTATAGACTAATTATCTAAATCTCTAAACCTAAAATATCCTCAAGGTGAATTATTGAAATAACTCTAGATAATGTTACATTTAAGGATGGGACCTTATAATTGGGGTCACATAATGAAGGGAATACCTCTCAACAGTTTTTAACTTTTTTATTTATAAGAACACCACTACTCCTCCACTATAAATGAGAGCTCATACCCCCAATTATAAACAAATATCTAGCACATTTTCTTGGACAATACCTTCCATAAAATCCAACCCAATTACATTCCTTCATCCTAGAGGTCTCACATTAAGTAGAAAGCTATCCAAGGGAACCCTTTTTTGCAAACCAAAGGATTTACCCAAAGAAGAGGTCACATATTTCAAGAACAATAATATTATTTCATTATCCACCCCAACCATTACTCATATTTAATCCTTATATAATAAACCCATTATACTAAATATACTAATATATTTTATGTAAATGTTTTTTCTTACACCAATACACACTTCCATTAAATGGGATACACAATCATCATTCGTGTGTATAGTGGACTACGTCCTCATGAACCAACATAATTCATTCATCAATTACCACCTTTAAATGATATTAATAATCATGTAATTACAGTTTTTATATTATATATATTATAATTATGATTTTTATGATTCATTAATTATTATATAACACATACCTTCATGCATTTCATTTTTTCAGAATATGATAACTTCGTTGTTGGATGTGTAGACTACACCCTCCTCAAAGCGATATGATTTGTTAAAAATTTACATGTAACATATTAAATGTGGGTTTAATAAATATATGTGATATGTATGGAATAATAATGATACAATAAATAATATAAATATATATATCATTTAATTCACTTTAATTTAATATATGATATGAAAATGGAAACATCATTCATCTGTACGTATGGCCTACTATCTTTATTAATGGTGTATTTTATTTTATATTTACATCTTTCAAATATTGTTATAAATAATTATATTCCTATTATATATGATATTTATTTTATTTTTTACATTCTAGAAATAAATATCTTACGACTTAACTTAGATGATCAAGAATAACAAGTTAAAACATTTAGTGATTATTACACGAGACATAACGTTAAAATTAAATTGATTATAAAAGGGTAATATAAAAAAAATATGGAATAGTATATAATAATATTTTTATGTGGATGATTTATAATAATCTTATGTTTGTTATACATGAGTTTTGAACATGCACAAAGAAATTAAAGGCTTAAGGTAAGGGTTATCTTATCTCACTTTTATTTCTGCGAGATACCGGATATATTCACTACATGTTCATGTTGTGTGGTTTGTCTACTACCCTATGACATGTTATTCCATGAATTTAATTTATTTCATGATATTAAAAATTTTTAATTATTTTTTATATTTCACTGATCTTGTGCTTCAAGAAGTACTCAAGTAGTAAAGGGATTTCAAGTCCCAATTTTATTTCTGCGAGCCTTATGCCTTATTCACAATCTGTTTCTTTTGTATGGTGAATATAATACCTAGGAATCTATTATAATTTAATTTTAGATAACTCTATGGGTATTTAAATATCTATTGTATTATCTATACTTCATGGGGGTTTACAGTTCAAACGTTACCAAATTTCTAAGGTAATTTTGTCTTAATTTTTCATCTTTGAGACACATATTTTGTTATGCATATATTTATTTTTTTCAAGGTGTATATATTTCTATTTTGTAACATACCAGATATGGGTACCGCGCAAAGGTGCCTTGTACCTGGTTGGTCACATGAACTCAAGATCATTTCCCCAAACACTAGAGGCTACCAACTAGCAGTGGGGCCAAGGTCTGATAATGGGGAAACTATTCCCTCATTGGCATATTATACACAATAGATAAACAATTGTGACAATAACAGAAGTAGTAATACCAAACAAAAATAAACAATTGAAGAAAAAAAATCAAATCCAATATATTCCATAATATATATATGTATGTATGATTCATGGAATATGTATCTAATAAAATATCCAAACAAGTCACAATTCTAGAAAGAAATACAGAAACCAAATACAAAAGAAATAGTAAACTCCAACAGTATTGCAAGCCTTAGATTGATCCCATGATCTCCAGCTCCAACATCAATCAAGTACCTAATGAATAAGGGTTTGTACCCTTATCTATACCTACAACCATATAATCTTTTGGGGTCAAAATAATGAACCAAACAGGGTGTGCGAAAAATCCCCATAGGCCACCACCAAAAGATATGTGCCTAACTGTTAGTGAATATATATAAGAGGAAATATGAATTATTAAAGCAACGAACTAGGAAGTACATAAAAGTAAAAAAATCTAAAATTTTCAATTACATTCATTCACATTTATTCATTCCTTCAAATCATGTAAACCTTGGGAACTAACCTGAGCTCCGTATCCCCTATGTACATAACAAAACAGATGTCTCAGAAGATCATCTTAAAAAAAAAGTAAGACCGAGTGTAATATTTTATTTTGGCGTGGAAGACTCAACACAATTATTCAATTATTCAATAATGAACCTTTTAAAAAGTTCTCACAATCTAATTCCCCCGGTCTAACAGAACAAAAATTCATTTAATAAGGACCCTCTGGGAGGATCTCACGGTCTAACCCCTTTGGTATAACTTATAACTAATCATTTAAAAATGAAAAATTGGGGAAACTCTCATGGTCAATACCCCTTGGTTAAGATAGCATCAATAAATTATAAACAACCACATGGGAAGCTCTCACAGTTTAAACCCTCAGGTCGATGACCACCTGGCAGCTCTCACAGTCTATACCCCTTGGTCAATATAACAGTAAACCATACATAAATGACACTACCTCGTAAATCTCTCACAATAAAATTCCCCTTATTAAAACTTCCAAAATTCATATAAATGACGTCTCCTATAATCAGTAACTCTATCCTAACAAAATGAAGCATGGAAAACAAGGGAAGCCTAATATAAAACCTACACCAAACAACCATAAACAATCAATCAAGGTAAATGAACCCAATGGGTGTCCCATAACCAAGGTATTTAACCTTACCCATATGAAACTACCCTTTATCAATCACCTAAACCATAATAGTTAATAAACATGGTTTAATTTCAAAACATGCAATACGAAAATGTGGGTATACAACACTTTTACCATATATAATTAAAATATGATAAAAAAGGCACAATCCACCTACCTAGAAGTCATAAAATTAGTATAATTGAATGTTAGCCCTTGAATTAGCCTGTAATGGCGTAGATATACAAAAATGTGATAAAATTCCAACCATTAATAACTCACATGAGAGGAGTAATCCATAAGAAATGCTCTAGGGGTTTTGATAACTCACCGATGGGATTCCAACACACCCAACAACATCTCAATCATAGTAGCAACAGATAATTGGGGAGGGCATGAAGTTTGTTGGTCATTACTTCACTCTCCTCTATGAACCACAAGGAGAAGAAGACACTTACAGACATAAGAAACGACCTCACATTGATATATCAAATAAAAAAAATACACAACATGTTTATTAAATATAAATGCCATGTAATAGCCTTAACTGGCCCCTGTCTTAAGTGGTCTACTAGGTCATCACACGGACATGTACTAAGTAGTTACATGGATAATACACAGCTGCACATGGAAACTGGGTACACAACATGTACTTAGAAGTACACAACGTGTACTTAGAAAAACCCAATATCTTCATTTTCCTTAAAAAAACCTGAAATCAAGATCCATATATTATATTAAGATCCAAGTTCTTAAAAAATTAACCCCTTAGAGAAATTTGTTCCCGAATTTTCCTTCTAAGGGTGGTGAAGAATAAACATCATACAACTTTGGTCATTGCGATCGTACGTCGTCCTCCCTCTCCCAAGTCTCATCTTGTACTCGCTTGTGCTTCCATAACACCAGTACTAGGGGAAAAAACTAGCCATGGAGAACCTTCATGCTACGATCCACAATCCTAATAGGATGCTCATAGAAAGATACTTCCACCTACAACTCAACCTCCTTAGGTTAAAAAACATGAGACAGGTCTGGAAAGTAATGTCCTGGCAGAGAAACATGAAAGAATTTGTGAATTTCCCAGTACCTATAAGGTAACTAAAAGTGATGGGAAACTGGCCCAACATATCTTAGTGAAATATTACCCCATGTCATAATATTTATGTTTCCCAAACTCAGTTTGACACGTAAAAAACCTAATATCCAACCTCAAACTATAGAGGTCGTGTCTGTTGATCAGCATAAGATTTCTATCAAGACTGTACAGTATCCATCTTCTTCTGAATCAACTCTACCAGATCTGTGATCTCCTGGAAAATATGAGGTCCTAGTATAACTACCTCTCCAGCCTCCATCCAACATAGGGTTGATCAGCTTGGCCTACCATACAAAGCCTCTTAATTATCCATCTGAATCGTTTCCTGAAAATAGTTATTGTTGGAAAACTCCACCTGGGGTATTTGTATATCCTATGAGACCCCAAAATACTATATGTATACTCAAAGAATCTCTTCCAAAATATGAATCATGCACTCGGACTGGCCATCTATCTGAGGATTCTAAGCTATAATCAAAAGTACATGTGTACCCCAAGCCCTCTATTGTCCCTACCAGATACAAGAATTAAACTGGGTGTCCTGGTCTGAAATGATAGGGTGTAAAACCCCATGAAAACATAATATATTTGGGATTTACAACTATCCAATATCATTAACACAGGAGGTTTCCTTGATCGGTATTAAATGTTCAACCTTCGTGAGTCTGTCAATAACAACCCAAATCGCATCATTCCCTCGTGGTGAACTCGATAAACCTATCATGAAATCTATCGTGACATAATTCCACTTCCACTCTGGAATGGTTAACTTCTCTAAAAGACCTACTGATCATTGATTCTCCACCTTCACCTGCTAACAGATGGAATATCTCATAACAAAACTAGCAACATCCCTCTCCATTCATGGTCACCAATACTGACGACGTAAATCTCGATACATATTGGTGACACTTAGATGATCTGCCTATACAAAGGAATTAAAATCATGAAATAGCTCCTCGCGTATATATTCTAACATAGATACACATCCATGTAAATTAAAAACCTCATCCTCTCCTATGGTCTATCCAGGAGTAGTGTCCTTTCCTGATACACTCTCACTTAAGACTAGGCCTTTAGAATCTAATATTGCCTCATTCACACTCAATCCTGTAGTGTACAGGTAACAACTATATAAGAAAGAAAATTATGCCCCTATTTTTTGTGAACCTCCAAATGCATCTCAGAGAATAGATCCATAAGTTTCCACTCACTACCGGCCTCCTGATCTTCCTGTAACTGAGTTATCCTACTCAACACATCAGCCACTATGTTTCCCTTTCCCGACATGTTGGCAAACTCAAAGTGAAAAGATTGAAGGTACACAACCCACCTCCACTGTATCAAATTCATATAACTCTAAGTAAATATATATATAAGGATTTTGTGTTTAGTTTATACCATAAAATTCGCTCCCAAAATATAATGTTTCCTATAACATAAATCATGCACAAATGCAGAAAACTCGAGATTGTGCATCAGGTAATTCCTCTAATCTGACCTCAACTACCGAAACCCGTACACAATGAATCACCCCCCTACATAAGCAATTCTATTATATTGATACCTGATGTATCATAATAAAAGGTGTAACTCTTTCCCGGATCCATAAAAATCAATCTCGATGCTAAATTCAGTCTCCATTTCAGCTCATGAAAGGCTGAATAGTAGGAATCTATCCACAATTACATTGCACCCTTGTTATTCGAGATCATAAAATGTTCTAATAAGCATGAAATTTCATAAATAAACTACCTGTAGTAACCAGCTTGCCCCAGAAAACTCAATAACTCAAAGACATTCTTCAGATGCTCCCAGGAAAATACTCCTCTCAACTTCCATGGGTCTATTGATACTCATGTCTCTGAGATAGAATTATCCAAGAAGTTAATCTAGTCCTTCCCAAAGATTCATTTTTTGAGACCTTAGAATATTACTAATTCTATCTCAGTGTACTCAATATGATATCAAGTTGGTTAGTATGGTCGTGTCGAGTGTGAGAGTACACCAAGATATCATCCTTGAAGAATACCATAAAAGAATAAAAGGATGGAACACTCGATTCATCAATTCCATGAAACATCTTGGCATTTTCATGAGACCGAACAACATATACAAATAATTGTAAAGTCCATACCTGCTCTAAAAGGCTGTAAGAGGTATATCTGATGGTCTAATGTACAAATGATGATAACTGGATCTCAAGTAAATATTCTGAAATACCTAGGCTCCTAAATGTAATTAAAATAGATCATTAATAATTGGGAAGGAATATCATTTCTTGACCATCAAGTAGTTTAGATTCAGATAATCAACACAATGTCTAAGGGTACTGTCCACATTCTTAGCAAAAAGGATCAGCGAACCCCAAGGAGAAGTACGGGGTTAGATGAAACCCTTCACCTTAAACTCATCTAACTACTTCTTGAGCTCCTTTAACTAAAGTCTAGACATCCTATAAGGAGGAATGGACACTAGTGCCGCTCTTGGAACAAGATCAAAAGATACATCCACCTCTTTCTCCAGAGTTAAACTTGAAACGTTTTCTGAAAAGTCATCTCTGAAATGATCCACCACAAGAGGAAAGTCCATCTATGATGTACCCTGTTCATCCAGATATAAACTAGAAATATGGGTTGTAATTCCTCCCAACCCATGATGCTCGAGTCTATCTCTGCTCGCCTAAACATCCCATTTTCCATTTTGTAGAAAATAACATCCCTTGGGTGAAGTGAAACTCACCATGCAGTGATTGCAGTCAATAATGGACTGAAAGGAGACCAACTGGTCCATTACGATAATGACATATAATCCTATCATCTCTAAGACATTGAGGTCCCACAAGAAGTGTCACCCACCAATCTCAAGAGGGAAATCCTTGCACTGAGGTACACTATCTATCCTAATCCCCCCACGGAGTGTCTATCATCATAACATCATTAGATGTAATGATACAGAGACCAAGGCTCTCCACAATGGAAGAAGATATAAAACTATGGGAATCCCCTTTATCAAAAAAAGAAAAAGATAAAGATAAGGAAACTAGAATCATACCTCTAACTGTAGAGGGTTCATGATAATACTCTTTCTGGGTTTGTTCCATCACCCAAGTCTGACCTATACCACATCCCTACAACCCTGCCTGGCTACCCTGAGCTGGTCCACCCTACTATCACTGAAAAACTGATGTTTGACTTCCATGACCATGACTAACCCCCCGGCCAGAAAAACCCCAATTCCCTAACTAATGATAAACTAGCGGTCCTACTCATGAACATGGAGTGACAGTAGATCCCCTCTGAATCTTTGTTGGTGAAAACTTCCGAAAAAAATGTTGAATGTGGCCCATCCTCATTCAAGATCGACACTCGGCTGGGTCCTTCAGAAAATGTGGTCCTGTATTCCCAATCTTCCCACACTGGTATCACACCAATTATATACTTGAAGAAGTAAACCATTAAATCTCCCTAAGACGCTTCCTACTATCGGTCAAAAGAGTACCAACCCTGGATGCTGAACCACCATGGTTCACATCTCCTAACTCCCTCAGATTGCACTTGGTAATCAACACCTGATTTACTATAGCATTCACCAATGTCAACTTAAAGACATTCACCTATTATCAGATGTCATACTTGAGACTATCCTCAGAAAGTCGAGCTAGTGATAACTCATCACCCCCCTGATTAGGGTTGAAGTAATCAATCATTGTACAATGAGAAGAGTAACCCATCACTAAAAGACCTCCCTCCTCCAAATGAAAGAACTCTCTGGCTCAATTGGACCTGAACGTTTTGGGGTAGAATTAATCCTATAAAGTCCTCGGAAACTCTTCCCAATCAACATCCCGATGAACTCTGGCCTATGATATAACATCCCACCATATCTTAGATTAATCAGACAACATGTATGTCGCGAGCTTTACCCTCCTCTCTAGTGGCGTCTCCAGATTCTTGAATATTGTATGCATGGCCTCTAATCATGAATCTACAGCCTGTGGTCCTCCATCCCCTAAAAAAGTGGGAGGATACTACTGGTAGAACACCCTAGTCAACTCTTCCATAGTTGGGGCAGGATGTAAATGCTCCCTGAAAAGTTTGCATCATCCTCATAAATCCTTCACAGAACTATGCATCAGCACCTAAATATGGTATAACAGTTGCTGCTAAGATGCGTATGACAGGAGGATCTGCCTATAGTCCCTGATCTAGCATTTTTGGTTTCTGATCATCACTATGTACCTGGCGTACAACTGGAGGATGTCTTGGTGGCACGACTCAACAATTTTAAGTACACACCTCAGTTCAAAACTATCAAGGACAAAAACAAAGAAGTGTAAGAAATGAACAATAGAAAGAACAAATTCATGTTTTACAAAAGAGGGTAACACATTGTGTAGAAGCACTACACAATGTGTTCCATTGAGCCTTAACATTGGTGTGTAACTCTTCCAACATGGTCATGTAACCCCCCATACACATGAAGAGTTCCTTCTGAGACATGGTGTGTATTTGAATATTCAATCCTTCCTAAATTATTCTACAGGGCTAGAACAAAATGGTTCTGTCCTGGTGTTACACTACACGACATGTTCACCCTAGAAACGATGTGTGGAACCTATGTTTCATCCACCCGTGTCATTATTCACACGTCCAGATACACGTTCGATTACTACATGACATATATAAGCTAGACACATAATGTACAACCTAAGTTTCATCTACCAGTGTCGTTATTCATGTGGATGGATACATGGTCTTTTATAGCACATCGTGTACTCCCCGTACGCAATATGTTCTACCAAATGTTTATCAACCCCATGTCTTTTCTCAGACAGTCAGTCACACGGTCAACAACTACATGGAATGTATATATAGTACACAACACGTACTTAAGAAAAGTCAGTTCATCTAGAATAGAAGATCACATGACATGTGTTTATTACATCACATTCCATGTTGTCTGGGTTTCCAGACAGTAAGCCTCTAAAATATATCTAGAATCCTTAAAAACATAAAATTTTTCAAATCGATGCCATGTTCGGATTTGTGATATCCCATACTCATCGTGAATCAATGTTTGGTATCCTTAATCATATCATATTAACAGAATTCAATTAAAGATCAAACATGATCCACCAAATTATGATCCAAGGGGGCCCATAACACATCAGGGACCAAATATTCGAGTCCATTCAAATGAAACATTACATATACTAATACCCTATCAAAATATCATTTATTTCTATCATGAAATCTACAACAACAACATGCATATCTAGCATAACATCTATCACAACAACATGCAATCAGTAATGCACCCTAAATGGCATGTTAAGAGTGCATGACATGTGACCTCTACCAAGTGCCTATATGATTAATGAGATGGCATACCATTATCTCGTTGGGTTTCAATAGAAATATAACCACAATTATATCAATCATAACAACAAAAAACAAGTGAATCACCCAACGGTAAAATCAAATAAACTGTAATAATTGTAAAACCATAAAATTGCAATATTCGTGGTAATGTGGATTTTCACTATACACGGGGTAGCTACTCCCAAGAACAGCTTATTAACAACTACATATTCCTTCCTGTCTCAGTCTGTTGGCTCCAAATAGTAAGGAAAATCAGAAAAGAAAAATCCTTTTCATACAACTATGTAATGTCCCAAATCTGGGTGCCGCCCAAAGGTTCCCCATACCCAGTTGGTCACATGACCAGAAGCACATTTCCCCAAACACCAGAGGCATCCTACTAGTAGAGAGGGACAATGTTTGATAATGGGGAAACTATTCCATCAATGTTATATTATACATAGTGGATAACAAATAGTAACAATATAATAAGTAGTAATACCAAACAGAAATAAACAATGTAAGTATGAAAGTAAATTTGGAAGAAGACACAATATATATATGTCTAATGTAGGGAATATGTATCTAAGAAAATAGCCAATCAAATCACAATGCTGGAAAGAAATAAAAAACAAATACAAAAGAAATAGTAAACTCCAGTTGCATCGCAAACCTCAGCTTGGTCCCATGCTCGCCAGCTCCAACACAAATCATGCAACTAATGAAGAAGGGAAGTTACCCTTATCTATACATGCATACATATAATCTATTGGGGTCCAAATCATTACCCAAATAGGGTGTGATATGAATCCCCATAAGCGACCACTAAAAGACTTGTGCCTAACTTTCAGTGAATATATATAGTAGGAAATATGCATAAATGAAGCAATGAACTAGGAAGTACTCAAAAGTAATCAATCCTACAGTGTTAAATTACATTCATTCACATTTATTCAATCTGTTGAATCATGTAAACCTTGTGAACTACCCTAATATCTATGTCCCCTATGTTTGTAGTAAAATAGATGTCTCAGAAGACAATCTAAAAACACAAGTAAGACGAAGTCCAAGCTTATATTTTGGATGGGTAGACTCATCATAATCATTCAATTATCCAATAAGGACCCTTTGGGAATGTTCCTATAGTCTAATCCCCATGGTCTAATATAACAATAATTAATTTAATAACAACCATCTAGGAAGCTCTCATAGTCTAACCCCTTTGGTCTAACTTAGCACTAATCATTTACAAACGAACACCTAGGTAGCTTTCATAGTCAATAACCCCTGGTCAACATAACATCAATAAATTATAAATCACCACCTCAGATGATATCATGGTCTAAAACCCTGGGTCAACGACCACCTAGTATATCTCACAGTCAATACACTAGGGTCAACAAAACAGTAAAACACACATAAATGACCCTACCATGGGAATTTCTCATTGTCAAATTCAGTTTCATCAAAATTCCACAATGAATATCATAGGAATCTCATATAATCAATAACTCCATACTAAAAAAACAAGGCATGGAAAACAAGGAAAGACTAAACCTCAACATAGACCAAACTGCCATAAACGAATAATCAAGGGAAACAATCCTATGGGGTGTCCCATAACCAAGGTATTAAACCTTATGCATATTCAAATACCCTTTATCAAACAACTAAACCATAACAGGCAATAAATGTGGTTTAATTTCAAAACATTTAATACCAAAAAGTGGGTATACAACACATTTAGCATATATAATCCAAAGATGATCAATCAAAGGTACAAACCACCTACCCCGATGTTCCACGATCAATATACATGAATGTTGTCCCTTGAATCATCCTAGAATGAAGTATATCTATAAAAGGTAAAAACACCCAACCTTTAATAACTCATGAGAGAGGCGGAATCAAGAAGAAAGGCTTTATGGGTTTTGAGGACTCACTGGTGGGATTCCAACACACCTAACAACATCTCAATCAGAGCTAGGATGGAGAATCGGGAGGGGTTCAAAGTTCATCGGTTGTTCTGTCAGTCTCATGTACGAACCATGGGGAGAAGACACTTATAAACAAAAGATGTGACATCACCTTCATAAATCAAATAAAAAAGAAAACTACATGGAGTGTTCATTAAATATATATGTCGTGTAGTAGACTTAACTATCCCCTGACTTAAGCGGTCTTCCATGTCTGTACATGGCCATGTACTCAGCCGTTACACGACCAATACATTGTTGTACGTGAAAATTGATTACATGGAGTTTACTAATATGTACATGTTGTGTACATAGAAGTACATGAAATGTACTTAGAAAAACCCCATTTCATCCTTTTCCTCAAAACAACATGAAATCCAGATCCGTACCAGAAACTAATATCCAGGTTCTTACACATTTTTCATGTTATAACATAAATATAATTTCCTTGGTGAGATTTTTAACATCAATTAAATAAATTATTTCATGGGGAATAATAGTTGATATTTCCAAGATGGTATGAGTTTATTAATTAAATATCATAATTTTCACAATTTTTTTATGATTATTATTCTTTTGATGAAATCATGCGATCCATATCTAAATAATTATCATGACCCTTCTTCACCAATGTTTATTAACGATGTCTATTGGTAATGGTTCCATTTTTTCATTCTTTTACTTAAGAAAATTAGGGATAAGTTTTTAAGAACACTAAAATTTTTATCTAAGTAGTCGAAAATCTATTTTATTCATAAACACTATTTCCTAAAAAAGGTTACATTTTTTTTATATTTTAATATAATTTTTATAGAAAAATAATTTTAAAAGTGTGTTATGTTTTAAAAATGTTATCAAATTTTTTTCAATCTTTATTTATATGTTATCAAGGTTATATTTAAATAAAATGATTTCAATGATTTAAAGGCTTCTTTAATATGTTTTAAAACCTATTTTCAATGAAAAATATTTTCTAAAAAATTTTTTGTTCATGAATAGTTTTAAATTTCTTTAAAAGATATGTTTATATGCCCTCAAGAGGTTTTTTTTAAAGAAAATGATTTCAATAATTTCAATGATTCATTTATATTTTTTCATATTAATTTTCATTTAAAAAGTAATTAAAAATTGTTTTATGTTCAAGATGTGATTTAGATGATTTTAAAATATTACATTATATTTTTTTCAAATGGTTATTTATAAAAATAAATTCAAAGTGTTTTTTCAAATAAAACCATTTTTCCTCAAGAAATGTTTTTAAAAGATATTTCAAAATTATTTTCATTTAATATGACATTCATTATTTTTATGCATTCATTATTTGGGATATCATCCAAAGGTGAAATTTATATTCTTTATGTGAATGGTTTATTTTTTTATAGAAAGAGGTTTATGAAACTCATTTCTCTTTCATGGGTTATATGTTTATGAAACCCATTTCCCTTTTATGGGTTATTTTCTTATGAAGATCATTTCTCATTCACAGGTTACATGCTAATCAAAACCATTTAACTTATATTGGTTATATTCTTATGAAACCCACTTATTTTCATCATTTATGATTTCATGAAATGATTATGAAACCTGTCTTTTTTCCATAGGTTATAATATGATGATATTCTTATGATACCCATTTAAATTCATGTCTTATGATATGATTAATGTTTATAATATTGTGTAACATATATTTATGATTTCATTATGTGATAGATGAGACCAATATATCTATAAACTGAATTGGGCAAATATATAGATCTCATTATATAGACATGAATAAAATGGGGAATGAACTCAGTTCAACAATGGACTTTCTCTGTTGAGATAGTATTTGGATTTAATATTGATTACTAGGAATGTCTTGGGAGTGAACTGTGACTACTAAGATAGTCTTGGTAGTTAAACTTTACGATTATGATGGTTTATGGAGTGATTTCATATCAATATAAGGAAAGTATCATGACTGGGGATGGTGATGTGTCCCACCCAGTTGGTCTAGCCCCCATAAGGTTCACTGATAATTTTTGGCATTGTCTCTTTACTTATATGGAATGATTTTATATGTTTATGTGTCTACCAATATTCCATGTTTTATTCCAATATTATCCATTCATTTATTATGATCTTTATTCCTTTGTGATTCATGTCTGATTAACTTCCAACTTCATCCCATGACTCATGTATATGTTCCTTGATATGTAGTGAATGATCTTCAAATATTATTGTCCCATACTCATGCCCCTTATGATCATGTTATTCTTATATATCTACCTTTTTTACCCTTATTGAGAATCTAATCTCACCCCTTATGATTCATTTCCCCAACTTATGAGGAAAATTTTCAAGTTGGAGAACTAAATGGGAAGATATTTAGGGATATGTTATAGATTTTTCAGCAATATAGAGTAATTTATTTCAATCATTCCAAAGATAATAAAATATTAAAGTCCCCAGGACTGTAATTTTGTAATGTGCTTAATATTCATCTAAAAATGATATATTATCCATGTATGTTAATACTATAATATGTTAGAAATATAATTTTTATGAAATATTCTCCACTTGGTAAAACTCATCCACTCTGAAATCTATATTGAACTCTTTTTAGGTTTGGATAACCTTGATAAGTGCCTCACTTATTTGCTTGAAATGATGGAGAGAACCCATGATTGATATTTTGGATGGGACAACCACCTACAATTTTATAATTTCATAATTTTTTCCAATAGTCTACACATCACAAGGTGGGGTTTATCATTACTATGTGTCTAGGAGTTTAATTTTTACAGAATCAATTGTTGAACAGAGGAAAAAGGTTCATCTGTTTCAAGTGGAATTGGTTTCACCATATTTCCTCTTTTTCTGGGTTGATTAGAAATTCTCACACCCACCAATCATTCATGTTAAACTCTGGTGCTTAAAAAACTGCAATAGGGATTTTAAGAATTTTCATAATCTTATTTGTCATGTTGAAATGATCTCCCATGGGTATTGAGTGTATATATGGATTTCCTGAAAATATGAATAACATATCAGGTTTGACTTTGCCCATAAATTCACCTGTATCCTTAGCTTCTACACCCTCATCTTCCATATCCCTGATCAGGTATGTGAAAATCAGTCACTGGGTTGTATTAATCATTTAAAAAAGGATCTTTTATGTGTACCCTATTAATTAAACAAAACATGGGATCTTCATTGGATGAGGGTTTCATTTGGTGGTGTAGTACCACACTCCAGATGTTGATGGAATGAAGTTATCAATATTCAAGGATTCTATAAGTCCTAGATGTGAGTCCTCCCAATATTTATTTCCACATGTTTAATAATTACATATTCCTTTGGTATGTGTGAAAAAAACCACCTAACCATGTGATATGATCACTGTTGCTCTGTGAAACTGTGATCTCTAAGTTGAATTTTATTAGTTAACTATCATTTGAGTTATCTAGTTATCTAAATTCCATTAGTACCAGGATAGAACTTCTTTCCAGTTAACCTATTATTGAGGTTGGGTGAGGGTTAAACACATCATCTATGATAGGGTAGTCTCTAGTGTCACGTGTAGAGACCCGAAGCTTGACGTACATGGACCTTACATTACTTTTGCGGAATACTTAATACATAACAAAAACATACATACAAGGACCCTAATAGTTTAGTGTCTTTGGAAACTTGGAACGTAATCTTCTAATCGTGGTGAAAGATCTTCAACATCTCCCATAAAGATCTTACACTTTTTGTTTCCTTACCCTAAACCTTTCTTTTAATCTTGGGGGAAAATAAAACATAAAAAGGGTGAGCTAAAATTCTCAGTAAGGATAATCATGGATAAAATAAAACATACCATATACATTTGAACTTAAAAACATGAACACAATGTTCAAACATCAAAATATTGAGCAATGGCATAAAACATGGAAGTACATAAGGAATAGATCATAATGGAACATAAATCATGATAAAATAGCTTGGGAATAAAACATGTAATTGTGGAATCCATTTAGCACATGTAATTATTTCCATAGTAGCCAAGGCATTGCTGCAAAGACCATCTTAGTGGACAAAGTCCCTTTCTGAATCGAGTTCACTCCTCGTTAAAGTCATGTAATACTGAACCAGATTAAATTACCATTCCAGCCATGTCTATCTCATGAGATATAAATCCTTACCCAATGAATTGGAGGGAGATATAGGTCCCACCCATCTCATAATGAAATCATTCTTACTTGTGCCACAAAATAAACATACATCATTCATAAAAACCCAATAAATAAAATGGGTTTCATAAACATCATCCCATCATCACATAATCCATATAAAAGAAATGGATATCATTTCATAATAAGATAAGTGAAACCATGTAAATCATAGAGACATTATACTTGAAACATACAGACATGAAATAATTACATCTTAGATGAAAAATGGTTTTGATAAAACACTTGAAATGAATTCTTAAGGAAAATAGTCTTTTTTTTTCAAAATAATTTTCTTTTCAAAAAATGTCGTGCAATTTTAAAAGAAAAGGATTTTGTTGAAAATATTCATGAAATCCTTTGGAGGAAGCATCATGAAAACAAGGCTTTATAAAACTGTAAAAATACTTTCATACCGTATACGTTAAAAACATTCTTTTCATACTTTTGTCAGAAAAGTCAAAAAGTACCTTGTAGGGTAAATACAAGAAAGATTCCTTCCATACCATGGGGTAAAATTAAAAATGGGTAAAAAGGACTTTAAACATACATGAATACACTTTTATAAAACATGAACATGGATGATAGCAATAACCCCAGTAAATACTTATGAATAAGTAATCTCGGATATAAATGAGATTTGCAAAATTATCCCTTAATTTAGGTCCGATATGCTTCGTACGTATCCAAACCTACTGTATAATGATTTAAATAATTTCATTGACTTATTACAGAATCATATTCATTGTTATGATATCATATATGTTTCACTTATGACTTTATATTACCCGTTCTTTTGTAAATTCCATGTTAAAGCAGCGTTTTGGGTAAAATCATTTCATTTATCGTATGTGTTTCGACTTGTCGTTCTTGATATTATTACTTATATCCTGATTTACATAATTCCAGAATGTAAAACATGATTTATATATAATATATATTAATCATATACATATATATATTATAGATCGATAAAAGGAATGAAATACACCGTTCATGGAGACGGTAGGCCGTACGTACGCATGAACGCTGTTTTCGTTTCCTTATTGAATTCAATGAAACAAAATAGATGACATAAATACATATATATACATAAATCCATTAGCATTAATATTTCATATATTTCATTATTATTCATTATATAAACTTTATGATCATTCATGTATGGTTAACATGGAGAATGAGTCTCATCGCTTCGTAGAGACGGTAGTCCGTACGTACGCACGAGCGATGATATCGTTCCCATAATTATTGAATATAAATGGAGTGGATGGTATAATATATAATAATCATTATGATGTTATAATAACCATATATAGTTATTCTTTACACCATTATACCTATCCATGTAAGGTGTTGGTGGAAAAACAGATTTCACCACGGCGTGGAGACGGTATTCCATACGTACGCACACGTGGTGATTTCGTTTTCTGTAGGATGGATAGATGGTGAAATAAGGTTGTTTAATAATTATAATAACAAATCATTATATGAGTTATACTGATGTTATTACTTCATAATTAAACAACTAAATAAGAAGAAGTGGAAGAAGAAATGAAGTTGAAAGAATCGGTAACGGACATTACCTCTTCTTTGAAGCGCCTCTTTGAGACCTTCTCTTAGGGCACTAAAATTGGTCTTTGAAGAAAACCAAAACCTCTAGGATGTTTTTTTGGAAGTTTAGAAGATAATTTGGCAGGGTTTGGCCGAGATTGAAGGCTCAAAGTGATGTGAGGAAGAGAGGGAGGAGGTGCCCTTTTATAAGGGAGGAGAGGGGCACCTTTGGAAAAATAAAAATATTATTTTATTATAAAGTCATATTCGGTTTTTAATAGCTCCTAATTGAGTTATTTTGAAGCTAAGGTGGGTATGGGTCGAAATAATCTCATCCAATAGAATTTAGACAAGTTTAGGTTTCTATTTTAAGCTTATCATTTAGATTTAACCATCAGTTAAATTTTTTTACTTTTACCGTGTCTTCTTTTTTTCTTACACTATAAGGTTAATAAACATACTATAACAAGCCAAAAGAACCCCAAGTTGTTTATTATTAATATATATAACATTATCTAAGTCATTTTGCCGAACCGTAGATTTTTAAGAATAAAATAACAATTAATAATATAATATTTGTTTTAAAAACTATTTTATGTCAATTTTGACACGATTTGGTAATTGATTTTTGTGAAAATCATAACAGAATCATTAGTTCAAAAAAAGTTAACTAAATCAATACTAACATGTCATATTAACCTATAAAATTAGTGGAATTCATAAAAAGTCTCAAATTACATTTATTTGGGTATTTATAACATCAATTATGTCAATATTTCCTTAATAAGATAATTACTGCATCATCATTGTGTCATAAATAAATTAAATTATTTAATGTCTAAAAATTATAAATAAACTACCGTTATGTAGGAAATATTTTTAGATTTCTAATTAATATTTATAGTCAAATTTATTTTATGTTTAACCCGATATTAAAAATAATTTACTTATTAAACTTTGATTTTAACTAATTTAACCCTTCTTTAAATAAATTAATATTAAATGTCCTAATCTAATCCAAGTGGGCCTAAATGGTCATATTTTATTCCTAAGGTTGTTTTTGGTTGAATTACTCTTATCCAATAGAATTAGGACATGTGTTAGGGTAATAATAATATCATTTTTACCCGTAATTATCCTGTTTACTTTTAACCGTGGTAAATAAAAGTAAAAAGTTACTATTCACCAAAAAATATTTTCATCTCATTGAACCACATTTTAGTCCTTGATATTAACTGTGTCTCTCAGATATTCGAAATTCCACTCACAGAAGCAGTAAAATTCAGTTTTATGAAAAATTCAGTTTTTTAACTTATCACTTAGTGGTTTCACTATTAATCAAAAAAATTAATGTTTCCAGAAAAATACCAAAAAATAGGCCTAAGCTATATTTGATATTATGAATTCAAAAATGATGTCTATTTTACCAAATTCAAAACATATCAGTTGCATTAATTAATTTAAAAATTAATTCCCGTCGTCAAAACAAATAGCGTGTTTTTAAGAGATAATAACTATCAAAAGATTGAAACTTGTTTATGTCTGGTTTAAATGTGAAATTACATACAATGACCAAAATTTTATTAAATGGTAAAAATATATTCTAAATATAATTTAAAACCACTCAAATTAATTATTTATCACTATTAATTATTTTGATTAAAAAGTTGTTTTTAATTAAAATTTAGTAATTTTCACTATTCATCAGAATATGAAAGTTATCCGAAAAGTACCAAAATTTCACCCTAAACTAATTTCGATATTCCAAATCAAAATAAATAAAGTCCATTTTGAAAGATAAAATTTATAAAATTCCAAAAATTGGGTATTACTATTCATAATGGCTAGTTCATAATAATATTATAATAATATCTCGTTTAGTGAAACTCGGTATTGTGTACTACACACGCTATCGAGGAAAGTCTTTATTGTGTGTAATGCAAGAAAGTCAGGGCTGCGTGTAGTGAAATCTCTGTTTGGTGTTGCGTATAATCAAAACTTATTTCATTTATACATTAAACAAAATCTATACATAATGTTGCATAGAATAGTTTCTACAAAACGAACTTGAAACTGTGTGTAACGCGAGCCAAGAATAGTGTTGCGTATACTGCAAGAAAATATGGTGTTGTGTATATCACAAGATAATTTTGGTGTAGTGTACAACATAAGACATTAAAAAGAAGATTTTTCATAAAATCCCGGGGTGTTACATTCTACCCCCCTTAAAATGAATTTCACCCTCGAAATTTTTCAGGGTTATAAATGGTTTATTACACGAGAGTTTCATTCATCGAAACCCACATCGTAAAAAGGAATACTAAAAAATAATTTTAAAAAGGAATGTTATAAACATAACGGATACCCAAATAACTCTTCACTAGGTTTCCACATAGGAGAACATAGGTGAAAATATGGATATGGAGGAGAAATCTGACCATCACGTTCTGATGGAGAGTGGTATAGAGCATGGCTATGAAAAAGCCATCAATCACAAAGCCATAGATTTGTGATGATCTAAGGTACCATCTGATTCATCGGATATAAGGGCACTAAGACAACATTTTTGGTTTTCAATATCATTTCCCTAAAGTTGATGAAATTGGAATTAGAAGAAATACTTTCGTGATTTTGGTACAGTCTCACCGTTGGTCGTTCCGTGGACAATTTCCACTTCAACTCTTAAAGAAATGAAGTTGAATTGTTCATTCATGAAGTGTTAGCAGACCATGCAATAGAATGATGGGTCATTCCATCTGTCTCAAACAAAAGGTTATAAAAGTTATCAAAAATACATAAGTCCATCTATAGTGAGATTAATGATATATGGTTCCTAAAATGGACTTATACACCATATATCATACTGCTTAATATAATAAAACTAGTTTCTTCTAAACAAGGACTTCTTGTAGGCCAGTGGTAGGTGATAAAGGCCAGTCACACTTCGGTTGTGGGTTCGATTCCCATAGCCTTGTCCGACGCGATGGGCTGTCACCCATCCTATAGGTTGTCCTTTTTCTAAAACTACATTACTATAACATCGCATTAATAATATTGAAAAAACTTCTATCCTTAAACAATACTAACTTATGTCCAATATAATCCATTCCAATCTTTAGGCTTATCCATAATACTGCAGTCCACTCTCATATTATAGTGAAAATGATTACCAGATATTTCATATAACAAGCATTTCAATACCATTGTTGATCCCCATATATCATAAGATATGTCTTGTTGGTCACATTCCAAACATTCGAAGGCCTTAATCATGTATTCTCTTGAAAAATGAATACCCATTGAATCTTAGTGAAAACATGAGTGCTGTCAAAAGTTAACTCTTTCCACATACCAATATCCAAAAATTCTATATACTCAAACCATGATATAACCTTTTCCTTATATCATTCATGAGCTCATGAATACTATCAAACATTTAATTTTCTCCTTATCCCTTCATTATGCGCATATCATCTACTATCCAAAAATACTGGTACCATTCATCACACACTTTAAAAACTTAAGGAAATACAATAGTGTAACAATCCTTAGATGTCTCTTTATTCCATAGTACCATGAGATTACTTATAAAAAATTACACTTGATAAACATGTAATCATTCCACTACCTTCTTAAACCATTGACCGAGCATCAACAATTCTTTCATCGCACATATCATTTGTAGTCTCTTCATCATAATCAACATAAATATTACCCATAAGACCATACTGATTCTCTTCATGAGACTTTCCCTTAGGGAATTGGTTTGCATAATGCCCGTACATTCCACATTTAAAACATTTAACCATTGTTGATGTCATAGAAATACCATTATCCTCATCCATGGTGTTAACTGAACCTTTTCCTTTGCACTTACTGGCTTTATGTCCTTCTTTTCCAAACCCAAAGCATCTTCCAGTTCCTTTGAAACATTCTCCTTGATGCCTCTTCCCACATGATTTACATAGGGGAAATTGAACTTTCTTTCCTCTATGATCATCATGAAAATCCATATTTCTCTTATTAGCCGAGTCAGGAAACTTACCAAATTTGAGTTTATTCATCATATTATGAGATTGCTCATTCGGCATAATAATGATGTTTTGACTTCCAAATCCCATTTCATTTGGTTTCTCAAGAATACTATCATTATATTGTCCATCATATCTTCCATTATCATGAATCATTTTGTTTCAATCCATTTTCTAAAACCCAAAAAGAATAGTGTGAGAGGAAAAAATCATAATAAGGGGGGGGGGGTAACTTCAATATCTAACATCTTAGGATGAATTCTAAGATCGTTACCATAATTATAGGACTATAACCTATACTTACACTTATCCTTAGGGACATCCCTAGACATACCTTAGAAATATCTCTAGGGATCTCACTAAAGTTATCGCATTCTAGTTTCCAAAGGCTGACTAAACCTTTCATCTAATACCAACTGTAGAGACCCGAAGCTTGACGTACATGGACCTTACATTAATTTTGCAGAATACTTAATACATAACAAAAACAGACACACAAGGACCGTAATAGTTTAGTATCTTTGGGAACGTGGAACGTAATCTCTTAATCGTGGTGAAAGATCTTCAACATCTCCCATAAAGATCTTCCACTTTTCGTTTCCTTACCCTAAACCTTTCTTTTAATCCTGGGGGAAAATAAAACATAAAAATGGTGAGCTCAAATTCTTAGTAAGGGTAATCGTGGATAAAATAAAACATACCATATACATTTGAACTGAAAAACATGAACATAATGTTCAAACATCAAAATCTTGAGCAACGACATAAAACATGGAAGTACATAAGGCATAGATCATAATGGAACATAAATCATGATAAAATAGCATGGGAATAAAAATGTAATTGTGGAATCCATTAAGCACATGTAATGATTTCCATAGTAGCCAAGGCATTGCTTCCAAGACCATATTAGTGGACAAAGTCCCTTTTTGAATCTAGTTCACTCCTCGTTCCAGTCCTATAATACTGAACCAGATTAACTTACCGTTCCAGCCATGTCTATATCATGAGATATAAATCTTTACCCAATGCATTGGATGGATATATAGGTCCCACCCATCTCATAATTAAATCATTCTTACTTGTGCCACAAAATAAACATACATCATTCATAAAAGCCCAATAAATAAAATGGGTTTCATAAACATCATCCCATCAGCACATAATCCATATAAAAGAAATGAATATCATTTCATAATAAGAGAAGTGAAACCATATAAATCATAGAGACATTATACTTGAAACATACACATATGAAATAATTACATCTTATATGAAAAATGGTTTTGATAAAACACTTGAAATGAATACTTGAGGAAAATATCCTTTTTTCTTCAAAATCACTTTCTTTTCAAAAAATTTCTTGCAATTTTAAAAGAAAAGGATTTTGTTGAAAATAGTCATGAAATATTTTAAAGGAAGCTTCATGAAAATAAGGCTCTATAAAACCGGAAAAATCCTTTCATGCCGTATACATTAAAAAAAAATTCTTTTAATACTTTTGTCGGAAAAGTCAAAAAGTACCTTGTAGGGTAAATAAAACAAAGATTCCTTCCATAAAATGGGGTAAAAGTCAAAATGGGTAAAAATTACTTTAAAAATACATGAATACACTTTTATAAAACATGTACATGAATGATAGAAATAACCCTAGTAAATACTTACGAATAAGCAATCTCAGATAAAAATGAGATTTGCAAAATTATCCCTTACCTTAGGTCCGATATGCTTCGTACGTATCCGAACCTCCTGTATAATGATTTAAATAATGTCATTGACTTATTACAGAATCATATTTATTGTTATGATAACATATATGTTTCACTTATGACTTTATATTACCCGTTCTTTTGTAAATTCCATGTTAAAGAAGCATTTTGGGTAAAATCATTTCATTTATCGTATGTGTTTCGACTTGTCGTTCTTGATATTATTACTTATATCCTGATTTAAATAATTCCAGAATGTAAAACATGATTTATATATAATATATATTCATCATATACATATATATATATATATATTATAGATCGATAAAAGGAATGAAGTACACCATTCATGGAGACGGTAGACCGTACGTACGCATGAACGCTGTTTTCGTTTCCTTATTGAATTGAATGAAACAAAATAGATGACATACATATATATATATATACATAAATACAGTAGCATTATTATTTCATATATTTCATTATTAATCATTATATAAACTTTATGATCATTCATGTATGGTTAACATGGAGAATGACTCTCATCGCTTCGTGGAGATGGTAGTCCGTACGTACGCACGAGCGATGATATCGTTTCCATAATTATTGAATAGAAATGGAGTTGATGGTATAATATATAAGAATAATTATGATGTTATAATAACCATATATAGTTATTATTTACACCATTATACCTACCCATGCAAGGTGTTGGTGGAAAAATTGATTTCACCACGGCGTGGAGACGGTATTCCGTACGTACGCACGCAAGGTGATTTCATTTTTTGTAGGATGGATAGATGGTGAAATAGTGTTGTTTAATACTTATAATAACATATCATTATATGATTTATAATGATGTTATTACTTAATAATGAAACAACTAAAGAAGAAGAAGTGGAAGAAGAAATAAAGTTGAAAGAATCGGTAACAGACATTACCTCTTCTTTGAAGCCCCTCTTTGAGACCTCCTATTAGGGCACTAAAATTGGTCTTTCAAGAAGACCAGAACCTCTAGGATGTTTCTATGGAAGTGGAGAAGATAATTTGGCAGGGTTTGGCCGAGCTTGAAGGCTCAAAGTGGGGTGAGGAAGAGAGGGAGGAGGTTCCCTTTTATAAGGGAAGAGAGGGGCACCTTTGGAGAAACTAAAAATAGTATTTTATTATAAAGTCATATTCGGTTTTTAATAGCTCCTAATTGAGTTATTTCGAAGATAAGGTGGGGATGGGTCGAAATCCTCTCATAAAATAGAATTTATACAAGTTTAGGTTTCTATTTTAACCTTATCATTTAGATTTAATCTTAAGTTAAATATTTTTACTTTTACCGTGTCTTCTTGTTTTCTTACACTATAAGGTTAATAAACTTACTATAACAAGCCAAACGAACCCCAAGTTGTATATTATTAATATATATAACATTATATAAGTCATTTCGAAGAAGCTTAGATTTTTAGGAATAAAATAACAATTAATAATATAATATTTGTTTTAAAAACTATTTTATGTCAATTTTTATACTATTTGGTGATTGATTTTTGTGAAAATCATAACAGAATCATTAGTTCGAAAAAAGTTAACTAAATCATTAATAACATGTCATATTAACCTATAAAATTAGTGGAATTCATAAAAAGTCTCAAATTACATTTATTTGGGTATTTATAACATCAATTATGTCAATATTTCATTAATAAGATAATTACTGCATCATCTTTGTGTCATAAATAAATTAAATTATTTAATGTCTAAAAATTATAAATAAACTACCATTATGTAGGAAATATTTTTATATTTCTAATTAATATTTATAGTCGAATTTATCTTATGTATAACCCTATATTAAAAATAATTTACTTATTAAACTTTGATTTTATCTATTTTAACCCTTCTTTAAATAAATTAATATTAAATGTCCTAATCTAATCCAAGTGGGCCTAAATGGTCATATTTTATTCCTAAGGTTGTTTTTTTTGAATTACTCTTATCCAATAGAATTAGGACATGTGTTAGGGTAATAATAATATCATTTTTACCCTTAATTATCCTATTTACTTTTAACCATGGTAAAATAAAGTAAAAAGTTACTATTCACCAAAAAATATTTTCATCTCATTGAACCACATTTTAGTCCTTGATATTAACCGTGTCTCTCTAATATTTTAAATTCCACTCATAGAAGCGGTAAAATTCAGTTTTATGAAAATTTCAGTTTTTTAACTTATCACTTTGTGGTTTCACTATTCATCAAAAAAATGAAAGTTTCCAGAAAATACTAAAAATTAGGACTAAGATATATTTGATATTATGAATTCAAAAATGATGTTTATTTTACCAAATTCAAAACATATCTGTTGCATTAATTAATTTAAAAATTAATTCCCGTCGTCAAAACAAATAGCATGTTTTTAAGAGATAATAACTATCAAAAGATTGACACTTGTTTATGTCTGGTTTAAATGTGAAATTACATAAAATGGACAACATTGTATTAAATGGTAAAAATATATTCTAAATATACTTTAAAACCACTCAAATTAATTATTTATCACTATTAATTATTTCGATTAAAAAAGTTGTTTTTAATTAAAATTTAGTAATTTTCACTATTCATCAGAATATGAAAGTTATCCGAAAAGTAACAAAATTTCACCCTAAGATAATTTCGTTATTCCAAATCCAAAAATGAAGTCCATTTTGAAATATAAAATTCATAAAATTTCAAAAAGTGGGTATTACTATTCATAACGGCTAGTTCATAATAATATTATAATAATATCTCATTTAGTGAAACTCGATATTGCGTACTACACACGCTATCGAGGAAGATCTTTATTGTGTGTAATGCAAGACAAGTCAGGGCTGCGTGTAGTGAAAGCTCTGTTTGGTGTTGCGTATAATCAAAACTTATTTCATTTATACAATAAAAAAAATCTATACATAATGTTGCGTAGAATAGTTTCTACAAAACGAACTT
Source organism: Viscum album (assembly GCA_963277665.1). Lineage (NCBI taxonomy): Eukaryota > Viridiplantae > Streptophyta > Magnoliopsida > Santalales > Viscaceae > Viscum > Viscum album. The sequence goes on from OY728130.1 coordinate 613,930,753, forward strand.
GAAATTGTATGTAACGCGAGCCAAGAATAGTGTTACATATACTGCAAGCAAATACGGTTTTGCGTATATCACAAGATAATTTTGGTGTAGTGTATAACATAAGACATTAAAAAGAATATTTTTCATAAAATCTCGAGGTGTTACATTCTACCCCCCTTAAAATGAATTTTTCCCTCGAAATTTTTCGGGGTTATAAATGGTTTATTACACGAGAGTTTCTTTCATAGAAACCCACATCGTAAAAAGGAATACTAAAACTTCATTTTAAAAAGGAATGTTAGAAACATAACGGATACCCAAATAACTCATCACTGGGTTTCCACATAGGAGAACATAGGTGAAAATATGGATATGGAGGAGAAATCTGACCATCATGTTCTGATGGAGAGTGGTAGAGAACATGGCTATAAAAAATCCATCAACCACAAAGCTATAGATTTGTGATGATCTAAGGTACCATCTGATTCATCGGATATAAGGGCACTAGGACAACATTTTTGGTTTTCAATATCATTTCCCTAAAGTTGATGAAATTGGAATTAGAAGAAATACTTTCGTGATTTTGGTACAGTCTCACCGTTGGTCGTTCCATGGAAAATTTCCACTTCAACTCTTAAAGAAATGAAGTTGAATTTGTCATTCGAAGTGTTACCAGATCATGCAATAGAATGATGATTCATTCCATCTGTCTCAAACAAAAGGTTATAAAATTTATCAAAAATACATATGTCCATCTATAGTGAGATTAATAATATATGGTTCCTAAAATGGACTTATACTTCATATATCATACTGCTTAATATAATAAAACTAGTTTCTACTAAACAGGGACTTCTTGTAGGCCAGTGGTAGGCGATAAAGGCGAGTCGCACATCGGTTGTGGGTTCGATTCCCATAGCCTTGTCCGACGCGACGGGCTGTCGCCCATCCTGTAGGTTGTCCTTTTTCTAAACTACATTACTATAACATCACATCAATAATATCGAAGAAACTTCTATCCTTAAACAATACTAACTTATGTCCAATATAATCCATTCCAATCTTTAGGCTTATCCATAATACTACAGTCCACTCTCATATTATAGTGAAAACGATTAATAAAGATTTCATATAACAAGCATGTTAATACCATTGTTGATCCCCATATATCATAAGATATGTCTTGTTGGTCACATTCCAAACATTCGAAGGCCTTAATCATGTATTCTCTTGAAAAATGAATACCCATTGAATCTTAGTGAAAACATGAGTGCTGTCAAAAGTTAACTCTTTCCACATACCAATATCCAAAAATTCTATATAATCAAACCATGATATAACCTTCTCCTTATATCAGTTATGAGATCATGAATACTATCAAACATTTAATTTTATCCTTATCCCTTCATTATGCGCATATCATCTACTATCCAAAAATACTGGTACCATTCATCACACACTTTCAAAAATTAAGGAAAGACAATAGTGTAACAATCCTTAGATGTCTCTTTATTCCATAGTACCATGATATTACTTATAAAAAATTACACTTGATAAACATGTAATCATTCCACTACCTTCTTAAACCATTGACTGAGCTTCAACAGTTCTTTCATCTCACATATCATTTGTAGTCTCTTCATCATAATCAACATAAATATTACCCATACGACCATACTGATTCTCTTCATGAGACTTTCCCTTAGGGAATTGGTTTGCATAATTCCCGTACATTCCACACTTAAAACATTTAACCATTGTTGATTTTGTAGCAATACCATTATCCTCATCCATGGTGTTAACTGAACCTTTTCCTTTGCACTTAATGGATTTATGTCCTTCTTTTCCACACCCAAAGCATCTTCCAGTTCTTTTGAAACATTCTCCTTGATGCCTCTTCCCACATGATTTACATAGGGGAAATTGAAATTTCTTTCCTCTATGATCATCATGAAACTCCATCTTTCTCTTATTAGCCGAGTCAGGAAACTTACCAAATTTTAGTTTATTGATCATATTATTAGATTGCTGATTCGGAATAATAATGATGTTTGGACTTCCAAATCCCATTTCATTTTGTTTCTAAAGAAGAATATCATTCCATTATCTATCATATCTTCTATTATTGTGAATCATCTTGTTTCAAGCCATTTTCTAAAACCCAAAAAGAATAGTGTGAGAGGAAAAAATCATAATAAAGGGGGAGTAACTTCAATATCTAACATATTAGGTTGAATTCTAAGATCTCTACCGTAATTATAGGACTATAACCTATACTTACACTTAACCTTAGGTACATCCCTAGACATACCTTAGAAATATCTCTAGGGATCTCACTAAACTTATCACATTCTAGTTTCCAATGGTTGACTAAACCTTTCCTCTGATACCAACTGTAGAGACCCGAAGCTTGACGTACATGGACCTTACATTACTTTTACGGAATACTTAATACATAAAAAAAATATACACACAAGGACCGTAATAGTTTAGTGTCTTTGGAAACGTGTAACATAATCTTCTAATCGTGGTGAAAGATCTTCAACATATCCCATAAAGATCTTCCACTTTTCGTTTCCTTACCCTAAACTTTTCTTTTAATCCTGGTGGAAAATAAAACATAAAAATGGTGAGCTCAAGTTCTCAATAAGGGTAATCGTGGATAAAATAAAACATACCATATATATTTGAACATAAAAACATGAACATAATGTTCAAACATCAAAATATTGAGCAACGCCCTAAAACAAGGAAGTACATAAGGCATAGATCATAATGGAACATAAATCATGATAAAATAGCATGGGAATAAAAAATGTAATTGTGGCATCCATTAAGCACATGTAATGATTTCCATAGTATCCACGTCATTTCTTCCAAGACCATATTAGTGGACAAAGTCCCTTGCTGAATCGCGTTCACTCCTCGTTCCAGTCCTGTAATACTGAACCAGATTAACTTACCTTTCCAGCCATGTCTATCTCATGAGATATAAATCTTTACCCAATGCATTAGAGGGAGATATAGGTCCCACCCATCTCATAATGAAATCATTCTTACTTGTGCCACAAAATAAACATACATTATTCATAAAAACCCAATAAATAAAATGGGTTTCATAAATATCATCCCATCATCACATAATCCATATAAAAGAAATGGATATCATTTCACAATAAGAGAAGTGAAACCATGTAAATCATAGAGATATTATACTTGAAACATACACATATGAAATAATGACATCTTAGATGAATAATGGGTTTGATAAAACACTGGAAATGAATTCTTGAGGAAAATATCATTTTTTCTTCAAAAACATTTTCTTTTCAAAAAATGTCGTGCAATTTTAAAAGAAAAGTATTTTTTTGAAAATAGTCATGAAATCTTTTGGAGGAAGCTTCTTGAAAACAAGGCTTTATAAAATCGTAAAAATCCTTTCATGCTGTATACGTTAAAAAAACATTCTTTTTGTACTTTTGTCGGAAAAGTAAAAAAGTACCTTGTAGGGTAAATAAAAGAAAGATTCCTTCCATACCATGGGGTAAAAGTCAAACTAGGTAAAAAGGACATTAAACATACATGAATAAACTTTTATAAAACATGGACATGGATGATATAAATTACCCCAGTAAATACTTACGAATAAGCAATCTCGGATAAAAATGAGATTTGAAAAATTATCCCTTACCTTATGTCCGATATGCTTCGTACGTATCCGAAAATCCTATATAATGATTTAAATAATGTCATTGACTTATTACAGAATCATATTCATTGTTATGATATCATATATGTTTCACTTATGACTTTATATTTCCCGTTCTTTTGTAAATTCCACGTTAAAGCAGCGTTTTGGGTAAAATCATTTCATTTATCGTATGTGTTTCGACTTGTAGTTCTTGATATTATTACTTATATCATGATTTACATAATTACAGAATGTAAAACATGATTTATATATAATATATATTCATCATATACAAATATATATTATACATTGATAAAAGGAATGAAATACACCGTTCATGGAGACGGTAGGCTGTACGTACGCATGAACGCTGTTTTCGTTTACTTATTGAATTGAATGAAACAAAATAGATGAAATACATATATATATACATAAATCCATTAGAATTATTATTTCATATATTTAATTATTATTCATTATATAAACTTTATGATCATTCATGTATGGTTAACATGGAGAATGAATCTCATCGCGTCGTGGAGACAGTAGTCCGTACGTACGCACGAGCGACGATATCATTCCCATAATTATTGAATAGAAATGGAGTGGATGGTATGATATATCAGAATCATTATGATGTTATAATAACCATATATAATTATTATTTACACCATTATATCCATCCATGTAAGGTGTTGGTGGAAAAACAGATTTCACCATGGCGTGGAGACGGTATTCCGTACGTACGCACGCGTGGTGATTTTGTTTTCCATATGATGGATAGATGGTGAAATAGGGTTGTTTCATACTTATAATAACATATCCGTATATGATTTATACTGATTTTATTACTTCATAATGAAACAACTAAAGAAGAAAAAGTGGAAGAAGAAATAAAGTTGAAAGAATCGGTAACGGACATTACCTCTTCTTTGAAGCGCCTCTTTGAGACCTTCTATTAGGGCACTACAATTGGTCTTTGAAGAAGACCATAACCTCTAGGATGTTTATATGTAAGTGGAGAAGAAATTTTCCAGGGGTTGGCCGAGCTTGAAGTCTGAAACTGGTGTGAGGAAGAGAGGGAGGAGGTTCCCTTTTATAAGGGAGGAGAGGGGCACCTTTGGAAAAACTAAAAATATTATTTTATTATAAAGTCATATTCGGTTTTTAATAACTCCTAATTGAGTTATTTAGAAGGTAATATTAATATGGGTCGAAATCCTCTCATCCAATAGAATTTAGACAAGTTTAGGTTTATTTTAACCTTATCATTTAGATTTAACCTTAAGTTAAATATTTTTACTTTTACCGTGTCTTCTTGTTTTCTTACAGTATAAAATTAATAAAATTACTATAACAAGTCAAACGAACCCCAAGTTTATTATTATTAATATATATAACATTATCTAAGTCATTTGGAAGAACCTTAGTTTTTTAGAAATAAAATAACAATTAATAATACAATATTTGTTTTAAAAACTATTTTATGTCAATTTTGACACTATTTGGTAATTGATTTTATTGAAAATCATAACAGAATGATTAGTTTGAAAAAAGTTACCTAAATCAGTACTAACTTGTCATATTAACCTATAAAATTCATGGAATTCATAAAAAGTCTCAAATTACATTTATTTGGGTATTTATAACATCAATTATGTCAATATTTCATTAATAAGATAATTACTGCATCATCTTTGTGTCATAAATAAATTAAATTATTTAATGTCTAAAAATTATAAATAAACTACCATTATGTAGGAAATATTTTTATATTTCTAATTAATATTTATAGTCGAATTTATCTTATGTTTAACCCTATATTAAAAATAATTTACTTATTAAACATTGAATTTAACTATTTTAACCCTTCTTTAAATAAATTTATATTAAATGTCCTAATCTAATACAAGTGGGCCTAAATGGTCATATGTTATTCCTAAGGTTATTTTTGGTCGAATTACTCTTATCCAATAGAATTAAGACATGTGTTAGGGTAATAATAATATCATTTTACCCTTAATTATCCTATTTAATTTTAACCATGGTAAATAAAAGGAAGAAGTTACTATTCACCAAAAAATATTTTCATCTAATTGAACCACATTTTAGTCCTTGATATTAACTCTGTCTCTTGAATTTTTGAAATTCCACTCACAGAAGTGGTAAAATTCAGTTTTATGAAAAATTCAGTTTTTTAACTAATCACTTAGTGGTTTCACTATTCATCAAAAAATGAAACATTCCAAAAAAATACCAAAAATTAGGCATAAGATATATTTGATATTATGAATTAAAAAATTATGTCTATTTTACCAAATTCAAAACATATCATTTGCATTAATTAATTTAAAAATTAATTCTCGTCGTCAAAACAAATAGCGTGTTTTTAAGAGATAATAACTATCAAAAGATTGACACTTCTTTATTTCTGGTTTAAATGTAAAATTACAAACAATGACCAAAATTGTATTAAATGTTAAAAATATATTCTAAATATACTTTAAAACCACTAAAATTAATTATTTATCACTATTAATTATTTCGATTAAAAAAGTTGTTTTTAATTAAAATTTAGTAATTTTCACTATTCATCAGAATGTGAAAGTTATCCGAAAAGTACCAAAATTTTACCCTAAGCTAATTTCGATATTCCGAATCCAAAAATGAAGTCCATTTTGAAAGATAAAATTTATAAAATTTCAAAAAGTGTATATTACTATTCATAACGGCTAGTTCATAATAATATTATAATAATATCTTGTTTAGTGAAACTCAGTATTGTGTACTACACACGCTATCGAGGAAGGTCTTTATTGTGTGTAATGCAAGCCATGTTAGGGTTTCATGTAGTGAAAGATCTGTTTGGTGTTGCGTATAATCAAAACTTATTTCATTTATACATTAAACAAAATCTATACATAATGTTGCGTAGAATAGTTTCTACAAAACGAACTTGAAATTGTGTGTAATGCGAGCCAAGAATAGTGTTGCGTATACTGCAAGAAAATACAGTGTTGTGTATACCACAAGATAATTTTGGTTTAGCGTACAACACAAGACATTAAAAAGAATAATTTTCATAAAATCTCGGGGTGTTACATCACGTATCTAGAATCAACCATTATTTTGAGTATGTCTTTGAAGAAAATGAAACCCAATATGGTGTGACCCATATTTCTAGGGAAAGATAAAAATCTTGGATGATTATTGAGGTTAAAATCATCATTTTTTTGGTCTCCTAGAGGTTGGCTAGGTAATTTTCCTTGGATTTATGGAAATAAAAGGGGACCTATTAATTTTGGAAGGAATACATGATATTTATCCATTCCCCAAATCATAAGAGACCATGCCCTCTTTTTTCATCTGGTCGAGGGTGAATTTATTGCTATTATAACTCTAAAGGAGTTGTCTAATTATTTGGGGCCTAAATTTGTGCTTGAATAGGAACTGAAACTATTATGAGGGTGATAGTGTCAATCAATGGATGTCTAAATCATTTTCCTTATACCATTATCATCGGTTGAGATTTATCTTCGGTCCACTGAATATCATCTTGTAGTAATTTTTACTATTTTATAACAATCGGAATCCTCATACATATTTCATTATGATCAATGGTTTTTTCATATCAACCCAAATATTTTCAACACATTGTTCTAATAGTTTCTATTGAGTGTGAAGGATACAATGTTAATAAGTTAAACATTAACATCTAGAAAGGAGATCATAAACCCTCTCAATTCCAATTGTATGAAACTTATAAGGTTAAAAATTTCCATTTTCAATAGTTTATAGATGAAATATTAATATAATTGATGAAAAAGGTCTTCCCATACTACAATGGATACTGCTGTAAGGTTTTTGTACAAAACAAAGCCCATCCCTATTATATTTTATACAAAACATATAAAATTTTCACTTCCTTTTGATCTTTAGGGCCCAACATCAGGTTACATTGGGATAAAAATTGCATGAGTTACTGTTTTTAATCTCTAATTATAGTAATTTTTATGAATATAATATTTTGAAATTGAGTGGGGGGGGATTTCATCCACCTATTTAGGGTATTACTTTTTCTGGGCTACAAGGGTTCGTGTTGGCCTTCCATGGATTCCATTCGAACATCAAGGGATTCAATGGAATTAAAGATTTTATGTGGTAAGAAATTCTAGGAAATCTCCCATATATAGGGTTTTGATTAGGCATGATGATGGGGAACCATTTTCATATCCAATTGATTGTCGATCTAAGCTACAACTGAATGGTCACCCTAAGTAATGAGAGTTCATCTCCATAATGAAGGAATTTCATGGTCATACTCAATTTCCATATTTATATAGACCATTTTCCTCAATCCATAACCATAAATGTTTTTAAGAGTCCCTGTTTTAGGTTTTTTGGACCTCTCCTGCTATACGGGGGAGAAAAATTATCTGTTTTTGAAGATAATACCCTACGAGAATGTTTTTTATGAGTAGTTCCTCATTTAGATGTCAAGTATTATATATATAATTTACATATTGTGCAATATTTTCTTACACTAAGTGAATATAGGGTTTTTCTGGTGGTTATGTAGATTTAGCCACCCCTTTCCCTTTATCCTTCATAGTTTTCCACCATAGTTGTCAAAAAAAATTTATTCAAGGGTTCTAGGGTTTAGCTCCTCCACATATTCTTAATACATATAGCTTCATATGGTACATTGATATTACCCTTATTTTAAGGTATTTTTTTATATTGTTTCCCACTTCATTTTCATCTTGATCCATATCATATGTTATGTTGATGGTGATGACATTCACATAGGTGTATCAGGAAATACTTGTTATCCCATTAATCTCAATGTATTAGGGAGATTCTAAAATGCTTAACCTTCCTTCGAGGGTTGAAACATAGTCTTTTTTCCATCCCTATCCGTATTGGAAAATTTCTCCTTATGAATCATTTTGTGTTTGATCAGATTTTCTATATGTTCCTCCCATTTTTCTATAGGAATGATGACCTGAAGGGAGTTTTAGATCATGCCTTCCAAACAAGACCTAAATATGAAAAGAGTGCCTTGCGGCATGAGAAATATATATAATTCCCATAATTGATATATACCACCAAACCTAGAGAATAATGATTCCTTATGGGATGATGACGATGATGATAATGATGCACCTAGACCTATAGTTTGGGGTGATTTTGGGCCAATATTGGAACTTTTTGATCATGCTGTTGAGGACTCAGTGATTCCAGTCATGGATCGTATAGCTCTTGAGAAGGGAATTGAGATATAAATTATCCTATCCCTATAGGATTTGGTTGATATATACCCAATATTGATTCCACTATAACCATCTCCAGGTGTGTTGAACCAAGTTGTGGTGATGAATATTAAAATTCCACTAGCCCTACAGGTTGGGGTTTGTTTCCAACTTCAACAAATATTTTCCAAGTTCCCTCAGGGTATGATGACCCGATTAGTGGAGGAAGTGGTAAAACATACCCTACCACATGGTTAGGGTTCACTCTTAGATGACAGTTATAGGGGATTCTATTACAATTCATTGGATTCGGCCCAATTTTTCTCACATATGATTCATGTGAAAATGTTGTCTATGAGGGGAGTCATTTTATATGGGAAACTAATATGTAGTTAAAAAAATTTCCTATCATGTCTAAAATCTATTCCCATCATCTAAAATGGATCATCCCAAGAACTTTTTTGTAGTCCTCCCCCTTTATTCATAATGTATTATAAGCTTCTTAGCATTAGGATTTTAATATGATGAACAACACTATCATGTGTTAGTCGATCCATTGATTTCAATCATGGCTATTACATTACAAGATAAATTATATAGGGAGTTTTTCTATTCTGAAGGCATAGTGAAATAAAATTCACTATATTTTCTTCATCCTTGGATAAGAACATCTGCCGGTTCTCTGTAAATCAATCGAAAGGGAGTTGTTATGATATAGAGACAAATGATAAATAATAATTTTAATTATCTTCCGTCCATGGGTATCAGGAAATGGCTATCACTTCCATTTACAGTTTATAAAAGATTGTACATATGATATAGATATGACCCTAAAACCCATGATAAGGGATATGTTTAGCCTTTAATCACAATTGAGTTTCTAGAAAACAAATATCATCGGTAAGGCATGCATATATTTTCTAGCTCATTAAATATCTCATAGACGAAAGTGGGAATGGGATAGAACATGGTTGTGTTTTTTCTATCTAAATAACTCTATATGTCCATGTTGGACTCTTATACAACATAATTTTACATGTCCACCTACTCAGACCACAACGTTTGCTTCCCTAGGTCGCCCGATGACTATGATTATATGATACTAATAGTTGATGGGAAAATATACACATAAACTCAATGCTTTGAGAAATTATCAATATAATGGTATCTATGTTTTGAGAAAATCTATATATAAAGGTGTCTAGGAAAGGATAGGATTTCCTTGTTTGAGAGAGATAACAATGTGGGGTAGTTAACCGTGGTGGATATCATGAATATAATTATTAAAATCCATCTTTACACAATTGCAAGTAGTATTTTTGAAGTATTGGTCCCCTTTTAGTTAAGTTAAAGAGATTATGGACCCCTGTGGTGCAATGGATATGTGTCGAACAATCCCTAGGAAGATAGAATTTATTAAATTAGGCATATAGACTTCATTTTGCATCGTGGTCAGAATATGTCGACTAACCTTTTAGGGTTGAGAAAGTTATATGTCTATACATAGTGGTTTTTGGAATATGTTGATAAGAAACTTTTTCTATGGTAATGTGCACCCACATCTAAGATTCTACAGGAGCATGTAGATTAGATTCTATATTATCAGTAGGAATATGATCTCTCCTAGTAAATGTTAGAATATGTCGGTCAACCCTGGAAATATCGCAGGTATGATCCCAATTCAAATTTGAATTCCCATTGGAATATGTCAAAAGAACTCTATAATGGTTAAAGGGATACAAGCCTCCTCTTGTATGGACTCTGAAGGATGATATAGAAGTCGTTAATCATTGTTAGTTAGGATATGAGCATGCATTAAACAAGTTTTTTTATATATCTATTATCTTCACTTTCATGAATATGACCTTGACATGAGTTTATTTAGATGTTTTACTAATAAAACCTAGTTGGAGTTGGGATATGTGCTTGATCCATTTCCTTTGGAGTATGTCTATCACATTTTTTGATAGGAATATACACCTGTCCTGAGACATGTGATAAATTGAATTGGAGAGCCCAAACTAAAATGGGGATATAATCTTGGTCCTATGCCTTTGATGTATGATGCCAACATTTTTCGATTGGAATGTTAGTATTCCCCGAGGCATGCGCCAACCTAAGTTGGTGATCCCCAGTCAAAATGTCGATATGAGATTGGTCTTATGGATCATTATTTGTCATAATATAACAATAATCCTCCAAGATAAGATCAATATTGTGCACTTTCTCTGGAGTATCCATTGGTTCATGTTGATCATGGAGATATGTTACTGTGCCTATTGGGGCAGGGATTTGTACCTTTCCATACACATTTACAAGTGACAAAATATGACAAATGAGTTATTTTACTCTTTTTAGAATGTAGTGAAACTTCAACAAAGTGGATATAAGAATGTAAGCCTGCATATTATCAACATATTATATATAGTGGAATATTATTTTTCTTTAAAATGGGATATAAGAACACTTGAGTACAACTTTTGTTAATCGAATTTTCTGAAAGACTTCAGCATGGAGGAAAGGATACATGCATCCCCGGAGTTTTCTAAAAAAATCTGTGTGAAGAATTGATCTGAGTAGGGATGGATACGAGGTCGTTCTCTAGAAACCACCACAATATTAAAATAGGAATTATCAGTGGGAGTAGGGAAATGAACCCACTTATATTTATCTATTGTTTTTGGGTCCAGTGATACCTCCTTGGTTTCTATGAATTAGTGTTTATGGTGGTGGTTGGTAGGGTTGTACCCTTAACAGAATAATAAGGGGAACTGGAGGGATATCACTGGTGATGGAGGTTTACAAGATCCCTCCTAGGAATCTCATGAACTTGGATTGAGTCATAGTCAACTCCATAATACGCCTTCCTGAGATATGGAGGGACCATATTTTTATTCTCTACAGACAAGGTTCTGAAGTGATTGGAAGTGGGAACAAGGGACATTAGTTTCAATGATGCTTTCCCCAAATGGGAGGGTCATGTCATATTCATAATATAGAGACCCCCACTGGAATCTTTGAGTGTTGAGATCATATCATGTTGTAGTTATTCTGGAATGATCACTTTCACCAATCGATGCAGAAGGCATCGAGTGTGGGAAGTTGATGTATGACCCATGGAGGTTGCATCTATAGATGTGGTTCTTGAACATTCTCTTTATGAATACATGATATCACTTCAATATGTATATGAGTTAAGTTTCATGAATCACAAACATAATTAAGAGTAAAGTCACCAATTAGTTTATCATAATGTGTTTTAAAAATTCTCAATCAAATATTATTGGGTAACCAAATTTTGTTTTCTTATTCCTAGGTTATCCATTTTTCTCATTTATAATTTTCACTACAAGAATGGAATATTTCATGATAACCCTAGTTATATTTTTTATTGAAATATTTTTTATTGTGTGCACCATTTTTATTTTTTTCAGTGACTCATAGTGAGATGGCCTGATCTATGGTCAAAGGATTATTCTTTTAATTATATGATGGATTCACATCAGGTTCTCAGTTTTGTTTCCTTTGGAAAATGTGGTTGTTTTGGTTCCCCATGTTTTGGAGACAATATACTCAATGACTATAATGATTTAGTTATCTTGTAATTACTTTATTTTACACTAGTTTCTTTATTTTCTTCTTCCATAAAAACTCCCAATGTCTCATAAATCTATAATAGAGTACTGACATTCTTTCCAAATACAGGAAGGCATTTGGTGTTTCACACCTAACGAGACATAGGAGCTCATATTAGTCAAGAGTATGGGATAACGGGCTCATTGAACCCTTTTTGTGGAAATATTTCCTTTTTCAGGACTCTCTTGTATATTTAATATGTTTTTGTGAATCTCTTGCAAATATTGATATGGAACTAGTTACCCTAATAAAATAATCAGGTGTTGAATCCCTATATATAATAATGGTGTTCTATTAATGATTCCATCTATATATTTCTAGGGTTTTTTTATTTATTTCCTATTACTTATTATTAATGGGTATCCACTAATATTTTGACTCCATATAACAAGGAAATATAGATTTTTATGCCATCCAGTGAGGTGATTTTTGTTTCAAGAATGGAATTGTACCTTCACAAGGTATCCTACATACCCCGTGTATAGAATTAATCACAATAGTTATAGTTCATTTAGGATGTTTAGTTTTATTTCACTAGGAAAGGATATATATATATATATAAGGGAACTTAGGCACAATTTATGGAGCTTTAACCTTATAAAAAAATCCAATGTATCCTACTTATAATAGGAATCAAAGTTATCATAGGTTGATCTTCATTCAACCTGATGATGAGTTGTCATATATATGTAATAACTATATGTATTATTTCCCTATAGTTCACCAATATAGGATTGCCTTTTGGAATTATACATAGGTGGATGCCCATATTTGGGGGTCGTCACATAAAGCTAGTTGAATAAGGCTTATACTAAGGTTGTGCTATCTTGTGGATTTTAATGATGAATGTGATATAACCACTGAAAATTCCTTAGAACGTGTCATCCATGATTCATGCATGATACAAGTTATATAATGGGATTATGAATAATTCCAATGGATTTTGGATTTATGCACTAGATTGTCCCAAATGGGATATTTTATATAGATCTTAAGTCTTGTAATGTTTAATATGTGTCCTTCTTATAATAGGAATAATAGTATTTATAGTTCAATTAGCTTTTCAATATGTTGATGGATGAGGATTAACAATAAACCCATAGGGGTGTTTGAGTATCATGGGTTGGTGTAATGCCTTATTACCTTTCTATCTGGTATATTTTAACCTTTTTTTATTTTTTTGTTGTTTTAGTAATGCTGAGAATGAATTGGAAGGATACCTATAATGGTGATGTCTAGGATTTATTGTAATATTTAGAATAAAACATTTAGTTGTTTTTGTTCATTGTGTAATTACAAAAGTGTAATGGGAGTACAATATGTGTAATGACCGCTGAACAAAACCTATGAATTGGATATACAATGTGATATTATTACATGCCATGTAAAATGTACACATCATGTAATGAAAAAATATTGTGTCTTTAATAAAAATTTACATGTTATTTAGTTTATGCGGGAATCAAAGATTACACGATGTGTAATAGGATTACACAGTGTATAAGATCCAAATTTTTGGTTTTATGAAATAATTTTGGCTAATATTCTTATTTAATACATATAGGATTCATTAATCCTGACCTAGATGCTATTCCTACAAAATATATTGTGACTATCTCCCTTTGGAATAACATCATTCCGCAATGGATCTCCATTGTGGTTGGATTTCTTCTCTTCTGGTATGTGATTCTTTTGATTCTTCTTTTATTTTGGTATTGGTTTTGTTTTGGATGTGGATTTGTGATTTAATAGTTTTTTATATCTATACTTTTTAGTTTCTTGGCATGATATGTCTTTCGAAGGCCGTTCTCTTGGCTTTTAGTCAACACCATTGAAGGTAACAAGGTTTCTACAATGTTGAGGTAGGTGTTACTATAAAATTGGTTAATTTTATGAAATGAATTTAATTCTTGATAACTTCATCTTTTTGTTCATTGATATGAAGTGAAAAGTGGTTTTAAATGATTTCATAAAATGTTATCAAAAGATGGATTTAATTGAAAACAAATTTTAATGATTTTGAAATTTGATTTCAAACACCAAATCGAATTGGATTAGCTTTCGAAATGTATTAGAAAATAGTGAGCATGGTTTTGAAAATGTATTTGACAATTGAACATTTGGAACCTTTTGTGCTTCGAGAAAGAGATAAGGGATGAATTAGGGTTTCTTACACAACTAAGAGGTATCCTTTTGTAATGTTTATTTAGTAATCGATATCTATAGGAATTTTTAGTCTTTTAGGCATCTAGAACATAGTTTCCTAGAGGCTAGAGCCCATATTGAAGGTAATATTTCATTTATGGCTATTTATCACTTGTTTTTTTATCATGTACTATTTCTAAAATGTTTTTAATGTGGTTGTATTACATTGTTTCACAACATTTTTTTTTCATAGATATGTGTTTACCTGTTTATCACTTGATGGATAGATATGAGAAAGTAGTTTTATAAAATCCTAGGATAAAAATGTGAAAAATGATTTATAAATGGTTTGGATTTATGAAATTGATTTGTAAAATTATTTTTATTATAAGATTAAATTGTTTCATTATTTATATTAAACATTGTATAGAAAATGTGGTGGTACCCTACTAGGCTTTAGATCAAACCATACTTATTCCTTTTGGTGATTTTATTTTTTTTATTAAAGGATTTTATTATAGGAATGATCATCCTATAGTGTGATAGCTACTATTGTTTTTGCCGATTTTTTTGTGGTTGTTCTAGAGGTGACTAATGGTCATGTGGGTATTTGAATTACAATATTAGTTTAACATGTTCTATCTTGGGATTTTTCATGTTTATATTATCTCCTCTCTTTCTAATTTTTAATCTACTTGTTATTCATTTTTCCCTATATTCCTGATTATTTTATATTTTCATTTTTTACCCAAATGAAGTGTTGGGTCAGTTCATTTGGATTACCTAGTTAACCCATGTTGGTTTCATAAAATTTGGTATCAAAGGTATGGTAAACTTAATGTGTGTTAACACAACCTGAGTTTAGTTCTATGTCATTGGCATTTCATGTTTAGGATAGTTGTAATTCAAATAGTAAGTTCAACAATGTGGCCTGACCAGCTCACTTTTCAGACTAATAACGAGTTACCATGGGTAGTTATTGACATTTACTAGGTTTGAGAGTTAGTTTTTGAGGTCATTTAATTGAACAATATGGGAGTTTTATTTTAATTGACTATTTTCTTTTTAAGTAATGTTTTTTGTTTATATTTTTTAGTTATCTTTAAATTCGTAATTTTTTAAAGCTTTAATATCATCATCATCAGAAGTTGGTATTGTTACATTGGAATTTTTTCATGAATTATTGGTTTTTTTCCTCTGATATAAAATGAATCTTATAGGATTTATTCCAAATCCAACAGAGGGAGCTATGAGATCGATTTTTTAGAAGAATCCTAAAGTGAAAACTTCTATAGGAGAAACTATTATTCAAATAGTTCAAAATATGAGTCTTGTTGGGGTCGAGGGCTGAAAACATGTAGTGGATCATGGATCAAAATTTACCAAGTATAATCCACCAATATTTTGTGGTGACAGATGACAACATGTATATAAGGTTTGGCTTCATTAGATAGAGAGTATCTTCATCTCCATGAACAATCCTAAATATCATATGGTTGGTTTTACCACATACAATATTGAGGGATCAGGAAGGAGATTGTGGGACTCTATTGTGCAAGATAGATTGCACAAGGATTTTATATTGGTTTCCATTAAAAAAATATTTAACCATTAATTTTATCATGATACATTGTGTGCTGAAAAACCCACGGGTTTTTTGAATTATAGCTAGGGGATTATAACGATTTGAAATATTCTACCCATTTTTTTGAGTTAATAAATCTACAAATAGGGCTTGTCACAAATACTGGAAGTATTAGTGGTTTGAGTTTGGAATGAGGCCTATTATTTGGTTGATGTTGATACTCATGTTCCTTCTGACCTATTTAGAGGTATTCAAAAATTAATCTTTAGCTGAGGTAGTTTATTTGGAAAGACATGATTAGGTGAAGATCAGTTGGCTTTGTGGTTAACTAGGGTCTGTCTTATAGCTAGAAAATGAAGCATAAGAGTGGTCAATTTTAATAAAGAAAAAATTTAAGGGTGATAAAAGGGAAGTGTAATATTTTATTCTAATAGTGTGGAGGTTGAGGTCATACCAATATTAACTGTATAGAGGTTCCAAATAATTTTCAAATTTGTTAAATATTTGTCCATATAAAATACTTATGTGAAAATTTAAATCAGGGAATTAGGGTAGAAACCACCCCCACCAAGGCTTCACAGGTTTCTTCAAATTCTTATGAGGTAGTTGGGTCTAATACTTATGCCAAGGGAGTTATTCATGTGGACAATACTAAATGTATTTATACAGTGGAGTATCCACAAAAGGAATCTGAATCAGGTCCATCTACTTTTACAGGTACAGTGTTTATACTAAATTATATGGTGCTATATTTGATTTATATGGGATATAATAATTGTTTTATATCGGTAAATTTATTTGAAATATTGGCCTTTAATTTGGAACATATTTTTTTTATCTTTCCACGACATTAGGAAAGAGAGATGAGCATAGTTTCAAATGTCCCACATGTCGAGTAATGATAACCAACATTCTGGTGGTGTGGGACTTCATAGATATTTATCTTAAAATATTAAACATTATTATCATCACTTATTGTTTGATTAGTTTCAATTCATATATACACTATTATCATCATTGATTTGAGTTCTTATCCATTGATGGGGTCTCTCATGTTTTCCATGGTCAGTGGGACTCTAGACTAGGAAGTGTAGGGTATGTTGGTCCTTATTCTTGGGTAATTTAATTTTAGTTGTAAGAGATGTTTTTTGATGCATTCGACCATTTTTTGGTGGTTAAATAACTATTGTTTTGTTTGAGTACCCTGTGGTCTTTCTAAATAACATTTCTGGTTTACCGCCACATAGAGAGCTAGAGTTTACTATTGACTTTCTCCATGGTATGATTGTAATTTCTATTAAATATTACCAAATGGAACCTCATGGGTTGGTGGAACCTAAGGTCCATTATGAGTAATTGGAGGCTAAATGATTTATTTATCCTAGAGTCTCACCATTCACATCGCATGTCCTCCTTTCTAAGAAGATAGACAGAAGCGTTAGACATTGTATTGATTATTGAATGTGGAATTGGGTTATGGTTAAGAAGAAATATCCTTTTCAAGGGTTGATGATCTATTTGATCAACATAGAGGAGATCATTTTATTTTTATGATTGACCTATAGTCATGGTGTCACAAGTTAAGAGTCAAAGAGGAGGGCATAACTAAGAAAAAACTCACAAGTCCATATTGAATCTTCAAGTTTCTATTTATTCCATTCAATCTAACTAATTGACCTATATTGTTTATTGAATTCATAAACCAGATCTTTCATCGGTTATTGAACCATTTTTATGTTGTGTTCATATATGATATTTTGGTGTACACTAAGTAATTTGATGTGTATATAGACCATTTGGGAACCATTCATCAAACCATGAAAGAACATTATCTATTTGGTAAGCTTTCTAAGTGTGAGTTTTGATTATATAGGTTAAATTTCTAGTGAATATTATTTCTCAGAGGGGAATCTCAATAGATCATGAAATTGTATAAGAAATTTTTCCCTAGGATCATCCTAGAAATGTGTTTAAGATCCGATGCTTCTTGGGTTTGGATGGCTACTATAGATAGTTTATTTAGTACTTCTCCAAGATCAATTCTATGATGATAGATTTAACCTGTAAGGGTGTTATATTTGAATATAATGACATGTATCCATGATATTTTGAGGTTCTGAATTTGATGTTGGATTTAGCTCCAGTTTTGATTCATCCTAAACCAGGATCAGGTTACAATGTTTTCTGTGATGATTCAATTAAGGGGTTGGGATGTGTCTTCATGTAAGGGAAATAGGATGTGTATTATGGCACTCTATAATTATTCATATATTAGAATAAATAATTTACTCTTGATCTTGAGGTGGTATCGATTATGCATGCACTCAAAAAAGTATGTAATTATCTCTTTAGGGAGGAGTTTATGGTATAATATAATCCTATGAGGCTGAAATATATATTTACTCATAGGTATTTGAATTTTAAATAAAGCTTTTGGGTGGAGTATCTTCATACTTTTTGTTTTGATATTTCACATACCCCTATGAATTGGAATTTGGTCATCAATGCATTAAGAATAAAATTACTAACACCATCCATCAAGGAATAAGTTGAAAAGTTACATCGAATGAGTTTGTTTTCTATGATTATCTTGGAAGTGTAAGAGGTTGGTTGATATGTGTTCTTATCTTCAATGAAAGAATAATAATATTTATTTGAGAGAGTCCATCACTATCAGGTGATAAAAAACTAAGCTCTATTTCCTTAGTGAAATTATTTATGGTGGGGAGACTTCGAGTGAGTGGTCTTGGTCTCCCAATAGAGATTTATGCTTCAATAGCACGTTTTTTGTTCCTTTTTTACATGATAGAAGAGTTTTTATATAGTTGACAACATTTTTGGACTGTGTAACATAGGCCTTCAAATATGTATCACTTCTTGAAGAATCCGTATTGGTGGAGAGGGATGATAATGTCGATAGTGTTTTTCATCTTATTATTCCTTACTTGTATGAGCGTTAAGGTGGAGTACCATAGACCTACCAGGATTTTCCATACCTTATCCATTATAAAATAGAAGTGGGGTAATATTTCCAAGAATTTACTAATTGGTTTTCAATGGAAACTATATGGGAAGGATTTTATTTGGGTGATCATTGATCTTCTCATGAAATCAGTGTATTTTACACATATTATGAAGATTATGAAAGTGGAATGGTAAGGGGACCAATCTATTTGAGAGATTACGGGTCATCATGATTTGCTCACTAAATGTTTTTTAGAAATGGATCTAAGGTTCAAATATAGGTTTTAAAAAGTTTTTCAAGAAGTAATAGGGTTCGAAGATTAAATTATATACAGATTAAAATTTTAAGATAGATGGATAGACATAGAGGGTTATCTAGGTCCAGGAGGATATTATCTGAGCATGTATCCCATATTTCAGAGGCTATTGGAAAAATATTTTTCCATGTGATGATTTTTCTATACTAATAGTTATCATGATTCGATACAGAGGCAACCTTTGAAGCATTGTATAAAAATCCATGTATATTTCCTTGCACTAGTAAGTATTGGTATGGAAGACCTTAGTTGATTTGAGTGTTGTTCATAAGATTTTGATGATGGTGCAGTTGATCTGTAAGTGTTTGATAATGGTACTGAGTCATCAAGGATGTTTTGTGGATCATCGATGTTGGTTTCTTGAGTATATGGTTAGTGATTAGGTCTTTACTAAAGTTTTACATCGCTTGGGGATTTTTTGGTTAGGTAAGCCAGTTATATTACTACATAGGTTTTTAGGCCACATTGAGATCATTGGATTACTTAGGGTGGCCTATTAGTTTCTATTTTTTCCTAGTTTTATAGACATCTATGAAGTGTTTCATTTTTCATAGTTGATGATGTACATACAAGATCCTCCCCATGTGATTAGAGGATAGGATGTTGATCTTGGCTCAAATATCACTTTTTTTAGTAACCTATTTAGCTTATGAATCTCTAATAAAAAGTACTGTGTAGTAATATGATCCCCTTAGTCAAGGTACTATAGCATTATATACATGATAGCCATAAGATGAGGGAGTATGAGTCATTGATGACCCAATAGTGGCCTTCTCTTTTTGTGAATACTGGATCTTGATTGGTTTTAGGGGTAAATTGTTTATGATGGGAAGATTTTAATTCCAAATTTCATTTCCATTGGGTATTTTTTAAAATTGGTTTTGGTTTTACATTTTCATTGGTTGAGTAATACTGATAAGGAATTTGGAGGAATCCTATAACAGTGATGTAAAGGATTTTTTAAAGTTTCCATCATAAAACTTGTAGTTGTATCTGTTTTTTGGGAAATTACACAATGTGTAATGGGATTACATGATGTGTAATGGGATTACACGATGTGTAATGGGATTACACGATGTTTAATGGGATTACACGATGTGTAATGGGATTACACGATGTGTAATGGGATTACATGATGTGTAATGGGATTACACGATGTGTAATGGTTTTAGAATAGAACTTGTTAACTGGATACACACCATGAGAATATTACATGTCATGTAAATGTTATAAGTCATGTGAATAGAAAAAATAATGTTTTAATGAAAAAATGATGGTTTACCATTGTCTGTGGGACATTATTATTAAAAGAAAAGTAATGGTATTACACGATGTGTAAAATCATAATGGTTGGCTTTAAAAAAGAAATTTTTCTGAAATACTAATTTCATTCATACAAGATTCCTTGATATCGACCTAGAGGCTCTTCCTAGGTGATTTTGGGGTGACTACCTCTTGTTTGGATCATTTCATCTAGTGATTGAACACCTTTGTGGATGGATTTATTCTATATAGAAATTAATCTTTTTAGTTTTTCTTTAATTTTGGTTGCGACTGTGGTTTGGATTCATATTTGAGAATATATAGTGTTTTTTATCGATCCTTTTTAGTTTTATTTATGACTTGTCTTTAAGTGGATGTTCTCTTGGTTTTAAGTCACCATTTATGAAATATCTAGGTTTCTACAATGTTAACGTAGGTTTTTTTATAAATGGGTTAATTTGATCCATTTCATGTCATTCCTGAAAAATTATTTTGGGGTATTCATTTATTTGAAGTGATAAGTTGTTTCAACTGATTTTTTGGAATGTAAATGTTTTAAAAAATGTAATTTGATTTGAAAATGGAATTTATTGATTTTAAAATGGGGTTTCAAACTTTGAAGAACATTGGAATGTCCTTTAAAAAGTTTTATAAAACTCTAATCATGGTTTTGAAAATATATTGGAAAATTAAACATTGGGAACAATCGGTGTCTCGAGAAAGACACTTGGGTAACTTTCGTGTATGTTGCAATAATAAACGATAAATTTTTTTGATATTAATAGGTAGGTATCAATATCAGTTTGATCCAACATGTATGTGTTTAGTATTTATAATTTCTACCATGTAGTGTCCCAGATTCGTGAGACCATATATGTGGTTCTATTCCATTTATTGTTATTTATCACATGATTTTTTAGTATGGGTTTTTTCTCATAAATATTTATATGTGGTTG
The DNA here is from genome assembly GCA_963277665.1 of Viscum album. Classification (NCBI taxonomy): domain Eukaryota; kingdom Viridiplantae; phylum Streptophyta; class Magnoliopsida; order Santalales; family Viscaceae; genus Viscum; species Viscum album. The sequence goes on from OY728130.1 coordinate 613,952,541, forward strand.
GGTTGCATTACTTCGAATGATATGTTATTACTTGTAAATGTTTTTAACTATTAAATTACTAATGTATTTATATACTTTCCTATTTTTATCACTTCTACAAGTCATATTTCTGGTTTGAGAATATGAAAGTATTTTTATGACAATAATATGTAAAAAAAATGGAAAATTATTTATAAATGGTTTTCATTTTTTATTTTAATTATAAAATAGCATTGTTTTAAAATATTTAATTATTGTATTCCTAGTATTATAACTTGCATAGAAACTATTTTAGTACCCTTATGGGATTTGGATCACACCATTCTTGTTCATTTGGGAACTGGTAGATGTTGTACTGTAGGGTTTAGGTAAGGAAAAACATGTAGTTTAGTATGTTGTCCTCTCTTGCCGCTATTTATTTTTGGTTTGGGTTGGTCTTTAGGTGATTTTTGGTCATGAGGGGGTCTGACATACAATCTAGTTTATCATTTTTTGGATTGGTATTGTATGAATATGAGGTATATCATCTGTTTTCACTTTATATGTTGGTTTTTAGTCTTATCTATATTAAATGCTAGACTAGTTTATATTTCCATGTTTTATTGAAATCATGTGGTGGGACAATTCGAGTGGCTTTTCTAGTTGACACAGGTTGTTTCTTTATATTAAGAGTGTCTAGTATATGGGGGGGGGGGTACACCAATGTTGATTTCCTATTAGAGATAGAGACTTAGGAAGGTATCATATGTATCCTGTTCAATTATGAATCAGATTCCTCATAGTTAAAATAACCCTTGACCCACTGATGGATCAGGATAAACGATCAAACATTAAGGTATTGTCATTAATCCATGGTTGGGAAATCTAGGGACCCATACCGGGATATACCACCATTTTAAATAATACGACTCTTTTCCATTTATGGAAAATGAGTGGGGGTAATGAGAGCCCATATAAGTATTTATATTAGGTATGAGGATACCATAATACTGAAATGGAAATAGGATAACCCATTCATAGAACATTATCGACAACACCCATATGAAAGGGTAATGTCTGGGTACTCCTATTGAACAAGAATGAAACATCAAAGAGTTCCTCATTAGCATGTACTGATAGTCTTCTTTTCATTTTATCAGTACCTACCTAACATTCATGTGAATATCTAGGCATGCCCTGGTTACAAAGAGAATTTTTTTAAGGACGATCACATGATCCAGGTATATTTTGTGATTTCTCTTCACATGATCAATGAAATCACATCCACGAGGGGCACCTGATCGTTATAGATATGTCATAAATATGTCACGTGATCTTGCTGACAAGATCATAGGTTGTCACATAATTTTTCTAACATGTTCATAAAATATTACATGACATAAATGGAATTTTTAGATAACATCATATGACTTTTTTTACATATATGAGGGACATTTCATGACTTGGCTGATATTTATGGAGGACATAGCATGACTTGGATGACATGTATAGAGGATGTATGTTGAATTTTCTGACATATATTGTGAATATATCATGTATTGTCTAGAATTTATAGTGTTAATTGGGTGATTTTTTTGAAATGACTAGCTTACATCTCATGAATTTATAGGTCATGTGAAGAGCATAATTCCTTCATATGATAATCTATATATCCATCTCTATGTAAGGATTCCATATTTATTAGTGATTTTTAATGATATGTATGTGAATAAATATTTTTTATTTATAAATTATAATGGTTTTATAAATATAAAATATATTAATAAAATATACATGATATTTGGTGAAGACATTATACGTGTAAAAAACGATGTTTTCCGGAAAAAATAATTTTTATGTCTTTTTATGACCAATAAAAAAATTAATTTTTGAATATTAAAGAAAATTAATTTGATAAATCAAACATAATTTTTTAATTTAATATTTTATAATTCACTTAGGATGAATTTTTAAATTTTTTCTGATAAGTTTCATTTTTAGATGAACAGTGAAAAATACTATTTTTCAATAGAAAACTATCTTTTCAACTAAATTATATATAATGATAAATTGTATATTAAATTGTTTTTAAACTGTAATTAGTTTAATTATACATATATTAATCCAATTCATGTTACTGAACTAAATTTCATATTAAAATTGGATATAAAAACGCCGAAAACTATGGATCATTTTCAATTTAGAATCCCACTTTCTCGTCATCTTTGCAGGATTAATTTTAAAATTAATTCTTCCACTTATGTGTATGAAATTTTAAAAAATGGATTTCATATTTTTAATCAGAATAATTAATATTATCTAATAAAGTTAAATTAATTTAAATACCATAGTGATTTGTAAAAAAATATAAAATCTATTAATCAGGTTAAGGTTAAAACGGGGATTTGTGCATTACATGTGTTTGTATTAAAATTAATTTTAAACAAAAAATTTGAGTTTTATTTAATTAATTGGGTTTAATATTCAAACTTATTATTGCTATATTATATTATAAAACTTATTTTAATTATTTTATTTATGAAAAAATTACCTAGGTAAATAAAAAGATACAAGTTACCATGGTAAAAACTAAAATAGTAAAATTGAGGAAATATAATGACTTAAGAATAAAATGAAACAATTTTTTTTCTTTTTTTGTGGTGTATGTATTTACCTAAATATTCAACCCTACACTCAATTATAATATAATTATATAGGTATATGTGGTGAGGGAGACCTCCCAGTAATTAATAATTTTTTGTATTTAAAAAAAATGCCACCCCTCCTCAATTATGAAATGGCACACACCCCCACACATAATCACACCATTAATGACCATTTTAGAAAATAAAAACTATACAAACCAATTTCTAACAACCATAAAATCATCCTATAACCTTATTATGGGAATAAATATGTAGAGACCCGAAGCCTGACGTACATGGACTTTACATTACTTTTGCGGAATACTTAGTACATTACAAAAACACACACACAAGGACCGTAATAGTTTAGTGTCTTTGGAAACTCGGACTATAATCTTCTAATCGTGGTGAAAGATCTTCAACATCTCCCATAAAGATCTTCCTTTTTTTTTACCTAAAACCTTTCTTTATATCCTGGGGAAAAGAAAACATAAAAGGGTGAGCTCAAATGCTCAGTAAGGGTAAACAAAAGAAATATCAATCACATCATATTCATAAGAACATAACATTTTGGAAATCATAACCTGCAAAAGAGAGCATAATTTCATAACATGGGATAAATCATGGCAGTGAAATGTAATCACAATAATCATAACATAAAACATGGAACTTTGTGGCATACACACATAATCATAGAGAATCATTTCTTGTTAGTCAAGACTCATTGCCAAGACTATCTTAGTGGACAAAGTCCCTTTCTGAATCGAGTAAACCTCGTTTCAGTCCTGTTTCACTGAACCGGTATAACCTACCATTCCAGCCATGTCTATCTCATGAGATATAAAATCTTTACCCAATGCATTGGAGGGAGATATAGGTCCCACCCATCTCTTAATGAATCCTTTCTTATGTGTGCCACAAAATCATAAATCATACATCATTGCATAACCCATGTAATAAAAATGGGATTCTTAAACAACATGACATCATAAAACCATTCATATAAGATAAAGGAATTCATAAACATAATTCCATCACAACATAGTCAAATCAATTTAAAAATATGGATAGAAACAGAACCCTTTATTATCTTATATGGAAAATAATTTTGATAAAACACTTGAATTGAATTCTTGAGGAAAATATCCTTTCTTCTTCAAAATCGATTTCTTTTCACAAACCATCATGCAATTTTAAAAGAAAGAAATTTTATTGAAAATAGTCATGAAATCTTTTAGAGGAAGCTTCATGAAAATAAGGCTTTATAAAACAGTATAAATCCGTTCGTGCCGTATAAGTTAAAAAAAACATTCTTTGTACTTTTGTCGAAAAAGTCAAAATGTACCTCGTACGATAAATGACAAAAGATTCCTTTCATATCTTTTACTAAAAACTAACCAAAGGGTAAAATTGGATTTAAACCATTGTAGTTGGATGGAACTAATATTACATATTGAGGAAACATGGATGTGGATGATAAAATAAACCCCAGTAAATACTTACGAATAAACAATCTCGGATAAAAATGAGATTGTGATATTTCCCTTACCTTAGGTCCGACTTGCTTTGTAAGTGTCCAAAACTCCTGTATAATGATTTAAATCATGTTATTGACTTATTACAGAATCATATTCATTGTTATGATATCATATATGGTTCACTTATGACATTATATTACCCGTTCTTTTGTAAACTCCATGTTAAAGAAGCGTTTTGGGTAAAATCGTTTCATTTATCGTAGGTGTTTTGACTTGTTGTTCTTGACATCATTATTACTTATATCATGATTTACTTACTTCCAGAATATAAAATATGATTTATATATCATATATATTCAGTATATATATATATATAATAGGTAGATAAATAAAATGAAAAACACCGTTCATGGAGACGGTAGTCCGTACGTACGCATGAACGCTGTTTTCCTTTCCTTATTGTCTTGAAATGGAAGTAAGTAGATTACATACATATGTATATATATACATAAATCCAGTAGCTTTATAATGTCATATATTTCATTATTATTTCTTATATATACATTATAATCATTCTTAAATGGTTAACATGGAGAATGAATCTCATCGCGTCGTGGAGACGGTAGTCCGTACGTACGCACGAACGATGATATCATTTCTATAAATATTGAATTGAATTGGAGTGAATTATAAAATATATCAGAATCAATATGATGTTGTAATAACTATGTATAGTTATTTTTTTACACCATTATACCCATCCATGTAAGGTGGTGGTGGAAAATAGATTACACCACGGCGTGGAGACGGTATTCCGTACGTACGCACGCGCGGTGATTTCTTTTTCTGTAGGATGGATAGATGGTGAAATAGGGTTGTTTCATACTTATAATAACATATCAGTATATTAGTGATACTGATGTTATTACTTCATAATGAAACAACCTAAGAAGAAGAAGTGGAAGAAGAAATAAAGATGAAAGAATTGGTAACGGTAATTACCTCTTCTTTGAAGCGCCTTTTGGAGACCTCCTCTTAGGGAACTAAAATTGGACTTTGAGTAAGACAAGAACCTCTAGGATGTTTCTAGGGAAGTGTAGAAGAGATTTTGGCAGGGGTTGGCCGAGCTTGAGTGCTCAAATTGGTGTGAGGAGGAGGGGGGGGGGGGAGGTGTCCTTTTATAGGGGAGGAGAGGGGCACCTTAGGAATTCTTAAAAATATTAATTTATAATAAATCTAACCCCACTTAAAAACCTCCAAAAATGACTCATATTCGAAGATTAGATGAGATAGGGTTGTAATCTTATCAACCAATCAAATTTAGACATGTTTGGATATTATTTTAAACCTTATCAATTAGATTTAACTCTAAGTTAAATAATTTAACTTTTACCGTGTCTTTTTGTTTTCTTTCACTATATGGTTAATAAACTTACTATAACATGCCAAACGAACCCCAAATTGTTTATTATTAATACATATATCCTTATCTAAGTCATTTGGCCGAACCTTAGATTTTTAGGAATAAAATAACAATTAATAATATAATATTTGATTTAAAAAACTATTTTGTGTCAATTTTGACACTATTTGATACATGATTTTTGTGAAAGTCATAACAGAATTATATGTTCGAACCAAGTTGATTAACTCCACACTAATATGTCATAGTAACCTAGAAAATTAGTGGAATTCATAAAAAGTCTCAAATTATATTTAGTTTGGTGTTTATAACATCAATTATGTCAATATTTCATTAATAAGATAATTACTGCATCATCTTTGTGTCATAAATAAATTAACTTATTTGATGTTTAAAAATTACAAATAAAATACCATTATGTAGGAAATTTTTTTAGCTTTCTAATGAATATTTAAAATCGAATTTATCTTATGTATAACCCCATATTAAAAATGATTTACTTATTAAACTTTGATTTTAACTATTTTAACCTTTCTTTAAATAAATTAATAATAAATGTCCTAATCTAATCCAAGTGGGCCTAAATGGTCATATTTTATTCCTAAGTTTGTTTTTGGTCGAAATACACTTGTCCAATAGGATTATGACATGTGTTAGGGTAATATTAATATCATATTTACCCTTAGTTACCCTATTTACTATTAACCGCGGTAAAAAAGTAAAAAGTTACTATTCACCAAAAAATTATTTTCATCTCATTGAACCACATTTTAGTCCTTGATATTAACCGTGTCTCTCGGATTTTCGAAATTCCATTCACAGAAGCGGCAAAATTAAGTTTTATGAAAAATTCAGTTTTTTTAACTACCACTTAGTAGTTTCACTATTCATCAAAAATTGATGTTTTTCAGAACAATGCCAAAATTTCATCCTAAGCTATATTTCATATTCCGAATTCAAAAATGAAGTCTATTTTACCAAATTCATAACATAAAAGTTGAATTAATTAATTTTATAATTAAATCCCGCTGTTAAAACAAATAGCGTGTTTTTAAGAAACAATATCTATCAAAAGATTGACACTTGTTTATGTCTAGTTTAAATGTGAAATTACATCCAATGACCAAAATTGTATTAAATTGTAAAAATATATTCTAAATATACTTTAAAACCACTCAAATTAATGATTTATCACTATTAATTATTTCGATTAAAAAAGTTGTTTTTAATTATAATTTAGTAATTTTCACTATTCATCAGAATATGAAAGTTATCCGAAAAGTACCAAAATTTCACCTTAGGCTAAATTCGATACTCCGAATCCAAAAATAAAGTTCATTTTGAAAAATAAGATTTACTGGATTTCAAAAAGTGGTTATTACTATTCATAACGGCTAGTTTTAATAATATTTTTATAGCATATCGTTGTTTAGTGAAACTCGGTATTGCGTACTACACACGCTATCGAGGAAGGTCGTGATTGCGTGTAATGCAAGTCAAGTCAAGGATGTGTGTTGTCCAAGCTCCTTTGGGTGTAGCGTACAACACAAGACATTAATAAAATTAAAAAGAATATTTTTTTATAAAATCTTGGGCTGTTACATTCTACCCCCCTTAAAATGAATTTCGCCCTCGAAATTCGTCGGGGTTATAAATGGTTTACTATTTCAAAGTTTCTTTAATATAAACCCACATCGTAAAAGGGAATACCAAAACTTGGCTTTAAAAACTAAAGTATGAAATGTAACGATTACCCAAATAAACTAATCACTGGGTTTCCACATAGGTGAAAATATGGATATGGAAGAGAAATCTAACCATCATGTTCTGATGGAGAGTGGTAGAGAACATGGCTATGGAATATCCAGTAATCACAAATCCATAGATTTGTGACGATCTAAGGTACCATCTAATTCATCAGGTATAAGATCACTAGGACAACATTTTTTTGGTTTTCAAGATCATTTCCCTAAAGTTGAAAATTTGCATAGAATAAATACTTACTTTATTTTGGTACAATATCACTGTTGTTCGTGCCTTGAACAATTTCCACTTCATCTCTCAAATAAATGAAGTTGAATTTGTTATTCGTGAAGTGTTAGCAGATCATGTGATAGAATGACGGGTCATTCCATCTGTCTCAAACAAAAGGTTAGCAAAAATTATATTCATAAATCGATCTATAGTGAGATTAATCATATATGGTTCCTAAAATGGACTTATACTTCATATATCATACTCCTTAATATAATAAAACTAGTTTCTACTAAACAGGGACTTCCTGTAGGTCAGTGGTAGGCGATAAAGGCCAGTCGCACTTCGGTTGTGGGTTCGATTCCCACAGCCTTGTCCGAAGCGATGGGCTGTCGCCCGTCCTGCAGGTTGTCCTTTTTCTAAAACTATATTACTATAACATCTCATAATATCTAAAAAACTTCTATCCTTAAACAATACTAACTTATGTCCAACATAATCCATTCCAATCTTTAGGCTTATCCATAATACTACAGTCCATTCTCATAACATAGTGAAAACGATTACCAGAGATTTAATACCATCGTTGATCCCCATATATCATAAGATATATCTTGTTGGTCACATTCCAAACATTCAAAGGCCTTAATCTTGTACTCTCTTGAATACCCATTGAACCTTAGTGAAAACTTGAATGCAGTTAAAAGTTAACACTTTTCACATACCAAAATCCTCAAAATTCTATATACTCAAACCATGATATCACTTAGTCCTTATATCAATCATGAGCTCATGAATACTGTCAAACATTTCATTTTCCCCTTATCCCTTCATTATGCGCATATCATCTTTATTCCAAAAATTATCTGAATAACCTTTCATGGATACTGGTAACATTAATCAGACAACAATGTTACAATCCTTACATGTCTCTTTATTCCATAGTACCATGAGATTACTTATACAACATTACACATGATAAACATATAATCATTCCACTACATTCTTAAACCATTGACCGAGCTTCAACAATTCCTTCATCTCACATACCATTGGTAGTCTCTTCATCATCATCCACATAAATACTTCCCATATGACCATACTGATTCTCTTCATGAGTCTTTCCCTTAGGGCATTTGTTTGCATAATACCCATACATTCCACATTTAAAACACTTAACCATTTTTGATGTCGTAGCAATACCATTATCCTCATCCCTGGTATTAACTGAACCTTTTCCTTTGCACTTACTGGCTTTGTGTCCTTCTTTTCCACACCCAAAGCATCTTCCAGTTCCTTTGAAACATTCTCCTTGATGCCTTTTCCCACATGATTTACATAGGGGAAATTGAACTTTCTTTCCTCTATGATCATCATGAAACTCCATCTTTCTCTTATTAGCCGAGTCAGGAAACTTACCAAATTTTACTTTATTGATCATATTATGAGATTGCTGATTCGGCATAATAATGATGTTTGGACTTCCAAATCCTATTTCATTTGGTTGCTCATAAAGAATATCATTCCATTGTCCATCATTTCCTCCATTATCGTGAATCACCTTGTTTCCAGCCATTTTCTAAAACCCAAAAAGAATAGTGTGAGAGGCAAAAATCATGCTAGGGAAAACAACATAATAAAGGGGGAGTACCTTGAACATCTAACATCTTAGGTTTAATTCTATGATCGTTAGCGTAGTTCTAGTACTATAACCTATACGTATACTTAACCTTAGGGACATCCCTAGACATACCTTAGAAATATCTCTAGGGATCTCACTAACGTTTTCGCATCCTAGTTTCCAAAGGTTGACTAAACCTTTCCTCTGATACCAACTGTAGAGACCCGAAGCCTGACGTACATGGACTTTACATTACTTTTGCGGAATACTTAGTACATTACAAAAACACACACACAAGGACCGTAATAGTTTAGTGTCTTTGGAAACTCGGACTATAATCTTCTAATCGTGGTGAAAGATCTTCAACATCTCCCATAAAGATCTTCCTTTTTTTTTACCTAAAACCTTTCTTTATATCCTGGGGAAAAGAAAACATAAAAGGGTGAGCTCAAATGCTCAGTAAGGGTAAACAAAAGAAATATCAATCACATCATATTCATAAGAACATAACATTTTGGAAATCATAACCTGCAAAAGAGAGCATAATTTCATAACATGGGATAAATCATGGCAGTGAAATGTAATCACAATAATCATAACATAAAACATGGAACTTTGTGGCATACACACATAATCATAGAGAATCATTTCTTGTTAGTCAAGACTCATTGCCAAGACTATCTTAGTGGACAAAGTCCCTTTCTGAATCGAGTAAACCTCGTTTCAGTCCTGTTTCACTGAACCGGTATAACCTACCATTCCAGCCATGTCTATCTCATGAGATATAAAATCTTTACCCAATGCATTGGAGGGAGATATAGGTCCCACCCATCTCTTAATGAATCCTTTCTTATGTGTGCCACAAAATCATAAATCATACATCATTGCCTAACCCATGTAATAAAAATGGGATTCTTAAACAACATGACATCATAAAACCATTCATATAAGATAAAGGAATTCATAAACATAATTCCATCACAACATAGTCAAATCAATTTAAAAATATGGATAGAAACAGAACCCTTTATTATCTTATATGGAAAATAATTTTGATAAAACACTTGAATTGAATTCTTGAGGAAAATATCCTTTCTTCTTCAAAATCGATTTCTTTTCACAAACCATCATGCAATTTTAAAAGAAAGAAATTTTATTGAAAATAGTCATGAAATCTTTTAGAGGAAGCTTCATGAAAATAAGGCTTTATAAAACAGTATAAATCCGTTCGTGCCATATAAGTTAAAAAAAACATTCTTTGTACTTTTGTCGAAAAAGTCAAAATGTACCTCGTACGATAAATGACAAAAGATTCCTTTCATATCTTTTACTAAAAACTAACCAAAGGGTAAAATTGGATTTAAACCATTGTAGTTGGATGGAACTAATATTACATATTGAGGAAACATGGATGTGGATGATAAAATAAACCCCAGTAAATACTTACGAATAAACAATCTCGGATAAAAATGAGATTGTGATATTTCCCTTACCTTAGGTCCGACTTGCTTTGTAAGTGTCCGAACCTCCTGTATAATGATTTAAATCATGTTATTGACTTATTACAGAATCATATTCATTGTTATGATATCATATATGGTTCACTTATGACATTATATTACCCGTTCTTTTGTAAACTCCATGTTAAAGAAGCGTTTTGGGTAAAATCGTTTCATTTATCGTAGGTGTTTTGACTTGTTGTTCTTGACATCATTATTACTTATATCATGATTTACTTACTTCCAGAATATAAAATATGATTTATATATCATATATATTCAGTATATATATATATATAATAGGTAGATAAATAAAATGAAAAACACCGTTCATGGAGACGGTAGTCCGTACGTACGCATGAACGCTGTTTTCCTTTCCTTATTGTCTTGAAATGGAAGTAAGTAGATTACATACATATGTATATATATACATAAATCCAGTAGCTTTATAATTTCATATATTTCATTATTATTTCTTATATATACATTATAATCATTCTTAAATGGTTAACATGGAGAATGAATCTCATCGCGTCGTGGAGACGGTAGTCCGTACGTACGCACGAACGATGATATCATTTCTATAAATATTGAATTGAATTGGAGTGAATTATAAAATATATCAGAATCAATATGATGTTGTAATAACTATGTATAGTTATTTTTTTACACCATTATACCCATCCATGTAAGGTGGTGGTGGAAAATAGATTACACCACGGCGTGGAGACGGTATTCCGTACGTACGCACGCGCGGTGATTTCTTTTTCTGTAGGATGGATAGATGGTGAAATAGGGTTGTTTCATACTTATAATAACATATCAGTATATGAGTGATACTGATGTTATTACTTCATAATGAAACAACCTAAGAAGAAGAAGTGGAAGAAGAAATAAAGATGAAAGAATTGGTAACGGTAATTACCTCTTCTTTGAAGCGCCTTTTGGAGACCTCCTCTTAGGGAACTAAAATTGGTCTTTGAGTAAGACAAGAACCTCTAGGATGTTTCTAGGGAAGTGTAGAAGAGATTTTGGCAGGGGTTGGCCGAGCTTGAGTGCTCAAATTGGTGTGAGGAGGAGGGGGGGGGGGAGGTGTCCTTTTATAGGGGAGGAGAGGGGCACCTTAGGAATTCTTAAAAATATTAATTTATAATAAATCTAACCCCACTTAAAAACCTCCAAAAATGACTCATATTCGAAGATTAGATGAGATAGGGTTGTAATCTTATCAACCAATCAAATTTAGACATGTTTGGATATTATTTTAAACCTTATCAATTAGATTTAACTCTAAGTTAAATAATTTAACTTTTACCGTGTCTTTTTGTTTTCTTTCACTATATGGTTAATAAACTTACTATAACATGCCAAACGAACCCCAAATTGTTTATTATTAATACATATATCCTTATCTAAGTCATTTGGCCGAACCATAGATTTTTAGGAATAAAATAACAATTAATAATATAATATTTGATTTAAAAAACTATTTTGTGTCAATTTTGACACTATTTGATACATGATTTTTGTGAAAGTCATAACAGAATTATATGTTCGAACCAAGTTGATTAAATCCACACTAATATGTCATAGTAACCTATAAAATTAGTGGAATTCATAAAAAGTCTCAAATTATATTTAGTTTGGTGTTTATAACATCAATTATGTCAATATTTCATTAATAAGATAATTACTGCATCATCTTTGTGTCATAAATAAATTAACTTATTTGATGTTTAAAAATTACAAATAAAATACCATTATGTAGGAAATTTTTTTAGCTTTCTAATGAATATTTACAATCGAATTTATCTTATGTATAACCCCATATTAAAAATGATTTACTTATTAAACTTTGATTTTAACTATTTTAACCTTTCTTTAAATAAATTAATAATAAATGTCCTAATCTAATCCAAGTGGGCCTAAATGGTCATATTTTATTCCTAAGTTTGTTTTTGGTCGAAATACACTTGTCCAATAGGATTATGACATGTGTTAGGGTAATATTAATATCATATTTACCCTTAGTTACCCTATTTACTATTAACCGCGGTAAAAAAGTAAAAAGTTACTATTCACCAAAAAATTATTTTCATCTCATTGAACCACATTTTAGTCCTTGATATTAACCGTGTCTCTCGGATTTTCGAAATTCCATTCACAGAAGCGGAAAAATTAAGTTTTATGAAAAATTCAGTTTTTTTAACTACCACTTAGTAGTTTCACTATTCATCAAAAATTGATGTTTTTCAGAACAATGCCAAAATTTCATCCTAAGCTATATTTCATATTCCGAATTCAAAAATGAAGTCTATTTTACCAAATTCATAACATAAAAGTTGAATTAATTAATTTTATAATTAAATCCCGCTGTTAAAACAAATAGCGTGTTTTTAAGAAACAATATCTATCAAAAGATTGACACTTGTTTATGTCTAGTTTAAATGTGAAATTACATCCAATGACCAAAATTGTATTAAATTGTAAAAATATATTCTAAATATACTTTAAAACCACTCAAATTAATGATTTATCACTATTAATTATTTCGATTAAAAAAGTTGTTTTTAATTATAATTTAGTAATTTTCACTATTCATCAGAATATAAAAGTTATCCGAAAAGTACCAAAATTTCACCTTAGGCTAAATTCGATACTCCGAATCCAAAAATAAAGTTCATTTTGAAAAATAAGATTTACTGGATTTCAAAAAGTGGTTATTACTATTCATAACGGCTAGTTTTAATAATATTTTTATAGCATATCGTTGTTTAGTGAAACTCGGTATTGCGTACTACACACGCTATCGAGGAAGGTCGCGATTGCGTGTAATGCAAGTCAAGTCAAGGATGTGTGTTGTGCAAGCTCCTTTGGGTGTAGCGTACAACACAAGACATTAATAAAATTAAAAAGAATATTTTTTTATAAAATCTTGGGCTGTTACAAAATATGTGCTAGGATGGCTCTAAATTCAACCTAATTGAGGATACCTGGATAATATTTAATGTTCATCAATGAGATTCTTTATTTTATTTCTTCCGACGACCACTTAAATATTTTTTATATCCTAAATATATAAAAAACTAGTTGTAATAAATATAATATGTTTTTTATTATGTTAAGGTAATTACTTACAACCATCTCCACATTGATTAAATGGGTTTTGAAATTATTGTTTGTGTGTAGAATGGACTACCATCTCGCGATGTTATGCGATTCATTCACGCTTTACATGGATTTTATTAAAGTGGGTTTTAATGTTAATATTGGATATATTTGAATAAATATTATTATATAATTATAAAAAATAATTAAGGTGGGTTTTAATGTGGGTTTTAATGAAAACATTCTATAATTATTATGATACTTTAACATACAAATGTTAATGAACAGGTATAAAATTCCATAATAATGTCATAGATGATATGTTATATATATTGTTATTTATTATTTTTATAATAAAATTATATTTATCATATATGATATTTAAATGGGTAATACATATTTCAAGACTTATTTTATGGTATTTCTATCTCACCATTATTTTTCTGTGAGACACATGCCATGTTCACCACATTGTTCTCTTATAGGGCGTGTATACTAAAAATGATTGGAATTTGTTATTCATCTTACTGAAATTGTTGGTATTTAAATATCAGTTACATTATCTATATTTCATGGGGTTTACAGTTCAAAATATACCAAAGCAGTAACAAATTATTATCTCAATTTTCCTTCTTTGAGATGTACGTTATGTTATACACTTGTATTCTTTTATGTGATTAGTATAAATCCCATTTGAAATTTAAAATAATGAATTTATTTACCATCATGATATTTTAAAGTTTTAATTTTATTTTATCCTTTCATGAGGATTGTGATTCAAAGTTTGTAATGTGGAAAGGGATTTAGTTTTAATATCATCAGTTATTAGGATAATTTATGATTAAGTCTCAAATATGGAAATATTATGATCTTAATCTTAGTAATTGTCATTAAATTTCATCTAATCAATCTATCTCATATAAATAATTTTTTCCATTAATATTTTCCTTTTTATGTACTCAATATTTCAAATGAATATTTTTTTCTTTTCTGTTTCAAAACATTTTTCTTCCAAAACTATGTATTAAAAAAATAAAAAATTTTATAAAAAAATCATGTGGGAAAGTATATTTTTCACAATAAATATTTTAATCAATTCTCGAATCATCCTCTATATGTTTTCAATGTTTTTAAGAAATAATAATATTTTCAAACAATATAATGTTGTAGAAATTGATTTCAAAGTGGAAAGGATATTTTACTCAATAAATGTTTTAAATGTTATTTAAAAAATATTCTCCACCCATGAAGAAATTTTGGGTGTTATCTATTACTTATTGAGGATATTATCAAATTATACCATTTAATATTCTTACTCTCAATGGTATATTCTTTTATTAAATTATTTTTATGGAAACAATTTATCTTCCATGGGTTATACCATGAGGAAATGCTAATGAAAACCATTTTTCACGGGCTATTATACGATGAAATGATTGTTAAACCTATCTCTTTTACATAGTTTCTGATGTGATGAAAATTTTATGTTATCTAGTTAATTTCATGGTTTATGATATGATGATTTCTTATTAACTTATGGAACACATATGCATGATTTTATTATGTGATGGGTGGGACATATATCTCCCTCCAATGAATTGGATTTAGATCTATATCTCATGAGACAGACATGATAGTAATGGGGTGTGAACCTAGTTTAGTAAGATATTTATCTAAATGGGAGTTAACCTGGTTTAGTAATACTAGGAAGGAATAATGATGAACTTGTTTTAGTAAATTACTATTTTCACTATTATGGTCTTGGTAGTGAGCCTTAGATAAAATGAAAATGATCTTCTATTCTTATGTGTCAACCAAAAAATCCACATCTTATGCTAATTTTGTGCTCTCATAGCTCATCTTATTTGAATAATATATAATTCATGTCTTATAAACTTCCAATCAATATTCCATGGATATATATTATGATCTCTGATTTGTATTCTATGGTTATAAAATTTTATTCTCTAGTTCTAATTATCTTTTGTTCATGTTATAATTATATATCTCCTTTTTTACCCTTCATGAGTATCTCAACATACTCTTTATTATGTTTCCTTTATCGAGGTTAAGAAAATATATATTATGTATGATATTTCGAAGAAGGGTTCTAGTTATGAAAAATGTATCGGAAGAATATGTTACTCACCTATGGACCAGTGATTACATTTCCAGGTTTTCAATGGTACTAAACTATTATGTTCTATAGGTTTTTGTTTATTCAATGTAATGAATATTCATTTAAAAAGTTTAAAAATATATGTATCAAAATCTTGGATTGATATAGTTGGTATCATAGGATATGTTTACTAAATTATTGGAAACTATGATGAGAAAATCTTAGTGATAACCCTAAGGACATGGCTAATGATATGTTTATGGATGATTAAAAGTATAGGATAAAGACATGGATTCTTGGTAATAGATAGAGTGATTTCCAAGAAATTAAATTCATGTTTGGATACATTAATTGGATGTTTCTCTAGAACAAATAGGATAAAGACATGGATTCTTGGTAATAGATAGAGTGATTTCCAAGAAATTAAATTCATGTTTGGATACATTAATTGGATGTTTCTCTAGAAAAAATGTACCTTGGGGTAACAACCCGAAAAACACCGTATTTAGTTAGTATCGACCGAGAACTGGGGTACAACCATGAGCCTTCCTCCACACATGATTTGAAACTGTTCATAGATATTCTCATTAAATTCATAGAATAATATAGAACCATAATGAATGTTTTATATATAATACAACTATTAATGACCAAAATACACCTATGATGACATATATTTTAATGATGGTGTCAAATGTTAGACATTTTATTAGTGGTTTTCATGATCATCTGGTTCCCCAATGTGATTATTATTTCTCTAATAATTATTTTTTAGTTTTAGGAAATAGATAAAACCTGAAGGAACTATTTTAATTCTTAGTGTGATGGAAAATTAAATAAGTGTACTAATGATAATCCAAACGTAATGAGATATCGAAGGAAAAATATAATTTCCATACTCACACATGTTTCTAAAAATATGAATCATGATGGAAAAGAAAATGAAATAAAGGGAACAATATTTTGTTGAGTCCTTCATGAGAAATTACCAACCTTTATCAAGTGGTTATTCTAATCCATTAGTTTCATAATAATGGATTAGTACCACTAATATTATATTTTCTATTATCCATTATTCTAAATATAAAAAATTAATTTTTTTTGTCTACCATTTTGAAGGAAAATTAAATTAGTGGTGGAATCATATAAATAATATGAGGAAACAAAATGAAATTGACTGCATAGACTGGGACAAGTTCAAGAACATATTTTTTAGTAAGTACTTACCATGTATTATCTTTAAGAAGTTTAAGGAGTTCCTTGAGCTAAATAATTTCGATGATGTATCTTTTGGTAACTATGATGAATAGTTAATATGTCTTTCGAGTTAAGATTTGGGTAATATTATCCAACCTGAAGGTATGGTTATTCAATTATTCAGTGGAATAAGACCAAGAATACAATATTAATTATCCTCAAGATACATATGTAGAATTGAATAGATTTTTCAATGTGTTATAATTGTGGAAATTGAAGTTGGATTTACGTATCAATCCCATGGGTTAGATAATATATGAAACATGTAATTCCAAGTAAAATAAAAAACCATGGAGAGAATAAGATGATATTTTTTTTATCCTCAATGTTTGGGAAGAAACCTGATGAAAATTACATTAATGGGACTAGTATATGTTTTACGTGTGGATGGGAAGGTTATAATGAAATTGATTGCTAAAGTGTTGGAAATATGTTAGATAAATATCATAATAAAGATGAATCAAAATTTAATGAACAACCCACACTTCATTTATTCAAGTATACAGATAATGGAAATTATGAAAACTAGTTCCCATACCCAAGGTTTAAAGATGACGATTGATGTCAATAACCTCTTATGACTCAGTAAAGGGGAAAATTTCATGCGATCACTATTTATGATGAGGGGTACGATAATGACAAGCTAAATGGAATAATTAATATCCACTATATAATTAGTAATGCTTTATTTAACTTAATATCTACTTATTCTTTAATATCTGAATAATTTTATATGGGTATTAAAATTTCAAAAAACTATATGTCATATAATTAGTAGTAAAAATCCATAATGGTATGATGATCACATATAATTTATAAGATTCATCTCTAGTTGATGTTGGTGTTAATGTACTTCATTCAAAAAAATTATTTCTTCCTCTAGAAAAATTTGATTCCATATTAGGCATGAATTGGATTTATATAAATAATTACAATATGAATTTTTAACAAATATAATTCTCATTTAATATTCCAAAAAAATATGAATTTCTATAAATGTAATGATAAGAAATTGTTTTTGATAGAGATCACATATACAGTATAGGTCTTGCTACCCTTTGAGAGGGGGTGTTTGTCTCAAATGGTTAGGGAGAAACATGAATTTGATGATATTTCTATTTGGAGGGAATGTTTTGTTATATTTAATGAATATTTTCTAAGAATGACACCAAAAATGGGAAGTTGAGTTCTCAATAGAACTCATACCTAGTTCCACACCAATTTAAAAGCCCCTATGTAGTGGCCCAAATTGAGTTTTAAGAATTAAAGAAGAAACTGTTGGAAATTATTAACATGTGTTTCAATTATAAAATTGTGTCACCTCAGGGTGTACCCATTGTTTTTTAAAAAGACTAAATCATCAATGGGACTCTTCATTGATTATAGTCGGATGAATATCATAGTTAAGAACATGTATCCTCTTCCACATATTGATGAAATTTTTAATCAACTGCATGGATATCAATACATTTCCAAAATGAACTTCAATTTAGATATCATTATTTAAGGGTCAATATGGATGATATACCCAAAAAATAATTTCTTTCAAGTTAAAGAAACTATGAATATATAGTAATTCCATTCAGTCTTACAAGATCTCTCACTATCTTCATAGATTAAATGAAGAGTGTCTTTATGGACTACCTTGATTTGATTATAGTAGTCTTTATAGATTTAATCTTTATGTATTCAAAAAACAATTAAGTGAAAAAATACCACTTCATAATTATAATAAGTACCCAAGGAAAGGAGAAAGTATATAAAAAATTTACAAAGTGTTAATTTGGGAAGACAAATATTTAATTTTTTGGATACATAATATAAAAAAAGAGTGTATTAATTGATCCATCAAAGGTAGAGGCTATTGAATGATATACCAAACTAACCATAGTTTCTCAAATCGTTAGTTTTATTCATTTATCTAGTTATTATTAACGATTTGATGATAATTTTTCAAGAAAATCTAATACACTAACTATGTTAACTTAAAAGGGAGGTAATTTCCATTGGATAGATGAATGTGAGGAGAATTTAATGGATCTAGATAGAAGATTAGTCAGTGCATGTATGTATAATACCTTATAGTGGATAAGGTTTTTAATTTATATTGATTCATCCAAGAATTAATTGGCATGTTTTCTTTTGCATAATTACGTAGTTATAACATATTCTTCATGATAATCGGTGATTCATTTAAAAAAATTACATAGTTCATGATATAGAGTTAGCTGTGGTATTTTTTTCATTAATGATCTGGAGGAATTATCTTTATAGAGATGAGTGTGATATGTATACTGATCAAAAAAGTTTAATGTACATATTAAAAAAAGGAGTTTAACATGAACCAAAGATGATTGTTAGAGATGATTAGATATTATAAAATCTCAATACATTTCCACATGAGTAAAGAAAATATGGTGGTTGAAACTTTCAGTTTAAAGGTTAATACTTTATTATCCTTGATGAGGATAACAAAAGAAAAAATATTATATGATTTTAGAATGATGTTTCTGGAAATCCATAAGGAAGGTAAAATATATTATCTTACTGAATTGAATGTCCAATATTATATCAATGTGTTGATTAAAGAGGCGTGACATGAATATGTATAACCATAAAAAAAGGTTAGAAATGTTCCAGAGTTTATCCTTGATCATGAATAAATGATAATGTTTAGAAATCATGTTTGTGTTCCATTCATACCAGACTTGAAGAATATTTTATTATTAAAAGATCATATTTTATCATTCTCAATTCATCCTAGAATTATGAATATGTATATATATTTTAAAGAATACCTCTTATGGGATGTAGTGATGAGATATATCATAGATTTTGTATCTCGGTGCATCGGATGTCAACAAGTTAAGGATGAAAGAAAATATTCTAAGGGGTGTTTTCATTCACTGCCCATACAAGAATAGAAATGGAAAAATTTCTCCATGAGTTTTGTTGTTGTACTCCCCAAAATATCTATAGGGAATAATAATATATGGGTTGTAGTCAATTTCCTTAATAAGTTATCAAAATTAATCACTATCAGATAAGGAATTTCATTGGATCATCTTAACAGGATATACATTAAGAATATGGTAAGGTTTCATGGAGTACTACATTCTATTATGTCTTATAAGGATCCAATGTTTACCTCACTGTTCTAGTGAAGTCTTATTTATAAACGTGATATGGAATTGAGTTCCAACATAGTATATTATCCTATAAAAATGGTTTGTCTAAAAGAAAAATTTAGACACTATAGTACTTGTGGAGATCTTATTCTTCAGATTCCAAATGTTTTTGTTATAAATTCATTGTTATAATAGATATTTCTTATAAAAATATCTTTCAGTCAACCATTTAGATGTCACCTTATGAATCCCTCAATAGAATAAAATATATATCTCCAACATTCTATAATGAAGTTGGGTAAAGATATCTATTAGGACATATAATAGTGGAATAAATGTAGGAGAAGGTTCTAACCTTTTATCAACACATAAAGGAATCTTAGAATTAGTATAAAATGATTGTTGATAATCACCAAATTAATATATAATTTGATGTTGGTGAAAATGTGTTTTTAAGAATTTCTCCATGGTAGAAGGTTATGAGATTTAGGAATAAATAACAAATGTTCCATAAGTATATCAGTCCTTTTGAAATTATTGATTGTATATGGATGGTATCCTATTTATGGGAACTTCCATCAAACCATTTTAAAGTCCACTATGTGTTCATTTTATATATCCTCAGGAATAACATACCCAACCCTTTACATGCACTAAACTCATAATTCATTCCATTGGAAAAAGATATTTTTTATGAGGAATAACTAATGGAAATAATGAAACAAACAAAGAAATTTCTATGAAAAAATACAACTTACATGGTAAATGTTTCATGGATAAGCCACCATTTTGAGAAAGATACATGGAACATTAGGATATGATGATACGTATGTATCCTCATGTGATTGTATTGTAATAATGATTTTGAGGGAGAAATTCATTTTAAAGGGGATAAAATGTTACACAACGATTTTTTATGATTTTTTTGAATAATTTGAATTTCATTTATCACTTGTGTTACATGCAACACCATTTAATTCTTATGTTATAAGAAACTATAAATTAGCTTAAATTAAACGGAACACTGAATTTTAATAAAACTATGATATATTATTAATATATTTTTTCAAAAAATTTCCATTAAAACCTATACATTAAACTCAGTGATATGAATAGTAATAAAAACTTTTAAAATATAATATATAATAGTTTTATTTAAATAAAATATATTGATAAAATAATCAATAATTTTTGAAAAAGTCATTACATGGTTCAAAATTACGATTTTTTGAAAAATGATTTTTATGTGTTTGTTGATCAATAAATAAATAATTTTATTAGTATTTTATAAAATTGTATTCATAAAATAAAATTAATTTTTGAATTCATAATTTCTATATTATATTTTGGTGAATTTGTGGTATTTTTTTGAATGACTTCATTTTTTAATGAATAGTAAAAAAAACTATTTTTGAATTGACAATTGTCATTTCACCAATATAATTTAAAATTATAAATTATATTTTACATTGGTTTTGATGTATAATTGGTTTAATTATTAATCTATTAATCCAATTTAGGTAGTTATAACCAATTAAAAATTGAAATTGTAAATAAAATCCTTGTAAGAATTTGATCATTTTATCCTTAAAAAATCTGCTTCCTCATCATGCATATGGGATTAATAATAAATTTAATTTATTACACTTATGTGAATTGAATTAGGATTAATGGATTACATATTTGTAATTGGAATAATTTATTTTATCAAGTAAGGTTAACTTTATTTTTTACTATCTTGATTAGTGAAATAGTTAAAATTAGTTAACATGAATAATGTTAAAATAGGGTTTTCCTCATTACAAGAGTATGTATTAAAATTAATTTGACACATAGTCAAACATTTTATTTAAAAAATAATATTTAATGTTTATAATATGTAGGTATAAAATATATCATAAATCACATTTTTTAGTCTTAAATGATAAATTACCTAGGAAAATAAAAACATAAAAGTTTCTATGGTAAAAAAAAGGGTGAATTAGAGTAAACATAATAACTATGGAATAACATGATAAAAATGTACATAGTTTTGTGTGTTGGGGGTCCTTCTTAACCTCATAAAAACTATCCTCCATTTCCATTAAATTTTGGTTCCACATTAGGTTTTTTAGACTTCTCAATAGTGAATACTTTTGGGTATTTACAAAAAGACACCCCTCTCATATTATAAAACAACAGTCACCCCCATCATATACTCACACCCTTCAAGCTTTTTGGTTTGACCAAACGCTTCAAAAATAACTTCACAACTTCCATCCACCCATCTTAGAATCCTTATTTTGGGCTTAAACCATTCCATTAAAGGGTTTTAGGGAAATACTAATGAGGATACCTAAAGAAGAGGCAATATTCATGAACGAGTGTCATTGTTTTATTTCTTACGCCACCCATTTGAATGTTTATTATATCATTATTATACTCAAAACTTATGATATTAAATATTATATGTTTTTATGTTTATTTCATGACCTAAAATCTTTTACACTTCTATAATGTAGGTTACGAAATCATTGTTCATGTGAATGGTGGACTACAACCTCATAAACCAATATCATTATTTATTAATTGAAAACTTCTCAAGGATGGTTAAAAACATGTATTTATAGTTTATATATTATATATAATATATTTATCATTCTATTTAGATTATTAAATTATTATATCACACATACCTTCACACTTTCTATTTTATTGGACAATGATAACGACATTCATTTGTATGGCATACTACTACCTCATGAAGCGATGTGATTCATTCACACATTACATGGGAATTTTTTAGGATAAGTTTAATGAACATATGTCATATATTTGACATAAAAATTATTGTTTAATGAAAATATATCACTTAATTTTCTTTCATTCAATCCACCAAGAAATTGGAAACAACGTTCATGCATACGTATGTCATACCGCCTCTATAAATGATATATTTAATTTCCTATAATTAATTTTTATGTATTAAATACATTAGATATGTATGATCTTAACATCATGGATTAAATTATTTTGATGATTAAATCATTATCGAATTAACGAGACTAAAAAATAAAAAAATATAACCCTTATGAAAAACGAATCAATTATTACCTAAAACGTATCATTAACATAGAATTGTTAATGAACATGTAATAAATATCATACAAAAATAATACATTTTATTATATATATATATGGTTCTATAATATATTTATAATAAAATTATATTTATTATATAGGATGTTTCAACCATTACAAATAAAGTGAAAACTTAAGGTAAAGGATTTCCATCACACCATTATTGTTTTATGAGACACATGCCTCATTCACCACCAGTTTAGTTTATTTTTTGTATATACATCAAATTATGTATTTTATGATAATTTTAGTTAAAATTATTTTTTTTTATATTTCAATTTGAGGATCTCTTTTTCACAAGGTTTTCCATTCAAAAGTTACCAAAGAGTTAATGGATTTTTGACTCAATTTTCCTTCATTGAGACATACATTACGTTATGCACCAATATTATTTTTCAATTTCTATACATATAAAAATGGACATTAAATGTCACAAATTGTTTTTATCCTCTTTATATTTTATAGTTTCATTTTTGCATCCTTTCAGGAGCCATACAATTCAAGTGTACCAATTCGGTAAAGGTTTTATGTCATAATATCATTATTTATATAGATTTATTATGATCCAGTCTCAAATATTTAAATATTATTATATACCTCTCAATAATTCTATTTAATTGTATTATAATATAGTTATGACTTTATAAAACATGTTTTCCTTTCATTTTCCTCAATTTTATATACTCACACGTTCAAAAGAATATTTTTTCATCTTTTTGGTCTAAACCCCTTTTCCTTCCAAAAGAATATTTTCAAAAAATGTCACTAATATGATTTAAAAATGTTTTACATGTGCAAAATAATATTTTCCTCACAAAATATTTTAAATGTTTCTTAAATCCTGTATTATATGTATTCAATGTTATTTTTATATAATACGGTTTTGAAAATGTTTAATGTTTTAAAAACATGTTTTAATAAAGAAATGGTATTTTTATCAAGAAATATTTTAATTAATCATTCAAAATTATTTTCCATATAAGATGGAATTAAATGATGTTATCAATGAATTACTGAATATATTATCCAAGTATACCATTCTTATTATTTCTTTTAATGTTGTAAAGTTCTATGGCATGGTGTTTATGAACCTTGTTTCTCTTCCATGAGTTATTCCATGATGAAATTATTATGAAATCACCTTTTTTAAAAGGTTTTTCTAGGATTAAATAGTTATTAAAAATGTATATTTTCCATAGTTTATGATATAAGTAAATTATTATGATGCCTATTTTATTTTAGGGTTTATAATATGATGATTTTTTATCTTTTTTTAAAAAATATGATTGATTTCATTAGGTAACTTATGGGACTTGTATCTCCCTATAATTCATTGCTAAAAGATTTATATCTCATGAGATAAATAGGGCTATAATAGAGAGTGAACCTAGTTTTATAAGATGGGGCTATAATGGGGAGTGAACCTAGTTTAGTAAGAGAGCATTGGAACAGGGAGTGAACCTGATTTAGTAACGAACATTTTCTACTATGATGTTATTGGTAGCGAGCCTTGGATAATATGGAAATTATTTTCTATGATTATTTGTATTCCACAAAATCCATTTCCTATGACAATTATGTGCTCTCATTGCTCATATTATTTGATTATCTTATGATTCATGTCTTTTAAAATGACACTATTTATTCCATGATTTAGGATTATAATATATGATATGAATGTTATGGTTTTCACATGTTCTTATCATGTTCTTATACCCTTATCTTCATGTTATTCTTACATATATAACTTTTATTCCATTAATGAGAATATATGATGGCATTTTATTATATTTCATTTCTCATTTTATGAAGATATGTATTATGATTGATATGTCTAAAAAGGGTGGTATTTGTGAATAACACACTAGGGTTTGATATAACTCACTTATGGACCAGTTATTTATGATTCAATGTTTCTAAGGGCATTATATGATTATTTTCTTCAACTGAGTTTTTGTGTAATGTAATGAATATTCATAAAAAATGATTTAATATCTATGTATAAAATCTTGGGAAACTATATTTTCTCTTCATGGAAGTTTTTTGTGCCATGAGGGAAGAATTTATATGTCTCGCCAATCCGGTTCTACGCCTCCTTCATGTAATATTCATGCACTTATCGCATGTTATAAATGAATTTGTCTATGCATAACATGATAAATCATGACAGATAGATCACCCCATCACCACCACTATATGGGACCAAATGTTTTCAAATAAACTATGCATATTATATTAACATGTCAAATTTCTTTTTAAATATTGAGACAATATGTCTGAGAGTCTTCGTGAGATCAAGAACCATGTGGACATGATATTATGTGATCAAGTAATCATTTTCTGGTGCGTGTCATAATATTTGGTCTTCCTATTGGTGGAACCCTATGAGATCAGGCTGACATGTCAATTTCTTTCACGTGACCACATAGGATGACTAATCACTTCCCCCTAACATGAGTGTATCTTTACCTTGCATGATTCTTCCTCATTTTTCATATTTTTTTTCATTTTTTCAAAATACATTTAGGCATTGCTGATTGGTCACCTATCCATGAGCTGCATGGTCAGTAATGGATCACATCATGTTGTGAGAACATCATTATGAATTGTCATGTTGTTTGTTTTTTGGTGCCTCAAATTTTCAATTATGGATCTTACAATGTTGTGTGAGGGCCTTCTCATAATAATTCTGACATGTAAAAAGTATTATACATGGCATGGATGACATTTCATGATAGATACCACCTAATCATTAAAATAATTACATGATTCATGTGAGCACTTTAGATTAAAATCAATGTAATTATAACCACATGAGCCCTCATCCTTTTTCATAATTTATCCTATATTTTAAAAGGCTTTTGTCCATTTCAAACATATTTTTCATCAGGGAATCTCATGATCAAATAGATATATTAAACGGATTTTACAAGACCAGAGTGACATTTATTAGTCTTTGTGATATCATGAGGTTTTTCCGGGATGTCTTCAAAAGAATATGATGGCTCATTAGTGGGGATTAATACAATCATAAATATACCATGTTTAGTGAATAATCCATCAACATAAACTTTCTAGGGTAATTAAATCTTGTTTCTTTTTGGGGGTCATGTGATTTTTTTATCTATCCACTCGGCCCCAATGTATACATATTGTTTCATACATTTCTTGTAAATAAAATAATTCAAATGATTCCGGTATTTCATTGATTCTAAAATTGTTGGTTCTCATTCAATAAGAATAAACAATGACTCATTATGTGTGATTTATATTTTAGTTATAGATGTTATTATTGGGACCCTTTAGTTTTTATCAAATAATGTTTTCAATGAATATTTTTTTATACCGGAATTTGGAATGAAAGATTAAGTCATCTCATTTGGTATTAGAAAAAGTTTTAGATAATATTAAAAATTTGGTTGTTATTAGATGAGAATAATTTATGTGTTTTTGGATACCATAATGGGTTTATTAGTCTATATATGAATATATATTTAAAAGAATACATATACATTTTTTGGTCTTATGTGCTTGAATTTTATGTTGATATTTTGGGACATGTTTATAGTTATTTATAAAGAATACATGATTTTGGAATAAATATTATTTTTGTTTGGTACACAATTTTAAAGAAATATATCTTGAGATTATGGGATGGTGTAAATGGCTAGGATACTGATGATTGATTCTTTTGTTAATATATTTACCTATTATTATCATATCCATTTTGGTTTTAATATGTTTTTTAGCATTGGATCATGAAAATTAAGATGGGAATTGAATTCCTACAGATACTCTTAAATTTTAAAACCAACTAGTCAATAATTTTTGGAATCAATGGTTATAAAAATTTAAAATATAAAAAATAAATTTATTTTGAGGATAAATTTATTTTTTTAGTCTTATCAAAGATATTTAGTTTCATTTATAATTTTAAATACTATCACGAGACATTGATATATTAAAAACACTCTCATATAATGTCAAATGCGATAAATGAAAAATGTGATGGTGATTTTTTTAATGTGAAAAAATATAACAATTTGAGATATTAGTATTCATTTTCATTTAAAAATTACTATATTGAATATATTGTAATAAAGAAACCCCCCAAAAAATGGGCCATGGCATATTTTATTAAAATGTATGATATACAATAACACAATGTGAATTTACAATATGTGGAATCCTCAATAAAATTAAAAGCACAGAAACACCCTCAAGAAAATTTATATAAAAATTGTTAATTAAAATGGTTTATTAGAAAAACATGAATTTTTATTATATATATATTATTGTTTTTTGAGGAATGATTTAATTTTGTTTATTACAAAAAATATAAATAACAAATGTTGAGGGGATTTGATAATAATCATTTAAATATTTTATAAGTGATTATCATTGATTATCCTAAATTAAATTAACCACTTTTAAATGAATTTTTTAATAAAATTATTCAACATTAAAACCAATTGATTAACAATAATTTAATTATTAATTCATATGAAATAATATTGCGAATGCTTAATGTTTAAAAATTCATTTTGAAATAAAAATTATTTCCCATTATATGTATGTTATTCTTCAAAAGGTAAATTCTAAAATTCTAGAATTCAAATTTTACCAAATGAATATAATTTTTTAATTCATTATGTTCAAAATAGATTAATGTGAATTTTTTTTATTTTTCTAAAAATTATATTTTTTTGGATTGAGAAGAAATACATTTTTTACTAATGTTTTATCTTTTATGACATCATTGGGAAATAACAATGACATAAAATTGTTTCATGCTTTTTATCGACCAAATTAATTTAAGATGTAATGTATTTCATTTTAAAAAATTATTTTTAATTTAGAAACCTATGAATGCTATTTTGGAACCTAAGTTATATTATTTTATAAAAATACATTTGTAGTCCTTTCTATTAATTAATTAGTGGAAATATTTCATTTATTTTTTACTTGGTATGAAAATATAATAAATATTATATTTTAAACATTTACTAATAAAATCAATATTATTCATAATTGTTTTCCTAAATATGTATAAATTCTTTTGTATGATTAAGAATAATTGTTTGAAAATATTTATTTTTCTCAAGTTATGTTTTTATATTAAAATTAATTTAAATAGATTTTAGAAAGTTGATAAAATACTATTTATTTCATATTTGGAAACATAATTTTAATATTATATAATATGTTCAATTTAATTTTCAATCCGGAAATATGTTATGAGGTTAAAATTATAGTACCATGTTAGTGAAAAAATATGGTAAAAGTGTTAAATCAAGGGTAAAATGATAAAATATCTTACATTATTATCATTATATTAGTGTATTAGGGGCTTCATAACGTCCTCTCATCTTATTTTCAATATTTGGTAAACTTGGTTCAACATTCCTTGAAAATGAATTTCCTTTTTATATTATATAATAAGTATTTAAAAAATGACACTCCTCTCACTATAAATTGTACCCCTTACCACCCAAATTATCCTCACATTTTAATCTTATTATCTCAAACAATATCCATAAACCCCCCTCCAAAAATTCATTACTATTACCTAGAGGTTCTGATCTCAATGATAGACCTCCCTTTGAAGGTATAATCCAATATGTACTCATCCCAAGAAGTAAAGTAAGAGTTTTTAATCACAATTTTCATTTATATTTTCTTTATAGAACTCCATTAAATATTTTTTACTATACTAAAATAATTAATTATTATCATTAGTATATGTAAATGTTATATTTTTAATGGATTACCCATTATCAACTTCCTATAATCAATTTTAATAAACATCTCACCTATTAAGGTCGGGTCACCACCCTTAAGGACGACTTATTTTATTTTTTCATATCCTCCTTTCATGGATGATTTTAAAAATGTATTAAATAACTGAATATAATTATTTTGAAATTATTAAGATTTTTCAATGATAAAATAGGTATTATATTAATGATATTAACAATAAATGATCATAATAATTTTATCCGCCCAAACCTGATCATACATAGGAATCATCCACAATTTGAAATTATTTTGAATAGTCCATTTAACAGTATAAATATTTTATAACTAAAATTATAAATATTTTATAACTGTAATATTATATATATGTTGAAAATATATTATGACTCATTTGACTATGATCATTTTACTAATGTAGTTTTGGAAAAATTGACCCGTCAACCTGAATTGGACAGTGAGAATAAAAACTATACAGTAGATAAAAAACATATAATAATATATAGGATATAAAAAAATGAAGATTAAATGAATTTTTTTACCAGATTACTTAGTAATATAAACTTTTTTATTCATGACTTTTTACACACAGATGACACATGTTAGAATATAAGGTAATGGTTTTCCTTTCCTCAATTTCATTTCATGGAGTTGTAATGATTACTTTTGATCTCAATTATTATATGTTGGGTTGACTCAAACCTATGATTGTATTATGTTTTAATTTCTCTTTTCTTTCAATATATTTACATTTCTTACACATATACTCCTTATGAAATTATTGTACTTCATAAATTATGATATCTATAAGGTTCTTCATAACGGAATTTTCATTCATTGTGATATGTTCCAAAATAATCACTTTATTTGTTTTGTTTAGGAGTTATAATTACCATAATTGGTTTTTATCATAATTTATATGGAATTAAAATTATTTACAATCCCAATAATGTTTCTCTCTTTGAATGGATGATGATTCAAATGATACAAAATCTGTAAGGCTTTACTTTCTGATCAAACATTGATTTCAAGATTGTTTATGTATAAATTACTATTTTAGGAAATTATATAATATTTATATTGATAAATCCATATATTATATTCCACTATAATTATTTTTAGGCATTACAACTCTTCATAACATTTCCCATCCTTTTAATACACAATTCAATAAAAATGTTTTTCATAAGGGGAGCCTACCATATCTCTTCATTATAGTCCAAAGTATTTATCTTCCATATCTATATTCTTTATAAGGTTTCAATGTTTTATTTTTTATACTTTAATAATTATTAATGGTTAATTTAACTTTTTTTTTGAATTTCATTAGAAATGTATAGAGAGATGTTTTTTAATTTTTTTTTCATACCAAAGTTTTAAATTTCTATACAATGTGTGAAAAGAATCTTATTTTTATTTTATTTTATAATACTACCTTTTCCATCATTTATAATAATAATTCATAATGAAATTTATATTAATGTTTCTATGGTATTACATTGTAATTTATATTCCCACAATTTTATTTTTTTTAAAAATAAAGATCATTATTTTAGAAGAGAAAATTAAAAATAACCATAACATATGTATTTATAAAACATATTTGAATTTCTTTCATAATTTTAATGAAACTATGGTAATTTAAAAATTAATGAATGATTCTCTCTTTGAGGGGTTTATGATTCAAATATTACAAAATCCATATATGTTTCATTTCCAATCTCACTATTAATTCAAGATTGTTTATGAAAGAATTATTGTTAGAGGGAATTATAGATTTTTTCTCTTTATAACACAATATATTTTATTCTCCTATGGGTATTTACAGGGTTTATATGTCTTATCACAATTTCAATTATCTTTGATTAATAATTTCACAAAAAGGATATTCAAAAGTGGAGATGAACTTTTCACTTAATTATTCTAAGTAATGTTTCACCCTCAATTCTATATTCTATAAAATGTCTCCAGATTTTTATTCTATATAAATAAATTATTGAGTTTTTTTATTAAAAAATGTACTAGACTTTCATTAAACAGATTTAGAATGATAATTTTTAATGTTTTTCCCCTGACCATTTTTTACCATCTATGAATGTTTTGAAAATAATATCATTTGAAGAATAATAATTAACTAAAAAACACATACCAATGACATAAAATAGATATTTTTTGACTAATAAAATAATTCCTTATTTAATAATTATTTTTCAAAATCTCCCACAATATTCTCCACACAATATTATACTCTATAAAATTCACTGCTTTTACTCTTCTTTATAAAATTAAGAAATAGAAACAAAATAGTGGTGATTTCAACCACCTAATTGTTTTAACATAAGTGATAACAATCGAAGATCATATGTGATTTTTTGATAAACATATGGGTATGAGAAATTAAACATGGAATGTGAACACATTTTGAGGAAGTCATTCCCAATAAAACATAGATCATAAGTCATGAATAATAACATAAGGTTCTTGGCATAAACTAGTAGATACCATAGGATCGTATAATCATAATAATGTGTTTAAAACATAGAACATGAAATCATTTGTATATTTCCAGTATTACTATGAGGTGTATCATCACATAGTATATATCTAATAATAATAGATTGGGTTTAATACACAATCTTGTACATAACATATCATGACATATAAAACACTATCCAATGGATTTGAGGCCATTGAAATTTTGAGATAATTTTTTCGATCAATATATATATATATATATATATCTATATTCATATGTGTACCACAAGAGAAAACATTTGTAATTTCAAAAAAGAAAAATCAACCCAAGAAAGAAATGATTTTTTCTGAATATTTCTAAAAAAATATGGCCATATTACATATATTTAAATAATATAGATGGTTTCAATAGATAATATCCCAAGTAAAGGATAAGAAATATTAATGTATTTTAACATTGATTTAAAAAACTTTTATAAGATTATGGGTTACTTAACACTTTTATATGGAATTAGATTAGAAGAGATTAAGAATTTGATTGCTTGATATGACAAGTTCAATATCACAAAAGTAAAACATCGTAAGAGAATTATTATGTTAATATATGAAATATAAATCTAAATGTGATATTACCTTTAGAGTCTGAGAATCAAATGGAAGAGAAATTATAAAAATAATTTTCATCAATCTTTTGAAACATGGTTATCAAAACAATCAAATAACTCACTTAGAAAACCCAATTCAAAATAATTAAAAGAAGAAATTAAAAAACATTATTTTAAATGTATTCCAAATATTGAAACCTAGAAAAGAAATGAAGTTAAAATAATAAATATAGATTATAATTAAAAAATATATATTAGTTGAATGAAATCATGTTAAGAATTCTTATAAATTATGAAACAATACTTTTTAAATGAAAATTTCACAAAAATTGTAATAGAGTTTACTTTGTAAAACCTTGAAATATTTAATAGAAATTATATTTAAGAATGAAAATTTTTAAGTAGGGGAAATTAAATAATGTTGAAAACATCAAAAAATAATATATCGTTCAATATTTTTTATAGAAAATAAAACTTTTCCAATGAATGAAATATTAGAGGGATTCCATTGAATGTTTTATAATGAAATGAAAAACAAAAAAATAAACCAAATGATATAATTGATGTAATGGTTAGAACATTCATAACAAAATATAATGAATATTGACATATAAGATAAATTTTCCTTACCCAAATCAAAATTATAGGTTAGCTTGACTAATGTGAAACCTTTTTGTTGAATGTGAATAAGGGGGAAGTGGAATGATATTATGGTTTTTAAAACACACATATAACACAATTGAAATGTAATAAATGTGTTTTTAGTGAAAAGTAACATATAATTCCCTATTATAAAAACTTGTGCATAAAAAATCTCAAAAATAAAGTGAGATTCACATAGAAACCCTTACAGCTTTTGTAATATTTGAATCAATGGACTATGCGAGAGAAAACATATAATAAAAAATTATTTACCATTTTAAAATATAAAATAATGACATAATATGTCATAGAGGATATATGTATACAATATGAAACAATATAGGTAAATATTACAAAATATTTCTCAATGTAAGAAATTTTAGATGGTTATCCTCTAATTAACATCTAAATTATTTATGTTAGAATACATGATGATATATAAATACAAATCCATCTAAAATAAATTTTTAATCTAAAATAGTAAATTAATATGGTGGAAGAAATCATGGTAAAAGGATGATTTCCATGAATAAGGGTCACGACTCTCTAAAATGAAATGAAGTTAACATAAACCCTTATGGATTAGGTAATTAATGAATTCGAAGAATATAAAATATGGACCGAGAAAACATTTTTAAATCACATGAAAGGGTAAATAGTGAAACTTCATAAATCGGGTTATCCTTGTTCAAAACTATGTGATATAGCCATATATTTTCATATTAAATATATATTATGAATTTATTTTTTCATTATCATTGTATACAATAAATTTATTTTTTTATGGTAAACATTTCCATGAAAATGAATTAATTATATTAAAATATTTTGAAAAAAATCCAAGTGTGCCATCTCCCTTACATAAAAAAGGACACCCCCTATCCTCTTCTCCTCACACTCTTGGATCCTCTTAGCTCACCAAATCCCTATCCAAATACCATCTTAAAAACCCTCTATATATCATATAGGCCCTAGTTTGATCATAATACCCACTATATAAGGGAAATGGTGTATGTCTAATGAGGTTGACCGAAGAAGGTGTATAACACTTAACTTAGTATTTTTATTTTATTTAATATTTTATCACCTTAAAACATACCTATACCATACCAATATTAAAATAAATATCTAATATATAATAATATTTTGTTATATTTATGGAATAAAAATTATACTAAAAATTGACTTTTTATTATTAATAATAAAAAGTTTAAACTCATTCGGGCTAAAGTGGTAAAAAATAATAGAAGCACCAGTTATACATAGATTTAAATCATGTGGGAAAGGACCCAGTACAATAATAAATTATGAGGCTATCACTAGGGAATCATTAAAATTCTAGAATATCCACCCTGAAATTCTCTTCCCACCATGTGTGGGTTACATTCATGTCATGTCAGATAGAAGCTTACAATTCTGGATTCCAAAAAGCTAAGTCCCATGGTGCACTCACTATGGTATTAAGGAACCCAACATGAATTTTATAATCTGAATACACCGCAGTAATGTGGTTTTTATACATTATATATAATAAATCACACTATGAATTGACCTATTTCATTCTTCAATGTAATTTTTTGGTCTATGGAATATAGAAAAACAACAAATCACTGAACCCCTTCTATAGTGCACCAAGCCACAACCTCTCATATTCCCATGAAAATAAGATCCATCCACATTTTGTATTAAACCTACATTGGTGGGTCTAAACTAAACCCAATTTCATTGAATCCTACTTCTTCCTACCTCTCTAAAAGCACCACTCCTTGGAAATATCACTCTTTTGGAAGCCAATGAACTCCATACTGGAAAAAGGTTGTTGAAATGTACAACGATTGAATTCACCCAAACCTCAATGGATTTGTTTTATTATCTCCCGTACTATTTGTATTTGTTTCTATTTTCACATAACACCCATCACATTGTAATAAAAAACACAGCATGCTTTTCATTTTTTGGCATGTGCTATTCAACCACTAAAACCAAGATTTAATAAACTCTAAAGTAAATTTACCTTTCAATAAGATCAACATATTCTATATTTTTATTCCAAATTACCCTAGATAGCTCAACATTGACAAATATTCTATAATAATGAAAAATAAGGTCTCTCATAGAACCAACATCACAACGATGGGGATATCCCCCTCTTAAGCACATTATCATCTATGGGGATATATGTGTTTCTTTCCATTCAGACCCAAAATATATATTTATTTATATCTCTTTACAAAAAATATTTCTCACCCATTAATTAATATCATTTCCCTTATAAAGAAAATAAAAATACTCCCTAGTAATGAAGATAATATAATTCATCTCAGAAAAGAACGACCTGTTAGGTTCATCTACCAAGATAATTCCCCCATACTGTAAAATTTATTCATAACTAAAGTTAGTAATAATCAATCCAATATATCTTATATCCTTACAAAATGATATATATTTTACATTGAACCCTGTAATGAAAATAATGTCTCAATACTAATTCTTTTTCTAGTAGCTATCCTCTCTATTCCCCACCTCCAAAGAACTGTTTCACTCAAGATGTCTAAGTGATGAATCATGAAATGTGTGATGCCTAAGGGGAACAGTGTATTATTATTACATCCCCTATAGTTCTCTCCATACCTTTACTTTATACAAATTTCCAATTAGTATCATCCTATAATTATTTCCCATTCCAACCTAGCTTTCTTTCCCTACATGTTACCTGCCATAAAATGATTATTGATTCATCCCTCCTTAACCAACTTCTCCAACTTTATCGATGATCCCTAATGACATATTCCCACATAGTTGGAATCCCCAGCTACTGGTTCATGATATTATCATGATTATTGATGATTTTTTTGGTGACATAATGCTAAATAGAATATAAATTTGGATGGATGTAAAAACACATTTTACTAATGTGATTGTTCCTCCAAATTATAGAAAAAAAACTTCTCCATTGGCATATATGGGTTGTGACTCAATTGTTTATTCCATAGAAAAACACGTTGTTCATCATGAGAGTTGATATGGTCATGATGAGATAATATCCATGGATATTACACCTCTATATCCCCAATATGTATTGAACAAGTTTACCATATCTATGTTAAGATATCTTTGAGATATATACACTACTTTTCTACTATTTAGGGTATTTCCCACTCCATCTACAGTAATAATTTCTTTAAATTTTGGAAACCAATAAGAGATATTCTCTTACAATTCATAATGAAAATCTTTTCATCACTATAAATGAGATGAAACCTCATTTTAGAACACACTCTATTTCTATAAGGTAGGATTCTCCCATCATATTTAAATGAGTATAAATTTATGGTCAAGTCCACCTATGCAATAATAAAGAGGTGGGGAGGTACCAGGTCTCACTATTATAACACATGCACTATCTTGAAAAAGGTGAAGATCCTCACTATGATCGATATGAATAAACATGGTATTGAAAATCATCTCAATAGAAATTCAAAAACCCACTCCTTAAAACCAATGAATTTCATGAAACATAAAATGATGCTTTATTCTGCTCAATTATATTCTTTTTTCATGTCAAATTTAATCATTATTTTTTATTCAAGGGTCTTCTTAATGATTTCATCCATCATTTTCTTAGTGATTATAATTACCCTATATATATTGAGGCCCTTTGTAAATCCACTTTAGTAATGTGAGATGATCTTTGGAAAGATCATCCCATGCCTCCTATTCATGATGCATGTGATGATCATTTAATATAAGTTTTAAAATCATATAGAATGATACTGGTTGAGTTTATTTGGATCCTTGAACTTCTGGATAAACATTATAGGGGAACAAAAACTGCCTTCATGAGTACTCCACCCGTAAAATTTTATTATTATACTTTTATTTTCTGAATCCTAACTGTTGAGTCAATAAGGTTTTCCTTATGACTTTTCCATTCCTTCTTTTTTTTTGAAAATCACAAACACGTTATACTTAAGAAAATCTATATTTTACTTCTATAAGGAAAATTTTCTTCTTTAAATAAATTTACCCTAACCTAGATTTTATTATACATAACAATATTTTTCTTAATTATAAAAATCGGATTCATACCCAAAAACCTCAGAATCATTTAATGCTAAGGTATGAAGCATTCTGTTTTAGGATCCGGATTCAGGATATGAAATCTAATAAAGTTCCACTCCGAATTCTAGATACGAACTCTAATAAAGTTCCACTCCGAATTTGGGATATGAACTCTAATAAAGTTACACTCCGAATTCTGGATACGAACTCTAACAAAGTTCAACTCCGAATTCTGGACTCCGAACTTTTACTAAGTTCGACTCCAAACATTTACTAGTTCGACTCCGAACTTTTACTAGTTCGACTCCGATCTTGTAAAAGTTCGACTCCAAACTTTGTAAGTTCAGACTCTGAACTCTAATGAAACCAGACTCCGAATTTCCTTAGAAACTCAGACTCCGTATTTACACAGAATTCAGGTTCCGAATTCCTATAAAACAGAATCCAAACATCTTTGTATTATATAATCTGAATTCTATTTTGGTTAGACTCCGAAATTATATTTTCTTACACATTGAACATTAGTTTTTCTTATACTTACACTTGTTTCATTATAAAACAGTGTCGTGAATTTAGTTACACATGTTTTTTTATAAAACGATGTTGTCCATTCTGTTTCTAACAAACTGTTGGGTTAGTGACACGTGTACAGGTCCCTCCAAAATGCAAGGAAAATATGACCAGTGGAGGAGGGAGACGATTGTTCCAATGGAGCCTATAAATATGAGCTCATTTGAAAGAGCTTGATAACTAGTTGATCACTCTAGAGACCACATGCTATTAAGGTGATTTCTAGAGAGAGAATATTTTCATGCTTTGTGCGTACTGAACTGCTCATTCAGATTTCTTCGTGCGACTCAGAATGTTGGTTATTACATTCGAGGGCTTCCGAGGATAGGAAGACATAGGTGTCGACTAACTTGAAGTTCGAGGGATTCCTTACCGAGGAAGTCAGAGGTTCTAACTCCCTTGTAGTTGAGGGCTTGCAGGGATAACAAGACAGAGACTCCAATCTTTATATCGAGGGCTTACCCTAGTGTGGGTAAGACAGAATTTATTGAAAGTATAAATCAATGGACCTTTATCCAAGGTTATTGGATACCCTTCTCTTTGGGTTAAAAGATTTATATCTTGTTTCTTTAAGTTTTACTACTTGTTTTTCCTCTACAATTTTGTATTGTAAGGAAAGTATAACTTTATTATATTTCTTTAAACTTGTACTCTGATTAATTTAGATTCTATACACTTTAAGGTAGAATCTCTTTTTGTAAACTTTGGTTAAGTTTAAATTTCCGGATCCATATTTTCGAATCCTATTTTCAGAATCACTTCCTGATTTAAGAAAGTGCATAGAACTAGAAGTTTATAACTTCATACTTTGTCCCAATATTTAATTGGTGATTAGAGGTGTTGTGAATTTTCTTAGTTTAACATTTTTAAACTTATTTCTTTCTTTGTTTAAGGAAATTTTTAAAAGTGTACAATTCATCCCCCCTCTTGTATATTGAGCATCTACATCATCATTTCGATCCTACAATTGGTATCAGAGGTTGGAAACCTAATACTCTATACCAATCTGACATTTGGTATTAGATTAGTATTCTGAAATACTTATACCCACATATAAGTTCTTCCTTGCTCATTTTTTCCTTTGTTATATATTTTCATGCTTAGGAATACTTTCCTTAAATCTGAACATTGGTTATTAACAAGTTTATGTGTAGAAAGCTTTTCTTAAGGATAAAAGGAATGAATATTGGATGCATTGACAACCTAAATCCTTCAAGACCACCAATTTTTTAATGGTAATGACTATGAGTACTGGATAGATCGTATGAATACTTTCGTTATCAACAATGGGGTAGATAACTTTGTTATGCTTACCCGCAGATACAAAATTCCTGATAAGGAGGTAAGTTCTTTAACAAACCAAGAGAAGCATGATTATCAATTAAACTATAAGGGACACAATACTCTACTATGTTCAATGACTAGGAACATATATAGACAAATATCTTCTTGTGGAAAAGCTAATTGTATATGGAAGAAACTTGAAGTTACTCATTTTGGTACATCTAAAGTGATTGAGACAAGAAGAGCTATGCTTAGAGTTGAGTATCATGGTTTCAATTTTCCTTATGGTGAACCAATTTTCAAAGTATAACAGATGTTTATGACAATTGTGAACAGTCTAAAATATATGGGAGAGAAATGTCTAGATGATGAAGCTCTTGTAGATAAGATTATTGATATTATGACCAATGACTAGGAATAAAAAAGAATAGCTATTGATGAGAACAGGAAGGTTACTCAAATTTCCTTGGATGATCTGTTTGGAACTCTTCTCAAACATGAAACAAGAATGAAGAGAGATGCTAACAACATCAAAAAGAATAATGGGAATGGTACTATTTCTTTTACTACAACATCGAATCATATGAAAGCTAAGACTCTTGAGAGAGTAACCAGATCCAAGTCTAAGAAGGTTATTATCCAATCCAAATCCAGTGAGAGTGAAATCTCAGAGAATGAGTTATCAAATCTTGCTCAAAGAATGAATAAGATAGCTGGTCAAAGAAATTTCTAATCTAGGAACAAAAATAAGGAAAGGAAAGATATGAAAGATTCAGAGGTCACATGCTATGAGTGCAAAAGAAGTGGACACATACGACCTGATTTCCCTATGCTTAAAAAGAAATAAAGAAAAGAGGGGCATTCTAAAAGTAATATGAAGAAGTTCTATAAAGATAATTCTAAGAAAAGTATGAATGCTAATACTACATGGAGTGATAGCTATGGAGATTCTTCAGAAATTGAATCCTCATAATATGATTTATTAGCTCATAATAATATGGGATTCATTGCTAATACATCATTTCAACATACATGTCTTATGGCCAAGGTATGCTCTGTTGAGCCTTTAACAAATTTATCTCTTGATAAGAATTACTATTTCAAAAATATCACTTCAAATGAAGATACTTCATCCTCAGAAAATGAAGAACCTTCATATGAATAAGTATCTATATTTTCCAAGTTTCTTGAAGGAATTTTTTTTAATATTTCTTAGAAGTTAGACAAGGAAAATACTAGGGATGAAATTCTTATAAAAGAGATTTCAGATCTTTCTTTAGATCTTAAAGATAAAGAAGAGTTTATAGAAAAACTTTCTAAACACCTTGAGAAATAAAATTTTGATAAAGAATAACTTTCTAAAGATCTTAAGAATCCTATTTAAAAAATGAATGTTTTTGATGAGAAAACTAACTCTAAGGAAATGATTCCTGAGGATAGGAATTTAGTCATAAGACTAAAATCCGAAATTTTTTCCCTAAAGAAGCTCCTTGAAAAATTTACCTCTTGGAAAGAAAATTTTGACAAGATGTATTCTCAAATTAAACCTAAAAGAAACACTACAAGAGTAGGTTATACTCACCAAAAATCAATTTTTAAAAACAACTATTTTGTTCCTTATAAAGCTCCTTTT
Organism: Viscum album; assembly: GCA_963277665.1. Taxonomy (NCBI): domain Eukaryota; kingdom Viridiplantae; phylum Streptophyta; class Magnoliopsida; order Santalales; family Viscaceae; genus Viscum; species Viscum album. The sequence goes on from OY728130.1 coordinate 613,992,896, forward strand.
TTCACTAAGTGTCAAAGTGGTGGGCATTGGAAGAAAACAATTTCATTGAATAGAGTTCAATCTCTTGGGTTTCATAAAGATAATTTCTCTAAACAAATGTGGATACTCAAAATTTTGTTATCTAGAAATCTCTGATCCAAACAAGTTTGGATTCTAAAAGTATAATTCTTCTCTTATTTTCAGGAAGATAAAGAATCTACCAACAACAACACTTGGTACATAGATAGTGGATGTTCTTGAAACATGACTGGTAAAAAAACTATTTTGAAAAAATTATCAAGACGAAAGGAGAAAAAATAACTTTTAGAGATAATGCTTAGGGAGAAATTGTTGGTATAGGTAATATTGTTCTTATTGGTAAAACATTGATTTAAAATGTTTTGTTTGTAAAGGGTCTTAATGAAAACCTCATTACCATAAGTCAGTTATGTGATGAAGGATACCATGTGAATTTTAAGAATTATAAGTGCTTACTTCACAATTCCAAGGAAGAATTTATTCTATTTGAAAATAGGCAAGAGAATGTATACAATTTAAACATATAAGAACTTAGGAGCCAAGATTTACCTTGCCTAAGTGCAATGGAAGATCACTCTTGGTTATGGAATAGAAGACTAGGTCACTCTAACCTTAGGAACATATGTAAAATCTCTAAGAAGAAACTGGTTAAGGATCTACTATATCTTAGATTTGATTCCTCTCAAGTTTGTGATCCTTTTCAATATAGAAAGCAATATAAATCTAGTTTTAAATCAATTTGTGAAGTCTCAAAAAATGATGCATTACAGTTGGTACAAATGGATCTTTTTGGTCCAACACAAACTGGAAGCATTGGAGGCAAATACTATGTGTTTGATCTAGTTGATGATTACACTAGATTTACATGGGTCTATTTTCTAGAAAAAAAAGTCTGAAGATTTTCTTATTTCAAAAGTTTTAGAGCCCAAGTTAAAAACAAGAAAAACCTTCCACTGAAAACTATTCATAGTGATCAAGGAGGAGAATTTCAAAATTCTAATATTGAAACTTTTTGTAGTAGAAAAGGTATTACTCACAACTTTTCAGCACCTAGAACTCCTCAACAAAATAGTGTAATTGAAAGAAGAAATAGAATTCTTCAAGAGATAACTAGAACTATGTTGAGTGAACATTATATAGCTAGACATTTTTGGGCTGAAGCTATAAGTACTTCTTGTTATACTATAAATTGAGTTTTTATTAGACCGTTTCTTAATAAAACTCTTTATCAGTTATGGAATGGTAGAAAAACTAGACTTTCCTACTTCGAGGTTTTTGGTTTCAAAGTATTCATCCTGAATACTAAAGATAATCTACAAAAATTCACACAAAAATATGATGAAGGAATTTTCATAGGTTACTCCACAACTTCTAAGGCTTATAGAGTTTTCAACAAAAACACTTGTACGGTTGAAAAAATAGTGCATGTAAAATTTGATGAAACTGATCCTTTTGTTTTTAAACTATCCCATCCTACATCTTCGAATGTGTTTTCAAAAACTGATTATCAACCTTTGATAGAAAATCCTTCTGATAAGGAAAATGTTCAAGAAGATACTTCTGAAACATTTACCCCATAAGATTTCTTACCCTATGTTGAGGAACAGGTTTTACAAAACCCAAATCAGGTGTTTCGTAAGAATCATCATAGTGATAGTATCATTGGTGATGTAAATCAACCTGTAAGGACTAGAAGTTCCTTGAGAAATGAAGTAGAACATATAGCATTCCATTCCCAATTAGAACAAAAAAGCACTGATGAAGCTTTAGGTGATGATGATTGGATCAAAGCCATGCAAGATGAACTAAATGAATTCGAAAGGAATAAAGTCTGGACCTTGGTTGAAAGACCTAAGGAAAATTCTATTATTGGAGTAAAGTGGGTCTTCAGAAATAAGTGTGATGAAAATGGAGTCATAGTTAGAAATAAAGCTAGAATAGTTGCTAAAGGCTATAATCAGCAAGAGGGAATAGACTATGAAGAAATCTATGCTCCAGTAGCTAGAATTGAATCTATTCGTATTTTACTTGCCTTTGCAACATTATTTAATTTTAAACTTTTCCAAATGGATGTGAACTGCGCTTTTATTAACGGTTATGTTCAAGAGGAATTTTTCGTTGAACAACCTCCTGGATTTGAAGACACAAAATATCATGATCTTGTTTTTAGACTTACCAAAGCTCTGTATGGCCTTAAACAAGCCCCACGAGCTTGGTATGATAGACTTACAAGATTTTCATTTAAAATAACTTTGTTAAGGGAAATGCAGATCCAACTCTTTTTATAAATAATGATAATAAAAATGTTTTGATTGTTCAAATTTATGTAGATGACATTATATTTGGTTCAACTCAGCAATCTTTAACTGATTCCTTTGCGGATCTAATGAAATCTGATTTTGAAATGAGTCTGATGGGTGAGTTAAAATTTTTCATTGGTTTTCAAATTTCTCAATAACCATAAGGAACCTATATATCACAACATAAGTATATTAAAGATCTTCTTAAAAAGTATGGATATGACAACACTAAGAGTATAAGTACTCCCATCGGTACCTCAAATACACTTGATCTAGATGAAGTTGGGAAACCGGTAGATCAAAAATCTTTTAGAGGTATGATAGGAAGTCTACTTTAATTGACAGCTAGTCGACTAGACTTAATGTTTTCAGTATGATTATGTGTACGATATCAATCCAATCCTAAGGAATCTCATTTAAAGGAAGTGAAAACATTTTTTTTTCTACTTAAAGGGAACCATGGATCTAGGATTATTTTATACCTCTGGAAATGATTTTATCTTAAAAAGCTTTTCGGATTCTGACTTTGGTGGATGTAAAATAGAAAAAAAAGAGTACATCCAGAACTTATCATTTCATAGGAGATTCATTAGTTTCTTGGTCATGCCAGAAGAAACATTCTGTAACACTCTCCACTGCTGAAGCTGAATATGTATTAGCTGGAAGTTGTTGTGATCAAGTGTTGTTGATACAACACACACTCACAGACTATGGCTTGAGTTTAACTAAGAATCAAATTTTGTGTGATAACACAAGTGCCATTTCACTTAGTAAAAACCGTACACATCACTCTTGTTCAAAACACATAGATATTAGGCATCACTTTCTTAGGGATCACACACTTAAAGAAGATATTATAATTCAGTTTATTGGAACGCAAGATCAACTTGAAGATATTTTCACAACATATTTACCCTCCGATAGATTTGAATACATTAAATAGAAGTTAGGATTGATAACCATGAGATAATACTTCTTCATTAACTTCCTGTTGAACAATTCTCCTTACATTAATAAACTCTTTTTCATAGGGGGAGTACATGTGCTTGTTAGTGAAATCAAAAAAAAATCGTAGTCAGTTTTCAAACTTCTGTAACCAATTTTTTTTTCATAATGAGTCTTTAGATTTTCGGAACTGAAATTTTAGGAATAGAAACATTCGGAACTGAAATTATCATAATGAAAATTTTCGGAACTGAAATTTTCGTAAAGGAAATTTTCAGAACTAAAATTTTCGTAATGAAAATTTTCAGAACTGAAATTTTCGTAATGGATTTTTGTTCTAAGAGTTTTCTTAATGATGTTTTTCATTGTGAGTTTTTCATAGTGAATTTGTTTTCCTCAAGAAGAACTTTACCAATAAAGAACAATCTTTCTAGACAATCTGAAATGTTTGATCTCCATACTTATGTTTTCGTAGTAATATTTTTATTTCTGGTATTTTCCTATGAGTTTTAAAAATTTTCGGATTCTAGTTTTTTTAAATTCGAATGTTTTTCTTAAAAACCTCAATAGATTGGAGTAAAGTTTTCCTTGTGGTTTGTATCTCAACCGTTAGATCTAATATCAATGTATCTTTACTGTTCGATCAACCATGGAATCTGAACCGTCATCTCAACGCCTATATAAAGGGGACCCCTGAGGGTTGTCCCACATCGGTTTTTAATGATCTGGATGAATTGATCAAGAAAGTAGAATATTATCAAGAAAAGTCTGAATCTATAAAATTAGTCACTCCAGGAATAGATGATAATAAGCAAGAGGATAAGAAGGAAAATGTTTTATCTGATGAGGAGGAATCTTATGAGAAGAATTTCCTTGAAGAAGGGGTAGAAAAGGAGAAACCAGATGAAGACCAGATTGCTCAACTCTTAGAAAGTGAGGATGAGTCCCTAGATGATCAACCCATTCCAAAATCAGAAAAAGGTAAGAAAGTGCTTATGGATACACCAATAAAAGACATCATCAAGAAAAAAGAATTTGGTTCTTCTAAAAGGAAGTTGGTGCATGTTGAATAAGAACAATCTCCAAGAAAGTTATCGGATTCGGAGTCATCAGCACATGGTCATGATTTTGTGGTTGAATCTCTGAAAAAGTTGGTTGACACCATTCTGATTTTTTCCACCATAGACTCCAGATGCCAGATGATGCAACATAGTTTGAATCCGAAATCAAAATCCTTATCTATGGTGATGGATAAGTGTATAAAGATTGAGGCCAACCATAGAAGTTTTCTTATCAATTAGGATTTACACATGAATTCTTGCAACAAAATCACATTGTGGTCTAAGAAAGTTGAAGAAGACATGGCTGAGTATGATAATTTTCCGAATGAGGTACAATAAGCCTTTGACACCGAGGATAAAAAGACTAAGAATCTTCATGATGAGCTGATTGTTGAGCAGAGTTCTCGGAGTCAACAAGTGAAGGAACTGAATGATAAGGATAAATCTCCTGTTCAAAATTTTATAAGAGATTGAGATCTCTGGATTGAGCTTTAGAAAAGACTGGTAAAGCAAGATGAGTTAGTAAAAATGAAAGAAGATGCCATGAAGGCTCGGGCAGAATCCTTGAATGCTCAAGATGAAAGAATAAAAGCTTTGGAGAGGCAAGATGAAGAGGATCAAAGAGATTTAAAGAAACTAAAAACCTTGCTGAAGAAGCATATTCCAAAGGCAAAGGATGGAAAATAGACAAATCCGATCTTTTATTGCATTTGTTTTTCCTTGTAAAATTTTCTTAACTCTAATGAAAATTTGGTTGGTTGTATCTTGTTATATACTAATGTTTCAGGTACCATATTTTCTTTTCCATCCCCTGAACTTCTTTTTGAAAATCACAAAGGGGGAGCAAGAAAAAGAACTACTAAAAAGAGGAGAAAGAAAAATTTAAAAATGGAGAAGAAAAATTTCTAGGTGAAGATATCCTTAAAGTAAGGGAGAGTTTCTCACTCTGATGTTTCTCATTCCCATGAAAATGAAATATCCACTCCGAAAATTCAGAATATAATCCTTAGAGTTTCAATGACTAAGGGGGAGTTAGTGGTATTAACTATCATCCATGAACAAAGGGAGATATGTTTTAATTTAAAAGTCTAATGAAATTTTTCAAAGTCCTTATATTCTTTTTCGTAAGGATGTTTGTGCTTTCCAAAAAGGGGGATATTATTGAGTCAATAAGGTTTTCCTTATGAATTTTCCATTCCTTCTTATTTTGAAAATCACAAACACCTTAGACTTAAGAAAATATATATTTTACTTCTATAAGTAAAATTTCCATCATTAATGAAATCTACCCTAACCTAGATTTTCTCATACATAGTAATATTATTCTTAAGTATAAAAATCGAATTTATTCCCAAAAACCTCAAAATCATATAAAGAAAAGGTATGAAACATTCTGTTTTAGGATCTGAATTCTGGATACGAACTCTAATAAAGTTCTACTCCGAATTCTGGATACGAACTCTAATAAAGTTCCACTCTGAATTCTGGATACGAACTCTAATAAAGTTCTACTCTGAATTCTGGATAAGAACTCTAAAAAGTTCCACTCTGAATTCTGGATATAAACTCTAATAGAGTTCAACTCCGAATTCTGGACTCCGAATTCTAAAAAGTTCCTCTCTGAATTCTGGATACGAACTCTAATTTATTTATAATTTTTGGAAATAAATATTTAAATTAAATGGTGACCCAATAATGATGTAGTAATGGAATTATTAAAAGGAGAATCAATTAAATGATATTAAAAATATTAAAATACATATAATTTTACTTAATTAATGAATTTAGAGAATTTTATAGATAACATAGATAGGTTATTCACCTAGTAGAATTATTTTCTCACAGTTATCTTGTTGGTTTGATATTATAAAAAATAAAAAAAATGAATAGTATAAAAATTGACCTAAATGATACTTTAAAATAAATCATATTTTTTAAAATGTTATAAAATTCCTAAAAATATCAGGTTTAGCCAACTAACAAAAATAATATTAAATATCTCAGAAAGGATCCAATTTCAGTTCTTTTTTCATTTTATAGAAACTGTAGTAAACCTATATTATAAAAAATAAGTAAACATGGTAAGAGTTAAACTGTTTAACTAAGGGTCAAATTCAAAAGATAAGGTAAATTTTGTGATCTAAAATTTTCTAAAAACAACCTTTTGAGTGGAATTAGACCCATAATCATCTTATTCTTTAGATTACTCATTTTGGATATATTTTAAACAGAAAATCAATTTATAATAATTTAATATTTATGGAGTTTCCAAAAGTACCCCCCACTTATAAAAGAGCACCTATCTTTCTCTTGGAATAACACCTCTAAATCCCTTTTTCTTTGAAAAAATAGGACCATGTCTCCTCAAAAAATCTAATAATTCATCCTAATGCCCATAATTTTGGAATACATTTATCCTAGGGAGTCCTTTTGTTCAAATCAAAATAAGATACCCGAAAAAGAGGTAATTATTTTATCAACTCATTCAATGTTCTTTTATTCTTATACTTCTTATTACTATTTTGTATCCATACTATTGTAATAAATACAATATCATATATATTGTGATATTTTATTATAATTATTTTGAAACAATATTACCCCTTTTATCCATCCTACAAATAACAATTTCACCATGTGTACGTACGTACGACTTATCACCTTAAAGTTGTGGTGTAATTTTTTAATTCAATACTACTTTATTTTGATTGGTATAATGATGAGTATAATGGATATAAATAATTAATATGACATTTTAATGATTCTGTATAAAATATATACCATCTATTTTCAATCCATTTAGTCATCAAGGGAATTATACTCCCCCTCGTGTGTACGTTAGACCAACTCTCTCCACGACTTGGTGAGATTCATTCCACATGTTAACAATTTAAGAATGATTATAAAATATATATGATGAGTAAATATAATAATTATGGAAATAATATCATTCTATATATGAATAAAATACATCCAATTCGTAAGAAACATGACTTACAAAATAAAACATGCATAGGAAAATGATGTAGTTAATTCCCAAAATAATGGTAATACTAAACTATTATTAACAAAATGATACAAGAGGATCATATATGATATATTAAATATAGATATGGTTCTAGTATAATTTAATAACATACATTAAAAAATATACAGGTTGTTAACGCACCTTCAACTAAAGGAACGTACAAGGTAATGGTTAATCTTACGATATCATTATTATATGAGGATGTTTATATGTAAGTATCTATAGGGAGATATTTTTTATCCATGTCTATGTTTAATAAAATGTATTCAAAAATATTATATATGTTTGTTTAAAGTCATTTTACCCATGTTTCACTTTTTATAAAACATTATGAATGGAATGCTTCTGTCAATTTTCAAATGAGGTACTTTATGACCATTTTCGACAAATTAAGGAAAGAATGTTCATTTAACTTATACAATATGAGTGGCTATTTTACACCATTATGAAGACTTACTATTTTGAATATTCCCTTACAATATTACAAGTTTATTTTCATAAGAAATGATTTCTTTAATAATGTTTTGGATTTTAAGTAATTTTAATGTAAAAATGGGATATTTCTCTCAAAGTGTATTAATAAATTTGTTATATTATTTTCATCTATGTAAAAATCATTTTTTGTATTTTATTTGTGATATAGGATGATTTATTATAATAATATCTTTCATATAGTATTAATGTTTTTATGATATGTTGGACTTTGGATGTCCAATTTTTATACCATTCATGGTTTATGGTCAATGTATTAACATTTTTAATATTAGTTTTAATGTGAATGTTTATGTTATTTTTCACCCTTTTCATATGGGGAATGAATTTGACATAGTAAGTTATGGGCAGAGACCTCTATACCCTCTCGATGCATCAATAGGTCTAATGAGGCAAAATAGTGTCTTAACATAAGGCCTTGACGGGATGGATATGTATGGTCTGAGTAAGAGGCATTGATGGTATAATTATTATGAATAGTATTATGCATTGCCTTGTTATGAGTTTTTTATAGATATTACATGTGATTATTCGACTAGTCTAATATATTTTTGAATGATTAAATGGGATTATTTGATTTATTATTTATATATTATGCTGAATATTATGTTTAAAAGTACAATGATTCCATTTTATATCTTTCATTAAAAGATTACAACTATTTATGATAGATTTATGTATATTGTTTATGCTTAATCAGCATCCGATCTCACCCCATTATCATGATTCATTTTCCCCAAGATGTGATGAAATATACTATGACTGAACTGTATGTTTTTTCAATGGAAATATGTTTTTTCCAAGAAGATACTATGTTTTTATTCATTTAATGATTTAATGTAAAACTTATGTTTGTATCTAGTTTTTCGAAGGCTAATAAACTGATCGGTCCTTCAGGATTTTGATTTCTGGTGATCACACAAATGTAATAAAATAATTCAATGACTTTAGAAAAATGGGTTCGGGGAATTATAGTTAGTATCATGGGAATATTAGTACAAACCTTGGAAACTAGATTGTGAAAAGACTTTAATTAGTGTACAATTCCCTGAGATATACATTGAGAATTAGTATACAATAACATCTTAAAATTTTGGTAATGTAGATATTTTGTGGTTATTACTAGAAAATAATTCCATGTCTGGATTGTAAAAATGGATGTGGTTCTAGAACAAATGTACCAAGGGGTAAAAACTATGATAAGGTGTACTGAGCTTTACTCGGGGTAATATAGTACACGACAATGATCCTTACTTTTCACCTAGTTTGACACTCCTGGGGGATATTATTTGGATAATTAACATATTTTTTGCAAACTATTATGAATTATTCAAATGTAAATATGTTTCTAAAGAAACCATGTTTTTGATTATGATATTAGATATGCATAAATTTTTAAATTTATGTTATGTAATTTGAAATTATTCATTATGATTCATAACCTAATCTAATGAATTTCATTTAGAAATAGATCCTAGTGGAATAAATGGAAATTGTATCAACACACATAATCCATGTAGGGATTACCCAACTATGAAATATAATAATAGTGGAGTTGGAGATAAAACTGGCACTAAACATATTATAACTATATTAAGATAACTCACTAAGGTTATGAATAATAATCTTACCCTTATAAAGAATTCGGATCCACAACATGGAGGATCAATGTTAGAACCCTTCAGGAGTGACGAGCCTCCATAATTCAATGGGTTAAACAAATGAATTTTTAGACGAGTAATGGAAATGTTCCATTGAGAAAATATTTTTTTCATTGGGGATTAAAAAAATCGAAAAAGTTGTTATGAAATCCTATCGTCTATTAGAAAATACAGATCACAGGTTGTCATTAATTCAAAACATGAAGGAGGATAAAGAGTTATAAAATATGGAATGGTGGTAATTTAAATAAATCTTCCTATAAAAAAATTTCTATCCTGATCTACGAGAGGATATGGAGATTCAATTTCTAAGTCGATGGAAGAATGAGGATGAGAATGTCACAAAGTATAGTGCTAACTTTACTATGTTAGTATGGAATAATGTAGACTACACACCTAACCTAAGAAGTAAGATTTATTTATTCTTTGATGGGTTAAAACCATTTCTCTTATAGGAAATGGTCTCACAATATTTCTCATCATATGAATATATATTCTCATGTGAAATCATGATAGAAAAATAATTCTATAAGTCTTATGACTTTAAAGTAAAGAAATATAAGAGGGGGGCCTCTGAACATTAAAGAAAAGGGAATACGTAGAATAAGGGAAATGTTTAATTTCCACCTAAAAGTAATTGTGGAAAAAACACCCCATTACTTGTGTAAAGGGGATGGGAGTTTGTTAAAAGTGTGAAGAAAAAGGAAACCACACTTGTGATTATAATGAAAAGAAAGAAGCTACGAATTTCAATGTTATAATTGTAAAGAGTTCAGAAATTATTCAAATGATGGAACTAAGCATTAAGGAATATTTCCCTATAAAAGGACAAGGGAGAAACACCATGCTTTTTTAATCATAATTATTGAGGTTGATGTTACTAATAACGTGGTGGAATGTACTTTAATCATTTCCTAAAATTTATCCAAACATTTAATTGATTTTGGATCCTAACATTATTTTATATCGACCCAGTTTTCTTTCAAAATTATATTTTTCTAATTCATATTAACAAGGGACTTGTTAGTAAAACCCCCAAAGGGAAGTCTCATTGTAAAAAATATGTGTTAGGAAGTTCTTATTGTGGTACATAAATGTTCTTTATCTACTGACATTGTCATCATACCCATAGTCGAGTTGGATATAATCCTTGATATGGAATGGTTATGTAAATATTTTGTGAAAATTTATTATAAAAAGAAGGAATTTTTGATCTTTGACAAAAATGTATATTCCACTATCTTTAGAGAACAAACTATATAATCTGATACTTATCTATATCCACCTTATATAGATCTTATAAATGAAATTATTGGGGAATAAGAGAATATAAAAGCAACTAATATTCAAAATAAGGAGGTGCCTATTGTATAATAATACATTGATTTATTTAAAGTGGATTTACCTATACATCCTCTAGAGTGTGAGGTTGAGTTTTCTATTTATTTAATCCTAGATGCAAGGCCAATATCAAAGAGTTATTATAGAATAGACACTATATAATTAGTAGAGCTGAAGAAACAACTACTGTTGCTGAGTAATACGGTATTTATTTGCCCTAATTATTCTCTATGGGGAGGCCCATTTATTTCTATAAAGAATAAAGATGGATCAATGAGACTATGAATTGACTATAGATAAATCAATGCTATTATAATAAAGAACATGTATCCTCTTCCTCAAATTAATGATTTTTTTGATCAACTTCATGGAGTTTTATATTTTTAAAGATTGACCTTCACTTTGGATATCATTAATTGTGTGTAAAGAATTAAGATATTCAAAAGACATCATTATGAACCAGGTATGGGCATTCTGATTTTATATTAATGTCATTCAGACTTACTAATGAACCCTCTATTTTCATGGTTCTAATAAAACCAGTGTCCTAGGAATATATTGATAATTTTTTCATAGTATTTGTTGATGATATCTTGGTATATCCCAAAATCTATGAAGACCATGAGAACTGCTTGTGTATTTTTATTAAGAGTCTTAGAATAAATGAACTATATGGGAAGTTTAGGAAATGTGAATTCAGGATTCAAGAAATTTCTTTTCTTGGACAAATTTTCTCTAAGTATTGAATCTTTGTTGACCCTACAAATACAATAGAAATACAATAATGGCTAGTACCTATGTGTATAACTAAGCTACACTGTTTTATTGGTTTATAATGTTATTTTAAATATTTCATCCAAAATTTTGATCGATTGGAAAACTCATTAACCAATATCACATATAAAGGGATTAAATTCGTTTGGAAAAAAGTGTGTGAAGAATGTTTTGAAAAATTGAATAGAATATTATTCAATGATCTTATCTTGAATTTACAATCTAGGAATGATGGGTCTGGGATATATAGTTATGAATCAATGAAAGGACTTGATTGTGTTCTTATGAAAACTGAAACGGTTATCCCATATGCATCAGGGAAGATAAAAATTCAGGAAAAAAACTACCCAACTCAAGATCTTGAGTTAGAATTAGAAATACTTTATCTAAAGATATGGAGACACAATATCTACGGTGAAATATGTGAGATATATATTAATAAAAAGAGTTTAAAATATATTTTATCATAGAAATAAGTCAACCGGAGAAATGGAGATGGCTTGAACTACTCAAGGATTATGATCACATAATACAATACCACTCAGGGAAGAAAAATAAGGTGGAAAATGTTTTAAGTAATAAGTACGATGGAGTTATGAGTATAATAAGAGTTGAAAAGGACCCTATGTTCATGGATATAGTAAATATGGATATGGGAGTTATCATGGAATGGTAAACATCACTAATTTTTCAAATGGATGCCAACCAATATTTACTGAAAGGATAAAAATTCATTTGTATGATGATTAAGAGTTTGAAATGCAAATTGAATCTATGAATGTTGGGATACTGATTGAATTTTTATTTGAAGAACATATTTTGAAATTTGGATAGAGGATGTGTGTTCACATTGTACATGTGTTGAAATGGGAATTATTGGATGATTCTCATAGATCTAAATTCTCTATACACCCTGATAACACTAAGATGCATTGAGATTTGAAAGAAAATTATTGTTTAGAAAACATGAAGATGGAGATTACTGATTACATTTCAAGATGATTGGTTTTTAAATAGGTGAAGTCTAGAAGAAAACATCCTACATGACTCATACAATCCCTTCATATACTTGTAGGGAAATTGGATGATATTACAATGGAATTTTTCATGGCGCTACTAAAGACTCCCAAAAGAAATGATGTGTTATGGGTTATTGTTTATCGTCTTACCAAATAAGAAAATTCATGTTTTATAAGAAAACATTTAACAGGAAAAAATTTAGAAAACATTTATATTAATGAAGTTGTAAGACTTCATAGTGTACCCCTATAGATTAATTTTGACCATAATCCTTGTTTTACATAAAGATTATAGAAAATTATTCAGAAGGCCCTAGATACTGAGCATCATTTGAGCACTTCCAACCACCCTCAAACTGATGGAAAATCAGAATAGACTATTCAGACATTAGAAGATATGTTCAGATCTTTCTCACTTGACTTTCAAGGAATATTGGATCAATATTTAACCCTAGTAAAATTTTCAGATAACAATATCTTCCATTCAAGTATTCATATGGCACCATAAGATGTGTTATATGGAAAGAGATTTTGTACACCAACTTATTAAGATGATGTTGGTGAAAGAAAACTCATAGGCCTAGATATTTTTGAGGAAACAATAGAAAATGTGAATATTATTCAAACACATATCAGAACAACTCAAAGTAGGAAAAATAGCCATGACGATAACTGGAGGAACAATTTGGAATTTCAAGTAGGAGATCATGTTTTATTAAAGGAATATTCATGGATGGGTGTTAAGAGAATTGTTAATAATTGTAATTTAAAACCCAATTACATTAGGCCTTTTGAAATTCTGGAACAAATTAGAGTTGAAGATTACAGTCTGTAAATGCCACCAAGTCTCTCCAAGGTTCATGTTGTGTTCCACATATCAATATTTAAGGAAATACATGCGAGACCCAAAACATGTAATAACCTATGAAGAAATAGAACTAGAACATGATCTATCTTATTTTGGGGAGCCTATGCAGATTCTTGATACTAGATAACATGTTTTAAAGAATCAAAGAGTCTTCTGGTAAAAGTTATTTGGAGAAACCGTAAAATGGAAGAGGCGACATGGGAACCTGAAGAAATTATAATGAAGAACTACCCAAATATTTTGATGAAGTGATATTCTAGAAATCTTTAGGAAGAATTTTTTTTATGAGGGAAGAATTTAACCCCGTAATATTCCACAGTACACTCATTTTTAAATAATTAAATAGCTTTATTTACACACAACACCGAGTTTGAGGGCAGCATTACCTACCAAAACAACCATTTAAAGAGGTTATGAATAGTATTGAAAAAACTATGAAATTTATTAATTTTAATTTTCAAAATAGACTTAATTTTTGAATTTGGACTGACTAAATTAACTTAGCATGATGCTTTGGTATTTTGTTTTTTGAAAAGTTTCAATTTTTTATGAATAGTGAAAAATACTGTATTGTTGTTTAAAAACTAACTTTTTCATTTAAATAATTATTTTACTATAACTTTTTTTTAAATTCACTATAGATAAATAATAAATATAATAATCCAATATAGTTCATTTGAATAATTTTATAATCCAATTTGAAATAAAATTTTATTAAACTTTTGAACATCACTTTTACCCATCTTCTAGCCACATCTACATGATTTGCATTAAACATATTTTTACCACATAAGTGATTTTTATTTTGAATAATGGACATACATAATTTTAATTAGGATGAAAAATGTGGTCCAATATGATCAAATTAATTTTTAATGAATGGTAACATTGGGATTTTATTTACCATGATTAAAGGTAAGTCGGGTAATTAGGGTAAAAAATAATATAACAATAATATAATATTAAACTAACACTTATCCTAATTTCAATGGATAAGTGTTTATAGATCAAGATCATCCTTTGGTCAAAAATATGATCCTTTTTAAACCTCATGTGATAGATTAGGGCATTTATTATGTTTTATTCAAAGAACTGTTAAAAATATTATATTAAAATTTTGATAACTATATATTTTTTAATATGAGGTTATATATGTGATATGGTTAAATATAAATAGAATTTAGAAAAACAAAATTATCTATGTAATGAAAATATATTTAAAATTTTACGAAATAAATAATTAAATTAAACAGTGATAAAGTAATGATGTTTTAATTGTATTATTAAAGGAAGAATCAATTTAATGATATTAAAAATATTATAATAAATATAATTTTACATAATTAATGTAATACACGAATTTTATAGATAAAATAGGCATGTTAGTGACATATTGGAAGTATTTTTTAGAATTTATAATGTTGTTATGATATTTTTAAACATGAAAACATTGAATTGTATCAAAATTAACATAAATGATACTTTAATGTAAATAATATTTTATTAAATATTATAAAATTCATAAAAATATAATTCGCAAAAAAATGACTATAATAATGTTAAATATTTCATAAAATATCTAATTTGGGTTTTTTTTGGAATTTTATTGTACCTATATTGACACTATATTATAAAAAGATAAGTAAACACGGTATGAGTTAAACAGTTTAACTAAGTGTTAAATCCAAAAGATAAGGTTACCTTTGTGACCAAATCATGTTTAAGTGTCATTGGTTGATAGGATTTATACCCATAATCATCTAACACTAGAAATAAATCACTTTGGATCTATTTCAAATCCAAAGTCAATTTATAATGATTTAATAGTTTTGGAGTTTCGAAAAGTACCCCTCCTCCCTCTTTTAAAAGAGCACATCTCCTTATATTTTATTCCAACCTCTAAATCCAATTGGATCAGACAAGACCTGCCCAATTCTACTAAAACATTCACTCAATTCATCCTATAGGCCATACATTTGGCAGAAATCCAACCTATGGAGTCCTCTGGTTTAAATCAAAAAGAGATACCTGAAAAAGTGGTAATTGTTTTATCAACTCTTTCAAAGTTATTTTCATATAATACATCATCTTACTATATTTTTTATATAATAAAGTAATAAATAAAATATAATTTACATTATTATATGTTTTTATAATTATGGTTCAACCATATTACTTCTTTTATCCATCATACAGATAACAATATCACTATTCGTGCGTGAGTACGACTTACCGTCTCCACCCCATGGTGTAATATATTAATTCAACACAATATTATTTGGATGGGTATAATAATAATTATTATGTATTGAAATAATTAATATGACATGTTAATTATTTCCTATGATTAATATACCATTTAATTAAAACCATTTAACCATCAATGGATTGCTATTGTCGGTCGTGCATACGTACGGCCGACCGTCTCCACAACGTTGTGAGATTTATTCATCATGTTAACCATTCAAGAATGAATATAAAATTTATATGATTAGTAGATATAATAATTAGGAACATAATATCATTATATATATGAATTAAATATATCATATCCATAACAAACATGACTTACACATTAAAACATGAATTGGAATACAAAGCAGTTAACACACAAAACAATGGTAATACTGAAATATTATTAAAAAATTATATAAGAGGATCATATATGATATAATAAATGTAGATATGGTCCTGGTATATTTTAATAACATACTTTAACCATTAAAAAGGAGTTTAGAGCACCATCAAGTAAAGGAAAGTACAAGTTAAGTGTTACTTTCACAATCTCTTTATTATCTGAGGTTGTTTATACGTACGTATCTACTAGGAAATCTTTACCATCCATGTCCATGTTTCATAAAATGTATTTCAAAATATTATCTACTTTTTTTTAAATTAATTTTACCCATGTTTTAATTATTATAAAACATTTTTAAAGGAATCTTTCCTTCATTTTCCAAATATGTTACATTATGACCCTTTTTGTCAAATAAAAGAAAAAATGTTTTTTAACTTATATGGCACGATTGGCTATTTTACAATTCTATTATTCCTTACAATTTTGAATTTATCCTCAAAATATTACAAGATTATTTTCATTGGACACTTTTTCTTTTACAATTGCATGGATATGAAATAATTTCAAAGTGAAAGGGATGTTTCTTTTAAAGAGTTTTAATGAATTTGTTAGATTATTTTCATCTATGTCAACATCATTTGTTGGATTTTCTAGTTGATTGATGTTGATTTATTATGATACAATCTTCCATACTGTACTAAAGGTTTTCTGATATGTTTTACTATGTATATTTTATTTTTATACTATTCATGATTTATTGTTTAAGTATTAACATTTCATATAATAGTTTTAATATGAATGATTATGTTATGCTTCACCCTGTCGATATGAGGAATTAATTGAACATAGCAAGGGATGGGTTGGGCCCACTATAACCCGTTGATTCATCTATAGGTCTCATGAGAAAAATCTGTGTCTAGGAATGATGCCTTGATGGTATGGTTTTGTATGGTCCTCACATGAGGCCTTGATCATTGATTCCCAGAATTGTGTATTTCCATAATTAAGAATAATATTTTCTCATTCAATGCTTTTCTAATTTAAATATAAGACATGGATACTCATTAAAATATAATGTTTATTGAATGGAATGCATTTTGATTATCCAATCATCCATGTTGATTATTTCTTATTTAATCATGATTACATTCACTATATGTAATCATTACATTGAATCTGAGTTTACCATTTATTTATTTTTCTTCTCCCCATGATATAAAGATAAATATTAAGAATAATATCATGAATGATAGAATGTTTCTTATCATTTTTTTAAATTTATTTCATAATATATGAATCATGTACACATCTAGTTCTCTAGTACTGCTAAACTGATCAATCATGTGTAGAGATATTCATTGTATCTTGTTCCAATATAATAGTGTAAAAACCAACTATGGGTTACATTATGAATTTTTGTTTCAATATTTAGTATCATATCAAATTTATGATGATCCTTTGGAAAAAGATATTAGATAAACATTTCTAATTTGAGATTTAATATAATCCCTTATTGTAATTAAGAAAATTTACTATAAAATGTATTTTAATTTTATTGAAAAATATTAATGATGATTGTGGTATAACATAGAGTGTTTCATTTTCTAGTAACTGAACATAATGGAATAATGGGGATGAACACCTAGAGAAAATATAAGAATTGTCCTATTGAGCATTCCAATATAGTTTTTATTGGTACTTAGAAGATAATGACCATATTAAATAAGATGACTCAAGTTATTATGAATAACCTTGGACATATGGAGAAAAAAATTCTTCCATAGTGTGAATCACCTATATTAGACCATGTTAGATGATATAGGCCTATGTATTCTAGTATATCTTCTAATCCATTTGATTATAACAAATAGAATGTTTATATCAAATTGATATTCCTAGATTTGTGATGTAATGAAAATTAAAAGATTATTCTGATAGAGTATCATTTCAAAGGATATTTTGATAAGTGGTGGTCCACGATCCAAAATAATAATGAGTTTTTTATGAAAGAACGGAATTGAAAACATTTAATGTGATATTACTCATGAAATACTTCCCTTGAAAAAAATGATCTAAAATGAAGTATATGTTCCTCACTATAAATTAAAATGATGAAGATGTTGTGGATGAGTATGTGGATAACATTACAATATTATATAGGAGTGATATGAAATATATACATAATGTAGAAAGAAAGATTTACTTTTTATTGAAGAGTTTAAACTAATTCTCTAAAGGGAATTGGTTTCTCAAAATTTTTCATGATATGATGACTTAGATTCAAGTTCTTTTAAAATATAGAAAGAATATTATAGGTCTTATATTTTAAGGTAACTATAGAAAATAAGAGGTCATATGAGAACCATGTAAAAAATGAAAGTATCAAAGATGAATAAAGAGAGGATTAGAGTTTCAATATATGATAATTTTTTAATAAAACACCCAAGTACTTGAATAATGGGAACACGATATTATTTTCTGTATGGAGAAATGGGTCATAAGGTTGTTGAATGAATGGTAAATAAATAATCCAAAACAATTCAATGTTTTAACATTAAAGATATTGGAAATTTCTAATAAAAATTTCCTAGGCATCAAGGAAATATACCATAGAAGAAGATAATATAAGAAGTACAACCTTTTTAAATTACTACAACCAAATAAGGATTTCTTAATGATTTGGTGAAAGGTAAAATTATTGTAAACTATGAAAGTGAAATTTTTTTATTAGATTAAGGTTTTTCCCACTCTATTATATCTAATGGATTTTTTAATGGAATGACATCACCACCTCATTGATTATATATTGAGATGGTTGTGAATACATCTAGTGGTTATATGATCTCATCTTAAGTCCATTTTGTTTTCTCCAAAATATGTTTATATGCATGTGAATCATGAAAATATTTTTATTCTTCCTTTAGTTGAATTCAATGTAATTTTGGGCATGAATTGGCACTCTTAGTATAGATCCCATATCAATTTTTTGATGAAGGAATGTAACATTTGATATTCTAGATTATCCTATGATCTTATATCAATTTGTGGGTAAACCTAAGGACCCAATAGAAATTACTTATATCATATGTTTTTTACTACCAATTAATGTAAGATATTTATCATATAAGGTTTGGTAAAAAATCAACATTGATGATATGTATAATTTATGGGTGTTTTTTGATTCTGTTATAGAATATATGTCAAGTATTTACATGAATTATAATGTTTATTTTTCAACATAACTAATACATAAGGCTATACTTATTTCAAAGACTCCATATATAATAGTCCTAATTGAGTTGCAGGAATTGAAGAAGTATTTCCCATAAAATATAGATAAGGGATTCATTCATCATAGTGAATCCCCACAAGGTGAATGTTTTCTTTTTTTAAGAATAAAAATGGTTCATTGCATCTTTACATTGGATATTTAGAACATAAAAATATCACTATCAATAACAAGTATCCCCAACCCCATATCAATGATTGGTTTGATTAGTTAAGTGGAGCCATACATTTTTAAAAAATTGATATTTATTTTGGATATCATTCATTAAGGGTTGACAAGGGAGATATACCCAAGATAGACTTCTATATGAGGTATGGTAATCATGAATTTAGAGTAATTCTATTTGAAATTTCCAATTATACTTTTACATTCATGGATTTAATGAATACATTCTTTAGGGAATACATTGTTTACTTTTTGGTACTCTATATAGACAATATTATATTGTATTTTAAGAGTCAATAAAAGGGTAAAAGACATTTAATGATTGATTTTATGTCCCTATGAAAGTATAGTATGTATTCCTAATTTACCAAGAGTGATTTTTGGTTGGAAAAATTCTAATTATAATTCAATATTATTTCAGGTTATAGTATATCAGTGGATCTATCAAATACAGTTGTTTTTAATAAATATTCTAAACTAAACTTGGAAATTAAGATTCATTTATTTTTTTGGGTTGTATGGTTATTAATTATTATTTTTATGATATTTATAATGAATATTTAATCCAATCACAATGTTGACTCAAAACAGTTTTATGATATATTTGATAGTAGATTGTCATAATAATATCAAAGAACATAAGAGAAGGTCGGTCAGTGCGCCCATACTTACACTACCATGCAGTGGAAAGGGGTTAATAATTTATAAATATTTGTAAATGAATGGTTTTTGATAATACTTATGTATAATGACATGGTGATAGCTTATGCGTCTCACCAAATGAAAACTCATTCCCAGAATTAAAAAACTCATGAATTGTAGTAGGAAATGGTAGTGTTTCATTTATGATGTGGATGTATTATTTGAATAGTGAAATGTGTGATATATATACTGATAGGTAAATATTTAATTATAAATTTATTTTGAATGACTTGAATATGTGCTAGAGAATATTGTTATATTTGATTAATGATTATAATAGCTCAATAACTTACCACCCAGGGAAGGAAAATAAGGTGGATGATTACCTAAGTCAGAAAGGCAACACAAGTTTTTCCATGATGAGGATTGAAATATTTTGAATATTTTATATATGTGTAAAATTTATATCATGACATAATGAGGAAAGGGGATAAATAACATCTTTCAAAAATGAATTTTCAATCATTAAACAAATAGAGGTTTAAAAAGTCACAACATGATGAGTTGTAATTATAGAGGATGGTGAGTAATATTCCTTAGTTAAAAATGATCATACTAGAATGTTAATGTTTAGGAACTCAGTATGTGTTCCATCAATATGAGACATGATGAAGGATATTTTGGATGAATCCAAACGTTCTTAATTCATTATTCAACCTTGAATTACAAATAATATTATAGTTCTAAAAGTGTATTTATGGTGGGATAACATGAAAATAGATATTGTCAAGTATGAATCACAATTCCTTATGTGTCTGTAAAATAAGGCTAAGCTACATAAGTATAAGTGTATGTTACAACCATTACTTGTAAAAAACTGTAAATGACAAATCAATAGTATGGATTTCATCCTCATGGTCCCCAAAAATCTAAATGTTATAATGATATTTGGGTTTTAGTTACTCCCCTTAAAAAATGGGATATTTATTTTATACTATAGAAGATTTCTATATTGATCATTTTAATCATATATTAATTAATGAATTTTTTAGATTTAATGTATTAATAATCTCAATAATATCTGAGCTAGATATTATGTTAACCTCTATGTTCAATAAATTTTTTCCATAGAACCTAGATATAGAGGTGGGTTTTAGTACTGCATACCTCCCTCGGACAGATGGCCATTCTGAGAGAACCATTAAAGATCTATAAAGAATTTTGAACTCTTTTTCTCTGTATTTTGAAGGTGGTTTGGATCAAAAACATCATTTTGTGGAATTTTTATACCTTAATAGAATTCAATTGAGAATTCATATGGATACCTATGAATTACTCTATTGAAGGAATTGCAGAATTCAAACTTGTGGGGATGAAGTTGGAGAATTAAATTTATTGGAACTTGATCTAGATTTGGAAATGGTTGAAGAGGTTATAGTCATTCAATAGTGCATAAGGGACAGTTAGAGAGGATAAAAAAGGTATGCTGACAATCAAAGGTGATATATTTATTTTTAATTTGTTGACATAGAGTTCCAATGAATATATAATTGGAATAAGGTTATGAGATTTATAATTAAATGAATGTTGAGCCATAGATATACCAGTCCCTTTGAAATTATTAATCTAAATGGTAAGATATCTTATTGGTTGGAACTTCTATAAAATATCTTTCTTATTCATGACGTGTTTCATTAATTACTCTTGAGGATATAAACAAATGACCATTCACATTTACTAAAATCAGTTTCCATACAATTGTAGAAATATTTTCCATAAAAGAAACTATTAGTGGGTATTCATGACCATATTAAAGAAGTGAAATGAAATAATACATCTCACATGGTAATTGTTTTGTTGGGAAATATTATAATTTAAGAAGATTTATGGGAACATTAAGATGTGATAAGGAATAAGTATCATCAATTGTTTGTGTCAGGTTGATGGAATTTTAAGGGATAAATTCTTATTAAGGGAAAAAATGTAGAATCCTGTGATTTAACAATATATTTATCTTTAAATAAATTTAATTTATTTGTTATCTTGTGGAACGCACAACACCAAGTTCAAAAAAATATGATGTTATATAAATAAATTATTTAAAAATGAATATTATATGCTAGAAATTTAATTTTCAGGATGAATATGAATAAAAAATATTATATATATACATATATAGCGTTTCTATAAAGTAAATATTTTTTTTCAGGTCATCATATTCTTTAAAAATATATTTTCCATAAAAATTCTTTTTATTAGTTTTTGTAAATGAATACTATATTATATTTCTTATATTTTTTGAAAATTTATATGAATAAATTAACTTTATTTTTTAATTCAACTTGTCATAATTACCTTAGCATGAAATTGTGAATTTTTTTAAATGTTTGATTTTTCAACAAATAGATAAAAAATGGATTCTCATTGATGCCACTTGTTATTTTGGATTGATTTAAAAATATAAGTAGTATTTTTAATTGAATATAATCCAATAAATGGTATTATAACAAGCATAATACTATATCTTGCTATAAAAATATTTTTATACTTAAGAAGGCATTTTTCATGAAAATCACTTTTAATCGTAATTCATTGGATTAATGTAAAATTAATTTTTTTTCTTCTATGAATTTAATTTGGAATATTTACCCCATATCTAGAATCATGATATTATAATTTAGAAAATAGGTCCCTTTTATTTGTTGTCATTATAAATAGTAATCATTTTAAATTTCAGTTACCTCAATATGGTTGAAACTGGTAAACCAAGGCTAAAACATTTGGTTAAGGACTCTAAAATCTCCTAATACTTTATTTTATCCAATTAGATGACTAGATTTTGACCATTGTCATCTAATACTCATAAATATGGTCACTTAGGGAAATTTTTTTCTATATTATAAATAGTACATTATTTTAAGAGAAGGATAGATAAAAATATCACTCTCTTGACATAAATAACATTAAATTTATATTATAAGGATAAAAATAGTACATATCAAATAATAAATTTTTATTTGAAATATCATTAATTTATTAATCATTGTAATTCAATTCTAATTTTTAGGGATTAAATAATTATCCTCAATGTTCACACAACACAAACAATGTATCTATTAAATTAATTAAAAATTAAAAATATACTAAATTCTTAAATATTAAAAGTTATAAAAATTTAGTGATCTTGAATATACTCTAGATTTTAAAAAATATATCTATTCAAATAATTTTAATTTCATTAACAACATACGATACACACGACACCTCGTATAAATAAATTATGAGATGCTATTGAAATATTTCTATTTAATGTGATAATTATTACAAAGCCATTGGATTGGAGGTATGAACAAGAATATCTAAATTATAGAAAATATGTGGTTGACACTTGTATAAAATTAATTCATTGTTTATTAATTTTTTAAAAATTAAAATAAAAATCATTTGAAAGTAAAATAGTTTTTTTTTATGAATTTTTCCATGTAATGGATTTCCTAATAATAAATAAAATTAATCATTATTTGTGAATTATTTTCATATAATTTATATCTTATGTAACAGCCCAAGATTTTATGAAAAATATTATTTTTAATTTCACTAATGTCTTGTGTTGTACGCTACACCAAAAGGAGCTTGCACAACACGCATCCTTGACTTGCCTTGCATTACACGCAATCGCGACCTTCCTCTATAGCGTGTCTAGTACGCAATAACGAGTTTCACTAAACAACAATATGCTATTAAAATATTATTAAAACTAGCCGTTATGAATAGTAATAACAACTTTTTGAAATTTTTTAAATTTTATTTTTCAAAATGGAATTCATTTTTGGATTCGGAATATCGAAATTAGCCTAGGGTGAAATTTTGGTATTTTTCTGAAAACTTTCAATTTTTGAAGAATAGTGAAACCACTAAGTGGTTGTTAAAAAACTGAATTTTTCATAAAACTTAATTTTACCGCTTCTGTGAGTGGAATTTCGAAAATATGAGAGACACGGTTAATATCAAGGACTAAAATGTGGTTCAATGAGATGAAAATAATTTTTGGTGAATAGTAACTTTTTACTTTTTTTACCACGGTAAAAAGTAAATAGGGTAATTAAGGGTAAATATGATATTATTATTACCCTAACACATGTCCTAATTCTATTGGATAAGTGTAATTCGACCAAAAACAAACTTTGGAATAAAATATGACCATTTAGGCCACTTGAATTAGATTAGGACATTTATTATTATTTAATTCAAAGAAGAGTTAAAAGAGTTAAAATCAAAGTTTATTTACTAAAACATTTTTAATATGGGGTTATACATAAGATAAATTCGACTATAAATATTCATTAGAAATCTAAAAATATTTCCTACATAATGGTATTTTATTTGTAATTTTTAGACATTAAATAATTTAATTTATTTATGACACAATGATGATGCAGTAATTATCTTATTAATGAAATATTGAAATAATTGATGTTATAAATACCCAAATAAATATAATTTGAGACTTTTTATGAATTACACTAATTTTATAGGTTAATATGACATTTTATTATTTATTTAATTAACTTTTTTCGAACTTATAATTCGGTTATGATTTTCTCAAAAAATCAATTACTAAATAGTGTCAAAATTGACATAAAATAGTTTTTTTAAAAAATATTATATTATTAATTATTATTTTATTCTTAAAAATCTAAGGTTTAGACAAATGACTTAGATAAGGTTATATATATTAATAATAAATAATATGGGGTTCGTTTGGCTTCTTATAGTATGTTTATTAACCTTATAGTGTAAGAGAACAAGAAGACACGGTAAAAGTTAAATTATCTAACTTAAAGTTAAATCTAAATGATAAGGTTAAAATAATAACCTAAACTTGTCTAAATCCTATTGGATGAGAGGATTTCGACCCATCCCCACTTTAGCTTCGAAATAATACCCTTTGGAACCATTATAAACCGAATTTGACCTTAATATAAAATAATATTTTTAGTTATTCCAAAGGTACCCCTCTCCTCCCTTATAAAAGGGAACCTCCTCCCTCTCTTCCTCACACAACATTGAGCCTTAAAGATCAGCCAAACCCTGCAAATTTCTCCTCTCCACTTCCCTAGAGTCATTCTAGAGGTTCTGGTCTTCTTCAAAGACCAATTTTAGTGCCCTAAAAGAAGGTCTCAAAGAAGCACTTCAAAGAAGAGGTAATGTCCGTTACCGATTCTTTCATATTTATTTCTTCTTCCACTTATTCTTCTTCAGTTGTTTCATTATGAAGTAATAACATAAGTATCACTCATATACTGATATGTTATTATAAGTATGAAACAACCCTATTCCACCATCAATCCATCCTACGGAAAAAGAAATCACAGCGCGTGCGTACGTACGGAATATCGTCTCCACGCCGTGGTGTAATCTATTTTCCACCACCACCTTACTTGGATGGGTATAATGGTGTAAATAATGACCATATATGACTATTATAAAGTGATATTGATTCTGAAATAGTATACATATACTCCAATACAATTCCACGATCATAGGAACGATATCATCACTCGTGCGTACGTACGGAATACCCTCTCCGCGATGTGATGCGACTCGTTCTACGTGATCTTCATTTCATAATGACTATATAAATGAATTGAATGAATGAATATGATATATATTAAACTAATACCATTCTGGAAATGAGGTATCTATTACCTAAAGAGAAGAATAAGAATTTATTCGACAAAACACGCATAAAAACAAAAAGTTATAAACACCCGAATAACAAGTAGCAATGAAATATTACTACTAAGAAGCTGAGAATATGACTATATATGATATCATAAAAATAAGTATGATTCTGGAAGAAGTCAATAACATTATTTAAATCATTATTCAGGAGGTTCAGACACTTACAAAGCAAGTCGAACCTAAGGTAAGGGAAATATCACAATCTCATTTTTATCCGAGATTGTTTATACTTTGGAATTTACTGGGGTGTATTTTATCATCCACATCCATGTTTCCTCAATATATAATATTTATATTCTTCTACAATATTTTAAATACATTTTTACCCTTTGGTGAGTTTTTAGTAAAAGATATGAATGGAATCTTTTGTCGTTTTTCGTACGAGGTACTTTTTGACTTTTCTGACAAAAGTATGAGAAGAATGTTTTTTTAACTTATACGGAATGAATGGATTTTTAAAACATTATTTCCAAGAATCTTCCTTTAAAATTTTTCAAGTTTATTTTTAATCAACTTCTTTTAGTTTATAATTGTATGACATATTAAGAAAGGAAAAGTTTTTTTGAAGAAGAAAGGATATTTTCATCAAGAATTCATTTCAAGTGTTTTATCAAAATTATTTTCCATCTAAGATAATATAGGGTTCTGTTTTTATCCGTATTATTACATTGATTTGATTATGTTTTGATGGAATTATTTTTATGAATTCCCTTATCTTATATGAATTGTTTTATGATGTCATGTTGTTTAAAAATCCCATTTTTATTACATGAGTTATGAAATGATGTATGGTTTATGATTTCGTGGCACACATAAGAATGGTATCATTATGAGATGGGTGGGACCTATATCTCCCTCCAATGAATTGGGTAAAGATTTTATATCTCATGAGATATACATGGCTGGAACGGTAGGTTATACCGGTTCAGTGAAATAGGACTGAAATGAGGGTGACTCGGTTCAGAAAGGGACTTTGTCCACTAAGATAGTCTTGGCAATGAGTCTTGACTAACAAGAAATGATTCTCTATGATTATGTGTGAATTCCACAAAGTTTCATGTTTTAAGTTATGATTATTGTGATTACATTTTACTGCCATGGTTTATCCCATGTTTTGAAATTAAGATCTCTTTTGCAGGATAAGATTTACAAAAGTTATGTGCTTGTGTATACGATGTGATTGATATTTCTTTTGTTTACCCTTACTGAGCATTTGAGCTCACCCTTTTATGTTTTCTTTTCCCTAGGAAATAAGGAAAGGTTTTAGGTAAAAAAAGGTAAGATCTTTATGGGGTATGTTGAAGTTCTTTCACCACGATTAGAAGATTATATTCCAAGTTTCCAAAGACACTAAACTATTACGATCCTTGTGTGTGTGTTTTTGTTATGTACTAAGTATTCCACAAATGTAATGTAATGTCAATGTACGTCAAGCTTCGGGTCTCTATAGTTGGTATCAGAGGAAAGGTTTAGTCAACCTTTGGAAACTAGGATGCGAAAACGTTAGTGAGATCCCTAGAGATATTTCTAAGGTATGTCTAGGGATGTCCCTAAGGTTAAGTATGCGTATAGGTTATAGTACTAGAATTACGCTAACGATCATAGAATTAAACCTAAGATGTTAGATATTGAAGGTACTCCCCATTTATTATGTTGTTTTCCCTAGCATGATTTTTTCCTCTCACACTATTCTTTTTGGGTTTTAGACGATGGCTAGAACCCGAAGGAACCGTGTTGATCAATGCAATGGACAATGTAATGATTGTTCTCCTGAACAAACAAATGTTATGGGAGATGGAGTGCAAATTCTTATTGCTATACTTACACAAGCTATGAATCATTTTGGACTTCCAAATGAGAAGAGAAGGGAACAATATTCTATTGAGTCCTTCATGAGGCAACGTCCACCTTCTTTCAGTGGGTCTTCTGATCCACTTGTTGCGGAACAATGGATTAGTACCACTGAAAAGATATTTTCAGTTCTTCAATGTTCTGAGCATGATAAAGTCATCTTAGCAGTATATCGTTTGGAAGGTGAAGCTGATCAATGGTGGAATCTTATGAAGAATATGAGGCCAAGAGATGAAATTGAGCCCATGGAATGGGACGAGTTCACGAACTTGTTTTTCAGTAAGTACTTCCCTAGTATTCTTCGAACAAAGATGGAAAAGGAGTTTCTTGAGATGAAGCAGAAGGATGATGAATCTGTTGGTACATACGAAGCGAATTTTACAAGACTTGCAAGGTATGCATCTGGCATTATCATCCAACCTGAAAGTAAAGTTGATCGATTTTTCAGTGGCTTAAAACCAAGTCTTCGAAGGGCATTAGCTATAAGAGACTTCAGTAGCTATGAAGAAATTGTGAATTGTTCTATGAAGGTAGAAATGGAAGTTGGTGTTACATATCCATCTCATGGTTTTGAAAAGAAACGAAAGTTGGAGTTCAAGGAGAAATCTAAAAATAATGGTGAAAAGAAGATGAATGTTTCCTTATTCACAAAGTGTGGAAAGAAGCATGGTGGATATTGTCTTAAAGGGACTAGAAAATGTTTTAAGTGTGGAAAAGAAGGTCATCGAGCATCTGAGTGTCGAAGTAATGGAAAAAGGTTTTCTAATGATGTGAATAAAGCAAACACTACAGAGAACGCACCACCAACACTTCAATGCTTCAAGTGCAAGGAAATGGGGCATTATGCTAAAAAATGTCCTAATCCAAGGGTTAGTGATGATCGACATAAGCAACCGCTTAAGGCAAAGGACAAAGGGAAGTCACATGCGATCACTATTAGTGATGTTGAATATGACAACGATGTGGTAGAATGATTAAGTGTTTATGTAATGGGATTCCAAAATAATGTTGTATCATAAAGTATTGGAATATTTATGTATTGGTCTAATGTGGTATTCAAAGTGATTGAGATATTTTTGGAAATAAGATGATATGCGCATAATGAAGGGAAAACGAGAAAACAAAATGTTTAAAAGTATTCATGAGCTCATGACTGATATAAGGAGAAGGTTATATCATGGTTTGAGTATATAGAATTTTTGGATTTTGGTATGTGGAAAGAGTTAACTTTTGACAGCATTCATGTTTTCACTAAGGTTTAATGGGTATTCATTTTTCAAGAGAATACATCATTAAGGTATTCACATGATTGGAATATGACCAACAAGATATATGGAGGATAAATGATGGTATTCACATGCTTGGTTGACAACATTTCAAGTAATCATTTTCTTTATACTATGAGCTTGGACCGAAGTATTTTAGATAAGCCTAAAGATTAGAATGGATTATGTTGGACATAAGTTAGGATAAAACGTTTTTTTGATATTATTGATGGGATGTTATAGTAATATAGTTTTAGAAAAAGGACAACCTGCAGGACGGGCGACAGCCCATCGCGTCGGATAAGGATGTGGGAATCAAACCCACAACCGAAGTGCGACTAGCCTTTATCGCCTACCACTGGCCTACAGGAAGTCCCTGTTTAGTAGAAACTAGTTTTATTATATTAATCAGTATGATATATGAGGTATAAGTCCATTTTAAGAACCATATATGATTAATCTCACTATAGAATGACTTATGTATATTTAATAACTTTTGCTAACCTTTTTTTTGAGACAGATGGAATGACCCGTCATTCTATCACATGATCTGCTAACACTTCACGAATAACAAATTCAACTTCATTTATTTAAGAGATGAAGTGGAAATTGTTCAAGGCACAAACAACATTGAGATTGTACCAAAATAAAGTAAGTATTTATTCTAATTCAAATTCTTCAACTTTAGGGAAACGATCTTGAAAACCAAAAATGTTGTCCTAGTGCTCTTATATCTAATTAATCAGATGGTACCTTAGATTGTCACAAATTTATGGATTTGTGATTGTTGGATTTTCCATAGCCATGTTCTCTACCACTCTCCATCAGAACATGATGGTTATATTTTTCTTCCATATCCATATTTTCACCTATGTTCTCTTATGTGGAAACCCAGTGATGAGTTAATTTGGGTAACCGTTACATTTCATAATTTAGTTTTTAAAGCCATGTTTTGTTATTCCTTATTACGATGTGGGTTTCTATTAAACAAACTTTCGAGTAGTAAACCATTTATAACCCCGACGAATTTCGAGGGTGAAATTCATTTTAAGGGGGGTAGAATGTAACAACCCAAGATTTTATGAAAAATATCTTTTTAATTTCACTAATGTCTTGTGTTGTAAGCTACACCAAAAGGAGATTGCACAATACGTATCCTTGACTTTCCTTGCATTATACGCAATCACGACCTTCCTCGATAGCGTGTGTAGTACGCAATAACGAGTTTCACTAAACAACAATATGCTATTAAAATATTATTAAAACTAGCCGTTATGAATAGTAATAACCACTTTTTGAAATTTTGTAAATTTTATTTTTCAAAATGGAATTCATTTTTGGATTTGGAATATCGAAATTAGCCTAGGGTGAAATTTTGGTATTTTTCTGAAAACTTTCAATTTTTGATGAATAGTGAAACCACTAAGTGGTAGTTAAAAAACTGAATTTTTCATAAAACTTAATTTTACCGCTTTTGTGAGTGGAATTTCGAAAATCCGAGAGACACGGTTAATATCAAGGACTAAAATGTGGTTCAATGAGATGAAAATAATTTTTGGTGAATAGTAACTTCTTACTTTTTTTTACCATGGTAAAAAGTAAATAGGGTAATTAAGGGTAAAGATGATATTATTATTACCCTAACACATGTCCTAATTCTATTGGATAAGTGTAATTCGACCAAAAACAAACTTAGGAATAAAATATGACCATTTTGGCCACTTGAATTAGATTAGGACATTTATTATTATTTAATTCAAAGAAGAGTTAGGAGAGTTAAAATCAATGTGTATTTACTAAAACATTTTTAATATCGGGTTAGACATAAGATAAATTCGACTATAAATATTAATTAGAAAGATAAAACTATTTCCTACATAATGGTATTTTATTTGTAAATTTTAGACATTAAATAATTTAATTTATTTATGACACAACAATGATGCAATAATTATCATATTAATGAAATATTGACATAATTGATGTTATAAATACCCATATAAATATAATTTGAGACTTTTTATGAATTACACTAATTTTATAGGTTAATATGACATGTTAGTATTGATTTAATTAACTTTGTTCGAACTTATCATTCTGTTATGATTTTCACAAAAAATCAATTACTAAATAGTGTCAAAATTGACATAAAATAGTTTTTAAAACAAATATTATATTATTAATTGTTATTTTATTCCTAAAAATCTAAGGTTCATCCAAATGACTTAGATAAGGTTATATATATTAATAATAAACAATTTGGGGTATCTTTTGGCTTCTTATAGTAAGTTTATTAACCCTATAGTGTAAGAAAACAAGAAGACACGGTAAAAGTTAAATTATCTAACTTAAAGTTAAATCTAAATAATAAGGTTAAAATAATAACCTAAACATGTCTAAATCCTATTAGATGAGAGGATTTCGACCCATCCCCACTTTATCTTCGAAATAATACCCTTTGGAACCATTATAAACCGAATTTGACCTTAATATAAAATAATATTTTTAGTTATTCCAAAGGTACTCCTCTCCTCCCTTATAAAAGGGCACCTCCTCCATCTCTTCCTCACACAACTTTGAGCCTTCAAGCTCGGCCAAACCCTGCCACTTTCTCCTCTCCACTTCACTAGAGACATCCTAGAGGTTCTGGTCTTCTTCAAAGATCAATTTTAGTGCCCTAAAAGAAGGTCTCAAAGAAGCACTTCAAAGAAGAGGTAATGTCCGTTACCGATTCTTTCATCTTTATTTATTCTTCCACTTCTTCTTCTTTAGTTGTTTCATTATGAAGTAATAACATCAGTATCACTAATATACTGATATGTTATTATAAGTATGAAACAACCCTATTTCACCATCAATCCATCCTACGGAAAAAGAAATCACCACGCGTGCGTACGTACGGAATACCGTCTCCACGCCGTGGTGTAATCTATTTTCCACCACCACCTTACTTGGATGGGTATAATGGTGTAAATAATGACCATATATGACTATTATAAAGTGATATTGATTCTGAAATAGTATACATATACTCCAATACAATTCCACGATCATAGGAACGATATCATCACTCGTGCGTACGTACGGAATACCGTCTCCACGATGTGATGCGACTCGTTCTACATGATCTTCATTTCATAATGATTATATAAATGAATTGAATGAATGAATATGATATATATTACACTAATAACATTCTAGAAATGAGGTATCTATAACCTAAAGATAAGAATAAGAATTTATTCGAAAAAACACGCATAAAAACAAAAAGTTATAAACACCCGAATAACAAGTAGCAATGAAATATTACTACTAAGAAGCTAAGAATATGACCATATATGATATCATAAAAATAAGTATGATTCTGGAATAAGTCAATAACATTATTTAAATCATTATACAGGAGGTTCAGACACTTACAAAGCAAGTCGAACCAAAGGTAAGGGAAATATCACAATCTCATTTTTATCCGAGATTGTTTATACTTTGGAATTTATTGGGGTGTATTTTATCATCCACATCCATGTTTCCTCAATATGTAATATTTATATCCTTCTACAATAGTTTAAATCCATTTTTACCCTTCGGTGAGTTTTTAGTAAAAGATATGAAAGGAATCTTTTGTCGTTTTTCGTACGAGGTACTTTTTGACTTTTCCGACAAAAGTATGAGAAGAATGTTTTTTTAACTTATACGGCATGAATGGATTTTTAAAACATTATTTCCAAGAATCTTCCTTTAAAAGTTTTCAAGTTTATTTTTTATCAACTTCTTTTAGTTTATAATTGTATGACATATTAAGAAAGGAAAAGTGTTTTTGAAGAAGAAAGGATATTTTCATCAAGAATTCATTTCAAGTGTTTTATCAAAATTATATTCCATCTAAGATAATATAGGGTTCTGTTTTTATCCCTATTATTACATTGATTTGATTATGTTGTGATGAAATTATTTTTTTGAATTTCTTTATCTTATATGAATTGTTTTATGATGACATGTTGTTTAAGAATCCCATTTTTATTACATGAGTTATGAAATGATGTATGGTTTATGATTTTGTGGCACACATAAGAATGGTATCATTATGAGATGGGTGGGACCGATATCTCCCTCCAATTAATTGGGTAAATATTTTATATCTCATGAGATAGACATGGCTGGAACGGTAGGTTATACCAGTTCAGTGAAACCGGACTGAAATGAGGGTGAATCGGTTCAGAAAGGGAATTTGTCCACTAAGATAGTCTTGGCAATGAGTATTGACTAACAAGAAATGATTCTCTATGATTATGTGTGAATGCCACAAAGTTTAATGTTTTAAGTTATGATTATTGTGATTAAATTTCACTTCCATGGTTTATCCCATGTTATGAAATTAAGATCTCTTTTGCAGGATAATATTTCCAAAAGTTATGTGCTTGTGTATACGATGTGATTGATATTTCTTTTGTTTACCATTACTGAGAATTTGAGCTCACCCTTTTATGTTTTATTTTCCCCAAGACATAAGTAAAGGTTTTAGGTAAAAAAAGGAAGATCTTTATGGGAGATGTTGAAGATCTTTCACCACGATTAGAATATTATATTCTGAGTTTCCAAAGACAATAAACTATTACGATCCTTGTGTGTGTGTTTTTGTTATGTACTAAGTATTCCGCAAATGTAATGTAATGTCAATGTACGTCAAGCTTCGGGTCTCTACATCTTATATATTAAATCAACTCATTCTGAAATACTCTATAGTTTTTTCAAGGCATTGTAAAATAATAGATCTAATTTAATGTTTAAAAATCTATTTCTAAAAGGATTTTAATCATGATTTTCACACTTATTTTAAAATGAATTTTTACACCTTATCGATATTTAGTATAGAAAATTGGATCCCATATTTTAAATCAAAATATTTAATTTTAGTAAATTCAGCGCTTCATGTTTTTTTCAATTTGAATGACAACCATAGTAAATGTTTCTGACCCTGATAAGTGTTAAAAAGTAATATAGGTTTAAAAAATTTGGATAAGGCTTTGGAATTTCTCTTAAATATTTATTTATCATATTTCATGAGTCCACTTGGTGAATTCTATCCAATTATAAAATATATGGCTACTTGGTGCCATATTTATTTTATTATGAAAATTATATTAATTTTGGAAATGAATAAATTCAAATTATCAATTTCTTGAAATTAATATCGGGAAACATTTACATAAGGATAAAAAAGTGTAAAAGTTTAGTTATAAAATATTTTATTAAAGTTAATTTTTTTATTATATTAATTATATTTAGTTTTTAGTAATTGAATAATAACTATAAACTAATACAGAACACCAACATAATATTTATTCAATTAATTGAAAAAAATATTAAATTATTTTAAAAATAGTAAAAGTAATGAAATTTGTGTGAATTATTGTATTCCATGAATTATATTGATTTTAAAACATAACAAAATTATGTTATAGGTTTTTAGTAGAATCAAATTATTTCCTTGATATTTTACCATTAAATTAGACGAAGAATGTCAAAAACACATTAATGTTATTTTATAGAATAATATATTATTAAATTATTTAAAAATCATTAATATCAGAAAATAGGACATGGTATATAATATATGATATCCAATTTCAAATTTTTTTTCTATTTATGTGTCAATTTTTACCTTATTTTTTAAATTATAACCCTTTATTATTGAATAATTTCTTACTATGGTTAAGGATAAAATTGGTTAAAAAGGGTCTAGTTAAGAAGAAATGTTTTAAACTGATATAAATACATATTTATTTTCACTAAATAATTAAATTTCAACCTTATACAATTTGAATTTGAATTAATGGACATTTTAAAACATTTTTTGTTTGAATGAATCAATTATATTCTAAAATTTCGGATAATTCCATGAGTCCCATGTCCCTCACTTATAAAACAGCACCTATTCTCCTCCCTTTATAACAATTTTTCATACATTTATTTTAGAAATACCATGCTATAATAAAATACTATATTCCTTAAACACATCACTAGGCTTCTGAAATTCTAAAAATCCCATCCATTAAAGGCCTAAGGTGTGATCCAAAATAGGGTTCCAAATGAATATATATAACTATTAACTAAGGGGTTTCAATTTAATTTCTTTTTCTACCTATTATAAATCTATGGTATCCATTTTGAAATAATTATATAAATATATTAAATATAATTATTATTATAATTATTATGCAAGAAACATTATCCAACTTCTTTCCATCCAATTGAAAGAAAAAAAGTCACTCTTGTGTGCATATAGCTTATCATCTACACGTAATAGAGTAATTTTTTTCATCACCACTTTACATAAATGGTTATAATTATGGGTTTAATAAATAGATATTCTATATATAATATTATTACGATTCTATAATTTTAAATAATTATTCATCTTCCTTTCATTCTATCCTTTGAAAATTTGATATTGTGTCTATGTGTATGTAAAACCTATCAACTCTATGAATAGTGTAATTCATTTTCCTATATCTAAATTTTATGCGTGAATCTAAATATATATATATATATATATATATAGAATTAATATCCATTTTAAAATTATTTTGATTATAGAAACATGATAAAATTATAATGATCGAGACTTCTGAATCGAAACATTCATGGAAAACGAGGATATTATCACCCAAAATGGTAATTTTAATTTATTATTATAAATAAATGGGTGATAAGATGTTATAATAAGACAACATATACAATGTAAAATATTATTATAGTTCTGAACAAAATGATAAATGAATCTATATTTAATATAATATAGTTTTGAATGTGTTCTAAGATAAATAAAATTTGATGCAAATGAATTATATTAAAATCTCATTATTTAGAATGATTGTTTTTGAGTTAGCTATGATGATGAAATATTATGGTATAACTCACCTGAAATTCATGTATTTTCTTCTAGTTTAATATTTTTTTTGAATTGGAAATTTTTCTATCATTTTTCTCTCTTTAAGAACTAAGGATAAAAAAAATTTCAAGAAAAACCAATAATATTTTTACATTATATTGAAAATAATTTTTAATCCATGTATATATTTTCTAAAAATGTTCTAAATTATATTATTAGAGTTAAAAAATTAATTTTTAAATTCATTTTTACACATGTTTTACATTTTGTAAAGGTTTTCAATGGATTTTTTTAGTAACAAACTCTATATATTTTACCAAATATTTGAAAGGAATTTATGTTTTAAGATATAGGACATAAATGAAATTTACTTCTATATTTCTGCATAATTCATAGAATATTAAATTAAATGTTACAAATATTTCATTCAAATAAAATACATTCCATGTTTTGTTTTTGAAATTTTTAGATTTTAAATATGTGATTTCAAATATAAAATGTCATTTTCCTCATGAAATGTTTCAAATAGTGTTTTAAAGGAATTTTAATCTAAGATTACATACTTTTGTGTTATGAAAATATTTAATAGGGATATTATCCAATGATACCATCCATATTCATTATTTTTATGTTTTATGATTATGATGACAATATATTTAGGAAGCGTGTTTCTTTTCGTCTTGTTATGTTATGATGAATTGATGAAATTCTTACGAAATATGTTTGTTTTTTTGGGTTATGCCATAATAAATTGTTTATTAAAATAATTTCATTTACAAGGATTATGATTGTATTAATGTTTTATAATCTCATGGAATTCATATTTATTATTATCATTCTGTGGATATCGGACCATAATTATATATCCCTCTAATGCATTGTGAAACTAAGGATATCTCAAAATATAAAATGGATAGGAATGGTGAGTAAACCCAACTTTGTAAGGGACTATATCCATTATGTGAGTATTGAGTGTAAACCTATTATAATATGATGTAATTTGGATTGAACCCAATCAAAAATGATATTATTATAAGTGACTAATTACTAATATGGAAATTATTTTCTAATATTGAGTGTTTTCCACAAACCATTTCCTTTTTTAAGTGTTGTGATCATATATCAATTTCTATTTAATTACTTTATGATTAATATATAATAAAGTTCCATGATTTATTCCCCAACTCATGATTATGATATCTGATATTTAAGGTATGGTTTTCAAATGGAATCCCCATTGTTTCAAAACGTTATGCACTTATTATGCTAATGTAATCATAAATATCTACTTTTTTTACCCTTAATCGGAATCTCAACTTACATTGTCATATGTTTCCATTCCCTATGGTATAAAGTAAATTTTTATGTGTGATATGTATTATAAGGATTCATGTTTTGAAGAAATAAATGGGAGACACTATAGATCTTATATGAACATGTTTTTGATGTATTCAAGTTTTCAAAGAAACTAGGCCTATGTGATTATGGTGTAGAACACTATGTTATGTAGTGAATATTTACCTAATAATATATAATATTTATGTGTGAAATGTCCAGGACAATATAGTTATAATCATATAAAGGATTATTCACTATTTCAAACTAGGATGATAAAACATTAGTTATATACCTTATGATTCTCCTATGTATAAGAGAATTTACTAGGATATGGTATATCAAAAGAGTGTATTATTCTGATAAAAAAAATACCTTATTGTATAATTTTATATTACATAGTTTTGGAATTGTTTCACCTTGGTGAATTAACCTAGAATAGAGTTCGTCGACAATATATCAATCATCATTACCCATATAGTGGAACAAGTATGACTCTCCCTGGTGATTTCATTTGGTTAATTAACATTGTCATTGTAAAAAATCGTGAAGGATTTAGATAAATGATGATAATGGATTATATATGAAAAAATAAGGTTTCATATATGTAAAATAATTTTTTATTCTTTAGATATTCATTGAACTATTTTTCATGATTGATCACTCTGGTCAAAGATTCCAAACTTTCAAGAAATCTATTTTGGTTTAACTAAGTTATTTTTGATATAATGGTGAAGTTGAGGTGGTAATAGGTAAGATCAAATATTTATGTGTCCTATTTATTCATAGTTATATGATTTCTTGTATATTAGAAAATTTCTTATAGAAAAATATAATTCAGTTCTTCAATGATTTGATGTTGAATTAGTAGTGAAAAACCCAAAATGGAATAAAGATTCACATCTTAATACTATTATTACTATCTGATTTAGGTTTATCCAAATTCGTTCCTATAAATGTAGTTATTCTCTTTCCTAAGGAAGATGAGGCGCTTCAAAAGAAGGTGGGATATTTTCCAAAGTTTAACCAAGATTTTAATGGAATAAGAATTTCTGATAACCAGTTATATTTCAATTTTATACTGGACATAAACAAGGACATGATGGATGAATCCCATAGATCAACATTCTCTATTCACCTTGAAAGTCGGAATATTTATATATATTTGAAAGAGTACTTCTGGTGGAAAAATTGGAATAGATATATTTTAGTATATGTATCTCTATGCTTGATATGTTATCAAGATAGGGATATGAGATTTAAGCATAATGGGATGTTACAACCATTACCCATAATAGAATAGAAATGGGAAAACATTACCATGGATTTTTTTGTTAGACTCCCTAAAATGGTTAAATTTCATAATGTTATTTGTGTTATAATTGACCTCCTTATGAAGTTAGTACAATTCAATTTTATGAAAGAATATTTTTTTTCTTTATTAGATTACGTGAATATAAATTAATGAAATAAAATATCACATTATATTATATATGATCATGATATGAGGTTTACATTGATATTATCGTGATGTCTTTAGTAGGCTCTAGATACAGGTTTAAGATTCCGTACTTTTTATCATTCTCATACAGATGGCTACATCAAGGGACAAATTGAAACCCTAAAGGATATTTTGTGGCTTTTTTCTACAGATTTGAATTATGTTTGGGATCAATACCTACCTCTAGTTGAGTTTTCCTACAATACTAGATTTCACTCGAGAAATTAGATTACACCCTATTAATCCATAAATGTAAATAAAATGTATAACTCTAAAGTTATAGGATTCTGCCAGATAATGAATCATTTTAGTATCTAAGATATACGAGTAAATATCAATGAATTAGATATGTTCATTAGAACATTTTGGAATCATATAGTGGATAGAAAATTTATACTTACAATCATTCACAGAATAGGGAATTCAATGTTTATGAGATGGTATTTCAGAGAATTTAACTATGAAATAAGATAATGAGATTTATAATTAATGGAAATATAGTCCCTATCTATATTGGCCCATTTTTGATTCTTCATATAGTAGGGATAATAGCTTATCAATTGGTTCTTACACTATAACCCTCACATGTTCATGATTTGATTCTTGTCTCTCTTACAAGGAAGTACATACCTGATCCTCCACATGTACTAAACAAATATATTCTTTTACTTGAGTATGATCTCTCATATAAAGAATAACTATTTTAAATCCTGGATCATAGATGTAATCTTATATAGAATGAGACCACTCACTTGTTTAGAGTTCTCTAAAAAATCTAAAATGAAAATATTTTACTTGGGAACCCCAAGATGTGAAGAAATAGAGATATCCATATGTTTTGTATCAATGTGATAAAGTTTTAATGGTTAAATTCATTTTAAGGGTGTAGAATGTAATACCCTGGGATTTTAAGGAATATTTTATTATTTCAAACAAATTTAATTACATTGATAGCTTGTGATATATACAACACCAAGTCTAATCGAACAACAATAAACTATTGAAATATAAATATTTATTGTAATAGTTATCACTTAGTCATTAGATTTTTAGAAATGAATAAGACTAAAAAATGTAATAAAATGTGTTGTTATCACATGTATAATATGAATTAATTTTTTATCAATTTATTTTAAATTAATATAAAACTAATTTGAAAGTTAAAGTGATCTTTACATGATGGGTGGTCTATCCCTTGGGGTCTATAGAATTCCTTTCCGATATGTGATTGTGGTTTGTGTGTTTCATGTAATTTTACCCCCAATCATCGAATATATATAAATAATTATTAATGTGAATAAATTAAATTAATCCTTATTTTGAATTATTTTAATTATATTCTTATTTTATATATTCAATAAAACTTTTCAAAATCTGTATAATGTTTTTTAAGAATGGGATGCTAATAAATATGGTTTTATTCATGAAATTTATTCTTTAAAAAATGATTTTTTGCATTTTATTCACTTATATTAAAATGATATTCTATTACATACATAAATTTTATCCTGAAAAATGGATCCCATATTTTGAATTAAGATAATCGAATTTTGTGAAGAGTTCCTTTAAATTTTTTCCAAATGAGTAGTACCTATAATAAATTAATTTCACTCTATTAAGGGTAAATGGGGGAAATCAAGGTTAAAAATTTGGGGGAAACCATAAAAATTTCTAAAACATTGTTCTTTGTCCAATTTTATGAGTGAATATTTTCTATGTTCAATGAAATATCAAATACATATTCATTCAGTTTCATATTTATGTGATTATGACCTTTATATTACCTTAATAATAAAATTACAATAGAATGTCACCATCTCGAATTTAATATCTAATTTTTTTTAAATAAGTAAAAATAAGATAAGTTAGGTTTGAAATATATTTTTGAAAAAAACATTATTTTTTATCCCAATAACTATTTTATTAATTGAATAAACATATAAAATACTAATGCAACACCGACATATTATTTATTAAATTAATATAAAAACCAATGAAATGGTTTGAAAAATATTAAAAGTAATAAAATTTGGGTGAATGAATTTGTTCCAAAAATTATATTGATAAATATAAAATTTTATAGTTTTATTATACCTTTATATTATAATTATGTTGTTTTCTTATTTCCTTTAATGTCAAATCAAATGAAGAGTTTTAGAAATAAAATTAATGAAATTTTTAGAAAATAATAATTTATTAAATAATTTCAAAATCATAAAAATCATTTAAGATGATAATGTGGATAATATATGGTCAAATATGTCATCCAATTTCCATATATATTTTCTTTTTTACCATATAAGTAAAATTTTAACCCTTTAATATTGAAAATTTTATTATCTTATTTAATGTTAAAATTGGTTATCCAAGGTGTAAATAAAAAAAATAAATTTATTAAATTACACAAAAAACATTATAAATTTCATTTTACGGTTATATTCCTAGACTATTCCCCCAAACTTATAATATGGAAAAATTTTCCTCTCTCCATTACAAATTTGGAGACTTCAAGATCAGCTAACCCCTTCTACAATAGCTTCTATTATTCTATGAAAAATTATTTGACCATTTATTCTTTCTAAAATACTACCACTTCAATAATTAAATTTTAATCCGGTAGAGGGTTCTCAAGGAAGAGTTATAACTCTTAACAATCTATTTTAAATTTTATTCCTTCTTCAACCTATTCTATATAGATCGTTTTCAGGATAAAAAAATGAATTTAGTTTTTTATGTATATTTAATTTTTATTATGATGTTAGAAAACCATTATCCAACATTCTTTCATCTAATGGAAAGCAAAAAAATCTCTCATTTGTACGTATGGCTTACCGTCACCACGTAGCGATGTAATTCATTTTTCACCACCACATTGTACAGATGGTTATAATGGTGGATTTTAAATATATATATATATATATGATTATTATGATATTTTTATGATTCTATAATGTTCAATTTGTATTTACCTTTCTTTCACCCCATCTTTCAAAGAATCGAAAAAATAATCACGTGTACATAAAACATGCTGCCTCCATCAACATTTTAATTTATTTTTTATCTAAAGTTTTTTGGATATATATATATATATAATGATTATATATAATATATATATATATATCATTTATTACATTCTATATATGGTGTAACCATGATCAATGTGTAAATATCGAGAATGTAAAACTAAAACAAGATGAAAACACAAAGCAATTATGACCCGGATAATTGATTTTAATAAATATTTTTTTAATAAAATGGTAATAAAATATTATAAGAAAATAGAATATTTGATGATATATATTACTAAGGTTCTATAATTTATGTATAATCAATAAATATATATTATATTAGAGTTTTTAACGAGTATAAAGAAAGATGAAACTGAGGCTATGAGTTTTATGTTATAATCTCATTGTTTATGATTTAGTTCTGTTTATAAAATATTATGGTCTAACACTAAAAAACTCATTAATATTCTTATAAACTTATTATTTATGTCAATTATAATTTTTCCTTTCATTTTTATCTCTTTAATAACTCAATACACTAAATTGACTCTTTTATGAAAAAAGAACTGATTTTATTTCTCTATTTTGTCAAAAATCCTTTCCTATCATGTCATTAATTTAGAAAAAAATCTAAATAATTTTTTTAGTGTTATCTAAAGATTATTTTATTTAATTTGTACCAGTTTTATACTTTTTATAAAATTTTCTAGATAAATATTCTTCTCTCCTTCCCAATTAGTACCTCTTTATGTTTTACAAAAAATGTAAAATGAATCTATGTTTAAACGTACATGACATGAATAGTATTTCCAGCCATCATGGCATATCAATGTTTTAATGTCTCTATCATTTTGAAGAAAATAATTTCTATAATATTTTATAAGTATTAGGTTTTTTATATGTGATTTCAAAGTAAAAATTGTATTTTCCTCATTAGATATTACATGTGATCTTTTTAAGGAACATTTCGTATGAGATGACATCCATTGATGTTACCTAATATTTTGTGGGGAGATAATCCAATGATAAAATAATTATTCATTATGATCATGTTTTATTATTATTATGAAAATATATTTATAAAACCTGATTCTTTTTCATGGGATATGATTTTATTTGTTGATGAAATGTATATGAAACCCATTTATATTCCATGTGTTATGCCATGATGAAATGTTTATAAAAACAATTTTTATTTCATGGGATATTATATGATGATTTTTAGAATCTTTTGGATAAGTTTTGTGATTTAAATTATGTCATGTGTGGACATAGATTTATATATCCCTCTAATACATTTGGTAAAGATGGATCTCTCATGCAATAAACATGACCAGAATAGAGTGTTAAATGAGTTTGGTCAGGGACTCTATCCACTATGATAGTATAGGGAGTGAACCATGACCAATACGATGGAATTATAAGTAAAACCAATACAATTGGATTTTATTATTAGTGATCATTGACTATAAACTAAATTAATTTCTTTTTTTTATGTGTATGATACAAACATATGTCTTACACTAATGTTATTCTCTCATCGATCATATGATTTTATTCTTTTAGGATTAATTTATTATAAACATCGAAGACATATGCAATGCCTAAATATTATGAACTATTATTTAAATCATATGGTTTTAAAATGTTCCAGTCATATTTAAAAATGAATATGC
This sequence comes from Viscum album, assembly GCA_963277665.1. Classification (NCBI taxonomy): domain Eukaryota; kingdom Viridiplantae; phylum Streptophyta; class Magnoliopsida; order Santalales; family Viscaceae; genus Viscum; species Viscum album. Next base: position 614,036,350 of record OY728130.1, read on the forward strand.
TCATTTTATGCTTATGTGATCATTGTTATATCCTATGTTTACCCTTACAGAGTATATGAGATCACCCTTTCTTACGCTTCCATTATCTAGTGTTTGAAAAATGATTATAATAATGATATGTATTTGAAGGGCAATTTTTGTGAATAATTAACTATGATAAAATTTAGATCTTATAAGAATACTTTGTTTTTGCATACAGGATTCTAAAGGAAATATACCTAAATGATTCTAGCATGGATCACTATGTTGTGTAATGAGTATTCTTCTTATAATACATAATATTTAGGTGGGAAATGTAGGTATAGCTATATAATTACTATGATCCATTAATTTTATCGATACCTATATCATATTGTAAATGTGTGAAATTCTTTTATTTTAATTCCTTTTATGCCATGTTGTCTTAAATTAAAATGAAATGAATAATGTAAAAAATGAAAGAGATGATATTTTATGTTAAATAATATTTTAATAAATTACATAAAAAACATAAAAAACATAAAAAATGACAAGTAAGAAGAGATATAATCTAAAATTTAATTAATTGTCCATATATTATCATATTGATAACATATAATTAAAATTACAACCCATTAATATATAAAAATTGGTTACCATGGTTAATAATAATATTGGATAACCATGGTTCTTAACCAAAGTATGAAATTTAAAATCACTCAAACTCCTATCAAAATTTCATTTTATGATACTATTTTAACCATCTCATTATGTATTAAATATTTTACCATTTGGAAGAATTTGGATTGAAAATTACTTAATTATTTTTTAATCTTTTTAGTAATCCCTATGTTTCATTTCCCTCTCTCATAAAAGTTATACCCCTCTCTCTCATATTGAAACAATGTGGAGATATATGGATCAACCATACCATGGAAAGTTATATTCTTAAATTCCAAATTTACAATGGATAGTTGTTTTTTATCTTAAAATATTATTCGAAGCTTCATTAATAAAGGATCTAAAGGATGTATCCTAAAGAAGAGGAAATCATCTTTCCAAACCCCTTTCAATTTATTACTTCTTATACCTCCTATAAATAAATTATATAAATAAAAATATAATAAATTAAATATCCTAAATATACTAAAATTATATTAATGTAATGAAACCACTATTATCCACTTTATTTTCAATCAAATTAGAATTGAATGTATCATGTCTGCGTGTCTATGGAAAACCACCTCCAAGTAGCGGTACAATTAATTTTTAACCACCATAATTCAAGGAAATTTATTATTATGTGTTTAATGTTTATACATGATATTTATGAAATTCATATTATTCCAAAATTATAATATCAAATCTTCATTTTCACCTTCTCATATTTTGGAAGATGATAACGTCTGCAACGTCCCGGGTCCGGAAGCCACTCAGAGGCGCCCCGTACCATGTTGGTCACATGGCCTCAAGCGCATTTCCCCAAATGCCAGTGGCTGTCGACTAGCAGCGAGGGCCTTGAATGTGATGGTGGGAAAACTATGCCCTCATTTTCTGAGTACACAGCGGATGTAAACAAAGCAGACAAATACCAGAAGCAGTAAATATCCAAGAACAATAAATAGCAGAAAACTAATACAATAAACAGCTGGATCACACATGTATATAGGAAATGATACATGATACATATGTCTAGGAAATCAGAAAAACAAGTCACAATGCTGAATACAATGCTAAACCAAAGTACAAAGAAAAGTAAACAATAATCAAATCCTCAGCATCGCAAGCCTCAGATTGGTCCCATGCTCTCTTTCTCCAAAGAAATAAAGTACCAGAAGTCGAAGGGTGCCTTCCCTTGTCTATACCTGCAACAACATTGTCTTCTTGGGCCCAAAAGCATTTCCCAAACAGGGTTTGAGACTAAATCCTAGTAGGCAACCACACAATTATCTATGGCTAACAGTCAGTGAGCATATGTCAGGTAATAGTACAGTAATCAATAAACAGTAATAGTAAACAACATGTAGTAAATAGTAAGAAGGAACATGATGATATACAATGGTAAAAAATCCACATAACAACAAGAAGTAGTGAATAAAATAGCTAAACACAACAGGAACCCCTCTGGGATGTACTCACAGCCAACCCCTCTGGTCTTATCCAAGAAGTACCAACAACCCTATGGGTAGTGCACTCAGCCTAACCCCTCTGGTTTGGTCATACTAATTTATAAGACTCTATGGGGAAGCTCTCTCGATCAGTTCCACATATAGTCTAGGGTAGTCAGGGACTCTCCGAGGAAGATCACGTGGTGTAACAGTTTTGTAGCCCCAAGGTTTAAAAACACTCTGAGGAAGCTTGGTCAGTCAATTCCTCCTATAGTCTCAGGTCTATCACAGAATCTCTAAGGAAGCTCACTCAGTCAATTCCTTCTCTAGCCTCGAAAGGATTTAAAGAAAGGTCAAACAAGTAAAGACTCTCTGAGGAAGCTCACTCGGTCTACCCACTTGTAGTCTATAATATCCAAGACTCTCTAGAAAGCACACTTGTTCTATCCCCTTTATTCTATAATTTATAAGAATCTCTGAGGAATCTCACTCAGTCTACCCTCCTATAGTCTATAATATCCAAGACTCTCTGGGAAGCTCACTCGGTCTATCCCTTATTGCCTATAGCACTAGGTTCTCACGGTCCCATGACAGTGAGTGCATAATAATAATATAAGGCCAAAATACACCTATAAAGATACTTGGTTAACCAAAGTACACCTATAGAGCTACTTGGCTAAACATTCTACAACACAACAAGCATGTCAAGAAAATCATTCCATCCTACGGTCACAAGGCATGAAAAACAGGTATAATGGCCAAAAGCTAAACAAGACCCAAAGGTCGTAACAAGTACAAGGCATGAGTGAAACATCCAAGAATAGCAATTACACATAAGCATGATCAAATTTTTTCTACACAAGCATAAAAGCAAGGCCAGAAGAAAACAGGGTCAAAAAGGTAAACACACAATACCCCGTTCATGGGTATTGTTGGAATTTGCACATAAAACACAAAGACTTCGAAAGGTAAGGCACAAACCACCTACCTTATTTCTAGTACATCAATACACTTGAACCACAAGGCTTGATTCTCCTTAGATCTGCGTAGATCTATGAAAACACACAAAACGTTTAAACCTTGATATCTTGAGAAAGCGGGACAATCATGGACTGAAACTCAAGAAAAAGGAAGATCTCACCACAATGGTTCCAACGTAATCGACGACGATCGATTCAGAAAACAGACGGAGGCTTAGGGGCTCAGAGGGTGTTCACGTCCATACGGGTCGCTCTCGGTTGAGGAACCTGGAGAATAAGGTGTTTTTGTCGATTAGGTGCGACCCTAGTCCGTTTAATGAAAAAAAGAAACTACACGGTGTGTACTTAGCTTTTACGTACTCCACTTTAATCGGCTTCCACATATCCCTTACACACTGTGTGTGTGGCCCGGACACGACCAACACACTGCCTGGTGCAGCATCAAAGTACACGACGTGTACTTATAAAGTACACGGTGTGTATTTTGAAAACTTCCAGATTTTCCTCTTTTTCTCAAAAATGACCATAAAAGGAAAACAAATACCTGAAACGAAGATCTGGGTTCTTAAAAACTTCCCCCATTAATGAAATTCATCTTGGAATTTCCCTACTGAGGCATAGAAGAAGAAGCCTCGAACAGCTCCAGCCACTACGATCTTACATCGGCCTTTCTCTCCCAAGTCGCGTCCCGTACTCGCCCGTGCTGCCATATCAATCGTACCAGAGGAACATACTGGCCATGGAGAACCTACGTACTATGATCGACAATCCGGATAGGATGCTCCTAAAAAGACACATCTGCTTCAAGCTCAACCTCCTCAGTATGAAAGACCTGAGACGAGTCTGAAAAGTAATGTCAAAGATGAGAAACATGGAAGACGTCGTGCATAGCCTGGTACCTCTGTGGCAACTGCAACCGATAGGCAACCAGCCCAAATCTCTCCAATACCTCAAACGGTCTTATGTACCATGGTGAAAGCTTACACTGTCTCTGAATCCTCTTATGTCCCAACCTCGGTGCGACAAGTAGGAAAACCTGATCCCCGACCTCAAACTTCAGAGGTCATCTCTACTGGTCAGCATAAGACTTCTGTCGAGACTATACTGTAGCCATCCTCTTTCGAATCAACTCTATAATCTCTGAGGGCTTTTGAAGAAGACAAGTTCCCAACAAAGCTGCCTCTCCTACCTCCAGCTAGAACGAAGGTGATCGGCATGGCCTACCGTACAAAGCCTCATAAGGTTTCATCTGAATAGTTTTCTAAAAACTGTTGTTATAGGAAAACTCCACAAGAAGAATATGCTTCTCCCAAGAACCTCCAATGTCTAGATTGAAAGCTCGGAGAATATCCTCAAGCACCTGGATCATATGCTCAGACTGGCCAACTGTCTGGGGATGGTATGTTGTACTCAAAAGTATGTGTGTACCCAAATCCTTCTGAAGCCCCTGCTAGAACCGAGAAGTAAAACACACATCCCTATCTGAAACAATGGAGTGTGGAACTCCATGAAGACGTAGAATCTCTCAGATGTACAACCTCCCTAGCTCATCAACACTGAAAGTCTCCTTGATCAGCAAGATGTGAGCAACCTTCGTAAGCCTGTCAACAACAACCCAAACAGCATCACTCCCTCAAGGTGACCTCGGTAACCTAGTCACGAAGTCCATAATTACATCGTTAAACTTACACTCAAGAATGGGTAACTGCTGTAAAAGAACCGCAGGTCGCTGATACTCTGATTTCACCTGCTGACAAGTAGAACATCTCATGATGAACCCAGCAAAATATCTCTTCATACCTGGCCACCAATACTGGCGATGTAGATCACAATACATCTTGGTGACACAAGGTTGAAATGCCCAAACTGAAGAATGAATGTCCTGCATCATCTCCTCACGTATGTCTACTATCACCCATATGTGTCCCTGGAACAAAAGATCTCATCCTCTCCCACTGTACATCTAGGAAAAGGGTCCTCTCCTGACACACTCTCTGGAAGGACTAGGCTTTCTGAGTCTGATAGCTGCCTCATCCATACCCAATCGAGAAGGGTTGAGGTAACAGCTACATAAGATAGAAAAGAATGTCCCTATCAATCATTCACCTCCAAGTGCATCTCAGAGAACAGAGACACAAGCTGCCACTCATTGTTTGCCTCCTGAATTTCCTGAATCTGAGTTCTCCTGCTCAACACATCATCCTATACGTTGCGCTTTCCTGGCATATAGGAAAGATCAAAGTCAAAGGACTGAAGATATTCGACCCACCTGCACTTTCTCCGATTCAGATAACATTGAGTGAAGATGTACTTGAGACTCTTGTGGTCGGTAAACACCACAAAGTGCTTTCCCAGAACATAGTGTCTCCAATAGCGTAAATCATTAACACCAGCTTCCCACTCCAAATCGGGTGTTAGGTAGTTCTTTTCCTGTGGCCTCAACTGCCGAGCCCCATAAGCAACGACTCCATCTCCCTGCATAAGCATAGCTCCCAACCTGACACTTGAAGCATAACAATAGACTGTATAGATCCTTCCCGGCACTGGAAAAATTAGTATCGGTGCTGACTTCAACCTCTCTTTCAGCTCTCGAAAGGCTGTCTCACAAGAATCTGGCCATAAGAACTTTTCCTCCTTCTTGGTCAGACCTATCAGTGGTGCTACAAGGAATGAAAATTCCTGTATGAAATGCCTGTAGTATCCATCCATCCCTAGAAAACTCCACACCTCAAATAAATTCTTCGGCTGCTCCAAGGAAACTACAGCTCTCACTTTTTTGGGTCAACAGATACTCATCTCTCTGAGATGGCATGATCCAAGAAGTGAATCTGATCCATCCAAAAGTGTCATTTTGAGAGCTTAGCATATAACTGATGCTCTCTCAGTGTACTCAAAACGATCTCAAGATGGGTATCATGGTTGTGTCAAGTGTGAGAGTACACCAAAATATCATCTACAAAGACCACTATGAAAGAGTCCAAGTATGGATGGAACACTCAGTTCATCAGTGCCATAAAAACTGATGGTGCATACGTGAGACCGAATGGAATGATTGTATACTCGTATAGACCATACCTACTCCCGAAGTTTGTAAGTGGTATATCTGATGGTCTAACATGCAACTGATGATAACCGGACCTCAAATCGATCTTCAAGAACACCTGGGCTCCTTGAAGCTGATTAAAGAGGTCATAGATCCTTGGCAAGGGATATGGGTTCTCAACCATCAACTAGTTCAGCTTCTGATAATCCACGCAAAGCCTAAGGGTGCCATCTTCCTTCTTCGCAAACAGGAATGGAGAACCCCAATGAGAAGTACTAGGTTGGATGAAACCCTTTGCCTGTAACTCCTCCAACTTCTTCTTGAGCTCCTGAAACTCAGGTGTATCCATCCTATAAGGAGGAATGGACCCCAGTGCCTCTCCTAGAATGAGCTCAATCTAGAATTCTACCTCACGCTCCAGAGGTAAACCTGAAAAGTCTTATAGAAACACACCCTTGAAACGATCCACCACTGGAGGAAAGTCCAACTGTGAAGTCCCCTGGTCATCTAGATAAAGACTGGCAATTTGGCATATAACTCCTCTTAGCTAATGATGCTTTGGGTCTAGCTCTACCCACAAGGACATCCCACTCTCCTCTATGAAGAAAAGATACTCCCTATGGTGATATGAAACTCACCCTACAACGATAGCAATCGAAGACTTCCTGGAATGGAAATAACCATTCCGTATCGAGAATGACATCATAGCCTATCATCTCTAGGACATAGAGGTCCCATAAGAAGTGACACCCCAAAACCTCAAGAGGACACTCTCTGTACTGATGTACGCTAGATGTCCTCGTCCACAACGATGCATCAAGAGTCCAAATGTCAGTATATGAAAAGATACAGTGCTCAAGGCTCTCCACAACAGTATCAGAGATAAAGCTATGTGAAGCACTAGTATCAAAAACGGGTGAAGATAAGACTAAGGCTTCTAAGATCGTACCTCGAACTATGGAAGGGCCGAGATCCTGCTCCTGATGGGTTTTCTCCACTGTGATATTCTGGCCTGAACCGCATCCATGCACCCCTGGATGACTACTCTAAGCTGATCCACTGTGCTGTCGCTGGTAACCTAGTGACTGACCACCACGAACACGTCCTCCATCTTGGCCCAAACAGCCGAAAGAACTCCAGCTCCCAGAATGGTGAGAAATTGGCGATACATCTCCTGCACGTGGGGCCATAGATAAACCCCTACCACCAGCTTTAGGTGAGAAGATCTAACAGAAACACTGAAGATGGCCCATCTTTTCGCAAGATCGGCACTCCATCGGGTCTCTATGACACTGAGGCCAAGTATGCCCACTCCTATAACACTGCTAGCATACGACCTGTCTGCCCGAAGAAAAATTCCGCCTACCCCGCTCTTCTCAAGTAGAATCCCTATGATGCTTCCTGCTATCTGTAGGAGGATCACTGACTCTGGATGTCGAACCACCCTGGCTCACTGCTCCAGAATCTCTCAGATTGCGCTAAGTGATCAGCACCGGGTTGACGATAGAGGAGATCGAAGTCAACCTAATGATATTCACCTGGGAATAGTTCTCCTGCCCGAGGCCCTCCTCAAACATCCTACCAAGGAACAACTCATCACCTGCTAGAATCAGCGTGAAGCACTGTAGCTCGGTAAAGTGAGACAAGTACTCCATAACAGAGAGTAACCTGATCGAGACTCATAAACTCCTGGGCTTGGTCGGCCCTCAAGGTATCTGGATAAATTTAATCATAGAAGACGCACTGAAACGCATCACAAGTCATACTCTACTAGCGCCCTAACAGTGAGATCACATACCGCCACCTCTTGGCGGTGTCTCGGAGCATATAAGTCACAAGCTTTACCCTTTTCTATGGGGGTATCTCCAAATGCTCAAAGATTGTCAGCGTAGCCCTTAACCACGTCTCTGCAGCCTGAGGTCCTCCATACCCGGATAAAGTAGGAGGATACTGCTTCTAGGAAACCCACTTCAACCCATCCATCGATGGGGCAAGAGGTGTCGCTCTCTGAAAGGTATGCATCATCCTCATGAAGTCCTCTCTGAACTGCGCATCGGTGCCTGCAATGGGTATATCTACTGGTGACAAGGCTGGCACAGTAGGAGGATCTGCAGGAGGTCCTTGATCGACCATATCAAGTGTCTAATCACCTTCTACCAGTTGAAAAACAAACAGAGGATGCCTAGATGGCATAGCTCTGAAAGAACAAAATCACACCTTATGTCAAGATTATCAAGGACATGGAACACAAGAGTACAAAACGGGAATAGGATAAATGAACAAGAAAGTTAAAAAAACACGACTACATGGTGTGTATAAAAACTACAGGGCGTGTCCCCTTAAGCCAGACACATGGGCGTGTACTTCAGCCACAATTGGTCGTGTAACACCCCCGACTACACAATGTGTTTCCCCCACACACGTCATGTACTTTTACTCCATTACCCTGTCAGAGTCTCTTTACATGACCAACTCACACGGTCCACTTAACCCTAGACTACATGGCGTGTTCACTAAGGAAACAACGTGTACTAGACAAGGTTTCAGCAACCTGTGTTGTTAGTTACACGGACGACTACACGACAGACCCTTACACGGCATGTTCCGAACAAACACAACATGTATAGGAAAGATAACACGAACCCGTGTTGTTCGTGACATGGCCGGGTACATAGAAAAAGGCTACAAGGCGTGTTATTACCAAACACAGTGTGTTCTTCACGAGTTTCCCTGACCTGTGTTGTTAGTGAAACGGCTGGGTACACGGCTCACTACTACACGGTGTGTAACTACCATACACGCAGTGTTTCTGAAAACATTTTCACCACCCCGTGTTTCTTCTCACATAGTTAGTGACACGGTCTAAAACTACACTACGTGTAGTCAAGTACACACGGCGTATTCTGGGTTTTTCCGGGTAGTAGCTCAGAAACTGCACTGAATCCCAGAAAACACTGAAAATCAAACATGTAGGTGCCAAATTCTGAACCATGAGGGCCCATACTCCCCACGAATCGAATCTTGAAATCTCCTACATATCAAATACATGGGTAACAAGTCAATAATCCACCATGTTCCGATTCATGAGGGCCCATAACACCTCAGGAACCAAAATTTGGCATTCATTTAAGCAAGGTACAATATAAAGAATTTCTCTATAAAACTGCAAGGATTTTAAGCATCTATCACAACAACATGTATAATCTACACAACTTCTATCACAACAACATGCAATCCCTAATGCACCCTAGATGGAATGGCAAGAATGAATGGCATGTGATTTCTAAGAAGTGCCTATATGATGCATGAGATGGCATAACCACATATAATTGGGTTGCAACAAAAATAGAACTACAATAGCACAACAATAACAACAGAAGGCATGTGAATCACTCTAGGTGAAATCATATCAACAATAAAATCTCAAAACCAGAAAACTGCAATAAATGAGATAGATTGGTTTTTCATGTACACAGGTTAGCTACTCTCGGGACCAACTTATTAGCAAGTTATGAATCCGTCATATCCTTGGATAAAGTCTCCAAAGAGTAAATCAAGGGAAAAGAATACCTTTGATACCACATTGAAACGTCCCGGTTCTGGAAGCCACCCAGAGGCGCCCTGTACCCGATTGGTCACATGGCTTCATGCGCATTTCCCCAAATGCCAGAGGCTGCCGACTAGCAGTGAGGGCCTTAGGTGTGATGGTGGGGAAACTATGCCCACATTGGTAGAGTACGTAGCGGATGTAAACAAAGAAAACATATAGCATAAGTAGTAAATATCCAAGAACAATAAACAAAAAAAAACTAATACAGTAAATAGCTGAAGCACACATGTATATAGGAAATGATGCACGATACATATGTCTAGGAATCCAGCCAAACAATTATCAATGCTGAATAAAATGCTAAAACAAAGTATAAAGAAAAGTACACAATAATAAACTCCTCAACATCACAAGCCTCGGCTTGGTCCCATGCTCTCCTTCTCCAAAGAAATCAAGTACCAGAAGTCTAAGGGCACTTTCCCTTGTCTATATCTGTAACAACATAGTCTGCTTGGGCCCAAAAGCATGGCCCAAATAGGGTGTGAGACTAAATCCTAGTAGGCAACATCCCAAAGATCTGTCCCTAACAGTTAGTGATCACATGACAGGTAATAGTACATTATGCAGTAAACAGTAACAGTAAACAGCAGGTTGTAAATAGTAAGGAGTAACAGGATAATATACAATAGTAAACAATCCACAGAAAAACAATAAATAGTTAAGAAAATCGCTAAACACAATATGAACCCCACTAGGAAGTTCTCACAGCCAACCCCTCTAGTCATATCCAAGAAGTACCAATAACCCTCTGGGAAGTGCACTCATCCTAACCCCTCTGGTTTGTTCATACGAATTTATAAGATTCCCTAGGGAAGCTTGCTCGGTCAATTCCACTTATAGTCTAGGATAGTCACAGACTCTCTGAGGAAGATCACACGGTCTAACCCTCTTATAGCCCCAAGGTCTAGAAAATCTCTAAGGAAGATCTCTCGGTCAATTACCCCTATAGTCTCAGGTCTATCACAGACTCTCTAAGGAAGCTCACTCAGTAAATTCCTTCTCTATCCTGGAAAGGTTTTAAAGAAAGTTCAAACAAGTAAATACTCTCTGAGGAAGCTCACTCGGTCTACCCTCATGTATTCTATAATATCCAAGACTCTTTGGGAAGTACACTCAGTCTATCCCCTATAGTCTATAATGTCTAAGAATCTCTGAGGAAGCTCATTCGGTTTACCCTCATGTAGTCTATAATATCCAAGACTCTTTGGGAAGCTCACTTGGTCTATCCCTTTTAGTCTATAGCACCAGGTTCTCAGGGTCTCATGCGAGTCAGTGCTTAATAATGCTATAAGGCCAAAATACACCTATAGAGATACTTGGCTAACCAAAGTACACCTATAGAGGTACTTGGCTAACCAGTCTAGGGAATAGCAAGAATTTCAAGAAAATCATTACATCCTACGGTCATAAGGCATGGAAAACAGGTATAACGGCCAAAATCAATACAATACCCAAATGTCATAACAAGAACAAGGCATGGGAAAAAAAATCCAAACATAGCAATTAAACACAAGAATGATCAAATTACCTCTACACAAGCATACAAGCAAGGCTGGAAGACAACATGGTCAAAAAGGTAAACGCACAATACCCCGTTCATGGGTTTTGGTGGAATTTGCACATAAAACTCAAAGACCTAGAAATATAAGGCACAAACCACCTACCTTGGTGCTAAGAGATCAATATACATGAAGCACGAGGCTAGATTCTCCTTATATTAGTGTAGATCTATGAAAAAGCACAAAAAGTTAAACCCACGATATCTTGATAAGGAGGGAGAATCATGGAATGAAACTCAAGGGGAAGGAAGAGCTCACCGCTGTGGTTCCAACGCAATCGATGGTGATCAATTTGGAAAATAGACGGAGGCTCGGTGGCTCAGAGGGTGTTCGTGGCTGTACGGGTCAATCACGGTCGGGGAACCATATGAAGAAGGTGTTTTTCGTCGATTAGGTGTGACCCCAGTCCATTTAATGAAAAAAAGGAAACTACACAACATGTACTTCTAGGGTACATGGCGTGTAATTAGCTTTTCGGTACTCTGCTTTAAGCAGCCTCTACATCGCCCTTAAACATCGTGTGTGTGGCCCGGACACGGATAGCACACAGCCTGGCACAACAACAAAGTACAAATCGTGTTCTTATAAAGTACACAATGTGTATTTGGAAAATTTCTAGATTTTCCTCTTTTTCTCAAAGATGACCAAAAAAGAAAAAACTTACCTAAAACGAAGATCTGTGTTCTTACAACGTCGCTCGTGAATATGTGTAGACTACCACATCCACAAAATGATGTGACCCATTATTAATTTTAGATCTATGTAAATCGTAACATGGATAGATTTAAAGAATATATATGATATATGTGAAATATTAATTATTCTATAAATGTTAATTATTAATTAACTTTTTCTATTCCATCCATCAAAATGTGAAAATATCGTTCATGCATATGTAGATCTGATTGTCTCCATGAATTGTGTAATTAAATTTTCTGTCTCTAATTTATATATATGGAACTATATATATATAATTAATATATATTACTTAAATAAATATTAAAATTTATGATATTATGGAAGGATGGTCAAATTATAAGTAATAGAATAATTGAACTAAATTCCTCATGAAAAATGAAACTGTTAATACCCAGAAATGATGATTTTAATAAGAAATTTTTAATAAATGGTTGATAGAACAGTCATAAGTAGATAATATATGGTATTAAATGTATGTAAATGGATATTTTAAATAATTATAATAAATATAAAATTATTATATGGGAGGTTAAAAGAACATATGAGAAATGTCGAACTTTAAGTAAGTGATTTCATTTACAATCTCATTTCTTTTTGGGATTAGTTATATTTGAACAGTCATTGAGTTAAATTATATGACGTTTTTCTAATAAATCCATTTCATTTAATTAAATTATCATTATTTATGTAATATTATAGTAATAGTTCTATTTTTATCTCTTAGGTACATAAAGGATTGAGAAGTTTTTTTTATGAAACATAGAAAATATTTCCCCTCTAGTTTGTAATTTTCTTATTCAACATCCATTTTTTCTAAAAAAGTCAATAATTATTTTATTCTTCTCATATGATTGTTTAAATTCATTTTCAACCATTACATAATTTTTATAAAATGTTGTAAAAAAACGTCTTATGATTATCTAAAAGTGGAAATTTAGACTTTTTCAAAAACAATAATAATAAAAGGAATCATTGTTTTAACATGCATGGTATAAACATAATTTTCTAATTTTATGGAGGTTAAATTATTTGAAAACTCTATTACCAATTTCAAATTTTATTTTTAAATAAATGTTTTTCTTTAATATTTGAAAATATTTATATGTTAATAAGTGATTTCAATGTGAAATGGGTATCATCCTCAATATATTTATAATTATCTTTTAGAGGAAATTTTCACCATGATAAACCAATTTATATTACTTGGAAAATGATCCATTTATGAAATTTGTATCCATTATCTAGATTTTTTATAATGATTAAGTGTTGATGATTTGTATTCTTAATTCAATATGGAATCTTTTTGACTTGTAATGAATTTTTAGAATGAATTGTGTTGATCATATCAAATATAAGGAATTCTTAGGACTTTCAAGTTATGGGTGGGGCCCAATTTTAGATAGCCTCAATATTCATTGATAGGTATAATGAGAAAAAACATAATCTATCCTATATTTTATTGGTATCTGTAATAAAAATACCCATTTACTATGTGTAATTTATTGTTTGAGAGGCCAAGATGTTAATATTTCTGATATAATTGTTGAGGGGCATTGATTATGGATGCCTAGAATTTTAGAATTCCATTATTAATACTTATTTTTTATCCATGTGTTTTATATGTTGTTATTATCCATTGATAATAATTTAAATAATGTTTTTTATGAATGGAGTTTGTTTTGATTATTTACTCTACAATGTGGTTTATTTCTTATTTACTCCTGATAACATCCATTGTATAAAACAGTTCCAGATCATATTATCACAACCTTTATTTATTGTTTCTATAGGATATGAAGAATTGTATTTTGAATAATATCAATGATGTGATAATGTTTCTTATGTCACGTGTTTTATATTTCCTACATAAAATGGTAATCATGTTTGTATCTAGTTTTCCCATAAAACTAATCTAATTTATCTTGCATAATGAAATCACTTATATCATGTACTAATGTAATAATGTAAAAGCTGTCTCTGGGTTACTGGAGTTTGGGTTTCCTAAAATTATATCATATTTAATTTTTAATCAGTGTTCCATGTGATACATTATATTAAAAATAATATTTATTTAAAGGAAATAAATTTAAATGTTTTTGGGTGTTTCATTTTAACCCCTTTTAAATGAATTGCATCCTTGTAATTTTATTTTATCTCATCAATGATAATAGTAAAGTTATTCTGAATGTAGTTATGAATCATGATATAATTAAAAATTATAAATAAACATCCCTAACTTGGGAAATTCTAAGAAACCAAACTTTTCTTTCATAGTAGGAATATATTGATATTTTCATGATCATGACCATTTATGTCCAATGCACCTCCTTAAATGGTTATAAGATATATGAGTTTCTATAGAAAGACCTTTCATATATTAATTTTCATAATATCATTTGAAAACAAATAATAGAAAAATATTTGATTATATAGAATAATGATAACATACATAAAAACTAAATCAAACAATCATTTGAATATAAAATTATGATCCTATGTTGTCTTGGCCTATAAAACCTTCATTTCAAATGTTGAAAAATTTGGTTCAACTATCAAATAATATGATCATCTTTCTCCCCTTTTAGTTAAACACATATTTCCATAATTATCACCCACATAAAATCAGTAACTTAAACCCTAGAAATAACTAAACCTTAATTTATCGTGATCATTATTAATAAATTCCAAACCCAAAATTCAAAGATACCTATGCTACATGAATTAAAATCATCCTTTATCCCCATGAAAAATAAATTAATTCCAATAAATATTAACCTTAATGATATAAAAATATCCAAAGATATATTAATATTCAAGAAATTACATGAATCACATTATTATAAAATAATTTTTCAACATTCATGTTTATCAATATTGTTCAACATATATTCCAAAAATTAATTATTTCATTGTCCTATTTAACAATAATTATATCTTCATTAAACCACATAATCTAATTAAAGGGTAAAATAAAAGCAAACTAGAATAATGGATTCCACGAAGAAAAAATTTATATCAATGAAGTGGAATTATGTTATGAATAACAATTATCTCATCATTTTTCTTAGTTAAACATACAAAAATCCCAAGAATCACTAATGCTTAGATCATGAGGTACCATTAATATATATAGTATCATTTTCCAAAAATAACTTTAATCAATTTACAATATCATCCGAAAAACTCAAATTAATAATTTATAAATTATGTTATCATCATTTGATAATATTTCATCCTCTAAAGTTATCAAAACTTTACTCTAAAACTAACTGAGATTCCCTATATAAGTACTTCTGGATCAGGGGTGAGAAACCTATTCATTACATACTTGATTTAACACAGAATGATGTGACCCAGGAATAAAAATCTATAATTTCAATATTAATAAAAATTATTGATTCACCTTCAAAACCATGACCATCAGGTTTAAAATTATGGAGTCTTAAAAAAATTACATAGTAAATCCCACTATTATTCCATTATCATAGAATCGGGTTTTCAACTAAATCATACTCTTAAATTACTATACATGAATCCCTCAAGACCAAACCTTACATATACGTTTGAGAACCACATGTTTGAAACCAATTCTAAATAGATATTCATTATATATTGTATTTGGAACCAAATAAATCGATCTAGATTGAACCATATATAATTACACTATTATTAAAAAATATGGAGTTATTACATATCCAAGACCATTTTGGTGTTATAATTTTTGGAAATTAATAAATACTATTACATATTGAAAAAAAGATAATCCATTCAAATGTAATGTTTTTCTCACAAAATTAAACTTGTCACATGATACACCTACATCTTGTTCTGATTAACCTTCTGACTGACACAATCATTCTAGCATTCCAATAATCTCTTTAAAAACAACAATTTCCAACATGGTTTAAACATAAAAACACAATAAAGGGTTTTAAGAGATGATAAAATAGTTTAGGGGTTTTAAATCCTGAAAACTATTGACAAAGTGTTTCTTTCAACAAAAATAACATTTAAATTTTATAAAGAGTAATTTTATAAATAAAACAAAAAATATTTATTGAAAGGGTTTCATAAAATAGTTTCATAAAATTTTGTAAATAAATTAATGATATTTTGGATTATTATTAAAAAAAGAAATTTTTAAAATTTTAAAATATCATTAAAAATCCTTTTCAAATAAAATAATTTTCTTTGTTCATGAAATCCAATGTTTTATATTAAAACACATTGCATGAATTTTAAATGTATAAGAAATCTTTAAAAAATTATATTTATCATCCTTTTAATGGAATTTTTTAGAAATATAATTCTAAAATAATATTTATTGGAATACCTCAAATATATTTAATCCCAATATCATTCATAATGTAAATACTTATATCCAAATAATTGAACAAATAAGTGAAAATAAATGGTTAATGCTAATAAAATTTCACATTGTGTGCTATAATTACTATCCATTCTCCAAAAATAGATTCTAATTAGTTGAAAAAATTACTCAATTAATTATAAGGCTATGTAGGACCAACCATCCATTATAAAATATACCCATGTATAATAATTAGTGTAAAACATTTAGAATCATGCCTTTTACGTCAAAATTCTATTCAAATTTCCTTTATAATAATTAGGTAATCATATTAAAAATAATTTTAGAAAAATTATTTCCCCATAAATTATTGGTTTTATAATGAAAAATTATAGAAATAATGTTTACAAGAGAGAAAATATTTATGATATTAAATATTAGTTTTGACAAAAAACAACTTATAAGAGAAAATAAGATTCATTTAAAGGGATACATGAGCCTTTAATACATAGAGAATGAATGCTCATCGAAGTAAATAATTTAAAATTAAAATATTCGGCTTAGAATGACTTAAAAGAGACAACCAAATTACCTTAAATTTCATATTAAATTGGATTCATCCTTTGAAGATATACTACTCTTGATGAAAAAACCCAGAATAAATCACCCTCATTATCTCTTTAACTCTATCATTTAAAATTAAAATATATGAATTTTATGTGAATGAATATTAAAAAATGTAGATAGGGGATAAAAAAAGGGTGTACTAATTTTATATCCTACCTCATATGCTTAAGGGGTATAAAATATTACTAAAAAATTTCTATACAAAAAAAATAATGTTTAATAATAAAATGGATGTTTCGAAACAGATTTCTATTCCAATGATCTTCTAAAACATAATGATTTATAAAATAATATATCTAGAGATCTTAACTAAAATATGGATTCATATTAGTATAAATATCCAAAATAGAACTATATAGAATCATAAAAATATATTCTTCAATCCACGTGTAATAAAGGTCATGCTTTTTTTGAGATTTCCTCAGACACAGTGTTTTACCCATAAAAAAAATCTAAAAAACTCTAATAGTATAGCTATCATGGGGAAATTAAATTGTATATATATGGTATGAGTTTTGAAACAATATTATAGAATTAAGATAAAATATGAAACTCCTTTAATGTTATTATTATACTTAAATAACTTATTTTACTTCCCTGAAAACTTTATCATACAATCCTCCACCTCCCTCTAAAATAGATCATGAAACTTTTCTGCTTGTGTTTCTCATGTTTCTAAATATAATATTTATAGAAATAAACATTCTATACTATTTCCTTTTAAGGGTATGATATGATGTCTTACACTAACAGATAGTTCAGAATACATGCAATATTCGAAAATTATGAATAGAACTCATATTATGTGAGTCCATAATTGGGTTTTGAACTAGATAGAAGCCTACTTATTAAGATGGATTTGGAATTATCAGAGGAAAAAATACCTTAGGTATGACCTTCCCAACATGTCACCATGTCACCCCATATGGTGATTCTATCCAACTCATGTGTTTCCCCACACATTCTTCACTATAACCCTACTCGCACAAACCATGTTCTATATTGATATTAACATGGTGGAATTATACTTGTTATGGTTTAAGATTGTCTCGTCCTTGCGGGGGTAGGACCTACGTACTTCAATGGGCTTAGGTTGGATCCCATTATATATATATATATATATGTGTGTGTGTGTGTGTGTGTGTGTGTCTATGTGTGTGTGTGTGTGTGTGTGTGTGTGTGTATGTGCCCCATTCTTAATAATTAGATAATTTATCTTCTATAAAGATAACATTAAATAATTATATTTAAAAATTATAAAAAATTTACTATGTATTATAAATATATAACTACATAATATAATTTATGTTGTGAAGAATATGGAGACATGGTTAATGTACTAATATCTTAATTTGATCAAATTTAATTGATTTGTTTCAGATCTTATGCATTGTTAACAAGTATCTTATAATGATCCCCTAATGATTATTTTCTTGATAACCACCCAAATACTCAACATGGTCCTACCTTATTTCTTTAAATTCCCACATATTATATCCTCTTGGAACATCCTAAAAAAATTCAACACATTTCCAATAGTCTTTACCATTTCTATAATCATCTTTTGTGGAGTTATCTTCATGGATGATCATTAAAAAGAGTTCCTCAATCATTAAATTTTATTCTAAACCTCCCTATATTTTCCACTTGTACTTATTATCATTTTATTTAATATCATATTTAAATTGTAATAATTAATTATTTTATATTAAACTAGCATTATTATTCTATTTTATATTTTTTTTTAAATAATGAGATATTATATGCTTAAATATTAGTTCAAAAATCATGTCTATAAATTATAAAGTGGTTTTTTATGTTACGAAAATACTATATGAATAGTATTTATTTAATGGGAAATTTATACTAGAATAATGTGGCCTACAATATAACACTCATAAATAAGTTACTCCTCGTAATTTTTTATTTTTAAATTAAACTAATCAAATGATAACTTATTTTTGGAATATAAAATATAAAAAAAGATTTAGTGTTCTATACATGGTTTCTTTTCTATTTGAAAAAACAATATTCTTTCAAAATTAATTAAAAATGAGTTTCAATATTTTAAATTGGCACTCAATAATTGTACCTTTAATAGGGTGTTCACCAATATCTATTGTTGTGTGATTCAAAAAGTGTGGGGTTCTATGTAGTATATCAATGCTTCAAGGAATCTTCAGAATATTCTACTACCATTTTCGAAATACATCTTGTAAAATCTTAATTTAATTTTTGAAAAAATGATATATCTTTGAAAAAATCTCTCAATGTATAAACATAACTTCCAAAAGCATGAGTATACTAGAATTGTATAAGATTCTATGATATAAACCATTTTAACTTTTAAAAATCTTATTTTTCTAAAATATTAACAATATTTAGAAAAGGGAAAAAATAAAAAAAATAAATACATATAGGTTTTAGAAAGGAATAATTATTCTATATCTAATATTAAATAATTATTTTTTTATATTTTTTTTGATATGGTGAAATATTTGAAAATTACCAGATAATACAACTCGTGTTGGGAATGATGAGAGAGAACATATTTCTAAATTTGATCAATATCGAATCACAATCCTTGGATATTATCAGATTTGGAGGATTTTTTAAATATATTATAGATTATTTTTTAAGATATTTTCTTGAGAGAAAAAATTTTAATATTGTCCGGGATTGAATTTCATATAAAAATTACAATCTATCTAGAAATGATTGAAACCTTTTATGAGTTATCCATTAATCCATATTTAAATCAATATTTAGTTTGTCTATATCAAATAATAGAATTTGAAAATACCCAAAAAATGAAAAATTCAACATCCTAATTTATTAGAGAAAATAAAAGCAATTCAATACATACACATTTATTCAATCTAAAATTTAATGTAAATACAATTTTTATAAAAATGATTCAGTTATCGTCCCTTTAAAATAATATACATTAAAAGAACATCATATTGATTTCCGTTTTTCAAAATCAGTAACATCCAATCCATAATAATTATCTAAAACTATAGTTAACCAAAAAATGATGAATCATGAATATTTTTATAACAAAGGTTTATTAAAATCAATATAACCCTTATACCAAAATAATTATGTTTGACTTTAAATACAATCACCAAAATGTAATAAGTGGACTTCAAAACATAAATTTTACTCCTCTAATAATATAAAGAACTTTAATTCATATAAACCCCTCTCTAAAACCAACTGAGATTCCCCTGACCCACACTCCTATATCTGTTTCAAAATACATATTCATTATATATTAGCTCTGATACAACCTGATACACCTATATTCATACAGAAATATCTATTGCTAGAAATTTATTCTATAAAATATAACATCAATTACAATTGAAGTGAACCCAACACAACCATCTATAATAACAATATCAATCAAAAATATTGATTCATTAAAATACCAAAGCCTTTTAGGATTATAATTTTTGATAATTTTTAAAAATCTATAACTAACAATACTCAAATCATTACCATCATAATGAATTTTTTCTCACTAAACCAATTATTTTCTATTTTACATTATATCATTAAAAGCATGGAAATTTTTTACCGATCATTATAAAAATATATACATTTCATATGTAATAACATTCTTGATAACCTGGGGAAATTAAAACACAAGAAGGGTGAGCATAAATACTCCTCGAGGTTAAACACAAGAGATAACATTCGAATATAATAAATAGAAATTAGATAAAAATTTGTGTTTAATAACATAGTCAATATGCATGAAAGAATCTTAAGGAAGTTATAAAAATGAAATACATATCATAAATGATAAATCCTAAAAAGGAAAATTTGGTATAAATAATTATATATCATAGGATGAAGGAATCATAAGAACATGTAAAAAATATAAAACTTAATGTTATAAGAATATGTGTAGGCTCACTACCTAGACTATATAATAGAGTGGTTAGAGTCTCATTTTTATTGGGTTATACACCCAAGTACTACATATATATACTCATGGTTGTTAGGTCCACAAGGATGAATACCCTGAGAGGGGGGAGGGTGAATCAGGGTATGACTAATTTAAATTTAAATCCTGTTATGATCTTGTTTTTCTATTAAGCAAGACACTCTTCTCTCTCTTTCCTGTTGTACAATATAAACAGAAAGTAAAGCATGCACAACCTACATCAATTTTTACTTGGTTCCCTGCTAAGGGCTATGTCCAAGGAGCATACACCGATAGGTTGTCGGTCATACCAAAATCCACTAAAAATCACTAGCTGTGGATTACAAGGTTCAGTAATAGTCACTATATCCTAGGCTCACTGCTGTTACAAGATTTACGGTCAGATCACTGCTTTCCCAAGGGTCACTACCTGTTTCTCTATCTCTGTCTCACTACTAGTGCAGAGGATCACCTTCTTCCTCTTCCTTTTCTCACTGATCTGGAAAGGATCCACTCACAGTTTATAGACCTATAGGTTTCTTCATTATCTCTAATGAATGCATCCTCTGTTATATGTAGATGCTCTGTTGAATTCCAACTTTTACCTGTAGATTAATTTCTCTTTTCACCGAAGGTATCAGGAAAACTTACAACTTCCACGCAGCCCGAAAACACTGTCGGGGAATCAAACTTACTTGGCGCAGAGGTTTAACCCGGCGCGCAAGTCACAACTGGTGCTCAATTCCACCTCAGACACTTGTGCGACACAAGCTTCTTTAACTTCAATCTTGTGCGACACACTTCCCTTTACGCCCAAACCAATATTGGTGCACAATAAATATTAATCACCCTTATTCAAATCTGGTGCGCAATTCCTACTTTCGCGGCACACCACCACTTGCGCGACCACCACACCTGCGCGACGGGAGAACTTTTTTTTCTAAGTGTCGAACTCTGTTCAAAAATGAGGTGGGGTGGTCCTATATTTATAGGTATTTTTTCACCCTACGTGATGGCACGCAGGTCTCCTCCCGGCACGCAAGTCTCGGCGCACTGGTCTCTTCCCCTACAGGTCACTTACATGACCCACTTCCAAACTTGCACGACCCTCTTTACTTCTCCATATTTTGATGTTCTGATCTTAAAGAACATATGGCATTCATGTTTCTAATCCTCCTAGGTACGGGTGCTCAAGTCAATTCATGGCGCGCAGGTCACTTGCGCGACCAACAAAACACTTGCGCAACCCTTATCCCTCTTCCATTTTTCTATGTTCTGAACTTGAAAAAACTAGGTGCACAAGTGTCCTCCCATTCAAGTACACGACGCACAATTCCCTTTTCCAAAACAACTTTTCTCGATTTTATCAATTTTCAGGCCCAAAAAATTTGGCAAACAATGGGAAACGACGCCACCTTGTATCTTTTCTTTTTGTACCACCTCCAAATCATCCATTCCTTTTTCTATGTCGTTGAATCAAACATGGATCGTTGACCACAGCTCTTGAACTCACCATTCCACCATTAAATCCTCTTTTTCAACAAATTTTTATGTCATTAGTTTTCTTTGTCAATAATCACCACACAGATGTCCACCTTTTCAACAAACACAATCACCTCAAAAATGCTTCGATGATGCTTTGAGGGATTTTTTCCCAACAGTCTCCCCCTTTGGGATTGTTGAAAACTCTTCCATAAAATGATACATAATTAATTCTTCAGCCACCATTCATCTTTTTTTATTCTGATAGCGATCAAGAATTTACTCAATACACACTCTAAGCCCACATGAGTAATGCTCGTCATGAGAAACAAGAGTAAATGAAAAGATCATCAATGAATCACTTCATCTCTGACAACCTCTGTTGACACCAAACTAATACCAATTGGGTGGAAATATTGTTAAAACATTCCAACACCACTCTTCTGCTTTTATCAAGATCCTCAGCTGTCATGATATCTATTCTTTGATCAATCACTTCTAGCATATTCAGATTTAAAACGCTCCCCCTTTCTGCTCACAAATTTATCTCTTTTCAACTTCAAAACTCATTTAGCATTATTTCCAGTGTTTTCCAAGCTAAGATCTGGCAAGGCACATTCATCTAGCTTCAACTCCCCCAATCTGGATGCTCCACCTGTCAGCTTCTCCCCATATCATTCATGATTTATCAAATTGCCACACTGTCTCCCCCATAAACAATTACAAATTTCTCCCCCTTTTTCAACGAATCCAAAGGACACTCCTTTGCAATTCTTTTATGTTCGGGGAGTCGACTGAACTCCTAGTGCCAGTCGATGCCTCTCAAAAGCTTCCTTGGGTAAGTCCTTTGTCAGATTGTCTGCAACCTGTAGCTCTGTAGGCACCTACTCCAACTTCACGATTCCCTGCTCAACCTTCTCCTTGATAAAATGATACTTTATCTCAATGTGAATTTTCCTTGAGTGATAGAAGAGTTTTTTTCTGAGATTTATAGCACTTTAGTTATCACACTGGATTCCGATCGAAGACTTCACTTCAACTCCCATATCTTCAAGCTACTGCTTCATCCACAATAACTGTGTGCATGCTTGATTGGACGTAATATACTCAGCCTCTACGGTGCATAATGAAATGAAATATTTCTTCTTTCTTAGCCAAGAAATACACAATCCACCAGGATAGAATGCACATCATGACATTGATATTCTATCATCTGCTGATCTGACCCAATCTGCATCTGTGTAACCCAATAACACTGATTGAGATTTGTCATTATACATCAGACCGAAATCCACGATACCTTTGATATAACGAAGTATTCTTTTCACTACAATAATGTGGATTTCCTTGGGATTACTTTGATATCTTGATTCTTAGCATGTGGATAAAACAATGTCAGGACTTGTCACATTGAAGTACAATAGACTTCCAATGAATTTCCTGTATTCTGTGATATCTACTGCCTTTCCATCCTCATATTTGGAAAGTTTCATCCGGGTAGCAACTGGAGTCTTCATCTCCTTGTAATTTTCAATTCCAAACCTTTTCAAAACATCTTTGGATATTTATATTGACAAATGAATGTTCAATTCCTTCCTTGAGTCACCTATAGACCAAGGAAAAACATTAGCTCACCAATCATTGACATTTCAAACTCATTTTTCATGAATTCAGAAAATTGTCTGCACTGAGTTTCATCTGATCCGCCAAATATTATGTCATGAACATAAACCAACACCATCATATTTAGATTACTATTATTGTTGAAATAGAGATTGTAATCAACTCTCACATGCTGGAAACCAAGCATCTTCAAATACTGATCAAGCCTTGAGTACCATGCTCTTGGTGCTTGTTTCAGCCCATATAACGCCTTCTTCTACCTGCAAACATTTTTATCATCCTCATGAATGATAAAACCATCTGGCTGCTCAATATAAACCTCATCTTCCAGAACACCATTCAAGAATGCATATTTGACATCCATCTGGACCACTTTGAACTTTCTTTGCACTGTTATGGCCAATAATAATATTATTGTCTCCATTTTTGCAACCGGTGCAAATGTCTCATCAACATTTATTCCCTCTATCTGGGATAATCCTTTGCACACTAGCCATACTTTGTTCCAAAACACTATTCCATCTTCATTCATCTTGTTATGATAGAACCATTTAGTCCTGATGAAATTCTTGTCTGCTGGCCTCGAAACAATCTCCCATGTCTGGTTCTTCTCAATCTGGTCAAGCTCTTCATTTATAGCCTGAACCCGGTTTTCATCTTCAGCTGCATCAAAAAAACATTTAGGCTCCACCTGAGATAAAAAAATGTTTCCTACAATGACTCCATTCTTGGGGTCTGAACTGGAGCTGTCTAATCACCAATGATATTCTGCCTATCAATTTCAGCTAGACTCTTTTTCATCCTTGCAGACACAAACTTGACACTTTCTTGTTCATCATCAGTATCTTCTTCTGAGTCATCCTCTTCCAATTCTGCTCCCCCTGTGTTCCTTACCTCATCATCACTTTCATCTAGAAACTGTTTACTAGTTCATTGAGTATTTTGTTCATTTTCAACTATAGTGACCTCATTTCTCTGAACAATATTTCTCAGCATTTTGTTGAAACATTTATATGCTTTGCTTTTCCCTAAGTATCCAAGGAATATCACCTCATCTCTTCGTGACTCAAACCTCTTGTGATTTTAATTTTTTAGAATGATGCAATTACTCTGAAAGATTCGAAAGTATTTTAGCGTTGGCTTCTTTCGATACCACATTTCATACAGAGTCTTCCCTTCCTTATGGCACAATAGAGACATGTTAAAAATATAGACTGAGGTAAAAACTCCTTCCATCCAAAATTTATCTGGTAGGTCCATTTCAATAAGCATCTGTCTAGACATGTTTTTGATGATCATATTTCTCCTCTCAACCACTCCATTCTATTAGGGAGTTCTCACTAATGAAACATGATGCCTTATCCCGTGTTTCTCGAGATAGTTTTCGACTTGACTATTTATGAATTCTGTACCGTTATCACGACCAAACTTTAGAAGTTTTTTCCCAAGTATCCTTTCTGATTCCCTCCTATACTGCATTATGCAACTGAACACCTCTGTCATATGGGTAACGACAAATACCAAGACCATTCGGCTATAATCATCAATGAAAAGAACATAGTACCTTTGCCCATTTATATCTCATGGTGAGATAGGTCCAGAAACATCAGCATGCACCAATTCGAGTACTCTAGTTGATTTCTATTCCTATGGCCTGTATGTCTTTCAGATGATCTTCCCTTGTTGGAAAGCATCACATGTATGAGTGTGATCACATGATTGTTTGGGAAGGTCTCTAGAAGCATCACACATTACCAGATCTTCCATGGATGGTTGGCATAGATGACCAAGTCACTTATGCCACAACTGGTTTTCTTCCTCTCTGGATAAAAGGCATGTATCTTTTTCCCCACCTACAAGATAAAGATTTCCCTTTTTCCTTTTTCCCAGTAGAAAAACGGCTGCATCTTTTCCTTTTACAATACACATCTTCTTGGTAAATCATATAGAGTACCCAGATTCACATAGTAGACTCACACTAAGCAAGTTATAACTAAAAACCTCTACAACCAAGAAATCAATACGTCTCATTTCGTTGCCCCCAAACTTGGATTTTCCTGAGCCAACAATCTTCAGGCCTTTATTGTTTCCAAATTTGACAACTTCTTCTTTGACATATTTTATGCCTGTCACAAGATCCTTATTACCTATCATGTGAGAAGTGCAACCACTATCAAGGATCCATACACCAAAGCAATCCGATGCCTTAAGGGAAATTTCTTCCACCACAACCTTCTCATTTTTCTTCTTCTTGGTCCATACTTTTGCCTTCACACTCAGCATAGATTGAGACTTCTATTATCTCTCAGAGTATGATGTACCAACTTCACCTTGCAAGGCCACAAATCTGTTCGGCATTTTTAACTCACATGTTAGTTTATTGATCTACAGCTTTCGAATGTTTTGATTCTACTTTGGCACATTTCTCTGTATGGTCAAAGTGCAGTACCTAGAAATGTGCCAAAATCCATTGCACCAGAAATAGTGTCCTTTGAAATATGTTCTAGAGAACCATTCTCTGTTTGGTGTCCACCTTTGTTCTTGTTCCCTTCGATATATCTTGGCAATGGAACACACATACTGTGAATGTCCCTTCTTCCCACAACAATAAAACCTAATATAAGGAGCATTACTTCATGTTACTTCAACACTACGAGTTTACCCTTGGGATCTCTGAATATTATGATTATGGTTTGTGCCCAAATCAACCCTCAATTTCGGGACGGGTGCTTGTGGTCTGACTTCAATTTCCACAGATTTTTTCTTCTTATCAAGCCCTGAATCAACCTTAACATATGAGCTCAATTTCATCTTTTTTCCTGCTTAAAAAATGGCTCCTCCTTTACTTTTTTATTATTTGGAATGAACTGCTTTCCAGACATCACATTGGGGGTCAAGAGTTTTTCTTGATCCTTCATTTTTCATAGCAGACTGACCACTTCTTCTTCAAGATCTTTGATACGTCTAACCTTCACCTTTCATGTGTTAGTCAAACTATCAATTTCCTTCTTTTGTTCCTCAATTTTAAGCTTATATTCAACAATATTTTATGAACTCTCTGGTGTTGATGATTTTAGTCCTTCAATTTCTATTTACAGCTCAGAATTTTCTTCATCCTGTTGTTTCATATAGAGTTTGGAACCATGAACCACTTTATTGGATTTCTTTGTATTGGCTCTCTAAACATGTATATCCTCAAGATCTTCTTCCCATTCAGCTTCCATATCAACTCTTCCTTAAACATCTTGTTCTTCTTCTCCAGAGTCAATTTCTTCCTTTTCATGAGAACTACCGACGACCGCCACCATATCATTTTCTTCACAATCTTTGTAGTTTTCAATCTTCTCAACCTCTTCAATATCAGACTCATCTGAACGATCTATTTCTTGTGAAATAAGATTCTTCTTCTGGAAGAAATTTCTCTTGAACTGCTTCTTCCCTTTTATGTAGGATGGCGATTTCTTCTTGGGAATTTCAACATCATCTTCATCATTTTATTCTTGAATCATTTTGTGGCATCTTGCTGTGAGATGTCCAACCTTTCCACATATAAAACATGCAAGTGGAAGTTTCCCTTTGAACTTTCCTTTTCCACTTTGAAGGTTTGAGGAGAGGAATGACATTACCTCATTTGTCTCTTCTTCCTCGTGAGAATCTTCAATGGTGAGCTTTTTTCATGGCCTTAAACGCCACCTCTTTGGATTTCCCCTTTTCCAAAGCATCGTTATCATCATTTCTCATTTCATATGCAACAAGGGTGTTGTAAAGGTTATACAATGTCAATTCTTTCAGGTATTTATCTTCCAAAACAGATACTTTCGGATTGAACCGGGGTGGATGTTTTCTCAAGATGCACTTCACAATTTTTATGTCTTTGATAATTTCACCAAGACCTCGCATGTCTTCTAAAATAGCATTTACCCTGTCAAAGAATTCATCAATAGACTCATTCGAGTTCATTATCAGATCTTCATACTTGTTCCAGAACACGTGCAACTTTTCCTCTCTGACCTTTGTATCCCCTTCATATATATTCAAAAGCTTTTCCCACATGGCATGTGACGTTTTTCATGACATCACCTTGGTATAGATGGGATTGGAAAGGGCTCCCACTAAGGCATTGATTGCTTTGGCATCAACATCCAACTCTTTATGCTCAGTTTCTAATAATGCACCACTAGTAATATCAGCTGTGATACCATGCATAACTGCTGAAAACACATCCATTCCCAAATATCGGAAATAGTGTTGCATTCGATTCTTCCATATCTAAAAATTACATCCATCGAAGATCATAATACCTTTATTATTAGTGACCTCTTTTGAGAGAAGAAAAAATATCAACCTTTCCCTCTGATACCAACTGTTAGGTCCAAAAGGCTAAATACCCTGAGAGGGGGGGGGGGTGAATCAGGGTATGTCTAATTTAAATTTAAAGCTTGTTCTGATCATGTTTCGCTGTTATGCAAAACACACTTCTCTCTCAATCCTGTTACACAATATAAATAGAAATTAAAGCAAGCACAAGACATAGTAATTTTTACTTGGTTCACCGCTAAGGGCTACGTCCAAGGCGCATACACTGACAGGTTTTCGGTCGTACCAAAATCCACTAAACATCACTAGCTATGGATTACAAGGTTTGGGCACAGTCACTCTGTCCTAGGATTACTGCCTTTACAAGATTTAGGGTCAGCTCACTGCTTTCCAAAGGGTCACTCCCTGTTTCTCTCTCTCTGGATCACTGCTGGTGAAGAGGATCACCTTCTTCATCTTTCTTTTCTCACTGCTCTAGAAAGGATCCGCTCACAGTTTATAGACCTATATGTCACTTCATTATCTCTAATGAATGCATACTCTGTTGTATGTAGATTCTCTGTTGAAGTCTAACTTTCACCAGTAGATGAATTTCTCTTTGCACTGAAGGTATCGGGAAAACCTCCGTCTTCCATGCAACCCAAAAACAGTGCCAGGTAATCAACCTTACTTGGATCATAGGTCTAACCCGGCACGCAAGTCTCGGCATGAAAGTCACAGCTGGCACACAAGTCCACCTCAAAAACTTTCGAGACACAAGCTTCGTCAACTCCAAACATGTGCGACACACTTCCCTTTACGCCCAAACAAATATTGGCGTGCAACAAACAATAATTTCCATTCTTCAAATCTGGCGTGCAAGTCCTACTTGTGCGACACACCACCACTTGCACGACCACCACACCTGCGTGATGGGAGCTTTAATTTTTCTAAGTGTTGAAATCCATTCCAAAATGAGGAGGGGTGGTCCTGTATTTATAGGCATTTGGTCACCCTATGCAACAACGCGCAAGTCTCCTCTCAGCACGCATGTCTCTTCCCTTGTAGGTCACTTGTGTGACCCACTTCCAAACTTGTGCGAACCTCTTTCCATTGCCATATTTTGAAGTTCTGATCTTAAAAAACATATTGTGCACAAGTTTCTAATCCTACTAGGTACCGGCACCCAAGTCAATTCACGGCGTGCAGGTTACTTGCACAACCATCCCAACACTTGCGCGACCCTTATCCCTTTTCCATTTTTCCATGTTCTGATCTTGAAAAACACTACACGTGCAAGTTTACTCTCATTCAAGTATACTTCATGCAAGTATCTTTACGAAAATCACTTTTCTCTATTTTTTTGTTTTTTAGGCACAAAAAATTTGGAAAACACTAGAAAACAGCGCCACCTTGTATCTGTTCTTTTTGTACCACCTCCAGATCATCCATTTCATTGTCTACGTTCTTGAATCGAACATGGATTGTTGACCACAACTCTTGAACTTGACATTCCACCATGAAATCATCTTTGTAAAGAAATTTTTATGTCATTGGTTTACTTTATCAACAATCACTACACAGATGTCCACTTTGTCAATAAACACAATCACCTCCAAAACGCTTCAATGATCCCTTGATGGATTTTTCCCAAAAATGGTATATAACCCATTAACCATGTAATTGGAGGCTATAAAATTCTGGGATCTCCTATTTCAACATAATATTTAAATGAATATATATTCCACATAAGAAAACATTCATCATTTCATCAAAGCATTATAAAACCAATAATGAAACAAATGTTGTAATGATTTCCAAGTAACATGACATCATGTTGTCTACAAAGGAAATATTCATGATTTCAATGGAGGATACCCCTAGTGAAGTATAAGAACATTGAAGGATGTTAGCAGAAATGAAAAACTATTTTTATGAAGATATATAAATAAACACATTTTATTGGTATCACTTAATAAGATATCATGAATTGGGTTGTTTTATAATAAAAGTAAAATATAAAAAATAAAAAACAACATAAGAGACATTAGATGGTTATACATGAAGCATGCCTGTAATGTTTATATATAGTTTTGATATTTTGAAGAAAATGGATGTGAAATTATAAAATATAATTTTCATATTGAATTTAAAACATTATTATATAAAAAAAACTTATAATTCAATTAAAAAAAATATTACAATCGTATGAAAACATTAATTCAAAAACAGTAATTTTTATATAATTCATATTATTGATTATATTAGAATCATTGAATTTAATAATAATAAATGTATTTTGAAAAATAAATATATAATAAATTTGAATAAAATCCCTTTATTTATTATTTCAAAACATTTTAATTTATTTTTAAAATGAAAAATTAAAAGAAATGGTTATATAAATTAATTTTGATGACTAAGAAATTTTGAAGAGTACTATTCATCAAGAAACATGTTTATAGAGGATGAAAAAATCACCCATGTAGAAAACATTAAAAAATTGATATTTTCAATCTTTTGAATAGAAAATAAAGAACATTATGGTGAAAATATTTGATACATTTCATTTTAATTATTTTAATGAATGAAAAAATCTATATAAAGTTACTTTATGATGTAATTGAAATAAATATGGGAACATTCATAACATAATATAAATAATATAAACATGGATGAGAAATATTTCGGACTGAGAATTGAAAACGTGGTCGATTTCACTTACGAGAAACTTGTTAGATTTAATTGTTACTCAAAGGAAAGTGGAATGAGAAAAATAAATATAAAATTTATAAATAACCATATAAGAATAAAATACATATTTTATTTTTCAAATATAGCATAAATTTTTCCAAATTAGGCACTCCTACATAAATAATATTTTATGCTTTGTGAGTCTATAAAAAGAAATCCTTTTAGATTTTACACCATAGGGATCAAAGAACCATGAAAGGAATAAAATTAAATGAAACATTAAATATAATGAAAAAATAAATAATCATGATATTTTATATTCAAAATAGTATATCATCAGCATTAAAATAAATATGGTTTGTATTACAAATCATTCCTTAGTGAAGAACATTTAAAAAGGTAAAACCCTTTAGGAAATTTTAATTTCTGATGTAAGAATACATTAGTAATGTGTTTAGAACAAAAAATATAAATCAACAGAAATTCAAAAATTAATTAAATATAAATATAATATGGTTGGAAAAATTAACTTATAATGATGATGTTCATGAATAAAAATCATAACTCAAAAAAATTATTTTAAGTTAACAACAACACTCACGACTTGGATAATAAATGAATTGGAGTTAAATCATGGAAGGATCATGATTAGATTTTAAAATTCCATGAAAGAAACATTAATAATATTAATAGAATATGATGGGTTATTAATTATACCATATCAAATTAAACATGGTAGATAACATGAAACAAGACAAAATAAATAGTAATTATGATATAAAACTATTGAAATGGATTCTTTCTTGTTCATTTGCACACTAGCCTCAAATATAACAATCATTGCCTCAATATAAATATATTTAATAATGTTAAACATTTTTTTAATTTTTTATTAATATTTAATAATCCTTTATTATATATTTATTACGTATTTTTATAAAATATTGATCATTGATGTTAGACGTTTTAACCATTTCTAAATATTTCCATATAAGTGTGTTGGCCAAAATTCAATGTTCTTGTGTCAATAATCTTCTATAAATTAAAGCTAATGGAATATATGTTCAATAAGGATTTAAAAAGTTTCTAGTTAACTCAATGGGAGTGTAAGATTTGGTTTATCAAGATGAAATTGAAAACAAGCTTATTTAGACAATTTCAAACAAATAAATGTTTTTATATTAATAAAATAGATAAATATTAATATTAACATTCTCGAACAAAATAACATTATTTAGTTATTAATTTCATAACAAAAAAGTTGAAATGTTTTCAAAAACCTCCATTATGTAATTTTAGAGAAACATCCATATATATTTGTGGACGAACCAAAACATTAATATGATATAATCCTAGATGAGTATGATTATGAGTATATTTTGTAATAATATATTCAATATATAATTTTAGTTATATCATTTATATTATAATAAATATTTAAATAAGAATATATTATTGGTTGATTGATAAAACACAATTTTTTAATATTTTATTGATAATAAATGACATAATTTCCACACATTGTGCTAAATATGTTCAATTATGAAATATTTGGGATTAGATCTTTCATTTTCCAATTTGATGAAAAATCAAGTTTTACCCTTTTAAAATTCATTATAGTATTTTGGGAATAAATATTTTTATGTAAATAATTTAGACTTATACTTTTGTGACTGTGTTTCTGACTTAATGGGATAAAAATTCTACATAGGACATGGGAGCTGGATCATGTATTTGAGAGGAGTAAATGGGTCATGAAGACAAAGCTAGACAGAACCATCCAGATTGGAAATTACATCACCATTTGGGCCATATATTCTTCATCCGGGCTTGGATTGAGCCCAAATTTTGGGAGAGGCTCGGAGACATAATTTTAAACATACCATCCTACTATAAGGCCAGCCAATTCAGGCGTGTTGGAGGTCAGTGATGCGATCAAAATTGGAATAAAATATTTGGCCGAGTTTTCATTTCACACTTAATAATGTTATCTAAATCTAACTCTCACAAAAACTATTTAAAAAGAGGTTTCAATATTTGGGAAGGCTGGTAGAGGCTTTGGGAAGGTGTGGCCAAAAGGGTGTCCCTTGGGAGCCCCACAAAACTCTTGGAATAAGTAAGGCTTTGTGAAATCCTCTCTTCCAAAAAGGCTCTCCTCTCCCCCCCACCTCTCTGTAGTTCTTTTCTTTCATGTTTGTATCTTGATTTTTTATTCAATTAATCTTATATGTTATTCCCTTTTCTTTTTCTCTTAATCTTCTTAATTGGGTTTGAATCAATATTAGTGACGATATTGGGTTCTACCCTTTCAATCCATTCCTCATGCAAAACGTCTCCATGATGACCACACCGCCCATGGAAGAGTAATTTTCATAGTGATCGATCTATTTTCTACCCTCTTCGTTGAATTATTACGAATTATTGAACTACTGTAATTCACATAATATGATATATGAATTTTGTTGTTAAATTATAATAATATAAGAAAAAAATTGAACAATTAACACAAAAATAGACGAAGTCGAGATTTTGTGTAAATTGTGAGAGCGCGATCTTAATCAACAATACAAGACCACAAGGGATAAATTTGTTGAGCTAAAATATAATCTCTAAACACAATTCATACTCATTTCTATAATGGATATGTGCTCTAATTATCCAATGACCATAATCTATCCTTATAACACCAATCCAAGTAGGGTGTTGCGATTTCCTGTTCCGAAGATAGACTAGTGTTTAAGTAATTTCATCATTGTGGGTAAGCTAACTCTTGTAGGGTTAAAGGGTTAACAAATCAGGGGATCACAATTAAGTGGATATTTATTTAAATGACAATGATTAATAATTAAATGTATAGGTATATTTAGATCGACTACACTTTCTAAAAATAGTTTTTTAAAAACATCTTCTCGTTGTGCTTTGTTAATCAACTTACATTTCAAAATTAAAAACAAAAAAAAATGCAATATTATTCCAGCAAAATTATTCTAGATTTATAAACTTTAAAAACCCCCATCCTTTAAAGTAGTGTTTTAATTCTATTATATTTTATTATTATAATTCTTTTAAGATGTTGTTTTAATTTACTTCCCTCTTTGAGAAATGACCTTGGTCAGCCACTCTGTTGCACCTAAGTACCCCAAAAACCACTAATCATTTGAGGGTGCCCACGACAGTGCTTGTTCAAATTAGTGCCTTTTCCGAGGAGGCATGTAATTATTTAAACAAATTAGAGTTATTTATTTTTTTTACTTTTTATTTTCTACGTCTCATCTTTCTTCCTTCTTTACCGAATCTGATTTTTTTCCTTCTTCATTTATTTTATTCTAATTATTTTTGGACCATAATCTCAAACATCTAATTTGATTTTACTATGGTCCACTTTGTTTCTTTTCATTTTTATTTGATTTTTGAAACGAACTAATCCCGATGATCACTTAGTTCTTGACCCTAAGATTGAACGTAGCCTTAGGGCATGAATTCGATATTCTCAGTCTACGGGAAGTTTCAACATTCAAACAGTTGGAGAATTTCTCCACTCCAAGAACATTAAAATTTGAAACACTTCTATTTCCAACATAAAACAAGAACTAATAGCTTAAAATAATGGAAATGAAATTAATAGAACTATTCAATAATTGAATGCACAATATATTAACTATCAAAAAATTTCTTTTGTACACCTGAATCTCAAATAAGACTTTGAACTGAAATCTGGGTTAATTCATATTCTTTCAAAGTTTCATAGATTATCTGGTGAGGATCCGCAAAAACATTTGAAAGAATTTAATGTGACTTTCTCAACCCTTAAACCAAGAAATGTTTATAAAATTAAATCAAACTAAGGGAATTCTTTTTCTGACTTGATAGAGCTGCGAAAGACTAGATGTATTATTTACAACCTGAAGATGTAACTTGTTGGAATGATTTAAAACGCCTTTTCTTCTAGAGATTTTTTCCAGTATAAAGGACCAATTCCATTCATTAAGATATCTCTAGGATCAAGCAAGCCCAAGGGGAGTCAATTTATGAGTACTGGGAACAATTTAAGAAGTTGTGTGCAAGCTTCCCACATCACCAAATCAGTAAGAAACTCTTAATCCAATACTTCTATGAAGGAATCACACCTACGAAGAGAAGCATAGTGTATTTTGTGACTGGAGGAGAATTGGTGTACAAGATTATTATAGATTCACGTGTGTTGATTGACAAAATGGCCCAAAAATCACAATAATTTGGTGATCGAGGTACACCACATGTCCAGGGAGTACATCAGCTAAGTCTATCTTCTATTGAATGTAATTTGATAGATACCAAGATAGAAGAATTGAAAACTATGCTGAGGAAGATTTATTTGGCACAAAATACATCCCAACCCCTCCTTCAAGACTTTTGTGGCATTTTCACTGAGAGAAGCCACCCAACTGACTGTTGCCTACAACTATAAGAGATAGAGGATTACGTAGCAGTATTCCAATTGAGATCATATCACCAGAAACAATGGTCATACCCCAAAAGAAGTTTGATTCATTTTCTCCAACATAAAACCAAGGGTGGAACGATCAACCGGACATGAGGTATGGCTCTTGGCAACAAAAAGTCCCCCTTTTCAACCAAACTTCCAGCAACCTCTGCCTTACTAGCAGGGTTTCCAAAAACATCAAAGGAGATTTGAAGCCCAAGAATCAAAAAGCCAAGAACAAGGGAATCCCCCACCAAAGGTAGATTCTAACACTGATGTACTTTTGAAGAAAATTATTCTTAATAAATAGAATGAGTTGAAGAGTCAAGGTTCAGAGCTGAGGGAGTTGAAGACTCAAATGAGCCAGATTTCCACTTCCTTCCATGAAGTGGTAAGTAAGAATTCTGGAAATCTACCTTCCCAACCTATAGAAAATCCCAAGGGGAATGTTAGGGACATCACATTGAGAAGTGAGGAGAAAACAAGTGATACATCTGCAACATTGTTCCACCTAGATTCACCTCAAATACGATGAAGCCGCAATCCATACCAACTGATGAGAAATCCAAGGAGAAAGATAAATGTAATAAAAATATTGATGATGTTCCCCTTAAACCCTTTCCTTTTCCAAACAGGGTTGTTCAAACTAAGAATATGGAAGAATAAGTAATGAAAAAGGAGGTTTTGGACACATTTAAGTGTGTGGAGATAAACATTCCTCTACTTTAAGACATTAATAAAATTCCACGGTATGATAAATTATTAAAAGAATGATGTACAAATCGAAGAGGCCTCAAGGGAAATGATAGGATCAATCTTGGAAGGAATGTGTCTGCACTCATTACACCAACTCTAGCAATGCTGAAAAAGTTCAAGGATCCAGGGACATTCACCATCCCTTGCACCATAAGGGAGTTGCAATTTTCTAATGCACTTTGTGATTTGGGAGCTTCCATAAATGTGATTCCTCACTCTGTATTCTATTTTTTGCAAGTTGGTGAGATAAAGCTGATGAGAGTAGTGGTGCAGTTGGCAAATAGAGATACAACATATCCAGCGAGAGTACTTGAGGATGTACTTGCTTGGGTAAGAGAAAAGATACTCCAAGTATATTTCTACGTTCTTAACATGGAGGAAGATCATGTAAGTTCTCATGATCCCATTATCTTAGGTAGAATATTCCTCAAAATAGAAAACAATATCATAAATGTCTATGAGGTTACACTTTCCATGGAATTTGGGGATGATGTTGTGATATCTAATGTTATGGATTCCATGAATTACCCCTCATAAGATCATTTTTTATTTTTTATCTCCCATTTTGAACCACTAAATAAAAACCCCATGGAATTTTATTGTTCTATGCTTAGGGAGATTATGAGTATTGGTTGTAGTTTGATGTCTAAGAGTACTCCCATACCTATTTCTAATGTAGAAGAATCTCTTATATTTGATTTTGAAATGGAATCATATTCTGATTTTGATCACGTGAACTCTTATTATGACATGGCTATTTGGTATGATGATGGATTTGATGATTAATTCTACGATTTTGATGATTTATATTCTGATATTGATGCTCTTTATGCACATATTTTAGTTCATTCTATGTCTTCATCCATAAACCACCCCCCTACACTGGAACTCAAGCCATTGCCACCAAATCTCAAATACTCATACTTGTTGAGTGGTGAGAAATTACCTATTATCATTTCTAACAATCTCCCTTTTGAACATGAAGAAAAACTTTTGAATCTTTTGAGGGAGAACATTAGGGAAATCAGGTGGACCTTGGCTGACATATCAGGTGTTATCCCCTCCATTTGCATGCATAGGATTATTTTAGAGGATGAGGCTAAACCAGTGAGGCAACCACAAAGGAGACTCAATCCAACACTTTTAGAGGTTGTTAAAAAATAGGTTGAGAAATTTCTTGAGGAAGATATAATCTATCCCATTTCAGATTCCTAGTGGGTAAGTCCTATTCAGGTCGTGCCTAATAAAAGTGGTGTTACAGTTTTAAAAAATGATAAAGAGGAGTTAGTTCTGATGAGGGTACAAAACAATTGGCGTGTGTGTATTGATTATAGGAAACTAAATCAATCGACTCGGAAGGACCATTTCCCCCTCCCATTTATTGATCAAATGCTTGAGAGACTAACTAGAAAGACACACTGTTGTTTTGTGGATAGATTTTTTGGATATTTTTAGGATTCTATTTCTCTAGAGGATCAAGATAAGACAACATTCACATGTCAATTCAGTACGTTTGCCTACCGAAGGATGCCATTTGGACATTGAAATTCCCCAGGTACTGTCTAGAGATGCATGGTGAGTATTTTTTATGAGACCTTCATAGAGGTATTTATG
Source organism: Viscum album (assembly GCA_963277665.1). Lineage (NCBI taxonomy): Eukaryota > Viridiplantae > Streptophyta > Magnoliopsida > Santalales > Viscaceae > Viscum > Viscum album. The sequence continues at coordinate 614,074,104 of OY728130.1, forward strand.
GATTTCTTTAAAGTGTATGGATCCTCATTTGATGAATGTTTAAATAGATGGGGAAATGTGTTGAATCATTGTATTGAGAAGAATCTGGTATTGAACTTTGAAAAGTGTCATTTCATGGTAGATCATGGTATTGTCTTAGGGATTGTAGTGTCAAAACATGGGATAGAGGTTGATAGATCTAAGGTAGATATTATTTCATCCTTACCATATCCTTCATCTGTGCATGATGTTAGATCTTACCTAGGACATGCGGGGTTTTATCGGCTCTTCATGAAATATTTTAATAAGATTTATCTTCCTATGTCACAATTACTTCAAAAGGATTATGATTTTGTGTTTAATGTTTATGGCAGGACATCCTTTGATGAGCTAAAAAATTGTCTGACCACTCCACCGATCATATAGCCCCCATGGTGGGAGATTCCTTTTGAGCTAATGTGTGACACCTCCAACTTCGCGGTTGGAGATTTATTATCTCATAGGGTGGAGGGACATTCACATGTGATTGAGTTTGCATCAATGACACTGGATTCATCCCAATCTAACTACACAACCATAGAAAAAGAGTTTTTTGCTGTTATATTTTCATTAGATAAATTCCATTCATATTTATTGGGCTCTAAAGTAGTTGTTTTTTATGACCATGCAGCTATGAGGTACCTCATGAAGAAGCCAGGTGCAAAGCCCAGGCTAATCTGAGGATGATCCTTCTTCAAGAATTTGACATTGATATAAAAGATAATAAGGGGTCAGAAAACATGGTGGAAGACAACATGAGTAGGCTTACTCGCACACTAGAGGATGAAACCATGGACCATGTACCACTTCGGGACACTTTTCCCAATGATCATCTTTATTCCATCTCAGGTACACATCCTTTGTATGCATATTTAGTTAACTACCTTGTTACCTATAAAATCACTACAAATTTAATGAAACATCAAGTCCAAAAATTCAAGAATGAGTCAATATTTTATGGATGGGATGATCCATACTTTTGGCGCATGTGTAGTGACTATGTTATTAGTAGTTGTGTTCCTGATCATGAGTTTGAGTCTGTCCTAAAATTCTATCATACACATTCTTGTGGTGGACACTTTGGACCCCAATGGATAGATAGTAATGTTTTGGGCTCTGGATTATATTGTCCTAGCTTATTACATGATGCCAATGTGTTTTGTAAGTCATGCTCTTGTTTCCAACACACTGAGAATATTTCTAGGAGACATGAGATGCCAAAACAACCCATACTATTCTGTGAGATTTTGGATGTTTGGGGCATCAATTTTATGTGTCCTTTTCCTAGTTCATTTTTTTGTACATTTTTGTTGCTGTTGATTATGTGAGTAAATGGATGGAGGCTAAGCCCACCACGACTGATGATTCTCATGTTGTTGTGGACTTTGTCAAAGTGCAATTTTTTTGAAGGTTTGGAGTACCGAAGGCCATCATTAGTGACCAAGGGACACACTTCTGCCATCAAAATTTGTCTTTACTTTTTCGGAAGTATGGGGTGACACAGAAAACATCAACACCATACCACCCCCAAACAAATGTCCAGGCTGAGGTTTTAAATCATGAGTTGAAACAGATTTTAGAGAAAACCGTGCAACCAAATAGGAAGGATAGTATCAAGTGCTTGGATGATGCATTATGGTCTTATAAGATAGCATACAAGACACCCATTGGTTTCCCCCATTTTGGATTGTTTTTGGGGAAGTGTGTCATCTCCCAGTGGAAGTTGAGCATCGAGCTTATTGAGCTATAAAAAAATGCAACATATATTTGGCTGAAGATGGAATCCAAAGAATGTTTCAAATTTAAGAGCTTGAAGAGATTTGATTGTCTTCATATGAGAACTAAAGATATACGAGGAGCGATCAAAAGTAACTCATGAAAAAATGATCCAACAAAGGGAGTTTCATGTTTGAGAGAAAGTCCATGTCTATCATTCATGACTGAAGCTGATTCCTGGTAAGTTGCGTTCTAAATGGTTAGGTCCATATACTATGACTAATGTTTTTCCTTGTGGTGAAGTTAATATCACACAAGAAAACACAGTAAGGAGCTTTACAGTAAATGGGAATTTTTTGAATAGATACATTGAGGGACTTCCTACTGATGCAGTGGATTTTATCACACTGCATGACCCCATTATCACTTGAGCATATCTGGGTGTTCCTAACCCTTTAGATTTTTCATTCTTTGTCCTATTTAAAATTATTCATTTCATGTGTATATATCATCTCAAGGTTTCACATTGAGGACAATAAAATATTTTAAGTGTGGGGGAGGTAACCTTTTAGTTTAGTAATTTCAGTTGTTTTCCAGTTAAAAAAAACAAAAAATTGTATGTTTTACAATTTTTGTGTGTTTATTTTTCAATTTTGTGTGTGTTTTTTAAAACTTTGATAAGAAATGATTCTCATTGCCATTTTTAAAACCATATCAATAAGTGAAACAATTTATCCCATGAAACTAATCTTAAATTAATGCTGAAATGACTTTGTTTCAAGTTTAAATATTTAGTAATTTCATGAAAAGTACACTGAATTTTGAATCCCATGCCACATCTCACTGTTTTTATATTTGAAATCACTTTCCTGTGAGTATTCTAAACCATTATTTTCATATTCTTTGCATTCACCTCACTTCTTGAGAGAACCAAACCGTGCTTGATTTAACTAGAATTTGATTTATTCCTGTCAAAACATGAGGGTGTGAGGTACTTATTATTAAATGATTGAGGCATTTTTTTGGTATTAAAGCCCCTATTTCAAAGAATCATTTTTTTTATAATGGACTACCTTGAATATTTAATCCTTGTATCCCTTAGAATCCATTAACAAACTATTAGGTTGGCCACATTACAAGCAAATTTTCTCTATCCAACCAACTCTTGAAGTGAAATTGCATAATCTAGTTGAACTTAAGTGTGGTGGAAGCTGTCTTGTGTTGTGCTACCACATTTTTTGATACTTTGGGTGAAAAATAAAATACTAAAGAGATGTGTTTGTTTCTGAAGAAAAACATTATATTTAAAGATGTTCATTTTTGGAGATTTCATGATAAAAGAAGTTGTGCCTTTCTAGAGATTCTAATAGTGGGGTAAAGTTGTGCCAATCTGGAGCTTTTAAGAAAATCATGTTCGAGAAGATTGATATTTTTTCTACTAAAATTTTGAATGGTGTGCACATTTATTTATTTTTCATTATGATGAACATGAATTTTTGCTATGTTGATTGAGGAGGAGACCATGTTTAAGTGAAAAATGGATTAATGTAATTTTTCTTCAAAAAGAGTCAAGCCCTGCTCATTCAACCTCAAAATTTTTCACATCTAAATCCTACTAACCAAAAGCCACAAAACAGCCCTAAAAAGTCCTCATGATAAACATATGTCCTTGACTCACATCGGGAGGCAATGTAGGAATTTATCAAGCCTATTGTGACCCTTTTATGAGTTTGGATGAGAAAGAAATTACTAAAAAATTGATATTTGTGTGATAAGAGAAAATTCAAGCGAGGTAAGTGTTTTGTTCATGGTAGGATAAATAATGAAAAAATATTATCATTTATGAAAATATCCCAAATGTTTCTCAATGGATTTCACAAAGCCTTATACCTACATCAAGCAATTTCTCAACCTATTTTTTAACAATCTCCAAAAGTCTTGGATTGATTATCCTCTGTGGTTGCCTCACCAGTTTAGCCCCATCCTCCAAAAGAATCCGATGCATGAAAATGGAGGGGATAATATCTCATATGTAATCCAAGGTCCACCCGATTCCCCTAATGTTCTCCCTCAAAGTATTCAAAAGTTTTTCTTCATGTTCAAAAGGGAGATTGTTAGCAATGATAACAGGTAATTTCTCACCCCTCAACAGGTATGAGTATTTGGGACTTGGTGGCAATGGCTTGAGTTCAAATGTAGGGGGTGGTTTATGGATGAATACATAGAAGGAACTGAAATATGTGCACAAGGGGCATCAGTATCCGAATATAAATCATCAAAATTAGAGAATAAAGCTTCAAATCCATTTGCATACTCAACAGCCATGTCATAATCAGAGTTCACATGATCAAAATCAGTATATGATTCCATTTCAAAATAAAATCTAAGAGATATTTGTGCATTATAAATAGGTGTGGAAATACTATTAGACATCAAACTAGAACCAATACTCATAATCTCCCTAAGCATAGAACAATCAAATTCCACGGGGTTTTTATTTGGTGGTTTAAAATGGGATATAACAAATGCGGAATGATCTTCTCTGGGATACTTCGTGGAATCCATAAAATTATATATCACAACTTCATCACAAAATTCAATGGAAAGTGTACCCTAATTGAAATTTATGATAGTTTTTTCAGTTTTGATAAGGGTTATACCTAAGATAATGGGAGAATGAGAACTTACCTGATATTCCTCCATGTTATGCACGTAGAAATCTGCTGGAAAGATCATGTATCTTACTCAGACAATTACATCCTCAGGGAATCTCGCTGGATATGTTGTGGCTCTATTTTCCAACTGCACCACCACTCTTATTAGCTTCAGCTCACCAACCTGGAATGAAGATAATACAAAGTGAGTCATCACATTTATGGAAGCTCCCAATTCACAAAGTGCATCAGAAAAGTGAAACTACCTTATGGTGCATGGGATGGTGAATTTCCATGGATCATTACACTTTGTCAGAATTACTAGAGTTGGTGTTATGAGTGCTGACACATTCCTTCCACGATTGATCCTCTCATTTCCCTTGAGGCCTCTTCGATTTTTACAAAGTTCTTTTAAGAATTTTTCATACCTTGGAATTTGATTAATGGCTTCAAGTATAAGAATGTTGATCTCCACACGCTTGAATGTTTCCAAAACCTCCTTTTTCATTTCTTCTTCTGCCATCTTCTTGGTTTGAACAGCCCTGTTTGGAAAAGGAAGGGGTTTAAGAGGAGCATCATCAATATTTTTCTTACTATTATCTTTATGTTTGGATTTCTCATCAGTTGGTATGGAATGCAGCTTCCCTAAATTTGAGGTGAATCCAGGTGGAACAATAGTTACAGATGAATCAGTTGTTTGCTTCCCACTTTTCAATGAGATGGCACTAACATTCCCCTTGGGATTTTGTGTAGGTTGGGATGGTAGATTTATAGAATTATTACTTACTAGTTCATGGAGGGTAGTGGCAATATGGATCATTTGTGTCTTCAACTCCCTTAGCTCCGAACCTTGACTCTACAAATCATTATGTTGATTAAGAAAAAATTTCATCAAAAGGTCATCAGTGTTAGAATCTAACTTTAGTGGGGGATTCCCTTGTTACTGGCTTATTGATGCTTGGGCTTCAAATCACATTTGGGGTAGTTGGAAACCCTTCTCGTAAGTCAGAGGCCGCTGTAAGATTTTTAGAAAAGGGGGCCCTTGTTGTTGTCCAGAGCCATACCTCATGTCTGGTTGATCTTTCCACCCTTGGTTGTATGTTGGAGAAAAAGAATCAAACTTCTTTTGGGGGGTATGTCTGTTGTTGCTGCTGATATGGTATCCTTGGGAATAATGATACGCAATCCATTATCGCTTGTAGTTGTGGGCAACAGTCAGTTGGGTGTCTTGTCTCAGTGCAAATTCCACAATGACTTGAAGGAGGGGGTTGGGATGTCTTTTGTGCCAAAGAAATCTGCCTCACAATAGTTGTCAATTTTTCTAACTTGGTATAAATCAAATGAATTTCAAGAGATGATGGACTTACCTGATGTACTCCCCTGACATGTGGTGTACCTCAATCACCAAATTTTTGGGAGGTTTGGGCCATTTTTTCAATCAATGCACGTCCCGAGGATGACCCGGGTTCGATCCACAGCAACAACGCCAAATTTAAAGTGCGCTGTCGTGGGCACCCTCAAATGATTAGTGGGTTTGGGGTACTTAGGTGCATCATAGTGGCTGACCATGGTCGTTTCTCAAAGGATGAAATAATATAAAACAACTTCTTAAAGGTAAAAAATAAAATATGGTTGTTTCTCAAAGGATTTCAGAAAGCCTTATACCTGCCTTGAGCAATTTTCAACCTCTTTTTTAACAACCTCCATAAGTGTTGGATTAAGTATCCTTTGTGGTTGCCTAACAAGTTTAGCCCCATCCTCCAAAATAATCCTATGCATAAAAATGGAGGGGCTAATACCTTATATGTCAGCCAATGTCCACCCGATTGCCCTAATGTTCTCCCTCAAAACATTCAAAAGTTTTTATTCATGTTCAAAAACGATATTGTTAGCAATGATAACATGTAATTTCTCACCTACCATTTCAGCCAAACCTTCGTTTTCCAAATAGTGTTGTTCAAACCAAGAAGATGTGTGAAGAAGCAATGGAAAATGATGTTTTGGACAGATTCAAGAATGTGGAGATCAACATTCCACTACTTGAATCCATTATGAAAATTATAAGGTATGAAAAATTCTTAAAAGAACATTATACCAATCTAAGAGGACTCAAGGGAAATAATAGGATCAATCTTGGAAGGAATGTTTCATCACTCATTACACCAACTCCAGCAATGCTGACAAAGTGTAAGGATCCAGGGACATTCACCATCCAATGCACTATAGTGTAGTTTCACTTTTCTGATGCACTTTATGATTTGGGAGCTTCCATAAATGTGATTCCTAACTCTATATTCTCTTCTTTGCTGGATAGTGAGATAAAACCAATGAGAGTAGTGGTGTAGTTGGAAAATATAGCTACAACATATCCAGAGGGAGACCTTGAGGATGTACTTTTCCAGGTAAGAGGCATGATATTTCTAGTATATTTCTACGTGATTAACATGGAGAACAATCAGGTAAGTTCTCATGCTCCCATTATCTTAGGTAGAACCTTCCTCAAAACTGAAAAAAAACTATCATAAATGTCAATGAGGGTACACTTTCCATGGAATTTCGGGATGAAAGAATTTATCCAGCCTATGGTGACCGTTGTATAAGTTTTTACGAGAAAAAAATTTCTAAAAATGATATTTGTGTGATAAGTGAAAATTTAAGTGAGGTAAGTGTTTGGTACATGGGAGGATAAATGTAGTGGAAATACATTGAATGATATAAATTGAGAAATTGAAATAATTTTTTTTATGAGGCATGATATCTTTTGATTCTTGGTGTGGAATTGATGGATCTCAATGTTATGTGTTTTAATATTGTTTTGATTTAATATTGATCTTTTCTTGATATGATATTTTTCCAGGAGTGCAATAGGCAAAGTGTGGGGGAGTGAATAAATACTCTTTTGTTGAGTATTTTAATGATAATAAACTATATAATTTCACCACATTGTGCTAAATATGTTCAATTATGAAATATTTGGGATTAGATCATTCATTTGCAAATTTGATGAAAAATCCAGTTTTACCCTTTTAAAGTTTACTGTAGTATTTTGGGCATAAATATTGTTATGTAAAATATTTTTAAGTAATATTTATTAACTTTGTTCCTGAATTAATGTGCTAAAAGTTCTATTTAGGACATGGGAGCTGGAGCGTGCATTTGTGGGGAGTAAATGGGCAATGAAGACAAAGGTGGACAGAACTATCCAGATTGGACATTACTTCACCATTTAAGCCATATCTTCTTCATAAGGGCCTGTATTGATGCCAACATTTTGTAGAGGCTCGGAGATATAATTAGGAAAAAATCCTCTTTATTGAGGGCCATCCAATTCACGCCTTTTGGAGTTCAACTTTGCGGTGAGACATGGAATAAAATATTTTGCTGAGTTTTCATTTCACACTTAAAAAGGTTATGTAACCCTAGCCCTCAAAAACTCTATTTAATAGGATTTTCCAACCTTTGGGAAGGCTGGTCTAGGATTTGGGAAGGTGTGGATGAATAGGTGTCTCTTGGAAGCCCCTAAAAACTCGTGTAAGAAGTAAGGCTTCGTGGAATCCTCTCTTCAAAAAAGGCTCTCCTCTCCCGGCTACTCTTGGTATTTCTTTTCTTTCATGTTTGTATCTTGAATTTTTATTCAATTAATATTTTTTGTTCTTCCATTTTCTTCTTCTATTAATATTTCTAATTGGGTTTGAATCAAGAGTAGATAATATATTGGGTTTTACCCTTTCAATCTGTTGCTCATGCAAAACGTCTCCACGATGACCACACCGCCTATGGAAGAGTAATTTTCTTAGTGATCGATCTATCTTCAACCATATTTATTTAATTATTTTGAATTATTGAGATACTATAATTCACTTAATATTATCCATGAACTTTTTTTTAAATTATATGAAACTATGAAATCAATTGAACAATTAACACAAAAACACGCGAAGTCCAGATTTCGTGTAAATTGTGAGAGCGTGATATTAATCGGTAATACAAGACCACAAGGGATAAATTTTTAGAGTTAAAATATAATCCCTAAACACAATTAATCCTCATTTCCATAATTTATATGTGCTATAATTATCCCATGACCATAATCTAACCTTAGAACACCAATCAAAGCAGTGTGCTATGATTGCATGTTCCGAAGCTAGCCTAGGGTTTAAGTAATTTCATCATTGTGGTTATGTTAACTCTTGTAGGGTTCGAGGGTTAAGAAATTATGGGAAAATAACTACATGGATATTTATTTAAATGATAATGATTAATAAGTAAATGAATAGGTTGAGTTAGATCGATTACATTTTCTAAAAATAGTTTTCTAAAAAAACAACTTCTCATTGTGCTTTGTTAATCAACTTACATTTCAAAATTAAAAACAAAAAAATACAATCTTCTTCCAAAAAACTTTTTTGAGATTTATAAACTATAAACAACCCCATACTTTTATGTCATGTTTTAATTCTATTCTATTTTAATTTTATAATACCTTTAATATGTTGTTTTAATTTACTTTCTCCATTGAGAAATGACCTTGGTCAGCCACTATAATGCACCTAAGTACCCCAAAAAACACCAATCATTTGATGGTGACCATGAAAAAACTCTTTAATTGATGAATAATAAAATTGAAAAAAATGATAAGATGTTATTTCCTAAAAAGTAGAATTTATATCTTATATTAGATTTCGTCTTGTTTTTAAATGAATTTCATAAATGTGTAGGTACTAGAGGCTTCCTAACATGGTATAAGAATATTAAAAAGTAAATATTCTATATCATTTGGGGTAATATCATTTTTAGGTGTGTATATAAAAGGGTGGTGAAGGGGACATTTTATATGTGGAGGAGTGACATTTCTATAAATAATTATCTATAGATATAAAAATACAAGTATTTTTCATGAAAATTGGATATAAAATTTAAAAATAATTAATATTAAATGAGGGTTGGTAGATAGTTCCATCATAGATAATTTTATTAATTTGTATTTAATGATATTTTAGGGTTTTTATCCTTTTACATAACACATTTAAATTATTTATTCAGTTATCATAATGATCATGTGTACCCTTGTAACATATTTCTCTACAAAAAATGAACCCTATTACATAATTTTTGAAATATTATTAAAATTATTAGATCCTTTTCATTTGAATCAATTTCAAAAATGATGAAAATTAATATTAATAAAAAACACATAATGTAGGAAAAATAATATTTTAAAAACTGTATTTTAAGAAAAAAATAAATTTGATTTATTTTTTTCAATGATTGTAAATATTTTTTGTTTTTTTTATAGTTAAAAATGTTGGGTTATTGAATTTTCAAACCATGAACAAACTAAACATAAAATTTTAAAAACAAATTATAGTAAAGAATAAAAATAGTTTATAATTATAATAAACTATAACATGACATCCAAAATGTCAATAATTTGTTTATAAATTCAAAATATATTTTAAGAATTAATTTTTTTTAAAAATAAATTCATGTTTAGGGAAAAAACAGGACTGATAAAATTTTAATTCCTTTCTATATGATAATTATTCTATAAAAGATATGATATTTGTAATAACTTTATATTTTATAATTTACATGAGAATTAAAATTTTAGAGAAAAAATAAAAAAACACCATAATATAATATTGACATGATGAATCAAACTGTTAACTTCATTTTATCAAATCCAGATTAAAAATTTTAGGAATTTAACTTCTAAATTGAAACATAATATATAATTCAAAACCATTTTCAAAGACAACAACTTTAAACGATAAGTGTTCTTAATCATATTTCATATCAATTACCAATTAAATGAATTATTAGATATTCATTTAATAATTGAAAATTTTCATTTAAATAATACCTTAATTTTGTTAAATTTAATTTAATATAAAAATAAACATAACATTATAAATATTTCTTGTTGGAATATATCCCTGTTAAGATTAAATTATTTTAATCACATCACATTTCAATAAATTATTTATCTTCTAATATATCTCTAAATCATTTTAAATAGAAAATATTAAAAAATTATTGGAAAAATATTAATAAAATTTATGGAATAATTATTTTTTACAAAAATAGTTTTAATTATTTATTAACATTTATTTAGTTGATTTTTTAATCATGACTTATATTTCCTAATGATATTTAAGAATTTATTATATTAATTAATTAATGTCTATTTTTAAAAAAATATCATAGTTAAATTTATTTTGGTGTTACATTCGATACAAGTGACCCAAAACTATATTTATTTATAATAAAATACATACTAAAATCTCATGGTGTAACATTATACCCATATAAAAAAAATATTATCCCATTGATTTTAATTTCTCTCAATAATGAAAATAGATTAGTGTTCACTTAATATAGTCATGACTCATGATATATTTTTAATTATGAATTAAAATCCAGATCTTTAGTAAGACTATAAAACTAATATTCTCATTCAAAATATGAATATATAGAAATTTTCATGATTCTGAACCAATTTTCTAAATATAAATCCCTATTTGGTTATAAAAAATATGATTTTTCATTGATATTCTATTAATAGATTCATTTTAATTGTCTTGTTTCAAAAATAATAATAAATCATAAAAATTTGTTCAGAATAATTCTAAAATCCTATAGATTAAATTAATCAATTATATGAATTTTAAACAGTAATTCTAACATGTGTTATCCAATGAAACATTCATTTCAATTAATTACATTGTAGGTACAACTATGAAATAATTGGTCAAAAATATTACCTTTTCAGTTAAAATTATTTTTCCCTATGATTTACCCTCTTAATATCAATAACACAATCATTAGAAATAACTAATCCAAATTTATCCAAATTGTTATTACTACATTCAAAACACAAAATTCATATAGACATTTTATCCTTGAATTCAGCCCAACCATTATCCCTAAACAACAACAATTTCATATCAATCATTTTTTACCATAATTTCATATACTCCCAAAAATATAATAAACATCTAGAACCCAACCTGAATTACGATGTTACTAAATCCCATTTCAACCACCAAGGTTATTTGTATTACGAAGCATATATTATCAAAATTAAATAACCCACTATCCCAATTAACCCACGTTACCTCATAATCAAATCATATACAAAAAAAGGTCTTTATATACCTAAATCATGTATTCTTCCAAAAACCAAATAAACATTATCCAAAATATTATTAATCACATAAAAAAAGTTTCTCATGTGAAATCAAAATGGTATTTATGATTCTAGTATTATGATAAATCTTAATCTTTTTAACTATTTATACCACCAATAAATTTTGAATTGTCACATATGATAACATCCTAAAAAATAATATCATCTAAACCTTGAACTTTTAAAAACTATGTTTCCCTAAACCACCACTATGGGATATGATTCAAAAAACAAATTTGTTAAAAAAATATTTGATACCAACTGAAATGACCAAAACCAAACTAAAATTCATTACAATATCAATAAAAAAAAATTATTCAATTATATTTCCATGACCTTTTAAGTTTATAGTTTTAGTGAATAATGAAAATCCTTTAACATAAAAAACCCTTGGTTTTCCCAGGTAAAGAATATTTTCCCCACTGAACAAAGGATGTTTTATTCTACAATATGTCATCATCATATCTCAAAAAATTAAATATACCTGATATTCATACCTAAATTTCACATGTAATAATCATTTTTATAAATAGTGCTAATAAAGACATAGGAATAGTGGATTCAAATTCTAGGTAAGGATAATCATAATTGATAACAATTGAAGATCAAAAGTGATCCTAAGAAAAACATGTAGGTATGAGACCAAAATAAAGTTACATGAAAACAAAATATAGAATTCATACCAAAAAAGTTAATCATAAGTAATGAATCAAAACATAAATATTTTTGAATAAATATGTATAAATTATATGATCCTAGCATCATAAGAATGTTAAAAAAACATAATACATAACATCAAAAGTATAAATTAATGCTCACATCCAAGACAACATAACATAGTGGACATATTCCCATAGTGGATTGGGTTTACTCTTTGATCCCTTTTATATCATATCATGATATAAATAACATTACCCAATGCATTTAAAGGTTTTAGAATTCTAGGCCCACCCATCACATTGTATTTTGTACATGAATATGTGTTCCATCCTATACAATATTCATAATTTATCAAACCATAATTAACCTGAAAAAACAAACAAGTTTAACAAATATTTAAAAACAAATGTTCTCATATGACCTCTATAGATATGTGATGGATGGTATTAATATAACATATCATAGGTGAAGCATAATAAAAATTATGGAATATTAACATATATGAAAAACACCTTTATTGAAATATATATTACCTCATACTTTTAGATGGTATCATAGAAACATATATCAATATTTTTATCATTTCATATGTGATGTTCAATATCATAGAATTTAAAAATAATAAGAGTAATTAAATTTTAAAACATGAAACATAAATTTAAATTATAAATACCATTTATAGTATTCTAGTAAAATAGATTCTATATTATTACAATAATCTTCGTAAATAATTTTGGAAATAATTATAAAAAAATTATTATAAGTCAATTAGAAAAATAAATTTCAAATGGATAAAAAAGGAAATTAAAATTAATTTATTTTCAATGAATTCTAAATATTGATTCATTTTTTTTAAAATAAATTTAAATACATGGAATATGGAGTAGAAGATGATAATATAAATACTTTTAATGAAATAAATTAATTTATTTATCTTAAAAATTAATATTTATTTTAAAATGAAATATCTAAAAAATATTGGTAGAAGAAATTAATTTGAAAAATCATGAGAAATTAATAATAATGGTTCATTATAAAAACTGGTTAAATATTTGGAAATAAAATTCATTAAAAAATGATTCATGTGGGATTCTTTTAATAATATTGTATAGAAAATAAAAAATAAAAAATATGGAAAATTATAAAAAGGATGCTCTAGATCTTTTGTAATGTTAGTAAAATTTGATAAAAAAATGTCCTCAATAAATCGATGAATTAAATTTCAAAACATTCATATCAAAATATAAAAAATATGGTCTTGGAGGAGAAATACTTTCAGTTAAAAAGATAAAATAAGATTGATTTAACTTACGAGGAACCATTAAATTGAATTGTGAACTAGAGTGAACTAGAATGGTCAGAAGTCATGTAATACCGTGAAATATTCACAAAATAAGGAAATAAATGGGTTTATAGATTAATATAATATATATTTCCACCATGAGTTCACTCAGAAATAAACAATCTAGAAAAAAAAGTGAGATTGGAAAAAAAACCACTAAATCATTTATAATATTCGGGTCAAATGATCAAAAAAGAGAGCATGAAATAGATCATTAAATATCATGATTTATAATATAATAATAATATAATATGTCAAAGATTAAATATATACTCTATATTAAATAAATTATGTTTATATTAGAAACCATGAATCAAAGAAAAAAAATTAAGATTGGCATCACCATACAAAAATCATAATTTTTGAAGTAAGAATAATTTCGAAAAAAGTTAATGAGAAATAAATATAAATTCATATATAATAAAATGGTATTATAGTATAATAAAATATATGGGAATAATAAATCAAATTAATAAGGATGAAGTATAAAATTAATTTTCATAACTCAAGAATGGTAAATCTACTCAACAACAACCCTGGAAACATAAGTTGTGAATAAATAAAAAAACATTTGAAGGAGGGATCATGAGAATATATTTAAATAATATGAAATGTGATTTAATAATAACAGGAAAACAAAATTGGTAAATAATCTCTTTATATAAAATTAATCATGGCGTATAGAATGAAACATGTCCCAAGGAACCAAAATTGTGATAAAGAATACTTAAATTGAATTCCCTATTCACTTGATACACTCTAACCTATGATATGATTATCATACAAAAATTAAACATTTATGTATAAACCATATTCTTTTTTATTTTCTTTTATATAAATATCTCATATACATTTAATACATATTTATTACACATTTTTAGTTAACATTGATCATCATTTTTTTGTATTTTTAATCATTTGATGTTTTTTAGTAAATGAATCTCAATTATCATTGCATGTTCATGATTTAATAATCTCTAGAACATTCAAGTTACCATAATAGAGGATCAATATATATTTTTGATGTTCGATGCTCATTCTATGGAAGTTTTGGGTACGATTCCCCAAATTAAATCCACAATGTTATTGTTTTAGAAATTTTTAATGAATAAATAGTGTTATATAAATAATGTGCGGAAACTTTTATATTCACATTATAGGTAAAAAAATTATTTACATATTAATATCAAATCATATCATTAAATTTGTTTTTATAAATATCCATGATAAAAAAATTATTGAAAAATCGATATAATATTTCAAACCATCCCCAATAAGAATAGTATATATACAATGGATGTTTGTAGTTATGAAGTGATTTCATAAAAATATCATTACTACATTTTCATAATTTTAAAATATGATATTCTATAATAGTAGGGAATCATTATACCCTAGATCTAGAGCACAACAGACATCCAGTTATCCCACCATTATAGTTCTATATAAAATATTTATTCAAGAAAATGTTAAAATTAAATATTACTAAATTTTATAGTTATATTTTTAATATATAATTATTAATTTTGGGATCCATGTATCAATATTATTTGAGGGATTGTTTTTTGGAATTTTCTAAAAAAGGTTTTATTTTATGAAACTGTCAAAAATTACTTGTTTTTTCTTATATTGTAACTTTTATGATGTGATCGTGGTGTAAACATGAAATAAAATTTTAAGTAACAATTTTCTATATAAAATATTTATTTTTGGTTTGTAATAGAGAATTTAATAATATTATATTTAATTTTGAAACTCATGCTTGAACATTTGGAATTTAAGTTATTTTTTATTCTAATACAAAATTATTTTTGTCAATTTTCATTAGTTAAGAATTAAACATTATCCATTCTATGTTGAGTATATTTAAATTTAATAAATTTTTTTTAATAATAATTCTAAAATTTTCATTATAATCAATACTATACATGATTTTGGTGTAAATTCATTTTATTATTAAAATGGGAATTTTTCTAATTTTTTTCTATTATGTGAACGTATATTAAAATTAATTTTTACCACCTATATATGTTGAATATTGTAAATTGTTTTTAATATGTGGAGTTACAATATAAATGATAGAAAATAAGATCCATTTCATTTCTTGGTTATAAGAATAACATACCAAATTCAATGATTGTCACCATGATATAGAATTAAATGGTCATCGTAGGGTTAAAACTATGGGATAAGTCCAACAATATCCCAGAAGACTTATATAAAATTGTTTATATAATTTCATTCTCAACTCAAATTTCCTATAATTCAAATTTTGTGAATTATAGGCCAAATTTTCTTCCGAATGACTTTAATTCTATTTTAATAAGAAAATGTATTTGCAAAAGTTTCACTCCTCTCACTTATAAAGGGATCAATTTTCTACGCCCTAAATGGTACTAAAAAAATATAATTTATAATGAATCTAACCTTTTTCAATTATTATTACATGATTTTAAGCATAATTAACCATCAATTACAACCAAGGATCCTAAAGTATAATATATTTGGAAGATTAGGTAAATGATTAGAAAAAACGAAACCAAATTAAAAATATATTTTATTTAATCTATATAATGAGATCCTAACTTTCATTGAGACCTAAAATATTTATAGGATAACCTGGGGAATACATGGAAATGGGATGACCTAAAAATCTCAGTAATGAAATAAACATAAGAATAAAACATGACACATGGGTTATAAGGAAAAACGTGATGACATAAAATATATGGAACATTAATAAAAATAAGAAATAATTACATGGTAACAAATAAAAATGGAATAATAGAAATGTTGGAACAACATATAACATGAAAAAACATGAGTCAAGTCTAACTTCCTAGAATATATCACATGGTGGGAAAAGTCCCATTAAGGAATCAAGATCAATCATTATCGCAACATGACGTCTCATGAGAATAAACATTATCAAATGCATTGGAATGATATCTAGGAACAACCATAATAACATTTTTGTGAATATGCGAGCAACATAAATAATAATACATAAGGTATGAAACACAAACATAATGGTTACCCGTATAAAAAATTAGCTATTATAATCCTGTCAAAAGGAATAAAAAAGGGAATATCATAATTATGTCTACGCAAGAATGTATTTCAATAATAAATGGAACATAATAATAAGGTAAAATAGACATATATCATTATAATTTATGTCAAACTAAAATGAAAATAAGTAAAAATAGTGTTTAAGAAACATAAGAAATAAGACAATTCAGTGTGGTTTAAGGGAAATATTAAATGGTTATTAAAGAGGAAAAGGATTATTTGTATTTATAAAACCCTAAATAAAACAAGTTAGTTTTTCATGATAATATGAGTGATTTTAGAAAAATAAATTTGATTTAAAAAAAATTATAGTGTATACTTTAAAATGGGCATAAAATTTCTATGTTCTCTTTAGTCGGGATTATTTAATTGGAAGATTTGGTAAGGGAACCTAAGAAAAAATGTATTTCCCCATAAATGAAATAATATTTTGGATTTGAAAATTATTTTTTAACATACAAACTTAATATAATATGATTATATAAGAATTACTAAGAAATAAATTGGGGTAGAGATGGAGAAATAGTAACCCTAAGAAAAAAATGGAGCTTCAGAAAGAATCTATTACATTATGTGTGAAAGTGTTCTAAACATTATCTAAATGTCATGGATAATTAAATTAAATCCATTAAATAATATAATTAAAAATATTTTATAAAAAAATTATATTTATTATAATTTTATGATGTTCATTTATGGCATTTTTTACATGTTTGAAGATATGATTTTTTTTATTTGAGATCATTTGGTCCTTTTTTTCATGATCATTATACTTGTATACATGTGTGGAAAATAATATAAAATGAGAATAGTTTCCCAGAAATTAAATTATATGTTTTTAATGATATTCTATAATGTTAAATGTTATTATATATCATTTTTCGATATGTGAGGAAGATTCATTAGAAAAAACATTAACGATCACTGTTTCTAATATTTGGTAATTTTTATTATCATCATTAAATAATATTGTTTTATTAATTAATATCATGTATATATAATATTTCCAGAATAATAAATTGGATGAAATAAATATATTTTAACCTGTTTTAATAATAAAAATAGTGTTATGAAAATTCTTAAAGGCAGTTATGTAAATTGAAAACTCTTCATCCATGGATGCGATAAATTTACACATCACTAGAGATGTTTTAATTTTTATAATAAAAAAACAAGGGAAGATAAATGATGATGGGTTATTCAAAAAAAAATGTGGTATATTAATTATATTGGATTTATAATTTTACTTGTATTTTCCGAGTTTTTTAGAGAATAATAAAATAAATGAAATTGAAATGAAATTAATCGAATACAAAAGAGGATTTTACCTCTTGATTTTCTCCTCCTTGAGAACCTCCTTGGAAAAAATGGTTTGGTATTTTGATGCAACCAAGGGAAACTGAAACTGGGGGAGGGGATTGGGGATAGGATTGGGTAGTTATTAGAAAACACTCAAAGCTCATAAGCTATAAGAAGAATAGGTTGTGAGGGGTGGTATTTATAGGAGAGGGCTGTTTTCTCATTATTTTATTCATTAGTTTAATATTTTTCTTCAATACTATGAATATTTTGAGAATTATTACTAAATTTATTAAAATAATGAAGGATAATTTAATATCATGGGATTAAAGTAGCAATACATCATCTATTACTAAATAATTCATGTATTTATTTATTATCGCAAATTATCATATTTCATTATTCATAAAAAATTCATTTATTTTAGAAAAATCCAAAAAAAATCACCATATTAATTTTTTGATTTTTAGAATTCAAAAATTAAAAATATTTATCAAAAATAATTTTCTAAATATGTGAAATTTGGTTATTAATTAAAAACATCATTTACATGGAAAATACCCATTTTAAAATGCTGACTGATTTAAAACACATTGATAAATTAATTAAGGTCTCATAAAATTATAATATAATCATAAGTGAACAAAATATTAATTCCTAAATACATTTTACAAACATAAAATTATATTTGAAATCATTATATTAATTATAAAAATAAAAATTAACATTTATATCTTATAAAAATATCATCACTTAATTAATAATTTTTAAAACATTTATTTACATATACTATGTTATAATTATATCATATTACCATTTTTAAGAAGCCTACATTTCTGTACTTTCAGGGGTGTTATTACTATTTTATTGGTTGGGTTTTCATTTATAGGGGGTATATTACTATTCCAAATGTCAGGTTACTATTCCATTGGTATAGGTTCATTAACTTCAAGAAATACATATTATTCTATTCGTTATTCAATTATAATGTTTGTACTGTGTTCAATATGTGATTGTATGGGAATTATACTATATAAAAAAATTATAAGAAGGGATATTTAATTTATAAAAATATAAGTAATTATATAATTCCCTCATTTCTTTACCATATTTCCTTTCCAAACATACTTTACCCAGGTTCTGAAGCTTTTGGTCCCAAGAATAAGTCGTAAACATCTCCTTTCAGTGTGGTCCTTTGAGTGGTTATTGAATATCCCAATGTGAGGAATATCTTCTTATCAATTCATATCATTTATATTCATCATCTTACCCTTCTTGAGTTTTTTATATTTAAAAAAATGTTCTAGAATTTACTATGATTCTATAAACATGATATCATTATAATGAAATAACATTTTTTCTTATTCAATCAGTATAAAATTCTCTTGTTTGGGTTGGATTTATAACCTACATGAAAGATATAATAATGTTAATTTCATGAATGATAAAGGAATTATATATACTAATAATATTGTATAATTTTAATTAATTTTTTATTTTATAAAAAATTTAATTTTAATATAAATTTTTATTCAAAAATATAATTAATTATTTTTTTGAAACCAAAATCCCTAACAAATGATATTTTTAAGTAATCTATGATAAATGGAAACATAACTTCCATGAAATGACCTCCAAACACTAGAAAGTTTTTAAAAAATACAAGAACCCATTATGAACATTATTTATATGATGAAACCATGACCAAGGTGCATGAATCAGAACCACTCAATCAAAACATGTTTGCAAAAAATAATATTTTACACTTAGATATTGATTTCAACAAGGAATTATTACTAAATGGGTGATATAAAATTATAAGTGATTTATACATATTAATAAAATGGTAAATATTATAATTATATATTTTATAATAATAATAAATTTCTTAGACATGGATTTTTGGGCACTTCCAACTAAGAAATGGTTTTAGGGATGCTTTTATTTTATAGTCTCATGTTATATCAGGATATATTTTCTTTAAATATAAATTTGGGAAATTTTATTTTATTAATCTCATAAAACCTATATTTATTATTCTACTATATTTATTTCATATTTTTTATATATTCTTTCAATTTTTCTCATTGGTACACAAATTACATGGAAGAATGTTTATAAAAAATAGTGACCGATTTTATTTTTTTATGTCTGAAATATTTACCTACCATGTCTATATAATATATTTTTTTTTATAAAATCCTATAAATATATTTATATAGTTTTAAAGATTATTTAATATTTTCCATGACATTATTTTAAAAAATTATAAAGGAATAATTTTTATTTTTAAGGTGTGTTATTTTTTACTCTCTTTATATCTCTGTGAAAACATTTAATGATTACAACTTCATTGCATTTTCCCCAAATCATGAAAACTATTTGATATTAATCTTAAATTAATATTAAATATAGTTTTTCAAGTTAAATTATTTTTTTTATTTTTATATTAATTTTTGTTTTAATGTTACCAAATTAAAAGGATATTTCTTATTATTTCGAAAATAAATTCTGAATGTATTTATAAAGTTACATTTTTATCCATGTCAATATCCTATATTGTTACTACACACTGAGGATATTCTCTTATTTTATCATAATAATTATTTTTCTTTATTTCTTATGATCATGTGATTTTAATTAATGAATGTGAAATATATTTTTCATTATGAATTCTTGTTTTCTAATACATATTTTTATAGATTACTATGGAAAGATGATCATTTATTATATTGTTAATTCATTACATTCAAATGATGAATTCATAGAAAGTGATTCATGATGGGTGGTACTATAATTATATATCCCTTCAATGCATAAGTTAGTATTATGATATAAACTATCATTGATATTTTCTATTTTCCAAACCAATTAATATATTTTTCTTATAATGAAGCCTTTATAGAAACATTAATGTATTCAGCATTATGAAGTACATCATTTTGAAAAATGAAATTGTTGTTCAGATGATTATATATGTGTTTATTCCTTCTAAAAGTATATTCCACTTTTTTGATATTTGTTATATAGAATAATTAATTATTATTTACTCTTCCATTATATATGTTCTTTGATTATACTATGATATATTTTGTTGTATACTTCCCCATACATAGAATATTTTATCACCCATTTTTCAGTATCATGAAACACCAAAAAGTGAAATATAAATTATTTTAAGGATATTATGGAATAAATAATAATATTTTATCATTTATTTTATATAGAATTTTTTTAGAAATAAAATGTGAGAATCATGTTTTTATCTTGTATATAAAGACTATAAAACTATATGATGCTACATAATGTGACTATTTATAATATATATCAGTGTTATAATGTAACCTACCTCTCGGGGTCAGTAGATTTGTGGTTTTTCTTGTAGGTACTAGATAAAGTATAGTTGAAACATTGGGAACTAGATCAAGAAGAACATAGTTAGAGTGTAGAAATTTTATGATAGGACCTTATGTTATTTTAGAAACACTTCTATAATAAATTATATACTGAGGGGGTCATATTTTACAATTTAATATTTATAATTATATTTCATAATACTATATATTACACTATTTGGAAACTATGTCTATACGAAGTAAAGATAACCATATAAACACAAGTATCTCAAATAGGGATTTCTATCAAGATAATATCAAAAATGTAAGTCCCTAATATGAATTCCACTGAATTTTAGCCCCAAAGTGATGTTCTACATGGACTCAAGAATTCCCTTATATATAATAGAGGCTCTTAAAATTTTGTGAGGGTCTATAGGTGGTCTGGTGCAATGAATATACCCTCAGGTCAAAGCACAACACATCGAAAGTAATGTAAACAACATATAACATCATATCCAAAGAAATTTATTGATAGTGTTAAAACACTCAGTCAAATCCCAAGGAATATTATAATGATACTATGTACATAATAAGAAGCACATATATATTAGTCATTTAAAGGACAACCAACCTAAAAGTAAATAAAAGACAAAGACTAGGTGACAGAATAATCTTGGTAGTCTGGAGCTCCAACATGGTTGCCTTCTCCCAACTCCACCTTACAAATGTAATAATGCTTCTACAATATTTCACATGGGAATTTCTATACCTACAAACATGAATTAAATCTGAGTACCAAATGTCTTCCAAAACAGGGTGTGAGTAAAACTTAATAGGCCACCACCAATGTTGTCTAATGAAATTATAATTTATAAGTGTACTACAAAATGTTTTGTAATAAATAAGTAAAGAATTAATATTAATAAGTTTAAAAAACAATAAAACCAATTCAATTTTTAGGTTTCATAGGTACAACATTGGACAACCCTACATGCTTCGAACAATTCCAATTAATGTAATCATTGTGAAGGTATCATGGCTCAATTCATTTCCATGAAATTTCATTAAGGAAACCACAATAATGTGACCTAAGAAAATCCACATGGCTCATCTAAGCATTCCAATATACATATTCTAGAATAATCCATTTTTTCAACCTAAACTCAAGGAACAACCGTTCACAGTCAGTGGTATGACATGATTATAATCAAATTCTAAAACTCGAGGCATTCCAAAAAAAATGAACTTGAATATAGGGAGCCCATCCTATGGTATTCAATATGGGTTCCCTCAAGAATCCATGACATGAATATACTACATTCAATAAGTAATAAAATTACTAGAATTCAAGGACAATCTAACCGCATGGATTTCATAATAATAAATCTATATAGGATCCACTAGTTCCCTTATGTAATTAAATTTCATTGGAACTTATTGAATCTAAGGGTTTATTCACTCCATGTTTTCATATGAGTCCCCTAATGGAATTTGAGGAACATTATTGAAAATTCTAATTCTCAAAAACATTTCAATAATTTCATTTATATTTTTATTTTAAAAAATAAATGTAAATTAATTTAATATTTAAACCAAACATCAACACATTTTTTTATTTCGTATTTTAATTTAATATTTCAAGGGCCATCATAATTTTTAGGTATTAGGGGTCATCCTACCCAACCCACATCGAAATTGTTTCATTTATAATGGAATTCTTAACCCCCTCCCCCCACACGCACACTAATTAACCCATTTTTAATACACATGCTAATATACCCACCATAACAGCCTCAATGAAGGTCTACCCAAAGCTTACCAGCTTATATAAGCCTAAGGGAGTTACTAGAACTCAATAGAATACCTAAACAATTTAATTTCATTTCATTTCAATAGTGTGATAATTTTGTTAGACTACAAAAAAATGAAAAATTATAGTGAGACATTAATAGAAAATCACAACGACCAAAAAATATTTTAATTTCCTTATATTCATGATAAAATAGTCTCTATTTAAATACTAGATAAAATTATTTAAAATAATAAATTTAAGTTAAACATGATAGTACATATTATTATAGTTAGCAAAAAAATAAATATCTAATGAAATAGTTTTGTTAGATATACCATGATCCTTCTAATGAAATATAAAAAACCCAAAATGGGGTGGATTGATGAAATAGTACCCCATGAATTGACGAGAGTAGATAAGGGATTCTATGATATTGTAAGTGGCCTAAAATAGTGAAAAAATGGGTTATGAAGAAATGGGGTAAATGGATGAATCTCTCAGTTCTCCCACTTAAGAACACTTTCTAGATCCCACTAGAAGTTTTGTGGGGATAGAAGAATTATTGTTCAATAGGAATTTCACCTCTAAGCCATTGAACCTATACAGACTAGAAATTGTTAACACATTAGCTTAGGGCATCCCATGGCCCTACTCCCAAGCCTCCCGAATACTGTTGAAATCTCTTAGACCCCATATTTGGGCTAAAAAACACTCAATTAAAGAATTTAAAGATGTTCATAGTAAATATAATGACAATTAATTCCTGAAGACAACATATGGATATTAAAAACACCCTAGATGAAGATAGCTCATCCAAGATATGTACTATAAAACATAATTGACCTCCTTGATGAACAATTCATTCCATTAAGCCAGATTTAATTCTCCTCAAAGGATGTATCATCCTCAAGATTAATATCATCATCACCAACCACATGAGATAGATATGGAAAGAACAATATAAGGTGACATATATTAACTATTTCATTTAAGGAACTAAACCTATGTAGGTGATATATTCATTACTCTATTAGGTAGAACCTCTTTATAATCTCAAATATCCCCATGTATATGCATGCTAATTTATCCTAGCTCTATATATATAGATTTCCTAATCTAGGTGACACACAAAATAATAACTAGTCTCTAATTAAAAATTCATTATAGGTGAAGATGCCAATATGAATATGATTGTTTCCTACTCTGTATAGTATCTATAATCTTCTGGATCATCTGGACATACTATATCATCTACAGATTGGGACTCGACCCAACTATCACTGTGTCTGCTACCTCCATCCAAAATAAAGGAAAAAAAATGTCTCCTATACAAATAATTATATGGTTTCATGTTATTATTTAAATTATAAGTGTTATCATAGTAAAATTCAATATGTTCCATATAGTTCTCCCAAGAATCATACAAATATATGGGATGGGCCATCAACATTTCCTATAACATATAAATATTCTATCTAAACTATCCATCACTCTATGGGAGGGTGGAAATACTCAAAATCAATTGATTTCTCAATGATTTCTACAAACCATACTAGAACATCGATATAAACTATTTTTCCCTATTCGAAATTATTCTATATGGAATCCAATGAATTTATAAAATCACTCAAATATAAAACCATTAGAAACCATCCAATATATGGTCAAAATATTTGATGAACATCAGTGATCTTCATCAGACAATCAAAAATGACTAATACTCCATCAATACCCTAGTTTATCCTCAGTATCACCATTATGATATCTATTGTGACATCATGTCTCTTCCGCTTTGGAATGGTTAGACACTGCATGAGACTAGTAGGTAACTCATTATTTTTTTTCACCGACTGATAAGTGAATCAATATATAACATACCACACTATCTCTATCATCATGTGTGGATTCTAATAATGATTACAAATAACAAAATACATTTTTTTTCAAACCATGGTGTACCATCCATAACGAAACATGCTATTCTCACATAAATTTGAATCACATTATAGTATACACTAAAACAAATCCACGAACAAGGATAATACTATGCACATCAGTATTCTAGTCTACTTTTATCTACCTACCATCAATTTTGTACTTGATATTTAGTCACTCTAGATCTAAGAGAAGCCTCCTCTTGATGTTACATAAATGTGATGTAAGCATGGATAAATATGCAAGGAATCATTGACCCTTTACCTCCTAGACATCTATATTTATTTCATTAAAGAAAAAATTCAATTTTTTCTCAACACTAGACTATGTAACAAACTTAGGATTCATTTTCATATTTAGATCACTCATAACTATATTTTTTTTCCAAAGTGTTTAGGAAAACTTGAATTTGAATGAATAGAGAATCTCGACCTACATTTTCTATCTATAGTTAAGGTCCCCTTGATTAAAGATGTATCTCAAACTTTAATCATTAATATACACCATGAACCTATCTCTTGATAGATAGTGTTTCCATCATTACAAAACATGCACTACTGATTCTAATTCGAGTCATCCATAAGTTCATTACACTAATGAGGCCTCAACTATTGATAATTATAAACAACAATGCGGCCCCCTATAGTAAAACATAACCCTATCTGATACCTAATGCATCTAAATATACATTATATCCCATACCCAGCTAGTGGATGATACAGATCAATGAAGAGATAAATATACCTTTTAAATTGTGAAATACATTATCTTAGCCTTCTAGACAAATGAATTTTGACACCTTATTTATTTGTCCTGTCAATGGAACATTAAAATAGGATATTTTCAATATAAATTGATCGTAATAGTCTTTTAATCCTATATTTATTAAAATATCAATAAAAAATTGATATGATTCTCTTAATAAATCGAATCTCTCAATTTCATAGTGTAAAAAATACTATATTTTGATACGAAATTTCCCAATAAGTGTACCTAGTTGATCCAAAAAATAAAAATTCATGTACTTGGAATACAACTAATTCTCCCATTGTGTTTCCAAACACACATATTGGTAATGTTAATTCTTCTCAGTTGTCTTTTAGTACAAGAGGATTCCATATATAGAAATTCAAACATGGTATACCTGAGCATCATACACTTACATATTGGTTAAAAAATATAATTTGATCTTGAATAAGATCTAAGCACCCCTAAGCTAATCAAAAATACCATTAATACATAGTATTGGATTTTTGTTCTTAATAGTAACTTTTTTTACCTATGAATAATCCACACATACTCATAAATTACCATCATATTTCTTATAAAATAGAATAATATAACCTCAAGGAGGTTCTATAGGGAAGACATACCACGTAGAATCTAATCCCTATAACTGTATTTTCTTGTCATGAAAGACATTTAGAGATATTTGAAGTGGGGAAATAGAAATAGGCTAATTACTCAACATGGGTTTGATTGTGAACTCCACATCGCACTTAGGTACCAATCCCATGAAGTCATCAAGGAAAACATCCAAAAACTGGTCAACCACATGAGGGTAATCTACTGGATCGTTCCATCCATCATCCATCATAATGAATGGAATTAGGGATTAAACCTAGAACAACATCTAATAATAATTCTATAATTGAACAGAATAGAAGTACCGCTATACCTTATTGATATATATACTTCATTCAGGTGGTGCAAAGGACACCAATCCGTTGTAGAAATATATATAATCCAATATATTCCTAGAATCATGTCAAATCCATTAAAATCAAGTATGAAAATGTACCATATGAACTAATAACCTCCATTTTTTAGAGAATAATCATTATATAGAAAAATTTCATTTAATCAAACACCCAATCGGGTGTTGATTAACATCTCCCCATCAATATACTAAATATAAAAACCCTAACCTCCCATGAAATAAGACAATATGAAAGAGTGTCATGCCTCTATGTTAAATAAAGAAGAAGTTACTAATAAAGCCACCAAGATCATAACTCTCATGGTAGAAGTCCCAACATCCTGATATATGGGAGCATTCTGCACTTCATGCATCTTCCCTAAACCTCATTAATTTCATCTCAACCTGACTTCTCATGCCTTTACTACCCTTCTGACATGACATTCCCCAGATATTGGCACCCCTACCACCACCTCTACCTGTATGTCCTTTCAAACACATACTCCATGCCTCTATAGAGTATAATACCCACCTTAAAACCTATAAAAATCATAAAATCTATTTCACATAGTTCTTACAATGGATTCTTGTAAATCCTCTCAATATGGAACATCCTCCCATTATATCAGTACATGAATGTTATCATACCACCTTGGAAATGGTAGTGGCCAACCCTATAGCACTGATGGATTTTATCTAAATTATACCCCATAATATTGTCCTACTATGGGCCTTTTAGGTTCTATAAAAGTGAATAATTCTACCCCAAGAAGAACCAATACCAACAGGTCCTTCCCACTATGGAAAACAACTCTCTTTTAGGTTCTTCTAATTAATGGAATATTGATTCACCATCTATGAGATAGTGGCCCGGAAGAAAAATTTTCACAAATCCTTTTATCTCCATCCTATGTTCATCCTCGAGGCACCTCACCCCATTCCAATAGATCATTTCCCATATACGGAGTGTACCATTTTAACTTTATAAGTATATTAGAAAACTCCACATTAAAAAAATTTCCATCTCCAAGTGCATAAACTATCTGTACCTATCAGACCATAGGGTCTTAGTAAAGAAAGTGGACAAAGAAACTAGTATATAAATCCTTACATACCATACCCACATGTTGATTATATTTGATCAAAAAATCCCACCATAGACTACCCAATCCATAAATAATATTGGTAGAAATCATCACCAAATTCTCTGAGGGTATCCCCATATTCTCAAAGATAGTATGTATAACCTCATCTTATTTATCAACTACCTAGGGGCCACCCTCACCAAAAAGGTAGGAAGATTTCATAAGTTAAACTACATATTCAAATAAGACTTTTAATTTGTATATTGAGGTATATATCAATCCATATAATGAATTATACAAAACAAAACACTCACTAAGTTGTTCATATATTCCCTAGACAAGTGTCATAGGAGGCCCCACGGTATTCTTGACCCTATTTTCCATGGGGGAATGATCACAAGTACCCTTTTCTCATTTATATGGTTGTTGATAAAGATGAATTAATATATAATGATAAATAACATCATAGAACACATCACCATCAAAATTATTTGTATCACTATTTGGGGAAATAAGTAAAAATTATATTACCCTAAACTCACAACCTAGGTGCTATTACTCTATGCATATACACACAATAGGTTCATGTCACACATATATAGACTCCTCAGGATACAAAATTTATTAAACATTCCATAATTTAATTTGATCTTGGCCACACATATCATTTCAAATTGTTCCCATATCACTTTCTAGACACCTTAAATGGTTAATGTTTGTTACCATAGTGCCATTATATTAAGTATAAATAGTAATTTATTGGAGAGAAACTCTTCAAGTCATGATTGGAACCCCATTTAATTGAAACCAATTTTGATTCAATGTTAAGAGGTCAGACTTACAATCCCTTTCAAATATAGAGATTCATCGTTATACTATATAGGAATACACTTTTTAGATTAATGAAGACACATTAAATAACCAATCAATTTCACTGAAATGAAACTATATAATGCAATGAAGGAATGTATTAAAATGGAATGTAAATACATATTTACATAATATTATGCATGAATAAAGTCCCTCTTTAAATGCAGGAAGAAGTTCTGAAATTTCATAATCCATATCCTCCTTAAAAAGTGACTTTGTCGTGGTGAAAAAAATCAATTGTTACAAATAATTATGAGAAAAATAGTTATCACCCTAAGAAACATGTGTTTTCTTATATATATTGGTTATCTAATCTTGTACATGATCTCATTACCATGCCCTAACAAATCCTACCTCATGTATTAAATGTTCAAAAAGTAATAAATTTTAAATATATCTCTAATACCATTTATATAATTTCATTAACAAGATATAAATGTACAATTAACCTAGGCCGGTGCACCAAATTTCTAAAAGCACAACTCTTAATATTCTCGAGTCTTCAAATAAGTACTGAGGATCTATAAGTGTTATGGTGGGGATACCATACCCAATGGAAAATAGTTAACATCCAAAAAATAAAGGGAATAATATATAACATCACATAAAATTAAATAAACTAAAAGTTCTAAAATATTAAGTCATACCCCATGAAATATCAAAATAACAATACATAAATAACAGGATGATCATAAAAATAATTCAATTAAAGTAAATCTATAACAATAGTATACAAAATAAAAACACAAAAAGACTATATAAACTAGGTTATCTTGAGAACATTCCTAGCTCCCAAATCCACTGTATCGATACAATCATGAATTTTTAGATAGTTTCGTGACCTTCTGTAGAACTATATCCATGAATTATATTGGAATTCCTAATGGAATCCCAAACTATGTTTTAATAATACTCAGTAGCCCACCACTATTTGTGTCTTATGAAATTACATTCTTTAAGTGTAAATCACACTAGTGTGAAATAAATAAGTGAATTATTAATATAAATAATCAAAAAAAATAGTAGAACTATGTCAATCCACCAGTTTTATAGTGAAAAATTGGGATGACACTACATTCTTTATCCAATGTTGGTATCTCTACACAAGGTGGTGGTATCATGGATCAATTTTTCTCTAAGTCATATCACTGAGTCAACCATAATTATGTTGTGTGAGTGAATCCATGGGTCTCATCAAGGAATTTCCTTCAAGTAATTCCCATTGAATTCATTTTCCTATTTTGAATTCAAGGAGAATACCATTACACATAATGGGATGGATTGATTAGAATACATGACTCATATATGAGGCATTCCACACTAATCATATCATGATGAGTATAGGGAGATCATATCATCACATTTAATAAAGTTACCCCCCATGAAACCACAACATGAATATATGGAATCTAAAAAGTGATGATATTAATCATATCCAATTGTGATCCAACCTATAACATTATTTGTGATGAATCTATGTATAATACAAAAGATATCTTGAGACATTATATATATTTTGACCTCCTTGAATTCATGGGTGGCTTCATACCCAACATTCAACTGAGTCCACTACTAGGATCCAAACTCGACCATGGAATTCAACTCCAAAAAAATCTATTAGCAGTCCAAGGATATTTATAAGGAATTCATATTGTCATAATAATTTGACAAGATTCAGTCACGTCATTATTCAAAAATGAAACTGTAAATTAATTAAATAATTTTTCCAACATCACCACATTAATTTATTTCATATGTTATGTTTTAATTTTCATGACCATAAGAACTATCAGTTCCTAGGGGCCATCCAAGGAAACCAACATGAAAAATTAATTCACTTCATTTCCAATGGTTGGCCTACCCCCCGCCCCATTTTTTTTACCATTTTTGAAGAAAAAAAGGAATCTAAGTACTTTAACACACTCAACAAAGGTATACCCAATTTCCACAAGATTATTTAATTCCAAGGGAGTTAACAAGTCATCAATATGATATCTAAAAAAAATAATTTTATTTTAGTTAATGTTTATGATGATTTGGTGAAAACTCATAAACCCAACTGTCAAATGAATGCATGCCCTTAAGGGAAAAGCACATGTAACACGTAACTCAACATCTCAGGGGACCAAAGATCTGTTATTAGCCTTGGCTTCAATCTAAAATGGGTGTCATTTCAAAACTAGGATAAATACCCAATAATAGTGAATTTATGTTAAACAGGATTGGTGAAATTTACCCGGTATGTGAAAAATATGATTTGAAGATATATGAGTGTTAGATGTACCACAACCATTCTAAAATGAAAAATATAATTGAAAATGGAGGAGGATTAATAGAGGATAACCCATGAATATAAGAGGAGATAAGGGCTTATATGGTGCATAAACTATCTTAAAATTGGGAAAACCTAGATTTTGAAAAAATGGGTGAAAAGAAAAGAAATGAACTTTATCCCCAGAAAAAACTGACCAAACCACACCACATAGCTAGTTGGTCCAATAGAATTGTTGACCTACTAAAAGGACACGAACTAGCTGGTGAACCTATCCCTGTTAGCTGGTGGGACTTGATAAGCTTGTTGTAGTCTGATATCATACTCCTGATGATCTTGAACATACTTGAGACCCCTAGAAAACCTTTTCCAGGCTATTAAATTCACAATTAAATCAGTTAAATAGGTTTAATGAATGAATTAATAAGTTTTTGTGCGTTAATATAGGTTAATAGTCTTTTTAATGTGGTATGCACTATATTTGAAAGGATTATACCTTCATTAGAGAAATTGACTCATGTCATAATGAAAAACATTTCATATACGAAGAGACCTTCAAGTCCATAAGATGGTTTAATATTGTTTAATGGATTTTTATGATAAAAACATCAATAAATAAATGGGAAAACTAATATATTGGTAGCTAAATATTGGGTTATATCTATAGAGAGGATATTTTCCTCTTTAGGATATAGTGAAATACTGAATTTTGACATTATATGTTATCATCTAATGGGAGTTAATAACCAATAGTTTTCATTGATTCAAAAGACTATTTTGGAATTTGAGATATATAGTATAAAATATATTAAATATAAATTATTATTCATCAAAAAACTCATCAATATAAATAACCTAAAATTGTACGAAAATTTATCAACAAAAGATGAAAGGCAGAGGAAAATATTTCCATATGTGAATATAAATTTACAAGCTTATCATCCCATGTTACTGATTATGCACATAATTCAACAAGTAGGATATGTAGCCTCTTTAATGTGGGTAAATCTAAACTTATATGGGAATTAGTCACATAAATATTTTTAGCTTATGATTATATAATGTTTAAAGTTATCAAGATAGATAATGAGATTACATGTATTATATTTTCTACGGAAACTAAGAAAATAAGAGGATAGTCGATCACTTGATAACGATATATTTGGAAATTTGAAATAAGGGAAGGTTTGAGTCTCCAACATCTAATTGATTGGAATGAAAATTAGGGGGAATTATAGTACGGAATGGAAGTATACATCACATATAGAGAGAGAGGATATCTTAATCATGAAAGAAAAGTAAATTAATAAGCTTCCAAAATATAATGGTTAAAAATTGTTGATATGAGACATTATTAAAACCAATTCCACAAAATCAAAGGGACATTACCTAAAAAAGGTGAATGGATCAACATAGAAAATAAATAACTATTACAATTAAATTTGTGGCTCTGAATAACAATTTATTATGTACTATTATCATAAACTCAATGATATATAATGCTCTATATTATTTTATATCTATATATTATTTTATATCTCACACATTTTCAAAAACATTTAATAATTACATAACACTTGGGAAAAGTCGTTTCCAATAAAGAAGCCTTTTTTAAATCTTATCACAATAAAGATCTATCGAGAAATCACTATTAAGATAAACATATATTTCTTAGTTGCACACATGATGGTAATACATATGGTTAAAGTTTACATAATCCTCTGTATGAATAGTCTTTCAAAGTGTAATTTAATAACTCATTTCCAAAATAAGGAGCTCCTATTTAAGAATGAGTTATGTAATCCATTTTTATATGGGAGACTTCATTATCTATGTATTTTTCTAGATCCTCCTCCATTAGTTCACCTTAATTAAAATTTCATTAAAGAGGAGTATCAAACACAATCATGGGGAGGGAATGAAATTTTATAAATATAGGATGTACATATTTTTAATGAATACATTGATGAATTTCTTGATGAATTACCCAGAAATCCACCTACGTGTGAATATTATTTTTTCAATGAAAGCATCCTTGATGAAAAGTAAATATAAAACACCCCTAGAAAATGGAACTAGTGGAACAGGTGTAGTTTATAAAACAGATTTAGTATTGTTTTGATAAGTAATTCATAAACATTTATATTCTACCTCTGGAATCCCCATCATTATTTATTAAAAATAATGATGATTCTTAAGTTTGTTCATCTATTATAGGGAAAAATTCCTTTAATTAAATGAATAACTATTCTTTACCATCTGTTGATGAATTATTTGGAAAACTTTGGGATTTAAATGATTTCCAAAGATTGATCATCACTCTAATTTTCATCATTTAATTGTGTGTAAGTACGATACAATTGAGTTGAAATTTCGCATGAGGTGTGGAGAATATGAGATTATGTTAAGGCCTTTGGATTTAAAAATTCACTAAAATTTCTTTTATGGATCTAATGAATATAGCATACAAGGATTACCCTGATGACAACATGATGGTGTTGGTTAATGATATCTTTATGTACTCTATAATCCATGATGATCATAAGAATATTTTATAAATCATTCTTGATATGCATAGAAAAAATAATAATTACTTGGGGAATTCAGTATGTGTGAATTTTGTATCAAGGATGTTTTTATTGGTTATATTATCTCTATGTATAAAATATATGTTTATACTTTCAGGAAAAGGAATTAAAGGAATTTCCCATACTAAATCAGATAAATGAGATACAAAATTTCCTTGGTTTATCATGTTACTATTGGTGATTTGTTCAAAATATTGCTTGATAGGACAATTTGATAAACAAGTTCACATTTAAAGGGGTTAAATTCAAAAGGTCAATTAAATTTGTTGAATGTTTTGAGAAGATGAAGTGGGTTTTTGTTTACAAACTGGAATTGATTTTCTTCCAATAAATGATGAATTTTTATTATATAGTGGTGAATAAATTAAAGGACTTGGGTGTGTCCATATAAAAATGATAGGGTGGTTTCTTATGCATCAAGGAAGATGAAGATATATTAATTGAACTGCACAACACAAGATCATCGGTTGGAAGATATAATATTTTTCATAAATATATGGAGGAACTATCTTTATGGTGGAATATGTGATATGTATAAATATCCCAAAACATTGAAGTACATATTCTCTCTAAAAGATATCAACATCATGTAAAAGAAATGGATGGATCTTCCTAAGGACTATGGATAGTTGATATACATCTATTGTGGAAAGGTAAAAAGGTGGTTAATTATTTAACTAGGAAGGATGATGGAGTTCTGAAAATGATGAGGATAAACAAGGATCTGATATTCATGAATATAGAGAAATTTGATATAGTAATTGTTAGGAAATGTATAACATAATTCATTTTCCCATGAAATTACCTAAAAAAATTTATAGGAGAATATATATAAATCTCAAAGGGATTGTTAGGATTTATTGAAGAAGAATAAATCCTTGAATTTTGGTATAAGTTTAGACATTTTCTATAAAGATGGTGTGTTAATGATTAGAAATAGGTTGTGCGCTATATATATACCAATGTTGAAATGAAGATTATTTGATCAAGAACATAACTTAAATTTCTCTATTTACCTTGGTATCATAAACATGTTAAAGTATTTAAGAGAATATTTATATTGAGATGGTATAAAATAAATTTTTTGACTATGTCTCTAGATATCCAGTGCACTTTTATGTAAAGGATAAATGAAAACATCATAATCAAGACATAAAAAACACAAGTAACAAATGTCGAAGTGGGAGAAAGTTATAATGGACTTTTTCATGGGACTTCTGATGAATCATAAGATGAACCATGATATATGGAATGTTTTTATCTCTTTTCTATGTCTGTAAATTTTATATAAATATTGTATGATTTATGAAAATTTTTGACCCAAATAAACCTATAATTCCACATGAATTGACCTCTAAAAGACCCAATGCACGTTCCTGATCATTTGGGGTTATAAAAAAGCATCAGGGTATCATATAAATAATCGTGGGAATGATTTCACAATCCAATAGAAATATGATAAAATAAAAGTAGAGGGATAATCATAGAATATATCCATAATACATCCTACATTAATACAGGAAAACCAAAAAACAAAATAGAAAAATTGATTGACATGTTTTAAATGAGCAATGAAAGGATAAAATAATTGAACCTAAATTAACCTATGGGTCCATCTCCACATGAACCTATGACACCACCATTCCAACCCACAAGAATAGGGAAATGATCTAAGTGGGTATCCCATTACATGATGCTCTTCTCTTTACCTTCTTCTTCTAAAACGAAGGGTATAAGCATACAAAGGAAAAAAGTTGAGTGTGTTCATGATATCTCAATATCATACCACCATGAATCAATACAGTGAAAACCCACATGCATCTATTAGTTATTTTATAAATTGGATTTCATAAACCAGCCAAAACAAATCATTTTATATATGAAAACATAATTTTCCATCCTCTTCAAAAACATTCCCAAATCCATAATAAGAAATATGACATAACAATATTTCATGAGGAATAATCTTATGAAATAAATATTCTTCATGTATAAATATCTATATAATGATCATGTAAGAAAATAATTAAATCATTATACATGCACATAATGTTTCTATAAAGTACCAAATGGAACTTGTTAGCCCTATCAAATGTAATATGAGATTCTAACAGATATATATGAATCTGAATGTTTCCAAACCTTAGATCCTTTGAATGGATACCCACTAAAAACTAAGGAATCATGATCACCTACAAAAGTGATAGTTAACCCTACTAGGGATTGTATTTTTCTATATTTTAATCATTTCCTAAGTTCTATTAATGTACTATTATATGATCATTACATTTATGGAATGACAATTAATTCCTTAAAAATATTTTCTATTGAAAAAATAAATTTATATTCTAGGATAATGTTTCTATAAAACGTTTTCTATAAATATTCTAGACTATATCCATTCTTAAAAATCGACTTTTATTTTAAAACCAAATTTGAGGCCCTTTGGGAAACACACCATGTGCATAAATCATGTTATATGAAAATTTCCTTTATAATCACTTTTTATTTCCACCATAGTTCAAATCCAATTTAAATATTCGATTTTGAAAATCAATACAATGTAAATCATCACAAAAAAATTATGATCTCTAAGGGATAAACCATATGATAGAGACACAAACCTCAATATTGGTAGAAATTTTGTTTCTTGCAAACCAAAAATGATAAAGGAAGAAATTTGAGCCATGATTAAAAAGATCCTAAAAAAATTCATTTCTCTAAGTACAATAAAGATCCAATGTTGTAGTTTTAATAGGGATGAAACACACCAATAAAAATATAAAAAAATAGGTTGTAAGGTATCCCATATTTCAAATTAAACCCAATGGATAATCAAGCTTATAACCAGCATGATGATTCCCCAACAAGATGACGAAGGTTCTGAAAATCACCACCAAGTAGCTCCTAAATAAAGTAAAATGTATATATAGTAATAATGGTGAGACTGTTAGTGATAAAACATATGTTTAATATAAATGAAATGTTTATCCCCTAAAAATGGCATTCCCAACAGAATCATCGGCTAGCCGCAAGGACTCACTAGTTGGATAGTGAGTGTAATAAAAAGGGATACACAAATATCCCATCCACCAAGAGGCCTATAGAATTCCACTGGATAACTGGTGGAACCTATAGTCATGAAGTTCTTCTTCCATACATCACCAGCTATCTAGTGCCCTCAATCATCTAGTTAGTGGCCTCATCCTACCAAAAATTCCCAATGATGTTCTACTGAATTTTACACGACCCAAAATTCAAAATGAAATATAATAATGAGGTGATTTGTACCAAAATCCTCATACCGGGGTGTGAAAATTATCCACACTAGAAAATATTTCTATACCAATAAAATATATATATCTTGAACAAAATAAGAGACAATTATATTATTTCATCATCAAGGCCTCACAATCACATGTGTTTAATTTTTCACTACCACACAATTATCTCACTCAAACTAATGGGATAATATTTACATATAGATCCTTAACCACTTGGTCGACTATCATAACATGCGTTTCAACCAATAAGATTTCATTTCCAATCTCAGCTTCCTCCCATGTGATCACATGGGATAGATCAAAATGATAAATCCTCAGTTAGGAAATGTGGAACATGTAATGGAAAAAATTCAAATGATCATGTATGTATAATATTTAATCAAAAATAAAAATTCACTCCAACATCAAAAATTTGATTATATAATGATTTTATAAATTACCATACTCCCCAAACATATATGTCCCAGCTGAGGTAAAAAGATGAGAAAATATATATAGCCTATAGTAAATTATAATGGCTGATGATATTGATCAATATATGATTTATAGAGACACTTAGGTGTAACCACCTCTTCCTAGTTAGTTTCACAATATTATTCATCTCTTGAATGTTGATTAGTCCAAAAAAGGACTTTCCTTCAACCTCTTCCCCCAAAAGATGTGATTTTCATAGCCTCTCATTCATCGCCCCAAAAGGTGTCATTCAAATCCAATTATGAAAAAAATATATATGAAATTTATATTAAGTTCATATGTTTCCATAATGATACACTAAATTCAACAATGAATTCCTAAAGCATGCCTTAAAGAATTGGGATTTCTCATTCTATTTGTCCATTCTATTTGAGGATGAAAATTCATGCTCAACTTCTAGTGATAACCCATTTTTTTATAATACACCCCAAAAAATGGATGTAAATGCAGAGTCTCTATCATAAATGATAGTTTACAGGACTCCATATTATCTTACAACATCCGATATGTCATGACTCAGACTGATGGGACCCAAACCACATCTTCCCCAAGTTCACCTCCAACAGGCCAGAGGCTAGACACTCGTGTTGACAAGGCATATCACAAAAACTGGAGCCATTAACCTAAAGAGTTTTTAGGAATGAACACATTTAAAACAACATAAATTATAGAAATTTTAAAACAAATGAAACCAATGCAAGCATACATCTATGATACCCTAATATGAGAATTAAAAATAAGTATAGAAAGTTATAAAAGGGGCCAAATACATGTCCATAAAAAATGAATATTGTAAAACCAACTCATAAGGTAAGGAATACTATCAAAATAAACCACCTAGAAGACACCATGGTCAATATAGCTCAATATATAATCTACCAACTCCTTATCTACCCAAGGCAACATCAAAATTTCCATCATCTACATAATACACGACACATGTGGGTAGATCCCATGCATGTGTGAGTATAACACTACCAAGTAGGACACACCAAAAAACTAAACACAGAGCATCATGAATATTCATCTAAAAACAATGATATTGAAATTAATGGAATAAAAAACTGGATATACTTAGGATGGACTACGTAAATCAATGTGGTCACATCCAAACAACTAGACAATGGATTTTGTTTGATGTAATGCTTATTATGGGAGAATTCACTCCATCATGAATTCTATCACCGGAGACACTCATCAAATATGTCATGATAATTCGGCCCCACACTAGAAATAAAAATATTACTTGAATACCTTGATACTCATATAAATGATAACAATAATGGCCACTGGGGGATACCAAAAGCACAATTTAAATCAACCCACTATGTTGGGGATTGTACTATAATGATATTGTGAACCCTACTGAAATATCTTGAATGGTGAAGGATAAAATCCATTCTCAAGCATGTCATTCCAAATCCACAAATCCACTAAAGGTACAAGAAGAGGTTTATAAGATCACACTCCAGTTTCATGAAGTCACACCACAAACTCTATATAATAATTATCCTCCATAAAGGATCACAATCTAGAGATACAGAAGTAATTTCATATTTAAACTTTAAGGGATGGAAAATGGATCAAAATCAACAAATAATGTTACAAAATGAATGAATTATTGTCTCCAAACACACTAAAAACTTACACTAAATTTAATAGGGGTACATGGCATGTTTATCCTACCCCTAGCCTACCTGTATGGTGTTGAATCACACAACATGTAAATATCCATTTAAATGGGTCATAAGTTGTCATAAAGACATGTAGATATTTTCTATAAACCTTTTAATGTTGTCTAGTTGTTCATGTGTACTACTGGTCATGCTCGTGTACCATCCCATGTACACCAATTCATGCCATTTAAAACCTGGTCATGTAGTCATGTCATGTTTATGTTCTTTTTACATTTTGTTCTCATGTATCCTCTAGGATTCAAAATGATATTTTAAAACAATTTAAGTAGTTTTTGAAAGGGCCACACATTATATGATTTTTTCACTCTGTGAAAACCCTTGAATCATAGAGGAGGGGGGGGGGGGGGGAGGGGGGTTCATACGGTGTGTAATAAAAAAT
This sequence comes from Viscum album, assembly GCA_963277665.1. Classification (NCBI taxonomy): domain Eukaryota; kingdom Viridiplantae; phylum Streptophyta; class Magnoliopsida; order Santalales; family Viscaceae; genus Viscum; species Viscum album. The sequence goes on from OY728130.1 coordinate 614,113,467, forward strand.
TTAACATCATGTCACCTAGAATTTTCAAATTTCATTGGTTTCTATTTTTCATTTTCTTACTCATATACTATACCACCATCCTCATTGGAATTCATAGATCTGGTGTTTTTCTACCATCCAATTTCTAGATATTATAAATACGGGCTTCAAGTCTACTCAGGAAGCACACAAACATGAAACATGTAGTCATAGAAACAAATCTAATATTAACAGTAACTAACAATCCATTTTGATCCACATATGATCATACTCCTTCATTGTGACACCTTGATATCGTCCTTGATCATGAACTTCACCCATGTTATTTATCTTTTGTGTCGAGGAATAGTCGTTAAATGATCAAATATTTGGTCTTTGTCGATCTATTTACCAAATAAAATAGAAATGATAAACATGGAAAGAAAATGGGGGGATAAGTCCATTAACCAAAATATGTGTGGAATGAAATTCAACCATTTTATTTTAGCCTCAATACCTTATCAAATAAATAGGTGAAAATATGTTAAATAATGAAGAAAAAAATCCATCACAAATTAATCTATAATCAATGAACGAGTAAATTATTACTCATAGAATTGTTCCATTTTCAATTGGAAAAAATTAAATGGTTAGAATTTAAAAATTAAAAAAAACCTAAATGGAGTTTTGATCGATCATTGATGAAGAATGGTTGTATATATCAATCATTTGTCAGAACCCCAAAATCTGTTGGCACGCGATCCTTGATTTGATCTTATCTAAGGTCTTCTACTAATGTTCCTCCAATTTTCATTCTCCAATAGCTCCTTTAAACCCATAGGTTTTGAATGTAACCCCAAGGTTGTGTAAAAACCATGTTTAAATAGATGAAACATGTTTAAACATCAACTAATAATAAAATAAATAATTTAATTTAATTATTTTATTATTTTTCACTAGTGAGTACTTTTTTGTAAACACCCCACACCAAAAAAATATACCACACCTAGGGTAAAAAAAAATTCAGAAAAAAATAATTCCATCATATTTTTTATCTGGTCCACCATTCGAAATTTATTCCAAATTTTCATTAAAACCATATGTGAATTATTTTAATATATTTAATATATTTTAAAAAAAATTATGGAAACACTGGACCTCAAAATATAATGTTTTCTCAGTGTTTGGATTGGAAAATAACACATATAATATTCTAATGAAATACATAGTTAAGTTAGAGTTTTTATATTCCCACAAAATTATAGATTTTCAACCCAAAACGTAAAAAAAACTACTAAAAAATTTAGGCTACTGATCTCGCATATAGGTATCCCGCTCCTAGGTTCTCTCATAAAGATTGTAATTATTCCACCAGAAATGCATATGGAGAATCAATATCTCATCAAGGATCCTCTCACAAAGATCATCGATCTCTATTGGGTACTATGAAATGGATGTTTTATCCCCTATTTCTAGATCATCCCATTCGAAAAAACATGATGGATCATGCACTTACATCCACAGCTATAAAGAATGGTAGATTTCATGTACCCAAACCAACTAGGGTGGTATAATTAACCAGTATTATACCTCACTAGCTCTACATAGTATCTAGAAAGGGTCAAATATCTGTGATCCACGTCAAGAAGAGATCATCAAGAGGAAATTTTCTCCCTCCCCAAACTCTAAAGGTCTTATTCATTAGTCGATATAAGATTTCTAATGTCTCTATACAATCCACATCCACTCCTAGATAATATGGACCTTCTTTATATTATCATGCGCCAACACTGTTCCCATGAGTGTAAAATCACTTGAATCAATCCAATAAATCAATGACCATAATGGTCATCCAAGAATGGAATCAAATGGTTCCATACCAATGGTAGAATGGTATATGTTGTAACATGAACGCTCCCCCTAGGATCGTTGGTCACCCCAAATATGTCCAAAATCTATCATGAACCCCCACAACAAGTCCTCCAATACCTGGAAGGTCTTATTACTCTCGTCAACTATCTGAAAGCGAAACAAAGTGATAAAACACAACTAAGTCTCAATGTACTCCTAAACGTTTCTCCATGATCTTGATGTGAAGCAAGCATCATGGTCAGAAAATATTGTTAAGTTTTCTCCATGGATCCAAACTATCTCATACATATGAAAGCATCTCATTCTCTCTGCTATACTCTTCTCTAAAATGGCTAGGAAATGGGACAACTTGGTGACTCTATCTATGATCACCTGGATGGTATCATGTCCCATGGATGTATATGGTATAACAATCATGGATTCCTAGGATATCATATCCCACTTATACTCTTGAACATCAAAGGGTTGACCTAAACCAACTAGAACAATGTTTTTAGCCTTCACTTGCTAACATGTGAGCCATCAGGAGACAAAAATTGAAATACAAACTGTAATGGATGGAAACCAAAATTGATATCAAAGGTCATTATACATATTTTCCACACCTGTATGTACCATAAAAGGGGATTTATTAGACTCCCTAATCACCTCCACCCACAACATCATGGTTATCCTCGTCTGTCCTCTAAAAAGGATAACATCCACCCCCAAATACATCAAGATAATTTCCAGTGAATATAGGGTAAGAGACGTCTCATAATAATTATCACCACCCCAAGAATCCCTAACATAATATAATATAAGTGGGGGTAACAACCATATAATGAATATATGAAGAACTATACATGTCAACTAAGTAAAAATACAAAGATTGTGAATACTTAGATTCCTCAGGAAACAACTGAGAAAAAGATCTCTTTCAATGTGAATATTCCACCATGTTCTCTTTCATATAAGTATAGAAAATTTCCAAGTAATAGACCTTGAGAAACTCTAGACATAAACATTGTCTCATGTTATGATCCCTCTAAGAGAATATATAGTAGGATAATTTTTATTAGTGTAGATGACAAGCCTCCCTCCCATCTGGTAGTGTCTCCTCATCTTTAGGGTGAAGACTACTATTTCTAGAACAAGATCATGGGACTCGAAGTTCATCTCATGTGGTGTCAACTTCCTATACCCAAAGGCAATAACTTCCAACCACTACATTTGTAAACAATCAATCTTATTCCCTATGACATGATAGAACACTATATACTCAAAAACCACCTCCATAAATTTCATGATGGGGGTGTATTCCATCTTCTTCCATAATTCCTAAAACACTACTGGAACCTTTACATCTATACTAATGGTTACCCCTTTAGGGTAAATTTACTTGAGGGTGAAACTACTGTGGAGAAATTGATTACACATATTTTATAGTAGTCCACAGCCCCAAAATAACTCCATGCCTTAGTAAAACTCAAGGGTGTCTCAAAAGCTAGTATTACCTCGACCTACATCAGGTCCACTACCAGCCCTTTACTTAATATGAATTTTCCTAGGGAGTAGAAATATCAAATAAAAAATTGACATTTTGAGATCTTTTCATACATATGGTGCTCTTAGAGAGTTTTAGGACCATCCTCAAGTGTCTCACATGCTCCTCCTCAGACTCCAAGTACAAAAAAATATCATCAATAATGACCACCACAAACTGGTCTAAGAAAAGTTGAAATATATAGTTTAGGAGTCCCATTAATACTACTAGGGTGTTGTTTAAGAGAATGGTAATCAAAAAGTATTAATTGTGACTATTGAATCATCTTAATACCATATTTTGTATATCCTCATCCTCTACTCGTAGCTAGTGATAGACAGAATTGTGGTCAATCATTGAGAACCATCATGACACTATCCATTGATCAAAAGGAATTTGGTATTATGTTGTTAAAATCCGTACATCATGGATTCCTAGTTCATGCATTGGTGATCCATGCATAACCTCAATCTACCATCCTCCTTTTTTCAAACAAAAAATGGGGTTGATAAAGGGGAACATTGGGTCCCAATAATCCCCTTCTACAAGAAGTCCTATAACCACACCCTCATCTCAAAAATTTCTATGGGAGCCATCCAATATGAATGTAAAGATATCGGGGTTATCCTAGGGTAAATTTCAATTGAGAGGTTTACCTCACAATGGGGAGGTAATCTTGGAATGTCCTCAAGAAATATGTCCTCCTACGTCACCACTACAAAATGAAAATGGTATCTTATAGAATCCACTTGCACAATAGTCAAGCTATCCAACTAGTGAGTAATCAAATAAAATATCATATTTTAAACCCATCCTGATCTACTAATGATTCATATTCTCTCACAAAAGAATACCTTATCCCATCAATACCAACACACTATATCCTCCACCTAAAATGGTTAATCTGGGAATGATCTATGGATAGCCAGTCTGTACCTATGATGAACTCATATGATCTAATCTATACTAATATGATATTACATATAATTATATCACCTCTAATAATAATATCATATTATCACTAAGAGTTTTTAATGATTGAGTCACCTTCAGTAAGAGTCTCTAAATTCAAGTGTTTAGCCAAAGGCTCAAACAAAATCTCCACATCACAAACCAAGGATGTGGTAACAACAGAATGACTGACTCCTATGTCTATTAATAAAATATATAAGGTAGAAAATAAAAAATTATTAAATAATATCATACCTAGTTTCTCAAGATAATTTTCATCCATAGAAATAAGATTTCATCCTCCCTAACGACTAGCTTTTTAAGCCATGGTTGGACCACTTAGGGGTGGTGTAGGTAACTGGCCAAACCTCTGACCACCACTTTCTTTTCTATAGAACCCACGACAATGTACTTATCCCTAAAGAAAACCATGATATTACGTCAATATCTATTCTCGAGGTCCCCTAAATATCTCCCAACTAGTTATATAACATGTTACACAATCATGTGTCACATTTACTTATTTGTCATATAAGAAACACCACCTCACCCTGAGTGGATTTGACCAAACTTATAATCCATTTACCACTGATCGGATATCCTCAGATTATATCTAGAATATTTTGGAATACTTGGATCCCTAATATTCTTCATTGGTGATCATTCTCTACTATGGATGTGAAATCTCTAGAATTCACACCGATCATAGTGTAGATGGATAAGACACATCCCTGAATGGATTCTTCATACCCGATCAAGAGAGAGTTGTCTTGTCATATGACTGAGTTACTAAAATCCACAATCTCCTATTATAACCTAGAAGAAGGCTCACTTACATGACTTATATTTGTTATTTAGGTGTCCCCATGAGGAAACAAATCTCAAGTGACTGCCTCTAGCAAGTACTCAACCACCTGGGGGGTCTTTCTCACCCCGGAAATTAGGAGTTTTTTACCTATAGAACTCAATCAGTGACTCATCCTGTGTACATCCCCATGTGGATCATCTAGTGCTATCTGCTACTGAAAATATGTTGGTATATATGGTAAACTACATAGAGGTATTATCTTCATCAAATTCCCCAATATTAAAGTCTCATCACTCAGAAGATCATCGTCATGATCACATATTGGAACCCTGACTAGTTTTCTTAGAGTATCCGTCTAGAAAAAAGTAAGATGCACCATGGTAAAAGAGTTTATCTATGGATATAACTCAAAAAGAACACTTAATTGAAATCCCATTCAAATATGATACATTTAAACATGTTTTTTCTACAACCAATTTCTATATGTACCGTGTTGAAATGCATGAGATTAGAGTTTGGGTGTTTAGACACATCGACCACTGCACTAACACTAAATCACCATGCCTACAATAAAACATGATACAATTGACACTATTTCCATGAATCCCACAATAATATAGAATACTATGATTGTAACATTGAAAATCACGTTGATACCACTCTATCACAACCCATCTCAACAGGTCCCAAACCACTACTATCCCAAGCTTTCATCGAATTGGCCAGTGGCTACAGAGCAGCACCGAGTAGGCATATAAAAAACATGTTAATAATTAGCCTATAGTACCTATACGTTTGCAAACATATCCAACTCCATAAAATCTGGAAATATAAATATGACTGAAACCAATGCATTCATGCATCTATGATCCCACAGTCATAGTATGATAGTAAATTATAGAAGGCAATAAAAGGGTAAAAAAACAAGCCCAACCAAAACTATAGAGAGTCTAACTAACTCAGAATATGAGGAATAGTATTAATTGAATCCACCTAGAATGAACCTCAGTTTGTATATATCAAATAATGTCCCACCATATCCTCTTACTCCAATGAAACTATCAAAAGGTCTATTGCCTGCAAAAGATGTGACATGTGCAGGTAGAGCTCATTCATGAGTGAGAATAACAACAAACAATATGACACCCTAAATACAAAATAATAAGAATCAAGAGTATTCATCTCATAAAAATGATATATAAAAAAATGAATAAAAAAACCCAAACATACTCTGGAAGGAAACTGCACCTCTAGGCAGTCAAAAACCAAACTACCTGCCACAATATTCTAAAAGAAATAATTCTAATTCTTAGAGAATCCACTCCATGATCTGTGATATCACTGGATACACTCATCTAAGAGATCATTATAATTGTTACCCTCCCATTAATTATCATCTATCTCTGAGTACCCCAATACTCTAATAAGGGATCATAACCATGACAACAAGGGGACACCACAAACCCATATTGGATCATCCCTTCATATAGGGAATCATAATCCAATGATACCCTGAAACCTAATGAAATGTTATACTACATGGATGATCAATTTCTTTCTCAAGGAGGTCCGCCTGATTCTACAAACCCCACCTAGAGTATAAGAATAAGTAATAGAGGATCAAAATATGGTCCAATGGAGGGTCACAGTAAGCTCTATCTAAGAGTCACCCTCTATAGGGGAAAAGATCTATATATTCAGACATAACGGCACACTATAACCTCTAGGGGGTGTTCCAAGGTAACATAATCAACTGATATTGGTCTAAAATAAAGAAATTAAGCACTCCAAACACACTAAAAGGGGGTATATTTCTTGAACTAGGGGTACACAATGTGTCTAGCCTAACTGTGGTCTAATCGTTTGATCATTCCTTCTACAACATGTAAATTTCTATTTAAAATATATGTAAGTGGTCATACATGGAATGTAGAGAACTCCCAAAACCCTACCCACGTCGTTAGGTCCTACCCATGTACTAACTTGTGTACACCTGGTCATGTTAGTGTACACCTGTCCATTTAGTGTATTCATGTCCAACGACTTTGGCCTAACCATGCCAGATTATCCTCTGAGATATACACGAAGTCTCCAAAATTAGGGACACGATATGTGATAGGGTTCAGGCAGTTTGTGATCATATCCCTCTATAGAAGCCCTAATGTAGATTAGGGGGTCCCACAAGGTGTGTAATTAAATACTACAAGTTATTTAACTTGGATTTTCTAGATCCCACTGGTTCCTCTTACAAATATTCATGCACTAGTCTATCTTCATCATCCACACCAAAAAATGTAGATCTGGGGTCGGCCAACATTTTCACCACCAGATATCTGAATTATGTGTTTAATCCATCCAATAAATGCCTACACATTCCATCCATATCTACACTTCTAAATCTGGAATGAAAAGGAACTTCCAATCCATTATGATACAAAACTGATCCTACTTCTTTATCTAACATAGATTGCATCCATGATCATGAACCACACACAAGATATTGATATATTGTGCCAAAAAATAATTTCACAATGATCAAATTTCAGGCGATCGTTGAAACATTGGCCAAAGAAAATACCAATGATGGATGTGTGAATACAATGGGGGATAAATCAATAAAACACAACATGTGAGGAATGAACTTATTATTTTATTCATTAATCCTTGCTCTATTGTCAAACAAATTGATGAATGAAGAGGTAATTGACCAAAGAACAAAATAAATACATCAAAAATAAATCTATCATCAATGAGAGAATCAATTCGCATCCATAGAATTGATCAAATAACAACCAGTATTAAAGGAAGGGGTAGAATTTAAAAAAATATAATATCTTAATAGAATTTTGGATAGATCTCTATTGAAGATTGGCTCTGTATTTTAATTTTTTGGTGAGATCCATGAAATCAATTGGTGCACGATCCTTGATTTATTCTGATCTAATGTGGTCCAATAATAAACCTCTAATGGAATCTCTCCAATTGATCCTCTCAATACTTAGTTTTTGAGTATATCTATAGTGATGAGGCATAAGCTTGTGTGAATATTGGAAAATGTTTGATGAAATAGGGAAAAGTAAAATAAATAAATAAATTTATTTAATTTATTATTTTCATGATGGAAACAAATTTTTCATAAATATCTGATTTCGATAATGTTTATGTTATACAATGGGTAAAAACTACCTTCTAAACTCAAGGATGCCCTCATATTTTTTTAGTTGGGCCCTTGTTTGTGTGTTATTCAACTTTTTAGGAAAAAATCGTAGGAGTGACTGTAATATCTTTAATATATTTCAAAAATTCAGTTTGTTTACACCGGTCCTATGAATCACACGTCGTCTCAGCACCAGAATCCAAAAAGGTTCCATATAATATCATAAAGAAATAAATCAAAAAACTCAGATTGATTACACTATATATACATATTCCAAAGTCACCCTAGTTTGTTATACTCTTTTATTGGTAGGAAATGTATTGATTTTGTGATTCCATCTACAATCACAACTTTCACATCATTTCCTATAGGATTTCAAGAAAACCCAAAAAATGGATTCCATGTCTATCTCATCCCATTTACATCATGTAATTGGTAATTTATATAGAAACCTAGTTGGCCTCAAGTGCACTTTTTTAATTCTAAATCATATGACGCATCATGACACAAACCCTATAATCGATCATCTCATTCGAGGACACCAGTAAATACACCTCATGTAGTTTTACATCTTAGGATATATGAGGTGTGTGATGAAATTAAATCGGATCCATTATTTATCATATCCTACACCATGTATATTACAAAAACTATCTTTCCTCAAAATAGAAAACACCATTGGGAGATCGGGACCGCCCACTAGAGGTCTCCCCACCATAAATATTCCGACAAAAGTGCTGACACTTCACATATATATAACATGTTCAAATTGAACGTTATAATGCATAAATGTTTCCAGATAAGAATAACATAGGAAAACTATTCCATAATATCTCTCTTCATCCACATGCATCTACATAAACAGTCTCAATTAACAAAACTCTTACACATATTCATTTACTTCGCCAGTTAGTAATTTTATACTCAATGTGTCTATGACCATATTATATTATCCAGGGGTGCATTCAATATCCAGACATAAGGTATACAATTATTCCACAAAGATTATTTTCATCAAATTATAATCCAAATTATTTAATTCATTCATTAGAATCTTATAGTCTGAAAACACTATAAACCACTCCCCTATGAGTTAGTGATGCCAAGACTTAAGCACGTGCATCACTACCACCATCTCACAGTCTTGAATGGGATAGTTATTCTTGTAAGGGTGAAACTAACGAGGGCCAAAAGCTAATACCTATCTCGCTTGCATCAGAACATAACATATACCAATACTTGAGGTATTTTAAGAAGGAATTATAACCAATACTCATATCACGAAGGATAAAAATGTGAGGTTAATTCAGTGTCACATTCATCACCTCAAAAGTTCTTTGGGAAAGATCATTCTAATAAAACATTAAACACTTACAGGTCAAATATTTCATAGATCATGGAAACATGGACACATCCTAGACAAGTTTCCTAAAATAAATAGACAATCCCAAGAAACTACAAATTTTAAAACATTTTTAGGCTACTACTAAGACATCACAACCTGAATTTTTTCAGCATCAACCGAGAATTACATCTCATAAATAAGATTCCCAAGATATATCATTTACTAAATCATGAACTGTAATTTATATAGATTCTCATTATATGATGATATCTTAAGAATCCCAAGTTGATATTCACAAGTTTATCATTATCCTATTCTGTTATGTAATAAAAAATTATATCAATCAAAATTTCAACCATGAAAAAAAATAAAATAATCAATGGATGCATTGATTCATTAAAACTATAGACACATCATGATAGTTACTATGGAAAAATGGAATGATAATATTTTCATAGTGACTATAAATTCTCTAGAACACTATCTTAGGGATATCTTCTGATCGGACCCTTAGTTGATGGTACCATGATCTTAGATTAATTTAGTAAACCCACTAGGATCCTAATAGATTACTAAATATTTCATCAATCCTAGAAAATACATATTTTTATCACTATCACCTAGTTGATTTTTTGGTAGTAAACAAAAATTCAGAGAATCTTATCATCCTTCCTTGAAAGAGGAACGGATGATTTTAAAGTAAAAAATATATAATGAATAAATACCTTAGCCTCAAGATCTTCAGGTTTAACATACAATTCAATCAATTAATAATTTCCATACGGTACAATGGTAAAGAAATGGGTTTCACCTTAATATGTAATTATATAGATAAATAAACCTATATATGAGATGAAAATCGATAGATATCATTGGAAAAGGAATCATGATACTCACCCATCACTGGTGGAAGAGGACCACTAAGATGTTATTATAATAAAATAAAAAAATTAAAACTAGGAGGATATTATCTTAGAACTAAGAGAAATGACTGTTTCTCTTACTAATATCAAATCTCACTCACCTAGAAAGACATGTGTAACTCCATCAGAAGAAAACAATATACTCAAAAAAGATACTAATTGATGAAACTTTTATAGACAATCATCTTATCCATGCCAATTATAAGATAAACATATCATGATCAAGAACTAAAAACGATAATATGGTTTCATGGTTTGTGATCATCACATGACTATCAAAAAATTTTAATCCCATCTCAAACTTCATTCCTACGGTAGTGTAAATAGTTATAAAGAAAGGAATAAGATATTATGATAACAACAACATATTGAAAATTTTGGAAAAGATAATGGAATTATTCATAAAAGTATAAAATAGACCCATAACTATATAATATTAAAAAACACATTATACCTCACATTGAGGCTAGTCCTACATATGAATATTATGGTGCACACTCTGCTATATATAGACATCCAGCCTCAAAATGATTTTTATTTTCCAACAATGTTTTGTCGATTTCACAGGGTTAAGACCAAAACCCTTTTATGAGTCAGATCTAAACTAAGATACCTTAGTGATTTTGGATATGACTCAACTACCATGGGATGAAAACTAATAGAAAATAGAATATTAATTGTTTTCTCATATGTTTAACACATACTTTGTGTGACCTTACAATTAAGTTTCATGTGTCCCTTTATCCCATAATGGTGATAGACCTCCTAAATTTTTCCTAATTTCTATTGTTCTATCATTAAAAATACATACTAGTGATCATCCCTCTTTTATTTCAGATTTCAACGAAAAATATGGCTACCATATATTATGAATGATTCTCTAAAGAGTCATATATTAGAAGCTATGTTTTTCCTCAATCATATATTTCTTGTCCAAAACCTCCATGATGATGGGTGTAAATATAATAATACATTTATATTTAATATCATACCACAAACTAGCCTCAACCCTTCACAACTTGAGATAGAAATTGAAAACAATTTTTATAGGACGTTTCCCCAACTTTGCAATTCGAGTTCTATACCCCATTTCAGAATGATCTCTCTACTCAAATTTAATGAACTCCCATTCCACATTCAATTTCAGTGTCTCAGGATATAACTTCTAATTGAAGTATTTCTTCAGTTTACACTATGTGAAATATTCATTCTATATATCTTGTGAATTAGATTACCAATTTTTCCCACTTATCCATTCAAGCATATTAGTGGTGAGAGTAATATTGGAGTATTATAATGTTATTTGGAATTGGAATATCTTCTCTATCCATTATTATACTTCATGTAGACCGTTTGTACCAAGAAATATCAATGGATTTTTCTTAGTAAATTCCAAAACATGGTCAAGCTTTTTTATGATTTAACATTAGCATGATGGACCATAGGGTAAATCATTCAGACTAAATTTTAGACCAAAAATGTGTCAATTAAATGATTCCCATGTGGATATTGATATATGGATTCCTCTCTAGAATTCCATATTATTTTTATGGAGGATCCATGATCAAAAAAGAAAAAACCCATTTAGAATAAAATTTCATTCTTTTATCATAAAATGTATCTAATTAATTTATTCAAACAAGTTAAAACCATAAGTAAGGATGATAGAAAAATCTTTTCATCCAATGGTAACTCGAGGTGTTTTATGAATGTGAAATATCCAGGATCACACCCACACTACCTCTCATGTTCCAATAGTCTTATATCTAGTATTTCAAAAGCCCTCTAACATAAGATGGTGAGACATAAGCATGATCATATCTTTTACAAACACCTATTTCATTGATAAGAATTTGTAAAATACCATCCATAATCAACACATAACATCTTACAGATCATCCCTGAATACGAAATTAAGTGTGTTCTCAATTTATAAGGGTTGGAGAAAAGAACCAGGGTATCATATAATGAAATATAGAGATGATTTAACCATCCAAAAGGTATAGAATAAGATAAAATCAATAATATTATCACATCATATATCCATGATTCATTATATGTTAATGTAACCATTCAAAAATTTAAAATTAATAATGGGATTTCATGGTCTAAACAAAAATGTGAATGGAAAAAACATGGAACCCAAATAAACCATGGGTCTATATCTTAATGACCATTTGTCAACACCATCCCACCCCACTAAAAATGAAACATTATATTGGAGATTCATTCTCTTTGTGAAACTATTCCCATTAACATCATCATCAATGTTACTTTTTTTTATGAAGAAAAAAAACTATACAAACAACAAACATATAATCATGTGAAACAAGAATCCTAAGGAGGTCAGAAGTAGTGTAAACCAAGGGAACCCCCTCTGATCAAATTGACCCCTTTGGGATTTAAGGTGGAAAGATCATGCAAATGAATCAGGTCAAGACCGAGGACCTCCATAGATGTAAGGTGATCCGCCACTGGGGTACCTTCATGCCATGAGTGACTGATTTTGGTCCCGTTATCGAGCATATCTTTTAACTTTCTGATAATGTAGAGAATAAACCAAGGAGGGGAGCATATATTATTCAGGGAATGATGGAGAATTTTAGAATCTGTTTCAACTTAAAAAAGATCAATACACTTCTATTGACAAAGGGTATCCCTTATGAGCATGGCCTTAGCTTCAGCCTAGAGAGAGGAGCCATTGCCTAACTGGGAGGAGAATTCCAGAAGGACGGAACCCCACGAGTCTCGAAACACCCCACCCCCACGTAAGACACCCATGGAACATGACCCATCAGTGTTGAGTTTAAGGCCTCGAAGGGGGAGAGCAGAAACCCAAAAACCGTTGTTGGGTTCACACTCAGCTGGGCTCCATGAGGACTAAAAACCAACCAGTTGAGGGAAGGAGCACCCCACAAATTGCTGAGAAGACGGACCATGTCAGTGAGGATGGATTTCATCCTGGTGATAATAGACCTAGTTGAAGCGTGTGTTCCCTCAAATCTAGAATTATTTTTGTCTTGGAAAATCGTCTATCACCCCGTATGGAGAATTAGAGAACGAGCTGTCCTCTCAGGTTCTCTGACTCCTGCTCCATGAAACCATTTGTCCACGAATGGGAGGGCCTCTAGAGAAGGAACACGATGCCCTGTAAAGTCACCGAAGAAACACCAGATTGCAACCGCCCAGTTGCCTGAGAAAAAGAGGTGATCAGTTGACTCCTCCTTAGAGGTTATGCAGCATAAGCATCTAGAAGGAAACATGATTCCGCAATGCTTAATATTATTCTCAATAGGAATGGATTGATTCCTTATCCTCCATAAGAGAAAATTTTATTTCGAGGGTACAAATCAGTTACACAGAAGGTCGTTCTAGTCATCCTGCTCTTCTGCGATGCTTCTAATACGTTGAATGTCCCAAGAAGAAAAATACCCCGAGGAGGAAGGAGTGAAGAAACACTAGTATGGGTCCTAAGAAAGGGAAATGAGGTTGAAAATGGCATTCTGCTCCTCATACAACACCGTGTTAATAAGGCACGGGTACAAGCTGGCTTCCTAGAAGAAGATTGAAGGAGCAGGGAAACCAAGGAAGTCCAACACTCTCCCCACCCAGTTATGATCCCAGAAGGAAATTTCACCGCTCCCTATGATCCATTGTGAGTTGTAGTGAAGCTCATAGATGATTTGAAAAATATTAGGCCATAGAAGATAACCCATTCCCTCCACTGAGGATTGGCAGTGAAACAGATGATGCATTGTTTTCCCCAACAGGGTACTCTGATCCACAATTTACAAAGCCAGTTTAGCCTGCATGCTACTGAGAGTGTCAGCCAAAAGACGCACAATAATACCACCTTCCTAAGTAGGTCTATCCACTTTACTCTAATAGGTCCAATGTTTTTTCTCTTCTGCAAGATGATACTAGATGAAACTGGACATAAGTTTTTCAATGCTGGAGATAACACCCTTGGGAGCCTTAACCGCTGAAAGAGAATGAAATGGAGTGGCCAAGAGCACACTATTAATGAGAGATATGCGACCACCAAAGGATAAATACCTATTTTTCCAGTTGTGGATGAATTCTGCAATCATATTTGAAAGGAAGTCAAAGTCCCAAATCTGATGTCTCACAGGGGAAATTGGAGCCCCGAGGTAGTGCATGGGAAAACATTCTCTTTTCATGGAAAGGTTAGTTTGAATTTCAGAAGTCCGGCTTAGGGAGAATTTGTTTGATATAAAAAAGATACTTTTCTCTTTATTGATAAGTTGACCACTCCAGTAGCAGTACTCTTCCAGAATCCTATTCAAATCACATATAGATTTTTTCCCAGCATTAATAAACACAAGGGTATCATCAACAAACATAATATAAGAGATGGTCGTGGCCCTCATACTCCTTCGGTATGCAAGAATATCACCATTATTGATGCTTATGATAATTATCCTACTCAGTACCTACTGGGTGAGGATGAAGATGCTTGGAGACAAAGGATCACCTTGACGGAGGCCTCAGATGGCCTCAAAGAAGCTATAGGACTTTCCCAGAACGAATACCGCCATCCATGGAGAGATGAAACATCTAAAAATAAGGTCAATATTAAAAGAAGAAAAGACCATATTTTCTAACACCTTATTGATGAAACCCCACTCCACACGATCATACTCTTTGTTCATATCCAACTTGAGAGTGACATTTGATCCCCGAGTTTTAAAGTTAATTTCCCTTATAAGTTCATGAGGAATGGAAATGGCCCCTTGGATAAAACGAGCCTTCACCAATCCATGCTTCTCCATAGAGATCCATCGGGGGAGATAAGTGGAAAGTCTAGCATTAATCACACCCACAAGGACTTTTTAGAAGAAATTTCCCGTGCTCACTGGTCTGTACTGCATGATTATGGAGGGACTCCAGTGTTTAGGAATAATAACCATGGTGGTAGCACAAGAAAATCTTGGTAGGCTACCTCCCTTAATAAAATCTTTAATCCCTTCAATGATATCTGTCGTCACCACCTCCCATGAGCCTCTATTTAAGGATCTCAGGAAGCCATTAGGTCATGGAGTGCTATCTGGATGGAGTTTCATCAGAGCTGTGAAGATTTCATTTTCACCTGGTAAAGAAATCAACCTCTCATTTTGCTCGATAGAGAAACATTTGGGAATACCATCAAAGAACCCATTTTCTCTTCATGGGTACCGATTGGGAATGCGTACATTTGGTCCATTCAGTAGATCATTGAAATAAGAGTGGGCCATAATCCCACAATATCCTGTTCATCCGTGTAAGAGCCATCTTTCAAAAGAATATTTTTCTTGGTAGGCCTCTTTCTTTATTTAATTCATGCATGAAAGAATGTAGTATTTCACTCCCCTTCTCTGAGCCATTTGATTCTTGAAGATTCTCCTAGCCTATTATTCCTGAGCCAGATGCAATTCAGTAAGATTCATATACATGCATATTTTCTTCATGTATAAAATATATTTCTATAAAGTTTAAAATAAAATCAATTTCAAAATTAAAATATAATTTTGTTTCCCTTTAAAAAACAATCCATATTTCATAATAAAACAATATTAAACAAAAAATATCCAAGGGGTATAAGTTGATCATATTAATAGTTTTCATATATAGAAATCTATATCAAGATTCAGTAATAAAATAGGAAAATAAATCTACATTCACTTAATCTTCCAATGGATATACAAAGGTAATATATGACACAAGGGTGTACACAACTAGGAAAAACCTGAGATACGTGCTGGAATAAGTGAATCCTAATGTTTATGAATCTTGGTTCCTCATAAAGGATATACACTTGTAACCATGAAATACAAGTAACCACCCTATGAATAATTAACTCCACTAGGTCTCATATATGACTGGATTCCTCCATAACTTATAGTCTCTAAATATGGTTCTATATCATCTTTTCATTCATGGAAAAAATCAGGATTCAAAGACATTTCTCAAGGAAATTTTCATTTCAATTCGAATCCCATATTTCAATTAATCAATTTCAATTAGGATGCCACACTACTTCTATTCTTGAAAACCCACATTCATTTTAAACCCATATTTGAGATCCTTTTTCAAGAAAACCATGTGCAAAAATAATTTCATTGTAATCCCCTTTAAAAAAATTATTACTTTTCTGCCAAGGGTCAATGTTAATTTTAATATTCTATTTCATAAATAAAACTAAATTAAATCACATAAAAACAATAGTATTATCATGGGGTATTCCATTATATAGAGACATTTAACTCAAGAATTGCGAAAATGATATTTTCCTATTAACTTTTGAGGAGAGAGAATAAGATAAGATCCAAGAGAACCCATATTTGAGGAAACCATATTCAATTATCCATTTCAATTATAGATCTAGAGATATAGTCTCTATAATAATCAATAAATAGAGATTAAGAGAGAGAAACTAGTTCAAATGAATCCCACACATCATATTACAAAAAACAGAGAACTAGACTTCCAACCGGCATGAATATTTGGCAAAAGGATGAGGGATTGATCCAAAATCATCGTTAAAGATATTCTAAATAGAGAAAAACTTGATAAGGGTTTAAAGGGTAATAATAGTGATGATAAAACATTGTTTTATGAGAAATTACATTTTATCCCCTCAATAAATTGCATGCCCATTGATGTCACCAGAAATCCATTGGTCCTTATTGGATGACAGATGGGTGTAGGAAGAAGGCATGTGCCTATAAGCCTTCCACTAGCAGTCCGGTGGCACCTGCATATATTCAGGAGTTTTTCTAGATAGCACCAGCATGTTGGTGACCACCTGCTACCACCAAATTCCCAGAAACCTTCTCCCAATTTATATTAAAGAAAACTGAAAGAGAAAAAAGACATTTGTAAATAATTACACAATTTAAAGCATGAAAGGTTACCCATTGAACATCATTCATAATAAAAAATTGATGAAGTGTTGATTCTTTAGAGTGAGCCACAATCATTTTCATATAGTCATGAAATTTGACTTAGTATTACATTTGTGAGGATTAATTAGATATATATCAACATTGAGAAAGATTTGATCCCCAATTTTCATCATCAAAATGAAGGCCAAGTTGAATGGAATATTTAGAGATTGAAATACATGTTGAGACTATTCTCTGTTGACATTAAAAGAACATGGACTAGAATCTACCTTTGGGCAATTTTTTTATATTAATATCTTCTAATAAATCATTTCTATAAAACCATTGTAACGATTTCAAGGTAAGATAATAAATAAAAAAATATTTGGGATGTGGTTGGGGGAATAATTTTTAGGCAGAAAAAATGTTGAGGAGACTACCTTTAAGCTGTAAACTATTTTGAACCATATAAATATCATTCAATGTAGAAAAAAATTATTACCAATATTTTAAGTAATAACTTCTAATTTTATGTGGGGTATCATGAACTCATAAAAGTATCTCTATAGAAAGGTTTTATACTGTTTGTTGAAAAAGTGATGTTATATACTAGATAAATTATGACTTTTAAAATTTTATTGAGAGTTTTAGTTGTGGAATGTCATCTATCTATGCTATTCACCCTCTCTAAATTGCATAATGTCTTTCATGTATCATTTTTAGGAAAGTACATGCTCGAC
This sequence comes from Viscum album, assembly GCA_963277665.1. NCBI lineage: Eukaryota > Viridiplantae > Streptophyta > Magnoliopsida > Santalales > Viscaceae > Viscum > Viscum album. Next base: position 614,131,630 of record OY728130.1, read on the forward strand.
CCCACATCTCTACTCACCATTGAGGAAATAAGAATGGAATATAACTTGCCTTATGAGGAATAGACTATAAAGATTATTTAAACTGTAGAGAAAGTATTTTAGAATCATAATACATGACAGGTATATGTTCTTAGAAAAATTAAAAAGACAGAGGAATCATTGTGGGAAGCTGAGGAAACTATGGTGAAGAATTACAAATATTAGTTTATGAACTGATGTATATCAGAAATTCAGAGATATTTTCTTATAGGGGGAGAATGTAATACCTTATATTCTATAATAATAATTAAAAACTATATCCATGAACTATAGGACAACATATAGATAATTATATCATTATTTCAGTACAATAAAAATAACTTTATTTAAGAAAATGATTTAAAAAAATATTCTTAAATTTAATCAATTGGGTTTTATTATATGGATATACAAATTGGATTTATCATGTAAAAATTATACTATGGTGTAATTTTTGGAATTTTTAAGAAATAAAATATGATTTGGTGGTGATTAGTAAAAAACTCAAGTTTTTACAAATAGTGTAACTTTTTTGACTTAATCAGGATATAATTTTTCTAAAAAAATAAAACCATTTTATTGGGCAATGATTTATTTATGAAGTAAAATAATGAATTTTATAACAATATATTGAATTTTGAAACCCATTCTCAACTGTTTTGGAACTTAAGTAATATGCAATTTTAATTTAAAAAATGTCTTTATCCTTTAATTATGTATTCACAATGATCAATTCCATTTTCTATATATTTTAATGTAAAAACTCATATTTTTTAATATAAAAATTTAAAATACATGATAATTATTATTGTAATTTATTTTTATGTAAATTCATTTTATGATTAAATGGGAATTTTTCTAAAAACACTTTTTATTGGGTTATGTATATATATATATATTAAAATTGATTTTCAACACCGCCATAAATTAAATTTTTATATTTTATTTAAAATTTAAATAATCTCATCATAATTATTTAGTATGTTTAATTTCATTTTTTTTATAAAAACAATTTACCATGATAATATTTTATCACCACGGTAAAGGTTTAGATGGATAACAAATGATTAAAAGTAACGGTACAGCTAAAAATGTTATAGAAACCTTATATGTATGTTATTTGATGAAGGAATTGTTGAATATTATATATTATCTTATAAATATACCTAACTTTGTGTCACATTACATTAGAATGAATCCTGTTTTATTTTAATAAAAAATCTATTTTTAAAAGTACCACTCCTCTAACTTATAATGTGTTCCTTGGTACACCAATTAAAAGATATCAAAAAAGGAATTCAACACATTATTCATCCATATTTCATTACCTAACAATTACATCCAATTTTCATTGGATTATATTCTTATGATTATGAAATTAACTTTTAACACCCCAAGATTTTATAGTACGTTATTTGTTCAATGTAATTCCATAACTTGCACTACACACAACACCGAGTTCAAGCGCACCACAAGATTACCAAACTAGCCGTTCAAAAGTGGTTATGAATAGTATTAACTAAATTTTGAACATTATATAATCCCTATTATTTTTGAATCCATATTATGAGTTTCTTAGACATAATGTAAGAACGAATTCATTTTTTTCTGATAAAAGAAGTATTTTTCAGAAAATGCACTTTTAGCGTCTTTTAATGGTGAAACCTTTTTAAATCCAATATTTTAAACATTTATATATTCAATTTAACAAAATAAACTTTTGCTTTAGAATCAAGAAATAATAATTTAGTTTCAAATTTTTTTTTGTGTTTTTCTGATAACTTTCATATTTGGGTGAATAGTGAAAAATACTATATTTTAACTGAAAACACTTTTTTAATCAAAATAATTTATATTGTTAAATTATAAATTTTAATGGTTTAAAAGTATAAATAGATTATATTTTTACCATTTAATCCAATGCTGGTCATTGTACGTAATTTCACTTTGAAAGTGGAGATAAACAAGTGTCAATCTTTTGATAGTTATTGTTTCTTAAAAATACGCCTTTTGGTTTTGACAATGGAAATTAATTTTAAATTAATAAATGAAACTTATATGTTTTGAGTTTGGTAAAAAAGAATTCATTTTTGGATTCGGAATATCAAAATTATCCTCGGGTGATTTTTTTGGTATTTTTCTTGAAACTTTCAATTTTTGATGAATAGTGAAAAACACTCAGTTATAGTTTAAAACCAAATTTTTATTTAATTTAAATTTATTTTAGGTCAAAATAGATACATAATACCTATATAATTTCAATTTAATTCATTGGGGTCAGTTTATAATAATTTTAGATATATAAATTGTTTTTGAACTTTTCACCGTCTTTTACCCAGCTCATATGAGAATTTGCAAATTCACAAAAAACATAATTTTACCGCTTTTGTGAGTGGAATTTATAAAATACGAGAGACACGGTTAATATCAAGGATTAATATCTGGTTCACTAAGATAAAAATAATTTTTGGTGAATAGTAACTTTTTACTTTTTTTACCACGATTAAAAGTAAATAGGGTAATTAAGGATAAAAATGATATTAATATTACCCTAACACATGTCTTAATACTATTGGACAATTGTATCTTGACCAAAAACAACCTTAGTAATAAAATATTATCATTTCGGTCCACATGGAATAGATTAGGACATTTGTTATTATTTAATTCAAAGAAGAGTTAAAAGAGTTAAAATCAAAGTTTAATAACTAAAACATTTTTAATATAGGGTTATACATAATATTAATTCGATAATAAATATTAATTAGAAATTTAAAAATATGTCCTACATAATGGTATTTTATTTATAATTTCTATACATTAAATAAATTAATTTATTTATGACACAATGATGATGTAGTAATTACCTTATTAGTGAAATATTAAAATAATTGATATTATAAATACCCAAATAAATATAATTTTAGACTTTTAATGAATTCCACGATTTTTATAGGTTACTATGACATGTTAGGGTTGATTAAATGAATTAGTTTATAAGTAATAATGCTGTTATAAATTTAGAAAAAAACAAAATTCCAAATAGTCTCAAAATTGACACAAAAGAGTTTTTAAAACAAATATTATATTATTAATTGATATTCAATTCATAAAAATCTAAGGATCATCCAAGAGACTTATATAAGATATGGTACAACCATATTTAGTATTCTATCCATCCTTTGAATGATATGTCACCATACATGCATATGTAAGGATTACCGTCTCCACGTCGTGGTGTAATTGTTATTCAAAATATTGTTATTTGGATGGGTATGATAATGATGTGTAATTAAAGTAAATAATAAATCTAACATTATAATGATTCTTTATATATGATATAAAATCCAATTATATATTATTTTCATATCAAAAGAATGATATTGTTTCTCGTGCGTACGTACGGACTACTGTCTCCACGAACACAATGAGATTCATTCCCAATCGTATCCATTCAAGAATAATTTTCATTTTATGGTTAAAAATAATGTTTAAGGACTTGATATCTTCTGGATATGAATAAGATACAACCTATCCAAAACAAACATGGGTTATGTAACCAAACATTTAAAAGAAAATGAGTAAGTTAACACTCAAAACGACGATAATACTAAGATATTGTTAACAAAGAAATGTTAAAAGATCATATATTATATCATGTTAATGTATATGATTCTTGTATAATTTAATAATAAATATTTTACCATTATACAGGAGTTTAATCTACCCTCAACCAAGGAAAAGTACTAGGTAAGGGTTTATTTCACAATCTCTTCATTATCCGAGATTGTTTATACGTAATTATCTACTGGGACCTCTTTAGCATACACATCCATGTTTTTTAAAAATGTAATTCCAAACATTCATAAAATTTTACAGAATATGAGTTAATGTCATTTATACCCTTGTTTGTCTTTTTATATAAAGTTTATTATGGAATCTTTACGTCATTCCCCAAAAAGGACCTTTTTAACTGTTTCGACAGATTAAGGTAAGAATGTCTTTTTTAACTTATAAGCTGGGTGCGACTATTTTCCACCGTTGTAAAATCATAAAAACTTTCCTTACAATTTTATAAGAATATTTTCATAGTAACATTTTTCTTTTACAATTATGTGACTTTTAAATGTTTTAAAGAGTTATCTTTATAAATATTTATAATTCATATCAATTTTTTGAAAATGATTTTAAGTATTTATTTATATGGACATGAATATTTTGAAATGATAATTCTTTTCAAAAGTTTCAATGTGGTATGGGACACATAGATTCAAAAATATCTTTTAAATTACTTCCTTTATAAATGTGTGAATTTTCAATGATTTCAAAAAAGAGATATTTCTCTCAAATAGTTTTGATTTCATATATGTCAACATCCTTTGATGGATTTTAATCTTATTTGAAGTTGATTTATTATGGTACAAAACATCCATATTGTATTGAATGTTTTGTGATATGTTTGACTGTGGATGTGTTATTTTTATACCATTCATGGTTTATGGAGGAAGTATTGACATTTCGTATTCTAGTTTTAATATGAATGTTTATGTTATGTTTAAACCTATTCATATGAGGAATGAATTGGACTTAGTAAGTGACGGGTGGAGTGCACTATAGCTCATCGATGCATCGGTAGGTCTCATGAAAGAAACTAGTGTCTTGGCACAAGGCCTTGATTGTGTGGTTATAATGTCTGACATTATGCATTACATTAGTATGAAAGTGGTTGTTGATATTGCATGTGATTATTCGACTAGTAGAATATCCATGTGAATAAGTAAATGGAATTACTTCATTTTACCTTTACCATATTATGCTGAAGTTCAAATTTAAAAATATTTTGATTTAGTTATAAATTTCCTTAAATGTTATGTTTACTTATGAAACTGTCTGCTATATTGTTATCCTTACTGAGCATCTGAGCTCACCCCTTTTAATGTTTTAATTTTTCCCAGGGTGTGAAGACGTATTTTATGAATGACCTGTAGGGAATGTACGAGGGGATATGAAGACAAGATGTGTTGTAGTTCTTTTTTCACTATATGATGTAATGTAAGACTTCTGAATATATCTAGTTTTTCCATGGCTACTAAACTAATCGGAATTTTGAGACTTGATCTTTTTTTATCATGCCAATGTTGTGTAATAATGCACCAACTCTGGGTAACTAGGGTCGGGGCGTTACATTTGGTATCAGAGGAAGTTTAGTACAAACCTTGGAAGATAGATTTAGATAAACTCTTATTAGAGCACATATACCTAAAATAGGCATTGAGGATTAGTATAGAAGAACTTACTATAATTTTGGTATTTTAGATATTTTGTGAGTTTTCCAAGCAATACATCCCTGTCTGGATACTAGCAGGTAGTGGCGGCTCGGGCACAGATGTACCTTGGGGTAAAACCTGAAAACAATGCTTTGATATAGACTTGAATGGTAACTGGTGCACGACAATGGGCCTTTCTACACTCTTGGTTATGACAGTCTAGGGGGATATGCTTAGGGAAATTCTCATTTTCTTTACAATCCATTATGAAGGGTTTATGAGTATATACATCCCCAAAGAAGACATTTTTATGATTATGGATTATATCAATAAACTGTTTAATTTATGTTAAGTGTTTTACAAGTTTTGGATTAGGTATTGTTATTCATAAACTAATCTAGGGTATACCATTGTTTAAAAATAGTTCCTAGTAGAAGGAATGGGAACTACAGCAATACGCATGATCCAAACAGTGGGAAGGATCATATAATTCATGGTCTTAAGCAATAATTTAGAAGGAAAATAGTCTCCTTTGTATTATCATCATATGATGAAATAATATCATGTGTTGATAAGATATGTAAATAGTTTTAAGAGTCCTATGGATTTTAAGGGAAGCCAGAGAAGAAAAGGATGGTAAAGAGAAAGAAAGATAAAGGGAAGTAGGTAAAGAAGGATTTTCCCATATGTGATAACTGTGGAAAGAATCACCTTGGAAAATTCTTGAAGAAAATGGGAGTATGTTATAAGTATGGACAAAAAGGACACCACATTCGTGATTGTGAGGGTAAGAAAAAGGTTTCAAATGTATAATGCTTCATCAGCAAGGAGTGGGGACACTACGCGAATTAATGTTCAAATCATCAGAGTATGCCCCAAATGATGCTATTAGATAATAATAATTTTATGATACTACCACAAATGAAGAGGAATGACTAGTGTTCTAATATTATTATTAAAGAATTATTTCATTTTACTGTTGTATCAACGATTTACTGGTTATATGAATTATGGAGATAAATAAGGATTGTACTGTAGTACTATTTCATTGAGGATTTGAGATTATATGGTACTATGAAAAGTGACTCCACAGTAAGTTAATTTTTTTTTAAATACATGGTTGGAGGAATGGTAATCCTTAATATGGTCTTGATACTGATGTAGTAATTTTTGTATAAGAGATGGTTGATTTGGATAAATTATATTGGATATTCTTGACTACCTTGGCACTGATTAATGGTTTGTTTATTTCACCATTGTTGGAATATTCAATGTTTTTGGATATAAGGAATATATCTATTATTCTATAAGGAATAAGGGAGCATGAATGTAGTCAATAAGGTTTTATGGTAATTCATGGTGTTACCATATTTAAAAATAATACATGATAAAGGTATTCACATGTTATTATGTGGAAAAAAGATCTTCATTATATTTACCTTCCTTATAAATTTTGGACTGTGAGTTTGGAATGAAGTAATTTGGATAATTCTAAAGGTTGGAATAGATTATATTTTACATTTCATTCAATTTTTGAGGTTAATTCATTTCTGAATATTATTTTTGGATTGTTATAAAAATGACAACACAGAGGTCTGGCGACAACCCATCGCGTCTAGAAAGGCCAGGAGACTTGAACCCGCAACCGAAGGGTGATAAGGCGGTATCACCTACCACTGACCCATGTGATGTCCTGGATTGAATAATGTAGTTTTTTAAAGGGTCTCGTAGAGTAATTATAAATTCATTTTTTTGGAACCCCATACAAATAGGATAAATATAATATTTTTTACCTTATATTGTATTTTATAGTGAAAGATGAGTTTGTGGGAGAAATTAGTTAAAGTATGGAACTCTACATGACAAGTATACATTTTTTCTTATCTTATTCTTTGAAGAAATAAATTCTTAAACATTACGTAAGGCATCTTAAAACAAAAAATGTGTTATCCTAATACCTTACGTTTTGTTGAACCGATGGTATTTTAAATTATCATAGATTGGTGGATTTGAGGGCCCCAATTCTACCATTGTTTGTGATTGAGGACCTCAATAACTCCCTATAAAATTTACTTTTTTCCTGAAATTATGTGTCTCTAATTTCCACCAATTTTCTCTTAATTGAGATCATAATTTGGTGGTGACTTTTTCATTCCCCTTTTCCTCTTATTAAGACTAAATTTTATTAACCCAATTTCCGATGTGGGTTTCCCCACAAAGGTATTTTCTATTTTAAACCAATTATTTTTGAAGAAAAATTTAAAATTGCAAGGATTCAATTTATTGAAGGATGGAAGAATGTAACACCCCAAGATTTCATAGTATGTTATTTCTTCAATGTAATTTAATAATTTTCACTACACGCAACACTGCGTTCAAGCGCACCACAAGATTACCAATCTAGCTGTTCAAAAGCAGTTATGAATAGTATTAATTGAATTTTGAACATTATATAATCCTCATAATTTTAGAATCCATATTCTGAGTTTCTTAGACATAATGTAAGAACGAATTCATTTTTTTCAGATAAAAGAAGTATTTTTCAAAAAATGCACTTTTACCGTCTTTTAATGGCGAACCCTTTATAAATCCAATATTTGAAAAATTTATATATTCAATTTAAAAAAATAAACTTCTTCTTTATAATCAGGACATAATAATTTAGTTTCAATAAATGTTTGGTGTTTTTCTGATAACTTTCATATTTGGGTGAATAGTGAAAAATACTGTATTTTAACTGAAAACAATTTTTTTAATCAAAATAATTTATAGTGTTAAATTATAAATTTTAATGGTTTATAAGTAGAAATAGATTATATTTTTTTCATTTAATCCAATGATGATCATTTTAATTAATTTCACTTTGAAATTGGACATAAACAAGTGTCAATCTTTTGATATTTATTTTTTCTTAAAAATACGCCTTTTGGTTTTGACAAAGGGAATTAATTTTAAATTAAAAAATGCATATGTTTTTAATTCGGTAAAAAAGAATTCATTTTTGGATTCAGAATATCGAAATTATCCTAGGGGGTATTTTTGGTATTTTTCTGAAAACTTTCAATTTTTGATGAATAGTGAAAACACCGAGTTATAGTTTAAAACGTTATTTTTAATTATTTATTTAATTTAAATTTATTTTAGGTTAAAATAGATACGTAATACCTATATAATTTCAATTTAATTCATTGGACTGAGTTTATAATAATTTTAGATATATAAAAATTTTATTGAAGTTTTCACCGTCTTTTACCCACCTCCTAAGAGAATTTGTAAATTCACATAAAACTTAATTTTACTTCTTCTATGAGTGGAATTTTAAAAATCCGAGAGACATAGTTAATATCAAGGAGAAAAATGTTGTTCTATAAGATAAAAATTATTTTTGGTGAATAGTAACATATTACTTTTATTTACCACCGTTAAAAGTACATAGGGTAATTAAGGATAAAAATGATATTAATATTACCCTAACACATGTACTAATTCTATTTGACAAGTGTATCTCGACCAAAAACAAACATAGGAATAAAATATTATCATTTAGGTCCTCTTGGAATAGATTCGAACATTTATTATTATTTAATTCCAAGAAGAGTTAAAAGAGTTAAAATCAAAGTTTAATAACTAAAAAATTTTAATATAGGGTTATACATAAGATAAATAAGATTATAAATATTCATTAGAAATATAAAATTATTTCCTACATTATGGTATTTTATTTATAATTTTGAAAAATTAAATAATTTAATTTATTTATGACACAATAATGATGCAATAATTACCTTATTAATGAAATATTAAAATAATAGATATTATAGATACCCAAATTAAATAAAATTTAAGACTTTTAATGAATTAAAATAATTTTATAGGATACTATGACATGTTAGAGTTGATTAAATGAATTAGGATCAAAGTAATAATTCTGTAATAAATTTTGAGAAAAACAAAATACCAAATAGTGTCAAAGTTGACATAAAAGAGTTTTTAAAATAAATATTATATTATTAATTGATATTCAATTCCTAAAAATATAAGGCTCGGCCAAGAGACTTATATAATGACAGGTTAATCATTAATGGTCTACTTTGGGGTTTCTTGGATGTATATAGTAAGTTTATTAACTATATAATATAAAAATACAAAGTGACATAGTAAATGTCAAACTAATTAACTAAGAGTTAAAACTAAATGATAAGGTTAATATAATGACCCATACCTATCTAAAATCTATTGGTTGAAAGGATTTTGACCCCAGTCCACCTTAGAATTTGAATAATTCACTTTGGATCCATTATAAACTGAATATTAATTTATTATAAATTAATACTTTATGTTTTTTCCGAAAGAGCCCCTCCTCCCCCTTATAAAAAGACACCACTTATAACCAATTATTAATACCATTAAAGCCTTTGTGTTCGGCCAAAATCTACCCAAATACCCTCTCAACTATCCTCCCTTAATCCTAGAGGCCTTCCTTCAGTCAGAAAGCCATCCTAAGGAGCCGTTTGTTTTTCAAATCAAAAGGAAGAACCCGGAGAAGAGGTAATGTTTTCACCACCTCTTTCAAGTTCTTTTCTTCTTAAACTTCTTCTTTATTTGTTATTTACATTCTAAAATAATAAATCCAGTATATTCTATATATTGTGATGTTATTATAAATATGGTACAACCATATTCAGTATTATATCAATCCTTTGAATGACATGTCACCATACATGCATATGTAAGGATTACCGACTCTACGTCATGGTGTAATTGTTATTCAAAATATTGTTATTTGGATGGGTATGATAATGATGTGTAATTGAAGTAAATAATAAATCTAACATTATAATTATTTTTTATATATGATATAAAATCCAATTATATATTATTTTCATATCAAAAGAATGATATTGTTGCTCGTGCGTACGTACGGACTACCGTCTCCACGAACGCGATGAGATTCATTCCCCATCATATCCATTAAAGAATAATTTTCATTTGATGGTTAAAAATAATCTTTAAAGACTTGATATCATTTTGGATATTAATAATATCCAACTTATCCATAAAAGATATGTCTTACATTACAAAACATATAAAATAAAACGAGTAAGTTAACACCCGAAACGACGACAATACTAAGTTATTATTAACAAAGCAATGTCAAAAGATCATATATGATATCATATTAATGTATATGATTCTTTTATAATTTAATAAAAATTATCTCACCATTATACAGGAGGTTAATCTACCCTCAACCAAGGAAAATTACAAGGTAAGGGTTTATTTCACAATCTCTTCATTATCCGAGGTTGTTTATAAGTAATTATCTACTAGGACCTTTTTATCATCCACATACATGTTTCTTAAAAATGTATTTCAAAACATTATTACTATTTTACATAATATGGGTTAATGTCATTTATAACCTTTTTTGACTTTTTATTAGAAGTTTATAAAGGAATATTTACGTCATTTTCCAAACAAGGACATTTTAAACCTTTTCGAAAAATTAAGGCAAGAATGTCTTTTTTTAACTTATACGACAGTTGCGGCTATTTTACACTATTGTAAAATCTTTGAAGCTTCCATTACAAGTTTATAATAATTTTTTCATAGTAAATGTTTTGTTTTATAATTATGTGAATTTGAAAATTTTTAAAGATATATCTTTCTAAATATTTTTAATTAATGTCCATGTTTTCAAAATGAATTTTAAGGATTTATTTATATAGACATGAATGTTTTGAAATGATAATTATTTTCAAAAATTTAAAAGTGGCATGGGACACTTTGATTCAAAAATCTCTTTTGAATTACTTCCTTTATAAATGCGTGACTTTTGAATGATTTCAAAAAAGAGATATTTCTCTCAAATATTTTTGATTTCATCTATGTCAACATCCTTGGATGGATTTTAAGATTATTTGATGTTGATTTATTATGATATAAAACTTCCATATTGTATTTAATGTTTTGTGATATGTTTGACTATAGATGTGTTATTTTTATACCATTCATGGTTTATGGAGAAAGTATTGACATTTCGTATGCTAGTTTTAATATGAATGTTTATGTTATGTTTAAACCTATTCATATGAGGAATGCATTGGACATAGTAAGTGATGGGCGGAGCCTGCTATATCTCCTCGATGCATCAGTAGGTCTCATGAGACAAACTAGTTTCTTGGCATGAGGCCTTGTCAAAATCGTATTTTTAGTCTTGGCACGAGGCCTTGGCTACGTGGTTATGATAGCCTGGCATTATGTGTTCCATCATTATGAAAGTGGTTATTGATATTGCATGTGATTATTCAACTAGTAGAATATCCATGTGAATAAGTAAATGGCATTACTTTATTTTATATTTTCCATGTTATGTTGAAATTCAAATTTAAAAGGCTTTTGTTTTAGTTATTCATTGACTTAAATTTTATGTTTATTTATGAATGTTTCGGCTATATTGTTATCCTTTCTGTGCATCTGATCTCACCACTTTCAATGTTTTAATTTTTCCCAGGATGTGAAGAAGTATTTTATGAATGACCTGCAGGGAATGTATGAGGGGATATGAAGATAAGATGTGTTGTAGTTATTTTTTCACGTTATGATGTAATTTAAGACTTATAAATATATCTAGTGTTTCCAAGGCTACTAAACTAATCGGCCTTTCGAGACTTGATCTTTTGTGATCATGCTAATGTTATGTAATAATGCACCGACTCTGGGTAACTGGGGTCGGGGCGTTACCCAACATCACTATTCCAAGAGGCTTTAAGGGGTGATTAAAGCTCCTATAATTAGAAATTTATACTTCATGATTACTCTATTATGTATTTTTCATCTTCATATTAATTTAATATAATTATAATTGTCAAGATTATGTAAATGTGACTTTATCATTATGAAATATAATGTTCTTACACATTGACTCGTTATAACATTGTCATGTTTGGGTCTGTTTTACCACCTACATGAACGATTCTTTAATGTTTATATCATAAATGATTAAATAATAATATATGATGTTATTGTTATGGAAAAATAAATAATTAACTATTTTAATGTTTTTTAATATTTATATAGCTATGTCTATTTAATAAAAAATAAATTCTTTTTAAAGAATATTCATTAAAAAATATTTTTTTTAATAATTAATCATTAATGATTAACATATGTTCCACGAAATGATTGTGTTGATATATAATAATATCAAAAGAATATTGAAAACCCCCAAGAAAATTTTGGAGATGTTGAATCCATGACTAAAGGGAAAGGACCACTACTCTCGAATCGGTACATCCATGAAAAATTTAATAGTTTTCATAATAACATTGATTCTAGTAAAGAAATGTTATATAAAGGGTGATAAAAAATTTAAATATAATGGTTAGAGTAAGATAAGTGTAACTATGGTTCTGATATAGTTTTAAAATAAATCAAAATTTATTATACAAGGTTGTTAGTGTTTATAACTAATTGATGTTAAAGGTAGAGGATTACATCCAAATATAAAATTTTAAATGATTTTTTAGATTTCAATATCTAGTAGGGGAATAAAATTTTATTTTTATTATAAACCAACCTATTTTCTTTTCCACAAGTTATTTATAATTTTTTTAAATATTATATATGTTATTTTTTGTTGGGTACTCAAATCGGTTGAATGAATCCTCGTAAGAAATACTGACCTTATTTAATAATTTGGATTTTGAATATTTATCTTACATATATATATATATATTTAATATTTATTTCATATAATTACATATCCATACTTATATTATTTTTTAATATACTTTACAATTTTCTGGGGCATTATTTGAAATTTTTTACAATGGAATATTTTAACTTTTTCTGTATGTATAATTTTGGACACTGTTTCTAAAAGTGTGAGAAGAATTGTTTTTACAATTTACTACATTACCACATTTTCCATTCATGAAGACCATTCATAATTATTATACTTCATTTCCTAGTTACTGTAATATTCTCAAGAGAAATCTATTCTAATATTTATATTATTTTTATGTCATAAAAAGTTACAAAAAGAGATGGATATAACTTATTGTTTTCAAAAAAAAACATCTTAATGTCTTTATAATGGTATTCCATTTATTGATTTGAAATAATATTAATATTCAATGTTCTAGTTTTAAAAATTAGATTTTATTGAATATAAATGATATATTATTATGCATTGTATTATTTATTCATAAATTTCATATAATGAGTACATTGAACCTATTTAGTGATATACGAGTCATGAAATTATATTTTCCCTCGATTCAGTATTGGCCCTCATGAGATAAACATGCATGGGTGTTCAGCACATGCTTTACCAAATTATATATAATTTCTTACTATGGAGAATTGATGGTAATATTATGATATAATGTGATATTCATTATAACATTTTCAAACTAGTTATTCTATTCCATGTGATTATTTAGGTTATTATGACATCTATTAATATATTCCTCTTTCATCATTGTAATTATATGAAATATTTGATTATTATTTATCTCTTCTATATTATTCCAGCCTTGTTAATTCTGGGATAGATTCCTTTGTACACATAAACTAACCGAAAATGTGATCTCACCATTTAATTTTTGTCTTACCCTAAAGGTACAAAAAAGTGAAACATTAATGATTTCATAGATATACTGCAAGAAATAATAAAATTTTCACTACAATTGTATACAAAACATCATGTTTCTAAATTTAATATGAGATTCATGTATGTATTCATTCTTCTAATACTATGAAATTGTTAGATCATGTGGGAGGAAATATTTTTCATTTTGAACCAGTGTAATAATGTAACCATTGGATCATGGTCATATTATTCATGGTTTTTGAAATAATGATATTGTTTAGATTCCAGTAAGGGGATAAATAAAAATTTAAAAGTATTCGATGGAATATATAAATGATAATAATGATTATAATTTATTAAATACAAAAAGAAATTGAATATCCTCTTTGAAACCATCTTGGCTTTCATGGGATTTTGAGAATATAAAGGGATCAAGATTTACAAATTGTAGGATAAAATTATTTTGGAAGAATATACTGTATTATAGAAAGGATAATTTGAAATTCGGTTATCGATTTGATGCGGTGATGGAGGGGTCCTTCCATAATTTTTAGGACTATATTTTTAAAAAATACCTATAACTAAAAATAAATGTAAAATAAATTTTCAAATAAAGTGTAAATACATTTGATATATAATGAATTGATGATTAGGTGGAGTACAGAAATATATAATATAATAATTTAAAATATGATTTATTATGATTGGATAAGTCTTTATCCATTCATTTAACAACTTTACTTTAATTTAGCATTTATTGTGGTGCACAATTTTTTCTTTGGTTAATAGTTTTTCTAAAAAATGAAATTTTCTTAATTAAATATTTTTTAAATAATTATTACAAATATTAAATTAATTTTATTTTATTAAATTTATAAAATTAATAGAAATTAATTTTACTATAACATACATATAATGGGAAAAATAATTTTCAGAAAACATTACTTTTGATCCTAGTAATTGATTTATTATTATTTATGAAACACATTCTAAATTGTCCTAATTTTATTACATTATGTTAAAAAATATAGGGTTATTTTATTCTCAAAATTAAACAATACCAACTATAATATTGTTAATATATTATTAAATGAAATATAAATAAACTAGTTTCTTGATTAAAATAAAATATAAATTTGGATCGAAAATAAGAAACTTATTATTATAAGGTTGTAATATTATTTTTAAATCTATTTTTTCGCAATAAATAGATTTTAATTCAAGAAATAATTTTCCAAGATTATTATGCTGAACTTATACCATGATTATTTCATAAAAGTTATGATTTTTCATAAAAATAGTAGTTTTTACTATTTACATGAAAATCTAGCTTTTATGTAAATAAAAAAAATCAATTTATGATAAAATCGACCTGATGAATCCAAAAATGAACTTCATTTAATCAAATTAAAATGAATTTTATTTGAAATTCAACATTATGTGAAAACATAAAATATAATGAAAATAGTCTTCATTAAAAAATGTCTTCTTAAACATTAAGTTTTCTTAATATTATTTCATTTCAACTTATAATGGAATGATTTTTAATCTATTAATAATAAAATTAAAATATTTTATTATAATAATCTATTAAATACATTAAACTTATTTTATGATTAAAATATACAACACTTTATTAAATAGATATTTTAAAAATATCCATTTTTAACATTATGCCATTTTAATCGGGTCAAATTAAAACTAATTTTTTATTTTCTATAATTTATTTATTTAATTGGTATTATAAATAATGAAATTATTCATTAAAAAATTATTTAAATTTTTTAATAAATTCATTTTTTATTAATAATTGTAATTAATTACAATTCTTTATTTACCTAACATTTTACTCTTCATGTAATTTTCATAATGATATTTCTCAATTTATTTTCATAATGTATTAATGTTTTCATCATATAAAATATACCATTATTTTTTTTAGTACTTCATTTTTTGGATAAAAAATACTCAAAGTAGTATTTATTTAGATAAAAACATAATAAATTCCCAAGGTGTTACATTCTACCCCCTTTTAAATAAATTATATTCTCCCAATTTTAATTTCTCTCAGTGTTGAAAATTTAGTATGGAATTCCTAAAATATTCTAGACTCAATATATAATTTTAAATCATAAATAATCATACTATCATTGGTAGGATTTGGAAAAACATATTTTCTTTTTTAATATACATATAGTGATATTTTTATGAGTATCGACCATATTCGAAAAATATATCTACTTATTTGGTTATAATACAGTGGTTGTTCTATAGAAAAACCATTCACAGTATTATTTTCATGATCTTGTTTCCAATGAAACACTAAAAAATAGTTATTAAAAATAATGATAATATCCTATAAAGTCATACTAAACCATCATATGAAATTGATGTATTAATCTTGAGATGTCTTATCATATGAAACCTTCATGTCTATATATGAAACAAAATGTTTAAAAATGAAATATTTTGATAAATATATTACCATTTCAGTTAAACTTATGTTTCAATAAGTTTAACCCTTTTAATACCAATTACCTAATCCCAAGAAATTGTTAATCCCATATTTATCAAGATATTCCATTCTATATTAAAATAGAAAAATCAAGGAAACTTATGCTAATAGAATACAATTTCAACATTTTACCCAAAAAACATCTATCACATACTAATAAATATATACTTTAATAATATATACTCCTGAAATTATATTCATATTCACTAAAATAACCAAGATCACCTTCTCACTAAATTACATTTTATCTCTCAGGGTAATCTGTATTTATCAACCTAAAGTCTAAAAATTTATTAACCATAAATAATGAAACATGACAGCATATAACAACACAAAGTTTTAAATATACCTAAATCCTTTGTTCATATGAGATCCAAATAATCATCTCAAAAAGTATCATTAGTAACAAAAAAGTATTTTCAGATATGACCAAAAATGGTTATTTATTCCTCCAACCAAAGGATCAAACATAAACATATTAACCCATTATTTTATCAAAAAACATGAAAATTAACATCATCTTATAACATACTAAAATATAAAGTTCTCTAAATTATTCAATATGCAAATTGACATACCCCGAGCCTACACATCCAAATATGGTGCTAAATCATATTATATACAAGGTTTCTTTGATAATAACTAAAGTGAACCAAAGTGAACCATAATTAATTAAAATATAAACAAACAAATAATTATCCAATTACATACCCAATACCATTTAGGTTAATAGTTTCATAGAATTATGAAAATACTTTTACTTAAGAGATCTATATTATTCCTATCAATTGAAAATGGTACCAACTCAACCAAGGATTTAATATATCAAAACTGTAACATCCCAGGTAAATAATGAATAAAACATTTTTGTAGTTATTAATATTTACGAATTAAATATTAATTTTACTTTAAAGGGGTTGCTATGTTCGATAGCATACCCGATACGCAACGATCAGTTCCTTTGAAAACTTACGTTGCACACTAGTAATATAATAATATTATTTTAAATGGTAGTTAACATGTAGTCGTTGTATTGGCGGGAATGGATAGAAATAACTAAAATATGATTATATATGTTTTTAAATGTTTTTACATTTATCCAATAAAAGATAAAGGCTTAAAATATGGCAAGAATTCAATTTTAGGCATTTATACCCTAATTTTCACTAAGGGTTCACTTATCACCTTTTGACGGAGAACCGTCATTAAATATAGTTTTGATCAATATTATAAATTCTATTGGACCAAATATAACTCTTCTTTAGAATCGGGACATCAAAATTTAATTTGTGTAAATTTTTGGTATCTTTCCGATAAAGTTCATTTTTTAATGAATAGTGTAAAATGTTGTATTTTAATTCAAAACCCCTTTTTAATCTAATTTATTTATATGATTAGATAATCATTTGAGTTGGTTTTAAAGTGAAATTATAAAATATATTTTCCATTAAATCCAATAGTGGTCGTTGGAATTAATATCACTTTGAAATCAGACTTAAACTAGTGTTAATCTTTTGATACTTATTGTTTCATAAAAACACGCTATTTGTCAGGACATCGGGAATTAATTATTAAATTAATTAATGTGACTTAAATGTTTTGAATTTTGTAAAATAGACTTCATTTTTGAATTCAGAATATCAAATATAGCTTAGGGTGAATTTTTGGTATTTTTCTGAAAAACTTCAATTTTTGATGAATAGTGAAACCACTAAGTGGTACTTATAAAAACTAATTTTTCGTTTAAATGAAATTTTACCACTTCTATGTTTTGAATTTCAAAAAATATAATATACATGGTTGTCATTAAGAAGTAAAATGTGGTTCAATGAGATTAAAATAATTTTTTGGTGAATAGTAACTCTTAAGTTCTTAATCGCGATTAGAGGTAATTAGTGTAGTTTAAGGTAAGAATAATGTTTTAGTAAAATTAAATGACCTAGAAACATGTCCTACCCTCATTGGATGTATCATGTATTACAAAGAAAATCCATGGGTCAACTTGGGGACCCCATGGAGCCACTTTGCTTGGAAAATGACATAAATACCTTTTATTTAATGTTAAAGTAAAAAATGACACAAACATGAAATGTTTTACTAAAACAATTTTTTAATTGGGTTATAAAAGTCCTATTTTTGACTATAAATAGTCATTGGAAAGTTGAAAATATTTACTACATCGTAGTATTTTTTTTAATTTTTATACATTAAATAAATTAAATTATTTATGATATCATGATGATGCAGCGATGACCTCATTATTTAACGATTTAAATAAAATGGAAAGATAATGTAACATCTAAGACCTAAACATGTCCAAAACCTATTGGATGAGTGTATTTCAATCCCTCATCACCTTATCCTCGAAATACATCAATGTGGGACCTTTAAAATCCGAAACTCTTTTGAAAATAAAGTAACATTTTGTAACTTTACACGAGTGCCCCTCCTCTTCTCTTATAAAAGTCCCCCACCTCTACCTCCTTCCCACACTCCCAAAGCCTTTGTCTCGTCCAACCCCTGCCCATTTTGTCTCTCCACTTCCCTCTCTTACTCCTTGAAGCCTAACTTTGGGCAGAAGGCTTCCCAAGGAATTCTTTGAGCTCAAACCAAAGGGAGTTACCCGATTTTAAGGTAATGTCTTTTTTTTGAGTCCTTTTGTTTTATTTTGCTTCTCCAACCCCCTAAACTCATTTTATTATTTTATTTTGTAAAAACTACAATATATTCAATATACTAGGATTTTTTTATAAGAATTATTCGAGCTACACTTACACACACCTACATCTAATGGTTAAATAACATACTGTTTCCGTGGATGACGAATTTCTGCCTCCCGAAATGATGATTGTTCAACATTCTTTTAACACCTTCAAAGGTGGCCATTAAGATGACACTATATTTATATATGATATATAATATGTTTATATTTTTTTAAGCTTCTTTATTTTTCATTTTGGTCATACCTTTATGGCTTCTATTATGGGTAAACGCGATATCTTCATTTAAGGAAGTGCGGAATACCGCCCCCTCAAAGTGATTTGATTCGTTAATGCCATATGTGGGACGTATAAAGGATGGATTTAAAATTATTATATATGATATTATACTGGAATTATAATATAACTCTATATAATTATTATTTCTTTCCATTAAAGTATATGATAGAAATGAAAGTAGCATTCATGCGTACGTACGGCTTACCGTCTCCATGAATGGTGCATTTCGTTTCTTATCCCCAAATGTAATGTACTATTATAAGTACATATATATAATGGATATATATGATGTATGTTATATCTAAATGATTAATATAATTATGGAATTAAAATATACATACCTATCATTTAGTTTTAATTCCATTAATATGACATAGAAATGAAAGTAGCGTTCATGCGTACGTACGGCTTACCGTCTCCATGAACGGTGCATTTAATTTCTTACCTCTAAATGATTATGTGATATTATAAATACATGTATATGCTAGATATATATGATATATATGATATCCAAATCAGGAATTTCATTCTGGATATAATGAACCTTTGACCACACGAACAACATGTAATCGTAAGAAGTCCACTTTCGACTTAAGGACCAAATATCGACAAAACAAACATTATTAACTTAAATGATTAGATAATGTTTATAACATGGAAATAAGTGATATAAATGGAATAATGAACCCGAAAAAGGTTCTTAAGAAAATAGAAATTAACTCAAGTTTATTATTCAGGACGTTAAAGAACGATCGAGTCAAGTTGGACCCGAGGTAAGGGACTTCGTCTCAATCTCCTTTCATTGAGGCATATTTCGTTTTATACACAAATTTCATTTATACGGTGTATAAACCCCTTTGACTTTTACTTTTATGCAAAAGGATTCTTTTTCTACGAATTGTTTTACAAAATGACAAAAAAGAATGTTTCCTTTAACGTACGTGGTGACAACGACCTTTTCCGCCGTCGTGAGTATTATTTGGCCTTTGGCTTCCTGAACAAGCCGTAATGTTTTTTTAAAATGAAATAAATACCATATAATCTTTTATATATTTTGGTATTGAAAATGGTTTTTATAACGGATTTGTTATGTCAATATATTTATGTGATATATTGTGATCGAAGTGTGGAAATGTTTTCTTTCCATTATATTTGTTTTATGTCTTATGATTTTATAATGGTACTTGGACATTTGACGGGTGGTTACGTGATGAACCATATGACGGGTGGTGCTGTGAATACCAGGATGGGTGGTTACGTTATAACCTCCAATGCATTGGGTATGGAAGTCGGCCATATGGCTATTCCATTAAGTTTGTCTGGAAGTTGGCCGTATAGCTATTCCATTAAGTGATATGTGTGGAAGTCGACCGTATGGTTATTCCACTTAAGTATGTTTATGTCCCAAGTTACCTTTATATATGTTATGTGTTCTTTATATGTGTTTTATGGTAATCCTTTGGTTACAAAAAGGTAAGTAATGATATTTTATTCAGTGAATAGTTTTTACTACTTCATGAAGGTGAAGGTATTACTTTGATAAAGTATACATGGTTTACTTGATGTTTGAAAAACTAACAGTTTTCATTCTTTGGGTATCCCTTACTGAGCTTTTTATGCTCATCCCAAGTTTTTTGAAATTTTTCTCATAGGACTTAATGAGGAATAGTGTCAAGGATGGGATCAAGCGAAATTCATGCTATATAAAACATGGAACTAGACATGTTTCTTTTTAAGAGTTTTTTTATTTTATGGAATCTTAGTAGAAGTGTCTACTTTGTAATATTTTGAGATGTAATAGTTATGTCCTATTTATCTAATACTCTAAACCTGAAAAGATCCTCAATGTGAATTATTCATTTAATTAAATATTAAGTAAGGTTTAAGGCCATGGCCTTATAGTTGGTATTAGAGGTCGGTTTTGACAACTTTAGGAGTTAGAAAATTGTTAAATTATAAATTAATTTATGGTATGACTGAAATGATATATCATTTACAGATTACCATGTTGCTTCACCTATGGTATTTCAGTGTTAAGAAAGGATTTTCGTAGAGCAAACATTGATGTTTTTTTGGGAAGGCATGCTGAGGGAAATGACCTTCCAAATCAACATACTGAGCTGGTCATAATCGGAATTGAGCAGTTTACTGCAGTGATGGCTCAGTTGAATCAGGTGATAAATGGTGGTTGTGTTATTGATGATATTTTGGTGTTTTATAAAGGTAAAGAGAAGCATAAAAGTCATTTAAGGGTTATCTTTCAAACCTTAAAAGAAAAGAAACTATATGGAAAATTCAGCAAGTGTGCGTTTTGGTTACAAAAAATTTCTTTCCTGGATCACATTGTTTCAAACGATGGCATAACTGTTGATCCTGCTAAAAAAAAGTTGTTGAAGAATGGCCAAGACCCACAAATGTAACCGAGATCCGTAGTTTCCTTGGTTTGGCAGGTTACTGCCGAAGGTTTGTTGAAAATATTTCACAGTTATCTAGTCCAATGACTAAGCTAACTCGGAAGGGTGTTAAGTTTATCTGGACAAAAGAATGTGATGATTGTTTTCAGGAGTTGAAAAGAAGAATGGTGAATGCTCCAGTTTTGGAACTTCCTTCTAGGAATGGTGAGTTTGTTATATACAATGATGCTTCGTTGAAGGGAATTGGTTGTGTCCTTTTGCAGAATGATCAGGTAATTTCTTATGCTTCACGTCAGTTGAAAACTCATGAGGTAAATTACCCTACACATGATTTGGAATTAGCTGCTGTTGTTTTTGCTTTAAAAATATGGAGGCATCATTTGTATGGAGTAAAGTGTGCAATATATACTGATCACAAAAGTTTAAAGTATATATTCACTCAGAAACAATTGAACATGAGACATAGGAGATGGCTAGAATTAATCAAGGATTATGATTGTACAATTCACTACCACCTGGGAAAAGAAAATAAAGTGGCCGATGCTTTGAGTCGAAAAAGTAATGCTTCATTAACCATGATACGTTTGGAATGAGATCCTTTGGTTTTTGATTTGATGAACTTTGGCATAGAAGTTGTTGGTGCAGAAATTTCTTCTGTTTTGTTTCAGGTATCAGTGAGAGCATCCCTATCAGACAGAATTAAGCAAGCACAGAGGGAAGAAAGTGAGTTGCAGCAAAAGGTAGAGCTGGTTCAGAAGGGTAAGTTGCCTGAATTCAACATTAACATTGATTGTGTTTTGAGATTTGGGAAGAGATTATGTGTGCCTTGTGATTCACAGTTGAAGAATGAGTTGTTATGTGAGGCTCATAGTTCCCTGTTTTCAGTTCATCCTGGCAGTACTAAGATGTACAGAGATCTGCGGGAGTATTACTGGTGGGATGGAATGAAAAGGGATATTGCTAATTTTACTGTGAAGTGTTTGACTTGTCAGCAGGTTAAAGTAGAGTGACAGTTACCGAAAGGGATGCTTCAGCCTTTACCAATGCCAGATTGGAAATGGGAGAATATATCCATGGACTTCATTGTGGGATTACCGAGGACATCTCGAGGTAATAATGCAATCTGGGTTATTGTTGATCGCTTGACTAAATCTGCTCATTTCCTTGCTATACGAGATACTTTTTCCCTAGATCAACTTTCCCGTTTGTATCTTAGAGAGATAGTCAGGTTACATGGAGTTCCTCTCTCCATTGTATCTGACCGTGATCCTAGGTTTACGTCTAACTTTTGGAAAGGCCTTCAAAAGTCGTTGGGTACTGAATTAAGTTTTATTACATCTTTTCATCCTCAATCAGATGGTCAGTCAGAACGAACAATTCAGACCTTGGAGGATATGCTACGAGCTTGTTTGATGGATTATCAAGGATGTTGGGACAAACATCTTTCTTTGGTTGAGTTTTCATATAATAACATTTTTCATTCCAGTATACAGATGGCACCATTTGAGGCATTATATGGGAAGCAGTGTTGAACTCCAGCATTTTGGGATGAAGTGGGTGAAAGGAAGCCGATGGGACCAGAATTGGTAGATGAGATGGCAGAAAAAGTTCTGTTGATTTAGAAACACAGGAGAATAGCTCAGAGTAGGCACAAGAGTTATGTGGATAACCGGAGGAAGGATCTATCTTTCGAGGCAGGTGATCATGTTTTTTCTCAAGGTTTCTCCATGGCAAAGTGTGCTGAGATTTGGTAAGAAAGGAAAGCTAAGTCCAAGGTTCATTAGACCATATAAAATTCTGGAGAGAGTTGGATCAGTTGCGTACAGAGTGGCATTACCTCCGAGTTTATCTCAGGTACACAATGTTTTTCATGTTTCGATGCTGAGAAAGTATATGCCAGATCCATCTCATGTTTTGAGTCCATAGGTATTTCAGCTGGAAGAGAACCTATCTTATGAGGAACAACCGGTCCAGATTCTTGACCATAGGGAGCAACTGTTACGAAATAAGGTAATCCACCAGGTAAAGGTTTTTTGGAAAAACCATATGGTTTAAGAGGCAATGTGTGAATCTGAAAATGCTATGAGGGATAAATACCCCCACTTCTTTTGATAAGTGAATAAAATTGCGAGGATGCGATTCCCAAAAGGGGGGAAGGATGTAACATCCTAGGTAAATAATGAATAAAACATTTTCATATTTATTAATATTTACGAATTAAATTTTAATTTTACTTTAAAGGGGTTTCTATGTTCGATAGCATACCCGATACGCAACTATGAGTTCCTTTGAAAACATACGTTGCACACTAGTAATATAATAATATTATTTTAAATGGTAGTTAACATGTAGCCATTGTATTGGCGGGAATAGATAGAAATAACTAAAATATGATTATATATGTTTTTAAATGTTTTTACATTTATCCAATAAAAGATAAAGGCTAAAAATACGGAAGGAATTCAATTTTAGGCATTTATACCATAATTTTCACTAAGGGTTCACTTATCACCTTTTGACGGGGAACCGTCATTAAATATAGTTTTGATCAATCTTATAAATTCTATTGGACCAAATATAACCCTTCTTTAGAATTGGGACATCAAAATTTACTTTGTGTAAATTTTTGGTATCTTTCCGATAAAGTTCATTTTTTAATGAATAGTGTAAAATGTTGAATTTTAATTCAAAAACCCTTTTTAATCTAATTTATATATATGATTAGATTATAATTTGAATTGGTTTTAAAGTGAAATTAGAAAATATTTTTAATATTAAATCCAATAGTGGTCGTTGGAATTAATTTCAAAGTGGACTGAATTGCAATCCACCGGCCAACTGGTGTGATAGCACCGGCCAGCCGGTGGACCTGGCAGAGGCATTGCCCACTGCCAGGTTCCACCGGTCAGCCGGTGGCTCTATCACCGGCCAGCCGGTGGCACCCAGACCAATGGGCCAGCTACTGTCTTCCCACCGGCCAGCCGGTGGCTCCTCCACCGGTCAGCTGGTGGAGCCTGGACCAAAATTCTTCTCCTCTGCCAAGGCACCAGCCAGCCGGTGGCCCTGCACCGGCCAGCCGGTAGCCCAGTCAAACTAGCCGTTGGATTTGACTAGTCAACCCTCTTTTGGCCTCCAACGGCTCCGAGGCCTTTTCCAACGGCTCCGAAGACTCCCCAAGGGTTCCATGCCTATAAATAAAGGCCAAGGAAGCCCCGGACACCAACCGGATCATATACCAAGCCAACAGACACATTTTCCATCATTTGGCATACCTCCGGCGGACTTCCTTCAAGGAACCCACCTTGCTCCAACAACTTCCACATCCAAGGAGCTCCTTCAAAGAAGATTGGAAGCGTCCTTCAACATCATCAATCAATCAAAGGCGCCCAAGGCTTCTCCCAATTACGGTTTTTAGTGTTTTATTTATTTTGAGCTTAAAATAGGGTTTGTACCTACAAACCCCAAACTCTTTCTTCATCCCTCTTTCTTTTGGGTTTCACATCACCATTAAGGTGTGAAGAGGTTGTCAAGCTTTCCTTTAAATAGCTTGAGACATAGGTGAGCTATCCTTCACCTGTAAGAAGGATAGTGGGTTCTTGCTAAACCATTAAAAGCAAGTGGGTTCTTGTTCAACCTTCAAAAGCAAGCTGTAATAGGTCCTAGTGCTACCTCAAAGCCTAGTGGGTTTCTTACTAAATCCATTGAAAAGCAAGCGGTAGGAATCTCTCAACGGTTGAGTTGGGAGCGGAGACGTAGGCCGGGTTTTTGGCCGAACTCCGTTATCAATTGCGTGTCTTGCCTCTTTTATTTCCGCTGCACTTTCACTTTGATTTTTAATTTGTTAATCATTTTTTAAAAGGCAATTCACCCCCCCTCTTGCCATCACTTCCCTTTTTCTCCGACCAACAATTGGTATCAGAGGGGTAATTTGAGTAATTCCTTAAACGGTTTCAAATTCAAAGATCCATTGTGATGGCATCCACCTCTTTCGCCCCCGAAGGCTATTCTTTGGGTCGTGCTCCATTTTTTGATGGAACCGACTATAATTATTGGAAAACCCACATGACTACTTTCCTTAGAAGTATAGTTTATCCTATTTATAAAATTGTCATGCATGGTTATTCTTTATCTACTCCCGACGAATCCAAATGGACCCCCGCCGATACTAAGAATTTTGAGCTTGATGGCAAAGCCATGAATTCTCTTCATTGCGGGTTAGATAGAAATGAATTTAATCGTGTTTCCACTTGCACCTCATCTCATGAAATTTGGAAACTATTGGAAGTGACCCATGAGGGCACTAACAAAGTTAAGGATACTCGGTTAGACATGTATAGACAAGATTTTGAAAGCTTTTCCATGCATCCAAATGAGTCTATTTCTGAAATGTTTACACGCTTCACTGACGTTTGCAATGGTAGAAAATCTCTTGGTGATGATGTTTCAGCTAAAACAATGGTCAAGAAGATTCTATGGGTCCTTCCGAGCTCATGGGCACCTAAAGTGACGGCAATCCAAGAAGCTAAGGATGTCAAAAACATGCCGGTCGAGGAGCTCATTGGATCCCTAATGACCTACGAGATCTCGTTGAGGAGGCAAGCTCAAAAGGAGGGCACACCAATCAAGACACAAAAGAACATTTCCCTCAAGGTACAAAAAGAAGTAAGCTCCTCCTCATCATCCTCATCTTCCTCATCTTCTTCATCTTCAAGCGGCGACTCGGAAATGGAGAATCTCGCCCGCCAAATGCACAAGTTTATGAAGAAGCACAAGAAGAAGAAGAAATATCGCAAGGCGCGAAAGCAAGAACCCACCGCAAGATCCGAGCCCAAGGTAAAATGCTACGGGTGCGGCCAAAAAGGGCATTACAAGCCCGATTTCCCACTCAACAAAAAAAGGGCCACGCAAAAGGAAAAAAGGAAAGAAAAAGGCCCTCAAGGCGACATGGAGTGACACCTCATCATCCTCCTCCTCCTCAAGCGACCAAGGTACAAAATGTCTAATGGCAAAACATGAGGTATCATCATCCTCTTCCTCTTCTTCCTCCTCTAGTTCTTCTAATTCTTTCAATCATTTATCATATGAAGAACTCCAACATGCTAGAGACCAATTAGAAAATGGTTTTCATGAACTTTCTTCTAAATTTGTTTCTTTGAAAAAGAATTTCAAAAATCTTTCCTCCGAAAAAGAACAACTTCTCAAAGAGAAGGAGGAACTCTCTCTAAAAATCCAAAATTTCCCAAATGTTGATTCTTTGGAATCAACCATCAAGGACCTTAGAGAATCCCAAGCCAAATTCACCCAAGGGGAACAAAATCTTTCAAAATTGCTTGGTTCCCAACAAATTTCAAGAACCACCCAAGGGCTAGGATATACCAATGTAGCTTCCTCCTCCCATGCTCCAACTATTTTTGTAAGGGGGAGCTCTAGTTTTAAATTTTGCAATTATTGTAAAAAAACCCGGGCACCTAATTTATGAATGCGATTGCAAAAATGCCCGTTATGGTATGCCTAAATCTATTTACTTTTCGGACGAATTGTTTAGGAGAAGACCCGCCATGAAACAAATTTGGATTGAAAAATCCCTTTTGGCGAGTCTCTCCGGGCCAAAAATAGTTTCGTTTCCCCGATGATATTTTTTTTTATTTAGGGGGAGAAATTTTCTTAATTTCAAATATCTCTTTCGATTCATTTTTCAATTTAAATTCATTTTTGATTCAAAACTCTCAATTTCAAAAATTTCATTTGGTTTCAAATTTCAAATTTCAATTGGTTTTTGATTCAAAACTTTCAATTCAAACTGTTATTCAAATTTTCATTTCAATTTCAAAAATCTCAATTGATTTTTCAATTCGCATATCTAGTTTTTCAAACCCTTTCCCTCAATCAAGTTTTATGCCCCGTGCTATTTTGATAATCACAAAGGGGGAGAAATTATTGATTGATTGGGGGAGAATCCTTTTGATCATGCTTAGCATTTACTTTCTTTATCCTTTAAGCATGTCTTTCTTTTATGTATTTTACATTTATTGTTTTGGTGATTGTGATCATCAAAATAGGGGGAGATTGTTGTACCTCTCATTCCCCTCGTTGTTTGATTTTCATGATCACAATCACCTTATTATTTGTCTAATTTTGTTTGAAGTGTTTTTGAATGATAGGCACAAGGTTGCCAAGAAGTTGGCCCAAGAAAGAATCTCAAAGTGGACTGAATTGCAGTCCACCGGCCAACCGGTGTGATAGCACCGGCCAGCCGGTGGACCTGGCAGAGGCATTGCCCACTGCCAGGTTCCACCGGTCAGCCGGTGGCTCTGTCACCGGCCAGCCGGTGGCACCCAGACCAATGGGCCAGCTACTATCTCCCCACCGGCCAGCCGGTGGCTCCTCCACCGGTCAGCCGGTGGAGCCTAGACCAAAATTATTCTCCTCTGCCAAGGCACCGGCCAGCCGCGGTCCCTGCACCGGCCAGCCGGTAGCCCAGTCAAACTAGCCATTGGCTTTGACTAGTCAACCCTCTTTTGGCCTCTAATGGCTCCGAGGCCTTTTCCAACGGCTCCGAAGACTCCCCAAGGGTTCCATGCCTATAAATAAAGGCCAAGGAAGCCCCAGACACCAACCGGATCATATACCAAGCCAACAGACACATTTTCCATCATTTGGCGTACCTCCGGCGGACTTCCTTCAAGGAACCCACCTTGCTCCAACAACTTCCACATCCAAGGAGCTCCTTCAAAGAAGCTTGGAAGCGTCCTTCAACATCATCAATCAATCAAAGGCGCCCAAGGCTTCTCCCAATTACGGTTTTTAGTGTTTTATTTATTTTGAGCTTAAAATTGGGTTTGTACCTACAAACCCCAAACTCTTTCTTCGTCCCTCTTTCTTTTGGGTTTCACATCACCATTAAGGTGTGAAAAGGTTGTCAAGCTTTCCTTTAAATAGCTTGAGACATAGGTGAGCTATCCTTCACCTGAAAGAAGGATAGTGGGTTCTTGCTAAACCATTAAAAGCAAGTGGGTTCTTGCTCAACCTTCAAAAGCAAGCTGTAATAGGTCATAGTACTACCTCAAAGCCTAGTGGGTTTCTTGCTAAAACCATTGAAAATCAAGCGGTAGGAATCTCTCAACGGTTGAGTTGGGAGCGGAGACGTAGGCCGGGTTTTTGGCCGAACTCCGTTATCAATTGCGTGTCTTGCCTCTTTTATTTCCGCTGCACTTTCACTTTGATTTTTAATTTGTTAATCATTTTTTAAAAGGCAATTCACCCCCCCTCTTTCCATCACTTCCCTTTTTCTCCGACCAACAAATTTCACTTTGAAATCTGACTTAAACTAGTGTCAATCTTTTGATACTTATTGTTTAATAAAAACACGCTATTTGTCATGACAAGAGGAATTAATTATTAAATTAATAAATGTGACTTCTATGTTTTGAATTTTGTAAAATAGACTTCATTTTTGAATTCATAATATCAAATATATCTTAGGGTGAATTTTTGGTATTTTTCTGAAAAACTTCAATTTTTGATGAATAGTGAAACCACTAAGTGGTACTTATAAAAACTGATTTTTTTTAAATGAAATTTTACCACTTCTGGGTTTTGAATTTCAAAAATCTGACATAAATGGTTGCCATAAAGAAGTAAAATGTGGTTCAATGAGATTAAAATAATTTTTTGGTGAATAGTAACTCTTTAGTTCTTAATCGCGATTAGAGGTAATTAGTGTAGTTTAAGGTAAGAATAATGTTTTAATAAAATTAAATGACCTAGACACATGACCTACCCTCATTGGATGTGTCATGTCCGACCAAGAAAATCCATGGGTCAACTTGGGGACCCCATAGAGCCACTTTGGTTGGAAAATGACACAAATACCTTTTATTTAATGTTAAAGTAAAAAATGACACAAACATGAAATGTCTTACTAAAACGATTTTTACATGGGGTTATACAAGTCCTATTGTTGAATATAAATCGTAATTGGAAAGATAAAAATATTTCCTACATCATAGTATTTTTTTAATAATTTTTAGACATTATATAAATTAAATTATATATGACATCATGATGATGCAGCGATGACCTCATTATTTAACGATTTAAATAAAATAGAATGATAATGTAAAATCTAAGACCTAAACATGTCCAAAACCTATTGGATGAGTAGATTTAAAACCCTCATCACCTTATACTCAAAATACATCAATGTGGGACCTTTAAAATCCGAAACTCTTTTGAAAATAATGTAACATTTTGTAACTTTACAAGAGTGCCCCTCATGTCCTCTTATAAAAGTCCCCCACCTCTACCTTCTTACCCACACTCCCAAAGCCTTTGGCTCGTCCAACCCCTGACCATTTTGTCTCTACACTTCCCTCTCTTACTCCTTGAAGCCTCACATTGGCAGAAGTCTTCCCAAGGAAGCCTTTGAGCTCAAACCAAAGGGAGTTACCCGATTTTAAGGTAATGCCTTCTTTTGAGTCCTTTTGTTTTATTTTGCTTCTCCAACCCCCTAAACTCTTTTTATTCTTTTATTTTGTAAAAAATACAACATATTAAATATACTAGTATGTTTTTATAAGAATTATTCTAGCTACACTTACACACACCTACATCTAATGGTTAAAGAACATACTGTTTCCGTGGATGGTGAATTTCTGCCTCCCGAAACGATGATTGTTCAACATTCTTTTAACACCTTCAAAGGTGGACATTAATATGACACTATATTTATATATGATATATAATATGTTTATATTTTCTGTAATCTTATGTATTTTTCATTTTGGGCATACCTTTATGGTTTCCATTATGGGTAAACGCGATATCTTCATTTAAGAAAGTGCGGACTACCGCCCCCTCAAAGTGATTTGATTCGTTAATGCCATATGTGGGACGTATAAAGGATGGATTTAAAATTATTATATATGATGTTATACTAGAATTATAATATACCTCTATATAATTATTATTTCTTTCCATTAATGTATGAGATAGAAATGGAAGTAGCGTTCATGCGTACGTACGACTTACCGTCTCTATGAACGGTGCATTTCATTTCTTATCCCCAAATGTAATGTACTATTATAAGTACATATATATAATGGATATATATAATGTATGTTACATATAAATGATTAATATAATTCTGGAATTAAAATATACATACCTCTCATTTAGTTTTGATTTCATTAATATGACATAGAAATGAAAGTAGCGTTCATACGTACGTACGACTTACCGTCTCAATGAACGGTGCATTTCATTTCTTACCTCTAAATTATTATGTGATATTATAAATACATGTATATGCTAGATATATATGATATATATGATATCCAAACCAGGAATTTCATTCTGGATATAATGAACCTTTGACCACACGAACAACATGTAATCGTAAGAAGTCCACTTTCGACTTAAGGACCAAATATCAACAAAAAAACATTATTAACATAAATGATTACATTGTGTTTATAACATGGAAATAAGTGATATAAAAGGAATAATGAACTCAAAAAAGGTTCTTAAGAAAATTGAAATTAACTCAAGTTTATTATTCAGGACGTTAAAGAACGATCAAGTCAAGTCAGACCCGAGGTAAGGGACTTCGTCTCAATCTCCTTTCATTGAGGCATATTTTGTTTTATACACACCTTTATTTTATACGGTGTATAAAACCCTTTAAATTTTACTTTTATACAAAAGGAATCTTTTAATACGAAGAGTTTTACAAAAAGACAAAAAATAATGTTTCTTTTAACGTACGTGGTGACAACGACCTTTTCCGCCGCCGTGAGTATTATTTGGTCTTTGGCTTCCTGAACAAGCTGTAATGTTTTTTTTAAAATGAAATAAATACCATATACTCTTTTATGTATTTTGGTATTGAAAATGGTTTTTATAAAGGATTTTTTATGTCAATATATTTATGTGAGATATTGTGATCAAAGTGTGGAAATGTTTTCTTTCCATT
Organism: Viscum album; assembly: GCA_963277665.1. Classification (NCBI taxonomy): domain Eukaryota; kingdom Viridiplantae; phylum Streptophyta; class Magnoliopsida; order Santalales; family Viscaceae; genus Viscum; species Viscum album. The sequence continues at coordinate 614,163,412 of OY728130.1, forward strand.
ATATTTGTTTTATGTCTTATGATTTTATAATGGTACTTGGACATTTGACGGGTGGTTACGTGATGAACCATATGACGGGTGGTTTCGTGAATACCAGGACGTGTGGTTACATTATAACCTCCATTGCATTGGGTATGGAAGTCGGCCGTATGGCTATTCCATTAAGTTTGTATGGAAGTTGGTCGTATAGCTATTCTATTAAGTGATATGTGTGCAAGTCGACCGTATGGTTATTCCACTTAAGTATGTTTATGTCCCAAGTTACCTTTATATATGTTATGTGTTCTTTATATGGGTTTTATGGTAATCCTTTGGTTACCAAAAGGTAAGTAATGATATTTTATTCAGTGAATAGTTTTTACTACTTCATGAAGGTGAAGGTATTACTTTGATAAAGTATACATGGTTTACTTGATGTTTGAAAAACTAACAGTTTTCATTCTTTGTGTATCCCTTACTGAGCTTTTTATGCTCACCCCAAGTTTTTTTGAAATGTTTTTCACATGAATTAATGTGGAATAGGGTCAAGGATGAGATCAAGGGAAAGTCATGCTATATAAAACATGGAACTAGACATGTTTCTTTTTAAGAGTTTTTTTTTATTTTATGGAATCTTAGTAGAAGTGTCTACTTTGTAATCTTTTGAGATGTAATAGTTATGTCCTAATTCTCTAAAAATCTAAACCTGAAAAGATCCTCAATGAGAATTATTCATTTAATTCAATATTAAGTAAGGTTTATGGCCGGGGCCTTATAGTTGGTATCAGAGGTCGGTTTAGACAACTTTAGGAGTTAGAAAATTGTTAAATTATAAATTAATTTATGGTATGATTGAAATGATATAGCATTTACAGATTACCATGTTGCTTAACCTAAGGTATTTCAGTGTTAAGAAAGGTTTTTCGTAGAGGAAACATAGAAGTTTTTTTTGGGAAGGCGTGCTGAGGGAAATGACCTTCCAAATCAGCATACTGAGCTGGTCATAATCAGAATTGAGCAGTTTACTGCAGTGATGGATCAGTTGAATCAGGTGATAAATGGTGGTTGTGTTATTGATGATATTTTGGTGTTTTATAAAGGTAAAGAGGAGCATGAAAGTCATTTAAGGGTTTTCTTGCAAACCATAAAAGAAAAGAAACTATATGGAAAATTCAGCAAGTGTGAGTTTTGGTTACAACAAATTTATTTCCTGGGTCACATTGTTTCAAAAGATGGCATAACTGTTGATCCTGCTAAAACAAAAGTTTTTGAATAATGGCCAAGACCCACAAATGTAACCAAGATCTGTAGTTTCCTTGGTTTGGTAGGTTACTACCTAAGGTTTGTTGAAATTTTTTCATGGTTATCTAGTCCAATGACTAAGCTAACTTGGAAGGGTGTTAAGTTTATCTGGACAAAAGAATGTGATGATTGTTTTCAGGAGTTGAAAAGAAGATTGGTGAATGCTACAGTTTTTGCACTTCCTTCTAGGAATGGTGAGTTTGTTATATACAGTGATGCTTCGTTGAAGGGACTTGGTTGTGTCCTTATGCAGAATGATCAGGTAATTGCTTATGCTTATTGTCAGTTGAAAACTCATGAGGTAAATTACCCTACACATGATTTGGAATTAGCTGCTGTTGTTTTTTCTTTAAAAATTTGGAGGCATCATTTGTATGGAGTAAAGTGTGAAATATATACTGATCACAAAAATTTAAAGTATATATTCACTCAGAAACAATTGAACATGAGACAGAGGAGATGGATGGAATTAATCAAGGATTATGATTGTACAATTCACTACAATCCTGGAAAAGCAAATAAAGTGTCTGATGCTTTGAGTCGAAAAAGTAATGATTCATTAACCATGCTACGTTTGGAACGAGATCCTTTGGTTTTTGATTTAATGAACATTGGCATAGAAGTTGTTGGTGGAGGAAGTTCTTCTATTTTGTTTCAGGTATCAGTGAGATCATCCATATGAGATAGAATTAAGCAAGCACAGAGGGAAGACAGTGAGTTGCAGAAAAAGGTAGAGCTGGTTCAGAAGGGTAAGTTGCCTGAATTCAACATTGATAATGATTGTGTGTTTGAGATTTGGGAAGAGATTATGTGTGCCTTGTGATTCATAGTTGAAGAATGAGTTGTTATGTGAGGCTCATAGTTCCCCGTTTTCAGTTCATCCTGGCTGTACTAAGATGTACATAGATCTGCGGGAGTATTACTGGTGGAATGGAATGAAAAGGGATATTGCTGATTTTACTGTGAAGTGTTTGACTTGTCAGCAGGTTAAAGTAGAGCGGCAGTTACCGAAAGGGATGCTTCAGCCTTTACCAGTGCCAGAGTGGAAATGGTGGAATATATCCATGGACTTCGTTGTGGGATTACCGAGGACATCTCGAGGTAATAATGCAATCTGGGTTATTGTTGATCGCTTGACTAAATCTGCTCATTTCCTTGCTATACGAGATACTTTTTCCCTAGATCAACTTTCCCGTTTGTATCTTAGAGAGATAGTCAGGTTACATGGAGTTCCTCTCTCCATTGTATCATACCGTGATCCCAGGTTTACTTCTAACTTTTGGAAAGGCCTTCAGAAGTCGTTGGGTAATGAATTAAATTTTAGTACAACTTTTCATCCTCAATCAGATGGGCAGTCAGAATAAACAATTCAGACCTTGTAGGATATTCTACGAGCTTGTTCGATGGATTATCAGGGAACTTGGGACCAACATCTTTCTTTGGTTGAGTTTTCATATAATAACAATTTTCATTCCAGTATACAGATGGCACCATTTGAGGCATTATATGGGAAGCGTTGTCGAACTCCAGCATTTTGGGATGAAGTGGGTGAAAGGAAGCCGATGGGACCAGAATTGGTAGAAGAGATGGCAGAAAATGTTCATTTGATTCAGAAACACATGAGAACAGCTCAGAGTAGGCAGAAGAGTTATGCGGATAACCGGAGGAAGGATCTATTTTTCGAGGTAGGTGATCATGTTTTTCTCAAGGATTATCCATGGAAAAGTGTGATGAGATTTGGTAAGAAAGGAAAGCTGAGTCCAAGGTTCATTGGACCATATGAAATTATGGATAGAGTTGGATCAGTTGCATACAGAGTGGCATTACCTCCGAGTTTATCTCAGGTACACAATGTTTTTCATGTTTCGATGCTGAGAAAGTATATGCCAGATCCATCTCATGTTTTGAGTCCAGAGGTAGTTCAGCTGGAAGAGAACCTATCTTATGAGGAACAACCAGTCCAGATTCTTGACCACAGGGAGCAAGTGTTACGAAATAAGGTAATCCACCAGGTAAAGGTTTTGTGGAAAAACCATATGGTTGAAGAGGCAACGTGGGAATCTGAAAATTCTATGGGGGATAAATACCCCCACTTATTTTGATAAGTGAATAAAATTGTGAGGGCGCAATTCCCAAAAGGGGGGAAGGATGTAACATCCCTATGTAAATAATGAATAAAACATTTTCGTATTTATTAATATTTATGAATTAAATATAAATTTTACTTTAAAGGGGTTTCTATGTTCGATAGCGTACCCGATACACAACAATGAGTTCCTTTGAAAACTTACGTTGCACACTAGTAATATAATAATATTATTTTAAATGGTAGTTAACATGTAGCCATTGTATAGGAAAAAATGGATATAAATAACTAAAATATGATTATATATGTTTTTAAATGTTTTTACATTTATCCAATAAAAGATAAAGGCTTAAAATACGGAAAGAATTCAATTTTAGGCATTTATACCCTAATTTTCACAAAGGGTTCACTTATCACCTTTTGAGGGAGAACCATCATTAAATATAGTTTTGATAAATCTTATAAATTCTATTGGACCAAATATAACTCTTCTTTAGAATCGGGACATCAAAATTTACTTTGTGTAAATTTTTGGTATCTTTCCGATAAAGTTCATTTTTTAATGAATAATGTAAAATGTTGTATTTTAATTCAAAACCCCCTTTTAATATAATTTATTTATATGATTAGATTATCATTTGAATTGGTTTTAAAGTGAAATTAGAAAATATTTTTACCATTAAATCCAATATTGGTCGTTGGAATAAATTTCACTTTGAAATCGGACTTAAACTAGTGTCAATCTTTTGATACTTATTGTTTCATAAAAACATGCTATTTGTCATGACCGTGGGAATTAATTATTAAATTAATTAATGTGACTTATATGTTTTGAATTTTGTAAAATAGAATTCATTTTTTAATTCGGAATATCAAATATAGCTTAGGGTGAATTTTTGGTATTTTTCTGAAAAACTTCAATTTTGATGAATAGTGAAACTACTAAGTGGTACTTATAAAAACTGATTTTTCGATTAAATGAAATTTTACCACTTCTGTGTTTTAAATTTCAAAAATCCGACATACATGGTTTTCATTGAGAAGTAAAATGTGGTTCAATGAGATTAAAATAATTTTTTGGTGAATAGTAACTCTTAAGTTCTTAATCGCGATTAGAGGTAATTAGTGTAGTTTAAGGTAAGAATAATGTTTTAATAAAATTAAATGACCTAGAAACATGTCATACCCACATTGGATGTGTCGTGGCTGACCAAGAAAATACATGGGTCAACTCGGGGACCCCATGGAGCCACTTTGGTTGTAAAATGACATAAATACCTTTTATTTAATGTTAAAGTAAAAAATTACACAAACATGAAATGTTTTACTAAAACAATTTTTACATGGGGTTATTCAAGTCCTATTTTTGACTATAAATAGTCATTCGAAAATATAAAAAGATTTAATACATAATAGTATTTTTTTTTATAATTTTTAGACATTAAATAAATTTAATTATATATGACATCATGATGATGCATCGATGACCTCATTATTTAACAATTTAAATAAAATGGAAAGATAATGTAAAATATAAGACCTAAACATGTCCAAAACCTATTGGATGAGTGGATTTATAACCCTCATCACCTTTTCCTCGAAATACATCAATGTGGGACCTTTAAAATACGAAACGCTTTTGAAAATAATGTAACATTTTGTAACTTTACAAGAGTGCCCCTCCTCTCCTCTTATAAAAGTCCCCCACCTCTACCTCCTTACTCAAACTCCCAAAGTCTTTGGCTCAGCCAACCCCTGCCCATTTGTCTCTCCAATGCACTCTTATACTCCTTCAATCCTCAATTTGGGCATAAGTCTTCCCAAGGAAGCCTTTGAGCTCAAACCAAAGGGAGTTACCCGATTTTATGGTAATGTCTTATTTTGAGTCCTTTTTGTTTTATTTTGCTTCTCCAACCCCCTAAACTCTTTTTATTCTTTTCTTTTGGAACAAATTCAATATATTCAATATATAAGATGTTTTTATAAGAATTATTCGAGCTACACTTACACACACCTACATCTAATGGTTAAAGAACATACTGTTTCCGTGGATGGCGAATTTCTGACTCCCGAAACGATGATTGTTCAACATTATTTTAACACCTTAAAAGGAGGCCATTAAGATGAAAATATATTTATATATGATATATAATATGTTTATATTTTCCTTAATCTTATGTATTTTTCATTTTGGGCATACCTTTATGGTTTCCATTATGGGTAAACACGATATCTTTATTTAAGGAAGTGCGGACTACCGCCCCCTCAAAGTGATTTGATTCTTTAATGCCATATGTGGGACGTATAAAGGATGGATTTAAATTTATTATATATGATGTTATACCGGAATTATAATATACCTCTATATAATTATTATTTCTCTCCATTAAAGTATGAGATATAAATGAAAGTAGCGTTCATGCGTACGTACGGCTTACCATCTCCATGAACGGTGCATTTCATTTCTTATCCCCAAATGTAATGTAATATTATAAGTACATATATATAATGGATATATATGATGTATGTTACATATAAATGATTAATATAATTCTGGAATTAAAATATACATACCTCTCATTTAGTTTTAATTCCATTAATATGACATAGAAATGAATGTAGCGTTCATGCGTACGTACGGCTTACCGTCTCCATGAACGGTGCATTTCATTTCTTACCTCTAAATGATTATGTGATATTATAAATACATGTATATGATAGATATATATGATATATATGATATCCAAATCAGGAATGTCATTCTGGATATAATGAACCTTTGGCCACACGAACAACATGTAATCGTAAGAAGTCCAGTTTCGACTTAAGGACCAAATATCGACAAAACAAACATTATTAACTTAAATTATTACATATTGTTTATAACATGGCAATAAGTGATATAAAAGGAATAATGAACTCAAAAAAGTTTCTTAAGAAAATAGAAATTAACTCAAGTTTATTATTCAGGACGTTAAAGAACGATCGAGTCAAGTCGGACTCGAGGTAAGGGACTTCGTCTCAATCTCCTTTCATTGAGGCATATTTCGTTTTACACACAACTTTATTTTATACGGTGTATAAACCCCTTTTACTTTTACTTTTATACAAAAGGAATCTTTTTCTATGAAGCGGTTTACAAAACGACAAAAAACAATGTTTCTTTTAACGTACGCGGTGACAACGACCTTTTCCGCCGCCGCGAGTATTATATGGTCTTTGGATTCCTGAACAAACCGTAATGTTGTTTTTTAAAATGAAATAAATACCATATACTCTTTTATATATTTTGGTATTGAAAATGGTTTTTATAATGGATTTGTTATGTCAATATATTTATGTGATATATTGTGATCAATGTGTGGAAACGTTTTCTTTCCATTATATTTGTTTTATGTCTTGTGATATTATAATGGTACTTAGACATTTGATGGATGGTTACATGATGAACCATATGAAGGGTGGTGCCGTGAATACCAGGATGGGTGGTTACGTTATAACCTCCAATTCATTGGGTATGGAAGTCGGACGTATGGCTATTCCATTAAGTTTGTATGGAAGTTGGCCGTATGGCTATTCCATTAAGTGATATGTGTGGAAGTCGACCGAATGGTTATTCCACTTTTTATGTCCCAAGTTACCTTTATATATGTTATGTGTTCTTTATATGGGTTTTATGGTAATCCTTTGGTTACAAAAAGGTATGTAATGATATTTTATTCAGTGAAGAGTTTTTACTACTTCATGAAAGTGAAGGTATTACATTGATAAAGTATACATGGTTTACTTGATGTTTTAAAAACTAACAATTTTCATTATTTGTGTATCCCTTACTGAGATTTTTATGCTCACCCCAAGTTTTTTTGAAATGTTTTTCACAGGACTTAATGTGGAATAGGGTCAAGGATGGGATCAAGGGAAAGTCATGCTATATAAAACAAGGAACTAGACATGTTTCTTTTTAAGAGGTTTTTTTTATTTTATGGAATCTTAGTAGAAGTGTCTACTTTGTAATCCTTTGAGATGTAATAGTTATATCCTAATTCTCTAAAACTCTAAACCTGAAAAGATCCTCAATGTGAATTATTCATTTAATTCAATATTAAGTAAGGTTTAAGTCCGGTGCCTTATAAAAATAATCCATCGATTTCCATAAAAACTCTCTACATGTGATACCCGTATAGAAATATCATATTTCAAAATCATATTAATAATCGAGGGAAATGGAAACATAATATTAGTTAGAACAAATGCTCATTAAGGGTAAAAAAGGTATAATAATCAAACATCATAAGTGAGAATACGACAAGCATGGGGGATGTGAACAATAGTATCGGTACATGAGAACATCAGGTCACAAACTAACTCGGATCAACATACCCTCTCACTTGGGTCTGCACATGACATGGCCTAAGAAGCAATCTCAATCGACTAGGGTTGGAAACTAGGTCATCATAAATATCCAAGTAGGAATGTTTTCACCATTGATATATCGATATACAAGCATGATATCTCTAACAAAAATGTTGAGTTGGGTGTCTATAAATTGGAAATACATGGTTAATAAATATGTATTTTTCAAATATTAGACAAAGAAAACAATACATATCCTGATAAAAACCCAAGCACATTTTTGATAATAACAAAAAAAAATAAAATACACAATTAGTACATGAATATTAGTAACCAATAAAAAGATAATTGAAAAAGTGTTTTATATATTAAATGTGGAAAGGGAACCATAATCCCAAGCCATTTCTCAATCAACACCATATGACCCTCAACCACCCCCAATGCCTAAAACATACATAAGTTACAATAATTAGATCACAACCTAAGCACTTGACATTAGATCTATATACTAACAAAGGTATATATATTGTGCGAGCTACACAAGATCACAAGGATTTAATCACATATTTTAGACATTAATATTCTATGACAACCAAAAAATGGTAGTTTAAAAAATATTTAAAAAATATTTTATTTTTCATAAAATTGAAATACTAACAATATATATAAAAATTGTCACCATTTTTTATAAAACTCAGACAATTGTTTTTTAAAAAATATGTTTATTTCTTAGTAATCCATTTTATAATTTTTTTTAAATGATTTAATGATACAACATCATTTTCAATGAAAGAATGAGTATTCTGTTAAAATTATTTTCATCATTGTTCCTTTCTTAAACATTTAATATTTTAAATAAAATATCTAAAAGAATTAACCTAATGACAAAAATATAATGTTGATACACTTAATATTAAACATGGAAAATAAATATATAAAACATAAAGAATAATTGATATAAAGTCACCATAATAGGATGGTGAATATGCCACAAATTATAATATAATATCAATTATTAATTACGAGTTTTACGAAATTAAGAACATCATAAAATAATAGAAACATAGAAAACAAATTTAAAAAATACATATCATCCTTTGTAGAAATATTAACATAGTAATAAAATAAAGATAAATAAATATCTCATTGAAGATTCATGATGATCACCTAACTTTGATATGGTTAAGTGAACCATATGATCCCTGTACCCTCAGAGAAAAAAAAATCCATAATAGTTATCATGCACAATCTATTAGGAAGGACTGTGAAAAATTATACTATGTAATAAATCCATATGTTCATTTTTAGTATGTCTTATGAAATAATCAAAAGTGTGAGGAGGGAATCACATGGCTAGCAGTATTTTTCCTAGCCTTCCCAAAAAATCACTTAGTGTTCCCAATAGGTTTTATAATGTTATAGATGAATTATATTAAAACCCATCAATCACTTTATCTAATAACATTACAATTTTAAAAAAATCAAATTTCTCATATCACTTCCTGATAATCCAAATATATATATATATACTTTTTAGATGATTTTAATTAATTTTTAATCATTATTTAATGCATAAAACATTGGGTTTTTATGTGTTTTTGTAAGAATTAGAAATTTATAGATCAAAGGATGATGCTAGAAAAATGTTAGAAAACATCCTTTACACATTGTGAAATTGTATTACACAACTTGTCTTCCTTGAGAACACCACAAACAAGCCGAAATTATTAGAAATGAATCCCAAATACATGGAATTGACCAAGTACTCAAAATTTATTATAATTACACATAATGAAAGTTTAAATTTTAAAAACTATTGATTAAAAGGCATAAAATCATTATATTATGTGAGATGTTCAAAACCTTGTTTTGACCAAAGATTTATTCAGACGAAACTGTGAAGATCTAATATATTCTGAGGCTTTTCAGGTTCTTAAATCAATTGATGAAAAAAAATTACATGTCTTGTATGTTTTGAAAAATTATCCTCATAAATTAGTACATGATGTAAACCATTTAAACATCCTTTAAATTTTAGTCTTTATAAGTATTCCATCAACCTTGACGTGTAGAAGATGACTCAACTCTGAAACATTTGTTCTTCATTACATTTTTTCTTCCACATTTTTGTTCTCTTTTGAATTCTGTCTAAATCTTCTAATTAATTTCATTATTCTACACATTCCATAGTTACTTATTTCAATTAAATGGTTCTCTAGATTATCATTATTATTCCAAAATTTCATTTCTGATCTTGTTTTCCATGAAACATTGATTTCCATGGTGTTCTTCATTGTTTCTTCATTAATGTTATGATTTAATTATTTTTCATTATTTAAATTGTGCTATTCTCCTCTTTATATAATATATTAATTATGATAATCATGTTGTAATCTGTTTCCCCACATATATTCAATTCCATCAAGTTTAACTAATCCTCTTAGGGTTAGGGGTCTGGATTAGTGTTTTTTGAACACAATGAATATCTAAAATTGAAATTGGGAAACAATATGGATAGTAACTAGGTATAAAGAAATCAACCACATTCTCTGAAATTATCCCTAGACATCAGAGGTGAATGTTGAATGAACATGACCTAGTTAGATAATATCATTGTAAAACCAATGACATATTATTCATTCTTCATTGAAGCCAATCATCTTTTGGTTAGGTTATCAATAAATATAGGCCAAGGAGTCTCATCTATATTTTTTTAATCCAACTAGTTGGGTGAATATCTATTATTGTTTATTTCACCGTATTATAGCCTATTTCACAAGTCTATCAAAAGATAAATATAGGATTATCCTTTGTATATACCCTTAAATTGACCATGAATCCTTCCACTAACCTATTTTAATACCCATAATACTTAGTTTTACTTAGTATAAACCAAGGAGATTAAACCTATGGAATCACCCAAAAATTTTCTAAACATTGGGTTTCTTTTATAAAAAGATCTTTCTAGGGGTTTAACCTCAGAAGGCTGCAAACTATGCCTATGAAATTTAATTTATTTTTGGAAAATAAATATTTAATCTGATAAACACTCGTAGTAATGAAAAATTCCTTATGGGGGTGTCAAATTTTAAAGATATTTTTAGAGATTGTTATTATTATGCATGATAACCCGTAGAAAGAGACTTGTATTACCTCACCCTTTCCTCCATTTTTATCACTTTTCTTTCTCATTTTCTCTTTTTATAATGTTTTCCTTACTTACTAGAACCAACATCTAATTCTTTTCATCATAGTGTATACTCTAGCGTCCCTTAACTAACTCAAGTATCATATATGAAAAATAACTACTTATTTTAAATCCCAATAATGATAGATCCATTGATTTATACCTATGTTTAGTAATGGTTAGGAACAATGTTATTGTATAGACACACCCCTAGAACTACCAATATGTGCCACCAGAAATTATAGTTCCTTGTCTAGCATTGTAGGAGAGCACAATTGTGGAATATGAATTTCCATTATTTAGTGGTGTTTCTCCAATCATTTTCACCCACCTGTTTAGGTTAACACAATTGAAATCATTCTTGGACACATTCAAATGATCTAAATTATTAGGCAATTCAGTGGGCATCAATATGAAGGACCCCATGAACACATTTCAAATTTCATAGAGTTTTTTGATAACACTCAAAAATATGTCATTTTCTATGATGTAATAAGAATGCTATTTCTCCCATTATTCTCAGGATAGAAACCCAATGATAGACTAAAAAGTTAAATGCCCAAGTACGTCACTTCATGGGATGATCTATCTAAGAAATTCCTTTATAAATATCTACCACCCATCTGAATAAATATGTGAAGAAATATAATTCGATATTTCTATTAGAATGATGGAGAATCAGCCTGGGAATATTTTATATTCAAAGAGAATTCCCAAATGTTACCAAATCATGGGCTATATATGTTTCTTGAATATAAAACATTCAACAAGGAAACCAACCAACCTCCCATACAATTTTAGATTTCACCAATAAAGAAGGTATAATTATAAAAGAACATGAAATTATATAATTCAATTTTGTTGAATTTTACTATAATTACATTCTATGAAGCAGTGATAAAAGAACTTCTAGGTGTGGTCTACCTCAAGAGTAAGAAACTAATCACTTAACAGGTCAAGCCGAGGACAACACTAATATTATTGATTCTTTTTAGTTGTATGACTTACCATCTCCCATCCTACTCCTATTATAAATATCCAATATTTTGGGATGTTCAAAGGCCCTCATCCATATTTTTAATTTCATGCTAGTTTATAGGAACTTCAAATTTAATTATATAATTACATCAATAAAAATAAGAAAAATCAACTGCTTCATAACATCAACAATTTTAGAAACAATATTATCAGCAAAACCATACCATCATCCGCATAAAAAAATCCCAGGTTATTTTCCATCATGGAGTGGTTAAGTACAACCAAAGAATCATGTACCACCATGTTATCCTCCCAAAATTCCATTTCCTCTACCACATCAGTAGTTTCAATAAAAACATTTTCCTGTAACTCATTTTCCACTATTACCAGCACAAAAAGATCCACGCCAAAAAATTAATTTTTAAATTATGTTCACTACATTTTTAAGATAATTAATTATAGAATAGACACCCAATAAAAAGAAATTTTAAATCAAAATGATTCCACGAAATACCATCAACACTAAATTTGGATAATATTGAAAACATTATTGGATCATTTACCAAGTATATTTCTAGATAATACTATGATACATCTAATAGAGGATAAATAATTTAGTAGTTCTTATGAGGGAAAATGATGGATTTTTAGAAGCCATTTTTAGGTGAAGAAAATAATATTAAAGAACTATAAAAACATTATATACTATTTAGCAATAATAAAGAAGATCAGTCAATTAAATTTGGTTAGTAGAAGTTAATTGAATCACAGCCTTCTTCAAAATGTATAGTTTAAGAGTGTATAGAAAACAAATAAGTCTATTTGGAACCACAAGCTCATAAGTACCCTCCTCCATTTCAAGAGAGGATAATACGATTCAAAATAGAGGATAAATAAAAAAAATATTGAAATTTTTAAAAAAATTTACATCAATATTCCTCATGAAGAATATTTTACTGAAATACATGCATATACAAATTTTTAAATGAATGTCTCTTGTGTTAGATAAAAATGGAATAATTCGAATTCATATCTTTAAATGAAGAATGATTTGTAGTTTCTTAGTAGAATTTATCCCCCAAGATGCTAAAACATTGAAATTTCACAATTCTATGAACAATATTGAAATGAAATTTCAAAATATACTTATATGAACATGGAATAAGAAATAATCTAATTCCTTTGATTTTATTCCAGAAACATGGGCTCGAAGAGTTGAAAAAAATGAGAATAGGAATTCAATTAGACAACCAATAATTCAATTACCCTCAAGGAATTCATGAGGATATCATATTAAATATTGTAAGATTCATCATACTTTATATTTTCTTATCTCGAATGTGGGGGAAGAATGAGACGTTCCGATAATCATAGGGGGATAATTTCTCACCACTGGGAATTATTTGATGGATATGAATCAAGAGTGACTAATATTTGTAGTTGGTGATGAAAAAATAATTATCACTTTAGAAAAGGCTTCTAATAAAGGAAATGAATCATTTTAATTTAATAAAATATTTATTACTAATGAGAAGGATAATTTTTGGACCATTGAGGATAACAGATAGACCAGGCCTCCAGATGAAGATGAAATTCCAGAATCAAATGGTGTAAATTACACTACACATCTGATGAGGGATAATGTTGCACATTTTATACCCTCAGACATCAAATTTCTGACGTTGGAATTAATATACCAATAAAGAAACCTAAATCACTCATTCTTACAGATTGTGACTTCACTGTGAGTAATTATAAATGCATAACCAAGCCATGTTCAAGAAGAAAAACTCATTACAGTTCTAAAATAAACAATTTTATTTGGAGTGGGTAATATTAAAGGGATCAAACCCAAAATCTATACCCACATGATACTGTTAGAATAATGTTTGAAACTAAAACAAGAACCCTAGAGGTTATTCACCCCACTAATTAAATATGTTTTTAAGAATAATTTCTAAAATATCTAGACACTGGAATAATTTTTTTAGTATCCAATATGAAATGGGTGAGTCTACTATAGGTCGTTCTAAAGAAGGCGGACTAAATATTGTGAAATAAAATGATGATCAGAACATATCAACTCAAACCATCAAAATATGAAGAGTTTAGTGATTATCAAAACCTGAACACAAAAACCTGAAAAATAATTTCTCATTACCTTTTATGGATAAAATTTTGTAAAGACTAGTATATGAAAAATTATGTTATTTCTAAGATGGATATTCAGGAAACAATCAAATAGAATCTGACCCAGATGGCTGATCCAAAACTATATTCACTTATCTCATTAAAACTTTTTCTTATTGAAATATTTCATTTGATATGTGTAATTCACTAGTGAATTTTCAACTATACATGAAACATATATTACATTATATTCAAGTGGATTTCATGGAAATATTTATGGATGGTTTCTTAGTTTATGAGAATCCTTCATGGATTTCCTATGTATTTGTGACCAACTTTAACAATGATGTAAAGAAAAATGCATTTTATTAAAATGGAAGAAAATGAAACTTCATGGTTTAAGGAGGCACAATCCTAAAACATAAATTATCAAAGGAAGGCATATAAGTGGATCCCAAAAAATATAATTAATAAAAAATTTCATGAGGCTAAAAAATTAAAATAAATGAGGTTATTCTTGGGAAACATAGGATTCTACCAACACTTCTTAAAAGACTTTTTGAATGTATCTTTCACATTGATACACCTATTTTCTATGGGAACTCATTTAGTGTTAACTAAAGAATGTAAATCGGAATTAAATTCCTTAATGAAGAGCATATTGGTCTCTCCTATCATCAATTAACTATATTGGGAGATGGACCTTTATTTGAAGTTCTATGCTAGTAACCTTATTTTTTTTCATTGTCTTAGGACAATGAGTTGGACATATCTTTTTACTATTCACTAAGATAGTCACATGCTAAATGATTCCCAAGTAAATTATATGTCTATTGAAAATTAATTTCTTACAGTCATCTATTAAATTAGAAAATTTCATTTATACCTCATGTTTTCCAAAGTCGTGGTCTATGCAGATCATGCAACACTAAAATTTTATCTGAGTAAAAATGATTACAAACAATGTCATAAATTATATATCTTACTACTATTGGAATTTTAAATTATAATCAAAGATATAAATGGTAATGAGAATATAATTATTTATCACATATCCAGACTCCCACATCCCAACATTAACGATGATGATAATCTATATATTAAATAGCATTTTCTTGATGAGATTATTTATAACAAACATTCTTAAGAACAACCATGGTTTTATGATATTTATAACTATCTTTCCATACAATTTCTTTACCCCTTATTCTTATTTCAATAGCATAAATTATTTTTGGGGATGCCTTACACTCTTACTTGGATGAACCACTACTATTTAAGCACTATGATGATGGTGTAATGAAACACTACATCCCATAGGATGAAATAAAAAATCCTTATTGAGATGTTTCAATGGTCACTGGTTGGGGGGCTTCACCTTCATGAATTCCTATATCTAAAATCTTACATAGAGGACTTTTTTGGCCCACACACTTTCGGGATATAGGTAGCTTCCTACAAATCTGTGATCAGGGCCAAAGAACTCTTGTAATTGGAAGAAGAGTCAAAATTCACTATAATACAATTATAGAAGTTGAAATCATAAAAGTATGGAGAACAAATTTTATGTTTCCATTGATAAATTCTTATGGGAAATTTTACATCCTAGTCGGAGTGGATTACATTTCAATGTGGGTGGAAACCAAGGACAACACCCATTGTAAAACTACAGTGGTTATGGAATTATTAAGGAAACACATTTTATCATGATATGTATTCACCCTATTTTTCATTAATAATCATGGAAATCACTTTTCAAATATTACTATCAATGATTTTCTTAGAAATTATGGAATCCCTTATAACACCAGAACTCCCTACCACCCACATATAAGATGGAAATTTGAGATTTATAGTAGAGAGATTTAAAATATTATATATAATAATCTGGATAAAAATATAAATGAAAATAACCTCATGTTTTATAACATATATTTAATGTATTGGACATATTTTAAAACACCCAATGACACTACTCCATTTTATCTTGTCTGTGGGAAGCCATGGCACCAACTATTTGAATTGGGTCTATCACTTATTGGGAATTTAAGAAACTCAGTATGGATTCTAAAATATCTAGAGAAGTTATAATGCCACAACTTGATCATCTTGAAGAGATCAATAGGGATGTTTATAAAAATTCATACATTTATAAAGAAAAAAAATTGATAAATTGGAATGAGCAAGGAATTCAACGAATAATTTTCATAATAGGGGATAAAATTATACTTTTTAATTTGGTATTGAATCAAATACATGAGATATTGAAATCCCAATGGTTGGACCCTTTTACTATTATCAATGTATTCCCCTATAGAGTAATCAAAATTCTACAATGTGAAGAACCAACCTTCATGGTAAATGGAGGGAGACTAAAAACTTATTCGAAAAAATTTAATCAAGGGTATGATCTTTATTTATTATTTATTAGATTAAATTTTCCATTTTTAAGGCTGACAATGTCCTGGTTAGAACTTTATGAAAGGTAACCCAAATTTCTGTTGTTTTCTTTATTTTCAGTTGTGTACATAGGACCAGTTCCATTAATTTTCCATTAATTTTTTGATTTTCAATCTCCCCAAAAATTATTGTACCTTTTTACTACATTTATATGTGTTTTTTTCTTAACCTTCACATTTTTTTACTTCTAAATTGGTTAGACCCTTTGTAATAATGTGTTATCTATTATAGGATTTTTGTTTCAAAAAAATTACAGTTATCCCAATATACAATCACCATACAACAAGTTTCCGAATGGATTAAAATTCACTACAGGTATATATCTATCCCCTATTATTAATTCCATAAATACCATTTCAATTTTATCCATTCAATGTTTTCTTTTTATCTCATGAAAATTCACAAAACAATTATGAAAATATCTCATTTTATGTGTGGGGGGTCTTTCTTGATCTTTAATGTTGATACAATTTGATTATTACCAAATTACACTACTGTATGGGAAATTTTTCATTTAAATCATGATTTTAAAATGAAATTTCATTACACCCATTTAAATAAAATAAAAATATTGGATGAAGATTTTATAAATACATTTTTATTTGTCTTTATATTTTTTTTCTTGATTACTGAGTTCAGTAATTGAATTTTAATTCTAGATTCTTGAAACTACTTTTGATTAGCTTATTATTGGATATTATGACATGAGTGGTTTCCAATTTTTAATATACACCATTTCTGGAGAGGATTCTAGAGATAAAATAACATATTCATTTATGAGCATAGTTCTTGAGAAATAATTAGTACATATAAACCAATCAAAACATTAATTAAGATATTATTGAGGCTATGATAGAAAAAAAGAATATTTAAAATGACTGGGGAAATATTTTTGAGCCACTTTTTACTAATAAACTCCAATAAATCTTTCCTTGTTTTCCCTATAGTATCCATGGATAACAATATTTCGATTGAGCCATTTCAATACTATTATATCTGCTTAACCTACTCTTGGTATGATTCATCATTTTCTATTAAAAAATTATGGGTAGATCATTTCTAATTAAAAATTCAGGATATTGATAATGAGGAGAGGTATAGTGACAATTTGACAATATTGTTTTGATGTAGTATATGTTTACATCTGGAATTTTCTAATCTTACCCTAATTATTTTGAAAATAAAACAAATATTCATTTGTGTATTAGGAAGGTCAAAAATCAAAATTACAAGACTAATGAACCCAATGATTGATCATGTGTTATTAGGTGATGAATTTGATATCTGGCCTAAACATTATTTTCAATAAATAAATAAATAAGAAAATAATATAGTACATTCTTGATATTTACTTGATGTATTATTGGAAATTTTTTGAGTTTTTCAGAGCATGGATACATTCTTTCTAGGAGGATACTTCATTTCACTACTCAAAGTTTTCATACATTAGACTATAGATCCTACCCACCCTTTCATGCTTTAGGTTCATTATTTACTCACCCACTTCTAGAAATATAAACATTTAATGATTCTTTTATTTTTCCTCATTTTTAATTTTTGATTTTTCATTACATAGTAGAGATTTTAAAAACAATTAAATCCTTTTGTTTGTATCATGTATTAAAGGTATGATCACAGCTCTAGTTATAATTAAAAGAAGAAATAATCATAACAAAGAACATGACAATGTGGCATGACTTATTTTCTCTACATGATTGATTATGGAGAACCTGATTTTTCTATTTTCACTTAGACCTACTCGTCTTGTTATAATGCATGTTTCTTATTTATCTATTATTTGATTTGGAATCCAAATAGAGATGATTGTTTCTTAAGAATAAGTAAATGTTTACGTGTTTTTGGATTTGATAAAACAAATTTTTTTATATACATTTAGGATACTTTTCAATAATTTTTAATCATGATTTACTTGACAATACAATGGGTTTTGATGTGTTTTTGTATGAATTTTTAATTAAATTCTTAATGGTGTAATTCTAGATAAATGGTAGAAATCATTGTTTACACATTGTGAAACTTAAGTACACAACATTTATGCCTTGAGAACACAACCTTCTAGCTAAAGTTACAAGTCATCGATCTCAAATACATGGTGTGAAATTTGTATGGGATGTTTATCCTGATTACACATCATGAAGGCTTCGAATTCCAAATCTTAATATTACAATGTGTGAACTCATTACATGACTATGGGAATTCAAAAACCATTTTTCATAAAATATTCAAATGGATAATTTGGCTAAGATCCAAAATATTTGGAGGATTTAGTGGATCTAAAGTACATAATGTCAAACCAATTACACATCATGCAAGTGTTGAAATATATTCCACATAATGCATTACATGATGCGAACCATTTACACATCATTTTTATTTCCAGAACTATAATTATTCCATCTTCCTTGACATGAAGAATATTCCACATTCCCTGAACATTTTCAATTCATTTCAATTTTTCTTCATTATTTTTATTTTATTTATAATTATTTCAATTTCAGATACTTTATTTTATTATTATTCACATTCAACTATTTCCACATTCAATGCCATGAAACATTTATTTATTATTATAGTTCTAATGTTTTTTTCTATCCCTTTAGCTATGAATATTTGATTTCCACATTGTTCGTTATTGTTTCTTTATCCAAGATAGTATTTCATTTCATTTTCATTATTTCAATTATGAAATTACCTAATTTATATTGTTTATTTTTTATACTATTCATGTGGAGATATATTTCCCCACTTACATTCACATTTTTTAGGCATGAATAATTTACTTAGTTATAGGTGTTGAGAGTTAGGGAGGTGGAACCTAATGAATTTCAGAACTCAAAACTGGGTAACCCTATGGATAGTAACTAGGATTTAAAAAATCAACCTCATTATCTAGAATTATAAATGACCATCAGAGGTCTTGTTTAATCACCATAATCTATTTGGGGAAGATCAGGGTAGCACCAATATAATTTAATTTTTTCTACTATGAACCCATGATTTCATCACCTTGGTTGTCAATTTCCCTGGACCAAGAAATATTTTCCATCGTAGGTGGATCCAATTGGTTGGAACAAGATTAATTGGTGTTTTTACCACTTTATAATTTATACCATAAGTCTATCCAAAGTTAGATATAGGATTACCCTTTTACAATACCCTAAAACTGACACAAAACTCTTACTTTAATATATTTTATAACCCATGGTTCTTATGTTTATTCAATCCATCCCAAAGATAGTAAATGTGAGTAATCCCTCAAAAAATTTTGACAATTGGGTTTCATGCCTAAAAATCTATATTTGTGGGTTCAACCTTGTACTACCACTTACTATACCCCATCATATAAGAGTATTTGTGGAAAATAAATATTTAATCTAAGAAACACATGGGGAAATCAATTATTAATTTTGGTCTCATCACTTCCCCACAACCTATAGTATGAACCCTCATATTAATCATATAAGCATTAATCCACAATTAACATTATCTCATCATGTACACAAAATCATATCAAGAATTATGAATGTAGACTCAAACTAGGGATGTGTACATTATTATGAAAATGATTTGTGTAAGGTTCTAAATGAATATTTTATTGTAATATTATCTTATAATACTTGGAAAAAATATTTGGAAACCAATTTTAAATTTTGTACTGATTGAAAATATCATTTAACTCAATAAGGAGCATGAACATTGAATTAATTTTTAAAAGATTCCTAAATAGGTATTCAAAATAAAAAAATATATAGTGATCATAAATATAATTCAACATGTATAAATCCAATGAACGTACAAAATAGATGATGTACACTCAATTAAATATATACATATATCTATAAAACCTCATAAATTTTTAAAAAATGAATAAACCCTAAAAATTAAAATTATATCTCACACTAAAATCATAATTTAGTCTAAAAATGATATTAATTAATAATTCTTATAGAAATATCCTCTTAGAAAACTTTTCAAACACACAGTGTGTATTCAAATACATTGCATGTGTTCATAACATATGATACAATGAAGACCCCCTTCAATATCAATCTTGGAAACTCCCAACACATGGAATAAAAATGAAATTTACAAAATTGTATTTATGTGTATATTATAATTGGGAATTTAGTTTAGAAATTTTATAAACTAATAGAAATCCTAAAAAATATGGATTGAATAAAACACATGCATTAATCAAGAGAAGTCATGTCACCATTTATTAATGATACTAGAATATTTCTGAAGGGACACTCCACATTACCTAATCATCAATTGGACAATGTCCAAAACAATATAGACCTTTGGTTTGGCCAACATGGACATAATAAAGGGAGAATATGATAAATATGAAAAATTGATTGGTGTAAAGTAATAAAAGGTATAATAAGTGAAAAATAAAGAATTTCCATTAATAATATTGAAGTAATCTACTATGATTGAAAATATAAGGTAGTTTATATCAACCAATAAGTCCCTTTGGAATCCCATTATAAGAGGTGATGAAACAAATATGTTGATACAGTGAAAATGCCACTGGACAAAATGTTTTCTATACTTAAACACTTAGCCTAGATGGTTTTCAAAAGAATGCTATCATTATGTGGCCTTGTAAATGATCCCAACATTCCAAATTTTCGTACCGAAGGAAATCAAACTCACGGTTACCCATTATAAATTAATTATAAACAATTAAAATTTACTTTGGTTTGTGAAAAGTCTCCCAACCATTCCATATTGTATCCACAAAAATTCATCAGTTAATTTAGAGTATCTTACCTGACCCATAAAAAATAAAAAACAATAATCCCAATAATTGAACTAAATTAGATAGTTAAACACATCCAAAGTCAAGAATAGTGCTAGAATATATCACATGATACCCTAAGTTATGCACCAATTCATAGTCAAGGATATATGAGGCCTGAATATTTAACCCTTCCTGAAAGAAAAAATGAAGACAATTATGACCCATCACATGCCAACTATGGTAATACTCAATATTACATGATGGACTACTAGAATAGAAATAAAAAATCCATCATCAAAATATTTACACATTGAAGCTCTTACCAAAGCGGTGAGACCTAATATTTTTATTCTCGCGATATAGGGTTTCCCCTTAATGTGTTGCAATAGAAATGGTCACACTACCATTGAAGGAACACTGTAAGGAGGAGAAAAATCTACCAGAGAAATAACATACACCACTATAAACAAAGATAGTAATAATGAAACTACACTTCTGAATCAAGGTTGATCCAAATAATATTTTAAATAATTTTATTTCCTAAATGATTCCTTAATATCACGATTGATAGAAAAATAGAATGGGATAATGGGGATATTGAGTAACCAATTTATTCCATGTTTGTATCGCTTCAATGACTAGAATGGTTTCACATAGACTATGAGATGAACCACATATAATGAGCTATCTCAATAAGAATTTCCAAAAATATCCCAGTACTTTTCTAGAGAACACACTCAAAACAACAAAGTATATAATTCAACCACATATTTTTAATGATTTAAACAACATAATATAATTATAAAATAAAAAAATTCAAGAAAAAATTAATATAAAAAGAGATTATAGCCATTACATAGTAAAAACACACAACTTTTTTATCATGGAATTTGAAAAAACTCACATTTTATCATAAATAAATTCATATTATACTCAATATGATTAAACATTTTAAGGATATCTAAATTATTTACAAATTAAAAACTCGTTTAAACCCAGTTACCAATTTCTTATCATAATACCTTTTTAAAAATCCCCCTTCGAACATGAAAAACATATATTATAAAAATTAACTATAAAATATATCACAACACCTAATAATTTTTTAAACATTAATCCCACAAAAAACCAACAAAAACTTTTTAGAACCCCTAATGAATTAATTAGAAACATGTTACATATAACTGAAAATTAAAAGGTGGTAGAATAAAATATTTCACAGGGACACTGAAATATACACGTTTTGGTCACATGTTTTGGAAGATCATGTTCCATCCATGTGGTAGACTCTATAAATATTTTATACACCGGGAAAATGGGCTCTAAAAGATTTCCAGACCATGCTATTAAAATTTACCAACCTGGATTTTCTTCTTGTATCACTCCAAATCTATTATATCAAAAAATCCAAATAACATTATTATAAATTAAAATACTATCAATTAATAAAAAATATAAAACAAATAGAAATTCATGATTTTAATATTTTGATTCCAAATACCCATGGATACTCATGTTTCAACATAATAGGAGGTCATTAAGAACATACTTGTTATCTAAATATTAATTATAAGTAGTCTTATATCCTATCTACTAGACCTCCCCAAATAATAAGAGTGCTCTAAAACCATTTTTCATGGACCAAAACATGTCAAACTGTCACATTACCCACATCGTCACGTGATAAGGCATGAGGTGCATTCTCAATTCCTTAGGCTAAAAAATAGTTTCTGGGCATTAACAATTATCATATTGGAATGATTTCACCCATGATATTTCACTAAAGGCTATATATCACTATTATAAAGTTAAAATGGCGAATCCAATCACTGGAATTAATAGAATATGAAATAATAAATTTTTAGATAAAAGAGAAACCAAACAATCCATGATCAAATATACACAAACTATCAAACATATAATTATAAACATCAAATAAAATACATAATGGGTACATGAATAGAATTGACTATCATTTAAATGAATCTAAGAATTTGTGGTTGTATGAAATGTTCCAAGAGAACCACAATCCAGATCCACATATCAATCAACTCCATGTAACCCCTAGTAACAAAAAACCCCAAATATTTATAAGATACAAGAAGGATATCATAGTGTGAGACCCTACCCAGAAACATAAGATCTACAAATAAATCATGTTTTGTATATAGGGAGTGATCCAAATATTCCTAATAATATTTCACAAAATAATTAATAAAATTATTTGAAAATACATTAGAAAGATGATAGTTTGGAATAATTACTTGGAAAATAATTTGTAATTTTTTTTTGAAATACTAGAAGCACCAACATATCTCATCAACCCTATCTATAAAACCAATAAAAAACCTTTTTTAAAAGAGTATTTTTAATTCTTGGAAATACATTTTATATCATTATTCAAAAGGATTAATGTTAAATACTTATTTAATTATAAATAATGAAATTTGAGTTAAAATTTCTTCCATCATCATTAATTTCTAAAAAATGAAAATTTTAACAAATATAACCCAAATAAATAACCTGGGAGAACAATAAAAAGAAAATATGAATAATTTAAAACATGAGAAATCAATATTTATAATGTAATGAAGAAGTGATAAAAAATATCAATATTGGGACCAGTCAAATGAAATTAATGACAATATAATATACATGATAAATTCTTATCATTCAAAAAAAATTACCATCATAAAGGAATAACATTATAGAAATTCATGTTAACAATGAAATATTTTTTTTAAAAACCATTAAATGAGAAATAAGACCCATAAAAATAAAAATATTTATGAAACATCATGGGGAGACCATAAGGTAACTATAATCTAGGGAACTCTATGACACCCATAATCTAGATAATGAAACCATCCATAATAATTCTCATGTATGAGTTGTTATGCAAGACCTTGATAAATTCCTAGTGGTAACCACATGTAAATTATCATTTTTTAGATAATATTAAAAATTATTCAAAGGTATATAGAGGGTGTCCCATCCCTAGCTGTACGATCCCTTGCCTTCCCACATAAGTATGATGTGTTCCCATAAACCAAGCTAAGAGAGGTGATGATCGATTTCAACACCCATAAATCACACACATTAATTAAATCAAAAATGATCAAAATATGAATTTCTCATATAATATCCCTACAACTATTAGTAATAATCCTCTTTTATCACAAAAAATTTGATCATAAGTAACTTTATCTCAATATGTACACAAAATCACATCAAACATAAAAGGTACTCATAGAAAGTGAGTTTCCATTATTTTAAAAACCATTAATAAAAGGTGAAAATGGGATATTTATTTTAATACATACTTATATGACCAAGAAACCACCATCAACAAACAATTTGAAATGAATCTTTGATTGAAATTGAAATTAACAAGCAAATGAGAATAATGATTAAATAAAAGCGAACAAGATGCCTCAATTGGTATCAAATATAAAATAAATTATATATAAAAATCAAAAACATAAATAAACATTTATGAATCTATTTAACAAAAGAAATAGATTCCATAAACTTAATAAAAAAAATATACGTCTATACAAATAACCCCTTAATACATTTAAATAATGCTTAAAACCTTCAAATATCACATGATAAATTACTTTGAAATAATAATGAATTTAAAACTTCACATATATTTCCAATTCTTGTAGAATGATCCTACTGAATATTTTACGAAAGAAATTGTGTGAATACAAGCCCAGTTTAAGAGTTTATAACATAATAACTGGTGAAAACCCGCTTTTTATATAAAACATGGAATGTATAAACACATGGAAGAAACATAACATCATAAATTTTCAGATTAATTAGTATTTTATATGAAATTTATTTTTGAAATAATAGAAACAAATTTCATTCTATAAAAACTATATTTTATAAAAATTACTACCTTAATCTAGATAAATCATGTCTTCATAGATGTATTATACAAGAATAGGTCTCAAGAGACACCCCAAATTCCATTAAAATCAATAAAATTGTGTTCAGACTAACTCTAACCCCGAGTTTACTGCAAATTTCAATTAGGGGTGAGAAGAAGAATAAAATGTAGAATAAATGGAAATATTAATTGAAAGGACCAGTTTATGATGTACATAACACTGAGAGGGGGGGGGGGGGGGTGGGGAGAATCAGTGTTGGGGATTTTTTAAACCAATTCAAACTTTTATCCCTATACCTGTTGACCTGTTAGGATCTTGATTCTCTTTTTCCTATCGCATGCAATAATAGAAAGTAGTAAAAATATGCACATGATATTTTTACAAGGTTCACCACTCAATAAGAGTATCTACATCCTTTTAATGCATGGGAATGACTAGTGCGTGGATTCAGCACTATAATTTAATATGATATTACAATGGAGTGGATATGAAAACAATCCTCTAGCCAGTGTAAGTCCCTACACTTTGGAGGAGGGTGGGAAACAATCCTCTTCCCTAGACTGGTGACAGTCTAGTCCAACTTGCAGCCTCGACCTGGTTCTTTATACTACCTATAGAGACAGTCTTCTTCCTTCTTGATAAGGTAGGATTTTCTCTTGGTCTTCTTTAGTGCCCTTCAATTGATTACTTGCAAAGTAGTAGGCAAGAAATTTATCCTTCTTTCCTTCGCTTCTTTTCTAGTGAAACACCAACTGCACTAGTCTTCTTCTTTTTTCTTCTTAGTGAAACAACCAAATGTACTAAAACATCTTCTCTCTTCTTGGCTAGAATCAAATACACTGAGGTTATTATTCAAAAACTGAGGATCCTCTCACATAGCATCATCTGAATTAAACTGCTATAAACAATTGTAGGATTAAATTGGGAATACTCTGTTCTTTTTCTTCTTCTTCTCTTATTTCGATGCAGCAAACCTATAAGCTGGACACTCTTCTTCTTCTTCTTCTTCAATGAAAAACCAGGTGCAATGAAACCTACTCTTCTTCACATATTCTCTTTCAGTGCAAACCCATCTACACTGATCTCTTTTTTTTTCTTCTTCTTGCTAGAATCCCAATTTTTATTTGTGATTGTACAAACAATGAAGTCCAGATGAACTTATCATCATCATAGTTGATCAGAAGCTGGTAATAACTTCTAGAACAACTCACTTCTTGCACGCCAATCCTTACTTGCATGCCACCCTGCTTGCATGCTACTCTGCTTGCGTGCCTCCATACTTGCGCACCAATTCTTACTTGCATGCCACTATTCTTGCATGCCACCTGATTGCATGCTACTGAGCTTGAGCGCCACCTACTTGCATGCCAAAACTTTTTCCCCACAACTTGTGTTCCTAAACTTGTGCGCCACTATTGTACACAAATCACATCTTGTGTGCCACCTTTTACTTATACACAACACACTTCTTGAAGACACCTCCCCGCTTGAGCACCTATGAAAACTTGTGCGCTGCCACTTGTGCATCGCCCTACTTGTACGCCATATAAATAACCCTCAACATGCGCACCACTTCTACTTGCACGTCACTTCAGTTTGCGAGCCACTTTCTACTAATTGCGCGATCAGAGCTCACAATTTTTCCTTAAGTGTTGAACCTTAAAAAATGAGGAGTCTAGTCATCTATTTATAGGAATTTTGGTGACTTGAACACCACATACACTTGCGCGCCACTCCATCACTTGCACGCTACTCCCGCACTTGCGCAGAACTTTCTTTCATTTGTCATATTTTGATATGATGATGTTGAAATTTGAGTTACATACAACATACACTTTCACACCACATATACTTTCACACCACAGTTGCGCCCAACTTTTTAATTTCACGCCAATTTCTTTCCATTTCCAAAAACACTTCTTTACTCTCCCTATACTTCTTAAGTCTTGCATCACATGTTCTGCAAACATATGATATTTTTGAAATACAAATCTTTAATGCATCAGCTGGTTTAGTCTATTATTTTTAGAATATGAATTCCAAACTACTTCTTCATCCTCACTTCAAATCCTCAATTCCTTTTAGAGTGTTAATTTCAAAGAACTCCAATCATCTCTCTTCATCAAAAATTGGAGGCCTGAAGCCTCTTCAAATACCTTCAATGTTGCATACAATGTGTCACCTTTGATACATGTATTTGGAACTTTTAGAACAGTGAAAAAAGCATCTGATTTTAAGACAATGTGTAATTCAGGACCTTCTAAAAATGCCAAGCCCTTCCACACTGTCTCTTCTTCTTCATCCATCATTCTATACTTCATTCAAATCATATGATTCTTTTCTTCAAGTATGCTCTTTCATGGATCTCATACAATCGTGAATAATTGCATGGTCTTATTTAAATCCTCATTCTTATTCAATCATCCATAGATGGATGATACTTCAGCATTCATCATTGTTGTAAACAATGTGTCACATTTGACACAAGTTCTTTGAACTTAGTATCAGTTCAACAATCGTCTGAATTGATCTTCTTAGAAAATTGTTCAAGTATGACATCTAACGCTATGATTCCATAAAAATTCTCTAGGCAACCTCACTTCAGCTAATATCCAATAAATTTTTAGTCCTTCTTCATCTACGTCTTCATTTTGACAAGTATTTACAATTTTTGACGACAAATACAATCTTCATACACAAAGTGGTCCCAAGAATATTTCCCTTTTTATTTTGTTGTCAATACCACAAAGTCTCCTCAACGGATCGTGTCAATTTCAAAATAAGAATCTTCTCTCCCCCTTTACTTGTTTGTCTCCCCCATTAATTTCAAACATTCATTTCACTTTGTCTCCCCCTTGTTGATAAGAAATAAAAATTTCATGGAAGAGATGGTATCAGTCCTTACTTAAGCAGTGTGACATCAATAATTTAACTCTAAGTCTAATTGAGCAAAGCTCGATGTAGAAAATAAGATGATTTGATTTAGAAGAAAAATCTTTTCATTATCTAATGATCGTGATACCTCATGAGATGAGATCTCCTATACTTGTCTTCATGGGGTTTCCACTTTCATTCCAGGACAAAGATATTGACTGTGATAGTAAATAATCAATCCTAAAATTCCTGCACTCACTTCAACAAAATGATCAAAAACATTCATGTTAAATTAGCAGGATAAGTGGCCTTGGGGAACTTTCATTCTTCTTATGTCACTTATTGGTCTAGTTACTCCCCCTTAGTTAAAATATATTTATTTCGAGTAACCAAGGATGAGTGATTAAGAAACGACATATCTTTTCTAATAACATGATCTTTAGACAATCGTCAGAGTAATTGAATTTTATACCAAATGATGTTGATACTAATTGAGATAATGACTCTGGCAGCTTCTTCATGTGTCTCCCCCTCAAGGGAACACTTCTACACACTGAATCCCAGGTTTCCCCCCTAATATCTTACCTCACGTTCAATTCCTTGTATGATAATAACAAATAAATAAGAAAACATTTAATGGAATAAGGTGGATCCTCTTTTCTCCATCAATGTGAACAACAAGGTTGATATGATTTTCTCAACCTAGATGCTCCATTTTTCACACTTTTACAACTAATCTTCAATGATGATTGTGATTGTGTGAACTTCACTATTTCTTCCATCTCCTTATGTGTGAGTCTTATTTCTTCAAGAGATGTTAAAGCACAAGAATCTCATGGTTCAATATTCATCTTCTTGGGGAATTCTTGTTTTTCCAGAGTAAATTCAAAGAATCTTCTAACAGTGTGACCAGCCTTGTTTTACCTCACACACAGAACTTCACTACCAGCATGTAGAATCTTCCTTTTATTTTTTGCACTAGCTTTTCCCTGTGCATCTTCAATTTTCCTCATTCTTTCCAAATCTTTTGGCCAAACCATCAATGCGTCACTAGTAATTGAGCCATCAAGATTGGATATTCTATATGGATTCTTATAAGTAGAATCCTTCTTAGTGGTTCTTTTGGATGCACCACCCATCACCTCCTTGGACATAGAATCCAAGGGATTCATAGCTTTTATTATTGGGATCTTCATTGGAGAATTATTTTTACAACATTGTTCTGATTTCTTCCCCAGGATGATTCTTCATTCTTGTCCAGCTATTGTGATCTTCTTTTCTTATCATCTTTGGGTACCTGTTGAGGTGAACATGCACCGTACATGTGACCACTCTTATTTCATACATCACAGATGTTATCTAATATTCCAAATCTGTTTATAGTATACAGAACCTTTTGAATATCTATATGTTTCTTCTTCTTCTCTAGCTTTCTACCCCGTGAGATGGGCTTTCTCTGTGGTTTTACATTTAAGGGGTTGTACCAATAATACAGTGCACAATGCCCAAATCTATTACAGCACCACCATTGACAAACAAACCTTGACGTCTTTCGATATTCTTTATAAGGTTGTGGAATCTTCTTCTTGGTATATTGTGCTTTCTTTGAGGAGCTATCTTCCAAACTCTTTCCCTTATCTACTCTATCCATGGTGGTAGTTTTATTCTCACTTTTCATCATCCATACTTGTTTCTAATTTTTCTTCTGACATTCCCTTTTTGTAGAAGAAATGTTAGAACCATCTGTACAAATTAGTATGGATGGTACCTTTACTTTCCTAGCAACTTGTGATAGATCAATGAGTGAATCCATGATCTTCTTATCACATGTTGGAGGTCTTTTGACTGTAGAATCCTCCATTGAGCATTGAGTACAAGAAGAAACTGTTTCCTTCTTTTGTGGAGACTCAATATGTGTCTTCTCAAGATTGTTCAACTTATCTTCCATTTATAGACATCTCATATTGAGGACGAATTCCAGGTCTTCAATCATAGTCATCTTCTCTTCACATTCCTTATTTAATCTTTCAACTTCATCTTCATGCATCTTTACTTTGTTTTGTAACAAAGAGTCATGTTCTTTGATCTTCATGGAGTTTTCTTCCAAATATATCTCCTTGACATCATTACTCATTTCCAGCTCATCATCAAGTTCATGTATCATCAATTCTAGAGTCTTTTTGACTCCCTATTTCTCTTCGACATCTTTGAACCACATTGAAGAACTTTCTTCATATCCCCACTTTGTTGCATCAAAGGCTCCAACCTGTCTGGAGATCATTAAACATTCGACATTTTTTTCTTGTAAGCCATTATCCAAAGCATCAGTTTATTCTTCCAGTTGAGTGATATTTTCCTGTATGAATTGATATACTCCACCAACAAGATATGCACTCTCTTCAAGAATACCATACAGAATCATTCTTAATCTGTCAACTAATATTTCATGAGATGTTGTAGATTGATCATCACCACTTGTGCCAGCATTTTCATCATGAGAATAATTTCCAAATTTACTAAAACATGCCTCATTATCATCTAAGGTAGTAAATTTATCCAACTTCTTGGAGGTTACTTGATCCACCTTCTCATAACTTTCCAAGTCGGGTGTGTCTTCAATGTAAGCTAGATATGGAGAATCAAAGGCTTCCTCTTCTTTAGATAAGAATGAATTATTCTTCAACTTTCTCTTCTCTTTCTCTTTCTTGTTTATCATGGTCTTGGTAGATATAGCCTTATGATCAAAGGTAATTGAATCATCACCAACAATTATATTCATTTTTGACTCAGGAAAGGGACTCAAATCTTAAAAAGGGAATACATTCACTGTAGAGAATCCAACAGAGGTGAACCTACCCTCTGATACCAATTGAGAGGACCAGTTTGGGATATACCTATCATTGAGAGGGGGGTGAATTAGTGTTGGGGAATTTTCAAACCAATTATAACTTTTATCATTTTACCTTTTGACTAGTTATGATCTTTATTCTCTTATTCTCTTTTATCTATCGCATGAAATAATAGAAAGTAGTAAAAATATGCACATGATATTTTTACAAGGTTCACCACTCAATAAGAGTATCTACGTCCTTGTTATGCATGGGAATGACCAGTACATGGATTCTACACTATAATATAATGTGTTGTTACAAAGTAGTGTCCAGGAGAACGATCCTCTAGCCAGTGCAAGTCCCTACACTTTGGAGGAGGGTGGGAAACAACCCTCTTCCCTGGACTGGTGATAGTCTAGTCCAACTTGCAGACTCTAGCTAGTTCTTTATACTGGCAATAGAGACAGTCTTCTTCCTTCTTCAAAAGGTAGGTTATGCTCATGGTCTTCTTTAGTTCTCTTCCGATGATTACTTGCAAAGCAGTAGGCAAGAAATTCTTCCTTCTTTCCTTCTCTTCATTTCTAGTGCAACACCAACTGCACTAGAATTCTTCATTCTTCTTCTTAGTGCAACAAACAACTTCACTAAAACATATTCTCTATTCTTGAATAGAATCACATACACTGATGTGATTATTCAAACACTGAGGATTCACTCACATAGAGTCATATAAATTAAACTGCCCTAAACAATTGTAGGCTTCAATTGGGCATACTCTATTCTTCTTCTACTTCTTCTCTACTTTCTATGAAGCAAACTTGTAATATGCACACTCTTATTCTTATTATGATTCTTCAATGAAAATCCAGCTTCAGTGAAACATACTCTTCCTCACACGTCCTCTTTCAGTGTAAAAACATCTGCACCGAGCTCTTCTTCTTCTTATTCTTGCTAGAACCAGAAGCTCTGTTTGTGATTATAAAAACAATGATGTCTAGATCAACTTAACATCATCATAGTTAATCTGATGCTGGTAAAAAATTCTAGAACAATTCACTACTTATGTGCCAATCCTTACTTGATTTCCACCCTGCTTTCGCGCTACTCTGCTTGTGCGCCTCCCTGCTTGCGCACCACCTATTAGCATGCCACTATGCTTGCGCGCCACCTACTTGCGCGCCACAACTTGCGTGCTAAAACATGTGCACCACTATTGTGAATAGATTAAAACATGCACACCACCTTTTTCTTATACACAACACACTTCTTGAAGACACCTCCCTACTTGCGCGGCTCTGACAACTTGCACGCCGCCACTTGCACGTCGCCCTACTTGCACGCCTTATAAATAACCCTCAACTTGCACGCCACTTCTACTTGTGAGTTAGTTGAGTTTGCGAGCCACTTTCTACTACTTGAGTGATCAGAGCTCACAATATTTCCTTAAGTGATGAGCCTTAAACAATGAGGAGGCTAGTTATCTATTAATATGCATTTTAGTGACTTGCGGGCCACATACACTTGTGTGCTGCTCCAGCACTTGCGTGCTGCTCCAGCACTTGCACGACACTTTCTTTCCTCCATCATATTTTTATATGATGATGTTGAAATATGACTTGCGCACAACATACACTTGCGCGCCACATATACTTATGTGCCACACTAGCGTGCCACTTTTGACTTGCGCACTGCTTTCTTTCGTTTCCCAAAAACACTTCTTTACTCTCCCTATCCTTCATAAGGCTTGCATTACATGTTATCCAAACTCATGATATTTGTGAAATACAAATCAGTAAAGAATCATCTAGTTTAGTCTATTATTTATGGAATATGAATTCTAAAGTACTTCTTCATCCTCACTTCAAATCCTCAATTCCATTTGGAGTGTTTATTCCAAAGAACTCCAATAATCTCTCTTCATCCAAAAGTGGAGGCTTGAAGATTCTTCAAATACCTTCAATGTTGCAGACAATGTATCACCTTTAATACATGTATTTGGAACGTTAAGAATAGTGAAAAAATCATCTTATTTCAAGACAATGTGTAATTCCTGACCTTCTTAAAATGCCAAGCCCTTACACATTCTCTCCTTTTCTTCATCCATAATTCTCTACATCATTCAAATCATATGACTATTTTCTTCAAGTAAGCTATTCCATGGATATCTTGCAATCATGAAGCATTGCATGGTTTTCTTTAAATCCTCATTCTTTTTCAATCATCCTTAGATGGATGGTACTTTACCATTCTTCATTATTGTAAACAATGTTCATCTTTGACACAAGTTATTTGAACTTAGTATCAATTCAAGAATCACCTGAATTGATCTTCTTAGAGAATTACTGAATCATGAAATCCAATTCTATGATTCCATAACAATTCTCTAGGAAACCTCACTTTATCCAATATCCACTAAATTTTTAATCCTTCTTCATCTCATTCTTCATTTTTACCTGTATTGATAACCGTTCACAAAAAATACAGTCTTCATACACAAAGTGGTCCAAACATTAATGTGAGAAAAATTATAATTAGAGAATAAAGGAATACTTACCCTGAATAATCATGGATAAATCCACCATAGATTAAATGAAAAGGTGATGGATCAGTACAATAAGTCCCTCTGATATCTATTTCAATCAGGATAATGAAAATGTGATTCCCCAAATTAAAATCATAAAAAGGTTCTTATATAAATTTTATTGAGTATACCGAATGGGTTACCCACATGAATAACTAAACCATGCATAAACTGTGTGAATTTCGTAGGTCACAAATATGTGTAGACACACACATTCTCTCGACACAGTTATCAAAACCATACGATAACCATGTGTCTTGGAAAAATTTACAAAAAAATATCCTCAAACAACTAAAATTCATTGGAAACTGTTATATATTATGATTACACACTTAAAAGTGACTTTGGTGTGTGAAACATCATACCCAATAAAACATGGGTCATTATTCAAAAACCATAAAAAATATTTTGGTATAAAGAAGAAAATATCTTATGATTGTGGAATAATAAGATCACGCAGTTGATATAGAACATGATTTTATAAACATAATTCTAATCTCCCTTCCAATATAACATAATATTGTGGATAATGTCCCATTGTAGATTAAGTTTACTCCACAGACCCTTATATATCATCTCATGAGACATAAAACATTTACCAATGAATTTTAGGTCTATATAATTCTATACCCACCTATAATATTATAATATATACATGGATATGAGTTATTCATAATAAAACATCATGTATTTCATTAATGAAAAAGTATCCAAAAAAAGAAATGGGTTTTATGAAGATTTACAAACAATATTATCATATTCAATCATGAGAAATAATATAGATTTTATTAAGAGATAAATTTACCAAATATGAAAAAAAAATAATTCTGTTATATTAAAATAGATGAAAAATGATTTTATAAGATGATGAGTTACAAAACAATATCTAATGATTTCATATAAGAATAGACAATTAATTAGATCGGGTGATACATGATTGTTAATATCTCAAAAGTAAAACATCAAAGAAGTGTATAAGTTAATAAATGAAAAATAAATCCTATATAGAATCATATTATAGATTTTTATAGGAAAAGGGATGTGAAATTATAAAAAATTCATAAATATTTTGTAACATGGACGTACGAATACATATAAGCTGCATTAAAAACTTAATCAATGGGGGGGGGATAAAAAAATTAAAATTGTCTTTATAAAAAAATCACAAACAATAAAATTATTAAAAGTATTAGTTTTAAGGTTATGAAAGGCTTAGTGTAATAGAAAAATATATATATTTGGGATTAAATACTTTTAATTAATCATATAAAAAATTAACATTTATTTCTAATTTTTGTACAAAATAATGGAAATAGAAATTACATTAGAAAATCATTTTCAACATGAAGAAAAATATCCATTAAGAAAAATAGTAAATGTTTCAAAAATAATTCATGTATAAAAAACTATAAATATTCCATTAAAATTTCATTACGTTTAGATCATCCATTACACAATATATGAAATATGGACGTGGATCATTAATATTCTTAATAAAAAAGAAAACTCAAGTATGATTTAATAGATGGGAAATTTCTTGGTTGAATTTTGATCATAATTGAATTAAATAGGCAACAAGGAATGAACGACACATAAATATTTAGATAAAGGGGAAATAAATATTTTTTTAATAGAAAACTAATATACCATTACCTCAATAGAGAATATATAAAAAATCAATCAAGAAAACAATTAGATATTGGAAAAGAAACCCTTACTCCATTGATAAAATTTGGATAAAAGTAACATGAAATGGAAAATAGGAAATTGAACTTTAAATACGATTAATAAAAATATAATTATTATATAATACTAAAAAGGTTATATATATAAACAATATAAAATAAAACTGTTGAATATGATAAAAAAATTTTGAAATAAGGAAATTTGTAATGTGAAACTACTTGTAGATGTCATAATTTTTGAAGTTAGAATATTGTATAAAGAAGTTTCTGAGAATGAAGTTAAACTATATAGAAATGAAAATAGAATAAATTAAAGTAAAATTATAGTGTGAAATTAACAAAACATATAAGGATCATGTATAAGAATAATTCTTATAGTTTAAAGAAAGTAAATTAATTTGACAACAACTTATAGTTCTGGTAATTAATACATTAAATGAATATGAAGGAGTGGTCATGATAAGATTTGTAAATCCAATTAAATGTTCCATAATAGTAATAATATAATCCAATGGGGTATAAATTATGACATTTTGAAGTAATCATGGTTTATATTAAGAAATATTTCCCAATTAATTAATATTGAGATAAAGAACCCCAAAATTGGATTCCTTATTATTTGGGAATAATCTATCCTCCTATATAATAATATTATGCTAATTAAAAATTTATTTAGGTACCATGTTACTTATTATTACCTTTTATATTAATCTTTTATTTTAATTTGTTACATATTTAATACATATTTTTAGTTGATATTGATTGGTGGTGTTAGTAGTATTAACCATTCCTTGTCTATTTCCATATAATGGTAACAATTTTCTTTACATTTTCAAGATTCCACTATCTCTATAATAGTAAATTTATAATAATAGTGTTTCCATGTGATTTAAGAGGTTATAGGTTCACTCAATTGGAATTTTAGGTATGATTATTCAAGATGAAATCTATAACATGCTTAATTCAGAACATTAAATGAATATAAGGTGGTATATTAATAATGATTTAAATCATTAATATTTCCATTAATAAACAATTACATATGTTATTTACTTACTGATAACATATCATACCATTAATTTCTTTCCATAACCATCAATAATAAAATCTAATAACATCATTCATATCGATGGTTAAACTAAACTAAATAAAAACACATTATAATCTATGGATGAGTATGAACATGAAGTTATTTTGTTATTATATAAATATTAATGAACCATAATTATACTATTTAGAATCCATTAATGAGATAAATAAGAATTAATAAAAGGTTTATGATGAGTATAAATGACAAAATGGAAGGAATTTATTACTCAGAAAGAATAAATTGCTTCTATTACTAGAAACCTTCTTGAATTTGAAAGAATTTGTTATTTATCTAATGACCAGAAGCTACCCAATGTGAGATAGAGTTATTAGGTAATTAAATAAAAAATATTAAGAATTTGAATTCTAATTTTAGGTATTTCTTTGAAAGGGTTATGGAGGGGTCCTTTTATATATGAGAATAGTCGTATTTTTCAAAATACATAGTATTTAATATAAAAATAAAAGTCATTTTCAAGGAAACTGGACACATATTTATAAAATACTAAATCTAAGAAGAGGTAAGTTCAATAATCCCACCATATACTCTTTTAATGATAATTTTCACGCTGTATTAGGTATTTGAATACCAATTAAATAATTTTACCTTATTTTATCATTTATTGTGGTCAACATGTTTATATGGGTATATTATTTTTATGAATAAAAATGAAATTAAAATGAATAAAAAAATTTGAAATTATGATTAAATATATTACAATTTTATTTTATTTTCAATATTTTAAGGTGTGGTAAATAAAATGTAGTATAAGGAACGTAACATTCTGAAATCATTTTTTAGAAAAATATATTTTTGATACTAAAAAGGATTTTTTTTCTTATTTAGGTTAATTACTATAAATAATCTTTATTTTATTAGTTTATAATTAAAAATGATGGTTATTTAATTTTCAATATAACCCAAAACTAAATGGAATCTTGTGAATACTTACTTAAAGTAAAAGGAACTAAAATGTTTCTTAATTGAATAAAATATAACATAGCTTAAAAAATGTCAGATATGGGTTTCGAAAGAAAATATAAATTTTTTAAATGAATTATATATGTCATTAAATAAATATTTGGTTTCAATATAGTTTTAATAAATTTATAAATCATGCTTACATTGAGATATTTCCATAAATGATATGGTTTTCATAGAAACAAGTTTTTGTATGATCACCTAAAAATCATCTATCTCTAGAATAATACAAAATATTTATCCTATGATAAAACCTTCTAGATGAATTAAAGGATTTTGATCATTTTATATATTATAAATTATAATATTTTAAAATCTAAATAGTATGTGAAATCATAAAATAAAATAAGAAATCCTTTTGTTAAATGAGATTTTTAAATCTTTAATTGTTTTTAATTTTATTTCATATAAATTACTAATTAAATGAGAGTTAATATTTTTTTATGTTGAAACATTTTAAGAGAATAATTCTTTTAAAAATGTATTTTTTTAACATAAAATAAGATAAAAAATTAAGAAATTGTTCGTTGAAAAAATATCCTTCTAACATTAAATGACATTATTGACTACCCATTAAAAATTCTATATTTATCTTAAAATTTATTCATTTCACTAGAGTTAGAAAACATAAAATTATTCTTTAAATATAATATGGATGGAACAATTGTTTTTTTATAATAATAATATTTAATTACATTCATTTATTTAATTTATATTTCACTCATCTTGAAATTTTCTTAATTTCTTTTCAAATTTTATTCTAATAAATTATTATTGTTTTTATTGAATAAAATATATCATGTTTCGTTATAGTTTTCTATTTAATATTATATAATATAATTGATATTGTGTTTATTTATAAGAAAATAAAATCTAAAATATTATTCTATTGCATTCTACAGCAACAATTCAAATAAATACATCCTCATAATTTTAATCTCTCACATCGATGAAAATTTATAAGTTTATTCTTAATACAGTCACAACTCCTTATATAGCTTTAGATGATAAATCAGACTCACCATCATGGGTAACACATGGAAACTCATATTTTTCATTGAGATTGTATTATATAAATATTCTAATTAGTTTCAATCATTTATAACAAATATACCTCTATGTTTTGTTATATGACATAGGTATTTCAACAAAAATACCGTGTACAACTTTATTTTCTTGATCCTATTTCCACAAAAAAGATATTTACTAAAAATTTATATGAAATAATAATAACATAATTTCCAATAAAATGAAACCATCGTTATGATATGAATTATTAATCATAAGATGTTGTATTCTATAACACCTTCCTTTCAACTAATGAAATTTTATTTTCGACTGTGAAAAATTTAACTCAACAAGATACCCTTTCTGTTAAACCTATGTTTTCGTAAGATCGACCTTATTAATATCAATAACCAAATCCCCAAAAATAAATAGTCCTAAAATTTATCTCTATATTTCATAACACATTCCAAAACTCGAAATTCATGGAAACTTATTCTCCTAAAATTTTACATAACTTCTATCACCAAACAATATCAGGCACATACTAATCATTTTATATAATAATGGTATTTGAAAAAAAATATTAATCTTACACAAAAAAAATGAATCATCTTGTTACCTAATCCCTTTTTGACCCCCACTATTGTCTGTATTTCTCAATATATATTCACAGAATCAATTAAATTATTGTCCTAATTAACCATGATTACAACAACATCAAAACACATACCAACACAGTGGGTTATGTATACCTCCATCACGTATTCATGTGAATAACCATTTAAAATCTCCAAAAATGTCATTAATCACATTAAAGTCCGATCACATGAGTCCTAAAAAGGGTATTTAGGCCATTAGTCTCATTATTAGACATAAACATTAGAACATGTTATGAAACATGTTTAATTTTATGCTGTGAATTTATTGAACCATTTTATTATATTTTTATAATTAATTTTTCATTCATGATATTTAATTTTTTTTCATTATACCTCATTTATAGTGCTCTTATTAATTGATTACCCAATTTATAAGGTTTTTTGATAAATTAATTAAATTTCATTGACATATAACCATCATTATTAAACTTTATCCTTCAGATTTTGGTTTCATTTACCCTTTTATTGTTTTATAATTTATTACAACATTCTTTTATTATATTTACATTTCTTTCTCATAAAATTATTTCTAAAGGATTCTTAAATACAAAATTATGATGTCTATAAAGTTTTTCCAATCTCAAAGTTAATTCTTTGAGAAATGTTTTCTAATATTCTCCTAATTTCTTTTATGGGGTATCTGTAGGATATATGTCATATTATATCATTATTATATCTTTATTCATGGAATTTGAGGTTTAATTTCATATTCTCTCATTCTTTTGAATTTGATCCAAATGTAATAAATGTCATAACTATTTCTTTTAAAATATAGTATTGTTTATGAACTAGTTTATGTCTATGATACTAATTGATGGAATTGAATGTTATTATTCCACGAAGAACAATTATTTTCCTTTATCTCAAATTATATTAACGTTTTACATGAATTATTTTCATTCCAATTATTTTTCCTACAGAATTGGAACAAGAAATTTCCTATAACTTAAACCGAAAATTTATTTTATTCTCATTTAGGATTAATTCTGATTTATATCAATATTATTTATAATATTGTATAAATGTTAATATCATAACATAAATTATTTATTAATTTAATTTTCTCTTTAGTTTTTATTTCATTACAAAATATTAAATGGAATGTGTCTAACCTTTTCTACATGGGTAGTTTTTTATTTTATATACAATAATTTGAAAGTAATATAATTTTTTACATTTGTTGCATAAGAAACGTTTCCTATTATATAAGCATCTTTATTTGTGATGATTTATATTAATTTTTTAAATATTTTTAATTTAAATTTACTCCAATTTTTTGTATATTTCTAATTTTAAAAATAAAGGTTAATGTTTTAAAAGAATTGATAAAGGGACTTTATGTAGCTTATTAATATTTTTATCTTCCTCTACATATTTATAATGAATAAATATATTCCTTTTAAGTATTTATATATTTTTAATTTATTTAAATTGTAAAATTTTAATGTCCTATTTTAATCCCTTTGAAATGTTTTTTTGGTGATTTATAAGATTATTTTTATAGATATTTTAGAAATATGTTATGGAAATTTTTTTATAACTTGTTTTTAAATTTTTTACAAAAACTCTGGAATATATATCTCATTTTATGTTATGTTCTCTGTATACCACTCTAAATTATCTTCCGTTTATTTAGTTTTGGGTTATTTAACTTATAGTAACAAACATTCTAATTCTGGATATCTTCTATTGTGACCCCATCATAGAGTGTTATATAACCAATATTATTATAAAATTTCTTTATATATCTCAAAATCTGTTAATATTTTATAATTTTACCTGGGTATATGCACAATTTACCCAAATATAATTATTTTTTAGTATGGAATATAATTTTTTTTTAAATATTTGAGGAACCTATTTTTTCTCATGTAAATTATAAATTGATGAACTTATGAATGTTTTATTATGTTTCACACACATACATCTAATTATTATGATGTGAGTGGTTGGAAAAAAATTATTCTGTAATCCAATACATTAAGTAAAATTTTATACCTCCTGAGGTGATATATATGGAACTAGGTAGTAAAACGAATCTATTATAGAACTCTATCAACTATGTTATACTGTATTGGATTTGAGCCATGACTTATGTTTATTATTTAATGTTTTATATTTTGGATATATTATTATTATTGGACTATCCTATTATATAATTTATTTAAAAATACTATTTGGATAATTAATTTTTCTTATTCTTATTGGAGTGATTAATAATAATT
This sequence comes from Viscum album, assembly GCA_963277665.1. Taxonomy (NCBI): domain Eukaryota; kingdom Viridiplantae; phylum Streptophyta; class Magnoliopsida; order Santalales; family Viscaceae; genus Viscum; species Viscum album. The sequence goes on from OY728130.1 coordinate 614,204,491, forward strand.
TTGAAGAGGTTTATATAGAAGAGAAGAGAAAAATAATTATAAAAAGGATTTACTTACAAAGAAAGAGTTAAATATTTTTCTTATAAGCCTTCTTGTTTAAAAACAAATTGGGAAATATTTAGGGAATACAGTATTCCCAACCTAGTAAACACTTATAATTGAAGTAAATAACATATAGTATGGATTTGAATTTTAATTTTAGATTTGTCTTTGAATATATAGTTGAGGGTTCGTTCTAAATGAAAGGGAAGTGGAATTTTAAAAAAAATTCTTAATTTAAAATATAAATTCATTTATAGGGATTCAGGATTCATAATTTACAAATAATGGTCAAAGTAATGTGGTAGTTTGATAAATATTTCATAGATTCATTTAATGATACGTTTTTTTTGACATTTTAGGTTTTTTACACCTTGATTTAACAATTTTACATTATTATAGCCTTTACCATGGAGATAATTTTTACCCTTGGAATAGAGCTCACTAGAAAAAATGCAAATAAATAAAACATATAAATGAAATAAAACACAATAAAATAATATTTTTTATAAAACCAAACCATTAAGGATTATGTTCAAGAATATTAACATAACTTATTGGTAATAAATTTAATTAAAAACAACCTAGATGGGTTGGGTAATAAATATATCAAAATATTATTAAATATGGATCATTAAAATGATTTTAAATATCATGAAATAAAATTCAATAATATTAATAGAATCTAATTTGGTAATAAAAACACAACATAAAATAAAACCTGGTCCCTAACTTGACATATGTCCCAAGGAATTGGAATTGATATAAAGAGCCCTTACATTGGATCTTGCTTGGTAAAACATGCTATAACCTATACTATAATAATCATTGGATCATTATAAATCTATTTTAGTATACAGTTGATATGTATTTCCTTTTATGTTAGTGTTTTATTTTAATTTGTTACAAAGTTATTTCAAATTTTTTGTTAATATTGATTATCGAAGTTATAGGTATAAATCATTCCATGTCAGTTTTGATATAATGGTATCTATTAAAATTCAATGATCATAATTTATTCATCATATGAATAGTAAAGTTATTTTAATTTATTTTTTAATTATTTATGAAGTTTAATGTTAAATACTTGGGAGTTTTGGTTAGCATTATTCAAGTTCATACCCATAATGACCGTGTTTTGATAATTTGTAATGAATAAAATGAGGCATATTAATAATTAGTTTAATATTTAATATTTAAAATATATAATGAAATATAATAATTTTTACTTTTTAATAACATATAATACCATTAATTTTTCTTATATAACCATTTATGATAAAAACACATAGCATAGTTCATGTTAGTGGTTAAATTGAACCAAAAAAGAACATGTTTTAATTAATGGATGACTATGACTATGATGTGATTTTAATATAATTTCATATATTTGGAATCATACTGATATTATTTTTAATTTAATTGTTAGATATGTTATAGTTTATAGATGGGGTTATTATTAAGTTAAATGAGTGTAATGATAAAACGTTATTACATTGAAAGGTGAAATAGAATCTATGATTCTAAACCTTCTTGGTTTTGAAGGAATTATGTTAATAAAAAGGGACCATAATCTTACTAACATTGGAGAATATTATTAGGGATGTATATATGAAAACTTATGGGAAGGATTTTATTTTTATGTGTGGATTTGAAGGGGTGGTGTAGGGGTCCATTTTTTGGTGATCATTAGTATAAAGTCATAAATTCCAATTTGAGGTCATATGTGATTTTATTGTAAGGTGGATAATAATATTTATGGATATTATTTTTGTGTTTTAGGTTGAATTCATTATATATGTACAGATAACCAACTATGTTGTTATATTATTAGAAGATTAGGTAATTATGGTTAATTGGTATAATGGAATAATTTATTTTTCTCAATATAAGTTAATCAATTTAGATACCCTCAGGGGTTAAAAGTGGATTTAGTAACAATGTGATTTAGGTTATTTTTCGGATGATGAAAATATTTTTAAGTGAATATATGAGTAAGATTCAGAATTTTATAATGTGATTTATGTTGTTTTTGATTAAAGTACAGTTGAATTGTGGGAGAAAAGGCTTCCGTAAATTTTGGTTTTTGAATGGATCATGAAATATATGGAAACATTTGTGTTTAGTTAGTTATAGGGATTTTATTATTTATAATAACATGGTGGAACTTATGTAAACCATAGTTTAACTAAAGGGGTAAAAATTTGATCCAATTATTTCCTAGTTTATCCTTAGTGTTAATAGGTTAAAGTTAATCTTTCATAGGTTAATCTAACTTGGGATTAATATTTCATATTCAAATGATAGACTAATTTTTTAATATGATACTATAATTATTCCCTATAACTATTGTTGTTTTAGTATTTGATTGGAAATAGGGATAAGAAAATGAAAAAAGGAAATATAATTCATAGAATCGCTTATGTATTATAATAAAAAAAAGTTATATTATGATCAAATGGTTGAGACTCATGAAAATAACAATATATTCATATTACATTATAAAATATTAATATTTTAGTCTTGCACAAGATAATGATGTTGGATCTTCATTTGAAATTATATTACAAGTCATGAATATATCATGAAAATCCCTTATATTTGGAAGAGTTAGGGAAATTAATATTGAAAGGAAGCGATTTATTTATGCTTGTAGAATGTAACATAGTGGGATTTAAGTGTGTATTTTCCTTTAAATAAATACTTTATTGACTAAATTTTATCCTACACAAAACTAAACTAAAATTATCCTTGATATATTTTATACAAGATAAACATTAATGTATTTTTAGAATAAAATGTTAAATGAAATTATGAAAAGTACAAGTAGAGTGGAACCATATATAAAAAAAGATAGGAATTAATTAAAATTATTAATTATAAAATACTAGTTTTATTTATATTTTATTATATATATTATAAAGAATATTTTAATGTGTTATAATATAAATTAAATGAATACCATTTATAAGATAAATAATTTTTTGTGGGGTGTGATTTAAATAAATTAATGTTAAAATATTTATTTTTGGAATGACTGATTTTTAAGTGTTGCAGGATTTTAACTAACATTAAATAGACAATTTTTAAAGGATTATCATAAAAAATGTATTAATGGAAAAATTAATAGATTAAAACTCATATTTTTAGTTATTTATACAATATAAAATTAAGAAAACCTAATCATTAAAAAGTCATTTTTTATAAAAATAAATTTTCCTCATATTTTATGGTTTTAATTAAAATATTAATTGAAAAAAATAATTTTAATTTTATCAAGTGAACATATTGTTTGGATTTATAATTACACATTTATATAGAGATCATTTTTTTGTTTTTTCTATATTTTTTTATTTCTAGGTGAATATTAAAAAATAAATTTTTTAACAAAACTGAAAACTCTCATGACTTTGTCATGATATAAGAGTGAATTAAAAAATTATTAAATGTACTTTTCAACCAAATATGTATTTAAGGAGAAAAATAATGCATTTAAAAATAATATTTTGAATTTAGAAACTGAAGGTTGGCATTTTGAAATCTATTTTATATTTTATTATTCTAAAAATATATATTTTGTATTTTTTTACTTTATATAGCGCTACAATGCATTGGGAAAAAATTTAAATCTCATGAGATTATTTTTATAGTGTTTGGGAGTAAACTTAATGCACTATTCCAATCTTTCCATTACAGGTCGATAGTCGTTTCATTATGTCTTAAATTATTCTTATGATGTCATGTTCTATGTTTTTTACTACATTATTTTGATCCCATGATATTATGATATCTACTTATTTATTTCTATGAATTATTATATGATTCATGACTTAGGATCCATGTTTTATTGAGAATGATCTACTTTTAAAGTGTTTCTGTACCGCAATTGTGTTCTCATATGAACATTCTTGTCTTATTCTCAATTATGATCTTCGATTGTTATCAATTATGTTACCCTTAATAATCATTTTTATCACCCTTATTATGTTTTCTTTTCACTATGCTATTTTAACATCCCACCATAACTCATTGGCTTGAGAGGATGAAGAGATACCACTAGAATTTTGTGAAATACCCAAGACACTAAATGATAACAATAAATTCCATGGGAGTCAATGAGTATTGTGGTTATATTTTTAATTAAAAGTAAACCAATCATACAAAAAAGGATATACTAATTCAATTCTCTTATATATCACTTGAGTAAAAAAATAAAAAAATCAAAATACACGAACTACAATATAATATTGATAATTTAATATCAACTAAAAAATCCAAAATATATAATTGACCCAAATATACAGATGTGATATGATCCCAAGAACCACATAATCATGTTCCATGATCCGACACAACATTCCATGCCCAACTTACCAAGATGTATCACTTGAGAAATCAAATACATTTTTTACCTTAATCCCAATAGTAGATATAGTCAATGACATTGAAGAAACCATATATGGGGTGAGTATATCTTAGTAGGAATTCCCTAATGACATTCAAACACACACCACTAGGACAAAAACATGGTATCATATTTTATATTAAATAGTTGTAAATAGTTAAATAATTTATAATAATGAAACAATGTAATCCAAGTAATAAAATCCATAAAAAATATTATTTTCATCCTTTCATGTTTTGAATATACTTCCCCATGTTTGCATAAACACAAAAATATATTCATCCATAAACACAATCATAGAGTTACCATTTATGGTTGTACGCAATGATAATAACTTGTCAAACCTTGACAGTGGCTCTTCTAACATTACATGTATACTTAAATTAATTACAACCCAATCATAAAAGAAATCCATGAATATACATTTCCTATAAAATAATCCTTCTTTGAAAAGGGGTTTTAAGAAAGTAATTATTTTTCCACAATTCCATAACACATAGAAAAATGATATCTTTCTGGAAATCACAACATGATTCCATATATATTCTATGAAACCCCATTTAACTAAACTAAGCCTCCATGTAAAAAAATAAGATGATATGAAGGAGAATCCACTTAAATATAACTAGATTTATTGGAATAAAGGTTCTAAAAGAAAACATGGGATATAAAATATTACATTCATTACACTTTTATTTACAAAATTGAATTCTCACAGAGTCATTAGAACCAGAGTTCAGATATGGATGATAACTTGAGGATGCCTTGGGTATCCGTGGAATTCAATAGGAGAAGAGTCATCACTAAAAAAATGAATTTATAACCCCATTAAGGTAATTTATTCCTAGACTGAAAACATATGACCATAGAATGAGATAAAACACCATAGATCACAAAATCTAAGCCCTATATTGTGAAATGGGACACACCATAGTGATGAAAATCAACGGAATATCCAAGATATTTGGTTGATCTAGGATACAGATCTAAAAAATCAGGGAATGGACCATGACTTGGAAACATACACAGTGCCAACGAACACATGAAAAAGGAAGGCATTAAATTCTATAGCCTAGATCCATGGTGTAACAACCTCAAAAATAATAGAATATCTAAAATACAACCCACTTGACATCACACTCCTTTCAGGGTCTTCATTCTACAACTATGCTAAGAATGGAAGTTGTAAGGAAACTCCACATAGGACTCCACACCGTAGTTAGAATCTCTATACAAAATCCAGAATGAAACTGTTAGTGGATATAAAACCCTTCATATGGAACCCTATTCCACATCTGGTACCTAGATATCATAGATTAAAAGGCCTATACCCATGTTTGTACTCCACAGGAAAGACTTTACATAAAATGCATAAACCCTTCCAAAACCCCTTCAACACCGATATAAATCTCTAATGATATAACCATATAATTATATTCCATGAAAAATATACTAATCAAGGGAGAATAACATAACACTAGGGATGTTAAATTCTACCCATCATTAGTATTTCCCTCCTTAAAAAGGGGAATATCAATGATATTTTGGAAGATCTCATGCCATTGCTCCTATATTTCGTTTTGACTCTCCCTCATCTCTCCCTAAATCTTAAAATGTTTCCCTAACACCTAATGTAAACAAATGGTTTTACCATGAATGATCTATTCTTAACTATCCTCAGTCTATAGTGGAGCATGAATTTACATAGCATCAGGTTCATAAATAACTTTGTCCCATGGAATCACATAGTTATCATCAGGATAGTACTTCATCTAATGAGATACAAGAAACACATTATGCATAGAACTAAACATTGATAAGAAATCAAAATAATAAAACACATTACTAAATCATTAATTTTTTTTCAAAAGGTCCAATTTTTTGAGGAAAAACTTTCCTTGTTTACAAAAATGATGAATCCCTTACCCAGGATTGATTCTCAAGAAAGCATGATCTACTAACTCAAATGAAAAAGGTCAATGAGTGTGATTCATATAAAATTTATGATGGGTCAATGTTATCACCATTATCTTTCTGGTCATCTGAATCTTATCTGTTGTATCATTCACTTGAATAGGTCTAATAATTGATAGTTCAACTACTTCCAGACAATAATATGGAAAATTACAAAGATAACCTTAAAATTACTTAAAAGTAGTAATATGTATCAAGGCCCCATACCTATTACTATATGTGAACTCCAATAATGATATATGATCATCCCACTAGCCTCCAGAATCCATCATGTGATCTATAATCACAACTTCCAGTGTTTTGATCATATGCATAGATTTTCCAACTATATGAGGCTGATATGTTGTCCTCATGGTCAGCATGGTTCCAAGGGATTACTTTATGGATTTCCATAAAAAATGTTCAATAATGGGGTCTGGATCATAAAAAATTTAAACTTTAACTCTAATAATCATTAGAACATCCCAAATTTATATTTTGAATAAGTATTCTTCCATGTTGTATTCCAACATTGACAATAAACAGAGCTGAATTGGTGAGTGGATCCATGATCACTCATATAAAATAATGTTTACTAACCATTCCAGATATACCAATGAAAATTCCAATGTTATCTTCACCTATTTTGTCAAATTAATTTGTAATATATAAAACATACTAACTTTTCATTAGTGTTATTCTATTACTTGTTCATAGGTGGTACATTTAAAGATAAATTATTCCCCTTCTCTCTTCATGTGAGCTCATCAAAACCTTGATCTTAGTGCGCTATACATATTTTATTTTCATGTATGATCAACCCATCATGAATGGTGGTAGGTAGAAACAATATATTCCTAATAGGTTAAAGGGGCCAACATATGATCTCTAAACCTCTATATAGTTATCCCATCTATTTTCCATCCCTTAATCGTCTCCCCACCATTGAGTTTTAAACTCAGGGTTAAACATTCCATTCAGAGCTCTATGAATATTTATCCTGGTCAACAAAATCCAGAACAAAATAAACCATAAAAAACTACAACATCACCTTTTTAGCACAATATTGATGCATATTATCTATAAACGACATTATATTCATTGATATGAGACCTCTTATCACACTAATTATATGAAATTATACTCAATTTATTAGCTATAGAATTACCTCTTCGTAATATATACATAAATTCAATGTAAAAAATTTACAAATATTCTATCCATATGTGTTTCGTTAGATTCAAAACCATTTGTGAGAAAAGGTGTTTCCAGCTCTTATGACGCATAAAAATCATAAATTCCTTACCAAAAATATAATGACACAATGTATTTGAAGAATAGACTAGAAACAATTTACAATTTTTTTGGGTATTTTCTCTCATGAATATATAACTATCACGATCCATAACAAATAATATGATCTCCATTCATGAGAAAATGGCCGAACCATTATCCTGATGCATCACAATAGACAGTTTACCCTTGTCCGGTCTCCAGAAATTGGAGGAACGGTGCTGATGAAATTTGAATATTAAGAAATTTTAAAGAATTCTATAACTCATAAATATATTATAATTTTATCCCATTTTTATTAAAATTTATCATTATTGAGGAATGTCATGAAATATAAAGAATGAAGTGATGGTGGTATCATTCTATGTAAAGGAAGATACATATATAAAATAAATTATTCAATGGAATCCTAGAGATAACAACTTATTCCATTTCAGGATCATTAAACAATATCCTTTCAGAAATTACCTAACCAAGGAAACAAACAACATTTATCCATAAATCAGCACTTGAAAGCATAGAAAAAAAGGTGATTTTGTCACAGGGTTCTGAAAACAATAGACATGATATGATCTTGATTGGATTTAGTCTTACAATTTACTAAAATATAATTAATGAAGACCACTAAATAATAATCAAGATACCTATGAAATATCTTATTAATAAATTAAATTTATTATATAGGGAAATTCTTAATAACTAATGGTATGTCCATATATTAATTGTTGACTTAACAAATCTGGAATGTTGTTCCTATAATCTCATCTTTTCAAATATGAATTACTGATACCCTAATCATAAAAAAATCTTATAGAACAATGATTCCAACCTCAATTAGTCAAATATATCATAAATTCATTATAATTGGATTTTAATTCATTATCAATTTTTTTAGCTTATGATAATCGATAAAAAACATACGAGTTTCATCAACATTATTTAAAGAAAGAATCAATGCTTCCATAGTGACATAGTTGGTTGAATTAACCATTTACTTTCCAACTCTTCCATCTAGAATTTTAATTCTCTAAATTTTATTGGTGACATCCAATAAGAAAAAAGTTATATAGGACTATTCTCTTGAAGTTGATCGTCCATAAATTCCACTTCTCTTATGTGTGGAAAATAAAAGGGATTATAAGTGAATATATCTATAAAATTTTCATAGATAGTTAGAAAATACCTGTGTATGATTTTATGAACTAATTTCAAAGTAACCACATTCCACAGAGAAGAAATTTTATAATCCACCACCACTTAAGGTCATTTTCTTCTTCCATTCACAACCCAAACTCATTTTAATAGAAGTTGAGTACAGTCAGAAGATGTAAAACTAACCTTCTAGTCATAAAACTCAATATGGTCCATGAAGGTCATAAACTATTTCATCCTAAGAATCACATTGTAAGTATCCATCTCATGAATAACGAAATCCCAAATAACTTTAGCCTACTCCAATTTTATTATATATACTGTGCACTTAAAAGCTAGATGCTCTTTTTGTCTCAGAGGATCATGAAGTTTAAAAATAGAAGGCATAATTTCCACATGTAAACCGATATGATTTATATACTTAGAAGTGATAAAATATTGGGATGCACCCATATCATTTCTTTTTTCTGATAGTAGAATTCAAATGAGACATTCCTTACACAATTGATACACCAAATTGATCACCCATAATCATCTTCTCAACACCGTAAAGTGGATTATAATCCCCTCTATGATCGTTTATTCCTTACTAATTATAGATAACTTGGGGATTCACTGTGATCCTAGAATCACAATGGATTACATAGTTCATAGTATGACAATTATTCTGATGAGATCACCATATCAAATCCTAGGTTTTTTGTGATACATGGGATGCATCACCTGCATCTTACTTTGGAGTGCTATGATAATAAAGCTGGAGATGTATCATCTAATTATAGTTGATACAAGCTCTTGGTGATGTTGTATAATCTTCAATCTTATATGTGGTACAAACACATTAAAAAAACATGTTTTATATTGGGTCAAGAATAGAATTTAACTGATCATGTAGTCTAGTTCAAAGATTCTACACAACCATTGGTATAGGTGAACATCTTTCATGTATTCCCATTGTTTAATCTCCCACCTCATCTGATGGTGTTAAACATACTCCCTCCATCTATATTTTTCAAATATATCTTAGCACCATTGTTTCTATATTTTTTCCCCATATAATTTCTAATACAAATAAATACTGACTTATAATGAAATTTTTTTGATATCCTACACTCGAAGATGTCTACCTTCAAGGACACACTAGAAAAAACTTATAGATAAATGTAGGTAATGTTAAAAAGTGTAAATGAATACTCTATCAATGATATGTTATTTTTCTCTAATATGATGAAATTTTATGTTTATGCATTCTTGAATGTGTGGGTATTCATTTTTTGTTACAAAATTCATCAATGTCCTCCCATGTAATTTCTTGTTCCAATTAGCATTGAAATGTAAATCCCACATTTGTTGTGAAATATCTTCTGACATATAGGTTTCTAGGTTTATTTTCAACTCAGATTGTGTTCCTAATAATTAAAATATTTAATTGATCCTATAAAACTATGATGTCTTGACCGAGGTGCCACTCTAAGGTTCCCCGAACTCAGTTTTCCACATGGCCTCAACTGTGCCTCCCCATACACCAGAGGCGGCCGACTAGCAACAAGATCCTATAGTGTGTCTTTTGGGATATTAACCCCTCATTTTAGAGTGGATCATAGTGGATATATTATGATATATTAAATGAATAAAAATACCATAAGAATAATAATAAACAAATAATATTATTTGTGGAAGTAATCAAATCAACCATCAACCATAATCAACAAAATGATAGATAGTACTAGATACGATAGATGATTTTATTGTAATTCCATGTCTCTAAAAAATAATAAAATATGTATACATGGATGTAGGAAATCAGTATATTACATTCTATATAGAATGAAAAAATACCAAAACTATCCAATAATCCCAAGAACTAGCCCAATCATCTTCTATCAAGATCCATCCGAAATACAGAAAGCAAGTTAGGTGACGAAGGTGGGACTCTTCCCATTGTCCACACATGCGGTCATAAAATCTTATCTTTTACCAATGGGGGCCAGATAGCATGTGAAATATATCTCAATATTCCACCACCAATACCATTTATAAAAATATGGTTTTAAATATAAACTAAAACAGTGTGAATGTAAATGTCAATGTAAGGAAATGTTATAATGATAACTCATATCTTCCTCAGCCTTAGTTGGTAATGTCTCTGAACATGATATCATACAATTAATTCATTTAATTTTAGTTTATATACAAACAACATAAATATATCATAATAAAAATAATGAAAGAGGATTCAAGATGCAAATAGGGAATCTATGATCTAAGGGGTTGGACAACTCATAATAGAACTCAAATAGTCTATAAATATAGATGGATTGAGTTTATCCATTGGGGTTTAATAAGGAATTTCAGTGTAAATGATTCTAATCGAGTATAAGGATATTTTCAATGGTAATCATGGGCTAACAATGACTTGACCGAATGGTGTAAATCCATGGATCAATGTATCCACAGATATCAAGAATGATCAAAGGATTGTATCTGAGTCATCCTAATATCGAGAGACATAGAGAAGGGATCCTATAGATTAATTAAGGACATCTTCTAGTAGACAATGACTATTTTTCAATGTGGGTATGTACCTTAGAAACTATCTCCTTCAGTCATAAAGGAATCCATTGACTGCTAAAGGAATTCTGCAAGGAATCGAAGGCTAAATCCTGTCTGAACACTCTTATAACTATAACAAGGTCCATATACAAAATTGGCCTTATATTTATTCCATTTATATCATATTTAACTATATTACATTTAATAATCTTTCATTTTTATCATATAGTAGGTTCATTCATTTACCATTCACTAATCACGACATGGTAGTCTAAGGACATGAAACTGATAATCAACTCAATTGTAATAGAAAGTATAATGTTCATAAAATTTTCTTTTATTTATCATGAAATCTTAAATTAGATATATAAAACCAATGTAAAATTCAATTTATAATTCATGTCCAATTGATATCTATAACATACTTAAATTTTAACATTCTAAAGGTTCATTAATTAATTTAAAACACTTAACTCATCAAGGTCAAGTCCATCACCCCAGAAAAATGCCATATATAAACCCAACTTGGATTACCAAGGCATAACTAAGGAGGAAGACTACTTTTGGTTGTATTTTTGAAGTTATGACCTCCAAAATAATGAATAAAAATTATAAATATTCCTCTATAACATGATTTTAATTATTATAATTAATGTATATGAATTTCAAAATGTAACACCTAGTAAAAAAGGATTGCACACATCAAGGGAAATTTATAAATGATTATAATTTTTTCAGAAATTTGTATACCACCTACCTTATTACTGTATAACTATCCTCATCCAATAGAAGTGCTTAGTTTTAATTGGATTGGAATGAAATTAAATAATGTATCAACACCCACAAAATAGCACAAATGATCATGCGTAAAAAAAGAAATCTTCTAGGTAAATACAAACAACGAATTGATCATATGGACTAAAGTACTTACCGATATGAGTCCAATGAGATCAAAAGATGTTGATTCCAAGTTCATATGGTGATTTAATAAATAAATTTTTTTTGATGCCAATGTGATATCTCTAATAGACGAAAAGAACACAATGTATACTGGAAATGAGAAATATGAGGGAGGGTGAGTTATTTAGAAATGTAGGGGTAAATTTTCTTTTTTAAAAAAACAAATCCTTTTTTTCATGGTCTATATTAATGGTTGGAAAAACTGTGCACCAACCATGCACCAATATATTCCTTAATGTGGAACCTTTATAGTTTGGCTACAAGATTTGGAAAACCAATATTCAGTCGTGCTATATTCATCTGATAAAAATCCACGAGTTTTTTCATAGGAATGCAACACAGGTTGAATGGTTTTGGAAAACTATATCCCATACTATACCCTTTGAAATGCCCACACATATTTAATAGAAAGAGTGTGGTCTAGGAATCACAGTTTCAACTACCCATGCAACTCATTTCTTTATTCCATCGACCTGGGTTCTGAGCTTTTAACATGAACCGTACACCCCCCAAAACATACATGACCTCATTAGGAATACATAATAAGTTATTGAAAAATAGTATCTTCAAAATTTAAAGGATCGATGCCTCATAAAAAATTGGGATTCTTATAGTCCCCCCCAACCCATAAAGAAAATCATCCTAGAGTTTCTCTTCTAATAGAAAAAAATGTAGTTTGAGAAAAAAATCCGGCTACTAAGCTTGTACGTCAGCTTCCTTCTTACAGGTCTCTTCATGTATTTAGTCATGATTCCATAGAACTCATACTAAATAGATAGACCAGCCTCTAAGATACTTCATGCTCTGGAAAAGGATTTGTATGGGATACTCCTCAAATGAATCATAAATATCTAACTCAACCCCCTAATGATCAAAATTATGAGATGGATTAGCATGATTATGGAAAATCAATGAAACCTAGAAGACTCCATGCATGGAATGGTTTTTTAAGGTGGTAGACACTGATAGTCTACCATCCTGACTCTATCAAAGATCATGAATAACTTGATATAATGAATTGATATCTTCAATTCCCTCTATATATGTATATTACCAATTTTGGGTGATAACTATAAAAAACGTGATCACAAAACATGAACTCTAGATGTATTTGATATAGATTGACATATGATTCATTTGTATAATAATAAGTACACATATGTTTCCTAATAATATGAACCTTCTCCAATATCCCTTGAATAATATGAGGAACTAGTAGCACTATCACTCATATATCTAAATTGTAACACCCCAACTTTCCATGGTACACTTCCTTTTAAGTAATTAGATAGCTTTTTCTATATACAACATCATGTTTGAGAACACCATAATATTTCAAACTAACTGTTTAAAAATAGTTATGAATATTATTTAACACATTTTAAAATTTTATAAATTTATTTTTGAGAATAGAATTAATTTTTGAATACGGAATATCAAACTTAGCTAAGGGTGATTTTTTTGGAATTTACAGAAAAGTTTCAATTTTTTGATGAATAGTGAAAAATAATGCATTGATGTTAAAAAAACTAAATTTTTTATTTAAATAATTATTTTACTTTAAATTTATTTCAATTCCATATAGATACATAATACATATCTTTATCCAATTTAAGTCATTAGAGTCATTTTATAATAGAACTATATATATATATATATATAATTTTATTGATCTTTTGATCATCTCATTTACCTACCTTCTAAGAACATTTAAAAATTAAAACTAAACGTAATTTTAACACTTATGGGAATTGAATTTCAAAATTTCTACATACATGGTTATAATCAGGATGAAAAATGTTGTCTAATAGGATCACAAAACTTTTTATGAATAGTTACTATTGAATTTTATTTACCATGTTTAAATGTAAATAGGGCAATTAAAGGTAAAAATAATATTATAATAATATAACATTACCATAACACATTTCCTAATTCAATTGCATAATTCTATTTCAACTAAAATGAAACATAGGTAAAAAGTTTTATCCTTTTTAATCCACTTGTGTTAGATTATGACATTTATTATATTTTATTTAATGAAGAGTTAAAAATGTCGTATTCAAATTTTTATAACTAAACCATTTTTTAAATAGGGTTATACAAAAGATAAATTTGACTAAAAATATTAATTATAAATATAATAAATTTATCTAAAAAAGTATATTTTTTATAATTTTTATACATTAAATAATTAAATTTAATTATGACACCATGACGATGTAGTAATTTATTTATTAAAGGGAGAACCAAATAAATGATATTAATAATATTTATATAAATATAATTTGATTTAGTTAATGATATTAACTAATTTTATAGATAAAATAGTCATTTTAGTGACAAATTAGAGGTAATTATTCGATGTTATTAGGTTGGTTTTATATTTTTTAAAATGAAAATTTTGAATAGTATCAAAATTGACATAAACAATACTTTAAAATAAATAATATTTAATTAAATGTTATAAAATTCATAAAAATATCATATTTAGAAAACTAACTATGAAAGTGTTAAATATTTCATATATTATTAAATTGGGAATCTTTTGGAATTTTATAGTAACTATATTAACCCTATAGTGTCAAAATACAAGAAGCCACTATAAGAGTTAAACTATTTAACTATGGGTTAAATAAAAAAGATAAGGTTAATTTTATGACCTAAAAATGCATAAACTCTATTGGATGAGAGGATATAGACCCCTACTCATCTTATCCTATAAATAAATCAATTAAAATCTACTATAAATAGAAAATAATTTTATAATAAATTAATATTTCAAGATTTTTCCTAAACTGAGGCCCATCTCTCTTATAAAATTGAATCTCTCTTGCTCTTTAACTTGCACATCTAAAGCCTTTTCAATCATCCAAACCTTATCCATTTCTCTTCCCAACATCCATCACTTCATCTTAGAGGCAAAAATTTGGGAATACATCCATCCTAATAAGTCCTTTTGTTCAAATAAAAATTGAACAAATGAAGAATTGATAATTGTTTAATCAACCCTTTCAATGTTATTTTATTCTTACACTTGTAATTTTTATGTTGTATTCAAATAAAAATAATAAATCAAGTATCATCCATAAACTAAGATGTTTTTATAATCATGGAGAAGCATATTACCCAATTTATCCATCTTGGGAGTAATAATATCACCATGTGTGCGTACATACAACCTACCATCTCCATATCACTATGTAATTTGTTATTTAACACTAATTTGTTTATATGGGTATAATGATGAGTATAATGGATATAAATAATGAATATAACATTATAATGATTCTTTATAATTAATATACCATCCAATTTCATACCATTTAACTATCAAGGGCATGATGATATCACTCGTGCGTATGTATGCCCTACAAACTCCACAACCTAGTGAGATTCATTCTCTACGCTAACCATTTTTGAATGATTATAAAATTTATACATTGATTAAAAAGGATAATCATGAACTTAATTTAATTTTTATATGAATGAAATATATCCTATGAAAAATACATGACTTATATGACAAAATAGGAATATGAAATTGAAGTAGTTAACACGAGAAAGAACGATAATACTAAAATATTTTACCAAAGTAATATAAGAGGACTAAATATGATATTATTAATATGGATATGATTCTGGTACAATTTAATAACATTTTTTAACCATATATAGGAGGCTAAATCACCCTCGACTAAAGGATAGTATATGGTTAGGGTTAATTTCACAATCTCTTTTTTATCTGAGATTGTTTATGCATAAGTATCTTCTCGAACAACCTTATCATACATGGCCATGACTCATTACATGAATTTAGAAATATTATTGACAATTTTTTTTAAATAAAATTTTACCCATGTTCGAATTTTTATAAAACATTTTTAATGGAATCTTTCAATCGCTTAACAAACAATGTACTTTGTGATCTTTTCGACAAATTAAGGAAAGAATATTTTTTTAACTTATACAGTGCGAGCGGATATTTTCCACCGTTATGAATCCTTGAAATTTTGAATCTTCTTGTAAAAGAATAGAATTTTTTTTCAGAGGAATATTTTTTATATTATAATTGTGCGGATTTAAAATAATTTCAATGTAAAAAAGCATATTTCTCTCAATTATTTTTAATGATTTTATTAGATTATTTTCATCTATGTCAAGAACCATAATTTGATTTAATGCTTGATTTAGGTTGATTTATTATGATTCAATCTTCAAAATTGTATTTAATTTTTTATGATATGTTTGACTATGGATGTTCTATTCATGGTTTGTGGGTAAATTATTAACATTTTTATGCTAGTTTTAATACGAATGTTTATGTTATGTTTCACCCTTTCCGTAAGAGGAATGCATTGGACTTATTAAGTGATGAGAAGGTCCCTTTATATAGCCTTGATGTATCAGTAGGTCTCATGAGTCAAACTATTATCTTGTTATAAGGCCTTGACAGCATGGTAATGGTCTTAGCATAAGGCCCTTACGGTATGGTTATGATGTCCAAAATTATGCATTTCCATGTTATGAGATTAGTTATTTATATTTAATTTATTGTTTTACTAGTAAAATATACATGTGAATGTTTAAATGGAATTATTTGATTTATTATTCCATATTATTATTAATATTCTATTTAAAAGTCTTGTGTTTCAGTTTTATACCTTTCCTTAAATGTTTATGCTTATTTATAATAGCTTTTGCTCTATTCTTTATCCTTACTGAGCAACTGAGCTCCCACATTTCTTATGTTTCATTTTTTCCAAGTAAGTGAATATGTATATTATGATTGAACTACATTTATATTTTATGTAATATGAGTGTTTACGAAGTAGACACAATGTTTTTTTCAATTCAACATGTAATGTAAAACTTATGTTCAAAACTAGTTTTTTCAATGCTACTGAGCTGATTGGTCCTTCCAAATTTCATTTTCTTGTGTTCATGACAATGTAATAAAATAATGTACTTACTTTAGGAAACTGAGGAAGAGGAGTTACATTTGGTATCATAGGATGTATAGCAAAAACCATGGAAACTAGATTTACAAAACAACCTTGATTAGGGAGCATTACCCTAAGATAAAAATTGAGGATAAGTATTGAAGAGAATCCTTGAATTTTGTTAAAATAGATATTATATTGGTATTCCTAGAAAATAAATATCTCCTTGAATACTACAAGTGGAATGGTTCTAGAACATATGTACTTAGGGGAGAAAACTCTAACAAGGTGTTCCGATCTTGACTCGAGGTAACCTTGTAAAAGACCACTAGACTTACTTTTCACGTAGTTTTACACTCTTTGGGGATATACATAGGATAATTAATATTTTCTTTGGAAATTGTTTTGAAGGATATATGATTTACTATGTCCTTAATGAAACCTTTTTTACGATTATGGATTAGATATGTAGAATTTTTTCAATTAATGTTAAGTATTTTACTAGTTTAGAATTATGCCTTATGATTCATTAACAATTATAGTGTATTCCGTTGGTTAGAAATGGTGCCTAGTAGAAGAAATGGAAATTGTATCAACACATAGAATCCATGTAGGTATTTTTCCCCTATGAAAGATAATGATAGTGTAGCTAGTGATACAACTAGAGTTGAATAGCTTATAACCATACTGGGACAACTAACTCAGGTTATGAATAATAACCTTACCTATATAGAGTAGCCTGATCCACAACGTGGATGATCAATGTTAGACTATTTCATGTGACAAAAACCTCCAACATTCAATGGGACAACAAATCATTTTGTAACTGAGTAGTGGATAAGTTCCTTAGAGAAAATATTTCTTGATTTGGGGAGTAACGAAATGGAAAAAGTAGTTATGGCAGTCTATCACCTTTCATGAGATTCAAATAAATGGTGGTCATTGATCCAAATCATGAAGGAGGATGCAGAGGTTAGAAATATGAAATTTAGGGACTTTAAAGAACTCTTCCAAGAAAAATACTTTCATAAGGATCTAAGAGTGGATATGGAAAGGGAATTTCTGAGTCTGAGAAAAAAGTGGATGAGAATGTTTTAAAGTATGAGGCTAACATCACGATGTTAGCAAGGAATTCTTTAGACTATATACATAACCCATGAAGTATGATTTATTAATTATTTTATGGGTTAAAATCATTACTCCAATGGGCATTGGTCTCACACTCTTTCTTATGGTATAGATATATAGTCTCATGTGCTCTCAAGACAAAAAATGAATTATATAATTCATATTACTATAATAAGAATCAAGATAAGAAGAGGGATGTTAAACACTCCAGGAAAGGATATAATGGTAATAAAGGAAAATCTAACATTCCACCTTTTATTAATTGTGGGAAGAAACACCCCAGCACATGCCTATAGAGAATGGGTGTTTGTTACAAATGTAGAAAAAAATCCACCTAGCTTGTGATTGTAAGGGTAAGAAATAGGATATCAATGTTCAATGATACAATTGTAAATAAATGTGAAATCATGCAAATGAATTTCATAAGTGTCAGGAAAACTTTACTGTGAAAAGTCCTAGCGGGCAAAGAAAATATTATGAGATCAAAACTACTGAATTTGATGTTCTAAATGACATGGTGGAAGGTACTATAATAATATCCTCAAATTTAACCACATGATTATATGATTTTGGATCCTCATATCCCTTTATATCTCCTATGTTTTCGTTAAAAATTATATATTTATATTTAACTTTAATAATGTTGTTTTCAGTCAAAACCCCTAAAAAACTCTAATTACAACAAAGATGTGTCAGGAAGTTCCCATTATGGCATATAAATGTGGTTTATCTGCTAAATTTATCATCATACATATGGTCGAATTTGATATAATCCTTTTTATTTATTGAATTTTCAAATATGATGTGAAAATGTAATTCAAGAAGAAGGAAGATATGATTTGTGAGGATGACGTAGAATCCACTATCTTTAGAGTATTACTTTTATCATCTCATTATTATTTAGATCCACCCCCAGTAGCTCTTCTAAATGAAATTCTTGGGGAGGGAGAGAAAACATCATCCTTGGATGAAGAAAGAAATATTTTAATTGGGGATGTTCCTATTGTACAATAACATATATATATTTCCAGAGAATTTACCTGGACATCCTACAGAGCGGGAATTTGAGTTTACTATTGATTTAATCCTAGATGCAAGACCAATATCAAAAACTCTCTATTGAATGGCCACTCTATAACTAGTATAGCTGATGAAACCACTAGAGGAGTTGAGTAATACGAGATTTACTCACACTAGTGTTTCTCCATGGGGAGCCCCATTTCTTTTTGTTAAGAAGAAAGATGGATCAATGAGGCTATGCATTGACTATAGAAAAATCAATACTATTATAATAAATATTAATTATCCTCTACCTCTCATTGATGATTTATTTTATCAACTTCATGGATCTCAATATTTTTCGAAGATTGACCCTAGTTTTGTAAATCATCAGTTGGGTGTAAAAAAAAGAAACATATTCTAAAGACATCATTCCAAATGATGTATGGTCATTACGAATTTACAATAATTCCATTTGGATGGACTAATTGACCCTCTGTTTTCTTGGATCTAATGATTAGAGTGTTAAAGTAATATATTGATGATTTTTTAGTCATATTTATTTATGATATCCTAGTATACTACAATATCTATGAAAACTATGATAACCATTTACGAATTATTTTTATGTCTCTTAGAAGAAATGAATTATATGATAAATTTAGAATGTATGAATTCTGGCATCATAAAATTTCTTTTCTTATACATATTGTGTAAAAAGATGAAATAATATTTGATCCTACAAAAACAAATGAAATCCATGAATGGATACCACTAATGAGTATAATAGAAGAACACAATTTTATTGGTTTAGAAGGTTACTATCGGTGTTTCCTTAAAAACTTTTCCTGATTGGAAAAACCATTAACCAAGATCACATGTAAAGGTGTTAAATGTTTTTGGACAAAAGTGTGTGAAGAATTCAATGAATAATTGAAGACCAGATTAGTTAGTGATCCTATCTTTAATCTTCCATCAAGGAATGATGGGTTTGTGATTTATAGTTATTCATCAAGGAAAGGACTCTGTTGTGTCCTTTTTCAGAATTATTTGGTTATTACTTATGCATAAAGGCAATTAGAAATTCATTTAGAAGACTACCCTACTCTTGATCTAGAGTTAGTAGAGATAATCTTTTCTCTGAAGATATAGAGACACACTATCTCTATGGTGATATATGTGATATATATACTGATCATAAGAGTTTGAAATATATTTTATCACAGAAAGAACTCAACATGAGAGAAAGGATTTGTCTTGAGCTACTCAAGGATTGTGATTTCACAATACACTACCACCCATGAAAGGAAAATAATGTGGCAGATGGTTTGAGAAGAAAAGTCCATGGAATTCAAAACAAAATGAGAGTTGAAATGGATCTTATTTTATGGATCAAGTAAATATGGATATAGGAATTATCATAGATGTTGAAACATCAGTACTCGTTCAAATGGTTGCAAAACTTTCTTTTCTAAAAGGATTAGAAGTTCCAATTCTAGTGATGAAGAAGTTCAAAATAAAATTAATGTTGTGAATGATGGGAGATTGATTAACATAATATTTGAATACGGTGTTTTGAAATTTGGGAAGATACTTTGTGTTCCTGTTATACCTGTGTTAAAAAGAAATTATTGGATGATGATCATAGCTCTAATTACTCTATACACCTAGGTAGAACAAAGATTTATAAATATTTTAAGGAACATTATTTGTAGGACAACATGAAGAGGGAGATTGTTGATTGTGTATCAAGACGTCTGGTTTGTCAATAGGCAAAGACTGGAAGACAACAACCTAGAGTTATCATGAAACCTCTTGTTATAACTGTCTAGAAAAGGTATGATATTATAACAGACATTTTCATGGGCTTACAAAAGACTCTGAGAAGAAATGATGTGATATAGGTTATTGTTGATCATCTTTCCAAATTAGCACATTTTCTGATTATAAGAGAATATTTACCACTTGAGCATTTAGCAAGTATATATATTAATGAATTTTAATGACTTAATGGTATACCCCAATCAAATATTTCTGACCATGATCCCCATTTAACAGCACAATTCGAGAAAAGTATTCAGAAGGACGAAGATACCGATCTTCGTTTTAGTACAACATACCACCCTCAAAATAATGGAAAATTAGAATGAACTATTCAAACTTAATAAGACATGTGGAGATCTTGGTCACTAGAAATTCATGGTATGTGGGATCAGTATTTACCTCTAGTAGAATTTTATTATACCCATAGCTTTTATTCAAGTATTCATATGGAACCATATGAAGGGTCATATAGAAAGAGATGGCCTATACAAAATTTTTGGGATACTGTTGGTGAACAAAAACTCATAGGTACAGAACATATTGAGGAAATGACTGAAAAGGTAAAAGCTATTCAGACACATATCAAAATAGATCAATGTTGGGAATAGAGCAATGCTAATAATAAAATAAAATATTTTGAATTTCAAGTGGGAGATTGTGTTTCCTTGAAGGTATCTCCATGGAAGGCTGGTATACGATTTGGTAGGAAGGGTAAATTAAGTCCCATGTACATTGGACCTTTTGGAATTCTAGAACGAATTGGAGTTATAAAATACTGTTTTGAAATACTGCCAAGTATCTCTAAAGTTCATGATGTGTTCCATTTATCAATGTTAAGGAATATATGCATGACCCAACACGTGTACTAGTCTATGATGAAATAGAGCTGGAACCCGATCATTCTTATTGTGAAGATCCTATCATGATTGTTGATACCAGAGAATAAGTGTTGAGAAATCAGGAGACTCGTCTGGTAAAGGTTATTTGGAGAAACCATATAATGAAAGAGGCGAGGTGGGAACCTAAAGAACATATGATAAACAACCAACTGAATCTTTTTATGAAGTGATATTATATAAATTTTGAGGAATAAAATATTTGGAGGGATGAATTTAACACCCTATGAATCCATGGTATTTTTATTTTTAAACAATTAAATAGCTTGTTCTATACCCAACATCAAGTTCGAGTGCACCATGACCATTCAAATTATCCATTTAAAAAATAGTTATAAATAGTATTAAACACATTTTTAAACATTATAAATTTTATTTTTCCAAATTAGCATCATTTTTTAATTTTTTAATATCAAAATTAAATTAGTGTGAAATTCTTAGAATTTTTTGAAAAGTTTCTATTTTTGATAAATAGTTAAAAACACTGAATTGATGTTAAACAACATACATTGATTATTTAAAAAATTATTTTAATTTAAATTTATTTTAAATTTAAAATTGATACATAATACATATATTAGTCGAATGTATATCATTAGAGTTAATTTTTAATAGAATTGGATATATAAAATTTTATTTAAATTTTGAATGTCTCTTTTATCCACCTTTTAGGAACTTTTACAAATTAAGACTAAATGTGATTTCACTGCTTCTGTGAATTTAATTTCAAAATTCTGAAATTTATGATTTTAATCAGGGTGAAAAATGTTGTCTAATTTGATGAAAATAATATTTTATAAATAGTAAATTTTTCTTTTTATTTACCATAGTTACAAGTAAATATAGAAATTAAAGGTAAAAATAGTATTATATTAATATTAAATTACCCTAACACATGTAAAAAATATATTGGATAAGTCAAATTTGAAAAAAAATCAACCTTAGGTCGAAAATATGATCATTTTTAAGCCACTTGGGTTAGATTAGGACATTTATTATATTTTATTTAAAGAAGAGTTAAAATTGAAATATTCAATTTTTAAAAACTAAACCATTTAGGGTTATAAATAAAATAAATTTAATTATAAATATTCATTATAAATATAATAAATTTATCTACATAATTATATTTTTGTAAAATTTGTATACATTAAACCGTTAAATTTAATTGTGACACCCTGATGATGCAATAATTGATTTATTATAGGAAGATTCAAATAAATGATATTTATAATAATAAAGTAAATATAATTTGATATAATTAATTACAACCACTAATTTTATAGAAAACATAGAAACTTTAGTGACATATTAGAGGTAATGATTCTATGTTATCATGTTGTTTTTTATATTTTTAAAAATGAAGATTTTTAATAGTATTAAAATTTATAGATTCGATACTTTAAAAAATAATATTTAATTAAATGTTATAAAATTCAAAAAAATATCATATTCAGACAACTAACTAGGATAGTGTTAAATATAAAATAAATTATTCAATTTTTTTTTCATTTTATAGTAACTGTATTACCACTATAGTGTCAAAATACAAGAAGACGCGGTAAGAGTTGAACTATTTATCTAAGGGTTTAATCTAAAAGATAAGGTTGATTTTATGAACTAAAAAAAGTCTAAACCCTATTGTATGAGGGTATTTCAATCCATCCGCATCCTGGAATCGAAATAAAACAATTTGGAGTGATTAAAAACTAAACATCATTTTATAATAAATTAATATTTCATGATTTTTTCTAAAGTACTTCTCACCTCTTTTATAAAAGGGAACCACCATTTATCATTAAATCACACCTATAAAGCCTTTTAGATCATCCAATTCCTACCCATTTCTCCCCCCAATATCCCTCACATCATTCTAGAGGCTTAACGTTTGGCATGAAGCCATCTTAAGGATCCCTTTTGTTAAAATCAAAATAAAACACCCAAAGAAGAGGTAATTGATTTATCAACCCTTTCAATGTTATTTTCTTCTTCTACTTCTATTTCTATATTGTTTGCATAAAATAATAATAAATACAGTATAATAAATATACAAAGATGTTATTATAATCATGGGAAAACCATATTCCTTATTTTATCCATCTTACGAATAACAATATCACCATGCGTGCGTACGAACGACTTATCATCTACATATCGTGGGGTAATTTTTTATTAAAAAATACATTGTTTGTATGGGTATATTGATGCGTATAAAGGATATAAATAGATAATATGACATTATAATTATTCATTATAATTAATATACCATCCAATTTCAAACCCTTTAACCATCAAGGGAATGATACCATCGCTCGTGCGTACGTAGGGCCTACGGTCTCCACGATGCGGTGAGATTCATTATCTATGTTAACCATTAAATAATAAATATAAAATTTATATGATGATTGAAAAGAATAATTATAAACTTAATTTAATTTTTTATATGAATAAAATATATCCTATTCATACGAAACATGACTTACATGTCAAAACATGAATGGGATAACGAAGTAATTAACACCCGTAACAAAGGTAATACTGATATATTTTACCGAAGTGATATAAGAGGATAATATATGATATCATAAATATGGATATGGTCCTTGTATAATTTATTAACATGTTTTAACCATTATATAGGATGATAAATCATCCTCTACTAAAAAATTGTAAAATGCATGGGTTAATTAACATTCTCTTTATTATCTCAGATTTTTTATACATAAGTATCTACTGGGAAAACCTTATCATCCATGTCCATGTTTCATTAACAATATTTAAAAATTTTATCAAAATTTTCTTAAATAATTTTTTACAAATTTTTGACTATTTATGAAACATTTTTAAAGGAATCCTTCAATCTCTTTCCAAATGATGTACTTTATGATCTTTTCAATAAATTAAGGAAACAATGTTTTTTTAGATTATACGACCATAGTGAATATTTTCCTCCATTATTACTCCTTATGATTTTTAGGCTTACTATACTTGATTAGAAGCTTATTTTCAAAGGAAGTGTTTTATTTTATAATTGTGCAGCTTTTAAATAATTTCAATGAAAAAAAGGATATTTATCTCAAATGGTTTTAATGAATTTGTTAGATTATTTTCATCTATGTCAACATCCTTTGTTGGATTTTATGATTGATTGACACTGATTTATTATAATAAAATATTCCAAATTCTATTAATGGTTTTATAATACGTTTAACTGTATATGTTCTATTCATTTTTTATCGTTAAAGTATTAACATTTTGTATCCTAGTTTTAATATGAATGTTTATGTCATGTTTCACCCCTTTCGTAAGAGGAATTCATTGGAATTAGTAAGCGATTAGTGGGGTCCTCTATAGCCCTTGATGCATTGGTTGGTCTCATGAGAAAAACTAGTGTCTTGGCACAAGGCCTTGAAAGTATCCTAATGTTCTTGGTACAACACCTTGATGGTATGGTTATGATGTCTATCATTATGAATTTCCTCGTTATGAGACTAGTTATTTATATTTCATTGATTATTTGACTAGATGAAAATCTAATTGAATGATTAAATGGAATTATTGGATTTTTTGTTTCTATATTATGCTGATGATTATGTTTAAAAGTTTTGTGTTTTAGTTTTATACCTTTCCTTAAAAGTTTATGCATATTTACGATAGCTTCCACTATATTGTTTATCCTTACCGAGCATCTGAGATCACCCCTTTATTATGTTTCATTTTTTCCCAAGAAGTGAAGAAGTATATTATGATTGACCTGTAGGGATAGTTTAAGGAATATGGGTGTTTATGAAGGAGACACTATGTTATTTTTAAACTCAATATGTAATGTAAAACTTATGTTTTACCTAATTGTTAGAAGGCTACTAAACCGACCGGTCCTTCAGGATTCTATTTTATTTTGATCATGCCAATGTAATAAAATAATGGACTGACTCTGGGAAACTAGGTTCGAGGAATTACATAAACAACACATTGGTGAATGGAATGACATACCAAATAATGCCTCATACTGATCTATCTAAATCATCACCTGATAGCCATTATTACATGTGAACACAATGAGATTGAAATTATTCCCCCCAGAACCACTATAATCAATGATCCATAATTGAAGCATTTCCACCAACACTTGTATTGTACTTTCCAATTAGTCATCAGTATGTGGGTGGGAAGCTATGATCGGGAGAACCTATGTTCCTATAAATCAAGGTTATCTCTACTAGAACATTGAGGTAAAAAAAGAATCCCTTTCTGAAACCTTAGTATAAGGGTCCCCAAGAGTCCATATGATCTCATGGATATAGATTCTTCCTAGGTCATGAACAGAGAATGTATCATGGATATGAATAAAGTGAGATACCATGGTTAGTCGATCCATGATAACCCAAGCTGCATCTCTATGTTGAGGTGACCTCAATAAGATGACCAGAAAATCTATCAAAAAGTCCTCCCATTTCCTATATGGGACTCATAATGGTAGCAACACACCATCTGGACACTCGTCCTCCACCTTCACTGACTAATAGGTGGAACACATAGTGATGAATCCTATTACCTGACATTTCATCCCAGGACTACAAAACTAGTGATGCATATCATAATACGTTTTAGACATGCCTAGAGAAACTACCCACTAGGAAGTGTGGGAATATCACATCACTTCTTATCTCATGTCTATAGGAAAATATACAAACCCATGTATTTATATGATTTATTCTCCATCAAAATACCAATTATGAGGCCGATACTCATCAGAAATACATTCCTGATAACCAAACCTTCAATATATGAAAACTCCCTACTTTTCATCCTATAAATGAGTAAATAGGAAATGGTTATTTCTATAATAAAATAATTCCCATGAATATATATAAATTCCAAATGTGTCTTAGTAAATCGGTCTATCAACATACATTCGTTATTGGATTTATATACATCCCAAGCGAGATTCTTCTGGTTCAATGCATCAGCTACTACATTTTACTTCCTAAGATTAAAGGAAATCCAGAAGTCAAAAGACTGAAGATATTAAACCCATATTTTTTTGTCTGATATTCAATTATAACTAAATAAAGATATATATGAGGGTCCTTCTGTCTTTATACACCCCAATGTGCTCACCCTTTAGATAGTGTCTCGAGCAATGTAATTCATAGAAAATTGATTCTAGATTGAGATCTTATGTTGGGTAATTATGATCATGAGGTTTCAATTAGTGAGACCCCTACACAATGAATCAATCTTCTTAGATTAATACTACACCCAATCGGATGCCAAATGCATCACAAAACACTATATGTCATATTTCTCGCCCTGGAGAAATCAAAATATGTGCCTAGATAAACCTTCATTTTTACACTTGAAAGGACTTATAACTTGATTAAACCACAAAAACATCATAAGAATATATTTAATACAACTAGGAGGTACATAAAGGTAGGTTAATTCTTGTGATAAATACTTGAAATATCCATCCAACCACAAGAAACTCCATATATCAAACATGTTCTTGGGATGCTCTCAGGAGAGCACACCAATCATATTCTCTAGGTAAATTGATACTATTGATCCTCAGATAATGTGATCAAAGTATTTAAATTTTTTTATCCTTAATTGGAACATTGAAATATTACCATAGAGATGATTTTGTCTCTGTGTATTCAAATTGAAGTCGATATGTTTAAAAAGGTCACTCTAAGTACGTAAATACACCAGGATGTCATCTACAACTATCATGATACTAAAATCCAACTAGGAGTGGAAAACCTATTAATCAAATCCATAAAAATT
This sequence comes from Viscum album, assembly GCA_963277665.1. Lineage (NCBI taxonomy): Eukaryota > Viridiplantae > Streptophyta > Magnoliopsida > Santalales > Viscaceae > Viscum > Viscum album. Next base: position 614,232,426 of record OY728130.1, read on the forward strand.
TTGGGTTCATTTTTAATAATAAATAGCATGAAAGGATACTCATATAAAACCTACCAACTTCTGAATACCATATCGGCTATATTTAAAGGCCTGACGCACAGATAATGATAGCCCAATCTAAGGTAAATATTTCTAAATACAATAGATCTTTATAGATAGTTAATGTTATAATATATTATAGGTAGTGGATACTAGTTATTTACTATAATATTGTTCAACCATCGGTAATCCACGCGTAAAAAAAGGATCCCATCCGCCTTATTGGTGAAAAGTATGGGTGAACCCCATGAATAAGTACTTGGTCAGATAAAACATTTTAATTCTAAATAATATAGTTGTCTCTTTAGCTTCTTGATCATAGTATGTTACATTCTATATAGTGGAATATATAGCAGAGATACTTCTATAACAAGATAAAATGTAAAGACTACCTCTCTAAGGAGGTAAGATGGAAAAATATTATGAAATTTCATCCCTAAAATGATCTACTATAGGAGAAAAAATCTCTCAAATGTATTCCATGCTACTCCATGAAGAGACTAGAAATCTAGGTTGTCACTCTACCTAGATGATGATGCCATGGTATATCTCTACTCACATTGACATTCCACTCACCGTTTCGGAGATAACTACCACCATCTGGTGATGTAAATAATACTCTATAGCGATAGAAGTCCAAATAGATAATATTTTCAACCAAAAAATACATTTTTATAACGGAATCAAATCCTATAATCTTGAGTATAAAGAGATACCATAAGAATTCATAACATACTAACTCAAAGGGATGGTACCTGGATTGGAATTTTCCCTCTCATCTCACTCCCAATGTTGTGTCTAGTGTCATCACACCATAAGTGTAATGAATTTCCAGCCTAAAACTTTCAACATAAGATAAAGTGATAAATGAATAATAATAAAATATATTAAATAAAGAAGATATGATAGTATAGGATCTCGAGTAGTACGTCATATAGTAGATATTCATTCACTCTGATCCATCAGTATTGTCCGTAAGGTAAGAAGTTAACATGAACCATGGCCTTGTACCACAACTTGACTACACTGAATAAGTTTTCTCTGACTGCACAGATAATAAGATGCCGGGATACCTTGCCCCCAACATCCTTCATGACATGTTCTACTATTTATAATATATCACCCTACCTAATGAAATTCAACTGATACTTACGCTAAAGATGGAGCTGGTGTGGATCTTCTTCCATTTGAAGTATGTTGAATGTTCTGGAAGTATCTCTATAGATTTCCCATATAGTTACAAGAATGGAACTCATGTGGGTCTCTATCACATTGAATCATTATGTTTCCTTTGGTAGCATGGTTTCCCAAACCATGTGCCAATCGTGCACCGAGTTCTTTTTTAAGATGGAACCCATACAATTTGGCCACATTGTTTGAGAAACCACGAGATAACCATGTTATATGCCTCCTCTAAAAATGTGGAGTTTTGGAAAGGGTATTAGGCCATAGATTCAATGATAGTTAAAAATTTTCACCATTCTTTTCCCACTTATACACCACATATGTCTTAGATAAACCATTCACGCTGGGCTCTACAATTTCTACTAATTATGTGTCCTAGTTCTTTTCTCTACCGATTGGTGTTCTAAACATTGAAAAACCCCTAAAAACTCTTGGAAATATCTATGACCTTATTAGGCACTAATAATATGTCCAAATAATGAATTAGACTGAAATTTAAAGGATCCATACCGCATATAAAATTATTGTTCATAAATCATCTATTCTTCCACTTATTCATCCTTTGAATCCCCTCGAATGATTGGGGAATTTGGGTTTTTAAATTGGATAGAGTACTTAAATTTTCAATGTTCATCACTCTTATATCCTCATTTCATTGCTTGAATGTATGAAATGATTCTCTAGCAAGCTATTGGTTAACCTATGCCTCAGGTGAAACCAATTTTTTAATAGCCTCTTCTTTAGGATTCGTATGACTAATTCCTAGTTCCACTATGAAATCAGAAGAAACTCTATTTATTCATCACTATCTAGCAATTGAAGACTTATTAAATTACATATCCCTAAAAAAATCATGCATTTATAATATAATTTTCAAAAATATACACCTTTTAATGTTATATAGACTCGTTTTAACACAAAATAAAAAATACAGTCCTAGAGGGACGTCTTACTAACCATTCATGACATGAATTACTCATCCTCTAAACCCACGATAATGATGTGATATGATACCTATATGTTTCCTATATGGATTTTTTAATTAGACACACTGGTAACATTATTTTCAATATAATAAACTATGAAATGGAATTTTAATCTATACATTTCATGTTATGAAATTCCTATTTATGTCCTAGCATCCCAAGTGATTGACAGACCAACCTAGACTGATACCATTTATAACATCACACTACATCTCATTGACATGAGTGTAAGAAGAGATGATACTGGCCTTAAGTGACACCCCCAATGCACCAAAGGCCAAGACTAAATGACAAGGGATTAAAATAACATTAGGGGACAATTTTCCTTTAAAAGAAAACCAATCATAGAATAATGAATATAGATATCCAATCATCCTATATAATTCATGGTAAAAATATTATAAAAACAATTAAAACTAATACAACTACAATATCAAAGTGACAATGGAAATTTAACTAAAATTACCAAAAGATAGAAAATAACCATGGAAATTGTGGTAACATCATCCCATGAACATTATAATCAAGATCTATGCTCCAAAATTTCCTTCCATACCCACATTATCATGATGATCCTCTATATAAATAGGATACATTTCCTTTACTCATATCACAATATAAGATATTAATAAATCCAACAAATTCTCCATGGTTGGGTTTATTATGACTTAGTGTCCATTCTAGGAAGACTTACCAAAACATTCCACTATGAAAAGAACTAGTTAAAACATTTGATAAAGAAACCCTTTCAAAAATATTTAATCAGTTTATAATTTTCCAATAAAAAAGTGAGAGTGAGAAAAACCATTACCAATAATATTTACATATATTCATGTTTGGCATAACCTTTCCCATATTCAAACCCAAACATGTATCCATCCACACAAACAATAATGGAGATACCATTGATAGTGGTACTCTATAACAAAAACTGTTCCAACCTTGAAAGTGGAACTTCTAACATTACCCATAAAATTAAATGCATTCCAACTCAATCATGAAAATTTACCTTCTAATACATTTCACATAAAATTAAACTTCTTTATAAATCATTTCAATGATCATTTTTTCACATCTTAAACAATTCCCCTATTTTAAAATTATAAGCTAAACATGGGTTATAAAAAATAAATCACTTTTCCACAATTAGAAAACATGTTTAAAAATGTTCCCTTTAGTAAAATCACAACATTTTTTCATATAAAATCTAAGAAAACCATTTAAAAGTAATCATTCATGTTATAGAAGAATTGGTGATAAGAGAATCCAGTGACTATAGTATAGATTAATTGTAAGAAATGATTTTAGAAAAAACCTAGGATATCAATTCATCATTTATTTCCTCCTTGGTATTCACAATCAAATGCCCACATATTAATTATAATCAGAGTCTAAAATTCGAAGGTCATCAAAAAATTCTTAGGGTATGAGTGAATGTTAAGAGGGTAAAATCCAACCCAAAAAGAGGATTTCATAACTTAAAATGGGAATTTACACCTATAATACCAACAATATAGAATAGAGAACCCTACATTACCCTTTAAAAAAAGCAACATACCACGACATTGTGAAAGTGGCCACATTTTGGTGATTCCGGTCAAACAATTGTATAAGATCACTAAAGAGCTCCATGCTAGAGATCTGAAAAAACTGGTGAAAAGAACCTAGTGTAACCATGGAAAATATATTATAAAACCCAAGAACAAAGAGGGGGATATTACATAACCTATCTACATGGATCATCTACCTCCAAAAATAATATAACCAAAAACACCCACCCTCAGTACTACATGATGTAGCCAGGGTCACCATGACATAACAATGATGAAAATAGTGGTAACAAAAAACTCCACATAAGAATATATACTGATTACATGATGAGATTAAATGTGTCTTTGAAAATATTCTTCCAAAACTCAAATCTATTATGAGGATATCAAGACAGAAAACTAAACATCATACCCCACAACCTATGCTCCATGGTGTGTCCTTTCCAAAACAAATGTATAAAACCATTGAAAACTTCATCAAACCAACCAAAAATATCCAAAACATTACCCAAGAATAATATAATAATATAAATATACAAAAAATGGAAACGTACCTAAGACTATGGGTTTTATAGTTATGTAGATGATTATTCTGTCTTAAATTTTTAAATGTGTATCTTGTATTAAAATTATTTTAAGTTATTGTGAGAATGTATTGTAAAATAAGTAATCCTTGGTTTATAAAAAATTACATTTTATAGGAATGAAATGAGTTTTAAAGTTATTTGTTTTTACTAATTGTATAAAACTATAATAGTAAATTAACATAGGTTTATACAAGACTCAAAATTTATCATTAATATTTCAATTATTTATTGTTATGTTTTGGTGTTCACAGCTGGTTTCATGGAATATTTATAAAGAATATAAATTTATCACCTGATACAAGAATATTCATCTAGGGAATCTGAAAAAATATAGTGAAACCAATTACCTCAAAAGTTTGATGTATAATTCTCATTGATTTACCTTTAATGTGTGTATTTTTAGACACTAGTACATCCCACTATTTTTTACTTCTTATATGCTAAATCAACTGGGTTTATATTTTGAAATGTTTCCACTTGTAAAATGAATCAAAACACCCCTCATGCATTGATAATATATGGGATTTAAGTGTTCCGTAAGTTTGATTACCATTGATGAAATCCTTTTTGGGGAATATTTTACTATTTTAGAGATGAAAAAAAGTTATCTAAACTTGTTAATTTATGATCAAGAAACATTCAACGTTAATATTTAGGGGTGATATTTATAAATAAATTTCACATCCCTTAATAGAGTCATTCATCATTTCAAAATGGAATTAAACATGAATTCTGGAAGAGTATAACCTTTATTTAAAATAATTGAACCCATTTATAATCAGTTAAAATTTTTAATTGTATAGACTATTAGTGAAATATTGAAAAAAGATACTTCTGGTATAGCTGATCGATACCCTGATGTCTTTTTGGACATTTTATCAGGACTACCACCTGTAAGGGAAGTGAAATTTTCAATCAACCTAATTCCTTGAATGATAACAATTTATCTTCCAACATATATAATTGAACCAATAAAATTATATTAATGCATATTCTAGTTAGAAGAGTTGGAAATAAATAGATTTATTAGATCAAGTTTTTTGACATGATCCACACCTGTTTTATAAAAAAAAGTGGTCTGTACACTTTGACTTTTTTTGGATACCATTAATTGTACCATGTTACGATAAAAAATTGATATCCTTTTCCAAGACATGATAATTTTTTTGATTAATTAAAGGGAGCCATGTTGTTATCTAAAATATATATATGATTAGGATACAACCAACTCTAGGACATGGAAGATCTTATAAAGAAAACTTTTAGAATTAATTATGACCATAATTAGTACATATAACACCCTTTGGATTTAAAAATGGATCATCAATATTCATGTAATTGATAAACCATGTTTTTTCATTGATACCTTAACTCTTTTGTTTTTGTATCTTTCTATGACATCCTTGTATACTCTCATACAGTGCATGTTGATGAAAGGCCATTAGTAATTGTGTTGATACCATTACAGGACTACAACATATATGAAAAAAAATCAAATTAAAACTTCAAAATATAATAAGTATAATTATTTGCATATTCCTTTTCTAAAAATAAAATATCAGCTAACCCTAAAAACACTAAGGCCCCCATTTCATGGGTTTCTCCTTAGAATATTATTTGGTATGTATATTTTTTGGATTCACAAATATTTTTTTTACTTTTTATGTGATTTAACATCTAACTTCCCCTATAACTGCATTCAGAAATATGGAAATCCAATTATATTAGAGTTGTAATTGTAAAGAATCCATTGAAGAGTCTATGTATCTGCTTACTTTGGAACCTATATTTATTTTTCTAGAACTAAGTTATGTCTATGAGTTTAATTATGATATATAAAGATAATAATTTTGTTGAGTTACAATGAAAGGATATCATTTCAAAGCTTATGACCAATGGAAATTGTTCAAACATGAAAAGAACTATCTAATAGATTATCAGGAATTTGTTTTGGTTGTCACTACATTAAAAATGTTGGAAAACTATCTATTTTTTGAGATTTTAACTCATAATAAATCCTTAATTTATATATTCTCAGAATGAGAATTCAACATTACCCAATGAAATTTGGTTGAGTATCTCATACAGTTCTACATTGACATGGATTACATACACAAGAAAAGAAATTTAGTGCCTGATTCCTTAATTCACAAGTCTTTTTTCTAATTATTCAATGATTATTAAAATTAGTTAAAACTAGTGAGGGTAATTAATAACAAAAATGTGTACTTTAATCATAAGAATAATGTATTCCTTTAATTTCAGACAACCTTATTCTAGATATAGTTAAAAATATAAGGAGGCCCATTGGCCAGACCCTAATTACATTTATATTATGAAAAGTCTCAATGGTCTAGATAATTTTGAAGGATCAATATAGGAGGAAAATTATTTATTTTCTTTTCAAGATGAATTAATATTTCCTCCTTCATTATAGGAAAATATAATTTAATATTATCATTATTCAAAGTAGGTTATCCTGTCTGGTATTGAACAAATATTCATGTCTACGAAGGAACATTTTTTTGAATCGGTATGAACCAAAATGTTACCAAATATGTTATGAAATGTATCACTTATTCATTGCTGAAATAAAAAAACTGTGTTATACTAGAATAAACAAATAATTAATCATACCTATATGGAAGTGGGAAAAACATACATGGCCTTTATCATTAATTTTTCACGGATGCATCACAATAATGACACTATCCTAGTGATTGTTGACCGACTCACAAATCACCACACTTCATTACAATCATGTAGAATAATTTGGTTGAGTTAAGTTTAAAGTTATATATATCTAAAAATTGATATAGTTTTATGAGGTCCCATTTTCATTCATATAAATCTATGATCCATGATTTACCTCACAACATTGGTAGTCCTTGTATTAATATTTTAGAACCTAGTTAACCATGACCTTGACATTCCATTATTAAAACAATGGGTAGCCATAGTATACAATCTCAACATAGTTAAACATACTCATAGCATGTGCGATGGACATCATTGGTTCCACAGAAAACCATTTTCCTTAATAAAATATAATAATAGTTTTCAAGATAGGATACATATGGATCTATTAAATAATAGTTCAATGATCTATGTCTCTATATACTTTGTTCAGCCAAGGATAGATAAACATACCTTCTTTGACCTATATTTTCACATGAGCCTATCAAAAATATATTGTTAATATAAAACCAAATGGAAATAGACCTGATAGATTAGAATTATTATGTACATAATTATAAAAATCCTCTGTATTCTGAAGTGGGAAGTCATGAATTATTATCATTATCCCAAATGTCGGGGAACCGGCATCTAGGTAATCATTGGAAACTAGCTCCTCGTTATATTAGGCCATTTGATATTCTGATGTATCTTGATGAAGTATATTATTGACTATATTTTACCCCTTGATTCATATTAGTTCATAATGTTTTCAATATATCTCAATTAATAAACTATCATATCATTACTAATACTTTTTATAGTTGGGATCAAAACACACATGATTCAAATTCTATATTCATCTACACTTTGATCAAAAAAATTTATAGAAATGTAAAGAATTTCAAATCATATGAATGTCTTTAATTTGAGTATTATGGATGGATGGAGAAGTTTAATAAGATTCTTAGGAATTAAAGAGGTTAATGTAAGAGTAATAGAAGAATATTTTTGAAGACACTACCAACCTAAACTATTTTTGGGATGGAAGGACTAATGGTTTAGAGAGTATAACTCCCATAGTTTGAGAAAAATTCATATTAATTGTGTATTTTATAATCTATTAGGTGGTTGAGATAGGTCTTGGGGGTTCTGGGAGGTGTTTTTGAGGTTTTAGAATGATTTCGAAGGTTTTATGGTTAGAAGAAGTCATAAAAGACTCTCATATAATCGTATAATAAAAAATGGGTGTCTCTATGTTAGTATATTATTTGTGCATTGTTTGGGTAAGCCATGTTGACATACTTTGTGTCCTTAAATATTTTTATACATTGGGTTTCACAAAGTTATTATTGTTTTACCAACCCATTTGATCAAACCAATAATAATTTTAAAGAGGCCTGGAATTTTTTTAACCAAATACTTCCCCCAAAATACTCATTTTAACCCCATGCATCCAGTGATCATGAACCTTATGGATTAATTGGGAGAATGTTTTTAATCCTCGTCATTCTAGAACTCCCTATATCAAATTATTGAAATGATTATCTTAAGGATCAAAGGTAGGACTCCCATATCTCTTTTTCCTTCAGTATATTCTCATTTTCCATTTGGAGAAACACTATTCTGAGGCTTTCATGCACTAAAATATTATTTTGGGAATGTTATGATGGGGGTATTATTAGTAACAACTATAGGATGGTTCAAAAGGATCAAATCTATTAGGTTTTTGTTTTTTCTATTCTAAGTGAACTTTTTTGAGGTAGATAGCTTCCCATTCACTATACATATGTGAAGAGATTGAAATATTTTTTTTAAAGTCCAAATGACTTATTTTATTTGTGGAAAACTATTTCTAAGACCTATTTGTAATATTAACTTATTATTTTTTAGTTTTTTGCAAATAGTTGTTTTTAGTGATTCAAAAAACTTGACTGGTTAAATGCATAAGTGATGTTTTTTATTTTTGAACGAATGAACATTGGTGTTTGTAAACATATATTCACATGGTTGATGTGCATTAATGATGAATATGGGTCTATATTTTTTTAACATGGATACCAATGATGAAATTGGGTCACATTGGATTGTATCTAAATGTACTTTCTTAGGTAATGGGTATAGGTTTCTTCTCACATGTTTAGCAAATTCAGTTAGTCCCATGTTGATGATAGAGGAATTTTTTGGTTGTATGCCTCCATGAGGGGTTGTATGGTGAATTTATTTTGAGTGTGAATTTGTGGTGTTCATTTTTGTTCTGGAATTAATTCCTTATGATAGTTAATAAATATTTTTCTTTATTTTTTGTGCTTATATAATGTTTTATATAAAATGAGCACTAATATTCTTGATATAGTTCCATGTGTGGGAAGTATTTGACGGATTTTCTATTGGGTTATACAAATAAAACACCACATATGAATTTGGGGGTGTGTATATAGATTTTTTTTCAATATAGTGTTGTTTAGGGGAATAACTTTTAATTCATTATCAGATCCCCTTGATGTTACAGTTATTGGTAATGGAGGCGTGATTTTTTAGATATATATATATAGTTGATCTTGGTGTAGAGCTATGTTTATAGCCATATTTCAAAATATTGAGTATTTTATCCTTGTAGATGTAATTAGAAAAATTGTTTCCTATAGTGACTCATTATTATTATGTTATTATATTATAGTTTGGTTCCAATTTTATTATGCATCGCGTTAGACTTATAGATGGGATTTAAGGCGAGATTACCATAAGAGGGAGGGGTTGAATCAGGGTATGCACTATCAATTGTAATTAGAGCACTTAATCTATTAAAATTATCACTTTTTTTATAGGATCTTGAACTCTAAATCATAATGGTCACCTTTTTTCTCTTTACCGAAATATGCATAACATTCCATGAGCATTATTGTGCACATGAAAAAAATAATAATTTGGTCATAGGTATTTACGTGGTTCACCCACACTAATATATGTCCAAGGATAATTTATCAAAATTGTTCCATACAAAAAAATTCACAATGATTCTCCATACATACATAGAATTATGTAACATCCCTTCTATACCATGTATCACAACATTAAAAGGATTATGGAAAACTAACTACATCCCAAGGATCACCCCCTTGAGCCTTCCTTCTTTGGATCACTCTTGGAGGAAGGAATCAAATTTCCACTTCTTATTCTCACTAATCCAAAAAGGATCCCCCCATAGCTTATCAACATGTGTGTAACTTCTTCTCCAATATAGAATCCATCTTAAACTATAGGTAGATGAACTAAAATTGTTCCTTTTTCTATGTCTTCACAAAATTTGAAAACCCCTGAAAAAGTAAATTCTATATTCTAGAATGAATAGAACAAATAAACTTTGTTATTGATAATAATCACCCTATTCATCCATGATAAGATCTTCCATGGAGGACATTTCTCAACGAATCCAACCCCTTGCTATAACACAAACATCCTCTTCCTTTGAGATTTATATCTTAGACATACTCTTAGTGTGTATATCTATTTCTCTACTTTATGTATATTCTAGATGTGTATATATATTTCCCCACAATTTTCTTTTTGACTCATGATATTGCCATTATAAATAAGAAATCATGTTCCAACCAATATTCACCAGTTCCATCATAATTGGGATATTAAAATTGCCTTCAAGACCCTTTAATTTCTCCACAATAGTTTCGAAATATCCAATTTGGTCTCCTAGAAAAATCCAAGAAAACACCTTGTTTCGGTGTTTTGTATTTAAAAAACATATAATATATCATTATAAAACTACTATAGTGTGATCCATTTTACTACTCTGTATCCTTTACATCCATATGTATCATTACATTGTGATGTTCTCCATCATTGTGTAATACTAAATTCCATATATTACATTATATAATGGTCTAGTACAATGAGGCATGAAAATATTTGTTTGAAAATATCCAATTCCCCTTCAGAAATAACACCTCACTAACTGATTCTATTTTCTTTTATGATATCCTCAAACCACTTTTCATACTAAAATGGATACCACATGGTCTCTAGTAGGGATTAGATCCTCTGAAAATTCACATCTAAAAATTGTAGACCCTCCATGTCACAAGGGATAGTTGTGTCATGGAATCATTCACAGAAAAAGCAGCTACGATGCAACCATATTCGCTACAGAATGGGTAGCACAAAATCCCCAGTGGTACTAGATCCCCATTGCATAAAGGTCGATCATACAATGGCATGGAAAACATAAATTTTCTAGTGTCACGTAACTCCTCTGAACAAAATTATATACCATGGTTTATATAATTTTTGAATAAGATATAAAATCTGTATCCCACATTGATTTTGACACATAAATTCCTACATCATATAATCATCTTTACTTCCCTAATATTTTAAATGTGTGTAACAGGGTACTCTTCCAGCCTCCTTCATGCTACAACCCTATGGAGTGGACAACTACCTATGTGATGAAACCCCTATGGCTTGAACCACAACTCCCACAGACACAAAAAACTATTTTCATGCCTGTAGCCTTCCCTGGTGCCGCCTTAACATGCTAGCATTCTTTTTTTAACCACATATCCATAATTCACTACAGTGCAACCATCATAATTGTGGCATTTTCATGGTGAAAATGACATGTATAAAATTTTTAAAATCTCTCCACAATCTCATTTATAGAATTTTTGGATGAGAAAAGGCTTTTTACACTCTCTGAAATATCTCCTATAATGGAGAACATGATCTCTATAATGTAGCATCAAGTCTATGGCCACCACTATAGTGTGGTCTTTCCCAATTTCCCCCACTTTCACTCTATTAAAAAACACTCCATAAATGTTTATTCGAGCATTCCTTAGGATATATCAATTTTCCAAATCATTAATTTATCAATGCATCCACACACACATATATATATATAGAATGTTTTATCATACCAATGTCAAATATCTTCGGGGACTATCAATCTCCCAAGAAACTATTTGGTCAACCTCAACATTTCTTTTCAACAATGCTATTCACTAATATAATTTTTCTTTATTCAGATTCAAATAAAAATCTTGGTCTCTAACCTTGACCATCATTCATGACCAACCATATTCTTGATCATAAATTCCATTTTCAAAAAAATCATGTATCAATCATTTGGGATATCCAATAATATCCGCATTTGGATTATTTTGAAAATACCCATTATTTTTTCTCCCCCATTATTCAATTAATACTTGTATGTATCTTCATAACCTTATTTATATACTCTTATCCCATAATAAGATGTCATATTATATCCCTTAATTTTAATGAAATAAGAATGGACTTCTGAATTCTAGGGGACATTCCAAAACTCCATCAAAAAAATTATGGATGCACCTTTATTTTATCTCGTATTTATTGTAGAGAACAATATCTTAACATCATTTAAAATTCATTATAAGAACTTATTCCATGAAATATCAACTTAACCTAATGTTACATATTCTCCACATAATTATTCTTTCTCCCCCTATTTCAAAACAAATTCATTTCGTGTCTTCGGCCTGAAGTTGATAATCCAAATACTTGAAAAAACACATGTTATAGAGGATGGTCCCTTTTCTTTTGGTATTTTCTCATGATATTCTATTAGTGAATTTAGAAATTTTTAATTGAAATATCAATAAATTCCATAAGACTACTAATACTATTATTGGTGAAGAAAGTAAAAGTTTTATAGACAAAGAAAATGTTTTGTATTTCACTCATGAATACCAAAAAACATACATAATACCTTTGGATATTCCATTTTCAAAAGAAAACATGTGATGAACATAACATCACACGAAACCATTAAAAAATAAAAATAAGGTATATTGTTTTGGTAGACATAAAATATGATGAATATGTTGATACCACATGACATACATTTAAAACCACATTTTTCAAGAGTGGTTCGAGTTGAAAAAATGACATCATTTAAACTCTATGCCTTAAAAATCATTTCAAACATAAATAAAATCTTAAAAGGATCATTATCCTATGATGTTAAACTTTACCCCCATGTCATTTCCTCTTGAAAATATTTTTTATGTAACATGCTTTTGTTCAAAATAGTGGAACATATTCTTATTATCTATATTGACAATAAGCTATATACACTTGTGTTTACTAGAATAATCATTCATGTTATTTTTAATAAAAAACACCACATGGATCATATCTCCACCTTAATTCAAAAAATACTAATGAATGGTTGGAAAAAATAAATCATATGTAGAGAGGATTACCTCAAGGTTCCTCATGTTAAGGAATATAGTTGGTCAAGATGCACCAACCCATTACCATCAACCTTTCCCTTTACCCTTTTCAGATTTTGGGAAATAAAGTATATTTCATCTACAAGTTCATTATCATAACTTTAATAAATAAAAATAAAAAACTTTCCAAAGGATATACCTTTAATTTTAAAACTTTCACACTTCCCTTCATTGATATAATAATTCCTTCCTTGGATTGGTCTTTTCCCCAATTGTGGAATCAATCACACTTCAACAAGAATCTTATTAAGTTATAGAGGAATTTGATCTCACCTCTATATTTCCACCTCATTGCTTCATCACCCTTCCCCCATAGTGTTTTTTATAGGACCACATTGGAAAACTTATTCCGTGATGACCAAGAGTTCCATCTTGACTACAACATCTTTTTTGGAGTAAACATAACACATTTTTTTTACAATCTTTATAACTAGAAAACCATCCTATTATTTTATTCTAGATTTGTCTCCTTTCCCTATATGATATTTATTGTGAAAACCCTTGATTTTTTGTTTGATAAACCCTTTATGGTGTTTCATTCTCATCGACCAAAAATTGACTCTATTTACCAGCTTAATAGGCATTTTCCATGATAATTAGTCTCTATGTAAGTAATAGGATTTGGGTGTATCTATATAAGATCATTACCCTACCATCAATTTCTCCAACAAAAAAACGTTGAAATATGATTAAGGCTAGAAAAATGAAGGATTTTTCATATGAATCATGCTTCATTTTTCCTCTTTTAGAATAATATATTTTTATTACTCAAGTGTCTCTCTCCAGTTTGGTCTTGATGGAATAAACCAATCTACCCATGAAGTTCCCAGATCCTACACAATAAAATAACATTAGTTCCTTCAAAATATTTGTAACCAATTTTCGAGATTTTTCATTGAACAACTATTTTCTTCCATATTTTTGATTTGGACCACTCTTAGTTTAAAAAAAAGTAGACATGTTTTAAATGGATATTCACATTCTCTCTTGATGTGTTTATATTCATTTTAGGGTATCTTATCTTATTCGTATTTTCTACAAAATCTGTATCCAAATTCTACCACTCTGATTCAGCATCTCTCAGATCCCAATTCCTTTCGTCATATTATGTTCTTAGTGAAAGAACAGTTTCCTTTAATTCTAATTATTTTTTCATTTGAATCTGATCTATTAGTAAATATCATAAGATATATTACTTTGATCATTCATATTCATTCCAATTTTATACATTCTGAAATTCAAGGTTAATTAATTATTCTTTAACCTTTTGTTTTCCAAAGATAAATATTCAATCGTTGAAAATTAAATTCCATCCATAATAATGCATCATTCTCTATTTTCATCATAAAATCATTAATTGGAATAGTAATATGATATTATTTACATTTTATCTCCATACATATATTTATTTTATAATCCAAGGGAGAATCTGAAATTTCACATCCTTTCTATGAAAAAATGTTAGAATCAAATATTACATCAGATTTAGAATTTACCTTTGTTGGATAATATAAATTTTGGTGTGGATTATTTTTTATCTTCTTATTATTTCCATTTTTCATAAGTCAACTCTCACTTAGACTTTAATATTTTCAAAATAGATATTATAAAATCATCCACATGTTTTTGGAGATCTTAAAAAGATTCAACTTTCTATGAAAGTATTCCTCAAGAGTATACTTTAATGTTTCTTTGAACAATGAATTAATTTCAATATTTCTTTGATATATTTAAAATGTAACTTTATGTCTTCAAAAAAGAATATTTATATCTCCTATCACTTTTCTAGAGACTCCAATATAAACTTCTAATTATTGAATGAACTCATTTTACCATAATTTCAAATTATTTCTTTAAAAATTGGATCCCTAATTGTGGATGATATCTTCAACATAACATCATAAAAATTTAGAAAAATGAAAAATTAAAAAACAATGAATAAAGACCATTGATACCAATGGTTAGAAATATAAAAAAGACTCATAGTGAGATTGAGATGATTGAGGGTAAATCATGGTATAAACTATAAATAAAAATTAAAACACATACTCGTTTTAATGTATTACATTACATATATGATATTCTCTATAAAAATTGATGCTCAATTTATTATGATATTTACAATTATATTATTGTAGATAGATGGTATTTATTGGAGTGTATGTGTAATGTAAATATGAACCTGATTATTTACTTGGTTCACTGTCACAATGATACATCTAAGAAGCATGGATCAGTATTCTAGCAAGATCAAAAATATACTATAAATATCATTTCTTACACAGGTTTGGGATAGGTCAATCCTATGACCGGGCTCAAAAATATTTATGATTTAGGGGAAAATCACTACTTGCCAAGGTTTGGTCCTAAGATCCATCCTCCATTGGCTCGCTTATGGGGGAAATAATCACATTTTTTCACTTCCTTGGATCACTGCTCTAGAAATAATCCACACACAATATATAGACATGTAGGTCCCTTCATCAGCTATATTAAATGCATCTTCAACTATAGGTAGATGCCCTATTAAAGATCATTTTCCTGCTTCACCATGATTTTTGAAAATACCTTGATGAAACACCTTCAAAATTTCCGAATACATGGAATAAATACATTTTATATGAAAGAAAATCACCTTTTCAAACATGGGAGGATCTTCAATGGATGCCAATTCTTAAAGGTACCATCCCCTCCCTATAACACAACCTTTATCTTTCTATAATTCAAAATTTCAATTATATCTTGGTTTATATATATATTTATATCATTTTTTGATATACATTATATTCATAGAGATTTATCCTTGGTTTCATTTTTCCCATTATAATATTCCAATTATAAATAAGAAATAATGGGTCAGATGATCTCTACATCTGAAACCATAATTGTGATATTCAAACCGAACATTATGAACCTGAAATTTATCCATAATTTATAAGAAATTACAGTTTTTGGACACCAAGAAAACACATATATATGGAATGGACTAATGATTAATGGCAAAAAAAATATCATTATAGAACATTTGTAATGTGAATACTTTTACTATAGTGCAACATTCACCTCCTTAAGCATCACTTTATTGTGTTCTTCCACATCACGGTGAATCCATCAATTCCATGCACTTCACTAACATTTGGAAAATCAAAAAACATCATCAAAATATTAGCTTAAACAGATCCACTTCACCTACATAAATAAATTCTAATTAACTTTTATCATTCTATGGCATGATCTACTAAAAATCCTTCTCATATAGAAGTGGTTTTGGCATGGAAACACTAATGTGGAATGGTATCCTATGGGGATGTAAACCTCCAAAACATAAGTTATGAAACTTTTATATCCTCAACATTGTAATGGGTTTGTTCTGTATTTAATCCTTCACATTAAAATGGGATGTGAAACAAATATATTTTTTATGGAATGGGAGGACCAAAATCTATAGAGGAACTAAATCCCCTTTGTGTTGAAGTTCATCTGACTATGTTGTGGAAACCTTAAAGTTTTATAAGGTAAAACACTACTCTAAAGACATTTCAATGTTGTGTCCTATATAACTGCATCATAACCTATAAAATTTATACCCCACATCTATTTTTCCTCTAAAATTACCATGAAAATTAAGCCTCTTCTCTTCTTTGACTTGACACATGTTAGAAATGGTGTCTATTCCCAACCTCCAATGCACTTCTGACCAACAGTGCATACCACTACCTCCATGTGCCTCCCATAAAACATAAAACACTTTACCCATGAACATGTAGATCTTTGTTTATATTCTCCTACTTCCCTCGTGGGACCTTTTCTATTTTCCCTTATTTTTTAAACCTCACATCCAAACATCACTGCAATGCAATCATTAGTACTATAGTATTGTCATCATGACTATAGTGTGGAAAATATTTTAAGAACTCTTTAGCATATCTTAAATGGAATATCTTCATAAAAAATTGTGTAGTTCACTTTCAAACAAAAAATCTATGATGTGGAAAATGATCTCTAAAGCATATATCAAAGGCTATAGCCACCACTATAGAATGTTTTTTATTTTTTTTGGATAGATTGAACTCTTATGAAACACAATCCATGAAAATAGCCTTTGGTATACCTTAGAATATCATCATATGGGAAATCATTAATTTGTTTAAAATTCTAAAAGTATACCTCAAAATCGTTTTGTCAACAATATATCATTAACTATCATATTTGGGATCTATACATCTATCTAGAAATACTTGTCTTCATCCGCATCATGTGTATTCAAATATGTTATCCAAAAATTGAATTTAATTAACTGGTATTCACGCATAAATTTTGCTCACCATCCTTGGCCATATTTCATAACCAAACTTATTCTCAATCATTAATTCCATTATCAAAAAATCCAACAACAGTCCTTTGATATTTTTAACAAATCATATCAATAATTTTCATTTGAATTTTTTTTACCAATGTTAGTGGAATATGAAAGGGTAAATCATCCCATAATGTTATTATAAAACCTTAGTAATTTATTATCAACCTTTTTTTGTATGATTCATACACCAATTTATAGTGGAATTATGATCATATACATTACGATGTGTTTGGTTCAGGATGTTACAACGCATATTTACCTTACTATAACCCAACCAGGGAATATGTCTAGTATTTTTTATTTTTTATCTTTTCAATATAGTTCATTATAAACACACCTTAAGAAACGTAAAAGTATATTTAAATATCTTAAAATCGTAAACACACCTATTCTTTTATATCCAAAGGAAAGATATTTTCAATTAAAAAAATTGGTTTCCAACTATGATGGATACCAAATTGATAGGAAAATTAGAAGTTAAACATTTCACATACATGGAAAATCCTTAATCAGATAGACTTGTGAGAAGAAAGTTTTAATTTATAATTATACTGATGAATTACTATATATATACATTGGTTCTAAAATAGTTGATAAATTTAAAAAAACTGTTTATTAAAATGGTAATATAATAAAAAATGAAGTAATGGAATGGAGTGATCCAAAATATTTATCCCATCACATTCACCAATGATGAGGCACCACCAGAAGCCAACCCGCACTAATTTTAACCAAACCCAATATTCCACCACCAACATCACAGTGTTCCCAAAAGTAGGCTTTTCTAAAAAGTGAGGTCACCAACATATCTATAACCTAGTTCCCCCACCTATAATGTGCAATGATGTCAACACTTGTATCACCAACATTGTGTTCCTGACCCTATTGTATATAAATAGTGATACAAGTACAGTATTTGGGATCATTATTTTATAAACATTCAAAACCGGAATTAACTACCCCCTATGATCTATGTTAAACCACTTATCATTATATATATCTTAGTGCACATCTGAGGGTTCAAACACAACATAATTATATCTATCCCTTGTGTAAATTGTTGATCAAGGAATAAACTTCTTACAACCATTGAAAAAAAATACTTTTTGGGATTAGTCCTAATATTAGACTAGGACACTATGCCAATATTAATGAAAATTGAGTCACCTTTACTTATGGAACCCATGAGATATATCTTCCAATATAATTATATGTTATATCCAAAGAAGGGTTATTCCAGAACATGTTTTCAGTGCACTACAACACAAATTTGAATCTCTCAATATCACTATCAAGAACCAATAATCCACCATGAATACGTACTAGGTTATCTTCAATTAAACATCATATCTTTCCTTTAATAAAAATCCCAGAGAGACACGTAGAGAAGTAGGAACTTCTCTCCTACATGCATCCCCATTTAACAAATGCATGTGACCACTTTACCCTCATTTTTCACCCATGAATTAATGATTTCTACAAGGTAGTTTTTAAAAGGTTATCATCCAATACATAGACTATCAAGAGGTCCATAATTCAGTTCATTGTATACATTACATACCCCCAAATCACTAATCTGTGTTTAATTACCCCAAATGTATAGTACCTTAAAAGACCTTATTTAATTCTTCTTACCCAGGTCAAAACCATAGAATTATAATTCTCAGATGTCTTTCTCCATAGAAACTAAAAATATCGAGTAAGTCATCATCCCTCCTCGTCATGTAAACATAAGATAATGGTGATATGAAATTTTTTCGAAGATAGATCAGTAGTTTTACACCTTAACTGATTAGATACATAGGGTATATATAACATTATATTAAATTCACAAGGAGGATCCCTCTGATTAAGATCTTAGTGGAACTATTCAAAGACCAATAAAATCATCATGACCACATTGAAATGATACCTAAATATTATAAGAACGCATTTAACACCATATTCCCAATTAATGTTCAATAGGTCCAAATGGGGGTTCCTTATAGTGTTAGACCTAATAATTTATTATTATATCATTACACACATATGTGTCTATTCATCATTACCTACTATATTATTTACATAAAATAGGATACATCCCCAAGTGGGATACTAATTTTATATATGTCCAAAACATTTTTTCACTATTTGACATCACCCATGAATCCATTCATCCTTTTCCTTGGGCCTAGTTTTCTACCGATAAGAGATGTGCATAAATATACCTCCAACCATATGTAACACATATCCCTAAAGGACCCTCATAAGTAACTCTAATGTGATACTATTTCTTCAAATCATTTACCTGTAGTAAATTACCTATAAAATTAAATGTCTTGTAAATGATCCTAATCTTATAATCTAAAACTATAATACATAATGGTAATGGATTCATGAACATAAAAAAATTCCCAATTGTTATTGTTATCTAATTACATGGGTATTAAATCACTACAAATGGTTATATAAGAATCACTTATCATGTTTCCATTAACAATATCAATGAAACATTATTTGATCATTGGTGATGATATAATGGACCCATAAAATTGTGGTTAGTCGATGATATCCATTATCGGTTGGTGTAGGTTGGTGATATAAATTACTGACTAGTGGCAGTCTGGTGATATCCATTATCAGTTGGTGAAAGGAATGTTATATCCATCATATATTGTTTTATTTTGGTGACATCCATCATCCACTAAGTAAATCTTGGTGACATCTATCATTAATTGATGATAGGTCATCAAAATCCATCATACATTGGTCACAAGATAGTGAAATATATATTTCATTGATGAACAGCTGGTGAAATTCATCATTTATTGGTTATAGGTAGGGAAACTTCTTCTTCCATGGGTGACATGTCGATGACAAGAACCTCTCTTTAGTGATGCTTTAAGGGACTAATCCTCTAGTGATTATCCATAAGACCCAAAATCCTCATTTTTTGGATTACTACTTACATCAACCTCCTCCATGGATAGTGATAAACTATATATTTACCATATTAAATTATTTTAAGATGTGTAGTCATCAAACATAGACATCATCTTAACAAGACGATGGAATAATTCACTTTTTGTATCATTTATTAAATGTATAAATTGATCACAATATTTTTAATTAGTATTTTCCTAGTTAAGGTGACATGTGATGTAAAAAAAACTAATATTATTATTTTAAAGGATTTAAAAATTATATTCTTAAACCTATAATAGCAACATTGTCTATGAAATAAAATAACCTTTGATATGAGTTTCTTATCCATCCTCTCAGTTTTAATGGATAATATTTAATACATTTATAATAAGAATTTAATGACCACTCATCAAGGTACTATAAAACCATGATATATATAGAGAAAAAGATGATAGGGATAAGAAAAAGTTGAACTCAATGTTAAATACTTCCCACATGATGTAAATTGATCATCCATGTTTTATTATTCATAATGATTCACTGATGCATGTCTTTTGGTTATTTTTTTATTCCCTCACCATAAAAATAATCCATGTAGTAGAAATCTATTATTTATAAACCCAAGAAAAGGTAAATTTGTGAGAAGGACTATAATGGACACATGACTCATGGTTTTACTTCTAATGATCCTCTCATCTATCTTACTGTTTTTACTACCTTTGTCCCATACGGTAGGATATATCCCCTTCTCTCATGAATTCAATAACTCCATCATTGGATGATTGACATCCTATATTAACAAAACATACATTATAGTGTGATCTTAACATGTACTTATACTCAGTTTAACAGAGAGTGTATGATTCAATACTATCCTACATGGTTTCTAGGAGACATCTTGGGTTGGAGACCCATATTAACAATAAAACTACCATAGGATACTTTCCCAAAATCAATATAATATGTTACTACTAAAATTGAAGAAGGATAAAGTGAATATCATTGATATATAGAATGTTTATCATGGGTTTCCCCCTTGGGAACCCACTAAAAATGGTTGTCTCCACCTAAATATTACCCTCTTCACCTAATAATTTTCAGAAGAAACCCTAATCCAAGATTGGTTCCCCCAATCCTATACATTGAGGTGTATTGTTTTATGTGAGAACAAAAACCACATGACATAGAGGGAAATGAACTCTCCTGAAAAATATTATAAGAACTTCAATCCCCCCCAAAGGTGGTGACCTTAGGGGAACCTAATTTCATGATGGCCAACAGGCCCTAGAAACCTTGAGTCGCTACTCAAGTGGACCTAGTGTCCATATTTTTGACATTATAGGAGGCCCATTAACATTGTTCACAAACCAACATTTTAATGACCCCAACCCCAATATAAGGAGTTAGTACCTTACATTATTACATTGTAATAGATAAAAGATTCAAATCCCAAAGGGCTAAACAGTTTAGTAGGTTTTAAAATCTAGATATCATACATGGTATCTATACTACATTGATAAAAGAAAATAAAACATAATACAAAAAAAGATAAAATATTGTATACATGAAACTCATTTAAATATATATTCATCAAAACCTAGGGAAATGAAAAAAATTAGGGCGATCTCAAATTCTTAGTGAGTATTAAGAACCGCAGAAACAATAATGGATCACTAATCATAAACAACATGGAAATAAATATAATAGAACACATATTACACAAAAATATATTGATATAGAAAAATAAATATGGCATGGTAAATAACTGAATCACATTCCATTTAATTAATCAACAAAAAAATTAAATGAATCCACAGATAATGTAAAAGAAAAAATATCATGGATAATAATAAATAAATAATTAATGAATTCAATTCTTAATTATCAAATGTGATTTTTCCCAGGAACATGATACCTTTACTGTTAAGATCTATACTCAATATAGTTTTAAATATACAAGGTAAAAAACATCAATTTTGTCTTATTGATTCTTCTTATGAGGCTATTGATGCATCAAGGGGCTTGAATTAACCATTCCCGAACTGGTGTATTGTTTGTTTAAAGCATTACACATATATCAAATAATTTATTTAAATTCATAAAAAATGTGCCTTATATAAAATCCATAGTGAGTAAAGGATATGGATTTATCAATATTTCCACAGTTACCCAACTAACATTAATAGTAAAACCCATATATAATAATGGCATTCGGTTTAGGAAATAATCATATTTATCACAAAAGAATATGGATATGTAATAGAAATGTAATGTAACACCCCGACCCCAGTTACCGATAGTTAGTGAATTGTTACATAACATTGGCATGATACAAGGAATCAAGTCTCAAAGGACTGATCCGTTTAGTAGTTTTGGAAAATTGATTACACATATGAACGTTACGTTACATTATAAAATGAAAATCAACAACAACATTGTCTCCTTTGACCACCTTCATATCCCTTAGATTATCCCTATAAGTAAACCATAATATAACTCATCACATCCTTGGAAAAATAAAACATAGAAAGGGGTGAACTAAGATTCTCATTAAGGATAACAATATAGCGGAAAATTTCATAAATAATCAAAAACATTTAATGTGTTGTATAAAACTAAAACAAAATCCTTTTAAACTTAATATTCAGTATTATGTGGAAAAGATAAATAAAATAGTACCATTTACTTATTCACATAGATATTATTCTAGTCAAATAATCACATGTAATACCAATAGCTAATTTCATAATGATAGAATTCAAAATGCCAGACTTCATAACCAGATAGCCAAGGCCTTGTTCCCAAAATAAAAATAATATTTTGTAATGTCCTTGTTCCAAGACACTAGTTTGTCTCATGAGACGTACCGATGCATCTAGGAGCTATAGCAGGCTCCACCCGTCACATACTAAGTCCAATTTATTCCTTATATGAAAAGGTTTAAACATAACATAAACATTTGTACTAAAACTAGCATACGAAATTTCAAGACATTATCCATAAAACATGAATTGTATAAAAATAAAACATCCACAGTCAAACATATCTCAAAACCTTTAAAACAATATGAAATATTTGTATCATAATAAATAGACCTCGATTAAGAATAATATCCTATAATGGATATTGACATAGTAGAAAATGATCAGTAAATTTCATTGAGAGAAATGTCCCTTTTTCATGAAATAATTTAATGAAATATAAAGGAATTCATTTAAAATATTGTTTTGAATCAAAGTGTCCTTTACCACATTGAATCTTTTGAAAGGATTTAACATTTTAAAACATTCATGCCCATATAAAGAAATACTTAAAACTATTTCAAAAACATGGACTTTAATGAGATAGGTTTAGAAGAATAAATATTTAAAAATTTTAAAATGATATTTTAGTAAAAATTACATTAAAAATAATCCCATTGAAACTATTTTATGAAACATAGACATGGATAATAAATATATCCCAGTAGATACTTCCGTAACAACCACCTTAGATAATAAAAAGATTGTGAAATTAACCCTTACCTTGAAATTTTTCTTGGTCGAGGTTACAAAAACCTATTGTATAATAGTTAAATCAATGTTATTAAATTATACAAGAATAATATACATAAATATGATATCATATATGATCTTTAAATATTGATTTGTTAATAAAATTTTAGTAGTATCATCATTTTGGGTGTTAACAGATCAGTTCTCCTTTATATGATTGGTTACATAAGACATGTTTGTTATAGATAGGATGTATTTGATTCATATCGAGAATGATATTAAGTTCTTAGACATTATTTTTAATCATAAAATGAAAATTACTCTTGAATGATTACGATGGGGAATGAATCTCATTGCGTTCGTGGAGACGCTAATCCGTACGTACGCACGAGTGACAATATAATTATATTGATGGTGAAATCGTATGTAATTGGATGTTATATCATATATACAGAATCATAAGAATATTATATTTATTATTTACAATATTTATTCTCTTTATTTTACCCATCCAAATAATGAAGTGTTTGAAAAACAAACTACACCGCGACTTGGAGACACTAAACCGTACATACGCACGTATGGTGAATTTGTCATTAATAAGATGGATAGAATAAATAATATGGTTATACCATATTTATAATAACATCACAATATGTAGAAGGTATTGAAGTTATTATTTTGGTACGAAAACAACAAAGAAAGAGTAAGTGGAAGAATAAAAGAACATGAAATATGGTGGTGAAATTATTACATCTTCATCAGGTGTTTCCATTTTATTTGATCAAAAGGGATCCTTAGGTTGAATTTATGATTAAATTAATGCATATAGGATTAATGGAGGATATTTTAGATGATATCTAGGCATGGTTTGGCCGAGCCAAATGCCTTTAGATGTGTGAAATTAAGAGAAGGGAAAGTGTACTTTTATAAGAGGGGTGAGGGTCACTTTAGAAAAAGATTAAACTATTAATTTATTATACAGTCATATTTGGTTTATAATGGCCCCAAATGAATTTATTTCGATAATTATATGGTTATGGGTCTAACTCCTATCAACCAATAGGTTTTAGAGATGTTTAGGTAACCATTTTATCCTTATATTTTAGATTTAACTCAATGTTAAATTGTTTAACTTTTACTGTTTCTTCTTGTATTCTTACACTATATGGTTAACAAACTTACTCTAAACTTCCATGAGAAACTCAAGTTGTTAAATAATGAAATATATAATATTATTTAATCCCTCTAGATGAAACTTATATTTTTAGGAATATTATATCAACCAATAATATAATATTTGTTTTAAAAACTAATTTATCTCAATTTTGATGGTATTTGGTATTTTGTTTTTGTGAAAGTCATAAAAACCTTATCACTTTGAACAAAATTTATCTAATCAACCCTAAATTGTCATATTAACATAAAAAATTAGTTTAATTCATCATAAGTCTCAATTTAAATTTATTTTCATATTTATAATATCAATTATTTAAATATTTAATTAATAAAGTAATTACTGCATCATCATTGTGTCATAAATAAATTAAATTATTTAGTGCCTAAAAATTATAAAAAAACTACCATATTGTATTAAATAATTTTATCTTTCTAATTAATATTTATAGTCAAACTTATATCATGTGTAACCCTATAGAAAAAATGTTTTAGTTATTAATCGTTGACTTTAACACTTTTAACTCTACTATAAATAAATTAATAATAAATGTGCTAATCTAATCCAAGTGGACCAAAAAGATCATATATTATTCCTAATATTGTTTTTGGTCTAATTACACATATCCAATATAATTATTAAATGTGTTTGTGTAATTATAAAATCATTTTTACCTTTAATTACCCAATTTACTTTTAACCGTGGTAAATAAAAGACAAAAGTTACTATTCACCAAAAATTAATTTCATCTTGTTGAACCATATTTTAGTTACTTATGTCATCTTTGGCTCTTGGATTCTTGAAATTCAACTCATAGAAGTAGTAAAATACAGTTTTATGCAAATTTGTAAATGCTCCTAAAAGGTGGGTAAAAGACAGTAAAAAGTTCAATAAAATTATATATATCTTAACTTATTATAAAATGACTCCAATTAATTAAATTGAACATAAATAGGTATTATGTATCTATTTTATCCTAAAATAAATTAAATAACTAATTATTTAAACAAAAATTCAATTTTAATCAATAACGTAGTGTTTTCCGCTAATAATAAAAAATTGAATGTTTTCAGAAAAATACCAAAAATTCACTCTAATATTATTTTGATATTCCAAATTCAAAAATTAATTCTATTTTACCAAATTCAGAACATATATGTCACATTAATTAGTTTAAAATTTATTCTCGTTGTCAAAACAAAAAAGCGGGTTTTTAAAAAAGTAAAAACTATCAAATGATTGACATGTTTTTATGTCAAATTTAAATGTGAAATTACTTATAATGACCTAAATTGTATTAAATAATAAATATATAATCTAACTATAGTTAAAAACAATTCAAATTTATAATTTAACACTATGAATTATTTCGATTAAAAATGATGTTTTCGATTAAAACATAGTATTTTTCACTAGTCATCAAAATGTGAAAGTTATCCGAAAAGTACAAAAAATTTGTCCAACCAAAATTTTTTATGTCCCTATTCTGAATAAGAAGATTATTTTATAAAATTTAATAGAAAAGTGTCAGATATTTCATTTAATTAAAATCACCATTAGTAGGCGGTAAAATTGCATTTTTGAAAAAAATGCTTCCTTTATCTGAAAAATTGACTTTGTTCATATATTATTTCTACGAAACAAATAATATGGGTGTTAATATTTTATAGTGTATTTAAGATTCAAAATACATTTAATACTATTCATAACCACTTTTTGAATGACTAGTTTGGTATGTTGTGGTACGTTCGAACTTGGTGTTGCGTGTAGCGCAAGCTATTTAATTACTTTAATGAGATAACGTACTATAAAATCTTGGTGTGTTTCATTCTCCCCTCCTTAAATAAATCGCGTCCTAAAAATTTGAAATTTTACTTTGAAAATAAAAGCTTAAAAATATAGAAATACCTTTTTGGAAAACCCAGATTAGAAATTGGGTTAATAAAATTTAGTCTTAATAAGTGGGAAAGGGAATAAAAAATTTACCACCAAATTATGATCTTGATTAGGATAACATTGGTAGAAATTAGAGATACATAACTGGAGTAAAAACGTAAATATTTATAGAAAGTGATTGAGGTCATCAATCACAAACAAGTGTAAAATTCAGGGCCTCAAAGCTATCAATCTATGATGATTTAAAATATATAGTTCAAAAAGACATAAGGTATTAGGAAAACACATTTTTGGTTTTAAGATCACTTACCTAATGTTTATGAATTAATTTATTCACAGAATAGGAGGAAAAAAATAATTTACAAGTAGACTTTCATCCCTAACTAATTCCTACAACAAACTCATCTTTCACTCCAAAAGATAAAATAATTAAAAAATATTCAATTTATCATAATCGTATAGGGTTCCACAAATAATGAATTTATAATTCATTTGTTAGACTATATAAAAATTCCAAATTATTCAAACTAAGACATCACGTATGCCAGTTGTAGGTGATCCACCCTTTCCTCCCTACAGTTGTGGGATCAAGTCTTGCAGCTTTGCCGGACGTGATGGGTTGTCACCCGACCTCTAGTTTTTCCTTTTTATGACACTCCAAAAATAATCTCATGAAATGATTTTACCTTAACACTACTATCTAGTATCAAACTTAATCTATTAAAACCTTTAGAATTATCCCCAATACTCTTGTCTTAACTCACATTTCAAAATTTCTAAGGAAGGTCACATAATAAACATGTGAATACCATCATTGTATATTCTCTTAAAATGTAGAAATAAAATGAATTTCCAGAAAACCATATTTGAATAAGTATGTACTTCCTTATTTTTTATATAATACTAGATATACTCTTTATATCCAAAAATGATGTAAACTCCAACAATGATGGAATATATAAATCATTAATCAGTTTCAAGGTAGTAAAAATATCGAATATAATTTATCCAAATCAATCATATATTATTCCAAAATCACTACCTCAGTATCAAAATCATATTAAGGTATTTATTTATCTCAATCATATATTTTCCAAAAACATTAACATTATATTTAGTAACTTTTCTTGGTTCTACACAGTCTCAAGTCCTTAATGAAATAGTGCTGCTGTACAATCCTTATATACTCTATAATTCTTATAACATGTACATCCTTAATTAAATACTTAAATGAAAAAAATAAATTAATAAAACATAAAACTCTAATCATTCTTCTTCATCTTTGGTAGTAACATAACCTGATTATTATCCAATAGAAGCATTTTGGGTATACTCTAATGATTGGGACATTTATTCACGTAGTGTCCCAACACCTTGTAGATGAAGCATTTTACATTTTATACATTTTTCTTACCCTTTCAATCATGTACTTGGTGTCCTTTTTATTCACACATATAACAAACTCCCATTCCATTTAAGCATTTACCAAGGTGATTATTTCCCCAGTTATCACATGTGGGAAAATCCTTCTTTCCCCTCTTTTCTTTATCCATCTTTCTCTAGTACATTCTTTTCTTCTCTGGATTCCTTTCAAATCCATGGGAACTTGATAATTATTTACTTATCTTATTAACACATGATACTATTTCTTGCTAATATGAGAATATGTGGGAGACTATTTCCCCTTTAAATTTCGGCTTAATACCATGAATGATATGATCCTTATTAATCTTTCGATCATGTGTATTCCTGGAATTCTCATTCCTTCAACTAGGTGCCATGTCTAAAAAATATCATGCACTAGGTTAGTTATGAAACACAATTCATAATTTACAAACTTGTAAAATACCTATTGTAAACTGAAAAGATTATGCATATAATCTATAATCATACAATGTTTTCATTGAGTAAGAATCTACTCCTCAATACTTCAAAATGTCTTGTAATAAATATGTGGATTATCTTAAGCATATCCACCGGTAGTGTCGTAAAAAAGTGTGTATCAAGGCCCATTGTTATGTAACAGGTTACCCCAGGTCAAGCCCAAAACTCCATGTCAGAGTTTTCACTCCTAGGTACATCTGTTCCAGAGCCGCCTCTACCTGCTTGTATCTAGACAGAGTTGTATTGCTTGGAAAACACACAAAATTTCTACTAGACCAAAATTCTAGGAAGTTCTTCTATACTAATCCTTAATGTTTATCTTAGGGTAATGTTATTTAATTATAGTTTATATAAATCTTGTTTCCAAGGTTTTTACAAAACATCCTCCGATACCAACTATAACACCCCGACCCCAGTTACATGGAGTCGTTGCATTATTATATAACATTTTTGCGATACAAGGAATAATGTCCTGAAGGACCGATCAATTTCATATTCTTGGAAAATAGATTACATACATGAACATCACATTAAATTAAAAATTGAAAAACAACAAAAATATTTATCCATTGACCACATTCATATCCCTTAGATTATCCCTGCATGTCAGTCTTAATATGCTTATTCACATCCTGGGAAAAATAAAACATAGAAAGGGGTGAGCTCAGATGCTCACTAAGGATAAAAATATAGCAGAAACTTTCATAAATAAGCATAAAAATTTAAGGCAATGTATAAAACTAAAACAAAACCCTTTTAAACATAAAAATCATCATAATATGGAAAAGATAAATCAGATAATTCCATTTAATTATTCACATGGATATTCTACTAGTCGAATAATCACATTTTATATCAATAGCTACTTTCATAATGATGGAATGAAAAATGACAGACTTCATAACCACATAGTAAAGGCCTTTTCCAAGACTACCAATAAGATTTTTTCAAGGCCTTGTTCCAAGACACTGGTTTGACTCATGAGACCTACGGATTAATTGACGAGCTATAATAGGATCCACTCATCACTTACTAAGTCCAATGAATTCCCCATATGAAAAGATTCAAACATAAAATAATCATTTTTATTAAAACCAGTATACAAAATGTAAATACTTTATCCATAAACCAAGAATGGTATAAAAATAAAACATACCCAGTCAAATATATCACAAAACGTTCAGTACAATCTGAAATATTTTACCATAATAAATCAACCTTGATAAAGAATAATATCTCCTAAAGGATATTGACATAGTTGAAAATGAGTAGTAACTTTTATTAAGAGAAATATCCCTTTTTCATGAAATAATTTAAAAGTCATATAAATGAAGTCATTTAAAAGATATTTTTGAATCAAAGTGTCCCATACCACTTTGAAACTTTTGAAAGGAATTAATATTTTAAAACATTCACGCCCTTATAAATAAATCCTTAAAAACATTTGAAAACATAGAAATTAATATGAAATTTTTAGAAGAATAAATCATTAAAAAAATAAAAAATATGTTTTAGTAAAAATTCCCTTAAAAATAATCACTTTTAAAACTCTTTTAAGAAACATGAACAGGGAATGACTGCCTCACGAAATGATGATTGTTAAAATATCTCCAACCACTTATCATAGTGGAAATTATGATGTAAATTTTATTATATATGATATATATTTTATTTTATTTTATTAGTATGTTTCTATAATTCTCATTTATTACATACCTTTAAGCTTTCATTTTGTATAAATACGATAAATTTATTTGAGGAAGTGTGGACTACTGCCCAATCAAAGTTATATGACTCATTCACACCATACATGGAATGTTTAAATGATGGTTTTAATGAAATTATGTAACATATATAAAATATGATATTATACTGGAATTATAATATACATATGTATTATTTATTTTTCATTTCATTAAAAATGAAATAAAATAAATGAAAGTAGTGTTCATGCATACGTAATAGTTACCGTCTCCATGAACGGTGCATTCTATTTCATATGTAAAAATGTTATGCACTATTATAAATACATATATACTGGATATATATGATATATATGACAAATAAATCATGAATATCATTCTAGAGATAATGTACTTTTGACCACATGAAAAAATTGTAATTATAAAAAGATCATTTTTAACTCAAATTCTGAACATCGAAAAAATGTCTGATATGAAATAAAATAATTAAATAAGTGTTATTTCAATGTAATAAGTGATATAAAAGGAATAATAAAAATTTAAAATGTTCTTAAGAAACTATAAATTATCTTATTTTTATTTTTCACGAAGAAAAAGGAACAAACCAGTCAAGTCGAACACGAGGTAAGGGGTTTTCATCTCACTTTTTATTTCTATGAGATTCATGATATATTAGACACTATTTCTTTTTTATGGTGTATTTACTAACCATTATTGTATTATTTTTTAATATAATTTAATTAATTTGAATTTACATCTTCATTTTATGCTCATTATTTCATGGGGTGTATGTTTCGTAAGTTTCCAAATCGGTAAGGGAACCTTTCACCGTCCTCTTTTTGTCAAAGACTTCTTTTATGTTATGTATTTTTAAATTTACATTTTATTATGTTGGGATATGTTATAATATATCATTATTTCAATAAGTTTTATTTCCATTTAATGAGATACTCTTCTCTCTCTCATCAACTTATTTTATGAATTTTAAAGCAACTCTGTTAGGCTGTCAAATTTCTGTAAGGGGACTTCTTAACCCAATTTCCATTCTTTGGGTTAAACTTCTACATATTAATTATGTCATTATATGTATATATGTGAATGAATTATGACTTTTTTACACTTAATATCAACTTATATTGGTTTTATTTACGTTTTTTACACATATTTATGTCATTTAGATATCCTTAATATAATGATATGTTCTCTGAATAAGTACCTTTCAACATCCTCTTTTAGTCAAATACTTTTTTATGTTATGTATTTTATTTTCCATTTTATTATGTTGGGATATGTTATTCTATATCATTATTGATATCCATTTTATGTAAAAGTGATGAGAGGTACTTTTCTCTCCCATCATCTCATTTTCTAAATTTTAAAGTGACATCGTTAAGCTTCCGAATTTCTGTAAGGGACTATGTCTCAATATCCTTTCATTTGAGGCATATCTTAATCCTGGGAACCATTATTATACTATAGGGTGTATTTAATATAATTTAACATATTATATCATGAATCACATTACTCTCATGATATTATAATCATTGTTTAATTTTATTATGTAGTTATTTTTATTCTAGTATTTTATCAAGTGTTAAAGGAATCTTTAAATAAAACATTGTTTTAAATGTTTTAAAGAATTATTCTTCTTAATATTTCTCATTAATGTCCATGATTTCAATTTTTTAGGATTTATTTATATGGGAATTAATTTTTTAAAATATTATTTCCTTTAAATTTTTTAAAGTGGCATGGGACACTGTGATTCAAAAATTATTTTATTAACTATTTTAAATGGTTTGGAAAATGGTTTTGAAAAAGAATTTATTATGTCATCATATTGAAATGATATATTGTGATGTGGAAATGTTACCATTCTTTTATGATTGCCTTATGTGTTATGATATGTTAGGGTTCTTGGGCATTGTTTACGTATATGGGTGGTTCCGTGATAAACCAAGGGCAGGTGATCCCGAGATAGCTCTCCAATGAATTGGGTAATGTGACAGAGGTTAACGTTAATGTTTCTCTTAATAGATTTAGGGAATATACTATGATGGGTATTCCAAACGTAACTCCTTATGTAGCTGTGAAAGCTACAATGTACGTATGTTATGGATGCCACAAGTTACCTTTATGATTTATGATTTCCATGTTGTATTCATAAATCTTATTATTTTGTGTGGTATGTTAATGTTTCAAAAGTATGATTTCATTGATTTGTATTTATTGATGGGTTATTGTTTCCTTTACTTATTTTATAGAACTTACTAAGATTTTTATGCTCATCCTACGATTTGAAATGTTTTTCATAGGACTTAAAGATAAATAGGTTCAAGGATGGGATCAAGGAAAATTCATGATGTCTAAAACATGGAAATAGAATTGTTTTTTAAAGATTTTTTATTTTATAAAAAAATGGAAATTGAGTAAAAGTGTCTAATTTGTAATTTTTGAGATGTAATTTAATAGTTATTGACTAATTCTCTAAAACTCTAAACAAGAAAACATCCTCAATGTGAATTCTTGACTTAACTCGATATTATGTAATGTTTAAGGCTGGGGCCTTATAGATGGTATCAGAGGGCAGTTTAGAAAACATTAGGGATTATGATTATTTTTAGAAACATGGTTAGTATCTATGCCTATTCTTTAATTAAATCCTAATTTTTTTAACTATTTTAGATCAAGGAAATTTTGGTAGAAATGGAAGTATAAGGATCTAAAATTAAATTCCTATATTTTCCGGATTACTTGATTGCAATAATTAATGCAA
Source organism: Viscum album (assembly GCA_963277665.1). Taxonomy (NCBI): domain Eukaryota; kingdom Viridiplantae; phylum Streptophyta; class Magnoliopsida; order Santalales; family Viscaceae; genus Viscum; species Viscum album. The sequence continues at coordinate 614,265,933 of OY728130.1, forward strand.
TGTTATGTCCATATGAATATGAAACATTTTCTAACATACAACCCACAAGAAATAATTTTTTTTGAGATTCCAAACACCTCTATAATACCTCGATACCATCGTGGATCATGTGTTGTATTTAACCAAATCCAATTTTCTCAATATTCTAATATTTCCAAGAAAGGTAAATATTTTCAAGGCATTTTATAATATTTTATCTTATCTCAAGATTTTGAATCATATTATGATTTTGAAAATGGTTTTAAAGAAGGAGACCCTTGCACAACCTATTTATATTTGGTTTTAAATTATATTGTTTCAACACAAACTGACGGTATTTTAAAAGGACCATTGATTGAATTTTTCAATTCAAACATGATCTGAATAGTTTATAAAAAGAAAGTGTTATTAGATGTTTTGAAATTATATGTCACACATGATTAGTTTCCGAAACTGTTTTTCTGTGATCACCCATATGACCCAAGTTGTACGAGGTGTATTTGGATAAAGGAATAAGATGACTTCGAAGGATATTTAAATCATTATTTCAATGCATAGAACTTTTACCTACATGAACAAGATAATGATGAAACCATATGGGCACCATGATCAAGTTATGATGTTATTTCTATTAGGAATAATTTTATTTTATTATTTAGAGGTGAAAAAAATGACAATATATAAGATATTGAGGTCTTAATGTATTGGGATGAAAATTAAATGTATAACAAAACCATTTTGGTTAAAACATGTTAGGGTTATGTTTGAGTTTTATAAAAAGAAAAACCCATAAGATCGGTGACAACCCGTCGCATTCGGCAAGGCTACAGGAATCGAACCCAGAACTGAAGGGAGACATGGACGCATCGCCTACCACTGGCCTATATGAAGTCCCATATTAGTATGACTTATTCTTTTTAGGTAAATAATTTTATGGATCAATAATATGTTGATTTTGGGAACTAATTCTTTATAAAATAGATATCCTTAATATTTGAAAATGATTTGGTGGTTATGTGATAAAGGTAATTTTTAAAGACATTCTCTCTTTTGGGAACATTATATGCCATATGAAAATTGAGTGCTACAGGATTTCATTGGTGGATTAATTGTTGAATTTTTTTTGGGAAGAATCTATGTTTTTATTATAGACGTATAGTGATTTGGGTTATTTATGGAAATGATAAACATATCATAAATAATATGAGATTAGGTTAATTAATTTTTAGTATTAGACTTTAAGAGAAACCGATGTTATTTGGAGATAAATGTTAAGATTTTTATGGAAGACTATGTGATAAAATTATTCTAAGTTTTGGGTTTCAATCTTAGTTTGGATTATATTGAAATAATTTAAAGGACTAATATTTATTGAATGGTGTTCGTTTATCTTTGGGTATTGTTTGTTCAATTTTGGAGATTAAGAGTAGTGATTCTTTTTATAAAATATTATCTTTTTTGGGGATGAACTGATCTCGTACTAACAATTTTTTGTTTGGGTTAATGTTTAAAGACTAGGGAAATATATAGTTCTTATTCTATGGATTATGTGATTCTATAGAAGTTTATTATAGCTCTTCAAGGGTGATGAAGTCATCTTGAATACTAATCGTTAGATGAAAATATGAGTTTTTGGTAGAAACATAAAAAATGATGAAACTCTACATGAAATATAAGTATATTTTCTTAGGTTCTTAGTCAATATCATAAATAAAATTTTCAAATTTATGAAACGTAACATAAAACAAAAACATTTTCTTTTAACTTTTCCTTCTGGGGAATCAATGACCGTTTAACACATAACAACTTTATAGTTTTTAGAATGTTAACTTTATCCTGATCATGTTTTCTATCACTCTCCATCAAAACATGATGGTTAGTTTCTCTTCCATATCCATGTTTTCCTACATGTAATTCTAGTATGTGTTTTCTCAGGTGACCTTTTATACTTTTATTTCTTTCTTTTAAAGTGATAGTATTATTGACTCTTTTATGATGTTATTCATTTAATGAAGTTTGTTTTCCCAATTTTAAAATTGCGAGGAAATAATTCTCAAAAGGGGGGAATGATGTAGCATACTAAGTAAATAAAGAATATGAAATTTTCATATTAATTAATATTTTTGTATAAAATATTAATTTTACGTTAAAGGGTAAGATATTTATGATAGCGTACTCAACACACAACAACAAATTTCTCTGAAATCTTACGTAGCACACAATGTTGAGTTATACCAAAAGATAATATAATATTATTATTATTTTAAATGGTAGTTAACTCTTATCCATTGTAATGGAAGGAGTGAACAGAACAAACTACAATATGATTATACATGTTTGTTAAAAGTTTTTACATTTATGAAATAAATTTTAGAGGCTTAAAATATGAAAGAATCAAATTTTATGCACAAATAATCTAATATTATTTAAAAGGTCTATTTACAACCTTTTGATGGAAGACTATTTTGAAATATAGTTTTTGTCAATTTGAAATGTTATATTTGACAAAATAAGATTCTGATTTAGAATGAGGACATAAAAATTTACATTGGATGAAATTTTGGTTTTTTCAGATAATGATCATTTTTAAATGAATAGTGAAAAATACTGTATTTTAATTCAAAACTTCCTTTTAATATAGTTTATTTATATGATTTTATTTTATTTTTAATTGGTTTTAATGTGAAATTAGATAATAATTTTACAATTAAATCCAATTTTGGTAATTATAAGAAATTTCACATAGAAATTGTACATAAACAAGTGTCAATATTTTGATAGTTACACTACTAAAAATCCTAGCTTTTGTGCCTGCAAGCATTAGAGAATGATTTTGGCCATCGCAAAAGGGGGTATTAGTGACCTCCAATGGCCGTCGCTAATTCCGTCAAAAATCTGGCAGAATTTTTCCCGCTTCTAGTCATCTTCTTCACGGGTTTCTTGTTACAGCACACCGTTGTCACCCCCAACCGCCTCCGCCGTCACCCCTGTCACCACGGGTGACCTCCAAACAACCCTCGAAGTCCATTGTTGTACCTAATAGGTCCTCGAATTGATGTGGAACCTCCCCACAACATTCACCAATGTAGCTTATTCCTTCTGACCACGGTGCATCCGCCATGGACGGCGACCGAAGGTTTTGGGGTCCCTTCCTATCACCCCATGTGTCTCCTTATTTAATCAACAACAAGCCACACACAAAGAGGCTGTTTTAATGGGGGAGTTTTACCAGCCACCATTGGCGGTCGGTATTGAGCTTCACTGAAGAAGCAACTGCGACCGCCAAAAGCGGTCGCTGAGCGGCCGCTAATGGTCTTTAGTGACTGCTTTTGGCAGTCGCTAAAAGCTGTTATTCTAGTAGTGTTATTATTTCATAAAAACATGTTTTTTTAGACAACGAGAATTAATTTTAAATTAATTTCCACAACTTCTCGGTTTTGAATTTGGAAAAATGGATTCCAAATTTCGAATCGGGAGGTACGAATTTTGTAAATAGATAACTTTTAATTTTAGAAATTATAAATATTTACTACAGTAAATATTTTATTTACCATGGTTAAAAGGTAAATATGGTAAATAAGGGTAAAAAATATTAATATAATAATATTAAATTACCCTAACAAGTGTCCTAATATTATTGGTTAATAAATTTCCATCCAGGGTCATCTTTGGGTCAATTTTGGGACTCCGTGGAGCCACATGGGAGTGATAATGACACTTTATATTTATTAATTTATAGTAATGATAAAAATGTCAAAAACATATATCTTTTAGTAAATCAAGTTTTATATAGGGTTATATATGTTATGTCTTAGACTATAATTATTTATTTGAAATATCAAAAGATTTCATATATCATGGTATTTTATTTATAATTTATAGACATCAAATAATTAAAATTATTTATGACACAGTGATGATGCAATGTCTATCTTATTAATTAATGATTTAAATAAATGAGATTATTAAATTTAAAAAAATATCCAAAACCTGTCAAATTATTATTGGATGATTTTATTTAGAACAATTTTCATCTTATATTCAAATTAAATAAGTTTTTGAACTTTTAAAATAGAAATTTTGTTTATAATATAATAATATTTTAAAACATTTCTAAAGATCCCCTCCTCCCCCTAATAAAAATCCATCAACACTAACCCTTTACTCACACATCTAAAACCCTTTGGATCACCCAAAATTTTCCCAATTAATCTCCCTACATCCATATCTCCCCCTAGAAGAATTCCCTTAGGCAGAAGGAAATTGAATTAAACATTTTGGTTCAAACAAAGGGGAGATACCTGATTTTAATGTAACATCTTATCTTATGCTCTTTTCTTTTATTATACTTATAGAACCCCATAAAATCTCTTTATTAAATAATATTATAACAAAAATAGTATCCCCAATATACTAGGTTGTTTTTATGGGAATTATTCAAACTACCCTTCCACTCACCTCCATCTAATGGATATGAACATACTGTTTCTGTGGACGATGAACGACTGCCTCACGAAATGATGATTATTAAAATATCTCCAACCAGCTCTCATGGTGGACATTATGATGGAACTTTTATTATATATGATATATATTTTATCTTATTTTATCAATATTCTTCTTTAATTCTCATTTATAAAATACATTTATGTTTTCCATGTTGTATAAATACGATAATTTCATTTGAGGAATTGTAGACTACTGTCCCTCAAAGTGATATGACTCGTTCACATCATACATAGAATTAATAAATGGTGGTGTTAAAGAAATTATTCAATGTATATAAAATATGATATTATACTGGTATTATAATATATCTATATATCATTATGTTTTCATTTCATTAAAAATGTAAAAAAAGAAATGAAAGTAGCGTTCATGCGTACGTACGACTTACCATCTCCATGAACGATGCATTTCATTTCTTATGTCCAAATGTTATAGACTGTTATAAATACATATATAATGGATATGTATGATATATATGATATAAAAATCATGAATATCATTCTTGATATAATTTACTTTTGACCACCTTGACAAATTGTAAATATAAAAAGATCCTTTTAATAAGAAATTCTGAACATCGACAAAACGTAAGATATGAACTCAAATAATTAACTAACTGTTGTTGAATGGTAATGAGTGATATAAAAGGAATAATATACATGAAAAAGGTTCTTAGGAAAGTATAAATTAACTTAATTTTTTTATTCTGGAAGAACAAGGAACAAACAGGTCAAGTCAGACATGAGGTAAGGGGTTGTCATCTCAATTTTTTTTCCCGTGAGATTCATGCTATATTTTACACTATTTCCTTTTGAGTGCTGAATTTATTGCCCATGATTTTATTATTTTTTTAATATAAATTAATTTATGGGGATTTACATCTTCATTTTATTCACAATCTTTTTTAGGGTGTATGTTTCGTAAGTTTCCAAATTAGTAAGGGAACCATTCACCGTCCTCTTTTTTTTCAAAGACATATTTTATGTTATCTATTTTTAAATTTCCATTTTATTATGTTAGGATATGTTCTTCTATATCTTTATTATTGTACATTTTATGTACCTGTGATGAGAGACAATTTTTTCTCTTATCAAATCATTTTTTTAATTTTAAAGTGATGTCGTTAGGCTGTCAAATTTTTGTAAGGGGACTTATTAACCCAATTTCTATTAATTGGGGTAAAAATATACTTCCTAATTATGTCTATGGAATGCTTCCTTTTTATTCCATAACTTTTCATTACATTTTACATACAGAGGATCTTTAAAGTCTAGTGTCTTGGAAATTAGGAACATAATACATGAAAACAACATAAATCATTCTTCTAATACACTTATAAGGCTTAATCAAAGGTTCATCCTATGTAAAATTACTGCATCTCATAACATAGAGATATACATAAAAGTAAAGGGTGAGTAGAAGGCCTATTAAGGAAAATAAGGGAATCATTTTACTTGTGAAATCAATAGGAACATGATGAAAACATAAAGACATGAGAAATGGAAGTATAGGCATTTCATAATGAAAAAAACTTGAACCATAACATGAATATGTGGCTACAACATTTAATTAATACATTCATGAACATATCACCAAGGTTCATCCCCAAGGTTTCAAGAAAATACCTAGGTTATTCACCAAGGTATCATGAAACCTGTCATCTCTAGAGATTAAATTCTTTACCCAATGAATTGGAGCGCTATCAGGGAACTCCCTTAATATATATTTACTTTCATGTGAGCCACATAGATCATAATCAAAAATTTCATAAATAACCCCCAGATAACAAAATAAATGGGTTTCATTTCAAAATTGTGAAGTTTTAATGGTTCTTAGAAAATAAGATCATTATGTCAATTATAACCCATAGAAAGGGAGTGAGGGTTATATGTATGTCAATTACAGAACCGAATATATCATTTAACATTTATTTATGAACACCCATATAAAAGAAATAGGTTTGGGTATTCACCTAAATAAAACAAGATAATTTCTCGAGAGAAATAGAGGAATTTTGAGATGAAAATTATGCAGCCCAATGACTACATAACATTCTTTTAGAAAACATTAGAAAGAGAGGGTGCAATGGTAACCCACTAATAAATAACTCATAATAAATTATAAAGGCCGAATAACATAGAGATAAGAACATGGTATGGATATTTTAATCTAATAACACATGAAAAGGAAACTTGAAAGGAAATATAAGATGCGATTTCTCTTACAAAAAAATTGGTAGCCTAACGACGTCACTTAAAAATTCTGAAAATTCAATTGAAGAGAGAGAAAAGGGTATCTCATCATTTGGAAATGAAATGGAATGTTTTAAAGATATATAATACTAATACCCCACATAATAAAATGGAACTATAAGACATAACATAAAGGAAGTCACGACTTAAAAGAGGAGGGTGAAAGGTTCCCTTACCTTGAAGAATATTTCGAAATCTTGAAGGTCGGGACCTTGGGAGGATTGAGAGAACATTGGGAGGACTATTTGGGAGGTATGAAGGACATATATTTGTTGAGGAGGATTTGGGAATGAAAATAATGAGGGAAATGGATTGGTATTTATTGGAAATGGGAGGGAATAAATTATTCTCTTCCAAGGCACACCTCGTCGATGGTATTTTCAAAATCATGGGCTTGCTCATGGTATTTTACCATGATATTGGCCACTTGGTACACCTCATTAAATATCTTACTATTAATAAGTCGTCTAGATTATTTACATCATGATAAAATCATCAATGTGGTCATTAAACACCTGAAACTCAAAACTGTAATTTTATTATTCACTGAAAAATCAATTGTTTCAGAAAATTCCCAAAAATTCACTCTAACATAATATAGATACCCTGAATTAAAAAATGATCTCAATTTTATGAAAATAATTTTCTAAATAATTTTAATTTAATTTTTAAAGAAAATAGTTAATTATTCATAAAATACAACTTTAATACTATAACTCATTTTGTAACACCTTATGAAAGTAATCAAGGCCCCATAAAATTATCATATAACCATTATAAAATAAAGTGACAATTTATGATCAAATCTTATGAAGATATATTTCCATTTTAAATAATAAATTAATTATAAAATTATAAATAAAATACTTATGACATACAAAAATACCAAAACATAAACTAGGATTGTTTTTTCACTTTTAAGATGTCTAAAATGTATTTATATATTCATGGGAGAAGTTTATTTTTTTGGGTCGATTTACTATTCATTACTATTCATACATGTATGTTACTATTCATACTTTACTATTTACTAAAAATTAAGTTGATCTTACCAGACTTTAAATTTCTTACTGAACACAACTGCAGTAGACCATTTTTCGAAAATCAATTCACATTTTTTATTATTTAAAGAATACAAAAATATTTCAAAATACCCCCTTTTCCAAAATTCATCAATAATATGTAGCTTCTATAAATTAATCCTATATTTATCCAGAAATTTAAAATTCACAAATTTTACCATAATAAGAAGTTAAAATTTTATTTATAAAAATGGATTACAGAAAGTATCTAAGGCTTCGTTACATAGCCCCTTATAACACCTACATAGGACCTAAGTGTAAGGTGTGCTTTGGTGAAAGAATCTTGGGGTTTCTCTGACAACATTTCCCAAGTGGTGATTTCTATCAGCTTTAAATTCTCCCTTAGGAGATTTTGTTCAAGTTTCACATGTTGAATTTTGGCATGGGCTTGGTCAAAAGAAAAGCCCAGTGATGCTACCTCCTTCCCAAGCTCCGACAGACGGGCTTCATATGGCCCGAGTCTATTGTATAATGCCATCAACTCTTCAATCTGTATTAACTAACCAATCTCATTTGAATTTATAAACAATAATTGTAACCTTATGAATTTAGTTTCCAATTATCATATTGACCAATGGTCATATAACAGTCGAAACCCAATAGCCTCATTTAATTATACTCACTTCATTAACTAAAGGATATAGTTTTTTGAGTATAAAATAAAATAACACTCAAATTTAAGAGATAAGTAATATTAAAAAGTTAGCGTCATTAAATTCTTACCCCTTTAAGAAATTTCATCCCTGAAATTTTAACTCGTACTCTAAGAATAGAAAAGGTGTGGGTGATTTTGCATCATATACTCCTCTGGTTCCCATGTGGTTTATTCACATTTGTGGTTTCTCCACAACAGCTTAACAAGGTGAGTAGTCTTGTTTCGTAGAACCCTATCTCTACGATAAAAGATCACTACCAGATGATCCTCATAAGAGAGTTCATGCTCCAATTGTACCACCTCTGGATTTAGTACTTGTGAAGGGTAAAGTATGGAATTTCTCAAGATGGATACGCGGAAGACATCATGAACTTGTGCTAGATTTGGAGGAAGTGCAAGACGATAGGCCACTTCTCCTACACGATCAAGGATTTCATAGGGGACAACATTCCTTGGATTGAGCTTCCATTTCTTCCCAAACCTCAAGACTCTCTTCCAAGGTGAAATTAGAAGAAAGACATTGTCACCAACATCAAAATCCAAGTCCCATAGATGGTTGTTTTCATAGCTCTTCTGCCAACTCTGAGCAGCCTTAATGTGTTGTTGGATGGCATTGACTTTTTCTTTCATCTCTTGCACAAGATCAGGCCCAAGAATATTTATTTCACCAGCATTATCCCAGCAAGTAGGAGTTCTACATCACTTTCCATATAGAGATTCATAGGGTTCCATTTGAATGCTCGAGTGGAAGCTGTTGTTGTAAGAGAAATAAACTAAAGGGAGATGTTGATCTCATCCACCTTTAAATTCCATTAAGCCTATTCTCAGCATATCCTTGATTTTTTGAATACTTATTTCAGAATGGAAATCAGTTCAGGGGTGATAGGTTATTCTGAAATTCAATTCAGTGCTCATAGAATGTTAAATAATTCTCTATAATTTTGATGTGAACCTTGGATCACTATCAGATATGATAGAAAGTGGAACTCCATACAGCCTTACCACTTCCTTCCCGTAAATCCTAGAAAGCTGATCAAGAGAGAAATCATCCCAAATGGAGATAAAATGGGCAGTCTTGGAGAGTTAGTACACAATAACCCATATCACATCGTTTCCTTTAGATGTTCTCAAGAGACCAGTGATGAAGTCCATAGTGATATTGTCCCACTTTCATGTTGGTATGGGTAGTGGTTGCAATACCCCTTTAGGAAGTTGTCGCTCTGCCTTTACTTGCTGAAATACCAGGCACCTTGATGTGTAGTTAGAAATATAGATCTTTATAGTATCCCACCAATAATGACCACAAATGTACGTCTAAATGTTTGTGCTTCCAGGATGTATAGAGAATGTAGAGCTATGAGCTTCATCCATCAGCTCCTTGTTTACTTCCGATGTAGATGGAACACATAGTCTTGTACGAAATTTTTGTACACCAACTTGATCAATATTGAACTCAAGAAACATCACATCCTTCACAACCTCAAACTTCTTTTGTAATAATGGATCTTCTTTCTGATCTTTCTTGATCTTCTATAGTAATGAAAATTGAGAAACCATTTGGGTTAGGTTTGATGATGCCCCTTCCCTTATAATTCCCATGTCCAGTTTTACTAGGTCATTTATCAACAGATCTCTTTGAATCCTTATCATGGAAAGAACAACTGGGTATTTCATGCTTAATGCATCAGCGACATTGTTTTCTTTTCCAAGATGAAAATGAATTGAACAATCATAGTATTTGAGAAGATACAACCATCTCCTGTTAGGTCCACTAGGCTAGATACCATGAGGGGGGGGGGGTGAATCAGGGTATGAAAGATTAAAACAACTTCCCGTTTTGATCTTGTTTTGATGTTTGAAAAAACCTTCTTCTCTCTCCTTCCTGATGTAGAGTATGAACAAACATTAAAGCATGCATAGGACACAATGATTATTACTTGGTTCACCCTCACTGGGCTACGTCCAAAGAGCATACACCCGTAGTGTGCCGATATACCAATTCCACTATAAGCACACTGCTGTTTACAATTTCGAAGTGGACTCACTGTCCCTCCTAGTTTACAACCACTCACAATTTGAGAAATCACTGCTCTATCAACTGAAGTAAGATCACTACTTCTTCAAAATATACACTCACAGTTTAAAGGCTTCTAGGTCTCTTCATTTTCATGAAATCATGCATCCTCAACTGTTGATAGATTCTCTGTTTAAGTCCAAATTTCATCCACTGATGAATAACTCTTTTCCCCTGAACACTGGGCAATTCCTTTGGAAATACCTTCATAAAGCACCCTACTTTTCATGGATCCAAAATTACTGAAGCTCAAACAAGCCTTTGCGAAGCTCCTACCTTTTCACGAATCACTATCGCGAAGCACAATACTTTTTAATGCCTAGGCCATCACGGAGCTCCTGCCTCTTCACGAGGCACACTCCTTAGAGCACACGGCCTCGCGAAGTGCACTGCCTTTGGCGGAGCAAGAGTAGCCGCTACGAAGCACCTCTCTTTCGCGAAGAACACTTTATTTGCAAACCACCTTCGCAAAATGATAGAAAATTATTTTATTTGAATTATCTCTCTACCTCTCTAGAGGGGGTCGACCTGTATTAATAGGCGAATCCACCAACCCTCGACCATTCCGCGCGAAGTCAGCGCCACATCATCGCCAATTGCGAAGCTCCAAAATTTCCACCGGAATTCTCTCAAAATCACAAAGCACCACGACAATTTTTTGAAAGCAGAGCTCGTTGTAATCATGGAAAATCACCGTCAACATTCCTTCGCACTTTCTCCGTGAATCTCCCTCAAAAATCCCTTCACTGCCGCGATGCGCATCAACTCTGCCATTCCCGAAGCTTTAACGTAATCATGAAGAATCACTACCATCATTCTTCTGGTCTTCGAAAATTCCAAACCATTAAGCCTCTATTCTCTAAATTCATTACTTTTCCATATTAAAATATGATCTTCATGGATATCCATTTTTTGCGATTCTCACCAACCTCCGAATTTTGGACCGCAAAAATTTTCCAAACACTGGAAACCGGTGCCACCTTGTACTGCTCTTTTGTACTGCCTCTAGATCATCCTTTCCTTTTTCATCGTTCTTTTGTCGACAAGGATTGTCAACAACTTCTTTGGAACTCAAAAATTCTTCATGGAAACCTGCTTTTTCAACAAACCCAATCAACACAAAAATACTACAATGTTACCTTGAGGGATTTTTTTCCAACATCTCATTTGTCTCACGTTCAATTCATTTTGTGTGGAAATATACTTCTAACATCGATGGTATATTTATATATCACATTTCTCCCCATAAATATAGTTCCTCCACATCTTCCGATCAAAAAACAACCGCATCGATTTCCAGATCAGGAATTGGATAGTTCTGCTCATAAATCTTCAACTATCAAGATGCATAAGAAATAAATTTTTCATTTCTCATGAGGACGTACCCAAGTCCTTTCAAGGATGTATCACTAAAAATAATGAATCATTCTCTACTTGAGGGAAGAGTTAACACGGCTGCAGTAACCAATCTTTTCTTCATCTCTTGGAATCCTTTATCACACTCTTTTGTCCATATGAACTAGACCCATTTTCAAGATAACATGGTTAATGGATTAGAAAGTCTTTATTTTTTTCACTAACCTCCTATAATATCCCACTAGTGTAAGGAAACTACGAATCTCAGTTATTATTGTAGGCTGAGGACACTCCTCTATAACTTTTGTCCTTATAGGGTTAACTACGATTTATTCATTGGTAACAATGTGCCCTAAGAAAGAAACTTGTTGTAACCGGAATTAAAATTTTATAAACTTTCCAAAAACCCTCTCCTACAGTTGAGTTTGCAAAATAAACCTTTGATGATCCTCATGGTCCGCGCAAATTTTGGAATATATCAGAATATCATCAATAAAAACTACCACAAAGTTATCAACGTAGTCCTTAACGACTCTATTCATCCAATCCATAAAAATAGAAGGTGCATTAGTCAGTCTAAAAGGTATAAAAACGAACTCATAATCCCCATATCTTGATTAGAAGGATGTTTTCGGAATATCATATTTCTTCACCCTCAATTGATGATAAGAAGATCGAAGATAAATCTTAGAGAAGAATTGAGCCCCATGAAGTTGCTCAAATAAGTCATCAATTCTTAGAAGAGGGTATTTTTTCATTACTGTGATCCCATTCAGTTCTATATAATCAATGTATAACCACATCAATCCATCTGTTTTCGTCACAAAGAGAACTAGTGCTCCCCATGGAGACACACAAGGTTGGATAACCTCATTCTCCAATAAATCTTGGAGTTTCTTCTTTAATTCCTCCATCTCCACATTTTCTATCTTATATGGTGTTTTTGATATTGGATGAGATCCAAGTACGAGTTTAATAGAAAACTCTACCTATCTTTCTAGGTGAGGTCCATGAAACTCCTCAAAAAAATACGTCAACGTATTTCAGGACGATGGGGAAATTTTCTATCCTAAAACTCTCATTTCCTTCTTCTTCTTCATCAATGAACTATATAAATAAGGATATAGGAGGTTCTTCTAGAAAAATATCAGGTTGAGATATCTCTCCTTGGAAGATAACTATAGGTTCTCCATTCCATACTACTGAGATTTCCTTGCTTCTGCATTTGATCTTAGCATTATTCTCTAAGATCATGTCCATCCCTAGTATAATGTTGAATTCCAGCATGGGAATGACTACTAGATTTGTGTTAAGATTGTTCTCACTAAAGTAAATACTAGAGTTTCTAAATACTAATGATGCTTGGATAATCCCACCAGGGGTCATGACTGATAACTCTACTTTTAGAAAATCAGGTGTTGATTCTAAATTCTTTGAAAACATGGAGGAAATAAAGGGATATGTAGAACTAGTATCAAACAAAGTACTTGATAGCTTTGAGGGAACAATATGTGTACCTTCTACCACATCATTTGGAGCTTCAACTTCATCTGTCGTGATAGAAAAGTCACGACCTTGCTCCCTTGGCCTTTGCTGAGGCTGATGGGGGTTCCCCTCTACTACCCTCAGATTTAGACTGTGATTGGAAAAGTGCCCATGTTCTCCACACTTAAGGAACTAGACATCAGTTTGGGCCTGAAACATCGTCCCCTTGTTGTTATTGTTTGGAAGTTGATGTTTCACCTCACTACGACAATTCCTACAATATGGTATTCTCTTTCACACTTGTAGCATTTCCCGCTCCTGAGCGGGAAGTTCCATGAATGCTTCTTCCCACATTTATTACATGTGGTAATTTGTAATTACTTTCTTGTTCTTCCATAAACAAAGGTCTTCCCTAATATGGTCTCCATATATCTCTTCTTGTCGTTAGATTTATGAGACCACTATGTCTCACCAAACTCCGTCTCCACTTTCATCGCACTCCGAACGATCTCCTCATAGCTATCGTAGTCTCAGTTGGAAATATTCTTTTACAGATGAGGTCTCAGCCCACAGAAGAATCTATCAAACATACCATTTGGATCCATGAAAAATTTAGAGGTGTAATGTTAAAGCCTTGTGAAGTTCCTCTTGTATCTTCCCACAGATTCATTCTCCTTCTGCTTCAGCTTGAGAAACTCCTTCTCCATTCTTGTTCTCATCGATCAAGGGAAATACTTGTTGAATAATATCCCTCTAAACTCTTCCCACTCCATAGCTTCAACATCTACTCTTTGTCTTGTTTTTTAAATCTGTTCCCACCACTGATCAACTTCTACACCTAAGCGATAGTCAGCCAGAGAAACCTTCTCTTGTTCAGAACATCGGAGCACAAAAAATATCTTCTCGGTAGAGCTGATCCACTGTTCAAAAATCAATGGGTCAGTAGATCCACTAAAGGTTGGTGGTCATTGATGGATAAAAAATTCAATATAAGGTTGTTCCCTTCACGGTAAGATCAGTCTCTCAGCTTGATTCAAGTAATTTCCTATAACATGAGTCAGTTGGTTCATCATTCACATGAAAGTTTCCATTCTATCGTCCGTAAAAGGCCATCAGCACATGGTCCATTGCGGTAACCATTTGAAAAGTTACTCCTAATTGACACTATTTTATAATAGAATACAACTTCAGTGATTAAATTATTTCATTTACGATTCTTTTAACTATAACGTATTTTATGTCTTAAAACAACTTTAAACAAATACATTTCTCTAGAAATCCTTCGTAATGATTCATATAATGCGTATGATTAACCAAACATATCTCACGAGAGTGTTGTAACCAAGAGTTCATCAAGACCCATTGTCATGTACCAGGATACGCCGGGTCAAGCCCAAAACTCCTTGTCAGAGTTTTCACTCCTAGGTACATCTATGCCAGAGTTGCCTCTACCTATTCATTTCCAGATAGAGAAGTATTTTCTTGATAAACTACTTAGTAAATAATAAAAAATATACCAAGAAGTTTTAATATATTTAAACTTTTATATAGGATTATTCCTAATGTTTTCATAGACTAATTTTCATAAATTACTAAACTATCCTTTGATACCAACAATGGAATCCCGGCTTTTTATTACATAACTTTTCATTACATTGTACATACAGAGTATTTTTAAAGTCTATTGTCTTGGAAATCATGAACATAATCCATGAAAACAATAGAAAAATCATTCTAATACACTTGTAAGGATTCATCATAGTTTCATACTAAGTATAATTACTGCATCTCATAACCTAGAGACATACATCAAAGGAAAGGGTGAGCAGAAGGCCCATTAAGGAAAACAAGTGAATCAGTTTACTTGTGGAATCTATAAGAACATGATAAAAACATAAAGACATGAGAAATAGAAGTATATACATTTCATAATGAAGATAACTTAAACCATAGAATGAATATGTGGCTAAAACATTAAATTTATACATTCATGAACATATCACCAAGGTTTTTCCCCAAGGTGTCTTAAAAATTACCAAGGTTATTCACCAAGGTATCATGAAACTTGTCATCTCTAGAGATTAAATTATTTACCCTATTCATTATAGTGCTATCAGGGAATAAAATTAATATGTATATAATTTAATGTGAGACACATAGATCATAATCAAACATTTCATAAATAACCCATATAGAACAAAAGAAATGGGTTTTATTACAAAATTGTGACGTTTTAAAAGTTCATAAAAAATAAGATTGCAATGTCATTTATAACCCATATAAATGGAGTGATAGTTATATGTATCTCAATTACAGAACAAAGTATATCATTTTATTTTTATCTATGAACACCCATAGGAAATAAATAGGTGTGGGTATTCACATAAATATAACAAGATAATTTCTCGAGAGAAAGAGAGGAATTTTGAGATAAAAATTCTGCAACATAACGACTACATAACATTCTTTTAAAAAACATTAAAAAGAGAGGTTAAAAGGGTAAGAAAATCATAAATAACTCATAATACATTACAAAGGCAGAATAAAATGGAGATAAGAACATGTTATGGATATGTTATTGTCATACCACAGGTAAAGGAAACCTAAAAGGAAAGATAAGATGCAATTTCTCTTACAAAAAAATCAGCAGTCTAACGGTGTCACTTAAAAATTCAACAAAATCCATTGATGAGAGAAGAAAGGGTCTCTCATCATTTGGAAATTAAATGGATAGTTGTAAATATATATAATAACAATCCCCCACATAATAAAATAGAACTATAAGACATAACATAAAGGAAGTCATGACTTAAAAGAGGAGGGTGAAAGGTTCCCTTACCATGAAGAGTAACTATGAAAGCTTGATGGTCGGGACATTGAGAGTATTGAGGTAACCTTGGGAGGAATAATTAGGTAGTGGAGTTACCATATATTCAATTAGGATGATTTTTTTAATTAAAATAATGAGGTAATGACTTGGTATATATAGGAAAAGCGTGGGAATAAATGATTAGTTTCCCAGGGACACCTCATCGGTGGTATTTGAAAAACCATGGGCTTTACCATGGTATTTTCCCATGGTATTGGACACTTGGGACACCTCATAACATATATTACTATTCACAAGTATACCAGATTATTTAAATCAAGCTTACATCATCAATGATGTCATTAAACACCCAAAACTCAAAACTGTATGTTTACAATTCCCTGAAAAATCAACTATTTCAGAAAAACCCCAAAAATTCACTCTAACCTAATATAAATGCTCTGAATTCAAAAATGAACTAAATTTTATGAAAATAGTTTTATAAATTCTTTTAATTTAATTTTTAAACAAAATCATTATTTATTTGAAAAATACAACATTAAAACTATAACTTGTTTTGTAAGACCTTAATAAAGTAATCAAGGTCCCATAAAATTATCTTATAACCATAATAAAATAAAGTAACAATTTATGATTAAATTTTATGAAAATAAATTTCCATTTTAAATTATTATATAAATTATAAAATTGAAAATAAAATACTTATGACATAGAAAAATACCAAAACTTAAACTATGATCATTTTTCACTTTTAAGAGGTCTAATATGTATTTATACATTCATGGATTAATTTTCTTTTCTTGGTCAATTTAATATTCATTACTAATCATTACTATTCATACGGGTATGTTACTATTCATACTTTACTATTCACTAAACATTAAGTTGATCTTATTAGACTCTAAATTTCCTACAAAAAACAACTGTAAAAGACCATTTTTTGAAGATAAATTCACATTATTAATTATTTGAATAATACAACAATTTTTTAAAATACCCCCTTTTTCCAAAAGTCATCAATAATATGGAACTTCTATAAATTCATCTTATATTTATCGGGACATTTGAAATTCAAAACCTTTACCATAATAAGAAGTAAAAAAATTTATTTATAAAAAAGGAGTACAGAAAGTAACTAAGGCTTCATTACATAGCCCCTTATAAAAACCACATAGGACCTAAGTGTAAGGTGTTCTATAGTAATAGAATCTTGGGGTGGCTTAGAATAGATTGCCTGAGTGGTGATTTATATCAGCTTGATCTTCTCCCTTCGGAGATTCTGTTCAAGCTGCACATGTTGAAGTTCGGCTTGGGCTTGGTACGAAGCAAATCCCAATGATCCTACCTCTCTCCCAAGCCTTGATATATGGGATTCATATGGCCCGAGTCTACTGTATAATTCCATTGACTCTTATTTTGTATTAATAAACCACAATCATTTTAATTTATAAACAATAATTGTAACTTCAAGAATTTAGTTTCCAATGTTTATATTGACCAATGGTCATATAACAGTAAAAAACCAATAGTCTCATTTAATTATACTCACTTCATTAATTAAAGGATATAGTTTCGTTTAGTATAAAATAAAATAACCCACAAATTTAGGAAATAAATATTATTAAAATGTTTTGGTCATTACAATCTCATTTTATGAATATGCGTAAATGAATTCTAATTGTTTTATACATAATATCCACTTATATTGTGTATATTTATGTTTGTCACACATTTTTATTTCATTGATTTATACTTAATGTAATGATATCTTCTTTGTATGGGAACCTTTCACCATACTCTTTTAGTCAATTACTTCTTTTATGTTATGTCCTTTAATTTCCATTATCTTATATTATGATATATTCTTCTATATCCTTGTCAATTTTCATTTTAAGTAAAAGTGATTAGAATCCCTTTTTTCTCTCATCATCTCATTTTCTAAATTTTAATGTGATGCTGTTAGTCTGCTAAATTTTCAAAAGGGACTATGTCTCAATCTCCTTTCATTTGAGGCATATTTTAATCTTGTGCACCGTTATTATCTTATAGGGTGTATATAACGCAATTTAACATATTATATCATGAATATATTTATTGGCATAGTATTATAAGCTTTTTTTAATGTTATTATGTAATTGTTTTATTCAAGTATTTTATCATGTGGAAAGGGACTCTTTAACTAAAACATTGTTTTAAATGTTTTAATGAATTATTCTTCTAAATATTTATCATTAAAGACTGTATTTTCAAAATGGTTTTTTGGATTTATTTATATGGACATTATTGTTTTAAAATGTTAATTAATTTAAATATTTCAATGTTTTATGGGACACTTTGATTCAAAAATATCTTTATTAAAAGTTTTAAACAGTTTAGAAATAGGTTTTGACAAATCATTGATTATGTGAATATCTTGAAATGATATATTATGATGTGGAAATGTTATATTTTCTTTATGATTGTGTTATGTGTAATGATTGTGTTATAGTTCTTGGGAATTGTTTATGTATATAGGTAGTTCTTTGATAAACCTTGGGAAGGTAAGCCTAAGATAGCTCTCCAATGCATTGGGTAACATAACAGAGGTAAATGTTAATGTTTCTACTAAGAGATTTAGGGAGTATACTATGATGGGTATTCCAAATGTAACTCCCTATGTATATATGAAAGATACGACTTAAGTATCTTATGGATGCCACAATTTACCTTTATGATTTATGATTTCCATGTGTTATTCATAAATTTTATGATTTTGTGTGGTATGTTAAATATTGAAAAGTATGATTTCATTGATTTGTATTTATTGATGTGTTAATGTTTCCTTTCCTTATTTTATAACCCTTGCTGATATTTTTATGCTCATCCCACATTTTGAAATGTTTTTCACCGGACATAAAGATGAATAGGGTCATAGATGGGATCAAGGAAAAGTCATGTTGTCTAAAACATGTAACTAGACATGTTTTTTAAGAGTTTTTATTTCATGAAAAAAATATAAACTGAGTATAAGTGTCTACTTAATAATTTTTGAGATGTAATGTAATAGTTATGTCCTAATTCTCTAAAACTCTAAACCTGAGAAGATCCTTAATGGGAATTATTGACATAACTCAAGATTATGTAATATTTACGACTGGGGACTTATATTTTCAAAGATTAAAGATGTGATAAATATCATAATTATAATATAAAAATTGTGTGTACATCATTATTTTCAACAGTTAATGGTTGTAATGGAAAAAAACAACATCGGTTCATGAGACAGTTGTTCATCATTCACAGGGATGCTGATTTAGATATCCCCAATATATTTTTACTAATTCTTTGTTATGTTGTATTTATTCCTTTGATAAGGCTTCAAGGAAAAGGTAAAGGTGTATGGGGATGATTTTTTGAAGGTTTTAGTTGAACCAATGTGGTTTTATATGTGTTATTAAGTCGGAGTTGGTGACCTTTTATAAGTGTGTGAGAGGTCACACTGGGCATTTTTTAAAGAAGTTAGGTGTACCAAAGTTTTTACTTAACAAGAGGATTAAATGAAAGCAAAAATTAGATCCTTTAAGTTTTAAGGTCCAATTATTTCCATAAAATGGTTACGATACATGTGTTGGGCCATTTTTAAAGTCTATATTCTAAGTTGAATCAATAAGTAATCTTTTTTATCTTTAATAAATGTATTTTATTTTTAATTCCTTCAATAATAAATTTGGTAAAAGATTTTAGTTTTCCATATTAGATATAATCAATAATTATGACTCAATATATGAAATCCATTTTTCCAAATTCAAATCATATAAGTGAAATAAATTAATTTAAAATTAATTTTGTAGATGGGATAAGAAAGTATGTTTTTAATGTTAAAATGTTCAAAATATTACTCTATTTTTATATTCAAATATTATATAAAATGTTTTAAATTGCATTAATTAAATTAATAAATGTATAATTGATCTAATTTCACTTAGAAACTAATTGAAAAATTCATTTTATCATTAAAAATTAATTAGATTAAATGTTATTTTTAAATGGAAATTCAACATTTTTTCAATATTCATCCAAAAATGAAAATTCTCATTAAAATACGAAAAATTCACTATATGATAATTTTGAAAATAAAATTTCAATAATTTATTTTATTTTTTCAAATAATATTTAAAATATTTTTAAAAATTAGTTGTAAAACAAATTCTCCTTTAAAATGAATCAAAACAACCTTTAAAAAATACATCTTTTTTACGAAATATTGGATTTGTTGTTATCATATTATCATAAAATTTATTAGATGTTCAAAAAAATTAATAAATATAAAATATTTATATTTCATTAATATAATTAAATATTATTATTTAATTTAATTTATTAATATAAAACACCTTTGGTGCATATAAATATTTTTTATAAAAATATTTCCATTATATTCAATTTGTTTTTATATTCATTTCTAATTAATTGGTAACAAATGAATTTAAAAATACAATTCATAAGTTAGTTAGTACTATTAAAACATACCAATTCAATTACTATGAGATATTTTTTATTTTAAATAATAAATTGAATTGTATTCATTTAAACACTTTCTTCCATGTAACACAAGATAAACTCAACATTGTGTGTCATGCATGCTATAGAGTAGATTAAATTTATTTAAAATATTAAATATATTGTAATATATCATGATATTAAATTCCCTTCTATGTGTTTAGTTTTTTTCATACATGATATTGAATGAAATTTTATTCGTTATGAATTTCATGATTTGACACACATACTCACCATAAAATAGTAGATAAAACAAGTCTACGTCAATAAAGAAAACACCATGGATGTTTTCCAAATAGCCATTCCAAAAAATCATAGAGTTCCTCCTACTGTTTATAGTCAAGATCCCCTGAGATAGACATATCCAACAATTTTACAACAGGTAACCTCATTCATATGTCTTCTCATACTAGAGGAAGAGATGCATCATGTCACAATGACCCTATAGAAGTATATATGTATTGGAATCATTATTCTTATATAGACTATGGGATCTACTAAGACTAAAGAGTCGGAGTTAGAACATGTATATTCAAATGCGAGAAGGCATGTGGATTCCCTAGTATTTCAATGAACACTGTTATACTAAGAGTTCCTCTAAATCCCATATCCCATAATAAGGCTCCCATCATCAACAAAATGATTCTGCATAATGGATAATGAAAATTTTAAAAACTCAATCCACATTTATTCAACTATAGGAGATTTTTTCAATGGGTGATTCAAAGGATACCAAATGAAGGTAAAAAATTAATAAAAATTATATAGGGAACCAACTATATTTGGATTAATATGTAGATTAACCATCCAAAAAAACAATTTTTGTTATATGATATTTTGAAAGAACTATCTAAAGAAAAAATGATCGTATATTATTATCCCTTTTACACGTTTCATCACATGATATCTATATATAATAAGGAGGAAATTATTCACTTACTCTACCATACCCTATGGGAAACATTAAATCACTTTGGTGGTAGATACATATTGTATGTTGGATATGGAATACTCCTAATCATTCTTAATTCATGGTGAAATAATATCGATTTAGTTATTCATTTAGCATTGGGATGCTCTAAATCCAAGATGTATAATCAATATCTTTAGCAATATTTCATAGTGTCATTAAAAATGATCATATGAGGCATTTTAGAAGCATCCCTCAATGTACATGTTTTTTAGATGGTGAACATGTAAATATTTACTTCTCCCCTCTTGATAATTGATTGTGGGATTATGATAATCTGATGAAAAATCCCAATTCATAATTGGAAATAGTGGGAGAATGATTGTGTGTGTCCTCTAATAGAGCTCCAAATCCAACAGAAGTTACAATTCAATATTTTTACACATTATCCATCCAAATTAGATTAAAATATATGAGATCGTTGATATTTATACATTTAAAGTCTCATCTATAAATCCATTAATGTAGAAATAGACAAGATCTAAGAGAGTAATAAAAAATTAGTCCATACCACATTAAATTGTGATCCCACCTTTACTAGTATTTTTAATGTTAAAGAAAAATATTAAACCTTCCATTCATGAATAACACTAAGAAATTCATACATGGTATGTAAATAGGATTGAAAAAATAGCCATAGAAACATCATAATAAAATCCCAAGCCCATTGGGTAGGGTGATTTTGACCCCAAATCCAAAACCCCTTCCTATTTGGTTGGGAAAAGTTTTATCCTAACATCTTTAAACCCTTATATTTATAATGATATTCAAGGAAGAATTAGTTGTTGTGCCCACTAAGACAAACTTTGTATTCCCCATGATGGTGGAAATCCCATTAATAGCTAATTGACCGTAATTTATCATCTCCTCCCATTTATTGATGGTGTCAGAGTACAACCTTATGATTACATGATATAGTGAATCTTATTCCCAGATAAAACACATTTTATCTAAGAAAAGGTAAAATGATACAGGGTTTTTAATGTAGTGATTTATTTCTACAATTTAGTAATTATAACAAATAAAAATGTTATATGTCATTGTTACTCCAAAAAAGAAGAAACCACATACTTAAATAATGATAATAATGAGATATTACCCTCAAGGTATTCCTTAATAGATTTTATCATAGTTAAAGTCACTGAATGGATCCTTTGAAATGAATAAGGAGAGGAGGACCCTATAACTAAAATAACTCCCTATACCGAGGTATATAAGCATGGAGTGTAGAATATACATTAAATGAAGATCCAACATTTTGATTCCCTTCTATATATTCCTTTACCAACCATTTAACCATACCAATGAAAGATAATGAGAAATAGATTTCAAATATTTCAATTCATCCTTCACCCTTGATTTTTGAGATACTCATATCCTAGGAATATATATACATATGTAATCACGAAATTAAATAACAACAATGATTTATAGTAAACACCTCTCAGGTAAATTCGCCAAACACATAAAATATTCAATAAAACATCACCCCTTACTATACGTGACTCAACTCAACTAGAATGTAATTCTCACTAAAAAATAATTGAATATACCATGAAAATTAGTTATATGTCACGATGACAATTTGAACCATATGGAAACATAGGGGTTTTAACCATCACATTATTGTTATACAACAGTTAAAGAACGGTTCCTATATAGAACTCTAGTGCCATTTGTAATTATGGTGCCAACTAAAATGTTTCAAGATTTTACTACCCAGTAAGATGACATCAAAGAAAATTTCACACCAGAAAAACTAAATAGGATACCATATATACGAGCGGATAATTTTTTCCACTTGTTTACATGTTTTGATAAACCCCATTTTTTGAATTTTAATGATACAAGGGATTTAGATAAGCATATTTATGACATCACATTTGGATATTTACTAATATTTAGGACTCATAAATAACATGATGCATCCAAATAGAGGTTCATTATAAAGATATTAGAGGGAATATACTTTATCAGGTATTTTAACTATCCCTCCAGATCAATATCTAGCTAAGGAGAACTCTTTTGGATATTACTATTACATTTTGAATCAACATTGATAAATAAAGTATCAATGGCCTCTCTAACTATAATCAAAGTGTGAATTAGAGGGTAGCATACTTTTTTACTTAGTGGATGATATTTAAATACTCACTATAATTACAATATATCTACTAAAAACATCATACAATATATGTGGAGAACCAATAAGATAAATTTTTCACTACACCCATCCCATATAAATACCATCCTGGTTTCTGAAAAAAAATTCACACAACAGAATTCTTAAAAGATAAACTATGATGAACCATGTCGTAATATTTCTCAGTACCACCAACAGATAATAAATATGACGTAAAAATCAAAAAGTATCATTGGTTTAATAAAAAACAATAAATATTTTGATATCTTTATATCTAGTTAGGTTTTAGGAGAAACAACCACTAAGTCATTATCGATGAAAAAAACAGTATGAAATATCTAATCTAAGAACAGAAGATGTTGATAAGGGATAGAGGTGGTGTAAAATTCAAGATAGGAAGTAAGTAATGTATTACTTCTAGAATGATAAAGTTACTGTGGTCATTATATATTTGAGAACACCATCCATCTGGTCATCATTATCATTGACATCCTCTAAAAATAAGTGGATGATGGAAAAGTGAATTTACCTCCCCAAAGGCTACACGTAATGTAACACACCAAGTTTTTTTCTTAATAATATAACTCTAATTTTTTATTGAATTTTTTATTATGATCACATATAAATATAACAATATTTTACAATACCTTTAGACGTCATGAAAAACTATAACAATCATTAATTGTATTATTTAATGATATAATTAATATTGTATTATTTTTTGGAGACTATAAACAAATACAATTATATGGTCAGTTTTTGATAAAATTATAAGCGTTAAATAAAATTTATATTCAATAAATAATATTATAAACACGTTCTCAATCATGATATATTTTAATGTCGTCTTGAGAAATTTTTATAATAGTCATAATGATTATTTTTCTATGAAATTGATAAATTTTAAAATATAAGTATATTTATTTAAAATTAATATTATTATTATTTAGATAATTATTTTTTTAAATAATTTATTTTGAACTCATCACATCAAAATAATATTATGGTTTTTTGGGAGTTTCTTGAAAATGGTAAATTTTTAGTGAAAAAGTTGAAAATTCCACTTTACAAAGAATTGTGATTTAAGGACATCATTATTGAGTTAACGTAACTAAAATTTTACAATTTGGTTTATTTAATAAAATTATTATCTAATAATAATAATAATGATATTAAAAATATTATATTTAATTTATAAATTTATATGATAAATTTTGTAACACAAAATTGGAATTTTAAATATAAAAATGATTTTTGATCTTCCTCTCTTAATTGGGTGGTTTGGTAGGAATATTTCTGATTAGGAACACCTTTAACAAAAAAACCATCTATATATTATTAAATATATATAATATTTTTATTCTATTTAACCACATTTTGTTAGATTACATGTAGAAATAACCTATATTTTAACCCTTAAACCCACCTCTCCTCAAGTATAAATACCAAACATTCCTTCATAAAATTTTACATCAAATACATTGACCTTGATTTATATCATAATTACCCTATCAGTAATATATTAAATGTAGTTATGGTCTTCTATCGATTCCCACTATATCAGTTAAAGCATCATCTAAAGGTGAGGGATATTTTCCTCCACTTCTTTCGATTCTAGTTGTTTATTGGTACAAGCCTTTATTTCTCAATTTTTTTATTGTGAAGTGATTTTATATAACCATATTACTATGAATATTATGTATTTTTAATTATATAATTCATTTCCCTCCAATTATATATATCTCCTAAGTCTTTACTCTTCTAAAATAAGGATTCCTCGCCCCTCTTTTATGACTAGCTTTATGAGACATTATAAATTCTTTCATGTTTCAATAGGAAAAATTAATATGTTTCAATATTATAATATAAATGTAATTTTATCAATGAGATTTAACAATCCCTTATCATTATAATAAATTTATAATCCTTTTTAATTCAAATGGTTCCCCATTTCCATAAAACCATCCACAATTTAGTAAAGAAAAGCGTTTGTGTTTTTCCTAAGAAATGGAATCCCTTGTAGATACAAAAACTAGTTGTTGATATTGATTAGATTTACATAGTGGTAACAACCCCAATATCATAGTATTTATATAGAATCAATTAGTAAATACATCACGAGACCTAGTTTCACACTCCTAATGGATTTTCATTGGATAATTCATTTTCCTATTTTGATCCATATTAAATGATTAGAATATATGGTTTGACATTTACATTCAATTGATATACATTTAAATTAATATAACCTTCACCACTTTTTATTATAATTCCATTAATTGGGTCACTATACATTGTTATTGTGAACATCTTGTAGTTTCCAAATCCATTTTTTGAATATTCACCATGATAAATGAATTAATCCCTTGAAAGTGGTTCTTTCCAACCAAATGTGTAAATAATTTTAATTTTCTCCTTCAATATACATATTTATTTGTATTTTACCTTTATTTTACATTTCCATATTCCTGTATACATTTTTATGGTTGAAATATGACCTACCAAGAGAATAGTCTATCACTACATTTGCCTTTCATTATCATATTCTATGTGTAATCATTCCTTTCAATGTGAATAACCTTACATGATTATTCTAATTTAATGTTTGTCACCAAGAAAAAAAAATCTATTTATTGTAAAAAAATATTGAATAAATTTTATTACATTTATTATATATAGTGTAAATACCTTTTAATTATTTACTTTGATCGAATGGTATTTATAAATACTCTTACATTTATTGGAAAATCATTTATTTTCCTTGAGATCATGCTATGGTTATTGATGTATTTATGTATGTCTCCCTCATGTTTCATACATTAATTAAGAAATATGAATATTTTACTATGATAGAACACAAATTCACTAGGTAATGTGACCAAGTAAACAAATGTAAATTACTATTAAGAGAAAAATTCGGTGGGTAAATATGTAATCTATTGAGATGAAATGATTTATGAAACCTTAGTGAACAACCATGGTTATATGAATGGTGTGAATTGATAACATGGATAATGATATCTTGGTAGTATTCATTGGAAATATGTTATACGATACTATGGTGGACAAACATGGTAATATGAAAGGTGTGTATTGATAGTTTTACAACACATTGAGTAAATATAACATGTCCAAAATCCTTGGTAATATGTTAGATAACACTTTAGTGATGATCTATGGTGGTATGTTAATGAATATCTCATTTTTATGTTGTATCCAAAATTCCATGTGGTGATCCATGTTATATATTTTATGAAAACCGTCGTTTTCATATGATCATTCGTTATTGATATACCTTTTTCTCATAATATATGTATTTTCTTTGTTTACCCCCTTTCTAGGGTTTATTGTCACAGATTTCATTGATGCATGCCCCGAATATATGAGATGTTGAAAATGTAGCATTGGGAATTCCTATGATGGAGTCTATCAAGTTGATTTGAATGATTTTTAACTGTCATATTTTTCATGTATTATGTTCCTATTTCCAAGACACTAAATCTAAAATGAATTTTTTTTAAAAAAATTTACCATATAAAGAATGGTTAATGGAATAAAAATCATGGTCATAACAGATGGTATCATAGGACAGTTTAGTTATTAATGGAAATTAGGATTCCTAAAATTTAGCTATGGATCTTTAGATCAGAAAATTTTCCCTAGATTAATTTTTTAATTATAACTAGTGTGGACACATAAGATTAACATCTCCTAGTTGTTCATAATTTATACTTTTTATTCATGACATTTAAGTGAGAAATTGGGTTTAATAAGTGTTATTAAATGAGTAAAATAATAAGGATTCCATTTCTTTAATAGGGAAGAATGTAATGCCATGAAACAAATTCCATTATGTTATTAATAAAACAATTTTTTTAAAAGACTATTTTATTATGAGAACATAGAAATAATTTTACATTTTACATTAACATTGGACATCTTAGAAAACTGCAAGAGTGATGGAATTATTTAATGATATAATAAACATTGAATTATTTTTTGTATACTACAATCATATTCTGTTATAATTTTTTTATATAAATTTATACGTTTTATATAAAATATATTTTTATGAATAATTTTATAAAGCACTTTTTAAATGATAAATTATTTTAATGATGTACTAAATAAATTTTATAATAGTCATAATTTATTTTTCATTGAAATTTATAAATTTCCATAAATAAGAATATTAATTTGAAATTAATAATTCTAATATTTAGATAATTATTTTTTTGAAATAAATTTCAATTTTTCACTTATCACATCAGGATTATCCTTGGGTGATTTTTGGGAATTTTCTTGCAAAGTTGATTTCATAGTGAAACGGTAAATACTCACGATTTTGAATAAACTATAATTTTATGATTTCAATATTATGAAATAATGGCTAAAAATTTATGAAATAATTTATTTAATAAAAATAGTACTTTATAATTTAAAAAATTATTTAAAAATAAAATTTTAATTTATAAATTTATACCTTAACTTTTAGAACCAATAATTAGAATTTTAAAAATTATTTTTGATTTTTGAACATTAATTGGGTGGTGTGGAAAGAATATATTGGTTATAAATCCATAAAACATCCAAAAAACCTTTCCCACTAATTAGTTATTAATAAATTTTGTTTTAATTTAATTTACACACTAGTGATTGAATTACATAATAAAATAATCTATATTTAAACCCATAAACGGACTTCGCCATAATTATAAATTCCCCCCATTCCTTAATCACATTCCACACCAAATACATTTAGATTTATTTCCCTCAAATTTATATCTCAACTGTATCTCAAAATTTATTCAATGGTTCAATGGAATTCCTCTCTAGCTTTAAGAAGCATCCTCCTAGGGATTTTTCTCCACTTCATTGAAATTAGATTTTTCTTTTGTATAAGCCTTTGATTCTCAAGTTACAATATTTTCAATTAATTTTAAATACCCATATTATTGTGAATATTATATATTGTTAATTAGAGACTTTATTTCTCTCCCAATGTAGATTTATCTTATATTGTTACTCTTCCAAAAAAAGGGTTTATCACCCCTATTATGTTACTACCATTGAAGAAATTTTAAATTTCCTCTTGTTTCAATATGAAATATTATTATGTTTCATTTTCATAATTTCATTTATGTTTTATCACTGATATATCACCATTTACTATCATTATAATACATTCATGAGCCATTATAATTTTCACAGTTTCTGAAATCCATAAAACCATCCTAAATTTGTTAAAGAAAAGTGTGTGTGGTTTTTATAAGAAATGACATCCATATCTAGAAAATACATGTGGATATTGATCTGGAATAGAAATAACTAGTGGTAAAAAACTAAAAAACACCATATTTAGATAGATTTAGTTGGAAACTGGTGCACATGAATGAGCCTTGAAGCGCCCCTGGTTTGACACACTCAAGGGATTTTCTTTGGATAATTGACATGCACATTATGTTCCATAATAAAGGATAAAAATACATGGATTAATTTTTAAATTCAATTGATTACCCTTTTCCATGAATGTACACTTTACATATTCTTATTATCATTCCTTAAATTGGATCACAACCCTTTTTCAATATAAACATGTTATAGTTTCCAAACCCAATTGTTGGATAATTAAGATGATAGAAACACTAATCCATTGAAATGGGTTATTTTCACCCAAATGTGTAACCAATGTCCATGTTATCATTCTATCGTGAAAATTATATTGATTTTAACACCCTTATAGATGTTCATATTTCTATGAACATGTGGTATGTTTGAAATATAATCTCCTACTAGAATGATCTATCACTGTCTTTTTCCTTACTTATCATTAGCTAAGTGCCATTTTTACTTTCAATGTGAATAGACTTTCATGTATCTTATTTTCAATGATATTCACCTTGATAAACAAATGTGTTTTGAGTTGGTAATGTTATTGACTAAACCATATACCATTTATTATATACGCTGTAAATACCTTGTAATTCATTACCTTGATCGAATGTAATTTACAAAGATTCAAATATTCATTATAATCAAATTTATTTTCCATGGGATTATTCTATCATTATTGATGGATTTAAATAATTTTATTTTAAATTGAATACATAAATTAATAAATATGAAGGATGATCCTATATAGTGCTCTAATTCATCAGGTAATTTCATAGAGCCAAATGTTGTAAGCTATTCAAACAAGATTGATGCATTGGGTACTAATCTCTGGAAATGAAATGTTTTAGAATACCTTGGTGAGAAACCATGGTAATATGAGGGGGTGCTACCTCTTTATACTATAGTTAATTGGGTAATGATATCTTAGTAGTATTTAATGATGTTAAATTATATGGTACATTTCTAGACAACCATGATGATATGATTGGTGCACCCTGATAGCACTCCAGTGCATTGGGTGAAGATTCCTTGTTCAAAATCCATTGCAATATGTTTTATGACACCTTAGCGATGCTATATGGTGATATATTTATGAATATAAAATTTTTATGTTGTGTCCACATTTACCTGTTATTATTTTTGTTCTTTATATTCTGATATGCATCCTATGTGTATGATAATTCATTATATTTTTTTATTTTTTCTCACATCTTATGTATTTTTGTTTTTCCCTTGCATGGATTTATGCTCACCCCTTTCTTTGATGTATGTCCTAAAGATATAAATTTTGGTAAAATTTACTTTGGATGAACCTATATACAAGTATATCATGTGTATTTGATGAAAGTATAATGCTTACATTTTTAATGATTTTTATTTCTATTTCTTTAGTAATAATCCTAAAAAAACCCTATGTATTTCATAATGTTGTACCATATAATGAAAGTATCGTGGAATACAATGTTAGTTCATCTTATGTAACCAACGTGGAAACCTTGCATTTTGATGAGGAATAAGAGTAGTGGATGGTGGAAAATCCTACATTTTAATGACTATATTACCAATAAATTAGTCAATAAAGTATATATTATTATCTATGAATGGTTCAACAAAAAATATTTAACCCTCATTCCCATAGTAACCATATTTATAACTTCATCACTCATGGGGAATTCAAAAAGACTTCACAGCCACCATTTTCAAAATTTTAAACATGAGGAGGAACCCAAAAGAGTCCCTAAACCAGTGAATACCGTTTCGAATTGAATTCATAAAAATTGGATGGTTTAGTACTACCTTGGTAAATTTAACTCTCTTTACACATGAAAGATAAACATGAATTAGTTATTTTCATTCAGATAATAGAATACTATAAATAGAGAGAAGACTTATTTGAGTTTTATTATTCTCATTACACTCATGGAAGAGGCCTCTATGTTTTAGGATGAGAAAAATATCCATAGATAAATAGTGATTTAGGATCTAGTCCCAGACTATATAATCCATACTATAGATTCTAGAGAAATTGTGATGTAAGAAACCAATCCGAGAGAGAAGAAGAAATATTTAGTGCCTTAAAGAATCCGTATAGTTCACATTTATATAAGGAATCATTTCATGAATAATTTAGGAACCCCATAACTAAAAAATTATCTATCCCATATACAATTAAGGTTCTGTCCCCCCATAATTTATCAGCTTCAACTTCTCAACCATTCAAGCTCCTCTCACCTAAAATATAGGAAAATGTTTTGAGACATATGTTAACTACACAATCATAGAAATATAATCAGCTAAAATTCCTAGCCATAGTTGAATCTTGACTTTTGAATACGGATTATATTCATTTCTCTATATAGCTTAGAGAGTCTTTCATCAAGACATTGATATATTCTAAGTATTTTGATACTAAAATCTCTGTCTCTAAGGCCTGTCATGTAGATAAATAATTTTTCAACTACCATGCTCATATTTCCATCATAAAAAATAATAGGGAAAATTGATATAGTGGAAAATTAGTCCCCTATATATCTGTGGTGTTCCTAAAGGAGATGTTGTCTGATGGGTTTTTGATAAAAATGATTCTAGGATCAATTTTATACAATCTCAATCCTTTTTGTTCCACATATTAAAAAATGTTCATAATGACCCATCAAGGATAACAATATATGGATTTTTTAATAGTGATTGGAATATCATGTGAATGATCTTGCTAATAACCCAATTTGGGGATATATGTTTTAACAGAAAATTCACTATCATCAAACATGATACAAAATTAAATGCCCTTGCCAGCCAACCCTGGATCCATATACTTGTTATAGTTTCATTTCCATATACTAAATACTTGAAAAATTCCCTCAATTGAAAAAGATGAGTTATCTATGGTGATATTTCCCCTTTGGACACAAGTTAAAGATGATAATTCTATATTGTGTATTTTGAAATGGAAATAAAATAGTACTAAATTTAGAATTCAATACTAGGGAAAACTATAAATAGACTAGATGCCTACCATTTTATTACCTAAAAGGGTAAAAATGGTATATTTATAGTTCCCATAAAATACATTTAATTAGAAAATAATAATTTCAGAAAATATCTAGTTACCTAGAAAATTAGAAATATTCCAAGAATAAGATCTTCTCCTATAGGAGGAAGCCAAACTTGGCCATTGAACTACCTGATAAAACAATAAGAGTAAACTAGTTAATTGTTGATAGAGGCTCATATGATGTGACACTATTTTAATAATATGATAACTAATTTTCAATCAATAAAATCCATAATGTATTATGGTATTCAACAGCCTCAAGGGAGGATTATGTAAGGCATAAGAAGTAATGCCTCTATTCACACGATCTCTATATAGGTGGAAAACATTCCATCATATCTAAATATGATTTCAATTAGTGTAAATATACCTATTGAATAAATAAATGGGGAAAACCCTTCACAAAATGACGAATCATAAGATCAATCCTATATAACACCCAACATTAAGGAGGAACCTAATGACTCTCCCCTCAATTTTGATGTGGGTGATAGAATAACATTTCAATACATTATATATGTATACATTAATATAGATAAAGTCCCATGACATACTCTAATTGCTGTATGTGTGAATCTTATGGATTAATATTTTTATATTTCATTTATCTAGAAGAAACAGGGTTCTTTTCAAGGCTTTTCAGGGAGATTCCATGTTTATACCCCATGAGTTTCCTTACAAATACATTATCTTCTTATTTAACATAATATCTAAAAAATATGCTCCAAGTGTACGCATCCTAATCACCACAACCTAGTTGAGGCCAAGTTTTATAAATTAATAAAGTCGTATTTCATTCAAAAATCATAGTACCAGAAATTGTTAGCTAAAAATGATAATCTAAAAAAAATTATAGGCCAAATAAAGATTGTATCATATTATAATAACTCAATCGACATTCTCTAAATGTAAATATTTTTTTCCATTCACAGAATTATTGATTAATGGGATGAAAGGATTTGTAGAAATTCCCTCTATGGATAAATATTCACGATATAATAAAATTAGAATGACTCTATAAGATAAATAATATATGGATTTAATGGAATCATATGTGTTGTAAATATATTAGGTAATTCTCATTGGTATAGAAATTAACATGTCCAATTATTGATAGGAAATACCACAAAATTTCATGCCCATCCCTAGAAAAACCCTGGAATTCTATATGGATGATGTAGTGGTGAAGTCCTAATTATATTGGAACCACTTTTCTGATCTAGAAATTTAATTAACTTGAATATGATGTGGAAACAAGAAAATGAGTCCACTAAAATTCCACTTTTTTATCAACTCTTGGAAATAAATTTATTTCCTTTTTCAACCACTAAGGTATTATGGTAGATTCCTAATACCATTTAATTATGTATAAATATTTCATTCAGGTTCTCAATAATTAATAGAATTGATTCTTCCTAATTATTTTTATTTTTTATTATTTTTATCTTTTCTGTGATTTGAATAAAAATTTGATAATTAATTCAATATTCAGACTAGTGGAGGAAGTTTTATTATATAGTATGAGTTTTCACTATATGACTAGGTTAAATCTATTACAACTCTTTGGAGATCAATGAATGAATCATGTAGTGAGATAAAGGCACCTTCCACGATAAAGATTCATGAAATTTTAAATCGATTGTGTGTTATATTTATACTAAAAACCAAATATCTAATTAAGAGTCACTCACACCTATATCATATTAAATACATGAAATATTTTCCTATATAATATAATAATTTTTTTCCTGGAATTAAGATGGTGTTATTGGGACATGAATAAATGAATATTTTCATGATGGGATATAGAAAAATATATTGTTGGAGCTATATTTTATTAAATGGATATGCGAAGCACATCGGGTTATCCCAGTGCAACTACATGAGATAAACCTAAAGTATTTGTAGAGTTCATGAACTTCAAATGATATTTCCATGCCACAAAGGAATCTCCATTCAAATAACACTTTAAAGAATCATAAGGGACTATTATTTTCTTGATTTGTTTTTTGAAAAATAGTTCATACAAGAAGATTTATAGATAGATCTTAAACCATCATGATATATTTGAATAATTTTTCATGACATGGTTGTAACAGCCTGAGATTTTATGAAAAATATTCTTTTTATTTCACTAATGTCTTGTGTTGTACGCTACACCAAAAAGAGCTTGCAAAACACGCATCCTTGACTTTCCTTGCATTACACGAAATCGAAACCTTCCTCGATAGCGTTTGTAGTACGCAATACCGAGTTTCACTAAACAACGATATGCTATTAAAATATTATTATAACTAGCCGTTATGAATAGTAATAACCACCTTTTAAAATTTTAGAAATTTTAGCTCTCAAAATGGACTTCATTTTTGGATTCGGAGTATCGAATTTAGCCTAAGGTGAAATTTTGGTACTTTTCGGATAACTTTCATATTCTGATGAATAGTGAAAATTACTAAATTATAATTAAAAACAACTTTTTTTTAATCGAAATAATTAATAGTAATAAATTATTAATTTGAGTGGTTTTAAAGTATATTTAGAATATATTTTTACAATTTAATACAATGTTGGTCATTGGTTGTAATTTCACATTTACACCAGACATAATCAAGTGTCAATCTTTTGGTATATATTGTTTCTTAAAAACACGCTATTTATTTTAACAGCGGGATTTAATTATAAAATTAATTAATGAATCTTCTATGTTATGAATTTGGTAAAATAGACTTCATTTTTAAATTCGGAATATGAAATATAGCTTAGGATGAAATTTTGGTATTTTTCTGAAAACTTTCAATTTTTGATGAATAGTGAAACCACTAAGTGGTAGGTTAAAAACTGAATTTTTCATAAAACTTAATTTTACCGCTTCTGTGAATGGAATTTCAAAAATCCGAGAGACACGGTTGATGTCAGTAAGTAAAATGTGGTTCAATGAGATGAAAATAATTTTTGGTGAATAGTAACTTTTTACTTTTATTTACCACGGTTAAAAGTAAATAGGGTAATTAAGGGTAAAAATGATATTAATATCACCCTAACACATGTCCTAATTCTATTGGACAAGTGTATTTCGACCAAAAACAACCTTAAGTGTAAAATATTATCATTTAGGCCCACTTGGATTAGATTAGGACATTTATTACTATTTAATTCAAAGAAGAGTTAAAAGAGTTAAAATCAAAGTTTATTTACTAAAACATTTTTTATATACGGTTTTACATAAGATAAATTCGATTGTAAATATTCATTATAAAGCTAAAAACATTTTCTACATAATTGTATTTTATTTATAATTTTTAGACTTTAAATAAATTAATTTATTTATGACACAACGATGATGCAGTAATTACCCTTTTAAGGAAATATTAACATAATTGATGTTATAAATGCTCAAATGAATGTAATTTGAGACTTTTTATGAATTCCAATAATTTTCTAGGTTACTATGATATATTATTGTTGATCTAATCAACTTGGTTCGAACATATAATTTTGTTATGACTTTCACAAAAATCATATATCAAATAGTGTCAAAATTGACACAAAATAGTTTTTAAATGAAATATTATATTATTAATTGTTATTTTATTCATAAAAATCTAAGGTTCGGCCAAATGACTTAGATAAGGATATATATATTAATAATAAACAATTTGGGGTTCGTTTGGCATGTTATAGTAAGTGTATTAACCATATAGTGAAAGAAAACAAAAAGACACGGTAAAAGTTAAATTATTTAACTTAGAGTTAAATCTAATTGATAAGGATAAAATAATACCCTAAACTTGTCTAAATCCTATTGGTTGATAGGATATTTACCCATCCCCACTTTAGCTTCGATATAAGACCCTTTGGAACCATTATAAACCGATTTTGACATTAATATAAAATAATATTTTGTGGTATTCCTAAGGTGCCCCTCTCCTCCCTTATAAAAGGACACCTCCTCCCCCTCCTCCTCACACCAAATTGAGCACTCAAGCTCGGCCAACCCCTGCTATTTTCTCCTCTCCACTTCCCTAGAATAATACTAGAGGTCCTGGTGTTCTTAAAAGACCAATCTTAGTTCCCTAAGTGGAGGATTCAAAGAGGCGTTCCAAAGAAGAGGAGCTTCGGACACGTACAAAGCAAATCAGACCTAAGGTAAGGGAAATATCACAATCTCATTTTTATCCGAGATTGTTTATACTTTAGTATTTACTGGGGTTTATTTTATCATCCAAATCCATGTTCCCTCAATATGTATTATTATTTCCATCCTTCTACAATATTTTATATCCAATTTTACCCTTCGGTAAGTTTTTGTAAAAGATATGAAAGGAATCTTTTGTCATTTTTCGTACGAGGTACTTTTTGACTTTTCCGACAAAAGTACGAAGAATGTTTTTTTTAACTTAAACGGCATGAATGGATTTTTAAAACATTATTCCCAAGAATCTTACTTTACAAGTTTTCAAGTTTATTTTTAATAAACTTCTTTTAGTTTAATGTTTTATGACATGTTAAGAAAGGAAACATGTTTTTGAAGAAGAAAGGATATTTTCCCCAAGAATGGAGTTCAAGTGTTTTATCAAAATTATTTTCCATCTAAGATAATAAAGGGTTCTGTTTTTATCCCTATTATTACATTGATTTTATTATGTTGTGATGGAATTATTTTTGTGAATTCCTTTATCATATATGAATTGTTTTATGATGTCATGATGTTTAAGATTCCCATTTTTATTACATGGGTTATGAAATGATGTATGATTTATGATTTTGTGGCACACATAAGAATGGTATCATTATGAGATGGGTGGGACCTATATCTCCCTCCAATGAATTGGGTAAAGATTTTATATCTCATGAGATAGACATGGCTGGAATGGTAGGTTATACCAGTTCAGTGAAACAGGACTGAAACGAGGGTTACTCGATTCAGAAAGGGACTTTGTCCACTAAGATAGTCTTGGCAATGAGTCTTGACTAACAAGAAATGAATATCTATGATTATGTGTGAATGCCACAAAGTTTCATGTTTTATGTTATGATTATTGTGATTACATTTCACTGCCGTGATTTATCCCATGTTATGAAATTATGCTCTCTTTTGCAGGTTAAGATTTCCAAAATGTTATGTTCTTTTAAATATGATGTGATTGATATTTCTGTTGTTTACCCTTACTGAGCATTTGAGCTCACCCTTTTATGTTTTATTTTCCCCAGGATATAAAGAAAGGTTTTAGGTATAAAAAAAGGAAGATCTTTATGGGAGATGTTGAAGATCTTTCACCGGGATTAGAAGATTATAGTCCGAGTTTCCAAAGACACTAAACTATTAAGGTCCTTGTGTGTGTGTTTT
This sequence comes from Viscum album, assembly GCA_963277665.1. Lineage (NCBI taxonomy): Eukaryota > Viridiplantae > Streptophyta > Magnoliopsida > Santalales > Viscaceae > Viscum > Viscum album. Next base: position 614,303,603 of record OY728130.1, read on the forward strand.
TGTAATGTACTAAGTATTCCGCAAAAGTAATGTAATGTCAATGTACGTCAAGATACGGGTCTCTACAATGGTTCCAATGTGATAGAAAACTAATATTAGATCCTAGATTTTTTAAGTGTTACATTGTTATATTTATGGTATTTTAATTTTGAAGAAATAAAAAGTTTAATAATGTTTCCATTATATTCTATGTGTTGTAATGGATCCATATGGGTTATATCTATAGTTTTATCAATTGTTTATAAGATTTTTACCATTAAACAATGATTATTAAATAGATTGTAAATGGGTTATTTGAGTTGAATTTTAGATTCTGTTTTTACATTTGAAGAGATTTTTGACTTTTAGAGTCATTGGACTCAGGATCATTAGATTTATATTCATTGATAATTCTCATTTCAGGTAATATATTTCTAGTCTTATACTCTTCCTCTACTTATCACCTTTTAAGATAACGATTTCAAGCATTGGTGAGTTATTCTCCACCATGAGTGGCTATTATTTTTTGGGTTTTAAGGATCAATAGTAGAAGGATGATTTCTTAATTTAATTTATCAATTTTACTCCTTAGTAGTACTTTTAATTATGAATTTTATTTATATATAGTTTTATCTCTTTCCTTAATAATTATTAGAGAAAAAGATTTATAAAAGTAGTAACTATGAGGTGATTTTGAAAATTATGTTATCACTAGTAGTTTAGATGTTTCATCAACTAATACGATTGATCTTAATACAAATAAAATTAATTTTTTTATCTTATCAGTGGATCAAGATTAGATTGTGTAGAATTTTTAAAATTGACCATTAAATATCAACAATTTTAGGACAATATTTCAAAAAATTAATATAATCCATTCAATAATGACAGATATAGACAACCTTTAATAATCATCGATTAAAATGGATCCTTTCTTTCTATTCTTGTTAATTTTTTTTCAATTTTTATTTTTGAATTATTTTTCATGATTTTTGTAATTCACATAACATCAAGGTAATAATTAAAATTATTGAACCTCTTGGTGATTGCTTGAATTCTTCTTAGGACCAACCTCAAACTAGTCACATGTTTCACCTTAGTAGTTAATAGATATAATGATTTTACTAAATTGTTTTAAACATTACATCATACATGAAGTAACATTGATAGGGGTTATAAATCTTGAAAAAATAGAATCCTTTTTAGCATGCCTTCTCCTAGAACTAATAAGTGATAAGAGGCATAAAATGTTACCTTATAAAAACTTTGTTATTCATGATTAATCACACTCGAAAATCTCTACCCTTCACTAGATTAATGAATAAAGGGTAATCCTATCAATGGATTGAATAATTAAAAAGTGATTTGGATCGACTTAAATAGTATCTATCTATTAATTATGTTTCAATATTGCATATATAATGAAATCTTATTATCCTCAATGTGGAATCTATAAAAAAAGTTAATGGGTGGAATTTTATAATAAAATAATAATAAAGGTAAACAAAAAAAATTGTATATCTAAAATCACACAATATTAGAGATTGAGAGTAGATATATAATAGCCAAATATAGAAATCTCTCATTGACACTTAGACTGTAGATATTGTTCCACCACCTTCATGGTCTTGTGGTTCATAAAGTCTCTCAATTTCATCAACTAAATTATATTCTAGGTCACGAGATTTGGAATGCTAATCGTTCTTCCTAGGCTGTAATTATACAATTTTTGATATCATGGTTGTCACTTAGAATGCAACCAATGTGTAGGATCATGTGGATTTTTTCCATCCAACCCTTCAATAAATGAATTATAACTATAAATAAATATATATGAAGAAGAAATTTTCCCTTTAAATGAAGCTCCGAAAACCTATAAGATTTAATTTTATGACCTCTCTGATATCTTAACAACTATAAGAATAGAAGGGAATAAATTACAAAGGGTTATATTGGGGATTTTTTTTACATATCCTATGATGTTTCTACTTCTATATTCTTTCCTCCTCTTAGAGGGATGCACAAAAAATGAGGTAGAATACCATACATTGATAATAGTTCTAGTGATTTCTATACAAATCTCAATATCAATCCTAAAAATTAAAGCTAATTTAATATTAATTTTCCAATAAGTTGATGGAGAATATTATATAATGAATAAATTTTTGATTCCCCTTATAGATAATTAGCAAGAGTAGATGGTGATAATTCCCAAAAAACCTATGGTATTATGAATTCTAAGATCACAACATTATCCTACAAACTCATTAACCAAAATTTTCACTACTCTCACCTAGCCAAATAAAAAAGATATAGTCATCTGAGTGGAAAATTGAAGTGTAGTGGCTCCATCTTCCATGGAATGAGTGTAAAGGGTGGATAAAATCACTAATTTTCCACCCAACAAAGAATGTCTACCACTATCTCTATATTCTCAAGTACACAATTGGATTTAACTAATAGTGAACTATCTCCAATTTTGGTATCTCTTATAGGATTGAGCTGAAAAGAAGGAGATGTCATGATTATTAGTGAACATAGTTCTCTAGGATAGCCCAAGATCCTTAAAATGAATTGTATGTGATGTTTTAATATATTCCTCCCTATGAGAATTACAAGATGAGAAATATCTAAATTGGTTTAACAATACCATTTAATAACATTTGGGGAAACCAAACAGTGTCCAAACATGTTCACCATGTCTAAAAGTTCAGGTACTTATAGTCTTCAATGAGATAGTATTATGAAATTTTTTTGAAAAAAAGTCCCACACCTATCATGATCATTCCACTTATATAAATAAATCCCAAAATGTGAAACATGTACCCATTTATTCTTGGACATTTTGAAAATTGGGGTTAGTTGTTATGGGTATGTACACTTTAGTGGAATCTTGGTAGTATAACTCTATCCTCATTGGCACTGACTTCTCCTCTAAATGGTCTACTTTTGTACCTCAAATGGAGGTTGTGAGTAAATTCATGATCAAATTATTTGAATCTATTATTATCACTCAATTAATTTTTTATCTTATTATCCTCATGGATAATGGTATACAATTATGTTCTCATGATTTGAAATGGTCACATGCAACACATAACTTTCTGTCTAACCATTGTTTCCATTATCATGCATCTATTAATAGATGTATATAGGAATTGAATGACACCCCCATAAAAAATCCTCTATAATATGGTGGAAATGAAGTAAAATACATGATGAGATATATTTTGTGAAGCGTAATTATCATATTTCTCATCTATACGCATTGCTACACATGAAACCAATATCCAATGATATATGGGATATGTGTGGTCAATATAAAATATGTTTAGGTTCCCTAACACAATACATGATTCTATGAGTTGTAAAATCAATAAAAACAATAATATTTTTGGTTGGATGGGAAGTGCGTATAAACCCTCAATATTTTACAAGTTCATCCAAATAGAAATGGATCTAGAAATAGGAAAAATATCTTATCATTGGTCACTCATTTGAGGAGAAATTTTGTTAATAAAAAATGAACTAATGATCCCCGTGAGTAAACCATGAAAACTAGAATCTATATAAGGGGGACATTACAATATATATTAGTTCTACCCCAATGGAAAATATTAATGGATTACCAAATTAGGATAATGTATCAGGACTCATTCCAATTCTAGGTTCCTATTGAAATATTTTACATAAACTAAAAATAGTAAAAATATATTTACACAAGTCTATGAAGTACATGAAATGAATATCCTTGCTGAAAAACTATTAACTAAACTAAAGAAATACATTTCACAAAAATATAATCTAAATGATAAAATATGAATTTCATAAGATAATAACCTTCATGAGATTAATTTCATTCCACGAGAATATAAAATACATTATGGGAAATATAACAGCGCATAAATTATTTTATATTATTAACAAAATAACACTTATTTTGTAATGATTATTTTACTCTGAGAAGATATAGAGAATATTAACTTTACTATGAACATTACATATCATTAATTAATATTTAATATAACAGTAATAATAATATTGGGAGATATAAATAAATAACATTGAGCACACTAATTTGAACATCATACACATTAATTATCTCAAAGAACATTCATCCGTGTATAAAAACAGTTAATATAAATAAAAGAGGTATAAATATGAATGACATTATCATTGGACGTGTATAACCTCTATATGTTAAGGGAAAATGATAATGTTTGATAATAGTGTGTTATATATATAGTGTGTAATGGGAAATGTGGCCATTAGGATCTGAAAATTACCTAACTGTTGGTCAATATGATTATGGGGAATTATGAATATTTGAATTAGTTTATATAATTATGAATGATAGGTGTTAATTTATAAAAAATGGGGAAGTGATAGATTCAAAAATAAGGATCATACCTTTTGAATCCCACCTATTAGAACATGGGAGCGAAGAAGTGTCACTAGGGTTCTCCCTTAACAAAGGCCAAGAATAACATTAACATGTAAGGCTCAATTATAATAAACTATAGGCGAAGTTCATATTAGTGGTGATCAACACTATATTAATGCTAGCTAAGCCACACCATGAAATTACCACCAATACATACCTCACCCTTATGGAATATATCATTGTAATTAGGGGTTATGTATCTAGACCATAGTACTATAAAAGTAAACTTTTCTACTTATAAATGCAAGAGAGGTTTCATTAATTCCTTTTTCATTATTACATTTTTAATAGAATACACATGAATGTAATATCAATATGATAAAAAAAATTAGATATAAAAAATTTAAATATTTAGAAATATACATTTTTCATTATGATCTCAAAAAACCATTATTTATATATAAACTCTTCTAACACCATATTTATATAAATTTCAATTATATTAAAATTTTATAATTCCCCTGGTCAAAAATGTTTATTATGTCATAAAAACAATGATTTATTAAAAATTAAGAATTTTTATCTCAATGTTAAAATCAGCATATTTAAGATAATTATTTTTAATAAATAAATATTATATTTTATGTTATCATATTTAAATTTGGTTTGGGTTGAATAATTTTAATTATATAAAATATATTACATTTTATTGTAATGTAAAAAATATTATTTGTGTTTTAAATATATGTAATGACTTCATAAATATGTAATAAAGATGTTTTAATTAATAATGTTGAATCCAAAACGTAAAAAAATATTTTTAATATACTGATTTAAAATAAATTTATAAATATAAAAATAAACTTAAATGGTCTAAAATATATATGAATAAAAATATATGAATATTTTCAAAACATTATTTTTCAGAAATATTATTTTTCAATGATAAAACATATATAAAATATTAAAGTTTATTTTTGACACTAAAATATCTCAAAAAAACGCATTTTAAATTTCATAAAAATGATACAAAACCAGGGGTGCATAAATGTTTTTTTATTTTCCACAATCATGATTTACATAGAAAATATTTAGAAATTAATAAATAATCCTCAGACATTTTCTATAAATTTACACCAATTTTCCCATTCTTCTCTACTCCCATGTGATTAAGAACATTCTTACAATTATTTTACCACTTTATAACCTTTATAATTTGTTTAAATGTTTCGAAGAACTCTTATTAATATTTAAGTAGCTATCTAGAAAGGTAAGGGATTAGATTCCTTTATCTTTTTATCCATGTAATTCGTTTTCTTACTCTACTAATTTAAATTTTATTAAGTTCTCCTGAACTAATGATCATTACATTATTGTAGAAAATTTTTTATCAATGGGAGCATTTTATTCCCTCTTATTAAGTACATTCTATAACCAAATTTGTATACTCATTTTGCTATCATAATCATTCCTTGATTTTTCATTGCTCCCTTTTTATATCATGAATACCCAAGTCTATTTTTATTTAAGTGTATTCTTGTAGATGTAATTATAATTAAATTATTGGGGTGTCTATTTATTTAATCCCTTATCCATTATTATGGGTAAAAAATGAGGATAAGTTCATGTATTTAATCACTTATATAGTGAATGACATTATAAGAAACAAAATCTTTATTCTTGATGGGTTATTGATTAAATGCTTTATAATGATCAATGTGAAACACATGAAATAAAAATTAAAAAGGGTGCACTCTGATAACACTCCAATGCATTTGGCCAATAATTAATCACTTTAAATGACATTTTTTTTGAGACCTTGGTGAATATCCTTTGTGATATGTTTTACGACACCTTAGTTTTAAACCTTAATGACATGATTATGAAGGAATTATTTTTATGTTATGTCTACATTTCTATGTTTTGTATAATTATTCTCTCATGTTATGCCGCATTTTTTATCCATGATAAAAAATCATGTATAATTTCCTATGTTTATCCAAAACTTAGACTTGTTCTTAACCTTTTGTATTGATGTAGCTATTAAAGAAATGACTTATATTGAGGTGAACGTAGAAGAAAAAAATAAGAGAGTATAACATGAGGATGAGATAAACTTTATGTTTATGTTTTCATTATGTTGGTCATGTATTATGTACTTACATATGAATACCCTAAAACTGAAAAGTTCAGTTGAAACAATTAATATATTATTTTTTAAGGAATTATGTAAAAAATTACGAATAAAAAACTAGGTCTCCATAGTTGGTATCAAATATATGGTTTTGGTTTTGGGGAAATTAAAAGTATAAAACAATAGTAAAGAACATATGGATAAGAATAAATTTATGTTACATTAATAAATTTTAGCAGATTATAGATTTTCTGTATGTTTTAATAAAATGAATCGTTTTCAAGATACTATCAACCGTATGTGGAAATATAATATATGTAACAAGAGGAAGTTACACCAAAAGGTCACACTGAGTGTTAAATAGACCTATAACTAGTGCATGAAAAGGAGTATTTAGACTATACACAGGGCTAAACATTCACAGAGGATGTGATTTATTTAATCACAAAATTTTTATAAATTTCTGTTAAGTATATATAGATAAAATTTTAAATTATAGAAATATATCATCCTAGAAGTTTGTTATTTGAAAATTTAAATATTAAACATACCCTTATAAATATTATTATAATATTTTTGGTAGTAATAAATTCAACACTTACATTTTATTCATCGATAAAAATAGTAGTAAATATTTAAACTCAAGTAAAAAGAAATGCATCGAACAATGTGATGATAACCTTCCAATATGGGGTGACCTAGAGTTGAAAACATCATAATGATGTGGAATCAGTTAAATTAGGTTATGAGTAATAACCTAACCCATATGTAGAATATAGATTTACCAATGAAGTAACTACTATAATTATAATCATTAATTCATCAAATAACACCCATTTTAAATATATCTTGTAATCAACTAATTTTTGGAAAATTTATACATATTTTTTAAAAGATATTTTATTTTCTCCGTTGTATGGTGAGAGAAATTTTCTTTTTAGTTTATATCATTGAGGTAGAAGCTGAACAGTGGTGGAAAAAGATGAAGATCATGAGTCCAAAGTACTAGGTTGAATCTATGGAGTGAGAATTTTTTTTTAAAAAAATTGACTTGTATTTTCCTCATACCCTTCAAACAGGAATGGAAGGTGAATTCCTCGAATTGGAAAAATACAAAATGAATCAATGGGAAGTTGTGAGATTTATTTTACAAGTCTTATGTGATATTCATCAACATTTTTCATTGATTTTGATGGAAATTTTTTCTAATTATTTAGTTAACTAAGTCAACATCTATAGAAATCCATAGTAATCAGTGAATTTGGGAGTTTTGAGGAAATTAGACTATGTGATCTCAATATGGTCTCATGGAATAAATGATAACAATAGGAGGATATATCTAGATTTTGGAAATAATTTTGACTATGAAATAGAAAAAATGAAACAATACCTACATGTGTAAAAAAAAGGTGTGGGAATAGGCAATCAAAAATTATCTGAAGGATAATTAAAAGTGATAAAATTGTTTAAGAGACGAATATATAGCTTAAAAGAATTATAGAGATATAAATCCCCAATATATAAATTGCAATGAAAAAGGGAAGTTGGGAACCAAATCCTTTAATATATTTCTTCAACTTTTATGAGCCTATGTAATTCTGTACCTGATATACAATTCATAAAATAATAGATGGAAACATCCATTGATCACAACTAAGTCCATGGGTGCTAGTTCATTATATTTAAATCAGAATGGCTATATTTGAGGCTCTTAATGATGATGTGGTAAGTGTACTCATAATACACTAAAATCTATAAATTATATTATTTGATTATAGTATCATGTATTCTTTTATTTCATTCATGTCACTAAACAAAATCTTGTAAAATAATGAACTACTTATTGTAGACTTGACGATTAGATCTCATATATGAACTATTCAAGAATCGATGTTATGTAAGGATTACACTATTTACTTTGGTGAGTAAAATCACTCCACAAACCTGTTAGTTATTCCAATGGTGCAATTTTACATAATATTTTGGATGGATGGATTTTCAAAGTAGAATGCCAATATCAACTATAGAAAGACAAATATTTTAGTTTTCATGAATGGATAACCTATTATAATTTTCATGTGAGATATATATTTGATTAAATCTTTTAAATAAACACATATTATATCGTACATTATTAAATTATTTTTAAAGAAGGTGAAGAAATAGAAAATAAAAATATTATATTTTTACCCTTTGATTAATAATACATTGAGGTATTTCCAAAAAGGTTACCTAGAAATACCAAAAAATGGAGGTATATTTCTCAAATGAACTCTTACCTGGAACCAATACAAAATAAAAGACCCCATATAGAATGGAATTTTGTATTTAGATAAATTAAATAATAAACGTAATAATATTTTTGAGATGGGTTTTGTTTGAGTAAGGATTAATTGTTCTATATATAATGAAAATAGATGGATTTATTTGGTTATTCATTGATTATAGAGAACATAATTGAATCAAAGTGGAAAAAATACCATATTCTAAGGTTTGGTGATTAGTTTTTCAGGGTCATTTCATCCCCAATATGGACCTCTTATCGGGATATCATCATTTGACGGGGATAAACAAATATATACCAAAATACCCTGTTAAAAAATATATGAACATCAAAAATTTGTTTTTATATTATTTTTATTTACTAATGCTACATCTATATTTATATATTTGGTGAATATATACCATTGAGAAAAAAATTACAATTTGTGATGATCTTTGTTTAAGGAGATCAAAACAAGAGTGATGGAAGGTTCATCAATCCTGACCTAGGTCATAATGGCTACCACAGGAACCCCTTCTCCTCTGAAGGGGGGTTTACCTCCATTGACCATACAGGTGGTATATCCTCATTCTTTTTTCTTTCTTATTTAGACCCAATTCCCTTTCTCTATTCCCTCATATTTCACTTAATCCAAAATTTCCATTCTTGTTTGATAGATTCCCACAACTCATTCTCTCAACATCATTGTTCAAATATTCCTTGACCCTTCTGAATATGGCCCTTATTGCATGCTTCAATAAATGCCTTTTTCAGTGGTCTTGTTCAATGGGGTTGTTTCATATCATGGGGCTTACAAGAATGATCAATATTTGTCCTTATTGATAATAGGAACATCCTGATTCTCAATAAATTAGAGAAAAATGTATCCAAGCTTAGTCCACCCCCCCCCCCACATTTACAATGAATAACATTTCTACTTATTCATTTGGTCTTCTGATTTTCACATGAAGAGAGATACCACACTAATGGTGATCTGTGTATGGTTTCTATAACTCCAAATTCCTTTTCAAAATCCGTCGATTATTTAAATTCGATAGAATTTAGTTAGTCAAAATATGCATTTCAATAGTAGAATTCATGAAGTTTCCACCCAATTTAGCAAAATATTTGGGTTGAAGTTGATGTTTTAATAATTCCAATAGAGTATGTTTAGATCATGTTTTCTAATGATTTCTTATATAATAAAACTTTTTTTTATGTGAGTTGATTTTTGTTCCTCATACAAGAGATCGGGATACCTAATGGTAGTGTGTAGTTGTGGGCTCATGAACCACCATCAGAAGATGGATGGGGTTTTAAGGTCATGTCTTAGTGTAAAGGGTTTGTGTTCTATGTTGGATATAGGTTTGAAGGAACATGTCCAAATTTGGGATGATTCATATTGAATTATCTTCAAACCTCAATCTTTTTCTTATTTAGAGTTTTTGTACAGAAGATAAAATCCTACATTGGAGGGTCAGATAAAAGATACAATAGAAGAAGGTCCTTCTATCTATATGAAATATGGAATCTCACTGTTAGAATCTAACCTATTGTTTTCGAATGAAACAACAAATTTTGATCCCATCCAAAAAGAGGCACACTCTTTGAATCATGATCAGAAGGTATTTGATATTTATTGAAGACAATTATGGGGTTTGGTTGAGAAAAATTTCTATTATAATCAATGTCTGGCTGAGAGAATGTTTATGGTGTCTGTATAATAAGGCAGTTGGAACCAGTCGATGCATCCCAGGCTAAATCACCTTAGGAGGTAGTAAGAACTAGAAATGGGGATAATCATAAGGAGGGTTATAGGTGAATGATCATAAATATGAATATGATTTCCTTATTCTAAATCCAACACTGAATTCAAGATTTGGTTATACAAATCAATGAGACTCTTTAAGGAAAATTCAGCATCAAAACTATCTATCAACATTGAATGGAAATGAAAATGAAAATTCTGACCTAAAGGATTGTGAACATAAATTCCAAGATGGAAAATAAGGCACATTGGCCAAGGTATTTCAGGGATATCGAAATGAGTTACAAATAAAAATACTCCCAAACAATGAAGAAATCTGAATTGGAACCCTAATAAATTAGAATGGACTATGATCAAGACACCCATTGTACCATGAATGTTGGGTTTGTATAAAGGAAGGGAATGCAAGGTGATATTATTTTTCTGAATTTTCTAGTTTACAAGGGAGGAAAAAAAGTCCTTGAAAAATATTACTCTAATTTACCAGGAATAATTTTGACTAGATATTATGATAAGGAAATAAAAAATGGGATTGAAATAAGGTTGATTCAATAAATATTTATTGTAGGTGGTAATTAAGAGTCAGGTAAATTAGGAAATTAGATCAATGTGAGGCCGACGGGGAACCTAATTTCACTCTGTCGAACCAATAATTAGTGGCTTCCAATCAAATTAATAGGTTATCAGGAATGTTGGAATAAGAAAAAGGAAAATATTTGGATCTTTTTCTCCGTAATAAGGAAGAAATGGTAGAATGATACTTCTAGATCAATTCTTTAAATATGGTTTTATAGAAAGTATACGAGATAATGAATCAATTTTGTATTAATGGGGATAAAATGAGTTGGGACAAAAAACAAGATCACATTATAGTGTGAGGCTTCAATTAAAGGAATATCAATTCAAAGGAATATATCTTGAATTGGGACATTATGGACAATCATTTTTAAGCTATTATCTTGGAATATTTGTATTTTTAGGTAACCAAACATAAAAATGGGTTATACATAGTGAGTTATTCAAATTATATTAGTTTATTATTGAATTATTTTTGAGTTATTTCAGTGTTAAACTCACTTATTATTTGACTTTTTAGTTTCCCACTTTTCCCTTATAAGTTATTTAAAAAGTAAAATTTTGTTTTCAATTAGTGGTGATATTTAATGATGATATTAGTATATATTTATGAGATTTTATGGATCGGAAGGATCATTTGATGTCTATATTAATACTCAATGGAATGATCATAGTTATGGTAAATTCATAAAACAAGATTTATGGTTACAATAAGATTTATTATTGGAACACAATCTAATAAAGGAAGGAATCCCAATTTAACTAAAAAAGATAGTCTTCCTAGGGGAGTGGCCTTGATCTACAAAATATAATTATATTCATAGTTTACTTGTTCTAGTGAGATATTATATTTGTTTTTTGGAAAAACTTCAAGGGAATCTAGTATAGAAGGATAACTGAAAAGGGAGTTAATTATATTTGGATAAAGGACTATGAAAATATTTTTTCATAACTACTTATATGGATGGTCAGTGCACCTGTGATAACATTACCCTCTAATGGTGAAGGTTTTTTTCATGTATATCGATTCATCCTTTAATAATATTAGATGTTTACTCAAGTAAATTGACCAGTTGATTGCCTATGTGTCTAGATATTTCAAACCTAACGAAAAAATTATACTACCTGTGGTTTGGATTTAGAGACAACTATCTATTCAATAATTATATGAAGACTATATTATTATAGGAATTAGTGTGATATATAGACCAACCACTATAGTTTGATGCATATACAAACACCAACGGAATTGAACATGAGAAAAAAGGAGGTGGTTGAATCTTCTTATATATAATGATTTTTAGTCCATTATTTCCTTAGAAAATAAAACAAAGATACTGATGTGTTGAGTAGGAAGTACCTTCTACTTATTATGATGATGAGGATTGAGGGAGACCCATTTATCAAGTACATGAAGATAATAATCTAAGGTAAATATTCAATCTTAACCCAAATGATTTTCATACCATCATTGATGGAGAAGATCAAGAAATTACAAAGAGATGATTCATAGTTAAAAAATGAATATATAACTTGGAAAAAATGGGAAGTTTCCCCTGTTCAATGCTGATCATGAGGAATAACTAATTTTTGTTAGAAGTCTATGTATTACATATATTACTGAGTTAAAAAAAGAGATGATAGATGAATATCATATCCATATAGTAACTATATATCGTGGATGGAAAAACTATTTAGTGATTAGTGAGATCATTATTTTTTAGATAACAGGAAAAGGGAGATTTCTAATTATACTAAAATATGTTTAGTATGATGAAGTTGAATGTTTCATTATAAGTACCCAATGGAGTGTTGAAAACACTACCCGTAACATTATATAAGTGGGGCAACATCACTATTCAATTTGATACTAATATTCCAAACACATTGAATGGAAAAAATTCCATATGGGTAACTATTGATAAATTATCAAATTAAATCATTTTATCACTATATAAGAGGAATTATCCCATGATCACCATTATATTTTTTATTTTCAACAATTAATGAGACTTTATACGAGGGGAATATCAATTTCTTCAAACAGTAACCCATGACTTATATAAAATTTCTAAAAAGTACTTCAAATGGTTATGAATATGGATATAAACCATAAAAATTCATATCATCATCAAACTTATGTTCAGTATGAGAGAAATATTTACACATTTAAAGACACATTACAAGTTATCTAACTTTATTCTTACTAGATATTGGATTAAAAGAATCCATTTTTCGAATTCACCAATAAAAATAGTTCTCGTTCAAGAATTCGGATGGATCATTATAAAGTACTCAGTGGGAATAGGTGTAAATCTAATGAATACTAGGAAAAACATAGAGAAGGAAAATAATTGGGACAAATAATTATGAATGAAATTATAGAGAAGATACATGTGATCAAAATACAAATCAATTATTCTCATAGTCAATTAAATATTTTTGTTCGAAATCAGAGGAATTTAATAGAGTTTCATGTCAAGGATCATGTATCCCTAAATGTATCACCATATAAATGGGTAATTATTTTCTAAAAGAAGGTAGAACTATGTCTAATGTACATTATACCATTTGATAATATTTTAAGTTCTAAATAATTTTCCTATAAGGTTACCCAACCTATAAATTAATATAATTTCATCAAAATATTATACATATCCCTATTTATATAGTATATGTTAGACCCAAGACACATTATTGACACAAAAGGTGGGGAATTGGAACTTAATATGTCATATGAATAAAAACCGACCTAGATTGTCGATGAGGGGGAACAAATATTGAGGAATTAGAAAAACTAACTCATGGATTTCATTCGGATAAATCAAAAGTTCAAAAATGTTACCTCAGAGCCTGAAGAAATAATTAATGGGGAATACCACCATTTTTTGTTAGGAAAAAATATAAAGGAAAATTTTATTAAGGGGGGATGATTTATTGGCCCTAAATTACATCCCATTTTTAATATAAGAACACGTATGTTAAAATGTCTATTTAGTAATAAAAATATTGAAATACTATAATATTTCAAATGAAATTTCATATCATGAATTTATATTAAGTATAAAAACTTGAAATAACCTAGGTAGATAATAGAGAAATAACAATTCCGAAACTAATGTAAACTCCCTAGGAATTAGTTCTAAAAATAGGATTTATCATAATTTAAAAATATTATAGAGAATTATAAGATCCAAAAATATGATAGCAATTATCAAGGTATGTGTATAGACATAATAACTTAAGGTTTGAATGACATTTTATAAGAATAGAGGAGTATATATATAGTGTGTAACGTGAAATGTCGCTATTAATATCTTCCTATTACCTAATAGTTGGTCTATATGATTATTGGGCATTCTGATCATTAGAATAGTCTTATATAATTTGTAATAGTGAAAGATAATTGATGTAAAAGGGATAAATTAAGTCCTAAACCTTTAGGATCATGCATTTTAAATCCCATATATTTGAACATGAGAGGTATGTAGAATTAAAGGAGTTCACCATTGACAATTCATATGAAGAGATTCACAAAATAAGACTCAAGTGTAATTGACTATGAGATAAGATTAAGATATTTTAGATCACTACTAGATCTATGTTAGTCAATCCACCTATAGAAACGACCACAATCATGCAGCTTACCCATAATTTTTTTTCAAGTAATGATGGGTTATGTTTGTTGCTCGTATTATTGTTAAATATAAATTTTCATCATGTAAATTATTTAGATTTTTATTCAATTTAATTTTTTTAATATATTCATTTCAAAAAATAAACCTGAATAGATGTTAAACATGATAAATATATTTTTTGGATACAAATAAAAAATAATTCCATTTTCTGGAAACTATATATTTTGAATTAATATTTTAAAAAAGTTATTCTTTTGTAATAGTCATATAAAACACAATTTATTTTAATAGAAATGATAAAATAATTTTATTTCATCCCAGGTAATTTTTATATGTGTTAGAAAGTGGAATATGTAAGAATTGTTTGTATTTTTCAGTAAAAATGGACTAATATTTAAAAATTGTAATTAATTTACTTTATTAAAAATTGTATATAAATATTATTATTTAAATCAACACATTAAAAAAAAGTTATTGTTAAATTTTGAAAATTTCCTAAAATACATTGTTTTTAAGTGAATAATAAAACTATCATTTGGTTTTTTTGATATGTTTTATGATTTCATAAATATTTAACAATGACATAATTATTAGTTAAACTAAATATATGACCAAAAATATTATATTTTATTAATAAAATTTATTTTTATTAGTTAAAATGAATTTCAAAATCTATAAATAACTTCTCATATTATAAAATAGAAATAAATGTTTTAAAACCCCTATATTATGGAACTTTTATTTTCCCCAGCCAAATGTTATAGAAAACTATTACAATAGGAAATAAAACTCAAATATGTCTAAAAACCAGTATAATTTCATAAACCATGACTCAGAACCATGGGTAAGCTAATTGTTTTTTATTTTCCACAACTTAGATTTATAAACCATAAATTTTGAAATTAATAAACAATCATACCAAATTTCTATAAATACATATCCATTATCCCATTCTTCTCTACCACTAATCTATTAAACATGGGTTTTCCCTCGATTTCCCTTTATGAATCCTTTAAAATTAGTTTATAACATTTTTAAGGATCCCTCATCATTCTTCAATAAGATATCTCATATGTTAAGGGATTCTCTTCTTATCCCTTATTATCAAAATTCATCCTTTTTAGTTAGTATTTTAATTTAAAAGTAATTATATTTTAGTGCAAAAATAATCCTTCCAATACTATCCATGTAATTTTCTTTCAATGAGAGACTTACACACTCTCTCATTAATCTTGATATATAATCCAATTTTTATACGTGTTATATTGTTGAATCATTCATTAATTTTAACTACCTCTGATATTTTTATGTGAATAGAAAAATAAATTTTTATTCAATGTTATACATATAGATGTAATTATAACTTACTTATTCTGTGTTGAAATTTTTTAAATAAACAAAACCTTGTTTTGGAAAAAATGATAAAAAGTTCAATTTCATAAACACTTGTGTTCTCAATGATTTTTTATGAAAGTCATTCTTTATTCCCCATGGGTTATTGAAGAAATTATTTACTAGGATCAATGTGGCTCACATGAATTAATACATATGAGGGGTGCACCCTAATAGTGTTCTAATTTATTGGTAAATGAATTTATCTACCGAGATGATATTTTTTATGATACCTTAATGAATAGACTGGTTAATATATTTTAAAACACATTGGTATTTAACCTAGGTGATATGCTTATGAATATATCATTTTTTATTATAACCACATTACCATGATATGTATCATTATGTGAGTATGTTATACCCCATTGACATATATTCCATGAAAATAACATATATTGAGGTAGACTAAGAGGGAATAATAAATGAGTCATTCATTAGGAATAAATAATTTTTTTATTTTTTCCCTTATGTTCTTCATGTATTATTAACCTACTTTCTGGGAAATTAACCTCCAAAGGTCCTTCGATGTCATTAATGTAATTCTCATTAATGGAGTTATATAAAAAAATATTTAAAAGGTTTTCCTATAAATGATTTTCCATTTAGCATCATTATAAAATGCATGAGACAATAGTCCTTATCATATGATGTAAAACATCAAAACACATAGTCCCTCACGTAACTCTATTAATCTACATAGAAAGATAAATATTGTAAGACTAGATCTCCTTATAAAATAATATAATATTTTTAGTAATTATTATTGTGGGGTTCTATTATTCTAGTAACTTCAATCGATGACCCAACAATATCATAGACTTTCCCACTCTGTTTCATAATTCTCTCTATTATGAGACCCCTACTGATTCAAATCATGTTTAATACCTCCAAGTTTTACCAAGGAAGCCTTTAATACAACTTCACATTCCCTTACATATGATCCATATTTATATACATACCTATATATAGGAATTACATGTGGATTTATTCATACTATTAAAGGATATTTTATGATGGTTTTATTTCTCAATCTTGGATCAGCCACAAATTTCATCTTTATCACTTCCAAAACATATTTTTTCCTCATTAACATTGAGTCTGTCTATATTCAACCATATATTAGGATGAAATATTTTTTACCAGAACTATGTGTGTTCTGATTCATAGTTATTACAATCTTAATAGTGATTCTCATACCTCCAATTATGGGTCTAATTATTAATTGCATTCCCCCAACTCATTCATAGTGATTTTGTTCTCCCCAACTAACTCATGTTTCCTTCAATATCCTTGGACTAGGAAGAAAACATTCCAATTTTTTTTATTCATGAGTTATATTTGTGGTGAGATATTTTTGTATTTCAAACAATCCATTAGATAACAATACATTTTCCAAGAGTATAAATTGTATGGATGTTTTTGAATATCTACAACCATATATTTCTTCCAGGTTTTGGTCATAAATTTTTGACCTAAAACTAAAATACACCATCATAAAAAATTTATATTGCCAAAAATATGAGCACCTTCTAGTCTAAAATAGAAGACCCCAAATAGAGAAATTAAAATAAAACGAGGCATCAAAAATTTTGGGATAAAAACCATAAATGGTTATTGGATAAAATTTTAATTCTTAATCTACTAATATAAACCATTAATAATATTTTGGAAAATATAAGGTATAAAATTATAAAGGGATCTTATTGTGTAATTAACACATATATCAATAAATAAATAATATATCATATTATGTGTATAATTTTTCTTGGTAAACGATTGGGAACATAATTGTTATATAAATTTTCTCAAACTGGACTCTAAAAATGGGAACAAGTGTTCCACTTATGAGAAATTAGACACATATTTAAAATACCATAAAATAAACCCTAATTTATTGATTAAATTTACTTGAGATCCAAAAATTATTTCATACCAAGACATACCTTCTTCAGTTCGTAGTGATAGTGTGTGGGCACTTTTCTTATCAATACCATTATAAGTGAATGTTTCAGAGAGGGACCCCTCATTTTTATTTCTCTATGTATATCGAACATTGTTTTTAGTGATGAAATATATTCAAATAACCACACAATATCCACCAAAGTGGGAAAATCTAGATGGAGGCAACATTTTCTTTTCTATACGATAGTTTGGTCGTGGATTATGGAGATAGAATAAGTTCACATGACCTCCCAATACCCATTTTTGTTTATATGTATGAAGAATAACCAATTCGTTTTTCCATTTTCTAATATTGAATCATGGGAAAAAAATCATGGTTTATAGCTTAACCCATACCTCTGAGGTTCAAGATCATATAGTCATCATGTGGGTTACTCCCTGTGAACATCATAGACTATCAGGATGAACTCATATATGGGATCATGATGTCTCACTTTAATGAAATTCTAATGTTTGGTATATTATTCATGCCACAAACATATGATTTTATCATGACATAATTGTTTAAATAATGATTGAGTGTGTATCATTATAAAAAAGTAAATAAAATTTTTAAAAAGTACATACTTAAAAAGAATTATTAAAATAATTTGAGGTGTATGAATAATATATCCATTCTATACAGACATGAACTATCTACTATATTCCTCAGATTATCTAAATTTTCATCAAGAGAAGTGATCTAAAAATCATGTTCTAAAAAATGTGGATTGGTATATAAGTCATGTGACTTAACCTATTCTACTTCTACGATTAAATAATCCATGAATTTTTAAATTATCTCTTATTTAGTGGATGTAATAATAATATTTTGGTTGGAAGCTAAAAGATATAGTTTCTTTCAAATTAAGAATTTTTTTCGTCAATCTACGTTTAATTTGAAGAACACCCCTATGACTATTGATTCAATTCCAATGTGTCTCACTCTAGAACAATAGTAGAATCATGTGAAAATATTCTATTTAGTATCATGGATTATTGGTCTTCATTTTTATAATGGGTAGCTATGAATTTCTGAGTTGTAGAGTGAATCTCCTGATAGTCAAATTCATCAATACCTAGTTCAATAAGCTATTATTTTATGTAACCAATATATCCATTCATCTCTAATAAGGATGTATTTATGAACAACTTTGTGCCATTGTATTAATAATAGAAATTTCATTTTTTGAATATATTTCTCTCATTGGGGTTGAATCAATATTTGGAATTATATAAAACATAAAATTTTTAGCCTTCAAAATTCATTCACGTATGCCCAAATAAAGTTATCCTATAGGTTCTTACCTAATAATAGTATCAGAATGGTTTTTATTTCCTCCACCACTCTCAAAATGCTAGGCCATATTACCATCATTGCCTAAGACTAGTGAAAATTTATATGTTATGGTACCTCCTCCTCTTTTTCATCAAACGGTGTTTTGGTCACATTGACCTTGATAGATGATGTAATAAATGCATTATATCCCTAAGATATAAAATAAAGACTAGGATTGAGAAATTCTATAATCAATGGTGATAAATGTGTTACTACAAATCAATAATGTTGAGCAATGTATTGTTTTCAAACAATTCAAAATAATGTTTTTTAAAGGGGGAGATTATTTTAAATAATACTCTGTCTCTTTATGATGATTTTGATGCTCACAAATACCCTTAATTATTTACTAATTATTCCGTTGAGTATTTTGCAAGAATTTATTTTATTTATTTATTTCATACAACGAGATTTCATACTTCATTTATTCCGAGATCAATTTTAGCACGTTCTGGAATCACTGTAGCGCGAGATCAATTTTAGCGCGTTCTGGAATCACTGTAGCGCGAGATCAATTTTAGCGCGTTCTGGAATCTCTGTAGCGCGAGATCAGTTTTAGCGCGTACTGGAATCACTGTTCATACCCTACATTGATGAACGTAACGTATGGATGAAAAGTTTACTTTTTATGTTAAAAGAAACGTATGGTTAAGGAAGCTTACGTTATTTTGAAACGTATGGTTAATGAACCTTACGTTGTTGAAAAGTATGGAAGAAGAACATTACGTTTGGAAGGAACCTTACGTTTTTGTTGTTGGACAAGTATGGAAGAGAAACCGTACGTTAGTTTTCAGTGTTGAGTTTGTTTCTCAAAAGTATGGATCATCAACCTTACTTTTATAATCAACCGTACGTTCTTTGGAGAGTTGAAGCAAGACAAAGTATGGATGATCAACCCTACGTTTGAATGCTGAAGAGAAAGTATGTATGTTCAACCTTACATTTGATCTTACGTTCTGAACCTTACGTTTGTGAACCTTACGTTTGTGAACCCTACGTTTGGAGCCACGTCATCAACCCTACGTTTGGCGTCGGGATATTTTTGACAGGCGATATTTCCTTTTGCATTGGTCAAACAGGTGGATTATTAAGCGGATTTCGATCCGATTCTTAAGTACGACTATGACTGAATCAAAGACGATTTTCAACGGATTAATGATTGATTTAAACGGAGCTTTTTATGCCGATTCTTCAGGGGAGTTACAACGGCTCTGTTATTTTCTTTTAATATCGCGAATCTAAAGGAGATTTTCATGGATCTATTTATGCGGAAGATTTTCTCAGATTTGAATATATATGTTCTATCATGGAAACTTCGGATATATATATACACAGGAAAGTGTATGAAATATAGAGATTGATCTTTTAATGAGCAAGAAACAGAGACTGTGTGAAGGCGTTCTTTTCTGGTGATCGAGAAGAAGTGTAAAACCTTTATTACCGAAGGAAGATCTTGATAGCAGATTCACGTGTTCTACATCGACTATCTATTGTGAATCTACTGCTGCTGAAGTTGTGAAGTTTCTTGTAATATCTATTGCAACTGGATCGACTCAGAACTGTTTTGATTACAGATCTTTATTTTCTGAAGACGACGATCTATCTACTGTCAATTGCATTCTGTTGCAATTGTGAAGAACAACTGGAGAAGTGTTTTCTTTATCGAAACCCTTTTTATTTTTGAGTGATCAGCTTCTCGTTCTAAGCTGTGTGGGTTCGTGTTTGAACCAGGAAGGCTGTGCTTGCCTGAAACTTGTAAAGGTGTCAACTGCCTGTACTCAGTTGTGAACAGGTCTGTGGAAACGAGGACCAGATAGTGAAAATCGCCAAGCTCGTGGATTTGAGCGTTGGTGGAGTGGACTAGGGGCCTTATGTTCCCCGAACCACTATACATCTGTGTGTTCATGCTTTTACTTTTTCCGCTGCATATTTAATCGTGCTAAAGCATAGTGGACAGAATTTGTCTAAATTGAAGAGATTGTAATAATTTTGAAAATACACAATTCACCCCCCCTCTTGTGTGTAATCCGTAGATTCAGATCCAACAATTGGTATCAGAGGAGGAGCTTCTTATTTTTAAAGTCTTGTCAAGCAAGAAGTATTTAAAGATTATACATAGTGTATCATGGCTGATACGAGAGAGGGAATGTCAATGGTCAGAGCACCTTACTTTAATGGAGATAATTATGGCTGCTGGAAATCACGTATGTTTATTTATCTGAAAAATCTTGGTTACAAAGTCTATTCAAAGATTCTGACTCCCTATGAAATTCCTGAAAATCCTGATACATGGAGTGCTGCTACAGAGGCTGAGTATGACATGAATTCAAAAGCTATGAATGCAATCATCTGTGGTCTAGGACCGGATGAATTTAACAGAGTATCTCAATGCCCGACTGCATATGAAATGTGGAAAACAATAGCTGTTGCTTATGAAGGAACAGATAATGTAAGACAGATGAGATATGCAACTGCTAAATTAAAATTCGATACTTTCAGAATGATTGAAGGAGAGAGCATCACTCAGATGAATGGAAGACTGACAGAAATTGTCAATAATATAACAGCTCTAGGAGAACCAATCAATCAGGCTGATCAAGCGTTAAAGGTACTGAGAGTACTTACTACTCGATGGAATGGAATCTCTGCAGCAATCAGACAATCAACTTCTGTTAAAGATCTAACTATGAGAGAGCTGATTGGTACATTGATGATGTACGAGGCTGAAATGCAAGATGAGGTAAATGAGCATAAAGTCTACATAAAAAAGGGAAAATACTGCTTTGAAAGTGACTTCTCAACAAAAGGATAGAAAGATGAAGAACAGAGAAGTAAGTGCTAAATCAGAAAGCTCTGATTCTTCAAATTCGGATGAAGAACTGGCTCAGCTAGCCAGAAAATTCAGAAAGTTCTACAGTAAGAAGAAATACTTCAAGAAATCCTTCAAGAAGGATAACAAGGAAGTGAGATGTTATGAATGCAAAAAGATGGGACATATCAGACCGGATTGCCCAAAATTGAAAGATGCAAAGAAGAATAAATTCTTCAAAATAGATGATTATGAGCAGAAAGACAAGAAAGCTATGAAAGCTACTTGGAGTGTTTCTGAAGACTCAAGTAATTCTTCTGAATCAAGCTCAGAGAAGGAGGAAGCCAATTTAAAAGCAAATATGTGTTTCATGGCTGAAACTGATGAGGTAGCAGGTCACCAAAGAAAGAAAGAAATATGGTATATGGACAGTGGCTGCTCAAGACACATGAGTGGAACTTCAACTAATTTCTCTTCTCTTACTCGAAAGGAAGGAGGACTTGTCACCTTTGGTGACAATGCCAAAGGAAAGATTATTGGTATTGGAACAGTTGGAGATCCAGAGACAGTCTCAATCAACAAAGTACTTTATGTACAAGGGTTAAAACACAATCTGATAAGTATCTCTCAACTCTGTGATGATGGATACACTGTTGATTTTACTAACAATAGTTGTACTGTTTCTAAAGATAAACTGTTTAAGTTTAGAGCACCCAGAACTGATAATGTTTATACTTTGGATTTGTATTCCTTGTGTAAACAACAAGTAAACTGCTTAACTGCTAATATAAGTGAATCCTGGATCTGGCATAGAAGACTTGGTCATTGCAATATATATGCTTTACATAAATTATCTAAGAAACATCTAGTTTCTGATTTGCCTAGTCTCAAATTTGAAAATGACAGATTCTGTGATGCATGTCAGCTTGGCAAGCAACACAAATCATCATTCAAATCTGTTAATAAAGTTGCTACAACTAAACCTCTAGAACTTATCCATATGGATTTGTTTGGACCTTCAAGAGTAACAAGTTTAGCTGGTAAATTATATGTTTATGTATTAGTTGATGATTATTCTAGATTTACTTGGATTTTCTTTTTGAAATTTAAAATTGATGCTTTTAGTTTATTTGAAGGTTTTTGTAAATCTATTCAAAATGAAAATGGTTTTAATATAATCTCATTGAGAAGTGATCATGGTGGAGAATTTGAGAACCAGGAATTTAATTCCTTTTGCTCAAACATGGGTATTAAACACACCATCTCTGCTCCAAGAACACCTCAACAGAATGGGATTGTAGAAAGAAGAAATAGAACTATTCAAGAAATGGCTAGAACTATGTTAAATGAATATAGCCTACCTATATATTTCTGGGCAGAAGCTGTTAATACAACTTGTTATATAATGAATAGAATTTTAATAAGACTTATTTTGAAAAAGACACCCTATGAACAATGGAATAACAGAAAACCTAAAGTAAATTACTTAATAGTTTTTGGATGCAAGGTTTACATCTTGAATACCAAAGATAATCTTGGTAAATTTGATCCAAAATCTGATAAAGGTATTTTCTTAGGATATTCTACAACCTCCAAAGCTTATAGAGTCTATAATAAAAAGTCAAGGATTGTTGAAGAATCAGTTCATGTGAAATTTGATGAATCTGATCCTTTTGAGAAAAGGATAGAACTAATAGATGAACCTGATTATAATGAAAACATGAGACTTGAGAATTTAAAGAATGATTTTGAAAATGATATAAAAGAAATTCAGTCCAGTTCAGAAGAACATGACACTGAAGAACCTTTGAATGTAATGCCTAGACAGTCTAGAACCTTAAAGAATCACCCTTTCGAATCTGTGATAGGTGACTTAGAGACTGGTATTCAAACTAGAAGAAACCTTGGAAACATAGTTGAATTCTCTGCTTTCCTATCCCAACAAGAACCTAAGACCATAGAAGAAGCCTTAGATGATGAGAGCTGGGTAATAGCAATGCAGGATGAATTGAACCAGTTCAATAGAAATAAGGTTTGGGAATTAGTTGAAAGACCACATGATTATCCAGTAATAGGAACTAAATGGGTCTTTAGGAATAAACAGGATGATCAAGGGATAATAACTAGAAATAAAGCAAGATTAGTAGCTAAAGGATATAATCAAGAAGAAGGAATAGATTATGATTAGACCTTTGCACCTGTAGCCAGTTTAGAAGCCATTAGAATCCTTTTAGCCTATGCATCTTATATGAATTTTAAATTATTTCAGATGGATGTTAAATCTGCCTTTTTAAATGGTTATTTAATGGAGGAAGTTTATGTTGAGCAACCTCCTGGTTTTGAAAATTCTCAAAAACCAGATTCTGTTTTCAAACATACTAAAGCTCTTTATGGCCTTAAACAAGCACCTAGAGCTTGGTATGAAAGACTAAGTTCTTTTCTTTTGAAAAATGATTTTACTGTTGGACTGGGAGATCCAACACTCTTTAAGAAAACTGTGAAAAATAATGTTTTGTTGGTTCAAATTTATGTTGATGATGTAATTTTTGGATCAACCAATAAAATTCTTTGTCATGAATTTTCAGAATTAATGCAAAAAGAATTTGAAATGAGTATGATGGGAGAATTAAATTTCTTTTTGGGTCTTCAAATATTTCAAAAAGATTTTGGAAATGTTTTAAATCAATGCAAATACATTACTGATTTACTTAAGAAATTTGGAATTGAAAACAACAAGCCATTTACAACTCCTATGTGTACTAATATAAAACTTGATTTGGATGAAACTGGAAAATCAGTGGACAACAAGTTATATAGAGGTATGATTGGTAGTTTGTTATATCTTACTGCTAGTAGACCAGATATAATGTATTCAGTTTGTCTTTGTGCTCGATTTCAATCAAATCCCAAAGAATCCCATTTAACTGCTGTTAAAATAATTTTTAGATATTTAAAAGGTACTATTTATCAATCTCTGCTTTATCCAAAAACCTCTGATTTTAATTTAATTTCATATTCAGATGCTGTCTTTGGAAGCTGTAGATTAGATAGGGAGAGTACTTCAGGAACATGTCACTTTTTAGGGAAGTCTTTAGTATCATGGTCTAGTAAGAAACAACACTCAGTTGCCCTGTCAACAGCCGAGGCAGAATATGTGTCTGCAGGTAGTTGATGTGCACAGGTGTTGTGGATGAAAAACACTCTTATGGACTTTGGATTAAATTTCAATAATACACCTATTTTATGTGATAATACTAGTGCAATTAATATTTCAAAAAATCCTATTAGTCATTCTAGAACTAAGCACATTGATATAAGACATCACTTTTTAAGAGTTCATGTGTTTAAAAAGGATATATTTTTAGAATTTGTAAATACAGAAAATCAATTAGCAGATATTTTTACTAAACCACTTCCCACGGCAAGGTTTGAATTTATTAAGGGGGAGTTAGGTTTATTTAATTTTAAATAGTTTTTTTTTAAATCTTATTCTGTTTTCGAATTCTGCTTAATTTCTGTTTTCCGCTATAAGTAATTTTATTTTGTTTTAAATAAAAGTAATGATTAGTGATTACACGGGAATCAAGGCTGTCAGAACCGTTTCACCTTCTAAACTGCTTCACCTTTTTCGGAAACCCTTTCGAAAACCTAAAACCGCACATCTGCTCCAAAACCCTTTTCTGAATCTTCAAACCCTAAACTTACGAACCTTCAGAAATCGTTGTTGGAATGGAAAAGACTAAGCATCCAGATGAAGCCGAGAGTAGTGCTGCAAAGAAACCTAAGGTAGTTAGTCGGAAAATACTGCAAGGTAAAGTCATAGATTTAGAGTGGCTGTTTGAAACTAATTTACTGTTGAAGCAAGCGTTGTCGTTTCAAAGCCTTGAGCAAGCTTTTAATAGTGAAAATTCTGAGTTTCTATATGAGGCAGAAATGAGACATTTCTTTAGAACTGTTCAGTTTAGCCTTGGAGATACAGAGGATAGTTTATTGGCTCAAATAGAGGATAAGGACTTTTCAATATCATCTGTAGAGATAAGTCAAATTCTTAACTGCCCTCATGAAGGAGTTTTTCATTCCGATTTACGGAATATTGGAGATTCTGTACATAAGTCTGAAGACATTATGTCTTTTCTGTTTGGAACCAGAGTGATAAAGAAGATGTTTATTAAGGATTTGGAGCCCGATCAGAAAATTTTGGTAAAATTTATTCAGACTGGTTTAGCACCAAGAATGGCTGAGATGGAGAAAATCCTATACCCTGACATGTACATAATGTATCTTCTGATGTGTGATATTAAGTTTAATTTTCCTCGGTTTATGATAAGATATCTGAGTTACTGCTGTCAGAGTGAAGCAAGAATGACCTTTTTCCCTTATGGAAGGTTCATTTCTTTGTTTTTGTTTAAAAGAGGAATGATCAGATTGGTAGATGCTGGGGTGAAATGTCACCACAGTAATGTTTTTAATGCTGGAACTTTGAGGAAAGTAGGATACTTATGGAGCACAATTAAAGGAAAACTTTTACCTGTTGGAGCTGAGGAAAACTCGGAGAGTGCTCAGGCTCAACCGGCTAAGTCCAAGGAGGGACAAGCAGAATCAAGAGTTAGTACAGTGGCAAGGAGAATTCGTTTTGAGATGGAGGAAGTTGAGGAAGAGAGAAGTCAAGAAGGACTTCAATCTAGAAGGAAGAGGTCAATTGATGAAGAAATTATCTCTCCTGCCTTGAAATCCTCTGAACCGTTATTTTCTTATTCATTTGTGAGAGAAGCTATTGTGGAGCAGACTGCACCGATAGAGGAACCAGCAGCTCAAACAGAAACTCAAAAAGAACCTCAATCTGCTGCTGTGGCTGTTGAAAAAGTAATTCAACAAGAACAACTTATGGAGGCTGTGCCTGGTGAAGAAGTGGCCCGACCTCAAGATTTACATGAAAATATAGTTCTTGACCAATCAGTAGAAGTCAGAGAGACTACTGTTCGTGATGAACATACTTCTGAAGCTAATACAGAGGTACTTCAGGAAGATTTATCAGTGGAAGAGTTTCAGGCTTCAAAAGATAGTTCAGTGGATCAACCTTGTCAGGACAAGGACAAAGAACAGTCAGATGCAGATTCCTTACCACTTTCCCTACTTCATCAACCTAATTCTGGACATGAGAATCGAGCACAGGGTGCCCCTGATTCGAGAAAAGAAGAAGTTGTTGAGTTGTACAAGCGTATCTCTCAGTTAGAATCTGAGAATGTTAGTCTCAGAAATTATCTGAACTTAGAGCAGTTGAAGTTTCAGAAGCTGAAAGAATGTAC
This sequence comes from Viscum album, assembly GCA_963277665.1. NCBI lineage: Eukaryota > Viridiplantae > Streptophyta > Magnoliopsida > Santalales > Viscaceae > Viscum > Viscum album. The sequence continues at coordinate 614,331,135 of OY728130.1, forward strand.
TGTTTCAAGACGGGAACTAGATTTGTTTAAGACTGATATGCTGCATGCTGTTGATCAGTTAAAATCAGAGATGATAAAGAAAGATGATTTGTCTGAGTTGAAGATTTACATGGATAATAAATTTGAGTCTGTTGCAAACAGTGCTGTGAGTGGATCAGGCTCTTCACCTGATTTGATTCGGAAATTTCAAGCAATTACTGCAGCAATGAGCAATATGAGTGACAGATTACACGATCTTCAGTGTAATAGTGCCCCTTTGTCAGTTTTGCTAGATAATCAGAGATTTTTAGTGGATCAGTTGACATCTGGAGAGCAACCGATTAGGATTCTTTTGAATCAGTTATCAGAAAAACTGGCTCTTTTTGTTGAAAAAGAAGAAAGAATGCATGAGTTTTTCAGAGTTAATTTGATTGAAGATATTCATATGACTCAAGAGAACATAGATCTTATCATCAAGTTAGGAGATGGGATGATGAAGAGGCTCAGAGAACAGTTTACAGAGATAAAGACCGCGATTCAAAGGAGATAGACACCTTTTTCCCTGTCTTATCTATGAACCTTGATTCCTCTGTATATCACAATCGTTTATATATAACAGCTTGTGAATGAAAATTCTTTGCTTACATCTTTTTTTTTGTTGTTTATTGATTTATGATTGAGTTAGCCAGTATAACAAATTCACTTATTCATACACAGTTAATTATAGCATTTACTTATAGTTCTGTGCAATATTGAATGTGTTCAAATCCGTAATTTTTCATTCTTTTTGATATCACAAAAAGGGGGAGAATTTGGATAAACACAACATTTAAATTCATTTGTTTCCTATGAAGAAATTTGGATATATGGGAGAATTTGGATATATACGACATTTATCTTTTATCTATTTTTAGCTGAAAATTTATTTTTATGGGGGAGAAATTTTATTATAGTTAAATATTGTTTTAATCCTTTCAAAATTCTAAAATTTTATAAAACTAATTTTTCAATAAAGATTGCAATTAAATTAGTTCTATTATTTTATGGGTTTTGTGATCATCAAAAAGGGGGAGATTGTTGAGCAATGTATTGTTTTCAAACAATTCAAAATAATGTTTTTAAAGGGGGAGATTATTTTAAATAATACTCTGTCTCTTTATGATGATTTTGATGCTCACAAATACCCTTAATTATTTACTAATTATTTCGTTGAGTATTTTGCAGGAATTTATTTTATTTATTTATTTCATACAATGAGATTTCATACTTCATTTATTCCGAGATCAATTTTAGCGCGTTCTGGAATCACTGTAGCGCGAGATCAATTTTAGCGCGTTCTGGAATCACTGTAGCGCGAGATCAGTTTTAGCACGTACTGGAATCATTGTTCATACCCTACGTTGATGAATGTAACGTATGGATGAAAAGTTTACTTTTTATGTTAAAAGAAACGTATGTTTAAGGAACCTTACGTTATTTTGAAACGTATGGTTAATGAACCTTACGTTGTTCAAAAGTATGGAAGAAGAACATTACGTTTGGAAGGAACCTTACGTTTTTGTTGTTGGACAAGTATGGAAGAGAAACCGTACGTTAGTTTTCAGTGTTGAGTTTGTTTCTCAAAAGTATGGATCATCAACCTTACTTTTATAATCAACCGTACGTTCTTTGGAGAGTTGAAGCAAGACAAAGTATGGATGATCAACCCTACGTTTGAATGCTGAAGAGAAAGTATGTATGTTCAACTTTACGTTTGAGCTTACGTTCTGAACCTTACGTTTGTGAACCTTACGTTTGTGAACCCTACGTTTGGAGCCACGTCATCAACCCTACGTTTGGCGTCGGGATATTTTTGACAGACGATATTTCCTTTTGCATTGGTCAAACAGGCGGATTATTAAGCGGATTTCGAGCCGATTCTTAAGTACGACTTTGACTGAATCAAAGACGATTTTCAACGGATTAATGATTGATTTAAACGGAGCTTTTTATGCCGATTATTCAGGGGAGTTACAACGGCTCTGTTATTTTTTTAAAATATCGCGAATCTAAAGGAGATTTTCATGGATCTATTTATGCGGAAGATTTTCTCAGATTTGAATATATATGTTCTATCTTGGAAACTTCGGATATATATATACACAGGAACGTGTATGAAATATAGAGATTGATCTTTTAATGAGCAAGAAACAGAGACTGTGTGAAGGCGTTCTTTTCTGGTGATCGAGAAGAAGTGTAAAGCCTTTATTACCGAAGGAAGATCTTGATAGCAGATTCACGTGTTCTACATCGACTATCTGTTGTGAATCTACTGCTGCTGAAGTTGTGAAGTTTCTTGTAATATCTATTGCAACTGGATCGACTCAGAACTATTTTGATTACAGATCTTTATTTTCTGAAGACGACGATCTATCTACTGTCAATTGCATTCTGTTGCAATTGTGAAGAACAACTGGAGAAGTGTTTTCTTTATCGAAACCATTTTTATTTTTGAGTGATCAGCTTCTCGTTCTAAGCTGTGTGGGTTCGTGTTTGAACCAGGAAGGCTGTGTTTGCCTAAAACTTGTAAAGGTGTCAACTGCCTGTACTAAGTTGTGAACAGGTCTGTGGAAACGAGGACCAGATAGTGAAAATCGCCAAGCTCGTGTATTTGAGCGTTGGTGGAGTGGACTAGGGGCCTTCTGTTCCCCGAACCACTATACATCCGTGTGTTCATGCTTTTACTTTTTCCGCTGCATATTTAATCGTGCTAAAGCATAGTGGACATAATTTGTCTAAATTGAAGAGATTGTAATAATTTTGAAAAGACACAATTCACCCCCCTCTTGTGTGTAATCCGTAGATTCAGATCCAACAAATAACATCAACTATCTAATTATATATTATGTTAAATCTTACTTATATCACACTGATAGGTAAAATTTTGTAAGAAATCTTGTAGGTTCTTTACATAATGGTTTATCATGTTATATCAGTGGGACTTGAAAACTATTTTAGCCACCATTACCAGACCATCATCAAAATACCACCACTATGAAATTAATGGAAAGGGGGAGGAGTTTATAACACCCTTCATAGTTTATCACCTCATTGAGGGTATGTGAATTCTATGAATCAACACCCTTTGTCATTCATAGGGTAGAATTTTTTATTCAATGAATTTCTTATCAATAATATGATTCTGGAATTTTATTATATATCATAAATATAATGGATATATATAAAGATAAGGAATCAGTGACATATTAGATTCATCAATGTTGTATACTTCACCAACTTTATTAGAAGGTTTGTCATTTCCAATAATCAATGGATTACGATCACATGCTTGTGATGAATCAACTAAAACTTTAATCAACCCTAAAACAATGTGATGGAATAATATTAAATATATTCATTTCTTATTAATGGTTGCTTCCCTTACCCATGATGTTTTTTCTGGAATCAAAATAAGTAATTAAAATATATCCCTAAGGACCAAAATTATTCATGGGAGATATAAGATGAATGAAACAATGACTTAGAGGATAACCATTTCTTATTCATTAAGAAAATATTTTCACAAACTATTTGTTTAGTAGCTTAGATAATGGGTGATCATAATGATTAATAATTTCATGGGAATTATCATCATAAATGATAATTCTTGAGTCTTCTAAAACATAATATTTCTCCTAAATATAAACTTATTAGTCTTCATCTTCAAGTAAATTAAAATCAGAAAATCCCACCTCATAGCCTTCATCCTTAACACTTATATAATCATATTCACTATCTAAAATAATAATATCCAACCAAAAATTGGCCTCACTATTCTAAAAAAGGGATCATATCAATGCATCTTATTACATGGTGTATATGAAATCCTCGGTAGGATCTACACGATATCTTACATAATTTAGGTCCCATAGAGGGAAAAAATTTATAGACATGGACCATTATAAATCATTATTTAAGTATATTCAATGTTATGGACACTTTTTATTTGGTCACATTCCACAAAGGCTTCTATGTACATAGAGACATCTAAAATATATAATGTTTTAGAATCATCTATCCTTTACTGGTTTTAAAAGTTTTTTCTATGATATCAATGTCTAATTTTGGTATTATAGTTTTTGGATATATTCTAAATTACTATTCTACATGACCCCCCTTAGAAATGAAAAAAAGACTAGTTGGATGTGTAAGGAACATTTGTAATGGATACGTAAGTCATTTTTCAAGGATAACCTTATAAGATCAATTAGATTCTTTAGTTTCATAGCCTCCTCTTCTAGTTTCGAACCTTCCAATTTCCACGCACCATTTTAATAATAATAAAATGAACATGGTAAACTATCTGACATAGTAGAGCCTCTGGTTTTAAAACCACTCATATTTAGTAATAATACTAAAATAGTCCAATTATAGTAGTCATTGGTTGTAGTTAAATCATCACCATGGTGCATTTATATGAAAACGATCGACATAGTTGTCACACAATAATTGGGTTCTTCTCCTCAAAACAATAAAAATATTGGTGTGGATTAGTGATTGATAAGAACATAAACTGCCAAGTGAATTAAAATTGCATATATATATATATATGTATTTAATAATCAAAAAACAAATAAATATTATGATAAATCCAAGATGAAATTATAATATATATGACAATTACTTGATCATCCCAAGACATTCTTCAACCAATTTATCTGTTGATATATCGTTAGTTATTGACCAGAATCATTTAGGAAGAACTAACATAGGAGCCCATTTCTTAGCTAATTTTCGAATGGATATAATAAAAATAATGCTTAGTATCATATAACTTATTTCTGAATATGGAACAACAATGGGGTTCTAGAATTCATAAGCCTTAATATGTGTTATTATTGGATCATAAAAAAATTTAAAATAAGAATATATTAAAATTGAATTCTCTCACTGACTAATATTGCTCAGTACTCTATATAACTTCACAAATATTGGAACATCTATATTTAAATGGATTCTAATATCCAACTATTTAACCATAGTCAAAGTATTTGTTCAAACACCTACATGAGACTCTCTAATGGGGAACAACTAGAAACTTAATAATGTCATTAGAAACATGAATAGATATATATGGATTGTTATTTTTTAGTAGGTATAGAAGCCCCATTATATATATTTTCCTCCTAATAATATAATCCATTACTATCCTTTACTTCTACTCTTTTTATGAAATCAATAGTTAATTGGGTTCATTATTTTAGGCTCTTTTCTCCCTCTTACATTATGAAGAGGCTGATCCATTATAAAAACTTTATTTATGACCATAATTTTTTTGCACTCAAAATTTCTTACTATATATATAGTAGTGGAAAAATATTTTTTTCTATGTTCAATTACATATTCCCTTTGAAACATAGTATAAGTAATAAGTCATCATGCACTTATCTGAAAATGAAAACATCACGCAGATTATGTATATCCCAAAAGATAATACTCACTTCTCCATGCATCAATTTGATTCTATTGGAATCCATTCATCAATTATTTTTTATTCCCAATGACAATATAGAACTATTATATATATAATATTGAGAGTCCAAGACAACCTCATATATCGTTATATCTGTCATGATGTCCTTGAATTCATTATAAGGTTATTGGTCCCAAAAAACCCACACCCATTTTCTTATGAAGCTGAATCCTAAGTGAAAGTGCCGTTGTTGGATGAAGCCCAAACATTGGTATGTGAAAATGAAATTCAACATCACAAAGGTTTTTGGAATTTGGTTATTTGGTTATGTTTTCATTGGATTCCAACATTGTTTAATGATTAAGATAGAAAGGATCATCGGGTTTTTTCTCATTTGAAATGTGGAAATTGGGTGAGTTGTTTTTCTTGAAAGTTCCATTGTAATATTTAGATCATGGGGAATCATAGCTATCTGTGAAGGGTAAGAGTATAAAATGTATAAAAGAACATTATTATACAACAAAAGCATCTTTAGTATGTGTTACGGTAATTTTTCCTTTAATAAGAACTATTATAATCTCTAAATATTTATCAAAGTATGGTTTAATGAATCCATAAATGTGTTAATATGTATTTTTTCCACCTTTTAGACAATTATTTTAAAGTATTTTGACCCTAAAATGTAAAAAATTCAAATAAAAAAGAAGTAAAAAATGGAGAATGTATTTGTAGTGTAGGAAAATCAATAAATTTAAACAAAATACAATTCATGTTTTTGTCATTAGATCGTACCTAGATCCCCATAACATGCTAGGCTTAATTAAATTGAACATTATGTGATTACTTATTATAGAATAATATTTGGCATGTACAGAATTATTTTATTAGTGCTAAGAGTGTGTCTTTTATAACATTATCACAATGTAATCCTTATTAAGGATTTATATTGAAGTGAAAGTGGGAAACAGAAGGAGGTTACCGCAACATATAAATATAAATAAGGGACCTTTAAATATCACTAATACAATGTCATAAGAAATTATTATTTTTACCTAGAATCATATACCTTTTTTTTTAAAATAATCCAATTCTATTTGGGAGGGGGGATTTTCTATGTTTAAAAAGTGTCCAATGCTCGAATTTGGTGACTGAAATGAAAATTAATCAAAAATTGAAGCAAATAATAGGTTGTGTCAGATCATGATCCTAATATGGGTGTCAAATATGATTCACAACCAAATTCTAGTAATTGAAATGTCCAAAAAAAACATTCCATATACATCCAAAAAATGGAGTAAGTATATTCTTTGTCTTAAAAACATTAAGAAAATGGAATAAGTATATTCTTTGATCTAAAATAAACCCCTTAGTAAACTATATAGCATAGAACACATCTTTAGTGTAACAAACAAAACATTTGTATCACTCCCTTAAGTATATGCTAGATTGATCAAGGGCCATCTAGCCCTAATGTAGAATTATTATCACCTATGCTATATTCAATCTGACACGAGAATTATAGGGAAATATTATTGAAAATTGTTCCACCTTTGATAAAATAACATTGGAGAGATATCACCCCATAAACACATCTATGATACCAATAGAATGGTTATTCACAAACATGTTCCCAACATACTATACAAAAAACATCAACCATTAGATTTCTCACTCATGAACAAAGTGTGAACCATGAATAAGGACCATGTGATCATAAATTTAAAATTAATGGATTTCTTTGAGTATAATACATAACTCTCACTTGGGTAAGATAAACCTCTTCACCACTATATTTCCCCATTACAAAGGGGATATAAAAACTTATCCCATATCTATCTCTCTTAGACTGGTGTGTTATTCAGGTTAATTACAAGTATGTAACCAATGATTCTATATATTCATCAGTTGGTCTAGATTATATAGTCATATATTTAACCTCATTCATCTTGATAACATATTTATTTTAGAGTTAGTATTTTTCCCAAGCATCTCAAAGGGACTTGTTGGCATCCTTTTTCTCAAGTCAAAACCTATCCCAAAACACTCATACTGACAACACCCAACCACTATCCAAATTTTGAAAAAATATGTTTATATTCCTGACTCTATTAAATAAGAAATTGAATAAATGGTTTTTAATCTTCCCCACACATATAATTACCAATAAATATATTATGAACCAATGTGGGCTAAAAACCTTATTTATGTTCAAAAATTACCTTCATCGTATCACACAATGCATGTGTCCATACATTTTAAATATCTTTCATAATAATAAATTGATAGGGTACGATAATAAAAGGTTATATAACATTGGATAAAACCCAATTAAAGAGGAAAACTCTCGTATAAGTCCCACACTTCACTGTTTCTAGGAACCTTTCTCCTAGAATTTTATTCTTCATGACTATAACCTACTTGGAAATGGTCATAGTCATACATCACTAAACTATAAGATATAATGGTTATTGATACATAACCTTAAAAAATCCAGGAAGATCCTTCATAAATGACCTGAAAAGTTATTATGTTCCTCATTATGTGGAACTAAAATATGTGAGACTTGATTCACTTCAAATGGATATTTAAGAATCCTTTTTATGGTACCAATCCCTATATCAATGTATTATTAATCATCCATTAGTGATGATCTAGTGGAACCATTCACTGAAAGAAGGCATATGATGTCCATTTTACACTAGTAACAATTTGATGAAATCCATCTTCCCCTAGTGATTTAATGGTGACATATATCTTCTTCTTATGATTATCTAGTGATATCCATCATCTATTGGTGGAACTTTAACTACATCCATCATTTTATGGTGATAGGAAGATGATATCCTTCATCTTCTAGTGATGGTTCTATGACATTTACTATTCAATAATGATGGGATGATGATATATATCATCTTATACTGATAGGTCAACAATATCATTCATCTATTTTTGTAGGAAATAAATTTCAATCATGAACTAGTAATGGCCCAGTGACATCCTTTATACATTGGTTATATGCTAATGAAATCCATCACCAATTGGTGATTGGTTGATGACATATATAATTCATTGGTTATTGTCCAGTGACATCACCCTTCCTCTAGTGATTTTCTAATACACAAATCCACTAGTAATGATTCAGAAAACAAGAAAATATATTATATTTGTGATGAAGGCACATATCAAACACCACCTAGGGTGGTGTTAATATTGAGAATACTCCTCGCAATTGGATTTAATCTTTGGATTCATCACGAAAATGAATCATAATTAAATGAGCATGGAATAATTTAATTTTATTGTATAATTTTGTAAAATTAATTTATTTTTTAACCCCTATTTAATGGGTATTCACCATGTTAAGGTGGTTAGTGATAAATAGTAAATTGTTATATTTTTATGAAAGGATTTAATAAAAATATTCGTAAATCTATAAGAGAGTCTCATACATGAAAAAAACAATAATGTGATATAATTTGACATATCATCCTCTTGGTTTTTAGGAATAGTGTTTAAATAATAATTATAACACCTTTAATTTCTTCCCACATTAGGAAACAAGAACCAATATGATTGTGTAAGATCAAATGTTGAAAAAATATAGTTGTGGGTATTTTTTAGGCTCAAATTATTTAGTTGAAAAAATCTATGTTAAATTACGGTCTTTTATTTGATCATATACACCAATAAAATATCAAATACTAGTTCAATTATTATCTTTAGTATTCTTATTATAAATCAAACACAAAAACAATGACAATAATCATCCCTTCTGCTCTTGGACTCTCTTCTTGTTCACTGTTATGGGTTTCCTACTGTGGCTCCCATGATCTTCCCATCAAAGGTTTATGCATTGGATTCCCTCGGCAGCCCAAACCCTACATTGGCCTCAAGTTGATCTGTGCCTCTCCTGGTCGAAGATGGTGCGATGATAACCAATAGACTTTTGGCATTAGGTTTTGGCGAGCGAAGGGGTTCTAGGCACTACCAGAGTCAGTTCGATTTTGGTTGCACAACTTCATCATCACCTTCCTCAACCATTCTATGACCTTTCATTCCACCGCTCTTTTCCCAGTCGGATCTAGAGCAACGGATTCATAGAGGTTTTGGGCTATGTGTTTGGAAGTCATGGAGTCTCCCTTTTGGGTTTATTCCCTAGGATTTTTTCCTTGGGTTTCTATTTTTCACAGATGTTTAGGGTTTCATCCCCTACATTTCTTCTTTTTCTGGATTCATTCCCATTTTCCTCTTATTTCATTTTTATTTAGGGTTTTATGCTTAGTTGCATTTTTCAACTTTTGATTTTCTTCCGTGATGGTGATATGTGTTCCACATCAGATGTTTCTTTATCTGGTGGTGGTTGTTGGTGGAGTGATGACGATACTATGGATATTATATGATGCTGATGATGGGCTTTAACGTTCTGGTATATTTTCAAGGCAGCGACATGGTGGTGGTGTATTGGAGTCGACGATAGTTATGAAAAGAGGATCATGTGTGACTATGGTAACGATGCTTGGTGCGGGTGGTGGACATCGGAGAACTGGCTTATGATGATGAGCGATGGTGATGTTGAAAGTAATGTGATTATGTGACAATAGTGATGGTGATTAGAGTATTAGGTTGGTGATGCAACGATTACATCTTGAGTGACTGTTTTTCCATTGTTTTGTGGTTTTCATTTTTTGAATTAGAATATAAAATTTGAATGAGTCTATAAATCCAATAATGTTGTGGTATTTTCTTTTATGTGGATTTTTTTTGGTATATTATTTTATATTTTAATGTGGTTTTGATGTTGTGAGGTTCCCACTTATCTAAAATGTGGTATTATGAAAATAAAAAAAAAAAGATTTGGTGGGGGTGGTAATCATATTTTATGCGTCGTTTTATAGAAACAAAGTGAATGATATTAATTTCATTTTAGTCTAATCTATTTACTGATATATATATATCAACTCAATATTATCTGAATATATTTATTTATTAGTAAATTAAATAATAATTATTAAATCTTTTTATTTTTTATTCTAATAAAATGAAAGGTAAAACTATGACTAATTTATAAAATTTTATAATTTAAATAATATTCAATTTATTTTATCATTTCATATAAATTTTTTTGGTGTTATATTTATATTTGGTTATTTTAATTAATGTTTGAATCCATAAATTATTTTTTCAAATAAATAATTGCGGTATTCTTCTTCTTGTAATACTATTAAACCACCAATCTTCTGTTACAAGAGCACAAGATTTCCAGGGTAAGATAAAGTGGCTACTATCTGTGGCTACCCAAAAATGTGATTATCTCATCATAAAATATGAAACTCATTTGATTAAAATAAATTCTAAATACCATACTAGTTTATAGTTTTATATAATCAGGAAAAAAAATTAACTAACAAATCCCATGTTATTTGATTCAATTGGACATTTTCCCATTAAATATGAAAATACGTAATTCATAATGAATCTTTAAAATCTCCCACAAACTATCTATATAAGAAACTCATATAGAAATTTCACATGTATTAATTTCCTTCAGTATCGGGGGAAATGGAAACAAGAAAAGGGGTGGGATAAAATATTAAATATGTGTAAGAAATAGCGACAATGATCAATGATTAAAAGTGATAATAATATAAACACATGGGTATGAGAATGAAAATAAATAACAAAGACATAAAATAATGAATCTGTACACAATAATTCATAGTTCCCAATCGAAGAATAATATCATTATGCTTTAGAATTAAAAAATATATATCATAGGATCTTGGCATCCAAATATTGTTACCAAAACATAATTAATGACATCTTTAGTATATGTCTAATTCACTCCCATTACCATCATCACATACTGGAAAAACAACTTATGGTGGATTATGTTCACTCCTTAATCTCATACATAAAATATCATTATATATTAATCATTACCCAAATCATTGGAGGGCTATATAATTTCTGGACCACCTATCACATCAAATTATGTACATGCATATGTGGTCCACATTGGAAAACATTCATGTTTACATTAAAGCATTATTATAGAATGAATGAAATGGTGTTTTCCATTATTTCTTTAAAAAATAACCATAAAACATCCATGTAAATCATTTGGATAGTATCATAATATTGTAAGAATGATTATTGGTTGTTGACATATATGAAACAAATACTTGAAAAACAAATCTTATGATGATATCACAAAATAATGGATCAAGAATATAATTGTTTTATGCCACAAGTTCAACCCCCAAAAATTTAAATATATATTTTATATAGTATAATTAATGTTTCAAAAATCCCATGAGGATAAATCCATTAGATATTAATATGGAAATGGAGATGGAAAACATAAATTATATTTTAGAAAATATTTTAAATTGTGATGTAAAATAAAAAATTACATATCACTTTCCAAAATATATTTGGAAAAGGAAATGTTAATTTATTTAAAATAATTTACTTTAAAAAATTAATCTACAAAAATTAATCCTAAAAAATGAATTATATTTGTCAAAAATAAATATGAAGCTAAATATATAACATTTTATTTTGAAAGGAACATTTTTATTAGTTTGAAATTACATTTCTTGAAAACCAACATTATAAATAGATTAAAAAAACATAATTATAATAAAACAAAATTTTCCCAAAGTTGATTAAAAATCACACATATAATAAAATAATATGGTTATAAAACCTGATAATAGAACAAAAAGGTTCAAGATAAAACATTATAACTCAATGAAATGATATTTGAGATATTAATATCCCCTACGTGAAACAAACACTATGAAGCATGAAATAGTTGCAAATGGTTTTATGGAATAAACATTTTAACAATTATATAATAACACATAATAAAATATAATGTAATAATTTTTTCAACTTATATTAAATTCATTTAGGAGAGTGATCATAACTCAATGAATGGAAATTAAGTTACCTAAAACTATTAAAATGGGGGTAACACTTAATTAAAAATACATTTGAAGAAAGGAAAATGATTTTTAAATGTATATCCCAATAGTTACAAAAATATAATGTATAAAACATTAATTTAATAGTAAATCATTATAAAATTATACAAATTAATCATGATCCATTACACGTAACATATCATAAAGTATCATAATCGAGAACAATAAAACCATTACATTAATCCATGCTTAGTCTAAATGTGATTTAACATCCGTTATAACATTTTAGCTATAAAAATATACAATTTTAGAAATATTTTCATGTCTAAAACCTTTTTTAAGAATCATTTTTAATTATTACCTCTATGTATATTATTTAATTATTATCTATTTTACATATCATGTGTGGTTAATCCTGATCATTTTTAACTAGTTTAACAATAGTGTGATTGTTCTTCATTCTTCTCATAAAGATCATAATTGAAAAATAACACGAGTTTTGGAGTAGTTTTTTAGTAAAAATAATTATTTTTTTAATTTCATTATATGTTATTTTTTACATGATCGTTAAAGATGAATATAGTGATGTGCAAGTTTTAGTGATTCTTAGAAAATAAAGGGTGTTTTTTAAATAACAATTTAAATAATTATATTAACATTCCAAAAAATAGAAATTATTCTGTTCGTTATGTCATATATTACCAGCTATTAAATTTGCAAAGTTTTCCATGATAAAAATTTATAACATTGTTCATGTATATTCTTAAACCAACCTATTCAAGAACATACCATAATTAATGAATGAAAATGAATTTATTTAAATATATTATCATTACAAAATAGTCATAATTTCAATATTTATTGTTTACTAGTGTTACATGTATGAATTTGGTAGAATTAAATGATTAATATAACCAATATAAATTTATTTTATACTAAGAAGAAATCATTTTTATCTCTTGAAATGCTATCTAGGTCAATTTAATTTACCACAACTATTTATTGATCATAGTAATAATAGGTAAAACAATTAATCATTACAATGAAAAAAAATCAAAAAAATAATATATATTCATTAGTACCAATATCATGACCATCCATTCAAGGGTTTCATGGAATTATAAACAGAAATAAATAATTCCATGAAGATGATAGTCCACATGTATGCATGGATGATAATTTCGTTTTCCTTAGAATGAGGAAAATGAGTAATATATATTAACATTTAAAAAAAAATATTTTGTTTATAAATAATAATTAAATATTAAATTAAAATTTTAATCCATCTATGTAAGGTGCTGTAATAAAAAGAAAATGTTACTTTGTAGATGTGGTAGTCGGCACAATTCATGAAAGATAGTTACATTCTTCATAAGGGAAAATTGAATATTGGTTAATGCTTATACCAAAATTATAATAGTACAATACTATACTAATGATAATAATATTATAATTTTAAAACAGTTTTTTTTATTTGAATGATGAATAAGTTCACATTGTGAAATTTTAATGAGAAATGGGAAATTAAAAACTTATACCTCAATTAATGGATTATCTCCATTTTGAACGAGGTTAAGACTTTGATGGTGAAATTTTTGAGATAATAAAAACCTCTAAAAAGTTGATAGTAGTTTTTATTAGTGGATTTTTTAGTGTTTGGTATCTAATAATTGGTTATTAGGGTGATGGGAATTACATAGAGGAGTTCCATTTTATAAGTTAAAAGTGATTGTAATATTGTCAGTACGTAAATATTTTTAATGATGGGAAGTCATTATAATGGAAATTTGCTCCAATTTTGAGAAATAATATATAGGGGAAGTGGAAAGGTAAATATAGTCTAAAACACCCATTCTCACAGATGTTTCAAACATGTTCTAAAATCATTAGCATTTTATTTTTCACTTTTACTATTTTTTGTCTTGATAACATGTTCTTAAGTAAGGTAACATATCGTTTATCCCAAAAACATGAAGGGGAATTATTGTATAATTTGGATCTTCTGATTCGAAATTTTAAATTTATTATATTCTATTATTTCTGATAGTGAAAAAAAATTAAAATTATAAATGTAGAATATATAAAATATTTTTTTTTGAAAAATATATCTTATTTTCTAAAATGTAAAATCATTGTTTTTAAATTAAAACCAACTTTTTAAAATTAGAAAGTCACATTAAAAATACATAATTGTCTTTATAATAAGTATTCTGAAATTTACAATTCATACTTATGTAATAATAATGTCATTAAATATATGTTATTTTTATAAATAGTATTTCTTACTAGTCACCTAAAATCAATATTTTTAGAGATATCCAAAAATTAATAAAAAACTATATGAATTTTTTTTCCATGAATTAATTTTATTTTTAAAATTCAATCTACATAATTTTGTATTTCAACTTTTAAATAAAATCATAAAATTTAGCATGAATTTGTGTTTATAAGAAAAAACTATTCAAAATAAAAGTTATTATTATTATTTATTAAAAAAAACAAAAATAATTCTAATATTAATAAATAAATATTTAATTTTATTAAAACCTCCATTTATGAATAATATAATTTTCTTTTATAAAAATTAAGAAACATAAAAATATTGATTCATAAACAGAATAATAAATTAAATAAACTTGTATAAAATAACCTTTATATTTATAAATAAATATATATAAATATATATGTTAATATATCTCATAATTAAGTAACTACTATACATGCCTACTAATTAAATGGATTACTTTTAAAGGTCTAAATATATTATAGTTTTTTTGTTTTGTGCTACATGTGTACAATCCTCTTAGAAACATTGTTTATTTAAGGAAAATGTAGAGTGCAATCTTGAGAAATTACATTCTCTTTCCCCTTAAAAATCATGACATCATATTTTTAAATTATTTATCATTGAGTAATATATTTGAGAATGTTTTTAAAATATTTATCATTAAGGGTATAACATTTAATACAACATTTACATTACTCTGTTAGGATGTATCAAGTTACTTATCTTTCTTCATAAAAACATTATCAATTATTACAATCATATACCCAAGTACTTCTATATCCAAATCATATATTCTATATAAAATCTTTTTTCCAAAACCATTTTAATCTCCAAGACATTAAACCACAAAAAAAATTATATCCTTCTAAAAATTAAATCTATCTTCAACCACGAAATGGTTTTAAGTCACACAATATCTAATGTATACCGAAGTCCCAAAATTTTATTGAACTTCTCCAAAAATACCATGAATCAATTATCAATCCAAATGTTACTAATAATGCCTGACTTTTAAAAATTAATCAACCCTTTATTATCAAAATATCATCCATATAATAATCCTATGATTTATCTATCACATAATCAAGTGTTCTCTAATAGTTATCCAAAAAATATAACCTTGTCACAAATTCAATTCTCATGGTTATTGATAACATTTAATATATTTCTCTATCGAAATGTTATTGGATAAAAATCCTTGTTTTTCCCATATTTCCTATAACATTTGGTTTATTTAAAAAATTCATCAATATATATCAGACACCAGAAAAAATATCTTATATTTTCAACAATTAATTTTTATTAAGATATCATCATCACTACAATATATAAGACTAGGATAATAACATATTCTTGAATATTAGGAATATACTAAGATTCCAATCCATTTATGTATTCCATATTATTCAGTTATATGACATATTTGTTTTTAGATACATATCTTACTCAGCTTCTATTCAATGATCATATTTCAACCAAATACTTAATCGAAGATTATTAGGAAAATATATAACATCATTTTTTTAAATGATGATATGAATGATATAAATTCCTTAATGAAATATTCATTTCATCCTTTGATAATTTCAATTAAATATTATTTTATTGATTTTCGGATCTCTTGTACTTTTTAACCCAATAAATTAAAGTAATTAGGAAATAAATCCTCTGTAATGGTTTATAAAGTGAATTTGACTGACCAAATAATATCCATAAAGAGTGTTAAACCAATTATAATATTCAGAATATTTGTTGTGAATAAGGTGACAATTTATTTAAATCCTAATACACCCTTTTAATGGGCAATACCCCTACGTACATTAGTGTCAGATCCAATTTAATTTCTTGACTGTATGTAAATTTTTCAACTTACAAGGGAAATCAATGAAATCAATTTGGATAATTTTTTTATGAAATTGGGATTGAATGTATATTTTAAAGTTTTAGACCAATCAGTATGGTGCTTTTGGGTGTGTAATTGGGGTTTAAAGGGGTCCTTGGATAGTAGGGAAGCACTGAAGGAAGTATAAGTAGCATTGGATCTATCATTTATCTAGTGGGCCTACTAGATAGTGGCCCTTTATAGGATATACTAAGGTGTTTAATGGTGAAATGAGAGATCATATAGTCAGTGGTCTCCACCAGCTATCTGGGTGGCTTATTTGGGGCTGAAATAAAACATTAACCACTGATGTTTTAGAAAGAGAATCCCCTATTTTTTAACCATCATTTTGCCTCGTATAACATTTTTCTATGTGATTGTGTGTGTTTTAGTATCACCATTTTTTCATTCGATTAACATGAACATTTCTAATGATTTAAAATTTGGTTCTAAAGGTTTAAAGTTGAGAGATTTATTAGAAATAAATTCATCTATATTTTTAGAAAAATAAGAATGGTACGTGGAATTGGTATTTTGGAATTGGTATTTTTGGATAAGTATTTGGGGTGGTAATTTACCTGGAAATCGTATATTAAATTTGATACCTTAAAAATGTGGATTTTGGTTTTGTAAATTGATACTGTTTTTGAATTTAAAATGTATAAGTATTAAATTGGATTTGTTTATTTATAGGGAAATGAGAATGGTATTGATTCCATATTTTTGGTTTTCAGAATTGTTATTTTGAAAATGGTATTTCTAAAATTATAATTGTAACTTTTATATTTTAAATGGGACTAAAAATGGTGAATTTGTATTCGTTATTGAAATAGAAATGTGAAATATTCTTATGACATGTCTAATAATGTTATGCATTTGTAAAGTGTGAAACAATTTGGTATACCATGGTATTAATAAACATATAAAGGGGAAACACTATGAAATGTAAATTTTCAATTTATATATTGTATTATAAAACACCAAAAGGGTCTTCTAAGGTTCTATATATTTGGTTAAAAACTCCTGTAATGGATTTCTATATTACTAATTTTCATTCCTGGGTTACCTGAGTCAATAATATGGTTGGACAAGTCATAATGAAAATCTTAGAGACACCAATTAATTTGTCGAATTTGGTATGGACAGTCGGAGTCATGGGACATGGTATAGACACATGAGATCCGACCCCAATTTTCATTATGATCTTTATGTATCAAGGGGTTTTTATTATTTTTTGTAAAATTATTTCAAAACTATAAAATAGTTTACCATAAATTCTTATATATGCACTACATAAGGACTAGTTATATTTGGTGATCGAATTGTTAGCGGCCTACTGAGTTGTACTCGAACCCTTCTCAGCATTCCATGACACATGGGTACCTGATAAGAGACAATATTTGATTATAAGTAATGTTTTAAAGAAAGTATTGAAATTTATGATTGTTGATTTGGATTCCTAGGTTGGAGTTGGATGATGGGACTGATCTAGACACAAAAACCATGGGTATGACCACATAAACTCAATTAATTAAATTCTTATATTTCTACATGTGTATAAGCTTTCCATGGGGGAACCATTATGGTATGTATGGAAGATTATTTTTTAATTTCATCTGATGTTATATTCATTTTATCATCACTTTACTTATTAATATGTTTATCTTAATGTGTATCTGATATATTTTATTTACTATATATTTTGAACACTGATATTGTAGGTATAGACTCCCCATAGAACCACCTTAGATTCATCCTTATAGTCAAAAAACCCTAGCATTATGGGATGCATGCCTGAGGTAATGTAATAACCCTAGGTTTGAGAATTGGTTAGTGATCTAGGTTGGTACAATATTACAAAGTGGTATCAAATCCTCATTTATTTTGGATTAGTTCTTATGGTATGGTCGATAGGAGAATAAGATTTTTTTAAGAATTGGTAATGATCTAATTCTTTGGATCTAAAACCCCACATGTGGGAAAAAACCCTGGTTTCTAGGGATAAGTTTTTTTGATCTTTCATTTAACTTTTACATTTTATTGGTTTCCACCTTATGTTGTGCACTTGGGTGCAATGTTATTGGTTCTTCGGATTTATTTCACTTAGATGGTATGGCAAGTGGTTTTTTGAGTTTATGAATCATGTTAGCCACAAGAGATTTATATATAATATATATATTTAATTTGATTAATAGCTTATTGGGATTCACATGTGTTAGTTTTTTAATCTCTGTCTATGGATTATGTCTTCTATTGATTTATTTTTACCTATATATTTAAAAAATTGAGATGTGATGGTCTTTTAATGTATCCATAAAAATTTATATAGTTTTCCCACATAGAGATTTATTGTTTAATTTTACTTGACCAAAACTTCATGTAAATTTTCATTAAAATTTAGTTATAAAGGAGTTATTAATGTTATGCATTTGGTTACATAAATTTCCATTGTGTAACTTATAATGTTTTTTACCTTGTAACATGATAATTGAATTCTATCTAACCAAAACTGAAGTGAGATACCTAAATGAATAATGAAAGGTTAAAATTTGGAATCCTGATATATAATATGAAGGCATAAAATGTGAATCAAAAGGGAATAGTTTCTGATGTACTTGAATAGATAAAGGGGATTAGTGGAGTATCTGATTTTTAAGAACTTTTAGTAGAAATTATACGATGGATTTAAAGTGTGATGCTTTATGTAATTTTGAAATATGAAATGATGGAACATATAGAAAATATGGAGATATGTTTCATTTTTTGTAGGTTAAATAAACATGGAAATGTGTAATTTTGAAATAATAAATAGCATAGATACTTAAAACCTTTGATATGTGTTGTGACCCCCTGATAGGATTGGGTTTACTATATAGTATGATGTTACATGTTATGCCTTCAGTCGGGGTGTTCCCCTGAGGTTGTGATACGTATATTTGTATCGTGATTTATTATGACCCTTGTCAGTTTTTTCCCTTTTATGCTATTTGGAACCCAAATTGGATGCCTTGTCACCTATTTCCATTAATAAAGAGTATCTGTATGGGTGTGTGATATATAAAGTAAGACATTGATTTTTGGTTCACTATATACTATGTGATTTTAAATTAGGGTAAGGGTACTTCCAGTGAGTAGTTTCTTATTTGAGGATGTACATTTCAGTATAGGTGAGAGATCCTAGGAAATTTTTATAGTATGGTTCAAAATGGAAATAAGTTTGTTGATTTGGTGATCAGGGGTAACCATAAGAGAAGTTACCCTAGTGACATTGTTGTATTAGATATGTATTGTGAGGGTGGATGATTCAATGAGGGGAATTAATGAAAAGGTGGTGAAAATATGTTTATATTAATGGCATGGTTATACAATGAATATATCCTAAAGAAAGATCCTTAAGTGGTAGTTTTATGTTCATATGGTTGTTTTGATCGGCAGGGTTGCTTAGATATTGGCCTCTATTATTCTCAGGATGTTTTTAAGCAATTATTCTATAGAACTATCAATTTTGAACCTAACAAGTTTGTTATGGGAATGAATAATCATAGGTAGATACCTTTGGTCCTGAAACAATACCATAGATGGTGGGTTGTTGTGTGGGTAGACTTGAATCAAGAGGAATGGTAGGATTGTTGGATTAATGAATAAATGATGCCTCATGTTTGATAGAAGCAACATGCTATGAGGCATGGTAAAATGTTTTAATAGTTATTTGAGATTGTAATTAGTAATATATAACTCCTAGGACCTTGATTCAGTTTGGTAAATGGTCAATGATTAATGTCAACCCCAGATTATTTTTATGATATTGAGTTTTCATGCATTTGTTGGAGATGCACAATTCTATTTGTGTTATGTGATCAGGTGGCTCGAGAGTAAGAGCCCATTTCCTTTTATTCCATTGAAGGTGAACCATGTTAGATACCCATGGGGCATACAAAATTTTTGATTGAAAAATTGGGCCACCATTAGTATTGTTGAAAAGAGTTCTAGTTCCTAGAGAATCTTGAGCAGTCTATTGGTTGTAGTGTCACCAAGAATATTACTTAACAACTAAATTTTAGATAGTCAAAGGGATATGGGGGTACTGTTCAGAAATTCCCGCTTTTTGTGTGGTGTTGGAGAGTGTATGAAGCACATATGGGTAGGGAGACTCAAGGAATTTCAATGGTAATTGAGATATACTTACAGTGAGAGGTAAAATGATGGATGTATCAGAGTGTGGTCGCAATGATGATTAGGTTTGAACCAACCAGACACATCATGGGTTGGTGGTTGCATCATGAATGTAACACCTAATAATGATAAATTGTTATATGAATAAATTATATGAATAATTTCAACAAGGTTCACCTTTCATTTGGGGAGCCTACCTGATTAGAAATCCCTAGTTATGCATCTATGGCATGGAGTAGTGATCCGGATGGGTGACCACCCACGAAGTTTCACAGGGTGTGTGTGAGTGAGGATAAAGTACACTAAAAGAACAATTTTTTATCTTGTTGGGATATTTATTATTCTACCTACTAGTTCAATCATGTGGATTGGACCCAATGAGGGGAACACAGGTCTTTGGGGAAACGGGTGATACCTGGAAGTCCATGACCCGAAAAACATGTTAATGGAGGGGGTATGTGTGGTTAGAGGGGGCTATTTGTAAAATTGGGATCAGAGGATGAACTTAGCCATAAGTGCGGTGGGACTACATAGGTTTATATATAAGCTTCACAATGAGGTTGATTTTATTTAAAGGTGGGTGAATGTAACACCCTGAAATTATAAATGGTTAAATGACTAAATGATATGACTCATTTTAACAAGTTTCACCTTTATTTTATTGATCCAACCATATTAAAACTCCAGAGTTATGTGTTTATTGCATGGAGGAGTGATAGGGATGGGTCACCTCCTAGGAAGTTTCATAGGGTGTGTGTGACTGAGGGTAAAGAAAATTAAAAGAATAAGTGTTGGAATGTGGGGTGAATCATTAGTCTGATGACCCATTCATACACATGAGTGGTTCTAAGGGATTGTACCATGGTTCTATAAGGAAAATAGTGGTGCCAAGTGGGCTAGGACTTAGTAGTAAGGTTAATAAGGGGTGTATGTGTGATCAACGGGTAACTTTTGTTACAATGCATCAATCAGAATAGAAAAACACAATCTATTAATGATTTAATAATGGATGTTTCACTCACAAATTGATATAAGTGAAGTTGTATTATGGGGAGTACATCGATGGCCATCAAAATAAGATGCCCTCATTATGGACTGAATATCGATGACTTTCATCGTTGGTGTTCTTAGAAACCAAGTACATGTTGTGGATAATGTTTTTACTTATTCTCAATTGATAATAGGATTTCCATGTTCAATCATTGAGTTATGTGATAAATGGATCGTTATACATGGATCATTATACATTCTAAATTAAGAACTGAAAAATGCACTTTTATGGTGAGAAGTGGATAATTGGTCATAGGTATATGACCCTTATGCTGGAAGGTCCAAAGGTGTGTGGAAAAGGTAGTAGAGCAGTCATGGTAGCATCCAAATGTAGGTGAGGAACAAATGAGATGCTTGCCAAGATTCCTCCGGGAATTAAAAATTAGAATTTGGAATTAATGGTGGATTGTTTCGAAACACTAGATCGAGGTTTGATATGGTTATAAGGTGAAATGATGGTGCTATGATCAGAGGTGAAATTGTGTGTATGCCAGGACACAATGAAGGTTTTTATAGATGATGCTCTAACCATGGGATATCACTAGGAGTTAGGTATAGACTCCATAGAGCATGTTTTAGTGATCATGAAATGCCTTCAAGACTAATGTAATCTTGTCTGAATAAATTTATAACATGTAAGTAGATTGAAACTACCATAAACATGTCATTTAGTATATGATGGATGCGTTTATGGAATCAACCTAAGATTTTCCTGGAAAATTCAGCATATTCCTAGATTTTTCATGGATGATGGTTGTGAATTCATCCTAGTTAGAATTAATTATAGGGGATAGTTGTTGGAATTTAATTAGTGTTATCATTTATGTTTAGGTGCATGGATTTTTAAACATCATCAGTCGCATCATTGGGATGTGGGGATGCTGTTTTTATCAGTAAATTTATTTGTGTAAGGCATCGTAGCATTAAATTGGTATCCTCTAGAATGGTTATATAGTCATGAGAACCATGGAACTAAATATTAATTAGACTTTAGAACTAATATGTTTTAGGATAAATTGTATTAGGTCAACATCATCTTATGTTTTTATTTGTATAATGAGTTTTAGAAATGGTACAAACTGTCTATGTGCCTAAAATTGGAGATTATTTGGCTCTAAGAACCCTATATTTGAGGTTGTTCCTTTAAAGTGTTTCAGGAATTTGGGAATGGAATGAGGTCTCCTAAAATTGAATTTTGTATTGATATAGGTGGGGAGATGTGGAAAGTTGTCCACCTTGACTTTTTGGGTAGGAAAATTGTTATTATTGGGAGTGGTAATATCTCATTTGTATGGACATGTTAGAATTTTCAAGATAAATATGAACATTAATTTGGTTGTTGTTTCATTATAAGAATCAAGACGCATAAGAATATTTTGAATGTTTATACCCCATAATAGGGTTTTTGAGCTGAGGAATCTATGTTGAAATGAGGTTCAGAATAGTGGGAAATCTCTAAAGGAAGGCTGGCTAGTTAGGGCTATAGAATGAAACCACCATCTAGCTGGTGATCAAGACTATATTCCTGCTATTCTAAAGGGGTGTACCAGATTATAGTGGGGTTTCTTTGGTGTAGAATTATAACTATTCTTCCTCAGGATTTTAGATAGTAAACCTCTATTTCCCCCCTATCCTTCGCTCAGATAAACCTAGTGTACCTTCTCTTCTATTCTCCTAGTTTCCCCTTCTCATTGGGGTGTTTTCTGTCCATTCACTAATGATTTGAAGTCTGTATCATACATCACCAACATATTTTAACATCCTCACTTCTTTTCACAATTTTTATTTACATGGGTTTCATTTTTCATTGGAGATTATGTTGAATCTCTTGGGGATTGTTTTATCCTTGATAGATGACATACCACTGTGGTATTTTCTTATAGTGGATGTATGGAACCAAAATTTTATCAAGGGAAATATTTACATTATTATAATTATGTAATATGTTATAAAATAAATTAATATCTTATAGATCAAAAAAAAATTAATCTCATAAAAGAATAATGATATAAGTGATGTTTAAATAAATTATGGAACCTATAATGATAGAATAGTAATTGACCCTTAAAACAATAACATAAAAATTAGGAATATAAATCTACCCAATAGAATAGTAACCTCACCTATGAAGTTATAAAAATATTTGGGAATATTTTAAATGATAATATAATAAAATAATATCATAGTATAAGTAAATAAATTTATTAAAAATAATAAATTAAGTGTTGATATTTTTTTTAAACCTGAAATTTTCTAAAAGAGTATAATTAATATAATTATTAAAAATAAAATTTATTTACATAAAATAGATTCATAAATTAATATCTTTTATCTAAGGATTATATGATAATTTTATGACACTTTATTTAATTTTTCAACGTTTCATAAAATTGGTTATAAATTTAAAATAATAATTTTTTGAATAAATGGTAATTTTAATTAAAACATACATTTATCATATATAAAAGATTATTTTCATAAAAAAGTTTCCATATTTTAATTATACATGTTGAAATAATGGTTGGGGTTTTTTTTTGATTTTTTTGAAATACTTGATTTTATAGTGAATAGTAAAATAAAGTAATTTATGATATAAATATATTATAATTTAAAGAAACATTCCTATGACTAATTGATGATGTAATAACCATAATATCTAAATCTCACCCATTTTTTTAGTATATTTATTTATAAGGTTAAAACTATTCATAGTCTTGAGAAAAAATAATAATGAGAAAACACCGCACTTTCCCCTATAAATACTACCCCACACCACCTCTTCCCATCAGACCTTCCAACCATTGAATATTTTAAAATATATACTCAATGTTATTCCCAATACCCTCCCCCAAGTCCATGATCCCTTGTTCTCATAAAAAGTCTTAACCATTTTACCCAAGTAGGTTCTCATGGAGGTTAAATTTAAGAGGTAAAATCCTCTATATTTTTCTTTTAATTTGTTTTCAATTTCATTTATTTTTTATCCTAATATCACCTCCACTTATCAATGTGGAATTATAAATCCATTATATTTTATATACAATAATTTTATTATTTTAATAGATTAATTCAACTTCAAATCTCTTCCCTTTTCCTTTTATTCAAAAAATATATATCATCTATGGTGTGTCGATATAACCCCACCATGGATAATGAATTTTCATATTTCACTACTACATTAAAGACTAGTCATTAAAAAATTATTATGGTTAAATAATAATATATTATAAATATTATAAGTTATATAATTTTTTAGAACCTATATAAAAACAAGAATTTAAATAATATGATATAAGCTCATAATTGTAGTAAAAACATACAAAATAAATTTAATGTTGTTCACTAAGATTATATCTAATAAATAATCCCCATACAATATAAAATACTGATATATAATACCAATTACACTTATTTATGTTCATTAATAAAATATAATTTCAATTCTAGATAATTCTTATTATTTATGAGCATCCGTACTAATAAACAAACGAACCAATCAGAAACCCCATAAAACAAACACTCATGGAATAGCAAAATTAGACTCTATAACTCATAAAAAGAACATAAATGGACTTAATAAAACAATAATAAATAAAATAAATGTATAATATTTTATTTATTTGTTTATAAATTAATTTAATTTGATTATACCAGATATTAAAGTGAGGAAATCATTCAGAAATATGGTAAGGGGATTCTCAAACCCAACTCATTTTCTTTGGGTTATTCCTATTTCATTAAAAATTTTGGTGTGGATGTTCATATAATATTCCTCAAACATAATTTCATTGCCTTTCCCTTTACATTTCTGGGATATATATGCTTTCAATCTGATTTTATTACTAATGAAATGATTTTTCCAAAATAACTCTTCTTTCTAAAAACAAATCATTTACTTCTCCTGTGATTGTTTCGTCATCACTAAAGATTGATACCAACAATTTTATTCCATTTTTATTTTTCTAATCCCAATTATTGTTTATGAATGTATGATTTATTAAATTCTTGTGAAACCCATTTCCTTTCCATAGGTTATTTTATGGAAAATATTGTTATATGTTCTATGTGGGATGCATGATTATGTAAATGTAATGTTGTGATAGGTGCACCTGGAATTATAAAGCACTCAAATGTGTTAGGTAATGTCATGTATCTTGATAAATAATGTTTAATATTCATAAAAATTATGCTATATGTTATTAAAATAATGATATTATGATTATCCGAATATGTTATTTGTGAAAAATATGATATATTTTTTATAACTATGTCTGGTTGTTTACGACCAGGACTTGATATTTCATTTTTATCCATTTCCACATTCCATGCATTTATCTAATTCTTCATCTTGTGATTATGATGATGATCATTTTATTATCTTTTGTTGATTATTATTATTATTATCACCTATGTTTCCTGTCTCATATTTATCCTCTTACTAGTATTTTAGCTCACCCATTCATTTGATGTATATCCTCAAGAGAATACTTGTGTTGAGGATAATATGAGGGCTAATAAGAAGTGAGAGAATAATGAATTCAATAATTTCTATTCTTTACATAAATTTTATGTATGTTCGACATTTTTTCTAAGACATTAAACCCTTTGATCGTAGTTGTGTAATGATTTTATGTTGTTTATCTTTAAATGAAGTAATAATGTAAAAATTGATGGGTTTCTATAATGGGTATCAAAACATAGTTTAGTTAATTTAGGAATTAGGATTCGAAAAAATTAGTGAAAACCCTTAGTATAAGACTATGTATAAGTAATCCCCCATGAAGGGTAGTTTTAGAAAATTATAAACACAGGGATCCCACAATACATTCCATTAGAGTTAATTGTAAAAAGGAATAAATTATTTATTCATGACTTGTTGACTTATGTTTTTTTCAAAAAAATCAATTTTAAAAAACGATGGCAACCAAGTGAAACTGGGAAAAAAACCTATGTGATAGACAATGCATTGATTTCTCAAATTACTTCCCCAATTCCTTGGTAGGTGGAGTTTAAAATTTCATGGTTATCATTACCCAACTATCTCAATCTATGAACAATAACCTAAATAATGAGTAATATACACCTTTACATAAAAGGGATCAACTATCTATAGAATATCTTATATGGTAATGACCACTGACATTTAGTGTATCTTATGATCTACTAATCATGCAATAGTTGGTCAAATTAATGAATAAGATATTTTATGTGTTTCTCTATTTTGACATGGAGAAGGTGTCTCTAGCCATTTTTCATTGATATGGAGTGGCCAATAAATGGTTGTCAATGATTAAAAACACATATCAAAATGTAGAAATTGAATAGATAGTGTGAGAAGACATTAAGATAATGTTTCATGACAATTACTTCACTGTAAATTTTCAATCAAAGATAGAGAGAAAATTTTTAGAGTAGATGAAAAAGGAAGTTGAATATATCGCATCTTGAAAAGAAATTTTCACAATAAATTCAAGGTATTCCATGAGTTTTTCATCAATAACGAGATAAAAGTAGAAAGATTTTTTAGTTGTTTAAAACCACACCTTAAAAAATATCTATAAATTAAAGACTATGTGAGTTATTAAGAAGTTTTTTATGTGATCTAAAAGTAGAGATTGAGTTTGGAGAGTGGTCCCATGGCTCTGGTGATATGAAATGAAATATGGAGTTCAAGCCTGAGGATCTATTAACAATGGTGTAAAAAATCTCAACCACTCATATGTCAAAAATGTTGGAAGAATAATGATGGGAACTACCTCAACAGGATGGAGAGATGATATATGTTTGGTAGAGAAGGCTACATACATCATGAATTTTAAAGTGACATAATGAATCTGACGATAATGACGGAGAAAAGGATAACACCACCCTTAGTTCAACACTTAAACTATAAGAAGCAAGGGCACTATACAAGCCAGTTCACTAAATAATGTGTCCTCATGAGTAATTAGTATCATCAACCCCAAAATCCAAATGATTAAGTGATGTTTTATTCCATCACTACTACTAAATTCAAGAAATAAAAATGAATCGTATGAGGTACGCTTCATATTCACTCAGCAATGGAAAAAGTATTATTTTATTATGGTTATAAATATTCCCTTATATCATTAAATTTTTCTAGAACAACAAAATCAAATCCCTAAAACCTTAAGTAAAGATATCCCAAAAAACACTTAGTGGTGTAATCATTTAAACCCATGAGTTGGAATATTCCCTTTTTGGTGTATATATGAAGAATATTCCAATGAATCTTGTGATACATCCATTTGTGGAATTTGATTCTATACTGGGGATGAATTGAATCTCATTATATAGAGAACACATCTAATATCTAGAAAAGAAATTATCTTTTTGTATTCTAAACCATTCCACACTCCTCTAAAATTTCAAGAAAGATCATGATTCTCCTTTCGAAAATATTTCAATAGTGTGGGTGTTGATTCCCTATGAGGAAGAATACCTCACACAAATGGTTGAGTAAAAGGAAGGTATTAACCTAGGGGAAATAGCCATTGTGAGGGAATACAATGATGTATTTCTTGAAGATTTACCCTAAATTTCCCTAGATCATGAGGTATATTTCTCAATAGAACTCATACTTGGAGAAAATCCTATCTAAAAATTCCCCCATGGTATGGCTTCAATCAAACTATAGGAGTTAAAGAATATGATGTAAGATCGTCTGAAAAAAGGGTTCATTCACCCTAGTGCATCACCTTGTGCTACACCAATGCTCTTTGTGAAGAAAAATGATTGATCAATGAGTTTGTGTATTAATTATTGGGAACACAAGAAGATCACTATAAATAACAAGTACCATCTTACAAATATTGATTACTTTGTTTTGATTATCTATGAGGATCTCAATAATTCTCAATGAATGATCTTCATTCTGGATATCAGAAACTGAAGGTGAAGAAATAATATATTTTGAATACTTCTTTTCGTATAATGAATGAAAACTATGAGTTTCTAATGATTCAATTTTGACTCACTAAGTCCCCTTCAATATTCTTGGATTTGATTAATAGAGTACATAAATATTACCTTAAAATTTTTGTACTATTTATTAAGGATTTTCTCATCTACTCAAAGAGTAAAGAGGAATATGAAGAACCTATATGGACCATGATGGTGAAATTAAAGAAAAAGTAATTGTACACCAATTTGAGAAAGTATGATTTAAGGTTTCAGTATGTCACATTCTTGTGACATGTGATCCTAAGAGAGGGAATTTATGTGGATCCTTAAAAAACAAAGGAAATTGAGGAATGGAACGAACCCTCTAGTGTCATTGAAATCTGTAGTTTTCTTGGCTTAGTAGGGTACTACTGACATTTTGTGAGAAATTTATCATGATTTTATATATCGCTTACTGAGTTAACAAGAAAATCGATAATGTATGTTTGGACAGAAATTTTTTTAGAATGCTTCAGGTATATAAATAAGAGGATGATCACTATACCTATACTCACATTACCAAAAAGTGGGGAACGCTTTATAAATTACAATGATTCTTTAAAAATGATATTGGGTTGTGAGCTCATGTATAATGATAAAGTGAAATCCAATTCCTCGTGGTAGTTGAAGACCCATGAGAAGAACTACATGAAACATTATCTGGAGCCAAGAACTATGATTTTTCCTTGAAAATTTGGAAGAACTACCTCTATGGTGATAACTGTAACATATATACCTATCACAAGAGTCTAAAGTATATATTCACAAATAAGGAATTAAACATTCATAAAAGGATATGGTGATAGCTAATAAATAACTACGATTTCCCTATTAACTATCATTATTGGAAGGAAAACTATGTATTTGATTCTCTTAGAAGAAAGGAACTTTCTACTCTATCCATGTTTTGGATTGAGGAAGACCCTATCTTCATGGATATGAAAATGATGGAATTGTAAATCATAATGAAATGGAATAAATCCTACAATTCTCAAATGAGTTCCCACCAATATATCCAAGAGATGATCATAGAGGCACAAATGGATGATCTGTTGCTTCAAAAGAAGGTGAATGTGGTAAATGGAGATCAGATACAAGAGTTCCATGTCAATGATGACAGTGTGATTTGGTTTGGAGTGAGTTTTTTTACTTTCTTCACCTAAGATAAAGACTGATCTATTGGATAATGTACAGAGATTAACTTTATATATCCATCCTAGAAGTTCCAAGATGTATCGTGATCTCTGAAAACAATTCTGGTGGGAAAACATGAATAGGGAGATTGGGGAATATATCACAAGGTGCTTGATATGCCAGCAAGTTAAAGTAGAGAAACTGAAGTCTAAAGGGATGATGTTACCATTTCATATACCCATGTAGAAATGGGATAATTTCATAATTCACTTCATTACTGGTTTCCTAAAGACATCCAATTTAAATACAGTGATATGGGTTGTGGTGGATCAAATCACCATGAATGCACTTATTATTTTTATTCGGGAAGATATGTTGCTAAATCAACATTCTATGATATATGTAATAGATATGGTAATAATGCATGGGGTTCCAATTTTGATCATATCTATTTGTTATCCCTGTTACATTCACCTGTTTTGATAATCCCAAATCATGTTTCATTTATATTATAATCATGTTTAATTAGTTTTTATAGTTCTTATCATGAAACAATTTTTTATTTTTAATCTCACTATTTATTGATGACATTTGCGGTGTAAAATTTACAAATTAAAAGGTCACCGATATGATGGTATATCTAAAGAGTCTTTAGTTTAAGTCATGGGTTAAGGCTAATATTTGAGTGGTTACTGTTAGTAGATTACTGCCGAGGAACCTTACTGCTAGAAGATTACTACTAGGAGTTTACCTCTAGAAGGACACCACAAGAAGGTTACTACAAGAAAGTTACTTCAAGAAGGTTATCACTGATGAACCTTGGAATTGAGTTACCAATGAAAGTTCACTACTACGAGCCTAATTCTCAAGGGCTACTGTTATAGAGCCACCACTAATTTTTACTAGTATAAGGTCACTGATTGGAAGCATATCGATGGAATTTTACAAAAGTCCCCACTAAAAGGTAATTGTTAGAAGGATACCATTTTAAGATTAATTCTATACGGTTCCTGCTAGGAGGATTCCATTGGAATTCTACTAATGAAAGATTACTGCAGGTGAACCATTGTAATTAAGAAGCCTACCGATGAAGCCTACCGCTGAAAGGATACCATTGTGAGGATACCGTTGAGAATGATATCTTTACTAGTCTACTGATAACAAACCTCATCTAATTTATACTTTGTAAAGTTTCTTAAGATTATTATAACTGTCACATTTGTTAAATTTAGAGCCTATAACATTAATTAATATTGATTTTCTAGAAATCTAGAGACCGTACGAGGTATGAGGAAGACCACATGTGGCATGATCATTCCTACAACCGGATCTCATGAAAAAAATTGAAGATCGTGCTAGAAAAGATATGGGGGTGAGGGAGATATTGCACAACAGACCGTAAGAACAAGGAGAACATCCTAACACTTACATTGTAAACCCAAGAGATTCACAAAGATCATTTGGGAGAACAAATTCAGGGCTGCCTTTTTGTGCCTCATTGAATCTATTTTAATATTAGAATTTGAACTCCTCAGTACCTAGAAGCTAGAACCTGATGTTGTGACACTCTTTTTTGGAGACAACTTCTAGAGAAGGACTCAAACTGTAATTTCTTCACACCAAGGAGTCCAGATCTGAACTACACACACATAGAGCCTTCTAAACTCAATCCTCATAACATTTTCTCTATTGTGTTATTTATCATACATTTTTGAGTAGTGTTTGTTTTTCTATTACACACACACTATCTCATGTGTTTAAATAGGAGGATACTGAAAACCATCAAGCCAAGAATTCCTTATTTTTTTCCACGTATAAATTTGGGAGAGGATGTGTGTAGATTGGATGTTTTTTTCCATGAAGAATTGTGGTAGGGTTTGTGAGACCTGAACAGTTTTTGAAAACTATTGTAAATCCTTGTACATGGTGTGTATCATGTTTATTAATATAAATTGCTTGGTGGCAGTTGATCACAATGTGTAGAACATTAAGGCTTCTCTTGATACAGAACCACTTGTTTAATTAATCTGTGTAATTTATTCTAAAATACTCTGTTTTTCTATTTTCCAGTGCTTATAATTTCAAATATAGAAAACTATTTTGCATTACCTCTGATAGTTAATTTTGATTGGTGTGTATATGTGCTTAATTTAGTAAACCTATTTCAAAAGATGGACAAGTTTTTACACTAATTCACACGAGGACTAATCAACCTTTGAGAGACTTGTTGAGAAATTGAACATTTATATCTCTACATCCTTAATTAACTATGATGTTTTAAATTGGGAGATTTTAACATAATGTTTTTAACAGAAACGTTATGTAGGAACTCAATTCACCCCTCTCTTGAGTTTCCACCTTGACAATCATTTGGTATCAGAGGAGTGTTCAATGATAATATCAAAATTGTTTTTCAAGATTTTCAAATTATTTTCAACTATGATTTTAGTTGGGTCTTAATGATCTTAAATTTTTTATCATGTCTAAATTTTCAGTTCATTAAATTCTATTCAACTATGTATAACCGAGATGAGGGTGTCACTACTTATATGCCACCATTATTTATTGGTAATAACTATGCTCAGTGGAAATTGAATATGAAAAATGTATCTATAGAGAATAGGTCCTAAAATCTGGGACACAATTGAAGAACAACACACATTACATACTACTGTTAGAGACACATGGTCTCATTTGAATAAAGCTATGTATAATAATAACTTTAATGAAATGAATGAATTGTACTATGCTTCAGGTGATGAAGACATCAATAGAACACATGCCTATAAAACTTAATATGAAATTTGTGATTCTTCGGTTGTTTCCCATGAGGGAACAACCAATGATAAAGAAATGAGATTAAATACTCATACTATTAAATATGATAATTTGAAAATAAAGCCCGATGAACCTATCCCAGAATTGTATCTCAGGTTCAATGAAATAGTAAATACCAGGAGACTTCTTGGGAAACCAGTGAACAACAAGGATTAGATTATGATATTTCGTCAATGCCTACCTGACAGATGGAGATGAACTTCTGTTTCTATCAAAGAATCATGTGACACAATCAAGCTACGAGCGAAGGAACTAATTAGAAAACACATGCTGTACGAAGAAGAGATTAATGTGAATCAAGAAGTTGATGAAGAACCAAGAAATAAATCTGTAGCATTCAAGACTGCTACCTCTAAGTGAAAATACAAGGAAAAGGTTCATGTTGTTGTAAATAGTTCCACTAGTTAAGATTCAGATTCTGACAATGATGAAGAGATGGCTCTTCTTGAAATAACATTCAAAGAGTTCTATAGAACAAATAAGTTTTTTAAAAATTGAAACTATGGACAAAGGTATGATAGTAAAGGACATTGGAAAAAGGACAGAAAATTGAATGACAACACAAATGAGATAATATTCTATGAGTGTAAGTGAGAAGGTCATGTAAATCCATATTTCCCCAAGCTGAAATTTAAGAAGAAATATGAAGATAAGGGAAAGGGATATATAAAGGCTTTGAAAACTACGTGAAGTGCTTCCGAAGTAAGTTCCAGTGGATCTGAAACTTCTGATACTGAATAGTATAATCATGAAAACCTGTGTTTCATGACAGAAACATTTGAGGAAACACTAATTTATCCTATACATAATGCATAATATTCTGGGAATGAAAGTGAATCAAATAATGATGAAAATATTACTAAAGAGGAACTGTTGGAATACAGAGCAACGCTTGACGAGACCTTTAATTATCTCAAAGATAAATATAAATCAATGAAATTACAACATTACTTAAATTAAAATTGTAAGTTTGATTTGGATTATAAAAAAGGAAAAATTTTCCCAGCTATTAATTGAAAATAAAGAACTGAAATTATCAAATGAGAAATTAAAAAGGGATCTTGAGAAGTTTACTGCTGGTAGGAATACCATGACTCTATTTCTAGGGAATCAAATTTATCCAAAATACAAAACTTGTCTAGGATATCAACCAAGAACGAGAAGGATTATTAAAAACAAATTTGTTCCAAAATCTAGACACTTCACTTCTAGTTCAGGTTCGGGATCATCTCCAGATTTTTTTCTAAAGTACCTAAAAAGTGTTTATGTCTCAAAACATGTCTTTTGAATTTAGGTAACCTAAAAGAAAAATATGGGTTCCCAAAGATCTTCTTGTTATCCTCTCTGAAACTAAGAAAATATGGGTACCAATGTTACCCTATGCTTAATCTATTTTGTAGGAATCTTTTCTAAAGTGTTCCTTTAATAAACTATTATACTTGGATATTGGATGTTCAATACAAATAATTGGAGACTATTCATGCTTCGAGATCCTAATCAAAGTTGATGGTGGACATGTTACATTTGGTGATAATGCAAAGTGAATGATCGTTGGCTTAGGACAAATTTGTAACCCTAATACTATATTAATTTCAAAAGTACTTTTTGTTGATGGGATAAAGTGAAATATACTTATCATCTCTCAATTGTGTGATGATGGTTTTAATGTTAAGTTTGAAAATGATGTATGCAATGTTTTTAATTCTAAAAAATATTTATTATTCAATACTCTTAGAAATTAAAATGTATATGTTGTTGATTTAAACTATTTAGCTAAGTCAAGTATTTCTTGTTTAAATTATTTTAATAAGGAATCTTTGTTATGGCACACAATATTAGGACACTAAAATGTGCACCCACTTAGGAAACTAACTAAGAATGTTTTATTTATAGACTTACATAAATTGGAGTTCCCAGTTAACAAAGTTGGTAATCCTTGTCAAAGGGAAAACAACACCATGTTTCTTTTAAACCAAATAAAGAAGTTTCAACTTCTCAACCGCTTGAGTTGGTTCACATGGAATTGTTTGGAACATATAGAGTTTTAAGTTTAAATGGGAAGCACAATGTCTATGTTCTTGTAGATTATTTTTCTGTATACACTTGGGTATACTTTCTATCTAACAAAAGTAAAGCATGTTCTTACTTCATTAAATATTCCCAGTAAGTGGAAAATCATAGCGGACTTAGAATTAAGACCTTGAGAAGTGATCAGGGCCTTGAGTTTGAAAATCAAGAGATTCAATATTTTTTCTCACATAATGGCTATAATCACAATTTCTATGCCCCTAGAACACCTCAAAAAACTGAGTTGTAGAAGGAAGAAAAAGAAAAATTCCAGAGATTGCACAAACTAGTCTTAATGAGTACAACCTACTTGTCTATTTTGGGATGAAGCTATTAATACTGCTTGATACATAATCAATAATATTTTCATTAGACCTGCTCTTAAGAAGACCCCTTATAATCTATAGAACAATAGAAAGCCTAAGGTTAATTACTTTAGAGTTTTTGGTTGTAATTTTTTTATCCATTATACAGGGATAATCTCAACAAATTTTCCCTTAAAAGAGATAAAATAATTTTCATAGGTTACTCAGTCTCTAGTAATTCCTATAGAGTTTTAAATAAGAGAGCCAAATGTGTGTAAGAATCAGTTCATGTCATGTTTGATGAGATTGATCCACATGAACCAAAAACCTATCTTGAATATCATGAGGAATATATGTCAATTCCGGACATTAATGATAAAAATATTGACCCCCAGTGAAAACAACTAGTTCTAGAAATTTTCTAGAATCTGAGTCTATTGTATATGAACATATAGAGAACCATAAGGGAATTTTATATCCCTTTATAGAGGTATTATACCTCTCAAGAATCATCCTTTAAATGTTGTAGTAGGTGATCTAAATAGAAGAACACAAACTAGAGCATCCCTGAGAAACCAGGATAAACATCAAGCTTTTTTTCATATCATGAACCCAAAAATATTGATGTTGCTATCAATAATTATTTTTGGGAGATAACTACACAGGAATATTTAAATCAGATTGAAAGAAAAAAAGTTTGGGAATTATTATAAGGACCCAATGACACATTGACCATAGACACTAAATGGGTTTTTAGAAACAATGTTTATGAGTCTGCATATAGTTAGAAACAAGGATTGAATAGTTGTAGAAGGATATAGTTAAGAAGAAGGAATATACTATAAGAAAACCATTTCACCTGTTTCGAGACTAGAAGACATTAGGATACTACTTTCTTATTTAACTCATCTGAATTTAAAAATTTATCAAATGGATGTGAAAAGTAAATTTATGAATTGGTATATAGTTCAGGACATGTATTTTGAACAAACCCATGGCTTCAGAAATCCACAATTTTTAAATCATGCTTTTAAACATTCTAAAGATATATATGGTCTAAAACTAACTCCTAGAGCTTGGTATGGTAGACTCACTTATTTTCTTATTTCAAAAGGTTTTACTAAAGTGATATTTGATCCTTATATTTCTATTAAAATTATTTCCAAAGATGTTTTAATTGTACAAATTTATGTAGATGAAATTATTTTTGGATACATTAAAAATTATTTATGTACTAATTTTACCAAGATGATGAAAAATGAATTTTAAATGAGCCTAATGGGGGAACTTAAATACTTCATAGGATTTAAATTTTTTCAAAATAAATATGGTGTTGTTTTAAATCAAAGTAAATATACTAAGGATATTTTGAAATGTTTTTGTTTTTAACGTAATAAAGGTAGCGATACTCTTTTGAGTACCACCTGTAAGTGGGATACTGATGAAACTGGAAAAATAGTTGATCAAACCAATTACAAAGTTATGATTGGGAGTCTGCTAAACCTTACTACTAGCAAACCTAATATTCTGTTCATTTTATGTATGGGTGCTCATTTTCAATCCAATCCCAAAAAATGTCATTTAAATATAGTTAAAAGGATTATTAAATATCTCAAGCATACTACCAATTTAAGACTATTTTATCCAAGAGGACAATCATTTGATTTAATAATTTTTTCAGATGCTTACTTTGCTGGTTACATGTTAGATAGAAAGAGAATCTATAGAACATGTCATATTTTGGGCAAGTCAGTAGTATCATGGTGTATTATGAAAAATATTTCTGTTGTATTATTCACTACCAAAGCTAAATATATATCTGCTGGTAGTTGTTCTACCAAAATTTTGTGGATGAAAAACACTTTACTAGACTATGGATATCAACTCAAACATGACTCTATAAATTGTGATAATATAAGTTCTATTAATATCTCTCAAAATCCAATTTCTCATTCCAGGACAAAGCACATTGATGTGAGACATCACTTTTTGAGAGATCATTACCAAAGAGGTGATATCACTCTAGAATTCATTGGCACTGAACATCAATTGGATGATATATTCACAAATCCTTTGAGTTATTAGAGGTAAAATTACATCAAACATGAGTTAGGTATGAATAATTTTAGTTAAGGACACCTCACCGTTGGACGTTACAGTTAGGACACCTCACCATTAGACCTCACTATTAGGACACCTCACCTTTTGACCTCACTGTTAGGAGACCTCCCCGTTGAACCTCACCGTTAGGAAACCTCACCATTGTACCTCACTATTAAGACACCTCACTATTGGACCTCACTATTAGGACACGTCACCATTAGGACACCTCACCATTGGACCTCACCGATAGAACTTACTATTGGAACCTTACCACTAGATGACCTTATAAATAGGCCATGGAATTAGTGTTTTCTTCCAGAATATGAAACTTTTTAATTCAATTAATTTCATTAACATGATTAGCTATCAATACCTAAATGATAAAAAAATTGTGAATTCACATTTTCTTTCACTTCAATCCTATACCGAACCTTTTTCTCTTGAAAACATGAACATAATCTACTAGTAAAACCCTCATACCGCATCAAATTGCAATGGAAAGAATAAAGAGACTGATGGTTGGTGATGAAGGAGATGCACCAAACCCTAAGAGAACTTGAGATGAGTCTAGTAGTGGATGCACAT
The DNA here is from genome assembly GCA_963277665.1 of Viscum album. NCBI lineage: Eukaryota > Viridiplantae > Streptophyta > Magnoliopsida > Santalales > Viscaceae > Viscum > Viscum album. The sequence goes on from OY728130.1 coordinate 614,368,882, forward strand.
TTATGGAAAATCGGATCAATAATCATTTTTCGAAGAGGGAAATCATGGTTGATAAATAATTTTGTTTAGAATTGCTATTGTCTATCTAGTCTCTAGTGATGAAGGAACTTGATGCTCAAAAAAGGGAAGAATGATTTACAAACAATAATGGACCATATTACCCAAAGCTGGTAATGATGTTTTATGAGTTTCTGATGTTCAAAAAAATATGAGGATGAGAACCAAATTCTTTCAATGGTAAATGGAGTTAGTTTGAGATTATCTTCTGTTGAATGGGATAAATGTTTAAGAGTTGAACAAGAAGGAATATTTGACTATTATTCTTGGGTGGGTCATCCGATTACAGATCTTTTCTAGTATGAAGAGTCTCTGGATGAACTGATTGGGAATGAAATCTCTAGAATGTTAATTTCTGGTGATATGGATAGTGAAAAAATATTACTTTTTCTATTTATTCAACATGTCTTGAGTCCCAGAAGAGGTGACTTTGATAGTTTTAAATTGAAAGACACAGTTGTGCGGTTTTTGTTGAAGCATGGACAACGGATAAATCATTGCAAATTTTTTATTGTTAAGTTAGAGAATATGAATAGGCCTACTTCCAAGTCAAATTCTTTTTTTCATTCCAAGTTGATATATTTGATGTTTAAAGTGAAAGGTGTTTCTTGAAATAAGGAAGAAACCATAGTTGTAAAGGAAAACATCTGTATTACCAAAATGATTTTCAATTGTATGAGGATAAAATTGAACCCTTGGATAAGGGAATGGGTGGGTTATAAGACTATGATATATGAAGACTTCAACCCTTTTGTCAATCATACTAGGCAAAAGGATAAAAGAAATCCAATTTTAAAACCGGATGAGGTGGAACCTATGTATTCAGATGGAGAATATGAGGTTGTTGTCATGCATGATAGAGAAGATTCTCCTGTATAAAATAGGGGTGATCCTATCCTTCCATCAAGTCCCCTTGTTGGTGTTGAATCATTTGGGAACCTAGTCCAAGAATTTTTTTTCCCAGAATAGAGATTGTCCTAAGGGACAATGATGATTAAGAAACCACTGAAGAATATTGTGAGGATAATGTCTTAAGATACATTAATGTTAGAGGGACCTTAGAGGAGGTGGATGAAGTTGACTCTGATCATGATGTGTCTGAAACAGCAGATGATAATGAAAGTGAATAAGAATTCCTAAGTCATATTCGTTTGTTAGGATGTACATAAATGGAATAGAATAATAAGCAAGAGGAAGTTGAGTCTTTTATAATTGCAATGGGAGTGGTTTATGATTCTGTAGAATAAGTAGTAGTAGAATATAGTAATGATTCAATTGAAAAAGGAAGAATGGAATAGAAGAATACAATTGTCCAGGAGAAAGATCCATGTGAGGGGGAAGAACCAGTTTCCACAAGTTCAGTTTCTGTTTTTCCTGAAATAGAAGGTTGGTTGGAGGACCCTGGATTCATGGTTTCAGGCATAGACTATTAAGACTCTAAAGATGGAAATCCTAATAGAATACCTACAATTTATTCTGTTTTAGAGACCACTATGGTGAAACAAGTTGTTCTTCTATCTCAAGATTATTTAAAGAAGGATGACCTTGAGTCCTTGAAATCAAATTTTTGGAGAAGATTTGATGGAATATCCATTGGGATAGAGAGAATAAAGGATTTCAATCAAGGGCATGTAGCATCTATTTTTGAAAGAATAATGTCTAACTTGCAATCAAATATACTACATGAAGTAATGGGATTCCCAAATCAGTTAAGTGCCTCAGAAGAATCTATGGAGACTGTGAAATATTTAGTTGTGAGTTTTGAATCATATATTGATTCACGAGCTCATGTAGAAAAAGACAATCAATATATTAAGAGTTTTGTTCAGAAGATGGTAATTGTGTTTGATGAATTTTTGAAGTCTATGGAAGTGCATGTTAATTGTCAAGATAGTGATGTGAAGAGGTTAATCAGTGGATTGACTAAACCTTTTAAGGAGAATGTAGACATTACCATGGAACCTTTATGTGTATATGCTTCTTCATCTGCCTCTCCTCCTGTTGATTTAACAGCCTTTAGATCAGTTGTTAGAGACTAAATTAAGATTCTCTCTCGTTCAAGTACCTCATATCCTCAGCCTTTGACTTAGGTCATTTCCACTACCAGATAAATTCATAAACCTGTAGGTGATTGTATGAGTGGGGAAACCCAAGATTAGAAGGAAATAAAAGAGAATAGTGATTTCTATTATAAAAGGGTTTATTCTAAGAATCAGATGGATAATCATTTCAAGTTTCTATTGGAGAACATGAAGATACCTCCTGTAACTCTGGCGTATAAGGATCAAGTTAGCAGGCATAGAGAGTAGGCTCCTTCTTTGTAAAATTTCATTGAGAAAAAGGATGATTTATCCTCATCTATGGAAAGATGAGGAAGCATCATTATGGATTTCAGGAACCTCCTTCTGCCATTTTTTCATGTGGATTGTACTCATATTATTGTCTCTCCATCCTTCAATGCTTCCTCAGCTTCATCTGGATCTACTAGTGCTTCCCATTTTCTAACTCTAGAACAGGCCATCATAAGCATGAATCTTGTGATTCCTCAACGTTCTACTCATTATTGGTCTACTGATGATCCTATAGCAGCTCCTCATACCTTTCTTACTACTATACCTAGGCCTGTACCACCATCTTCTGAACCTGCATTCTCACCTCGCAAAGGTAAAGCTCACTTGGACATCCATAAAGTGTATTTACTTTCAGCTATCCTATTTGATAAGGATCATTGTAATATTTTTTGTATACCATACTCTTGTTTCATTACTACAAAAATATCCTTTTTTCTCCTTTTGTCTTCTTTTTTATAATAACAAAGGGGGAGAATTTTAAAGATTGGATCCCTTGAATATATGAGATTCGTATAAATTGATCCCCAATAAATATTTATTCTAGCTCTGATTCAATATATTTTCATTTGGAATTTGATAGCCCTAATAAAATGTATATTGATAACACTAAAGAGATTAGAAAATGTACTTAACTCTGATATAATAATACTAAGTCTATATTTCCCTGCCATGATTTGTGATTATAATAAGGGGGATATTGTTGGACTCACCTATTTTGATAATCCAAAATTATGTTTAATTTATATGATAATCATTTTAATTAGTTTTGATAGTTCTTATCATTAAAAAATTATGTATTTTTAATCTCCCTTTTTCTTGATTACGTTTATAGTGTAAACTTTGAAAAGTAAAAGGTCACTAGTATGAAGGTCTCTATTAATAGCCTTTTGTTTAAATCACTGGTTGAGGCTACTATTGGAGGGGTTACTTTAGTAGGTAACCGCTGAGGAACCTTACTGCTAGAAGCTTACCAGTAGAAGCTTAATGCTATAAGGCGACTTCTAGAAGGTTACTACTAGAAAGTTACTGCTAAGGAACCTTACCACTGGGTTACCAATACAAGTTCACCACTATGAGTCTACCACTCAAGGGATACTATTGTAGAGATACCGCTAAAGGTTACCGGTACAAGGTCACTGATGGGAATCCTACCGATAGAATCTTACTAAAGTCCCCAAAAAAAGGTTACTGTTAGAAGGTTATTATTTTAAGATTACTACTACAAGGTTGCTACTATGAGGCTACCTCTGGAAGTCAACTAATGAAGGATTACTGCTGGATGAGCCTTTGGAATTCAAAATCCTACCGATGAAGCCTACCGTTTCAAGGATACCATTGTGAAGATACTGTTGAGAAGGTTTTATGCTACCAGTCTACTGATTCTTCTACTCATATACACTATACATTTCCAATTTTCTAAATATTATTCTAATAGTCATATTTGGTAAATTTAATGCTTCTGACATTAATTAATATTGATTTTCAACATATCTGGAGACAATACACGGTATGAGGAAGACCACACGTGGATTGATCATACATACTGTCGGATCTCAAGAATAAAATAGATGATTGTTTGAGAAATGACATAGGGGTGAGATAGATATTACACGGCAGACCTAAAGAACAAGGACAACATACCATCACTTACATTGTGAACCCAAGAGATTCAAGAAGATCATTTGGGAGAACAAATTCAAGTTTTCCTTGTTGTTCTTCATCAAATGTCATTCAATACAATTATATGAACAACTCAGTACTTGGAATCTAGAACCTGACATTGCGACACTCTATTTTGGAGACAACTTCCAGAGAAAGACTCAAACTACAATTTGTTCACACCCAGGATTCCAGAATTGAACTGCAAACACATATATCCTTCTAAACTCAATTCTCAAAATATTAGATCTATTGTGTTCTTTATCTTATATATCTGAGTAGTGTGTGATTTTTTGTTACACACACACACACACTATTTCTTGTGCTTAAACTAGAGGTTACTGAAAATCTCACACCAATCATTCCTTACATTTTTTCCCATGTATAACTATGGATGAGGCTGTGTATAACCCGATAGTTATTTTCCAATGAAGAACTATGTTAGGGGTTGTGAGACCTGGTCAGTTTGTGAAAACTGTTGTGAATCCTAATACTAAATATGTATCAAGTTTATTAATATAAACTTCTTGGTGGAGGAGGATCAACGAGTGGAGTGGATTAAGTATCGTCTTGAGACTGAACGTCTTGTTTAATTTTTCTATGTACTTTATTTTGTAAAACACAATTTTTCTATTTTCCACTTCATATAATTTCGATGATAGAAAACTGTTTTACATTAACTTTGATAGTTAATTCTGGTTGGTGTGTATATGTGTTTAATTCTTTATCCTATCTCAAAAGTTGGATAAGTATTTACATTGATTCAACTAAGGACTAATCAACCTAGGAGAGACTTATTGAGCAATTGAAAATTTATATCTTTTTTGTCTTATTTAACTAGGCTATTTCAAATTAGGGGATTTTATCATAATGTTTTTAACCGAAATTTTAAGTAGGAACTCAATTCACCCCCTCTTGAGTTTCCACCTTGACAAAAAATAACATGTTCACATCTAATTTCTATAGAATTCTATAACATGATTTGAGTACAGGATTAAATTTAAACATGGCCCATCACCCATAAACTGATGGCCAATCTAAAAGGATAATTTAGATGTTTGAAAAAAATTCTAATATTCTTGTTTGTGGAATTATAAGGTGGATGGGATTATCATCTCCCAGTGGTTGAGTTCTAATACAACAATAACTTCCATGAAAGTATTTAGATGTCTCCTTATGAAGATCTATATGGAAATCGATGTAGCACTCCAACATAATATGATAATGTTGTAAAATGAAATCTAATTGACCAAATATTTCCAAAGATATGACATAAAATTTTCAAGCCATCCATCAACATATCAAAACAACTTAGAGTTGAAAAAATATCCAATCTAAAAACTGTTGAAGGTTAATGGAGTTTGATGTTGGAGATAATTTCATTATTTGAATATCACCATGGAAGAGAGTCATGTGGTTTGGAAATAAAGGTAAGATTAGCCAAAAATATATTAGAGCCATTGAGATCATTGATCGTAGAGGATAAGGGGCCTATTGACTTGCACTCCCAACGAGTATGGATCATGTTCATGATGTGTTCCACGTATGACACCTGCATAACTATATACCCAACCCCTCAAATGTACTGAATCAGAAGGTGGTACAGCTGGAGAGCGACATCTCTTATGAGGAGCTGCCAATAAAGATTCTATAATGATAAGATAATGTCCTAGACAACAAGACAACCCACCTTGTCAAAGTTTTGTAGAGGAACCATAGGTATGAAGAAGCAACTTGGGAACTAGAGGAGGTAATGAAGGAGAAGTGCTCTCACCTATTTATGTAACAAATAAATTTTAAGGAAGAAATTTCAAAAGGGGGGAAGAATGTAACAACCAAAAAATTTATCAATTGAATTATTTCTTTTCATATAATTATATTATATGTTTTTATCCACATACACAGCATAGAGATCCCATTAAAAATTTAATATCATAAAATAATAAGGAAATAAGTGGATTTAAATAAATTAAGGAACCTATAACAATGGAATAGTAAATTGACCCTTCGAATAGTAACATGACCATTAAGAATAGTAATCTATAAAATAGAATAGTAAACTCACTAATAAATGTATAAATAAATTTTGGGGTTCTTATAATTTATAATAAGATATAATCATGCCATAGTATATGTAAATAAATGTTTTAAAAATTGTAAATTATGTTTTAGTATTTTTGTAAAACATAAATGTTTATAAAAATTTTTATAGTTAATCTAAAGATTTAAGAAGAAATTTATTTTCATAAAAAATATTATTGAATTGATATTTTTTTAGATTATAAATAAATTTTATGAGACTCTTATTAATTTTTCAAGGTGTCATAAAATACCTTATAATTTTAAAATCAATATTTTTTTATGAAATGGTTATTTTAATTAAAAATTAAATTTCTCATATATATAAAAATATTTTCATAATATGGATTCCATTTCTTAATTATACATCTATAAAAATTGTTAGGGTGAAATTTTCATATTTTTTAAGAATACTTGATTTTTTGATGAATAGTAAAATATAGTAATTTACAATATAAATACATTATAAGTTAAATAAACTATTTTTTAAGTCATTTATAATGTAATAATCATAATCTGAAACTCTCCTTGTCTATTTTTATATATTTAGTGATAAAGTCAAAACGATTTGTAGTCCTGAACGAAAATAAAAAAGAGAAAACACACATATCCTTCTCTATAAATACCCCCACCTCTTCTCCCCACACCTTCCAAGCTTGAAGATTGTCCGTGCTTGGACCAAAACTATTAGCAAGACACTCCCCCATGTCTATGAGCCCTTGGTATCATCAAATGGAAACACCCTTTTCCATAAGGAGGATCTCAAGGAGGATAAATTCAAGAAGTAAAACATCTTTCTTTTTATTTTTAATTTCGTTCAATCTTTATTTATTTTCTTATACTCTACTCACCTCCATATATCCAGATGGAATGATAACTCCATTATCTTATATATTTTGTATTTTTATTATGTTAATGGAATAATTCATTTTCAAACGACTACCCTTTTCTTTTTATTTTAAAAATGAAAATATCATCTATGTTGTGTCAATTTACGGCCACCATGGATGATGAAATTTCATTTTTAACTAAGTCTATAAAATATTATCAGAAAACCATTTTTATGTTTATATAAGAATATATTATATATATTATATTTTTTATAATTTTTTGGATCCAATATATAAACATAATGTAAAAAAATGATATAAGCTCATAATGGTCATAAAAATCACCAAAATAAATTAAATCTTTTTCATTAGAATTCTATATAATAAATCATTCTCATAACATATAACCAAATGTTAAATATTAATAATTACAAATACATATTTTCATTAATAAAATATAATTTCAATTCGGGAGAATAATTCTCATTGCATATGATCTTCTATACTTATAAACTAGTGAACTGATAAAGAGAACCAAGAAAATGAACACTCTTGGAATGATGGAATTGGACTCTATATCTCATAAAGTGGCCATAAATGAACATAGTAAAACAATAATAAATAAAATAAATATTTAAAATGATATTTATTTTTTAATTATTGAATAAAATTTTATTATCTAGGTTATTAATGTAAATAGTGAATTTAAACAAATAGTTGGGGGATTTTCAAACCCATTCTTTTTCTTTTGATTATTACACTTTCTATCAAAATATTAGGATTTATGTTATTATAATACTAATAAAATATAATTTAATTGTAATTCCATTTTCAATTATAGGATATACATTCTAAAAATTTATATTTATTACAAATGCAATGATTTTTTCAAAAGAAATTTTCATTGCAAAAACACATGTTTTAGTTTTCTTAAGATTGTTTATTCTTCACTAAAGATCGATACCAAGAATTTTATTCTTTGTTTTGGAACCCCAATGATTATTACTAAATATTATATTACTTAAATTATCATGATACTCATTTCCTTTACATATATTATTTTATGGAAAATATTTTGATACGTTCTATGTGGAATGCGTGATTATGTAAATGTTATAATGTCATGGGTGCACCTGAAGTTATAAATTTCACAAATGCACTGGGTAATTTAATGAATATCTTTGGATAATGTTACATATGCATGAACATGATATTATAATTGTTCAAAAATAGGACATTAGGATTATACACATATCTTATGTGTGAAAATGATGTTATCTTTGTTCAAAACAATGTGTGGTTTTTGACCACTATGACATGATGTTTCATTTTTATGCATTAAAACATTCCATAACATTATCTGATTCTTCCTCTCAAGATTATGGTGATGATAATTTTATTATGTTATGATGATGATGATCATCCTCACCCATGTTTCATGTCTTTTATTCATCCTCTTATTAATCTTTTATCCCAATCCTTCTTTTGATATATATCGATCCTTAGGTGATTACTTGTACTAAGGTGAACATGAGGGCCCTTAAGAATTTAGATAAGTAATTAAATAATTTTTATTCATTACGTAACTTAGATGTATGGTCATAATTTTCCTAAGAAACTAAACATTTTTCTTTTGGTTATGTAATTCTTATATGTTTTTTTTAAAATGATTTATTAATTATAAAAGGCATGATTGTTATAGTGGATTTGTGATTCATTATGGTATGATGTAATAGTTTCTATTCATTAGCTTTTTTAAATTAGTTTTCAATTAACCTTGGAAGTGGTGATTTCTCATAGATATTTAGTAGGAATGTTTTCTAGGGATCCAATACAGGCATGCATCGGTTAGTTTTCTATGGTTTCAGTGTGGGGAGATCTTTCTGTTGATTTTTTTCCTCATATTATTTTTTGGGATATGTTTTTAATTAACTACAATTGATTATATTTAATTATTATTTATGCTATGTCATAAATTAAGATCCTATATTGTTATTGAAGACATGTTTTATATGGACAGCTCATGGGGAGGCAATGTAGTGTGTATTAACCTATTAAAATTAAATGTGGAGAGATACCATAAAGGTAGGTGGTTAACAAATTATACATATAGTCTCAAATGATATTTTCTAAGATAATTTTTGTTGTGGTCTTTTTTATCTTCAGTATTATTAACATGATCATAAAGAAATGTGTGGAATTAGGTTCTAATGGTTTGAATATCAGTTTTGTCTTATTTTGAATTTAACCCTTAATTTTAGATAAATTGAAATAATACATGGTATTTTTATTTAATCCACTAGTATATGGGAGTGGTTTTTCTCCTAAAAATAGTATTTTTAAATTACTATCTTTAAAATAAGGATTTTTTAATTGTAAATTGATTTTTTTTAAATTAAAATATATAGATGATAAAATTGAATTTTTTTACTTTAAAAGAAATGATATTTTTGTTGATGACATGTTTTTGGTATTTGCAATCGGTATATTTTAAATTGAATTTTTGAAATTATAATAAAAAATTGTATTCTAAAAATGGGAATAATAATTGGTAAATTGTTTTTCGTTTTTATAATGATAATGTTAATTTGTTTAATAAATGTTTTATTGAAGTTTTACTTTTATATATTGGTGAAAAAAGTGTAATTCCTAGTCTTGAAAAACCTTTATAGTGTAAGCCCTACGAAATTGTAATTTTTTATCTATATATTTGCTATGAAAACATCCCTAGGGTGCTCTATGAAACTACATATTGGGTGAGAAAACTCTTTTATGGGAGGTCTGTGTTATATTTTGGATACACCCTTTGATAAGAAAACTCTCATAGGGATAATCTATTTAACTCATTTGAAAACTAGGGAAACCTATATCTATTATATGGCTAGAATAGTTATCACAACATACATAGAGACACACTAACACTAGATGATGTAGGTATAGCCAATTTGGGTCCTAGGCCTTCAATTTAACCACCCAAAAATCAAGCTCGGGTGTCATTATGAAGCCAGTTCATTATTCAATGTTTATTGTTTTACTTGAAATTATATTAATTTGAGTAACCTATTTACCATGAATATTTATACTTTCACCTCATTTATGTGTGTTATATTTTGGTATGTCACTTGTGGTTGCCTTCATAGTTTTACTCACACCCCGCTCAAGCTGCCACACTAATTAGTTACCCGCATAGACACCATATCTATTCCCACTATATGTTTCAAAAATGCCCTGATATTTATAATTGATTATTTTCATTACTATGTTGGAGTATAATTGTAGGATCATGATAGGATTCAGTCTTATAGGGATGATCAATTAGTATCAGTTTATTTTATTCATCTAGTAATTCTTGTGTGTGATCCACCAATAGTAATATAATATGGCTTGTATGACACATTTATTTTTATCACATGTGATGTTGTATTAATTTTATTATCAAATTCCATAGTTGTGATATTTATCAAGATTTATTCCTAATTTATTTTATATACTATTTATTTACACTATTATAAAATGGGTATATCCTCCCTATAGTACATCATTAGATCCCCACATATAGTCAGTAACATCTGGATTTCAAGGAGGCATGCTTGAGAAAATGTAGTGAACACCTTTCCAAGAACTATTTAATGATTTGGGGTGGTGGGAGGTCATAACTTACATATAAATGTAGTATCCATACATTAATGTTTTCGTGGAAATCAACATAATCACTACTTTAGCAAAATTTCCAAATGTTGTCCTATACTTAGACAAGTCCCATAGAATTATCCCTATGGTTTTTACTAATGTTATATTATATTAATCCATTGAATATTAATCCAATCACCATATAGTGTTATTTACACAATTGAAAATATAAAACATCTTAACATGAAAACATTTTATATCATTTATAACTCTAGAATTATCCTTGACCAATATCATCCAAATATTTAATGTTATCTAAAATATACATTGTTACCAACTGTTGTATCCCTCAAATGTGACCACCACTCTCAAATAACCTAAATGAAATATTTTATTACAATTAATTCCCAACGGATTTTAATTTTAATGTATTAGAGATTTAAGAAAAAATTAACTAACAAAAATAATTTTAATTTTATTAATGGGTCATTTTCACATTATATATTGAACTATTTAATCTATATTGAGTCTCCAACATATCGTAAAATTTCTCAACATATTAAAATCCTCTATACAAATCACACATATTACATTCCTTAATTACAAGGTTTAGTTGTGGTATTAGAAGGTGTGAGCTCAAACACACATTAAGTTAAATCATAAGTGAGAACAATCAAATATTATAGGTGAGAATAAGATAAACACAATGTTATGAGAATGTACGTAAGGATCATGACCATAAAAGTATAGAATTCATACCCAATAAATCAGAGATCATAAGAAAAGAATAATATAAATAGGTTTTACAAAAAGAAACTAATATAATATGATATTTGTATCAAAATATTATTACAACAACATAATACATGAAATAATTAGTATAAGTTAATGTTCATTTCTAATACAATCATCATATAGTGTAAATGGTCCTATAGAGGTTCAGTTCACACTCTAATCCCATATATACTATCTCATGAGATATAAATAATTACCCAATGCATCAAAGGGATATATAATTCCAGTCCCATCCATGACTTCAAATTATGTACATGAATATATATTCCATATAAGAAAACATTAAAAAAACAAGCAAAGAATTATTATCCTAATAATGAACTAGGTTTCATGATTATTTCCATCAAATGTGATAATAATACATTCAGAGTAAGAATGTGGATGCTATATTAATATCATACAAATGATTATAGGATATTGACATAGACAAAAAACATCCCAGAGATATAATTCCTCTAATAGTACCACACCAGAAGGGATCAACAATCAAATTGTTTGGAACCGCAAGTAAAATCTACAAAATTTTAAATATACACATTTATTAGAGGATAGATCTTCTATGATAAATACCATGAGGGTAAACGATTTTAAATATGAAATAGAAAATATATCTAAATTAATAAATCTATGTATAGAAAAAAATTATATAAATGTAATAAAAAAAGTTATATGTCATTTTCAAAAGGTTCTTTAAAAAAAGTGAAGTAAAACATTAAGAAATATTTTAATTTTTAAAAATAATATCAAATAATAGATCCATTAAAATGACATAATTTTTTTTTCTGAATCTATATCCAAAGATAAAACATTTTTTTTAAAGGAATCATGTAAATGATTAGATATTACATTTATTAAAAACACACATTGTAAAAAGAGTAACAACCCCTTCTTTGAATTAAATATTCATTTTCCCTAAGGAAATTATAAAATAAAATAAAATAAAATAAAATATTAGGGTAATGGATGAAAACTAATGTAAGAAAAAGTTTCATGATAAAACATTATAACTCAAATAAATGATATTTGAGTTTTCAATTAGGCTTATAGGAAACATACATCATGAATCGTGAAATATTTGAAAAGGGGTTTTTTGATAAAAATGTAAAAATTGATCTAATACAATATAATAAAATAAAATTAAATAAGTTTCTTAAATTATATGATTTATGTTCAATAAAATGATCAAAACTCAAAGAAAAAAATTCAGTTACCAAAAACTCTTACGACTAAGGAAACACGTGAGCTGAACTTTTTTTGAATAAAATACGATTGTTTGGTTTAGTAAAAAAAATAATATAATCTATTGAACATTAATGGGAAATTATATCATTAGAACATTGTACAAAGGAAACTTGGTGTATAATATGTATCATGTCTCAAATAATCAAAATTGAGATAATGAAAACCCTCACATTAATTACTTCTTATTCGAAAATTTCTCTAAACTCATATGTAGAAAATTAACTATATTAATCGATAATTTTAAAATCCTTTTAAAATATATAACCTTTTTTTAATCATTTATAATTATTCTGTATAATTATATTAGATATTTATTATCTATTTTTGAAATATGGGGTGAGTAATCCCGGTTGTTTTGAACTAGTTTCCAAATATTTAGGCTCTTCTTCATTATTCTCCCAAATATCATCATTACAACATCATAAATGGTTTAGTAACTGATTTTTTTCAATTAATTAAAATTTTATAAGTTCATTCAGTGGGATATTTGGTTATGATCCCTATAGATGAATTTAATCATGGGAATTTATTGATGATTATTAGTGAATGAATGGTATTTTATTATATAATGAGTTCAATTTTTATTTTAACATGTCTAAAAAATAATTTATTTATATATATATATATATATATATCATATTTTACCATAAATTAATTTCCCCAATTCACCCGTAAAATAAATTTATAGCATTGTTCAAGTTTGTGGTTAAACAAACTCAAAAAATAATATAATATAATTAATAGATGATTATAAAGTGATTTAGTTATAATATACATATAAAGAATAATTAATATAAATTTATTATTAATTATTTTATATATTATATTTTCAGTGATTATAAGAATAATATAACCTATATGAAGTTATTTCATAGTTAGAAGAATTCATTTTTTACTCTTATAACCCTATTTTGGACTCCTGAATTTACCATGGTCATTTTTTACTAATATTTTTAACAGGTTGTCCAATTTTACTTTTCAAGAACCTTAATATTTAATAAAAATTATATTCATCCATTAATATATTCCTCATTACTATCTATATAATATGGTTATTAAAGGAAAAATTAAAATAAATTATTGCATGGTTGCGGTAGTCCACATGTATGAATGGATGATGCATTCATTTTCCATAAAATAGGAAAAATGAGTAGAAAATTTTATCATTTCATAATATTAATTAACCTATAGATATCATAATTCTATAATAAGTTCCATTTTAAACCATCCTTGTATGGTGGTTTAGTAAAATTAGAATGTTACTTCGTGGAGGCGGTTGTCCGCACAATGCATGAATGATGGTTTCCATTTTCATAAAGGAAAAGGGAAAGTCAGTTACTGCATATACCATTATAACAATAATATATAAATATAATATTCTTACTAATGTAACAATTTTTATAAGGTGTAATATAATTTCATTAATATTAATTGCACGTAAATAATAAAATGGGAAAGGGGAAATAAGAAACATATACCTCATTTTATTGATTATCTCTATTATAAAGGTGGATAAGTATTTTACAGATGATATTTTAGGAAGATAAGAAACTCTATAAGGTAGAATGAAACATTTAAGAGTTATTTCTAGATGATATTTTTATGAAATTATTTGGTTATGGTGTGAAGGGAAATGAGGATAGAAATTCCCCTTTATAAGTGAAAATGGATGTCACTTTCATAAATATCAAAAAAATCTTAATAATTGGAAGTTACTCTCAATTAAAGTGGATATAAAATTTATAAATAATGTTTATGGGAATATATGAGGTCAACATAGGACTCAAAAACATAGTAACACACATGTTTTTAACTTTTTGTTTCAACACATTATCATTATGTTTTTCACTTTTACAATTTTATCTTTTACCATGGAAACTAGTTTTTACCTAAGTTTACTTTTCCTTTATGCCCAAAAATAAAATGGCCCATATTTAATAATTTTTACCTAATAATTCAAAATTTTAAAACCATTTTATTTTATTTTATTTATAAATGTGATGAAAATTCATTCAAAAATACTAAGTGTATAATGTACTACAAATAGTTCTTTAAAAAATATAACTTCTGTTCTAACATGTAAAAATGAGTTTGTAGATTAATAAATATGTTTAAAAGTTATAAATATATTTTAAAAATACATATATGGGATTAAAAAAAAATTTAATTTTAAATTCATAATTATATACTAATAATTTCATAACTGACTTGGTTTTTATAAAAATGGTATTGTTCAAAATTCACCTAAAATTTATTTTTTAATAAAACCCATATAAATTCATCTGAAGATAATATTTAAATTATAAATCCAATATAGAACTTTATTTTGTTAAATTAAATTTCTAAAACATTATATTTTTTATTTTAAATAAAATTATAAAATATAATGAGTATCTTTAGTTATAAGAAAATAAATTTTTAAAATTCATTTTGTTCTTATTCTTCATTTATATAAAACAATAATAAATATATAATTAATGAATCAATATTATATTTTATGAAAATCTAAATTTTAAAAAATCTTAGTTTTATTTAACAAAAAGGACAACAGACAAATAATCGATTCTTAAACATGATTATGAATTAAGTAAATTTGTATAAAATATAATATATATATATATATATATATATATATATCATAATTTGGTTACTCCAATTCACATATAGTAATTAAACATTTTGTTTTTAATGGTATAAAAATATCATAGTTTCATTTTAGTATAGTTTTATGTATGTTGAAAACTATCAGACACATGTATAATGAAATCTTGGGATGTTACACTAAATCTACCACCAGACTGATAGTGATACACATCAGAGTTTCAATGTTAATATAAAGAGTTCATTAATGATATATTCACACTATTTTTTTAATTCATTGGTTAATCTAACTCATTGAGACTCCCCTTCCATTCTCTATCATTCTCCATCGTTGTTATAATAAATTCATTTTCCTTTATTTTCTTTCAATATCATTACCATTATCTTTCCAATTATCTACAATTTATTCATCATTTATTATGTTTCTATAAATATTCTACATTATATCTAACTTTAGAAACCACCATCTTCTTTTATATAATTTTATTCTTGTTTAATATTCTCATTCTATTGATTTTTAATAATGTTAGCTGGAAAATCATGGGAAATAATGGATATGTTTAGTGAGTCACTGTATCCAACAACTATTCCTGTAGAAGATGAAATGATTCTTAATAAAACTACTATATTTTTTATATATTATAATTTAGATAATAAATTATCTTTCATTATTCTTCATAATATCATTTCATTTTAAATATATACACAATTATTTATTCAATCATCTAATTTTCTAATATATAATTTTAAATTTCAACGAACCCATTAAAATTCTTATTTTGAACATAAGAATATTATGATATTTTATCTCTACTATAAATTGTGTTCCAATACCAGTTATGAATTTATATTTTAATAATTTTAGGAATATATAAAAATAAGTAACTTATTTTTATATATTATGTGACTTTATATATGACACAAAAATTAATATTCCTATGCTCTTAGAATTCTATTGGGGAAATCTGAACGAATTGAAATAAAAATTAACCATCACTTAGATGAATTTTGAAACATTAAGAGAAGAAATAAAACCTTTATTTCACCTCATCTTAGTAGATTGTATTCCCTAAATTATATTAATATAAATTTTTTTTATATCATCACTAAATAGTTTCATTTCAATCTTATTTATTCCATATTTCAAGTGATACATTACACGACCTCTCATTCCATAAGATGAAAATTCTTATCATTTAGCCACCTCCTTATTCAAATATTTCGGTATTTTAAGGTCAATATATATTATTTAATATATGATGAACATCATTAATATGTCTAATTAAACATTATTTCAATAAAATAAATGTTTTTTATGGATCCTTTGGATACAAAATTCAGTGTATAACCATCAATGAGTGTTTAAGTATTACTCACCCAAACTTCATCGAGAGATAATTTATAAGGAATTCCACTTTGGATAAAAACGTTCAATTTGGTAAGAGTAACTAGACTATAAAGTGATGAGGTAGTAAACAAGTTTAAGAAGATGAAAATATTTTAGGTTCTCCCAAAAATTATAGAAATCAACTTCATAACCATCATTAGACAATTAAATATGAAATATTTCAGGTGCTTTTGATCTTTGATTCACCAACTTAAATCATATTTTCAATAAAAATAAAACATTAGTTATTTATTTCCAATCTCATAATAGAACGGAGGAAAAAATTATTTCATGATTGCTTAAATGTTTTTCTAGAGACCCTCATTGAATGATGAATTTCATAAATGAGATATCTCTAATGACATGGTAATGTAAAATATTATTTTTTAATTGGGAATTAGAAATGAAAATGTGGCTTTGGTTATTGAAATAGAATTGGGATGTTTTTAATGAAATTTGTTATAATGTTCTACATTTATAAGGTGGGGATAATTTGGTGGTACCTCATTGTTGATAAAATTATAAAGGGTAATCCCTTTGAAATAATAATTTTTAATTTATATATTTTGTTAGAAAACACCAATAAGGGTATTATATTTTTCTATCTATTGGATGAAAACACTCTAATTATGGAGGTCTATGTTACTCGTTTTCATACTAGAGTGACCCATGTATAAAATAATGTTAGAAGGGTCCTCATGATGTGATCATAGACACCAATTAACAGATAAAAGTTAGCATGGTTGATCGAAGTCATGGTCCAAGGTATTAACTACTCGATATCCCACCTTGGGTTTCATCAAGATCCTCGGGCACAAGGGGATTTAATTATTTTTCGTAATATTTTGTTAATATTATAAAATTTTTACCTTGAATAATTCTACATGCACCTCATAAAGACGGGTTACATTTAGGGATAACATTGGAAGTGTCCTACTAGGTTTTAATCAAACCCTTCACATGAATCCATGAATCTTGGTGTAACATCCCAAGGTTTTCTAAAAATAAAATGAAATGAAAGAAACATTGTTTTATGTAGATATTTATAACTATCATTTAATCATAATTTTGTTGGTTCTATGTTATTAATTTCAAAAAAACATTCATCTATAATTGTTATCAGTATGTTATTTGGAGTCGAATGGAACCAATTTGATTTTTGGGGAATACTAACATACCCTTAAGAACAGTAATATGAATATTAATATGACCCTAATGAATAGTAAACTGTATTAATATTTTATTTTCTTAAGGGATTAAGATAGTGACATCTTGGTTTATTTTTCAAAGTGATATAAAAGTAGTTATAGAAATGAAGTCGTTAGTTTTTTAATAAAGAATGAGTTTATTTAGAAATTAAAATAATAATATTTATAAAATTATTTCAAAATAATGGAGTTCATTTTTGAAGTATACTCATCAAAAAGTGGAAAGGGTGAGTTTTTTGGATTTTTATGGAATTCTTTATTTTTTTGATGAATAGTAAAATACGGTAAAATATTGTATATTCGAATTATCAGTTAAATACACTATTAATGACATCATAAGGGATATAAGACCACATAGTTCGAACTCACATACAATTATTTCTATTTGGGGTCACATGAATTAAGATTATTCACAGTGTTCAGAAAAATATATTATAATAATGATTAAAATAATGAAAAATACCTCCTCTCCTCCACTGTAAATACCACCCACATTCTCCTCTTCCTCCCACACCTCTCATGACTTGATCCATACCTAAGATCTCCCCAATACTCCTCCCAAGGATCTTCCCACGTCCTAGAGATTAGTTTCTCATAAAATGGACAAAACCAAAGGTCTTATCGAGGATCTCAAGGAGAAAGGACCATGGGGTAAGAATCTCATTTCATTTTCATGTGTTTTCCTTTCATTTATTTTTATTTTATTTTACCCACTCTCTCTCCTCTTATCCAAGAGGTATGAAAGCTCCAAAATATTAAAAATTATATATGTTCTCATATTCAGGGAACATTATTTATCGATCTTCTTCTTCACTCCCACTCATTCAAGAAATTGAAACACCATTCATTATCAATCGATTTACTGACATCATGGACGATGTGATTTCAATTTCATTTACATTATTCATGTCTGGTTATAAAACCATTTATATGGTTGAACCTGATTAAAATTTATGTATTATATCTTATATAATGTTATGGAATCATTTTATACCCTTGTTAGTAATTTATGAAACAAAATTTGTTCTTTGCGATTGAAGAATACCCATAATGACCTAAACAAATATCAATAATGTTTAAACATATGAATCATCCACATGTAATAATTCAAAATGATTAATGGTATATTTTATTTTTCTAGATATTTATTAATAAAATTCCATTCCAATTATGTATTATCACTTCCAATTGACAAGAATATCAATCATGAACCGACCATGGGAACCATGTAAAGAACACACCCAAAACAATACATGGAACAAAATACAAACAATTGAAGGGTGAAATGATGTTATGAAATGATCATATAAGTTATTATAAACATAAATATGTTTCTTTATGATATTAATAACACTCTTTTAACCATTATACGGGGTGTTTAGATGAATTTGAAGTAAGACAAACCCGAGGTAAGAGAATTCATAACCCAATTTCCATTCTATGGGGTTAACTATCTACATCATTAATTGTGTGGTTTTAAGATCATTTGTGTTATTAATTTTTTTATATTATATTTAATTATTTTTATTTACATTATATACACATATTCAATCCATTCTATTTATTCTCATGTCATTTTATGTTATTTGTAACTGATTTATCTTATAAAATATTTTTTTAAACATCTAGTTTTTTAAAAATCAAAGTGAATGTTTTTATAATAGTATTCATGTTTTATGATTATGTTCTGGTTCTTAGGAATTGATTATGATAAATGGTGGGACCTATATCTCCCTTAAATTAATTGGGTATGTGTAAGTTGGTGGATGTTAGTATGGTTACTTCTAATGTAACTGTGATGTTTACACAAATTGTAAGGTAGCTATGAGGGTTACAAATTATAAGTTAGCCAAGAGGGTAAGAAGATTATGAAAATAATGCCCCAAGATACATTTATAGTTCTATTTATGTTACTATGTTTTCTTTGGATCTTTTTTAATTCTCATGTTTCACAAAGTATATATGGGTGACAAGTTTGTCTTTTGGAACTGATTTCATATGTTACAAGTGTTCATGGACAAATGTGTTCTTTCCTTATTTCTATATCCCTTACGAACATTTTTATTCTCATACCAAGTTTTTAAGTGATTTCCACATGTTATAAGAATGTGAAAAAAATATAAGTAATCGAAGTTAACGGTTTGAAGAATTGTCAAAATAAATCATGTTTTGTTTGAAAAGTTGTATATTTTTGTGAAGAAATGAATACTGTTTTTATGGTATCTACTTTGTATTAATTCGTAATGTTATGAATGTATTATGTCCCAATACTCTAAATCTCTACACATTAAAAGATCCTCAATGTGAAAGGAAGTGATTTCTTGACTAAATTTAAGAATATGTAATGTATTAAGGTCGGGTCCTTATAGTTGGTATCAGAGGATGGTTTAGATAACTTTATGTGTTAGGATAATGTTAATATAATACCATAAATGTTTTTTTTACTCTATTAATAATTTGAAATTTTATAGAATTTATAGATTACAATATTTTTTCGACTATGATATATTTGTTCAGAATGTTTGTTCGATGAAGGAACAGGGAAGTTGAAGTGGAGGGGCACCGACAGAATGATATCTTTCCAAATCTATAGCCCGGAATGGTAGGGATTGAAACCAAGTAGTTTGTGATTGTAATGACTCAGCTAATATAGGAAATAAATGGTGGTGCAATCTATGAAAGAGAACAACTATAGGTTCCACAATGGAACATGACAATACTGAAACATTTTATGACACAATACCATCATTCATTCAATGGATCTTCTAAACCAGTAGCAGCAGATGGATTGATTTAATCCCTAAGATTGATATTCAATGTTATGGGATATTCAGATAATGAAATGGAAGTCTTTCCATTTATCAGTTTGATGGTGAATCTAATCAGTGGTGGAAAATGGTAAATTAAATCAAGGATAGATAGGATATTGATGCCTTAGAGTTGGATGAATTTTAAAATCTTTTCCTTGAAAATTATTTTCCTAAGGTGGTGCAACTTAGGATGGAGAAGCAATTCCATGAATTGAAGAAAAAGGTAGAAGATTTAGTGGCTGTGTATGAGGATAAATTCACCTGACTGTTGAGGTATTCTCCAAATATTTATTTGGATCATGATAAAAAAATCAACCTCTTTTACTCAGGTTTAAAGCCAAGGTATCAAAGGGCGTTGGCCTCCCCTAAATTCAAAAGTTATGAGAAAATGTTCTGCTGTGCTGAGAGGGTAGAGATGGAGTTCTTTAATGATCATATGAATTTTTGAAACAAGGAGAAGAAGAGGTCTATAAGAAAAGTGATGGGTAAGAATCAACGAATGAAATCTGATGGTAATAAAATCCAATTTATAGTTTGTGAAAAGTGTTGAAAGAAGCACCCTAGGTAATGTCTTATCAAAATAGGTAAGTTTTTTCGATGTGGTAAGTTTGGACATATGGACCGAGATTATAATCAAAATGATCATAATATTAATCCAGATAATCAAATTGTTAAATGTTTTAAATGTAGGGAGATGGGTCACTATGAAAATGCCTACCCAAAGAGAGATATGAAGGATGCAAATAAGCTATACTATAAGAAAAAAGGTGTAGTAAGATACTTTGCAACTACGTTAGTAGATATTGGTCCATCCAATGAAATTGGATTAGGTAATTTGTTTGTTTACATAGATTTTTTTAATGTTTTGTTCGATACATGGTCTATGCATTCCATCACTTTTGAGAATGTTTCTGGTAAATTGGAAATATCACCTCAATAAATGCGACGAGAACCTATTATCAAAACAATTGGGTAAAATATTATAGCAAACCAGAATTATAAAAATATTTTTATTTTGGTCTATAGAAAGTCCTTACCTGAAAACTTGTTGTTTTCCCTTAGTCTAGTTTGATGCTATTCTAGGAATGGATTGGATTTCTGTTTATCATGCAAAGAATGACTGTAGAGCTAAAAAAATTGTTTTTCAGAAAGTGTTTCAGGTTTTATATAAGAATGAACCAATACAATTGATAACATATTCGGAAGATATTAAACAGTAAAAATATGGAAACAAAATTTATTTTGCTCATATTGTTGAAAACAAAAGAAACATTTTAGATTAATGATGTGCCAGTGGTAAATGAATACCTTGATGTTTTTCCTAATTAGTTACCTGGTGTCATACCAAATCAAGAAGTCAAATTCACTATTGACTTAGTTCCTAATTCTAAGACAATTTTAAAACCCCCATATCGTAAGGGTCAAATATAACTTCATGAAATGAAAAAGAAGTTTCAGAATTTTCTTGATAAAGGCTTCATTTATCCTAGTAATTCACTGTGGGGATCTCCTGTTTTATTTGTTAAAAATAAATATGGTTCCATGAGACTTTGCATTGATTATAGAAGATTGAATCACATCACTATTAAAAACAATTATCCTTTGCCTCATATAACTCACTTGTTTGATCAGCTCTAGAGAGCTTAGTACTTTTCCAATATTTACTTGAGATCTGCATACCATCAACTGAAGGTAAAAGATGATGACATCGCAAAAATAGCTTTTCATACTAGATATGGGCATTATGAATTTTTTTTATGTTATTTGGGTTAACTAATATACATACTATATTCCTGAATCTTTTGAATAGAATATTTTATGAGTTATTGGATAAGTTTTTGGTTGTTTTTATTAATGATATTCTTGTATTTTCTATGATTAAAGTAGAGTATGAAAAACATTTAAGTGTTGTTTTTCAAACCATAAAGGAAAAAACATTATTGAAAATTCAGAAAGTGTGATATTTGGTTGCAACCGATTTATTTTCTTGGGAACATTATAAATAATGATGTAATAACAGTTGATCCTACCAAAACAAAAGTGGTTGATAAATGGAAAAGACCCAGAAATGATAAAGAGATTCACAATTTTATTAGATTGGATGGTTGTTACCAATGGTTTGTTAAAAACTTTTCACAATTATCTATCCCTCTAACTAAGTTAACAAAAGGGGTTAAATTTATTTAGACATAATAATGTGATGTTTGTTTAAAAGTATTGAAGAAGAGATTGGTGAATGCTCAAGTTTTGACCTTTCCTTCCTGAAATGGTGATTTTTTCATCTATAATGATGCATTAATAAAGGAACTTGGTTGTTTTTTGATGAATAATGATCAGGTAATTTCTTATGCTTTAAGAAAACTAAATCCTCGTTAGTTAAGTTGCCCTAAACATTATTTATAATTGGAATCTATGAATTGTGCTTTGAAAATTTAGAGGAATCACTTATACATATCCAAATTTCAAATATATACTCACCAAAAAGTCAAAAGTATATATTCACTCAGAAGTAATTAAACATGAGGGAGAGAAGATGTCTTGAACTAATAGAGGATTATTATTTCATGATCAATTAATATCCGGTAAAAGAAAAAAATGTGGAAGGTTCCTTGAGTCGAAAACATCATGCATTATTAACCAATATTACATTTAGAACATGATCCCTCGATTAATGAATTGATGAATTTTGGATTAGAAGTTTTTGGGGAAGGAAATACCTCTATTTTGTTTTAGGTTTCAGTATAGTCATCGTTATCAGAAAAAATTAATCAAACATAGAAAGAGGATTATGAGCTACAGAAAAAGGTATAATTGGTTAAATTGGTATGTTTCCAGAATTTGTCCTTGATAGAGATTGTGTGTTAAATTTAGAAAAAGGTTATATGTGCCTTGTGATTCCCAGTTGAAGAAAGATTTATTGTTTGAAGCTCATAGTTCTCCATTTTTAGTTCATCCTTACAGTACTAAGATGTACATAGACCCTTGGAAGTATTATTGGTAGGGTGGAATGAAAAACAATTATTGCTGATTTTACCATGAAATGTTTGACATGCAAAAAGCAGAGGGGCAGTTACTGAAGAAGATGATTCAGCCTTTTCTAGTGCTAGAGTGGGAATGGGAGAATGTATATATGGACTTAGTGGTGGTAATACCTAATAATTGTCAAGGTAAAAATGTGATTTCGGTTTTTTTGATTGAATTACCAAATCTGCACGTTTTCTTTCTATTCGAGATACATTGTCATTGGATCTGATTTCTTGACTATACCTCATAGAGATTGTTAGGTTACATGGAGGTCTGATTTTCATTGTATCTGACTCAGATCCTAGGTTCACTTCTAAATTTTGTAAGGGCCTTTAGAATTCATTAGGAAGAGAATTAAATTTCAGTACATCTTTTGATCCACAATCAGATGGGCAGTCAAAACGAATGATTCAGACTTTGTAGTATATGCTTTGATCCTGTTCAGTGGACTACCGAAGAAGTTAGTATCAGCATATTTGTTTAGTTGATTTTTCTTAAAATAATAGTTTTCATTCTCATAACATATGGCACCTTTTAAGACATCTTATGGGAAGTAGTGTAGGATTCCAGTGTTTTGGGATGATGTTGGAGCAAGAATGTTGATGGGGACAAAATTTGTTGAGAAAGTGGCTGAGAAAGTGAAGATGATCGAGTATCACATGAGGATAGCTCATAGAATGTAGAAAAGTTATGATGATAATATAAGGAAACACTTTTCTTTTGAGGTAGGTGACCATGTTTTCCTTAAAATCTCTCATTAGAAAAGTGTGATGTGTTTTGGTTTTGATAGGAAGAAAAGTTTGTGGTTCATCGATCCTTTTAAAATCCTAGAGAATGTTTGGCCAGGTGAATACAAAGAAGCATTTCCATTGAGTTTGTCTCTCATACAAAATTTTTTCAATGTTATTATTTTGAGGAAGTATGTTCCAGATTCATCTCATGTCTTGAGCCTATAAGCAGTTCAGCTGGAAGAGAAACTTTCTTGTGAAGAGAAACTAATACAGATTCATGATTGAATGGAACAGGTATGGAAGAATAAGGTAATCCACCAGGTAATTTTTTTTGGAGAAACTACATGGTTGAAGAAGCAACATAGGAGTCTGAAACGATAATAGGGAAAAATAACCTCACTTTTTTTAATAATAAATTAAAATTAAGAGGATGTAATTTCTAGAAGGTGGGGATAATGTAAAATCCAATGGTTTTCTAAAAATAAAATGACACTAAAGAAACAATGTTTTAATTAGATATTTAAAACTAGCATTTAATCCTAATTTTGTTGCTTCCATGTTTTAAATTTCATAAAATAGTCATCTACAATTGTGATCGATATGTTATTTGAAGTCTAATGGAACAAACATGATTTTTGGTGAATTGTATCATACCATTATTAATAATAATATGAATAGTAATATTACCCTAATGATTAGTAAAATGTTTTAATATTTTATATTCTTTAGGCTTTAAGATATTAACTTCTTGGTTAATTTTCTAATGGGATATAAAAGCCGTTAAAGAATTAAAGTTGTTAATTTTTTAATAAAGCATTATTCTATTTAAAAATATAATTAAAAATATTTTGAAATTTATTTTCAAAAAATGTATTTCATTTTTGAAATATATACATTGATAAATGGTAAGGGGGAAGTTTTCGGATTTTTTTGAAATTTTTGAATTTTTGATGAATAGTGAAATACGATAAAATACCGTATATTCAAATTATCAGTTAAATACACTATTTATGACATCATAAGTGATGTAAGAACATTTGGTTTGAACTAAAATTACATTATTACTATTTGGGGTCACATTAATTAATATTATTCCTAGTTTTGAGGAAAAATATAACAATAATGAGTAAAATAATGGAAATACATCCACTCCTCCACTGTAAAAACCACCATTATACCCCTCTTCCTCCCACACTGCTCAAGCATTGATCCATACCTAAGTTTGGACCAATACTTCTCCCAAGGCTCTTCCTCACATCCTAGAGCTTCTGTTCTCATAAAAAATCCTAAACCAAATGCCTTAAAGAGGATCTCAAGGCGAAGAGTTGAAGGGGTAAGAATCTCATTTCATTTTCATGTATTTTCCTTTAATTAACTTTACTTTTCTTATACTATAACCCCGTACTTTTATCAGAGAGGAATGAAATATACATAATATTTTATATTCTATATTTTCTCATATTCATGAAAAATTCCTCATCAATATTCTTCTCATCTCCCACACATTCAAGAAATTAAAACACCGTTTGTGACGTTTCGATTTACCGACATTGTAGATGATGTGATTTAAATTTCATTTACATTCTTCAAGATTGGTCCTGAAACCTTTTATATGGTTGAAACATGTTAACTTTTATGTATTATATATTATATAAGGTTTTGTAATCATTTTATTACCATGTTATTAATTTATGAAACAAAATGAGTTCTTTACGATCGAAGAATCGCCATAATGACCTAAACAAATATCAATAATGTTTTAACATATGAATTATCCTCATGTCAAAATTCAAAATGATAAATGGTATAATTTATTGTTATGGAAATATTTTAACACCATTCCATTCCAATTCTGGATTTTCACTAACAATCGACAAGAAGAACAATCATGAACCGATCATGGGAACCATGTAAAGAACGCACCCAAAACAATGCAAGGCACAAAATAAAAATAATTAAATGATTAAATGATGTAGTAAATTGATCATTTAATGTATTATAAACATCAATATGTTTCTATAATATATTAATAACACTCTTTTAACCATTATAATGGAGGATTAAATGATTTTTTTGTAAAAACAAATCCGACCAAACGGAATTATTAACCCAATTTCCATTCTTTGGGGTTAACTTTCTACTTCATTGAATGTGTGGTGTTATGATCCGTTTTGTAATTAATTTTTGTTTATATTATATTTTATTATGTTTATTTATATTATATACACATATTCATTCCATTCTATTTATTCTCATGTCAATTATATGTAATTTGTATGTGACGTTTCTTATAAAATCTTCTTTTAAACTTCTAGATTTTCAAAATTCAAAGTGAATGTTTTTATGTGATTTTTCATGTTGTATTATTATGTTATGGATCATGTTAATTGATTATGATGAAGTGTGGGACCTATATCTCCCTCCAATTCATTGGTTATGTGTATGTGGGAGGTCATTCGTATGGTTACATCTAGTGTAACTGTGATGGTTACACAAATTGTATTGTAGATTTGAAGTTTACAAATTATAAGGTAGCCGAGAGAGTTACAAGATTATGTAATTAATTATCCAAGATAACTTTATGGTTATATTTATGTTATTATTATTTTTATCTTGTGGAATTAATATGTTTTAAAAAGTAAGTACATAGGTTTGCCAATTTTGTCTTTTGGAAATGATTTCATATGTTACAAGTGTTCATGGACTAATGTGTTCTTTCTTTCTTTTTATATCCCTTACTTAAAATTTTATGCTCAACCTAAAATTTTAAATGTTTTTCATAGGTTATAAGGATGTGAAATAAAAATAATTAATCCATGTTTAATGATTGAAGAATTGTAAAAGAAATCATTTTTTATTTGAAAAGTTGTATATTTTTTGGAAGAAACATATACTATTTTTAAGGTATCCACTATGTATTAATGTGTAATGTTACAAATGTATTATGTAACAATTATCTAAATCTCTAAAATTGTAAATAAGTTCAATGTAAATGGTATTTATTTATTGACTAAATTAAATATAATGTAATGTATTAAGGTCGGGTCCTTATACATGTGTTCCTAAGAAGATGCCATATTTGATTACATGCAATTATTTGCAGAAAGATCTCACATTGATGACTATTGATTTAGATTCCTTGTTTGGATTTGGATAATGGGACCGATTTAACTACAAGCCCATTGACATGATCACTTAAACTAAATTTATTTAATTCTTTTAGTTCTACATGTATTTGATCTTCTCGTGGGGGATCTAGTATGGTATGCACAACACAATAATTTTTAGTTTCATGTGATGTTATATTAATTTTATCATCACTTTAGCTAGTTATTATGTTTATATAAATGTACATATAATATATTTTATTTATTATGTGTTGTAAAATCCTATACTGCTATTATAGACTCCCCATAGTACCTCTTTACACACATGATTCTTGTCGAAAGACATTGGAATCAGGGGAGGAAAGACTAAGGTAAATTAAAGACCATAGGTTTCAGCACTTGTTAGTGATCAGGGGTGGAATAATGTTACAATGTGGTATTTATGCCTCTTTTTTGGATTATTATTTATTGTATGGTATAAGGTACACTATTAATGTTTTAGTGATTTGTAATGAGATCATTTTTTGGAGTTATTTCCCCTTATATGTGGGGAAATATGAGTTTTTTCAGACATAAATTGTTGTTATTTCTTTTAACATTCACCGTTAATTGATTTCCACATTAAGTTATTCACTTGGGTGTGATGTTATTATTTCTTGGGATTTATTCCACATGGATAGTATGAAAACAAGTTTTTTGAGTTTATTAATCTTTTTAGGAACATAACATTTATATATAATCATTTTTTCCATTCAATTAATAGTTTATAAGGATTCACAGGTGTTGGTGTTTTATTTTATGCCAGTGTCTTATGTCTTCTTGTAATTTATTTTCACCTATAGATTTAAATAATTGAGATGGGTTTATTATTTGATGTCTCTATAACCATTTAAATAGTTTTTTCACATGTAAATTTACTATGAAATTACTTGACAAAAACTTCATATGACTTTTAATAAATAGTTTAGTATAAAATAGTTATTAAAGTGGTGTAGTTGATTAAATAATGTTCCAGTAATCAAATTATATGGGTTTTTAATTTGTAACTTGTAAATGTAATTCTATCTAACAAAAAATGAAGTGATATACCCAAATAAATAATGAGAAGTTAAAATGTGTAGTCATGTTATATAATAGGAAGGCATAACATGTGAATTCAATAGTAATAGTGATTAAGGGACTTGAATAGATAATAGGCCTTAGTGGAGTGCATGATTTAGAATAACTATTTTTTGACATTACATGGTTATGTTAAAGTGTGATGATTTATGTTAATGTGAAATAAGAAATGATGGAAACTGTATTAAATACGAAGGTATGTCCTATTTGTATATGTGTACTAACCATATAAATGAGTAATTTTGGAATGATAGGGATCTTATATAGTCAATCCCTTGGATATGGGTAAGGAAACTTTAATAGGCTTGGGTGTACTAGATTGTGGGATGTTACCTATTATGCCTTCAGTTCGGTTGTGACCATGATTTTGTGATATGTGTTTTTATATCATGGTTGCTTTTCACCCTTGTGGATTTCCAACCATTGTAGGCTATTAAGTACCCCAAAATGGGTGACTTTTCAATAAGTTCCATTGATAATGACTATGTATATGGGTGTCTGGGATATAAATTAATAGATTAATTTTTCCACACTACATACTATGTTTTTATAAATGATGGTATGATTACTTCTAGTGAGTAGTTTATTGTCTGAGGCTGGAACTTCGGGTTTAGGTGTGAGAGCCTAGTAAATATTTACAATGGGGTTAAAAATGGTATTAAGTTGTCTGATTGGGTGATCAAGGGTAACTACATGAGAATTTATCCCATTTTATTTGGTTTTTTAGATATCTGTGGAATTGGCGGATTATTCAATGTGGAGAACCTATGCACATATGGTACTAATGATTTTCTAGTAATGGTACGGTTATAAGATGGATCTCTTCTAAATAAAGTTCATTAAGTGCTATTTTTTCATAATGTTAGATTTTTTGGGTATGATTGTTCAGATTCATGCCTCTACTATTCTCAGGATGTTTATGATGCATTAATCAATAGGTTAGATTATGTTGAACATAAGTGGGTGGTTTTATGGATTATATAACATACATAGAAACCTGAGGTCATGAAATGACACCTTTGATAGTGGGTGGTTGTGTGGGTAGACATGAATTGGGAGTAATGGTGGGATTGTTAGATTAAATAATCAAGGGTGCCTCATATTTTCTAGAACTGTCATGCCATGTAGTATTGTGAAATTATTGAAAGGTTTTTTGAACCTAAAATAAGTAATAAAAATCTAATGAGACCTTGATTTGGGTTGGAAAATAGTCAAAGATGAAGATGAATTCCTATTTTTTTTTATGAAAACGAGGTTTCATGAATGCTTCAGAGATGCACAATTTCCTTTGGGTTTTGGGATCAGGTGTCTTGGGAGTAAGCACACATTTCTTGCATATGAAGATAGGGAGAAACACATTAACTATACATAAGTTCTATTTATTTTTGGATTGGTAAAATGAGAAAGCAATAATTTTGGTGAGAATTCATCAGGTTTATAGACAATCTTGAGTGGTGTAGTTGTTGTAGAGTCAACAAGAACATTAGATTGTAACAACTTTGTAGAGGGTAATGGGGATATGGTGGGTCTTAGTTGAAAAGTCCCTCTAGATGTAAGGTGGTTGAGAGTTGATGAGAAACTTACTATTAGTTATCCTCAAGGAATTAAAATGGGAATTGAGATGTACCTTTAGTGAGAGGTGAAATAATGGAGGAGTCAATGTTTGGTGGCATAGAAAATTGGGTTTGAACCAATTAGATGATTCAGGAGTTGAAGGATGCAGAATGAATATAACACCCAAGAATGACACATTGTTAAATGAATAAATGATATGACTCATTTCAAAAAGGTGCATCTTTTTTCAAGAGCCTTCTTGATTAGAACTCCGTTGTTAAGAATGATTGGCATAGATTATTGAATAGGATAGGTGACCAACATGGAAGATTCTTGGGGTGTTTGTGATTGGGGAAAATTCACATTTAGAGAACAAGTTTTTTCATATGGGGATATTTATGAGTCTAATGACCTGTTTAGGAGCATGGATGGGCCCTAGGGAGGAGACCACGAGTCTAAAGAGAAATTAGTGGTACCTTATAGTCCACGACCTGAGAACCATGTTTCGAAGGGTGTCTTTGGTCTTAGAGGGTCCTAATTTTTACATTGGTATTAGAGGAGGAAGTCAGCCTTATGTGTGGTGGCACTACTTGGGTTGAGATTTGGGGTCTAAAATGAGGATTTGTTTCTCTAAAGGGTAGAATATAACACCCAAAAATGATAAATGGTTAAATGAATAAATTATATGACTCGTACCAATAAGGTATTGCATACATTCTGAGAGCCTACCATATTAGAACTCCATAGTTAAGAATTCTTGGCCTATAGAAGTGATCAAGATGGGTGACCTCCCAGAATGTTTATAATGTTGTGTTTGAGTGATTTCAAAGAACACTAAATGAATATGTTTTATGTAGTGGTGACAATCATCAGAATGATGACCCGTTCAAGCTTTTGAGTGGCCCCCAGGGAGGATACCATTTATTTGTGGAAAAAATGGTTTTACCTGGTGGTCTAGGTCTCGACAACTAAGTTAATGTGTGGTGTTTTTCATATCACTGGATCCCATTTATGAGAAATCATCGATAAAAAGTAAAAAACACATTATTTTTATGATTTAATAATGGATGTTTCACTCAAGGATTAGTATAATTGAAGTTGTTTTATGGAGAGTGCATCAATTACCATCAAAGGGAAAGGACCTCATTAGGGACTTAATATCGGTGAATATCATGGGTGGTGTTCTCGGAAGCTAGTTATAGGTGGAAGATAATGTTTGTACTTCTACTCAATTGAGAGCATGATGTAAATTTTCAATCACTGATTTAGGGGATAAATGTAGTGTGGGCCATGGAGATATAAAGTTTCTCAAGTGAAGAAATGACAGTCAAACTCCAATTATGGGGAGTGACTAATTTAACAATGTCATATAACCCTTGTTTTGGAATTTCTAAAGGTGTATGTAATATATGGTATAACAATCATAGGAAGTGATGAATAATTGATATTCCTACTCGTATTCCTCATGGAATAAAAATAGGAAATTATATTCAAGGGTGGATCGATATCAAACATTAGATTCATGACTGAATTGGTTTTAAGGTGGTACGAGGGTTCTAGGATTAGAGTTTCAATTATGTATATGAAAGGACATAGTGACTGTTTGGATTGTTGAGTCTCTTATAATGGGATCTCACATGTAATCATGTACGATCTTGAGTGATCTTGTTCGAGTGATCATCATATTCCTTGAGGCCTGAAGGTATCGTGAATAAATAAATTGATAACATGTAAATAGATGGAAACCACCATAAACAATCCATTTTGGTTAATATGGAATAATTTTGGGAAACAAACTAAGATTTTCTAGGATAATCTATTATATTACATGTTTGTGTATGGATTAGGGTTATGAATCCACCCAAGTTTGAATTTGGTATAGGGGATATAGTTTTTCGTATTTAATTGGTGTTCTCATGCATGTATAGGTGTGGTGATTTAGAAACTACATCGGTCACACCATTAGAATGTGTGTGTTGTGTTTTGATATGAAAATCCAATTGTGGAAGGAAACATAGCATGAAATTGGACTCCTTTAGCACGTTTGTATGGTCAAGAGCACTATGGACCTGATTATTTATTAGAATTTTGAACTATTATGTTTTGGGATAGATGGGATTAGCGAAGCATTATATCAGTGACTTTATTTATATAAAAAGTTTTTCTTGGGTAATGATTGTCTATGTGCCTAAGAATAGAGGTTCTTGAGGTCCATGCATCGTGAATTGGAGGTTTTACCTTGAATGTATTTCAAGAATTTGGGAATGGAATGAGGTATCCTAACATTTAATTTCGGCTCGACGTAGGTAGGGAGATGCGGAAGGTTGATCACCTAGACGTTTTTGGGAAACATTTTTCTATGGTTGGGACTTGTAAAACCCCATGTATATTCATAGGTTAGAATATCCATGGTAAATTTAATCATTCACTTGGTTATTGGTTCATTATAATAATAAGAGTTCATAAGTGTTTTTGAAGGTTTGTACCCCACAATAAGAGTTTTTGGGTGAGGAATCGAGGTCTAAAAGTGGTTTCGAAAAGTGTGGAATCACGAAATTCTAGGTAGTCAGGGATTCCACATGTATCTACCATCTAGATGATGACCAGGACCAGGGTCCTGTTATCCTATGGGGGTCCATCAAATTTTGGTGGCGGATTCCGTGGGTAGAATTATAACTATTCACCCTTATGTTTTTAGATGGTAGGCCTCTCTTTCCCCCCTCTCATTATCTCGTAAAATCCTCGGGTACCTTCCCTTATGTTCTATTACATTCCCCTTAAACATGGGGTTTTTTAGGAAATTGTTTTATGATTTTAATTCAGTATCATCTATCACTAACCTCTTTTGATCTCCTCTCTTTTTCTTCAAATTGTTTTTTCCTCATCTTATGTTTTCTTTAGAAATTATGTAGATTCTCTTGGGTATTTTTTATCTTCTATATAAAAAGTACCATTGTGTTGATTTATTTTTGTTTCACTATGTTTTTTTATGATTTCATGGTGTTTTCTAATTGGTTTTTTTCAAAATACATTTTTATTAACCTTGGAAGTGGTGTTGTCTCATAGGGATTAGATGGGATATTTTTCTAGGTGTCTAATACAGGCTTGTAGTGGGTAGTTGTTAGTGGTTTTGTTTATCGATATATTTCTATTGGATTTTTGCCTCTTATTCTTTTATAGGTATATGTTATTAATTAATTATAATTAATTATATTTAGTTTTTTTATTTAAGGGTGTGAATTAATAGTTTATATTGGGGGTGAGGGACGGTTTAATATGGACAGGTCTAGGAGAGTCTAGGTATCTACCTTCGTGCTTTAAAATTTTAATATGGAGAAATTTCATAAAGGTAATTAGACATAAATTATTCTTATAGTATCACATGATTTTTTTCCTAACAACATCTATGTTTCATTCTCTCTGGTTGTCTATACGATGACCATGAACATAAATAATGGTTTCAAAAATGGTTATAATGGTTTGAAAATATGTTTTGTATTATTTATTATTTCCCCCTTATATTTAGATACATGGATATAGTATATGGTAATGATATTTTTTCATTAGTATTTTGGAATTTTTTTCATTTAAATTTTATTTATAAATTGGTACCTTGAAAAAACATATTTTTTAATAGTAAACAATTTTTTTGAAATAGAAATATGAAAATGATAAAATATATTTTCTACTTTAGTAAAAATGAGAATTGTATTGATGAAATGTGTTTTGAATTTGGAATTAGTTTTTTTTTTAAATTGTATTTTTTAAATTCTAATAAAAAATGTTATTTTGGATATGGAAATTAGAAATAGTATATTACTTTTGGTATTTATAATAGAAATATAAAATTTTTGATGAAATTTTAATAAACTTTTTAGTTCTATATAGTGGTAAACAAATTGGCTGTTAAATGGTCTATATAAACATATAATGTAGAAACCATATGGAATTTTAATTTTTGATATATATATATATAAGCTAAGAAAACAACCATTGGGTGGTCCATAAAACTATATATTAGCTGGAAAAAATTCATTAGAACGGTCTATGTTACTATTTGGGTATACACATGGATAAGAAAACTCTTATAAGGGGTATCTATGCCACTCATTTGAATACCAAGGAAACCTATGAATATTATATGGCCACCAAACTCATTAACACATGATCAGTGAAACACTAACACTAAAATAAGTAGGTATTGTTGATCATGATCCTTGACATTTAGATCGATAGCTGGATAGTCATCCTCATATGTCCTTATGAATTTATGTAATTGGTGGTTGTTTGTTGTTTTTCATTAAATTGTCTCAAAATTATAAAACTATTTACTTGGATTAATTCTACATTCACCTCATGTAGGTGGGTTATATTTAGGGATGTCATTGTTAAAGGCCTACCTAGTTTTTATGACACCATTCGTAGGTCACCACACCACATGGTTTCCCAAGTAGAAACCGTTTTTTTTTCAACTATAAAATTATGGAATGGATTGATATTCATAATTATTGATTTATATTCCAAGGATGGGTCTAGATATTGGACCAAAGTAGATATGAGGAAAATGGGGATGATCTGTTAAACTTAGTCTATTATATTATTCTTGTACTTATTGTGAAAGATCCACTAATTGATATCCAATATGGTTTGTAGGGCACATTCAATTTTTATAACATGTGGTGTTGTTATAATTTTTTGTCAGGTCCCCTAGTATTTTTTTTTATGAATATTTATACTTGATTTATATTATTTATTGTTTGTTGTATACTCTAATATCAGGTGTACTTCCTCCTATAGTACCTCCTTTGACCCCCACTTCTAGTCAGATGCCACTATAATTTTTGGAGGAATCCCTGAGGTAATTTATTCTCCACCAGTCTAAGAAATGGTTAATTGTATGTGGTAGAGGGATTTTATAGACAAAATTAAATTTTAGATTTAATACAGGGATATTTTTTCTTGAAATCCAAAAAATCACTACCTTTCCAATTTTTCCATATATTATCCTATATTTATGTTTATCTCTTAGAATTATCACTTGGTATTTTTTTAATTTTATATTATATTAATTCCCAGAATATTACATCAATCATCCAATACTATTATTTATACCAATAAAATTATAACCGATTATAACATAAAAACCATTAATTTTATTTCTAACTCAATATTTATCCTTAGCCCATATTATTCCAATCTCAAATTTTATATATATTATGCTTGGATACCAAATGCAGTAGACCATAAATGTGACCATCTCATTAAAATAACATAAAAAATATTTCATTACAAAAAATTACAAATAAAAATTAATTTTAGGGTTAAAGATAATTAAGAGAGAACATTAACTAACAAAACTCAAGATAATTGTATCAATTAGTCATTTTCTAGTAATATATGGACCCACTTAATCCAAATTGAGTCTCTTACATCCCCCACAAATTCTACACAAAATAAACTATTCTAGAGATATAAAAAATATTAAATTCCTTCATTACCTGAGTAAATGGTGATATAGGAATGGGTAACATCAAGAACCAAGTAAGTTTAGTCGTAATTGATAATAATAAAATATCTTAAATGATCCTAAGATAAAAAAATGGGTTTGAGAATGTAAGTAAGTATCATGAAAATATAAATCATAACTAATACAAAATAAATCATGGATCATAGCTCATAAACATATAATGAGGTTTTCTAATAAATATATTGATATCATAAGTTATTATTATGAAAATATTTTGATAACAACATAATACCATAAATCATTAGTATAAATTGAGGTTCTTTCCCAATGATTATAAGACATTTAAAAATGTCCCATGGTGGATTAATTTCACTCCTTAATCCCATATATAATATCTCATGAGATATAAATCATTATGCAATGCAATGTAGGGATATATAATTTAAATCCAACCCATCACATATTATTATGTAGATTAATTTGTTTTCCAGATAGAAAAACATTCATAATTTCATCAAAGAATTACTTACCCAAGAAAGAAATGGTTTTCATGATTATTTACATCATACATGATCACAATCCATCTAGAGGAAGAATTTGGATTTTATCTTAATATCATATGAATTAATATAGGATGTTGACATAGATGAAAAACATCCATGAACAATAATTCATAAAACAATATCACACAATAAGGGATCAAAAATCAAATTGTTTGGAATCGCTGGTTTAATCTCCCAAATATTAAATATACACTATTATTAGAGGATAAATCATCTAAAATAAATCCCATGAGGGTAAACCATTTTTAATATGAAATGAAAATATAGATGAAATCTTATAAGAGATTTTGGAAAATAACTTTAACATAATGTACAAAATTTTATGTCAATTTCAAAAGTATCTTTCAAAATGGTGAATTGAAATTTTTTGATAAATTTTAATTTCTAAATATATTATGAAATAATGTATCCATTAAAATGAAAAAATGTTTATTTTTAGGAAATTTGGATCTAAATAAAAAACATTTTATTATCAATGGAACCTTTTAAAGGATTTGATATTACCTTTTATAAAAAACAAACATTGTAAAAGTAATAACAAACCCCTATATAAATTAAATATTCATTTTCCTTAAGAGTATTATAAAATATAAAATAATATAATGTTAGAATAATATAACCTAATAATTTAATAACAAGAATGAATATAAAACTGTAGAACTCAATGAATGTTGGTTTGAGTTATAAATTTCTCTTAAATAAAACATGCTTCATGAAGCATGAAATATTGGAAAATGGGTTTATGTGGTAAAAATGTAAACAATTATAGAATAAAATATAATACAATAAAAGGGAATAAGTTTCCCAACATATATTAATTGTGTTCAAGATAATTATCAAAACTCATTGAAAAAAAGATTAGTTACAAAAAACTCTTACGACTCGGGTAGCACATGAGTCAAAATAAACACGATGAAAAAACATTTTTTAGTTAAGGGAATAAAAAAAAGATACAAAAAAATATTTATTGAAAATTATTGGGAATTTAAATCATTATAAACTTTTACAAGGAAAACATGGTGTATAATATCTAACATGGCTAAAATAAATAGAATTGAGGCAATGGAAATCCTTACATTAATAATTTCCTAGTAGAAATGTTCTCTAATATCATATATAAAAAATTAACTTTATTAGTCACCCATTTTATAATACTTTTGACATATAAAACATTTTTTGAACTTCATTTATAATTATTCGCTAAAATTATATTAGTTAATTATAATCTATATTCAATATTTTGGGTGAGTAATCTTGAATATTTTGAACTAGATTTCTAATAGGGGTGTTTTTCTTTATTCTTCTCCAAAATATCATCATTACTATATCATACAAGGTTTAGGAATTGAATTTTTCCAATTATTTAAAATGTTTAAAATTCCTTCGATGGTATATTTGGATATGATCCTTATTGATGAATTTATTCATTAGCATGTTTTTAGGATTATTGGTGAACGAAGGGTATTTTATTATATAATGAGGTGAATTTTTATATTACCATGATTTAAAATAGATACAATTATTTAATTATATATATATATATATATATAATTTTTTACCATATATTAAATTCCAATAGTCATCTATAAAATATATTTATATCATTTTTCTATTATATATTTAATCAAACCCAAATAGGAACATACCATAATTAATGGTTGATTGTAAATTAATTAGTTATAAAATATTTATACTAGAAGAATAAAGATATTATTTATTTCTAGTATGTGTTATATATTATATTTGAAAAAATTATAAAAATAATATAAACTATAATATGTTATTTTGTAGTCTAAAGAAATCACTTTTTACTCATAGAACCCTCTTTTGGGATGCTGAATTAACCAAGGTCATTTTTAATCATAATATTAATATTTCGTCCAATTTGACATTCCATAAGGTTAATATTTCATTAAAATAATATTTACACACTAGTCCCTTTCTCATTAATAGTTATATAAGATGGTGATGAAAATAAAAATGAAAATCAATTTTATCATGAAGGAGGTAGTCCATACATATTCATTGATGATGATTTTTCATTCCATAATACAAGATAATGGAGTAACATGACTTATCATTTCATAATATTAAATAACATATAGATATAAAAATTATATAATAAGTTCCATTTTAAACCATCCAAGTAATGTGGTGTAGGAAGTCAATCGTGTTACTTCAGGGAGGCGGTCGTTGGCACACCGTACAAATAACGATTTTGTTTTTTATATAGGTAAAGGTAAAGGTGGTTAATGAATATACCATATAATAAAAATATATTGATACAATAATCATACTAATTTTATAATTTTAATATGGTGAAATGTAATTTGAGTAAGAAGAAGTGATAATAAATAAATTGATTTGAGAAAAGGGTGGTATGAAACTTATGCGTCTTTTCATTGATTATATCCACTGTGAAGAGGTTTAAGCCTTTTATAGATGGTATTTTTAGAAGATAAGAACCCATATAAAGTGAAAAAAAATTGATATGAGGATTAAGAAGTTACTTTGATGAAATAAGTTTTTTGTGGTGTGAGAGGATATTAGGAGAGGTGGACCACTTTGTAAGTGAAAATTGATGACAATTTTGTAAATATTAAAAAAATTAATAATGGGAAGTCACTCTCTTGTAAAGATGATATAAAATTGATAACCTATGATGAGGGGAAGATATGAGGTCGATCTAGGCCTCAACCACCCATTAACACATGTTTTAAACATATTATCAAATCATTATCATTAGATTTTTTCACTTTTACAATTTGAGCATTTATCATGGTAACAAGTTTATACCAAGGCTTACTTATCCTTTAGGAAGAAAAAATGACCATATTGAATTATTGTTACAAACTAATTCTAAATTTGAAATCTATTTTATTTGATTGAATTTATAAATCTGGTAAATACTCATTTAATATTAATAAATGTATAATGTAATAAAAATAATATTTGGAAAAATATAACTTATGTTATAACATGTAAAATATGGAATTTTAATTTTCAAAAAACATTTAAATTTTATAAATTTACTTTTAATATACATATAACGGATTAGAAATTTTTAAAGTAATTTTAAATTCCTAATTATAAACTAATAATTTCATAAATGTCATATTTTTTTTAAAAACATTATTTTTCATTACTCACATAATTATTTTAGAAAACCCTTAAAAATCCATCTACCAATAACATTGAAATTATAAATCTAAAAATAATGTTTATTTTTTAAAATTCAATTTATAATATTTTATATTTAATCAGTTAAATAAAATCATAAATTACAATAATAAATTATTTTAATTGGAAAATACGTTTTTAAAATATATGTTATTATTATTCTTAATTTTTATGAAACCCTAAAAAATATAGAATTAGTCAATAAATATTATATATTTTTTTAAATATACATTTAAAAATATTACACATAGTTTCATTTAACCAAAAGTAAAACTCATAAATAATATATTATTAAACACAATAAAAATTATGTAAATTTTTATAAAATATATAATATATATACATATTAATATATTTTGTAATTTGGTTACTTATATTCACACCTACTAATTACAACACCAGGTTTTAATGGTCTAAACATATCATAGTTTCATTTTAATTTAGTTTTATGTGATTATAAATATATCAGGAACATGTAAAATGAAATATAGTGACATTAGAAAAAACTCTACCACCTGACTTCTAGTGAGACACATTTGAGTTTCAATTTCATGCTTAGAAGTAAATTAAAGATATATTGACCATATTTTTTAAAAACAATTTTTAGTTACCCCATCATAGAGAGAAACCCCTTCAATTATCTCTCAGTGTCCATTGACTATAAAATCAATTACATTAACTTTATATATTTTTTCTAAATATTTATCATCCTCTTGCCTAATATTTACTAATTATTCATCATGTTTTAGGTTTTAATCAGGATTTAAAATTATCTGGAAATATAGAAACCATAATATTCCTTTATTTCATCATAATATTGTTTAAAATTATTATTCCATTAATTTGAAACAATGTTACATAAAAAATCTGGGAAACCAATGGATATATTTAGTGAATCATTACAACCAACAACTATTGTTTCACTAGATGAGATGATTCTTAACATAATTATTCAATTTTTATATAATTAAATTTAAATAAAAAATATCTTTTATTAGTCTTCAAAATATCATTTCCTTTTAATGGTATAAAATATTCTTTGGTCCACTATCTAATGTTGTAATATTTTCTTTTTAAATTCACCAAATATATGAAAATATCTATTTAGAAAATAATAATATGATATTTTTTCTCTACTATCAAATGTGTTTTTATCCCAGTAAAAACATTTGATTTTACTGATTTTATGAATATAACACAAGAATGGACATATTTTTATACACTTATAGACTTTACATATGAAACACACTTTAATTTTTCACAAGCTCTTTGAATTATCTCTTGACAATATGAAATGATTCAAATCAAAATTAACCATCTATTATATGACCTTTTCCATATCAAGAAAATAATTAAAAACATTATTTTACTTCATTTGAGTGGATTTTATTCCATAAATCATATTAATATTTATATATTATGCACCATCACTCAATATTTTCATTTCAATAGTATTCATTCTATATTTCATATGATTCATTACACCACATCACATCCCATAGTATACAAATTCTTTATCTTTAATCACCTACTTACTAAAATATTTGGGTATTTTTATTTGAATATATATTCTTCAAAGTATTAGAAAACTCATAAATATGAATAAATAAACATGATTTTAGTCAAATAATTTTTTTAATGGAGAATTTGGATAGAAGAGTTGGGGCATGATCATAGATGAGTGCTATTGGATAACTCACCTTATCTGCACGGAGAGATAATTGATATGGAATCCCACTTTGGATAAAATCTTTCAATTTGAGTTCAGTAAGTATATTATATATAAAGTTCATAGTAATGTAGTTAAATAAGATTAAAATTTTTAAGGTTGTACTGAAAATTATCAAAAATAACTAGTTAAAATATATTCATAAATGAAATATGACATATTCAAAGTGGTATTGATATATTATTCGCCAAATTATATCATAGTTTCATTCAAAAATAAACATTTGTGGTTGATCACCTATCTCACAATACAATGGTAGAATAAGTTGTATCATGATAACATTAAATTTCTTACTAACAGAATGATGGATTCTATAAATGAGATGTATCCAACATCTGATCCAATACTAGAAAAACAACCTTGATTTATAAACATTGTTTAATTTACTCCCTCTCTCTACATTATTTTTCCTGATATGTTTAACCATGATGAAAATTAATCTTGGATAGTTTACTATTTTTCATGTATGAATTTATCTTCTATGATATCTCTTTATTTAATAATTTAAATTAAGAATTTTGACTAATTTTTTCATGTGTTTTATTTTTTTGGATGATCTCAATGTGAAATAAAATGAAAAAACAATTTATCTCTACAATCACCCCTCATTCTTTAATTGACCTTATGCTTTAATTTTCCTTAGATTATAGCTAATATTGATCCTATTATTCTTAATCATATAAGTTTTCTCAGGAATGAAGTGTAATTTTTTACATTTTTTTATTAATTATAAGACAAGAATTTATTTAACAATATTACACCCATTCATTAATTTCGTGTTTCTTTTATCAATTATTAAATCATTTGTGATCTTCAAATGGGGAAGATTATTGTTCATCAATCTAATTTTATAGTTTTAATTTTAATGATTAAAAATGCCTTGTCATGTCACTAATTAATATTATTAAATTATTTAATATGGAATATGTATTTATATATTGAGTATAAAACATGCATCATTGGGACTTATATTCATCATGGAATCTAACTAAAATCGATTTGCAAGGTTGGTTTTTTTCTATAATGACCCTATAGGGATATTTCAACACCAAAGAAATACTTGTTGAATAGGTAGTGTTCATGTCCTTAACCATTGTAATTATAGTATGTTACACCAAAATGTTAATGGAGTGCAAGGGGAATCAAAATTCTTATAAATTCCAACGATCCTGGGATGGGTATTTGTACATACTCGAGTAATAGTTTCTAAACAAGTCTAATCAAAAATATTTTTTAGACACCAACTTTTATATTTGATTTTAAAGGGATATATTCATGATAAAATGTCTATAATAGTCCATAACATGATGAAAAATCTATAAATACACCAGAATGAAAATTCTATAAAATTTTGTTACAAAAGATTTGTTTTTTCACCAAGATACCTATTATTCAGCCTATTTAAATCCATGTATTCATGTTATCATTCATCTATATTTGTATCTTTTTATCCCATTTCATAATTCTTATATTTTTGAGTGATGAGAGAGTTATATTGTGAGGTATTTTTTTAAAATAACACAACATCTTACCTATTTATTGGGTGGCCACATCTCTTAAAGGGAGAGGGTTGGGTTTCTTGCTTCCGCCATTAAAAATCAGGTCTAATTATTATTCTAGGTCTCTTAGAGACCACTAAATTGAATATATTGAAGTATCACTAAATTAATTTAATTGATAATATATAGCAACTTGTTTAAAACATGTTTGAATCCAAAATTCTATAACAAATCATTTTTCCATTTTCTTTTTTTCGCTACATACGCTAAATTAGTTTTAATTTTTTTTAATTTCATATTTACTATATTTTTAATGAAAAATAACCACATATTTCTATAATAAAAAATAAATGTTATATACTATCAGTAAGTGTATAATATATATTCAGTACTATAAAATAAGTCTGAAAGTACTTTAATAGTAGAAATTCTAAATTCAACTTTATAAGTAATATTTTGATCACCCTTAAAAAATATAACACCTTCAAAACCAAATAAAAAAAGTAAAACATATCTTACTTCATGATATTGAATTATGAAATAAATTAATCAAAATATTCCAAATAAAATTACTCATTTAGTATATAATTTCTTTTAATATTTATTTATATACTATAATAGAAAATAAGGTTTAAAAGGTAATACCATTAACGGTTTCCTTGAATAAAGAAATTTCACCTCCTCTAGAGAAGAAATTTCATTTCTAACATTATTTT
Source organism: Viscum album (assembly GCA_963277665.1). Lineage (NCBI taxonomy): Eukaryota > Viridiplantae > Streptophyta > Magnoliopsida > Santalales > Viscaceae > Viscum > Viscum album. Next base: position 614,412,220 of record OY728130.1, read on the forward strand.
ATCTCATATATATTATCATTTATTAAAAATAAGATTATTTATAATGGTTATAAATAATTTAGTTATATGAGAAATTCCACTAATATAATGTTGAATCAATTCGGTGTGGTTTTTCACTTTTATTTTACTTATACTCTTTATCTATTGAACATGTATCCTATTATAGTGTGTGGAATTAGTTTAGAGTATTTTTAGATCAGTCACAATTCAAACATTAATAGATAAAATAAATGGAAAGCCCATAGATCAACATATCTTAAATGGCTCACCTTTTAATATACTTGGGTTAATCTATGGCCTAAATACCACCTACTATTGAAATGAATATAATAATTAAACTCATAATTATTTTTGTTACAATATTTATGTCAATATACTATAAATTGTTAGGGTTAATCACTCTTCTTGTTCTTCATATACTACTTTTCTATAAGATATATATGAAAAGATCTCATTTGATATATAAATAATTTTTACTGGTTAAATAGTGACAATGTAAATATAGATTCATGTTCCAATAATTTTCATTAACTTTAATCACATTCTCAATTATACAAGATTAGTCTTTTTTATTTTTTCAACTTTTCTCTTTTGAATATATATGCTTGCCTCTAAAAGTTTAGGAATGAATTCCTTAAATAAAATTTATCTATATTGACTCATGGATAAAAAACTATAATTAATGTTTTTCATTGAAACACATTTAAATTTCCTCATATGATATGTTTATATAGAAAAATATCATTTGGGGGATTCCTCCTTATCAAAACCACAAAGAATATTTTTTTAACATACCATGTGTTTCAAATAAAGGGTATGTTTTAAAAAAATAAACACTTTATATGGGAAATAATATTACCCTTCCAAACACACAAATATATTCTACGGACACTCTTCAAATGTATCTGAATTAGCTCCCTAGAAATTAATAATGTCATCTACATAAAGACTTTTCCAAAATTTCTCTTTTTGTATGTTTACTATATACTTATATATGAATCTACAAAAAACCATGTGCATATTTAGTGAAACTACTTTTCACTATTAAACCCTTATAAGACTTAAATAACATTTTTGAGATTTTTTGTGAAGTGATCATTGTATTAAGGGTATAATAGAGCCCCATATTTAACAAAATAAAAGAAAAATATTAATTTATTCTCGTAAAATTTCATTATCTATTAAAAATATTTTCCTTAAAAAGAAAGCACCATATAGGGGTCTATTCCCATTTTTCAGTTGGAAATGGTGTCATTACTCTATGGTGGGTATGAATTTCATTCGCAATGAGAGCTTTTGGATTGGCCATTATAGATGAAATGAATGTTACATTAATTAATAGTAAATTATTTAAATAATAATTTCCCCTCCTATACAAACATCATTATGGACTTTATTTAGTGCCATCCATATGGCCTATGTAATGGGAATAGAATAGATTACTAGTATAAATAGTGTTGTAACTTTGTAAAAATAACATCGGTTTTTTAAACAGAATCAAAAACCGACGCTGAAAATGTTCGTTATTTGGAATTTGGCTTCAATTTTTTCTAAAACTGACACCAAACACCACGGAAAAATGCATTTTTTGGTATAGATTTTATAAAAAACTATTTTCAAAAATAAAAAAATATTTTTGTGTTGTTTTTTACAAAAAAACAACGTGAAAATTAATATTTAAATATATTTTTGGCATAAATGTTTTTAAAAAATGATGCCAAAAAATATTTTGTTGAGATTTTCAAAGTCGGTTTTGTAATAACTGATGCCAAAAAGTATTTAAATATCACCAGTTATTAAGAAACCCTCATTTTTTTATCTATGAAACCCTCTCTTCGTGACAAATACCTCCCCAATCACGACACTTTGAAGGCCACCTGGTGATTTCGAACTGCGTTGTTGATAGATTTTCTTTGATATTCATGATCTACAGTCTCCATTATTCATCTTCATCGATTACTTCATCATCGTTGCATTATTCAATTCTTGAAATCTTATTTTTTTCCAAAATCATGGTTTGATTTTAGTTATTTTTTATATCTAATGTTTGTTTTTATAATCAATTTTGTTTACATCTTCCAGGCATTGTTTATTCTTACAACACATTCAAGGGACGATGTTCGTATTTAGGATCAAGGATAATTTGAACTCGGAATTTTTAAATTGTTTTTTTAAATTTGGTAGAATTTGTGAACATGAGTTTTACTAGAACATTACAAGGTTTTATATGCTCATTTTATGTAGTAAACCTCATAATAATCTATTGTTTTCAATGTATTTGTTTCATGATATTTGTTTGGTTTTTGGATATCAATCTTGGCATTCACATTAACATGTGTTATGTGGGTTTGATTATATTAATGGTTTTTGTAGATATAAAATATATATAAATAAATTTTTTTCCAAATATAACTCAAAATAATATATAATAAATATATTATAGAGAGAAATATAGAATTTCCCTTATTGGTGATACATAATTTCATAATTATTTTGACATGGTTACTTTAAAATAGTCAAAGGATTATTGTGTTCACTAGTAATACACCACCTATAGAATCATAATTCATAATTATAATAACTCTCTATAATTATGAAAAGTGTTAAAACACTTTAAAATAATACAATAAGAGATAAATAGATATTAATTTATCGATTATAAAAATAGTATGTTTGTTTTTATGATTATTAGATCACATTATGTAGAACATTATTTAATTAATAAGGATAAATTTGTTCATTCATTTTATAAACTCATTATTGATGCCAATCATAATTAATCAAAATGTTATAATATATACAAAAATAATACAAGACATCATAAATTATTTTAATTCTACAAAAATTAATGAAACATGTCATAAATTCTTATAGTAGTGGAATATCATAATTTTTTAAATAAACTATGTTGTGTATTCTGATTTGATGTACATGTGATTTGTATGTCTACATTATTATTATAATACAATTCCACTATGATGACCACTGGTTGAACACCCAAGTGGTATGAATGAGTATGTAACATCATAAGTTGATATAGATCTTATTGTTATAGTATTACATATATCAACCTCATCTGTAGCTATGTTAGTGTATTAATGACTTTTTTCAATCTATTTGAGGTATGTAACTAAGATTTGAGAATTACATTTATATTATGACTAGTGGGTTCCACTTGTAACATTCCCCACTTTTTAGTAATGAATATGTAAAATAAACTAATATATTAATGCAATATTCAATAATTTTGACACACGCAACACCAAACTAATGGAACAACTATGTAAAATGAGCTAATAAATGTTATATGATTGAAAATAATTAAATTATATTATGAATAAAACACATTTATATATTATGAAAATAAAAAGTTTATTATTTTTAATTGTGTTTCATATCTGATGGTTTCTATCATATTATTAATAGTTTTTATTAAACGTGTTTCTGTTAATAGTTTATCTGTTTAGATATATATATATATATTTAAATTTTTATATGTTTTAATATATTAACCAATTACATTGTGATATCTGGTATATAATGGATTATAATGGGGTAAATATATGAAGAACCACTGATGAATATGAAAAAGGAGTTGATGAGTTCTTGTAATTTTATAAATGAAGTCTTCAAAACAATGATTTTATGTTTTGTCCATGAGGAAATTGTTAGATTTTGCGAAAGTAAAACTCCATAGAAATAATGGATAATCTAATTTCTTCTAGTTTTAGACATAATTATACACGTTAGACCCACCATGGTGAAAGAACTATAAATTCAATAGATAATTTTGATGACAATATTCATAATGTGATATAGGATCTTATTGATGATTGAATTCACAATTTAGGTGTTGAAACAATTGAAAAAATAGAAAATATTGAACGATTGTATGTAGATTCTGAGAAACCATTATTCCTAGGATTTAGTAAATATATTGTATTATCATTCATTTTGATATTGATTTACTAGAAAGCAAGTAATAGTTTGAGTGATAAAAGTTTCTCTAATGTACTTGTGATTTTAAAAGAGCTACTTCTAGAAGGCAACGAGCTTCCAGATTCCAATTACGAGGAAAAGAAAATATTATGCCCAATGGGATTGCGGTATAAAACGATACATGCTTTCCCCAATGATTGTGTGTTTTATATGAAAGAATATAAATTTTTATCAAAGTTTCCTACATGTTGAACATAAATCTATAAGATTGATGAAACATTAATTAAGATTAATTCTCAGGTACTGAAATAAATCCTCATGCTAAATCAGATAATTTATTCTATTAATCCCTTCATATAATTTTGATATATTAAATATGATTAATTTTCAGGTAGTGAAATAAAATATCCTAACAAAGAAATTTGATACCTTCAAATAATTACTTTTTTGAAGCATATATTTTCAAATGAAATAGATTTAAAAATGTTATGACGACATTCAGATGAACGTATCTCTGATGGTAAATTATGTCACCCTGCTGACTCAACACAATGGATGAGATTTGATAATAAATTTCATGATTATGGAAGTGAAGTTAGAAACCTCCGAATGGGAGTTGGTATGTAGAGACCCAAAGCATGAAGTACATGGAAATTACATTACTTTTGTGGAATACATTGTATATAACAAAAAAACAGAAACTCAAGGAACATATTAGTTTACTGTCTTTGGAAACTCGGAACAAAATCTTCTAGTCATGGTGAAATATCTTCAATATCTCCCATAAAGTTCTTACCCTTTTTTTCTAACCTAAAACCATTATTTATATCCTGGGGAAAAGAAAACATAAAAATGGTGATCTCAAATGCTCAGTAAGGGTAAGCATGGAGAAAATAAAAGAAACCATATACATTTGAACTTCAAAACATGAACATAAAGTTTAAACATCAAAATATTGAGTTGTGGAATAAGTCTTGGTAGTACGTAAGACATAGATCATAAAGGAACATCATTCATGATAAAATAGAATGGGAATAAAACATGTAATTGTGGAAAACTATTAAGCACATTATATAATTTCTATTGAAGCCAAGACATTGTTGCCAAGACCATCATAGTGGAAAAAAATCCATTACTGAACCGTGTTTACTTTTCGTTCCAGCCCTGTAGTATAGAACCTTATTTACTTTCCATTCCAGCCATGTCTATCTCATGAGACATAAATCTTTACCTAATGTATTTTATGTAGATATAGGTCCCAACCATCTCATAATGAAATCATTTTTACGTGTGCCACAAAATAAACATAAATCATTCATCATAAACCAAAGAATAAAATAGGTTTCATAAACATCATCCCATCATAACATAATCCATATAAAAAAATGGATATCATTTCATCATAAGAAAAATGAAACCAGGTAAATAATAGAGACATTATACTTGAAACATAAAAATACTAAATAATATCATCTTAGATGGAAAATAGTTTTGATAAAATACTTGAAATAAATTCTTGAGGAAACTATCCTTTCTTTTTAAAAATCATTTTTTATTCTCAAAATTTCATTCAAGTTGAAAAGAAAATTTTTATTTTTCAAAAAAACCATGAAATATTGTAGGGGATTCTTCATGTAAAGAAGGTATTATGAAAATGTAAAAATACATTCACGTTTTATAAGTTTAATAAATTATTCTCCTCGTAGTTTTGCCAGAAATGTCAAAAAGTACCTTGTTTGGTAAAAAGAGAAAGACCCCTACCATACCTTGTGGTAAAAGAAAAAAATTGAATAAATGACTTTAAAAATACATGGATGAATAGTAAACATTTTATAAAAACATTTTGAGAAAACATGGACATGGATGATAAACATAACCCCATTAAATACTTACGAATAAACAATCTCGGATAAGAACGAGATTGGAATAATTATCCCTTACCTTATGTCCAATTTCTTCCGTATGTGTCAGATACTCTTGTATAGTGGGTTTAAAAATATTATTAACTTACCAAAAAACCATAATAATATTTATGATATCATATATTATTCAATTATGACTTTATATTACCCGTTCATTTGTCAATTCCATGTTAAAGCTGCGTTTTGGTTAAAATCGTTTCATTTATCGTACGTGTTTTGACTTGCAATTATTCATATGATTACATAGATCATGATTACGTACTTCCATAATTTAAAAATGATTTATATATAGTATATATTCATAATATATATATATATATATATATATAATATCGATAAATGGAATGAAATACACCATTCAAGGAGACGGTATGCCATACGTACACATGAACACTGTTTTTGTTTCCTTATTAAATTGAATGGAAGTAAGTAAATAAAATATACATAAATCCAGTATCATTATTATTTCATATATTTTATAATTATTTATTATATATAATTTATAATCATTCTGGAATGGTTAACATGGTGAATGAATCTCACCGCGTCGTGGAGACGGTAATCCGTACGTACGCACAAGGGATGATATCATTCCCATAATTATTGAACGGAATTGTAGTGGATGATATAATATCTCAGAATCGGTATGATGTTATAATAATCTTATATAGTTATTATTCCCACAATTATATCCATCCAAGTCTGGTGGTGGTCGAAAAACAGATTACACCACGACGTGGAGATGGTAAGTCGTACGTACGCACATGCGGTGATTTTGTTGTTCTTAGGATGGATATAATGTGAAATAGGGTTTTTTCCTATTTATAATAATATATCAGTGTGTTATTGATACTTATGTTATTACTTTATAATGAAACAACTCATATAGAGGAAGTGGATGTAGAAATAATTCTGAAAGAATCTGTAAAGGATTTTACCTCTTCATTGACGTGCCTCTTGTAGACCTCCTCTTATGGCACTAAAGATGGACTTTTAAGAAAACCAATACCTCTTGTATGTTTCTAAAGAATTTTATAGGGGAAATGAGATGGTGTTTTCGAGTCTGAAGGCTCAAAATGGGGTGAAGAGACGATGGAGTAGGTGCACTTTTATAAGAGAGTAGAGGGGTACTTTTGGAAACCTCAAAAATTTTAATTTATAATAAATTCACACCCCACATAAAAACATCCAAAATTACTAAAATTAGAAAATGATATGCGATAGGGTTGTAATCGCATCATCAAATAAAATTTAGACCTGTTAGGAAATTATTTCAAACCTTATCAATTTGATTTATCATTATTTAATCTATTTTATCATATTTGAGGAAATAATTTTCTAAATTTTAAATTTCTATAAATACTTACTTATGGGTTCTGATTTGTCCATAATTGTATCATTTATGAAATTTTATACCATATAAATTTCAATTTATAATTTTTAAATATTTTTTTTGATTTTTAAGCAATTTAATAATATGTTATTTTTATAAAATATAAATAGTGTCAATATTGGCAGTAATCATTTTTTTGAATTTAAATAAAATACTCGCAGAAGATACGTTAAAACCAAAAAAAATTAATATATTCCTAAAATTTCGTATTCTTCTAGAAATTTTTTGGATAACATTAATTAGTTAATATAATATTTATTTTAATATTTTTAAATCATTTATTTGATATTTCTATTAATAAAATAATTACTACAACATTCTTGTATGATAATTTAATATACTGATTTGTTGCATAAAATTAAAAATAAAATACGATGATTAATATAAATATAATATATTTTCTAATAATACTTTTAGTAGAATTTATATTATAAAATGACTAACTTTTAAAATTTTATCTTTATTAAACTATGAAGGTGACAAATTTGACATCATTTATAATAAAGAAATATAAATGTCATAATCTATTTTATAAGGCTCCAAATGGTCCAAAGGTTGACCCTTATATGATTAGGTTATAGATATACTCTACCAATAATGTTTGGTCAAGTTTCTGGTCCTTTTGATGGGTACTATTATATTAATAAAAACTATAATATTGATTTTTTACTAAATAAATAACTTCTGCGTCATTAATGTATACTCTAATAAGGGAATTATATATTTCTTAAAAATCACAAATAAATTTCGATGATGAATAAAAACATTTTTTATTTCAAATGAGTATTTATAATTAAATTTATATTTTGTATAACCATATATTAAACGTACTTTAATTATTAAAGTGTGAGTGAGACATATATCACTTTCTTTAAATAAAATAAATTAAAGGTCTTAATCACATCCAAGTGGGTTCCAAAGGATACCATTTCTACCCATGTATATTTTAGGATTAAATATAATCATCATATTATATTCTTACATGTGTTAGGGTAATTTTAAAATATTATATTTACCCTTAATTAGATGATTTACCTTTAACTGTAGTAAAACAAATTTACCGTAGTTACTACTCATAATATCTAAAAATAAAAATTATCCTATTAAAATAATTTGGACCTACTGATTCCAAATATTGAATCCATTTTTCCAACTTCAAAACACATAAGTTTTAGTATATGATTTTAAATTAATCCTGCTGTTGAGAAAACAGGTTCTAAAAGTTAAAACATTGCTAAAGATTGAAATGTTTTTACCTATGAATTCAATATAAAATTAATGATAATCACATACATAATATTAAATGGAAAAAATATATTCTATTTATACTTTAAATCCATTCATTATTATAATTATACCATATAAATTATCTTGATGAAAAAAGTAGTTTCTAATTAAATTTTAGCGTATTTTTACTATTTATAAAAATATGAATCTTAATAGAAAAAATATTAAAAAAATATCCAAAGTAAATTTTTATATACTTATTGAAATGAATAAGATTATTATGTAAAATTCAACTCATAAATATTCCAAAAACTATATTTATAGTGGGTGCTTCATCAAAAGATGGTAAAATTTCATTTTTTGAAAAATACTTATTTTACCCAAATTTTATTTTAGTCTCATACTATGTTCTAGAATATGTGTAAGATGAATGATAATGTTATAAAATTAAAAATTTGGTTATTAATATTCATAACGGGTAGTTCATAATAATATTATAACAATATATCATCATTTAGTGAAACTCGATATTGCGTACAACACAAGCTATTGAAGAAGGTCGCTCTTGCATGCAACATAAGCAAAGAATAGTGTTTTCATATACTAAAATCTAATACGGTGTTGGGTATAGTGTATTCTAATCTTTGTGAAGTGTAAAACACAATACATAAAAGAAATTAAAAATAATATTTCTCATAAAATCTCGGGGTGTTACATTATACCCCCTTAAAATGAATTTTTCCCTTGAAATTCCTCGGGGTTATAAATTGTTTACTACATGAAAGTTTCTTTCATAGAAACCCACATCGTAAAAAGGAATACTAAAACATAATTTTAAAAATTAAAGTGAGAAAAGTAACAGTTACCAAAATTAACTCATCACTGGGTTTCCACATAGGAGAACATAAGTGAAAACATGGATATGGGAGAGAAATCTAACCACCAAATTCGGATGGATAGTGGTATAGAACATGGATATGAGAAATCTAAAAAATAAAAAGACATAAATTTTTGATGATCTAAGGTACTATCTGATTCATCGAATATGAGGGTACCAGGACATCATTTTTTGTTTTCAAGATCATTTCCCTAAAGATGAATAATTTGAATTAGACAAAATACTTACTTGATTTTCGTACAATCTCAATACTGGTCATTCCTTGAAAAATTTCCACTTCATATCTTAAGGAAACGAAGTTGAATTTTTCATTCGTGAAGTGTTAGCAGATCATGTGATAGAATGATGGGTCATTCCATCTGTCTCAAACAAAAGGTTAACAAAAGTTATTTAATATACATAAGTCCATATATGGTGATATTAATTGTATATGGCTCAAAAAATGGATTTAAACATCATATATCACACCACCTAATAAAATAAAACTAATTTATATAAACCAAGGACTTCTTGTAGGCCATTGGTATGCAATAATGGCATGTTGCACTTCGGTTGTCGGTTTGATTTCCAAATTCCTGTCCAACGCGACTGGTTGTCGCCCATACTATGGGCTGTCATTTTTCTAAAACAATACAATTATAAAATTTCATAAATAATATCAAAAAGTTCTGGCCTTAAACAATACTATCTGATATCTAACATAATCCATTACTATATTTAGTATTATCCAAAAAACTTCTATCCAATCTCATTGTATAAAGAAAAAAATTACTAGAGAATTCATCTACCAAGCATGTGATTACCATAATTTATCCCCCATATATCATAAGATATATCTTGTTGGTCATATTACAAACATGTGAATACCTTAATCATGTATTCTCTGGAAACATGAATTTCCATAAAACCTTAGTGAAAACATGAATGTTGTCAAAAGTTAATTATTTCCACATACCAAAATCCCAATATTTCATTATACTAAAACGATGATGTCACATTGTACTTATATCATTCATGAGCTCATTAATACTGTCAAACGTATTATATTCTCCATATCCCTAAATTATACACATATCATATTCTTTCCAAAAATATTTCAATCACTTTTCATGGTTACCGGTACCATACAATTATTGAAAACCAATACATAGATATTTTAATATTCCATATTACTATAAATGAGATCTCACAACACTATTTTAGAATCCCATTACATAAACACTTAATCATTCCACCACTTCATTGTCATATTCAAAATCAACAATAGTGATCGCATGTGACTACCCTTTGTCCTTTTCCTTAAGAGGTTATTGATGTCGATCACCATTAACCTTTATATTAGAGAATTGGTTAGTATAATTACCCATTTCCTTGGACTTGTATCATTGTAGTGTTAGTGGTGCTTTCTTTGTAGTCTTTTATCCATTCACATGATTAGCTACCTTTTTCCCATTACTTCGACACTCAGCTACTCGATAACATTATTTTCCATACTTAAAATATTTTCTAGTCCCTTTAAGACAATATCCACCATGCTACATTCCACACATTCATAATAATGAGACAGTCGTCTTCTTTTAACCATTGCAGTGAGATTTTTAATTGAACATCATCTTTCATTTCTTGTCAAAACCATGAGATGGATATGTAACACCAACTTCATGTTATTCCTTGATAAAACTATGCAAAATGTCATCATAGCTATTGAAGTATCTTATAGCTAATGCCCTTCGAAGACTTTGTTTTAAGCCACTGAAGAATCTATCAACTTTACGTTCAGGTTGGATGAAAAAAAAGATTCATACCTTGAAAGCCTTGTAAAATTCACCTCATATATACCAACATATTCATCAACCTTTTTCTTAAGATAAAGGAAATCATTTTACATCTTTGTTTGAATAATACGAGGGAAGTACTTATTGAAAAAAAAGTTATTGAACTCATCCTATTCCATGGATTCAATTTCATCTTGGGGAATTGTATTCTTAATTAGAGTCCACCACTGGTCTGATCCACCTTCTAAATGGTAAACAATCAAAATGACTTTTTCATGTTCTGAATAGCGATGTATGGAAAATATATTTTCAATGGTACTGATACATTGTTCAACAATAAGTGGATTATAAGACCAATTGACCGAAGGTGGACGTTGCCTCATGAATGACTCAATAGAATATTGTTCCCTTCTCTGCTCATTTGGAAGTCCAGAATGATTCATAGATTGTGTAAGTATTGTATTATGATTTTCACTCTATCTCCCATAACATTGGTTTGTTCAAGAGGAAAATAATTGCATTTTCCATTACATTGATCAACACGGTTCCTTCGGGTTCCAGCCATCGTCTAAAACCCAAAAAAAATAGCATGAGAGGAAAAAACATGCTATGAAAACAACATAATAAAGAGGGAGTGCCTTTAATATCTAACATATTAGGTTTAATTCTAAGATCATTACCGTAATTCTAGGACTGTAACCTATTCTTGTACATAACCTTAGGGACATCCCCAGACATACCTTAGAAATATCTCTAGGGATCTCACTAAAGTTTTCACATCCTAGTTTCAAAAGGTTATCTAAAACATCGCTCTGATACAAACTATAGAGACCCAAATCTTGACGTATAATGATATTACATTAATTTTGAGGAATAATTAATACATAAAAAAACAGATTCCCAAAGACCGTATTAGTTTATAGTCTTTGGAAACTCAAAAAAAAAATATTCTAATCATGGTGAAAAATCTTCAACATCTCGCATAAGGTTCCTCCCATTTTGTTTCTTACCTAAAACCATTATTTTTATCCTGGGGAAAATAAAACATAAAGAGGGTGATCTCAAATGCTTATTAAGGGTATTCATGGAGAAAATAAAAGGAACCATATATATTTGAACTTAAAAACATGAATATAAAGTTTAAACATCCAAATCTTGAGTTGTGAAATAAATATTGGTAGTACGTAAGGCATAGATCATAAAATAACATAAATCATGATAAAATAACATGGGAATAAAACATGTAATTGTGTTAAAACATTAATAACATGATATGATTTTTATAGTATTCAAGACATTACTGCCAAGACCATCATAGTGGAAAAAGTCTATTACTGAACCGGGATTACTTGTTGTTCCAGCCCTATAGTACTGAACCAGATTTACTTTCCATTCCATCCATGCCTATCTCATGAGATATAAATTTTTACCCAATGAATTGGAGAGAGATATATGTCCCACCCATCTCAAAATGAAATCATTCTTACGGGTGCCACAAAATAAACATAAATCATTCATTATAATCCAAAGAATAAAATGGGTTTCATAAATATCACCTCATCATAGCATAATCCATATAAAAAAATAGATATCATTTCATCATAAGAAAAATGAAACCAGGTAAATAATATAGATGGTATACTTGAAACATAAACATACTAAATATTTTCATATTAGATGGAAAATATTTTTTGTAAAACACTTCAAATGAATTCTTGAGTAAAATATCATTTCTTTTTCAAAATCATTTTCTATTATCAATATTTCATTCATTTTTAAAAGAAACTAATTTTGTTGAATATAACCATGAAATCTTTTATAGTATGCTTCATGTATAGAAGGTTTTGTGAAACCGTATAAATCTATTCATTCCGTATAAGTTAAAAAAACGTTCTCCTCATACTTTTTCCAAAAAAGTCAAAAAGTACCTCGTATGGTATATAAAAGAACGATTCCTTCCATACCTTGTGGTAAAAGTCAAAAAAGGGTAAAAATGACTTTAAACATACATGGAATAATAGTAACCATTTTATGAAAGCATTTTGATAAAACATGGACATGGATGATAAACATAACCCATGTAAGTACATACGAATAAACAATCTCAGATAAGAATGAGATTGGGATAATTATCCATTACCTTATGTCCAATTTAATCTGTTTGTGTCTAAGACACCTGTATTGTCGGTTTAAACATGTTTTTAACTTATAAAGGAACAATAATAATATCTATTATATCATATATGATTGACTTATGGCTTTATATTGCTCATCCATTTGTCAATTCCATGTTAAAGCAGCGTTTTGGGTAAAATCCATTCATTTATCGTACGTGTTTTGACTTCTAATTATTCATATGATTATGTATATCATGATTACTTATGTCTATAATTTGAAACATGATTTATATATAATATATATTGAGAATATATATATAATTTATCGATAAATAGAATGAAATACACCGTTCATAGAGACGGTAGGTCGTACGTACAAATGAACGCAATTTTCTTTTCCTTATTAAATTCAATAGAAGTAAGTAAATAACATATAAATAAATCAAGTATCATTATTATGTCATATATTTCGTGATTATTTACTATATATAATTTATAATCATTCTAGAATGGTTAACATGGTCAATGAAGCTCATCACGTCGTGGAGACGGTAATCTGTACGTACGCACGAGCGATGATATCATTCTCATAATTTTTGAGTGGAATTGGAGTGGATGATATAATATCTCAGAATCAGTATGATGTTATAATAATAATATATATTTATTATTCCCCCAATTATATCCATCCAAGTATAGTGGTGGTGGAAAAACGGATTACACCACGGCATTGAGACGGTAAGCCATACGTACGCACGCGTGGTGATTTTGTTTTTCGTAGGATAGATATAAGGTGAAATAGGGTTGCTTAATATTTTTAATAACATATCAGTATGTTAGTGATACTGATGTTATTACTTTATAATGAAACAACTCATATATAGGAAGTTTAAGAATAAATAATTTTGAAATAATTGGTAAAGGATATTACCTCTTCTTTGATGCATCTCTTCTAAACCTCCTCTTATGGCACTAAATATGGTCTTTGGAGAAGAGAAAGACCACCAGTATGATTCTAGGGAAGTTGTTAAGGGAAATTCTCAGGTTTGTTTTGAGATTGAAGGCCCAAAATGGAGTGAAGAGATGAGGGAGTATGTTCCCTTTTATAAGAGAGTAGAGGGTCACTTTTCGAATCCTCCAAAATATTAATTAATAATAAATTCACACCCCACATAAAAACATCCAAAATGACTCAAATTATAAGATGAGATTAAATATGGTTATAATATCATCATCCAATAAAATTTAGACATGTTGGAAAATTATTTTAATCCTTATCAATTTGATTTATCCTTATTTAATCTATCTAATCTTATTTCTGGTGATAAGTTTCTAAATTTTAAATTGTTATAAATACTTACTTATGTGTTTTTAATTTTACATAATTAGATTATTCATGATAGTTTTGACAATATAAATTTAAATTTACAAATTTAAAATATTTTTGGGATTTTTAAATAATTTATTAATATGTTATTTTTATAAAATATCAATATTGTCAATTATGACAACATTCATTTATTTTAAGTTAAATAAGCTTCACACAGAAGATATGTTCGAAAAAAAATATTTAATATATTCCTAACATGTCATAATCATCTTGAACTTTTGTGGAGAATCCTGATTAGTTTGTATAATATATATTTTAATATTTTTAAAACCACTTATTTGATATTTTTCTTCATAAAAAATTTACTACAACATTTTTGTATGAATATTTAATGTATTGATTTTTGCATAAAAATTAAAAATAAAATACTATGATTAAGATAAATCTAGTATATTTCATAATAATACATTTAGTCGAATTTATATTCTAAAACAACATCCTTTTAAAATTTTATATTTTTTAAACTATGAAGGTGGAAAGTATGACATAATTTAAAATAAAATAATATAAATGCCATAATCTGTTTTATAAGGCTCCAAATAGTCCATAAGTCGACCTTTGGATGATTCAGGTATATATATATTTGAACAATAAAGTGTGGTCATGTTTCTGGTCCTTTTTATGGGTATTATAATTTTAATAAGAACTATATTATTGATTTTTCCCAAAATAAATAATTTCTACATCATTAATGTATAATCTAATAAGGTAAGTATATATTTCAAAAAAGTCACAAATAAATTACCATGATAAATAAAACCATTTTATCTTTAAAATGAGTATTTATAATTTAATGTATATTCTGTATAAACTTATATTAAAAATAATTTATTTATTAAAGTTTGAGTTAGACATATTTCATTTTCTTTAAATAAAAAAATTAAAGGTCTTAATCACATCCAAGTGGGTTCCAAAGGATACCATTTCGACCCAAGTATACTTTAGGACGAAATATAATCATCTAATTATATTAATACAAGTGTTATGGTAATTTTATAATATTATGTTTAGCCTTAATTTTCTGATTTACCTTTAACTATAGTAAATAAAATTTATATTCGTCACTATTCATAATGTCTAAAAATATAAATTAGACTATTAACATAATTTAGACCTACTGATTCCAAATATGGAATCTGTTTTTCTATATTCAAAACACAGAAGATTCATTATTTAATTTAAAATTAATCCCACTATTGAGAAAATGGGTTCTAAAAGTTAAAACATAGCAAAAGATTGAAATGTTTTTACCTAGGAATTCAATGTAAAATTAATGATAATGGCATACATAATATTAAATGGTTTAAATATATTTTATTTATAATTGAAAACCATTAAATATTATAATTTAACCATATAAATTATCTTGATGAAAAAAGTTTTTTTTAATTAAATTTTACCGTATTTTTTCTATTTATCAAAATAAGAAAGTTGGCAGAAAAAATATTAAAAAAATATCCAAACTAAATTTTTATATACTTATTGCAATTAATAAGTTTATTTTGTCAAATTAAACTCCTAAACATGTCAAAAACTAGATTTATATAGGGTTCTCCATCAAAAGGTGACAAAAATTCATTTTTTGAAAAATACTTATTTTCCCTGAAAATTTTATTTGTTCTCATACCATGTTTATGAATATGTTTAAGATGAATGGTAATGTTATAAAATTACAAATGTGAATAATACTACTCAAAACGGCTAGTTCATTATATTATTATAACAATATATCATTGTTTACTGAAACTCGGTATTGCGTACAACACAAGCTATTGAGGAAGGTCGCTCTTGCATGCAACACAGGCCAAGAATAGTGTTTGTGTATACTACATGATAATACGATGTTGCATGTAGTGAAATCTAATCTTTTTGAAGCGTAAAACACAAGACATCAATGAAATTAAAAATAATATTTCTCATAAAATGTTAGGGTGTTACATTGTACTGATAGAATAAATCCATATCAGAGCTAAAGTAGAAAACAGAGTTCGTGGCCAATTTTGTTGGTATTTTACAACTTATCCTGAAAGATATATATGAAGGAAAAATATTTTTTGATTATATTGATGATTTATGGATAAAAAAAGGAAATGATGTTTATGTATATCTTTCACCATTGATTAGTGATTTAGAACATCTATGCGAGGCAGGTGTAAGTGTTTTTTATGCATACAATAAAGAGTCTTTTCTTTTGCGTGTAATGATAATGGTCATTATAAATGACTTTCATACATATGGAAACATATATGGATGAAATGTTAAGGGACATAAATCTTTTTTAATTTTTAAAAAATATACCTTATATTATCAATTACATAATTGAAGAAATATATTGTACATGGGACCTCAAAAGGTTTTGCGAATTAATCATCCTTATATTAGTTTGAAAAAGCATTTAACGGTTTATAGGAATACAATCTTAATCCTGAACCATTTTTAGTTGAGTAATATTAGAACAGGGTAAAAAATATTGATTTTATATTTGAAAAAAAAGTAGTTCTGGTCTACAAAAAAATATCTGCAAAAAACAATATAGTTTTTTAAACTACCTTTTTGGATATTTTTAGTGATAAAAAATAACATTGATGTTATGTTTGTTGAGAAAAATATATGCGATAGTTTCATTAGAAATTTATTAGACGTAAAAGTAATTAAAAAATATGGATTTAATTCTAGATTGTACTTGATGGTAATGGGAATACGTTTGGAGTTAGCTCCCACTATGAAATGAAACAGAACATATTTACCTCCGGCTTGTCACACATTAAGTAAGAGTGAGAAATTGAATTTTTGTCAGTATTTGTATGTTATAAAAGTACCCAATGGATATTATTAAATTTTTTTGAATTTCATTTCAATGAAGGAATAAAAATTAATAGTTATGAAATATCATGACTATAATGTATTGATGATACAACTACTACTGGTCGCACTGTGTGGTATATTGCAGTCTGCTATCAGAAAGACTGTCATCAGGTTCTATAATTTTTTCATGTATATTTCTATCAAATTTATTAATGAAAATTTTTTATATGAGTTGTAGAATTAAGATTATCTTATACTTTATCAAATATAAATGTATTTTTAACCTACATTTTTTGATATAATGGTTCATCTGGTGATTCATCGGGTGCATGAGATAAGAATATGTGGGCCTATTTATTTAGGATAGATGTATCCTATTGAAAGGTATATAATAATTTTAAAGGGATATGTTAAAAATCCTTATCGACCATAGGCCTCTATTTTTAAAAAATATTTTTTGGAAGAGGTGTTTTTGTTTTTGTTGAATATTTATCTGAAGTAGAGTATATCGGTCTCCCTATATCTTGAAATATGATAGTTGATAGTGAATGTAGATGGATCCAAAGCTTAGGGTTAAAGTTCATTCCACAAGATGAAGTGATGAAGGAAAATTTATATATTTTGAAGAACACTTAGTATGTTCAATCATATATATCAATACATATTTTTTATTTAAGGAGATGATATCCAAAAATAAATGAGAATTTGTAGACGATTGAGCATAAAAAGACATTTGTTCCATGTTTCAAAGAGAAATTGAGAACAAATATATCTGCATCATAAATTTTGAAATTGTTGGTAGAGGGACTATTTATTAATGTGACAACATGGACTAGTCTTGATATTAATGGGAAAAATTTTATACAATGAAATCTAGATGACAAGAGTACCATGAAAAATATTTGTTTGATGGTTATCGATTAAGTAGTGATTTTTTCAAGTAAAAAAGATAAAAAACTAATTTTTGCTTTGTCGGTATATTTTGATGTTTTTGACGATACATGGGAAATTGAATATACAAAATTTTGATTCACTATGTTTATGTGTAATTGGTTTGATATAAATATTGGTGTGAAACATGATGATTTCTGATTTACACTAGTTGATTTGAAAATATTTAATTACAATGAGGAAGCATTTATCATGGAGTCATGTGAAAAGAAGATATTTTATGTATTGATCCATAAAATGATCATTGGTCCATCATTTTTCAAGGAAAAAGATACCATTTGGGTGATGAGAATGATTTTAATGATGTTATTTATTTACATGATTCTTATTCATCTATTACACGATTTCAAGATGATTACAATGACTACAAGGGAGACATAGTTCATGCAGTACGTAATGATCATGATGAAGGCATATGAGAAAACAATAAATTAGTCTCCAAATTTTTATATTAATTATTTATATTTTATTTCTTATTTTCAAGCATATAAGTGTGTTCCTCTTTTTTACATATTTTTGTCATTATTATTTTTAAATATTCTGTTTTCTAATAACAAGAAGGTACAAAACATTCCATTACATTTTCGTGTGTCAATGTCAGATACAGAGTGAGAGGTGCAATTACGGAGGTATGTTTATTTTTTCATATTGTTAAATATTCAGTAATATACGTATTTAATGAAATAAAATTTATAATTTATAATTTTTTTTGCTGGAATTCTGATGTGTCCTCAGTGGATAAGACTTCTGTGGTTACGATAGAGAAATCAAGTTCTCAAGTTGGTAAATGTTTTATTAAAAAATTACCAAAACGATCACTTTCTCATGGAGATAAAAGATTACATATTCATTTTGTTGATAATTATAATGAAACTGGCCCTAATGCAGTTCTGTTTATCTATTATAGGTCAATGCAGATTCGTTGTAGCATTATTATTTTATATTCTGATTGTATTTCCATAGACAGGATTGTGAAATAGCAGCATTGGGAGGTTGTGATGGTAAAATATCACAATGATTTATTTGATCTTATTTTTTGAATGTTAAATATTTTTAATGACATATTTCATTTATTCAATTACATATGGCATTCAATTTTGATGAAACAAAAGAAATTAAGAAAATACATCTATCTATATAAGGGGTTTGATGGATATATTTTAAAATAAAACAGATGAGAAATTATGTATTTGGAAAGAAAAATTGGAAACCAAATTCCTTAAGTATCTGTATATAGATTCAGATACATATAAGAAATTTTTGGACACCTGATATGAAGAAACATTTCAGGTATACTAATTATTTTACAATGTAAAATTTATTATATATTTATCTAATTACTAATTAGTTTATTTTTATATAACATGCCTCTAGGGGATCTCATCAAGAGATCCAGTTGAAAAATATATACCCTCATTCTTTATCACGTAGAGGGTATCCATATTTGGAGCAAAAAATTATTGAAGAAAAATTTGAAGAATTAAGATCTCGATCTAGTATTGGTTCAGAAGAGGTCAAGTTTGGTCATCCATATAAACCAACTCCCTATAAAAAATTAAAACAAGTGAGAAGAAGGAAAAATGAAAACTATCTTACAGAGGAAGCTTAGTATGTAGCTGATAAATTTGTAATTAAATATTATTTATCTGTCATGAATTTTTCTATTTTATTGGTTATAAACCCTAATATAACTTTTTAATTTTTTATTATAGAATGAACTTCAGGAGTAAGAGACACATGGATCTTTTATCATTGAGGGTAGGATGTACATCTGAACCACTAATTTAGGATATGAAAAACACCATGTCCATGTTAGGGGATATCAATAGAGTGTTAGTATATGAATTTTTTTTCAGTGAAAGTAATCAAAATACCCCGAAATAGAATCGTTAAAATCCGAGATGAAAGATATGAAATAGTCTATGGGCGATCAAATTCAAGGATCCATGTAGTATGCTTCATTAGAAGACATGGAATGATAGTCATAATCTACACATCCTTCTCAGCCTGCCCAACTTTCTTACTTTGATTCTCTATCTCCATCCCAGCCAGGCTACCCTGCATAGGCTTCTTATTTTGATCATCCACCTCCATCCCATATGGACATGCCTTCCCAACCTGGCCTACTCTGATCCTCCACCTCGTCACTCGGACCAAACCATATACTATGAGTTGTTTTCTAGAAGTCCTCATATACATATTTTTGTGTTAGGACTTATATTTTTTTTAGGGATTCTTTATATCACTAGACATTTAATATAGGTTAGGTTAGAGTATCAGTACTTGATATAATTGATCTTAATGATCTACTACAATTTCATACTGCGGAATTTACCAGATTTGGGGATTGCCTAGGTCATTTTTTAGATTAGCCAACTAGTCTTCTTTGTTATATTTCAAATGAGGTATTCATTTTTTTAAATATTAAATACATTTTATAGAAAATTTCTTATAATTGTTTCAGACATTTAACTTATATAGGATTATCTTAAAGAAAAAAAATTTAAAATTTAAACAATACGTCTCAGAAAAATCGAATGGATACCTCTGATATTTCTTATGGGAGAAAAATATAATATCAAGATTATTATTCCTTGAAAAATATTTGTGACTTTTAGATGACTTCTGAAATATTAATAATAGATTATCCATTGATATTACTCAAAAAATATATCATAAATCCAGTTGATTTCAAGGGGCTTGGACAGAATGTGTTGTAGTTGTTTTCCATGTAATTAAATTGGGGTTTAAATATTTTTTTAAAAAAAATATGGTTCAAATTTACTCACTATATTTCAATTTAAAATTTGGTATCTACACACTATTCTTGTACAAAATAATATCACAGTCATTTATAGTTTTATAGATCTAGAATACATTTCATCGCAGTTCCACATTCGAAGAATCCTAGTAGAGTTCCATATATATGTGAGATACTATGATATACAGTGATTGGATGCTAGTTTTTTACATTTCGTGTTAAATAAGAACAAAAAAATAATTATGAAATAATAATCATTATAAATACATTAATTATGATGTTTTTTATTTTAGGGGGCTTTGGATGTTAGGCATATTTTTCCCAAATGATTGCACCTTATATTGGTCTTGCTCTTTATGAGAGAGTGTTCATAAAATTTTCCCACCTTATTAGAAAAGTATTTGTTTCTCATAAGATCAATATATTTAATTCTCATTTCTTATACATGTATTATTAGTTCATATTTATGAAAATGCAGTTCATGGAGAAAAATTAACAAATAAACCATGTGATTAAAAGGAAAAAAATTCAATCAGTTATGTGAAATTAAATTTAATTATTTTTATAGTAGATATTGATCAAATTTTTTAATATATATATATATATATATATCTAATTTTCTTATCGAGTTAATGTTTTATAAACATAATTTCATCATCAGCAAGGTCATGTTGAATGTGGGTATTATGTTCTACAATTTAGGTACAAGATAATCACAACCATGGTAACTACTAAATTTCATAAGGTTAGTTATATTAAATATGGTCATATTATTTTTCAAATTATTCTATTTTTAATCTAATATAAATAAATTTTATTGTAGATATTCAATAATACAGTGTTTTATACCCAAACTGAACTTACCCATCTTCAATCTTTGTTTGCGATCTATTTGTTCAGTCTGATTATGATTTGAGGGATGTATATTCTAATGTTTATAAATAATATATTAAATATGCCTAATAACATGTGATGAAAAACTATTTATTTTGTTATAATAATTTTCTTAACATAATGATATCAAATGAATTCTTAAACAATAAAGAACAATAAGCAAGATATCAATTTCAGGTATGTATATTTTAATTCTACTTTATAATAAAATGCATTGATTATATTTTGGTTAAACAGATTAAAGGGTGTATGTTTTTGTTGTTTTTTCGTTAATGAGTTCTATTTTTTTATTATTGTATAATATGTTTTTATTACAGGGACTACGATTATTTCCAAAGTGTAATATTTCTTTCTGAAAAAAAATTTCTTTTAGTGTTAGTTTTCATAAAAATCGACACCGAAACTTTTAAAAAATCATATGGGTTTTGGAATCAGTTTTTCTGAAAACTAACCCTGAACATCTTCCAAAAATTGATTTCAACATCTATTTTCATTATAAATGACTCCAAAAACTAACCCCATGTGTTTTTCGGCGTCGGTTTTCATAAAAACTGACACTGATGCTTAATTTTCGGTGTCAGTTTTACTTAAATCCCACATTGAAAATCAATCACTGGATAGTTTTCAATGTCAATTTATAAGGAACCTATGCCAAAAAGATATTTTTTACATATCCATTAAATACATCAGTTAAAAACTAACATCAAAAATAAAAAAAACGACATATTTATAGTTTTTGCACTATTTGATGCAGAAACATCAATAGATTTTGGAGCTAGGAGTGTGATCAATATAAGAGAATCATCAGTGGTGCTGATGTAGAAACATTCCTTACCAATGAATGATCATATTGTAAGGTAGGTATAATTAGTTCAATTTTTATATAATTTTCTTAAAATTTCATGTCAACTTTTTTTTCTGTTAATGGTTATTCTTGGTTTTGATTCTCATAGCCATGAATGTAAGGGATGAATTTATCCACAATTTCATTTTTTTACTTTTACGTGCGTCTTTTTTATAGGGATTTGATGAGGGGTGTTTGGTCAGGTGTCTAGCGATAGGTTTCCTACCCCATGTTTCCAAGATACATGCCAAATTTTTATAAGTTGGATCATTTTATATCTATTGGTTAAGGAGCAATGATGTGAGACAAAGGTTTTGTGTGGGGTGGTCATCTGAGGTCCTGAGGTAGACATCATATATCATATGGAGGCCTAGTATAGGTCCCAAAGTGGCCTAGAAATGATAGTTGGGGTTATAATGATAAAAGGGATATTGGTCGTGGTAGGTACCACCCATGATAGTAATGGGAACAAGATGTAGAGGTCCGACAACATCTATGGCCCAAAAGTTTAGTAAAGGATTCATAATGTGTGTTATTATGGAATGGGGGAAGTGATGGAGGAATCATGGGTTCCTCCTTAACCATATGATCCCCTATAATCAAACATCACCCTATATGCAACACAAAAAATGGGGGAGGGAATATCAGTGGTATTTCCCACCAATTCCATAGTGGGGCCCATACTAGTGATGTGGGAAAATGATTCTAGACCATACATCCGCATGTGAACAAGTGGGTTGGGTGAGGAAACATAGGCAGGGTCCACTCGACCTGAACCAGTAGTACACATGGGGTATATCCATGCACTAGAGGATTCCATGGGGCCTACCTTCTACTTTTATGGTGTTTATTCATGAATATTTCACCACGTGTCCATTTTATGAAAATAAATAATATATCCTGAGTATTTTTTCATACAAAGAACAATATAGTGGTCTCATTATCCATCACAGTTTGTATTCAAAGAACGATATATATGTTTTGAATTTAGAATTTTATGGATGATTATAGGGATTACGCATGAGGGTTATTGAGTTATTATGGTCAGTACTCCCTTGGAAACATGTTCCAAAAGAAAAATGGGCCCCCCATATTCTATTCATACTAGATTTTGGTACTTTTTCACAATATTATGGAGTGGGTCCTGTGTATTATGATAGTTTTGGTGTTCCCTCAATGCCAACAAGGTGTGTTTTCCCCATAAAAAAGATAGGTTTTAGTATTCCACCGCATTCTCTAGGTGTGGGACCTTTATCTATTAGGTATGTACTCCCCCATCCATTGTCTTATTCTTTATAAAATCATGGGTCCTCCACTACAGTTTGGGAGAGGTTATGAGGAGTTATTGTTTTGGAAGGATCTGATATTTATTTTTTCATATTTATTTCACTTATAACTAGATGTGAATAGAGAAACATTCTCCTACATCATTAGTTATATCTTACGAAGAACATATAGGTTTTCATAATGAGTTATACTTTCCTTATTTATTTGGTTGATCTTACTGGTTTTATTATTATTACATTATTGTGTTTAAATCAACCTACATGGTATATTTATACTCATTATTTCATGGGAAACTTCACACCTACATGTCATCTGTTATATAGAAAAAATATAGGTCTATAGTGATATGGGTGGTTCTTATGTTGGTGGAGATTAGGGTTTCTCATAGGTGATTGTATTAGGTTTTGTTTTTTTAGAGAGATTGGATTCATATGGTCTCATTCAATACTGATAATAAGGTTATTGTGAATCCCTTTGGTTATTGTTGGGATTTAATTTTTTCACTTGTAATTTAAATATTTTCACTGGTTATCTACATTCTATATTGTATAGGATATCACATGAATTTTATTTTAATGTTAGATATCTTTTTATATATTCTATATTATTATATCCTATGTGAAGGCCTATTTTGGGTATATATACGTTATTCCAATCCCTTCCATCATATGAGATATGCCTATTAGGTACTAGTAAATATCCCAAGTCCTATTGGATGTGGAATTGGGGTGAACCCATGGCTTATCACCACTATGGAGGAGTCCCAAGTGGTTAGTTTATGTTAGGTTAGTATCAATGTTGGTTTTTTTGAAGATGTGGAGTTTTGATATATATTTCCATTGATTATTTTCTTGGGAAATTAAGGGATTGGTGTTAAGGTGTCTCTATTTCATATTTTAGGCTAGGGAAATATGTGGTTGAACAGTTATTGAGTTATCTATACATTGGGACCCTAATAACCTCTTTTTCAAAATGGTACCCTAAGGGGACATAATCAAGGTACAAACAATGGTACATTAATTTTATAAGAATTTTATATTCATTTCCATATATTACTCAAGACATCACCGCATATATGATATATATTATTCAGGTTTTTCTTATAAATTTTTAGGATATCACCATGTAGAAACCTATCCAGGGTTCAAACATAGGGTTATGAGAGGCCAGAGAAAATGACGGAGCCCCTTTTTTCTAATTATCTCATTAACATGTCTTCCATTTGTGGTAATATTCGAGAGGTGTTTCCAATTTTTTGAAAGATTTAGTACCTCCACACATTGTATAGAAATCAAATCCACCTCTTACAATGTATAAAGGCATGTCTCTCCATGTTCAGATACATATATTTCCAATGAGTTTCGATGCGGATGTGTGTCGGCTGAGACAGTTTCATTGATAGAGTATTCCTTTGTTTCTATGAGATCCTCACCCTTAGGTGGTGGAAGATATGCTATAGATGGTATTTCAAGTATTTTGTTTCCTTGAAACTCCTACTGACAATATTGTAATTATTATATCTACTTTTCTCCATGTTTTAGTGAGTCACTAGTGGCCACTCATTAACAAGATTCTTGATAAGGTTTAAATTCCCTTAGAAAACTTTGAGTTTCTCTTATTTGATGAGTATATTCTAGAAATTCAAACATTGATGTGTATTCAAGAAAAATCAGGATGAAATTGTATTTATAATGTAAATTTCTCCATTTACCAATCTCATGAGGTACTCCCTTGTCATGGTACATGATGAATTATTCCTAGAATGAATTATCGATCAAGTCTTCTATAGAGGTATCCCTGAAATAAATTTCCCTTATGTATGTCCAGATACACTAAGGTTCTTTGTTGATCCTTAGTGATGGAGATAATTCAAGGGGATGGTTAGTATGTGATAGGTACATGAAGTGGTAACCCAATACCTAAGTAATAAATTTAGTCTATCTTATACTATGAATCAGATTCCTGATGTTGGATGCATTTAAATATGTAGTCTCAGACCAATGGTCCAATAGCTCAACAGTTGTGCATGGTCTAATTAGCTGGGGATATGTGTTTTGTTTCTAAATAATTAAAAGGTCATTTATAACATGATAAACCATCCCATAATTCTATAGAGATAATTCAAGTAATGAAGGGGGTTTTAGATCTATTTGTGTAACCAGAGTCATCCCTGAGTTATCTAAGGGGACATCACGGATGCATTTTTTGGTATAGGAGATGGTGCATCAATAGGAGTAGTTGAAGGAGGTAGAAACTAAGATCCATTTCCACCATCACCAACCATATGTACTTCCCAACAATATATAAGGTTAGGTGTTGAATGAAACATCCTGATGTTGGTAATGGAGGGTTATGATCATGTGATGCTCAGTATGATTTTCAGTATGATTTATGCCTACATTTCCTTAGAACATGTACTTATTAACACTATAATGTTTCATTCTTCATTTATTTTTGACATAGTTTTTCAACTAGTGATTCTATTGGATTTTCTATCCTATCCCATGCTTGTCAAGACTTATAATATGAGGGATTTTATTCTCAATCACACCTTCTATGAAATGTGAGATTACTAGTAGTCGTTAAGGTTTTTCATGGGACCTTTATATCGGAGTGATGAAATAGTATTATTTCATTCATGGATCATACTTGTTATCTTTAGTACATACCAGGAGATATTACTATTAATATAGATTGATTTGTAATGAGTTGATGGATCATGATTCCATTTTGTAGATAATAATTAATTCTAGTAGATAATACTAGTTCCTTTATAAATGAATTTGCACCTAATTACCCATTACTTGAAGATATTGTCTATTTCTAAATCAAATGCCTTTCGTGATCAGTTTTCAGTAGTGTTGGAGGTGTATATAGATGTTTTGCATGAAAAACATTGTAACTCCCAGACCCCAGAAGCACATAGTCGGTGCATTATTTTAATAAATTGTCATGATTACAAGAATCAAGTCCCGAAAGGATGATCAGTTTAGTAGTCTTGGAAAATATATTACATACATGAACGTTTCATTACACATTAGAAAACAAAACAAAACTTAAATGATCCTTTGAGAACTCCATTAATACCCCAGCTTAACCCTTATTATGAATCATAATACACTTCTTGGAATAATAGGAATATAAAACATAAGAAAGGGGTGAGCTCAGATGCTCAGAAAGGATAACAATATAGCGGAAACTTTCATAAATATGCAAAAACATTTAAATAAATGTATAAGAATAAATCGAATTTCTTTTAAATGTAAATTTCCGCATAATATAGAAAAGATAAATCAAATAATTCCATTTAATTATTCACATGGATATTCTACTAGTAAAATAATCACATGTAATATCAATATCCAATTTCATAATGATGGACTTTATAATGCCAGACTTCATAACCACATAGTCAAGACCTTGTGAAAAGACTACAAATAAGATTTTTTCAAGGCCTTGTTCCAAGAAACTAGTTTGTCTCATGAGAGATACCGATTCATCGAGGAGCTATAGCCGGCTCCACCCATTACTTACTATGTCTAATGCATTCCTCATATGAAAAGGTTAAAACAAAACATAAAAATTCATATTTAAAGTAGAATATGAAATGTTAATAGTTTATTTACAAACCATTAGTTGTATAAAAATAACAAATCCATAAATAAACATATCAAAAAACCTTAAATATAATATTGTAGATTTGTATCATAATAAATCAACTTCAATCATATTATAAATCTGTCAAGGGATGTTGTCATAGATGAAAATGATTTGTGAAACTCTTTCAGAGAAATATTAATTTTTCAGGAAAACATTTAAAATTCACACAATTAAGAAAGGAATACATTTAAATACATTTTTTATTCAAAGTGTCCCACACCACATTGACACTTTTTAAAGAAACATTCATTTTAAAAACATTCATGTTCATTTAAATAAATCCATAAAAACCATTTTGAAAATATAGACATTAATGAGAATGATTTAGAAGAATAAATATTTAAACCACTTTAAATGATGATATAGTTAAAGAGTCCATTCCATAATATATTAAGATATTTATTTTTCAAATATTTTTATGAAATGCGGATATGTATGATAAATATGTTCTCATAGATACTCATGTAAAAACAACCTCAGATAATGAAGAGATTGTAGAATTAACTCTTACCTTGCACTTTTCTTTAGGCGAGGGTATGTTTAACCTCATGTATAATGAGAATAATATGATATTAAATTATACCCGAACCATATTCGTATTTATTATACCATACATTATTTTTTGAGGACATTATACTACCCATTTATTAATGATTTCCATTTTAAATTAACATTTCGATTAATAATTGCTTTCATTATCGTACGTGTTTTAACTTGTTATTATTGATCGTATAATTTAGATAATGATTTAAATACTTCCTGAATATAAAAAAGGATTTAAATAACATATATATTTAGACTATAGATTTTTATAATAGATAGATATATGAAATTAAAAACACCATTTATGGAGACGGTAGGCCATACGTACGCATAAATGTTGTTTCTGTTTTCATATCGTATTAAATGGAAGTAAGTGAATAAGATATATGTAAGTAAATATATATATATATTAAGTAGAATTATTATGTCATATATTACATACTTATTAATAATATATATTTTTATAATCATCGTTGAATGGTGAATGTGGAAAAGAATCTCATCGCGTCGTGGAGACGGTAATCCGTATGTACGCATGAGATACAATATCATTATATTGATGGTCAAATTTTATGTAATTTAATGGTATATCATATATAAATAATAATTAAAATGTTATATTTATTATTTAAATAGGTTATAATAATTATTATACCCATCCAAATAATGAAGTGTTTGTATAACAAACAACACCACGATATGGAGACGGTAAGTCGTACGCACACACGTATGGTGACTTTTTCATTTATAGGATGGGTAGAATAAATAATATGGTTGTACCATATTTATAATAACATCAATGTATGTAGGAGGTACAAGAGTTATTATTTTGGTATGTAAACAATAATGAAAGAGGAAGTGGAAGATAAAAAGAATTTGAAATTGGGTGGTGAAATTATTACCTCTTCTCCAGGTGTTTCCTTTTGAGTTGATCGAAAGGGATACTTTGGTTGGATTTTTGATCAACATAAGGACTCTAGGTTGATGTGAGGGAAGTTGGGTGTATATTTGGGAAGGTTTTGGCTGATCCAAAAGGCTTTGGAGGTGTGATTTTTAGAGAAGGGAAAGTGCCCTTTTATAAGTGGGGTAAGGGCCGCTATAGGAAAATATTAAAAAATTAATTTATTATATAGTCATATTCAGTTTATAATGGATCCAAATGAATTTAGTTCGATCCATAGGTTTTTATTGGTGGAAATAATTTCAACTAATAGGTTTTAGACAAGTTTAGGTTTCCATTTTAACATTATCTTTTATATTTAACTCTTAGTTAAATAGATTAACTTTTACCGTGTCTTCCTGTATTCTTAAACTATATGGTTAATAAACTTACTCTAAAAATCCAAGAGAACATAAAGTGGTTCATTAATGATATATATAATATTATTTAATACCTTTGTCTGAACCACATATTTTTGGGAATATTATATCAAACAATAATATAGTATTTGTTTTAGAAATTAATTTATGTCTATTTTGACACTATGAGGTATTTTGTTTTTTTGAAAGACATAAAATCCTTATCACTTCGAACAAAATTTATCTAATAAACCCTAACATTTCATATTACCCTAGAAAAGTTTTGTATGTAATAATAACATTTAAATTCTATTTATTTTTATATTTTTAAAATAAACTATTTTAATATTTCATTAATAAGGTAATTATTGCATCATCATTGTGTCATAAGTAAATTAAATTATTTAATATTTAAAAATTATAATTAAAATAATATTATGTAGGAACATTTTTTATATTTTTAATGAATATTTATAGTTGAATCTATCTTATGTATAATCCTACCCAAAAAAATTGTTGAGTTAATAACCTTTGAATTTGAAACTTTTAACTCTCCTTTGAATAAAATAATAATAAATGTCCTAATCTAATCAAAGTGGACCTAAAGGATCATATTTTATTCCTAAGGTTATTTTTGGTTGAATTACACTTATCCGATTGAATTAGTACACGTGTTAGTGTAATTATAATATCATTTTGACCTTTAATTATCCTTTTTACTTTTAATTGTGGTAAATAAAAGTCAAAAGTTACTATTTACCAAAAATTACATTCATCTTATGGAATCACATTTTACTTACTAATGTCAACTGTGTCTTTTTTATTTTTTAAATTTAACTCACAGAAGTGGTAAAATTATGTTTTATGCAAATTTGTTAACGTGCTTAGAAGGTGGATAGAAGAGGTTAAAAAGATCAACAAAATTTTATACATTTAATCTTATTATATAATGACTCTAATTAATTACATTGAACTTATATAGGTACTATATATAAATTTTTACTAAAAATAAATTTAAATAAAATAAATTATAATTTAAATGAAAAGTCGGTTTTAAACCACAATACATTGTTTTTCACTATTCATAAAAAATTGGGTATTTTCATAAAAATACCAAAAATTCAACCTAAACTAATTTTGATATTCCGAACTCAAAAATTATTTCCATTTTTTAAATTAAAATCATAGAAGTTGCATTAATATATTTAAAATTATTTCTCGTTGTCCAAACCAAAAAGCGAGTTTTCTAAAAAGTAAAAACAATCAAAAGATTGACACGTGTTTATGTCAAATTTAAACCTGAAACTATAAATAATGACCATAATTGTATTAAATGATAAATATATAATATACTTATACATAAAAACCATTAAAATTCATAATTTATCACTATAAAGTATTTCGATTAAAAAGGTTTTTTACAATTAAAATTTAGTATTTTTCACTACTCATCAAAATATAAAAGTTATCAGAAAAGTACCAAAAAATCTTCTAACCAAAATTTTTATGTCCTGATTCTAAAGAAGAATTTTATTTCATTAAATTGGATATATAATAGTTTCAAATATTGGTTTTAAAAAGGGTTTTCCATTAAAAGATGATAAAATTACGTTATTTGAAAAACACTTCTTTTATCTGAAAAAATGAATTTTGTCTCGTATTATGTCTAATAAAAACATAATATGGGTGTTAAATTATATATATTATATAAGATTCAAAATGTAGTTAGTACTATTCCTAACCACTTTTTGAACGGCTAGTTTGGTAAGTTGTGGTGCATTCGAACTTGGTGTCGCGTGTAACGCAAGCTATATAATTACTTTAATGAGATAACATATTATTAAATCTTGGGGTTTTACATTCTTCCCACATTCAATAAATTACACCCTTGCAATTTGAAATTGTTCTATGAAAATAAATGGTTAAAAATAGAAAAATACCAATGTGGAGAACCCACATCAAAAGTTGGGTTAATAAAATTCATTCTAAATAAGAAGGACAAGGAAATGAAAAATCCACCACAAAAAGATGATCTCGATCAGGAGAACATTGGTTGAAATTGGAGACACATAATAGGAGGGAAAACATAAATATTTATAGGGAGTGATTGAGACCATCAATCATAAAAAAAGTGTAAAATTAAGGGCCTCAAATCCATCAATCTGTGGTGATTTAAAATAACACCAATTCAAAAAAACAAAGTTATTAGGATAACGCATTTTTTGTTTTAAGATCCCTTCCATAATATTTTTGAATTAATTTATTCATAGAATAAGAAGATAAAAAATACTTGATAAGTATATTTTCACCCTTCAACTATTTCCTACCACAAACTCATCTTTCACTCCAAAAGATAATTTAATTCAAAAATATTCGTTTTATCCTAATCATATAGGGTTCAAAAATAATGATTTTATAATTCATTTATCATACTATTAAAAAAACTATATTATACAAACCCGGAAATCACATATACCAGTGGTAGGTGATCCACCATTTTCTCCCTTTGGTTGCAGGTTCAAGTTGCGCGGCCATGCCGGATGTGATAGGTTGTTTCCCAACCTCTGGGTTCTCATTTTTATGACAATCCAAAAATAATCTCAAGAAATAATTTAATTTTAACAACAGTATCTAATGTCAAAATTAATCGATTCAAACCTTTAGACTTATCCAAAACACTTATGTCCAAACTCACAATCCATAATTTATACGGAAGGTAAACACAATGAAGATCCTTTTTCCATGTAATAACATGTGAATACCTTTATTGTGTATTATTTTATAACACTATAATACCATGAATTGCCATAAAACCTTATTGGTACATTAATGCTCTCTTATTCCTTATAGAATATTGGATATACTTCTTCTATCCAAAAATGTTGTAAACTCCAGCAATGATTGAATATACAAATCATTAATCAGTTTCAAGGTAGTCAAGAATATCCAATATAGTTTATCCAAATCAATCATATATTATTCCAAAATCACTGCCTCGATATCAGAACCATATTATGGTTTATTGTTCTATCAACTATACATTTTCCAAAAAAATTTAACCTGTTATTGCATCACATTTCTGGATTCCACAAAATCTCAAGTCTTTAATGAAATAGTAATTCAGTATAATCTATTTATACTCTATAATTCTTAGAACATATACATCCTTAATACAAAACTTTGATGACACAATACTTTAATAACAATATAAGAATTCTAATCATTCCTCTTCATCTACTGTAGTATCAAAACTTGATTATTATCCAATAGTAGCATTTGGGGTATACTCTGATGATTTGGACATTGATTTGTGTAGTGTCCCAACTCCTTGCATATGAAGAATTATACATTTGAAGCCATTTTCTTACCCTTGAAATCACATATTTAGTGTTTTTTATCTCCAAAATTATAAAAAACTCCCATTCCCTTCAAGTATTTTCCAAGGTGATTCTCTCTACAGTTATCACATATGTTAAAATTCTTCTTTCCCCTATTCCATTTATCCATCTTTCCCTCTTCCATCTTTTTATTCTATTGCGGCCCTTCAAAGCCACAGGACTCAGAGAATTGTTTACTTATCTTATTAAAACATGATACTATTTCATCATAAGATGAGAATATGTGGGAGAATATTTCCCCTTTAAATGTTAGCTTAATACCATGAAAGATATGATCCTTCTTAATCTTTCGATAATGCATATTCCTAGAATTCTCATTCTTTCTACTAGGATCCATTTCTAAAAAATGAAATACACTAGGTTAGTATATGAATCACAATGAATAATTTCCGAACTTGTAAAATACCTAATGTAAATTGAAAATATTATTCATATAATCTATAATCATAAAATGTTTTCTTTGAGTAAGCATCTACTCCTAAACACATCACAATTTTTTGTAATGAAGATGTGAATTATCCTAAGCATATCCCCTATGTGTGCCGTAACCAAGATTGAAACAAGGCCCGTTGTTGTGTACCAGGATACCCCGTGTCAAGCCCAAAACTCATTGTTGGTGTTTTTACTCCTAAGAAAATTTTTGGCAGAGCCATGTCTACCTGCTCGTATCTAGATAGGGATGTACTGCTCAGAAAATACACAAATCTATACATTACCAAAATCATAGGAAGTTCTTCTATACTAATCATCAAAGTCTCTCTTATGGTGATATTATCTTTTGAAAGTTTATCTAAATCTATTTTCATGGATGTTTCTAAACTTACTATGAAATCAACTATAACGCCCCGACCCCAGAAGCCCAGATTCAGTGCGTTATTTTAATACATTGTCATGATTATAAGGAATCAAGTCCTGAAAGACCGATCAGTTTAGCAGTCTTCGAAAATAGTTTACATACATGAAGGTTACATTACACATTATAAAATAAAACACAACATAAATTATCCTTTTAGAACTCCATTAATCCCATAGCTTAACACTTCTTATCAATCGTAATACAATTCCTGGATTCCTGGGAAAATGAAACATAAGAAATGGTTGAGCTTAGATTCTCAGTAAGGATAACAATATAGGGGAAACATTTATAAATAAGCATAAACATTTAAGGAAATGTATAAGACTAAAAAAAGAGTCGTTTAAACTTAAAATTAAGCATAATATGGAAAAGATAAATAAAATAATGCCATTTACATATTCACATGGATATTATAATAGTCGAATATTCACATGTAATATCAATATCCAATTTCATAATGATGGAATGCATTATGCCAGACTTCATAACCACATATTTAAGGCCTTATGCCAATATTAAAAACAAGTTTTTGTCAAGACCTTATTCAAAGACACTATTTTGTCTCATGAGACCTACCAATGCATCGAGGAGCTATAGCGGGCTCCACCTATCACTTACTAAGTCCAATGCATTACTCGTACGAAAATTTTAAACATAACATAAACATTTGTATTAAAAATAGCAAATAAAATGTCAAAAATTTATCCACAAACCATGAATGGTAAAAAAATAACACATCCATAGTCAAACATATCCAAAAACCTTCAATAAAATATAGAATATTTGTATCATAATAAATCAAATTCAAACAAGTTTAAAATCCATCAAGGGATGTTGACGTAGATGAAAATGATTTGTAAAACTCTTTGAGATAAATATAATGTTATCATGAAAACATTTAAAATTCACACAATTTAGAAAGGAATAAATTTAAATATATTTTTGAATCATTGTTTCCCACAAAAAAATTGAAACTTTTGAAAGTAATTAACATTTTAAAAACATTAATTTCTATATAAATAAATCCTTAAAACCAAATTTGAAAACATGGACACTAATGAGAATGATTTAGAGAAATAAATATTTAAATCATTTCCAATGATGATCTAGTTAAAGAGTCCCTTACATAAAATATTAAAATATTCCTTTTGAAAATATTTGTATGAAACATTTATTTGGATGACAATGAGGTCCCAGTAGATACACACATAAAAACAACCTCAGATAATGATGGTATTGTAAAATTAACCCTTACCATGCTCTTCCCTTTAGTCTAGGGTACGTTTAACCTCCTATATAATGACTATAGTATGTTATTAAATTATTCTAGAACAATATTCATATTTATTATATCATAAATGATTCATTTATGACTTTATAATACCCATTTAATAATGATATCCTTGTTAAATTAACATTTTGGGTAATAATCGCTTTTTTTATCGTACATGTTTTAACATGTTATTCTTGATCATATCATTTAGATCATGATTTAAAAACTTCCAGAATATAAACCTTGATTTATATTTCATATATTTTTAGAATATCAATATTTATAATATAGAGATATATGAAATGGAAAACACCATTTATGGAGATGGTGGGCTATACGTACGTATAAACACTATTTCCGTTTTCATATCGCAATGAATGGAAGTAAGTGAATAAGATATATGTAAGTACATACATACATACATTCATACATATATATATATATATGTTATGTATAATTATTATTTCATATATTACATACTTATTAATAATATATATTTTTATAATCATCGTTGAAAGGGTGAATGTGGTAAGGAATCTCATCGCGTTGTGGAGACGATAATCTGTACGTTCGCACAAGTGACAATATCCTTATATTGATGGTGAAATCATATTTAATTGGATGTTTTATCATATATAAAGAATATTTAATATTTTATATTTATTATTTACATTAGTTATACTCATTATTATACCCATCCAAATAATGAAGTGCTTGAATAACAAACTACACCACAACGTGGAGATGGTAAGCCGTATGTATGCACGTATGGTGACTTGGTCATTAACTGGATGGATAGAATAATGAATATGGTTTTACCATATTTATAATAACATCACAGTATGTAGGAGGTACTGGAGTTATTATTTTGGTATGGAAACAACAAATAAAGAGGAAGTGGAAGATGAAAAGAACTTGAAAGAGGGTGGTGAAATTATTACTTCTTCTTCGAGTGTTTCCTTTTGTGTTGATCAAAAGGGCTCTTTAATATGGCTTTTTGATAAAAGTAAGCACTCTAGGTTGAGTTGAGGGATGTTGGTAGGATATTTGGCCATGGTTTGGCATATCTAAAAGGTTTTGGATGTGTGATTTTTAGAGAAGTGGAAGTTCCCTTTTCAAAGAGGGGTAAGGGTCACTTTTGGAGAAGATTAAAATATTAAAGTATTATAAAATCGTATTCTGTTTATAATGGATCCAAATGAATTTATTTAGAGCCTTAGGTGGTTATGGGTCTAAATAATTTCAACCAATAGGTTTTAGACAAGTCTATGTTACCATTTAAACATTATATTTTAGATTTAACTCATAGTTAAATAGATTAACTTTTACTGTGTATTCTTGTATTCTTACACTATATGGTTAATAAAACTACAATAAATATCCAAGGGGACGTCAATTGGTTAATTAATGATATATATAATATTACTTAAGCCCTTTGTCCAAACCATAGATTTTTGGGAATATTATATCAACCAATAATATAGTGTTTGTTTTTAAAGTTTATTTATGTCTATTTTGACACTATTTGGTATTTTGTTTTCGTGAAAGTCATAACAACCTTATCACTTACAAAATTATCTAATCAATCCTAAAATTTCATATTAAACAAGATAAGTTTTTTTATCATCAAAACTTTTAAATTATATTCATTTTAATATTTATACTATAAACTATATTAATATTTCATTAAGAAGATAATTACTGTATCATCATTGTGTCATTAATAAATTTAATTATTTAATCACTAAAAATTATAAATAAAATACCATTATGTATGAAATCGTATTATCTTTCTAATAAATATTTATAGTTGAATTTATCTTATGTATATCCCTATATTAAAAATAGTTTAGTTAATAAACATTGAATTTAACACTTTTAACTCATTTTTAAATAAAATAATAATAAATGTCCTAATCTAATCCATGTTTAATTAAACGATCATATTTTATTCCTAAGGTTATTTTTGGTCGAATTACACTTATGAAATTGAATTGAGAAATGTGTTAGGGTAATTATAATATAATTTCTACCTTTAATTATCTTATTTACTTTTAACCATGGTAAATAAATGTCAAAAGTTACTATTTACCAAAAATTATTCTCAACATATTGAATCAAATTTTACATACTGATGTCAACTGTGTCCCTCAAAATTTTGAAATTCAACTCATAGAAGTGATAAAATTACGTTTTATGCAAATTTGCTAACGTGCTTAGAAGGTGGATAAAAGAGGTTAAAAAGTTCAATAAAATTTTATATATCTAATTTTATTACTAAATGACTCCAATTAACTAAATTGAACTTATATAGGTACTATATATCTACTTTCACTTAAAATAAATAATTTTTTAAATAAAATGTCGGTTTTAAACAATAATGCAGAGGTTTTCACTATTCATAAAAAATAGGATGTTTTCAGAAAACTACCAAAAAAATCACCCTAAGATAAATTGATATTCCAGATTCAAAAATGAATTCCATTTTTCCATATTCAGAACATAGATGTTTCATTAATTAATTTTAAATTAATTCTCGTTGTCAAAACCAAAAATTGGGTTTTTTAAAAAACTAAAAACTATTAAAATATTGACATTTGTTTATGTCAAATTTAAATGTGAAAATAATTATAATGACGTACATTATATTAAATGATAAAAATATAATCTAATTATACTTCCAAACCATTCAAATTCATAATTTATCGCTATAATTTAATTCAATTAAAAAAGTTGTTTTCAATTAAAATTTCGTATTTTTCACTATTCATTGAAATATGAAAGTTATCAGAAAAGTACCAAAAATTTATTCAACCTAAATTTTTATGTCTTGATTCCAAAGAAGAAATTAATTAAATTAAATTGAATATATAAAAGGGTCAAATATTGGTTTTAAATAGGGTTCCCTATTAAAAGCTAGTAAAATTGCATTTTTTGAAAAATACCTCTTTTATCTGAAAAAATGAATTTGTTCACATATTATGTCTAAGAAACACATTACATGGGTGTTAAAATTATATAGAGTATATAAGATTCAAAATGAATTTAATACTATTCATAACCGCTTTTTTAATGGTTAGTTCGGTAAGTTGTGGTGCATTCAAACTCGGTGTTGCATGTAGTCCATGCTATTTAATTACATTAATGTGATGATGTACTATAAAATATTGAGGTATTTCAAAAATACTAGGATTCCCCCATATTAGTAGGTTTACTTTTTCATGAATCTTCACCCCATGACCACTATAATGTCTTTTATACCTTGTCAAATGACCTAATATATGATCAAAAAGAGTAGGACACATTTAGGAACCCTGTAGATAATATTTTTATCAAGACTGTCATGTCCCTTGGGAAACCCTCCTGTTGTAATCCAAAAAACAAGGATGAGAGATTTAGACTTTTTTTACTCTCTCCGACCGAATCAGCTAAAAATGAAGAATGGGTACCCATTCTTGAGAACTGATGAAAACTTTGACAGATTCGAAGTACTAAATTAGTTTTCAAATATCAATTTCAGCTCTATCCATCAATATATTTGGGTTCAAAAGGATGATATCATGAAGATAAAAGTATTTTACCATTACTTTCATTATGAGTTTTTTATTCCCTTCGGTGTGTTTGAATTTTTGGAGGTATTCAATGTAATTTTGAAGAAAATCTTCCAACATTTCTGGGACCATTTCATGATTATATTTATTTAATACAACATTATTTACTTATAATTATAATAATATCATCGAAAGAATATGTGGATGATCCCAGACATAATTTTTTAGCACTATATATACAAGAACCCATTAAATATTTTATTATTTATTAAATATGTCCACTTATTTGAGCACATTTTCTCAAAGGAAGATGTATCTATTGACCTGGTGAAGATCAATGAAGTGTTATCTTGTGGGTTATCTAAGAGTGCATTTATTCTATATAGACATATATGGATGTTTGGCTACTATAAACAGTTTTTGGTGAATTATACTCTATTATAGCCCCATGACTTCCATAAACATAAAAAGGAAAGTCATCCATTTGAGTTTAGTGGTGAGAAATTTATTTTATTCCTATGATTTAGAAGTTGGATAGTGATACTATATTGATGTTTCCAGATATAACACTCCTACCTTCCACAATACGCTTCTCTTTGAATAATATAGTAGCGTGTGTTGTACGCAACTTCGAGTTCTAACACACACCCCAACCAATCAAACTAGACGTTATGAATAGTAATACCAAATTTTTGAAATTTTATATAGTTTATATTTCAAAATGGACTTCATTTTTGGATTCAAAATATCAAACTTATCTTATGGTAAATTTTTGGTACATTTCTGATAAATTTCATATTTTGATAAATAGTGAAAATTACTAAAGTTTAATTAAAAAAATTTTTAATTAAAATAATTAATTGTAATAATTTATGAATTTGACTTGTTATAAAGTATATTTAGAATATATTTTTACCATTTAATAAAATGTTGGTCATTGGACGTAATTTAACATTTAAACTGATAATAAACAAGTCTCAATCTTTTGATTGTTATTATTTCTTAAAAACACGCTTTTTGTTTTGACAACGAGAATTAATTTTAAATTAATTAATGCCACTTCTGAGTTTTGAATTTAGAAAAATGGAATCTATATTTATAATTAGGTGGTCCAAATTGTGTAAATAGGTAACGTTTATTTATATACATTTTGAATAATTACTTTGGTAAATATTTTCTTTGCCATTATTAAAGGGTAAATCTGGTAAGAAGGGTAAAAAATAAAATTATAATAATTATAAATTACCCTAAAACGTTTTCTAACCCTATTGGTTGATACATGTCCGACCATGGGCATCTTTGGGTCGATTTTGGGTCCCCAAGGATCCACTTGTATGTGATAATGACACTTTATATTAATTAAGTTAAAGTAAATACAAAAATGACATAAGCATATATCTTTTAGGAAAACAGTTTTTACATAGGGTTATATATGTTATATTTTCGACTATAAATATTAATTAGAAAGATAAAAATATTTCCAATATGATGTTATTTTATTTATAATATTTATACATTTAATAATTAAATATATTTATAACACAATAATGATGAATTATTTTCCTTATTAATGAAAGAATCAAATAATTGGTATTATAAATGTTAAAATAAATATAATTTGAATGTTTTGATAACATCCACGAATTTTATTGGTTAATATGACATGTTATGAATTCTTAAATGATTTTTTTTCTAATTAATAAATTTTTAATGACTTTAACAAAAATCATTTATTAAATATTGTAAAAATTGAAATAAATGAGTTTTAAGAACAGATATTATATTATTGATTGATATTATATTCCTAAAAATATAAGGTTCATCCAAAGGACTTATATAATGATAGGTGTATTATTAAAGGACCACTTGGGGGTCACTTGGAAGTTTATAGTAATTTTATTGACTATATAATATAAAAATACAAAGAGACGTGGTAAATGTCAAACTATTTAACT
This sequence comes from Viscum album, assembly GCA_963277665.1. NCBI lineage: Eukaryota > Viridiplantae > Streptophyta > Magnoliopsida > Santalales > Viscaceae > Viscum > Viscum album. The sequence goes on from OY728130.1 coordinate 614,452,958, forward strand.
AAGAGTTAAATCAAGAAGATAAAGATAATATAGTGACCCAAAACTGTCTAAAACCTATTGGTTGAGTGGCATTAGACCTATCCCCACCTTAACCTCTAAATAATCTACTTTTGATCCATCAGAAACCGAAGATTAATTTATTATAAAATAATATTTACAGCTTTTCCAAAGGTGCCCCGCACCGCTCTTATAAAAGGGAACTTCCCCTTCCCTCTAATTCACATCTTCAAAGCCTTTTTGATCAGCCATCCCCTGACCAAATATTCTCTCAAATTCCCTCACTTCAACCTAGAGGACTTAGTTTGATCAGAAATCCAACCTAAGGATCCCTTTTTATCAAATCAAAATGAATAACCCGAAGAAGAGGAGGTTAAACGTACCCTCGACTAAAAAAAGTGCAAGGTAAGGGGTTTTCATCTCACTCCTTATTCCATTGATATTCGTACAATATTACCATTGTTACTTTTTTGTGGTGTTTTTGCTGACCATAATTGTATTCTTTGTGTAATAAACTTTAATTTATGTGTATTTACATATTCATTGTATGATACCTCTTTTGTGGGGTCTATGTTTCGTAAGTTACCACATTGGTAAGGGTTAAATTCACAATCTCTTTATAATCCGATGTTGTATTATATAAGTATCTACTGATACATATTTATTATCCGTGTCCATGTTTCCTAAAAAGGTTTTTAAAGGGATTATTTTTAAGTGACATTTTACTAAAACATCATTTTAAATGTTTTAACGATTTATCTTTCTAAACCCTTTTAATTAATGTCCATGATTTCAAAATTATTTTTAAGGATTTATTTATATAGACATGAATTCTTTGAAATGATAATTCTTTTAAAAAGTTTTAAAGTGGTATGGGACACTTTGATTCAAAAATAACTTTTAAATTAATCCCTTTATAAATTGTCAGACTTTTAAATGATTTCATGAAAAGGGGTATTTTTATCAAATCATTTTACAGATCATTTTCATCTATGTCAATATCTGTTGATAGATTTTAAGCTTATTTTCAGTTGATTTATTAGGTACAAAACATGCATATTTTATTGAGGTTTTTGTGAAACTTTTGAATGTGGATGTGTTATTTTTACACCATTCATGTTTTAGGGATAAAGTATCGACATATCATATGATAGTTTTAATACGAATGTTTATGTTATGTTAAAACCTTTTTATATGAGGAATTCATTGGACTTAGTAAGTGACGGGTGGAGCCCACTATAGCTCCTCGATGCATCAGTAGGTCTCATGAGGCAAACAAGTGTCTTAGCACAAGGCCTTGACAAAATCTTATTTGTAGTCTTGGCACAAGGCCTTGACTACATTGTTATGATAGTCTGGCATTATGAATTCCTTCATTATGAAAGTGGTTAGTGATATTGCATGTGATTATTCGACTAGTAGAATATCCATGTGAATAATTAAATGGAATTACTTCATTTTAATTTTCCCATATAATGATCAAGTTCATGTTTAAAAGGATTTTGAGTTAGTTATACATTGCCTTAAATGTTTATTCTTATTTATGAATGTTTCCACTATATTGTTATCCTTACTGAGCATCTGAGCTCACCCCTTTCTATGTTTTATTTTTCCTAGGATTCCAAGAAGTGTATTGTGATTGATATGAAGTGTTAAACAAAGGGAATAATGGCGTTTATAAAGGATTGTTTATGTTGTTTTGTTTGTTATGAAGTGTAATGTAACATTGATGTGTGTAATATATTTTCCATGACTACTAAACTGATCAGTACTTCAGGACATTATTCCTTGTAATCATGAAAATGTAATAAAATAATGCACCGAATCTGTGTAACTGGGGTAGGGGCGTTACAGTTGGTATCAGAGGATGTTTTGAAATAACATTGGAAACTAGATTTAGATAAAATCTTATTTGAGCACATTACCGTAGGATAGAATTTGAATATTAGTATTGAAGAACTTCCTAGAATTATGGTAATGTAAAGGTTTTGTGAGTTTTCTATGAAACTAAATCCATGTCTGGATACGATCTCGTAGAGGTGGCTCTGGCACATATGTACCTAGTGGAAAAACCCGAAAACACCGCTTTGAGCTAGACTCGAACGGGAATTGGTGCACGACAATGGGCATTGCTGCACTCTTGGTTACGATACTCCCAGGGGATATGCTTAGGATAATTCTCATTTTCTTTACAAATAATAATTAAGGTTTTGTGAGTATATAATTCCTCAATGAAAACAACTTTATGATTATGGATTATATCCATAAACAATTCAATTTATGTTAGGTATTTTACATGTTTGGAATTATTCATTTCAATTCATAAACTGACCTAGTTTATGCCATTGTATAGAAATGGTGCCCATTAAAAGGAATGTGAACTCCAACAATATGTATGATCCAAAGAGTAATAAGGATCACATCTTTCACAGTATTAATCCAACATTTAGAAGGGAAATAGTCTCCCATGTATTCTCAACATATGAATAAATAGTATCATGTGTTAATAAGATAAGTAAAGAATTCTCTGAGTCCTATGGCTTTGATGGGAAGAAAGAGAAGAAAAGGATGGAAGATAGAAAGATGGATAAAAGGAGGAGGGAAAATAATAATTTTTCCATATGTGATAACTGTGGGAAGAAACACCCTGGAACATGCCTGAAGGGAATTGGAGTTTGTTGTAATTGTGGAGAAAATGGACACCATGTACGTGACTGCAAGGGTAAGAAAAGTGTTTCAAATGTACAATGCTTCATCTGAAAGGAGTTGAGACACTACGCGAACCAATGTCCAAATCATCAGAGTATGTCCCAAATGATGCTATTGGATAATAACTAAGTTATGATACTACCACAGATGAGGAGGAATAATTAGAGTTCTTATGTTGTTATTATAGAATTATGTCATTTGAGTGTTGTATCAACAATGTACTGGTTATAATAATTATGGAGTATATAAGGATTGTACTCCAGTACTATTTCATTAAGGACTTGAGATTGTGTGGAACCAAGAAAAGTGACTCAAAGCAGGTTAATTTTTTTTTGAAAATATATGGTTGAGAGAAAGATAAACCATAACATGGTTCTGATACTGAGGTAGTGATTTTATTATAATACATGATTGATTTCGTTAGATTAATTTGGATATTCTGGACTACCTTGAAACTGATTTATAATTTGTATATTCCATCATTGTTGGAGTTTACATCATTTTTGGATAGAAGGAGTATATCCAGTATTCTATAAGGAATATGGGATCATGAATGTAGTCAATAAGGTTTTATGGAAATTACGGATGTTGTAGTGGTTTAAAAGAATACATGATGAAGGTGTTCAAATGTTATTAAGCAGAAAAAAAGATCATAATTGTGTTTAACATCCTTATAAATTTTGGACTGTGAGTTTGGATAGAAATTTTTTTGGATAATTCTAGTTTGAGATTATTTTTGGATTTCCATAACAAGACAAACCGAAGGTCGGGCGGCAACCCTTCGCGTCCGGCAACGTCGTGAGACTTGATCCCGCAACCGGAGGGCAACAAAAGTGTATCACCTACCACTGGCCCACGTGATTTACTGGAATGAATAATGTAGTCTTTTTTAAAAAATTGTAGACGAATTATAAATTAATTTTTTTGAACCCTATACGAATAGGATAAATAGAATATTATTTTTATGTTATAGTATCTTTTAGAGTGAAAGATGAGTTTTTGGTAGAAATTAGTTAAAGGATGGGACTCTAACTGTCAAGAATATATATTTCTTCATATATTATTCTCTGATGAAATTAATTCTTATACTTTAGTGAATTTATCTTAAAACCAAAAATGTGTTATCCTAATACCATATGTTTTTTTGAGTCAATTGTATTTTAAATCATCATAGATTGATGAATTTAAGCCCCTCAATTTTACACTTGCTAGTGATTGATGACCTCAATCACAACCTATAAATATTTACGTTTTTTCTCCAATTATATGTCTCTAATTTTCACCAATGTTCTCCTAATCAAGATCATAATTTGGTGGTGACCATTTAATTTCCCTTTTCCTCTTATTAAGACTAAATTTTATTAACCTAATTTTCGATGTGGGTTTTCCCAAAGGTATTTTCTATTTTTAACCTTTTATTTTTTAAAAATATTTCCAAATTGCAAGGATGCAATTTATTCAAGGAGGGGAGAATGTAACAAACCAAGCTTCCACAATACACTTCTCTTTGAATAATATAGTAGCATGTGTTGTACGCAACTTCGAGTTCTAACACTCACCACAACCAATCAAAATAGTCGTTATGAATTGTAATACCCAAATTTTAAAATTTTATACATTTTATCTTTCAAAATGTTCTTTATTATTGGATTCAGAATATCGAAATTATCTTAGGGTGAGTTTTTGGTACATTTCTGATAACTTTCATACTTTGATGAATAGTGAAAATTACTAAATTTTAATTAGAAACAAATTTTTTAATCGAAATTATTATTAGCGATAAATAATGAATTTTAGTGGTTTCAAAGTATATTTAGAATATATTTTTACCATTTAATAAAATTTTGGTCATGGGACGTAATTTCACATTTAAAACAGACATAAACAAGTGTCAATCTTTTGATATTTATTATTTCTTAAAAACACGCTTTTTGTTTTGACAATGGGAATTGATTTTAAATTAATTTCTACCACTTCTACATTTTGAATTTATAAAAATGGATTCCATATTTATAATAAGGGAGTCCAAATTGTGTAAATAGGTAACTTTTATTTTTAGACATTTTGAATAATTTCTTCGGTAAATATTTTATTTACAATGGTTAAAGGGTAAATCTGGTAAATAAGGGTAAAAAATAATATTATAATAATAATAAATTACCCTAAAACGTTTCATAGCCCTATTTGTTGATACATTTCTGACCATGGGAATCTTTGGGTCGATTTTGGGACCCCATGGATCCACTTGTAAGTGATAATGACACTTTATATTAATTATGTTAAAGTAAATACAAAAATGACATTAGCATATATCTTTTACAAAAACAATTTTTACATAGGGTTATATATGTTATATTTTCAACTATAAATATTCATTAGAAAGCTGAAACGATTTCCCATATAATGGTATTTTATTTATAATTTTTAGACTTTTAATAATTAAATATATTTATGACACAATAATGATGCAGTATTTTTTTTAATGAACAAATCAAATAATTGTTATTATAAATGATAAAATAAATATAATTTGAATGTTTTGATGAAATCCACGAATTTTATTGGTTAATATGACATGTAATTATTGGTTAAATGAATTTGGTTTTAAATAATAATGTTTGTAAGACTTTAACAAAAATCAATTATTAAATATTTTCAAAATTGACATAAATGAGTTTTTAAAACAAATATTATATTATTAATTGATATTCTATTCCTAAAAATCTAAGGTTCATCCAAAGGACTTAAATAATGATAGTTGTATAATTAATGGATCACTTGTGGGTCAGTTGTAAGTTTATAGTATGTTTATTGACTATATAATATAAAACTACAAAGATACATGGTAAATTTTAAACTATTTAACTAAGAGTTAAATCAAAACAATAAAGTTAATATAGTGACCCAAACCTGTCTAAACCTTATTTGTTGAGTGGTTTTAGGCCTATCCCCACCGTAACCTTTAAATAATCCACTTTGGATCCATTATAAACCTAATATGAATTTATTATAAAATAATATTTCTAGCTTTTTCTAAGGTGCCCCTCACCCTTCTTATAAAATGGCACTTCCCCCTCCCTCTAATTCACACCTTCAAAGCCTTTTGGCTCGGCCAAACCCTACCCAAATATTCTCTCAACTTCCCTCAATTCAACATAGATTCCTTAGTTCGATCAGAAAGCCAACCTATGGATCCCTTTTTATCAAATTAAAAGGAAGAACCCGAAAAAGTGGAGGTTAAACGTACCCTCGACTAAAGGAAAGTGCAACGTAAGGGGTTTTCATCTCACTCCTTATTACCGTGAGATTTGTACCATATTGCCACTATTAACTTTTGTGTGGTGTGTGTACTTCCCTTAATTGTATTCTCTATGTAATACAATTTAATTTATGTGTATTTACATATTCGTTGTATGATACCTCTTTCATGGGGTGTATATTTCGTAAGTTACCAAATTAGTAAGGGTTAAATTCACAATCTATTTATCATCCGAGGTTGTTTTACTTAAGTATCTATTGGGATATATTTATTATCTGTGTCCATGTTTCATAAAATGGTTTTTAAAGGGATTATTGTTAAGGTAAATTTTACTAAAAGATAATTTTATATGATTTAATGATTTATTTTTCTAAACCCTTTTAATTAATGTCCATGATTTCAAAATGATTTTTAAGGATTTATTTATATGAACATGAATTCTTTTAAATGATAATTCTTTTCAAAAGTTTAAAATTGGTATGGGAAACTTTGATTCAAAAATATCTTTTAAATGACTCCCTTTATAAATTGTGAGACTTATAAATGATTTCATGAAAATGGGTATTTTTATCAAATCATTTTACTGATCATTTTCATCTATTTCAACATACTTTGATGGATTTTAATCTTATTTGATGTTGATTTATTATGATACAAAACTTCCATATTTTATTGAGGGTTTTGTGATATGTTTGACTATGGATGTGTTATTTTTCCACCATTCATGGTTTATGGATAAAGTATCGATATTTCGTATGATAGTTTTAATAAGGATGTTTATGTTATGATTAAGCCTTTTCATATGAGGAATGAATTAGACTTAGTAAGTTATGGGTGGAGCCCTCTATATCTCCTAGATGAATCAGTAGGTTTCATGAGACAAACTAGTGTTTGGCATAAGGCCTTGACAAAATCATATTTGTAGTCTTGGAACAATGCCTTGATTATGTGGTTATGATAGTCTGGAATTATGCATTCAATCATTATGAACATGGATAGTGATATTGTATGTGATAATTCGATTAGTAGAATATCCATGTGAATAAGTAAATGGAATTACATAATTTTATTTTTTCCATATTGTGATGAAGATCAATTTTAAAAGGCTTTTTTTAGTTATACATTGACTTAAATGTTTATGATTGTTTATGAAAGTTTCTGCTGTATTTTTATCCTTACTGAGCATCTCAAATCACCCAATTCTATGTTTTATTTTTCCCAGGATTCCAACAAGTGTATTGTGGTTGATATTCAGGGTTAAGCAAAGGGAATAATGGCATTCATAAAGGATTATTTATGTTGTTTTGAATGTTATAAAGTGTAATGTAACATTAATGTATGTAATCTATTTTCCAAGACTGCTAAACCGATCAGTCCTTTGAGAAATTATTCCTTGTAATCATGCCAATGTATTAAAATAATGCACCGACTATGGGTAACTGGGGTTGGGGCATTACACTAGAGGAGGGTTTTGAGTCTATATTGTTCTATGATACCTCAAGATATGGTCTTAGTTATGTTTTGATGAAGAGGTAAGAAATGATTACTTATGACTCCCGGGATTTCACACCTCATGAGTAGAATTATGTGAGGTGTGATTTAGCACTAGTTATAGGAGTGTACTACAAGAATAAATTATGTAATTATCTTATTGATGAGTGATTTATTATGAATTCCTAGACCCAGTTCTCACTTAATAGGTACCTCATGCCTAGTGGGTGACATGGCGTCAAGCGCATCTCCGCAAATTCCAGAGGACGTTGACTAGCATCGAGGGCCTAGGGTGTGTCCCTGGGGAGACTACTCCCTCATTACCAGAGTGTATCACATTGGATAAATATAAACAGAGGAAAATATGTGATAAAATATAAGTAAATAGCAGGCACAACAGAAATATAGACAACAATAACAATAACTAAATCAACAGGATTAACATAAAACAACTGATGATCATATTTCATGTATCTAGTAAGTTGGAAAACATGGATAAAATATCTAAAGAATACATGAAGAACCTAATGTATCAAAAATGAAATACTTAAATTATCATAATCATCTCAAGCTACCTATTCATCATCTTTTAACAACACTATCCTAGAATAGCAAGAAAATAAGTGTCTAAAGATTACACTTCCCTTTTATCAACACCTACATACATGTTTTTTTCCTCAGGTACCAAATGACACCTGAAGAGGGTCTGAGATAAATCTCAGGGAGAAACCCCCAATGGTGTATATAACATATGGGTCGTTTAATGGTAATATAACAATGTGAAAGCATGAATATATAAAGTAAAGTATTAAAATGTTACTAAATAACCAATTACCTACTTCATCCCTTGGATGGTGTCTAAAAATTTAACCAATTAATTATTTGATAATTATCAGTTTATAAATAAGTCACATGTTAAAAATAGTGAAGGTTCTAGGATGAAACAAGGAAACCTCTAATGATATTTAATAATGAAGTTACAAGCTAATAAGAAAGGAATCATAGACCTCAGGGGTCACCAACTCAGTAATGAATATTGAATGGCTAAGTGTAAGTTGGTAATCCAAGTGGCATAATCTAGGTAATTTCATAATAAAATGTCTACTGAGTCCCAGGAGTTCATACAATGTAAAACGGGGCTAAGCAATGACTGGGCTCGTTGGCCTTTAACCATGGAACCAACATGTCAATGTCGGATCCAATGAGTGTATTCAAGGCATGCTATAATATTATTGAGGGTATCATACAGTATCATACCAGGCATACAAGAACAGACTAGGATCGGGTTCTAGGTAGGTCTCAAACAAAGAATATCACATCCTTAAATCAGAGTGGGGTTTCCAAGTGCTCAATGAATTCCCTATGGAATCCATGGTGAGAATGAGTATGAACATTCCTATTTTGATAGTGAGTCATATATAATTCACAAGGTTAAATTCATTACCTTTCATTAGTGTTACAAGTCCAATTGAGCATGAATCCAATTAATCAACCCTTAGTTACTCAATAAGTCCATTCAGTTCAACCTATTCCTTTAATTAGTTCGACAAATTCAAGTAACATGGAAGCACCAATTTAATCATTTTAGTGCATTTTAAAGATTCACAGTTTACTATGCTGCCTTCTAGTAACATGGTAAGGGGTGATATGGACACAAATCCTTTTATTCAATTTCATTTAAAAAGACGATGTTATATAATTAGTATACATTCCAATTTCCATTTCACATTTAATTATTAAAAGGAATCACTTAACATAGGTGGTTCAAGTGGTCAACAAACATGGTACATTCCATTATGAAATTGAATATTTAAATAAATTCATTTATTATAGAAAATCTTACCCTTTTAATGTTCATGCCATGGCCCACCCAAACAGCAACTCAAACGTATCAAAATACTAAAATGAAAATTATGGAAAACTTCATAATGGGATGAAACAAGTTGTGGGTGTAATCACTTAAAACTAATAACATATTTGGAAATATAATAACCATATGGTTCTAATGTGTAATGCCCCGACCCTAGATTCCCAGAGTTGGTGTATTATTTTAATACATTGCCATGATTACAAGGAATCAAGTCCTGAAAGGCCGATCATTTTAGAATTCCTGGAAAATAGATTGCATACATGAACATTACATTAAAATTTATAATATATAACACAGAAATTAAATCATTTGAGAATTCCATTGTTCCCTTAGATTAACCCTGCATCTCAAACATAAAACACTTCTAGGGATCCTAGGAAAATAAAACATAAGAAAGGGGTGAGCTCAGATGTTCAGTATGGGTAAATAATTTAGCAGAATCTATAAAATTTAAAGGAAAAATGTGTAATTAAAACAACTACCTTTTAAAACATAATCTTGAAAATAATATTGCAAAAATAAATCAAACATCACCATATAAATAATCAAATGGATATTCTACTAGTCGAATAATGACATGTAATAACTAATTTCATAATGAGCTAATGCCTAATGCCAGACATAATTACAACAAAGTCCAGGCCTTGTGCCAAGACTACAAATAAATGTTTTGTCAAGGCCTTGTGACAAGACACTAGTTTGTCTCATGAGAGCTACCGATGCATCAAGGATCTATAGCGGGCTCCACCCGTCACTTTCTAAGTCCAATGCATTCCTCATATGAAAAGTTTTAAACATAACATAAACATTCATATTAAAAATAGCATATGAAATGTCAATACTTTATCCATAAACCATGAATGGTATAAAAACAACACATCCACAGTCAAAAATATCACAAAACCTTCAATACAATATGGATGTTTTGTATCATAATAAATTAACTTTAAATAAGTTTATAATCATTCAAAGGATGTTGATATAGATTAAATTATTTGAAAAAATCTTTGAGAGAAATATACCTTTTTCATAAAAATATTTCAAAGAATTTTTTTTAAAGGAACACATTTAAAGACATTTTTGATTCAAAGTATCTCAAACCACTTTGAAATTTTTGAAGGGAATTAACATTTTATAAACATTCATGTCCATATAAATAAAACCTTAAAAACCATTTTGAAAACATGGACATTAATGAGAATGATTTAGAAGAATAAATATTTAAAAAGTTTAAAATGATGTTTTAGTAAAAAGGTACCTTAAAAATAATCTCTTTGAAAACTCTTCTATGAAACATGGACATGTATAATAAATATTTCCCAGTAGATACTTACATAAGAACAACCTCAGATAATAAAGAGATTGTAAAATTAACCCTTACCTCTTTGTAATTAATCGAGTCATTTGAAAAATAGTCAATAACCACCTAATGAATAATAGAATATCATGAATATAAATAGAATCATGATAATATATTTCAAATGCAAGTACACAGAACACCACATGAAATAAATAAGTGGTGAACCATGGAAATATCACAGAATTAAAAGTGAGATAAGAAACCCATTACTTTGTACTTTACTTTAGTTGAGGGTACATTTAACTTCCTATATAAAGACTGTAATATTCTATTAAATTATTCAAGAACCATAACAATATTTTTGATATCATAAATGATTCATTTATGATTTTATACTACCAAATTAATAATAATTTTCATGTTAAATGAACATTTCATGTAATAATCGCTTTTTTATCGTACGTGTTTTAACTTGTTTTTCCTGAGTGTATCACATAGATCATGATTTAAATACTTCCTGAATATAAAACATCATATATTTTTAGAATATGAATATGTATAATATACATATATATGAAATGGAAAACATCGTTTATGGAGATGATAGACCGTACGTACACATTATTAATGTTTCCATTTTCATATCGTATTGAATGGTACAAAGTGAATAAGATATATATAAGTACATATATATATATATATATCTTTAGTATAATTATTATTTCATATATTACATACTTATTAATGATATATATTTTATAATCATTGTTGAATGGTGAACATGGAAATGAATCTCACCGCGTTGTGGAGACGGTAATCTGTGCGTACGCTTGAGTGACAATATCATTATATTAATGGAGAAATAGTATGTAATTGGATGGAATATCATATATACAGAATCATTAACCTTTTATATTTATTATTTACATAATTTATACTCATTATTATACTCATCCAAATAATGAAGTGTTTGAATAAAAAACCACACCACGATATGGAGACGGTAATTGGTACGTACACACGTATGCAGACTTTTTCATTTATAGGATGGATAGAATAATGAATATGGATGTACCATTTTTATAATAACATAACAGTATATAGAAGATAATAAATTTATTGTTTTATAATTGAAACAAAAAAGAAATAGGAAGTGGAAGAAGAAAAGAACTTGAAAGAGGTGATGAAATATTTACCTCTTCTTCGGGTTCTTCCTTTTGATTTGATCAAAAGAGCTCCTTAGGGTGGCTTTCTAACCAAATTAAGTCCCCTAGGATGACTTAAGAAACGTTGGGAGGATATTTGGGCAGGGTTTGGAAGATCCAAATGGCTTTGGAGGTGTGAAATTAGGAGAAGGGGGAGTGTCCTTTTAAAAGAGAGGTGAGGGTCACTTTAGGAAAAGTTTGATATATTATTTTACAATAAAATAATTTTCGGTTTCTTATGGCTCAAAAATAAAATATTTAAAGTATAAGGTGGTTATCGGTAGAGAACCACTCATCCAATAGGTTTTAGATAGGTTTGGGTTACCATTTTAACCATATATTTTATATTTAACTCTTTGTTAAACAGTTTAACTTTTACCGTGTCTTCTTGTATTCTTACAATATATGGTTAATAAACATACTATAAATATCCAAAAGAACCTAAAGTGGTTATTTAATATCATATATAATATTATTTAAGACTTTTGGATACATATTATATTTTTATGAATATTATATCAACCAATAATATAGTATTTGTTTTAAAAACTATTTTATGTCATTTTTGAAATTATTTGGTATTTGTTTTTTTGTAAAAATCATAACAGCATGATTACTTAAAAAAAATTATTTAATAAATCATAACATGTCATATTAACCTATGAAATTAATTTAATTCATCAAAAGTCTCAAATTACATTTATTTGGGTATTTATAATATCAATTATTTTAATATTTCATTAATACGATAATTACTGCATCAATATTGTGTCATAAATAAATTTAATTATTGAATGTCTAAAAATTATATATAAAATACCATTATGTAAGAAATATTTTTATCTTTCTAATGAATATTTATAGTCTAATTTATATTGTGTGTAGCCTTGTATTAAAAATGGTTTAGTTATTAAACTTTGAATTTAACTCTTTTAACTCTTCTTTAAATATAATAATAATATAAGTCCTAATCTAATCCAAGTGGACCAAAGAGGTTCATATTTTATTCCTACAGTTGTTTTTGGTTGAATTTTACTTATCAAATATAATAAGGACATGTGTTAGGGTAATAATAATCTCATTTTTACCCTTATTTACCCTATTGACTTCTAACCGTGGTAAATAAAAGTAAAAAGTTACTATTCACCAAAAATTATTTTCATCTTAGTGATTCAAATATTAAAAATTGATATTAACTATGTCTCTAGGATTTTTGAAATTCAACTCACAGAAGTGGTAAAATTGTGTTTTATGCAAATTTGCAAATGCTCCTAGGAGGTTGGTAAAAGACGATAAAAAGTTCAATAAAACTTATATATATATAAACTTATTATAAAGTTACTACAATGAATTATATTGAACTTTTTTAGGTATTATGTATCTATTTTTACCTAAAATAAATTTAAACAAAATAAATAAAATGTTGGTTTTAACCAATAACTCAGTGTTTTTCACTATTCATCTAAAATTGAAAGTATTCAGAAAATACCAAAATTTCACCCGAAGATAATTTTGATATTATGAATTCAAAAATTATGTCTATTTTAACAAATTAAAAACCTATAAGTTTCATTTATTAATTTAAAATTAATTCTTGTTGTCAAAACCAAAAGGCGTGTTTTTAGGAAACAATAACTAACAAAAGATTGATACTTGTTTACGTTCAATTTCAATGTAATTTTTTTCCAATGAATAAAATTGGATTAAATTGTAAAAATATAATCTATTTATACTTAAAAACCATTTAAATTTATAATTTTACACTACAAATTATTTTGATTAAACAAGTTTTTTTCAGTTAAAATATATTATTTTTCACTATTCACCCATATATGAAAGTTATTAGAAAAACACCAAAAATTTATCTAGACTAAATTCATATGTCCCGATTATAAATAAGAATTTTATTTTGTAAAATTAAATATATAAAATCTTCAATTATTGGATTTAAAAATGGTTCTCCATTAAAAGGTGGTAAAATTGTATTTTTTTAAAATACGTCTTTTATCTAAAAAAATGAATTTTTTATTTCATTATGTCTAAGAAACTCATAATATGGATTCGAAAATTATAAGGATTATATAAAGTCCTAAATTTAGTTAATACTATTCCTATCCTCTTTTGAAAAGCTAGTTTGGTAAGTCGTGGGGCGCTTTAACTCGGTGTTGTGTGTAGTGTAAGTTATTGAATTAAATTGAATAAATAATGTACTATGAAATCATGGGGTGTTACATTCTTCTCTCCTTCAAAAAATTGTGTAATAACAATTTGAAATTGTTCTTCAAAAATAAAATCTTGAAAATAGAAAATACTTTTGTGGGAAATCCCACATCGGAAATTGGGTTAATAAAATTTAGTCTTAATAAGAGGAAAAGGGGAATGAAAAAGTCACCACCAAATTATGATCTCGATTAGAAGGACATTTGTGAAAATTAGAGACATGTAATTGGAGGGAAAACATAAATATTTATAGGTAGGGATTGAGGTCATCAGTCATAAATAATTTTAGAATTGTGGGCCTCAAAGCCATCAATCTATGATGATTTAAAATATAATTGGTTCAAAAAACATAAGGTATCAGGATAACAGATTTTTAGTTTCAATATTTCTTACCTATAGTTTAAGAATTAATTTCTTCATAGAATAAGAGGAGAAAAAAATATACATGACAAGTAGAGTTCTATCCTTTAACTAATTTCTACCACAAACTCATCTTTCACTCTAAAAGATAATAGAACTTAAAAAATATTCTATTTATCCTATTTGTATTGGGTTCCAAAAAATGAATTTATAATTTACCTATCAGACCCTTTAGAAAAAGAAACTACATTATACAATCTAGGGACATCATGTAGTCTAGTTGTAGGCGATAAATCCCATTCGCACTATGGTTATAGGTTTGATTCCCTGCAGCTTTGTCCGACGCGACGTGTTGTCACACGGTCTTTGTGTTGTCCTTTTTATAAAAATCCAAAAATAACCTTAACAACAGTATCCAATTTTATACTTAATCCATTCCGACCTTTACAATTATCCAAAATACCTCTATCCAAACTCACAGTCCAAAATTTATAAGGAAGTTAAACACAATGAAGATCTTTTTTTTTCACGTAATAACATGTGAACACCTTCATCATGTATTATTTTAAAACATAGTAACACCCTGAATTACCATATAACCTTATTTATTACATTCTTCTCCCTTATCCTTTATATAATACTGGATATATTCCTTATATGCAAAAATATTGAATATTCCAACAATAATGAAATAAACAAACAATTAATCAGTTCCAAGGAAGTCAAGAATATCAAATAAAATTAATCCAAATCATTCATGTATTCTTCCAAAATCACCACCTCGGTATCAGAACCATATTATGGTTTATCATTCTCTCAACCATATATTTTCAAAAAAATTGACCTGCTGTTGTGTTACTTTTCTAGGTTCCACACAATCTCCAGTCCTTAATGAAATAGTAATGTAGTACAATCTTTATATACTCTATAATTATTATAACATGTACATCATTAATACTATACTCAAATGAAACAATAATGTAATAAGAACGTAATATATCGAATCATTCCTCTTCATCTTCGGTAGTATCATAACTTTATTATTATCCAATAAAATCATTTGGGGTATACGTTTCTAGTTTGGACATTTATTTGGGTAGTGTTCCAACTCCTTGTTGATAAATCATTATACATTTGAAACTTTTTTCTTACGCTTTCAACCGCGTACTTGGTGTCCTCTTTCTCCACACCTATAACAAACTCCCATTCCCTTAGAGCATTTACCAAGGTGAATCATTCTATAGTTATCACATATGGGAAAATCCTTCTTTTCCATATTCCTTTTATCAATATTTCTCTCTTATATACTTTTCTTCTCTTGATTCCCTTAAAAGCCATAGGAGTTAGAGAATTCATTACTTATCTTATTAACACAAGACACTATTTATTAATATGTTTAGAATACATGGGAGACTATTTCCTTTCAAAATATTGGCTTAACATTGTGAAATATATGATCCTTCTTACTCTTTGGATCATACGTATTGCTAGAGTTCACATTACTTCTACTAGGTTCCATTTCTATACAATGGCATAGACTAGGTCAGTTTATGAATTAGAATGAATAATTCGAAAGTTGAAAAATACCTAACATAAATTGAGCAGTTTATGGATATAATCCATAATAATAATAAAAATTCTTTGAGGAGGTATATACTCATAAATCCTTCATAATAATTTATAAAGAAAATGAGAATTATCATAAGCACATCCCCTGGGAGTATCGTAACACAGAGTTCAGTAAGGCCCTTTGTCGTGCACCAGTTCCCATTCGAGTCTAGCTCAAAGCGGTGTTGTCAGATTTTACCCCAATGTAAATTTGTGTCAGAGCCGCCTCTACTTGCTCGTATCCATACATGGATTTATTTTCTTGTAAAAATCACAAAATATCTACAATACCAAAATTGTAGGAAGTTCTTTTATACTAATATTCAATGTCTATCCTAGGGTAATGTGCTGTAATTAGAGTTTATCTAAATCTACTTTCAATGGTTATTGCTAAACATCTTATGATACCAACTGTAATGCCTTGACCCTATATTCCCAGAGTCAGTGCATTGTTTTAATATATTCGCATTATTACAAGGAATCAAGTCTCAAAGGACTGATCAGTTTAGTAGTATTGGAAAATAGATTGCATACATGAACACTACATTACACTTTCTAACATACAACTCAAAAAATAAATCCCTTGATATTGTTTTTTTCCCTTATCTTAGCCCTACATCTCAAACATAAAACACTTCTTGGGATAATGGGGAAATAAAACCTAAAAAAGGGGCGGTCTCAAATGCTCAGTAAGGGTAAATAATTTAGCAGAATTTATAAACTTTTAAGGAAAAATGTGTAATAAAAACAACAGCATTTTTAAACATAATCTTAAACATAATATGGAAAAAATATATCAAACATCACCATATAAACAAGAACATTGATATTCTACTTGTTCAATAATCACATGTAATAACTAATTTCATAATGGGGGAATGCCTAACGACAGACATCATTACCACATAGTCAAGGCCTTGTGCCAAGACAAAAAACAATTCTTCTCATGGCCTTGTGCCAAGAAAATAGTTTGTCTTATGAGACCTACCGATGCATCGAGGAGCTATAGAGGGCTCCACACATCACTTACAAAGTCCAATGGATTCCACATATGAAAATGTTTAAACATTACATAAACATTCATATAAAAACTAGCATAAAAATTTTCAATACATTATCCATTAACCATGAATGGTATAAAAATAACACATCCACAGTGAAACATATCACAAAACCTTTAATAAAATATGGATGTTTTGTATCCTAATAAATCAAATTCAAATAAGTTTAAAATCCATCAAATGATGCTGAAATAGATGAAATGATTTGGAAAACTCTTTGAGAGAAATATCCCTTTTTCATAGAAAAATTAAAATGTCACGTAATTTATAAAGGAAGACATTTAATGACATTTTTTAATCAAAGCGTCCCACACAACATTGAAATTTTTTAAAGGAATTAACATTTTAAAAACATTCATTTCCATATAAATAAATCATTAAAACCCATTTTGAAAACATGGACAATAATGAGAATGATTTAGAAGAATAATTAATTAAAATGTTTAAAATGATGTTTTATTAAAAAGTTACCTTAAAAAGAATCCCATCGAAATCATTTTAATGAAACATGGACATGGATGATAAATATGTCCCCGTAGATACTTACATAAAAACAACCTTGAATAATAAAAAGATTGTAAAATTAACCCTGACCACTTTGTAATCAATCGAGTCATATGAATAATAGTCAATAACCAGTAAATGTATCACAAAATATCATGAATATAACGAAAATCATGATAATAAATATCAAATGTCAGTACACAATATACCATATGAAATAAATAAGTGGTGAACAATGGAAATCCTATGGAATTAAATGTGAGATAAGAAACCCCTTACTTTGTACTTTCCTTTAGTCAAGGGTACGTTTAACCTATTATATAAAGACCGTAGTATGTTATCAAATTATTCCATAACCATATCAATATTTATGATATCTTACATGATTCATTTATTACTTTATACTACCCAATTAATAATAATTTCCATGTTAAATTAACATTTCGGTAATAATTTCTTTCTTTATCATACATTTTCTTACTTGTTTTTCTTGATTGTATCACTTAGATCATGATTTAATGACATAAAAAATATAAAACATCATATATATTTAGAATATAAATATGTATAATAGACATATATATGAAATGGAAAACACAGTTTATGGAGACGGTAGACCGTACATACGCATAAACAATGTTTTCTTTTTAATATTATTTTGAATGGAACTATGTGAATAATATATATGTAAGTACATATATATATATATATATCCAGTATCCTTATTATGACATATATTACATACTTATTAATTATATATATTTTATAATGATCGTTGAATGGTGAACGTGGAAATGAATCTCATCGTGTCTTGGAGACGGTAATCTGTAAGCACACACGAGTGACAATATCATTATATTGATGGAAAATCATATGTAATTGGATTTTATATCATATATACATAATCATTAAAATTTTATATTTATTATTTACATCAGTTGTACTCATTATTATATCCATCCAAATAATGGTGTGTTTGAATAACAAACTACACCACAACGTGGAGACGGTAATCTGTACGTACGCAAGTATGGTGACTTTGTCATTTATAGGATGGATAGAATAATGAATATGGTTGTACAATTT
Organism: Viscum album; assembly: GCA_963277665.1. Taxonomy (NCBI): domain Eukaryota; kingdom Viridiplantae; phylum Streptophyta; class Magnoliopsida; order Santalales; family Viscaceae; genus Viscum; species Viscum album. The sequence continues at coordinate 614,471,628 of OY728130.1, forward strand.
TTATAATAACATCAATGTATATATAAGATACTTTAGTTATTATTTCATAATGGAAACAACAAAGAAATAGGAAGTGGAAGAAGAAAATAACTTGGAAGAGGTGATTAAATATTTACCTCTTCTTCGTGTTCTTCCTTTTGATTTGATCAAAATGGATCCATAGGTTTTATTTCTGACCAAATTAAAGCCACTAGGATGAAGGGATGAAATTTGGGAGGATATTTTGGCAGGGTTTGGCTGAGCCAAATGGCTTTGGAGGTGTGAAATTAAGAGAAGGGGAAGTTCCCTTTTATAAGAGATCCGAGGGTCAGTTTAGTAAAAGTTTGAAATATTATTCTATAATAAAATCATTTTCGGATTCTAATGGATACAAAAAGAATTATTTAAAGTATAAGGTGGTTTTGGGTCGAAAACCACTCAACCAATAGGTTTTATACAGGTTTGGGTTTCCATTTTAACCATATCGTTTAGATTTAACTCGTAGTTAAATAGATTAACTTTTACCATGTCTTCATGTATTCTTACACTATAGGGTTAATAAACTTACTCTAAACTTCCAATAGAACATAAAGTGGTTAGTTAAGGACATATATAATATTATTTAATCCTTTTGGCCTAACCTAATATTTTTAGGAATATTATGTCAACCAATAATATAGTATTTGTTTTAAAAACTATTTTATGTCAATTCTGACATTATTTGGTATTTGTTTTTTGTAAAAATCATAACAGCATGATTACATCGAAAATTATTGATTAAATTAACCCTAAAATATCATATTAACCTATAAAATTATTTTAATTCATCAAAAGTCTCAAATTACATTTATTTGGGTATTTAAAATGTCAACTATTTTAATCATTAATTAATATAGTAATTAAGGCATCATCATTGTGTCATTAATAAATTTTATTATTTCATTTCTAAAAATTATAAACATAATACCATTATGTAGGAAATCTATCTAGACTTCTAATGAATATTTATAGTCTAATTTATATTGTGTGTAACCCTGCATTAAAAATGGTTTAGTTATTAAACATTGAATTTAACTCTTTTAACTCGTCATTAAATAAAATAATAATAAAAGTCCTAATCTAATCCATGTGGACCAAATAGGTTCATATTTTATTCCTAAGGTTGTTTTTTGTATAAATATACTTATCCAATAGAATTAGGACATGTGTTAGGGTAATAATAACATCATTTTTACCCTTAACTACCGTATTTACTTTTAACCGTGATAAATAAAAGTAAAAAAGTGACTATTCACCAAAAATTATTTTTATCTTATTGAACCAAATTTTATTAACTGATATTAACCATGTCTCTCGGATTTTTGAATTTCAACTCACAGAAGCGGTAAAATTACGTTTATGAAAATTTTCGAATGCGCCTAAGATGTTGGTAAAAGACGGTAAAAAGTTCAATAAAATTTTTATATATCTAAAGTATTTATAAAACTAATCCAAAAATTATATTGAACTTATATAGGCATTATGTATCTATTCTGACCTAAAATAAAATAAATTAAAATAAATAATTATTTAAATAAAAAGTCGGTTATTACCAATAACTTAGCGGTTCTCACTACTGATCAAAAATTGAATGTTTTCAGAAAAAGACCAATATTTCTGCCTAAGATAATTTTGATATTTATCATTCAAAAATTAAGTCTATTTTATCAAATTCAAAATATATATGTTTCATTTATTATTTTAAAATTAATTCCGGTTGTCAAAACCAAAAATCGTGTGTTTAAGAAATAATAACTAACAAAATATTAATACTTGTTTATGTTCAATTTCAAAGTGAAATTATTTCCAATGAATAACATTGGATTAAATGGTAAAAATATAATCTATTTATTCTTCCAAACCATTAAATTTTATAATTTAACGCTATAAATTATTTTGATTAAAAAAGTTTTTTTCAGTTAAAATATATTATTTTTCACTATTCACCCAAATATGAAATTTATCAGAAAAACATCAAAAATTTATTGAAACTAAATTCTTATGTCCAAATTCTAAATAAGAAGTCTATTTTGTTAAATTGAGTATATAAAAGTTTCAAATATTGGATTTAAAAAGGGTTCTCCATTAAAAGGCGTTAAAATTTCTTTTTTTTAAAATACTTTTTTTATCTGAAAAAATGAATTTGTTATTTCATTATTTATAAGAAACTCATAATATTGATTCTAAAATTATAAGGATTATAAAAATTTCAAAATTTAGTTAATACTATTTATAACCTCTTTTGAACGGCTAGATTGGTATGTCTTGGTGCGCTTGAACTCGATGTTACGTGTAGTGCATGTTATTGAATCACTTTGAAAGAATAATGTACTATGAAATCTTGGGGTGTTACATAATGATTATAAGTATGGAATATGAATTCAATAAATGGCACTCAAAGAAATCATTGGACCCCGCACAACAATTCCAAAATCAACGAACTTGAGGGATGTGTTATAGAACACCCAAACTAGGCTTGTACAATTCTCCACATCCATTATTAGTCCCTAATTAATCTTGGAATGAAGTGGGTTTTAAGAAAAAGGTAAAAAAACTCACACCTCGATAACTATGTCTAGAGAAAGGGATATAAAGAATGGCTAAAAGGATTCGATTATATACCGTTGCGCATCCAATGTTATGAAAAAAAGCTTGAACGTATTCTGGATGAAGGATATCACATGATAACTTGGTTAGGCCTTCAAAAACCTCCAAATATGGAAAGAATTGAGTTTTTGTACATTGTAAATTTTACTACGGTAGAATTAAGGATTAATTAGATCATTAAGGGTAAAACGGTAAAATTTCCCAAAATTTAGATTGTGCATGGTTTGGCCATACAATTTTTTAAACTGTGCACCTGCCCTACACGGGTACTAGGAGTACCCGTGCACACACATGGTTAGGCAGTATGGTCAGGGATACCATGCACCAACCATGTGAGATGGATTTTCCAAAAAATATATACCATTTTCATAGTTTGATACAACCATGAATCCTCCCCAAACAGTTTACTCTAACTATGTTACATGACCATTTTTTCCAAAAAAAAAATCAGTCCCAGGCTCCGAACAAGCCTCAGACACCTTCAAGTCCATCTCTAACTCATTCAGAATCTATATTAGGTCCCAAATAAATAATTATACAAAAATTTAAAGGATCTATACCTGAGTGAAAAACCAGGTTCTTACATTCTTCCCCCATTAAAATAATTCATCCCTAAGTTCACCTTCCAAGGGTGGTGAAGCAATGTTTGAGAAAAACATAGGCCACTAGGCTCGTACATCGGCCTCCCACTCCCATGTCTCGTCCTGTATGTGGTCGTGCTGCCATGTCACTCATACTAATGGGACATAAAGGCCTTGGAGATCCTTCATGCTCTGGTCAACGATGTGTGTGAGATGGTCCTAAAACGTATCATTGTCATATAACTCAAATTCCTCAGTATCAAAGGTATGAGACGGTTCATCATGATATTTTATATGTGCTGAAACATTGAAGATGTCCTGCTTGGCATAGTACCTATGTGGCAGTAGAAACTGATAGGCTATCATCCCAACTCTCTCCAAAATCTCAAATGACCCAACATAATGAGGTGATAGATTCCCATTCCACTGTATCTGTCTCTTCCCTAGCCAGGGCGATTTTTATTGGAAAACATGATTCATAACCTTGAACTATAGAGGTTGGTCGATACTTATTGACATAATACTTTTGTCTAGATTGATCGGTAGTCGTAAGATTTATAGTTAGTTAAACCTTCTTTAAAGTCTCTTAAACGAGATGAGGACCTAGTATGGCTACCACACCTACCTTTTTTTAGACTAGGGGTGAACAGAACGACCTACCATACAAGGATTTAAAATGAGAAATATTAATTTCCTAGTTAAATCTATTATTATTAGAGAAATAGATGAGAGATATATGCTTCTCCCTTGAATTTCGGAAATCAAGGACACATGCTCATAGTATATCTTCAATAACATAGAAAATCTATTTTGATTTTCCATCAATATAGGGGTGAAAAGTTATGCTTAGAAACACCAGTCTACCCATTGACTTCTGTAATCCCTTCCAGAAAAGGGATGTTAAATGAGAATCCCTATCTAAAATGATAGTATGTGGGACCTCATGTAGTCATATGATCTTACATACATACATTCTTACTAACACATCGACTAAGAAATTCCACAGGATAGGAATTAATTAGTCTTCATTCATTAGTCGGTCAATAACTACCCATACCACATTAGTTCCCCTTGATATCCTAGGAAATCTGAAAAAAAAAATAGAAATATCTTCTCATTTCTATTACAATACTGGAAGTTGTTGTAACAATTTTACTGCTATCTATTGCTCTGCCTTCACTTGCTGATAGGTGGAACACCTAGTGATAAATCATACAATATGATGTTTCATCTCTATCCACCAATACTCGTGTCGCATATCTCTATACATATTAGAGATGCTTGGATAAATTGTCCATTAAGTATCCTGGGACATATGCATCAACCCCTCTCTCATATTTGTAGTAACCCAAACATGCCAATGAATACACAAGATTTCATCTTTGTCTACAGACTAGTCCAGATGTGGGTTATCTTCTGATATACACTCACATAGAACCAAGCCATCAGGATTTAAAAATTGTTTACCCATCTCCATATTTGGGATAGAAGAGGTATCTTTCAAGGATGGTAGATAATAATGATTGTTACTATCATTAAACACCAGTTTCAGCTTAGGAATAGAGGTCCATTTACTTACATTCATCATTGTCTTATCATACGGCATGTGTTTGTGTTTTCCGACTCTGCACATCAGCGATTACATTTACCATTCTAGGAATATAGGAAAGCTCAAAAATTGAATTACTGAGGATATTCGACCCATATTCACTATCTATGATTAATGTCATGATGTGAAATGATATATTTGCGGCTCATGTAGTCCGGGTACACAAAACAGTTCTCACCTAATAGATATATTCTCTATCAATGTAAGTCATAGACAACGACTGCTAGATCAAGGTCATGTGTTGGGTAGTTTCTCTCATCATAAATCAATTGCTGAGATCCTCACACAAGGATTTTATCCTCCTACATCAGCACTACTCCTAGTTCAATGCCTGATGCATCACAGAAGATGATATAACCTCTTCCAGTATATGGAATAATCAGAATAGGTGTTGATATAAGACTCCATTTCAACACCTGAAAGGCTTTCTCGTACTCTTTTGGCCATAGGAAATTAAATCCATTATTTTTATGGTAAGTAAGAGGTGAAGAAGGACGTGAGGAGTCCTTTTTTATGTTTATTTAATATACAGAAATCCTGAAGAAACAATGTATATCAAATACATTATTCTGATGCTCACAGGAAACTACAACACTATCCTTTTTGGGTCAAAATATACTATTGATTATGATATTATATGACCCAAGAAGTATAATTTTTTGATCGAAAAGTGTAACTCATCATGCTTGAAGAAAAGATGAATCTACCTTAGTGTACTCAAAATGTTCTCATGATGATTGTCATGGTCTCTAATAGTTTTAGAATACACCAATATGTCGTCAATATATACCATGATAAAAGAATCGATATAGGGATTGAAATCCATATTCATTTGAACCATCAAAGCGGATGGCACATTCTTAATATCAAACGATATAAAAAGGTACACATACAAACCATACCTACTATAGAAGGTTGTGAAAGATATCTCCGATGGAATTATTCACACTTGGTGATATCCTATCTTTAGGTCGATTTTAGAGAAGACCCTAGCTCCTTAGAGCTAGTTGAATAGATCATCTATTCAAGGTAGTGGATACCATTTCATGACCTTAAGCTAGTTTAGCCTTCGATAATCCATTCATAGACGTAAGGTTCTGACTGCCTTCTTGGTGAAAAGAACAAGTGAACCCCAAGAGGATGTATTGGGCCATAAAAAACCTTGGGAATATAAATCCTCTAACTATCACTTAATCATCTGAAGGTTTGTAAGTTCCATCCTGTACATAGGAATAGACACTATAAATACTCTTGGAACAATTTCGATCATAAAATCTACTCTATCAAGGGAGGTAAGAAAGAAAATCAGCAGGAAATATGTCCTTAAAATAATCCAATACATTCGGTAAATCATCATGACATTAAACATGATCCTTCATGAAGGGATTCAGAATATGGTTTGTCACTCCACCTAGCCCATTACGCATTGGCCCAGCTCTACCGGCCAAGACATGATACTCACCCTTATGTAGATAACGACTTCAATCTAGTGATGTAAACGATACCCTATAGTGATACTTGTCTACAAAAGTGTGATATTGAACCAACTAATCCATCCCAATAATGACATCGAAGCCTGTAATTTTGATAACATATATATTCTATAAGAAATGTTAAATTCCTACATCATGGGGATAGTCCCTACATTGGTGTGTGATGGTTCTGGCCACAGCGGAAGCGTGGTTGGGCCGGCACCCAACTTTTATTTTTACCATTATCAATGATTATTATGGGATCAATATGATAATGATTTTCAGTCTACATGGAATATAATCAAAGATTTAGATAAATAAGTATGAGTATAGAAACCTTTAGAGAGGATCTTTCACATCATGTTTATAATTAATTTATTTAATTTCATAAATAAAATAATACCTAGATCTCTGGTATTTTATTCGTTGATGATTTTGATCATCCGGAATGACCCTTCCAGATTATCTTGTTGCACTTTCAAGGATCCAAACATAGAATCCCTCTAGTGGTGATCCACACATGCTCTGATGGCCTCTGATCGACACCGCTCAATCTCTGGGTGCTAGCGTGGCGCAACGAGTTTCTTGTGTCTGTCGTTCTTGATCAATTGTTCTTCAGACTTGAAGAAAGTCTCTCATTCTTGAGAGGGGTGGGAGGAGGATATGAGAGAGAAATTGTTTATCTCAACAATTCTCAATTCATCATGTGTACAGTTCGGTCAATGGCACAATAGATGTATGTGTCTATTTGTTGACAAGGGGTTTTAGTTACTATATTATATTGTGTAACAGCAGTTAAATACCTTCATAACCTTAGATAAAACTCATGTTATTAACAATAAGACCACATCATTATTTATGGGGCTCCAACTTGTGCAAAACAGAATTATAAATAAAATTATGCACAACAAAATAATAGCAATGTTATTTTAATTTGTCCCAACTAGTGAAATAAATATTTATCATTTTAAAAATAATTATTTTACTATCGGATAGACTTAGTCCTCTCGAACTCCACATCCATTTATTGAACACCAGAATAAATAATTAATTAATTCATTCTCTAATATAAATATTTTATTTTCAAACTAGTAAATAAAAATTTATTAATTGTTCTATAAAATAAATAAATATATTTTACCCACAATCTGGTGAATAAATATTTATTTAATTTATGAAATCATCATAACTTGAATAAAAATATTCCATTGTCTTGAGAATAATATTTATTAACTAAATTCAAATAGAATTTAACATAGACCCCTAGAAACACATATTGAGTGAACCTCTGGGATTCTTTCTTGTTGGCATTAGGAAGGCTTGCGTAATGTCCAAGAGTAATTTCTAGAAACGGGTCAAGGAACCCAAGAGAAAGAACATAAAGACTCAAAATTGACATCCACATAAAAATGATCATTTTTTAATATAACACATTTGTCGCAATATCTCATCAAGTAGATTTCATGATATTTTCATCAACTTTAATGCTTGATATGTCGTACATTGTAAACATGAAATAAACTCTTCGTTACACCATGGCCATGGAATTTTGAATGACTATTCTATTACAATAAAAGGTTTGAGATATAAAATTCCATAAATTGAAGAGAAAATTCCTTCCTCAACTTATCCATTAATAACATGCCACTTGTGATGCACCCAACGTACCCTACTTTCCACCAACCGTCTGTGTGACGGTTTTCGTCAGTAAATAATGGTGCTCGAGTCGCGACAAATACTAATGATAATCTTATAATCTAAGGATAATTAAACACACTAACTGATATAAATATCCAATGACACCAAAACATGTAGAATTCTTACTATTAGGTATGTTCTCATAATCTCTGTTCTTGGAAATTACCAAGTGAAAACATCATGAGATGAAGTCTCATCTGCTTACGAGTACTCACACCTGACGGTCTGCATTCTAGAAGTTCTATCATAGAATTTCATCCAACCATAGAACTATATATATGAATATTGGTATAGCATTTCCCGGTTCTCATTATAGAGGGGAACTTCCATGACGTTATCAATGCAAAAAATACTCTAGGACATTATTACATCATAGTCATGCATAAAAATGAAGAAAATGTAATAAGATGTTTAATATTTGAATACATTAAATATCCATGTAATCAAAGTTAAATGATTTGGTTCTAGGAATCCAACTCTTACAAACTCCCACTTGGACTAAAGCCAACTGCCTACAACTTTCAGTCTGCTAGACCTCACATGGTGATCATGTTTCTGCTAAGTTAAGGCTTTAGTAAAGGGGTCTTCCACAGTCTCTTCCATGGAAATTTTTCTCACTGAAACTTCACCTCTCTGGGGAAAATCCCTCAAGATATGATACTTCTGAAGTACGTGCTTCATCTACTGATGTGACTTCGGCTCTTTTTCTAGAGCCACCACTACAGTATTATCATAGTAAAGTGTGATGGGATCTTTACTAATAGGTATCACATTCCACTCCTAGACTAAGCATCACATCCAAAATTCTTCTTTAGCCACATCATAATCTACGATATACTCAGACTCTACTATAGAATCTGTGACCACACTCATCTTGGAGATATTCCATCTCACTGCACCTCCATTCAATGTGAAGAAGTATCTTGTTTGAAACTTCATGTCATTATGATCAGTCTATAAACTATCATCTGTATATCCTAGGATTACTAGTTCCTCATCTCCTCCATAAACTAGTAACATATCCTTAGTATGCCTCAGATACATTCATATAGTCTTGACTTCCATCCAATGGAAGTCACCTAGGTCATCTTGATATCATCCCACTGCACTCAATGTATAGGCGACATCCAACCAAGTACATATCATTTCATACATGATTGAACCAATCACTTATGTGTATGGAGTTCTTGCCATTATTTTTCTTTCCTCATGTGTCTGATGACACGTTTTCTTGGAAATATGAATTCCATGTGATGTTGGCAATAATCCCCTCTTGTATTGTTTCATACTATATATCTTTATTATCTTATCAATGTATGTACTTTGAATTAGGCCCAATAATCTCTTGGATCTATCATGATGGATCTTGATCCCAAGAATATATGCTACCTCACCCAAGTCCTTCATGGAGAAGAATTGATTCAACCATGCCTTAACAGAATGTAAGACTAATATCTCGTTTCAAATAAGTAATATTTCATCAACATATACTATTAGGAAAATGATTTCACTCCCACTAATCAATTTTTAGACACAAGGATCACATTTGTTCTTGATAAAACCAAAATTTTTTACATCTTCATCAAAATGAATTTTCCATGAAGTTGATGTTTTCTTTAATCCATAAATGGATTTCTGCAACTTGAGTACCTTATTAGCTTCATTTGGAGTCATAAAACCTTCAGGTTGTGTCATGTAGACATATTCCTGAAGCTTCATGTTATGGAAGGTTGTTTTTACATCCATTTTTGAAATCTCATAGTCATTGTAAGCGGCAATGACCAATAGAATTTAAATTATTTTCAGCATTGAAACTGGTGAAAAGGTTTTGTCATAGTCACTGGCTCGACGCTATTTGAACCCTTTTTCAAAAAATCATGCCTTATAGGTACTAACTTTTCCTTTCATGTCTAGTTTCTTCTTGAATACCCATTTGTAACCAATAGGATTTACATCAGCTGGATGATCTACCAAAATCCAGACTTGGTTGTGGTACATGGAATCCATTTCATAATTCAAGGTTTCTTTCCACTTGGAAAGAGTTGTCCCACTTACTACATCCTTTTAGGTTAGAGGATCATTATTATCAAATAATACGATGTCCCCATCCTCAGAAATTAGAAAACTATACTGTTCCAGTTCTCTATCCTCTATTATACTCCTACGTAGCTCTTGTGTCTCCAGAACAGTTCTTCCTTCCATGGTGCTTTGTGGATTATGTTCTTGTACCAACTATTGTTTACCATGAGCCTCAACTTCATCGAAGTATATCTTTCACCCACTATTTCTTTTGGAGATGTGCTCCCTCTCAAGAAATATGGAGTGTCATTCCACTATAACCTTTATGTATGGTGGGTTGTATAGGTAATATCACCTTTTTTACTTAGGATACCCTATAAAGGTACACTTTGTTCCTTGGGGTGAAATTTTGTTACCACAAGAGGCCTTAACAAATGCATCACTTCCCCAAACATGTAAATTTGATAATATGACTTTCTTTCCAATCCATAACTCATATAAAATACCATTTATCGATTTAGTTGGTACTTGGTTTAGTATGTGTGCTAGTGTTTGTAATGAATATCCCCAAAAGGGTAATGGAAGACTCGTATGACTGACTGGGGAATTTATGGTAGAGTGAGTTGGGATATGATCCCAAACTCCTGTAAGTAATAAATGATGTCTTTATTAAGATATTATATACCTCAGTCTAAGTATAGTTTCTTTCTCTTATTACCACGCTAGTTCTGAACTTCATTCTTGTATTATTTGAACTTATCCAAAGAATCTGACTTATACCTCATTTATTAGATATATCCATATCTAATAAAATTATTTGTAAAAGTTATAAAGTATGAGTACCCTCCCCTTTAATAAACATTAAATGGTCCACAAACATCGGTATGAAACAATTCAAGAAGTTCTTTATCCCTTTCACCTTTCCCACTAAATGGGGCTTTATTCATTTTCCCTTGTAAACATGCATGACATAAATCAAGAGGTTTTAGTTTAAAAGAATCTAAATATCCATCTTGAATAAACTTTTTCTACAATTTCTCATTTACATGACCTAAATGGTGATTCAAAAGTAGGGTGTGGTATGATTCATCTGAAGTATATTTGTTATCGATTACGATTACTTGGTTTTTGTAATCCAAAATGTAAAGGTTGTTGTATAAATGTTCCCTAAAAAACAAGTGTTATATTTGTAAAAAATTAAACATTCATTCCCGAACATGAAAAAAAATCCTTTTGTATCTAATATGGATACAGAAATAATGTTTTAGTAACATAAGACACATAATAAAAACCCTTTAACTCCAAGATCATCCCAGTTGGCAACGTGAGGTTGTAGTCCCTGATAACTACAACAGCAAGTCTGGCTCCATTGGCTACTCATAGATCCACATACCCTTGGTCAATCTTCATGGATCTACTTGGTTTCTATATTTTGATGTATATGTGAGCACCACAAGCTGTATCTAATACAAAAGTTGTAAAAATATATAGATTTTTGTAAATAACATATGTACCTAAAGCATCACCTTGTTTCATAGGCTGGTTGCATTTATTCTTCCAATGGCCCTTCTTGCCACATGCAATGCTAATAGCCTCCTATTTCCTTTCCTCCCCTTTGATTATCCTTTTCTTAGGAAGTCGTCAAGAAGATTTGGACTTAAAACTCTTCTCCTTCCCTTTACACTTATTCACAATAAGGAAAAAAGGCTTTCCGCGCTTCATATCTTTTTCCACATGGAGAATGAGGATAAGAAGGACATATAGAGACTTCTCAATGTTGTTCATATTGAAATTGACCACAAAGCTATAGAAGCTCTAAGGGAGTGATGCGGGAATGATAGTGGTGCCCAGTTATTCAGGGAGTGTAAACCCTAGATCCTCCAGACACTCAATGTATCCAATGATCTTGAATGCATGAGGCCCAACATGGGAACCTTATCCATGTTTACTCTGATAGAGTTACTTAGATTTCTCAACCCTTTCTAGTTCTTCTCTCTCCTAGTAAACACAATGGTGGTGATCGATAATTCTATAAGAATCCATTTTTTCATGATTATTCATGAGATCACTAGACATTGATGATAGCATCATACATTGAACTTTGACCGTGTTGTTTATATATTTCTCATATACCAGGAAATTCTCATCACTTTCTTCATTGTTAGGTGGATCAGGTAATGTGTTCTCCAACACGTAAGACTTCTGTTCATGGCATATGATAACCTGAAGGCATATAAACCAATCATGGAAGTTACTACTGGTGGGGATGTTGTCTATATCCATAATTGATCGTAGGGATAATGTGGTTGATGAGATTCTCATTTTTATTCAACAATTATAAGAGAAGATCATTAGTACTTTCATGATAACATTTTATGGGAAATAATAAATTTTTTACATCTCCTACTATTTTTTCAAGTCCAAATGGCCCTTACCATTAAACTAAGAATGTCTAGTTTCCATGACATTATATTTTAAAGCATCAATTTTCCCCTTTGTATAACCCCAACAAAGGTTGGTCAAGCTATTTGAAGGTATTTAGGTAGGCAGGTATTTGCCAACTGTGGGATTGCAGCTCCTTGATTTGTTGACTGTACTCCCCAATCCGGAAATGATGACTTTATATTTCCTCAACTCTTACCTCCAATATTACACAAAGTCTATAAAGATATACTCCTATTGATTTAATATGGTTAAGTCAACCCAGAACCTTTTATAAGGGCTTCCCATATAAAAGTATGTTTCCTAACATGGGTTGGTGAAACACATAGTTTTATTGAGTTTTTTTAATCAAGTAACGGAAGGGTTTTCCTTAATTAATATTTTATTTAAGGGATCTTTATATCTTATGAATGAATTTTCTATTATCATTATCACATGCTTGTTAATATTAAGTGGAACTTACTTAAGTGATTAAACATGTCTTGATAATATTTACGCATAAGTCTAGTTTATTTTAGTTCCATCTTGCATGCTTGTTTATTTCATTAATTATATGATCATGACAACAAATCCATAAGGATAAACCATGAAACTGACAGAAATAAAATAAAGGGTATGATCATGAGCTTTTATATTGGTTAGTCTGTCTAGCGGTTGATAAACTTACCCTGGCCTTTGGGGGAAACATCTTGAACCTTTTGGGTTTGTGTTTACAGCTTTCCAAATGTCTACCTCTGTATCTCTAGGGGTTGGTTTTGTCTCAGCTCCATCATTGACCACTTCTAATAGCTTGTGACTTCCATCCATTATATATGCCTTTTTTAACTCATATGCAAGTGAGGAGTAAAAAGGGGGTTTAAATAAAAGAAACCTCAGGCATGAATTCCCTACATATTAATGAGGAGAAGGCTCATAGACCAACAAATTTAAATAAATAAATTAAAAGAAACCATCTACATACAAAGGCCTTGGTCTAGCTCATGACCATCCATATGCAACGATATTTACGCATAAATTAAACTATCATTCAATTCTTTAATTGTTATTTTTTAAGATAAATCACGCTCGAACCAATTAATTATCATCTTTAGTAATCAATCCTTTTATCATTATGCATTTTCTTAATTTTATTTGGGATTCTCATCCATCATAATTTTATACTAATAAATTCATTTAAAATTATCTTTGTACGTAACATGTACCTTGGAGGTAACTCGGTGAATTCCTATTCATAACTACCCAATGAGTATAAATGAACATTACACGAATGGTGTATTAAACTCATATATATAAAACAATTATCAAGTATTGTGCCTTAGCTTTACACCTTCACGATGGTACATGTCTTAAAGGTTTTGTATAATACAACAACAAATTTTAATAAATCCTCATAATTTGGATGAGTACATGGCGTATAGCTTCAATTAAACAGTGTGTAATATTTTTCACCATCTATCAAAAGTACATGCCTAGGGAAATGATGTGTGAGTGTACATCAAAAATCATAGGAGTACATGGTGTGTCCGGTGGGCCACACGTAGTGTAGTTCCTCGTTACACAGTCTCCTACTAGGAAACTCGTATATGGGGTACACTGTCCAACCCTATCCTGAAGGGACTGCATTTTGTGTCTAGTGGACCACATGACATGTAATCTGGAAACCATATGCCACCTATTCCTGATCAACACGGTAATCCATTAAGACTTAGATGAGCTCAAATGACACGGCTTGGTTTGGCGGACCAGACCTAGTGCACTAAACATTGGCTACACGGTGTGTACCTCCGAATACACGTCATGTGTTCTAGTTTTGAATGGACAAGAACCTTTTGTACCCTTGGATGATATCCTCTATTTTATTTTAATCAAAATTAAAAGAAATTATTGTTTCTGTAAGGTGAATGAAAAATGAAAGAGTAGGAACAGAAATTGAGATTAATATTTGAAAAATGATTAACTTGAATTGAAACAACTAAATTATTAAATGCACAAATCATTAATAAAATATTTAAATACTTTTAAACTATAGTGAAACTACTCTGATACAACTTGAAGGTTCTGGGCGTAGCAGAAGCATTCTTGGGATGGAACCCAAATTATAATTTTACCATGATCAATGAGTATTCTTGGATCAATATGATGATGAATGTCAGTCTCCACAGAATAAAATGAAATATTTAGATGAAGAAGGAATAAGCCCAAAACCTTTAGAGAGGATCTTGCACATCATTTTATAATTAATTTAATTCATTTTATAAATAACATAATACATGGATCTTCGGTATTATCTTTATTGATTATTTTGATCATCTGTAATGACCCTTCTGTATTATCTAGTTGTGATTGGAAGGATCCAAACTAGAATCCATCTAGTGGTGGTCCACATGTGCTCTGATGGCCTCTGATCGACACTGCTCGTTCTTCGGGTGCTACCAGGTGAAGTGAGTGTCTTGTGTCATTTTTTCTCGATCACTTGTTCTTCGAACTTGAAGAACGTATATCATTATAGAGAGGGCTGAGAATAGGATTCAAGAGAGAAATTTTTTAGCTCAACAATTCTCAATTCACTAGGTGTGAAGTTCGGTCCATGGAACAATATATGTATGTGTCTATTTATTGATATGGGGTTTCAGTAACAATATTTATTTGCATAATAGAAATTAAATACATTTATAACCTTAGAGAAAACTCAATATTTTAATAATAATGCCGCATCATTATTTATGGTGTGCCAAATTGCGCAAAATGAAATTATAAATAAAATTCTGGTTCACAAAATAATATTAGTGTCATTTTAAATTGTGCCAACAAGTTAAATAATTATTTATCCTCTTTTAAATAATTATTTTACTACCGGACTATCCTTGGTCATCTCGAAATCCACTTCAATTTATTGAACACCCGAATAAATAAATAAATAATTTATTCTCTTAAATTAATATTTTATTTACAAACTAGTAAATAAATATTTATTAAATGTTCAATAAAATAAATAAATAAATTGTACCCACAATCTGGTGAATAAATACTTATTTAATTTATGAAATCATTTTAACTTGAATAAAATTATTTCAGTCTTATGAAAAATATTTATTAATTAAATTCAAATAGAATTTAACTGAGACCACCAGCAACACTTAGTGTGTGACCCTCTAGGATTGTTTCTTATTAGCATTAGGTGGACTTGCCTAAACTCAAAGAGTACTCTCTAGAAACAGGTCAAGGAACTTAAGAGAAATACCCTAAAGTCACAATGAAATCCACAAATGAATGCTCACTATGTTATATAATCCCTTTGTCACAATATCTCATCAAGCAGGTTTCATGATAGTGCCATCAACTTTTATGATTGATATGTTGTTCATTAACTACCTGAAATAAACTCATTGTTACACCATGGAAAAATAATTTCACATGATGGTTCTATTTCAATCAAAGGGATAAGATATCGACTTCCATAAATGGAAGGGACAAATCCTTACTCGAATTATCCATTAATAACATTCCACTAGTGATGCACCAAACGTAACCTACTTCCCACAAACTATCTGTGAGATGGTTTTCATCAGTAAATTAATGTGCATGAGTCATGACACGTATGAATGATAATATTAATGTCTAAGGATTTTTAAAAATGCTCATATATAGGAAGATCTTATGATACTGAAACACACAGAATTCCTACTGGCGGGCTGTTCTCATTATCTCATATCTTGGAGACATCCAAGTGTCATCTTCTAGAGAGTAAATCTCATCATTCTATGAGTACTCACACCTGATGGTCTACAAGCTATGTGTCCCATCATAGTATGTCATCTAACTATAAAACTATTTTTAATGACATTGTTATATCATTTCAAAGTTCTCATCATAGCAGGTAACTTCCATGACTTTATCAATGAAACAAATAGTCTAGAACATTATTACATCATAGTAATGAAAAACAATGAACAATATTTAATAATATGTTTAATATTTAAATAAATTAAATATCTATATAAACAAAGTGAAACCATTTGGTTCTAGGAGACCAACTCTTACAGTTTGTGCCCTCTGACCACACTTGCAATGGTGTATCTAGGTTTATTACAGCACAATAATATTGTAACTTTAGTATGAGAATTTCCATGATAGATATAGAGATAAAAGAGTCAAAATCACATGTGAATAATAAATTAGATACTATACTATATTTAACTAGAATAGTAATTTGTACTGTAAATGGTCATGCAGCATGATCCTTAGGTATCGGTTGTAGTGCATTCAACTAGTCTGATCCACAACCCTATGAAATAGGTGGACTATGATGATAAAAAAATACTCATTTGGCACTGCTGGTGATTAAGGATCTGGCTACCATGGCCATGACATCCTCCTCAGCCAGTCCTACTAGTGCTACTACAACTCCCCACCTGATATGGTGTAAATGATCATACCAATATAGTTGGAGCAAGTACTGATCATTTTCTACTCATAATCGGTGGAATGGTCTAATAGAAACCCTAAATATACCTTATATACCTGCAAGACCAGAACCCTCTATCATATTGTGGCTTCATATTCTCCCATCATCCACACTAATACACCATGGAGTTTTCAAAATGGGAACTCTGGTTGTCATTTACAAGACAAAAAACCTCGAGGGGATGTTTCTGCCACTGTGATAACTACTGGACTACCAAATCAGTGATCCTCTATGCGTAGTACTATTTTCATTCCACAGTTTGTGGTTAGTTATAAGATATTGATTTAAAATTTATGAAATTTTAGGTAGGTGAAATAAATTCACTTGAGTACCGATGGCATACAGAAGCCCATCCTCAAATTATATAGCACGTGAAAGTTCATCACCAACTAGATTATTGAAAAGATCATCAACTCAATGAATCCAATTTAATAATAATAACTAATATAGAACCCTACTCAAGATTCATAAACTCTCTAGATCTATCATCTCTCAGTGTCTTAGGGGAGAAATGGTCATATAAGGTGGTAAGGAAATCATCCCTTAACATTCCTTGATGACGACCAGCCTGGGTAGTTACATCCCATGAGCGCCTGGTCAAATCATGTAGGCTGTAAGTGGAAAGCACAACCTTTTTCTCTAGATGCATTTATAGTTGCTCAATCATAGACAGGTTGGCCTTTATCGAAGATTAAATAGTGTATAGACCACAATATTTTGAGAAAGTGGGAGGAAGTTGTAGCCGAAAATCATGATTCAGATCATCCATCATAAGTGTAGCTCATGGAGCACCATTTATGAACTGCATGAGACATATGAAACTATCACAAAAAATGGGATTGATTACCTAAATCAGGTTCAGAAGTTAGTGACTCAAGTATCACTACTAGATCTAAGATTATGGGATCATGTCCCACCACATATGAATAATGGTCGTCACCACCCTCCTGGCATACGATACGAGGACGTTGTGGTGGTTTTGGTTATCAAGTTCCACGAACATGCCTCTGAACAAGATTTAAGATGATTGATATCAACACTATCAGAAGATAAACAAGTAAAGTAACACCAACCAAGGTATACTACCCCAAATACCCATTTAGATGGCCAGATACTGGTATGTTCTAAATTATAAGTTTCATTTCATTTTACATTTTACTACGAGTTTCACTGCATTACCTTTCATAAAAATGACAAGGTAGGCTATGGATATGAAACCATTTCATTTTCGATTTCATTTTTCTCTTTATAATGTATATCCATTCCCATTGAATCAGTTCCCATACACTTTATCACTAAAAATGGAAACCATTCATTTATGGCATAATTGATTGACTTTGTATATTACTCATTGTAATCCATGTAGGTCTATACTCCTCGTGAATTAAGGTAAGAAATCAATCAATTTCAACCAAGGGAATATCAAAAGAATATGTTAACTATCATAATGTCACTAAAAATCATAAGAATTATAAGAAATTAAATGGTGTGAAATTCACCTATATAGCATGGGAATATGAATTACATGTGGATTCTAGGTACCTATAATGATTCATGTAATAGTTCTCCATGACATCATATCATAGGGTGAAGGATGAAGTGAAATTATTAATCATAATAGTAACAAAGAACTCCACATGCAGATTACCCAATGGTGAAAGGATATCAACTGCAATATGAAAAAGAAAAACAATAACTAGAATACAACCAACTCGGCTTTTACCCCAACCATGGGTTCTTAATGCCCTAGAACAGCTTAGGGAAAAGTTTGAAGAGTTACTAATCTTCATATTATTATATCCAAATTGTAAAGTAAGAAAGTAAAATCTATGATACCACTTTTTGATGTCTGATATTCCACTTAATAGGTTCCCTGAGCCTGGCAGGTGACATGGGTGCAAGCGCATCTTCTCAAATGCCAGAGGCTGGCGACTAAAAGAGAGGGTACATGGTGTATCTATGGGGAGACTATTACATCATTACCAGATTATAGAATACAGTATACATATACATAAAGGTAAATCGAGAATTTAATATATATAAATAGAAGGCACAATAGAAATAGAGACAACAGTAAGAAAACTAAAGAAATTGGAATAACGTACAACAATTGATAATGATATGTCATATATCAAGTAAGCTATAAAACAAGGATAAAAGTAGAAAGCATACATGAAAAACCCAATCTAGAAAAACTAAAATACATAAACTATCCCATGAAGCCCCTGCTATAGCTTAGACATCTGATACCAGCTCCATCCTAGAACAGCAAGCAATCAAGTGTCTATAGCATTACACATCCCTTTATCAACACCTGCATACATGTAATCTCCACCAAGTACCAAACAGAACCCATAGAGGGTGTGAAATAAATCTCAATGGGCCACAACCAATGGTTTATTTAACATCCCTCCTGTGTAATGGATGTATAATTGTGTGCAAGCTTGGGTAAATAATGTAAAACAATACAATGTATCTAAATATCCAAGTACCTGCTTCATCCCTTGGATACTTTATAAACATGTAACTAGTTCATTATTTTATTATTATTAGTTTATAAATAAGTCACATGTTAGAAATCATGAAGGTTCTAATATCAAACATGGAAACCTCTAATAATATTTAATAATGAAGTTCCAATGTAATAACTAAGGTAACATAGACCTCAAGGGTCACCAACTTTGTAATGAATATAGCCTGGCAATAGGTAATAGTGTAATCAAAGGATAATAGTCTATGCCATTCTATAATAATATTCCTACAGATTACAAGGAATTCATCCATGGTAAAATGGGTCTAAGAAATGACTGGGACTGATGGTATTTACCCATGGAACCTGCTTATTAGTGCTAGATCTAAGGAGTGTATTCAAAGAATCTAGTAATATTATTGAATGGATCATACAGTGTCATATTGGGCATCCAAGAATAGACAAGGATCATATTCTAGGTGGATCTCAGCCAGAGAAAACCACATCCTTGAATCAGAATGGGGGTTCCAAAGTGCACAAGGCATTCCCTATGGAATCCAAAGGGAGATTGAGTATGTCCGCTCCTATTTTAATAATGAAGTCATATATAATTCCTAAGGTTCAATAAATTAAATTTCTATAGTGTTAAAAGTGTAGTTAATCATGCAACCATTTAATCAATTCTTAATTGTTCAATAAGTCCATTTGGTTATATACCATCCTTTCATTAGTGTGATAAGGCCATGTAAAATGAAACCACCCAATTTATATATTTAAGAAATATTCAACAATCAAGGTTCACTCCACTACCTTCCATTGACATGGTAAGGGATCATACAGACATGAAACCTCTTATTAAATTACATTTTAAATGGACAAGTTGTATACTTAGTATACTTAAAATTTCTATTTTCCCTTTAATTATCAAATTCAAGAACCTAACATAGTTGGGTTATGTGGTGAGAATAGATGGTACATTACATTATTCAATTAAATGTTAAAATCAATCCATTTAATATAGAAAATATTACCTGTATAAATTTCAATCCAGGGCTCACCTGAATAGTGAATAAAACATGTCAAAACTCTAAAATGATAATTGTGGAAGAAATCCTACATGGTATAGATGGAGTGTTGGGAATAACCACTAAAAACTAATCATATATTTGGAAAGAGATTAACTAAGTTTTTATAATGATTATAATCATGGAATATGAATTCAATAAACGGAACCTGATAAAATTGGTGGGCACCACAAGCTAATTTCAAATTTTAAAAACATGAGGGAAGAATTATAGACCATCCACCTTAGGATTTTATTACTCTTATCATCCAGTTTTATCCCCTAATTTGTCTTCCAATGGAGTGGATCTGAAAAAAATGTAAAAACACCCACACCTCAATAACTAGGATGAGAGAAAGCGAGATGAAGATAAGATAAAAAGGACTTGAGTACTTAACGTAGCACATCCAACATGATAAAAAAAGCTCAAATGTATCCTTGACAAAGGAGATCTCTTGATCCATAGGTTAGGCCATAAAAAGATATAAAATGGCAGAAAATTGAGGTTATGTCTATTGTAAATCATAATAGTGATGAATGGATTAATTAAATCATTTAGGTTAAAAATGTAAAATTACAAAAAAAAATTATCCGATGCATGTTTTGGAAACATGGTATTCCAACCCATGTGCCAACCTTGAATGCGTACCTGGAGAATTGAGGCCACCCACATGGTTAGGCTGCACTGTTATGGAAACCGTGCACCAATAATGTGAGATGGCTCTACCCAGAAATACCCACCATTCACAGGGTTATATATAATCATGCATCCACCCAGTATAGTTTACTCCAACCATGTGACAGATACATTTTCCCCCAAAATATAGGTTCTAGGCTCCAAACAAGC
This sequence comes from Viscum album, assembly GCA_963277665.1. Lineage (NCBI taxonomy): Eukaryota > Viridiplantae > Streptophyta > Magnoliopsida > Santalales > Viscaceae > Viscum > Viscum album. The sequence continues at coordinate 614,492,919 of OY728130.1, forward strand.
CCCATAAACTCCATAGAAATTTTCTAACTCATTAGGCATCCATATATTGTCCAGAATAAAGAATTTGAGTGAAATTTAAAAGGATTTATACTTGAGGGAAAAACTCGGATATTGCATTTTTAGTCTTAAAATACAACTAGGGTCATAGTTATATATTCACTCAGAGAGATATTAACCTAATCTAGATGCACTAGTTAGTGTTCCTATTGATTTATACTTTGAGACATTCCATGCTCTTGGGAAGGGAAATTTGGTGGTATATTCCACCAGTAGGAACTCATGTTCATATGTTTTGGAGGAAAAATTTGGGATCTTAGCCTCATTACAGTTTTTCATAGTGGATAAGGAAGGAGTTTCTTATCTATGATCAATTTTTGGGACCCCTCTATTTCTTTAGTTTATGATGGAGGATCAGCTAAGGGATATTGATTTTGATATTTTTTAAGAATGGATATTCTCAATATACGTGATTGATTGATATTTTTATTTCGATGTAGCGCATCATCCTCTTTAATTAATAGATAGTAGTTTCAGTCACATAGTGTGAGGATATCATTAGGGAGTTCCATACTTTATACTTTTAAGTTTATCCATCAGTGAAAAAAATTACCATTACTATTAGTGCTATCATTTGGTGGACAGGAATGAAATTGGGTGTTATTGAGGTTATTTATTGATACCCCACCAATTAGTATGTGATGGGAGGAAATTTAGGATAAATAGATTTTCCACAACCCCTTGATGTCATTAACTATAAATGGGATAAAATTTATATGTATTTCATGGTAGTGATTCTGTGATGAGTGAGAGGAAGCAATGATGTTGATCATCAACTGTAGGATTAGTTTATGTCTATTTATTTCTATTCAAGGGAGGTGTTTATTGTAGAACATTGGTTGAATATATATAGATGATATCTTTTAGTTTCATGGAATTCCTTCTACACCAATAACAGAATAATAATCACGATTTATTTCTTAGTTTTGGATATAATTGTAGAAGGTGTTCAAGGCTTGTGTAAGATTTAGCACAATATTCCACCTTGAAACTTATGGCTTGACCAAATGAACTATTTTGGTTCTTGAGAATATGATTTGGATTTACGTGTTAGCTTTTGGCTAGAGTTGGGAAGATCAATTGCCTCAAATGGAAGATACATCCAACAATAGATTCTAATCCAACATCGACATGGATCCTTTAGAGGCCCAATATAATATATCATAATAGTTACCCATATACAAGGAAGAAATTTTGGATACATTGCTAATGGGGCTACAGTTTATTTAGGTGATGAATAAGAAGGTACATGTGATCTACGAGTTGATGGGAAGAACATATATCCCTCAAATCTACTATAAAGAATAAAAATAGAGGCCTTTGGAGTTTTAATAATTATATTATATGTTTCCAAAGGGATCTACATGGTATGGGATATGGATATTTGATTAAGGAGTCCATTTTCCCCTAAATTCATCAATCATTTCCATATCCTATGCATAGATGGTGAGATTAATTACCACATACTATTCACAATGTAATAGGATCGAGTGCATGATGTATTATATGGGTTGCATCTAATGATATATGTGAATGACCTATCGCTCATCACTAACATGATAAACCTAGACATTAAATATGGTTCCACTTTATCAGTATACGCAATGGATATCCTGGAATGGTAGGAGTAAACTCTTCTTGATCAATCAATCTAACATATGTCCATCCTTTGGTGGTACACAAATCTTTTATAGGTCATAATGGGGTATGAGATCCTCATGTTGGTCTAGTACCCTCAAATTTTTGAATAATTTGGTCATTTCAATATAAAAATACTTGATTTTGGTGAGAATGTTTTGAGTCATTTTTTCAATATTACATTCTTACAACACATGAATGATATATTTGGGAATTATTTCATATTTTGTTTAAGATTTTGGGTGTCATGAAGCCTCAGTATTATAATAAAAACAAATTATTTTGAGTCATTCCATGAGAATTATGATGAAAAATAATTTTCCTAAACAATGAAGTAACATATAGTGTATTTGAGCCCATGAATTCATCCAGAATAGAGAAATTACCATAAGATGAGTATATTTTTTTTCACATAAGAAGATTCTAGATAAGTTATTGAGGATATAATGACCACTTTAATGAATAATTAATGAGATAATTATTAAAAATCAAATTTCCTTTTATAGAAAACCATCATTATGGCATCTAAATAGGTTTATTCATAAGATCTAATTTGTGGGAAGAGAGAATAAGGGAGATTCAGGATATTTGTGAGCTGGAATCTATATCCATATGTTTGATGTATCGAACACAATGACCTATATGCATTCATTGAAAAATAAATATCCTAATCTAAGGTATGACGTGTGATTTAAACTTGGATGTAATATTTTATAAATTTTATACTACATTTTAGGGTTAGTGTATGTTCCAGGTTTAATTTCCATATGTGTTAATTTGGGTAGTAATTAATCCCTGTATTTATTTGAATAATTTTTTCCCATGGTGGTTTTGATGGTGATTTTACATGGAGTGATAAACTATGAGTTAGATCGGTGTTATCTTCTCCTTAGTGTCTGATATATGTGAATTTGGTGTAGATTAGAGCCTATATCCATGGAAAATAGCTCAACATAGAATATATATAGAGGTGGTTCATAGGGTTGTGTGGTAGGGTTAGTGTGGGGGAGTATTAGTGGAGATATGAAGTGGATGGTGGAGATCTCACGATGGGTGTTGCAGGTGCTAAGGATGCCTAAAAATATTAAATGGGGATGAAAAAAGAGAAATGGATGATGTTTTGGTAATAAAAATATAGAATGGTGATTGATGATGAATAAATTGGATCATTTTCATCTGTAGATGAAGAGTTTTTATGAAATGGCCACACAGATGCCACTATAGTTTGAGGGAGAAAGTGGAAGGGCTTGCTAGATTTTTTCACTCAACTGTATGACCCTCTAGGGTATAATGGATTTCATTATACCATAAAGAGGATATAATAGGGTTGTCTAATGGTATTTTCTACTAGAGTTTAGTGGAGTTAAATACAAATATATTGGTCAACCTAGTGTTGGACAAGATTTTTGGCATGGAGCGGGACCATGCAATTTTCCCAATCGTTGGCCCTTCAAAGAGAACATAAAGTAAGGAGCCTCATTTTTGGTCAACCTGATCTGACCTAAAGGTGCAAGCGATGGAATATATGGACAAACATAGATCCCCCCAAACCAACATATAACATTTCACACCCATTGAAATCCATGTGTCCCACTTTCTGCCTATGTAGCGTTTTTTCATTAATTTTTCAACAAGTGTTTGTTTTTTGAAAATAAATAGCCAATCATGTGTTTTTTACACATAGATCATAATTATACTACCTATTTTTCTATATTATTTTTTTTATTTTTTATTTTCAAGTTTTTGATGAGGATCAATTATGAAGATCTAATCATTCCCTATGTCTATACTCCCCTAGAGGCAAGTGATGAGATGTAATGGGTCCCCCTTCTTCCATTCATCGTACGGTTTTTTAATATCCATCATACTTATGGTGAAGCTCCTACTCATCATGATGGGGTTGGTCCTCTATAAAATTTTATAAGGATAAAGTCCGCACAAAATATGGATGGGGTTTATTACTCCCCTTTAAGATTGGGTTTGGATCCTCTATCCTTGGTGTTAGTACTCCCTTGAATAATTTCTTATTTCATAGGAATATTAATTTCCCCAACTAAAATTTTAGAGTGGCTAAATGGGTTTTTAAATTTCAAAGTCTTAGATTATAATATACATATGTTGATTTCACTTGTAACTAGACATAAAGAGAAATAATTCCTCCCATATCCTGATATTTTTCCTTTAAAGCATATTTGGGTTCAACAAATGAGTTATAAATCCATTAATTATCATATTTTTTCTAACTAGTTTTATTATTATTAATTTTTGTTTTGAGGGGAATTCTAAAAGGTATTTTTATACTCTGCCCTTCATTGGAGACTTCTCCATCACATGTCATGTCTTATATAGATGACATATAGATTGGTGATGATCCTAGTTCTCACAGAGTTGATGGAGCATAGGGGTTAACGAATGTGATTGAAGCATGTGGTGTTTTTTTGGAGATTATAATCATAGGTTCTTCCTAAATACTACTAATTAGACCGGTTAGTTTCCCTTATTTTGTTTGGAATGTGTTTTTTCACTTGTACTTTTTTTCACTTTATATCTTCATCGTATTTTATAGAGGTTGTCAAATGCACTGTACAATGAAATTAGATTCCTTTTAAATTTTATTATGAATTATTATATACTGGATTGACGTTTATATTATGTATAGGTTCAATATGATATGTTCTCCCATTATGTGAGATATGCATACTCGATACTATTCACTAAAACCTTGCCTATTATAGGAAATATTGGGGTGGGGTGATTGGCTTACCACTACCTTGGAATAGTCTTAATGGGTTAGTTTATTTCATCATAAGACTAAAATAGTAATGCATATTGATTAGTCAATCTTCTAGGATTATCTATTAGTTTAGGGTTCTCTATAGTGATAGTTTATTATCATTTTCACTTATATATCTTCCCCTGTATGATTTTTAATCCCACTAATCCTCTTTGTCCCTTTTATACATTATCCCTTTATTTTTGTATTAATATCCTTATTTTTCTATGAATCCTCCCACACTTCATCTGGGGGTTATGATCACTACTAATATCTGTGAGACCCTATAGCTGGTTACCTCTCCCCTTATCACATAAACCATCACACCTGACCCCATATTGGTTAGTGAAATGAGTTTCCTTAGTGGTATAGGATCATGGTGGTGAAGGTGGTTTCTTGGTCTTATTTTCTTCTTTGGGTATATTCCCTTCTTTTATTTTTGTTTTTTAATTGATTAGTATTTATAGTGGAAAACATGCTCACTCCCCTTTCTTTTTCTGACTGACCAACTATGTGAGATCTCATACCTTATCTAGTTAGATAAATTTTATGTTGGTTTGGGTTTTGATAGTGGGATTATTCAATGGTATTATTTCTGAGTTTTAATTTTGTTTTACTTTCCCAATATTTTGTTCAACATAATCTTCCTATATTTCATGGGGGTTCAAGGTTTCATCATTAAATACATTGTATCTTTACTTTCATCACATGGTTCCTCGGTCTTACCTACATTATTAACATACAATATAGTTACTTATATTTTTTCCACAATGATCTTATCATTTTTGGTAGTACATCATTTTTCATATTGATGTCTTATGCCAAAGTGGATGATGTATGATGTCTTTATGTCTATAGAAGTTATAAAAACTTTTAATTTTCTAACATTTTCACATATTTTCTGAGTTTTCTTGGTTTTGATATCTTTTTCCTAGTTCTGTGGTTTGTGTTTCTTGGTGGACGTTGAAACCAATGATACTTAATGGTGGTGATTCTATGTTGATTTCGGCTTCATCTATTTTTTTGGTGGTGGGGGTGATTATATTGATTGTTGATTTGTTTTGTACATCATTATACACAATGTTCATTTTTGTTATGTAAAACTGTAGATATATGGTCAATGTTTGATGGTGATATATCTCTGGTGTGTCTAAGGATAGTGGTTTCTAGTGTGGAATTGATTGAGGTTATGAGGGAATGTGATGGGAGGTGGTTTGATAGAATATTTTGTGCATAACATGATTCCTTAAACACATTTCACTGAATAAATTGATTTAATATCTTATAGAATGCATTGAAATTATCTACTCTAAGTTGGGTATATAATCTAGTGGTCAAACTATTTTTCGTATTCCAATTATGTTGGTCTCTATTTTTTATAATTGTTTGGGTCTCTTGGACTATAGTGGTGCTAAGGTAGTATAATCATTTTATGGTTGTTGGTTATGAGTCAGATAAAACATAACCCTTAAAAGTGACATTCCAAAAAATAAAAAAATATATAAATTATAGAGAGAGAATATATATATATATATATTAAATCTATAAGTTTTAGTTTTTATGTGCATTCCATGTATTAATTAACATACCTTTCATAATTTTTATAAGATAGCATATACAGATCCCATATTATATAAGTTAGAAACAATTGGTGATCATTTTACCAAGAAAAAAAGGATATGGTCCTCACTCGAATGGCATAGGCCGTATTTGAGATAAATAAGTATCTCACTCCATGGAGACGATAAAAATGGGATGTCCTTGTTTTTCTAATTACTAAAAAACTAATAAATCGGTATTCTTTAAAAGAACCCCAATCTAGTGACCTGGTGATATGATCCAATTATTAGGAATACCAAATAGATTTCATTTATAAAATTTATATGTAGTTTTGAAGGATTTCAAACCTATTTTTTCTAATAAAACAGAAATTATAATTTACACTATATCTAAGGGTGTATATAATTATATTATAAATTAGTTGATATATTGTGGGGATAAAATTAGACTCCCAATAAAAAATTAAGGTGGATTTAAGTTTTTTTACTTTTAACAAGACTAAAGTAATGTTTAGAAAATTTAAAGAGTTAGAAGAATGGTGATTCAAGATCATGCATGCTATGGTAATGTCTAAACACATCATAATATCGACGTTGTGTGTTTTCAAAGGATAATTTTTATTACATTCTGTGATCAATGTTTAGTGTACAATATGGTTATGGTTGGGTGAACAAAGGGTCTATACATATAAATAAACACTATATTTTTCTCTATTTGAGAATAGAAAATAATCCATGGAGAAAGAGAGAAGAATGGGTGATTTAAAATAGGGATAATCTCAAAATCATTATGAATATAACAACCCTAGATTTTCATAAATAGACATTACATCATTTTTTCAGAATATTTATTACATTACATAAAATCATTCTCGAGAACCGTAATTTTTTAGTAACTTTGGAAACATGGAAACATAAACATTAGACTATAAGTGATATACACCATATCCCACTATATGCTTCAAAACTAACACCCTTATTAGACATATCATACATAATAATTATCTCTATAATCTAGGGAAAGTAAACATAGTAAATGGTATGCTCAGTAAGGGTATAACATGAACATAACAGTATGAGAACATGATTGTAACATTTAAAAACAATACCATGTATATCAAATATCATAATCACGATTCATGGAATAAAGATTGGTAGTTTATAAGGCGTGAATCGTGAGGGAATCAAAGAACATGATCCATGAGATCATAAGATAATTAATTTTTTTCATACACATAATCATAGAGAAACATATCTATGTTATTCAAGGCCCATTTCCAAAACCATAATAGCAGACAAATTTCAGTACTAAACTAGGTTCACTACCCATTCCATCCATGTATTATTGAACTAAGATCATTTACTCCTCCAGAATTGTAATATTAAAGAAATTTCAGTCCTCATTATTTCACTATATATCTCATGAGATATAAATACTTACCCAATTAATTACTGTAATATATAGCTGACACCCATCATATAATGAAGTCATACATGTGTATGCTACGAGAACATATAAATTCATCTTATCATAACCCATTAAATAAAATGTGTATTATAAAAATGTCATCATGTAATAACCTATATGAAATTATTTGGTTCCATTATTATTTCATCATAGAAGAACCCATAAAAAGAAGTGGTTTTCATAATTTTTTCCACATGGTTTAACTCGTGGAAGAGAAATTTGTTTCCAAAACATCAGGTAATTAAAAAAACAATTCAATGGAATAATATGATTGGTATACTTGGATCATTTATCCATTAAGTCATAGTTAACATTAAAGGATATAAACATAGTTGGAACATGAATCAAAAAAATATGGATCAGATGGCTCTCGATTCTCTACCGCACGTGACTTCACTACTTCAAAGTATTTCAACCATTTCAGATTACATTCAAGTCTCCATGATAGAGGAATCTCTGTATGGTAAATGTACATGTCCATGTTTTTCATCAAAAAATAAAATTCCATGACCATATCTCTATACTATGTCATATTGTGAGTTTGAGACCAGTGCCCCTGCTGATATGTCTCTCATGGTAGTTCTTCATCAGTTAGTGCCTTCAGTCCCTTCATTATTGCGCGTACCAGTGTTTCTTATTGGATAGGTAAGTCCAATAATGGATATGGGTGCCCCAGATCTTGTCTTCCTAATTTATTCCTTCTCTAAAGTGGCATCCATCCACCAATGGACCTTACTGATACATTTTGGTTTAGATCAGCCATCTAATTCATGGTTTCAAAAGGGTGTGGAATCCTGGGGTTTGTCTTCTCCTTCATGAGGTTCATCACTCAATAAAAAAGAATTATGTATCATTCTCATGTAATGGGAGGATTTTGTCAAAGAATGGTCTGAAAGCTCTAGATCTATTTGCCACTAGAATTTGAACCTCTTTCAGTTGTCCCCCAACGTTCAATCTAGGTGCGAATCTCCTCAGGTGGTTGTGTGGCTCAATATTTTGAGCATTCCTATTATACTACACAATGATTTTTTTCTCAACTTCATTGGTAATACGATGGGAACTTTCATGTGTGTCGATAATCGAAAATCGTGGTTTTTTATACTTCCATGGCTCAACTCTGCGTCCAAGTAGATGTTTCCAAGCCTCTCCTAGAATAGATCCTCCTACATGAAGGTGACTTTACCTAGTGGAAAATGATCATTCCTTCTTCTCTAGTTCACTTATACTTGAACTATCATCATCAAGGACATTATACTATTTCTTTTAGGAAGAGTGGGTATTCTCCTAAGACTAATTTTCACAACTTCTCATCCACCTTTTTGGTTTATTCTTCAGCCATTCCTCATGACCCTTATCCTCCCCCATCACACTCGCCTACCAAGCTTTCCATTATCATGTCCACTGAATAGGTCGAAGAGAGAAATCCCCAACCCATCTTGGTCTACTATAAAGATTTAATCATCCCTCAGCCTAGTTTACTCATAGTTTATACTCCTAATGCATCATTGGAGCGAGCTCTAGTGCTTTATCATTCTCCAATATCCCCAAAAAGAATCCAATCCCACAATATTGATATTAAAGATAGAGAAACTAAGAAGTTAACTCATGTATCAAACACAATAAACTTTTGGGATCCGAGTGTTTCTTGAATCCATCAGAGTAATTCTGTGTCTACTTTATCTTTTATGACTCTCAATAAAGACGAACCTGAAGAGGAGGTTATAGATATGATTCTACCACTCTCTCCTACTACTATCATTAAAAGCAGATCAAAGAAGAAATCATCTCAAGCCTCATGAGAACACATAAAATAATTACACTATATTGTTAGATCCAATACCAATAAAGCACATTATTTATTATTTACCTCTTTTTAGGGATTTCACATGGTCTTGGAATGAGAGCTAATACCGACTTCATTCGCAGTGAGCTTCACAATAACAACATTTCCTTGGTTTATATTTTTGAACCCAAATAGCAGGCCTCCAAAATTTCTTCTTTGGGAACATGATACGATTTTGTGACTTTTTTTATATAGATCCTCATAGTCATATTATCAGGTTGTTCTGGAAATATAGCATTAGATTCGTGTTGATAGTGGCATTGAAGTCATTTATTACCATGAATATTTCCATGGGATTGTATTTCATATTATTCTCTTTCATCTATGAAAAATGTGATACACGATAAAGAGAGAACGTGTGGCTCTTAAATATTGATAATAAACCATGTTTTGTTAGTGGTTATTTCAATGCAGCCATTTAAAATTCACATAAAATATGTTGTGGGACCTTCTCCCTAAAAGCTAGCCATTAATTCATTTCATTTTTATCTGTTACTCATATCTAGGATATAGGGTTTATACATGAAAATTTAACCTAGTGTAATAACCATAAGGGATTGAACCACACCTATTGTTATCTGTATCAATGTATGTGGAATATTAAAGAAATTTCATCATCTCCAAACACCAGGGTTATTAATATAGTTAGATCCATCTCTGATCATTCACATATTATTGTGGTATTTACATAAAGAACTGATATAAAGTGATAGTTTGTTTTCTCCCAATAGTGGACATATATCTCTAAATACTACCAGATTTTATGATCATCATGGTGAAAGATCTTGTAGGGATGCCACAGTAGGAGCCTTAGCTATGGAATCCTACGTTTTTATTACATAAATTTACATAGCATTTTAAATACATATGATATTTTAATGTTTAGTTTCATGGATAAAAAAGTACATAAAACATGATAACATTAAAAATTATTCTGTTCCACTTGAAATTATTATTCAAGGTGTATTTTATGTACATTTATTGCATCACATATCCCGGGGACATACATCCAATGAAAGGGTGAGAAGAAGGCCCACAAAGGAAAAACAAGTGAAACAGTATACATATGATATAGATAAGAACATTAAGAATATCAATATAGAATGAAAATAGGAAAATAAGGCATATTATAAATATAAGAACATGAATCATAACTTGGCAATGTTTCTAAAAAATTTAATTCTTTCATTCATAATCATATCACCATGTTTTATCACTAAGGAGTAATAAATATTACTAAGGTTATTCAGAAAGCTATCACAAAACATGTCATATCTAGAGGTTAAATTATTTAACCAATGCATTAGAGAGCTATCGAGGTGAACCCTTTATATAAATTAATTAATGTGATCTATATAGATCATAATAAAACATTTCATAAATAACATGTGGAGAATAACATAGAAGGGTTTCATATCCAAATCATGGAATTTTAAAAAGATCATAAAAACGTGATGATTTTGTTATTTTAAACCCTTGAAAAATGAAGAAAGATTTCATGTATGTTAATACCAGAATTAAAATAGATGATTTTTAAATCTATGGGAATACCCCTAGAGAATATAGAGGTTTGAGTATTCAAAAAATAAAATAAAATTATATTTTTTTGATAAAAAGAGAGAAATTTTGAAATGAAAATGTGGCAGCATAACGGGTATGAAACATGAATTTAGAAAACATTAAAAAGAGGGAGGAAAAGCGTATCTCATTAATAAATGAATCATAATATAGTGAAGGTATAGAATAAATTGTACATAATTATATGATATATATATTTGAGAGACATACCACATAAAAAAGAACTTAAAAGGAAAAGAGAAGTTCAGATTTCCCTTACCTCAATGAGTGACCCATAAAACTCAAAGTTCAGGACCTTGGGTGCTTGATGACATAATTGGAGGACTAATTGGGAAGTAATAATATTATAGATTCATTGAAGATAATTTTTTAATGAATTAAAATTATGGAATTTGTAGTTATTTATGAAAAAATGAGGGAGTTTTTTTATTTTTTTAGGACACCTCTATAGTGGTATTTGAAAAACCACGGGCTTTCCCATTGTATTTTCCCTTATTATTGGACACTCAGGATGCCTATTATCATATTTTAATTCACATGAGTCTAATAAAATTTTATATTACACATTATATCATTATGATGTCATTAAACATATCGAAAACTTAAAATATTATTTTAACTATTCAATAGAATACAAAATATTTTATAAATTTATCATAAATTCACCCTCATTATTTTTCGACATATAAAATTCAAAAATAAACTCCATTTTATGAAAATAATTTTCTCTATATAAAAAATTTAATATTTTATGTAAAAATGTTATTTACTCAAAAAAAACAAATACTTAACTAATAATTCCTAAAACTTTTATTTACTTATGCTATGGTATAATCATATCACATTAACATTTAGGATGGATAAATTATATTTATACTTCCTTCAGATAGTTTACTATTCTATTATTCATATTTTTATTCACATTACAATTCCAAAGTTTCATGTTACTATTCACCAAAAAAATTAAGCTCGTCCAACCAGACTCCAAAAATCGTACTAATCACAATAAAGTATGTTTGTTTTTCAAAAATCATTTCACAAAAAAAATTCTTAAAAGTATAATAATTATTTAAAAAATACCATATTTTTCACTATTAATCAAAAATATGAAACTTCTTAGAAAAATACTAAAAAATCCCTTGACATTAATTTTGAGATTTGAAATTGAAAAATGATGTTTATTTTACCATGATAATTATCTAAGCATGAGAAATATTTGAAAATTACAATTTTTACTTGTAAAATCTATTTATCAAATTTTCATCAATTAAGTATTTATTAAGAAAAACTATTCTTAAAGAGGAAGTGATGAAATATCAATTTTATTAATACAAAGGGTTTATACTTTATGTAACGAATGCCTTGAAACATAACCCCTTATAACACCTTCATATGACCTAAGGGTAAGATGTGTGATAGTAAAATACTTTGGTGGTGGCTCGGATAATATTTCCCAACTGGTAATCTCCACTAACTTAAACTTCTCCAATAGGTGATTTGGTTCAAGATTAACATGTTGAAGATTGGGTTGGGATTGGACAAGAGTAACGCCCAAAGATGCTATCGTCCTCCAAATTTCTAAAAAATAGGCTTTATACAGAATGATTCTAATGTATGAGGCCATATAATCTTTTCACTACATCAATTAAACATTATCATTTCTATTTATAATATCAATTATAGCATTAGAATAATTATTAATAGTATTTATTATAATGGTCTTATTGGCCAACATTCATAATTGACCGACAATCATAATTGACCAACAATCATATAATGGAACAAACCCAAAGGTCGATTCTAAATTATAATCACATAATTATTAAGGGGATATAGTTTTTTTGTGTAAAAAAAATACATCACACATTTTGAGGAAAAATTTATCATTAAAACAATTATGGTTATTACATTCTTCCACCCTTATGAAATTTTGTCCCCAAAGTTTCATTTTATTCTCTTAGTTGAGGAAAGGTGAGGTTACATCTTCCTTATTGTTTCCTCCAGTTCCCACATAACTTCTTCATACATTTGGTTCCTCCATAACACTTTTATGAGGTAGGTAGTCGTGTTTCATAGAACCTTGACCCTACTATCCAAGATCTCCATCGGCTGCTTCTCGTAAGATAGCACATGTTCCTGTTGGTCCACCTCTGGATTTAGTGCATGTTAAGCATCATGTATGTACTTCATCAAGAGAGTTACATGTAAAAAACCAGGCACAAGAGACAGATTTAGTGGAATTGATAGCCGATAGGCCACTGCTCTTATGTGATCACAGATTTCATAGGGTCCAATGTATCTGGGGCTAAGCTTCCCTTGCTTCCCAAATCGCATGACTGCCTTCTAAGTTGAAATTCAAAGGAAGAACTTATCACCAAGATCAAACAACAAGTCCCTTAATCATTTTTATCATATCTCTTTTGCCAACTCTAAGAAACCTTAATGTGTTGTAGGATGGAGTAAACCTTTTTTACCATCTCTTGTACAAGATCAGTCTTACGAAACATTCTCTCACCAACTTCAACCTATCAAGTAGTATCCCTACATAAAATTTCATATAGAGATTCATAGGGATCCATTTAAATACTTGAAAAGAATCTATTATTTTATATGAAGTCAAAAAATGGTAGATTTTGATCCCATCCACCTTTAAATTCCATTGATGAAGTTCTAAGCATGTCTTCATTTTTTTGAATCATTCTTTCAGATTGGCCATCAGTTTTAGGGTGATAGTTTGTACTAAAATTCAATTTAGTACCGATAGAGTGTTAAAGATTTCTCCAAATGTATATCATGGTGAGTTGGTTAAGAGATAAATCTTCTCTAATATAGATAAAATGGGATGTCTTGGTGAGACTATCCACTATAACCCATATTGCATTGTTCCCTTTAGAAGTTCTCTAGAGACTAGTGATACTGTCTACAGAGATACTATCCAACATCAATGATGGTATGAGTAGTTTTGTAATACCCCTTTAAAATTTTTCCACTCTACATTCACTTATTGATACAATGGTCACTTTTTAGTATAGTCAGAAATCTTCCTTTTCATGTTATCCCACCAGTAAAGATCATAAAGGTCCCTATACATGTTCGTGCTTCTAGGATGAATAGAGAATGTGGATATATGCGCTTCATCCATTAAATCCTTCCTTATTTATGAAATATATGGAACACATAGTCATTTATGAAATTTAAGTACACCTTCATGATGAATATTTAACTCATGATACTTCCCATTTATCAGAGGCTCAAACTTCTTCTACAACATAGGATCATCGCATTGATATTTATGGATCTTCTATAGTAATGATAGTAGATAAATCATTTAGGATAGTTTTTATGGTGTCCCTTCCCTTACAATTTCTATGTCCAATTTTACTAGGTATATGATCAAAGGATCTCCATGAATCCTTATTATTTATAGAACAAGAGGCTCCTTCCTAATTAACGCATTAGTGACTTTTTTCCTCATATGAGTTGATAATGAATTGACCAATTGTAGTATTTAAGAAGTTCCAACCAACTTCTCTATCTCATGTTTTGTTATTTTTTCCCGAAAATATATTTCAAACTTTGGTGGTCTGTGTATATATCACATATCTCCCCATAAAGAGAGTTCCTCCGTATAGTCATAGAATAAACAACAAAATCTAGCCCTTAATCATGAGTACGATAATTCTTCTCATGAGCCATTAACTATCGAGATGCATAATAAATCACCTTTTAATTTTTCATGTGGACGCACCCAAGACCTTTTATAGATGAATAACTAAAAATATAAAATCCTTACTTGATAGAGGGTATATTTAACAAGGTTGCATTAAATAGTATTTACTCTATCTCTTGGAAACATTATTCACACTCCCTTTTATTGATGAAGATATCCCTTTTTGAGTTAACATAGTTATTGGATGAGGAATTTGTGTAATGTTTTTACCAAACCCCCTATACCATCATGAATAACCAAAGAAAATATGAATCTTAGTTATTTTTGTTGGTTTATGCCTCTCCTCTGAAACCCTTGTCTTTGTAGGCTCAACTGATATTCCTTCACTGGTTATAATATTACCCATGAAAGATACTTTTGTAAACCAAAACTCACAGATGACGAATGTTCCAAATAACCACTCATTTTTATATTTTTTAGTATTCCTCTTAAATGATCTTAATGATCCTCACAACTTTTAAAATATATCATAATAAGTAAATAAAAACTACCACATAGTTATAATGGATTTTATGGAAGAATCTATTGATAAAATCCATAAAAATAGCAAGAACATAAGTCAAGACAAAGGGAATACCAAAAAATCATAGTGAGGATATCTTTATCAGAAGGTGATCTTTCGAATATATTATTTATTCACACTCAATTGATGATAACCAGAATGAAGATCCATCCTAGAGAAGAATTGATACCTGAATAAGTGGGTTAAATAAATAATCTATTCTTGAAGGAGGGTACTTATTCTTCATTGTGATCTCATTATGTCCTCTATAATCAATGAATAACCGCATTTATCCTTCACTCTTCTTTACAAATATAATAGTTCTTCCCAGAGAGACACACTAGGTCAGATAAACCCCTTCATCAAAATTTCATGGAGTTTTTCCTTTAATTACTCTAGCTCCACATTTTCATTTCTATAAGGGGATTTTTCTATTGTCTTTGAACCAGGCATTAGTTCAATGGATAAATCTACCTATTTTTTTAGGGAGGCTTAGGTAACTCTTCCAGAAATAAAAAAATGTATTCCTAAATCATGGGAACATTTTAAATTCTTATACTTTCTTCCCCTTATTCATCTTCATGAAATAATTCCAAAAAAAGTCTACATGTGGTTCTTCTAGACAAATCTTAGGTTTAGATATCTATACTTTAAAAAAACTATAGGTTCTCCATGAAATAGTACTGAGGTTTCCTTAATTATGCATTTGATCTTAGCATTATACATTGAGATGCAGCCCATCTCGAGTATTATTTCGGATTCCAACATGGGAATGAAACTAGATTTGATATGAGATTTTTCTTTCCAAAGTGAATATTATAGTTTCTTAATACTTAGGATGATTTGATAATCCCTCTAGGATTATTGAATGATAACACTACCAATATAATTTTAGGGATTGATTCTATATTATTTTCAAAATTGGTGGAAAAAAGGATTGTGTAGATCCAGAATCATAGAATATACATGCTATCATTGAGATGAAAATGATAGTACCTTCCACCACATCATTTTGAGCTTCCACATAATATATCATGATAATAAAATCATGAAAATTCTCCTCTTTACAATACTAAGGTCGATGGTTCTTTTCCTCCATTGCCATTGGATTTGAACAATGATTATAAAAGTGCCTAAATTGTCCACACTTGAAGCATTGGACTTCAGGTAGTGAATGATCCATATTTCCTTAGTCGTTAGTGTTTAGAAGTTGGTGCTTCATCTCACTACAATAGTTTTTAGAAATATGGCATTATATTACACACTTTTAACAATTCACACTCCTCTAAAGGTAGTTCAATGAATACTTCTCTGCATACTTGTTACATGTGGAAATTTGTACTTACATTCCACCTCTCCTTTTATCAATGTTCCTCCCTATCATTCAAAGGGTATTGTCCATTATACTATCCTATAATAATATGGTATGATTAGGTACCAACCTTTATCCCATGAATGGGGTGAGTGTAACTCATTTGCCCACTACCTAGGGCTTCTATAAGCTCATCCTGACTGAGAATTAATGTTCATGCTAATGTTCATAATAAATAAAGGATCAATATAAATTTATAAAACCAACACCAATATTAGATTTAAAAATTGACCACAATGATCAACCTTATCTACTTCATCCAAAGATGGATGTCTATATCCATAGTATCTAATAGAGGGAAAAACATGTGCAAGGGTGGTTTTATCAAGGAACTATAAATCATGATTCACAATGAGTCCAAGGGGGGATACCCCAAGGAACTAAAAATCAAGGATTATAATAAAAACATATGGGGGACTCCCCCACAACATTCCAAATCTTGTTACCTCATCTAAACTCATGGGGTATTTCCCCATAGTGTCTCAAATTGTTCTATATCATACAAACTAGTAGGGTATTTCACCAAGGAATATGAAACTTTTATTCATTATATAAACACATTAGGGATTTCAACACAACATCCCAAACAATTTTCTTTCATATGAAAACACAGGGGATTACCACAAGACATTCTAATTAGTGTTTCATTATTAAAACCCATGGTGAACTGATCCACGGAAACCCAAACCACGTTTCATTATGTCTAGGTTCATAAGAAATCAAATTTAAAGGATAGTATGTTTATTTATAATATATATCACATAACAGGAACATTTCACATGTCCTCAAGAATGTATGCTACATCCCCAACAATTAAATTTGTCATCATATTATGTCAGGAAAATCCTAGGGTCTCCCCTTTAAATACCCTTTTATTTTTTCCAATTCTATCACACCGCATTGGTGTCAATATTCCTTTTCACACTCCTTCAATCAAATCACAAGTCTAAGGCACCCCAAGGATCACATATTTATTTTTACCACACACTTATCAATATTAAGTGCACACCAAGTATGGACAATGTCTTAAACTACACTCTAGTGGGCTATTAATGACCCAATAATAGGTACAATATTATAATTTTGGGGGGAAATAATTTATTTTTACTTTTTGAAAATGAATCAAAATGTTGGTTTTATCTAAAAATTCATAAATTAATAAATTATGTAAAACACCAAAAATAATTCATAAAACACATACCTTATATTTATATAAGTCCACTCATCCAACATCATAATTTTAATTAATAAAATCTAGGTGAAATCATAAAAGTTGAATAATACAATGGATATAGGGAAAAATTAATATAAATAGTGTAAGATAAAGAGATTGTGGAAGAATCTGAGAAAAAAGGAAAAATAGAGGTCATACATACCACTAGAATCCAAATGAACAAAAAGAAACATGATTACACTGATTTACTAGGGTAAATCCTAAATGCAAGGGGGAGGTAAGTAAGGAGGGGGCTCTGTAGAAGATACTATTGATGGATATGACCCATTTTATATTATAACCCCCAAAAAAATTCTATTTTAAAACATTAAATAAAATTCATATGTAACCATTCAAAAACCCAGTGTTTCATTATGGCCATCAATTAACTGAGGATCAGATCTCCTCCCCATTTCTATTGAAATTCCAGGTGTGATAGTAGTTGTCACACTATGAAATTTATATAATCTTTTTCACCATGTTGTTTTTGGGATACTCTCACCCCCCATAACATTTAATTCCCACAAAAATACATGGCTCTCAAAAAAATCATAATATTTCAAACCATAGAAAATTGTATGAGTTTTACACAAGGACTAAAACCTTCAAACAGAAACGTGAATGGAAAATGAAACACTTAAAACCAAAAAAATAATTTTAAAAAAATTGTTAATAAGTGGGTGAATATAAATTATAAAATAATTATATATAGTAACATAAGTATTAATTTATTTATATTATATAAATATAATAACAAAAAATTTATATTATAGGATGTTAAAGCATGTACTACGAAATCTAGAACATGAGGTAAGGGTTTCTCCTCAAATTCGATTATTTAAGACATATTTTATATTATGAAAATATTTTTTTATAGAGTATAAATGAAACTTAATTGAATTATTATTTATTTAATATATCTAAATTCATGGTATTTAATGTTTCATTTCATTTTTTCTATTTGAAAATGTTTTTAATGAAATGTTACAAAAGGTATAAGGGTTTCTCATCTCATTTTTTTTCTTTGAAACATAATACATATTCACCACTTATTTTATATTGTGTAGAATATATATGTCTAGTATGATGTTTTTATCCCAATTTAATGAAATTATAGTGATTTAGAAATATTTCCCAATTTATATCTTTCATGGGGTCTGAGATCTAGACATACTAATGTTGTATAATTTTCCTAATCTGAATTCCCCATTATTAAGATATATTATATATTCACAGCCTTCTTTATATTGTATTGTTTATATACTACCCATGACTATATTTTATAAAAAAATATATGAAATTTCAGAGGATACAACAATTAATCCATGTTTCTCTCTTTCAATGGGTTTTGATTCAAATGCTATAAAATCTATAAGGGTTTATGATAAAATCTCACATTTTATCAAAATTATTTAATTTTCAATTTATATTAAGTGAATTATAGTAATGTCCCACTTGATTATCTACAATTGTCTTCTACTATAGTTCATTCTAGGGTAATAATGTATTCATTACATTTTCACCCCCTTGGGTTCTCAAAAAGAATGAAAAGAATATTTTTAATAAATTCTTACATAAATTCTTATTTTTAGTTAAGAACCTTTCCCTCTAATAAATTTTTCTTAATAACTATTTTATAAAATTTCTAATACTGTTTTAATGTATTTTATAATTAATTTATTATAAACATTTAACTTTTTCAAAATACTATTAATGGAATCTTTCTTTTATTCTCTAGACATTTAATTTTTTACTTTCTTTATAAAAGAACGAAACTAAGGTTTATCAAAATTTTACTATATGAATGTATTTTCTTATTAACTTGTCAATAATTCATCATTATTATTATGTTAAATATTTAAATGTTTTAATAATTAACATATTTTCTTATTCTTGTAGTAATTTTGATTTTTTAAAATTTACAAAATGAATACTAATTTTTCTATTTTTTTAAAGATACTTTTTAATGCATTTATAAAATTAATTTTATATATATGTGAACAATTTTTAATGATTTCTATATTCCAAAGTATATATAAACTTATGATATTATCAAGTTATATTATTTCATGGGATATAATGATATATTTTGATAATATTTTCATGAAACACATTTTATTCACAAGGTTTAATTAATATATGATTAAATGACACATGTTTTTTTGATCTTGTTGCATATATTTATCTATAGTTTTATTTATATGATAGGTGGACCCAAAATTATATATCCCACCAATGTACTTGGTAATGGTATATATCTCATGAGATAATAATTTGTTTTTTGGAGATATGATTGTCGGTATCTTTGTATAAATGTTTCTGCCTGGACATGATTGTGGCTAGTTATGTTCATATATTAGTGGGTGGACATAATAGAGAGTTTCTTGGTTCACAAGCTTTTGGGTTGACATGATTAATGTTATCTATATTCATATTTTCTTTATTTTATTTTTTTTATATTTATTCCACCAATGTATGACTTATTCATGTGATATGATCTCATGGATCATGCTTGATTATTGATGCTTTCACAGTTTTATAACTCTTAGATTTGTTTAGGAAAAATACATATAACATAGCTCATGATTTATAGTCAATGACTTGTTGGGTATGTTTTTATAAATTTTTATCATGATCTTATAAACTTATTCTTATATTATGATCAATTATGATGATAGGTTTACCTCTCTCATGTTTAATGTTACTAACTATTTGAGATATCCCCTTATTATATTTCAATTTCCCTATGTTATGGAGGAATTTTATTATGTAGGATATTTATATAATGGGTATTATGTGTGAATAATTTTATGGGATATGTTGAAGAGTTATTAAAAAATAATTTATTCATATAATTCAAAAAAATATAATTTTTTTCAAAGACATGGGGTTTGTAACAAGAAGGTTTTTCTATATTTTCTAATACTTTAATACATAAGAGGAATTATATATTTAACTGATTTATTAATTTTTATTTACATTTTAATTATTTAATTTTATGTCAATGAATTATATTTAGTATCAATTTCTATATATAAGGAGTTTGTTTTCTATCACCAGATGTGGGTGTATACATCTAGAGAACAATACTATGTATCATAGCATGGGTATATATAAATTTATATGTTAAGAAGTTATCAAATGAGGATAATTTAATTTTTTTACATACCATCATTATTTAATAATTCTATATATGGTCATATGTTTAAAATACTACACACCCTTTGAAGATTTATGTGATAAGAGTTTAAGGCAATTATGATTATTTTGGAAAAAATATATTGGGTTTTAGGAAGAAGACATTGTTGAGGTATAAATAATCATTTGGGTTACCATGTGATTTAAAATAAAGATTATTTGGGAAGATTTTTATTATAAATCATGTAAGGTTAATATAACCTGAAGTATTAATTTGAACTTTGTTTTTATTATTATTATTATTAATTTGGATTATTTATTATTGTATTTTTTTGGTAATGTATGTTTTTTTGTTGTGAACCATGGGATTAAAAAATGAGTTTGTGACTTCTTGATTGAAGTTATTTTTGGAAAAAAGTTAACATATTTTTTGGTACCTTATAGGAATTATGGTAATTTAAAATTTATTGGCTAATATATAATTTTATATTGAATTGGTTTATATGAATTGAGGAATAAAGATTGAGTTAATTGTCGAAGCATATATTTGTTTGTTTTTAGTTTCATGTCATCATTATTATATATATTTATAAAAAATATTAGAAAATTTTGGAGAATATATTATTGGGGATTATACATTTTTGGGTAAGCAACATTTTAAGAGATTAATGTTATTTGGGGATAAATGTTGGGTATATTTTGGAAGATTATATTTCTATATTATTCTGATCATTAGATTGAATATTTTGTTTGATTTGTTTTGATGATATCTAGGGTTAATTATTTGAGGAATGAGTAATATTTAACAATGGGTGTTATTGTTTTGGATTTGGAGATTGATAAATTTTTCTTCATATGAATGTTAATTGATATTTGATATTATCTCAACATGTTCTAAACATTTTGATTTTGGTTAATGGATATAAATAGGTGGAATAATATTTCATCCTATTTGGATATTATGATTTATTAAAACTTAATTTTAGTACTTCAGTAATGGAAAAATCGTTTATATTATTTATCAATTAAAATATGTGATATCGTAGAAGTGGAAAACATATTGAAAAACAATTGAAGGATGAAATTTTAAATATGGAATAGAAATAAATCATGAAAGTAAGTTTTATAATTTCCTATCATGATGGAAAAAAGAGATACATGAATCAAGTAAGATGAAGATACTTCTATCGAGTCGTATTGATCATCTATTAAGGGGTTTTGTTATAAAACATTTACAAGTTTTGGTTTTTCAATTATTTACGTAACCTATAAATAAAATTTCACTAAAAAATATACATGTAATTTTATTACTATGTCATGTTACACCCATTTTGGTAAGTCCAAATTAAAATTGAGAGGAATCAATTTCCTTAAGGGGAATGGTTGTAAGACTGTGATATTTAAAAATATATTTCTTTAAATAATAATATGTTTGATAGTATATGTTATACAAAAAATTGAACTATAGTGGATGATAATTTATTAAAATGAAAGAGAAACATTAATACATAATGAATATACAATGTTTAAACAAATTAATTATCACTCATTATAAATTGATATTAAATATAGTTAAGAACGCTTATAGTTTAAAACAATCATTTTTCCAATATTAGTGGGTTGTATTTATATTTTTTTCATTTTAAGGATAATTTTTTTAATTTATTAATTTCAATTTAACTAATTAACACCATTTTTATATTATGATATTAGAATTACATTAAGGTTATTTTTTGGTATTTTTCTAAAAAAAATTATTTGTGGGTGAATAGTGACCGATTTTACAATTACTGTAAGGATTATGAAATAATTGTTATATAATAATGAATTAAAAAATATGACAAATATGTGTTTGAGGAATAAAAAAATAATTTTAATGTGTTATTTTTAATTTGGAACCTCAAGATTGAATTTTTGGAAAATAAGTTATAATTTCATGTAACAAAAAACATTATTTCTAGTTTTTCTTGTTTAATAGTATGGTTGGAAGGTTTCATTAAGTTTTTTCATGGTTCTAATTTCAAATAACCTATATTGTTTTAATATTAATTAAATAAATCCATAGTAATAACCACTACTAAATATTATTTGGGTGAATAATTATAAATCCAATTTTACAAATAAAAATAATTGGTTTAAATCATTTAATGTGTTTCTGGTGCTTTAATTATAATTAAGTTCTACCGCTTCTAAATATTTATTCTTATAAAATAGATTCCATATTTAAATTATAAATATTCATAATATATAATAATTCCCATTCAATTTTTAGTCATAAAATTAAGTTACCACATAAAAACATTAGTCATCATAATAAAGGATAAGTTGTTTAATAGGGAGTTAAACTAATTGATGAGGCCAAAAATATCACTAAAACATGTCTAATAATTATTGGATGACATTATTTTTACCATAAATTAGTCTATAATAAAAACATTGGCTATTATATTTCACTTCATTTTATTATAATGGTAACATCCCACCCCAAATCTTTAGCTTTAGAGGAGGAGGAGGTTTTATTAACCTTAAGTGACATCCTTGTGATTCTAAAAGATAGAAATAAATTCCAATGGATTAATCGAACATTAGAGGATGATTTTTTATTTTTAATAAAAACAAATTATAAATAATAAAACAAAAAAATAAATCTATATGATCCATGAGGATTCACATTACAACTGAAATGGAAAAACAAATACAAATAAATATCAAAGTATCAATGTAAACCAGATACATCGACCAAAAAAATAATCTAATATGACATAACCCTATAAAAATAAATTAGAATCATCCTAAACATAACCTCAACTATATTTGATCCACAACACCACAATCCTCAACCAAGGTATAAAGATGCATCACTAAAGAAGTAATATGTTGTTTCCTTTCCTATGTTTGTGTATACAACATCTATAAATGCACCAATGTACCCAATAAGGGGTCGTTTATGACAATAAACAAAAAATACACAGATAATTCCCAATATATATCACTAGTAAAAGAACATGTTGTAAATTTTTATAATATTTAATAAATTGAAAATTTTTGGGTGGGAATATCAAAAATAATTATCATAAGAAAAAATTCTCAACTATAGATAATTAAACTAAATCAATTTTTCTTTTCATTACATCCTTTTGGAACTCATATCCATGTATCACACACACAATCACAGACATATTGAAATTATTAAATTAACTACATGTCACATGGTTAGGCCATGAAGATTAATAATCCAAGCACAAACCTTGCATATGTTACTACACGACCCTTAGAGTGTCACATAGATGAATAACATAGTTCATCCAACCATTCTTAAGCTCATAATTTCTACAAAAACATTACAAGGGGGTACAATGGGTTTTCACATCATTTGGATAAACATTGTTCCAGCCTTGTATAGCTACTATACCAAAAAATATAATCTCGTATGGTTTCTTGGGATATGATTTTGGATTCCACTAACCGTGTGGCCTTATAATTTCTTAAAAATTTCAATAAAACCCTCATTAAACTCTTACAACTCATCCCAAGTACTGAATAACACTAAGATACAAAAAACCGGTGTCTTACATAATTTTGGGGGTGTTATGTTCACCTACACATTGGTATTTTCATCCTCATAAAGTTGAATCCAATCATTTATTTAGTAGAGTTTGGACAACTATTATAAAATTATCTTCTAATGTTCCCATGTTTCTTCATGAATATGACCATGTTTCCTTAAGAATTATACCAACAAAATAATTTTACTAAGAAATAAGTTCTATCGTCTATCCAAAATTTATATCAGCATATGAATCAATACAGTATCTGGCTTAAACTCAATATGGTCTCATAGAATCACATGGTTAGGATTAAGATACCAATTCATCAATTAATTTACATGAAAAATGGAGTGCATATAAAATAATAATTGTGGTAAATATAATAGATAAGTAACTTCACCAATTCATTCTTGTATTTCAAAAGGTATAGTGCACTGAGGAGGCAATTTTATTTTCATACAAAAATGAAGATACCCTAGCCATGGAGAGATTCTCAAGAAAACATTATCACCCACATAAAATAATAACGGATGATTATTATGATAAATTTTAGATTTTAATTACTCTATGTAGTCCCTGTCCTCTTTGTAATAATATGAATCATCTATGTCATATCAGGTGTGTGGTGATTAATGATAAGAAAATTGTCACATATTTCTACCCAATAATTTGGGGAATGATAAGGATGTCCATACAAATCATTAAAAATATCTATATATATCAATTCCTAGTAATTTAATTTATGATAAATAGACTAAGAGTGTAGGATTATAATATGAGATAAAATATCAATAAAATTACTCTAATAATATCTTCTAACATTTGGATCATCTACTAAGATTAACTGTCAGTATGGGGATGATAAGTGAATCATATGGTTAACTGGGTTTCATGAGCTTACTATATGGATTACCAAAACCAAAATTTTAATTTGGAGTCCCAATAATAAAAAATTGAAAATATTATTCCATGAAATCTTTGATATTCTTGGATATATAGTTTTGACAATTCATTCACTATATTGGATTCATGAATGTGGATGATTTGAGAAAAATGTGTGATTTGATCCAAAATCACCCATATGGAAAAATGTTTTTGAACCATTATTTCCAGAACTATGACAACAATCAATAGATATCTACACCCATATACACATAATAATAAGTAAAGAATGCAATATACCTGCTAGTTGTTGGTGCACAACCAGAACCTACCAATTGGTAAGACTTTTCGAGACATACTCCATGAATTGTTTTTCATGAAATCCTGCTAATAAAATGTTATCATTTTCTTATAAATATTCTAAATTCCAAGATGAAAAACCAATATCAAATTTTTTTAGGATGAGAGAATATTTTCCTATTAAGTTTGAGGAACTACAATTTGATCTCCAAAATATAGTGCAAGTATCTCATATATTGTACATCAATGAATTTTCACCACACAATTGAGTTTTGAACTCATTATTAGACATTAGGGATCAGATGCCTGAGGATATTTTACCTATTTAAAAAATTATGAACAAAATAATTTGGAAATAAAAAAAAATAATCACATTGATAATCATAGTCTAGGTGTATATATGTTATGATTGAAATCATATAACACTAATCAAAATCATATTTAGAAATATAATTATTTTAATTCCTACTCAATGCACCATCTAGGATATTTCCTTTATTGGGTGTATACCTCAAATCTAATTAAAACATTTTAATGTATTCCAAACATCTTTATTTGATTATATTAAAATAACTTTGTGATAAATCTGTTTCAAGATTTTATGATCTATTGACACTATGAAATTATCCCCAAAACTCAACGACACCATGTTTTAAAAGCATGTACAACAACAACAAACATTTTAATCACGTGTCAGATAATTCTTCTCATGCACCCATAATTTCCATGTGACATAAGCTTAAACATAATAAATTTGAATGAGAACACATCACAACCCAGATCAAGATGCATTGTAATAAACCACATAGCTATTTCTTGACTCTTGAAACGTAAGTATTGGTAGAAATGTATTCCATATCTTTAGATCCTAAAAATATTTATTGAATGTGTCAACAAATTGGAGATGAGAAACTTTCATTTTCAATGATTTAATTGGTGAGTCATTTCATGAAATATAATGAACAAATCATCGATGATTTAATGATAAGATAAGAAAACAATGTATCCCAAATACATTCATTACTAGTTTCCAAGAGTTGACTTGATTATACGTTTTCATGATCTATGGAGACTCCTGGTTTAGAGATGATTTTGTGAAGGAAACATACATATATTTTTTCCAAAAGTCTCAGTTTAAAATTTTATAATAAAAACGATGTTCGTACATGACTCTAAACACTATGTACAAGTATTTTTCCATGATTATATTTGGTCCAATAATGAGGTTGAATTTCATTGAAAAATACAACCCTAAATGAGTCTATGTACATCTGAAAATATCTCATTCATCGATACCGGAAATACTTATGTTTAATTTATAACACCTAACAGCATAACCAAAATTTTAAAATGTACACAATGACTCTAGAAAGTTGTCTTTATAAGATCTAGTTTTTGAACTCGATGTTGATGTTACCTTGGTTCTAAATAAATCATAGAGAACAATTTTTCACCCCTCAATTGATCAAACGAGTCATTAATTCATAGAAAAGGATACCAATTCATTATAATAACATATTTTAGCTTATGATAATCCATAAAAAGTTGAATATTTCTATCTTACTTATTTAAAAAAAGAACTATTTTTTCCTATAGAGATGTGTTTTGTTGAATAACCCCATTTCATTCAAACTCTTCATGTAGAATATTTAGTTACATTAATTTCATTGCTTCTATAATAAAAGAAGGAATTGAAATAGAATGGGTTACTGGTAGGATATCAATCACAAAATGTTATTTTATTTTTGGTTGTAACCCAGAGACATTTTTGGGAAAGACATTAAGAAATTGGTTAATGATGGTTTGGAAACCTCTATGTGTAATCATAGTAAAAGAGGCCAAAGTAATTACTATCCATAGGTAACATATTTTTCTATCCATTAGTACAAAATTTATTTCTATACATATACTCATATCTCAATTATAACACCTTTATATTCTAAAAAAATTATCTTCTTTATCGTATACAACACACAACACCAGTCTATAATGAACATTAAAGTATTATTATTTTAAAATGATAGTTACAACATATCCATTAAATTATTTGGTCTGAATATGATTAAATTATATCGAAAAAAATATATTTAGGGCCTACTAAATAAAAATTAATTGATAATTTCTTAGAAAACACGTACTCAATTTTCAATAATGTTATTCCATACATCAGAAAGATATATTATTCAATAATGATTTTGATTTATTTTTTTGAGAAATTATAATAATTTATTTATAAAACATATGTAAAATATATTTTCTAAAAAAATTAATTTTTGAAAACATTAAATCCAAATTAATTATAACTAGATTTTTTCTTTTTTTTTTGGAAAAGGTTTCTTTTCACTGAATAATGAAAATATCATTTTTTTTGTAAAATTTTAAATTTTTTTCATTTAAAAGAATAATAATACATTTATTTTAATATAAAATTAAAATAATTATTATATTCTAAAATATACTAAAATTAAGTTTATGTAAATGGTCATTACACATGATATCTGTAAAAGTTATTTTTTGGGATTCAAAATGCATTTTTTCTAAAAATTACTTTTCATTGAATTTTACACATTTCTATTAAAATTATATAAGTTGAATATTAAAAACATAATTCATTTTTTTTAATTAGTGCATCCAAATTTGGTAAATAGGTTTCTTTTATTTCAGGACATTATGAACAAAAACATTAGTAATTTGTTTACCACATTAAATGGTATATCAGGTAACTATCGTTAAAAATAAAATGACAAGGAATAAATAATAAACCTAACACATGAATTGATTTTATTGGATTATTAAATATTGTTTATAATAATATATAATTTAAATATATGGTATTTTTTAATTTAGCTTTGATTTTGACCATTTACATTATTTTGTATAACGAAAAGTAATAAATGGCACTCTCATTTTTTATGTCATAAAAGTTTTTGAAAAAATGATAAATAGAGGATACATAAAGTTATAAATATTAATTTGAGATATGAATGATTTTTTTCACCTAGTTAATTTTTTTTAAATTTTTAGTTAAGAAAAAAATCATTATATGCTTCTGCAATGCCGACACAGTGCTTGGAAAAGTAGTAAAAATCAATAAAAATAATTTAAAAACTCAAAAAATAATATTATTTGAGTGAGTGTTTGTGATGTCCCAGCTTGGCTTCCACACATAGGTTCCCTAACCTAATCTATAATAAGACTTTGGGTGTGCATTCTTGTATGCCAGAGGCTACCGACTACCAATTAAGGTCTATTATCAATCATGGGGATGCTATACCCTCTTAATCATAGTAATACAATAACATAAATAAATAAAAAATAGCCAAATGATATAACATAAAAATAATAATACTATAATACAAATATAACCAAAACAATAAATAAAATATCCAACTAAACAATATATATGCCTTATTAAAATACATTCCAAGTGTCAAAATGAGAAACCAAAAATTAAAGACACTAATAACTCCCAAGAGGGACCCAAACCATGACTAGTTCCCTCCTCAATTCTCCAGTCCAAATCTTCCATCTAACATAGGTACCTTTCCCATAACCTATCTTGCAATGAGGAAATCTATTATGTTACCGATCTAGAAACACAAGTAGGTTGTGGGAACGACTCTCTAGCACACCACAAATGTTTTCTAAAACAATATCCAGTCAATAATATTATATGACCTTATATAAAGAGTAATGAAAAAAAGTATTAGTTTAAATTTTTTTAATTACTCTTTAGTTAACCACATATCCTTCGGGTTTCATAGGACACTATAAATATCAAAACCCACTTCAGGCCATGCCAGATTTGAAACTATACCATAGGGATATCATATCTCATAATTCCATTGTTACTATTCACCATTTCAATAATATCAAAAATTTCATAGTTAGAATTCATAATTTTGTTTTATAATATAGATAATTGGAACTATTGTCCAATTCCACCATTTGTTGGGTCAATGGCACCATTCTTAGGACCTCGTGGGCTTTTCATACAGTAGACAATGCCCCACACTCTTTACTCAATTTATCAATATTGTCTTTTAACAAAATTTTCCATATACCACGCACGAAAACGAATTTATCACTATATGATTTTGATATAATATCCCATGTCTCAAACGCAAATATCAATTTATCACTATGTACTTTTGAAATAGCAAGACATGTACCACTCATTAATATTGGTTTATCATTATGGGCTTTTAACATTGTATGCCATTTCCCACACACGAATATCAAAATATCACAATATCATATAAGTCATAATATTACCATTAATTTATTCAGAAATTAATTTATCAAATTCAAAAATTTCATATTCATATCATTCCATTAATTAACTCAATATTTAATTAAACACATTAATTGCATTAGTTAATTCAACAATTAACTAATTAGATTAATAACATTAATTAATTAAAAAAATTAATTAATCAAATTATTACTATTAGTTAATTTGATAATGAACTAATCACATCAATAACATTAATTAATTAAAAAATTAATTAATCATGTCAATTCCATTAGTTAGTTCAACAGTTGATTAATAATATCAATAAAATTAATATATTGCATAATTAATTAATCACATCAATTCCATTAGTTAATTCCACAGTTAGCTTATGACATCAATAACATTAATTAATTAAATAGTTAATTAATCACATCATTTCTATTATTTAGTTTAACAATTAACTAATCACATCAAAAACATTTTTTAGTTAACTAATTAATTAATTACATTAATTCCAATATTTAATTGAATTATAAACTAATGAAATCCTTAATAATAATTAATTCAATAGTTAATTCATCATATCAATCCCATTAATTAATTCAACAGAAAACTAGTCCTATTTAAATCCCATTAAATAACTGAACATTTAAATAATCCAATTCAGTCAAATTCATAATCACAAAAGTCCCCATTAATTAATTAACAAAATTAATAAATATAATTAATTAAATTGAATTGAAAAAACAACCCATATTAATTAGTTCCCCATTTAATTAATCTAAATCATTCAATTGCATCATCAAAATAATCCCTCTTCATTAATTCAACAATTAATTAATATAATTCATTTAATTACATCCTCACAAAAATCCATATTAATTGATTCACCTATTAATTAATCCAATTCAGTAAATTTTTCAAATAAAATAATTCTTATTAATTATTATATTAATTACATAATCCAATTCATCAATTCTATGACCATGAAATCACAATAATTAATTCAACAATTAATGAATCCAAGTTAATAAATTCCATAATCATGAATTCTCATTAATTATTTCAACATTTACTTAATCTAATCAATCAATTCCACAATTATGACATCACATTAATTAATTCAATAATTAATTAATCAAATCAATCACTTACAAAATCATGACATCTCATTAACTAATTCAAAAATTAATTAATCTAATCAATAAATTCTATAATCATGAAAACCCAATAATTAATTCAATAATTAATTAATCAAATCAATCAATTACACAATCATGACATCTCATTAATTAATTCAACAATTAATTAATCAAATCAATTAATTCAATAATAATTACATCTCATTAATTAATTCAACAATTATTTTATCAATAAAATTAATTCCAAAATCATGACATATGATTAATTAATTCCAAAGATAAGAAAACAAATCATTCAATTCCACAATCATGTCGTCTCATTAATTAATTCAACAATTAATTATTCCCAATTCCATAATGAAAATATTATAATAATTAATTCAACAATTGATTATTCCAATTTAACAATACCAATATCTCATTAATTAATTTAATAATTACTTATCCTAGTTTCACAATCACAATATTCCATTTATTAATTAAAAATTAATCAATCCACTTGAATTATATTAATTAATTATAAAATTAATTAATCATATCAAACCTATGAATTAATTCAAGATTAATTAATCATCTCAATCAATTTAAAATTCACAATAATCTCCAATAATTAATTAAAAAATGATTATTTGAACTAAAAAATTTCAATATAACAATAATAAATTCAATAATTAATTACTCTGTTTCAATAACCTCAATCTCTCAATAATTAATTTAATAATTAATTAATTCAAATCAATAGATTTCATAACCCCATATATTCACATTAAATAATTAAAAAAATAATTAATAATGGTCTATAATCTAAATAACCCCCTAATATTTTTTATAATTAATTATTCCAATTTACAATCCTAATGCTCCTAATTTCATGAATCTATCAATTAATTAATTTAATTAATTATTTAATTAATTCAAGGACTCAATTTATAATCATATAATAGATATTATAAAATTTCATAAACATAATTAAAATCAATTATTTGGTATTTAAATTATAGACCACTTATTGCAAAATTAATGAAGAACACTAACCAACAAAATTCCTCAATTTGATCAGAATAATGAAATAGAACGAGATGTAGATCAGAAAGATCAAACAATCAAGATTCAACAATAATTGATCTAGTTCCAACAATAAAAGGACTAAATATAACAAGATCGAGTATAAATTTCCTCTAAAAGATGAAGGAGATTCAGTTTAGAAGAAATAAAAAACACAGGATTGGATCCTCTTACCGAGTGGGGTATAGATATTCAATTTACCCTTCGATATAGTCAATAACTAAGGCTGGGAAGGTTTTTAATCATTCAAAAAGCCTCTAAATTCATTAAATAGAGATTTTGTAAAAATTAATGCCTATTGGGGGTTAATATGGGTGGTTTTTGAATTAAAAAAAATCTTGGATAATTAAAAATTCGTGGATGGTTAGCTAGGCAGAGGAAAACAGCTTCCCAGACCATGTGCCTTAGCTGTGCACCTCTTCTGGTGGTTGTGGGGGGGGGCACAATTTCTTCTAAAAGGGTGAATGATTTAGAAAACTAGGAAACATCTATGTAATCCCCCTCTATTTGGTGTTTCATGGTTTGTTGGGCCAGGTTGCACGGATTTGGAAAATAGTACGCCAACTTTTCACTCTCCCTTATCCTTCCAAAATTCTCAATTTTCACACAAACACACCCCTAAGTACATCCCAAACAAAATTACCCAAAACTAGGAAAATAACATCTTATAAAATATCCTAAGACATATAAAAAAGTTTGAGATATTATCAACCCTCCACCTTATAACATATCATCCTCGACCTGTACTCCCAATCCTCCATAACATTCCTTGTCAAAAAGATCATGCTTCATGGAACATATATCTGATTCTATCTCCCATGTTTCCTCTAGAACATGGCTATGTTTCAATAATATAAGAACCATCATCACGGTGTTTCTCAGAAAAAATTTCTTACTATGATCCAACAAATGTATAGGATGCTCTTCAAAGGGTGAATCTATCTCAAGCTTAACGTCTATGACATACCTGTCATGTTTCCCAACTCACTAATCCATAATAATACCATTCACCTATGGCACCCAAACATGCCATCAAAATCACCTAGAAAGGATGTACATCCACCACCTCCATGGTCAACCTAGCCTTTACCTAATGAATTTTAACATGTACCTTATGGCTTCATCAATGGTATTCTGATGCCACCACGTAGAACCCATGGTCTTACTCCACACACCTACTAATGACACATCCCTGCCGTTGAATATTCATTAAAACTGCTTTTCCATGAAACTCAACTACCATAGTAAATTATTTAATAACATGTTAAACCCTAAAACATGGATGTTTCCTTCTAATATTTCATACGACATCAAAACAGCATCAGCTACTACACATTCTCATATTTTGAGTATGGAACCTGTGGTATCAATCGACCATCAGTCCAAACTGAGAACCTCGTATATAATATTTTTAAGGAATACCTCCCACCATCAATATCCACATATATGACTTCATATGTGAAACCTCTAAGAGGACCCATTTTGAACCAAAATGCATTAAGATGGCTATTCATAAATCAATATATTTCTCATCCTAGACAAGATAATTTCTATACATGACAATCACTAATTGGAATTATGCTATTAATTCATTAGTGAAAACCAACATAAATCAACTATCACCAATGTTACCTCCCAATTTGTAAACACAATTTTTCGCAACAATGTTTTTCCCCAACCCCACCAGATGGTCAAAACTAAGGCATTATCACTACCCTTAACCATACTACACCTAGGTCAAGGATAATAAGGGGAAATACATTCTTATATTAAATTTAATTTTAGACAACCATTTATTGTAATCTTCCAATAATTTTTCAATTCTCAATTTCATCTTATGAATATTTTAATTTCATTTTGACAATAAAGGGAAAATTATACAAGTTCATCAACTTTATTAAAACCCATTTTATCTTTAGTGACTAAAATGATGCAAGTGAAATAAATAATCCTGAGTTCTTAGAATGATTCATATATACTCAACTCATGTTCCATACTAGGAAATGAGTAAAATATCCTAAAAACTCAAAAACAATTATAAAATCACCCAAAAATTTGATCACCCATGGTGAAATAAAATTCAATTGTAACAAAAAATACCAATAAAAATCATACCACCCTGGATACATGGGTTTTCCTTCCTACATTGGGTATCTACTCACATGAACAAGGGCATGTCTATGGACTAACTCTTCCTAGTCTCATTCCTACCATTTAAAAATTGTAACACAAAATAAAATAAAATAAAACAATGCTCTGATACCACTTTGTGATGTCCCTGTCAGGGTGCCACACATCGGTGCCCCGAGATGGTTGGTCACATGACCTCAAGTGCACATCCCCATATTCCAGAGGCAAATGAGTAGAAGGAAGGGTCTATAATTAATCATGGGTATACTATACACAATTAATTAGATCAACACAACATTAGAAATAAATAAACAATATCCAAATCATATAACATAACTAGAATAATACTAGTATCACCAAATGACCAAAATGTTAAATAAAATATCAAAACTGATCAATAGATATGACATGCTAAAATATGTGCCATGTGTCAAAATAAAAAACCCAAAATGTAAAAGAAACCGATAACCTCCAAGTGGTTCTCATAATATGGTTGGATCCCTCATCCATGCTCCATCCTTAATAGGCCATATAATATAGGAAACTTTCCCTTGACTTGTCCTACATCCATGAAATCTATTCGACTATCGGTCAACCAGCCCGAGTAGGGACTAAGTACAACTGAGTAGGACACCAATAATGGTGTCTAAAAAATTCCCATTCAATAATTGTTTATGTAGTTGTATAAATAATAAATAAAATAAATAAAATAATATTTCACATTTAATCAATTACTCTTTAATTAAACACATTACACTCACCTTCCCGAGGACACTTGCACATTCAATAACATATTTGTCCTGACCTAGAGTCTGAAATATCCCTATGGAAGATCATATCACAAAAATTTCATTTGTACCATTCAACATTTCAATTCACCCATGAATTCTATTGTCACCATTCATCATTTCATTTTATAATGAAGATAATTGGAATTTTGGTCTAATGCTTATAGTTTATGGGTCTAGGTCACCATGACTTGCACCCCATAAGATTTTAATGTATCAAACCATGAACAACCCTCTTTAATCAATTTATAATTATAGTATTTTGACATAGAAGGCCATTTACATCACATAAATATCATTTTATCACTATGGGAATTGGACATAGTAGTTCATGTCCCACAGATGAATATCAATTTATCACTATTGGATTTTGACGTTGATAGCCATGTTCCACATATGAATATCAATTTATCAATATAGTATTTTGATGAATAAGGCTATGTCCTACACAAAAATATCAAAATATCATATATATCTAAACAACACAATTAATTAATTTACTAATTAATTAATCAAATTCAACAATTTCATATTTGGATCATCCTATTAAATAACTCAATAATTAATTAACAACATGAATTACATCAATTAATTCAACAATTAACTAATAACATCAATAACATTAATTAATTCGATAATTAATTAATCATATCAATTCCATTACATAATTCATTAATTAAATTATCACATCAACAACATTAATTAATTTAATATTTAATTAATCATATCAATAACATTTTTCAATTAGATAATTAACTAATAAAACAAATAACATTGATTAATTAGACAAATAATTAATCACATCAATTCTATTAATTAATTCAACAGTTTACCAATCACCTTAATAACATTAATTAATTCCATAATTAATTAATCAATTCAATTCAATTAGTTAATTCAATAATTAACTAATCAATTCTATAAAATTAGTTAAATCCAAACTTAATTAATCATATCAGTTCCATTACGGTGTTCATAAAATAACTAATCACATCCTTAAAATTAATGAATTCAATAATTAATTAACCACATAAATATCAATACTTAATTTAACAAATAATTAATCCAATTTCAATCCCATTAATTAACTAAATAATTAATTAATAAAATTCAATCAATTTCAAAATCACAACAATCCACATTAAGTATTTTACCACTTAATTAATATAATTCATTCAATTTCATCAAAAGAAAAATCCCAATAAATTAATTCACCACTAAATTAATCCATCTCATTAAATTGAATCATCACAATAATCCCCATTAATTGAATCACTAAATAATAAATCTAATTCATTTAATTAGATCATCACAACAATACCAATTAATTAATTCACCAATTAATTATTCCAATTCAATAAATTCCATAAACATAACAATTCTCATTAATTAACTCAACAGTAAATTATTCAAATTAAATTATTCCAAGGTCTTGACGTCACATTAATTTATTAAATAATTAATTAATTCAAATCAATAAATTCCACAATCAGGAAATGTAATTAATTAATTCAACAACTAATTAAACCAATCAATCAATTCCACAATCATGATATCTCACTAATTACTTCAAAAATTAATTAATAAAATAAATAAATTCCACAATCATCAAATATATTTAATTAATTCAATAATTAATTAATCTAATAAATCAATTACACAATCATGACATATCATTGGTTAAATAAACAATTAATCAATCCCAATTCCACAATCACAATATTACAATCATTAATTCCATAATTAATTTTTCTAATTTCATAATCCCAATATCTCAATAATTGATTTAACAATTAATTATCCCAATTTCACAATCAAAATATTACATTAATTAATCCAACAATTAATTATTCCACTTCAATACTATTAATTCATTATACAATTAATTAATCATTTTAACCCTATAAATTAATTCCACAATTAATTAATCATCTAAATCAATTTAATTATCAAAAAAATCTAAAATAAATAATTAAATATTATAATTCAATAATTTCAATATAATAATAATAATTAATTCAATAATTAATTACTTAATTTTAATAACCATTATCTCTATATTATTAATTCAAAAAATGAATTATTTCAAATTAATAAATTTTGAAATCTCTACCATTACCATTATTTTATTCCATAATTATTTTATCAAGTTACAGAATTTCATCAACACCATATTATTTCAACAAATAATTATTCCAATTCACAATTCCAATGATCCCAATTTCATTATTCCCTCAATTAATTAACTCACAAAATTAATAAATTCAAAACGAAATCAATTGATAATCATATAATAGTAATTTTATAATCATATATACATAATATAAATTAGGACATTGGTTTTTGAACTTAGACCACCTACCTCAAAATTGGTGAGGAATGCCCACCAACAAAAATCCCCAATTTGAACTAAATAAAGATGTAGAATGAGATCTGGAACTGAAACCCTAATAGATTATCAACCAACTAGGATCCAAAAAAATATCGATATAGATCCAACAATCCAAGGTCTAAATCTAAGAAGGCATAATATAATTTTCCTCTGAAAGCAGAGGGACAGATGAGAGAGAATAATGAAATGACACGATATTAGATCCCCTTACTGGGTGGGTTGCATATATTCATTTTTATCATTGATTCATCATGAAAAGAGGTTGGGAATGCTTTGAATTTTTCTTAGAGCCACTAAAATCATGAAAGGTATCTTTGCATTGTACTAGAGCAGAATAGGGGTTAATACAGGGCATTCAAAAAATTTCAAATTTTTTTAAGTTAATTATAATGACCCAAATGGTTTGTTGTGTAGAAGTTAATAGTTTTCCAAACTGTGCAACACAAACATGTGAATATTATTGGGGGTCCTATTTTCCCCTAATAGAGTACACAGTTAGAACAACCCTATGCCCGCTATGTAATCCCCGTCAATCTAGAGTTGAATTATTCACAGGGAAAGGGTGCGTGATTTTGAAAAACTATGTGCCAAATATGTATTTTCCCTCCACATTCAAAAATTATTAATTTTCACTAAACTTTTCCCCAAATTAAAACACTAAAAATAGTAATCAAAACTAGGAAAAAGTGTGCTTGTAAACTCTCCCAAGACAACTCCATAAGATGTCAGGATGTTTCGTTGTTTATGTTCTAACTTTTTTTGGATTAATGAGACATATTAGAGATAATTTTAATGTATTTTATTTGTATTCCTTTTTGGTATTGTAGTTTTAAGATTCTAATTAAATGAATAGTTCTAAAATTGACAATAAATGTTTTTGATAATAAATAATAATTTATTAAAAAAATTAATATTCCTAAAATTATTATATTACTGTAAGTGAAATGGATATTGTTGATGAAATCAACCATGATCCATTTTTGGGCCATTTTTATTTTGGTTGTAACTATACTAACCCATTAGGAGTAAAAAAATTTCTATCACCTAATTTTTCAAATGGGTTAAAAATATGTGGGGGGAAAATGAGATCCAAATATGTAAAACTTTAATTATATGAGTGGATTTGTACTCCTTATCTTATCTTCAATTATTATCAATCTTGGTTCCTTCTAAGCATAAAAAATACAATTTTTATTAATTTAATAATTTAATAAATTCTAATAATTCCCCCCTCTTACTTATACAAGGACAATTACTCTCTCAATTCTCCACACTACTTTGGGCTATCTGGCTCTAACAAAACCGAACCATTTCTCTTCTCAAAACCCATTAAAAAGTGATAGAGTATTTTTTTCAATCCAAAAGACCAACCCCAAGTCCGTTAATAAGAAATATAATATAAGTATACTGAATAATAGGTAATCGCCTTTAATGAGGTTTTCAAGTTTATATCCTCTTGTATATCCTCTTAAACACTTGTACCCATAATAAGATAATAAATATAGTGTGATAAATTTTCTAATATGTTTTTATTTTTATTATATCAACCTATTTATTTTATTTATAATCATATAAAAATAAAAAAAAAATCTTTCTTGTATGTATGACTTTTCATCTCCACGTAGTGATGTAATTTAATTTTCACCACCACTTTACCAATATGGTTTAAATATGGAAATAATGATTATATAATATATTTATGAGATAAATATTATTCCATAACCATATTATAATATATACATTCTTACCTTCCAATCTATTAGAAAATGATAATATCACTCGTCTGTATGTGGGGACCACAACCTCTTAAAGTGATGTAGTCCATTTCTCATTTACACGTTAACCTAATGTTAATTATAGGGACTAAAAATTGCCCAGAATAAATATTACATCGTAATAGAATAATATTCATTATATAACATAAATATCGATGCCATAATAATTTAGGTCAATTTCCATTGGAATCTTGGTCATATCAACAACTAATACAAAAATATTTCTACATCATTCCCCATGTTTTTTTTCAAAATTTTCAACCTTATTATACATATAATACAAAAATAATTTCTTTATACCTTAGGGAAAGGAAACCTGATCAAGGGTAAGCTCGAATGATCAGTATGATTAAACATGAGAGATATAAATATAACATTAGTATTAATGTATAATAAATTTAGAATAACATTTGGAAACCATACCATGTATATCATAGATCATAAACATGATTAATGTAATAATAAATGTATTTCAGAAGTCATTAATCATAATAAAAAAACATACTCCATGGAAGCAAAACATTGGCATAATAAATATAATCTTTGCATAAAAAAATTCCTAGAAAATAATTTCCTTAATATTCTAGGCCCATTTCCAAAACTATAAAATTTGAATGGGTTCACTCCCGGAACCATCATCATAGTCATGTTTCACTCCCGTGATTATCATAGTGGAAAAAATCATTTACTAATCTAGGTTTACTCACCATTCCAATATTGTTTACCCCATGGGATATCAATCATTACCCAATTAATTAGATGTAGATATATGTCCCAACCATCATTTAAGGAAAATCATAACTGTGTGTGACACAAGATCATATTAATTCATCATAGAGTAGTCCTTAAAAGAAAATGGGTTTTATAAAAAATTTCATTATAGAATAACCTATGGAAAATAAATAGGTTTCATAATCACATCATTGTTTTATCAAAGAGTATTCCATATAAAATAAGTGGGTATCATAAAAAAAATTCATGGTATAAATAATAAAATATAAAAGGGTTTCATGGGAATATTTTCACCATAAACATAAATAAAAAATATAAAGAATAGTAATGGTATAATTGGATCATATCCCGGGTAAATAATTTTTTACATCAATTGATTTCATCATAGATGAATAATTATTTTTAAAGAACACAAGGAACATTTCGTTGGAAAAATATTCTTTCTACTTTGATAAAAACATCTTAAAATTTGAAACATTTTAGAAATAATTTGCATTGAAAATTTATATTATATTATTATAATAGAATATTTAAAGATCATTTAAATCATTTCATGAGGAAAATAATACTTCAACACTAAAAAAGATACTTTTTTAAAAAAATTGAAAATTCATTTCTTTAAAAATGAACTTGTAAATATATAATTGAATCCTTAAACCATTCTATGGTCATGTATGTGGGTAACTATGATTATATGATATATATTAAAATAATGATTCCGTTCACATTTTCTGTAAAATCCAAAGATTTATTGTTTGGAAAATATATTCAAGATTACTTTTAAGATATTTTTTAAAAACTAAAACATGGATAAAAAATATTTAAAAATCATAATATATTAGTAAGAGGTATATTTTAAATTTTTTTAAATGCAGATAAAAAAGAAAAAGTATATTTAGTCAAACCTAGAAAAAAAAGATACTTTTTATTAAAAAAATCTTTTTAACTCTTGAGTACATAAATAGTGGAATATTAAAGGAAGACATTTATTTTCATGAAATAACATTATGAGAAGAAAACAATTTTATTCCATGAGAAATATATCATAATATTTCATCATCTAAAGCATAATCATAAACCATACTGATAAACAAAGAGATTTTAAAATCAAACACTTACAACTTTGGTAACTTTTGAATCATAAGAACCATTAAAGAATAACAACAAATGAAAATTTAAATACCATAAAAGAAGATTTATTATATTAAAATTCAAAGGGTTTTGTATATATTCCTCATAAAATAAGACAGGTTCATAACAAAACATATGATTCAATAAACGAAAATTGAGAGAAAAACACCTAACCACATTGGAAGCTTTTGAATTATATTCCCCATTAAATAATAAAATTAAATAATAACATTAAATAAGACATTATATTTCATGAAAATATGTATATTGATTAATTAAAAGGAAAAAAGTTTAGTACACACCATAAAAAGTAAACGAGTGGTGGACATATCACATGTCTCCCATAAATAAAAGAGGGGCTGGAAAACCCATGCCTTAAGCCAACACTTAAATTGTACATGCCTGAACCACCTATATAATAAAAAATGGTTTATTATAAATATATTATATAACCATATTTATATATATCATACCATATATTATTAACTTATGAATATTTATTTCATATTTATTAAGAATTCAATGTTAATATCACATTTTTGGTAATAGTGGTTCTATATTTGTGTATGTTTGGATTTGGTATTTTCATTCCTCTTAATTTGATCATGGATAAATAATAATAATAATTTTAACCATGATATAAACATCATATATATATTTTTTGAGTAATCTATATAAATTATATATATATAATGGAATAGAGTGTTCACGGGGATGGTAGGTTGTACGTACGCATGAATGTTGTTAATATTATCAAAATAGTTGAAATGAAATAAAATAAAATAATATATTACCCTTAAATAATAATTTTTATTTAAAATATATATAAAAAAATTCATTAAATATTCCCATGTTCCCTTCCATTAAATCATAAGTGAAAAATGAATAAAATCGCTTTTCGATATGGTAGTCCATTGTACACATGAGGGACATTATCATATTCACATGGAATGAAATGTAAATGTTATATATGATGTTATAATTATATATGTATTCTTATATCATAAATATCCTATATAAAAATTAAATTATTCATTATATCTAATCATGAGAGGTGATGATGGAAAACGAATGACATCAGTTCGTGATGCAATAGTCTGTCGGACACATAGCCAAATATTTGGTTTCTCATTTGATGGAAAAGGATATATATTTATGTCATTACATTATCAGAATAAAGTATCATTATATGGTATTTTTTTATTATATTATAATTATTAATAAATTTATTAATGTGGTAATAGAAGAAGTAAAAAAGAAAGAGTTTAGTGTGGACAAATACCCTATCTTTGAACAACCCCCTTTAAGTATCTTATTATGATCCCTAGGGTTGGTATTTTGGAATAAAAAAAGATATATACCATCTATAATGATGTTTTTGTTGTAATTTGGCAGTTTGTGGTCATGAAAAATGGATTAATATGTGTGAATAAGTGAGTGTAAAAAGTGACCTTTTAGAATTTAGGCGGTGTAAATTTTTTATAAATTACCCAAACGATTCAATAATGGGAAGTCACTTTCATTAAAAGTGCCTCCAAATAGATATATAATTTATTTTAAGACTTATATGTTTTATCCACACCACCAATAAAGTAAAAAACTTCTTTTAAACATGTTATTTTTTATATTTTGAGTTTACATAATTTTACTATTTTATTTTTCACGACTGTAACTTGTACATTCATTTCTTACATAGGTAATTTAACCATTAAGAATAAAACTAAAATGAGAATAATTAGATATTTTAAAACGAATGATTAAAAATATAAAATCCAATTTATTAAATATAAATCCAATCTGTGGGTAAAATTAATTTTAATAAAATCACATATAACGTGTAAAAACCCATTTTAACCGTAATCAAGGTAATTAATTTTAATTTTCTTTTTAAACATTTATGACCAATAATTAAATTTAACATATTATATAATATATAATATCATGATTAAAAATATTTAATAAATTTTCTCAAATTCAAATCACTTAAGAAGAAAATTTTAATTTAATATTATTCTGAGAGACGAGAGGAAAAAACATGTTTCTAATAGAAATTTTTTAAAAATTTAAAAATATTCCATATCATAATTCAGTATCAAAATAAATAAAATGACCTATAAAGTGTTAATTTTAATATAATGGATATAATTTTACATTTTAAACCATTTTAGACAAATTTTAACATTATGAATTCTTTAAAAAAAGGCATGTTTCAATAAAAACCATTCATTTTCACTATTAATAAAAAAATTAAACATTTTAGAAAAAACTTTAAAAGTTCATCAAAAGATTTTTTTCATATGAATATTACTAAAGTGAACTAAATTTTTGAATTATATTTTCTTAATGTGTTAAATATATTTTTATTATTTGTTTATAAAATGTAACAAAATATTATTTGAGGAAAATTTATTTTCAAATCATATAAAGACTTTAAAAAAGTACCTTTTTATGAATATGTTATATTTAAAAACAATGAATCTAAATAATTTTCATGTTTTGGTTATTCATATTCAAACCCCCAAATTTAATGGGTACATTATAATGTCCATGTTTAAATATTAATTTTAATAGGGTATCATGGTTCATTAAAACTCAGTGTTGCGTGTAATGAAAGCTATTGAAAAAATCATTTTTTAGAAAGAAATATTTCATAAAATCTTGGTGTGTTGAATTCTACCCCAATAAATAAAAAAACTTATCCCCCAAAATATGCCACTCTTCAATAAAAATTAATGATACTTCTTTCTCAAAACATCCTCAAGTTCCCACATAGCATCCTCAAGATGGTGGACTCACCAAAAACAATGAATAGGTGAGCGGTCTTGTTTCCTTGAAATTTCTATCTACAATCTATAATATCCATTGTTTTCACCACATAAGAAAGAACTTTCTCCAGTGGTATGACCACTGTGTTTAGTAAATGTGATTGATTATGTATTTACTTCCTCGGGAGAGATACATAGAACAGAACATGAACTTGGGGGAGGTTTTGTGGAAGTTCGTAATGATAATCAATTGTCTGGATATAATCAAGAATATCACATGGATCAATATAACTAGGTATTATTTTATCCTTCATTATTAATCTCATTAAATTCATAATTATATAAATTAATATAAAACCCTTCTCCCTAACTTAAAACTCTAGATCATGTTGATAGTCTTCACCATAATGTTTCAGTCAAATATCAGCTACCATTATGTATTATTGAGTGGATTTTAATTTCGCATCCATTTAATCACCTTACCTAGGCCTCAATAGCTTTATTTCTCAAATTTTATCTCATTTTGGTTGATTTATACATGTAATTCTATATAGGGCTTCATAATAATCCATTTTAATGATCATACAAACGTGATTGTTGTATCATAACTCAACCAGTTGATGGTGTTGATACCAATAACCATCGAATCCCATTGAAAAATAACTTAGTATATGCTCTAGGTTTTGAAACTCTCATAATGACCATCTCCATGAGGATAATACAAAGTGTTAAAACTCAACATTGTGTCAAGGTAATTATTAATACATCTCTACAACATTTAGGTAATCCTAAAATCCCGACCAGATACAATAAAATGTGGTACCACATGAAAC
Organism: Viscum album; assembly: GCA_963277665.1. Lineage (NCBI taxonomy): Eukaryota > Viridiplantae > Streptophyta > Magnoliopsida > Santalales > Viscaceae > Viscum > Viscum album. The sequence goes on from OY728130.1 coordinate 614,537,510, forward strand.
CTTACCAATTCCTTATTGTATATCATAGATAATTGGTCTATAGAAAAATATTCTTTGACAGTGATAACGTGTGATGGATTTGTATGGTGATAAACTAAAACCCATATAATATTATACCCTTTATATATTTTGGGGTTTTTAACAACAAAAGCCATAGTTATAATTTTCGAACTTAAATTTTGGTATGGGTAATGGTTGTAACATCCGCCTTATAATTTTGTCTCCCATCCTTAATTTGCTAACATAATAAGAACTGAGATACATACTTAGTTATATCCCCCTTTTTGTTGACCCACTATAAATACTCTTTGATGTGGTCTAGTGAAAGGTGATACACCCTTGTCATCCTTCAGTTGTGGGTTCAAGCCCCATATCCTTTCCATACAGGATAGGTTGCCTCCCAACATACAAGTTATCTTTTCCCAAAACATTATTAATATGATTCATAAAACATCCCCAAATTGAAATTACCCATATTTACTTTAACATAAATGATAAGATAAACCCCATATGTTACCAATACCTTTAATCATATGTCCATAAAAGGCATTCCTCCTCAAATACGTTTTTCAGTAATGAATATAATAACCAAAGGGTTGTATATACATTAATGTATCTCAAGGAATCCTTAATCATGATAACATTAGATTATATAAAACCTCAAAAGGGGTATCTATGAATTTGAATATATTATAAACATTAAACTCATAAACCCATTATTGTTCCCATAACTATTATGTTAATCATGAATAGATATATATAATCTTCCAAAAGAAAATTCACCTTTATTTCTTAAACAATCTTCGTTCATAGATATAAACATATCCATTGAGATATTGGGTTCATATTGACACCAATATAATAACAAATGTGATTTTATTATTCTATGATCCATGTATATGGAGGTAATAAATTCTCATAAAAACATCAAATTTTAGTAAAAGATGAATTATAATATTTTCATAAGGTTTATTCATATAAAATCAAACATTAAATTTCCAAATAAGGAGTGAAGGATTTGTGTCCCAAATTATCATGATTCACATAAGTTGTTCTAATTACATAGTATTTCCCTTTTTTCCTTCATTTTTAGAGGTTTTTAGGCTTATTTTCCTCATTATTCCTCGGATTGGGGCATTGAATCACATAATTTACATAATCTATGAATTTGAAACACTGGAATGTGGGTACTGCATTCTGTGGAGCTTTCCCTCTATTTGCATCATTATCTAACTTCTTCCTATCACTTTAGAACTCAATTACTATATTTAATTACTTCCAAAACATAAAAAATTTACTAGTCACATTAATAAAATCTGCTCCATGTTTCCTTCAACACGTTGAACATTAATGAAATCTAATATTCTATTTTTTGTGGTATTTATATTTTCATTTTAATTACAACTTCATGTTCTTATCAAACCCATTATATTGATGGGTAAATTCAATCTCCATTTACACCTTCATTGAAAATAATATTGTATCTTCATAGATAAGAAATTTCTTTATAGATAACACTCTTTTGAGACATGGTTTTAATCCACTAATTATTCGATTAACATTTCATTTTGGTTGGATGATAATACTTGAATCTAACCATGTAATTCTTGTAAAATACAATTCATAAGTACAAAAATGTCACGACCATCCTTTTTCAGGTTATGGGAAGGGATGAAAAAGTTCCATACCCTTCCTTTCTTAAGATGACGGAGAGATAACAACCCCCATGTCCCACAATCACTATTCTCTAGAGTGGTGACTAACACAAAGGGTATAGAATATCACATAATTTGGAATCCATTACCCTTTTTATAGAACAAAATTAGGAGAAAAGAGGGTAAATCCACACAACACCAAAGACTAAAGATAAAAGTAAATCCATGAATCCATTCCCACATGAATGTTAAAAAGTAAAGCTGATAAAAAGTATGAAAAAAATCTAAAATAATTTACCAAAGGGAAAGAAACTAAGAAGCAAAAAAAAACTATCCCATAGACCAAGCTAGTAAAGTCCAACCCAGTCCTAAAAGTCCTCTTGGAGACCTGAAAATGATTTTATATACGTAGGGTGAACATACAAGTATACTCATTATGGAAACTAAAGATACTCGTGCACAGGTGAGGGAATATACTAATGTCCCTGTGAGAAGATAGTAGAACCTCAAACACCTACCAAGGAATAAAAACCATCCCATTCTCACAAAGCCACACTCACCAATGTAATGAAAGTTTAGTAATGTAATAATATAAGAAAATGAACATTTGGGTACCCCTCCCCACATTTCCACTGGTTAAACTCTCATTCCTAATGATCTAACGTCTTAATGATTCCCCTCTTCCCACACGTAGTCACACTAACACAACCCTCCCACACACAAATGGGCCTAAAACTACACAAAACTATCCCTACAGACACCTAGGACACAACAACCACACACCACACCCCTAAACACCTACGTTTCAAAAACCACACACTATGCCTGAATACACCTGGGCCGCATCCTGAAGATACATGGGAAAACATACCTGGCCCCAAATAGCTGATCCCCTTATACCAAACAAACATTCTCCCAATGAATATGCGAAAACGGTAATCTTAAAACCATTACAGACTACTTGGGTATTCCAAAGATGCAAGATCCCAAAAAAGGGTGTGAGGAAGAAAGTCAATAACCATACATCTGTCCTCCCACCGAGATGTTGGGAAAGACACCCTTCCCCATGAGATGGGGGTTCTCAACACATGGTTCTCAACAAGGGTGGGTGCTTATATAAATCACTAAGAACTATAATTTATATATATAGGTAATCAAACACTCATCCCCAACCTATGGGTTTCACACGAATAGACAACTTTCCCATACAAGCATAGCTTTTGCTGATACCCCTATATGCACAACCATACAACAACCACTGCTAAGCATAAACCCAACCCCCTTTTTGTTCAATTTACATTTTTTCAAATAAGGGGAAGCACATTAAATTATTATTACACTATTATGAAACTAAAAACTATAACCATACCAAGCAACGAACAAAACCAAACTGCAGTCCCACAACACAATAATAGAAAACTAGACATGCAATCCCACTGCACATCCCCATTCAACTACTTACAACGATCATTCTTAAAATTGATACCACTAATTCCTTCTCCCACAAACCATCATAGAAACCCTACAGCCCAAATGAATCCCAGATGCACTCCCATGGCATAACAAGTTCATTAGCACACCATATTCCCACTGATCGGCGTCTCTTCATGACTACAACAAATCCAAAAGGTGCTTCATCTTCCTACAAGTTCATCCATTCCACAATCAATTAATCTCTCAAACTGACACACCAACACACCCCATTGTACTACGACACATACTATGCCCACATAACCTAGACTAAAGCACACAACATATATCCAAAACCATCAAACCAAGTGTATTCAAAATTAATAGAGACGAGTTCTTTAATTTCAACTTTAATATAACTAGGGTGATCATATAAAATGTTTGATCCTAGGGAATCCCTTTATTTATCCGAGTGTACATGATTATTCATATTTCATGTTACGTATATACATCGAAACATCACAATGAAATAGAACACCACCTATGCAGAAGCAAAGACCACAAAAAACCATGATTTTGAGAAGGCATTCAGACACAACAACAAAAAAGAATCAAAGATAAGAAAATAAAACATGTGACCAACTTCAAACCACACCCTTCCCATTATTTTATTTATGCATGGTATCTTTTAATCACATTAAATGCTTATTTAATTCTTATTTCGATAATAGTATCTAGCCATTCCTTACAAGAAACCCATAATCAACCCACCCCTCACGATTCACTATTAAAAATAAATAAAAGAAAGTCCCTAATTATTGATCAAGGGATTGAATTTTCTTCTTATGCTAATAATAGGGGATGGCATGACTTGCAGGAAGACCTACATAAAGGCTGAGAGGGAAGGGATGCAGCATAGGTTCCCAACTCATCTCAGGATGAAGTCTCTAGGCGCACCAAGGATAACGAAAAGAAGGAAGGAAGAGAGGATCTCAGATTAAAAAGATGTCATATCATAAAATCAGCTAGACCATTTTGATGTAAATTAATGTCAGATCATGGTTTGATAACGTATCATGGTGGTTTCACACATTGGAATTAATTTAGATATAAAAATTCCCCTCAGAAATGATGGAGATAGACTAGTGAGCGACTAAGTTGATAGATTAAATTTAAACAATGAGAAACAAGTAACATGAGAGAAACTGGGAAAACATGGAAAATTAGAAATGAGTCACTAATGGGTGAGTAACTGACATCATGCCACAAATAAAAATCTACTGAATCCATGGCCTACCGACGCCCTGACCTACTGATGCCTTGACCTACCGATGTCAATGCCTTTGAATCACAGATATTGAAACCCTTGACCTATCGTTGCTGAAAACTCTTCAATCACTAATTTTTATGCCCCATTGACTCACTGACACACTATCATGCCGACACACTGACATGTCGATGCACTAACATACGGAGGAACCCACATGCAGACGCACTGACATGCAGTCGCACTTACATGCGGACGCATTGACATGTCAATGGAAAAATTTGAAATTTGGAAAACTCTTGATGTAATCCACCGAGAGCTCCAAAAACACCTCAAACACTGTATTTTTCACAATGTAAGGTCTTAGGATAAAAATCTTCTTATTATATTGTATACCACTCATACTATTCTCACCCTCAAGAATTTAAACTAACCTAGAGGAAAAAAGGTCTGAACAACCATCCCTTAAGAAACCTCTCAAGTGTAATCCACATTATGTTGTTCTAATTTTGGTTCAAAGACCTCGACATCCAAGGGAACCTCTTTGAAATATATCACCTAAAAAACTACAAAACACTGAGGCCCCCACAATGCCCCGAAACAATCACACATACCCCAAGTTTAAGGTGTCCAGACATATGGATTAGGGAGATACGTCCTCCATGTCAAGATATTATCCACTTTTGGGAGACACTGACTCGCCTGAATGGTTTTAATGGAATCCACAATAATGCATCTTGATTAGGGATCAATTTCATCCCACTTCATAGTTAGTACTTTTCCCATAAAAATCAGAGAATAGGGAAACCAATTATTATATAGCAAGTAGGGTCAGAAATTACATATTAAGAAAAGAACAACGAAACCACATGATAAAGACTCAGAAAAGCTTTGGGTACTAGGCCCACATATGTTCTTCTCTATCCCATGTACTCTCCTTCATGCCACCATGCTTCCAGAGCACACTATCCATGTGGATGGTCCATCCATGCAACATCATCTCCTCACGATCAACGATTCTTATTGGTCTCTCCAAGAATGCCTCACCATCCTCAATATTCAACTCTCCCCAGTCAAGGATATGGGAGTCATCATGTAGATACTAATGGATCTGAGAGACAAGAAAGACTTTATGGATCCTCTCCAACAACGGTTTCAACCCCAGATGATATCCACCACTCCCACTCGTCCCAACAACTCCAAAGGTCTCATAAACCATAGAGAAAGCTTTCTCCTATACCCAACCTATGATTTCCATGAAGAGGGGAGACCTTTAATAACATTTGGTAACTAATCTTGGAATACAAAGGCCTCATCCTATGATTGGAATACGACTTATGTTGGTATTGATCCACATTCACCCTCGAAGGCACAAGCTGAACCTTCTCTGTTGTTCTCTCCACTACCTCAGGTCCGAGAAGGGGTGTTTCCCCTACCTCTGTCCAGCATACTGGTGAATGACCCATCCTTTTGTTCAAGTCTTGGAATGATTCCATGTAAATAGTATAGTGATAGATATTAAATTAAGAAAATTATACAAGGGGAAAGTTTCGTACCCATGATCCTATGAAGTCCAAGACACAGGCCCGCATCATGTCCTCTAATGTATGGATGGTCCTCTCTATGTGTCCATCTTTTGGAGGGTGAAAAGCATTACTAAGGTGTAGATGAGTTCCAAAATAATGTTTCAATACCTTACATACATTTTAGGTATACCTTGTGTCTCAATCCGAGATGATGGATCTCAGAACTCCTTGCAGCCTCACCCCTCCACCCACGCACCTCTGTGTTAAAGCATCCACTGCACTGAACTCATTGATCACTAGGAAATGTGCTTATTTTTTCAATTGGTCCACTACTACCTAGATAGAATCACAGAATACCTGATCACTAGGTATATATGTTAAAAAATCCATCAAGAGGTCATCCCACTTCCACTCAAGAACGTCTAAGTGCTGCAGTAGTCCTCTATGAACATGGTGCTCGACCTCCACTTGCTGAAATACTAGACACCTTTACACAAACTCTTCCACTTCTTACTTCACTATAGTCCACCAAAACTTCCCTTTCAAGCCACGATACATCCTGTAGACTCTTGGATGTACTACCAATGTTGAAATATGGAACTCACTGATAACTCCCTGGTGTATCTCTATTAGGACAAAAATTTTCCCACGGAACATCATCTGATTCTAACTATACTCTGACCATACCTCTAGAGAAACACCATGGATAACGTGATCACGCTTCACTTCAATGTCTAATTATCCACACAGAGACTCCTACAACTATTGTAACGAGGAATATTGCACTATCATCTGAAATAAACCGCCTCTACCATCCTCCACTATCATGAACTGATGTAACGTGACAAACTCTTCTATTTCCTTCCAAGCATCTGAGAATTCCCGAACTACATCATTTTGTGGCTTCCTTATCAAGGAATTGGCCACCACATTACCCTTTCCTAAGTTGTAGGATATCATGAATTTATAGTCCATAAGAAACTCCATCCACCTCCACTACCCCATGTTCTGGTCTCACTGGGAGAATACATACCACAAGATCCTATGATCCGTGAAGACCACGAAGCATTACCTGATGAGGTAATGCTACCACAAATTTTGTGTGAACATGAATGATATAAGTCCAGGTCCTGGGATGAATAATTATATTCAGGAGGACGTAACTACATAGACCCATAAGTGATCCATCCTAGTTTCTGCATCAACAAACACCACAATCCTAGACCAGAAGCATCACAGAACACCTCAAACATTACCCCTTCCTCTAGAAACTTCAGCACTGGGGAACTATCCATCTTCCCTTTAAGATAAATGAAAGTTGCATGGCACTACTTACTCCATATAGAAGACTGGTCTTTTCTGGTCAAAACTGTCAAAGGAATTGAAACTCGAGAGAAGTTGGGTATGAACCTCGGGTAATAGCATGCCGGACCCCGGAAACTACGTACCTCTACCACATTTTTTGGTGCTACCAATGAAACAACAGCTTTGACATTCGACATGTCCACTAAAATTCCCTGCTGGGATGCCACATGTCCAAGGACGTGTACCTATCATGTCCATAACATGCAATTGGACAACTTCTCGTAGAGATGGTGGTGTTAGAGGACCTCCAAAAATATCAATACTACAAATATGACATTTATCAGTGCTAGAAAAGGGCATTAATAGCACGTGAAAAGTACTATTAATCGGGGCTAATATATGGGGTCCCTTTTATCAGTGCTCATGAGGCACTGATAAATGCCCCTTTTATAAGTGCTAAAAAAGAGACGACAAAAGATGTCTTTTATTAGGGCTAAAAAAAGAAGTGATAAAAGTCGAAAAAATTAAAAAAAATTAAACCAAAAATAGAATGCCTGAGAAGATTTTAACAGTGCTTGAACCCCATTTTATCAGTGCTAGGTGGACACCCTCCCACTCTCACATTCACTGCACTTTCTCACGCATCCCCCACTTGCTCGCACATCCCTCCTTGCTTCCACCCAAACTCGAACCTGAGACCTCCCCCCTTGCACGCCTGCACCTTTACCACTAAGCTATTTAGTTTTTTTTCTCTATTTAATGATATATCTATTTATATATATATAGTTATATTTCTTTGTATGGTAATATAGATTCATATTAATATACATATATTTAGTTATATTAATAAATATATATATACATATATATATATATATAAGTATTTGTATATTGATATTTATTTATATATATAGTTATGTTTATTCTAATATTAATATAAATTCATTTTAATGTAAATATATTTACTTATACTAATACATGTATAATTATTCATATATTAATATATATATATTAATATATATATATATTTATTTATATTTATTTATATATATATAGTTATATTTATTCATATATTAATATAGATTCTTATTAATATAAATATATTTAGTTATATTAAGACATATAAATTTATTCATATATTAATATATATATTTATTCGTATATTATTTTATATTTATTTTTATTTATATATATATTTTTAGGTATAATTTTTTATCCGTATATTTATTTTCATATTAATATATATTTATAAGATTAGTTTTAAATACATTTATAAAATATGTTCTCTTATCTGTGTTTATAAATAAATAAATACATAAATACATATATATATAAATATACAACACACACACATAGACACAGACATACATAGACACACACACACACATATATAGATATATATATATAAACATATATGTGTGTATTTGAAAAGCTATAGAATGTTAAAACAACCATAAATTCAAATCCAGAAGTCTGTTTCAACTCCACAACCAGTAAAATCTATGAAAATGGAACAATGTTTGATATCATATGTGATACAGGCCTATAGGACATCTGAATTTGAATTTATATCGGTTTGAATGTTAAAAAATCAGGGTATCCTGACTAAAAAATCAGTTTTAGAGGCCTTTTGGGCCTTTTTGGGACTCTAATAATGTGACGGAAGGTTCCCTGGGGTCACTGGCGTGTAGATCTCGTCATAATATTTGATTTCATATTCTTTAGAGCTCAAACGGACACCCAGATCAAAATTTATGGTCATATGAAGTTTGAGTTACGTTTTCAACTTATTTCAAATATTTCATTTTTATTTTTTTATTTTTTATGTCCTAAAATTGTTATTAAATAATTATTAATTGATTATTATTAGAAAATTATTAATTTATAATATTTTTTAAAATATTTCAAAAATATTTTCACTAAATTTCTTATATATTTAATGTAATAGTCTATGTATACTTATCTAAAACAAATTTAACAAATATATATTATATTTATATAAATATCAATATAAATATATACTAATCTATTATTTTTCATGATTTTTTTGAAATATAAACTTTATCAGTGCAAGGAAAAGTGCTGATAAAGAACCCCCTTAATCAGCGCTACTAAAAAAAGCACTAATGAAGGGGTCACCTTTAACAGTGCTAAAAACTCAAATAAAGGGTCAATTTTTATAGCGCTTTCCACGCTTTTTTAGCGCTAATAAAGGGTGGTGTTGTAGAAACCCAGTGTTGTGGTAGTGTGTACTTAGATGTTCTGTATGATCCTCCTCTGATTCTAATTTGATCATGATGTCATTGATGAACACAACTAAAAAATGGTCCAAATTCTCGCAGAAAATAGAGTTCATGACTCCCAGGAACACATCTGGTGCATTCATAACACCAAATGACATGACCACGAACTCAAAGTAACCATACCTACACATGAAATAATTCTTTAAGATGTCACCCTCCTTCACCCTCAACTGGTGATATTCATACCGCAGGTCGATCTTAGAGAACCAACCTGGTCCCTTTAACTGGTCAAAAAGGTCATTGATCCTTGGGAGGGGGTAATGGTTCTTGACCATCACTTGATTTAGTCTCCATTACTCTATGAACACCCAGATACCACTATCTTCCTTCTTCACGAAGAAGACTAGAGCACCCCATGGCGACATACTTGGTTGGATAAAACCTTTCTTCATCAGTTCATCAACTTGAATCCACAACTCTCACAACTAAGAAGGTGTCATCCGATAGAGAGCCATCAAAATCATACTGGATCTAGGTTGTAAGTCTAACCCAAACTCAACATCACGTCGAGGGGGTAGAGTCACCAACTCTTTGGGAAAGATGTTAAGAAACCCACTGACAATCCCCAATGCTTCAACCATCTCCAAGTCTACTGATTCTACATACATGATGGATAAAAACTAAAGAAGGGGCTCTACATGCCGACTAACCTCCAAAGAACATTTCTCACCAATGAAATCTATAGGTTGGCCACCCATATATGAGAACACAAACCTACTTTGGACGAAGTTTATAACAATGTAAACAGAAAAAAACCAGTCGATTCCTAGGATAACATTGTATGGATGCATTTATAGAAGAAGAATATTGCCACATTACTAATGCGGCCCCAACATCAGTCTACTTCCTCCACAATCATCATACATACATGAATGAACTCCAACTGGCATACTCAACACCAGGGGAATAGAAAGTACATCTACATCTAGAACCGAGGCATGGGCTAGACTGTGTGCAAAAAAGGAGTGTGGATCTCTTAAATCAAACAAGGCATATGCAAGAGTACTAAATAGGTTGATCATGACTTGAACAAACTATGGCCCTGTTATTAATGCTTCCTCTGTGGCGTGCAACTTCACACGCCCAACCCCTCTGCCACTCAGCTATCGAAAACCTTCCTGACCACACCCTAGTTGAGGTCCTTGAGAAGCACCCTGAGTTCAGACTCCTATGGCACTGTCTACCCCCGATGGAGCGGGAGATTGCTGCTCCTGATGATGGAAAGGCCTAGCTAGAAACTATTTCTACTGAGGTGGATGTTGAACGTGGCAACCCCCACTGTACTACACTTAGACAACAAATTGATTCTGATGATTCCCACGGATTCCATAGACAAATAAACTCAGTACAAGGACCATGGGGAAAGGGGGATGACTGGGAGATCAAAACAAGAACATCATGGGCCTAATCCCCAATGGTCAAAACCTGGAAGGCCCTGACACAGGAGACATGCTATTGATTACCTTTCCCTTTGAAGAACTCATTTAATCTCCCATCTTGCAAAACAACTACCGACATGTGCATCCTCTCCACTACATTAGCCTTCTTCAGAACCTCTAAGTATATTATTAGTGTAAAGGGAGTAACATCATACTGAATATAAGGTAAGAGTGCCTCCTCTTAGCATATCTCTCTGGAATCCTTGTCTAGGAAGAGATCTAGTGCGAAGTGTAGGATATCATTTAACTTGATCCTCATATTCCTTATCAACATACTATTCTATGGGAGGGAGAGTCGATCTGGCCTGTTCTTAGCCTTCATTGTGGAAGAATGGAATTCTTCTTTGAATACCCTATCAATGTTAGCCTAAGAAACCTCAGTTTCATTCCACTCCTTGAGGTAAAGTGTCCACTATAGATACACTGCTCCTCATATCTGGCTCACTGCCATAGGAACTCATTACTCTTTCGGAGCTCGGATCAAGCTGAAAGAGATCACCAGATCCTGAAGCCAACTCCCCATATCTATGTTTGAGATGTTTCCCTCCTACATTCCTAGAGTCTGCTACTGGAGAGAATCAAGCATCTTTTACCACTATTCTTCCTGCTCCTCTCAATCAGCCCTCTTTTGATCAACCAGATCAACTTGTTGGGCCTCGATTTCTCATACCACACATGGAGGACATCTGGGTTCCATTACTAGAAAAGAAAACAAGAAACTCCTAAGCCCAAATAGTGTGAAAATTTTCTTTTAATTTTTATTTAACTCATAATTTTTTTAATTCCCAAATCAACCAAGACACACTAGAACACAAGTCATTATGATGCATGTACCATTCCTAGGGTCCCAACCCTACAATCGGAGTAGCCTCACTTGATCATTTAGTAGGTATATAGTCCTTTCATAGGATCAAAGTGGGCCTAAAATCTAATGTCCTAACCAGTCTTCCCTAGCATATCTCATGCACCATGGTTTCATAACATCGTTTCCCTACCAACCCATGAAATCATCACTGTGCATATTTCTGAACTTCTTCCTATCTCTCAAATTTTATCATTGATACCATTCTATCGTGACCCGCCTTATTCAAGTTGAGGGAATGAATTACAAATATCCCTACCTATTCTTCGTCAAGATGAAGGAAAGATAATAAGCCCCTAAGTCCCTCCCTCCGTAGGCCCCGGAGTGGTGACTAACACCGAAGGTATAAAATTTCACATAATTTGGAAGGAATTTACCTTTTTTAGAGAACAAGATTAGGAGATTAGATGGTAAATCCTAGAAACACCAATTACTAACGGAAAATGTAAATCCAAGAATCCATTTCGACATGCATGTTCAAAAGTAAAGTTAATAAAAAGTATGAAAAAACTCCCAAATAGTGTACCAAAGGAAAAGAAACTAAGTATAAATAGTAAATATCCCTACTCCTAAGATAGTAAAGTAAAAAAAGATCGTAAAGGTGATCCTAGAGACATGAAGAAAGATTTATATATGTTGTGTGAGCATACAAGTATACTCAGTATGGGAACTAATGCTACTCATACACCAGTGAGGGATCATAATAATGTACCTATGAGAAAATAGCAGAACCTCATGCACCTACCAAGGAATACTAACCATCCCAACCCCACCATGGAACACTCACAAAAGTAACACAAGTCATGTAATGTTGTAATATAGAAAAATCAACATTTGGGTACCCCGCACCACTTTCCCACTATTAACTACTCATTCATAACAATCTAACGTCCTGATGCTACCACTCTTTCCACATGTAGTCCCACTACCGCAACCTACCCACACACAAATGGGCCAAAAACCACACACAACCATGACCGCAGACACTAGAGACATAAAAACCACAAACCATGCCTGAAGATAGTTGCGCCTCAATAACCACACACCACCCCCGAAGACACCAACGCCTCATCCTAATGATACTTGGTAAAACATACTTGGCCTGCAAACAGCTGGTCACCTCATCCGAAAAAAATATTTTCCCAAAGAATCTAGGACTATGGTAAGCTTCAAGACAGTATTTTCTACCTAGGTATTCCTGAGATATGAGATCCTAAAAGAGAGTGTGAGGAAGTAATTCAGTAACCAGCCATCCGTTCTCCCCCCAGGATGTTGGGAAAGAAATCCTCCCCCATGCGATGGGGGTGTTCGGAACACGGTGCTCGACAAGGGTGGGGTGTGTATAGAAATACCAAGGAAGTAAAATCTATATATATAGTTAATAAAACACCCAATAACAACCTATGAGTTTCTCACAAATAGAAACCAAGCCAATACTAGCACCTTTTTTATGTTACCCTTATATGAAAAACCATACAAAGACCACTACCAAGCATAATCACAATACCCTTTTTGTTCAATTTCCATTTATTCATTTATGGGGGTTCACTTTAAATTATTCCCACACTACCCAGCTATTGTAAACCATAACCATACCGAGAAACAAATAAAACCAAACTGTAGTCCCACTTCAAAATAACCCAAAACTATACATGCATTCCCATTGAACATACCCATTCAACAACGACCTACTATTATTCATCAAAGTGATACCACCCATTCCTTATCTCACAACCCATACCTGTAGCCCATCTTCCCAAACAAATCTCAGATCCAGTCCCACTGTATAACTAATTCATAACCATGTTGCAGTCCCACTCCTTGACGTCGCTTCACCAGCACAACATAATAAAAAAGAAAATTATACTTCCTACAAGTTCATCCATTCCACAATCAATCGGTCTCTCAAACTGAGACACTAATAGATACACCTGTAACACCCCATATACCAATCTCACTGAACCCAGACCAGAACACACCACACATAACTACAACCATTAGACCAGGTGTATTCAAATTTAAACGACATGGTTTCGTTATTTTCCACTTCAATATAACTGGGGTGATCACAGAACAAGTTTGATCCTGGTTAATCCCTTTATTTAATTGAGTATACATGATTAATCAGGTTTCATGTTACATATATACATCAAAACATCACATAAAAATAGAACACCACTAGTCCACAAGAAAATACCACCAAAAACCTCAATTTTTAGTAGCCATACAACCACAATAGAAAAAAAATAATCAAAGGTAAGAAAATAAAAATATGAAACCAAAATCAAACCACTCCATTCCCATTATTTTATATATGTGTGTTATCATTGGATCATATGAGATTATTATTTAATTTTCATTTTAATAAGAGTATCCAACTATTCCTTACAATAAACTATTAATATACACAACTAATATGATGAAAAATTAAATAGAATAAAAATAATGTGCCTACTTTTTGATCAAGGGATTGAAGTTACCTCTTACGCCAAGATTAAAGGATAGTGCGACTTGCAGAACGAACTCTACAAAGGCTTAGTGGGAAGGGCTCTAGCATGGTTGCACAACTCATCTTGGGAGGAAGTCCTTAGGTGCACTAAGTGAAATGAAAAGGAATAAGGATGATAAGATCTCATATTAAGAAGAGGAAAAATCATAAAATCCAGGAGACGATTTCGATGTACTTGAATGTTAGATCATGGTTTGACCTTACGAGTAGGAGGTTTCACACGTTGGAATGAATTGAAATTTAATAATTCCTCTAAGAGAAGGTAGAGATAGAAAATATGACAAATGAGTTTATATATTAAATATAAATGAGGAAAAACACATAATAGGGGAGAAACTGGGAAAACTCGGAACACTGGAAATGAGTCACCAATGTCGAGCCACCAATGCTGAGCTACTAATACCATGACCTACCGATGCAATGACGTACTGACGCCCTGACCTATGAATTCCCCAACCTACCAATGCCAAGACCCAACAATTCCCTTGATCTATTGATACTGATATCCTTTAACTCACTGATACCGACACCCCTTGACTCACTAATGCACTAACATGCTGAAACAATGGAATGTTGATGCAATGACATGTCGACACACTAACATGCTGATGGAAAAATTAGAAATTTATAAATCTCTAGATTTAATCCACTGGAAACTCTAAGAACACATCAAACACTGGATTTTCACAAAATAAGCGCTTGAAGAAAAATAAGGGTTATTATACAGCAAATTCATTAACCTTTTTCATTAACATATTAAATTAATTTTCCATTTTTTGTACAGAATTTTTGTAAATTACTTATTGAAAAATAATTTATTAAATCATCCTATTATATAGAGTCAATTTAATCTTGTTGAGTTTTATTCATAATAAGATGATAACTTTAATATGATTCACCTTCCAAATGATAGATTTCCACAAATAATTTTCATGCTCCAACTATAGGATAATGGAAAATATCTTTTCTGTAGTACTTATCTATTACTATGTCACTAATGGATCTGTAGAAACACTAAAAGTATTTTTATATTTCCTCATAAAGGAAAAAATATAATATTGTTCCCTACTTTTATCATTTGGATGTATGGTAGGATTCAAAGATTCATAAATTTTTGTGATCACCGTAATAATATTTTTTATTTTAGCTCACATAAAATTCCATTCCCTATGAGAAGAATCGTTACATTTTCCACCATACATATCATTAAAATGGTTACTTCAGTTTCTAACTATTGAATAAAATTGAAATACATAATTTATGCAACAATAATCATAATCATGAAAACTCCTGTATATGATGTATAAATCAGGAAACATTATTTTAAATCTGAAACACATTAGGTATAAAGTAGGTCATTCATCATAATCATCTATTCAAATCATTAAAGATTGTTCCTAATGTGTTTGGGAATTTAAAAATCATATCCCCAATGAGTATAAAACCAGTTGTACAACAATACCAATCGTCATGTACCATGTGATAATCTTGTCAAGATCAATAATCCCTTTTTGAAGTTATTACCCCAGGGTACAATTATTCTTGATCTACATCAAATTATATTCTCTAGAAAGGTATGTTATTTCTTAGAAACCACTTTATCTATACATGAAAAAAAATTCTAAGACATTTTCTTATACAATGATTTATCTTTAGATTGAAAATTCAATATATCCTTGGGGATTCCAGTATAACAGTACCATCCTATTTTTCAATGGTTAACTAAACCTTTATCTGATACCAACTGTAGGTACTAAAACATCTTATACATAAATATTACTTCTTAAGGAAATAATATTCATTACACAACACATTGATCCATACTATAATCATTTTAGTCTAGTGAAATTTGAAACAAGGATATATACACAAATGGTTCATAAGAGTTCTAAATTTTATATCACTCAGTTCTTCATAACTAAACAACATCTTAGAAATATCATAAAAAACCAAATCAATGGTGATATTAGATGCTCAATTAGGGTAAAAATGAGAGATATAAATATAAAATATGCATAATTGTATAATATCATGAGAAGAAAATTTGAAAATAATAACATTCATATTGTAGATTATAATGAAGATTCATATAATAATGATTTTCATTTAAAAATACTTGAATAATAAAATAATCAAAGAACATAAGCCATGGAATAATAACAATGGCATAAGACATGGAATTATGGAATACATATAAGCATAGAAAATGATTTTCGTTGTAGTTAAACCTCATTTCCAAAACTATCATATATGAATGGTGTCACTATCCAAACCCTCATCGTAGTCAAGGTTCACATTCAAGACTATCATTGTTGACAAATTCCCTTACAAAACATAGTTTACATCCAATTTCATTAATTTTTATCTAATAAGATATAAATTATTACCCAATGCGATAGAGGGAGATATAGGTCCCTCACATCACCAAATTAAAATCATAATTCTTTATATCATATGAATATATAACATTTATCATATGAGAACCGGTGAAAATAAATGGCTTTCATATATGTTTCATCATTTCATAAATTATCGAAAAGAATCATGTTTTGTAATCATTTCATCATAACATAACCCATGGAAAAAATAAACGAGTTTCATAATCATTGTATCATGGTATAACCCATGGAATAGAAATGAGATTCCTAGTAATCTGGGCCTCAAAACATAAAAAATTCAGATAAATAACAATAATGTTATCCTTATTGTTGGAATCACCTGTTTTGATAATCCCAAATAATACTTAAACATTGATTATGATGTATTAAAACCTTGCATTAATCTTATTATTCCATACTTAAATGTATTTTATTCTAAACAGTTCATATTCTTACTCTCATAACTTTACTGTAACAGCTTACAGTAGTATTTACATAAGTTTAGTATTGTTAGCTAACTGTCAGAGTTTTCGTTTCAAAGTCACAGTTACAGCTAACTGTCACCTTAAGTTACTGTTGCAATAAGTTCACAGTTACAAGGTTACAGTCGAAGACTAATACAAACTTACAGTCACGAGTCTACCGCTATCTATTGTCAAATCTCACAAACGAAGGTCACAGTTACAAGACTTCTGTTCAAAGTTTTCTCTGCTCAAGTTCACAGTCGAACAAGTCTACAGTTGGAACAAGTTCGCAGCCGAACAAGTTTACAGTCATAAGTCTACAGTCAAGGTTAAAGTTGGACAGCTTCTGTCGACTAAGTCTACAGATGATCGAGGTCTACAGTTGACAAAGGTTACAGTTCTACAAATTTGATATTACAAGTCTACAGTTAGAGAGGCTACAGTTACATGGAGTAAAAGCTACCATTGCAAGCCTACAGACAACAAGCCTTTTTGTTGATGTCAGCAGTCAGAAGGAAGTCCACAGTTGGAAGACCACAGTTGAAGTCCACAGTGACATACATTCTCGACCAGTCTATTATTATTATATTTCTACTTTTTTCTTTACCAATTTGTTTAATACTAATCTAACGGTCATGTCTAGACAAATTAATATAGCTAACATTATTTATTGATATTTGCAGACATATCAAGAAATAATACAATGTACGAGGAAGATCGCACGTGTAGCTCAAGACTATTTATCTTGTCGGCCTCGGGTGAACAAAAAGGGCATATATGGAGGAGTATAAAAAGAAGAGAGAAGCATTCAAGAAGATGGATGAATGGAACAGGAAGGACACACAGAGTCTAACATCTACAACTGAGAAGAGATACGCATATACACAAAAAGATGAACTCTCGAGCATTCATTCTGAAGAACAAAAGAGTCTCAAGTGAACCGACTGAAAGAACAGTCTCCTAAAAGCCATGCTGTGAAGTACTCAAACTCAAAGAAGCTGATCACTTGAACATCTAGAAGTCTGGAAATCACGACACTCTGTTTTAGTGTCAACTTACAGAAAAAGGACCAAAGCTTCAAGTCACTCATTCCTATGAGTCCAGAACTGATCTGCCAACACTATAGAGCACTCTAAACCTTCTTCTTTCTATCTATTGCTCTACTGTGTTTTAGTTCTCTACATTTTGAGAAGTGTGTGTTATCTGCTGTATTAAACACACACACTGACTCTTGTACTTTCATTGGAGGATCTGTAAATCCTCAGCAAACCTTTTACACTTCATCTCCCACGTAGAACTGTGGTAGAGGTCTTGTGACCTGGACAGCTGGCTGCTGTTGGTTGTTTTCCCACGTAGAACTGTGGTAGAGGTCTTGTGACCTAGACAGTGTGTTCACTGTTGTTAACCCCGATCCAGGGTGTGGATCATTTTTATATAAACTTTTGAGAGGACTAATTCTCGGCTTGAGACTGAACCTCTTGGTTAATTCTCTGTGTTTGTAGTTATACTCTATATCCATACTATACATATTTACTTCATATTCCGCTGCTATTACTTTGAAATATAATCTATCTTCAAAGCTACTTTGATAATTAAATTTGCAAGTGTTTATATTTGTTATAAATCAGTAAGTTAGCTTCAAAAGTTAATTTAATCATAAGATTAAGTTAACTGAGAATTAATCAATCTTTGAGAAACTAATTGAACCTTTATAATCTATATAAATTCACTACAGTTTAATTTGTTTTTGAAATTGGGGGATTTTAATAGAAATTGTTTTTAACAGAAATTTTAATTGGAACTCAATTCACCCCCCCTCTTGAGTGTCCACTCCGACCAACATTTGGTATCAGAGGAAGTGTTTTTTTCTGTTATACTTGCTCAAAGTTTTATTTTAACTCTCTGTTTTTAAACTGTGATTGTAGTTTTATCTAAAAGATCTTAAATTTCTGTTAGTTCTAAATTTTATCTCTTTAAAACATTTTCTAAAATTTCCTTATGGATAATAGACTAGAAGGTGCTACTACTAACAGGCCACCCTTCTTTAATGGTGTGAATTATGCCCAATGGAAGCTCAAAATGAAAATTCATTTGGAAAGTATGGGTTTTGATATTTGGACTGCTATAGAGTCTCAATACAAGATTCCAGAAACTGAAAGAATAACTTGGGATGAACCTACTAAGGTAGCTTACAATAATAATTGTAAGGCTATGAATGCTCTCTACTGTGCTCTAGGAGATGAGGAATTAAATAGAATTTCTGCATGTAAAACTGCTTTTGAAATCTGGGACACTTTAGCAGTTTCTCATGAAGGAACAACTAATGTCAAGGAAATGCGGTTAAATACTTATACTATCAAATATGATAACTTTAAGATGAAAGCTGATGAACCTATTTCTGATATGTATCTCAGGTTTAATGAGATAGTCAACACAATGAGCTCACTTGGAAATATTGTTCCACCAATGGAGCAAATCATGAGATTATTGAGATGTCTGCCTGACAAATGGAGAGGCACATCCGTTTCAATTAGAGAATCCTGTGATATTGGAACTTTGCCTGTCAAGGAGTTAATTGGTAAGATGATGATGTACAAAGAAGAGCTCAAGGTAAATAAAGAGGAAGATGAGGAACCAAAACGAAAATCTGTAGCTTTTAAGTCTACTGCATCAAAGAGCAAAGACAAGGAGAAAGTGCATATACCAACTGAAAGCTCATCTAGTGAAGACTTAGATTCTGACAGTGATGCCGAGATGGCACAAATAGCAAGGAGATTCAAGAAGTTCTATAGGAAGAATAAGTTCTTCAGAAAACCAAACTACAAGGGTAAGTATGATAGACAAGGTAAGTGGAAGAAAGATTGGAGGAAAACTGATAAAGAAGAAGACATAGTTTGCTATGAATGTAAAAGGAAAGGACACATCAAAGCTGACTGTCCTAAGTTAAAATTCAAGAAGAAATATGAGTACAAGGACAAGAATTATAAGAAAGCTATGAAGGCCACCTGGAGTGCTTCAGAAGACAGCACAAGTGAATCAGAATCCAGTGATTCTGAAAGAAATCGTGCTAATATGTGTTTCATGACAAACACATCTGAGGTAACCTTAGACACTCCCACTTTAAACTCTTATTATTCTGAAGGTGAAGCAGAATCTGGTTCTGATTCTGAAAATATGTCTCAAGATGAATTGATTGAATACTGTAATATGCTGGAAGAAACGTGTAATGAACTAAAGGATAAATATAAGTCTTTAAAGAAACAGCATGCTCTTACTGCAAGTGTCAAGTCTGCACTTGATGTAGAAAAAGAGAAAAATGTTCAATTATTAAAGGAGAATACAGAACTGAAACTATCTAATGAACAACTTAGAAAGGACTTAGAAACATTCACAAATGGAAAAGATACTCTAACCCAACTGCTAGGAAAGCAAGTTGCACCTAAGTATGCTACTGGCTTGGGATACCAACCTGGACAAAGACAGTTTACTAAAACCCGATTTATTCCCATGTCTGGAAAAAATCCTGCTAGTTCCAGTTTTGGAAATTCGTATGCCTCAACTGGTTATTTAAATAGTTGTAGATCAAATAAAGTATATCTCTCTAAATCTATTGCATCTATTAATTGTATGGGACCCATAAAACAAATCTGGGTACCTAAATCCTTGATTGCTAACACATCTGGACCCAAGAAAATCTGGGTACCAAAGTCATTTCCTGTCTAATCTGTTTTGTAGGAAATCTGTTTGAAAAGAAATTACAAGAAGGTATGGTACTTAGACAGTGGATGTTCAAGACACATGTCTGGGGACTATTCGTGCTTCAAAAGCTTAATAAAGGTTGATGGAGGATATGTCACTTTTGGTGATAACTCAAAAGGAAAAATCATCGGCCTAGGCCAGATTGGTAACACTGACTCAGTATTAATTTCCAAAGTTTTATTTGTTGATGGACTTAAGTACAACCTACTTAGCATTTCTCAATTGTGTGATGATGGTTTTAATGTCAAGTTTGAAAACAATTCTTGTGATGTTTATAATTCCAAAAATGCTTTAATATTTTCTGCCTTAAGAAATGAAAATGTTTATGCTGTTGACTTAAACACTTTAGCTAAACATAATGTTACTTTCTTAAATGCTTTTCATAAAGAGTCTTGGTTGTGGCATAGGAGATTAGGACACTGCAACATTCACTCACTTAGAAAACTCTCTAATAAACACCTAGTTAGAGACCTACCTAAGCTTGAATTCCCAAATGAAAAAGTGTGTAATCCCTGTCAAAAGGGAAAACAACACAAAGTTTCTTTTAAACCAAAGAAAGAAGTTTCAACTTCTCAACCACTTGAATTGGTTCACATGGATTTGTTTGGACCATCAAGAATTTCAAGTCTAAATGGGAAGCACTATGTTTATGTTCTTGTAGATGACTTTTCTAGATATACTTGGGTATACTTTCTAGCTCACAAAAGTGAAGCCTGCTCTTCCTTTGTTAAATACTCTAAGTCTGTAGAAAATCTTAGTGGACTTAAGATTAAGACCTTGAGGAGTGATCATGGTCGTGAGTTTGAGAATCATGAATTTGAATCTTACTGCTCACACAATGGCTATGCTCACAATTTTTCTGCCCCTAGGACACCTCAACAGAATGGTGTAGTGGAAAGAAGAAACCGAACCCTGCAAGAAATTGCAAGGACTATGCTTAATGAATATGACCTGCCTGTTTACTTTTGGGCTGAAGCTGTAAATATATCTTGCTATGTTATTAATAGAGTCTTGATTGGACCGGTTCTTAAGAAAACTCCTTATGAGTTGTGGAATAATAGGAAGCCTAAGGTTAATTACTTTAGATTTTTTGGTTGCAAAGTCTTTATTCTGAATACTAAAGATAATATTGATAAATTTGCTCCAAAAAGTGATGAAGGAATTTTCCTGGGTTACCTTGTGTCTAGTAAAGCCTATAGAGTGTTCAATAAGAAAACCAAATGTGTGGAAGAATCTGTTCACATCAAGTTTGATGAAACTGATCCACATGAGTCTAAAACTTCTCTTGAAGATGTTGAAGAAGAATTATCTGTTCTAGACCTAAATGACAAATCTAAAGAACCTGTAATAAAAACATCCAGTTCTGGACTTTTTCCAGAATCTTCCTCTGTGGAACCTGAACCTATAAATGAAACTGAAATCTCTAGTCCAACCTTTACCAAATCAACTAGGATTCTAAAGAATCATCCTTTAGATACTGTTGTTGGTAATCTTGATAGAGGAAAACAAACTAGAGCTTCTCTAAGAAATCAGGTTGAACATCAAGCTTTTCTTTCACAGCTTGAACCCAAAAATGTCAATGATGCTATCAGTGATGAATTCTGGGTAATGGCTATGCAAGAAGAACTAAATCAGTTTGAAAGAAACAAAGTTTGGGAATTAGTGGAAAGACCTAAAGACACTCTTACCATAGGCACTAAATGGGTGTTTAGAAACAAAGTTGATGAGTTTGGTAACACAATCAGAAACAAAGCTAGGCTAGTTGCACAAGGGTATAGTCAGGAAGAAGGAATAGACTATGAGTAAACCTTTGCACCCATGGCTAGACTAGAGACCATTAGGATATTACTTGCTTATGCTGCTCATCTGAATTTCAAACTATATCAAATGGATGTTAAAAGTGCTTTTCTAAATGGATATATAATTGAGGATGTATTTGTGGAACAACCTCCTGGTTTTACAAATCCCCATTTTTCTGATCATGTTTTTAAACTATCTAAAGCTTTATATGGTTTAAAGCAAGCTCCAAGAGCTTGGTATGATAGGCTCAGCTCTTTTCTTATTTCGAAAGGATTCACTAAAGGGATAGCTGATCCTACTCTTTTTATTAAATGGATTTCTAAAGATGTCTTAATAGTACAAATTTATGTGGATGATATTATTTTTGGATCTTCTAAAAATTCTTTATGTGTTGATTTTTCAAAAATAATGCAAAATGAGTTTGAAATGAGTTTAATGGGAGAACTCAAATTTTTCCTTGGATTTCAGATCTTTCAAAATAAAAATGGTATTATTTTTAACCAATTTAAATATATTAAAGATCTTCTAAAACGTTTTTCTTTGGATGGCACCAAAGGCAGTGACACACCTATGAGCACCACTTGCAAGTTGGACAGTGATGAAACTGGTGAACCAGTGGATCAAACCAATTACAGAGGTATGATAGGTAGTCTACTGTACCTTACTGCCAGTAGACCTGACATCATGTTCAGTGTATGCATGTGTGCTCGGTTTCAAGCCAATCCAAAAGAGTCTCATCTGACTGCTGTTAAAAGGATTTTCAAATATCTAAAACATACTCCCAATTTGGGATTATTTTATCCAAAAGGACAATCATTTGATTTATTAAGTTATTCTGATGCTGATTTTGCTGGCTGCAAGTTAGATAGAAAGAGCACCTCTGGAACATGTCACATTTTAGGCAAGTCACTAGTATCTTGGTGTAGTAAGAAGCAGAATTCTGTTGCATTGTCTACTGCCGAAGCTGAGTATATAGCTGCTGGTAGCTGTTGTGCACAAATCTTGTGGATGAAACACACTTTACTAGACTATGGATATCAATTCAAACATGTCTCTATAAGGTGTGACAATACAAGTGCTATTAACATTTCTAAAAATCCAGTATCTCATGCTAGGACAAAACATATTGATGTGAGACATCACTTTCTGAGGGATCATTATCAAAAAGGTGATATCACTCTTGAGTTCATTGGCACTGAACATCAGTTAGCTGATATTTTTACAAAGCCTTTGAATTCTGAGAGATTAAGTTACATCAAACATGAGTTAGGTATGACTAATTATAGCACAGTTTAAACCTCACAGTTGAAACCTCACAGTTGAAACCTCACAGTTGAAACCTCACAGTTGAAACCTCACAGTTGAAACCTCACAGTTGAAACCTCACAGTTGAAACCTCACAGTTAGACATCACCGGTGTACCTCACTGTTACATCTCTCTGTAGGCTGTTTCGCTGTTTAATCTTATTTTATTTTTGCGGGAATTCGAACCATTTCTTTTCTTTATACTTTTATTTCTAAATCCCTAAATGATAAAATTCAGAACATCGAACATATCTCAATCCACTCATCTCGACCCTTGCTCTCTCAAGTCCTAAACCCTAAACCTTCAACCGAACCTCGAAACCTCATTCAGTTCCAATGGCCAGAACAAAGCGACCCCCGACTGTCAATGAAGATGCACCAATGCCGAAGAGGACTCAAGTCGAATCCAGTGGCACCGGGAACGCCTCGATAAGACCTGTTAATCCACATCTGACTAAGAGAGAAATAGTTGCTGAGAAGGAGCTAAGTGAAGAGTGGATTTTGTCGAGCAGATCATTAGTGCTGGCAGTGCTTAATGAGCAAGGATGGACCGAATGCTTCGCAAACAATAATGGACCGTACTACCCGAAGCTGATGAAGGAATTCTATGAATATCTACAGTTCGAGGAAGAGGATGATCTTCATAGACTGGTATCCAGAGTAAACGGCAATGAAGTCAGTTTTTCATCCGTTGAATGGGCTGCTTGTTTAAGAGTTCCTCATGAGGGTATTTACAACTACTATTCTGGAGCGGCTCCTCCAAATAGTAGAATCTTTGATCATGAGACGGCTCTGGAAGAACTGACAGGCAATGGCATAATAAGAAAGATTATTGCTGCTGAAATGTGTGGAGAGGACAGGCTTCTGTTTAAGTTTATTCAGCATGTACTGAGTCCTAGAAGAGGAGATTTTGCAACTCTGAAGCACCAGGATATTTACTTGATGTACTTATTAAAACATGGAAGGAAGGTCAACCTTTGTAGGTTGCTGATGGCTCAGATTGAGGACATGATAAAGGCAAGCTCAAAATCAAGTGCCTTGTTTCATGCTAAACTCATTTCGGTAATGTTGAAAGTGAAAGGTGCAGCTGGAAGTCAGGAAGAGTTGATAGTGGAAAAGAACAGTGTATGTATCTCGAAGGTAATCTGCAAATTCATGAAGATCAGTTGGAATCCCTGGAGGAAATCATGGGTGAATGATGAGGAGAGAATCTATGAGAAATTTATCCCTTCTACTCATCCCTCTAGACTGAGAGATAGGAGAGATCCAGGCTTAAAGCCTGATTCGCCTGAACCTGTATACTCAGATGATGAACAGACTGCAGTAGTTGGTGACTCTGCAAGAGAGAACACCCCAATTGATGAAGGGAGTGATCCTGATACTACTCACAGTCCTGTCAGGACAGTGACGTTTGGAGCTGCAAGCCCTCCAAAAGAACTACCTAGTAGAGAACCTGTTCTAAGAGACAGTGAGACTGAGTCTATAGAAGAAGAAGAAGAAGAATCTCAATATTTTGTCAAGGACACCTCTGACGAGAATGATACAGTCGAAGCAGAAGAGGCTGGAGTTTCAAATGAAAATCAAGAAACTGTTGCAGAAGATGAAAAGGAGATCAGTGGTAAAGAAACAGAAGAACTTAGTATGATCCCTCTGATAGGTTATACAGACAAGTCAGTGTCTGATCAGGAAGCAGGAGTGATCTCTACTACTGTTGTCATGGAAGTGGTTGATGACTTAACAGAGAGGGAGGCTAACCTCACTGCTGAACCTACAGAGGAAGCAACTATGGAACCTACTAGAGCTACAGAAGAGAACTTAGAGTTACCCAGAGTCGAGCAGACAGTAGAAAATGTTCAGGAAGGAGCTCCAAGTGAGGGGGAGCGTTTTGGTTCAGTCTCTGTACTGTATGATATAGAAGGATGGACCTCAGATCCAGGATACATGGTGTTAGGACTCAATTATGAGGACTCAGATGAGGAAAACCAACCACCAAGAAATCCAGTTATCCTAACTAACAGCTCTCCAGTGTTAGAAACTGACAGATTGGCCACCAAGGAAGATCTTGAATCCTTAAAGAATGAAATGAAGGAGACCATCAGACAGTCTGTTGCTGAATTGAAAACCAGTCTTTTTGATGAGCTGAAAAATGTAGAACAATCCTTAGAATTATCTCTAGGATGTGTTGTGGGAAGTCCAATCAAAGAAATGATGGATGAAATGAAAGTGTGCCACACTCAAATTGAAAGCTGGACTGGAGCAGTAGTAGCCCTCAGACAATCAGTTGCTTCTTTAACTGCCCTGAGCAGTTCTCAAACACAAGTGGCCAGTGAGATTCGATACATCAAAGAAGTGGTCAAGTAGTTTTTGGAAGTATTTGAGGCTTTCAAGAAATCAGTAAAAGAACACTTTAGCAATCAGGATGTTGTCATTCAGAAAGTGGTTGGAAATCTGACTCAGTCTTTCAAGGAGACAGTGGCATTCTCAGTCAAGTCCCTTCCTTCATCTAGCTCTCCTGTAGACCTTGAGCAGTTTAGAACCCTGCTCAGGGAAGAGCTTACTCAGGCCCGTGCAAATGACACATCAAACCTACAGATCCTTGCTACTACAAGAGAAGTCAGTGGCTTTGTTCGTGAGCACCTGCAGGCTGCTACTGCTTCTCAGGAGGCCATCAAAAGTAAAGTGGATTATTACTTTGATCGGATTTTCACCAAGCATCAGTTGAACAATCACTTCAAGCTCATGCTAGAAACTATGAAGCTGCCTCCTGTAACTCAAGCTTTCAAAGAACAAGTTAGCAAGCTACGAGAGTTGACCCCGGCCTTGGATAAATTCTTGGAAAACAAAAATGACTTCTTATCTGCCATGGACAGAGGAGGAAACATCATCATGGATTTTAGGAATCTGCTCCTACCTTTTATTCATGTGGACTGCACACCTGTTATAGTTCCTCCTGCCCTACCTGTCTCCAACCCCAGTGGTTCTTCAGTCATGTCTCCTGCTGATGCCCTCAGAAGCCTTAGACCACTGATACCTCGGCAAGCTACTCACTACAGGCCTTCAGGAGCCTCTGTTGGTGCCCCTCCAGACATTCCTCTTACAATTCCTAAGCCTGTTGATCTTTCACCTACTGCTCCATCTTCTTCCTCCAAAGGAAAAGATCCCTTACCTACAGATGAAGAGGATTGAGTCTGTTTATGTTTTTTTTTTGATAGGGATCCTGTATTCATGTTTTAGGTCATGTAATGTACTCATTCTTAATACAATGTTTATTTTCTCTCTCTCTGTCTTTCTTTTTGTTAATCACAAAGGGGGAGAAATGGGGAGAAATGGGGAGAAATAGGGAAAACTCGGGGGAGAAATGAACCCATACAAAGAGGGAGAAATCCTTGCGGATTCTACCAAATTTTTGTGCTCATATTACTAATACTGTGTTTTGCACACTTCTCTCTGATACATCTATATTTCATTCCATACTGACATAATTTGTGATTATCAAAAAGGGGGAGATTGTTGGAATCACCTATTTTGATAATCCCAAATCATACTTAAACATTGATTATGATGTATTAAAACCTTGCATTAATCTTATTATTCCATGCTTAAATGTATTTTATTCTAAACAGTTCATATTCTTACTCACATAACTTTACTGTAACAGCTTACAGTAGTATTTACATAAGTTTAGTATTGTTAGCTAACAGTCAGAGTTTTCTTTTCAAAGTCACAGTTACAGCTAACTGTCACCTTAAGTTACTATTGCAATAAGTTCACAGTTACAAGGTTACAGTCGAAGACTAATACAAGCTTACAGTCACGAGTCTACCGCTATCTATTGTCAAAGCTCACAGACGAAGGTCACAGTTACAAGACTTCTGTTCAAAGTTTTCTCTGCTCAAGTTCACAGTCGAACAAGTCTACAGTTGGAACAAGTTCGCAGTCGAACAAGTTTACAGTCATAAGTCTACAGTCAAGGTTACAGTTGGACAGCTTCTGTCGACTAAGTCTACTGATGATCGAGGTCTACAGTTGACAAAGGTTACAGTTCTACAAATTTGATATTACAAGTCTACAGTTAGAGAGGCTACAGTTACATGGAGTAAAAGCTACCATTGCAAGCCTACAGACAGCAAGCCTTTTTGTTGAAGTCAGCAGTCAGAAGGAAGTCCATAGTTGGAAGACCACAGTTGAAGTCCACAGTGACATACATTCTCGACCAGTCTATTATTATTATATTTCTACTTTTTTCTTTACCAATTTGTTTAATACTAATCTAACGGTCATGTATAGACAAATTAATACAGCTAACATTATTTATTGATATTTTCAGACATATCAAGAAATAATACAATGTACGAGGAAGATCGCACGTGTAGCTCAAGACTATTTATCTTGTCGGCCTCGGGTGAACAAAAAGGGCATATATGGAGGAGTATAAAAAGAAGAGAGAAGCATTCAAGAAGATGGATGAATGGAACAGGAAGGACACACAGAGTCTAACATCTACAACTGAGAAGAGATACGCATATACACAAAAAGAAGAACTCTCGAGCATTCATTCTGAAGAACAAAAGAGTCTCAAGTGAACCGACTGAAAGAACAGTCTCCTAAAAGCCATGCTGTGAAGTACTCAAACTCAAAGAAGCTGATCACTTGAACATCTAGAAGTCTGGAAATCACGACACTCTGTTTTAGTGTCAACTTACAGAAAAAGGACCAAAGCTTCAAGTCACTCATTCCTATGAGTCCAGAACTGATCTGCCAACACTATAGAGCACTCTAAACCTTCTTCTTTCTATCTATTGCTCTACTGTGATTTAGTTCTCTACATTTTGAGCAGTGTGTGTTATCTGCTGTATTAAACACACACACTGACTCCTGTACTTTCACTGGAGGATCTGTAAATCCTCTGCAAACCTTTTACACTTCATCTCCCACGTAGAACTGTGGTAGAGGTCTTGTGACCTGGACAGCTGGCTGCTGTTGGTTGTTTTCCCACGTAGAACTGTGGTAGAGGTCTTGTGACCTGGACAGTGTGTTCACTGTTGTTAACCCCGATCCAGGGTGTGGATCATTTTTATATAAACTTTTGAGAGGACTAAGTCTCGGCTTGAGACTGAACCTCTTGGTTAATTCTCTGTGTTTGTAGTTATACTCTATATCCATACTATACATATTTACTTCATATTCCGCTGCTATTACTTTGAAATATAATCTATCTTCAAAGCTACTTTGATAATTAAATTCGCAAGTGTTTATATTTGTTATAAATCAGTAAGTTAGCTTCAAAAGTTAATTTAATCATAAGATTAAGTTAACTGAGAATTAATCAATCTTTGAGAAACTAATTGAACCTTTATAATCTATATAAATTCACTACAGTTTAATTTGTTTTTGAAATTGGGGGATTTTAATAGAAATTGTTTTTAACAGAAATTTTAATTGGAACTCAATTCACCCCCCCTCTTGAGTGTCCACTCCGACCAACACTTATATTACATTCCCTTAAAATAAAATCATACATTAAAGGATGTCGTCAAAGTTGGAAAATAATTTTGAAATATCACATTAAAATTTTCTTGAGAAAAAATGGCCCCTCCATATTAAAAAATACAAAATAAAACATAATAAACTTTCAAAATCCATTTAGTTGAAAAAATTTGGAAATCAATAATGGAATCTTAAAATATTATTTAAAAAATTTCATGCTGAAAATAATGTTTCTACTTTTAAAAAAGCATTGTAAAACATAATAAAATTTAAAAATAAATTTCTTTGAAAATAAACTTTTAAACTAATAATAGAAGATTTTAAATAATATTTGGTAACAAATAGGGTAAATTATGATAATTTAGTACATGTCAAAACAAATATTCCTTTCCCTTTTTCATTAAAATCGGAATGGGGTGATAATGAGTGGAACACAGGTATTCTGATGGCATAAAAATAGGATATGAAAATTCATGAATTTCTTGAGAAATAAATCATAATATTTCATCATGGAAAGAATAATCATAAAAGATCTCGGTAAACAATAAGATTACAACATCAAACCCTTACCAATTTGGTATCTTTTGAATTTTAAGACCCATTAAATAATAAAATAAAAATAATCATTAAATAAATTGAATATAATTAAATTCATGATATAAAATTTTAAATGGGTGGAATATATTGATCATTAAATAATATAGTTGTGTAACAAAACATATGTCTCAAAGAAGGAGAATTGGGAAAAATATATCTTACCCCATTGGAGACATTAAAATTATAACTCCCATTAAAGAATAACATTAAATGAAATAATAAATATAAATAAAATAATTATATTCATGATATAATATTTCAATTTTGTAGAACATACACCAGATAAAAAATGAGTGGTGAATATGAAACATGTCTCCCAGAAATAAAAGAGAGACTAGAAATCCCTTACCTTAAGTGTCCAAATATTTCATACATATTCTAACCTCATGTATAATAAATTTCGGTTTATTATAAATCAATTATATAACCATAATTATATATGTCATACAATATATGTTTTATTTAAAACATTTTATTACCATTTTTAACAATTCTTTGTTACAATCACGTTTCAAGTAATAAATGCATTATTTTCCGTGTATCTTTTCATTTGGTGTTTTTGGTCCCCTTAATTTGATAAAGGTATCATAATCCTTTTAATTTGAAAAATTATATAAATATATAACATATTAAATATATAATTATTTAAATTAATCTATAAAATTTATATATTTAAAATGTAATACACCTTTCATGTAGACGGTAGGCCATAAGTACACATGAACTATGTTTCCATTTTATCGATGTATGGAAGAAAAGAAAGTAAAATAATATATTACCTTTAAATAGTCATTTTTATTTCATATATATCACATATAATTATTAAATATTACCTTATTTACATTAATATACATCATAATTTAAAATCTAATCACATCCCTTTGGGAGATGGTAGTATTTCGTACACATGGGTGACGTTTTCATATTCTCACAGAATGGAAATTATGATTTCATATGTGATTTTAAAGTTAAAAAGTATAATAATATAATATATATAATATATATTCCTTAAATATATCATTATAACAATCCATGAGAAGTGGATATGGAAAAAATAACATCAGTTTGAGAGGTGGTAGTACACTATACACAAGATTGACAGTTTCATTTCCCATTTCATATAAGAGGAGAGAGATGTAGGTAAATACATTGACATAATATAATATCAGTATATGTTAGTTAATTTTTCTATTATATTTTAATTTTTAAGATACTAATGAAGGTTCAAATATAATAAGTAAAAAAAGAAAGAGTTTATTGGAGGCAACCACCTTTGCGTAGAACAAACCCATTTTAATCACGAATTCAGGACCCAAGGGTTGGTCTTTTTGAATGAAAAGAAGATCTAGAGAATTTATTGGAATTTTGGGGAGGTATTTTGGTAGGTTTTTGTCATGAAACATGTATTATTAATTGTGAATAATTGATTGGAAAATGTTCCCTTTTATAATTGAGGAGTGGTATTTTTGTAAACACCTGAAACTATTTAATAATGAGAAGTCACTCTCACCCCAAGTTCATAAGAAATGATAAGTAATAGATTAGAGGTATGGTATGATTGATCCACACCTCCACCAAAAAATACATTTTTTAAATGTGTTATCCATTAGCCTTTATTTTTACTTAATTTTACAATTTTAGTTTTCACCACATTTACCTGTGTTGTTTTTATTTACCTATGTAATTTACCCTTTAATAACCAAATTAAAATGAACATTTTTTGAAAATATGGACCCATATATTCCAAATATGAATGAAATTTAATAAATAATAAACCTATGTGAGTACAAAATTAATTTTAAAATCACATATAACAAGTAAAACCATATTTAAACAATAATCACAGTAATTAATTTTTATTGTCTTCATTAACAATTATGATCCAAAATTTATATTACCTTTTTATATAATATAAATGTAAATAAAAAAATTTATTCGATTTTATCAAATTCAAATAAGAAATTGGTAGAATTTAATTTAATATTAATCGTGCAAATGTGTCAAAAAAGTTGTTTCTAAAGAGTTTTTTTCAAACATTTGCAAAGTTTCTATATAAATATTTCTAAATGTAATTGATTCAAATGACCTATATCTGATTAATTTTAATATAATTGTGCAAATTATACCTTTTAAATCATTTTAATAAAAAATGTATCCTTATAATGTTTTTAAATAAGGATGCAGTTTACAATAAAAACTAGAATTTTTATCTACTCATTGAAAAATAAATATTTTCATAAAAATTAATAAAAGACACTCCAAAAAATGTTGACATGTTGATTTAAAAAATTAATTCAATTTTTTCAATAAATATTCTAAATGTGGAAAAATTTAATTTCATTATTTTTTTAAAAAATAAACATAAATAACTTTTTGATAAAAAAATGTTTTCAAAGAATATAATGACATTACAAATACAATTTTTAATTTTTAATTTATATGTTTTGATAAATTATAAATATTATAATTTATCTTAATATTTTGTTTATTCCTATTCATACATCCACATTTAATATCTATTTTATAATGTTCATGTTAAAATATTAATATTAATTGTATATCATGGTTTGTTAAAACACAGCGTTGAATGTAACGCAAGATATCCAAGAAATTATATTTATTCATAAAATGTATAATTAATATAAACTCAGGGTGTTGTATTAATAATTATGGATTTATTTAATTTATAATATAAATATATATATATTAATGCTTTTATAATTGTTAATTATTATTAACCTGTCTTTCATTCTATCTATCTTGAAATGAAAACACTCTCTAAGCATACGCATCTCCTACTATCACCATGAATGGTTTAATTCATTATTCTATCTATAAATTTTCTAATTTACTCTAAATACATATAAAATAAATATATGTTATATTTATCTCATGTTTAACATTCTAGTGAATATAGAATCATAATAATATTAATGTAACTACTATTTACAAACCAAAACGAAGCATCTATTACCCAGAACAATGATTTTGAAAATGAATTATCATTAAATGGGTGATAAAATCCAATAACTAAATACTATATAGTATAATATATAATATTATGGTTCTGTAATTGATGTATAATAGATCTATATTTATTATACATGAGGTTCAAACATATATGAAGGAAGTCAGTCCTGAGGTAACTATTTTATTATCTTACCTTTACTTGAATAATATATATTACATATTCACCACTTAATTATTTTTAGGGTGAATATAATTCCCCTTGTATATGTTATATCATAAATCTATTTATATTCGATATAACATATTGTGATTTTTTTAAATATCTTATTAAAACACTAATCTTATTTAGGATTTTCATTACATAAACAACTGATTTTATCTTGGATTACACACAACATAGAGTTTTCCTTTAATTATATATAAAATGTATTTTGTCTATTGTTACATTCAACATTATGTTTGAATGAAACATGAAATATTACTATAATATTATCATTTTATATGATAGTTATCTCTTAACCATTGGAATGGTGGGTATGAATATGAGTAAATAAATTATGAAAATATTTTTTTCATATAGACACATTTATATAATAAATTCTTTAAACGAAAATTAATAAAAATATATTTGAGAATAAAGAAAACATTTTTCATAAAAACTATTTTTATTCAAACAAAGATGTTTGAAATCTATTAATTAAAAAAATCACATTTCGTATATAATTTAATTAAATTTATAAATTAAATATTAAATAAACTATTTAATATTCACCTTTTTCATTTTTCATATAATAAATAATAATAAATCCATTTTTACGGTAAAAATAACATTTATCGAAAAAATTACTTTAGAGACTTTTGCACGCTTAAAATAAAATTAGTTTCTTAAATACCTAGAAAAATAATTTTATATTATAAACATGATTTTTGATATAACTATTTTAAAATTAGGTTACATCGATCATTTTAGATGTTTCTGAAAAGATTCAATTTTTGGTGAATAGTGAAAATACTGAATTTTTATTGAAAAATGTCTTTTCATTTAAATTTTTTATAAAGTTAAATTATATTTTAAATTTTTTTAAAGTTAAATTAGATAAATTATAAATACATTAATCCAATTTAGTCCATTTGGATCAATTTAATATTGAATTTTCATAAAAAAACATTTCTATCT
The DNA here is from genome assembly GCA_963277665.1 of Viscum album. Taxonomy (NCBI): domain Eukaryota; kingdom Viridiplantae; phylum Streptophyta; class Magnoliopsida; order Santalales; family Viscaceae; genus Viscum; species Viscum album. Next base: position 614,571,723 of record OY728130.1, read on the forward strand.
TTTGAACTTTTTCTCATGAAAAATCCACTTTCTTGTCACGTCTGATGTATTAATTTAAAATTAGTTTTTCCACTTATTGAAATGTAATTTTAAAAATGGTTTAAAGATTTTGAATCAGAATAATGTTTACTATATTATTATATTAAATCAATTTTCTACCATAATGAAAAGTAAAAATGAAAAAAAATGTAGTTAAGGTAAAAATGGGTTTACCGGGTGTTAAACAAAAATTATTAGAGTTAAAATGAAAATTGAACATGTATAAAATATTTTTTATTGAAATATTTAGACTTTATAATTTATATGTATCATATTGGATCCACATCAAAACCCTTTTCTATATGTAAAAAGTTAGCGCACTTTTTCTTTTCAAAATGGAACAAGTATGCCACTCACCTCAATTAAAAAAAGGTTTCTCTCTATCATATCTTATTATCAATATAGAATCAATTTTTATCCTCAAAAAAATACCCAAATTACATAAAAAATTCCCTCCTTTCATCCTGTTAGCCTTTTTTTGAAATAATTCCATACGGGGAAGGACTTTGGTGCAATCCTAAAGAGCGTATTGTAACATCACGTTACATGGATTAGGTTATTTTCCAAATTTTCTATTTTCCCATTCAGTTAAAAATTATTTTATGTGATTTTTTTGGGTTTACTACAGACTGCATGATAGGTACATGCCATGTAACTGAAGAACATGTCGTCTACTTGGAGCGGGTTGCATTCTGTAGACTGGGAGATCATGTCATAAATGGTGAGATCATGAAGTGATTTGGTACATGTTGTGTACCTGAGGTACACATTATGTAGGGATTCAATAAAGGTTTATTAACATATTTTTATGGTTTTTTCGGGATACTAATCATGAATGGCTTACACGTTGTGATCCCTTGGTACATGTCATGACTCAGCCCATGCCCAACCTTAAGTAATGCATCTGGTAGTACAGATCGATCAATTTTTAGCTGAATTCTTGGATCTCTACCCTAGAATATCTCTAGGTTATTTTCAAAGGTTCCCCTCCTTCAAGTTCGATCTGATCGGCTTAAGATCATCATTTAATTTGTTGTGTGATTCCCATGTAAGGGTTCTCCCTTGTCCTTCAAGTTTATCTCCTTCTCTCCTCTTGGGATTTCAATGGATCATCTAGGGATTGATGGATCTATTCTATATGGTGTTGGATCATTCTTATAGGTTTATTTTTAAGATCTCTTTCACCTTTGTTCTCATTGGTGGGTGAAATTTTGAGTGTTCTTCATTGGGGATAAGGTATATGGTTCTGCCCTAATTTTTCAAATTGATAAGCATTATATCACTTGATTTATTTCAATTACATATTTAAATTAAAATGATAAATCTTTCTTTCAAATTCTTAAATAAAACCCAATTCTAATTAATTATAGGATATAAAATGGGTTTTGCATCGAAATTTGGAAAACCCCCATTTTAGTTGAATTGGGGTGGTTTTATAGAAATCTTTTTATTTAAATTGTTGATTTTAAATTATTGATTTGATTGAATGCTTTCTATTGAATGGTAAAATTTAATTGGGAAAAATAATGGTGAAAAGGATGGAATTGGTTATAAATTAATTTCAAACATACAAATGGATGAAAATGATTTGATAAAAACCTTGAAGTTTAATCTTATAAAAAACACATGTTTTTGAATAAATCATGTTTTTGTTTTAAATGGAATGAAATTTTATTTGTTGAAATGAAATGATGGGATTGATCATAATTTAAGAATTCTTAAAATAGTTCTCCCATCATGTAAGAGAAAATGAAATCCTTAGGTATTTAGTGAGTTATTTGGATACAATCTATGCTAAAAAACATTCTAAAACCTAAAGGCAGTGTGTCATATCCCCAACAGTTTGGGGAGAAGTCTCATTTGTCTAACGTCATAGGGACGTGTGTATAAATTTTTTTCTATGTTCGTACAGAGAGTTCTAAATCCTATTGCTAGTTAATACTATCATATCTTTTGGAAATTGACCATGTTGATCAATTGGTTATTTATATTAGAGATATACATGTATGCCAGTGTTTTTAAAACTGCTTTACATAACTGATGAATTTATATAAACTATTTTTTATAAATTTTTCAATTAATCCATTGTTTTAGAAATATTACAACCCTTGTAACTAATGACTATGTTTTTAATGTATTTCCCATCATTTAGAAATGGGTTAGCATGTTTTGTTTATATATGATTTTATGTTTTTAGACCTGTTTATTTTCAAAATTGAAATCCTTCCTTTGGTAATGTATATTTGGAATCTGTTCTGGAATCTTTGGTGGTATCTTACCGATCTTATGAACCCACCCTACTTTTTCCTTCGGGTCTTTGTAGACATTCTTATTCTTGGATTTAGCAAAGGGAAGGGTTATCTTGTATGTAAATCCATACATTGAGCTTTGGTCATGGTGATTTGCTTCCATAGGGACCTTGGGGCTGCTTCCTTGTTTACTACTTGGGTTTCAGTACTTTGAATTTTAAGACTTATTGTATTTTGGTAATTTTTTCCTTGTGGAGTTTTCAATTGACATGAATACTGACTTTTATCTTTTTCTTCCACATTCATTTGAAAAATCATTACCGCTTGTATATTGTATGATGCCATGTGATATTCACTGACCCATGTGGATTGGGAATTCCAATAGGCTTATGTCAAGATGATATCAATTATGGGTTTAGCAGGGTTCCCAGGATAGTTCGTGAAAAATTTGTATCATATAAGGTGGTTATTTTTTCTTTGAAGTTAGTATGCATTTTTAAATTCCTGTTGGGACATAGGACGTAGTTGTGATTGAGTGTCTGTCCAGCTCTCACCATGATGAACCTTAACTCACTAGGGGTGAAGAGGGAAATAAACCATGTGGATTTGTTCATGTATATTCCCTGTAGGTATATGGATAAGTTGAAATCAAAATCTTGTTTGTCCCTTATGTTTATAATAGATTTTTATTCTACTAATTTTGAGTTTGAATCTAATGTCTCAATTTTATCTTCTAATGTTGTGTAGAATCATGCCTTATAAAATATTTGCGAATCAGATACAAGAAAGGTTAACTGATTAACCTCATAATGAAAATCTTATTGTTTATCCGAATCTAGATGATGTGACTATGTGAAATGTTCAATCTCTCGTATCGGAAACACATCTAGTTCCCACTTGGGCCCTAGTTGTGGATCCTTAGGGGATGTTCTTTGGAAACATTGTCAATATTTTTTTTGCCAGAAGCCACCAGTATTTAAAGGATCCAATGATCCTCAAAATAATAAGGCATGTTTGGTTGAGATAGAACGTCTCTTTTTGTTCCTGGGGAAACCGACAGTGGTCAAAGTGAAGTGTTGCATCGTCACTGTGGTGGGATCGAGCAGGAGATGGTGGGATATGATGGTAAAAGCAGTGAAGCATGATGTTTTACATTGTAAAGACTAGAAGGTTATATACACTAATCAGTTCTATCCATATTCAATGGTGCTGGCCAAGGATGTGGAGTTATTCAATCATTAGAGATAAAAACAACCGTGACTGAGTATTCAAATCACTTTGTTAAGCTGGTGCAATTTTCACCTGGGATAGTATCTAATGAGAGTATGAAGGATTGATGGTTCGAGTTGGTACTTCATGAAAATATTTGTTCTATGGTTTTCTTATCAAAGATACCCACTTACTTTGATGTGTTTGATGAGGCGATAATGGTTGAGATGTAATTGGATGGAACGTTAGGGTTTATGGGAGTTAATTTTTCTCTTGTTGGCAGTGTTGATTACTTCAAAGGAAAATTTTAGTGTGATGGTCCTCATGGTATTTCTCGATATAGGAGTCATTACATTCCTTATACTGCTATAGGAGTAATTTCTTTCACTTTCTAGCATTGGGTTAAGCCATGACATTCTAGGAGGGTTTTCACTGAGTTACCTAAGTAATGTAGCTCCTGCAGATGTTTAGGACACCTATAAAGGTTTTTCCATCACTTCTATACTCTGCATAGTATGATTGGATCATCATATACTCTTGGCACTATAGTAAAATCAAATGCGTCATGTTCAAAAGGGTTCTAGACACAGGCATCTGGAATAAAACTTCTTCAAGTAGTGGAAGAATCTCTAGAGGACAAAAACATGGATCCAACAGCTGTGAGATGTACCATTTTCATTTCCTCATTGTTAGGGATTGTTCCTATTGATACTGGGGCATCTCACTCTTTTATTTAACCCATACTGTTAATCTTCTAAATCTCTATATAGAGAAACTATCTTGTGCAATGGATATTATTATACCCAATGGTACAAAGAGATAACATGGTCTCTATAGTCTTGATTTTGTCTTCTCTCTATTAGAAGATGATCTAGCTTAGAGTTTTCTAGTTCTTGATAGGAATTATACTAATTTAATATTCGGAATGGATTGGATCATTACTAATCAATACCAAATTTATTATTATCTTCGATATGTCTACTTTACTACACTTAGTGGTTTGCCTCTTATTTTTCAAGGAGAATGGGACCCATGGCTGAGCAGATCCGAACCTTATTATCCAAAAGTTAGGGAAAGTGATATCAATGTTTTATTTTAACTGGGAGAAAGATTCAATGGGTGGTGATATTATTTCAGTTTTCATTGAGTTTTATGACATGTTCCCTTCATATTTATATATTCTTCCACTAATGAGTGAGTTTGAGTTTTCTACTAACTTAATTCTTGGAACTAAACTAGTATCTATCCCATCTTACAACATGGTTCCAGCTGAGCTGAAAGATTTGAAGTCTCAGTTGAATGATCTTCATGAGAAAGGATTTATTCATATAAGTGTGTCAACTTGGGCATTGCCTGTTCTCTTTGTTAAGAAGGATGATTTTTATCATCACTTATGTGTTGATTATCGAAATCTCATTCAAGTTATGATAAAGAACATATATATATTTCCACTTATTTTTGATCTATTTGATCAATAGAATGTGGAGAAGTGGTTTTCAAAGATCAAATATCAATATTGTTACCATAAATTGACAATTAAATAATCTAGCATTCAGAAGATATCCTTTCTAAGAATTTATGGGAACATTTAGTACATTGTTTATCTATTTGGCCTAAAAAAATCCGCTTTTGTTTTCTTGGATTTAGTGTAAAAATTTTACACGAGTATCTGGATACCTTTGTGGTAGTATTTATGGAATAAATTCTCGTTTACTCTAGGTTTTAAGAGGATCATAAGAATAGTTCTAAACCTACAGAAAAATCACTTCCTTTATTCCAAGTTCAAAGTGTGATTTCTGGATTCGGGAAGAGAAATTATTGCGACACATGGTGTCTGAAAAGGGTGTATCAGTTGATCCTGCTAAGGTGAAGGCTATTATGAAGTGGGATCAGCCATGAAATTTCTTCAAGATATAGAGATTCTTGGACTTAGCAGGATATTACAGTTGGATCTTATAGGACTTCTCGAAGTTGGATTCACCGAGGACTGCTCTGACTCCAAAGGGGGTGGTGTTTTTCTGGGAAGATAATTGTCAGAGTTCTTTTGTTTATTTTAAATTTCTGTTGAATACTGCATAGATGTTTACTCTTCCTGAAGCCAAGTTGGTCTATGTAGTCTTTTTCGATGCATCAGGTTTAGTCTTGGGATGCGTTCTTTTGCAGGGCAATGATGTAGTAGCATATAGATATTGTCAGCATAGGATACAAGAGAAGAATTATCCAACCCATGATCTAGAACATATGGCTATGAAAACGCTTAATAATTGGAGGAAATACATTTTTAAATAATGTTTTAGGGTGTATTCATAACAAAAAATCTTGGGTTATAACCTATATAAAAAATATTTTAATCTTCAGTAGAGTAATTGGGTGGAGTACCTGTATTCTTTCGACTATGACATCGCCTACATCCTGGGGAAAGGGAATGTTGTTGCTGACTCTTTGAGTATGAATTTTCTAACCAAGGTAGTGAAAAACTCTTTAGAAGAGTGGAATATGTTGGCTCTCTTTGCACAATTTCATATTGGAGTACAGGAGTAAGGGGATGATGTTTCTTAGCTAATGTGAACATGTTGTCCACCCTTCTTGTGATGATTATTTGGGATCAATAAGTTGATTATGAGTTATGTAGCACTAGATAATAAATTTATGGTGGGAGATAGTTTCTTATTGGGTTTTCTCCAAAAAAGGTGTTTTATGCTATTGGAAGGGCTTCGTTGTGCTGTTAGCATTGAGAAAGGCACTAATGGGGGATTTTTATAATTCTAAGTGGGTTTTCCACTAGGGAACCACTAAAATATTCTATGACATTAGGTGGTAGTTCTAGTGGCCAGTAATTAGAAAATACATTTCTTAGTTTGTCGCTCGTTGCTATATGTGACAACAGGTGGATGTCGAGTACCAGAAACCATCAGTTTTTCTTCGACCAATCCCAGTCCCTACATTGAAGTGGAGCGAGATCTCTATGGAATTTGTGGTTGGGATGACTCATACCTAGATAAAGAAGAATGAGATATAGGTTTTGATCGACATTCTGACCATGTTAGATCACTTTATACCCATTCTAGATATGAGCAATGCTGAGGAGTTGGGAAATATCTACATGAAAGTGATTGTTTGTTTTCACATAGTTCCATATACTATTGTCTCTGATAGGGATTCTCAGTTCACTTCTCAATTTTGGAGAGGCCTTTTGGAATCCCTGAGATCTTATGTTCATTTGAGCACGACCAACCATCCAAATTCAGATGTCCATATAGAAAGATCTATATTGATTCTTAAGGATATTCTTGGAGCATATGTCCTTGACTTTAGTGGGGATTGGGATGATCACATAGGGCTGGTTTAGTTCTCTTATAACAATAGTTACTAGTCCACTATCAAAATGTCACCTTTTGAGGCCTTGTATGGATAACCTTGTCAATATCTGTTGGGTTTTTCTATGGTTAATGAAATTTCTTTGGTTAGACCAAGCTCAATGTAGGAGATGATATCAATGATTCTTTTGATACATCATAGGATGTTGACAGTACAAATCAGATATAAGTCTTATGTTGATTGACACTGTACATCATTAGAGTTTTACTTGGTGACCAGGTCTTCTAAAAGGATTCACCACAATTGGGTTATAAACATCTTGGAAGGAAAGGGAAGCTTTCTCCTCACTTTGTGGGACCTTTTGAAGTTTTAGAGAAGGTGTTGAATGTGTAATACCATTTTGTACTTCCATAGCATGTGACATCAATACATAACATGTTTCATATATCACAGATGAGAATGTATCTATCTGATCCATCTCAAATTTTGAGCTAGAGTGATCTTGATATTGAGCCTGATTTATCTTTGACTGAGAAACAATTTAGGATAGTTGATTCTAAGTCCAAGGTTCTCTATGGGATGAAAATACCATAGGTTCATGCGCAATGGAAAAAATGATCTAATAGTTAGGAGGCGTGGGAATGGGATGCACTGGTGAGGGATAAGTGGCCTCAACTCTTTGGCATGGAAGCTTATTCATAGGATTTCTAGGGACATAAAGTTTTTATGTTGTGGATTTTGTAACATCACATTTCCTTGATCAGGTAATTTTACACCTTTTCTAAGTTTCTATTCAGTTAAAAATCTCTATATGTGATTTTTCAAGGATTACTATAGACTGCAGAACAGGTAAACATTGTGTACCTAGAGTACACATCGTGTTCTTAGTTTTGGTTACATTTTTTATATTGGGAGATAATGTCATGAATTTGGAGATCATGTTGGGAGCTGGTACATGATGTGTATCTGAGGTACACATCATGTAGGGATTAAATAGCTATTGTTTAAGCCAAGGTGATAGTTTTTTCAATGTAATTATCTAGTGTGTCTTACACATCGCGACCCTTTGTAAACATTGTGACTCGTTGCTCTCCTAGCCTTAAGTAATGCGTTTGGAAGTTCCTCTTCGACTATTTTTTCCAGAACTCTTAGCTCTCGACCCTAAACTCTCCTATGAGATTTCAAAGGTCTCCCACCTTTCGGTTCAATCTGATTGACTTTTGATCTTCATTTCATCTTTGGTGTGATTCCCAGGTAAGGGTTATCCCTTGTCCTTTGATATTATATCCTTCTCTCTAATTTTCATTTCAATGCATCATCTAGTGATTGATGGATTTTTCCATGAGGTGTTGGATCTTACTTCGTGGTTGAGTTTCAATTTCTCCTTCACCTTCTTTCTCATTGGACAGTGTCATTATGAGTGTCATTATTCTGGGAAAAGGTGGCTGGTTTTGCCCCGATTTTCTAAATATATTACCTTCATATTTCATGATTTATTTCAATTGTTGATTTATATTAAAATTCCCAGTCTTTCTTTCAACTACTTGAATGAAACCCCATTTCAATGATATATAGGATTTGAAATGGATTTGGAATGGAAATTTATAAGATCCCAAATTCCATTTAATTGGGGTGGGTTTATGGTAAATTTATGATTTATTTTGTTGAATTTAAATTGAGAATTTGATGGAAATTTTTTCAATTGAATGGTTGAATTTAATTGGAAAAATAATGGTGAAAAGGATGGAATTATATTTGAATGAATTTCAAACTTATGAATGTCTTAAAATGATTTGATAGAAACCTAGTGGTTTTATATTATGAAAAAGGCTTGTTTTTGAATATAACCTATTATGATTTTAAATGGAATGAAATTATAATATTTGAAATTAAATAATGTGATTGGTCATATTTTATGCGCTCTTAAAATATTTCTCCCATCATGTAAGATCAATTTAAAGAATTAGGTAGCTTGTGAGTTATTTGGATACACTCTACACTATGACAACATTCTAAAACATACATGAAGCAGGTCAATTCCATGATGGGTTGGGGGTGAGTCTCCTTTGTCTGGTGTCATAGGGATGTGTGTATACACATTTTACAAAGATCACATAGAGAGTGAAGAATCTTATAGCCGGTTAATACTATCGTATCTTTTCTTAGATGACCTTGTTTCTCACTTGTTTACATATATTAGAGATATAAATGTATGAAAATATTGTTTTAGAAAGATTATATACAAGATTAATTCATAGAAACATAGTTATATAAATGAGTTAATTAAGCCTTTTTTCAGAAATATTCTATACCTTGTAATGTAAATCATGTGATTTGAATATAATTTCCCTTAATTTTTAAATATTTGGCATGTTTTGTTTAAACATGGTTTTAAGTTATAAATCCTTTTTATTTTGGAAATTAAATGATTTTATTTCGGTAATATATTTTACATCTATTATGGAATATTTGGTTGTATCCTACTAGGCTTGGCCTCACACCCAAATTTTTTCTTCACATTTTTGTAGACTTTCATTTTCTAGGATTGAGGGAAGGGATCTATTTTAGGTGGATCCAGTAGTTGAGCTTTTTTCATGGTGATTTGTGTCATTAGGGACCTTGGAAATACATCCTTGTTTAGTAATTGGGTTTTAGTACTTTTGATTTTATTCCTAGTTGTATTCTAGTACGTTACTCCTAGTTGAGTTTTCCTTTGATAGGAATATTGTCTTCTATCTTTTGCTTGTTCTTTCTGGTAGAAAAATTGTTCCCATGTGTATGTTGTATGTTAAAAGGTGCTAATTGTTGACCCATGGGGAACGAGAACTACATTCTAATTATACCAGGTCCAGATCGATTATCAGGTTACCAGGGTACCCGTGCTAGTTCGTAACAATACCCAAAGAAGAGGTAATGTTCACCAATAAACATTTTTTGTTTTATTTCATCTTCCACCGCCATAAGATCTAATTATATCATGATTATATAAAAAATAAAATATATTAAATATAAATACATGTTTTTATGTCATGGTAATGACCTAAATCCTTCTTAACTTCTATAAAATGGTTTAAAAACAATTATTTGTGTGTACAGTATATTACCCCCTTATGAACCAATGCCATATTTATTTTCCATTACCACCACTAAAGGGTGGTCATAATGATAGATTTATTGATTTTATATTTTATTTATGATATTTTTATTATTTTTTTAGTTATTTATTCACATATATCTTCATACTCTCCATTTTTTTGGGAATATGATAACATTAATCATGTGTGTGGAATACTTCCACCTCATGAAGTGATGTAATTTTTTCATGATTTACACAAAATTAATTAAGGATGGTTTTAAAAACACATGTGATATAAAAATCATAACAATTATTTTGGAATTATAATTTGTGTGTGTGTAAATTACTTTTTTCTTTCAGTTTGATAAGAAAATGGAAACAACGTTCATGCGTACATACCGCCTACAATCTCCAATAATGGTGTATTTAATTTTATATATATTAATTTAATGGTTTAATATAAATTAATATATATTTAATATATATGATATTTATATCATGGTTAAAATTATTAAAATGATGAAACCATGATCAAGGTAATATGACTAAAAATTAATAAGTCAAAATGTACACAAAAAACAAAGCTATTATTTCCTAAAACAAGACATTAACATGGAATTGTTATAAAAAGGGTAATAAAAAATTTAAAATAAAATTTTATATGGTATAATAAATATGAATATGATCATATAATATATTTATAAAAAACATATATTTATTATACAGTAGGTTTGAATGTGTATGACAAAAGTTGTGACAGGAGGTAAGAGATTTTTGTATCTATTTTATTTATCTATGAGACATATTCGATATTCCCCACATGTTTATTTTATGTGGTGTATATACTACCGATGAATATATTTCATGATGAATATAATTTTTTTTATTTACATATATATTTTTGTATATCTCTTTCATGAGGAATACTATTCATGATTTACCAAAACTGTAAAAGATTTTTTTTCTCAATTTTTCTTCATCGATACATATGTATTTTTATGCACCTCTAATATTTTAAGAGGTGTGTATAGAGACCATTTTACATGAAATGTCATTAATTGATTTACCCTAATGTTTTTTAAGGTTCATTTATTTTTATTCTTTCATGGGGCTTACGATTTAATATTACCGAAGTGGTAATGATATTATGTTATAATCTCATCATTTTACCAGATTGTTTATGATTATGTTTTTAATCGTGAAAAAATATGATCCATATATCAAAAACACATGAATTTTCATAACCTTCTATTATTTCATTATAATACATGTTTCCTTTATTTTCCTCGCTCGATGAACCCAAAATATCAAAAACAATGTTATTAATAAAAATCATATTTTTAGTCAAAAACCCTTTTTCCCTCAAAAACCATGTTTTCTAAAGTTTTTATCACAAAGAAATAATTAAAATAATTTATTAAATACATTATTACCCATGTTTGACAATGTAAATAATTTTTTGAAAGTAATCATCTTGTATTGTTTCTAATCACTTTCAATTTTTCAATTATCAAAAAGGTAAAAATACTATTTTTTATATGAACGACATGAATAGTATTTCCTATAATCATTAACACCCAATGATTTCAATATTACCTCAATTTTTTTTCAAATAATATATCAAATAAATTTTTTCATTAATATTTGTGGAATTTTTAAAAAAAAATTAAAATGATTTCAAAATGGAAATTATTTGGATAATGTTTAATATTTTAAACATGTTTCTCAATAGAAAAAGGATATTTTCCACAAGAAATCAATTAAATGATTTTTAAACATTCCTTTATAAGTTTAAATTTTAATTTTAAAAAATGGACATAAAAAATGTATTAGTAATTTTTTTTTAAAAATTGATTTTCAAAGAAAAGTTTTTTTTTCTCAAGAAAATTTCTAAGTGCCTTTTCAAAATCATTTTCTGTCTAACATTGAGTCCTTTAATGTTTCTTTTTATTTACTCTATATATGATCCAAGGATACCATTCTTATTCTTTCCTTGAATGGTTTATTTTTATAATTAGAATATGTTTATGAAACCCATTTATCTTCTTTGGGTTATTCCATGATGAAATTATTATAAAACCCACATCCTTTAATGGGATATGCTACGATGAATTGATAAATTGATTATGAAACCTATATTGTTTTCATAGGATGTGATGTAGGGAAATGAATGTGAAACACATTTAATTTAATGGTTTATGATAATATGGCTGTTTTTTGATCTTATGTTAAACATAAATTTTGTTTTAATTATGTGGTGGAAGGGACCTATATCTTCTTCCAAGGCATTGATAAATGATTTATATTTCATGAGATAAATAGGACTGGAATATGGAGTAAATGAAGTTTTGTAAGGGAGTTTGTATTCTATGATTGTATTTTCATTTAACCTTCACTAATATGATTTTTCATATAGGGGAACCATTCAAATATGATAGCATTAAGGGCGATCCATGACTAATATGGAAGTGATTTTCTTTGCTTGTGTGCATGCCAAAAATATATATCAGCTGAATATGTTATACTCTCATGACTAGTGTTTATTTATTACCTTTCCATTATTGTCTTATGACCATCCAATATATATTCCATGACTCAATTTTATTCACTTTTATAAACAGTTTATGGTTTTAAAATGTTATACCCATCTTCTCACACAATCATGTTCATGTTATCCTTATGTATCTCCCTTCTTTACCCTTAATAAAAACCTAGCTAACCGTTTCTTATGTTTATTTTCCCTAGGTTATGAAGAAAAGTATTATGTATGCTATGTTTGATAAGGGAACTATTTATGAAGAACATAAAGGAATATGTTGTATTTTACCTATAGACCATTCATTTTTGTCTCCATGTTTCCGAAGAAACTAAACCATTATGGTCCTCAAGCATTTGTTTGTGTGATGTAATGAAAACTAAAAGAAATATGTCATATCAATGTATACGTATTTTGGTTCATTATATTCAAGTCTATTAATTTTTCCATTGATGCTATTTATCTTATGGGGGTTATGATTCAAAAGTTACAAAACCAGTAATTTTTTAACTCCTAATCTCAATATTATATAAGATTATTCAATTTTAACTCTTATTTGGGGATACTATTTAATATTTTTATCTTAAACCTAAAATGAGTTTCTTATTCTATTATTATTTATATAAATTTCATGTTTTAGTTTTATTTTTATTTCATTAAGAAATGAAGATACCAAAATAATATTTTAAGTAATATTTACATTATTTTCCTACTCATTGGTGAATTTTTTTCTTCCATATCAATAAGTGTTTTAGAGAATATTTTTATTATAATATAATGATTTATTAAATATTTTATTACCCATATTTAAATTTTTTTCAAAAAATTTAAAATTATTCTTCCTGTTGTTTACAGAATGAAATTTTTTTTACATTTTTTAAATAGTTTAAAAGGAACATTTTCTTAAATTATATTGCATGAATGGAATTTACATCCACCATGTATCCTCATTGGATTGAAGATTACTATAAAAGATTTCATTCTAATTTTCATAGAAAATGTTTTCCTTAATATTTTCTAAATTTGTTGATTGTAAATAAGTTATTTCAATGTGAAAAGTGTATTTTAATTGATAATTGTTCCAATGATATTTTTAAATTATTTTATTCTTTGTTAATATAATTTTCTCAACATCATGTTGGGTATATACATTAATTATACTTCCCAACATAATTCAATGTATGGTTCGTGATCATTTTGATTGGAGACAATATTTATATGTTATATATTAGTTCTTCTAATAAAAAGGTATTTACTGGGGAAGTTATTAACATTTAATGTGATAGTTATTCAATATTAATGCTTATGTCGATTATGTTTCACCCATTTAATATGATAAAATAATTAAACAGAGTATGTGATAGGTGGGGAAAACTATAACCCCTCGATGAATCAGTATGTCTCGTGAGATAAACTAGATTTGGTTGTGGATGAGGCCTTTCCTATTTAGGAAGATTTATTGGCACACGCCCTTGATAATATATTTATATGTCTTGGTACATGGCCTCTATGGTATGTTTTAGATATTTGATATTATACATTTTATCATTATCAAATTAGTAATTGATTTCTATATGATTATTTTATTTTTTATGATATCCCTGGATAAGTTTCTTTCTCATGATATTATTTATATGTAATTATTTGAACATCATTTACTCATTCCATATTATTTAGGATTTATTTATATTTTGTTATATGCATACCTTTACTAAGAATCTGAGCTCATGCCTTTCTTATTTTCCCTTTCCTAAGAATTCCATGAAATGTGTTATTATTTATATGAAATGATATGATAAAGGTAATATTGGTGTTTTAAAATAAAATATTATATTTCCATTTATGTATTCAAATTTAATATGAAATTCATGTACATATATAGTTTTCTAATAATACTAAACAATTCAACCCTTTGGGATGTAATCAATTTTAGCTAACCCCAATTTAATAAATTAAACACTGACTCTCGGGTACTGAGGTCTTGGTATTTATTTTTGGAATCATTTTGAGTTTAATATAAACCTTGGTAAGTATATTTATGAAAACCTAGATTAGGGGATGCATCCCTATGATGAAACTTGATAATATTACAAATGAAACCAATATTCGGAGTTTGATATTATTTTTTCTCTATTTTATAATTTATGAATTATTATTTATAATTTTATGATATAATATAATGTATTCCATTTTTAGAAATAATGTAATGAAGAAAGAAAAGAAAATATTCAATTCACATAATCCATATAGGAATTTTAATCCTTAGTAGGATAACAAATATGAAGCTAGAATTGCAACTAGATTTGAACAAACAATATGTATGTTATTGAATATGGCACAATATATGATAAATAACCTTTCTCCCAAGGATTATCCTAAAAATATACCATTTGGTGTAACAATGTTAGGCCATTTAATGTATTCATAACCTCTATCAACCAATAAGAATATAAATCCATTTTCTCAAAATAGTGGATAAATTTCTTAGAGAAGATATTTCTTTATTTGGGAAATTTTGAAATGGAGATTGTTTTTATGGAATGATATAATCTCTAAGGGGATGCAGATCAATGGTGGTAATTGATTCAAAACACTAAGGATGACAAGGATATAGAAATCATGGAATAGAAGGACTTTAGGAAATGTTGCTGTAAAAAATATTTTTATCTCTATAAATGAGAAGATATAGAGATAAAAATATTGAGTCTCTGAAAAAAGGAAGATGAAAATGATTCTATCTATAAATTCAAATTTACAATTTTATCTTGGAATATTGCAGACTACATACGTAATCCAAATAGTAGGATTGATTGTTTCATTGATGGGTTTCAAACGATCCTTATAAGGGAACTAGCCTAAAAAATCCTAATAATATGGGGATATGGTGTAACGTGCAATAAATATGGATGAATGATACTATAATTATTATGTTTTGAAATAAAATAAGGAGACAAAGAGGGCGGTGGAGAAAATGGATAAAGGTAATAATTGAATGAATGATTTTCCCATATGAGATAATTCTAGAAAGAATCACATGGGTACTTGTTTGAAGGGAATGGGAATTTTCCTCAAGTGTGTAAAGAAATGACATCATTAACAGTAATTCATGGTTATAGAGGATTTCTATAATTTTTATTGTTTTAATGATTCAAATATAAGGAAGTATGAAAATTAATTCCTTAAGTATCAAAGGATTGAAACTAATAAGAAGCTAATAGATCAGGGTCAAGCTTATTCAATTACTATATTAGAAGTTGAGTGATTAAATTGATCATGCATTTTTATTCTTGAATTATGTATAAATATTATTTTATCAATGATATTATGAAAAACAATAATGAAATGTATAAGAATTGTACTGATTTTTTTCATTATGGATTTCAAATCATATGATTAATGAATCCCATAACCATGAAAAGTGATTAGTTGTAAATAGATATTTTTTGAGAATACATGAATAAAGATAACGAAACCCTTCACATGTTCTGGATAGTGAGTTGTAATTGTATAGTTGAGATAGATATAATATTAGAAATGAATAATTAAATGGGATTATATTATTGACCTTGAAACTGGATAGTTATTTTATTAAAAAGTGTTTTATGTTATCTTTAATGGATTTAAAAGAATTACAATTATGTTATATATTCTATAATCTGTGATTTTATTTAATGAATTAGGAATGATTTATTTGGAAGAATGTATATTTTCATTGAGTTTATGTAGAAATTTTGGTTATTACCATGTCTCAGGGTAATACACACACACAACAAATCATTATTATTATTTCAAAAGCACTTTTACGGAAAAGTGGGAAACCAACATTCAGGAAACATAAGGATTAAACCTCATAAGAAATCGTCATGCCATTCCAAAATAAATTAAAATAGTTAGAGTTTTTTACCTTGAATAATCACTATTTGATGGAGGTAACATCTATATCTTGGTTGTCTTTAATGAGATCCTCAAAGAAAAAATCCATCTTGTCACAAGTTTTCACATGTTCCTCAAGACTGGTTTTCCCCTCATTGAAGCCACAGATCATGATCCTATTCTGTTCATATGTATCAGGGTAATATATTATCAAGGTATTCAGATATTTGGAATGTGAAAATTAAGAGTTTCATTAAAAGGTAACTCTTAATTTTCACATTCCAAATATGTGAATACCTTCATAATATATTACACTCGTTTCTCATATTCCTCGTGTGGTTGGCGGCACTTCCTCTTTGACCGGGGTCCCTCTAGTTTCGGGGGTGCCCGGGTGCGTGTTGTGGTTGGGGTTCTTCCAAATGCCTCCTTCAAGGACGTTTTGTGTGGTGTTCTCTCTCCAGCTTGTGCAGGTGGACCGTCTTCGTAGGACAAGGCTGGCCTGCATAGCATTCCTCTAATTGAGGTGGAATCTAGAAATACCTGTTTGGTGGAGGGGGTTTCTGTGGTGAATCTTTTGTCCAAGGAGCTTCGAGAGGTGGATTCCTTCCATGACCTGACGTTGGTGGCCCGCTTCGGGTGCAATAATCTCTCTCTGGATTTCTTCCAGAGCTTTGTGGACTCCTGGGGTCTTCTTCATCCTGTAGTGGTCTCCGAGTTTTCGTGGGTCTCCTTTTCCATTCATCGTGCTTCCAGGGGGGATTTTGTGGCAGCATGGTTGCGTGGGGATATAAGTTGAGGGTCTTAGCACTTTTCCCTATCAAGGTGGTCATGGGATTGTCACTTTGGGTGCGAGTATTTGTCTGATGCTGTTTGGATCTCTCTCCCAGGACTCCCCCTCCCTTTCCACAACCCGGTGATTCTCAAGGTGGTAGGGGACTCGCTTGGCTCATTCCTATGTACTGACGACAACACCAGGTGCCTCCAAGCGGCGGAAAATCCTCGTATTTATGTGGAGATCGATCTTTTGGTGATAAGACCCTCTAGATTCGTGCTATAATCAATAAAAGTTTTGAGTAAGTAGCAGCAGCTCTTTTTTCTGTAGCTTACGAGGTTCTTTGTGTTTTGTGGTTTGCATGGCCACCCGGAGGCATCCTGCCAGTGGTGAAGGGAGGTAGCGGGTCCTTCTCATTGGGACCCGCAGGAGGATCTGGGTACAGATCCAATTGTGCTGTGTGGAAATTTGGCTGGAGTTGTTACCATTTTTAGCCCAAGACAAAATTAAAATTCATCTATCGGTGGTCACGCGCGGGCCTTGAAGGTCAAGGATCCCTCCTCTGTCATGTCCACTGATTTTCTGAACATTCCCTCTGATCCTACGGACCTGATCGTCTGGTCTCTTGGTCCTTCTAAACCACCTCCTTCTTCGGTGTCTCATCGAACGGAGTTCGTGGCTTGTTGGGGCCTGGAGACTTGTGTTCTGTTTTCAATGTGGAGCCCAGCCAAATCGATGTTTCCTCCTCCTGGTCTAGTTCATGTCTCTTACCAGTTATTGTCAGAGCTCATCCAATGTTCCCTGGTGAGAAATCTCATGCTGGCGGTGGAAGGGATGATGGAACCGGGATGTCTGTCAAAGTTTGCTGAAAAGTATTTGCTGGTTTTCTAGCTATCCCCTCAACATCGGCTATCGGTTTCCCCGGTTCAAGGTGATTTGGGAACTAACTCGTTAGAGTTCACTCCGACCAGAAGGAGAGCACTATTGGAGGATGTCTATGGATTGTTTAAGAAAGTTGTGCTCTCACCCAAAAAGGATAACTTTGACATGGGGTCTTCTGGACCAATCACATGATCCAAGGCAAAGGAGACAGGTTTATTTTCACCTTTAACCCTCTCTCCCTCGATGAGCCACAAGGACCGAAAGGGCTTTATGTGGTGACTTCTCTAATCATCTGGAATTCACACAGCTTAAAGGCTGAAGCCAACCCTTCTTTTGTTCCGTTGGAAGTCAATAAAAATAACGATTCGATGGTGGTGATTCTGGAACTGAATCAAATCACTAACAAACTCCCTTGGTTGGCAAAAAATGGGTTTCTTAGGTGCGTGGCATGGTATCCTGGAGAATTATAACATCTGGATCTGTTGGAAGAATAATGGGTCTATTGAGGTGGTGAGTCTCATGCCACAATGTATTAACACTAAGCTTTCCCATGGTGGGGTGGAGATTCTGTTCACCTTCCTTTATGCTAGTAATGATGCTCATTAGAGGTTGTAGTTATGGAGACATTTATAGTCCCTTTAAACCGGATCATTGCCATGGTTTTTCGGCGGTGACTTCAACATTATTGTAGACCCATCCAAAAAAATAGTTGGCTCCATTTATAAACAAGGAGGTATGTTGGACTTCCAGGGATTTATGGAAAACACAAGTCTTATGGACCTGGGGTTCTTGGGATCCAAATTTACAAGGTGTAACAACCGAAGGGGCACAAACCGTATATGGAGTCGACTGGACAAATGCCTCACAAACATCCATACATTGGAATTATTTTTGAAAATGTCTATTACCCATCTCACACGATCTCTCTTGGACTATGCCCCTCTCCATGTTGAAATCAGGTACGAAGCAGTGATAGTTCCATCCTTTCACTACTCTAATTCATGGCATCAGGACGTAACATTCATGCAACATCTGAAAGAATCATCGAAAAGGGAGGAAGGGGGGATGTTCCTGGGGAGGATTAGTCAACCGGCTAAGGTGTCTCAAATAGGACATTAGATGTTGGCTGGCCAGTCAACCAGAGGTGGTGGATGATGCAGACAGAATTAAAGCTGAGGTCAACAGGTTGGAGGAGTCCCTTCAGGTCATTTGGAATGATGCACTTTCATTACTCTTTGTGATAAGCGGAACGCTTTGGCTGAGATAATCCTTGAAATTGAGAGAGGCTTCAAACAGAGATCTCAGATCAGATGGTTAAGGTAAGGCGATCATAATTGTGCCTTCTTTCATGCATGCATTAAAGAGAGGAGGAATATAAGGATCCGCCTGAGGCTTGAAGATGAGTCCTTCACGTTCGATCTCGAGGTTTCTCAGAAAATGGTGTTGTAACATTTCGAGGGTATTTTGATAGGGTATACCTCTTCCATATTTGCGAGAAATTGTGCAGGGGGTGATACCTTCTTGAGTTGTCTACCGCAGGTGGTAAGGGAGGAAGACAACATCTCTCTTACTGCCATTCCATTGGAGAATGAGGTTAAGGAGTCAGTGATGAGTATGGAACAAGACAGTGTGCCCAGACCGAATGGTTTCCCAGCCCCTTTTTACTCTGCTGCTTGGGAGGTGGAAGGCCCGCAGGTGGTTGAGGCAGTGAAAGATTTCTTTGGTGGTGGAACCCTTAATAGGAGCATTTGCACCTCAAGGTTGGTTCTCATCCCAATGGTTAAGATCCCAATATTCAGTAACCAATACCAGCCTATCTGTCTTTGAAACATTTCTTACAAGATCCCATCCACAATCATTACCCAGAGGCTTAGTAAACTCATGGCCATATTGTTTTCAGTGGAGAAACACCGGTTTATTCAAGGCTGAAGCATTCAAGGGGCAGTTGGCATCGCCAGTGAGCTTGTTCATGATCTTCATAAGCGTGTAGTGGGCTCTAATGTTATTTTCCAAATCAATATGAACAAAGATTATGATAATATTGAATAGAGATTTATTATTTGTTCCATGAGGGGATTAAATTTCTAGGAAATGTTTTGTGACCTTTTCTTTAGGTGTTACTCTTCCCCCTTGTAGTCTGTTTCGCTTATCGGGAAATGTTTAGGATTCTTTAAATCTGTCTGGGGTTTTTGGTATGGGGATACACTCTCCCTAAGTCTCTTCATCCTCGCTCAGGACACTATTTCTGTGAACAACAACCTCGGCTTGATGGAGGGTAAAGTTAACCCTTTCTATGGGATATGGGTTATGGAGAGTATTTCACATTTTATGTTTGCAGATGATATCCTGATCTTCATGAATGACAGGTGTAGATCATTATCCGTGCTTATGGGGGTCTTATCTAGGTATGGAGGTCTCCGCGGTCAGTGTATTAATCCCTCCAAAAGTCATGTCTTCATAATCCAAAAAATGCCCAGGCCAGTGGTGTCGAGACATTCATGGCCTCCTCGGATGCCAACAGAAATAGATTCCTATCATTTATCTCAGGGTGCCAATTTACTGTGGTCGCATCCTTAAACAACACTTTGATGAGATTCTTGAGAGACTTTGGGGAAGGATTGTCAGTTGAAAAAAAAAACTCTTTTCGTTTGGAGGGTGAGTGATGCTGATAAACAGTGTACTTACTTCCATACCGATTCATGTAATCTCCGTCATCAAACCCCCAAAAGGAGCAATTTAAAAATTGGAGAAATTTATTATCACCTTCCTATGGGATGCGAAATAGGAAGGGCATAGGCACTGGGCTTCGTGGAAGCGGTTGGATAGACCATTTGTGGAAGGAGGTGTGGGCCTTCAGGACATTCATGAGTCCATTCTAGAAATGCAAGGGAGGCTGTCTTGGGAGACTATGAGAGGGGAAACACTGTGGGAAAGGTTCTTCAATGCACACTATGGTCAGCAGGAAGCGGCTATACATTGAGGGGCAACAGGTTTGGCTAGGTGCATGTTCTCACATATTGAGACATTGTCTAGACACACTAGATGAGTCCTCATTATAAGAGAGGTTAGCTGCTAGGATACTAACTGGTCCGGGGAAATTCTTGCCTACGCAGGCTACCCCTCTCTGAGCATTTCCTTCAACGATGCAAGTGGAATATACAAGATTATTCATATGGAACTGAATCCCAACCTAATGAGTTTCTTCAAAAATGTTGTCTTGAGTGACGAGCCTGATATTTGATGCTTCACAATGTCAAGCTCTGGTAGGTACAATGCCTGGGATTACAGGAGGATTCTCCAGACGGATGACAATGCGACTAAGGAGACAACAGTAGCATGTTGTAACAAAATCCCAATGAGAATGAATTTCTTGCTGTGGAGGATCAAAAACAAGGCTGTTCTAAGGGAGGAAAATATCCAGTGGAAGGGAATACCCATGGTGTCTCATTGCTACTGTAGTGAAAGGCCGAAGACTGAGTCGATGATCCATCTGTTTTTTCAAGGATAATGGGCCTCCTACCTTTGGTCCTTCTTCAACCCACATCCGAACATCGATAACGAGTCCCTCTCCCTACAAGATCTCATGACGGAATGATTTTGGGGTAAAGAATATAGAACTATGGAACACACACCACATATTATTATCCTTATTTCCATTTTCGGGGTCATTTGGGAGGTGAGGATTTAGGTTCGACTGGGGTCCAAGCAATCTCTTCTGTACCTACAGATGCGGTTAAGATCTCTCATTGTTTAGTTGGCTTCACTG
Organism: Viscum album; assembly: GCA_963277665.1. Taxonomy (NCBI): domain Eukaryota; kingdom Viridiplantae; phylum Streptophyta; class Magnoliopsida; order Santalales; family Viscaceae; genus Viscum; species Viscum album. The sequence goes on from OY728130.1 coordinate 614,593,443, forward strand.
GTTAAAGGGGGTCCACATCAGCCACAATATTTAACCTTATGAACCAACCACACATGCAGATTAGAGGAAGCAGACGTTGGGTTAGGTGGTAGCCCTCGGATTGCGGTTTAAAGCTCAACATTGACGGCTCTTACATGGAGGGGGTTATGAGAGGTGGTTTGGTTCTTAGAGATTCATGGGGTTTGGTTCATGTTGCATTCGGTGCTTACTATGGTCCGGGAAACTCCTTTGGTGTAGAGGTTTGAGCCCTGTTTTCTGGTCTGATGGTATGTAGGAGATGGGGACTTCAAGTGAAGGATATTGAGCCAGACTATGAAGTCCTTGTGAAGGATTAACAGGGTTGAGAGGCGATTACTTGGGAGCTGGTGTATCTCATACTCTGATGTAAGGTAGAGACCAACCAAGGTAGAAATGTTCATCACAGTTGGATAGAGACCAATTGTGTGGTGGATATGCTGGTTCGCATGGGTAGGCAAGATGAAGAGCTAAAGGTTTATTGTGGTCTTAACTCTATTCTCGTTGAGTGTATATGTGTGATACGAGGGGACACCCTCGGCCTGCGTCATTTCTGACCCCCATGAAGGGTTTGCGTCATGTTTATTTCCTTTCCTTTATTAAAAAAAAGTTCCGGAAAAACTTTATAGTATTAAAAAGATTAATGATAACTTTATTTATTTATCATCTTTCTAAATTTTTGGATTTTGGATTTGGTCTAATATATTACAAAAGGGTCTTAATGCCATCCATTTGTTAAATAGACTATTTTTAACTTTAGGAATTGTTTCTTAGGTTTCAGAGATTAATGAAATTTTATATGGATTGTGTTAACCATTTGCTATTGGAAAACATTTAGATACAATAGTTATTTATATATATTTCATATTCTATATAGAAATGGAATCTCTCAACTCTTGGGAAATGATCTTGGAACAAAAAATATATCATATTGCAATCAATTCTGGGTAATTGATAAACCTTTTACCCATGATAGTATTTTGGTTTTGTGGTCATTAAATTTCTCATGATCATGTTCTATATCACCCTCTATTAGTATGTAGGTGTTTTTACCTTCCATGTGCATATTTTCACTTCACACTGATGGTTTCATTCTTGGAAACCTACTTATGTGTTATTCTAGATGTCCTAATTACTTTTATTTCTCTCTTATTAATAGAAATTTTTATTATATCATTGAACGATCTGTGATTACAATATTTATACTTTGAGATGGAAAATAGTTTATTATTGAAATTAAATTCAAACTGTGAGGATAAAATTTATTTATGTGGGATTCAATGTAACACACTATGATTTTGAAAAAAAACTGTGTTTGATAGCGTATACAACATGCAACACCAACCTTAAGTGAACCAGAAAATATTATTATTTAAATATTAAAATTACAACTTAGCTATTAAATTATATAGTGTAAAAGGTATTATGTATATAAGAAATATATATAAATTACATAGTTCATAAAAATTCATTGTTTAATTACTAGAAAATATGTACTAAATGTTTAACAATGTTGTTTTATGATTCAAATATATTTGATTCTTTACTAATGAATTTAATTAATTTTAGTGAGAATATATTATAAATTATTTCTAAAACACTAATATTTCTATTTTATAAAAATAATATCATTTTTAATTTATAATATAAAATTTTACTTTATTGAACATTCTATATTGTTCTTAAAAGATTAGTGTCTAGTGAAATGTGAAAAATATCAATTTATACAAAACTATCAATTATATTTCTCTAAAAAGTATAATTTTGAATTGAATTTCATCTCAAATTAATATGAGTATTATTAAATTTAATATAATATATTATATATGTGTTAATCTTCATTATAATGTATTTTTGTGTAAGTACATTTTTTTGGCTTAAAACGTATTTTTCAAAAAATCGTTTTTAATTGAATTTTATTCATCTATATTAAATGTATGTTATGCCACTTATAGAAATAAAATACAGAAATATGGATTCCATATTTTTAATTATTGGGTCCTAATATTTCAATATTTCTACTTTTATTTTTTGTACATTATGAATAGTAATATTAGTAATTTTGTTACCATGAAAAAGGTTAAATCTGGTAAATAAGGATAAATGTAAAATAATAAAGACTAAATAATAATCCTAGAAATTTTCAAAATTTTATTATTTGAGTATATATCATCCATAATATTATAAAGTTTTAATATATGTCATATTTTTTATTTTTCCACGATTTTGAGCCGATATATTATTTTATAAAAAGAAAAGTAAAAATAACAATCTCTTTCTTTTATTATTTCTAATTTTTTACCTAGGAAATAACATATGATATGTTATGTTAAAAATATTAATTTGAATTATAAATTATTTTTTTCATTATGTTATTTTTTTTTAAAAAAAATAATGAGATATTTTCCTTAAATCCTTTTGAAAAGTTGACACACTGTTTGTACAAGATGTAGAAAAATAAATAAAATTAATATAGAAAGCCTAAAAATAATATTATTTGAAATAAATTTTTAAATGAATATTATTTTCAAACATGAAATATTTTAGTGGTTTTCATTCATTTTAGTAAAATTCTATTATTTTCTTTTAGTTTTATATATAAACGTACATGAATAGTTCAAAAATTAACGTTAATGTTATCTTTTAATAATTAGTAATTTATTAAATGATTCAAAAAAACCTCAAAATATTATGTACTTATAATTGAATCTTATATTGTCTATTTCCTCAACAATAGTCCATTTACGGTGATTTTCCATTTTAAAAAACTATATTAACCCCTCAAAAGTAAAAAAAATTACATTACCGTTTTTGTCAAAAGGGTTTATGTAGGTTTTAAACAAAAATATAATGGTGAAAAGGTTATCAATAAAAAAAATTATTTTCTATGATTATTTAGAAAAATAAACATCTAATATTCAGATAGTTTAATGTTTGTGCCTGTTAGACATAAAATTAATTTATGTTAATTTAATACATAATGAAATTCCATGGATTCTCTTCCCCTCAATTATAAAAGGACATCATTCTCTCAATTAGTCACACTACTTTTACCCGTATTTATCTACCATAACATATCCATTTCTCTTATCAACCCCATTACTCAAGTTCTATAGGTTATTTTAATTCTAAAATCCCAACCCTAAGTCCCATAATAAATGATCTTATGTAAGTCTTTCGATGAAAATGTAGTGACCTTTATCGAGTCTTTTAGGTTTATATCATCTTATATTTCTTATTTAAGTGTTGTAAACACAATAAGATAATATGTAAAGAATAATAAATATACTAATATATTATTATTATTATTATTTTATAACCATATTTAATCTCTTTTCTATCATATGAAAAGTCAAAATATTGTGAATTTGTACATATGTATTACCGTCTTCACGTTGTAGTTTTATTTTATTATCAATTACAATTTACATGGAAGGTTATAAAGATGTAAATAATGAGTGTATATATACTATTTATGACATGAATATTATTATGAAACTATATTACCATATATACCATCTTAACATTGAATCCATTTCAAAATAATAATGCCACTCATGTGTGTGTGTGGACTAAAACTTCTACAAAGTGATGTGGTCTATTTTTCATTTAAAATTTATGTGGATGGTAATAAGGAGGTATTTAATGTGTATATATGATATATATATATGATATAATAATAATTATTTAAATTTTATTTATTATTTATCGTTCTTTTTCCCCATTCGTTGAATAATGAAAAGAGTGTTTGTGCGTACATACGTCCTACTGTCTCTATGAATGGTGTAATTCATTTTTCAATATCTATCTTCTAAGGATTACAATAAATAAATACATAATGAATATATATAATATTTAACAAATAGGATATGATAGTATATTAGTAAAATATATATGCTATGTTTTATATTATTATTCTTTTAAAATATTTTTATATGAAATATATATTTATTATATAAGATGTTTTACCACATATAATGTAATTCAAAGCTGATGTAAGGGTTTTCTCATCTCAATTTTACTTATGTGATATATATGCGATATTCACCACTTATTTATTTTTTTTGGTTTATATTACTCAATTTTTTTATTTTATATAAAAAATATATTTATATTAATAAAATTTAAATTTTCATTGGATGTTATTTCTTTCCTGGGGTTATGATTCAAAAGTAACTCAAGCGGTAAGAGTTTAATTCACAATCTTGTTATTATTCAATATTGTTCATGTTTAAATACCCATTGGGATAATTATTTGGTATTTCATTATTAAAAAAAATATATTTTTCTTTTAATAGGGGTTTTTATTTAAATTAAAAAATTCCTTTCATTTTACTCTATTTATGTACTCAAGATATAGAAATAATGTTTTAAGGAAAACTGATTTTCTTTACACGATCGAGAATATTTTTCTACAATATCTATATTTTCATTAAAAAAATTCATGAATATTATTTATACTCTCCCATGATTTTATAAATAATATTTTATCCATTTCATACGTTTAATAAAAAAAATTAATCTTTTTATCATTTCCCAAATGATTTCATTTTTGATATTTTTACAAAAGTATAAAAATATTGCTTTATTAACTTATACGAAATGAATATAATTTATTTTCATCATGAAAAATCATTAAATTGATGATTTATTTAAAATTTTACAATATTATCTTAATGGAAAATTTTCACTTAATATTCTGAAAACTTTTAGATTTTAAATGATTGATTTCAAAGTAAAAATGGTATTTTCCTCATGAAATATTCTAGTGGAAATTTTAATGTATATTCATCCTTTTCAAAATAATTTAATGAATATTATGTTGAGGATACACTATAATTATACCATCAACCATAATTCATTTTATGGTTCATGATCAGTTTGATTGGGGATAGTATTGAAATTATGTATGTTAGTTCTTTCAATATAGAAAATTTTTAATTATGGAAATTCATATAATTTCATATGTTAGACGTTAAATATGAATGTTTATATTTATTATGTTTCATAACGTTCATATTATGAGTTAATTATAATTAATATATAATGGTTGGGGCCATATATATCCCCTAGATTCATCGTTACGTATCATGAGACAAACTATATTAGGTTTTGGCCCAATCCCTTACCCATATCTATAGACAACTCGGCATAAGCCCATGATTATATTTTTAGATTTCATAGAATATGACCTCAATGGTATGTTTTAGATGTACAGTATTATGAATTCCATAATTATGAAATCAATTATTTATTTCTATGTAATTATTTTATCTTTTATAATATCAATGGATGCATGTCTATCTCATGAGATTATTTATATAGTGTTAGTTGATCACCATTTATTATTTACATATTATACATCCATTATTTAGATTCAATTTCATTTAATCCCATAAAAGAATAATTTAAAATCTCCCATTTATTATGTTTCCTTACCTTCGAATAACAGAAAATTTATTAAGATTGATATAAAATGATATGTTATAGGGAATACTATTTTTCTCAAATAAAATAATATTTTTTATTTTTAGGCTTTCAAATGTAATGTCAAATTCATATATGTATCGAGTATTACAATACTACTAAATTATTCTCCCATTTGGGGTGATATAACTTATATCTATCACTAATATAATAAGGTAAACATGGACTCTGGGATATAAGGGTAGAGATATTTACCTCAATATAGAGATGTGAAAACAATCCAAATATGTGAAACTAACCTGCTTGGCCTGGCAGTCGATGTGGTAATTGAATTATACCAACCAATACATTCTAAAAATAAATTCATATATGTCTATATCCGGAATAATGAAGTCTAAAAAAACGTATCCTTATTAATAGTTATATAACATGTTGTTTACTTAAAGCCTTGAAAATCCCATTGGACAAGAGGTGTTTCATGTTTCAATACATGACATGTTATTTCAACATATAAAACCATATAATTCACAACATATGAAGCAATAAATGAGTGGGATGAACCCATATCAAACCTACCATTAATGAGAGTAGAATTCAAGATAATTATACCTCACACCTTCAAAGTATAGATTTATCCTCTATAATCATCTTCTCATCACAATACAATAGCTTACTCGCTCCTCATTAATACATGTTTCATTAAAGATATAGCATTCTTTGAGGAGTCTTGGTATTCCGAGAATCACTATCTCTTGTTCAATTTTGAGGATCATAATTGGTATGGAAATATAATCTAGTTGGAGAATAAAATTTTTTAGGGACCTAATAAGAATTACTTTTAATTGAATTAGGAGAACTATGAATAAATTCTTGAGATGTCCCTCATTATTAAGGATGTGACATGATTTTGGTGTTTTTGTGATATATCACTTCCAATAGTAGAATTAATCACACTAATTTAGTAATTCTTCATATTAGGTATTGAATTAATGTTAATTTATTTAGTGATTTGATTTTGAGGTAGTCCCCCACCTTGGAAATAAAAATCCTCCTTCCACATATTCCCAAAATATGATTTCTCACATGTTCCCCAAGATAAAAATAAAATTCTTCCATTCAAATTTATGGAGATATCCATTATTGATAATGTCAAACAATTAACCATCTATGTATTATTAGTAATTCAAATAAAATCTATCATAGAGTAAATTGTGGGAGACAATCCAAAATCAGAGATTTGTGCCTTCAAAAAAACACTAAAATCTATTTTTTGTGCAAAGAAAACAAATTTCATAAAAATATCTCTATATACCATCATTCATATATTTTCATGATTGATGGTGAATACATTTACAAATTTTTTCATCTTTAATGTGTTAGGATAGAATTTTCCATCGAAAAATTCCTCAAATACCTCTCATGTAATTACTTTGTCTACTTTAGCTTGGATTTCTAAATCCCACAATTATTATGAAAGATACTCCAACAAATAAGCTAATAAATTATCCTTTATCCCAAATTTTGTACTAAGGATATTGAGAAATTAATTCCTTTAATTAAGACACAATACATCTTTTTTAGGTTTATAATCCTTTCAAATTATTGGTGGATTGTGTTTTTGAAACTCTAATAAAGAATTCACTTTCCGAGGATCATCATTTCAGTTTTTATTTTCGATTACCTGAAATTATTAAACAATTCTCTGTATTATGTTAATGGAAAACATGTGTCTCATGTATAATCACATTTTCCATGGCCTCTCTTTTGTATTTTTATTATATCTACAAAGTTTCAATCTAAATAACTATAAAAAACACCATTTAGTCATCAATCACTTGAAACATAAGGAATATAATATTATTAATCAATAAAATCAACTATTATTATAAATAATTTTCAATAATATTAAAAATAAACAAACATAATAATATTTTTCTACAAATCACCAAAGAACATTATAAATAATTTAGTACTAGTGGTAAGTCGTGGTACTAATGTGTGATATGACACACTCATCGGTTAAACCCATGAAGTTGAAATGAAAAAAATCAACGTTGTTTCTTATAACACATTTTTCCTCATACCACTCAAACAATATGAAGTTCATCATAAGGAGTTTGTCTACATATTTTATTATTATACACTTCATATTTTGAAAAACCAATCTCTTTTTTATCATCCCAAAAATATATATAGGCCAAACTAGTATAACATCATTTGTAACATCCCACACCAAACTAATTATATTGAGAGGAGGCGAAGGTGACTAATTTTAGGTGACATCCCCAATACACCAAATGAGGGAAACAATGCCATGTACCTAAGAAACAATTAAGGGATTATTTTCTTTATAGAAACCCAATAAAAAATCAAGAAAATATATAAATAACTAAGCCCTATATATGATTCATGAGGGTAAACACAGCCAAATTGAAAGGTAAATACAAATTTTTTTTTAAAAAATATATTAGAGTACCAATAGAAAATTGGGATATCATCTAGTAATGAAATGAAGATGGAATAACCCTATGATAATAACATTTCATCATCCCAATAATCACTTAAAATACCTCCAAGATCCAACTTCATAATATATTCCCATGGTATCATGATGAATCACTAGTTAAGTAGGATACTTTCGCCATTCCTATTTCCCGGTATACAATATTTGAAAACACAGCAATGTTTCCATACAGAGGTTTAGTATAACACTTAATGGGAAATCCCTAGATACTTCCCAACACATTCCTCTATGAGAAGAAAATATTATCACATTTTAAAAAATATAACATATAAGAAAATTAAAAAAACTCAAGAATCTCAAAATATATTATCCCAAGAAAAATATTTCAACTATAAATAATTGAAGTAAATAAATTTATTATAAAATTACCTCATATTTGAATACCCATCCATGTATCATAAACACTCACATATGATTTTATAATGATAGATCTATACTCATGAGTGTCGTCTCATCTTGTACTATGCTATTACATGGTGGTAAATTAAATTTTCTATTAGACCTTTAACATCGAGCACCATGTATATTTCCACATGGCCCCATATAATGCAATATGCACACACACCAGTATTTATTCCAATACCATATACCATATAAATTCCTTCCATGTAAAACATTTCATCCCTTTAAATCATTTCATCAAACATCTTTCTTATTTAAAAAAATGTAATTCTAAAACCATGATTTAATTTCATGAAAAAGGCTTTTCAAGAGGCTATCCAAAATCCCATGTTTTCAATTCTAATGTAAACTGTTTTTACATTAATGTCCATTCATGTTTTTTCATTAAAATCTATACATTATTTTAATAGAAAAAAATATTATGTTTTAGAATAATTAGAGAAGATATTGAAGCCACCAAACCCTCAATGGATGATGATAACTAAAAACAGAACTAAGAAACCCTTGGACATGTCATCATAAAAACTTCCCTTTAATTAATCCCAAAACAATCTCATCAAAACACATAATAGATTATATATCTGTACAAAATTTATTATATGTAATTATCTATGTGGAAGAATAAGATAATATTTAATGAGTTAGATAAGATATTGATAATTATCATTGATTCCAAAGATCCAATACACATTAATTTATCAAAAATACCTTTCAACTCAAAGGGAGTCTCAAATGATTCCTATAAAGGAAGGGGAGTTATAGAACATATGAGAAAATATTAAATTTGAGAGTTTTAGGGTGTAAACTGACATGAGATCCCATTGTAATATCATCAATAAAATGTTGCATATTTAAGATTCATGGTTCAACAAACAGTACTCCAATCATGAACATGATACCTAATAACACCAAGAGTTCATAGAAGTTGTGATTCATGTTTTGAAAAACTATGCACTAACAGTGAAATAGTACAAGATATTTCTCGGTGTTTCACATTTGTTCCACATAGTTTGGATAAATAGCATTCCAACTGTGTGTAACTGTTATACCATAAACACTAACCTAGCATGGTTTCATTGTCAAAGTAAACAGTTTACTCTAATCACTCTCAAATTGTGCGGCAATTGAAACCATTCCAAAAAACATCAAAACCCTCAATAAACTCTCACATCTCAACATGAGTATTATATAACATTAATATACAAAATAAAATGGTAAAGTACCACATAAAATGGGTTTTATGATAACAATACTCTTATATTTTAAAATTAATATAAATAAAAATATCAATCTTTTTATTTTATTAATATTTTTAATAATAATAATAGAAAAATAATTTATGTGTGGTCAAAGTTGATAATATTTATGAAGAATAAATTATATTTATTATTTTAATTTATTTTTAAAATAAATTTATTGTATAACTATCTAAAATTATTATGTAATTTTGATATAGTATTTTTGAAAGAAGTATAAAAATTAAGTAAATTAATTTAAATACATTAAAATACATATCATTTTTATGAAATATAGTGATATAAGAATATAATAAATAATTATAAAGGTTAAAGGATTATGAAAATGTTAAAATTAAAAAGTCGTTGTTATATTTATTTTTAAAAGACAAATTTTGTGGATAATTTTGAAAATTACTAAAAGGATACATGATGCTAAATTATATTTTATTAATTGATTTAAAAATCATAAAAATTATAATTGGATCTGTGGTTTAGGTAATGGTTGAAAATTTCATCCATGGTCTATTTTTGAGCAACCATTCGTTTTTATGATTATTTTCATGACCCTAAAATACTTAATATTTTAAAAAACACCATTAAATTTTTACTATGATTGGGTACTTAATCTAATATTTCGAAAGAAAAAATAGATTTTGGTTCTTATAGAAGCCCCTCATGGATCCAGTGCTAGAAAACATAATAATTTAATTTCAAGAATTGACATCGATAAAAGTTTACCGGTTTATTAATTTAAAAAATATAATATCAAATGGAGAATATTGGATCACTTACCTCATAAGGGTTATAAAAAGTTTAAAGTTTTTTTTTAATTTAAAAAAACTATAACAAAATAATATTGATGTATTTAATTTATCATTTTTCCACTATACCCAGATTTTCATTTTCCATATTACGTATTAATCTTTTTTCATACTCATCCTCAAACCATGTAATTTTTTTGAAAACGTGGTATGTGTAAAAAATATCAATAAGGTACATAATTAAAGAATAATGTTAAATCATTAGTATTTTTTTATAAATCGTGATATTATATAAACTTTGAGCTAAAATAATCATTTTCTTTCACATAAAATTGATCTTACTAGAGAAAATATTTCCTAAAAACATTATAATTATACATAATGGAAAAATTATAATCATGAATGTTCCATATAAAACATGAGAACCTATGAAAAGCATTTTCTTAATAACATATTTGCTACCCTTAAGGGGAATAATAATTCATATAGAAAAATATAATTAGAATGACTTTTGAAATCAATATATTCCAGAAAAATTCATTTAAAATGATAGAAAACTCATTTAGGTTATGGGGTACATAATATTTCTAGATCCTCTATATTAATAGGTAAAATAACCCTTACAAATTGAATAACATATTGAGTTAATTTGAACATATTTATCTGGAGACCACAATCAGCAAACAATTCATTAGAGTGATATATTAGGATCACTAATCACTGAAAATAGTTTACATGGTACATAAAAAATATTAATGACATAGAATCATTCATTTATATAATTAAATATCATGAGATATTCTATTTAATATATATTCATAGGAACTTTTAGGTTTTACATAAAAATAAGGATAAAATCCTTTTTCTTTGAGAACTATTTAAAAATATTTCTAAATGATTAGATTTGGGATGTTTCTTTGATACCTATTAAACATGGACATGATGATTCTTAAAAAATATTGGTCATGAACGTAGTAAATTGAACACATATTGTATATGTTAAAAAAATTCCCTTCACGCTTTTTAAAAATTTAAAAAACCCCATTTGGTAATTAGTTAAAAATATTATTTTAAATACATGGAAAAGAAATTAAAACATTTTCTAAAATTAATTTTAACATAAATTAGATAACATTTATAATATACTTGAGATATTTAAAAGAGTATGGTTATGGAGGTGAAATTGAAGAAAACTTTTTAAATTTTAAAATATGGTTTTAAATAAATATCCCTTATGTCATCTTCCTACTTTCCACAAATGTTTTATAACTCATATATAGTGAATTTATATTAATTATTTAAATTATTGAGACAATTTTAGTTTTATTCCCTTTTAATATTAGCTTTTATTTCATTTTTACCATCTCTTATATAGTTACTAAATCAACTAAGTTCATGTAGTATGGTTTAAGGAAGTTCGATTCATAATCCCCAAAACAAGGTATATCACTATGTGGAAACAATCATATGTACATAATCACATGAAATAATTATATTTTTTTCACATGGATGGATCTGAGAAATGATACTATATTGTAATTACTAATTCATAATTATTTAAGGAATTAAATAAATATATGTTCTTTCCATCGTAATAATCAACCATGAGAGGCATATATGAGATACAAAATACATTGGTTCAGAAGGTAGTAGTATCCATGTATTCCCAAACAATGATTTCATTTTCCATTTGATGAAAAATGGAGAAAAATTATATTAATTTAATTACATTATATCATCTTATTATATGATAAATATTGATTAAATAATATTAGAATGGTTAGTTGATGCGGTTCTCATAGGGTTGTACAAAAGAAAATTTATTTTCCTAGTGAAACATAGTGGCTAACCCTAGTTGTCTCACATGATGTGTTATGTAGACAATAAAACTCAATTTATGATTTTCGATGATATAAATAATTCTTGGCCTCTATTCTTTATAGAAACAATTATTTTTAAAATATATCAAAACTAAAATAAATATATAATATATAAAGAATCCATGTAAGGTAGGAAGGTCTTGGTCATAGGGTTTGGCTATATGGGTTCCCTCACTATTAAATTAAATTTGAGAAACGATCCATCTATACATGGATTGTCATTCCCTACCTTAAGATAGATTTTTATCATTCCTCAAAAACCACTTTAGCACACTAAATCTCATCTCCTCTTTGTATAAAAAGGAATGAATTTGAGATTCTTGTAGTGGTGGATGATTTCCCGACCCAAAAACTTTTATCTCATTCACAAAGAAAATTATATTAAATCATTTTATTAATTGAATCCTGATAATTTTAGACTTCTATGAAACATCCCAAAAATCAAAGCCTCAGGTAAGTAAATTTTTATTGTAATGTGTAAAAGATTAGAGTAGAACGTGGGAGAGAGAGAGTGATAAATAAATTACGTTTTAAATAATAGTAAAAAACATTTATTAAAATATAAAATACAATTACATGGTAAATAAAGTGATTAAAACTAAATGAAAACATATATTGAAAACCTAAAATTGGCTGTTATTATTAATCAACATAATTTTTTATTACTATGATTCACTGATTTTATTTCTCAATCACCTTAGCCTCTTATTTATGGTTCTTCCAAATGTGTGGATAATCATAGATGAATTATAATGGGCCATAGTGTACCCAAAGTCATAATGGGGTGGTAAAATGGGTCATACCACATTAATTTTTTCATAAACTTTATTTAGGGGTCTCTTCCATCAGTTGCATGTCGTGAAAAGGGTTTTCATGATTTGAGTTTTTAGGGTTGAGAATTTCACGATTTGATTTCATGATTTGAATCCTTTCTGGGTCATTTCTATATGTGTCACTGTGTGACCATATGTGTCACGCGGTGAATGGTGATGTCTTCATCCCAAATTTTTCTTTTCCTTCACATGTTGACATCTGACCCTATATTGCTTCAAGGATCACACCATGAATAGAATTCATGATTTTAATTGGTGTTTATTAGAAATTTTAGGTGTCTTGTAACCCATTTCTTCACTTTCTAACGTTAGACTGGGTTATTGACTCATACGTTTTCAGGGTCCTTCATTTTAATTTTCTATTCATCACCTTATAATTTGTTTTTAATCAAAAATTATATCCTAGAATAAAATAAAAAAAATAAATAATTTTATAATTAATCAATAAAACTATATAAACTGTGTTCTATTATCAATATAAAGATGAAAAAATTGACACTTTCAATTCCCCCAAACATAGTACATGTTTTCCCTCAAGTATTAAACCTCAACAAACTTATAAAGTAATTTCATTATACCAATATTTAAATTTAAAAATAAACATAATAAAATGTTTTTCAATGAAGACTAAGCATTATAATTCCAGAAATAATAGTTACTGTAACTCCCCATTCATAAAATAAATAATGCTAATCATGTTTTTTTACTATTATTATTTTGAAATAACAATGAACCTTATTCCATAAATTTTTTCTCAATCTATTATTAATGTGCATGTGACCTATAATTTAACTCACATTGAATTATTTTAACTTTTCCCTCAATGTAAAAAATATAATTCGATTGTGATCTTACCTCAAGTTAAAATCACTTACCATAGCCTTTAATGGTATCTAACATCTCAACCATGTAAATAATAAAATAAAAATTAATCATGTGGACTTTTCAATATGGTTCAAATGACTCTAAGGCGTAAGGAAGGTTGGTAATGAATAAAATAAGGCTCAAAATGATGATTTAATTGTAATCATACTATATTATATAAAAACAAATTCATGATTAAATACTCCAAAAAATTTCATCTCTCCATTATAAAAGCTCAATGTAGTGACATGACATATGTAAGCATAATAAATGAATCACCCTCTCTTGAATTTTGAACAATTTTCTCATGTTATTTTTTATTATTTTTATTTATTAAATTTTTTTCATAAGATAAATCCCACATCCACCTCTTAATACCATATGATAAAAATCATTAGTCTATAAATAGTGATTTTTTATCCTCTCAAGACACCACCCATTTTGTTTCAATGTTTTTTAAATTTGTTTTAGTTTTTATTAAGAGCATTAAATAATAAAGTAAAATGAATTATCACCTCTCCCCTCTAAAATTATTATAAAACCCCCATGTATCCTCAATGATTTAAATCTCTAACCACCATAGATAACCTCCCCAAACATCATATTTTGTATATCTTGCAACGTACTATGAGTACGGTAAGAATGGATAAAATAGGCTTGTAAAGTGGATCAATTCCTAACAAATTTATTCATTTATTCTATAGTAAAAATGTATGATTAAATGTTAAGTAGAGTCCAATGATAAATGGATCCACTATAAATATTCGACAATTAGGTTAAAATTGATTTTTTTCAATCATAGTTAAGATATAATATAATGAATTATCTGGAATAAAAAATTCTATATTCCCTCAAGAAATATTTTATAGAAAATAATGGGAAATAATTGATTCAAAAAAAAATATCATGAATGATAAAATATGGTTTGGGAAAATTATGCATGGAAATTAAATAACAATAGACTAATTCATATCAATCTTATAAATTCAAATCATTCCAAATCTAAGAAGAATTTTTTCTATAACTATAAACCTGTTTCAATAAGACATGATTTTTAAATAATTTCCTATCATTATTATCTCTAATAATTCATTTTACCATTTAACTAATCTATTCATGTCAATAATAAAAATTAAAACAAGTCATAATAATGGTCTAGAACAAGATTGAACTCTCAGATTGATGTGATATATCAAGATTTAAAGTGGGTCATGAAACATTCTTTTAGAGATTAGAACATATTAATGTTATGTGTATAAAAAAATTAATTATTTAAAACGCACACTTACCTTTCTATGATGCTTTATTTCAAGTCACACAAGTTATATTCATTCTATTAGTTTGTGTCATAGTTCAAGACATGAATCACATTCTTAAAATGAATTCAATTTTTTCTTCTATTTTTGTACAAAATTATATTTCATGAATTTAATTGTATAGTATGAATCATTTTGAGGATGGTAATTATATTTTCATGTTTCCATTAAACTATGGATGACCACATTAAATTCTTCCTTTTAGTTAAGTTATCATCATAATGAAACTAAAAAATGAATCATTAATGTATAAGTAACATGTAATTTATGATTAAAAAATATATAGTGATAGGGATGCATCATAATTTATTCCTCAAACTAATATGTTAAATTTAAAGTTGCACAATTTAAATATATATAAAAAAGATAAATAGAATGGTCTAATCGTCCAAGTGGGACTTGGGTATTTACTTCCTCCAGATGGGAAATACTAGCAATTATCAAACATCTGATGGTGGGTATAGTTTCTTCGATTTGAAACACCCGAAAGTGTTCTTCCCAATATTAACTTCATCTCCTTTTTTGTGGAGGAATCGATGGATAGAGTTCCCTAGAACAACCCCCTTCAAAATGATGTAAGACTTGCATAGCTGGGGTAGGATGAATTATGTATCCTTTAATTTGTTGGTTTCTATATGAGTAACAACTCCTTCACTATCCAATGGTTGCTAAATAAAAATATTTAGTCTATTATATACCCAATACCTTTTACATTTTGTTTTTTATTGAATTAGACAAAAAATTACTAAAAAACCCTCCTCTTTCCCATCAAATTGGCATTTTCCCACTAAAACACAAATTCTTTTTTTAGAATAATTCTTTAACATATCCCACAAAATTATCCACCCATGATAACCATATAAATGTTTCATAAATAATACAAGTATTCATAACATAATAAAATAGAATAATAATAAAGGTAAGCTTGAATTCCCAATAAGATTTAGAATGAAGGATAATAAATGAATATAATAAGTGATAATAAGATAAACTTGTGGGTATGAAGACATAATCAAAGTAAATGAACATATAATCAGAAATTCAAAGACATTGAAACTTGGATCTTAAGTCTTGAATCGTAAAATATGGATTTTGTAACACATAAGAAGATATCATGTGTTCATGGAATTATAAAAATATGTAAACAATATAAAACATGAGATCATGAGCATAAGGCAAGCCTCACTATCAAGAAAAAGTAGTGGAAAGAGTCTTGTAGTGGACTGTGTTTAATTATCTCATCTAATATAAAAAATTACATTATTAATTTAAGGGATTCATAATTATTGTCCCACACATCACATCAAAGTATGTTCATGGATATGTGAACTACCTAAGAAAACATTCATAATATAATATTGAACTTGTGATTATGAAACATGTTTTCATGTAAATATCTAGAAATCATGATCATAATAAATCCAAAGAAAGAATATGGATGGTATTTCCAGATTATATCCCTCAAAAAATGTAAGAAACCTTAAGGGATGTTAATATATATGAAAATAAATTTTATTATATGAGGGGGTTACTTAACACATTATAATTGTATCATAAAATAAGAGATTAAGAATTTGGTTGTTTAATATTAAAATTTCAATATCATAAAATAATAATATAATAAAAAACTTTATAGGGTAATACAAGAATAAAAACACCAAAAGAGAGATATATATTAGTGTTTTAGAGGAAAATAGAAATTAACTTATACAAATAACATTCATAATGATTTTGTGACATGGTTATAAAATAAAACATGTAATACACTTTAAAAATATATATATTAAGGAGATGCAGAGAAGAAATTGAATACCATACTATTAAAATAAAGCAAAATTATCCAAAAATTAAATGAAATGAAGATAAATATAAAACATTATAGTATAAGATAAAGATATATTTAATTATAATGAAATCTATATATTTATTATATTAAAACATTAATATTTAAATTTAATATTAAGAATTCACAACATATTGGGAATAAAAATTACCTTGAAAAAAATAAATAACTAAAGATGAAGCTTAATTACAAATTAATTTTTTGTAAAATCAGGAAAAAGTATTCAATTAGAAAACATTAAAATTTTGATAATTTCCAGACTTTTTTAATGAAAGTAAAAAATGAACAGTGTGGAATAAGTTAAGGAAATTCTTTATGATTTTTTAAATAAAGATAAAGCTAGTAGAAAATGACCATAAAAATCATTGATGTATAAGAAATAATATTTTTTAAGCATTATAATTAATATATATATAGAGAAAATATTTCCCACCATAAATAATAGATGAATTCATATCCACTTGTAATGATAATTTTTGTGTAATTGTGATCTAAATAGAAATTAAAGGGTATGAAAATATGAAAACCCAATATAATGAAAAGTGAAGAAAAAAATTGAAAAGGTTCAATATATAAGATCATATAATTTCCCACATATGGAAACATATTCAAAATCAATATCGAATTCAATTTGATATGTTAAAGAAAACTCTTACGAATAAAGTGAGTTCTAAAATATAAATCCACAATGAAGGAAAATAGACAAAAAATTCGTTATAAATTAATGTAAAATAATAGAGAAATATTTCAATATATTTAATTGGATTCATAGAAGAAAATATATATAATTGGAGGAAAATATTTAAAATTATGGGTGACTTAGAATGGAAACCCTTACCAATAATGTAATATGCGATTAAATAATATATAAAAGATGTTATTATTTGCAAGAAATATAAATCTATACAAAAAAGTTGAAATAATATATAAAATAATTACAGTTCAATATTCACATAATCATAGAATTACATAATCAGTGAAGGAAGGTTACAACTCAAAGAAAGGATATCGAGTTAAAAATCCCCTTAAACATTTGGTAATGAATCAAAAGAACATGGAAATAGATCCTAAAATATAATTTTAAATCACATTAATCAAAGGATATTTATAATAAAATAAAACAATTTATAAAAATTTCAACATGTCAAAGAAGAATAGGTTCATAATTTGAAATATGTACCAATGAATGGAAATTGAGACAAATATTCCTTACCTTAGATTCCCTCTATCTCAAACATATATTAAATTATTGTATACGAAACTAATAATTAGTAATAGTTATTTTTATATCCCTATTAATGTGAATTAAATTCTATATTAATCCATTGTATTTATTTATCACATAGTTATTACTATTTTTTAGTTAACATTGATCATTAGTTATTATAGTTTCTACCATTCATTTTCAGTTTTAGTGTAATGATTTAGGCATTCTATTTATCTTCATGAGTTCATTAGATAAAAAATTATATAAGATAAATTACGTCTTCATCTATAGAATAAAACACAAGGAAATAAAACTACAGTATACATGCAATCCCATGGGCATGATCCTACGACCTGCCCCTCACCCCCATCCCAAAACTCCCACCACCAACAATGTGGAAAAATGATATTAGGAAAAAGTTTAATAAAAAACTATAGATTTTGAGTTTATTTATCATTAATTATCACAAAATTTATATATCTTAAGAAAAGTTTCAAAATAGATTCTAATTAAGAAAGATATATATGTATGATCATTTTGGGAAATTAAAACCACTATGATTATTTATTATTAGTATAAATAATATAATGGAAAATTTATCATTAATAATATTAATCACATCATAAATATCATATTAATTCATTAAATTTATTTTTAGAACCTATTGTGCAAGGAAGTGATGAAAACAGAAATATGTCATCTATAGAGGCAGTGGAACGACTATAATACTAGAGACATTTTCATTATTCAAATACATTGGGGGGAAGGAAAAGACTAGTTATACCATAAAAATAATAATAGTTAATTATTATAATGATAATAATTTAATTATACAAGGATGTTTATTATAAAAATAGTGGAGGTATAAGAATAAAATCTAATAGAATAAAATGTTGAAGTGATTAGGAGTTGTTAACTAACTCCTTGGGCAGACTCCATTGACAATCAGATTATTCCTTTAAAAGGTATTCGTTTGATGATAATTTAACCTCTATGATCAGGAAACGATTTTTCGGGATCATTTTGTAGATCTTCGTTGAGATATAAATCTTATGGTGTGAGGTTAAGTGGGGTGGTGAAGAGGAACTTTTATAAGTGAGGGGGTGGGAATTTTGTAAATAATAATTTTTAAATATAAAAAATCATTTCATATCCAAGGAAAGAGGATATAAAATTGATATATATTTAAAAGGGATAGGTTTAGGTATATATTTCTCTCATAAAACCATTTAGGGATTCGTTTTTGGAATATTATATGACTTTATCCCTTGATTTAATACTTTTATCCCATTTTAACCTTTGTAGTGATGATTAAATTTTATTATGGTAACTTAGATTTATGAAAAAAATTAGATTAAATAGATTAAATAGTAATCATTTTAATGATTAAAGATATTAAATCAATTTTATTGAATTATATTTTCAAATTTTTTAAAACATAATTTGAATATAAATATTCATTATAACCCAAAAATTTATTTTAGAAAACATACATTATTCAGAATTAAAATTATTTTACACTTATTTTGGGAAACTATTATGAATACTAATGATTCACATGAAATTTATTCTAATACTATTAAAAAAGAGGGTTATTTTATTTTTAAGCCAAGCCAAAAGTGAATTGAATAATTTGAATACTTAATTAAATGAAAAGGACCAAAATATATTTTTATTAGATTAAAATACAACTTAATTTCCAAAATGTAAAATCTAGGATTCTAATTTGAACATATTATATAAAACTATAAATACATATTTTTTGAGTAGATGTTTTCATACATTTTAAAATTATTCTTATACTATGATTATGTCATAAAAGTTATGATATTTGTAAGAATGGTATTTTCACTACCTCAAAAAAATTAACCTTTTTAAAAAACTAAAAAAATCACCATAATCTAATTTAAAAATTCATAATCAAAAAAAATAATTTCCTTTTTTTATTAAAAATTCTATAATTCATGAATTTATCTTTCAAACAAAAACATAAATAAGAATGAAAACATGTTTTATCCGAAAAATTACTTGTTAAACAATATGTTTTCATAATATTATTTAATTTCAATTACCAATTTAAATGTGTTATAATATATTTTTTTCTCATTGAAAATTTTTATTAGAATAATTCTTTCTAAGTAACCAATTTATTTAAAAATACACTGCACATAATAAAAGGTCTTTAAAAAATAATCCCTCTCTATATCAATAAAATATTTCAATCAAATCAATTTATAATTTATTATTGATCAATTCAACATTATTAGAACTTATAAAATCAACAATTAAAAACTATAATAATATTTGTATAATTAAAATCTTTTTTTATAATAAATCAGGTTAATTTATTGTTATTTTCTTATTTACATGGAATTTTACTCTTCATGTAATTTTTTAATTACCTTTCACAATATATTGTCATAATTTATTAATGTATATCATTGTTTTTTATATGGGTATTACTTTTGATACAATATATTCAACCTAGTACTTATTTAAAAGAAAATATACTCTAATTTCATGGGATTTTATAAGAAGAGTGTTTTATTCCTTTTAAGAAATAGAGGAAGTGGATGAAGTAGAAAATTAAGGGAAAGAAACACAATCACAACTTGATGAAGATATAACTCAATGAATGATTATCTTAGTGTAACAATTTAGATTTTATATATTCTATTTTTGCGAGATAAATTTATACATGTTAATAGAATCATCATGTATCATGTGTTCAGGGATAATGTCAACTCAGATGTAATCCACATGGTGATTCTAGTGAAATGTTTGATAATAGATTATATCAGGCCATTCTAAGAATATAGCTTCTCATTTTGAGTAGTGGACCTTGAAAAAGTCTATTATTCCTACCACGTTTGTTCCATGGAGTGTTTTTATATTGTATAAAATAATTTCTTCAGGAAAATTCATTTGTTTCAATGATTATTTTGATTGAAAATTTTAAATAGGAGTGAATTGACATATCACACACCTCTTAATAAATTATCATCAAACATGAGGTACCTTTTATATTATGAGAGTATATTTCACCATAATATTTTCATAACCCATTCATTAGTTGCGATGTTGCATGATTTTTTTTTCTAATTTGGATTTATACGATTCCAACATCGTTTTTCATCATTAACCCTTAGATTAACTCATTGGTTGGTTTGATGTTTACACTCTATATAATTGATAAATTAAAGAGAGATAATTGGGATGAGCTTTAACATTATCTATTTTATTTGTTTTCCTATTCATATCTCTGTGTAATTCATATTCTAGATTTCCTTATCTGAAAAATGTGAAGCATTTCTCTATTCTTTTGAAATAATTCCGTCTATAATTATTCTAACACATTTGAAAATATTATAAGATGTATTTTACGTACTCTATAGGTTTTATCATTTGATCTTATATTGAAATACATTTTAACTTTTTTTTTCTAAAAAACCATTTGAATAATTGTATTCTACAAGTTACATCCACATTGAGAGTACATAAATTGTTTTTCATTAATATCAAAGTCCTTTATAGCCAATTACTTTTGGAGACTTAGTTTTAATACAATAAATAAATAATATATTTTTCTTTTAGGGTCAATGATAATACTATAATCATACTATAAATGTATTTTGATGTTTTCTTTATATGTACCAATATACTCAACCCTTATATTCTTTATATTAATGAATTATGTTCCCATTTTAGTTAATATAGTTTGGGGAAAATATTTATTGAGAAATCTCTTTATAAACTCCTCATATTCCATAGAGTCAATTTCTAATTCTTACAATTAAATATTAATAAGATTCCACCATTTATATGTTTCAAATACTAAATAAAAAATAGAATAAAAAAATTTTAGGAGTTTGAAATGGTTTATATTATTATTAATAGCTGGATAATGTTGAGAGAGCATAACCATGATCTTTTCCCCTCTATTTTTTATCCCTTTGGTTTCTATTTAGGAAATAATTTCTTTGTCCATTACACATGTTTTGGAATCAATTATGCATGTTTCAAACCATTAACTAGAGAAAAAAATTGATAGAGTGATTATTATGTATTAATATCCATAGTTAACAATTATATTATAATACAAATCAATCCCAATATGACCCAAATTATGAAACAATCATTTCAACCTAAAACATATTAGGTTCAACTTTTAACATTCATAGTTAATCTAATGAAATGTTTCTTCAATATAAGACGATTTATGTTTTGTCCCATTATTATTCATAGAGTAATTTCTAAAATTAAAAAAACCCACCACTCATACAAATTGAGATCAACCAAACATAACATAAAAAAAATATTTCATTATTTTTTATGAATAATCATTATGTATATTAATAAATCACACCCAAAAACCAATAGGTCTAGTATCATTGGAGGATGGATAAAAACCAAATAATTTTAAAAACATTCTTTAATATCAGAAAAAAATAATCATTACACATGAAACCCTTTTATACATACCATACATTACAACATTATTCATTAATTATGCAATGGAAACGTAATAAAGGGTGAGTGTAGACACTCAGTAATGGGTGAAGACTATATATAACTATCTAAGATCATAAGTTAGAATAATATGAACATGTTGGTATAAAAACCTAATAACGATATATAAACCTAACATAATGAAATTATACATATAAAAAAGTATCATAAGTCATGAATCATGACATAATTGTTTTTTTATAACATGAAAAATGAGGAAATTATTGTTGAATCATTATAAAATTATTATAATATATGGAATCATTACATAGGATTGTGTCATAAAATAGAAATTTCTCATAAGAATTTGGGACAAAAATCACAATAGAAAAATAATTCTCTATTTCGAGGATCACCTCCATGACCATTATCACATAGTGGATATAGTCCTATAACATATTGTATTGGGCACACACATCATTTACAAAAGCATAGTGGATAGAGTTCACTCTCCAGTCCCTTACATTTACTCTTATGAGATATAATTCATTAGACAATTTATTAGAGGAATATATAATTCTTTTCCCATACATCATGTCATGAAAAACTATAACACTGTGAGATTTTAAAAACACTATGTTTGGTACTACATAAAACACGTAACACCATGATTAAATGAATGAAAAAACATCATTCTTTAAATATAGACATTATAACCTACTAACTTAACTGATAGGTATGAATAGAATTTACTACTATATGAAATATATAAAAAGTAATTAATATATAAAAATTCGTATATTAATTATTTTTAAATAAGTGCCTACTTTTCAATAATGTTATTTTATACTTTATAAATATATTTTCTTCAAAAATGATTATATTTATTTTTGTGGAAAAATATTATAATAAATTTATAAAATTTCTATGAATAATATTTTATAAATATTATATAATTTTTTAAACTAATATATCAAAATTATCATTAGATGAACTATTGATATTCTTATGAAATGATTGATCTTAGTGAATAGTACATAATACCGATTTTTCCAAAACATTCAATTTATTATCATTAAAAGTATAATTATGATTTATATTTGATCTAAATTTAACATAAATATCATTTAATTAAATATAATATAATTAAATTCATTTTAATAATAGTTATAACAATTTTTGGTATAATTACATTTTATGGCTTAAAAATAAATTTTTTATAAACTGTTTTTAATATCATTTTATGAATTTATATTAAAAGTATTTTTACCACTTTTAGAAATGGAATGTTGAAATTTGAATTACATATTTTTAATTAGTGGTTTCACATTTTTAAAAAAGGTCCCTTTTAATTTTTAGCATTATTATTTATAAGTTTAGTAATTTTGTTACCATAATAAATGGAAAAAAAGTTAACTAATTTTAAAAATAAAACTATAAAGAATAAATAATTACCATTAAACTTGAAATAATTTTATTGTATTGTTATATATCAATCATTATCATAAAAATTAGAATATATGGACTTTTTTTTACAGGATTTTAACTCATTATAATATTTTATATAAGGAAAAGGAAAACATGTCATTCTTTATATTTTATTATATTTAATGTTTTTACGCAGGGATAAGTAGAGGATAAAATTGTTTATAAATATTAATTTTAAATCTAAATTATATTTTCCATCATTTTAATTTACTTTAATATTTAGTGAATAAATAATTTTCTTAAATTACATTACTAATATAGTTCTTGTGAACATTGTAAAAAAATAAATAAAATGAAAGACCAAAAAAATAATATTTTACAAGTGATTTTTAGTGTTAAAATTATCTTTAGATAAAATTAAATATTATAGTTGTTTTAATTTATTTTATTTTAATTAATGTTTTTTCATGTAGTTTTAAAAGTCAAATTAAATTAATAGTTCCAAAATTTACATTAGTGCTAGTTTATAATAATTTTTTATTGAATGGTTTAAAATTACTAAAAATATTATATTTTTAAAAGGTAATGGTATATGTTATATTAAATAAGATATGGTCCATTTATGATAATTGTTCATGTTATAGTAACTAAATCAACCCCTTAATAGAAAAAACATTAATATCACCATAATTTTTAAAAGGGTTAAATAAGTTTTAAAACACAATGATAAGGGTAAAAATGTGGTCCAAACTTGTGGAGATTTTATAGGATGAGAGTATTTATACACAAACTCATATGATCTTGAAATATTAACAATTTGAATACATTTATCATAAAAAATAATTTATATTAATTTAATACATTAATAATTTCCAACTATGCAAATCTCATCACTTATAAAAGGACACCCCTTATCTCAATTCATCACAGTACTTTGATCCATATAAATCTACTAAAACATGAAATTTTATATTTTCAACACCCCTATTAATTTTTTGGAGGTTATGGTAATTCCAAAAGGCAAACCCTATGTCCCTGAATAAGATACCTAGAATAAGTTTATCGAAGAGAAGGTAATCATCTTTATCGAGTCTTTCAAGTTCATTTATTCTTCTACATCCTATTAATGTTTTGTAACCCTACTAAGATGATAACTAAAGTATCAGAAATATTATTATATGTTATTATTATTATGGTATAACCATATTTTATCTCAATTCTATCCTACTAAAATCAAAATAGCCCTCACATGTTCGTACAACTTACCATCTTAATGTAGTGATGTAATAAATTTTTAATCACCGATTTACTTAGATAGATATAAATATAGAACTAATTATTATATATTATTTTTATTACATAAATATTATTCTTTAACTATATTATCATATATACCTTTATATCTTCCAATTCATTGGAAAATTAAAATGTCACTCCAGCGTATGTGTGGGTTACCGCCTCCAAGAAGCAATGTGATATATTTTTCATTTACACATTACGTGGTTAATAAAAAAGATGTAATTAATTAATAGATATGAAATATATTATATAAAAATGTTTATTTAATGGATAATTATTATTTAACTCTCATTTATTCCATTATTCAAAAACTGAAAACAATGTTCTAACATATGTATGGCCTAAAATCTTCATGAACGATGAAATTCATTTTTCTTTATCTATATTTTATGGAATAAGATAAATAAATATATAAATAAATACATAATATATTTATTTCTTTTTAAAATACTTTATATTATTTAAACATGATAAAATCCAAATAACTAAAATTTCTAAATGGAAACATACATGAAAAATAAAGCAGTCGTTACCGGGAATAATGATTTTAATAATGAGTCATTAAAGAAAGGGTGATAAAATAATACGATTACATAATATATGGTATGATATATATTATTATTTTTATAGGATAGATTATTATAAACTTTAATTTTTTATATTGGAGTTTCTAACACATACAAAGGAAGTTAGGTCAGAGTTAAGTGTTTTCTCATCTCACTTTTACTTTCATGAGGCATATGTCATATTCAACACCTATTTCTTTTGTGTGGTGTATATAATTAAATTTTTATATTTCATTTCATAATATGTTTATATTCATTTACTTTTCTGATTGATTTGATTTTATTTCATTCATGGGGGTTATGTTTGAAAATCTAACAAATATGTTTTTGTTTAATTCACAATCTAATCATTATACGTGATTATTTCTTTTTAAGTATTTATTGGGGTAATTATTTGATATTTCTATATTAAAACCAATATATTATTCATATCCTATTTTAATCTTCAAAAAATAAACATTTTACTTTCATTTTTTCTCTCTATGTTTTTAAGATACTGAAATATTTTTTTAAGGAAAGCCGACATTGTTTTTAACTCGGTCATGAATATTTTTATTTCATATAAATACTTTATATAAAATTTTTAAATAAAATGTTTAACTTTAAACAGTAAATTTTTAAATAAATTTTTACCCATTTATAAATTTTTATAAAATGGTTTAAAATAAATATTTTTTTTTGAATGCGGTACGTTTTTTACATTATTACTAAAGTGTGAAAGAAAAATTTTTAACATATATGGCATGAATAAATTTTACAATAATTAAGACCTCTCATTGATTTAAATATTAATTTACATGTTTAGGATTTTATTTTTAAAGAAAAAATTTCCTATAAGATTTTGTAAATTTTTGGATTTTTTATTAACGATTTAAATGTGAATGGCCATTTTCCCCATGAAAATTTCAAGTAATTTTTTGAAGTATTTGAGTTTTTGACAATATCATTTGTTGATACTTATGTTGTGGATATATTATAATGATACCATCTGCTATATTTAATTGGATGGTTTGTGATCATTTTTATAGGGTAATGTAATGATATTCTATAAGCTAGTTATTCTATTATAGAATGTTATTGATTGGGTAAATTATTAATATTTTGAATGTTAGTATTTAAAATATTAATATTTATGATATTTATGTTTTTAATATTTATTATTATGATTAAATTGGACATAGTAAGTAATGGGAATGGCCGAATATTGCCCCTTGATTCTTCGATATTTCTCTTGAGACAAACTAGATTGGGTTTTGGATGGTGCCTTACCAATTTATATTGATGTCTTGGAACAAATTTGTAGTATTTGAAAATATTTATTTGTATAAGGCCTCAATATAACATTTAAAATGTTGGAATTATGAATTCCATAAATACGAAATCAGTTATTGAAGTCTATGTGATTATTTTATTCGTTATAATATCAATGGAAATGTTTCTAGCTCATGAGATTATTTATATGAAATTATTTTATTGGGATTTTTTATTTCTATAATATACATGAATTATTCTACTTTTTCTATATTCATATCATTATTGAGTATTTGAGATTACCCCTTTTGTCACACCTCGACATCGCATCGAGGTGTGTTTTTAATTTTAATTTTATCTCATATGTTTAGTTGCATTTTTATAATTTTTTGTTGGAAAGCGGGCTGAGAATGAAATTAGTGTATAATTTTGCACTGATAAATTAATGCTGCCTTGGAAATGCAGGATGAGTGGGAAGGGCGCAGGCGAAGCCGTGCGGCCTGCCTGGTGTGCGGGTGGACCTTTTTATCATTAACATTTTAAACGGGTAATTTTATTCATTAACACAATTATTATTATTATTATTATTATTATTATTGAACAACCTTTATTAATTTATCTTATTAATTTCACTTATCATTTTATTTTAATTTATTTTATTTTAGGTTGGTATAGTCTTTTTTAGGTTCCTAATCCATTTTTTTATCTTATTTTTTTCTATTCTTTTTCTTTTCCTTTTTTTAATTTCATTCCTTCTCTTCTTTTTTTCCTCTTATTTATTCTTTCCTTCACCTCTTCCCCACGTCGCGGTGCACTGTTCATTTTCTTCTCCCTCTCCAAGTTCGCTCTGCCTCCAGCGAAAACCCTACGCCGGGTTCTCTCCTCCCACCAGCCCATCTCGGTTCCACCTCAGCCAGCCTTGCGCCGACCTGCCTCGCACCAGCCCTCCTCACACTTTCTCTACCCAAGCCATCAACCACCAAACTACCCTCTCATTTCCCCACCCAAACTCGTTCCCCCATAATTCCTCTCCTCTCAAACGGATTCACCACCTCGACGCTTCCCTCTCATCGTGCTGAACCCCAGCGGCCTCCCCTGTTGCGCCTCCTGCCCGGCCTCACCTGGTGCACCTTACCCCCTTCTTCCTCCTTCCCTCTTCTTCTTCATTTTTTTATCCCCGACCAAACTTCCGGCGACTCCCGCTTTTCTAGCACCGACCTCCTCTGTGACCACCCTGCTTACCCCCTTCTACACTCCCGCTCAACCCAGTATCTTCCACAACTGCCACTGCTACCACCTGCTCGACCGACACCTCCTCCCTCCTTCTAAAAGCCCTCCGGTAGACCTTTCGAAACCCTTGATGTAGGTGCAGAGCACTTCGGTTGCGTTATCTTCTGTATTGGTGATGTTGCGTATAGGTTTTCATTTTTGATTGGTTTTATTTTTAATGTGTTTGAGTTGTGATTGTTTTTACGGTGTATCTGAGGTTGTTTGAGCTGGGTTGACTGGAGTTGGTCCTTGCACATCAATTTTTTGGATCTTGCGACATGTTGGTAGGTGGTTTCGCATGCTTAGGTTATCTGATCAATTATTCTGTTGGTTTAATTAAATTAATATGTCCTTTATTTAATTACTGGTGTGAGTTGTTGGTTTTGGTTGGTATAATTTGATGTCTTATTTTTATTTTTGGCGTGTTTAGGTTGTATGGTTTTCACTGTGTTGTGCCTTTGGTTTTTGAACAAATGCAGCAGTTGATATTTGATTCCAGTTAAGTCTTAATTTGTGTTCGAGTGAGTTTTGGAATTTATTATTGTGTTGTTTTATGTTCTTTAAAACTACTAAACCAATTTGTCAAATGTTTGATAAATTTTAGTTTGGCTCTTGGAATTGTGTAGTTTATTAGACTGTGTAGTTCATGCACGTTGTGTTCTGTCTCTGAGGATCTCTGTTGTGTGTAATACCTTTAATGGTTGTTTGTTCATTCATTTATATTGAATGTGTAAGTGTGATTGTTGACTTAGTTGACATCCTAGGTGTATGGTGTTTGACTTGATTGACATCCAGGTGTGTTGTGTATTGACCTTGATGAGTTGGCTGAAATTTGAACTTTGAGCACAAAAGTGAAAGCATGGGTACTAGGTGGGTGGACTAGACTAGCATGCTAGTGATTCGGGAGTGGCCTCGGCCCAGTGTCACTTAGCTAGATTGATGCTTAAAACACTAACTAAACATTGGATGATGACTAGAGACCACTAGGTTGTGGAGGTGTTTCCCTACTAGTGGATCGTGCATGGGAACGTATGATATGGATTCTTTGGTACACCGAGACATGATGTTCTATGGCCCCACACAGCTTTAGTCCCTTTAGGGCCTCCCCCACATTTTTTTCTCCTGTGCAATTATATACTCATCATTGGTTGTTCGTGTGACTTATGTGGTGTAAAAAGGTATGAACGTTTTCATTTTCTTTTAGTACCAAAAACGACGTTCCCTATTTAAAACTGTCTTTCTTTAAAAACTGTTTTCATTAAATTGTTAGTGCATTTATTTATTTTCTATAATTTAAACCTGCAAATTGTTTTGGTCACCTAACCTTTACAAGCGGAATATTATATTTGGTGCCAACCTATTGAGTGATTTCTCACACCCTACTTACATCCTTGGGTGTAAGTAGATCTGATTATGTATGATGTAGGGAAATGAAAAGGTTTTGAGGGTGGTGGTCCGAGTTTCTAGCTGCTTATTTTGACTTGGCGTTAGTGGTGATGGTCGAACAGTGGTATCCCTCCATCAGTTGACAGTTTATGGCTTGGTTTTTGGTAACCCCTTTTTGGAGTTAGTTGTAGTTGGGTTGTAATTGTTTTTGAGACTCACTTTTGGTATTTAAAGACTTTTGTTTCAATGTTGTTTCTGAGTTCAGCTTACTTGTGGTTATTCCTTGTCGTTTATATGGGTAAATAGTTCTTAAAATTTTAATTTGATACCTAGGAACTTATGCCATCCAGTGGGGATCGGGAACACCCTTCGAGCCTTGCCACGGGCCGGGTCGGGCATGGGGTTGATGGCGACCCAACTCGATTCGTGTCAAAATGGTATTAGAGCGAGTTTTTCTCTTTGTTTATGTTATTTGGGATGAGTCTAGATAGACATGAGTTAGAACTGTCAGGGCTCGAAATTCTGGTTGCGAGTAGGGTGCCTGGCCAGCATGCCTCGTGACAGACACTGAGTCACCATGGGATGTCAGGATGCTTGTTTGACTCCTTTTCTAGGTGGGACGTACAGGCTACAGACAGTGCGTAGACACCAGGAAGAAAAGTAGAGTTTTGACACAATGTTATTTTTACATGTCTGGTTGACTGATGATTATTTATCTTACTGAATGTTTGTTTTTTCTTGAGATATGAGAAATTTATTGTGTTCTTTTATGACTGTTGCTCCTTGCAGCAAGATGCATACCCAGAGAGATCCAACGCACACACGGGAGGAACCCGAAGATAGTTCTCCTACACCCCTTGATCAGAGGTTGGTAGAGGTCGTGGTCTGAGCTGTTTAGGATTTAGGAAAAGGGGAGACTCCTTCCCCCACCCCTATTCCAGATAGAGGGGATGAATCTGGCTCCAAGAAGTAATGAGCTCAAGAGTTTCTGAAGAATCAACCTCCTTCTTTCCGAGGTAGTTCAGAACCCCAAGAGGCAGAGGAATGGCTTGAAAAGATAGAACACATGTTCTAATTCCTTGACACGCCTGAGGAAGTCAGGGTAAAGTGTGACACTTTCTTGCTGGAGGGTTCTAGTCGCAAATGATGGGAATCCGTGATTCAGGCTGGGAAACATGAGCATATGAGTTGGAAAGATTTCAAAGTTATCTTCAACGAGAACTACTGTCTAGAGTTCCTGACCTATGTTATATCCTAGGAGTTCATGTATCTTTCACAAAGGAATCTGACAGTGATGGAGTATGCGAATCGCTTCACTGAGCTGGTGTGGTACGCACCTGAGATCGTTTCAAGTGAGTACTTGAAAGATTGAAAGTTCGAGAAGGGCCTTCGACCAAAAATAAATTCTCAAGTTTTATTTTTCAAGATGGGGACTTATTCCAAGGTGGTAGAACATTCTTGCATGGTCAAGATTGACCAGAGAGTAAAGTATGGGTTTTCTAGATCAGTGTCAAGTTTTGGCAGTGGCCGTTCTTCAGAGAAGAAGAGGAAGCGTGACGAGCATTGGAAAAAGATTGTTGGCAGCTTTGGCCATCCCTCCGGGCAGACATCATCTGGGGTTTCTGATACGAGGTCCGTTGTGTGCCATCAATGCGGAAGGGTAGGGCACTTCCGATATGTATGTCCGACCCCTCCCAGGCCTTGCTACCAGTGTGGGATCATGGGGCATGTACAACACTTTTTAAGAGTGACGTGCCCTCACCAGAGTGGGACTAGATCTACGGCTTTCGGGGGAGTATCAGTATAGTCAGAGCTGACCGGGACGCTGAGATCTCGGTTCGGTGGTCGTGGTGGTAGGACCGGATCATCTTCAGGGCAGAGCCATATCAGGGGAGAGCCTCATGCGAGCGGTCATTCCCAGGAAGGGACCATACTTTTGCATGCTGTGGATTAAGCACTAGTGGGATCTGATGAAGGACTATCGACTGTTCGAGGTACCATTCTGATTGTATCTTTAATAGCTGCAGTTTTATTTGATACCATTGCTTCATTTTCTTTTATATCTACCCATCTTTTAAACTTGTTGAGCCTTCCTACTGAGCTTTTATCTATTACAATGGAGTTAGTAACATCGATGGGTAAGAAAAAAGAGTAGGGTCTTAGGTGCCTATCGTGCACACTCTCTGTGTCAGGAGTCGATATGGAGTGGGATTTCCTAGTCCTTGATATGAACCTATTTGATGTGATCTTCGGCATGGACTGGCTAATGCACTTTCAAGCACATATGGACTACTATCTGCGCCAAGTCAGCTTTACGGCACCAGATGGGAGTCCTCAGATATTTCATGCAGAATAGGATCCTCGGTCGGGTCGGGCAGGACCTCCACTCCCGGATTTGGGGAATCTTTCTTATCAGTTGTCATCGCTCGCACTAGAAGAAGATGGTGGTGTTTTTAGGGAAGGTTACCTCGTGTGGTGGATGAGTTCCCAGAGGTCTTCCCAGATTATTTCTAAGGCTTACCCCCAGAGCGGGATGTGGAGTTTTCTATTGAGTTGGCACCAGGAACACAACCTATATCTCTTCCCTCATATCGCATGTCCCCCCACCGAATTTAGGGAATTAAAGATACACTTGGATGATTTGGAATCCAAAGGATTCATTCACCTGAGCATCTCTCCTTGGGCCGCCCCAGTTATATTCACAAAGAAGGCCGATGGAACCCTCCAGTTGTGCATTGATTATCAGAAACTGAATAAGGTGACCATCTAGAATAGATACCCTTTTCCTTGGATTGATGATTTGTTTGACAACTGAAGGGGGAAAAGTGGTTCTCCAAAATCAATTTGCGTTCGGGATACCACCAGCTCAGGGTGAGAGAAGCAGATATTCTGATGACGGCTTTCCGAATCAGGTATGGTCACTTTGAGTACTTGGTCATGCCTTTAGGATTGACAAATTCTCCTGAATTTTTTATGGCACTCATGAATATGGTGTTCCACCAAAAGCTCGACACATTTTTCATTGGATTTGTGGACCACATCCTGGTTTATTTTGGATTTGAGGAGGAGAATGAGCATCCCCTGTGGATTGTTTTGGGAACTTTGAGGGACCACCGCCTGTATGCCAAACTCTATAAGTGCACATTCTGGATCAGGGAAGTGAATATTCTAGGGCATGTCATCTCGGAACAAGGGGTTTTAAAGGAACCTTATAAGATCAGGGCAGTCATGTCGTGGGAGCATCCAAGGAATGTGTTTGAGATCAAGAGTTTTCTGGGCCTGGAAGGCAATTACAATCATTTTATTCGGGACTTCTCGTGGCTCGCCTCCCCCATGACAACACTCACCCGGAAAGGGGTGACGTTTGAGTGGAGCCCACAGTGTCAGGCATCCTTCAAGGAGAAGAAGATGCGTTTGACCACCACACCTATATTGACCTTACCATAATCTGGAAAGGGCTATGTGGTTTATTGTGATGCTTCAGGTACGGGACTTGGGTGTGTGCTCATCCAGGATGACCATGTTGTGGCTTATGGTTCATGCCAGATATGGCCGCATGAGAAGAATTATCTAACTCATGACTTGGAGTTGGCAGAGGTGATGCATGTTCTGAATACGTGCTATCACTATATCTTTGGGGAGAAATTTGTGGTCTATTTTAACAATAAGAGCCTAACATACATTATCTCTCAGAAGGATATCAATATGAGGTAGCACCAGTAGATCGAGTACCTGCAAGGATTTGACGTTGATATTGCCTATACCCCAGGCAAGGGTAATGTGGTGGCTGACTCTTTGACCCGGAAGGTGCTAGTGCAGGCATTGAGGAAGTCCAATGATGAGTGCACTTTGATGGGGCTCTTCACCTAGATGCACTTGGAGAGCAGGGAGCACATCAAAGGTACTTTCTTGGCTAGCCTTCAGTTGACTCCCACTCTTCTGGAATTTATTCAGTGGGAATAGCCCAGAGATGAGATGTGTCAGCAATCTATGAAGATTCTTCATTGTGGGGAGACCCCTTCTAATTGGTCCTTGTCTCCCAAGGGGATCTTGTGCATCAAGGGCCATGTTGTGGTGTCGTTATCTCTGCAGAAGGTTGTGATGTAGGATAGCCACCAGTCTCAGTGGGTTGTCCATCCTGGTGCCACCAAGATGTTTTACGATGTTCTCTGTCATTTTTTGTGGCCAGGTATGAGGTGGGACATAGCCGACGTTGTATTGAGATGCTACACTTGTCACCAGAAGATAGCATAGCATCAGAGACCACCTGGCCTACTCTAGCCATCACCCATTCCTACATGGAAGTGGGATGAGATCTCCATAGAGTTCATTATTGGATTTCCTTGTACACCTTAGGGGAGGAATGATATCTTTTTAGTGATTTACTATTTAACCAAGTAAGCTCACTTTATCCCGATCAGAGATACAATGAAGGTGGATGATTTGGGTTGTTTTTATATTCAAGAGGTGGTCAGACTTCATGGTGTGTCGTCAGTAGTTTTTTCTGACAGGGACCCTTTCATTTCATCTCAGTTTTGGGGAGGCCTCCAGGAGGCTTTGGGGTCACAGATTAAGATGAGCACAACATACCATCTTCAGATGGATGACCAAATGGAGCTGGCGAATCAAATTCTAGAGGACATGCTTCGGGAATGTGTGTTGGGTTTTAGAGGTTCATGGGATATCCATTTGGGATTGGTGGAGTTTGCTTATAATAACAGTTACCGGTCTTACATCATAATTCCACCCTTTTGGTGCTCTATGGACGGCCTTGTCGGTCTCCTTTTTGTTGGGTTGAGGTAGGTGAGA
The DNA here is from genome assembly GCA_963277665.1 of Viscum album. NCBI lineage: Eukaryota > Viridiplantae > Streptophyta > Magnoliopsida > Santalales > Viscaceae > Viscum > Viscum album. Next base: position 614,628,210 of record OY728130.1, read on the forward strand.
CCTCACTCTTAGGACAGAGCCTTGTTCAGGAGACATATGAGATGGTCAAGCTAATTAGACAGAAGTTTTTGATAGATCATATTTGCCACAAATCTTATGCATATCATAGGTGATGGGATCTTGAGTTTTTAGTGGGAGACATAGTGCTCTTGAAGGTGGCCCCTGGTTTGGGTCACCGCCGCTTGGGGGAGAAGGGGAAGCTGACACCGAGGTATGTTGGGCCTTTCGATATTTCTGAGCAGATTGGAAAAGTGGAATATAGGTTAGCTTTGAGTCCTCAGTTGACATCGATTCATGACATATTTTATGTCTTCCAACTCAAAAATTATAACCATGATCCTTCTCATGTGTTAAATTAGAAGGAGTTGGAGATTGATCCAGACTTTTCAGTGTTTGAGCGACTAGTACAGCTAGTGGATTCTCAAGAGAAGGTGCTTCGTGGAAAGTACATTCCTTTGGTTCGTATTCTCTGGTAGCATGGGGATGATGAGCATGATACATGGGAGTGGATTTCTTGGGTTGAGAATGAGTACCCATTCCTATTCTCTGACCAGGCTTCGAATTGACTTTCCAAGGGTGGAAAGTTTTCATGGTGTGGAGAATTGTCACACCTGGACTTCATATCGAGGTGTGTTTTTAATATTTATATTTATCTCGTATGATTAGTTTCATTTTTATAATTTTTTTTGGGAAGCGGGATGAGCATGAAATTAGTGTGTGCTTTTGCACTGATAAATGAATGCTTCATTGGCAATGCCCGATGAGCGGGTAGGGCGGGGGCGAAGCCGTGCGGCCTGCCTGGTGTGGGGGTGGACCATTTTAACATTTACATTTTAAAAGTGTAATTTTATTAATTAACACCATTATTATTATTATTATTATTATTGTTATTGAACCACCTTCATTAATTTATATTATTAATTTAATTTACCATTCTATTTTAATTTATTTTATTTTTAGTTGGTTTAGTCTTTTTTTAGGTTCCTATTCCATTTTTATCTTGATTTAATTTCTATTATTTTCATTTTCCTTTTTTTATTTCATTACTTATCTTCTTATTTTCCCTCTTATTTATTCTTTCCCTCACTTCTTCCCCCCGTAGTGGCGCAATGTTCATTTTCTTCTCCCTCACCTGGTTCACGCCACCTCCTGCGAAAACCCCAGGCTGGGTTCTCTCTTCCCATCGAACCATCTCGGTTCCACCTCAGCCAGCATTGCTCTGGCATGCCTTGCACCGGCCCTCCTCATAACCTCTCTTCCCAAGCCATCAACCACCCTTATTCGCTCCCGTTTTCCCAGCCGAACTTGTTCCCCCTGCTTCCACTCCTCTCGAACGGTCGCACCACCTCACCGCTTCCCACTCATAATGCCGAACCCCAGCGGCCTCCCCTGCTGCAGCTCCTTCCCGACATCACCTGGTGCGCCTTACCCCCTTCATCCTCCATATTTCTTCTTCTTCTTCTTATTTTTTCTCCCCAGCCAAACTTCTGACGGCTCCCTCTTTTCCATTGCTGGCCTCCTTCATGACCAACCAGCTTACCCCCTACTACCCTCCCACTCGGTCCAGCCACTTCCACAACAGACCCTACTACCACCCGCTCGACCGATGCCTCCTCCATCCTTCAGAAATCCCTCCGACCAACCTTTCCAACCCCTTGACGTAGGTGCACAACACTTAAGTGGTGTTCTCTTCCGTATTGGTAATGTTGCATATAGTTTTTCATTTGAGATTGGTTTAATTTTTAGCATGTTTGTGTTTTGATTGTTTTTAGGGTGTATCTAAGGTTGTTTGAGCTGCATTGGTGTGTGTTGGTCCTTCTGCATCAATTTTGCAGAGCTTGCGACACGTTGGTAGGTGGTTTCATATTCTTAGGTTATCTGATCAATTAGTTTTCTAGTTTAATTAAATTAATATGTCTTTTATTTAATTGCTGTTGTGAGTTGTTGGTTTTGGTTGGTAGAATTTGATGTCTTATTTTTATTAGTATCATGTTTAGTTTGTCTGGTTTTCACTATGTTGTGCCTTTGGTTTTTGAACAAATGAAACAGTTGAGATTAGATTCCCATTACAGTCTTAGTGTGCGTTCGAGTGAGTTTTTGCACTGTTGATTGTGTTGTTTTATTTTCTTTAAAACTACTAAACTAATTTTTAAAATGTTTGATAAATTTTAGTTTGGCTCTTGTAATTGTGTTGTTTATTAGATTGTGTAGTTATTGCATGTTGTGTTCTATCTATGAGGATCTTTGGTGTGTGCAATACCTTTAATGGTTATTTGTTCATTCATTTATATTGAATGTGTAAGTGTGATGGTTGACTTAGTTGACATCCTAGGTGTATGGTGTTTGACTTGGTTGACATCTAGGTGTGTTGTGTCTGGACCTTGATGAGTAGGGTGGACATTGAACGTTGAGCACAAAAGGGGAAGCCTGGGTACTAGGTGGGCGTACTAGACTAGCATGCTAGTGATTCGGGAGTGGCCTCAGCCCAGTTTCACTTATCTAGATTGATTCTTACAACACTAACTAAACCTTGGGTGATGACTTGAGACCACTAGGTTGTGGATGTGTTTCCCTACTAGTGGCTCGTGCACAAGAACGTATGATATGGATTCTTTGGTACACCAATACGTGAGGTTCTAGGGCCCCACACAGCTTTAGTCCCTTTATGGACTCTCCCACTTTATTTTCTCATGTGCAATTATATACTCATCACTAGTTGTTCATGTGACTTCTGTGGTGTAAAAAGGTGTGAACGTTTTCATTTTATTTTAGTACCAAAAATCCCGTTCTCTATTTAAAACTGTCTTTATTTAAAAAATATTTTCATTGAATTGTTTTTGCATTTATTTACTTTCTATACTTTAAACCTGCAATTTTTTTTGGTCACCTAAACTTTACATGTGGAATCTTTTCTCTGGTTCCAACCTATTGAGGGATTTCTCACAGCCTACTTACACCATTGGGTGTAAGTAGATATAATTATGTATGATGTAGGGAAAGGCAATGGTTTTGAGAGCAGTGGTCTGAGTTGTTAGTTGCTTCTTCTGGCTTAGAGTTGGTGGTGAAGGCCAGATAGTGGTATCCCTCAGTTAGGTGATGGTTTTTGACTTGATTTTTGGTCACCCCTTTTTGGAGTTAGTTGTGGTTGGGTTGTAGTTGTTTTTGAGACTCACTTTTGTTGTTTAAAGACTTGTGTTGTAATGTTGTTTCTGAGCTCAGTTTACTTGTCGTTATTCCTGGTCGTTTATATGGGTAAATCGTTCCCAAAATTTCAATTTGATACCCGGTCACTTGTGTCGTCCCATGGGGATTGGGAACGCCCTTCGGGCCTTGCCATGGGCCGGGTCAGGCGTCGGGTTGATGGCGACTTGACTCGGTTCGTGACACATTTTATATACTTCCTTTCCCAAAGATTCATTGAAACTTATTATTATTGGTATATAGGGATATTCTTAAGGTAATAGTGGTGATGTTAAATAAAATACTATGTTGTATTTAATATTTTCAAATATAATGTGGAATTCATGTATATATCTAATTTTCAAATACTAAAAAACTATTCTTTCCACTGGGAAGGGATCTTTATATCCAGCTTCAATGTAAGAAAGTAACCATTGAATCTAAGATATTAGAGGAATGCTCATTACAATTGGTATCAGAGTGAGTTTAGTAGAAACATTTGGAACTAGATTTTGGAATACATAAGATTGGAAACATAACCCTCTGAATAAAGTTGATAATTTTCCTAGTGAAACCAATATTATGATTTTGTGATTATTTTTTCATGAATTTAGAAATCACACATTATGATTTATAATATTATGATCTAATATAGTCAATTATATTGTTAAAATAGAACCTAGCAGAAGAAATCGAAACTGTATCAATTTATACAATTCATATAGGGATTTCCCTCTTGGGAAATATAATTAAGTTGGAGCGTGAACAGAACAAAATATAACTATATTGGAAAATATAAATCTTTTCAAAATAAATAACCTATCTCATATGTATCTTCCTGTAGATATGAAATGTGGTATAACCATTTTAGAATGATTCGTGCATCAATAACATCCATAATTCAATGGGATTAGAAATCCTTTTAAACCGAAACAATGGATAAAATCATTATAAAAGATTTATCTCAGTTTAAGAAGTGATGAAAGTGAGAATGTTTTCATGGAAGTTTATCATCTCTCCATGGATTCATATCAATGGTGGATGTTGATCCAAAACTCTAATGATGAGGAAGAAATAGTGATCATGGAATATATGGATATTAATTAACTTCTCATAGAAAAATATTTTCTTGAGAGAAATGACAATATATTGAGACAATATTCCTTAGTCTAAGAAAAAATTTATATGAAAATGTTTCTAAGTATTAATCTCTAATTAAAAGTTTATCAATGAATTATGTAGACTATATAAATAATCTAAAGGGAAAGATTGATAGTCTCTTTAATGGGATTAATCTAATCCATCTAAGGCCTATAGTGTCATACAAATTCTCATCATATGTGGATATGATGTCATTTTATATCAATATGAATAAATAAATACATCAGTCCCATCGATTTAAAATAAATAAATAGAAGAAGAGGATGAAGAAGAATAGATAAAGGTAATAAGGGAAAGAAAGACATTCCCATTTGTGATAATTGTGGATATAAACACACTAGTACATGTTTCAAGTGAATGGGAATTTTCTTCACGATTGGGGAGAATATATTGTAGGCATGTGAATGTAAGTGTAAGAAACAATCCTCCAATGTTTAGTGTTTCAATGGAAGGATATGGGGAACTACACAAGAAAAATATCCCAAGTGTCAAGGGAACATACCTTAGATGAATCCATGGGATCAAGGTGAATAATATTCTATTAGAAAAACTGAAGTGGAATTATTAAATTTCTTCTGTATGTATATTCTTTAATTCAGTTTTGAAATTATTTTATTAATGTTATTTAGGTTATAAGAATCATAAAGAATATAATGATTGTATTGTTTTTGTTTTTATATTAGTATTTTAAAGAATCTATTGAATGGTGTCGATTACCTAGAAAAGTGATTATTGGTACGGTGATATTTTTGGAGAATACATGAAAAATGGAAATACAACCCTTTACATGTTATTGATATTGAGCTAAACATTAATAATTAAGAAATTGAGATGATTTACATTGAAGAAGTAAATGGTATAGTATTGATTCCCTTGAAAATTTTTAGTGCTTTGATGATAATGTGGTTTATGTTATCTTTGATGGAGTTAATTTTTTTCTAGATTTATGGAATATATTCTATAATCTAGGATTTTATTTAAGGAATGAGGAAATAGGTCATTTTTTTAATCTTGTATGTTTTTTCTTAGGTTTATAGTAATTCTAGTTATTACCTTGTTTCAGGAGAATATGTGATCAAGGTATTCACATATTTGGAATGGGGTAATTAAGAGATACTATATGTTACATTGAGTATTTATGTAAATTTTATTTAGTCAATTTATTTCAAAAAAATTAGATTTTCAATTTTGTTTGATATATTTTGGAAGGGTCTTAAGGTAAACAATTTACAGAATGGACTAAGTTTAAATTTGGGTATTATTGTTTTGGTTTAAATGATTGATTAAATATTTGATGACTTGTGACAAAAATCTTTTTTTATAAAATATATTGAGATATGAGGAATTACATTTCATTATTATATGAATCCTATGATTTATTAAATGTTATCTTTAGTTCTTCAGGTATAAAAAATCCAAAATGGATATTCAATTCATGGAGTATGAAATGAATTGGAAATTGATTGAAGAATAAAGGAATAATGGAATTTGGGATTATGAAATATAAATATACCAAGTGCATATATTTCCTTATTTTGTTAGTCCAGTTGTTAAAGGAATTCCTCAACTCTAGAAAAAGGATCATGGAAAAAAAGTTTCCAATTATGGTCATTCCCAATGAATTGATGATTTTTTAACCCATCACAATTTATGGGTTTTTGGTCATAAAAGTTATCTTGAGAATGTTCTATATCACTATCTATAAATCGTTTTATGTTATTTTTCACTTTCATGTACATATTTTCACCTCCAACTAATGTATACCTGTATAGAAACCTAGTTTTTAGTACTCTAGATGACCATCGTACTTTCCTTTCATTCTTATCAAGAGAGATTTTTATTAACCCTTTGAATGATGTGGGATTTAAAAAACAAAAATTTCATATGGATAGAATTTGATTATAGATATAATGCTTAAATTTAAAAGTATCAATTTATTAAAGTGGGTGGGGGGGGGGAATGTAACACCTTCATATTTTTAAAACACTTCATTAGATATCGTAAAAAACACACAACACTGAGATTAAATGAACCATAAAATATTATTATTTGTATTTGAATATTATAAACGAACTCAATAAAAAAGTATTGATTAATTCTTCATAAATATGTACTCAATTTTCAGTAATGTTATTTTATGCATTAGAAATATGTTTTCTTTAAAAAAAATTTAGATTTTTAAGAGAAACTTTAATAATTAATTTATGTAACATATATAAGTTTTTTAAAAAAATAATATCATTTTATGAATTAGCCTATGAAAATTATACTCAGGAGAGTTTTTTTATATTTTATTAAAAAGATTGATTTTTTGTAAATAGTTAAAGCACTGATGTTTTTAAAATGGAAATTGAATTTCATTAAAAAATATCATTATGTATTAAATTTTATCATAAAGTAACAAAATTATTATTTATTTAATTATAATATAATCAAATTATTTTGAATCATCATTATTCCTCATTTTGGTATAAGTATATTTTTATGCTTAAAAATTCATTTTTCTACAACAAATTCATTGTGTTTTACATATTTATATTAAAATTATTTTTTTACACGTTTAAAAATTAAATTTTAAAAAATATAATCCAAATTTATAATTAGAGGGATCAAATTTTTTATGTTTTACCCTTTTACTTTTGGAAATTATGAATTGTGACTTTAGTAATTTTGCACCATGACAAAGGGTAAATCATGTAATTAAGGTTAAAAATTAAATGATAAGGACTAAATAATGACTTTAAAACTATAATTTATTTTATTTGATGATTATATCTCATCCTTAATAATCAAAAAGTTTACTATACAATCTTTTTTCTGTTTGGACATGATTATGAACCTATTTATTATTTTATTTAACGAAAAGTAAAAAAATTCATTATATTTATTTTATTATCTTTAAATTTTTACATTGGTATAAATAGAGGGTATGTACAGTCATAAATATTAATTTTAATGAAATATAATTTAATTTATCATGGTCATTTATTGTAAATTTTATTGAAGAAATAATTTCATTCAATGCTTATGAGACATTGACACAATGTTTGTGCAAGTAGTAAAAAACAATAAAATGAATCTCATAACTCCAAAAATAATATTATTTGAGTGAGTTTTTTTGTTCCATGATTATTCTGGATAAAAATTACAGATTATATATTTTTGGATTCATTTTATTCGAATTCCATTATTGTATTGTATCTTTTAAAGTAAAATTAAAATAATAGTTTCAAAATTGACATTAATGTTATCTTATAATTAATTATATTTTATTTAATGAATTAAAATTTCTAAGAATATTATATTCATAAAATTGAATGGTATATGGTTTATGAAATCATATAAGCTCCATTTATGGGTTTTTTTCTTTTTATTGGAACTATATTAATCTCTTAATAGTGAAAAATATTGATATCACTGTAATTGTCACAAGGGTTAATGAAGGGGAAAATAATATAAGTATAAATATGTCATCCAAACATGTGAAATTTTAATTTTATTATATTATTTATAATCACAATCATATTAACTTTTATTATTATCAATTTTTATCATGATGAACATAAAAAATAATTTATATTAAATTAAAACTTTAATAAATTCCAAGGATTCCCCTCACCTAACTTATAAAAGGACACCCCTTATCTCAATTATTCACACCACATTAAGCCATATAGCCCTACCACCCCTACTTATTTCCCTTATAAACACTATTATACATTTCCAAGAGGTTTTTTCAATCCAAAACACTAAACCTAAGCACCATAAGAAGAGATCTAAAGGAAGTGAATCAAATAAGAGGTAATCATCTTTATTAAGTATTTCATGTTTATTTCTCATTCTATTAAAACATAATGATTTTTCCCATAATAAGATAATAAATATACAAACTTAAATTTTTTTATATTTTATTATGATTATTGGTAATCCATATTTTATCACTTTTAAATAATATGAAAATAGAAAGCATCACTCATGTGTATGTACGACTAACTATCTCCAAGTAGCGACGTAATAATTTTTTTAGAAAACAATTTCATGGATAGTTATAAATACAGAACAAATTTGTATATTTTAATGTCATGAAATAAATATGATTCTATAACTGCAATATCATATACAACTTCTTAACTTTCTATCCATTGGAAAATTATAGTGTCACTCATGCGTACGTGTGAGATACCACCTCCATGAAGAGATGGGATTCATTTTTCATTCGAACATAATGTGGATCATATTAAGGATGAATATAAATAATATATATGATATAATTATTATTATTTAAAGGTTAAATATTATTTACCTTTATTTCATTCCATCCTTTGAAAAATGAAAACAACATTTATCCATATATGTGACCTACCATCTCTATGAATAGTATAATTCATTTTTCTATCTCAAGAAATTTATGGATTACTATAAATAAATATATAATAAATATATAATAAATATAAATAATATTTATATCATGGTAAAAAATATAGTGATAATAGAAACATGATAAAATTATAATTTCTGAAATTTTCAAATCGAAACATACATGAAAAACGAAGAAGTTCTTTCCTGAAAGAGTGATTTTAACAAATAATTTTTAATAAATGTGTGATAAATATTAAAAATAAATGATATATGGTAAGATATATATGATTGAGTTATTTTAATATATGTATAATAAATCTATTGTTTTTATATAGTAGGTTTGAACACATATGAATGAAGTCGGACAAAAGGTAACAGTTTTTTCGTCTAACTTTTACTTCCATGAGCCATGTGCCATATTCACCCATTATTTCTTTTGTGTGGTGAATATACTACCAATTTTAAACATAAAATAAAGATTCTATTTATATTAATAAAATTAATATTTTCATTTGATGTTATTTCTTTCATGGGGGTTATGATTCAAAATTTCTAAAGCAGTTTGTGTTTAACACACAATATCATCTCTATTCAGAACTGTTCAGGTTTAAGTCTATATTGAGATAATTATTTTATACTTATTTTATTAAAACCAATGTATGTTTCATATCCTATGGTTATTTCCTTAATTTATATTTTATAATTTCATTTTTTCCTTTTTATGTACTCAAAATACTGAAATAATGTTTTTGTAGAACTGAGTTTATTTCTCTACGCGGTAGGGAATATTTTTATTATATATATATATTTATTTATTAAAATTTTAAGATAATATTTCTTCTATTCTCTAATGATTCATTAATAGAATTTTTACCCATGTATTACATTTAAAAAATGGGTTTAATATAATATTCTTGTGATTTAATGAATGGAGTATTTTTTTAACATCATTATAAAAGTGTGAGATGAATTTTTTTCTAATTTATATGACATTAAAATAATTTATCGATATCATATAAAATCATTTATTTTAATTATACATTAAAATTGTACATGTTTATTGCAAATAAAAGGGTTTCCATTATATTTATGAAATTTTTAGATTTTAAATAAGTGATTTTAATGTAAAAAAGTGTATTTTCCTAAATAAATTTCCTAGTGATATTTCAAAATATTATCTTCTTTTACAACATGCTTTATTTAGTATTATGTAGAGTATATACACTAACAATACCATCCACCATACTTATTTGGATAGTCTATTTTCATCATTACTAGGGAATGTATTGATATTTTGTATTCTTATTCTTCCAATGTGGGAAAATATTAATTTTATGAAATTTTAAACATATTATATGAAAATATTTAAATATTAATGTTTTTATTGACAATTTTTCAACCCTTTCATGTGATGAAGGCATTGGACACATTAAGTGATGGGAGGGGCCTGTAATAGCCCCTCGATGCATCAGAAGGTCTTAAGGTACAAACATTATTGGGTTTTGGATAAGTTATTACCCATTTATATAGATATATAGGCGCAAGGGATTGAACATATTTTTAGATGTCTTGGAATAATGCCTCAACTTTATGTTTCAAATGTCGATAATTATCCACTCTACCATTATAAAATCAGTAATTGATATCCATGCCATTATGTGATTTCTTCTGATATCTATGGGAAGGTTTCTAGCTCATAAAATGATTTATATGGAATTGGTTTATCATCATTTATTACTACCATATTATAAATTACTTATTTAGCTTCCACTATATACATACCCCTTTTAAAAATTTGACCTCACCCATTTCTTTTGATTCCATTCCCTATGATTACATGAAATTTATTATAATTGATATAAAGAGATGTGATAAAGGGAATAATGTTGTTCTCAATTAAAATAGTCTATCTTATTTTATATATTCAAATTTAATGTTAAATTCAAGTATGTATCTAGTATTTACGTACTACTAACTAATTCGTCCTTTGAGATGTGATAATTTGTATCTAGAATCAATGTAATAATATAACCACCAAATCTGAGATAGAAGGATTAGATTAAGCTTTTATGGTGAAAAAAATTAGATAAAATTTAATTTAGTTATTTGGTATATTTGGCATCATTCTACACCAATGGAATAGGCGATCAGACACAAAGTAATCAATAATTTTTCAAAGTGTTTCTATTGTCGGAACTCCAAATGAAAAACTGTCAATCAATTTTTATTTGCTGGAGAACGGGAATGGGTTGATTGGGTCGGATTTGGGAGTATAAATGGAATCATTATATTGGATGGAAATAGTGATATGTTTATTTAGTCCTGGTTTCATCTGGTGGAGGCAAACAAACTGGTGCATAAGGTGAGGGTTACTCTAATTTTAGTTGGATGTAGGTATATCTAGAACACCAAAAACAAAGAATAGGTTAAATGAACTATAGGTTCATGTATTTACATGAAAACCCATTCCAGGTTCATAGTGGTTGATCTGGGTGATATATTGAAAAATTGGGAGAATTCCCACACCTTGAGGATGGCCATGAATGGAAGAATAAAAATACCTACTTCGTAGAGGGTTGTCTCGTCGAGTAAATGTATCCATTGGAACCCCTAGTAATTGATTCATACCCAATACTAATGGATCCTATAATCTTCGTATTATGAGAGGGGTATGTGTTTTTTAGGACTTAGGAGGATCATTTGTTATCATTTTCATCAGCTTCAATTGATGAGGTGACTCTCTTATGGAGGAGGCTAATTCCTTTCTTAACATGTTAATGATTTTTCTTTCCGCCAAAATTACCCTAGTTGTGATTGAAACTGATCAATTAATTATCTTCAACTCTCTCAAAGGAAGGTGTGATCCCCCTGGTCTATTTTCTATCTCATCCAAATATACAAGAACCACATTTGTTGTGTAATATTTAATCATACATGGTTTTAAGGAAATTACATTATAGGTTTCTTCACTTCAAAGGGAAATCAGATTAACCCTCTTATAATCTATTCTAATTAGTGTTCCCTCTCCCTTGAGCCTGCTGACTTTAAATGGGAAAATTCTCTTGGACTCTATTACATCAGGCATCCTTTAATTTGTTTTTTTCCTTCTTTCTTAACTTAATAAAAAAAATTATTTTCTCGTAAGACATATTAAATAATTTTAAAATATATTAATTTTGTTTGAAAAACTATAGATAAATATTTTGAGAATAATAATAAATTTGTTTAACCTTTTAAAAAAATAATTTAAAATAAAACAACATATAAAAAATTATTTTTGAAAAAATGATGATAAATTATTTGAAATTTACTTTTAAGATCATTTAAATCTTAGAATGGAATCATCATAAATAACTCCAAAGAAAATAGTGGGAGGAATAAATTTTGTGGAAAATACTGAAAAAATATTCATTTCATACTTTATCAAAATATTCAAAGTAAATATAAAGTAAAATTAATAAATCATAGAAGTATGGTTGAGGACATCCATAAAACCACATTATAAACATTGACATCAAGATTAAAAATTCCAAATTGAAAATAATAGATAAAACCAACTCCACTTACTAGCATTATTTCAATTTAATTATGAACAAATTGGAGATAAAATTTTATTGAGACTTATAAAACGTTGAAATAACTACAGGATTTGAAACAAATTAGGGATTCTATGAGAGTTTATAGATAATTTTTGTAAATAGTAATGTGTAAATTGACAAAATCAGTTTCAACGTGAGATTAAAAAAGATATTAATTCCTTTAATCATAGAATCAAAAAATTTCCTTAACCTATTTTATAATAAAACCCAATATCTTAACCACTTATTTAACACAAACAGTCATAAAAATATTTAATTTCATAATATTTAATTATAATTATTTATCATATAATTTTTTTATTTAATTGATATTTTTTTCATCAGATGTTAAAATTTATGATATTCTCATTGAAGTTTTGTAATGTATATTTTGATACCCATTATTTTATAAATAATTATTCATTCTATGATTAGGTAAGGTAAATAAATAATTATGGTTAAATTATTTATTATATTAATTTTTTTCATTATGGGTTATAAAATTCATAGGGAATGATCAATTTTGGTCTCGAATCAATGAACATTTTGAGAATTGGAACATATATATGGATTCCAAGGGTTGGAATATCTCAAGGAACTATTTTTAGATATTGATAAAGGTTCAAAATATGTTATGTGTTACTAGATAAATGTTGGGTCTAGGTTGTGGTGACACTCATTGCCAATTTTTTTTACAGAGGAAGGTCACATCTTGATTAGTGTGTTTCATGATGTGGAAAGTGTTTTCTATGGGGATTTTTATCTAAGGAAAAAATAATTCAGGGATTTTATTCCATAGTGGTGGGTGTTTTACTATGTTTATGTTCTGGTTTATAGATTACTCCATGGACTATCGCTTTATTTCAGGGCATGATTTCATGTGGGTTTTTTGTCAAGGAATAAACCTTGCATAGGTAGGTTGCAATGTGGCAAGGGGACCTTGGCGTGAAAAAATTTAGCTGAGGAGGCTATGAAACAATGGTTTAAAAAGACACCAAGGTTATTCCTTGGGGTGTGTTCCTCATAATGTGGCCATGGGGTCCATGTTTTGTGGGTGGTATGCGGAAGACTCAACCCTCTACCTTTTTTGGGGATAGTTATGCAGCAACTAGGTAGTCCATGCTGTAATATATCATGGTGATGAGGTGTCGTGTTGTGGAACTTATAGTTACACCATGAAAAAGTTATTAGGATATATTTCTAGGATGTGAAGACCCATATTCTTAGGGTTATCTCTATAACCTATTTTAGGTTGAAAGTTGCATGAGAGAAGGAAATTTTTCAGTCAGCACTCACGCTCTATGCCCTAATTGGAACCCCTTTGATTATGGTTTATCTATTAGAATTTTATATGGCCATTTAAGTTGATTTTATTCTAAATATTCTTATATTTATGTTTCACTTTATCAATTTATGATCAAGGTATGATTTGGGTTAGGGTTTTGAAACCGATTCCACTAGATCATGGGGGAATTGAGATATGTTGATGTGGATTTTTCAAGGGCTGGATAGGGGAAATTTAAAGATAATGACTTCATTCCATTACTCATCATTTATTTTTTTGGTAAATTATGATATAATGTTTTTAAGATTTTGAAAAAAAACTGAATGATGTTCGTAGGTGAACGAGTGTTCTATGATAATATTTTTGTCCATAAAAATATCAGGAAATTGCCAATAGAAATTGTTATTGGATTATTTGAGGTTTGAATGATTTGAAATTTTTTGGTTAGTTATTTGTTGTTATTATTATTTTTGTATTTCATAAAAAAATTAATTACAGAATAGTTATAATCAAGTATTCTAGATGTTATGGCTTGATATAAAGACTCTTGGGATGATATGATCTTGGGTTAGGCTTGGAAGAGAATTATAAATAGTGGAAGAGGCTTCGATAAAGGGAATAAATATGTTTTTGAGTAATGAATTCCTTAAACATCTCCGAAATGTTTATTACTTGTGTTAGGTGCATATGATATGTGGAATTTCTATGTGTGCGTGATCTAAAATTAATTAAATGAATTTTAATTAACACTTATGGTTAGAGTTGAAGTGTCAGGGGCCATGATGGACCATTGAAAACTGGTTTAACGGATTAACCATTAATGGCTGAGGTTTTGACCATGAATGGGTGTAATGTGAAAGTCAAACCCTAAAAGTGTATAAATTAAATAAGTTCAATAAGACATATTGGACTTTGAAGTTCACTGTAATTCATCATCCTAGGTTCAAATATGATGCTCTGGTGATGATTATAGGAAATAAATTCACCTTGTTATAGTGATACCAAGGGGGAGAAGATGCGGATTAACATCATGAGAGATTCAAGACGAGTCCTTGATATTGGGAATAGATTCTCATAGCCTATGATGGTTTCTTACCGCAAGTTTACCAGGTATAATAGGCTTTGGTTTAGTAGGATTAGGTATAGTAGTGATGGGTGATATGATAATATATCTTAAATAATATAGTAAACAACCGCTTCAGGGTTTTTTGGAGCCTTGGAAAGTTACAAGATTGGGATAACTATTCGATAACTAGATGAGGCATGATGAGAGGAATTATATAAGTTAATTTGATTCAGAGATCTACCAAGGGATATGTGAGATGGAAACTAATGAGGGTATTTATAATTATTTTTGAGGACTTTGAATTGGGATGCTAAAGACCTTTGTGCTGGTCATCTTGGGGTGGTCACATATAAGTGGATCTAATATGTGATTTTGAATTTTCATGAGGTTTTGTAGTAGTCTCTTGAGACTAGTGTAAGGAAACGACCTTCAGGCTGAGAGACCACCGCTGGGTGTTGGATGAGGATTAGTGCTAGTGAGTGAGAACCATGATGGGTATGATGAACCCTATTATACACCCATTCATGTGAGAGGAGAGTTTTAGTGGGGTTTTTTGGATGTTTTTATGAAATTGACATGGTCTTTAGAGGATCAACCTATGAGGTTGTACGGATAAGGAGACAAGGTTTGGGGCCCATATTTATGCCTCGAGTGATAATTCTAGGATACTTTATTGGGAGGAACACATATTTAATTCTTTTTAGGTTTATAAAAGTGTCTAAAATACTTGTATTATGATACGAGGTTCAACGGGGATAACATTCTTTTTGTATTTTATGTTGTATGAGTTTATAGACATCATTGTGTGATCCATCCCCTAGGTAGTGATGAAATAATACCTATTATTAGGTGGGATGTTTCCACTAGGATATATTCAATATGAGTTTTTGAAGATAATGATTCCCCTATGTGTATGATATATGAGATTCCTAGATAAAATGAAAACCTTGTGTTTTCTAATATATATGGTTTTTGGGAGGATGATACTCACAACTATATGGAAAATGAGATTCCAAGGAGGGGAATTTTCACCCCTAATGTTGTGATATATGTTTGCAGGGGAAGATTTTCTCCTATATGATATGATATATGTGTCTTGGGGGGAAACTACTCCCCTAGTTTGATATGATATATTCTTCCTCATAGGGGTACTATTTACAGCCTTTATAATATCATACAGCTTTTAGGGAGTGGACTTATTGCCCCTGATAATATGATATGTATTTCTATGGAGTGTTATTTTTACCTAATGATATAATATTGGTTTTGGGGTAGGCATTATTCCCTATAATTATATATGATATGTGATTCTGGGCCATGTTCTATTACCCCTGATGGTATATGGTATGTGATTCCAATGTAGGATCTTCCCCCTAATTATATATGATATTTGATTACATGGTAGTGTGTTAATCCCCTGATGGAATTGTGACAACTAATACTAGGATAATAAGTTATTTAACCCTGTGGTCATTACATTATACTCTGAGACATCTAGTACGGGATGATGAAACTTTGGTCAACCTTGGGGACTAACTTAGAACTCAAGGATCGATGAAGATTATTTAATTTCAATACAAAAATTTATTTATTGTTTAAATAATATCTCATTATCATTAAATTTTATTTACAGTATATGTTAGGAAAATAATTGGTGGTCTCTTACCTAGTCTTATATACACCATAATCTTGAAAACATCTCACTTTTGGTTCCCAAGAAGACAACATGATTAAAGCTTCGTATAGGATATATGACTAATGTTGGATGGTTTAGATGGAGCCAATTGATGTGGATTTTAATATTTGGATGAGGTGAGGCTTGGGGATGTTAATTGATCATCCTTTTTTTAATTTTTTTTTTGTATTTGTATATTTGATCAACCCAATGGGTGATTATTATTACATATTCTTGTAAAAAACAAATTATTTATTATATCCTAGATATGTTTATTTGATTTCATGCACTCTAATTTTTATTATTAAATTCAATTGGTTATTTTCATTGGGTATACTATTGGTACTAGTTAGGATCCTCTGTCACATATGGAGGCATATTTAATAATGTTAAGACTCTGTTTGGGAAACTGGAGTGTGGTCACTTGTCGAGGTTGTTATAAAGTTCTACTAGGTTATATTTTCATTTGACATGATTTTGGGATATGGTAGACAAGGAATAATAATTCATTGATGTTTGTGATGGATCTTGAACTAGTGAGTCATGAACAATTATTGTAGTGGTGTCCAGGTTTAAAGGTTTACCTGATTTCCATTATTAGTTTTCACTTTTATAATTATGATATTTTTCAAGTATAACGTATCTATTTGAAATTATTATTTTTATTCTTAGATATTTGCCCTTATTTTCAAGATGCCTATGTACATTCATCATTTTTAGCACATAGAATTCAATTTACATGATTATGCTTATATGTCATTTATTTCACTGACAATTTCGTGTTTAGTTTTTTTATTGTTTTTAAAAAAGTTATATAGTCCTTTATTATATAACATTTATGTGGAATTCTATGAAACTGGAAGAAATTATTTTCTTCCTATGATAGGTCATGTTCATCGAATTTTGTGAGGTTACTTGATGATGGTTATAGAGTCCCTATATTCATGGAATGTATAGTGTCCCTTAGTGGGTTGGTACATGCATAATGTTACTTGGGGAAGAACACTAAGTGGGTTAAATTGGGATTTAGGTTCTTTAATGCTGGTTATGGGAAAGAAAAAAAGTTCAGTGACTGAAGGTTTCAACTACAATATATATAATGTTTTACTATATAGCTTATTAGTGATATTAAACAAAGCCAAACCCAATTTATATGATTTATTTTGTGGTAATCATCATAGGATGACGTCATTATATTTTTGTAGAAGTGATATTAGTCCTTGTGGGGTAGTCTAGTATGTGGATTCATAGGGAGGGTTGGTGCTATAGAGCGGGTAGTTGACATGGAATGGTATTCATAATATTGTTATGTGAGAGACCTAGCAAGGGTCTATTGGAATGTGAAATTCCTTAAGATTTTTTAATGTATGTAAGGTTTTCTTGGGTGATATTATTTGGATTGGTCTAGGGTTTCCATGCGGATGTGGATACAACAACCATGATTCTAAAAGTTGAGTTTCATTTTGAGGTAATTATTAGTATTAAGACTTTTATGATTTATTCTAGGAGTGGTTCTTAATTATATAGTGTATAGTTATCCCAAATAGCCAAATTTGGGATTGATAGAAATCTTATGGGTTTGGAATGACATCTCTATGGCGGGTATTTGTGTTCCTGGAAATGACATGGGTGAGAGTACATGGGCTTATTGGAAAAGAAACACCAAGGTGATTCATGTTAGATAAAATTCAAATGTTGTGGGGAATACTTAGTGGATTATGTGTGTAATTATAGGATTTTTGGTGTGTGACTCATTGGAGCATGATTCTGGTTATGTAATCAGGTAGTGCATGAGCATACACATGTTGGGTTTGGATAAGACTCAGAAAGACAATTAGTAAAAACTACAAGAGGATTTCTCAAAGATTTATTATTCATTAAGATGAGGATGGTGAGAATTATAATGAACCATAACTCATTAACACATTATTATATGATTTTTATAATAAATATCAAATAAACACAAACCAATGATCTACATACCAAGTTTTTTTTTGGAGACTAGGTTCATAAAACAACAAAACGAATTGAAAATATATTAAATTTAATTTAAAATCCATAATCTTCTCCTTGATTCCTTTTATCTTTTAACACAACATAGGATAACCTATGGAATACAAAAACTAAAGGGTTGATCTATAAATCCTAACAAGGAATAAACAAGATAATGAAGTATATAATATGATTCAAATGGAATGATATGATATTATAAAAGACAAGTCTCATTGATGATTATATGGAAGGATGACAAAAATAATATGGAATTATAATATCATGAAAAACAATTTTTGGAAACATTATATTACAGTACATCATATGAATATGTAAAGGATCACCATTGAGACTTTATACAATAGTGGGTAGAGTCCCATAATGGGATCAGTTTAAAATCTAATACCATTCATATCAGCTCAAAAGATATAAACATTACCAAACTCATTATATCCCTATTTGGTTTCACCCATCATAACATGTACATTTACATGTGTGGAATATAAGGGAATAAAAGATAATCCCTAAGTATAAGAAAAACCCACTGAAATTAATGGGTAACATAATCTTTCCTCAAGGTATAATAAAATGATAAATCATAATGATTACTAAGATAATAAGGAATTAAATATTTTCAATTTCAATATATTTATTAATAAATAAAATTTTGAAATCTGGGGTTTATTTGAAAACAAATTAATAAGTATGGTTATAGAATTGGGTATAAAAATATTCCATCAAAATGTTTTATAGAAAATTGAAAAATAATTTTAATGAGGGAATGAATATGTATTTTTACTCAAAAAATGGTAAAAATTTTTTAACCCTATATTATTTATTATTTTATGAAATCATGAATGGGTAAATTACTTTAAAAGATTGTTACATGAATTTATTAAGGGATAAAAAATTTCCCCTTAATAGGGTTTGATTTTAGTAAGGTTATTGAGAAATTAATCTGAGGTATGTATAACCCCAGAAAATAAAAAGAAAATAAGCTAGGAGCATATTTAATAAATATTGATAAATAATTTGTAACAATTATTTAACATTAAATAATGATAAAATGTGAGGTAGAGAGAAAAAAAATCAAAACCTAAAGAAAAGAGGGTGGTTCAAAGAGTTCTTTTACCCCATATCCACATTTGTTCTTCACATTCACATAACGTCTTGCATAATATAATTTATTTTATTAAACAAATATCGATCCTAATTTAAAATATATTTTAATTATTATTTTGATTTTATGTTAATTTAGATTCATTTAATTGAGATACTGATTCTATATCCACTGTCCTATGATCGTTTGGATCATGTGTCAAAGGTTGTAATTATTTTAGGTCATTGTTAAAGATTATATGGTTTGGTTTCATAACTCCAGAGATTTTATGAAATGTATTTAATGAGTTTATATATGTTAATACGATTCTCAATATCAAAATTTAATCATAAATAATAGTTATTTAGAGAGTATATGTTTTATTGTTATATATTTAGTTCATTTAGGCCTATTCTTAGACCACGATGAACTAACTTGGTTTTATTTATACTTAAGATCACTTACTAATTCATAAATTATAAATAAAATACACTTATTAATCTTATTGTTAACCATAATAATACAATTTAAACCATGCATGAAGATAGTGGTGAAAAATGAAAGTCATTGTTCATAGGGGTGGTGATCTGACCATAATATTAATGACTTATTCATTTTAGAACCGATTGAGAGGAGGGTAGAAAATTGACATTCCAATATAATAATAATATATCATGATTATTAAGAAAATAGTTATAGTATTTCAATGTGTATGTAATTCATATTTGGGTGGTAGAAGTAGAAAATAATCGAAACAGACTCGGTTGGGAATTTTACCTCTTCCTTTGGAAGTCTCCTTTGGGGAACCCCTTAACGATCCATGGAATGGTCTTTTAGTAATTGAAAAACACATTTAATGTTTGGTGGAGTGTTGGGAAGATAAATATTTAGATTTTGGGATAGATCTAAGTTATATAATGTGTGAGGATAAGTGGTGGTGAGGAGTGTTATTTATATGAGAGTACAAGGGTGTTTTTGAATATAATATTCTTTAGTTTATTATTTTTTTCTCTAGACTATCAATAGTACTAAATCTTTTGACTAAACATAGTAATTTATTCATTTTATTTTCAAATAATGGTTACTTATATATCCCATGAATTATTTATTCATGGATTTAACTTATAATTTTAAATAAAACATCTTTTCGTATTTCACTATTCATCCAAAATTCAATATTTTCATATAAAATAATAAGAATTAATCCTATACTAATTTTGATGAACATATTTTAAAAAGTAAACCCATTTTCTCGAAAATTTATTTCAATTTATTGTAAAATTAAAATTTAAATATGACCTATATTTATAAAAATTATATTTTATGAAACAATCAACATTCATCACTTATAGTAATTACACATGGTTTTATAAATTTATATCATCATATTTATACTATTATATTATTTAATATAAATTTTTTATCAAAGTTATATTTTACTTAAAACATTTAAATTTATCCTAAAAATTTACTTCCATGAAGATAAATCATATATATTTTGTCAAAAATAGATTTATTATTTCATTATGTCAAACATTTTTTTATATATTTAAGAGTTTTATTTAATTATATTACGATAAAAATTCATTATATATTTTTAAAAATTATTTTATAATTCCATTGGTCAGTTTACTATTAACAATAGTTAGAATACTATTCCAATGGTTATATAATGTTCTCATTTCAATCGCCAGGTAACAATGAGATCCTAAAAATTATATTGACCATTAAACCCTTTATATACTGCACTCTTATCATACCTCAACATTCACCACTTCTCTTACAAGGTCATACACTTATCCTAGTAATTTCTATCACATTCCTAATATATCTCTTTCCTTTTTATATTATTTATGTAATGAGTGATCCTCATGGGATAATTTATGTACACAGAGTTTATATTAGATATTTTTTTTTCATTTTCTCTCTGTGCATTTCCTTGCTATTATAGTCAAAATTATTACATAAAGGGTAATGTTTTTATGAAATATTAAATTCTACCTATGTGAACTTATTATAAAACCTAATAAAATGGATATTGTGAATAATAAATAATTTTACATATATATGTATAATTTTTAGACCATTACATCATTACCCCCTTAAGAAATATCACCCTTGAAAATTTATTTCATATATTAATGTGAAAAAATGAGGTTACTTTCACTTCATTTCTTATCCAGGTTCCAAATTAGACACGTCAAATTTAGGATTACAAAAATTTCTATCACTAGATGAGTCATCTAGTTGTGTAGAACATTGTCTCTACGATCCAAGATCTTTACAAAATTCTAATCATAAGATAGATCATTCTCCAAATATATTTGATTTAGATTTAGTAATTGTGAGAGATCAGGTATATAAATCCTCAAGAATGATATGTTGAACATGTAATGTGCTTGTGACATTTTTGTGGGAGTGTAAATTGATATTACACAACTCTGATGTGATCAATAATATCACAGTTTCAAATATACATAGATCTTAAATTTCCATTATTCCAAAACCTCTTTGATCTCTTCTAGGTAGATATAAAAAGTAACACTTTATCACCAACCTCAGTATCTTGGTATCTTAAATGGCCATCAACATGACTCGAAGGTTTATTATTTTCTTCTCTGATGTGTTTCTGAATGACCATGTAATTATTAGTAGTTATTTTCAAAAGTTTGGGTCCCAATTTCTTTCATTCTCCAACATAATCCAAACACATTGGAGTAATGTATTTCTCTATATATAAGGATTCATAAGGATTCATAAGGATCTATCTAAATTCCTAAGTGAAATATTTTATTATATGATAATTCAAACAATTTAAGATATAATCCCATCCTTTTTTAATGTCTATTGATAAATATCTAAACATATCCTCATGTGTATTGATTGACTAATCTGACTGGGCATTAGTCTGAGGGTGTTAGGTCATACTAATGTTAAAATATATATTAAATGAATACTAAATAATTTTCTATAATTTTGTGTCGAATATCATATATTGATCATATAAAATTGATTATGGTGTTCTATGTAATGTCAAAAATTCTCTAATATATATACTGGTATGTTGATTGAGTGATAATTCGTCCACAATGGAAAGGAATTCTTATAAAAACCATATGTGATTATTCCATTTGGTTATATTAGGAAGTCCAATAACAAAATCTACAATGATGTTATACCATCTCTATAAATTTATGGGTGATGTTTGCATCATACCCTTGTTATTTTTCTATTCTTCCTTCAATTGATAACATATCCAGCACTTTGATATATCTTTCATAATCTTTTTCTTCATCTTTTACCATAGATAGTGTTTTCAGAGATCTTGAAAGATCTTCATGCTCCATGGTTGGATAATGAATATCAAGCTATGTGTTTTATTCTGTAAATCCTTCCTTATCCCAATATTTTATGTAAATATATTCATGAACCAAATCATAAATATCCTTATTAATCAATTTTTAATTGTGAGGATTTCCCTTTTCTTTTTAATTTCTCCGTATTTTATATTTTTACAAAATCCCAATGAGCATCACTTATCTTCACATGAATTGATGGTTGACGAATCATTTGATATAGGTACGATGTTATTACTTTATTATTACCATTTCAATATTTTGAATGTCTAATAATATTGGATCCTTCTCAGTTATCACCATTTATATGATTGAAAGACCCTTTCTACTTACAATATCTTCCACTTTAATCATTTTCTCGTGATAGTTATGGTTTTAGTAGAAGTAGTCCTTGATAAAATTTAACCATCATTAGTAATGAATATTAGGATCCTTAGGTTGGAATGTATATTTTAGGATCTTATGTTCAATATATATTTCATAAATCAACCATAAAGTTAATTCCACCAAATGTTTAATGAAGAAGACACTAAAAAATCTCTACGTTATGTATTATATAGTTCTACTAATGTAATTTTGACTCCCTTGAGGTATATGTGTTTACTTTTTCATTTTTAATTAATAAACAACCCAATAAATTCATTTAATCATCACTGTATACCAGAAAATGTTCACTATATGAGTGTAGTGTGTGTATTACTGTAGGGATAAGCCTCTATTTTTGTTCCCTGAATCTCTATTTATATTCATTGGTCTAAAAAAGCTTCATGTAATTCCATGTTACCTTTATAAATATTTTTGAAATTGTGATATGTTCCCCAAAAATCATCTATAGTACCGAATATGTTTATGGATACTACAGATATCTATTACGGATATTAGTCTGGACCACTCCTTAATCTTATTTCTTTACAAAGGATACATAAATGTCTCTGTTCTGTAGATAACATTCGCCAAGAATTCTAATTTCTCCATTCAAGACTGATATATACTTTACATTTCATATAACATATCCATTCATAATATCTTTAGCATGGTACTCAATTTTTCCTCATGATTCTACTTTCCTTTAGAGTATATTATAATATAATCTACACAGTCTGAAAAAAATCTATTGAGTTTGTCTCTAAAGACTCTATCCATCAATTCCATGACGATTTATTGAGTATTAGTGAGTCTGAATGGTATCATTATGAACTCATACTGTCTACACCTTGTTTGAAATGTTGTCTTGTGAATTACTTCCTTCTGCACATTAAATTGATGATATCTAAACCATTGTTTCACATTATAGAATCACTGGGCCCCATATAGTTGATCGAACAATTCAAAAATCCATTCTAGGGGATACTTGTTCATTATCGTTATTTTGGTGATTTCTGGATAATCAATTCAGAGGCATATTAACTTATCTTTATTCATGTTGAACAAAACCATAAAGCCCCATGGTGAAGCAATTGGGTGTATAAAACCCATGTCCAGATTCTATTATAAATTCTTCTTTAGTTATTCCAATTCAATTGTGGATATTGTATGGTGATTCTTTGATATGGGCAGAAATCTAGGTATTATTACAATTGAGAACTCAACATCACATCTATGAGTAAGATTTTTCCACTCTTGAGGGAATTCATATTTATAATATCTTGAAATGGGAATGTCTTCAAGAATTACTCTCTCCTTTGTATCAATAATATTATTTATATATTATTTCTCATATGGTAATTATATCTATGATTGATAAGAATATTCTTATGGAGATTCATCATGCTCATTATAATTGTACATAATAGAATGGTGATTTGATATCTGGAGAGTGATTTACCTCTCCCAATATTTGATGTTGGTTTTATGTATGGTAAACAAATCTAGTATATCATCAAATCATATTGAAGGAAGAATGAAAATATTTTTTGGGAGGTCCAATCCACAAACATTGAATGGGGAGGAGATATATACTTGGTATTGAATAATTTCCCTATTTTTCGTTCTTACAGATAACCCAACCTCCATGTCTTGACACATGTTATGAATAGTTATATTAAACATGCCTCATATGAATGTATGTATAGATCCATAATCAAATAATACATTCTCTATTTTTTTAATGAACAATAAGTGTACTTATCACCAGTTTATTATCAGGGTCCACCTCACAATGAGTGATAGAATTTTCTATTCCTTACTTGATTGGCCTTGGAATATATGGTTGATGATTTTCTCTAACAACCATTGGAATATAGAATTTTATTTCATAATTTTCATGTTCCTTAAATTTTAAATATTAAACTATAGAATGAGGGTTGATTAAAATATCCCTTCCTACCGTCACATTAGTTGTATTATTAATCTTCCATTGAAATTAATTATCTTGATTCCACTCTTTTCCATATATGAATTAACTCTTAACTCAGTTGAGATATTGTTTTGGGATTCTTTTTACCACACTTTTGACATGTTGTATATTTGGATTTATTTCCTCTAAGGTATTTACCCGTTTATTCTCCCAAATTAAACACTAATTTCAACATTTTATCGTTTTCCCCTCAAGACTAATGAGAATCACCAATCTCCATATTGTCCTAAAATAAACATGAAAAATTATATTTATATGTTTTAGAGCCTCCAATTAGTAAATGTATTAAGAGAAATATATTTAATCCAATAATGAAGTGGTCCACCTTAATTTTAATGTCAATGAGAAAGTAGAAGTCATACTGTGAAGTTCTTTTGAATTTTCCCTCATAATATAAAATAAAATGTAATTTATTTTGATTTAGATTAAGGATCTCCCTATCTATTTTAAGCTAATGAGTTTGAAGAAAATAATTGTTAAAACATATTTACTTTAATCCTTCTCATTAAATATATTAGATTTACTCCTTAGGATTTATGTTATTAATAATATTAACCCACCAATTGGATTATCCTCATAGGAGATCGATGGCTAGTACAACCTTCTATTATTTAGTAAATTTGATGAAAAAGAATATATTCTCAATAGAACTCATCCCTTTTTCTTTAATGAGTTGACATGAATATCCACTAAAGGTAGTAAACCATTTTCATATAATGGACCAAATTAAATCTTTTTATTTCATAGGAAAAGTTAATTACACACGATTCAAGTTATTATTCATAAATTGAGAAAATTGAGTTATTACCTCTATGATGTTATATGATTACACTCTCATCAAGTAAGGTATCTCTTTTGGGAAATTGGTACATTACCTATAACATTGGTTGATTACATGGTTCCTCTAATTTCCCACCAATAACTAAAGTAATTAAAAATTAGGGATTAGAATAATTAAATTATTAATTATATTAGAATAAAAAAAATAAATAAACCTAGAATTAATAACTTATAAATTACATATATAAAGTAAGTTATGGGTTTCTAGGTTTCAATATTGGATATCCCTAATAATTACACAATCATATTTTCTAACCTATAATATATTCAATTTTATTATAATGGTTCATAACGAGATGTTGAATTTACCAATGATTATTTACCAGGACTGTTAGACTAAGATTTAATAAGGAAACATTGTTTTGAATCAAGTACTGGTCGAGTTATTACCCAATGATCCATTTCATAGTCATTACCCATAGGTATACTATGCTAGATGCACATCCACTTGTAGTATCCAAATATAGATTTCATTCCTTGGAAACCACTTGTTATATAACTTACCAAAACAGTAAGAGTTTTTCTATACTTTAACATATATCAAGGTTTTTTATTAATCTAATATTGTCTAAATCTAGAAAAACAACTAGAAATTTCTATGATACCAATTACAATGACCTAAGACTCATACAAAAACTATTACAATATTTTTAACATATTTATCTAATAAACACAACCTAATGATCTATATTACTAACCTCTTTTAAAGACTAGGTTTATAAAACACAAACATGAATCTAAAATAAAAACTATTTATTTTAAAATCCATAATTTGATCCATGATTCATTTGTGCATATAAATCTGCATTGGATAACCTAGGGAATAGATAAACCAAACAGTTGAGCTATAAATAAATTTAATGGAATAAGCATGACAATGAAGCACAACATATGAGTCATATGAAATAAATAAATATTAAAAAGTTAAGGATCATGAATTATCAAATATAATTAATCCATAAGGATGATCGAATAAAAAGATCATTGTAATATAGTAATGTGTAAACCTTATAATAGATTAAAACATTAGTATAGGTTGAGTCTCATTATCAAGTAATCATAACATGGTGGAAAGAGTCCAATAATTTATTTGGTTTACTTCATAATTTTATTAATATTATCTCAAGAGATATAAATATTACCCATTCTATTAGAGCACTATCTGGGTGCACCAATCATTACATGTACATGAAGATGTGCACCACCTAAGGGAATCAATCATAATTCATTAATATAAAAAATACCCATAGAAATTATTGGATTATATAATCCTACCTCAATGAATATTCAAATGATATTTCATAAGGATTCCCAATAGAATAAGGTATCAAATATTTTGGTCTTTTATAATTTATCCACTAATAAAGTTACTGAAATATGGATCTTATTTGAAAAATTATCCGTGAGAAATGGAAGATAATTGGATATATAAATGGACAATTGAAAAAGACATTTAAGGAATCAATAATAAACCTTTAAAAGAGAAAATAATATGGAATTGTTTTAAAAAACAGAGGTAAAATAGTTGTTTAACCTATATATTTTATATTTCATGAAATCATAAATTGGTAAAATATTTTAAATGACTATTAAAAATAATGGATTAAGGGATAGAAAAATTTACCTTAATTGGGTTTGATTTTAATGAAGGTATTATGAAATGAACACAAGGGATGTATAACCCAAAAAATGGAATGTGTAATAAGATATATACAAATGTAAGAGACATGTATGATAAATTTTGAACAATTATATATCATTAAATAGAAATTTAAAGGTAGGAAGATATAAAAAATGCCTCACAAAAAAAGAGGGAGGTTTGGAGAGTTCCATTACCATTGATTCAGATCCATTATAAAATCTCACTAACCATCTTGAATGGTGAAATTATATTTATTAAACACTTGATTAAGATCATAATTGCACTCAATTTTTTTTATTATTCAGATTTTAGGTCAGTCTGGAGTTATTTTATTGAGATATTAAGTTAATATTCATTGTCCCAAGGTTGTTCATGTGATGTGTCTAATGGAGTGTTAGTTTTAGGTAACTACAAGAGTTCATATGGTTTTGTTCCAAAACTCTAGTGATTTTATGAAATGGTTTTAATTAGTATATATAATTTAATTAGGTTAAAAGTTTCCAAATTCTTTCATAAATAAGTAATATTTAGAGAGTATTATTTTTTAATTTTATATGGTTAGTTCATTTAGGTGGGAATTATGACCATGATGAACATAATTTATTTTATTTAAAATTATGAGTATTTATCCATTATATAATAATAAATAAAATATAATTATTTATGTCATTTATAATGATAATAATTTAATTTAAATTATACTTGGGTGTGGTGGTGGAAAATGAAATTCATAGTTCATAGGGGCGGGGAACCGACCATAATATAAACATTGTTTTCTCTTTAGAATAGATTAAGGGGAGGGAAGAAAATGATTATTAAAACACAATAATAATATATTGGTTTATTTAGTATACTAAATTTACTGTGACAAATGAGATGGAATTCATTTGTAGGAGGTAGAAGAAGAAAATGAATCAAGGAGACATGATTGAGAATTTCACCTCTTCATTTAGGAATCTCTTCTTGGATACCCCATAATAATCTCTTTCATGGTATTTTGGTAAGACTGGGACACATAAAAAATGAGGAGGAGGTTTCAGAATAGAAATGGGTAATTTTGAGCTATATCCAAGCCATAGAATTTGTTAGGTGTGTGGGTGGTGAGGGCTGATATTTATATTTGGAGGAGAGGGATGTTTTTAAATATATTATTCATTAGTTTTATATTTTTTCATTAGAATATAAATAGTGATGGATATTTTGATGAAATAAAATTAAGTATACATGTTATTTTGAGTTAATAGACAATGACATCATCCATGATTCATTGGTTAATGTTTTTAAATTATAATGTCATATACTGCATTTTTTCGTATTTCATTATTAAAAAAATTAAACATTTTCAAAAAAATACAAAACTATCATCCAAAGAGAATTTCTATTTACTAATTCAAAAAATGAATTCCAATTTATCAAGGTTATTTTTGTTCATATTTGAGATATTTAATATTTAATGAAAACCCTTATTTATTAAAAAAAATTATGAAATTGTCTAATTTAAAACACATTGATTTTTTTGTTTTCATAAAATCGTATTAACATATTTGAAATATTATATATTTTTTCATGAAACCAATTTATTTAAGTTATATTTTATTTCTAAATTTTGATGTCACCATAAAAAATTGAATTAATGAAGATAAATCATATATGTTATGTGAAAAATACAATTATTATTTCAATATGTCAAACACTTATTTTCGTTAATTAAAAACTTTATAATGTTAATTTATTTTAAAAAATCATTATATAATCTCCTAAATATTATTTTACTATTCCATTATTCAACTTACTATTCCTAATGACCAGATTACTATACCAATAGTCATATAATAGTTACATTGTAATATCCAAGTAATAGTTAGATCTTAACGATCATAATTTAATTTACACCCTATATATTCTCCACTATTATCATTCCTCATGACTCACTAATTAAATTAATAGAATATATACTCTCCTTGATAATTTCTATCATACTCCAAATACTTCTTTTACTTTTTACATTCTTTATGGAAGGAGTGATATTTATAAGAGAATTCTGACATGAAATGTTTACATCATTTGGTGTATTACTCTTTTTCATTTATGTGTGAGTAGTATTCCATGTAATTATGCTAATAAATTATTTCATAATGTGTAATGTTCTTATGAAATTTAAAAATATTTCCTTGTGAATCTATTGTAAAACATAATAAAACAACCATATCGAATCATGAATTCTTTTACTAATAGAGGTAATTTTGGGGTCTATACATGGTTTTTCATGGTTTTTTAGGAAAAACCTTACTGTGTGAGGGAATGTGAGTCTGAGGTATGTGTGGAGCCTATTCGATTTATTGATTAGTGTGAATTTTTATGGGGGTCAAGGACTAATGAATGCATGAAGATGCATGTTGGCATGATCGATCGATGTTCGGGGTAAGAATAGGAGGTGTTTCCTCTATAATAGATAGTGAAATCATTGATGGATTAGGGTACCATGGATCAATTGATGAATTATTGATCATCGATAGTGGTTGTTTGGATGGGATGAGCATGACCTTGGAAGTGTGACACACGTGTGATGATGGAATATATTGAACATGGGACTTTGGGAGAAGTGTAAGTAAATCCATATGGAGGGGAAGTTCATTACTGGTCATCAGTGCATCCGACCCACATTATGGATACAATTTTGGATAATATTGAAGATTAAATTCCTTGTGATCGTGGAATGATGGTGGTTAGTGATCTTTATTAGCACTCGAGTATGTGTGGAACAATAAAATATAATAAATACATTTGGAAGTGGATAAGGTGTGGGATATAGTGATTAGAGGTTTTGATTTTTTCAATGTGAAAATAAGGATATTACTATAGAGTGGAGCATAAAATCATTCAAAATTGTGCGAATCTCGTGATATTAGGTTCATAGATGTTGATATACTAGTTTTTGAACGATTGATATTACACCACTATTCTGGTTATCATGAATATTTGATGTTAACTTATCCCTTGTTTAAAATAATATTTTGTATTCAAATATGGTGTTGGATGGTCTATATGTTTTTCAATCAATCTCGTAATGAATTTTATGTGATTTGATATTGAGTTAGATTAGAGGTGCACTGGTTCTCATAGAGAGAGTATGATGGGTAGTGTTGGTGGTTAAGGACCCAACCATGGAATTAAATCAAGGGTTGAGTTTGAAATTGGATTTTAGTGTTTGAAAAATCTCCTGATTACTTCAGAAATTATGGGATCATGATCAAGATGTGTGATAGAGAATTTGTAGGTGTGGTTGAGAATTTCTAGCAAATAATTAGTTATAGAAAGACCAACAAGTATTTTTATTTGAGACTGGGTACAGTTTGGTGTAAATTTCATCAATATCATTGTTGTACTACATGAAGTATATTTTTAGTAGGTACCTATGGTAGAGAGAACTAAAATATATAATCGGACTTTATTAGTAGAGTATTAAGATGCAGAGTAAAATAATCATAGAGTTAAATAAACTAATGATTCTTTGGTATCTTTGGTTGGATGGTTGTGTTAGATCACTATCCCAGTATTAGTGAAGGTAATGAGTGGGTAACATCAATTTTAAAGATAGATCACCATAGAGTAGGGTGTTTTACAATGAAAGATAATTTTTAATTAAAGGATAGAATAATGCAAGATTGTAGTGAATTGATGATCATGGTTGGTCAATACTGATATAATATGGTCCACTGGGACATCTCAAGTATTAGTAGTGTTGTTATGGGGATTATGTAACAACCCGCATCATTACGGATTTCGAAATTCCATTATAATTTTGATTTTTTTGTCCCAACACATGGGTATTTTTATAACTCATACTCATATAATAATTACGAGGATAATAATTTTTCAAATATATGTTTTTGGATTTGGTTTAAGGTATATGTTTCAAGTGTTTTGTTGAACATCTATGTTGGATGTAGGAAACCCCATTTTTTATGTTTTGCTGGAAAGGGTATGTTACACAGTGACAAGTTGGTGTCTGGAGATGGAGAGTGTTTTATTTAGGGTATTTCATAAAGTTAAATAATATATACATTATAGTTTCCCCATGGTAGATGGTTCCACATCAAGTATAAGGATTATTCAATGTACCATTCTACATCCTTGGACTTCATGGCATTGTGGGATTCTTTTGTGAGTTTTTTGTTATAGAAAATCTCAAAGTTAGGGTGGTCAATAGGAAATAAGGTCTTAAAATTTTGTTAGAGTTAACTTTAGGAGGGCATGATTTGTTTATAGTAGGATTAATTATAGGAATTATATGTGGGTGCATGCCTTGTGTAATGAACATAAGGGAAAAGCTGTGAGGATGGTATATGAGGGGAGTATCCCCCCTAAATTTTGGGGGCTAGTTACACAACATCTATGAGGTCCTCACCACTATATTGATTATAGTGGATATTTCATAGTATAAAACTTATAGACACATCAGAATAATTTTTCTAGGACATTTTTTTATTAAGGGTAGACCTATCTTTTCTAGATTGGACAACTTCATATTTGTGGTCTACATACATGCATGAGAGGTCCATTTTTAGCCATCTCTCACTCTCTCTTTCCACCATTCAACCGCACTTAGTGAGGGGTGATTTCATGAAATATTCCATGGCAAATATTAGTGAGTTATTCCAATATTTTCTCCCATTTATGTTTCCATTAATCACCTTATGATTTTGGGATGAATTGGGATATGTTTTTGACATTGATTCCATTAGAGTGGGGTGTAAGTGAGCGGATACAAAGGGGTACATGAATGTCTTGGATAGAGTAAATCACAATGAGAACACATACCACATATGTTTATTTGTTTTGAGGTATAGACCTTATGAATGTTTCTTGATTGTTAAATGAATTTAATGAAATTGGTGGGAGACTAGGTGTTGTGTTATTGTTCTTTGGTTCTTAGATGTGTTGGTAGAATTCCCAGAGATATTAGCATGCTTTCAGTCGATGTTTCATTAAGTGTACACCACTATATGGGTTTTTTATTTATTTTCTAATTTAATTGTACACTTAATTATGAAATGGTTATAATTAATTATTTAGGATGTTAAGGATTAATGTAGGTTCTTGGGTAATGATAAGAGCTTCGATGAACATTATAGAGGGTGGATGGTCTTTCCTTAAAAGTTTACTCTTGGTAATAAGTCCATGGTCTCAGTAAATCTCCCTAAATATTATGCATTGTGTTATGTACATGTGATATATACTATCACCACATGCATGCAATTGACCATTAATTAAATGAATTTATTGTTAACACCTTTGAAAAGATCAAATGTGTTAATGAAAATGGTGGGCCCTTGAATAATAGCTTGATTCCCCAACAACAGATGGATGATGTATTGACCATGAATGCAATATATTTTACACACGGACCCCATATGGGTTGGAATTTAATGAGTTGAATGAGATATAGTGGACCTAAAAATATGGTTTCCTTTTGTCCTCCTAGGTTCAGAGTAGATGTTGTGGTGATGTTTTTATAAAATATAGTTTCCTAATGACCACATCATCAAGGGGGTGATGATTCTCCATGAGGTTTTATGATACCCTAGATAGGACCTTGGTATTGAGATGAGAAACGTATATCCTAACAGAGTTTCCTAAGGTAAGTTGGGAATATATGGGTGGTTAAACCTATATCTAATGGGTGAGATCATTATACTTCTCAAAATTGATGGAAACAAACCTCTTGAGGGTGGGTTAGAGCATTGGATTATAACATCTATGGGAAAAGACCTATAAAATAGATGGGAGTGATAAGTGATTTTCCTCTAATTTAATATATTGAGAGATCTCATAAAGGATATGTGAGATAGAAACTAGTGAGGGTCATGGAAATTATATGGGGAACATGGAATAAGGATTCCAGTGACCATAGTTTGAGTAAATGTGAGATGGTAACTGGTTAATGGGGTCAGTTAGAGATTCATGATTTTGATGATGTTTTAGACTAGCCTCTTGAGGAAAGAGTTAGGAAAGGGTCTTTTTTCTAAGAGAACATAGTGATATGTTAGATGTGTGTTTTTTCTTAGTGAGTGAGAACTAGGATGGGTATAAAGAATGCTAGTTCACACCCATTTTGTAAATATTAAAATATTTGCGGGATCAACATGATGATTCTTTGAATTTGAGATGATAATTAGGGGATTATAGTTTTAGGATAGAAAGATAAAATTTGTGCTTCAAGTAATTACATTAGGACTTAATTGATGATTCAATGTTGTGTTCTTGAGAGGCTATCCTAGGAAATATGTGCTAGGTTCAATAAATTATCCAGCATTAAAGGTAAGTGATATGAAGTTACAAGGTGAGATTATGTCCCAAGTATTTTATGTTGTATGAGTTATCTGGCATAAGGGTGGGATGAAACCCCAATTTATGATTGTTTGGTAATTATTCCAAGGTTGGGTATTACCCCCTAATTTGTATACCTTGTGAGCCTTCAAGAAGAAATTTCCCTTGAGTGTAGGATTAATGATTTTACTAAGTGATTTATAGCCCCATGGGTAGTTTGATAAATGAGGTTCTGAGGAAGATAATAACCCTATGTGTATGCGATATGATTTTATAGGTAAGGACTATATTCCCCCTAACAATTTGATATTAAGTTCTTAGGAGGTGGGTTATTCTTGTAGATAATATGATAAATATTTAAAAGGGTGATTTTTATTATCTCAAATGATATGGTATGTGTTTCTATAGAGGGGAGATATTACCCCTAGTGATATGATATAAATTTCAAAGGAGGGGAATTTCCCCCCTAATGATAGGATATTAGATTCTAGGGAACAGTTCTACTCCCCCTGATGATATAATATATTTTTATAGGGAATTTATTATTCCATCTTTGATATATGATTTGTGATTCTAGGGATGAGGATTTTCCCTTGATGATATAAGATATGTGATTAAAATATGACTACTTCCCGCCTAAGGATATATGATATTTGATTCTAAAATTGGGCTACCTTCCCTCTAATGAAAATATGAATATTGATTTTAGACTGGAACGCTATTATCAGTTGAGGGGTGTGCATTATGGTTATTGAAATATGAATTTGGCTGAAGTATATATGTTTAGAATATACTATTACCTTAGAACCTGAGGATTTAATATGATTATTTTATCATGGATACACATTTTATTTATTATTTATTCTAGGTACACCATTGTAAGTAGTATCTAAGTTTTAATATTTCCATGATCAAGAGGTCTTGACGTTGTGGTACATGATTAGACCTCATGATTATAGGTTCAGGTTGGGTAAAGGACTAATGATGGATTATTGATATATATATTTTTTATAAATATTTAGACACTCGGATAAGGTGAGGCTCAAGGATAGTAGTAAAGAATTATTGTTTTTTGTTTTATTATTCTTATTTTTCTATAGGATAGACAGAATAGGGGATTAGTGAGGTTTATGATTGTATGAAAACATTTAAATTTTTTAGTATATCAAATTTTATTTGATTATACAGACTCTAATTATTGTTATATATGTTATTGGATCCCTTCAACTAGTTTTTTTACACTAATACGAGGGTATAGATTTCCCATTGCAAAACCTTATACCCCCGTTTCTAGTTAGCACCATTTTTCACATGAGGGGGAAGATCTAAGGTCACAAAATAATTTTATTGGTATAGTGGTGAGTGGAATCATTATTAGGGAATTTCATTTATATAGTCCCATTTTCATATGATGGATGGTTTATTTATGTTTTACGATAATGAATTCCAAGACAAGAATGATTCAGGTAATTTAACAATAAAAAGTTACTTTATAATAACCATTCATGTTTGTGTCATATTTAAAAGCCACATTAAAAATATAAATTTATATTTAATATAATATATTACATGTATTAATTTCTTGATACTCATTAATTTTGGAAACACTAAAGATAATGTATCATCTTTCTTGTAGGTTGTTGAACCGATATAATGAATCATAAGTTATACCAATGAATGATTAAGATAATAGAGTTATATTATCGAAATATCATTTTCTCATAAGTATAATTATGTTAATATATCCTTAACAGAGCAAAAAAGTATATTTAGAAAGGTTTGATCTGAGAAGTTAGTTGAAAAATATAGCAAAGAGATAGATTCTATGACAAATTTTCATTTTATCGAAATGTTTTCCTTCAAAATGAAGAATTTATGCCTCTTTAATTAAACTAAAAGACACCAAATGTGTGCTATGGATTCAATATTGGAATTTTGGAATGGGATTCAATAGAAAATCAAAGGCAAAGAGTGGTTTCGGAGGGGCAACATAGTGTTACTCTTACAAGTGAATTTTAGTGGAATTTTATCAAATACATATTATCTATGGTGGAAGGTTGTCATTTTACATGGAAAGCTGATTTAAAGTGGAAAAATAATAACGATAATTAATGAATCCCCTTATACACACAATTTTGAGAATCAGATAGAGATAATTAAGTCTTTTACCCCTTAATTTAACCCTTTACATCATTTTCTCATGTATGAATTATAATTTGGGTTGGTTTTGTTCCAATTTTACAAAATGTTATTATATTTTAAAAAAGATATGTAGAGTAAATTTATATTGATAACTCATTTTTTACCGTAGTAACATATTTTTTTCTAAAAATTAAAATTTATCATCTTACATATTTCAAACTTGCTGATTCTAAATTTGTATACCATTTAACATAATTCGATTTATAAATATGAGAAATTTATCTTTTATATGAATATATAAGATATATAGAAGAGTATTTTTTTATATAAACACAAATATTTTAAACATTATGTGAAATAAATATTATTTATTATCAATTACTAATTAAACAAGTGTTAATCTATTTATTTATACTTTGAAACTTTACATTCTCTAATCCTTTAAAAGTGATCAATTTAATATATTAAGATTAAAATAAAAACCAATTCGATATTTTTTATTGAAAAATATCAATTTTAATATTAAATGATTTTAATATAATCCCATTAGGAATAATTATTTATCTTCTGTCCATTAAATTTTATAATTCATCTGGTATTATAATATTACATTAATTATATAAACACATAAAATCATTCTTTTATAATAATAATGACAATGATAATATGTAATGAATGAAAATAAACATTTTTATTATAAAATATTTTAATTTTTTATAATATATTTATTTTATTTAAAATTTTATTATTATATGTTAATTTTATCTTTTTAAATTTTATACTAATAATTACATAACTTCAATGGGCCTATTCGATAAAAGTATATCCCATGAACAAATATATTCAACGGTTATATTCCCAACAACTACAAAACCAATATATATATATAATTATAATTATCATATTAAATTCCCATATATAGAATTAATTACATCTACAAAATTATTCATACCTTTCAATAATTTCTTGTCCCATATTTTTATCACATTTTAAACATGATTTATACTTTCTATAGTAGTTTCTCATAGTGTAATACGGATTAATGGACATGATGATAATTTCAACATCATATAATTTTAATTTTCTTATTATTTAATTTTGGTTTGAAATTTCACTAATTATGTTTCATTTAATAATCTTGTTATGTATTTAGTTTTATTTAATAATATTCTGACATATTTAAATAACACATTTTTCATTTCAGTTTTGTATTGTGTGTAGTAAAAGTATTAAAAAATGATATATTTAGAAGGTAAATATATAGTAAAATAATGGTATGTTATAAAACAAGAATAGGTGAGCAGGCCAGAGTAACTCACCTTTTGTAATGTGAAAATTTTAGGTGAGGTGGAGGACATATAGTAGTTCATAATTTTTTTATTCTTTCTGCAATTATAGAATGTATTTGATCAGCCCCTATGGTGGACTTTTTCCAATGTATGGAATGCCTGTATCACCTTTTCTAGGATTATCTATTTTTTTGGTTTATTGAATTCGATATTTTTTCATTGATCTATTAAAACTTATGCGTTATTGTGAAGTTATAGTTATCAATGATTCATATTTAGTATAATTAAAATTTCATCATTTGAGAATGAGGGTGTAGTCTCCCCATGAGATTTTATTCGACCATAACAACTACTCATAATCCTCTGACACATGATGTGTTATGCACAAGGTCACAGAGAATCTCATCTCAGACATATGAATAGATATTGATACTAGGATGTTTTAAAATTTGAGTACAAATATAAACTAAAAACTATGTATTTGCATCATAATTTTTTAATAAAGAATTCTATTGTAATTTTTGATGTCTTCGTATGAAATTTGTAATTTCCCGGACCTCTCCGGTCCATTCCTTTGTGAAAATGTGGGGCTAGAGGTGTTTCGGGTAATCAAGGTTCCTTGGGGGTGCGTTTGGGTGGACCTTTAAGGAGAGCTAAAGGGAAATAGATTTTGCACGGTTAGCGCACAGTTTGGATAAACCGTGCGGCCAAACCATGCAAAGTTGGTGTTGGAGGAAGTGGCTAACACACGGTTAGAGAACGGTTTGGCTAACCATGCGGACTAACCGTGCGGACAAACCATGCAAAGTTGGTTTGGGTGGACCTTTAAGGAGAGCTAAAGGGAAATAGATTTTGCACGGTTAGCGCACAGTTTGGCAAAACCGTGCGGCCAAACCGTGAAAAGTTGGTGTTGGAGGAAGTGTCTAACACACGGTTAGCGAACGGTTTGGTTAACCATGTGGACTAACCGTGCGAGGAGTGTTTGGCGAGGTAGAATCTAACGCATGATTAGTGCATGGTTTGCTAAACTGTGCGGACTAACTATGTTGGCACTTAAGGTTAGATCCTAAAATTGTTGATCTGAACTCTTTTGCCTCTAAATGGTTCATTTAATCCCCAATGCAGCCATAAATCGGTATTACCATTACTTGGAGGTAGAAGAACCTCTCCCAAGAATTTTGGAGGCGATCCGGAGGCTTCTCTTCTAAAATCATAGCCGGTTTCTCAAGGTATGTGATCGTTTTTGTTGGGTTCTTAGATCTTCTTAGATCTACTCCTTCTCTACCCTCGGTTTCTTAGATCTACGCCCGTTATAGGTAGATCTTAGTGTGTGGATGTCGAATGTGATGAGTCTTGGTCTTGATCTTGCGAGGAGGAGAGATCTAAGTCGGGGTTTTGGAGAATCAACACGGGTTCTTTGAGCGTTCCTTGACCACTGCGGTTTCCGTCAAAAAACCTTTGAGGTAGGGATTTTACCTTCATCTCTATAATTTGTGCATCATGCGGGATGAGTTTCCTCTTGATTTCACGAGACATAGTTGAACCAGTTTAAGGAATATAATAACTGGCTTAAAGAATGGTGATGGGGAAAGTTGTTATGATTATCATTGTTTATCCTATTTTTGTGTTGTGAATTGAATAGGTTTATGACTACTGAAAATCACGGTCGTTGGGGGCATTTTCTTGCACAATTAAATGTTGCCCTGCCTTTCTAGACCATTTTGTGAATAGAAAATTGTGGAATGTGAAAAGTGGTTAATCACGTAAAGTTGCATGATTAAATGAATATCCGGAACCCTTGTGTGATCACCCCAGTTGAACAAAATGGAATAATGAACATGTGGGTGTTGGTTGGGTTACGTGGTGTGTGAAGGGGTATTTCGTGGGTTGTTGTGGAACGGGTGAGCAGTGGGGCTTCGATTGGATTGGTCGTGGGTTTGCGCGTATGACAGGGTTGTGATGGGAAACAGAGCTGCGATAAATGGTATTAAAGGGGAAATGATGTGGCACGAGCCTGGTTTTGTGATACAGTTGTGGAGATGTGGTTGTAGTGGCTGCAGGGCTGCAGTAATGGGTTGTGATATTATAAGAAAGTGGAAAGATGATAAATGAACTATGGGGAACGATAATGAATAAAATGCGAGAACAATTAATTTGGATTGATTGATGATAAAAATGATGGTTTTGTGGGCTTGTGTTATATCTAACATGTTTTGTGGTTTGTAGGGTTTTGTTCTACGAAACACTTGATCTAGTTTGATAATTGCCCAGTTGTTAAGGAACTAATAAACTAATATTTTTGAAACATGAAAACCTATATGGGGTTGGGTTTGTTTGTTGTATGCTTTCTTCATAGTAGAAGTGTCGAGGCACGTGATCATTTTCACTATTTAGAATCCATAGTTTGGGATGCATGTTTGGTATACATATATGTATCTGTATATTTGTGTTTTGTCGCA
This sequence comes from Viscum album, assembly GCA_963277665.1. Lineage (NCBI taxonomy): Eukaryota > Viridiplantae > Streptophyta > Magnoliopsida > Santalales > Viscaceae > Viscum > Viscum album. The sequence goes on from OY728130.1 coordinate 614,668,019, forward strand.
CCCCACCCATGTTGAGAACTTAGTGCCGAACACTCCCATTTAATGGGAGAGGATGTTTTCCCCTTAGCTACTAGCTCATTCCTTCTCCTTATTCCATAGGCTATGGTGGCTTGAGGTGACCTTACACCCAAGACTCTTCAGGTAGGTTTCGATTGGTATAGGTTGTGATGGATTGAGGAGACCTCACACACAAGACTCTTCGAGTAGGTTTCGATTGGTGTGATTCTTATCCCAAGACTCTTAGGGCAGGTTTATTTTCACAAGAATCTTCAGGATGAGGCCCTGGTGTATTCGGGTGGGGATGTGATTGTGGTTTGTGAGGCCGAGGTGTGTGCGGGTAGGATATGTGGTTTGTGAGGCCTAGGTGTGTGCGGGAAGGAAGAGTGTGGTAGCGTCAGGACGCTTTCCATTAGGAAGAGTATCCAGCTATTGGGGGGAAATGGTGTGGGGTACCCAATATTCCTGTTGTTATATACGACTACCTATTGTTTTGTGTTTTTGGTGAGCGTGGATGGTGATGTTGGGTGGATAGAATTATTTTATAGGTTTATTTTCTTCTATTGTTATCATGGGGGATTAGGATGTCTCCCCACCTATGCACGAGAGCTTTAGGTTTCCTTACTGAGTATACTTGTATTCTCACCCTACATTTACTTTTAAGTTTCTATGAGGACTACTATGGTCGTGCGGTACCCTACTAGTCGGGACATTTGGAGTTGTTTCAGTTGTTGTACTCTTGTTTCTTTTGGTATTGCACTTTTGAGTATTCTTGTACTTGTACATTGTTTCAAAATTGTTTTAACATGCATGTGGGATTGGTTTGGTTTTATTTTCATTTACTCGTTCCTTTTTCTTTTGGTTTTTGACTCATCCTATTTCTCGATCTTAAATAATAAAAGGGCAATTCCCCCCATATTTGTGAAAACTCATACCCATGGTGCTGGTCGCCACTCTGGGTCCTACTGAAGGTGGGACTCGGGGGTCATTATCTCCCATTCACCATGGCCAGCTCAGAAGGGGAATCTTTGGTGGGAGGGGTCATGACATAATTGTATCAGAGGTAATGTTTGAGAGATAGGATGGAGTATAGAGTTAGGCGCAGTGAGGATTTCATGGGATGTTAGGGTAACTGTATTAGGTTATCTTGGTGCATAACATAAGCCAGAGAGGACCAGCTAGGATATGGGATTTTAGGGCCCCCCGTGATCTGATGCAAGGACTCTGAGCCTACCGAATGACCAAGTAAGACTAAATTGATTGCAGGGTAGAGACCCTAAGGAAGGTAAATGCATCATCTTGTTTGTGTTTTACTTTATTTGGGTGTTCTGGGAATGAAATTGAAATAAAGTGATAAAATAAAACCTTGAAAAATTCCCTTACTACTTCGGTTTAGGCGATATTTGTTTACCATACAGATATGGCACTGGGACGTCATCCCCGGGTGACTCAGACTGTCGAGGCCTAGCAGATTAAGGTTGTCGATCAGTTGAGGATTGACCGAGAGGAGGAAGATGATCAGTGGCAGAAGAATCTCTGTTCTTTGCAGTGGAAAACCCTCAAGAATTACAAGGGTAGTACTTCGGATATGGAGATAGAGGGGTGGCATGAGGAGCTAGGGATCGGTTTTACCTTGATCCATGTTTGAGGGATTCCTGGGTTCCCCTAGCAGTCAGTAAGCTGAGAGGTGCAGCGTGTCAGTGGTGGATGTTATACATCGGGGAGAGGTCAAAGGCAGAGGTTCCACAGGCTGACTTTGAGGAGGAGTTCCAAGAAGAATTCCTTTCTTCTATGATCATGGCCGAGAAGCAGCAGGAGTTACTTTCCCTCCAGCAAGGGAGTATGTCAGTACGAGAATTGGGGATCAATTTCAAGGGTCTCTTATGCTTTACTCCGGATCTCTTTCCAGATGAGGAGTCTCGGGCGAGACGTTTGGAGGAGGCGCTTCATCCTTCGCTCCAGTATAACATCACCCCCTTCACCCTTCTGATGTACTGGTCAGTACAAAAGAAGGTAGAGGTTGTAGAGAGGATGCACTCGCAGGGAGGTGCACCATGAGAGGGGATCCAGCTTGGTTCGTTGAAGGGGAAGGAAGTCAACAGCAGGTCTCCTGCGACATGACCTTCCAGATTCAGGCTAGTTGGAAGCAGGCCCCAGCAATTCCAGTTCAGATCTTCGGGTCCTCGTCCCTTTTTCACGAGCCCAGGACTAAAGTGTTTCTCTTACGGAGTTCTCGGGCACATTCAGAGTCAATTCCCGACTTGAGCTCAGTACAGTGGAGGTGGGTAGGTTCAGCACCCGCCTCAGTAGTACCAGTTTCCGGCGAGGCCCTTCCAGTAGTAGCAGGACCCTGCTTCTGTGAGGGTAGACTTTGCAGGAGGAGGCCAACCTCAGGGTGCTCCTCAGGGACCTCGACCAGGGCATGGTCGACGAGGCGGTCTACATCAGAGAGGCATAGGAGCTAGGCGTGGACAGTTGCACGCAGCAGAGTTGGAAGCTCTGACAGGACCAAGGTTGGTGCGAGGTACGATTTTTTTGTTCATCACTCTCGTTTTTTCTTTGTTCGATTTGGGAGCTTCACACTCCTTTGTTGCACCCAGTCTAGACCATGCTTTGGCTCTAGATATTGAGAGACTTTCTGAACCCCTGGTGTTGAGTACACCAGTTGGAGGTCAAACCAGTGTATCTTGTGTTTTTCGGGGATGTGGGTGACATTGGGACCACATCGATCTAGTGGGGATCTTATTTTTCTATAGATGTAGCCATACGATGTAATCCTATGCATCGACTGGTTGTTTTCTGTTAGTTACTTTATCGACTACTTCTGTAAAAGAGTCGTGTTCTATGATGTGGATGGGAAGCGTGTAGCTTTTTTTAGCGAGAGGAGCTATCAGGTGGGATGTCAGCATGTGCAGCCTCCCCTTTCCTTGTTAGGTGGGTTATCAATGGGCTCAGTTGTTACAAAGATGATGGATGTTCAAGATATTTTTGGGGTGTTCCTCGATGTTTTTCCCAATGAAGTTGTGACTACACCCCCCCCCCGACAGGACGTTGAGTTCGGGATAGATTTAAAGCCTGGTGCCCGTCCGATTTCGATGGCCCCTTATCGGATGGAACCTTCGGAGTTACGGGAGTTGCCGATTCAGATTAACGATCTGATGGAGAATGGTTTTGCTCAACCCAGCGTATCACCATGGGGTGCTCCAGTTTTGTTCGTGAAGAAGGCTGATGGTGGTCTCGGGCTATGCATAGACTACCGAAGGATGAATCCGGTAACAATCAAGAACTGTTACCCCCTTCCAATGATAGATGATCTCTTTAACCAAATGAGGGGAGCAGGTTGGTTTTCTAAGATTGATCTATGATCTGGATATCATCAAATGAGGGTAAAGGACAGTGACATATCGAAGACAGCTTTCAGGTGTAGGTGTGGGCACTTCGAGTTTGTAGTGATGCCATTTGGAGTTACGAATGCACCAGCTGTGTTCATGGGACTTATGAACTTTTTATTCTGAGTGTTTCTAGATCGGTTCGTCGTTGTGTTTATCGATAACATACTGATCTAATGAAGATCAGAGGAGGAGCATGTTGAGAATCTCAGGGCAGTCTTGGAAGTCCTTCGACACCACCATCTATATGGGAAATTGTTGAAGTGTATGTTTTTTACGCACGAGGTACACTTCCTTGGGCATGTGGTGTCTCAGCATGGAGTGTCAGTGGACCCGTCGAAGGTGAAGGCAGTTTTTTCATCTGTGGAACCCATGAGCATGGCTGAAATTCGTAGTTTCCCGGGGTTGGTCTGTTATTATCGGAGGTTCCTTTCAGACTTCTCTCGAGTTGCTGCTCCATTGAAAGCTTTGAGTAGGAAGGACCGGGTCTTCCTATGGAGCGAGCAGTGCCAAAACGTTTCCGACTACCTGAAGTAGATGTTGGTTAGTGCTCCAGTACTCAGGTTCCCAGAGGAAGGGTTATTGTATGAGGTGTTTTGTGATTCTTATGGCCTTGGTTTGGGGTGCATACTAATGCAGAAGAAGGGTGTGATATGTTATGGGTCTAGGTAGTTGCGTCCTCACGAGCGTAACTATGCCACCCATGACCTAGAGCTTTCAGCAGTAGTGTTCGCACTAAAGTTGTGGCAACATTACCTATTTGGGGAGCACTTTCTGGTCTTATCAGATCACAAGAGATTACGTTGTATCTTCTCCCAACGTGACCTGAACATACGACAGCAGAGATGGGTTGAGTTTCTCCAAGACTATTACTTCGAGATCTATTACACTGAAGGAAAGGGAATCGTTGTGGTTTTTTCCCTGAGCAGGATGTCACATAAGGAAGTGGTTTAGGAATCTGCTGATGCATGGAACGTGATGGGAGAGTTGGCTTCCTTGCACTTGGATGCAAGGGTAGAAGGTTGTAGAGGCTATTTGTTTCAGATGATGATGCAGTCCTCCTTGTTGCAGCAAGTGGAAGAGTCTCTGTGGGGAGACTCTGAGGGTGAATTAATGCGGGATCGTATCGATCAGGGAAACGCTCCAGAAGGATGGTTAAAGGACATCTGACATCATATGCTTTTTCATGGAAGGTTTTTTGTTCTGAAGGTGATGCGTGAGGGAGTTCCCCGTGATTTCCATATCTCAGCCTTGGGAGCACATCTGAGAGTTTCAAAAAATGTACCGAGGCCCGAGGGAACTGTTTTAGTGGCCCAGGGTGAAGTATGCAGTGGCAGAGTTTGTGGCTAAGTTCATAGTGTGTCAGCAAGTAAAGGCTGAACACCGTGTTGCCAGTGGTTTTTTGCATCCTTTAGATGTCCCCGAGTGGAAATGGGATGACATCTAAATGGACTTAGTCACATGACTACCCAGAGCACAGGGTGGTTATGATGCTATCTGGGTAGTGGTGGATCGACTGACGAAATCAGCTACCTTCTTAGAAATTAAGGAGTCGTGCCTAGTGACTACCTTAGCAACAAGGTACATAGAAGAGGTGGTGCATTTTCGTGGAGTTCCGAGGACTATCATCTCAGATCGGGATACTCAGTTGACCTCACAAGTCTGGAGGGGGTTACAGTATGCTTTTGGCACCCAACTATGCCTTACCACTACTTTCCACCCCCAGACCGATGGGAAGACAGAGCATACTATCTAGACGTTGGAGGACAGGCTGCGAGCATGCATTCTAGATTTCAGAGGATCATGGGTGCGGAACTTTCCTTTAGTAGAGTTTTCCTACAAAAACAGATTCCACTCTACTATTGGCATGGAACCATTTGAGGCTTTTTATGAAAGACCATGTAGTTCACCCATTTTCTGGGCAGAGGTTGGTGAGACAGGTGCTCTTGGTCTAGAGGTAGTACAGAGCACCATAGAGACAGTCCAGCTTATGCATGAGAGGATGAAAGCGCATCAGGACTGACAGAAGTCTTATGCTGATCATCGGAGGAGGCCCTTGGAGTTTGTGGTGGGAGATCATGTGTTCTTGAAGGTTTCCATCGACGGTGGTAGCAGAGGTTTGGGAATGGGAGTAAGCTCTCCCCTAGGTTCATCAGAACTTTTGAGGTGCTGAAGCGAGTTGGTGAGGTGGTGTATCAGCTGGACCTGCTACCTCAGTTGGAGAAGGTTCATGATGTCTTGCACGTCTCCCAACTTCGTCGGTACTTACACAACAACTCTCACATTATCGACTAGGGAGAGTAAGATATGGGGGACGACTCTACCTTCGAGGAACAACAAGTCAGAATCTAGGATCGTAAAGGGAAGGTGCTATGTGGACGAACCATCACCTTGGTTCAATTGTTGTGGAGGCATGGATTCCTCGAGGAAAGAACTTGGGAGAGGGAGGCTCAGATGCACGCTCAGTACCCGGAGTTGTTTCGACTTTTGTTTTTATTTGTTCATCTGAGCTTTGTTTTGATGTTATACTCTATACCATTGTTATATTGAATGCTTGGCTTGTAGGTTGGGAGACATTTTGTTTCCTTGTTCTCTATAAGTGTGTAACATGTCCGGATGTATGGTGGTGGGAGGACCTAATCCATAATCGAGATGCAATAATGTGGATGTGATTAAACCCGTGCAGGAAATTCAGTGCCACCTAAAGCAGATAATATCTCGATATGGGAGAAGGAATTCCCTGAATCATATAATTAGGATAGTGGTTGGGTTACTGTTATGACGAGAGACCTGAGAGGTATCTTGCGGGGTGGTTGTTTGGACGTTTCCATTTTTTTATGGGTTGGTTTTAATTGTTGAGGACGAGAATGTTTTGAGAGGTATCTGATGTAATGTCCCAGACCTCTCCAGTCACTTCCATTGTGAAAATGTGGGGCTAGAGGTGTTTTGGAAAATCAAGGTTCCTTGGGGGTGCTTTTTTGTGGACCTTTAAGGAGAGCTAAAGGGAAATATCTTTCGCATGGTTAGCGCACGGTTTGGCTAAACCATGCAGCCAAACCGTGCAAGGTTTGTGTTGAATGAAGTGCCTAACTCACAGTTAGTGCACGGTTTGGCTAACCGTGCGGACTAACCAAACGAGAAGTGTTTGGAGAGGAAGAAGCTAACGCACGGTTAGCACACTGTTTGCTAAACCGTGTGGACTAACCGTGTGGGCACTTATAGTTAGATCCTAAAATTGTGGATCTAAACTGTTTTCTCTCTAAATGGTTTGTTTTAGCCCCAAAGAAGCCATAACTTGGGATTAACCATCTTGGAGGGATAAGAACCTCTCCCAAGCGTTTCGGAGGTGATCTAGAGGCTTCTATTTGCAAATGAAAGCCGGTTTCTCAAGGTATGTGATCGTTCTTGTTGGGTTCTTAGATCATCGTAGATCTAATACTTCTCTTCCCTCAGTTTCTTAGATCTACCCCATTTATGGGTAGATCTAAGTGTTTCGATGTTGAATGTGATGAGTCTTGGTCTTGATCTTTCTAGGAGGACAGATCTAAGGCGGGGTTTCGGAGAATCGACCCGGGTTCCTTGAACGTTCCTTGACCATTGTGGTTTCTATCAAAAAACCTCTGAGGTAGGGATTTTACCTTCATCTCTCTAATTTGTGCATCATGCGGGATGGGTTTCCTCTTGCTTTCACGAGACATAGTTGAACCAGTTTAATGAAGATAATAACTGGATTAATGAATGGGGATGGGTAAAGTTGTTATGTTTATCATTGTTTATCCTATTTTTGGGTTGTGAATTGAATATTCTTATGCCTACTGAAAATCACGGTAGTTGGGGGCCTTTTCTTGCACAATTAAATGTTGCGCAATATTTCTAGACCATTTTGTGGATGGAACTTTGTGGAATGTGTAAAGTGGTTAATCACATAAAGTTGGATGAATAAATGAATATCCGGAACCATTGTATGATCACCCCGGTTGAACAAAATGGAATAATGAACATGTGGGTGTTGATTTGGTTACGTGGTGTGTGAAGGGGTGTTTCGTGGGTTGTTGTGGAACAGTTGAGTAGCGGGGCTGCAATTGGCTTGGTTGTGGGTTAGCGTGTATGACAGGGTTGTGATGGGAAGAAAAGATGCGGTGAATGGTATTAAAGGGGAATTGTTGTGGAACGAGCTTGGTTTTGTGATACGGTTGTGGAGATGTGGTTATAGTGGTAGCAGGGCTGCAGTAATGGGTTGTGATATTAAAAAAAAGTAGAAAGTTGATAAATGAACAGTGGGGAATGATAATGAATTAAACACCTGAAAAATCAATGGGGATTGATTGATGATAAAAAGGATGGGGTTGTGTTTCTTGTGTTCTATCTAACTTTATTTGTGGTTGGCATGGTTTTGTTCTACGAAATTCTTTATCTGGTTTGACAATTTCCCAGTAGTTAAGGAACTAATAAACTAATACGGTTAAAACATGAAAACCTAATTGGGGTTGGGTTTGTTTTTTGTATTCATCCTTCGTAGTAGCAGTGTTGAGGCACGTGCTCATTTTCTCTATTTAGAATCCATAGGTTGGGCTGTGTGTTTGGTATACAAATATGTATCTGTATCTTTTTGTTTTGTCTCACCCCACACATGTTGAGCACTAAGTTCCGAACACTCCCATATCATGGGAGAGGGTGTTTTCACCGAAGATACTAGCTCCTTCCTGCTCTTTCTTCCATAGGCTGTTATGTCTTGAGGTGACCTTACACCTAAGACTCTTCGGGCATGTTTCGATTGGTGTGGTTCTTATCCCAAGACTCTTCGGGAAGGTTTGTTTTCCCAGAAAACATCGTGATGAGGCCCAAGTGTGTTTGAGCGGGGATGTGATTGTGCTTTGTGAGGACCAGGTGTGTGCGGACAGGATATGTGGTCTGTGAGGCCCATGTGTGTGTGGGCAGGATATGTGGTTTGTGAGTCCCAGGTGTGTGCAGGCGGGATATGTGGTTTGTGAGGCCCAGGTGTGTGCTGGCATGAAGAGTGTGGTAGTGTCAGGACGTTTGCCATTGGGAAGAGCAGCTATCTAGTGGGGGGAAATGGTGTGGGGTACCCAATATTCCTGTTCTTAAATATGAACACATGATGTTTTGTGTTTTTGGTGAGCGTGGCTAGTGAGGTTGGGTGGATAGAATTACCTTCTAGGTTTGGTTTCTTCTGTTGTTCTCATGGGACATTAGGATGTCTCCCCACCTGTGCAAGAGAGCTTTAGGTTTCCTTACTGAGTATACTTGTATGCTCACCCTACGTTTACTTTCAGGTTTCCAGGAGGACTACCATGGCCGTGAGAGACCCTACCAGTCGAGACAGTTGGAGTTGTTGTAGTTTTTGTACTCTTGTTTATATTTGTATTGCACTTTTGAGTTTTCTTGTAATTGTACATTGTTTAAAAATTGTATAAACATGCATGTGATATTGGTCTGGGTTTATTTTAATTTACTCATTCCTTTTTCTTTTGGTGTTTGACTAATCCTATTTCCCGATCTTAAATAATAAAAGGGTAATGCCGCCCATATTTTTTGAAAACTCATACTCTTGGTGCTAGACGCCACTTTGGGGAATACTGGAGGCAAGACTCCGGGGTCATTTTCTCCCTTTCACTATTTCCAGCTCAGAGGGGGCATCATTGGTGGGAGGCGGTCGTGACAAAATTAAATTTCAGGAAAAAACATTCATGAGTAAATGGAATACTTCCTTATGAATGTTCATTAAACCATTCAATTAGAATCATTAATTTTTTCATTGAGAATATAATCGTGAGTAGAACTTTTCCTTGGAAACTAGAATTTTTTTATGAAAATTTTAAGTACAGAATTCTACTACAAATGTCCTTTTTATTTTTTTAAACATTTCAAGTGAATGATTCCAAATACTAGTGAAATATTATATTTTAAAAGTGTAATTAAAAATTTAATTTAATTTATTCCTATTTTTATTTTTGTTTAATTTGATACTGTTTGATGGAGTGTAAAAGGAATGTATTAAAGAGGATTTACTTCATTTATAATTGATGTTGAATGGATAACTGTGATTGAGCATATTAGAAGTAAATATTTATATTCATAAACATGGTAAATGAATGAAATATTAAAACACATAGAGATTTTATTATATATTTCTCTATATATAAATATTTTTATATCTTTTTATACATTCAACACCGAGTTTAAAAGAAATGTGATAAACGAGTGAATTATTATTATTAAATCTGAAAGATATAAGCTAGGAATTGGATTGGAAGGTACGAAATGGGGAAAATAAATTCTAATTTTTTTCTACACCTATATAAATTTAAATCATTGGTTATAAATATAAATCAAATATAAATCATTTTATATTAAAAAGAGGAGTTTATTTTAAAAATTGTTTTGATGCAAGCAATGTATTTTTAATTTAATATATGAAATTAATTTGAATTGATATTGGATTTTCATGAATTTTATAGATTTTTACTCAATAATATATTTTCATATTAATTTAATAATAGCTATATGGAAATTAACGATAATATAATCATCGGAGGCCTCAAAAATATGTATTTTTTTTCCAAAAAATGTTTTTTATTGAATTTGGAGCACATATATTATAATTACTTTCTAAAACATTTATAAATTATTTTTATAAAACAATATAGTTTCTAAAATAATCATATCGAAATTATCATAAGGTAAACTATTCACTTTTCACTGAATGTATAATTTTTCCATGAATAGTGAAAAAATTATGATTTTATTTAAAACTACCTCTTCATTAAAATATTTACAAATGCCAATTTTGTTTTGAAATTATTTTAAAATTTTATTTGTTATTTTTTATTATTAATTATACAATAATATTTTTTGGAATCTACATTTTTCTTAATTATGATATACACATATTTTTGTACATAAAAATGAATTTTTCTTGAAAACTATTTTTACTACATTTGTCAGTTTTATTTAAAAAAGAATTTATACCACTTATAGTGATTGAATTTGATAAAATTAATTCAATATTTGTATTAAAAATAATTAATATTATATAATAATTTCAACTAAACTTTCTATAGTTATGAATAATAACCGATGTAAGAAATCAATACTATAGTAAATGTTAAAAGAGGATAATTATGGTTTAAACTAAATAGGAAAGGATTAAAATGACATTAAAACATGAATAAATATAATTTAATGGTCATATTTAAACCATATTACATCTCTAATTATAATTTGATTCATTTTCAAGTCATTTGGATCGAGTAATATATTAATAAATTTTAATCTTTTTAAACATTCATTGTATATCCTCTCCCTCCATTATAAAAGGACACCTCCTCTTCTTAATTAATCACACTTCAAGAGCATATTATCTAGGAAAATAAATGCCCAAATTATTTACTAATATTATTATCTTCATCCTAGACCCCTTTTCTTCTTATAATACAAATCATTAAAGGATTAATTTTAAAACTAAAAGAGGTATCTCAAAGAAGAGGTCTAAATCTTAACAAGGATATTTCAATTTGTTTATTATTCCACCTTCTCTAAACCAATTTTATAAATCATAAAATGGTGAATATAATATAAAAAATACAATTTTATGGTATTATTGGGATGGTACATCCATTTTCCACATATTTTCCATTGAATTAGAAATGCAAGTACCGCTTCAGTGTTTGTGTGGACTAGCATATCTATATAGAAATAAGCTTGATTATCCATCACCATAATTCATGGTTGGATATTATAATGGATTTATTTTTTATAGATGATATTTATGAAAAAATTATTCTTATAATATTTTAACATATGGAATACCTTCTAACATTTCCATCTGTGGGAAAATGGTAATGTTGCCCATGCGTACGTTTGGAGTACCACATCCTGAAAGTGATGTAATTGATTTTTCTTTTATTACAAGAATGGTAATAAAGAAATATTTAATTAATATAAGTATTATATTTTATATATTAAATATTTTCAAAATTTTAGTATTAATTAATGTTAATTTTTCCCTAAATTGAAAAATGGAAACGCCACTCAAGTGTCCATTGAGACTACCGTCTCCACAAAGTGATGTAATTCATCTTTCATAATCTATTTATAGAAATTCTTATAAAAGTTTATATGATGGAAAATATGATACTTATTAAATTAATTGAACTAATTAAATTATCAAACCATGACCATGGTGGAAGTTCCAAAACCCTCAAGCCGAAACATGCATAGAAAATAAATCAGTCTTAACTCGAATGTTCATATTAATTATTTTAATAAATGGATAAATGGAAATTATAATGTAATTATACATATTAATTTATGTATGAATATTATTTTTTAAAAAAATTATAAAAAATATATGTTTATTATATATAAAATTTGAATGTGTATGAAGTAAGATGTGGCTTGAGGTTAGGGTTTATGTTATATTCTTATTTATTTTCATGATTGTCTACGATAAATTTAAATCGGGGAAAATTATATGGATATTATAATTTAAACACCATATATTTTATTCTTATCTATTTATTCTTGTAATATTATGTATTAGTACCATTTTTCTCTCCTTGGTACATAGAATTATCAAGGAAAATGTTTTAAAAGATTTTTCAACCTTTATTCATTTTTGGTTGATGAAATTATTCTTACATATCCATTATATTCAAAAAAACCTTTATGGTTGTTTTTAATTTTACCTAAAATATATTAGATATTTAAATTTCATTATCTTTTACTTTATTTAAAATTATTTAAATGGGATTAAAAATAAATTTTCTGAATAAGTTGTTTTTAATTTAATACAAATGTTTAAAAAAATGTTCACTTTTAATGTATATGATATGAAAAAAATATAACATTTCCACAAACATTTTTTATTTTAAGATTCTATTAGATTATTACATGGTTATTTTTTGAGAAATATAATATTCTCAATATTATTATATTTTTATGGTTAAAATTTAAAAAGACTAATAATTTTATCATATTTTAAAAGAAATGATCTTAGTAATTTTAAATGTATTTTTCATCTATGTCAATTTACGATAAATATTAAAATGATTCAATATGTATATGAATATTTAATATGATGAAATTTATTTCTCTAGATGGATTATTACAATGATGATTTAAGTATGATTCCACAAAACCTATTCATATAACACAAGAAAATTAAGTTATGACGAAACCATTTTGAAAGTTATTTTTCCATGAGTTATGCTATACTAAAATTACTAAATTTCTATGAAACTCATTAACTTTCCATGGGTTTTGATACAATGATATGATTAATGTCTTATAATATTATGTCACAGATATGTAGGGTTTTAATAAAGTGACTAGTGGGCCTGAAATTAAATACCCCTCTAATGCATTGGGTAAGGAATGATATCTCAAGAGATAATATGGACTAGAATGGGGAGTGAGGATAGTTTCATAAGTGACTCCTTCCAACAAGATATTATAATGACTCAACCTTGACAATGAAATTATGGAATGAGATGTCAAACCAATTCACAGTGATAATCTTTCAAGTAATCCATGATTAAGGAAATTAATTTTTATACTTATGTATATGACACAAACGTATATCTTGTTCTTATGATATGTTCTCTTGGATAGTGATTGATTATTGATGATTCCACACACTTACGACTTATTTATTTCATTATGAAAAGTTCATATTCCATGATTTATGATTAATGAAATTTGATCGACTAACTATTATTATCATAATTTGTGATCATGTTCTCAACCATTATGCTTATATTAGGCTCACTTCTGATTATTGATTGATATCTCTTATTCTTACCCTTACTGTATATCTAACTGCACCCTTTCTAATGTCTCCTTTTCCTGGGGCACAAATTAAGTTTTTAAGTAGGATATTTAAAAGAAGAGTACTACCTAAGAATAATATTTGAGGAGATATTGATGATATTCTATAAAAAATATTATTATTTATTTAGCCTCAGAATAAACTAAACCTTTACAGTTATATGGTATTCATTTTTATAATATTTATTTAATATTAATCTAAAATTATGTAATATATATATATATGAAATTCTTGGGTAACCTTATATGGTATTGGTGTAGTATTGTTTTTGGTGATTATGATTTGAGAGAATTTTTTAAAAACAAAGTGATAATTATAAGTGTAAATAACATCTTGAAGATTTAGAGAAGTAAATATTATTTGGTTTTCCTAAAAAATACATATGTATCATGATACAGGAATTTGGATGAAAATTTGGAACATATTCACATTAAGGTAAAAACTCTAAAAGGGGAATATTGGGTGTCAAATCGATCGTCATTGGTGCATAATGTTTATGCCTAAGATTGAACGCCTGGCTAGACACTACTAGGGGATGTTCTTGGGTTAGCTAAATTAATTTTATGAAATATTAAAAAGGATTTGAAAAGATTATGATAGTGAATGATCTAGGTTAAATATATGTTGTCATATATTGAAAAATGGTTTCTTAATTCTGATGATATGTATGATTTCCCATGATTACCTGATTACTTAATGTGAATATTTTTTGTCAGACTGTGGGTTTTGGCCTTATTTAGTGGATAAGCCTTTGAGGAATCATTTTAACGATAAATATGACAAACAATATTATGATTTCACTCATGTGGATACATTTGAAATGAGGGCCATAATTAGTAATCTCATTATTATGACAAACCAACTATCTAGATATATTATTAAAAACCTAAAGTTAGATAAGTTTCCCAACACACACAATAAGAGAAAAATAGAGATTCATGGGATTTTTTTAATTAATACCATGGGGTAACTAGGACTTAATATCCTCAATATTAAGAATATGTGAAGAAGAACTCAAGGAAATGTCTCAATGTGATGTTAAAATGTTTTATGTGTCGAACAAATATCATAGAGAAAGTAATTTCCAGGAAAAAGTGATCAGTTATATAGGGGTAAATAAATTACATCCTAAATTGTTTTATAGTTATATTTATTATATTTTGGTAACATGGAAATGATCTAAGTAAATACACTACTATAAGGTATAACTCCTAGAAAAAGGAATGACCTATGATTTATCAAACATTGAAGTGGATCATAGTGATTAAGTCACACTTATCCTCCACAATAGAGCATGGGATATAATGATAAATATTGTAATAATGTTCCATTTTAAACTATTATTAACCATCCTTTTATAGAATTTGATGTGATTTTAAGAAATTATTAGAAATATCAACATATTCCCATTATAAATTATAATAAAAAGGATATCAGATTTGATATTTTGAATCAACCTATAATTTTGTTTCATTGTGAGGATGAATATGAAATTTCAATGGATGTTGCTTCTATTTTATGGGTTGTACTTCCTATTCATGAGGGAAATTTATCATAAAGTGTTAGGGTTAAAATAAATAGAGAAGATATGAATATTTTTTGGGATAATGCTGATGTATTTCCTTAATACATTCAAAGTTTTCCCTCTAATTTTGAAGTTGATTTTTCAATAGAACACATACACCATGCTACACTTATTTTGAAGAATCCACATAGAATGGATAGGGTTGAGTTGTAGGAATTGAATAAGTATCTCGTGGAGAGTATTTAAAAATCATTCATATTTTTTAATGCATCACTATGAGGTGTACCTATTCTTTTTGTTAAGAATAAATATGTTCTAGTCTATATTTTCATTGATTATCATAAATTTAACAATATCACTATCAAGAAAAAATGTCTTCTACCCCATATTGATAACTTGTTTGATATAATCCAAAAATCTCAAAACATTTCAAATATGGACCTTGATTATGGATATAATCAATTGAGGGCAAAGAAAGATGATATATCAAATACAACCTTCTATTCTAGGTATAGTCATTATAAATTTATAGTGATGCCATTTGGATTTACCAAGTCCCTCGATATCTTCATGGATTTAATGAATTTATTTTTTAGAGATTCCATTGATTGATTTTTTTGTAGTATTTATAGATCACATTATTATATATCATAATAGAGAGGAAGAGCATGAGGGTCATTTGAATATTATGATGAGGACACAGAACAAAGAGAAGCTATATTCCAAAAATCTGCAAGTGTTAATTCTTGTTAAAAAATGATTCATTCCCATTTCATATAATATCAAGAAAGGGTATATCGGTAGATCATTTAAAGATGGATTTTGTTGAGAAATTTCCTGGAAAAGAAATGGTAACCATGATCTGCTATTTTATTGAGTTGGATAGATATTACCCATGCTTTGTGATGGATTTTTCATATTTATCTAATCATGTAACCAAGTTGACATATAAATGATCCATGTCCATTTAGACCAATTATTTTAAAGATAATTTAATATAGAAGAAAAGATGGTAGTTTAGAACACCTATTCTTTCACTACCCTTATGCGGATAATAGTTTTTGATCTATAAGGTTACATTGAAGAAGAGCCTGGGATGTATCCTCATGACGATTGATATGCTTAAAATTTTGAAACATATATAGATCATAAAAACATGAGGTATATATTAAAATATAAATATTTGAATTGGATTCATAGAATATTATTGGATTTAATTCAACATTATAACTACTCAATACATTACGACACTGGGAAGATGAACATGGTGGATGAAGCATTGATTTAGAAAGATAATGATAGTTTGTCCATGATGAGGATTGAAATAGATCCAATATTTATTCATCTATAGAATAAGTATCTTGAAATCATGATTACTAGGGAAAAATTATATCTTTCTATGTTGAATGTACAACTATCTATCCATGTGAGGATTAATTTGGCATAGAAGGATGATGTTGAACTATAGAAGAATGTGCGAAATGTTCTGATTTTCAACCACAATTCTAATAGAATAATAAATTTTAGGAACTGGGTAACATTCCCATCAATAATATACATGAATAAAGAGATATTGTATTAATGGAATATTTAGTCATTCTCTATCCATATAGGAAGTACCTAGATGTATAAGTATTTTAATGTGTGTTTTGGTTGGGATAACATGAAAAGGGATTTTGTAGAGTATGTATATTGATACCTTATATATTATTATGTTAATGCAGAGAGACAAAATCCCAAAGGGATTTTAAAACCATTATCTATACACGACTAAAAATCGGAAAAAATCACCATGGATTTCATCATTGGACTCTCCAAAAAATATATGGTTTATAATGATATTTTTGTTGTAGTTTTACCACTAAAAAATTCAACACATTTCATTTATATTTGAGAAGATTTATCTCTCGATCAAATTAACAGTCTAAGAGGATCATTCCAACACTAGAGGATATGATGATATCGTGTTATATATAATTAAATAGTGGTTGATATAAACTAATTCCTTAGATATAATTTTATAAAAATAGTATCTTTTTCTCAAGAATTCATATGGATCCTTATGAAGCAATGTGTAGATCTACAGAACACCAATGTACTGGGATAATGTTCAGGATAAAAAAAACATTGGGACCTAATTTTTTGCAGGAAATAGAAGATTGGGTTAGTGTAATCACCATGAAAATGTTAAAATGAATCATTTTCATGTCTTACTAATATAAATTAATTATATTTTATATTTTTATATTTATTATTAGAATATTTAATATTTTTTCAAAAGGAAAATAATTTTTTTAACTAAATTGGGTTTTAATGCATTGTATATATTTATTTAAAAGATAAATTTCAAAATATAATATTTTTAATTTGAAAAAAATTTAATTCATTTTTCAATTAATCATTTAAAAATTATATTTGGATGTATTTTAATAATTTTATGAAAGGGTTGATTTTTCAATGAGTTTTGAAAAATACATATATATTGATATAATTATATTCATTTATATAATTTATATAAGATACATTTTTTTAAATGTTCTAAATGTAATATTAGATAAATGATATTGTAAATAATAATATTATGGTATTTTTAATGAATTTTATACATTAATTTTGTATGAAAACATCTTTATAATGAAAAATTATTTTTTCTAAAAAATTATTTTATCACGTTTCATAGGTATAATTATAAATTAAATTATACCAATTATGTGAATTGAATTTAATTAAATGTATTCCATATTTTTAATCATCATAATTAATATTAGGTAAAAATTCAACTTAATTTTTTGTTATAATGAATAGTAAAAATATTAAACATTTGTGGCCATGGTGAAGGCTAAAACAGGTTTACCAGGGGCATAACTAAAGAGATAAATGTTGAAATGACATATTTTTTAAAACTCCAATTGGATGGGAATATTTTTACACTATATGATATAATATTCTTAATTTTTTTATTTTTGAGAAATTTTGGTTCCGTTGGAGATTAATATATTGTAATCTTTTTAAAAATCCCAAGTGTGTCCTCTTCCCCACATACAAAAGGACACACCCTCTCGTCTTCTATACACACATCAAGATCCCATTGGTTCAGAAACTTCCAATCCCATATACCTTCCTAACTTTTATCAAAAAAATTTCGAGGCCCTATTGTGATATAAAAACCAACCTAGTAGTTATTTATGTATAAACCTAAATAGGTTTTTTGAAGTAGTGGTATAGTTCTGAACTGATATTTTCTGTATTATTTATTATTCTACCACCTTAAAAAAATTCTCAAACCATGATAAAATAATAAAATTTGTGTCTTCATAATAATGAGATATTTTTATTCTAATTAAATAACCTATATACATATCATATTCTATAAAATGGAAAATGAAACTATCATTTCTGTGTATAGAGGACTATCGCCTCATAAACTGATGTAATTTGTTTTACATCACCACATCTCATGAATTTTTAAAATGATTTATTTTATGTGTATATATATATTATAAAATAATTTTACATATATAAATATCAGATATCATCTAGATTCTTACCATTTTATCCATTAAAAAATGATAACATCCTAAGTGCGTAAGTGTGGATTACCACCTCCATTAAGTAATGTGATTCATTTTTCTTGACCACATCACATGGATGATATATAGAAGTTTATTTAAATATATAGTAGTATATATATGATATAATCATCATTATATAAATATAAAATTATTCTTACATTATTTCCCTCATTCTCTTTAAAAAATTTAAACATTACTCATGCATATATATGACCTACCATCTCTATGATTGTCACATAATTAATTTTTCATAACCACATTTCATGTTCATTTTTAATAGTATAATATATATATATATATATAAAGGATAATTATTTAATGATTATTTTTTTTATAGATGACGCAATATTAACTTATTTGACGTTATTCAACATACCCAATTCATTTTAGATATATGAGATTTATATCGTCAAAAAATCGAACGTAAAATTAATTGAATAATTATTTTATATAACCTGATAATAAATAAATGAAAAGGAATAATAATCATGAAAATGTTTCATAATCAATAAAATTATTTACATAAGTTTAATATTCAAGAAGATAAAAACCATATGCGATGAGTTTGAATCTAGGTAAGGGACACTTTCTATAAAAATAATGTTTTAAATGTTTAAAATATTTAATTTCAAAATATTTTATTACATTTCCATGCTCTTAAAATTATCTTATTGGTTTATTCATATGGAAATAAATTATTTATAAATGATATTTTATTCAACATTTTTACTTTATTTCAATGAGTTTTAAAAGGAATAATTTCACATATTTTATGAATAACCATTTCACTAAAGATGAAAATAGAATGATCTATTTTAATGTATAAGACCGCAATGTTTTTCCCTCTTCAATAAATTTTTTTTTATTTTTCTATTCTCTACAAGATTTAGTGTTTTATTAAACGAAAAACCATCGTTCTATTTGTTTTGGGTATTTTCAAAAAGTGTTTTAAATATAATGGATATTTCAATATCCAAAAATGTTTTCTTATGGGTAAAAATAATGTTTTTATGAGTGTACAGAAGAGAATGAAATATTTCATGTTTTATGATTATGTTGGCATTATTGGGAATTTTTATGATGATGGGTGAGCCTAATATAGAACATTATGGTGGATGAATAAGAAATTTCTCATGATGATGGGTGAGACTGATATATCTTTCCAATGTATTGTGTAAAGGGAAAAATTTAAACAATTTCATTTCTCCTTGGATATTTTTGAAATTTATAAGGTAGGTTATTACATTGGTAATAGTTTCCATAAGAGTGATATAAAAATGATGTCCAAATTTACCCACAATATTTATCTATTCATTCTATTTGTTTTTACAGAAATCATATTATTTATCAACGTAAGATAAAGAGTATATTTTTGAAAGGTATGTTTATTCTACTTCTTAAGGGAGAAATATATAAAATAGTGAAAATATATTCATGAATTTTTCATGATTTATAATAAAACATTAATATTTATATTTTTCATTTAAGATTTCTTATGAAATGTTTTATGAAAATAATTGAATGGAGAAGTTGATTTTTTGGGTAAGTAATTTTTTATTTTGAGATCCTAGTTTGATTTAAAAATATTATTATGAGTATTCATAGATTAATATGTTTCATCATTTCCTTTTAAATGTCCCATACTTCGATTTGTGTACTCATCGAATGTTTTGAAATTTTTTCACATGGTTTTATGGGTGAGTTAGGACAAGTATGGTGGCCAAATAATTTTTTTACCATGATTTGGGGAAAAAAGCATTCTATAGATTAAAGGTTTTGTATTTTGGATGAAATAGGTATTGATTAGAAGTGTCCACTTTGTGGTGTAATATTTTTTTAATGGTGTTGACCTAATTCCCTAAAACCCTAAACCTAAAATATCTCCCATAATTTATTAAAATGGATTCATAGGTAATGAATCAATTTTATAGATTTTTTACGTTAGATTCTTTATAGTTATATCCATTTAACAATAGATATGACCAACTTGGAATCCTCAAAAAATATATACTGATAATCATCAGTAAGATCGATAGTTTGAACTTAGTGATATTGAATTACAATTAATATCTCCTTAAAAAGGGTTATGAGATTTAGAAATAAGGTAAAGATAAACCATAAATATATTATCCCCTTTAAATTCTTGATTGTTCAAGATAGTTTCTTATTTCTTGTAGATTAAACCAAATCTCTCTCAAGATCATGATGTGTTATATGCATATCTCATGAGTAAGTACACACATAATCCTTCAAATGTACTCCAATGATAGGCTATAAAAATAGATCATGATTTATCTTATGAGGAAAAACTTTCAGGTATTATCAATCAAAGAGAGAATGTGTTTAAAAAACTACTCACTTGTCCATAGTTTTTTATAGAAATAATAAATTTGAGGAAGTAATGAGGGAACCAATAGATATGATGATGTACATATATCCTAGATTTGTTTACCATAGTGAAACAATTTGATTCGAGAAATTAATATAGGGGTGGTAGAAAGTAAAAACTTGAGATTTTATGATATATTTACCTTTTTATAAATTTAATCTCTTTGATATCATTCTTGACACTATGTTTAAATGAACTATGTTGTCCTATTGAATTATTATTATTTAATTCTATAGTTATTTCCTAGAAATCTTATTTGCATGTATGAATAATAATAAATAAATTATCTATGTTTATTTATAAATATGTATCAAATTAAATCATTGTTTATAAGTTAATTTTAAATTAAAATAAAAAATTTGATGTTAAAAAGTGATGTCTTGGTGAAAAAATAGTTTTGTTTGCACATAATGTGTTTTTAACTTAACAAATTAAATTAATTATTATTGATGATTTATGCTAATGAAATTTATATATTACATGTTAAATCATATAATTTAACATTCATTTATTTTTGGTTATTATGAAAGGAATGAGAATAAGGACTACTTATGCTTCAAGAATACATTTTCTTGAAAAATAGATTTTATTCTATTTTGTGTAAAAATATTATAATTAATTTCTAAAAATTTAATAAATATTACTTTATAATAATTTAATAATTTTATAAATTATCATATCAAAATTATCTTATATTAAAATTTAATAATTTTTTTGAAAAGATTAAATTTTCATCAATTGTGAAAAAATACCAATTTTATAGAAAATTTTATTCTCCATCCAAGAGTTTTTGAAGACTAATTTTGTTTTAAACTAATTTTATTATTTCATTAGTTAATTTTTATGAAAAATATTCCAATTAATGTAATTGTAATTGACATCATTCTAAATTTAAATATAACATTAATTTTATAGGAGCTAGGTTTTACCATGTGGGATCTAGCTGATGCATTTATGTGTATGGCGCAACTCGATTTTCACTAAAATTTGGGAATCATAGTATGGTTGGTTCATAGGGTTTGATGGGTAACCCTGGGGGACATTAAGGGGTGTAGCGCAACCCAGTTATGGCCATGTGTCCTTAGGAGTTTTGGGTGTGGACCCAGATGCTAGCATGAGAGGAAGTTCTATCATAACTTATTATTAATAAACCTATTAATGAACAAATGTTTGATATGCGATGGTGTTATGCTATTAGGTTTCCTATATTAAAAAATATGAACAAACAACATAAGCTTCCGGATCTGTCCAAACTATACTGTCCGACCAGTAGAAAAACTTCAACTTCATCCTCCAAAAAATATAAGGGATTCAATTCATTGAAAAATAAATTTCATTCCCTGACAGAAATAGATCAATATAAGATCAATCACATGAGTATTCTGAGAAATAATTAAATTTATCACCATCTATGCATGATCTGATGTGCATGTACGTTTTTGGTTGAATGATGAACCACTGACACACCGTAAAAATGTGGTTAGGATGTGTACCAGAGAAGAATTATTTTATGAACATGGGAAAAATAATTCAACTAAGTGAAGAATCCATCTAAGTAAAGAAACCATTATTTTTGGAGACATGTGATGGGATACCATGATCAAATGTTTTGAATACTGAAAGATTTAGTGATAATAAAAACATATATGACATGATAGTAGTATCAAATGTGGCATGAAACATGGGATTTAAGTTAGTTAATACACAAATGAGAGTTTATAAAACTCACCAATAAAAGGAGATCACCTGAGAGTTGACTGATGTAGCTGAAAAATATTGAGATAATAAAATTTCTCTCAAGGAGAAATAGGGCATCCATGATGTCCTATTCACAAAGAGAAGAATAAAAACTATAAACCATTTAGGTCTCATGATGGAATGTTCCATGATAAAATTTTATGTTTTCAAATAGGATTCATACACAACTCTTGTATGAATAATAACCATTCATTCACACTATTATGTATGTGAAGAAGGATAAGGTATCCTTGGGCATGCCTATTCATGTGAATAAAAATCTTTCAATCCTCATTTGGTTTTAAATAAGTATAAAGGTGATGCAGTGAGCCTTTCAGGCTACTCAAAGTTGTGAGCCACCATGAGAATTGATGCAGATGAAGCAATCGAGTCTTTCTATGTATACTATTTCATGTGAAAATGAATACATAACAAATCTAGCGAGTTTTATAAAAAACATAAATACATAAAAAAGAAAACATGTACAGTCTCATACATGCTGAAACTTGTGTATAAGTTTGTAGAGAACAAAATAATCTCTTCGTATAAAAAAATTCACTAGTAATAGATGGAATTTAATTGATAAAAATTGAGAATCCACATAAAATATTAATTAAAATCTTTTATATGTGCTATTTGTTTCATGAAAATTCCATGGAATAATATAATAGAGGAAAAATAACATGAAATATTGAAATCATGTTAATATATAAAGGTTGTGACTTTATTATAATAAGTAAGAATAGATTTCACATGAACTATATTGACAGAGTGGATGATTAATTAATACAATTCCCCATTTCTTGGGTCAATGATCAGATAAAGAAGGATATCTTGTGATCAAGATGTTATTTTTTGATCATTATATGCGGGCATAGAACAATGAGAATACTGGTCTTCTTTATCATGTAATTTTCATGAATGGAGAAGAATAATAAGCATACTACTAGATCATTGTGTTACTAATGTAGATCATTTATTTTTCTATTCAACGAATCCATTTTATTTCTACATTCATAGACAGTTTTTCAAAGAAATTGGTTTATATCAAAAAAGATTTGTTCTGCATTTCTGATCACTTTAGGAGTAGTATACCAACATCCTACAATTATGAAACAATGAATTACACGCATTTTACATGGTTCATGTGAGGAAAATGATTTCATGTACATACCCTTGATTTTTATTTTATTGATAATAAATGTAATGATATGTTTGAATGGGATAATAACCACCATACATCAAGGATGTAGTCATACACATTAGAGACAATCCTTATTAAAAAAGAAATGTGTTCTCTATTCCATATTTTTTATGATGATTCTTTCTAACTGAACAACAAAAAGAAAAGTGAACCATTCACTAATTTAGTTATAGATGTTTAAAAAGGTATTATTGTTTAAATGTGATAAATAACCAACCAACACTAGTTCACCCCCATCTCAGTGTGGTAATCCCATGTGATACTAACAATTGGTAACAGATCCATAGGTCAGCCCTTAGACTGCGTTCATTAATTTGAATCATTTTTATGATTTGATATATTTCTTCTCAATTAATAATGGAGTGTATACATAGAGTATTTTTATCTATCAGTGATTTGAATTATATCTTATTCATTTCATTGATCTAACAAAATAAGAATGAGTTGAGAAATTTTAAAAACACATCCCATATTTGAAATGAGGAAGATGTATATGTTTTCCCAGGTTTTAATTCTAATAAATAAAAGACTAAAAAATAATCATAAGATTATTTAGTTTAATTCATTATAATTAATATGGGAAACATTCTACCATATACGTTGAGGAATAGGTATCAAATATGTTTTTCTAGTAATGTCCAAAAAGTGACCAAAAAACTGGAGACAATAATTCCCCAGATAGTGATAGTAATAAATTTCAGAGGAATATATTACAAGAAGATATCACCCATATGAACGAATAATATTATAATAAAGAGAGTGCATTGGAATCAATGGTGGTGGAATGTGTTGATATCACCAAAAAAAATAATCTAAAAAGATTAAAAATCAAGGAGCTAGAAGAATCATGTTTCAGAGTTAGGAAGTATTGGTTTGATGCAATCCATAAGAAATATAAATCCATTGAGAGTCTCTAAAAGAACTTCCATGATTTAGAAAAAAACTAGAACATCATTAATTTAATTAATGCATAACTTAAGGTAAAATAAAATAAGATTAATAATCTTCACAATTTTCAATAAGGAAAAAATAAAATTAAAAATGATGAAATTGAAAATATCATGAAATAATGTAAAAATGGTCTCAAGTTAGTAGTGGATGACAAATTACCCTAAATATGAAATTCATGGAACTAGATATGAAATTAATATATTCTGTAAATAATCAAGCCAATACTTTACAAAAATCTAAAAGAAGAGATATTACTACATGATAATTAAGTACACAAACATATAATGATGCTTATTATCTTAAAAATACATCATATAGTGGAATGTATATATTTTAATAATTAAATGTTTAATTTCAAAAAGTATCTATATAGAAGGTACCATCCACTAAAAATAATCTTAATTGTGATAATTATAGTCCTATGAAAAATACAAGTAAAAAATTAAAACCTATGAAAAATCAGAGAAGAAATGTGCTGGAGTGTTTTCCACTACATCTTATGTGAATAGATATAAGAGAGAAAAAAATATTTCCAAAAAAAATCCCATTTGAAATATGTTATGAAACATGAAAAATGACTATTTCTGTCTAGACTAACTGTTAGTTCAAATAAGAGAACAAGATTTACAAGATACTATTGGTACTATAAAAGATTTTAACATAGAGTATTTGACTATTGGTATAATATATCAGTATCATAAATTCAAAAATATTCCTATATCAATGTGGAGATACTCAAGGAAGAATTAAAACTCAAAGATTAATGTAGATAATCATCCTATTAAAAATATATTTTAAGTCTAAATAATCTCTAGGAGTTTTTTAATTTCAGTTGGCATAGTGAATAATTATTTTGGTATAAATCATTCAAGCATTCCACAAAAAAAATTTAGATGAAAAAACCAAATAATCTGAAAAACCTATGTAAGGTTACCTTGGATGGAAATTAAAATAATAACTATACTCACAAAATAAACAAGATGATTAAATGTAGTGCTACACTAAAGAGAAAAAATTCCATCTTTTATTAAATTATATGTCACCCCATGGATCACTGTAAGTAGGGAATGGATACTAAATTGACTGGATGCAGGCTTAAGAAAATAATGGAATACATGTCTATGAAAAAAATAAAAGGACTAAAGTGGTAAAGAGCACATTTGAGTATCCATATGAAACTACCAATAAAATTGTGAATATTCCAAATGATATAATAATTACTATAGTTTATTATTTGTATAGCAAAAATAGGCACAACAACTGAAAAAGGATAGGACAAAGGAAAACATGAGATTCTATAATAAGAAATATATTTTTTTGAAAAGATTTCCAGAATTGATAAAAATAATAATCTCATAATTATTATAAGTAAATAGAAATGGGAAGGCCATATCTGTAGTGAATGAATTTTCATATCACCAAATCCAAAATAATTAATAAAAAATAATTAAAAGTCACCAAGGGATGAATGTTCTTCAATGGCTAATGTGAAAATTAAAATTCCACACAAATGTTTCTTAATTGAAAGAAAAGATACCACGATACACAAAACATTCAAGAAATTCATAATTCCCACCATGAATATTTCACCCTCACATGGAGGTCAAAAGAAAGGATATTAATTATTGAGAAATAAGTATCAACCAATTACTATCAACCTGGATACAGTTGAATATCCTCTGATGAAGGAATCAAGTTGTTCTATATGATTTAGTTTCATATTGAGGATTGAGAATCAATATCATTAATATTAAAATTACACCCTATTTTATCTATATAAGTCTATATAAAGTAGACTTAGAGTGGAATAATTGAAGGAAAATTTCATATGAAATAATTGATTCCATCCTCTCTAAGGTACATTTGAATTTTTTGTCAATTAATAAGAGAGAATAAAATGAAATAGAAGAAGATAAGATATGAAGAAAACATATTGACATCCAATTTTCTATAATAGTATTTAAAATAAGTACAAAGGGGTATATTGATAATGATACGTTGTTTTTATGTCATATTTTTTATTAATAATACAAAAAGTGATGAAACACTTGATGTCAATAGGAATTTACTAAGTAATAATAGTGTAGTAGTTTATTGGTGTTCCTAAGAATGTTGGTTGATGTTTAATGAAATTTGATCAAAAGAAGTTCAACAATTAGTTGATCATATTTTGGATGAAGTGGATATAAGTATAATGAATAATTAACTGGTCAATATGTTTAAGGAACACGTGCTTTTGGGTAGACAATTTTTTATATTAATGAATATGTTGAAAAATATGAAAATATTCATTTGTATGAAGAAAATTAAAATTACAAGTAGACGAATTGATTTGATTTCCATGATTAAATAATTATATTTTCTTCATAAATATTTATTGATGAAGTGGATAAACTGACTGGTATTAAATAATTTACTTATAATAATTATAAGTTTTTTTAAGGTGGACTTTGATTTAGGAATAAGGTTTTAAAAACCGATCGAAGGAGGGCTTGCTCAAACCCACCTGGGAGCTGTTATCTACGATGTGGGAGCCAGCCCATGCATTTGTAGTTATAGAATCATATAGGGGAAACAGACAAATTTCAATAGGAAAAAATTAAAAAAAACCCAACATATCTACCTCGAACCATGAGATAACCCACACTGAACCATGCACCATCATCTATCATGAGGAGACCTCAAACCAATGGAGACATTCACGTCACAACCTTCCATCAATATCACCATCATATCTATCCTCACCACCATAGAATAAATCACCATCATCAAAGTCGTCCAGACTACCTCCGTTGTCACCATTCCAACGTCACACCAGTCGCCAAAAATCACCAGAGATGTTCGTAACCACCGTAGAACACCACTCCGTTAAATAGAAACATCTAAAATATTAGTACAAAAAACTAAATAAGAAAAAACCAACAGGACATCTACTGAGATGGTTTTGATTCTAGAACATTTATCGTCGTTGAAATCTATTCCCCAACATCGTCATCGACTTCACCATAATTATCACTACATCAAGAAAAACTACCACAATATTTGGACAAACAGCCACCAAAATCACCGATCAAACCAATGGAACACCAATACCCAATAATCATGCTAAAAAAACTAAACTGGAAGAAAATTTACTTACAAGAAAAAACACTACTAATAGGAAAGATGACCAAAAAAGAAGAAATAGAACTATGGTTGAAACCATGATGAATGTTGTGGATAAACCGTAAAAATAATCAACATGATCGCCCAACCATATGGCCCAAAACCCATGTGTAACTATCAGTCCTACTAAGACATGGAGAGGAGTGGTGGAACCCTTGGTAAGAGATTCTTTGGGCGGTCATGAATAAAATACAGTGAACAAAATGACCAACTCTGTTAACGTCAAATTCCCCACCATCCACCCCAGCACAAATCCCATGGGATTGTTCAAGGGTGTGGTGTGAGCTGAAGATGGGTGTATGTTCAAGGTTGTTTTAGGTGCCTACCTCAATTCCAAATCAAGAGGTAGATGAAATTTATTTTATTATTAATCATCCCAAAATTATTGAAAGGCATGTGTGGTATGGTGCTAGATAGTTACTATTCTCATGTTCAAAAAGATAAAAAAAATAACATGGGTGACCCGATCTATTGAGTCTCCACTATAAAATTAGAATAACACCATCATCTTCATCCTACCAACATTTTAAGGGATTCTACTTGTTGAAAAAAGTAACTATATACTATGATATCCATGGAACAAACCAAGATCAATCTCATTATACCTAAATATAGAAATGATATAGGAAATATTCCATGAAAGATCTAATGTTCTTGTAACTTTTTTGTTGAAGGATGAACCACTGATACTTCAAGACAGAGTATATGGTCCATATACAAGTAAATCATGTGTTCATTCCCACATGTAGTTGAGTTCAAAATAAGGATGGAAGAATCCATCTACATGAGTATTATAATATTTTCATCATCATTTGATGGGACCCATGTTTGAAATCTTTTAATACCAAAAAATTTGGTGATATTATAATCATATGTCTGTTTACACTATTATGAAATGTTGTATGAAACTCAAGATTTATGTTCATGAATACATGGCATAGAGGAAGTGAAACTCACCTATAAAATGAGATCACTGGAGAGATGAGTGATGCTAATAATTTTTTAGAGATCTCATTTATCTTGAAATGAAATAGAGTACCCATGAATAGAAGAAGAAGAAAAATGGACCCTATTGGTCCCAAAAATTAAACATCTATAAAACTCCTCTGATTTTGGGAATATGTTTAACACAAAAATATTTCATGAAGAATAACTATGTACTCACTTTTCTATGTACATAAGGAAGGATATGGTACTTGTGGGAGAACCTAGTCACATGAAGAATATCCCACAATCATATTTTGGTTTTCACGAAGTATGAGGGTTATCCCATGATCCATTATGGTTATGGAATGGTATAAGACACCACAATACATGAGTCTCATGAAGGAATTTATACTATCTATGTATACTACCTCTTGATAAAAGTAACACTGATCTAAGTCAATTTATGTTGTGCATAAACATAGAAACATGGAGGAGATTACATTTATTGTCCCAAGATAATATAACCATGTCTACTAGTTTAAAGAGAATAAAATAATCCATTTGTATAAAAACATGAACAATTAATGAAAGAAAAATTGGTGGATAAAAATTGAGATAGTACATAAAATATGTTTTAAATTTTTTATTTCTTGAATGAGAATTCCATGACAAAATTTCATCAAGAGAAAATCACATTAAATATTAATTTCATGTTAGTTGCGTGAGGTAGGGAATTAATTTTAAGAATGAATAAAAACTTTCTCAAGCCCTTGATTGACTGTGAAGATGATAACTAAGTACTATTACATATAACTTATGTTAAAGATCATAGTCAAAAAAATATTTTCTAATCAAGCTATTATTTTTTAGCCATTATTTGGGTTAGAGATCATTTAGAATACCATTATAAAATATCTTATTATTTTTGTGACTAAAGAAGAATAAGATTCATCTTAATAGATTTATATATAACTATGATAGCCTTTTTATTGATGTATTCAAGGAGTCCATTTGATTTGTATATATAAATTAAGATGAATAGAGTAATTAGAATTTATAAAAGAATACTTGTTCTGTATTTTAGATCACCTCAAGATGAGTAAGTCGACATCCTACACTTTTGATTGAAATAATATATTTCCTTGTAAATATTCAGTGTTAGGAAAATGTGTTCAAGGTCACACCCTTGCTCATGATTTTATTGATAATAAAAGGAAATCTATGTGTGGGTGAGATGATAACCACTACACACTGAGGATATAGTTATCCACATCAGAGGTGAATCTTGTTAAAAACTCTAGTTGTTCTTTTTTTCCTCCTTTTTTGGATAATTCTTAGTAACTAAAGATGAAAAAAGAGAAACATTCACTAAACAAGCGGTAGCTATATTAAAAGAGATAAACATTTTAAAGTGATAATGAGTCAACCCACACTAATTCACCCATATCAGTGTGGTCATCAAATGTGAACGTACCAATCGTATGGTCATATTGGAACCTTATATCATCCCCTATTATAAGATGATCAATTTTGGAGACATTTTTATTAATTAATAAATTAATATATTTTTTTTTGTTTTGAAAATTTTTAAAGTGTGTCATCTTACTCCCATAGAATAGGATACCACCTATGATCTCTTCCACACACTTCAAGAGTATAATATATTTCTAAATTACTATCCATATATTTTCATAACTTTCTTCCCTTAATACTAGAGCCAAAAAAATTATCCTATAATCAATCTTAAATGGTTTAATGTGTAATCCAAAGGAGGTCTCTGAAAGAATATGTATAAATCTTAATCGAGATTATTAAATTTTAATTTTCTTCTTCTTCCTTATATAAACTTATTTTATATATCATAACATGATTAATAAAATATTATAAATATACTGATATTTTATTATTAGTATGGAATAACCATTTTTTATCACTTTACCATCAAATGTAAAATGAAAATATCGCATGTGTGTACATGTTGACTAGCACCTCTACATAGTAATATAATATATTTTCCATCACCTTAATTCATTTTTGGTTATCATGATAGGAATTATGTTTATATATGATATTTATGAAATAATTACTCTTTTTTAATTACTATTTCTTATATACCTTCATACTTTTTCACTCATTAGAAATTGATAACGGCATGCGTGCATATGTTTGTATAACCAACTCTATAAAGTGAGGTAATTGTTTTTCATTTTTTATTTACTTGGATGGTAATAAGGATAGATTTAATGAATATATATGATATTTATTATATAATAATCATCTTAAAAGTTTGAATTATCATTTACCCTTATGTCATTATAGCCATCAAAAAAAAGAAATTTCACTTTTGTGTATATACATACAACCATCATCACAATGTGATGTAATTTATTTTTTATCGTCACTTTATATGAATAATTATAAAACTGTATATGATGAATAAATATGATAATTATGTCGTGAATGTGATTTGTTATATAATTAAGCCTTGTCAAAGGTAAAATTATCAAAAATATCAAACCAAAACATCCATGAAAAACAACCAAATTGTAATTCAAATGTTCATTTTAATGATAAAATTATTAATAAATAGATAATTGGAAATTATAATGTAATAATACCTAGTAATTTATTTATGAATAATGTTTTTGAATATATTTAGAAGAAATAAATATTTATTATATAGTACTTTTGAATGCGTACAATGAAATATGGTTCTTTTGGTAAGGGTTTATGTTGCATTATCATTTTTCAGGTTTTTCAATGAAAAACTTTCATTAAGGGAAATTATATGGATATTACATTTTAAACCCCATCTATTTTAATATCCTTTGGTTATTTTGTTAATATTTATATATTTATACATGTTTCCTCTTTTTTATACTTAAAATAATTGAGGAAATGTTTTTTTAAAGAGAATTCAACCTTATTTATTTTTTTCGTTTTAAAAAATTCTTTTCTATGTTAATGTTTAAAAAAATTATTTTGTGGATGTTTTTACCTATAAATGTAAATTTTTTAAAAGGTCATTTTGTTTTCCTTTTATATTATATATATATATATTTTTAAAATAATTATTTTAAATAAATGTTTTCTGATCATTTCATTTTTTACTTCTTCATAAAATGTGAAAAGAATATTCTCTTTTAACATATACATTTTGGACATATTTTTCCATCACCATGTCCTTTAATTTATTTTAAAACCACATTACAAGTTTCATTTTTTATTTTCTAAGTAATCTATTTTATCAATATTTTGGGAATTTTTAGCTAAAAATTTATTTAAAAAATTTATTTTATCATGTTTTAAAAGAACTATTCAACAATTCTTTTAAAGTTATTTTTTATATACATCAACATCCTTTAAATATTTTTTTGATTTATAGGGAATATGTTCATATGATACCATCCACATTCCTTCTATAGATGGATTATTAATATGTTAATTCATGGATTATTGTATAAAACCTACTTCTTTCCCACAAGTTAGCTATGTTATGAAGAATCCATTATGAATCCTATATATGTTACCTAGGTTATGTTAGGATGAAATGATGAAATGTTTTTTAATACAATATATTTTATATAGGTTTTTGGTATGATGAAATGATGATTGTATTTTGATCTTCTGGAACACATATGTATGTGTTTCATTATATGACTGGTGGGTTTAGAATTAAATATCCCTCAAATTCATTGAGTAAATAATGGTATCTCATGAGATAATAAAGACTAGAATGGGGATTAAACCCAGTTCAATATGGGAATTTGTCCAATAAGATAATAGTTGCAGTGAAGCTTGATTAAGGGAATAATTCAAGGGGAGTGAACCCAATCCAGTAGTAGGGTTTCCAATAACCCTTGACTATTGAAATGATTTCTATTCTTATTTGTGTATCGAAAACTAACGTATAATTCTTAGGATCAGTTCTTATAGATCATGATTGATCATTGATGTTTAGACTCCATTATGGATTATGACTTCTATTATTATAAATAGTTATTCCATGATTAAAGATGAAATATCATTAACAGATTGGGTATGATTATGGTAAGTTGGGATTATGTTCTAATATCCTTTTGCTTATATTATTATAAATTATGATCATTGATTGATGTCTGATATGTATTCCCTTACTGATCATATGAGATCACCATTTCATATGTTTCCTTTCCCTAGGTTATGAAGAAATGTTTTTAGGGTATATATAAGAAGTATACTATGATAAGTGAACTTTTTGGTAGTTGTTGGAGATCTTTTATGAAATAAGATGATTACATTTCTAGTATCTGAAGATAGTAAAACATTATGGTTATGGGGAATTTATGTTATGAGATGTATTAAATATTAATCTAAAATGATAATATATATATATATATATTAAATACATACGTTGCCTCCAAAATTCCCTAAATCTCTATATCATAGTGTATATTAAAACAATTTCATTTGATATAAAATATCTAAACCTAGTGCATTTTTCATGTTATATTCTTAGAATGAAATTTGATATGATATATGAACATCATAACCACATAATTTATATGGTAGGGGACATTAAAGGGTTACATTAAAGAGTCTATAACATTTCTTATCCTGATATAAAATATTTCATAAGAGAAAAAATTTGGTGGGATCATTAGTGAATTTATGGGATAAATTAATGGTTGGACAAAGGGTTGTAAAGGAGTTGGTATCCTACTTATTACTCATATGTTCTGAAACATATGAGTAAATACATGGAGGTGATATAATTATATAATAGGATGTTCAAGGAATGAAAATACAATATACGCTTATACAAGATAATCATACCACATTATCCATGTTTTTCAATTTGTCAATTTATACTATCCTTGTGGGCTCCAGAAAAATCCGCAAAGGAGATTTTACCCAAATCCCCCAAAGAATTGGGGCCAATAATCAAAGAGAATACACAAAGGACCGGTCCGCGAACCAGTCCATGGAAGTGCGACGTGTCCAGGCACCGCGAGGAACCCCCCCCCCCCCTCCGCGAACCATTGTCATTCGTTAAATGGAGGCGGAGAGCCTCCGTGGTCGTGAGGCAGGACGAGAACCATTACGGTTCGCCGTCGCGAATCATCCCAACCACGGACCGCGTTGAACGGTTCACGCCGCACCTACCGTCATTCACGGAATGGAGGCGGAACCCTCCACAGCCACGGAGTACACCCTGAGTTCACCTCGCGGAGGAGGGGAGCGTTCAATACCCACCGCGAATCGTGGATTGACCATGTCAGCCGAGAACCAGGTATTTGTTTATGGGCCTCTTCCAAAAGTGCCGCATGGCCACAGATACATTTCATTCCCCACACTATAAAAGGATACCAAGGGGGAAAGAAGAAGAGGATCGGAGAATCGGAGAGCAAGGATCGAATAACTAGAATCGGATTCGGAGGGAGGTAATCGGTTGAAGGAAGGATTCGGATTTCGCAAATAGCGAAATTCCCATCCGCGAACTACAGTAGATATATGGATTAAGAAGGAATTGGAAAACGCATAATAATTTGGTGAACCGCAAACCTAAGTAATAAAAAAAGGGGAGAACCGCGAACCATACCTCCTCCGCTGATGACTTCCCCATGGACCAGGGATTTTATGCCTCTTTTCCCATCCGCCGTACCGCATAGCACCTTCCTCCATGGACGAGACCCTGACCGACGAGCCTCCGATCGGCGCCACCCTTGGCCGCCGCTGCCCGCCTAGAACCCTCCACGAACCACTCTGGTTCATGGATTAAACCCAAAGCCGTGAACCATCCTGGTTCGCGGATTGAACCTGAAGCCGTGAACCATAATGGTTTGCGGATTGAACATGACGCCGCGAACCGCCCTGGTTCGCAGGATGCCAATCAGTCCGCGGACAACCCTGGTTCGCGGAAAGCTTCTCCAGTAGCGTGGCACTTCCCCACGCGAATGGCGCCACCACCCATACCTCTCGGGGGATCGCCAAATACTTTAGTGTTCTCATCTCCAGATCCATGCCAAATCCTTCCGATCCAGCCAGGTCCCCCGCGGCTCCCTCATCGGCCTATTCATCGGCCCCGAGCCGAGGCCACCACCAGAGCCACCGGATCCGCGTGGTATAACTTTCAGGTGCATCATCATGCCATTTTGAGTTCACATACCCACGGTAAATAGGGGAAAATGGGTTTCCATGACCCTTGGGCGGACTCCCGAAGCATGTCTGGGTTCACATTCTCATGGTAATGCAGGGTCTGAGCCCGAGAGCCCCACTTCCTACCTCTACTTTCCAAGATGGGGGACTGCACACTTTGGCGGTCGGGCACTTCTCCCCTCCCCAGAGAGGGGGCGGCATATCCATCTGAAGGAATCCATCCCCATGCACCTCGGTACTTCCCCGGGTATCTCCCCGGGGAATAAGGGAGGAGACAGGAACAAGAGAACCCCCTTTCCCTCTCCCACTGGGCTTTGTCACCACAGGCGTCGGTCTCGGAGTAAGCACGGCCTTCTGGGCCTCCTCAGAGTGTCTGCCCCAATCCACCATCTGGGCCTCCTCAGAGTGTAATCCCCAATCCATATTCTAGGCCTCCTCAGAGTGTAAGCCCCAATTCATCACCCTGGGCCGCCTTCATGCGTAAGCCCCACTCCGCTTTTCACGGACGCACCTTTCGTGACGTGATCCTCTGGTCCCTGCTGCCTCTTGTTTCTCACACCGAGCATGACTCATGTGGGCTTAGAGTAAGCATCGACCATGAAATCCATCATTATGGGCTGCCTCAGAGCGTAAGCCCCAAACCAAAGCGAACTACATGGACTTTGATCCCTGCCTCCTAGACAGGGTATGTAGGAAGCCTCTATGAGGTTCAAGCCCACCACTCGGTTGTTTCTTCACGTCGTGTTCCACCCTCGTCCATCATGACATTAAACTATTTATTCGAACTATGTGGACTTTGATCCTTTCCTCCTAGACAGGGTACGTAGGAAGCCTCCCTAAGGTTCAAGCCCAACAACCGGTCGATCCGATCATCCCCGCATTGGTTCACAATGCCACTCGTAGTGCTGCCTCAATCGAGTTCCAACCCTTCGGGGTCATTAATCCAATGAGGGATGGTAAACCTCAGACATAAATGAATCTGAACCCTTGCGTCCAGTTGACCGTTGCCCACCAGGGTTGAATCCGTGGATACTATGTTTGGGGATAAACCAATGATTCGTGAACATATGAATACATCTTAAATCTATAAGAGAGTCCCGAAACAGGCAATAATTTCCCCCCCAAAAAAGGGTGTGATGAGCCCGACTTCCCATCCTCTCAACCAATGTGAGTTCTTAAGAGTCGCTGGTCAGACCATCCGAAGAGTCACTGGTCATACCATGCGGCGAACGCGTGCCTTTGGAAAGAAGGTCCATCAATCATTGGATACGGAACTATTGGGTGTTTGGTGGTCGATAACCAGGAACGAGACAAAAAATGGTGAACTCGACGTGAATCTTTAACCAAACATGATGAATTTAACCTAATCTCACCCAGTGCCCCCTTTTTCTCTAAAGGAGGGCCATGCCAGGTCATTAATTACGCATGGGACTATGAGATGCTGCTTTGATGGGTTTGCTGCTTGTATTTGCTAAAATGTTTCGCAGGCACTACTTTTAGAACTCCCTTCGATCCAATAGCATCGAAAAGGAACTCACAAGTGCGCGCTTCCAATGACGCATGGACGAGACTTTCGCAACAACAGAGGACCCCATCACCCACCCAGTGTCTTCAACACTGGGATTCGGACGCGCTGATCAGAGAGTACCACCGGAATAGTACTCTCACAATTGTGTAGGCGGCCATGCACGACCTCCAATCCGTTAGGACTCGTCGGTCGCCTGCCCAGCATCGACCACAAAGGTGGACCCAGACAGCCCCTATCACTGTCTCCAACTGTTTCGGGAGCCTATCTCTGCAACGGGACAATGCATACCTCCCTTATCTTAGGGAGGCGGATGAGGTCGATGTTGAGTACTTCATCCACACCAAACGGGGGATCCACTATAAGGCCCCCGCCGAAAGGCGTCATTGCGGTCACACCGCGACTCAACATCCTCGCACCGAGGAGGAGTTTTCCCCAAGGATTCAGGCCCATGCTCCCCAAGCTCTGGCCCCTCAGACCGCCCATCAAGGGTGGCAGACGTACAATCGAGGACCGGTCATCACCCTGGTCCCTGAGGTGGAGCTCTGATTCATAGCCACAGAGACGTACCACGAACAGGCACCAACACCTCTTCGCTCCTCCCAATCCTGCCATACAGACATGGAAACATCATACGAGCATGCACGCATCCCCACCGAGCTCCATCAAGCTCGTCACTCATGCATAACGACACTTACTAGGTAGGAACCTCTCCCTGCCCAGGGTCGTAAAGCCCACCAGCCCGACATGGTGGCAACCCGGCACCAGCAGGACCAGCTCCTGGCAGTTGCATCAGATGCCCGCCATCCTGATATGGCGGCGATCAACAAAGCCCTCCACCCAGATGTGGCGGAAAATCATAGGAGGGCACGTATCCCCACCAACAAAGTCCACCAACTCGATAGGGTGGGAAATAAATATATGCTGGGCCAGCTCCCTGCGGATGCTAGTAAAGTTTGCCACCCCGATGTGGCGGAAAACAGGGAGAGAAACTAGCGTATCCCTGTATAGGGGAAGATTCTTTCAACTTCCCCGACACAAGAGAATTGTCATTACCCACTGACCACTAGAGGATCGGAGTAGGATATTCTTACTCTGATACTAGAATGGGACTTCATACCCATTCCAGCCAAAGATGTCTCTATACATATCCTGGCGATGACGGAGGAGAAGTTATTGATCCCAGGTCATATCTTGTAGACTTTCCAACATGTAATTGCATCGGCAGCAACAACAATGACTCAGCCCTTTTAGCCCGTCTCCCCAATTGAGGCGACTCATCTAAGGGACGAGATAGCCACCTCGGAGCAGATCTGCATCCCTGATTTAGACCAGGAAGGTCGCCGGCTATATTCCGCGACTCAAGGGCAACCGGATCGAGCAGCTTCACTCGTTCCAACTGGGGGACACCCGTACATCACATCGAATGCTCCAGAGCAGGCATATATCCCTGCTAAAAGTCAAGATGTTCTTTGGTGTATCCCTGCAATGTCACGAGACCCAATTAGATAGGGACCCAAAGGTGATGGCCGTTTTCAACAGTAGACGGTCCCCGCTACCCACAAAAGAGCACCCCAAATGCGCCAAAGGCAGCCAGAAAATAAAGTCCGGGTTCATGACTCCGCTCTTATGGAAGCTGGGGTTTCCAATACCGATAAGCACAAGTCAAAGGCTCAAAACACTTCCCACCCATTACCATATTATGGGAGTGGCAGTAGCAGTTGTGAAGGTCCTCCCTGCGATGTGGCTACCAGCAGCTCTGAAGGACCTCCACAGAGCACCCATGAGGGCCTCCCTCGCGGGCATATAACAATCAGTCACGAGAGATCCTCTCTTGATGCGAGTCACGAAAACCCTTCATGTGGCCAAAAGATGGAGCAGTAAGATGGTCCTCCACTTGTTGCAGTCCACCCTGAAGGTCCTCCCCGGGGTATACACTACAATCACTCTCCATGCAGTGGGACCACATATTGTGATAGTAGTCCTCGCTATCATAGTCGCTACTATGGAGGTCCTCCCCATAGTGACGTCTCATCACGAAAATGAGGTCCTCCCCTTGTCGTGGCCTGCCCTGAAGGTCCTCCCCAGGGGTTACGCTGCAACAGAACTCCGCACAGCCAGGTATCAGGTCACGGTGGTAGTCCTCTCCACCCTGATAAGGGAGGTCCTCCCCGTAGAGACATAAAGCAAAGAGAAGGCCCTCCTCTCGTTGTGGTACATTATAGAGTCCATCCCCAGGATGTATCCCGCAGATATTCTCCATGCAGTAGCAGTAATGGTAGTCCTCGCCATTTCTGTAGCTGTGATGGTAGTCCTCACCACCACGGCCGCCATTGCGAAGGTCCTCCCCGCAATGGCCCCAAGCAACAAGAAGGTCCTCCCCTTTTCGCGGCGTGTCCGGAAGGTCCTTCCCAAGACACGCGTGGAACTTCAAGCCATGATGGTCATCCTCACCATGATGGCAGTTGTTCTGAAGGTCTTCCCTATAACAACGCCATGCATCCTGAAGGTCCTCCCCTTACTGCAACATGTCTTGGAGGTCCTCCCCATGGTGTGCACTGAAAAAGACATCTATGCAGTGATGCATTAACCAGTAATGGTAGTCCTTTCCATTACGGCCACCATGGTGGAGGTCCTCCCCGCGATGACATGTTATTTCAACAGGAAGTACCTCCCCCTACTGAATCAAGAACCGAAAATCCCTCGTATGCCAAGGCACTCAGATGGATGGGATCGAGCATGTCAGATTCCTAGTCTATCGCTAGCGACACCCTTCTTCGATCAGGGGCCATTCCAGGGCTGTGTTCATCTTCTGAATCACCTCAGAATCACCCAAAAGACAATTCAATACCTACCAGTCCCATGGCCTCCGACTACAGTGAGTGCCTCAATTGGGCTGACTAGGTAGAAGAATCA
This sequence comes from Viscum album, assembly GCA_963277665.1. Taxonomy (NCBI): domain Eukaryota; kingdom Viridiplantae; phylum Streptophyta; class Magnoliopsida; order Santalales; family Viscaceae; genus Viscum; species Viscum album. Next base: position 614,707,304 of record OY728130.1, read on the forward strand.
CAGGTGGGGGAGTATGCCGATATGTTGTACCTGAGGAAACAATTGGCCAGGAATGATATACCATTCATGTTTTGGCCCACGACCACCTCTTAGTTCGACATACCCAAAGAATTGTCGGAATAATGCATGCACGACATCTGCCTTAATATATGGACGACCCTCCGTTGGCTGAAGTCAAGCTTCCTGCCCTATGATGGGTATGTAGACCATGTCAAGACGATAGGGTACCTTCTGCGTCACATCGACCTAGAGTCCCTTTCCTTGACGCGACAACAACGCCCTGAGAGGCGCAAAGGGGGTATGGGGGCATCTTGCCTCTGTGCACTGCACAAACTATGCCGCCTCATCGGTGACGCTCTGATGGGAATCCATATCAGGGGATGGCGGGAACACGGAGCTCTGCATTTCACTCCGCTCCCCGCCTAGAAGAACCCGTTCGGCATGGTATCGTGTAACATCGTAACATCGAGAAGGCAATCGGGTGGACCCCCTGTTCAGGAAAGCCAACACACCCAACGAAGTCGGGCCTCGAGTAAGTCCCAGACGTATCAAGCTCGGTGAGAACGAGCCACTCAAAAACTTCTGAATGAGGCCACCGAGAGCATACAGTGGGCCTCTTGCCTAAGAGAGGCCAATCAACGATCTCTGTCTGCCTCCCCAAAAGGGACTGATTCACAGATGAATTCGGCACCAGATCTGGTTCACCCCCAGATGGGGGCATGTGAGATAAGGCAGGTCGCGATTGCCATAGCTACTGCCAAAATCCAGGGTCAACCCTAGCCTACAGGGCTGGGGGAATTTTTAACAACAAATTCCCCCTATAAGACCAATAAAACCGGGAAAAGACTCAACGTCCAGGGAACGGAGCCAGCCCCAGCCCTCAGGGCTGGGGGCATTATTACCCCCTCAACAACAATCTCCCCCAAGAGAATCAGTATTCTCTTGTCTGGGGAGGACAGTCAGAAGAGGAGGCTCCCTTCCTATCACGTTATTTGAATCATCATCCCCTCTGATAGGAAGGGGCACTATAAGGTCTCATCAAAGAACTCTCCACGTCACCCTTCATCAAGAAGTACGAGGGCAATCCCAGTTCATGAAAGGGAAGGCCAACCGAAGATGCGAGATATCCTCTTCCTATTTGGAAGCTGACGTCCCCTCCACCCCACAATATGTGTTCATCAATTCCATAGAGGCTAACCCGGTGGGTGACACCGGAGAAAATGCAAATCCGGACGGATTGGGAGACGACGGTTCCGGTCAGGCTGTGACTCACAATGAACCCCCAGGTGTACACACCCGAAACCAGAGGGCCTCTTTAAATATGGCTTCCCCTTCAGCTAACCATCCTCTGCCTACCCTACGAGCATCCAACAAGGATAAGAATAAATGAATGGTTACCTCTCTTCGAGCGTGAGTGGCTACTTATTGAAAGTGCGTCCCAAGAAGATCCATGTCATGCACTCCCAACAAGTGAACCTCAGAGGCTAAGGCTTGCCCCGGAAAACGAAGAAAGATCAAGGCTCCTACCCAATGAGGCACCTGGTTAGTCCAACTACCTAAAAAGGGATGATGAGTACAAGGATTTCCCTCCACTTAGGAGGCAACCGGAGCAAGTACGACTGAACCCCCCAATGGTACCCCAAACGGAATATGCACCCTTGGTGTAGGCCAATCCGTATCCTCAGGCAATGCCTCGGGCTACGCCTTCCCAGGACCGGGCCCAACAGGATGTAAACCAAGGACTCACCAACACCATCGAGGCATTAACAACTCGATTGGAAGCGATGGAAGGTCGACGCGCTCCGATACAGCTGGAGTGGAAACCCTACCCAGATTGGGTGACCAACACACCACCTCCTCCCAATTTTGGGAGCCATGTATTCCCCATCTTCAATGGATCAGGCGATCCAGAGTAGCATTAGTTTCACTATGCGTCCTATTGTGACCCTACGATGGGGAATCCTGAACAAATAGAAGCTGTGAAACTCAGATGCTTCGTACGGACCTTGCAAGGATCCGCCTTTTTCTAGTATACGAGTCTACCGGCCCAGTCGACAAAGATCTGGGAGGACCTCTGGCAGTAGTTCTTGTTCCACTTCAGTTCAGCGCTGCCTGAAACAACGGTCAGTGATCTCATGAACTGCATGGAGAGGGAGAACGAGAGGGTATCAGATTTCATCGCCAGATGGAAAGGTCTGACCTAATCTCTGAACATGACAATGCCTCAAGATGAGATGTTGGCCATATGCATCGATAATCTTAGAGACTATCTGTGAACACCGCTCATACCGGTGGAGTGCACCACTAGCTTCTGCCATCTCTCGGACATTGCCCAGAGAATTGAGGACTCCCTGCAGCGAAGTAGTTCAATGTCCCGAATAGCCTAACAAGCATCGGTGAAGGGAGCTCCTAGAGCTGAAGCGTCCGATGTCACACTCAAGCCGGACCCTGTGCCCGCTCCACCACTCAGGCCTCCACCAAATCGTCAAGGTCCCCCTGCATATCAGCGGTCGCCCCCATCTAAATGGGACGATCAACGAGGACCAAAGTGGAACCAATTAGAGGAACGACGACAAAAAGTATACTCATTCCGAGATGATGAAGTTCATGGCTACTTCATTGCTGCCATGAACTATAACTTGCTCCGTCTCCCGGATCCAAGGAGACATGAAGAAGTCAGCCGTGAGGACAGGCCGAATTATTGCCCCTACCACCAGATGTTAGGGCACATTATCCGAGAATGATTCATCTTCAAAGACCTTCGGCAGAGGATGGTAGATTCCGGACAAGTCGAGCTGGGACCACCCCCAGCACATGTGGCATATTTCTCTACCACCGACTTTGACATGGAGGAGGGGTGGCAGAAAGTTGCCAGCAAGAAGGGGAATAAATTTGACAACTGGATGACTCGGAAGACTATCAACCGGGCCCAGGGCATACACTGAGCTCAACTACAGCAGCCGGTGTTGCCACCAGTATCCCCTGGAGACTCAAATCTAACCACATCGACCTCACATCCCTCCACAAGTCGGTCATCCGGACGGATTCAAAGGAGGAAGCAATCACAAGAGGAGCAGTCCGCGACGGGGCCAAAGTTAGTCCCGACCCTGGCAGATTTCATGCCCTAGAATTTGGCACAATGGGCACCCACCCACCAAACGACACCATCATAGACAACCAACTAGGTTGACCTGTCATAGGATGAAGAGAAAATATTTGGTTCTGTCAACACCATCCATCTCATGAAATCATTCCCTGATGAGGGGTATGATTACGAACCTGAGTTTCCTGCACGAGGATCCAGGATGAGGAATCGCAGAGGTAGGGGATACTAGGGGAGGCGTAGCCGGGTCGAAACCAACCCTATGGTTGGACCCCAGACCAGACCGCCAATATTGCATAAACCCATGGGAGGGACCTTCAGTGGATTCAGCAGGAGAGGGAATGCCCCTATACCTCCACAAGCAGCCACTCTGGCCGTGTTGTTCTTCGATACACACTAGAGGAGGAGCAAGTGTCTGGTCGCCTAGGGCCCAAAAACAGACCGGCCAAGCCAAGTCTTGAAAATGCGGGAACACCATCGACATCCGACCCCGTAGTCGGTTCCTCCTCGTCAAATGCTCCAGCTCCCAAAGCACCCGCTAAGACTCTCCCGCCAATGGAGAAGCGTCGACCGCTGGAGCAAAAATACAACATCCTTAAGCAGCTGGCATCAGTACCAGCTAGGTTGTCAATCCTGGATGCCCTATGTTTTTCAGCTGACCTTAGGGATGTGCTCATATATGCTTTGATCAGACCCCCGGAATTGCAAGTTGATGTAGCTGCCGCCGAGATTTACCGGATGGAGACTGGCCCGGCTGAATTCAATGTTGTGATTTCCTTCACCGATCAGGATGTAGATTCCATCATGAAAGGATACATCAGACCGCTATATGTGTCTGGCACGCTGAATGGAATTGAGATCTGAAAAGTCTTTATCGACAATGGCTCTGGAGTTAGCCTCCTTCACCTATGGAAAATCTGTAATTTGAGATACAGTGAGGACGATCTAATTCCCTCAGCCACAACTTTGTTAGGTTATGACAAGAGTGAGCATAAACCAATGGGAAAGATTAAGCTAACGACCCATTTTGGTGACCTGGTAGCCTACACAGAATTCCTGGTGGTCTGGCAGAGCACAACATTCAATTCCCTACTGGAAAGGCCATGGCTCCATAATCACATGGTCGTTCCTTCATCCTACCACCAGTGTATCAAGTACAGTGTCAATGGAAAAAGAGGTACGTTGCACGCCGACAAGGCCCCTTTCGAGCTCTCCAAGTCACATTACATCAACGCCGGGTTCTATGAGAAAAAGAAGAAGAAGCCTTTGATCAATGGCGACGATTGGATCCCCGCCCCAAATGGTCTGGAAATGGTCCCCGATGACCCCCTCGGGTAGCTTGGTAGAGATTAGGTTCTACCAATCAACTGAGTTGAGAGTGGGAGTTGAAGTCCGGACATGCATTCGGATGTCCTTATGACTTCAGCCACGATGGCCGAGAACAATAATGCAGGAACGTCTACCAACCCTAGATTTTTGGATGAATACTCAAGCAGGGATGCCCACAATTCCTCTCCCTCAAACCCTCAAAGTCTTAAATCGGGGAATCTCTCATCGTTAGATCAAGAAGATAACTAATTGGGTGAAGAAGAGGGGGAAGATCTCATAGATGCACCTCCCGCATTTGTGGAGGGTATCTCCACTAATGTGGACGAACTCAGGGAAATAAACCTGGGTACCAAAGAATACCCGAGGACGACTCTCATTAGCATGGCCATGTCTCCCGAGGAACACGAGGTATATACCTACTTCCTAAGGAAACATCAGGATTTCTTTGCATGGAATTACACGGAAATTCCATGACTCGATCCCGAGGTAGAAACGCATCACCTGGGTCTTCCAGAAGACCACCAGGGCTACAAACATGCCACTAAAAGGACACACCTCTCACATGCTGCTAAGATAGAGGCTGAAGTTGATAAGCTCACTAAAGCAGGATTCATTAGGGAGGTCCAGTACCCCATTTGGTTGGCCAACATCATCCCTGTCAAGAAAAAGAAATGGCAAATTCACATCTTCATTGAATTTAGATACCTTAATCAGTATTGTCCGAAAGATGACTTCCCGGTTCCAGTCACCGAGTTGTTAATTGATGTGACGGCTGGGTATGAGGCTCTATCATTCATGGACGGCTATTCAGGATATAATCAAATCAGGATGGCCTAAGAAGACGAAGAAGCCACTGCCTTCAGTGCCCCTCAAGGGGTATTCTGTTACAGGGTCATGCCCTTTGGTCTCAAGAATTCTTGCGCCACGTATCAGTGTTCCATGCATCAGATCTTTAACCTGTTCCTTGGGAAATTCGTTGAATGTTACATGGATGATCTAGTAGTCAAGTCCATACAATTCTCGGATTACCTGTCGGACCATGAGACCATCTTCAATAAGCTCCGACAGCATAGCTTGAAGATGAACCCATTGAAATGCATCTTTGGGGTTACCTCATGGAAATTCCTTGGCTTCATCATACGCCATCGTGACATCGATGTCGACCCTGAGAAGATGAAGGCTATCCTGAGCCTACGACCCCCTCAAAATATCACTGAGATGAGGGGATTCCAAGGGCACCTAGCCTATATTATGCGGTTCATAGCCAACCTGGCAGGAAAATGTTTGCCCTCTACCAGGTTGATGAAGAAGGGGGTCATCTACCAATGGACGGACGACTACCAAGTGTCATTCGACAACAGGAAGAAGTACCTATTATGTCCACCGGTGCTCATGCCCCCTGTTGAAGGAAGGCCTCTCATTCTATATGTGAAGGCCCTAGAATGGTCATTGGGAGCCTTCCTCACACAGAAGAACGACGCTGGCAGCAAAAACAGCCTCAATTACCTCAGTCGAACCATGATCGATGCTGAGACTCGATATTCAAATATCGAGAAGAGCTGTCCGACCTTTGTCTTTGCGGTTCAAAAGATGTGAAATTATCTACAACATCATGAGGTCCATTTGATCTCGCGGAGTAACCCACTCAAGTACATCCTCAGTCGCCCGATGCTAACTGGATGCCTATCCCGATGGGAGGTCATCTTGCAATAGTTCCAAATCTGGTTTGTGCCTCAAAAATCCATCAAGGGACAGACATTAGCAGACATCCTGGCAGAGCACCCTTCAACAGGGACCGGTACACCGGACGCTGAACTACCTGATTAAGATATCTTCTCGGTTCAAGAGGAGTTCCTAGCATAGAAAATGTACTTTAACAGTGCGTCCCGAAGCCCCATCGGGAAGAGGATGGAGGATCCCAGATTTAATAAAGTGGGTCTGGGGATAATACTCATGTCCCCAGAAAAGGCAGTTTTTCCATATTCCTTCCTCCTATCCGAGGGATGTACGATCAATGAAGCGGAATATCAAGCCCTCATTGCAGGCCTGGAGCTCGCACTGCAGGCACAAGTACAACACCTTAAGGTAAAAGGTGACTCGGAGCTGGTCATCAAGCAAGTCAACGGTGACTATGCTATTAAAAAGGAGGAGCTGATCCCCTTTTTTTACCATGTCCGAGGGTTAATGGATGATTTCTCCACATAACCAACATTGACTTATATTCCTCGGTCCTAGAACGCTCAGGCTGATGCATTAGCCAACACGGCCACAGCCCTAGCCGATCCGGACCGGGATGAAACAGTAATCAGTATTGCTCACCGTCAAATGGTATTTCCATTTGTTCAAGCTAAGACCAAAGAGATCCAAGAAGTCAGTCCTGTCCCCGAGCCATATGCTCCTACCACCGGCTGGATGACTCCCATCACGAACTACCTTCAACGGGTAGAGCTTCCATCAGACATGGCTGAACGTGAGAAGATACGGAGAAGGGAAATCAATTTTGTCCTATATGGTGGCATAGGTCAGCAAGAGGTCCTATACAAACGAGGCCTCGATGGAGTGATCCTCAAATTCATTGATGGAGAAGAAACTGCTGTCGGCATGATTGAAGTACATGTAAGAGCATGTGGAGCACATCAACCAGGGACCAATCTTTCCCATCAGGTTTGAAGTATTGGGTACTAATGGCCCATAGTGGCACGAGACTGCGAGAGTTTTACCGAAAAATGCCACTCATGCCAGATCCATGCCAATATCATACACCAGCCTCCGGAGTTACTTCATCAAGCTAAGTTCTCCTGGCTGTTTGCCATCTGGGGAATGGATGTCATGGGACCATATCCTCCCGCCACGACCAAACTGCTAAAGTATATCCTCACGGCGATCGACTTCTTTTCCAAATGGGCAGAAGCCATACCCCTCAATGAAGTCGGGGTAAGAAATATTGTCAGCTTCGTGAAGACTAATATCATCACCAGATTTGGTGTCCCTCATACCATATTGATGGACAACGACACCAATTTCTACTCTGCTGAGTTGGAAAAGCTCTAACATGAGTATGGTATCAAGGCTAACCACTCATCCTGCTACCATGTAGCGGCCAACGGACAGATAAAATATTTCAACAAGACCCTATCCAACATCCTCCAGAAAATGGTGGACAAAGACAATAATTCATGGCCGGATAAACTCCCCTATGCATTGTGGTCGTATCAAACCACAATCCACACCGCTACTCAATCTACCCCGTACTCATTGGAATACGGCACGGAGGCGGCCATGCCCATTGAACTCCAACTTCCCTCACTCCGCGTTGCCATCTGTGATCAATTATTTAATGATGAGTAGTCAGAAAAGCGACTAGGTGAATTGGAACAGCTAGACGAGAAGCAGCTGCACACTCTTCACCACCTGGAATTGTACTAGAACCGGATCGCACAAGCCTTCAACAGAAAGGTCCGCCTCTGGTCTTTCGTGGAAGGAGAATTAGTGTTGGTCCTCTGGACCCCAATGATACCTAGAATAAAGACTCCAAAGCTAGATCCCAAGTGGGAGGGATCATATTCTATACACAAGGTCTACTCCAACGGAGCATACACCCTGATCTCCATGGACGATCAATTCACTACAGCTCCTACCAATGCGAGTTTCATGATAAAGTATTTTTCATAGAGACCCAGAAGTACTCACGTCCTCACCGCATGACGCTAAACTGCATGGAGTACGTCCTCACCACATGATGATAAATTGCATGGAGTATGTCCTCACCGCATGATGTTAAACTGCATGGAGTACATCCTCACCAAATGACGTTAAACTGTATGGAGTTCGTCCTTACCGCACGACGATAAACTACACGGGTGAACGTAAAAAAAAAGCGATGATGTACACATCATCCGCACGGTATGACATTAAACTGTCAAACACCTCCTCCTAACAACAAGATGTTAAACTATACCGAATTTAACAATTCCCCCCCCCCTCGTCCTCGTCGCGTGACGTTAAACTGCACGGATCTTATTTTTTATATCGTACTCACCGCATGACGTTAAACTGCACGGATTTCACAGAACTACGTATGGATTGATTCATACCCTTACGGGATACGTAGCGATGCCGGGATTCCCTATCCTGGCCCAGCCACTTCAAAAAAAGCCCTCTTCCCCTATGTATGGACCAGACCTGCACGGGGTGTATCGTCTTTTAGAGAACTACGTGAGGCTTGATTCCTGCCCTCATAGGATACGTAGTGACGCCAGAATTCCATACCCTGGCCCAGCCACCTCAAAAACAAAAATAAAAAAGTGCCCATTTCCTTGTGTACAGACCAGACTTGCACGGGGTGTATTCACGTCCCCATTGCATGACGATAAACTGCATGGATTACGTCCTTACTGCATGAAGCTAAACTTCACGGATAACAAGGAATAAGAATTCTCCTCCCCCATGTATGGACCAGACCTGCACGGGGTGTGCTCATTGTCCTCACCACATGACGTTAAACTGTATGGAGTCCGTCCTCACCACATGACGTTAAACTATACGGATTCCAGATAACTACGTACGTCTTGATTCCTGCCTTCGCAGGATACGTAGCGACGCTAAGATCCCAAGTCGTGGCCCAGCCCCTTAAAAAAATGCCTCCATTCCCCCATGTATGGATCAGGCCTGCATGGGGTGTACTTCTCGTCCTTACCGCACGACGTTAAACTGCACAGAAAATGATGTTAAAAATGCCCCTTCCACCATGTACGGACCAGAACTGCATGGGGTGTATATTTACGTCCTTACAGCATGACGTTAAACTGCATGGGGTTCGTCCTTACCGCATGACTTTAAACTGCACGGATGTTTTCCCCACCGCACGATGCTAAACTGCATAGTCCCTTTTTTTCTTTCACGTCGGGTCACTTTCGTCCTTACCGCATGGCATTATACTGCATGGGGATTGTCCTCACCGCATGACATTAAACTGCACGGACTTCGTCGCGACCCACCCCGGACACATGTCGATACGAGGTGGAGATACTCCTTGAACATTTGGATATGTCCTTTCCATACATCAGGCTCCACGACCCGGATAATTATGGATCTTCATAACCACTCATGGCCATCGGAAGTGGAAAGTTATCGACCCGTGGACACCTTTGTATGACTATGCATACCATGCCCTCAATAGCTATGCATATTGATTGCCTCTGGTCCGTTTACCAAAAGCAATATTTCCATATGCGACACTCTTCCTAGCTATATACGCTTACCAGCCTCAGATCCCCCATACCATACCTCTTGATCCAGAAGTTTATGGCTAAGTGGTTTACAAGTTCATTCCCCTTTTCACATCCAGATGTTTCTAGGGTATCATTATTTAGCTAGCTTATGTGTCTATAAGTGGTTCACATAGCGACCTCCATCAACAAACATCAAGCCAGGACTAGGCTACTTTGACTCAATGGACAATTGCAGTGAAGATGTTTTCTGTATACCCAGACACCATTATCCCCACATGCTGAACTCTGCACTGGGAGTAATCACGGATTCTCATAATCATTCATGACCATCGAAAGTGGAATGTTATCGACTCAGGGACACCTTTGTACGACTATGCATACCATGCCCTCAGCGGCTCTACCTAATGATAGCTATTGGATTTTCCATCAAAGGCAATATTTTCTCGGGCAACACTTCTCCAAGCTCCGTACGCTTACCGGCCTCAGAGCCCCACACAACGCCTCCTGATTCGGGAAATCTCAATGTTGCAGTTTATGACCTTCATCCCCTTCCTTGTTCTAAGTATATCAGAACATGTTTACCTAGTTATCCTTCAAGTGACTATAGAAATAGTCACCCAGTGCTCCGAGCTTTAAGAACGGTAAACTAGGAGTACATCGTCCTTACCGCATGATGCTAAACTGCATGGAATTAAGGCACACCACTGTGAGGAAGATAAATCAGCACAGGGGGGATCTTTAAGATTTAATAGTAGCCAGGGACAAATATCCCCAATATGTATAGGAATTCCTCACGAGATGACAGACTTCGTTGCCCAGAAAATCACGAAACCCCATGACCTCTCATGGCCATCGGAAGTGGAAAGTTATCGACCCGTGGACACCTTTGTATGACTATGAATACCATGCCACCAGCGGCTCTACATAATGATAGCCTGTGGCTCGTCCATCAAAGGAAATATTTCCATAGGCGATTCTCTTCCTAGCTCCATACACTTACCGGCCTCCAGGCCCCCATATCACCTCTCCTAATCTAAGAAGCCCTGGAACCACGATTAAAACCAATCAACACCCTTCCAGACATGGGCCATGTTGAGTTATTCAAGCCCAATTATATTCTGATGAAGAGCAGCCTTCAAAATAACGCCCCCGTCCTTGCTGCATGACGTTAAACTGCACGGAAATCTTTAAAGATACCCCCATCCTCGTCGCATGATGTCAAACTGCACGACAACCCTTAAATATATCCTCTTACTTACCGCATGACGCCAAAATGCATGGAATCCGTCCTCGCTTCATGACGTCAAACTGCACGGGAATCTTTAAAGATACCCCCATCCTCGTCGCATGATGTCAAACTGCACGACAACCCTTAAATATATCCTCGTACTTACCGCATGACGCCAAACTACAAGGAAGCCGTCCTCGCTTCATGATGTTAAACTACACGACAACCTTTAATAATGCTCCTCATCCTTACCACATGATGTTAAATTGTGCGTTCGAACCTATCACAGGTTCAGTAAAGAACATAGGCTTTTCTCTGTCTTGCAGTGCACGGGTCAGACCTGCACGAACCACCGCCTCACACCAGTGCGAGAAAGAATTACTTTACCTGTTCTCAGGATGTTTGGTCTAGATATTTCCCCTGTATTCAGGCACAATCTCATCAGAAACCATACTCTTTACTCAGAAAAAGCTTAACTCTCATAAGACACCCCTGGTGGTCCCAAATCTCAACTTCCCTTATGTTTCTCAGCTTTTGGAAGTGGATAGTCTTTGACTTAAGGACACCTTTGTATGACTATGCATACCATGAACTTAGCGGCTCTGCATATTGATTTCCCCTGGCCCGTCTACCAAAGGAACATTTTCCTTGGGAAATGATTCTCTCCGTATGCCACTTGGCCTCTGATCCCCCATTTCCATCCCTGTATTCTTAAACCCTCTGAGATACAGATTACCAACCTCTTTCACAATCCAACTTGAATGCGGCGGAGCGTCTTTTACAAGATTACCGAGAACCAGGATAAGTCGTTTCATTTCAGAGGATGTCCCACCTGTATGACTTTAAACTGCAGTAAGCCTCAATCATCCCTTATGCTAACTAAATGCGTAGGGAGGTGGTCTCCGGACCACGTTCCTGGTTAGTGCGGATGCTCCCAAAACCCTTTCAGATGTCACACTCCCCTTCTGAGCCACTCCTAGTGGTTTTCATAACTTTCCATGCCACCATCGTGGTTTCCATAAGCTAGAATTCCAGGAAGTCCCCTGGCCATCAGAAATGGATAAGTCTTTGACTTAAGGACACCTTTGTATGACTATGCATACCACGCCCTCAGCAGCTCTACATATTGATTTCCCCTGGGCCGTTTACCAATGGCAGGTTTCCCTCATGCAATGCTCTTCCTACCTTTGTACGCTAACATGACTCTAATGCCTTTTGACATGCCCTGAATGCTGCTCAAATTCAAACATGTTTCCCCCATGTGCGTTTGAAGGGTATTAAGACATCGTTTAATCAGTTGAACCCTATTGGGGCCATCACCCCACCTGATTTAGTCAAAGCTATTCGACCTAAAACATCAGTAATGATAGTCTTGTTGGCGGGAATTTAAACCTCTTATAAAAAGAGGCACCAAGCCTATTAGGCCGAAAACCCGAAAAGGGCGACCTAAGAAAAAGCCGGGTTATACCCGCTGGGTCCATATTGAATGGGCCCGGGAAAAATCAGGGCATTAAAAGAAAAAAAAGACAAAAACGTTTGTGGGGTTTTCCTATAAAACCCTAGCAATAGTCAGACTATGGTCGCTGGATTCCATGGTCCAGGAAAAAATTAGAGCTTGTTTTCCTGAGTTATGATTAGTTCTGATTCAGTGAATTGTTATTGTCACAACAATTGTTCTAAGTAACAATCCAATTCCATAGCAATGAGTCATTAATGGAGACTGTATTTCATTCCGAAGAAAAAAAGGGAGGATGTCAACAAGCTGGGGTCTCTCCTTTATACAAAAAAAAGAAAGGGAGATAGAGGGGTAAGTAAAATAGGGGATACAAAAGTAGCTCTGATAGTTATAAAGGAGCCTGACTTGCTCTCCCCACCAGATCAGCGACTGCACGGTGAAGGTCGTTGCAGGATTGTTCCAACACTACCTTCTCCCTGGTCTCAGCCTCAACCACCGGATGGATACGATCCACTGCGGTTTGGAGATCATTGATCCCTTTTCTGGTGACTTCAAGACGACCAGTCATAGCTGATAGCTGATCCCTCAGCATCGTGGCTCGTTCCTCACATGCATGCAACTCGGAGGATAGGATGGCCACCTAATCTCAGGAGATCGCCTCCTGTGCTATTAGTTGATGGAGATTTGTTTTGGTTTCCTCCAAGGTTCGGGCCCCACAATGAGTGGTCTCAATGTGAGCAAGTGTTCATTCACTAGTGAAAGCTTCCTCATGGCCCATAACAACTTGGAAAGCAAGAGAATGGAAGTGCTGATAGTCAAAGCCAACCAACCCCAAACCCAGGAAGATCTGACAAAGATCTTCCGTTTTCGTTTCCATTTCAGCTAAGGGGGTTTTGGAGATGATTTCACAGATTCGGGGCCAGGCCCACCTGCACACTGCCCTGTGGTCCGCCATGATGCGAGGATCTTTGGTATCCTGGATGGATGACACGAGAGTAAAGTCTAGCATGGAAGTACGTGCAGACGTGTGGTCACTAGAAGTTGGCTTTGAAGCTAGAATGTATGGAGATCCAAACCCCGGTTCAGGCTTGGGGACCAAGTTTCTAAGCTCGATAATTACTAGAGAAACCTCCGGGATGACCTCGCTAGGACCCGACACCACAGAGTCATCATTATCCACGAACAAGAAGGATGAATTTTCCTGAACTGCGACCACCGCATAGTTGGGAGAGGAAAGTTCTCTGAATCGCTTTGATCGGTGGGCCATCAATCGGTCCTCCCTGGAAATTGATGAGGAAGGTGTAGTGGATGCAGCAGCCACAATACCTCCCGATTTGGGAGTCTAACTGACAGCCTTCCCTAGGATCCCATACGGATAGTATTTTACCCATGTTTTTTCATATTCCCGGGAAAGGCAGGCAGTCGTGCCCGTATCAGGCAGGGGAACACTTGTGTCAGATCCCTCCCACGTCAGTATCAGCCACCACTGACGATGTATGGCTGGATGCAGCACTCGGGCCCAAGGAGGGGGAAGGGAAGCATGGACTTTCATGCACCCGAACTGGCGAGAAAAGTGATACGGGACGTACAACTCTAACAATGAAACACTGTCAATCCATGCGGACAGAAACCCATCCCCTAGGGAGACCATGTAAGAGCACTCTTCTAGGCTCCCCCGGCGGTTGTCGATTAAGACGCCAGAAGGGGCGGGGTAGGGAGTGAAGATGAACTGGGAGAAGTCGCTCTGGAGCTCGAGGACTTCACTAGAGTGGAGAGACTTCAAGCGAACCCCGGCTATATCCAGTAGCGTCGGCTGGAAGGTAGGAAGAAGGATGGCCGTGTTGTGACGATATTCCTAACAGCGACAATGGTCCGCCACCCAGCCATACAAAAGTTGAAATGGCCCTCTTAGACGATAGGGTGACCCTCCCACCTGCATGTGGTTCAGTAGCTCGTAGATACTTGGCAATGTGGGCACAACTAAATTCACCAAGCGACCCTATGCTAACTCAGCCACCATCATCAAGATATAGGCCTGGACACCTGGGTTAACATCCCATGAAGGAAATAGCCATCCTCTAAAAAATATCGCAAACATACCGGCCAACCGGAGCAAAGGCGACATGCCAGGGCGCACCTCGTAACCCCATGAAAGGTAGTCGCCTGCTTCCAGAACCGCCCAATAAGAACCTTGAATGGTTCATGACTGCTGGGAAGGATGAGTCCTGGGATGCTTAATCTTCGGCGTAGGACCAGTGGAGTTTAGAAATAACCTTATCCAAGTTTCGTAAGGAATAAGCGAGTGGGCACGCAAGGCATGACCCAGTGACTACTCCGCCATGGTTAGAATCTCTTTAGCCTATGAAGGAACCTATTCAATGTCGTCCCATGCATCAGGAGTGGGAACAAATTCGCCATACATCTCGCCAATAATCGGCAGTCCTCCAATCTCGTAGATGTCCCATAAGACTAATGCTGAATTCACCGTGGGCAAGGTGGAAAGTATTAGTACTTGAACACCAGCGGCTGAATAGGTCGGGAAGGATCAAAGACGGTGGGTAAACAGAAAATTGGGAATCCCACACTGCGGAGTATAGGTTGACAGCTTCCAGAGAATTGGGAGACTCTCGACAATAATGATGGACCTAGAAAGCCGAATCCCAATCATTTGAGAAGAGCCTTCCGGACCGAAGATCCCACCTGGGAACCCAAACCGCATCCGAATCCCTTCAAGAAATATTAATAATAGAAGGGTAGTCCTTAAGGACTTCTTTGTAAGAAATGTCTTTAGTGCACTGATCTCTTTGGGTCTAGATAGAGCCCCTCAGAATAGATGTTTCTTTCGGACAAAAATTAGAGATTATCTCCCTAGATTGGGTAATGTTTTCCTGAATACATTTTGATGGCGCTTCCAGGTTAGGAGAAGGGAGACCTGCAAAATTAGGGGTGATAGGGACGTCGTCCTGAAGACCGAAGCCATAGAGCGAGAGCTGACTAGATAATGGATAACTCAGAAGATCCGGAGGGAGAATGTTATTCAATGAACCGTCATCAGGAATGATGGATCGGCTAGTGTCCACTTTGACACTCTCCTCTCTGCGAATCATAGTCGAACGTCTCCCTGAAGTAGTTGAGAGGGGCTCTGCAGTAGGCCTCGGCACAGAACGAGGGGGAACCATATTTTCTCCCTGAATAATGAGATAAATCAGTCTAGAATTAAAATATGTACAAGAATAACCAAAATAAATGGTTAAGGAGCCTTCAATATAAAAATCCGCATGGAGTCCTTGCAGGATGGTTTGTGATGACATCATTCCACGAACCAGCCCTTCTTGAAATCAGTCCGCGAAGCCCTGGCCCGCGGAGCGTTGCCCAGGAAGTTTCGAACCAAGTTGCTCCGCGGAAATTCAATCCCGAGTTTATTCGGAAGGCTCAAATACTTTATGAAGTTCAAGAGTTATTTAGTACGTGGAGCATCGAAATCGCAAAGAATGTTCCTCCGGAAACCGTCATCACTTACTTTTTAATTAATTAAGAGTAATGGTTTGCGGTTGGGAAGTCAGTTCATTGGTGAAGGCGACTGAGAAGAAGAAATGGTTCGCGGAATTTGATTCCGGTTCGCGAACGAGGCACTTCGTGAAGGAGCAAACACACAGAGGTGAAGGATCTCTCGTTTCGCGAAGAATTTGGTAAAGGAAAAGTGAGGGATCCCCATATTTATAGGTGTGGTCCCCTACCGGGTCCACCTTTCTACCGCAAACCATCTCAGTTTCAGGACCAATTTGCATCATAATGGCCTCTTCTTCATTCCGATCAGACCCCATTCCGATGGGGGGAATCTGTGGGGTCCTAAAAAATCCATAAAGGAGATTTTACCAAAATCCCCCAAAGAATTGGGGAAAATAATCAATGACAAGACACAAAGGACTGGTCTGTGAACCAATCAATGGAAGCACGACATTGCCAAGCACCGCGACACCCCCCCCCCCCCCTTCGCGAACCATTGTCGTTCGCGAAATTGAGGTAGAGAGCCTCCACGGTCGCGAGGCCAGATGGGCGCCACTCCGGTTCACCATCGTGAATCGCCCCAACCAAGGACCGCGTCGACCGGTTCAATCCGCACCCGCCGTCGTTCGCGGAATGGAGATAGAACCCTCCGTAGCCGCGGAGCACTCCATGAGTTTGACTCGCGGAGGAGGGGAGCGTTCAATACCCACCGCGAATCGCGGATTGACCAGGTCAGCCGAGAACTGGATATTTGGTTATGGGCCTCCGCCAAAAGCATCGCATGGCCACGAATACATTCCTTTCCCACTCTATAAAAGGAGACCAAGGGGGAAAGAAGAAGAGGATCGGAGAATCGGAGAGCAAGGATCAGAGAACTGGAATCAGATTCGGAGGGAGGAGATCGGTTGAAGGAAGGCTTCGGATTTCGCATACAGCGAAATTCCCATCCGCGAACTAAATCAGGTATATGAATTAAGAAGGAATTGGAAAACGCATAATAATTTGGTGAACCGCGAACCTAAATAATAATAAAAAGGGGAGAACCGCGAACCATACCTCCTCCGCGGATGACTTCCCTGTGGACCAGGGAGTTTATGCCTCTTTTACAATTCGTTGTACTACGTAGAACCTTCCTCCGCAGACGAGACCCCGACCAACGAGCCTCCGATCGGCCCCTCCCTTGGCCACCGCTGCCCGCCTGGAACCCTCTGCAAACCACCCTAGTTCACGGATTGAACCTGAATCCATGAACCATCCTAGTTCGTGTATTGAACCAGAAGCTGCGAACCATCCTGGTTCGCGGATTGAACCTGACGCCGCGATCCGCCCTGGTTCGCAGGACGCCAATCAGTCCACGGACCACCCTGGTTCGTGGACGACTTCTCCAGCCGCGTGGCACTTCCCCACGTGAAGGGTGCCACCACCCATACCTCTCGGTGGCTCGCCAAATACTTCAGTGTTCTCGTCTCCAATGCCAGGAAAAATCCTTCTGATCCATCTAAGTCCCCCACGGCTCCCTCATCGGCCTATTCATCGGCCCCGAGCCGAGGTCTCTGCCAGATCCACCGGATCCGCGTGGTATAATTTTCAAGCACATCAGCGTGCCATTTTGAGTTCACATACCCATGGTAAACAGGGGAAATGGGGTTTCCCTGACCCTTGGGCGGACTCCAAAAGCATGTCTGGGTTCACATTCCCCCGGTAATGTGGGGTCTGAGCCCGAGAGCCCCCCTTCCAGCCTCTACTCACCAAGATGGGGGACTGCATGCTTCAGCGGTCGTGTACTTCTCCCCTCCCCGGAGAGGGGGCGATATATCCATCCAAAGGCAGCCATACCCATGTACCTCGGTACTTCCCAAGGTATCTCCCCAGGGAATAATGGAGGAGGCGGGAACAAGAGCACCCCCTTTCCCTCTCCTGCTGAGCTTTGTCACCACGGGTGTCCGTCTCGGAGTAAGACCCGACCTTCTGGGCCTCCTGAGAGTGTAAGCCCAAATCCACCTTCTGGGCCTCCTTAGAGTGTAAGCCACAATCCATCTTCTAGGCCTCCTCAGAGTGTAAGCCCCAATTCATCTCCCTGGGCCGCCTTCATGTGTAAGCCCCACTCCGTTTCTCACGGACACACCTTTTGTGACGTGATCATCTGGACCCTGCGGCCTCTTGTTTCTCACACCGAGCATGACTCACATTGTCTTAGAGTAAGCATCGACCATGACATCCATCATTATGGGCTGCCTCAATGTGTAAGCCCCAAACCAAAGTGAACTACATGGAATTTGATCCCTGCCTCCTAGACACGGTACGTAGGAAGCCTCTATGAGGTTCAAGCCCACCACTCGGTCGTTTCTTCATGTCGAGTTCCACCCTCGTCCAGCATGACATTAAACTTTTTATTAGAACTACATGGACTTTGATCCCTGTCTCCTAGACAGGGTACATAAGAAACATCCTTGAGGTTCAAGCCCAACAACCGGTCGACCCGATCATCCCCGCATCGGTTCACCATGCCACTCCTAGTGCTACCTCAATCGAGTTCCAACCCTTCGGGGTCATTAATCAAAAGAGGGATGGTAAACTTCAGACATAAATGATTCCGAACCCTTGCGTCTAGTTGACCATTGACCACTAGGGATTAATTCACGGATACTATGTTTGGGGATAAACCAAATATTTGCGAACATATGAATACGTCTTAAATCTATAAGAGAATCCTGGAAGAAGCAATAATTTCCCCCCCAAAAGGGTGTGATGAGACCGACTTCTCATCCTCTCGAACAATGTGAGTTCTTAAGAGTCACTGGTAAGACCATCTGAAGAGTCGCTGGTCAGACCATCTGGAAAACATCTACCTTTGGAAAGCAGGTCCATCAATCATTGGATACGGAACCGTTGGGTATTTCATGGCCAAAAACCAGGAACGAGACAGTCCATTTTGAGAACTGATCATATATTTATCGATGTAAGGGCCCAAACCATGTTGTTGTGTGATACGATGAAACATTTGGATAAAATAAAATAGTTAGATTATATTAATTTCTTCTTAGTGGTATATCTCAACCATAAATATTGATGAATAATGAGGTGTTTCTTTATATTTTTCATGGTGCACATGACTATAAATCATTTTAGTTTATATATCGTATTAGATTCACGCATGATATATCTTGGGAATTTGGTGTTCATATTATTTTAATGACGTTTATTAAGTATTAATCAACCCATAGAAATCCAATAGTGATATAGAGTAATGAATTGCCAATTTAATCATGAAACAATGTTTAAAATAACGAAACAAACTGTCATATTGTATATCATATTAACTATCATAAGATATGACTGATATTTTTTTATTTATGTCAACACATTATTTGATATAATAATCAGTGATTGTATCATTTCATATTATATGGGATATCATATTTTTTTAGACAAGTTTTGTTCTTTAGTTTATGATATATCATATCATATGATATAGCCCAGTCATAACATATGATGGAACAGACAAAATATGAAAACATATGGCATTGTATCTCTTAAAGTGATATGTATTATGATGATATAGTATGAATATTTAGTTTTAGTAAACACTATTCACGATTTTATCATAATCCATGACAGATGTAGGTTCCTCGTTATTCCTCTATAGGCCATTGTGTAGTTAGGTTATATGATGCAAGTGGATATGTTAATCCATGATTTCATACACCACATATTTTATCTTACATATGCCATTGAACAAGTAAATTCCTTGACCATTAATTATTTAACATGATTTAAAATTCTTCTAATGATTTAATTTAATTCTACTAATTGATCATAGAATATGAATTATAGTATATTTATAAATACAATATGAATAAGAAATTATTTTTTGTTAGATTTACTTTATGAATTGAATACAATGGTTTAACAAATTATTATAAATCATCTAAAAATATATTTTTTGGAATGTATTTAATTTATATAAATGATTATAAATTAAATAATTATATATTTTTTAGAACATATTATAAAACATTTCTTAAATATTTAATAAATAAATACCCTATAATAATAATTATTAATATTAAAATTCATTTATCAAATTATATGAGATTTCATATAATATTGATACATATTTTTTATGTGAAAATTATAAGTGTAGTTTATAAAATGTTTATAAATTAATAAATAAATAAAAATATAATATTTTATAATTAATATCATGAAATGTTCATAATTATTTTATTCTAAATGCTCAATTTGAGTTCCCTATTTAAGAAAATATTTATTGTATATCAATATGGGTTTGGATAATTTATTTGATCATGTATTTAATAATAATATATATATGATATTTAGGTTATATTAATTTAATACATAATATAATTGGAATATAAATATGTTCATATTTCTTTTAATATCATATATTTAAATGAAATTCTATTTGAATGAATTATGAGGAATCATTCATATTAGAAATAAATTTAAACAATTCATACTTATTTAGTGTGGAATTTAAATAAAGCATGACTAGATTATAAAGATTTTATAATTGATTTATTTATGAAATTTTCAGTTATGTTTATCTCATGTATAAAAATGTAAATTGTTTAAAAATGTTTTTTTTCATTTTTAAAAATGTAAACTGATAATTTATTTTGTTAATTCAATTTTAAATTATTTATAAATATAAATATTATATTATGAATCTTTGTATTATTTATCTTAAAGAGTTATGATTTTGTATAAATAAAAACACATTCATTTAAGAAGTTAAATCCTATGAATGAAAAAAGATATATTTTTCTTATAGATTGAGTTTTTCTTGTATTAGTTTATGATATTGAATTAAAAATTTAATTATAGTATATACATATTAAGTATTATAATTATTCTTGGAACTGAGATCTCAATTGGGTAATTTATCCTTAAGAAGAGGGGATTTGGGTCATACTTCTCACTATAGTGGAGTCTTATTCTTTTTTAATAAATGTAGGGTTTGGATATCTATGGCTCCAAGTTTACTCATGTGTGGATTATCTACATCACATGATTCTGTTAAATTAAACCAAATGGTTTTATATACCTTATTTTTTCTATTTAATTAGATATAAATAAATAAATATTTTTTGATTTGGGTTAGTAACACATGTTTTGAGTTTTCTAAAGAGCTACACAACAATATGGTTTAAATATATTAATTTAGTGAAAGGAATAATGATTCCAAACTAAATAATTACAAGAATGGATACATCTAAATATAATAACATGAGATAATATAGTGAGATAATTCCAACTTAAAATAGAAATTTTTATATTTCTTTTAAATCAATACATGTTAAGACCTAAATTTCCAACTGGGTTAGCCATTAAAAACCATAATGCCCTTGGATTATCATGTGTTTAGAATGAATGTAATGAGGTGATATTAAACATGAGGTTCTTAATTCTTGGTTTTTTCTCTGGCTTACACTTAGATAGGAAATCGTAACTGTAATCATATCAAAGTAATCAAGTTGAGATAATCCAGATGACAAACTAGGCTGATGGTTGTCCAATATACTATCCAATAGTCATTTTTGAAATGATTGACATGATTGTATTGATAATATATTCAACGAATATTTATGTACATAACAACGATGTTTAGATCTCTCCCTAGTAATTGATATGATATATTTCAATAGGTTCCTTCATTTATATGGGGGAATATTTATAAAAATTCCATATTAAATATTTCTAAATCTGGATATTCATCCGATAAAATATTTTATTTTAAAAAAATGGGTTCATCATAAAAAAATTTGACATTAATATCATTATTGAGAAAAGAGAATCTTAACGTGAGAAACTTCTCAGACAGGTACAAAACAAAATAATGGTTCTTAATTAAGAGAGAAAACTATATGTGTTAAATCAATACCTTAATAAGAATCCCATTATTTAAGTTGTTTAGAACATAAATATAGATTCTTATCAGATGTATATAATGATACACATATTATTTTAATGAAATTAGATTGAAAATTTCAAGAGGAACTCTAGACTCCTCTCATATACTCAATGTGATTGAGTGTGTTAATTACTTGGAGAGACTGGATGATTTTTAAGGAATATTATAATAGTGAAATTCATTCAGTTAGAAATGTTTTGAAAATATAAATGATTAAAATAAATTTTTAACCTATTTTATTTAACCATTGGGTTTTTTTATTAAATGTAAATCTGATATCCATGATTAGGTACATGGTTTTTAATGTTCAAATTGGAAGAAGAAATGCCAGTTGAAATGTTCACCATAGTTTTATCAAATAATAAGTCCATGTTATTGAAACTAAAAGTAAATATCCTAAATAAATGAGTAACGATTCCATAATAAAGAATTTTTATGAAACATAATGGAGTGCAGAAACTACACTAAATTTCCATATCGAGGTTTGATTCAATATAAATCAAATAATAAATTTTGAAGTTATATGATACAGAATATATTTTTTTAATTGTTGTAAATATAAATGGATTCAAGATAAAGGTAAAAATTGAAGGTGTTTATAGATTACATTCAACATATTATGAAAAGTGTTTATAAATAATTTAATAAATACAAAGGAAAAATTAAAAACTTATATAGATCTAAATTAATCATGTGTATTTTCATCTTATTCTAATTATTTGATAAAGTAATTTGTTTCTTTAATAAATATTTATTATTAAATATATGATCTGTCAAATTTATTTGACATGGTTTGTGATTTTTTGAATTCTATAACATGATTGAGAAAAAGATGAGGATAAATATTATTATCTTGGATAAAAAAATTTATATAGTTTTCTTTTGAGATATACAGGATTTGATCTCACTACCCTTCAATGGAATGTTTTCATAAATAATTTTATTCCATGAAAATTATCCATACACATATAATCTCATAAAATATCTTGATAAGATATTTTAATAATTAAATATTCATATTTTTGGTAAATAAGAGTTTTTTACTAACATAAAGTTGTCTGTGTGTCGTAGACTAATAATTTTGAATGAATAGAGAATCTAATAGGATAGTGGGAGTGTGTTTGGGATTATTAATGCTCAAATTTTTACAAATAAAAGAATATACTTGACAAAAATCAAATTGTTCTCGAATAGTTTACGTATATTTTATGAAAAAATGTTGATGGAATTATATATAATAATCATGATAATGATAGACATAGAAATAGTTATAAGTATACAATTATAGTTATTATCATCATAACATTTGATGTTGTAAAGTTAATGATTTTCAATACTATGTCCACGTAGTTAAATAAATAGGAATATCATTCTTATAGAGAAATAATATTCAAAATAGCCTTCTTCATCTATGTTACTCAATAAAGTAGTTAAGTTGTAGTGTTTTATCAAATGGTAATATAGTTATGTGTTAGGAATTTCATAGAGATGTATATATTTTTTTAAAATCCAAAAAACATAATAAACATAAGGATGATATGGTAGTCTATCATATGTGATGTTATTATACATGATATTATTTATCATTTTTCAAATATTATTAATAGAATTTAATATTATTAAATGTATCATGGTATAAAAAATTAAATCTCCACCTTTTCATTATTTCATATTGGTCACATATACTCATGAAATAAAATTATAATTAAATTCTCAATGTATGACTTTGAGATGTCCAAGATTGATGTTCATCATGAAGTATTATAGAATTTCAAAATATATTATCTATGTTTGAGTGTAATTCTTATATATAAGAGAACTGGGAATGGATATAATAAACACATTGAGGGGGGATTGAATCAATGTTGGTGACCTTTAATCCAATTTAATATTTTATCCTTTATTTTCATTACCCCTATTACTTTTATGTGAATAGTTTTATCATTCCTTCTTTATTACCTACGATTATATTTAATAAAATCCAAACCCAAAAAAACACACACATAGGGAAAATAATTGAAAATAATAACTAATCAATAAGTGTAGATAATCCTTTGTGGGAATAGGTAAAACTCGCACTCAAATGATACAATAATAATAAATATGTGAGAAAAATGATTAGGGGGTATCCTAGATTTTGTGTAGAAGAATCCCAACGGGCCTTTATATTTCCTCCCAATTGTTTCACAAAAAATGCAGGTAAAAAACAGGTATGTTCATCAATAATGTTATTAGATTTGTGGTCTATGTGCTACTTGGGTATTATTCATCTTCTCTTACTCAAAAAATAGTATGTAAGAACCCTATTTCACTTATTCTCTTTCACTCGCTACAATAACCTTCTTTCATTATGCAAATAAAAAATAAAAAAACATTCTTCTTCTTATAAAAAAATAAAAGGCTTATTATTTCTCTAATTATCTTGAAAATATATGGAATACATCCATTTATATTATAAATAATTTGCACATGACATTTATTCTTATTTAGTATTCTTCCTTTTTCTCAGTCTCATTACATACACAATACATGAACTTTATCTCCCACCTTCTTATTTTTCATTAATGACTTATTAAAAACAATCATTCTTCATTGCCTTTATTTAGTTCACATGGAAAATACTATTTCTCCATTCCATCTTTTGTTTGATAATCATAGATCTAATAGTGGGATACAGTGTCATCTCTTCTTTTCTCCTAACATAAGGATCTTTTTTTCAAGGAATCATAGTTCATCTATCTTTCTTCTTTTGTACGCAATATATTTTTGATAAAAAACACAATGAAATTTCTTCACGTCTTCTTATCTAAAAATTACTTATACCATGAGAATATACTACTGTGAATTTCCTTGATTTTTGGTAATTCAAAACATCTTCAAATATCTTATGAAGACACAATTATTCTTTTATTTTTTACATCCAATGAATTAGACTCTTAAAAACACCTATAGAGAACCACTTCTTAAATATAAACATATTTAAGAAAAAACATGTAAGATTCAATTGTGATATTCTCTTTTAAGTACATTATAGAATTATGAAATACACCATGTGATATTTTGGAATTAACATATTAGGTTATCATCATTATAATGAATTCTTTTATTCAAAATATATTCTTTATATTATGATTTTTGATATTTAAATTTTATTAATTTAATCTCGATGTCCAAACACATATACAGATAAATTATGTAATCATAAAATATGAAATACATACACATTCTAAAATAACTTATTTATTTAACTATTTTTAAGTAGGTTTACATCAATTACATACATTGGGAAAAAATACTTATGAATAAGCCATCAAAATTAATATATTAGACACAAATTATTAATGGTATATGAAGTGCTGTAAGAAAATTTATACATAAACATTAATAGAAATCTGAAAACCCTTTATAGTTTGATGTGAAATTTGTCTTATAGCTCATGTTCGTATGAATTATATAAAAATTCATACAATATTACATTGTTTTCTAAAAAAATCCCCAAATACATATGAAATATTCCAAAAAATAATTTTCAGCACTCAATTCAAAATTCTACACTTCTTCATAAAATCATAGATTTCTTTATATAAAAATGAGAAACTTAATCTTCTGACTTCAATAATATATCTATGTACCTCAACATCTTCAGATACCTTAAAGACAACTCATGAATTTCTAAAATTCATTAAATATAATGTTTATTATAATGTTCAATTTTTTAAACTTGCAACCACAAGGATGGAACATAAAAACTAAAAATGAAATAACACTTTATTTTTTGTATAAATAACAACTTGAACCCCTTAAAACTAACTTACATGATATTTATTTGAATTTACTCTATTAATATCGATAAAAAACATCCTTGGGAACACTTCCCTTAAACATTATTCGGTTCTCAAACCAACTTCTTATCTATTATTCTTAAATTCAAATCTTCTTCATTCCATATTAAGATCAAGAATCATTAATACTCATTGATAATTCAAAATAAATAAAACACACAAAACTTTGTCTTAATAACCCCATTTATATTTTTTTTTTCAATACCAACTAAAATTACATGAAAATATGAATAATTTCATTTCTCTCTTATTTATCACTCCTTACCTCCCCTTTATTATCAAGAATTCATTTTACATTTCTCTCCCCAATATTGATATGATAATAAAAGTGCATAAGAGATAATGATATCATTTACCACTAATGAAATGATCCATAAATCATTGCACTCTATATCCATGTGTGCCATAATAAGTGTAGAAAACAAGAGGGTTTGAATTTTGATTCAAATTTACCCATTTTAAAAGAATATAATACCTATTGAAATAAGATACTCTTTATCTTTATTAAAAGATGTCCCCCATTTTAGGCTGAAAATATTATGATACCCATTGAGATAATAATGTTGATATAAATTTATAATGAAAAATATTAAAATAAATATACTTCACTCACTTTAACACACATGTTTAAGATATTTATGAAAAATAGGTTGGTTTTAAAATTCAGAAAACAAATCATATCAATCTTTAATAGATCACATTCATTTAATTGAGAAAAATAATTTTTTACCTCATGAGGTTAGGATTTTATTTTTCTAACTAATTATGAGAGAGTATGGATTCATACATTATCATTGAAATATTTACTATGAACATTCTATAAACTATAATTTGATAACGAGATAAGTCTAGATGTACTTATAACCTTTTTACTTATTTCTCACTAAAGGAGACACTTTAAATCATATCTATCATGGAATATATCTTCCATATAGATATTTTAATGTGTCATATGTTATGAAATAAGTAATATATTTTCTTTTTCCCATATTCTATCTATTTTTGAAATCATTCTCAAGCTTTATCAATGATGATACTTTAATCATGTTTTCATTAGAATATAACTTAAGATATTAATTTGTGATGATGGATTATTACATTAGTTGTCCAGATTTGACAATATACACTATATCTTAGGTTCCCCCAAATAACATGATTCACCTTTAATCAACTTTGTTAAAATAATAATAATAATAATAATAATAATAATACGGAACTTATTTCTCCAAAAAGTGAATATCGTGGTTGAGATGATTATATTAAGTAACTTGTTCCATTATTTTGATCCTTCATTCATGAATATAAGGATTCCAGGTTTGATTTTTTTTGGGAATTATGAATGTATTTACATCCTCTTCTTCTTTCTGTGGGTTATTTAGTTCTTCATCATCCCTTTTGCTAAAATAATCCACATGGGAAATATCTATCTTTTTAATAAACTATTATTATATTTAAAAAACAGTTAAGAAAACATTAGTAGTTTTTTCAACTATTATACACATCCCATATAGCTCTTATTCAACATTAACATCATGTGTTGAAACCCCCCCATGATATCCATGATCTTGATTTGGAAACTCTTTTTACCATATGACAATTTAATTTTTATTATTACTCTTCCATCATTATTTAATTATCTAAATATACTACAAAAATAACTAAACAATCCTTATGTAAACTAAAATCCTTTTACAAGTCCCCACATGAATTATTCTTCTAATTTCATTTCATTAAACGAAACCCTTTTTATTTTCATGGATTAAATTCGCATTTTCTATTACTTTTTTCACTTAAAACCTATACCCATGTGTTGTTTTCATGCATAAATGGTGTTTTATTTATTTTTAGAAGATAATTAGTGTATAATTATGTTACCCTCTTTCAGGTAACCCTTTAATTTTTTTTTTCATGATTTTCACTTTTAGTTGATGTGTATTTGGACTCCTAAGGATGGATAAAATTTACCAAGAAAAATGACTTAAAGGGGTTACATGATGTTTACATGGTCACTAGACACAAGTCATGAAATGTGTACACAGTGGGAAAGGATTACACACTGTGGAATGGTTGCATAATTTGTAATGCTAAAAGATCAATTTTAATTTAAAACCCATATTTTTTTGGTGTACTTGATCTTCGTGGATTACACGAAGTCTAAATCAGTTTCATGTCTTGTAACTGTTAGGAGGTCATATTTCAGGTTGTTTCTCAGATAAATTTTATTCCATTCTCCCAAATATCTCTTGTATCAATACCTAAAGCCCCTCTACGATGATTTTTTTGAGTCTTTATTAGATCTGAATTGATCTATCCAGTATTTGATCACTATTTCGGTTTATTATTGTCTCTATGGGAATGTTATCAATCCCTATTATTTATTTCTTTTATTTTAGTAGAATCATGGTGTTTCATTATCAAATATGATGATTCATAATTATGTTGCCTTTCTTTCTATATAGATATGTGGTAAGATCTTTTTTCAATGGAAATTTCCTCTATTAATTAAGGTCTAGTGGGTGTATTTTCTTGAAGTATATCACATTTATTCTCCTCTTCCATCCATTTGGTTGAATTAAATCAATTACATGATGTGTAGATCACTTATAGGGCCTTTGTTGTGATTGTTTTATTCTTATTGTTGTTGGATACTTAGTGGGTGTGTATGACCCATTTTTTTTTGTAGGTGGATCTGTCTCTTTCTTTATTTGGGGAACTACATTGGTCTTGTTTTGAAAAAATTAATATTTCAATGAAATGGAATGATTTGATGGATTTTTTATGTGTGTGGAACAATGTTTATATAAAATATGGGGTTCCACTTTTTTGGATAAATGGAAAGAGTTTTGAAAAAATTGTGGACTGATTTCATGAAATGTTTTTCAAGTAATGATTTGATGAAAATTGTTTGATGATCTAATTTAGAAAATAGAGAACATAAGAGTCCTTGGGATCATAGGCAAAGGTTTAGTAAAATTTCTAATCCACTATCGGCGGATTTTTTCATGGGGATTATATCTACTATCATGGATTGTTATTCTAGTTATTTGTTAGACTTTGGGGGGTTCAATTTCTGGGGTGTTTCTCTACCCTCTAGACATTATTCAAATTTCTAGTGGCTTGATGCATGCACGCTTTTATATATTATGTATGATTTTCATAACTATCATGATGTAGTGTTATCCTTGGAATGTTTTTACATGATCCTCTTGGATGATTTGGGCTTCAACATTTTTCTCGTAATGTTCTATTGTAATACCATAGATTTGATATGACACATGATGCATGATCTAATTTTATATCATACATCTGCTGAGATATTTAGTGATAATTTTTTTTTGGATTTTTTTTTCGTTGTTTGGAAATTTGGAAAATCTATAAATTGAAATAAATTTTCATGATTTTGTATAAAACTATTAAATTATAATCAAGGATTATTCTCTTTATAGTTGAGAATGATTGGATTATTTTTTCAGAGACATGATATGGAAGACCTAGGTGAGACCCTGCTGAGGCTGTTAGCTCACACATTTCAAACCACTTCAGTGGTGTGTAGACCAAGTAATTTAATATAATGTTCTTGATTTTTCTATGTATTACAATAAATATTATATGGAATTTTTTGGAGACCAGGTGCTAAGACAGAGAGAGATTCTGATGTCTAATGTTCCCAAAATAAAATTTTGAAAATTATTAACAATTAAATATCAAGCCTGAGGGGTTTTATTGAAAATTTGGAATAACATCTAAATGGGTACCCAAAAAAGAAATGTGAGGGAACTATTGTGTTAAGACAAGTGACTTTACCTTAGTAAAGGTCTAACATCGGTCGGCATCAGTTGGCTATTAAAGTTAGTTTTTTGAAATTTTAAAGAATAAAATAAATTTAAGATTTATTTTATTTGAACATTACATAGAGATTGAATTTGGGTTTTAAATTATTAGCTTATAAAGGGACCCAGAGTTATAATTCTTATCCCTCGAGGAGTCCCTAGGAGATCTACAGGTGAAACATAGATAAATCACTTGATGGATGGTGATGAGATGGTGGATCAAGATCATTTTTGACAGATCGCCATCAGAAATTATTTCTCGATAGCGAACGATCCAAATTCTAGGTAGGGTATTGTGTTTTCAATTCCTTCATTCCCTGTCATAGAATCAATGATGAACATATATCAACCAATGAACAGGTTATCCTATGGTTCAATTGTTCTTACGGGATGGGTTGATTATGAGATTGACTTGGGGATGATTTTGATTATTGTTTTGATTTAGATTGTTAATAATTCATACGAGAAAGGATCAAGTCCACAATGAAAAATGTTTGTTGTTTTTTCATTAGGTTTGTTCTATATATATTTCCTTCCCCCTTTTCCCCATGCATTCTTCGTTCTACGTGGGATACAAACGGACGATCTTTTCACCATCAATTTGAGGTACAATTATCTGAGATTGTTGATCTGACATCAGGATTACCTAGTGGAGGTGATATGAAGATGGTGAAAATTTGATCGAAGTATTTTCGAAGATATCATTTTTCGAGCATTATTTGTATGGTTTATGGGAATCAAGGTTCGCATTATATTGAAGACCCGAAACTCACCGATTCGGTGTTATGATGATGAGGCAGCCTTGTATCTTGAGTTTCGGGATGAACGGGCCAACATATCAAGCACTAGAGGATCGACTGAGGTTTGTTGAGGATTAACTGAGATTCTCAATAATCACGATGAACACGACATGTATTCTATGATACAAGATATGTGGTCCCTTTTGAGCCATGGATAAGGTTTTAAAGAGCCTTAAAGTGTCAAAAAAAACATGTTACACCAGTCATTGGGTGTGTGGGCCCTTCCCTAGGACTCTGTGTGTATCTCATGAGAAACATAGACAATTGGTGGAGTACACGACATGTACTCCACCACATGGCCTAACCCAGACTGGATTCATGGGATACCCTATATACTGGTACACGGGCATGCAGACATGGGTGGACGTTGTGTACCGGCACATGGATGAGGAACATGAGAAGACTCTAGATGTATGAACATGGTGTGTAAGCCTTTCTACGTGCCCTGTATACCTTTTCAACATGACATATTTTCATGACACGTGTTGTTGTACATTGGTAATACCTGAGGAAAAGGGAAACAATGTGTGATGCAACTACACAACGTGTATCCCTTTCAACATGGGTTCGATTCCTTGTCCATCATATCATGGAAATTTTTTTAAGGTTTGTACCCTTGATAATTTCCTTGTAGGTTTGTGTGTATCGTTTCCTACACATCAGAGTATTACCCCATCAGTAAGAAATCCTAGATAGAGTTGTTAGAATCCCTTGAGAGGCTCGGTGAGTATGTGGAGGATTCTATATTCATACACCAAGACTCTTATAACATGATTTTAGACTCGGTACATTAGAAGACTATTTTTTGGGAAAATAATGGTACAAGTATCTTATCGAAATGGGTAGTGGTTTCAATATACTTCTTGATTCATATATCTAGATATACTCATTGACCATGTTGCATCATGTTTCCTTAATGGATTCCTCTATGACCCATACTATATAGGATTCAACAAATCAATCATGAGGATGAACCCATAAGCAACGAGGCATCAATAAATGAACCGGTTACCCATATGTTATATCCAGGTGGGGCACCCGTTACACCACCAACTATGGAGCTACCCATGGTACCTGAAGTACCATCAGATTGGGAGCATAGGTTGAGCGCACAACATGAGTTTTAGATGTAGATACCCCTCTGGTTCTGAGGATATCTCATCCCTTATGCGGCTAAGGACTGGCTTGAAGAGATGACACATGTTTTTGAATAGTTAGGACACCGGCCGATCAGATGGTGATCATGGGATTGATCCATCTAGAGGGTTAAGTAGGGAGATAGTGGAGTTTGGACATCTAGACTCTCAACAAGATCAATATCTCATTGGAAGATTTCTACCACCTCATTAGAGATGAGTTTTCACAATTTACCATTAGAGAATTTCATATACAAAAGATTCTTGAGGTTCAGCGGGGCAGTATGACAATAGAAAATTATTCATAGAGGTTCACCAACCTCTCTAGGTATCTAATGGATATGGCCAGTGATCGGTACATCATGGATTATAACTTTGATTAGTGTCTAAACATATACATTTGAGCTAATATTATCAAACTGATCAGTCCTACTTATGATGGGGTGCTTGAGCGAGCTTTGGTGGTCAAGATCATCTTGGTTGAGAAGTGACTTTTTGTGGTAGTCAGTATTGGACATGTAGGTGAAGAGATGTCGACATCAGGGATATGGATACAATATAATTGATATAGATATGGGATTCATTTCCAAAGGAGGTCTTAAGATAGAGGATCTGTAATTCAGGGTTCACAGGGTAGATCTAGTCAACCTAGGGAGAAGAGGTTCTACTCATGTGATGGGAGGGAACATCCCTCTTGAGATTGTCCAACTCGCCATGATACTAATAATGAGATAATGGATGGACCGCCAAGGCAGAGATAGAGGAAAGAGTATCTAGATCCACTGTGTGGTGGGCATGGAAGATGAATTGGGAGTGCAATAGGAGATGGTCGATGATTACACTTGTTACCACCACCATGAATAGAAGGATCACGCCAGGCTTAAGAAGCTAGAGGATATGGACATGACAACTGCATGAAGTCAAGTCATATAAACTTGGGGATCTATGTTTAATTTGAGGTATGATATGTGTCTTCTATACTCTAGAGGACATACTGATAGACACAGGTTATAGTCATTCATTTCTCTCCAGATATCTTAAACAATCCCTTGAGATTCTGATAGAACCATTGAATCAACCATTAATGTTCGACACACCTACTAGAGGAGACTCGATGATCACACATCTTTTCTGACAGTGTGACCTTACCCTCTGAGGTGAGAGTTTTGATAAGAACCACTTAGTGGTAGCATCAGTGACTTATGATTTCATTGTTGGTATACAATGGTTATATTTAGTCCATGCCCAGATTTACTTCTTTTGGCGATGAGTGTAGTGTGTATGCATTGATGGAACAAGGATTTCCCTTTTTTGGTAAAATGTAAACCCATGCAGAACATGATGGACTATTGCATAGGATGGAGAAACATATCACACATCACTTGGATAGACAAACCCTTTGAGAAGTAGATGTAATTAGTTTCGGTTCCAAGAAGTAGTGTTAAAGTATGAGAACATCTTTCCCAAAGATGCTTCATGATTACCTCATCAATGGGAGATAGAATTCTGCATGAGATTAAACTCTAGGTTGTTATCGATATCCTCACTAGCATATCAGATGTCTCCCATATAGATTGAAAACCTAAGGGTGCATTTGGAGGATTGATAAAGAATGGGATTTGTGAGACCCAATGTTCCACACTTATTACCCTCAGTTTTGTTTTCCAAGAAGGAAGAGAGAAGCTTTTGGTAGTGTTTGGGTTACTGGCACTTGAACCATGTGACTTTAAATATTATGTATCCACTACCGAGGATCGATGACCTCTTTGACCAGTTGATAGGGGTGTGATGGTTCTCGAAGGTTAACCATTGATTAGGCTATAACATAATGTGAGTACGGGATGAGGATATATTGAATATGAATTACAAAATGCTATTGTGGTCATTATGAGTACTTGGTGATGACCTTTAGTGAGACGAATTCCCCAGAATTGTTCATGGGACTCAGAAATCGGATCTTCTTGCCTTACATAGACTGGTTTTTTGTGGTATCCATTGATGACATCCTTTTATACTCGGCGTTTGAAGAGGAGCATGTGAGACACCTAAGGATGGTTTTGAAAAAACAATGAGAGGACCATTTCTATGGGATGCTCCCAAAGTGCCTGTTATAGATTTAGATAGTCCACTTTACTTGATATGTTATCTCAGTATATGGATTGGTAGTGGACCCGAACAAGGTGGAGGTATTGTTAGCATGTGATCCACCAAGGAGCATGATGGAGGTGTACTGATTTCTTGGGAAGGCAAGATATTACTAGAGATTCATCCCTAATTTCTCCAAATTATTGGCACCGATGACAACTTTGACAAGAAAAAGGCATCCATTCATGTGGATGTACAAGTTTCATCAAATATTTTTAGAATTTGAGGCAAATTTTGATGAGTACACCGATCTTGAGATTGTCAAAGGAGGGTGTCGAGTACGTAGTGTTTTGTGATGCATTAGGAACCGATCATGGTTTTGTCTTGATGTAGAGGCAGACAATAATTTCCTTTGGTTCATCCTAGTTGAGACAACATGATAAAAACTTTGAGACCCATTGTCTTGATTTGGAAAAAATAGTCTTCACATTGAATATTTGGTGACACCACATGAATGGAAAGATGTTTACTGTCTACTCTAATCACAAAAGACTCAAGTACATATTCTCTCACAAGGATTAGAACATGAGATAGAGGTAATGTCTAGAGTTCCTCTAGTACTATGACATTGAGATTTTTTATAGTCCTGGGAAGGGGAACATGGTGTAACATGCTCTCAATAGGTGATCTAGTTTCCAGTTTCTAAATGAGGTGTCACAGTAGTTGGCCTCGTTATATTTATCCTTTATGGATGGAGATGAAGAATCTTACCTCTAGTCGATGGTTTTAACACCTCCATTTTTACTTTTATTTAGGGAGGCACATCTTGGGGATAGCAACTGTGAAACTCTATAAGCTCAGATGTCCATAGGTTATTGTCATGATGGAAATTTACAAGGTGGGTAGAACATCGTTTCTTTTAGAGGACCCACTATTGTAATAGTGGCGTTTTGGGTGAAGGTTCTGAGGGAGTTTTAGACATCCCCTTTTGTGGTACATCATGGTGTGGTGAAGATGTACCGAGACATTAAACATCAGTTTTGGTATCCAAGAATGAAGAAGGTAGTGGAAAAGTTCATTTCTCAATGACTTACATGCCAGCAGGTGTAGGATGAGGACCAGGATCCAATGGGTTTGGCTCAACCCCTTAGTGCTAGAGTGGAAGTGGGATGAGATATTGATAGACTTTGTGATGGGTTTACCATATACCTCTAGGGGGCATGATTCCATCTGGGTGATCATTGATTGACACAATAATTCATCCCACTTCCTAGTTATCCATGAGGAGAGTTATATAGAGAGTTTAAGACACCTATACTATTAGAAGATTATTCAACATCACATATTTCTATCAATGATTGTTTCTGATCTTGATGATCATCTCACATACTAGTTTTTGAGGGGGTTGTAGGAGGTGTTAGGGACTTAGTTTCACTTGAGCACAACATTTCATCCCTAAACAGATGGATAGATTGAGAGAACCATTAAGGATTTGGGGGACATGCTGCATGCTTGAATGTTAGGCTTCAGTTGTAACTATGAGGATCACCTACCACTAGTGGAGTTTTCATAGAACAGTAACTACCACTCCGACATTGGTATGAAATAATTTGAGGATCTATATGGGTGAACCTTCAGGTCACCACATTATTGGACAGACCAAGGAGAGTCACCACTTATGGGCCCATAGTTAGTGAGACCTACCACTGAGACGATGCAGATCATCTAAGAGTGTATAATGATTGCACAGAGCTGGAAGAAGTCAAACACTGATAATATATCGATGCCTTTGGAGTTCGAGTAAGGAGTCCATTTGTTCCTTCGGGTCTCACCCCAATGTGGGTTACTGATATTTGGCTGGGGAAATTGGTTATCTTTTAGGTGCATCAAACCTTTTCAGTTATTGCATAGTGTTGCAAGGTGGAATACCACCTACCTCAACAATCGCAGTTCCATTAGGTACACAATGTATTCGACATGTCACATAAAAGGATGTATGTGCATTAGATATCACACGTCATCAACTAGAGCGAGTTGGAAATCAAGGATGGATAGACTTTTATAGAATACTTAGTGGAGATTAGGGGTTTTCAAGATAGGATCCTTCATGGGTGAGTGATTCCCTTGTTGTGTTTCTAGTGGAAGACGAGGAATCTTTTGGAGATCACATGGGATCTGGAGGCTCAGATTTGTGCATATTACCCACATGTTTATGATTAGTCATTTTTTTTGTATTTTTTGGAAGAAATTCCTAAGGTGGGGAGAATTTAATAACACATATTTTTTGTGTATTATATTAAATGTTATATGGAATTATTGGAAGACCATGCACTAAGAAGGTGTGAAATTTTGGGACCCGATGTTCCTGAAATAAATTCTTGAAAAATATAACACATTAAATAGAAAGCATGGGAGGGTTTCTTGAAAAAGTGGAATAACTTATAAATGGGTTCCCAGATCAGAAATCCAAAGGAAATATTGTGTTTAGAGAAACAAATTTACTTTTGGCAAAGCCTAACATCAACCGGTGTGGGTCAAATGTGAAAGTAAGTTTCTAGATGTTTTATGGAATGAAATAAATTTAATATTTATTTCATTTTAACTTTATGTAGTGACACATTTCCTATTTTAAATTAGCTTCTTGGAAAGGGGATTAGGGTTAGAATTACTAACCGTATAGAAATACTTAAGAGATTTGGAGAGGAACCTTCGATTAATCACATGATGGTTGACATGAGATGGTGGATTGAGATCATTATTGATGAATCGTCGTCAATAACGTATCCTCAATAGGGAATGATCTAAATTCCAAGTAGGGTGTTGTGATTTCAATTCCTCCATTATAGTAAATATAATCAACAGTGAATGCCGATCAACCCACGAACAGGTTAACCCATGGTTAGATTGCTCTTTTAGGATGATTTGATTGTAGGATTGACTTGGGAATGATTTTTATTATTGTTTTGATAATTTTTGTTGATATTTATTATGAGAACAAACCTAGGCCATAATTAAAAATGAATGATGTTTGTTCCTCAAGTTTGTTCTATAAGAATTTTCTTCCCCCTTTTCCACAAGCATTATTTGTTCTTCATAGGATATGAATGGACAATCATTTCACCTTTGATTCTTAGAAAAACAATCCTAGATTTTAAATCATGTATCGGGATTACCTAGAGGAGGTGGGAAATCGATGGTGATGGATAGATCAATGTATTTCATGAAATATAGTTCTTCGTGCATTATTTTTGAGCATGATTTGCATGATGTTTTAGAGACCATTGAATGCCCAAAAGTCACCAATTTGGTTCTATGATGACAAGGTGACCAAGGATCTTTAGTTTTAGGGTGAATGGACCAACAAGTCGAGCACTGAATAATTAGATGAGGATTCTGGAGTAAGAACTACGATTCTTGATAATTAGGAAGAACACTAAGTTTATTCTAGGATACACATCGTGTGGTCCCCACTGAGTGGAAGGTGGGTTTTTAGGAATCCATAAGGTGTCACCCAACATGTTAGATCAGTCACACGGTTTCCAAGTCCTTCCTCGAGACTTGGCATGTATCTGAGAGGATACACAGACATTGGATGGAGTACACAACATGTACAACATCACACGGCCAGACCCAGACCAGCTACATAGGCTTACCCATATACTGGTACATTGGTATGTGGCAGTGGGTTGACACCATATACTGACACAAGGACGGGGAATACAGTCAGACTCTGGATGGACATACACAATGTGTAATCCTTTCTACACACCATGTATACCTTTTCTACAAGACATATTTTTCTGATATGGGTTGTTGTACAAGAGTTTTTACTTAGGTCAGGGGACACAGTGTCTAATAAAACTACAAACCATGTATCCTTTTCTACATGGATTAGATCTATTTTCCACCATATCTAGAACAAGTTTTGTAATGGTTCATTCCCTCGATTGTTTCCCTGAAGGTTGGTGTGTATCGTTTCTAACACACCAAAGTACGATCCCTTCAATAGGAATTCTTGGATAGAGTTGTTGGAATCCCCATAGAGGCTTGATGAGGGATCTACTATTCATTATTCATTTCTTAGGCCGTGTTTTATGTAGATATGTGACCAACATTACTGATCGTTGACCCTCTACTTAGTGGGTTATTCCAGATGGAGTTATTGGTGTTACCCCTGGACCACTTTGTGATACTCATCTATTGTATTTTATTAATAATCATATCATTCAACATATATCTACCTCTCATGAAATTTTCTAAGGAATGATACGTCTTGGACAGAGTTTATCAGTTCCATCTGACTCAAGAGTGTGTTCTATCGGATGAGTGATTCATGGAATCTTTTTGTTGGATCTCCACTGGTGGTATCTAGTAGTTATGACTTATCTTTAGACTGTGTGCCTTGTTTGAATACATCTAAATGTAATTTTTTATATTCCTTAGACATATACATGTGTACAGATGACTCTATCTTCCCTTTATGTATTTATTTGTGCTTTTTAGGTGTCATAATGAGTTTTTTATACTCACCCATGCCTGGGATTTTCCCACATGTGTTGTTCCTTGTGTAGATAATCGATCGTCTAACAGATTCTATAGAAGATCAGGACTAGACAGAGCTTTGTGAGTTCAAATTAGATGAGGTGATCCCACAATTTTGAACAATTGTCCCAATACCTATTTTTTTACAGGTTAGACTTTATAGATTACATATTCTTTTTTGTGGGCTTGTATTTGGTCTTGGTTTACATTACTTGACTTAATTCTATCATATTATATTTGTTGGGGTAGTGTTATTAATGAATTTACATTCTTAGTGGTTTTACACTTTATTATTTTGGTCTTGTAGATGTGTGAATGTGTACAGGTACTTAATAAATGCCTCCCTTGTTAGTGACAGTCCTACATGGTGCTAGTCACCAACCCCTAGCCTATTGAATGCGGGCTTTGAGAGTTGTGGCATGGGCCCTACTAGGATGATTCATGACATGTCTTTTTAAAATAGGTAATAAAAAGGAGATTCAATGAGGTGGAATGGTTTTTTTCTAGTTGGGATGGGTATCTAGTGGTGAGATGGAGGAATCATCCCATGCTATCACATGAAGTATTCAATTTCCTATTTTGGTAGTCCCTTTTTTTTACTTTCACTTAGAGATTTATTTTTTCTATCTATTTTTTTGGTCTCCAATATTTCCATTTAGTTATTGAATATATTTATCTCTTACATTGTTGTATCGATTATATATATATATATATATATATATCTGTGTGTGTGTGTGTCATTTCATTACTTCAGATTGGGAGAAATCATTCTCTCTATTTGTTGTTTGATTCTTGGGTGGTATTCACCATCCCATGGTGATTAGAAACAACCTTAAGATTTGTAATGTGTTTGGTTATTTACTAGTTTGATAGGGTATTTAGGTCATTTCATTATAGTTTGGTATTGGAGCCCCAAGTTTGGGTTTTTTTCT
Source organism: Viscum album (assembly GCA_963277665.1). Classification (NCBI taxonomy): domain Eukaryota; kingdom Viridiplantae; phylum Streptophyta; class Magnoliopsida; order Santalales; family Viscaceae; genus Viscum; species Viscum album. Next base: position 614,746,260 of record OY728130.1, read on the forward strand.
TGTCTTGGGATGTTTGGTAGATTAGAGATATGAATTGTTTAGGACATGAGTGGTATATTTCAGTGAGTACCTATCCAGATTATTATATGATGAGACTCATCTTACCATAGAATATATGTATGTGTGTTTCCTATTTTGAGTTCTTATAGTTGATCTCTATTTTTTTACTTATGGGTTTTGGAGTTTTAAATTAGGTTTTTCTATTGTCTGATCATTTCATATGTTTTAGTGTGTAGTAGTATGCCTCCTAGATGTGTTTTACAGGTTATTCAGGAGGGTGTAGCTCATTCTCCTTAATGGAATCATCTGATGGATGAGAACTTGGTCAAGGCTTTCATGTGATTAGTTTAGGTTGTTGACCATAATGCACCACAAGTTCAAAATGTGATTGATGAGGCATAATTAGGTGCTGTTGGAGAAAGAGATCGACTACAAGAGTTATTCTCTAAGAATACACTATCCTTCAAAGGTAATAATTAACCCCAAGTGGTGATGGATAGGATTGAAAAGATTGATTTGATCTCCATGTTCTTGGAAACACCTAATAATATCAAGGTATAAATTACAATGTTCAGACATGGGTGGCCTTGCAAGAGGTGGTGGGATTCAAGTGTACATGATGATAATCATATGGGATTGGACATGAAGGATCTCGAGATTATATTATTCCATCATTTATGATAGATAAATATCTGGATTTCATCTATTGACAGTAGGGAGAAAATATGGCATAAACATTCAAAAATTAGTTTACTGAGCCGGGTTTTTTAACAAGGTGTTTAAAAGAATTACTAGATAAAGGCACATAAGTAACTACTGGGTTTGCAAATGGATATCAGATCAAAAGTATTTAGAATTATTCTTCCAACCAATGATGAGATATTAGACAAAGATATGATATAAAATATAAAAATGATATGAAATGAAAGATATTTTCCCCATTCTCTTCCACCTAGGGGAAGCATCAGTAGCATGTTAGGGGAAAAGGGGAAGTGGCGGGATCATTGCAGGAGAAGTGGAGGTGGTTCTCAGTAGTATGCCTATTAATAACCTCTTATTATAGCTGGTGGTGTTACTCTGACATGATATAAGTGTGACAAGGATTGACACACATAATGTTTTTTCCTTTGTTACTAATGATTTGTAACATCTGTGGGCATTGTGGTCATTTAAAACATTTTTCCCGGCTATGTATACTGCTCGATATGGTCTAGATTCATTTGATTGTAAGGAAACCATGACATAGTCATTTTCATTAAAACGTATAGGTCTCCAAAGACATGCCTCAAGAGTAAATCACCTTCACAAAACAGATGAGTATTTAGTGGAGGTAGATATTGGTCTAACAATAGTGAGAGGTACCATGTTTATTGAATACTCAATAGAAATTGCTTTATTTGTTACTAGTACATCCAATTTATTTATATATTCCTATTTTATTAATATGATTATCCAACCAATAGAACTCATTTACATTCTTTTGGAGTTAGTGACACTTCATGGGAAGTGGATGGAACAAGGGTTTCAATGTCCTTCTTGTGTTTTGTCGATAGCTAATATGGAGTTAGTCTAAGATTTTCTAATTTTTGATACAAATATATTTGAAATCATAATCATCATTTATTGGATAATTTCTCATTCATATGTCATTGATTGTTATAATTAGTGTGTCTTGTTACATGAATCTAATGGTACCTCAAGGGTCTTTTAGGGATAGCTGGATCTGAGGTCTGGTCATGAAATACCTTCTCAACCAAAGCTCAGGAGTTTGATATCAGCTATTTATTTTATACTAATGATGTTCATTCCATTTTATTTCTTCTTTCCATCTTTTGGGGTTTTCCTGATGTTTTCAATGATTATTTCTCTAGGATTAATTCAAAGAGAGAGGTAGAGTTGACTATTGAGCTAGTGCTCAGAACACCACTGATATTGATACATTCATATTGTATGGAATGATAGAGTTGAAGGATCTTAATCTTCAGTAGGAAGACCTAGTGAAAACATGTTTCCATTCATCCTAGTTTTCAACTTGCACAACCCCAGTTCTTCTTGGAAATAAGGAAGAAGGTTCAATCCTATAGTGCATGGCTATTAGAATCTTAATTGGGTAATGGTTAAGAAAATATTTCCTTTTCAGCTATTAGATGATTTGTTTGATCTGTTAATGGGAGAAAATTGGTTCACACTGATTGAACATTGGTTTTGTTATCAGTAGCTCCTAGTGTGGGAGTATTATATACCAAAGACAAGTTTTTGGTAGTGTTCATAAGTAATATTTTGGATTATTCAAGATCTGAATGTGAGAATGAGCACCATCAAAGTTTGGTTTTGGAAATCTCGATGAGTCACCTTCTATATGAATGTGTTAATAATGAAACATATGGATTCAATAAGTTTTATTCATGGGGAATATGATATCTAATATTTGATTATCTGTTGATCCTGATAGGGTATAAGATATATTTTAATTGGGATAGACATGTAATTTATTTGAAATTCATAGATTACATAGTATTTCTAGATACAATTCAAGGATTTTCAAGGATTTCTCAATAGTTGGAATCACCATTGAATTATCTTACCAGGGATAAAGTGAAATTTACATCGGCTTTAATGTTTTAGTCTTCTTTCGATGAGTTGAAATGACTTCACACATTGAATCTTGTTTTCTTCTTACCCATGCGAGTAAAGTATATGTGGGTTTTTGTGATTCTTTTGGTGCTGTTTTGGGTTGTGTACTAATAGAGGAAAATCATATGGTATCTTACAGCTCTCATCAACTAATACCGCATGAGAAATATTACCCCACTCATGAATTAGATATTTCCAAAAATTTTAATGTGATTAAGTATTAGTGGCATTATATTTTGGGTAAATGTTCACAATATTTTCTGATAATAGGGTTTTGAGATATATCTTCACTTGAAAATACATGAATATTAGAGAGAGGGATCAATATCATAACATAAGATGTTTGACATTGATATCGCCTTCAACCCAATGATGGGTAATTTCAATCCAGACACTCTTAGTAAGAGAGTTACATCCCAAGCATTTTTAGAATCAAATGAAGAGTAGAACCTTATAAGGGTTTTTCCATAGTTGCATCAGAATACATAGAAGGATATTACTGGTATGGTTATGAATGATTTTTAGTTTTAATAATCTCTTCATTAGTCTTTTCGGTAGAGTCTGGAGCAGGATTTTGTGTCAAGAGGATTTTGAGAATCCCTTTATGGTGGGGAGACCATTTCTGGCTGGTGTCGCTCTTCAGAGGGTTTTCTTAGTTTTGGGGAGTGATTTTTTGTCCCGCTATCAGTAAGAAGATCACTATTGTTTGACTATCATATTTATTTGTGGAAAATTAATCATGATTCTAAAAATATGTTTTGTTACATGACATAATGATTCTGGTTGCTGGGTATGAAGCTTGACATCACTAATTATGTGTCTCATAGTTACACCTTATAGAAGATAAAGTTAGAGCACATGAAACCATCTAGTTTTCATTAGCATATTCTGGTGTGGGCTAGAAAATGGGATTTGGTTTCCATGGGCTTTATTATCACATTACTCTAGGATTATATACAAATTACTTAAAACTAGGTGGTTATTTATAGATTGACAATGTAATATAATTTTATTCCAATCAAAGAAACTACAAAATTTGATGATATGGGTATGTTGTATGTGGAGGATGTGGTGAGATGACATGGTGTTCCATAAGTTATAATTTTAGATAGGGATCCTTGCTTACATAAAAATTCCAGATTATTCTATAAGATGTTATTGTGAATTATGTTAGGCTCTGTACTTCTTATCATCCATAGATAGATGGTCTAACAAAGCGTGTTATTCAAATTCTAAAGGATATTCTTGATCCCCATGTCTTCAACATTTTTGGATATTGATATAGACATCTAGGACTAGTTGAGTTTTTATATAATAAGAGTAATAAATTTTCAATAATAATAGACCAATTTGTGGCCTTTTATGGTCACCCATGTATGTCACCTATTTGTTGGGAAGAGGTGTGAACAACTTCTTTAGTGGGACTTAATTTGGTTCAAGAGTTTTATGTAGTGATTCAAGATATACATCGGAATATGTTTACAACAAATAGTTAGAATAATCCTTATGAAGATCAGTGACATCATCATTTGTTGTTTTCCATCAGTAACCATTTTTTCTTGATGGTTTCTCCATGGTTTTTTTACCATCAGCTTGTAAATAAGGTAAAGATTTCTCTGAGATACATGGGACCATTTGGGTTTATTAACCAGCTCAGGCCGGGTTTTTTCAGTTGGCATTTCTAGATCAAGTGAAAGTCTTTTGTGGGAATTCTATTCTTCTATTCAGAGTGTTATAGTGGAATGGATCAGATCCTCATAAGTCTTAAGAGCATGATTCGTGGATAAGGGAAAAATTACCTCACATATTTACCATACTTCATTCTTCCACAAAACATCCTTGGGATTAAATGTCATATAGTTGGTAGTTTGTGATATCTCATTACCTGCTATCAGGTATCCCTCTCCTTTTTACATGTTTTTTCATTAATTGGGAATGTCTTGGGACTCCCAATGATGGAGAAAATTTTCTAAAAAACTAAGATAATATTTGGAGATGTATGTTTCATTGAATTAATAGAATATATGAATAAATGTGTTAATGGATTTGTGGTATTCTCCCAAAGGTTATAAGATGACCGAGTTGGATTTTGGATTTTTTTGTAGTACGTCGGGTGATTAAATTATGTGTAACATTTTCACACAATGTGTACTTGGTAACTAGAAAAAATTTGGGAAATTTGTTCATAATATGAAATGATTATATTCTGTGTAATCATCTCATGATTTGTAATGCTAAAATATTTGTTTCAAATAAAATAGAGATGAGTTTTTTGGCATACTTGATCTCTATGAATTACAATATGTGTAAATGTGTAACACTTCTTGTAACTATTTTAGGTTGGATTTTAGGATACAATGCAACTGAAAATTATTTCATTGTCTAGTAGATCTCTTGGATCTCGACCTAAAACACATTCTTTAGAATTTTTTGGAGTCAACTTTCGATAAAAATTGATATGTTCAACATATGATCACCCTTGTGGTTGGTTCTCATATATCAAATAGAGTTTTCTTTTTTTTATTCTTCATTTATTAGATCATGATATAACCATTGTGTTATGTTATATAATCTACTAATCTGAAATAATGTATCCTCTCATTTCATTATAGATTTGTGGTTCAATCTTATTTTGGGGGTCATTTCATTTGTTGGTTGTTGTGTGGTAGTTGTGCGTTCTTGAGGCATGTGTAATTTCTTATCGTATTCCACCACTTTTGTTCAATTAAATAAATTCTTATGTGTATACATTCATTTTAGTTCCTCCATTGTGGTTTTTTTGTTTTTCTTCTTAGTGAATCCTTTGTGGGAATGTGTGACCCTAGGTTTTGAGGTAGGTGGTTCTGTCTTTAGCCTCTATTTGTGAACTGTATTTCACTTGTTTTTTAAATTATTTATTTAAATGAAATGGCATGGCATGACTAATTATTTTATGTGTGTGGAATTGGTTCTTAATAAAACATGTTTTCCCATAGTTTTTGGTAAATGGAAGGTATTTTCAAATAATTATTAAATGGTTTCATAAATTGTTTTTCAACTAAATATTTTATGAAAATTGTTTTTTTAAATGGTTTAGAAAATAGATCAAATGGGAAGGCTCGGGTGCTTAGGTGGAAGGCATAATAAAAAGTCTCTTCCACTATCATAGAATTTTCTCAAAAGTATTATACGTGTTCTCTAGACCTGTTGTTCTAGGAACTTGTTAAAACTATTGTGGGGATTACTTTCTAGGGTGTTCTGGTGACCTCTATACTCAATGCATTTGTGTATTTTCCTGAATTATGAGTGATATTAAATGTTAATATTTAGTTTCCTAGCATTACCAATATAGTGTGACCCTTGTCATGTTGTTATATATAGTTCTTGGCCGATTAGGGCTTCTGAATTTGTCTTATACTATAGTTTTCTACTACCATGGATTTGATATGGTATGTGATGAATTCATTTTTTGAAATGATACACATTTTGAAATTTCCAGTTATATATTTCATTGAAAATAATTTACCTTCTTTATTGGGGAATGTTGAAAAAAGAAAAAATTGAATGGTTTTCCCATGATTTTGATTGAAAATTTGTAAAACTCTTTGAATGCCTTAATTTATTTAATATTCAAAATTGTCGAATTATGGTTAAAATAGTTGATTTGGAACACCTGTGTGATTCCCTTATGATCTTGTTAGCTCAAAACCTTTTCACCTACTCAGTGGTTCATATAACTGTTTATGTATTTAAATGCAGGGAAAAGCAAGGCACCATAATGAGGTCGTTAGATTTTTTGTAAGCTGTGATGGGTAGGTGGTGGTGAGATGGTGTAAATCTACCCACATTATCACAAGGAATAGTTTTTTTATCCTAATTTAGTAGTTTTTTGTGTTTGGAGTTGTACTCAGAGACTGTTTCTTCTCTTGAGTTGTTTGGTTTCCATGGGTTCCATTCCGTTTTATAATATATTTATCTACTTTTCTATTAAATCTTTATATATATATATATATTTATATATATATTACATTTATTTACTTTATGTTGAGAAAAATCATCCCCTCTGGGTTTTTTTATTTCTGGGTGGTATTTTTCAGTCAGTGGGGATCAGGAATTCCTTTATGGTATGTAACAGATCGATTCGGGTACCAGTTTAAGATGGTATCCAGGTCGCTTCAATACAATTAGTTCTTCCCTTTAGCTATATAACTACTATTGGACTTACATGACCTTATTGAAACCTGATATGACATCTATTTATTTTATAAGGAGGATTTTTTATTATTTTTTAACTTATTGAGAACATTATTATAGTGAACGAAGCTAAACGTATCTTATTTTACATCATTACAAAAAATAAAACATTCTATGTCACAATACCACACACATCTCGAAGTAAATTTTGTTTTATTATCATTACATTACAGTTACGTTAAAAACATATTTTACTAAACCTATGAACACTTCTCTATAACCAAAATATTCTTGACCATGTTCTAGACTTATCATATTTTTATATTATCTTCATAACCATGTTAGAGGGAATATAATATTGGGGTTATCTCAAACACCAAATAAAGGAAGAAAGGATATGTAGTTTCATGAGAAATTTTTTTTTACCATGACATAATAGTGTATGAAAATCATTGAAACATTTCATATGAAATGAATTCACAATACTAAGGATTCATAAATATGCAGAAAAATATAAAACGTGATATCATAAGAATAATTCAAGGCTCCCTCCTAAAACTATCATAGTGGAAAAAATCCAAAGGTGGATTGGGTTTACTTCTCTTTCCAATTTATATTATCTCATGATATGTAATGAATTACCTAATAAAGTACAAGGCCAAATAATTATGTGCCCACCCATCACATAACAAAATAAGCTTTGGCTAACAACCTGCACACCACACATGGTATCTCATGAGATGAAAACATTATCCAACGAATTGTAGTGAATATAATTAAAGGCCCTCATATTAAAAAAAATTAAATCATAATATTTATTTCAATATTTATTCCACATGTGTAAAATAAACCATAAAAAACTATAAGCTTGATAAATCCAATACAAAAGAAGTGGGTATAAAAATATTGTCTCAAAGAATAACTGAAGGCTATATAATAACTATTACTAAAAGAAGAAAGGATTAAATAATTTTGTATTTTCATATTTTAGTAAAGAAATACATGTATTGATCAAAGAATTCTAATGCTAGAATATTCATGATAATGGTCAATGATTAGTAAGAATAAATTGTTAAACCACATTGGTGATGACTTTGATAATGAGCATAGTATATTTTATTGATGGTAATATCTTGTTATTTATATTTAGACAAGAATTTAACGTGGATGGTTTTCTATAAAATAATTAGGGTTTTATAAATATATGGTTGTAGAAAAAAAAATTATAGGCAACCATTATCATGAAGTAAGAAATCCTTATTTTATATTAAGTTGGGTTTACATAAAAGTAGAAATTTCAAAGGGACATAAATAATCTAATAATCTTAATAAGAAACAGTATATTAAACTAGGTATATATGTGAGGAAAATATATACGAGGTAAAAAAAATACATGAAAATATAGTGGTGAAAAAGGTAGAAAAAAAGAAAATGTGTAACAAAAAGTAATGAGTATGGGATCAGAAGATCCACTTTTATGTTTGAAAATTTTTTTATTGCAATATCACCTCAAAAAAAGAATAAAAAACATTATTTTGAAAAAAGGATAAATAATTAATAAGATATAACACATAATCAAGTTTTTAATTTAAAATGATCATTGGAAGGAATGAAAATTATGGACAAGGAGGGGAAACCATTGTTTAAGTTGATAAATAATATTTTTAATATGGATAAATTTGTAAGAAAAAAGAGGACTAAAAAATAAAGAATATTTGAATAAGAAGTTGTATTTGATGATAAAAATGGGGTATTTAATATAAAAAGAAAGTTTAATTTCAAGGACAAACAATATAACTCTAGAAATTAGATTGAGTTTAAAAATACATAAAATTTAGGAAAGATATCAATTATAGTCCAAAGTAAGTAAGACAATAAATTTAAGTGAAGAATCAAATATCAAAAATAATTTTATATATTAGATTTCAATGGGAAAAATTTAAACTATAAAAGATAAACTTTATTTATAATATCAAAACATGCATCAATGAGGGGTGATAGAGATGAAAACCCATATCTTTTAACATGATTTCATCCTCTTTGAGAACATTGAGTTTTCCCTAGATGATCTGATAAATATTGTATACCTAGGGTAATTATTTTTACCAAAAGATTATGGAAGTGAATGATAATCCATTAGATGTAAATGGTATGATTTAAAGAGGAAAAAAATTCATTGAGTGTTCTTAAAGGGGTGATGATAGGTCGGTCCAATAAGTGGTGAGAATCTAATTTTTATTCATATCCACTTAATATAATGGGATGGAATTTTAAACAAGTAAATTGGATAAAAAATTGGATATAATGGAGTGGGGGATGATATAAAGTTGATAGTTTATCAACCATTATTTTTCACTCTTGTATTACACAAAATTTTAAGCCCCTTACTCATATAATTTACACTTTTTTATGGGGATGTGTTTTTAAATATATAAATAATTTTTTATTTCTAAAAGAAAAATATAAATTATTGCACAACTTTTTAAATAATTCTAAAGATGAAATCCATTTTATCAGCTAAAATTTATATTTGTAAGAAAAAAAAAATTTAAAATTGGCACACATAAAATTTAAAAAACTATTTTTAGAAAAAGTTCATTCTTAATGTCCATATTTATGTTTAAGGTAAAATTATAAATGTATTTTTATTTTATGATATAAATTTATTAATTGTAAAAATAATACATTTTATTTAGATTTTAAAGAAAACAGAATGTAAATTTTATAAAAAATATTTTCAATTAAAATAAATCTCTAAAAAGTGTTTTTATCCAAAAATAGCACTCACATTTATAAAATATTAATTTTAGTTTTTATTAATTACGCATATTATTAATAAAATGCAATTTTTACTAATTAATAACATATTCGATAAATTAATAGGTTTATAAACTTATATTTCTTGCTTATATAATTATAAAGTTACACTTTTGGTAAAAGAGACATCATCACTATTCACCTAAAAAGAATTTATTTTAGTAAAATATAAAAAAATTATCCTGTGATAATATTTTTATGTTGAATCCAAAAATTTTTCTTATTTTGTAAAATGTTTAAAATTTAGGACATATATTTTAAATAAAATAACAAAATAGTTTTTATTATAAATGTTGTTCATTGTTTTATCCATTCGTATTATAATTTTCTACCAATTAAAAATAAAATCAATGTTAATACATTATTAATACCAAAAATATATATTATTAATATCAACCATATTATAAATATATAATATATTTAGTATCTTAAAATAAAAAACATAAAAATACAATTTACTGATCAAATCATATTTTTCGCATAAAATGATTCAAATAGTTATCTAACAAAATTGATAATTGAAAATAATTATTATTATAAATGAATTTTAGATTATTTATACATGTATTTCATATTAAAAATACATATATTTCAACCTCTAATTAAAATAAAACATTTTAACAATTATATAAAATTTCACAATTTGTTTTGGTTTGGTGATGTGTGTGTAGAATGATATGAATAAAGTTCCTATTTAAAGGAAAATTATATTGTCAAATATTGGGGTATCAAATTCTATCCAAAAACACTAATTAAATAGAATCCTCTCAATTTTAATTATTAATTTATAATAAAAATATATAATGATATATAAAATATAAACATGGCTCATGATATAATTTCTAGAGGGATTTCAACCTTACAAACATTGGGAACATGTCCTCTTCCTCATACGAGACATATACATAATATTGTTTTTTATCCTTAATTTTGATTAAATATTTTATAATTAATCACTATTGTGATCCATATTATATAATCTCTATCTAAATGGGTTTCATAATCGTCGTTTCATTTCTAATGCAATGGTTTTCATAATGTCGAATGTCCTCTCATCTAAAGCATTTAATTACTCGTGGATCCTTAAGAATAAAATTATTTTTCCCCATCATGTTAAATGAAATCTTACTTTCTCTATAGAGTATAATTTCTTTATTCCCTCATTTACCACAGATAGAACATCTTCTATCTCCTTAATAAATTCCCTAACTTGTCTCTTAATATTTTTTTACATGAAGGAGATTGAATCTTATTTCCCTTGTCATCTTTAGTATATAAAATTCCATGAGACACCATCCTTATCTTGTTTGGGTTTGTTGGGATTTTAAATATATTTACATTGTTAATCATAATTATATAGATCTAGTTTGGAATAATCAAAATATTTCTCATTCTATATCCTATCCAGTTTGGTGTCTCATTAGGACTATATCTACATTGTACATGTTATTCATTGTTAACATGGTTTCTTTAGTCTTGTGATATTATTAAAAAATGAGGTTAATATGACAGATGAATAATTAACATCATAATAGAATTATAAAAAAATATCTAATTAAGATGTTTCTGTTCCAAGCAGTAGTGTTGGAGTACGATAACATCTTTCCAAAAGATGTTTTATGATTCACTCATCAATGGGAGATAGAATTATTCATGAGATTACACCCTAGGTTGTCATCGATATCCTCACCAGCATATCAAATGCCTCCCACAGATATTGGAAACCTAAGGGTGAATTTAGAGGATTTATAAAGAATAGGATTTCTGAGACCCAGTGTTCCACCCTTAACAACATCAGTTTTGTTTTCTGAGAAGAGAGAGAGAAGCTTGAGGGAGTGTTTGGGTTACTGGCAATTGAACCAAGTGACTGTAAATATTTTGTATCCACTACTGAGGATAGATGACCTCTTTGATCAGCTGAGAGGGGTGTGATGGTTGTCAATGGTTAACCTCTGATTAGGCTATAATGAAATCTGAGAACATGATGAGGATATACTAGAGATGGATTAAAAAACGATATTATGGTCATTATGAGTACTTTTTTATGCCTTTCGGTTTGATGAATGCCCCGTAATTGTTCATGGGACTCAGAAACCGGATCTTCCAGCCTTACATAGATTGGTTTTTTGTGGTAACCATCGATGATATCCTTGTATACTTGGCATCTGAGGAGGAGTACGCAAGACACCTAAGGATGGTTTTGGGCATACTATGGGAGAACCATCATTATAGGAAGCTCCCAAAGTTCCAGTTCTAGATTTAGTATGTCCACTTTACGGGACATGTTATCTTAGAAGATGGAGTGGTAGTGGACTCGGCCAGGGTGGAGGTATTGTTAGCATGGGATCCACTGAGGATAATTATGGAGGCATAAGTATTTCATGGGAAGGCATGATATTACCAGATATGCATCCCTAATTTCTCCAAATTATTATCACCAATTCCAACTTTGACAAGAAAGAGGCATCCAATCGTGTTAATGTATAACTTCCAACAAGATTTTTCGAATTTGAGGCATAGTTTGATGAGTTCCTCGATCTTGAGATTACCAGAGGAGGGTGTCAAGTACACAGTGTTTTGTGATGCATTAGGAACCGAGCTTGGTTATGTCTCAATGTAGAGGCAACCAGTTATTGCCTTTAGTTCATGCCAGTTGAGACAACATGAGAAATATTTTTGAGACCCATTATCTTGATTTAGCAGCAGTAGTCTTCACATTGAAGATTTGGTGACACCACTTTATGGGAAATAGGATTATTGTCTACTATAATAACAAAAGTCTAAAGTATATCATCTCTCATTAGTATTTGAACATGAGATAGAGGTGATGTCTAGAGTTCCTCTAGTACTATGACATTGATATTTTCTATAGTCCTGGGAAGGGGAACTCGGTGCAACATGCTCTCAATAGTAGATCTAGTTTGTAGTTTCTAAATGAGTTGTCACAGTAGTTGGCCTCATTATAGTTATCCATTATGGATCTATATGATGAAGCTTAACTCCAGTCGATGGTTTTTGACTCTCCATTTTTACTTTGATTTAGGGAGGTACATCTTGGGGATTCCAATTGCAAGACCCTACGTGCTCAGATGTCCATATGGTATTGTCATGATTGATATTCACAATGTGGGGAGAACATCATTCATTTCAAAAAACCCACTATTATAATAGTTTCATTGTAGGTGAGGGTTCTGAGGGAGTTTCAGACATCCCGTTTTGTGGTACATCAATGTGCGGTGAAGATGTACCAAGACCTTTGACATCAGTTTTGGTGTCCAAGGATGAAGAAGGTAGTGGAAATGTTCATTTCTCAATGCCTTACGTTCCAGAAGGTGTAGAATGAGGACCAGGATCCAATGTTTTTGGCTCAACCCCTTCGTTATAGAATGGAAGTGGGATGAGATATTGATGGACTTGGTGATGGGTTTTCCATATTCCTCCAGGGGACATGATTCCATCTATGTGATCATTGACTGACTCAATAATTCATCCCACTTCTTAGCTATCTAGGATGAAATTTCATTAGAGTTTTTAAGACACCTCTACATTTAAGAGATTATTCACCATCATAGATTTCAATCAATGATTGTTTTTTATCATGATGATCATCTCACATACTCGTTTTGTAGGGGGTTTTAGGTTGTGTTTGGGACTCATTTTTACTTGAGAACATCATTTCATCCCCAAACAGATGGCTAGATTGAGAGAACCATTTATGATTTGGAGGAAATGTTGCAAGCTTGCATGTTAGGCTTCAGTTGTAACTGTGAGGATTACCTACCACTGGTGGAGATTTTAAACAATAATAACTACCACTCCAAAATTGGTATGGGACAATTTGAAGATCTATATGGGTGACCATTCAGGTCACAATATTATTGGACATAACTATGAGAGTCATCACTTATGAGCCAATAGTTAGTGGGACCTGCCACTGAGAAGGTGCAGATCATCCAGGAATGGGTAATGATTGCACAGAGCCGGAATAAGTCATATGATGACAACATATCGATTCATTTTGATTTCGAGTAAGGAAACCATGTGTTCCTTAGGGTCTCACCAAAACATTTGTGACTAATATTTGGCTGTGGAAATAGGTTATCTCTGAGGTGCATGAAACCTTTTCAGTTACTGCATAGTGTTAGCAAGGTGGCATACTACCTACCACAACAACCGCAGTTGCATTAGGTACACGACGTATTCTACATGTCACATAAAAGGAGGTATATTCCTAACCTATCACATGTCATCAACTGGGGCGAGATAGAAATCAAGGATGGAGCGGCTTTTGTAGAGTACTCGGGGGAGATTAGGGATTGGCATGATAGGATCCTTCATGGTTGAGTGATTCCCTTGGTGTGTTTCCAGTGGAAGCTTGAGAATCTTTAGGAGAGTACATGGGATCTGGAGGCTCGTATTTGTGTATATTACACACATGTTTATGATTATTCGTGTTTTTTTGTATTTTGGGGAAGAAATCCCTAAGGCGGGGAGAATGTAATAACCCATAATTTTTCGTGTATTATTTTAAATATTATATGGAATTATTTCAAGACCAGACACTAAAAAGGTGTGAAATTTTGGGGCCCTATGTTACTGAAATAAATTCTTGAAAAATATAAAACATTAAATATAATTCATGAGAGGATTTCTTGAAAAAGTTGAGTAACTTATAAATGGGTTCCCGGATCAGAAATCCAAAGAAACTATTGTGTTTAGAGAAAGGAATTTACCGTAGGTGAGGCCTAACATCAACCAGTGTATGTCCAATGTGAAAGTAATTTTCTTGATGTTTTAAAGAATGAAATAAATTTAATATTTATTTAATTTTAACGTTATGTAGTGACACGTTTTATATTTTAAATTAGGTTCTTCTAAAGGGTCATAGGGTTATAATTAATAACCCTAGAGAAATACTTAGGATATTTGGAGAGGAACCTTAGAGAAATCACATGATGGTTGACATGAGATGGTGGATTGAGATCATTATTGATGAATCTCCATCAATAACATATCCTCAACAGTGATTGATCCAAATTCCAAGTAGGGTGTTGTGATTTCAATTCCTATAAATAGAATCAACATAGAATGCTGATCAACCCACAAACAAGTTAACCCATGGTTAGATCGTTCTTTTAGGATGGTTTTGATTTCAGGATTGACTTGGGAATATTTTTTATATTTTTTTGATTATGTTTGTTGATCTTTATTATGAGAAATAATCCAGGCCACAATGAACAATGGCTGATGTTTGTTCCTCAGGGTTGTTATATATGAATCTTCTTCCCCCTTTTCCCCATGAATTATTCGTTATTAATAGGATATTAATGTATGATCATTTCACCTTCTATTCCTATAAAAACAATCCAAGATTTTATATCTTGTATCGAGATGACCTAGCAGAGGTGGGAAATCAATGGAAATGGATAGATAAAATTATTTCATGAAATATCATTCATCGTGCATTATTTTTTAGGGTGATTTGCATCATGTTTTAGAGACAATTGAATGCCCAAAAGTCACCAATTTGGTTTTATGATGAGAAGATGACCATGGATCTTTAGTTTTAGGATGAATGGACCAACAAGTCGAGCACCAGAGAATTAGATGAGGCTTGTGGAGTAAGGACTACGATTCTGGAAAATCAAGAAAACACTATGTTTATTCTGCGATACACATCGTGTGGTCCCCTGTAAGTTGAATATAGGGTTTTAGGAAGCCATAAGGTGTCACCAAACATGTTATATCATTCACATGGTGTCTAAGCCCTTCCTCAATACTTGGAATATATCTCAGAGGATTAACAAACATTGGATGGAGTACACAACATGTACTACAACACAAGGCATGACCCAGACCAGATACACAGGCTTACCCATATACCGGTACATGGGCAAGTGGAAGTGGGTTGACACCATGTACTGTAACATGGCCGTGGAACACAATCAGACTCTGGATGGACATACACAGCATGTACTCCTTTCATCACACCATGTATATCTTTTCTACAAAAAATATTTTCTTGATATGGGTTGTTGTACACATGTTGTACCTGAGGTCAAGGGACAGAATGTATGATACAACTATAAACCATATATCATTTTTTAAATGGATTAGATATTTTTACCACCATTTCTTGAACAAGTTTTGTTAGGGTTCGTTCCCTTGATTGTTTCCCTGAAGGTTGGTGTGTATAATTTCCTACCAACCAGAGTATGATCCCTTCAACAGGACATCCTGGATAGAGTTTTTGGAATCCCCATATAGGCTTGATGAGGGATCTACTATTAATTCTTCATTACCTAGGTAGTTTTTTCGGTATATACTTACCAAATTTACTGATCATTGATCCCTTACATAGTGGGTTATTCCAGAAGGAGTTATTGGTGTCACCCCCTAGACCTCTCTGTGATCCTCATCTGATGTATTTTATCAATCATCATATCATTCAGCATATCTCTACCTCTCAGGACATTTTCTAACGAATGATAATTCTTAGACAGACTTCATTAGTGCAATCAGACTCAGAAGTGTGTTCTCTTGGATGATTGATTCATGGAATCTTTGAGTTGGATCTCTAGTGGGGGTATCTAGTAGTTGTGACTTATCTATAGACTGTGTGCATTTTTTGTATATATCTGAATATCCTTTTTATATCTTGTAGATATATACATGTTTAGAGATGACTATATCTTCCCTTGGTATATTTCTTTGTGCTTTTGAGGTATCATAATGAGTATTTTTATACTCACCCATGCCTGGGATTTTCCCACAAGTGTTGTTCCTTGTGTAGTTAATTGATATTTTGACAGATTCTATAGCAGATTAGGACTAGACAGAGCTTTGTGAGTTCAAACTGGATGAGGTGCTCCCACGATATCAAACAGTAGTCCCAGTACCAATTTTTCTTATAAATTGGAGTTTATAGTTTACATATTCTTTTTGTGGGCTTGTATTTGGTCATGGTTTACATTACTTGATTTACTTTTGTCATACTATATTGGTTGTGGTAGTGGTATTCATGAATTTACATTCTTAATAGTTTTTTACTTCAGTATTTTGGTCTTAGATATGCGTGAATGTGTAAAGGTACTTAATAAATGCCTCCCTTATTAGTTACATACCTACTTGGTGCTAGTCACTAGCCCCTATCCTTTTGGAGGTGGGCTCTTAGAGTTGCGGCATGGGCCCCACTGTGACGAGTCATGACATGTCTTTTTAAAATAGGGAATAATAATGAACTTCAATGAGGTGGAAAGGTTCTTTTTCTAGTTGGGATGGGTAGCTGGTGGTGAGATGGAGGAATCAACCCATGTTATCACATGACGTATTCAGTTTCTTATTTCGGTGGTCCTTTCTATTTGTAATTTCACTTTAATATTTATTTCTTATATCTATTTTTTTTGGTTTCCACTATTTTCATCTAGTTACGGTATATACTTATCTCTTACACTGTTGTATCTATTATATATATATATATATATATATATATCAATGTGCATGTTTTTGTCATTTCAATGCTTCAGATTGGGTGAAATCATTCCCTCTAGTTGTTGTTTGATTCATGGGTGGTATTCACCATCCCATGGTGATTGGAAACACCCTTAATGTATGTAATGGGTTGGGTTACATACTAGTTTGAGATGGTATTTAGGTATTCTCACTATAGTTTGGTATTGGAGAACCAGGTTTTGGGGTTTTTCATGTCTTGGGATGTTTGGTAGACTAGAGATTGGATTTCTTGGGACACGAGTGGTATATTCCGGTGAGTGCCTATCCAGATCATTATTTGATGAGACTCATGTTACTATAGAATATAGGTATGTGTGTTTCCAATTCTGAGTTCTTGTAATTGATCTCTATTTTTTTACTTATGGGTTTGCAAGTTTTAAATTAGATTGTTCAATTGGCTGATCATTTCATATGTTTCAGTGTGTAGTAGTATGCCTCCTAGATGTGTTTTACAGGTTCCTTAGAAGGGTGTAGCCGATTCTCCTTAATGGAATCCTCTGATGGATGATAACTCGGTCGAGGGTATCATGCGATTAGTTTATTTTGTTGACCAGAATTCACCACAAGTTCAGAATGTGATTATTGAGGCATAATTAGGAGCTATTGGAGAAATGGATCGAGCATAAGAGTTATTTTATAAGAATACACTATCATTAAAAGGTAATAATTAACCTCAAGAGGTGAATTAATATATTGAAAATATTGATTAGATATCCATGTTCTGGGAACAACCTGAGAATATCGAGGTATAGTTTCCAATGTTCAGACTCATGTGTCCTCGCAAGAGGTGGTGAGAATCCATTGTACATGATGATAATCATGTGGGATTAGACATGAAAGATCTCAAGAATATATTCTTCCATCACTGATGATAGTGAAATATCTGGAGTTCCTCTATTTAAAGTAGGAAGAAAATTTTGCTTCAGGATACAAAAAACTTGTTTATAGAGCCAAGTTTTTTAGAAGGTGTTTAAATGAATTACCAGCTGAAGGCACATAAGTAACTATTGGGTTTGCGATTAGATATCAGATCACAAGTATTTTGAATGATTATTCCAACCTATGTATAGACAGTTGAAAAAGATATGATAAAAAAATATGAAAATGATATGAATGTCAATATATTTTCCTCATTATCTTCCACCTAGTGGAAGCATCAGCGGCATGCTAGAAGAAAAGAGGAAGTGGAAGGATCATTTTAAGATAAGTGGAGGTGGTTCTTAGTATTAGGCCTATTCATCACCTCTTATTATAGCCATTGGTGTGACTTAGACTTGATATAAGTGTGAGAAAGTTGGACACACATAATGTTTTTTCCTTCGCTACTAATGAATTTTAACATCTATGGGAATTGTGGCCATTTATAGCATTTTCTTCTGGCTATGTCTACTCCTCGATATGTTCTAGGATCTTTTGATAGTTAGGCTATCGTGACATAATCATTTTCATAAAAACTATAGGTCTCCAAAAACATGCCTTAAGAGTGAATCACATGCACACAATAGATGCGTTTTCAGTGGAGGTAGAAGTTGGTCTAACAATGGTGAGAGGTACCATCATTATTGAATACTCAATAGAAATTTCGTTGTTTGTTACTAGTACATCGCAGTAATTTATATATTTCAATTTCATTAATATCATTATCCAACCAATAGAACTCATGTGCACTGTTATGAAGTTAGTGACACCTCATGGGAAGTGGAAGGCACAAGGGATTCAATGTCCTTCTTGTGTGTTGTCGATCAAAAATATAGAGTTAGTATAAGATTTTCTTATTATTAATCTAAATATATTTTAAATCATCATCATGATGTATTATATTATTTCTCATTGATATAATGTGCATTGTTACAATTAGTGTCTATCTTTATATGAATCCAATGGGACCTCAAGGGTGTTTCAGGGGTAGCGGGATCCAAGGTCATGTTATGAAATACCTTCTCACCCAAAGCTCAAGAGTTTTATATCAGCTATTTCAGTTGATCCTAATGATGTTTCTTCCATTTTGTGTCTTCCTTCCATTGTTTGGGGTTTTCCAAAAGTTTTCAATGGTGATTTCTCTAGGATTCATTTAAAGAGAGAGGTAAAGTTGATGATTGAGCTAGTTCTAGGAACACCACTGATATTGATACATTCATATTGTATGGAATGATGTAGTTTAAGGATATTAATATTCAGTTGGAAGCCCTAGTGGAAACGAGTTTTTTTCATCCTAGTTTTCAACTTGCGCATCCCCCGTTCTCCATAGAAATAAGGAAGAGGGTTCAATCCTATAGTGTGTGGACTATTATAATCTTAATTGGGTAATGGTTAAGAAAATGTTTCCTTTTCAGCATTTGGATGATTTGTTTGATAAGTTAAAGGGATAAAATTGGATTAAAAAGATTGATCTTCAGTTTTTTTATCTGTAGCTCCTAGTGTGGGAGTATTCTACACCAAATACAACATTCAAGAGTAGCTATGGCCATATAAAATATCCTTTGATGATATTTTCTATGACTAATACAAATTTTGTTTACATTTTTACATGAATTGAATATTTTATTAGTATCTCGACACATTTTTGGTAGTGTTCCTGGGTGATATTTTGGTTTATACAAGATCTGAATTTGATAATGTGCACTATATATGATTGGTTTTGGAAATCCTATGGAGTCACTTTATATATGAATGCTTTAAAAATGAAACTTATGGATTCAAGAAGTTTAATTCCTAGGGAAAATGATTTGTAAGATTGGATTATCATTTGATCCTGATAGTGTATATGATATATTTTATTTGGAATAGACATGGAATTTAATTGAAATTCATAGATTACATAGTCTTTCTGGATACTATTGAAGGGTTGTTAGGGATTTCTCAACAGCTGCAATCACCATTAACCGATCTTACTAGAGTAGCATTGCAATTCACATGGGCTTCAATGTTTTATTCTTCTTTCTATGAGTTGAAATGACTTCTCACATTGAATCTTTTTTTCATCTTACTCATGCTAGTAAAGTATATGTGGTTTTTTGTGATGCTTTTGGTGCTATTTTGGGTTGTGTACTCATAGAGGAAAATAAAACGGTATCTTATGGATATCATAAACTTCAACCACATGAGAAATATTACCACACTCATTATTTAGATATTTCCACAGTTTTTCATGTGCTTAAGTGTTGGTGGAATTATATTTTGGGTAAATGTTCACAATATTTTCTGATAATAGGGTTCTGAGATATATCTTCTCTTGAATATACTTGAATCTTAGATTGAGGGGATTAGTAGAATAACATCATATGTTTGAAATTTATATCACCTTCACCCATATTAAGGAAAATTTCAATTCAGAAACTCTTAGCAGGAATGTTACATCCCAAGATTTTTTAGAATCAAAGGAAGAGTAGAACCTTATAAGGGTTTTTCCATAGTTGCATTAGAATTCATAGGAAGATATTACTAGTATGGTTATGACCGGTTTTAGTTATAATCATCTCTTCTTTAGACTATTCTGTAGATTCACAAGTAGGATGATGTGGGAAGAATATTTTATGAAGCCCTTTATGGTGGGTAGACCGTTTCTGGCTGGTGTCGCTCTTCAGAGGGTATTCTTAGTTTTGGGGATTGATTTTTTTGTCCCACTATCATTAAGAAAATAACTATTGTTATACTATCATATTTTTTAGTGGTATATTAATCTTGATTCTAGAAATATGTATTGTTATGTGACATACTGATTCTGGTGGCTGGGTATGAAGCATGACATCACTGATTATGTTTTCCATGGTTAATCCTACTAGAAGATAAAGGAAGAGAATATGAAACCATCATGTTTTCATAGGCCTATTATGGTTTGGGTTAGCAAATGGGATGTGGTTTCCATGGGCTTTATTATCACATTACCCTAGGATTATATATAAATTAATTCTATCTAGGTGGTGATTGATATATTGACAATGTAATCTCATTTGATTCCTATCAAAGACACTACAAAATTTGATGATATGGGTATGTTGTATGTGCAATATGTGGTGAGGTGACATGGTGTTCCTTGAGATATTATTTTAGATAGGTATCCTTGTTTAGTTAAAAATATCAGATTATTCTATAAGAGGTGATGGTGACTTAGGTTAGGCTATGTATTTCTTATCATCCATAAATAGATGGTCAGACAAAGCGTGTAATTCAAATTCCAAAGGATATTCTTCATCCCAAAGTCTTCAGATTTTTTTGGATCTTGAGATAGACATCTAGGACTAGTTGAGTTTTCTTTCAATAACAGTAATCAATTGTCAACAATAGTAGATCCTTTTCAGGATTTTTATGGTCACCCATGTAGGTCACCTCTTTTTTTGGAAGAGGTGTACGAAGCTTCTTTAGTGGGACTGAGTTTGGTTCAAGAGATTTTTGTAGTGATTAAAGATATACATTGGCATATGTTTACAACACATAGTTTGAATAATCCTTATGAAGATCATTGAAATCATAATTTTTAGTTTTCCATCAGAAACCTTTTTTTCTTGATTGTTTCTCCTTGGGTTTTTCACCATAGGCTTATAAATAAGGGAATGATTTCTATGAAATACATGGAACCATTTGGGTTCATTAAGCATCTCGGGCCAGGTCTCTTTGGTTGGCATTGCTAGATCAATTGACAAGAATACAAGATATTCCCCTCATATCATTGCTTAGAAGGTATCATCATGATCCCTCTCACGTTCAGATTTGGGAAAAGATTGACATGGAGTTAGGTGTTTCTATTTTGGAGTATAAATTTGAGATCATTTCCTCTCATGTGAATGTCTTGTGTGGGAATTCTCTTCTTATAGTCAGAGTGTTATAGTGGAATGGATCAGATTCTCAAAAGCCTTAGGAGCATGAATCATGGTTGAGGGAGCAATTACCTCACCTATTTACCTGACTTCATTCTTCCACAAAAACATCTGTGGGATTAAAAGTCATATGGTTGGGAGTTTGTGATATCTCATTACCTGCTATCAGGTATCCCTCTCCTTTTTACATGTTTTTTCATTAATTGGGCATGTCTTGGGAGTCCCGATGATGGAGAATATTTTCTGAAAAAACTAACATAATGTTTAGAGTTGTATATTTCTTTGAATTAATATAATCTATGAATAAATGTGTTAATGGATTTGTGGCATTATCCCAAAAGTTATAGGATGACAGAGTTGGTTTTAGAGTTTTTTGTTGTACGTCGGGTGACTAAATGATGTGTAATGTTTTCACACAATTTGTACATGGTAACTAGAAAAAATTTGGGAAATGTGTTAATAATATGAAATTATTATATTCTGTGTAATCATCACATGATGTGTAATGCTAAAATATTGGTTTTAACTAAAATTGAGATGAGTGTTTTGGCATATTTGATCACCATGGATTAAAATGAGTAAATGAGTTACACTTCGTGTAAAAGTTTTAGGTTGTGTTTTAGGATACAAGGAAACTAAAACATTATTTCATTGTTCATCATCTCTCTTAGATCTTGTCCAAAACCCATTATCTAGAAATTTTTGGAGTCTACTTTCAATAAAAATTGATTTGTTCAACATATGATCACCATTGTGGTTGGTTCTCATCTATCCAAGTTAGTTTTATTATTTTGTTCTTCATTTACTGGATCATGATAGAACTGTTGTTTTATGTTATCTAATCTATTAATTCTTAATAATGTTTCATCTCATTTCCTTATAGATCTGTGGTTGAATCTTATTTTGGGGGTCGTTTCCTTTGTTGGTTGTGGTGTGGTGGGTGTGAGTTCTCGAGGAATCTGTCGTCTCATATCATATGTCACCCCTTTTGTTGAATTAAATAATTTTTTTTGTGTATACATTAGTTTTAGGCCCTCCATTGTAGTTTTTTTAGTTTTTCTTCTTAGTGGATCCTTTGTGGGAATGTGTGACCCTATGTTTTGAGGTAGGTGGTTCCATCTCTAGCCTCTATTAGTGAACTACATTTCACTTGTTTTGAAAAAATATTTATTTAAAAAAAATGGCATGAAATAAATAATTATTTTATGTCTATGGAATTGGTTTTTTATAAAATATATTTTTCCCATTGTTTTTGGTAAATGGGAAGGAGTTTCAAATAATTATTAAATGGTTTCATAATTTTTTTTTCAGCTCAAGATTTTATAATTTTTTTTAAATGGTTTAGAAAATAGATCAAATGGGATGGCTTGGGTGCTTTGGTGGAAGGCATAGTAATAATTCTCTTCCACTATTAGAGAATTTTCTCAAAAGGCTTATATGTGTTCTCTAGTCCTATTGTTCTTGAAACTTATTAGACCTATTGGAGGGATTAATTTCTAGGGTGTTCTGGTTACCTCTATATTCGATGCATTTGTCTATTTTCTTGAAGCCCATGTGATTTTCAATGTTAAGATTATGTTTCATAGCCATCCCAACACAGTGTGACCCTTGGCATGTTATTACATATGATTCTTGGTCAATTTGGTCTTATGAATTTGGATTATACTATAGTTTTTTACTACCATGGATTTGATATAGTATGTGATGAATTCATTTTTTGAAATGATATATATTTTTATATTTCCAGTTATAAATTTCATTGAAAATAATTTACCTACTTTATTTGGAAATGTTGAAAAAAGAAAAAATTGAACTGTTTTTCTATGATTTTGATTTAAAAAATGTAAAACTATTTTCATACCTTGATTTATATAATATTAAAAATTGATTAATTGTTGTTTAGATACATGATATGGAACACCTGGGTGATTCCCTTATGATCTTGTTAGCTCAAACCCTTTACACCTCCTCAGTGGTGCATAAACCTAGTTATGTATTTCAATGCAGGGAAAAGCAAGGCACCATAATGAGGTGCTTAGGTTTTCTATAAGCTGGGATGGGTAGGTGGTGGTGATATGGTGTAAATCTACCAACATTATCACATGGAAAAGTTGTTTTATCCTAATTTAGTAGTTGTTTGTGTTTGTACTTGTACATAGAGATTTTTTCTTCTCCTAAGTTATTTGGTTTCCATGGGTTCCTTTCCGTTATGAAATATATTTATCTAATTTTATATTAAATCAATATATATATACCATTTATTAACATTATTTTGAAAAAAATCATTTCCTATGGGTTATTTTATGTCTGGCTGGTATTTTTCAGTCAATGGGGATCAGGAATTCCTTTTAGGTATGTAACATGTCAAGTTGGGTACCATTTTGAGATGGTATCCAGGTTGTTATATTACAATTAGTTCTTCCCTCTGGCCATATCACTAATATTGGACTTCTTTAACCTTATTAATACCTGATATGACATATATTTATTAAATAAGGAAGAATTTTTATTATTTTTACTATATTTTTGGGAACATAATTATAGTGAACGAAGCTAAACATATCATATTTTACATCATTACAAAAAAATGAAACATACCATGTCACAAAAGCGGACACATCTTGAAGGAAATTTTGGTTTAGTATCATTGCATACTAGTTACATTAAAAACATATTTTAAAAAACCTATGAACACTTCTCTATAATGAAAATATTCTTGACCATGTTCTAGACTTATCATATTTTAAAATTTTCTTCATAACCAAGTTGGAGGGAATATAATTTTGGGGTTATCTCAAGCACCAAATTAAGGAATAAAGGATATGTAGTTAAATGATAAAAGACATTTACCATGACATAATTTTTTATGAAAATAATGGAAGCATTTCATATAAAATGAAATCACAATACTACGGATTCATAAATATGGAAAAAACTATTAAATTTGACATCATAAGAATAATTCAGGGCTCACTCCCAAGACTATCATAGTGGAAAAATTTACAAGTTGGATTGGGTTTACTCATCTTTCCAATTTGTATTATCTCCTGATATTTAATGATTTACCTAATGAATTATAAGCCCAAATAATTAATTTCCCACCTGTCACATAACATAGTATTCTTTGTCTAATAGCCTTCCCACCACACATGGTATCTCAGGAGATGAAAACATTATCCAATGCATTGAAGTGATTATTATTAAATTCCCTCATATTAAAAAAAATTAAAATCATATTATTTATTTCAATATGTATTCAACATGTGGAAAACAAAACATAAAAAACCATAATCATGATAAATCCAATACGAAAGAAGTGGGTATAAAAATATTGTATCAAAGAATAACCAAAGGCTATATCATAACTAATACTAATAGAATAAAGGAATAAATATTTTTTTGTTGTCATATTTTAATAAAGAAACACATGTATTGATCATAGAATTATAATGTTATAATATTCATGAGAATGATCAATGAGTAGTAAGAATAAATTGTCGAGTCGCATTTGTGATGACTTTGATAATAAGCATAGAATATTTTATGTATGGAAATGGATTATTATTTATATTTGGACAAGAATTTAATAACGAAGGGTTTATATAAAATAATTAGGTTTTATAAATATATGGTTGTAGGAAAAATAATTATATAGGAAACACTTATCATGAAATAAGAAATCATAATTTTATCTTAATTTGGGTTTAATTAAAAGTGGAAATTTCAAGGGGACATAAAAAATTTAATAAACCTAATAAGAAAAGGTATAGTAAACAAGTTATATATGTATGGAAAATATATACAAGGTATGAAATAAATACATTCAAATATAGTGGTGAAAAACGTAGAAAAAAAGGGAATGTGTAGCAAAAAAGTGATGAGGGTGGGATCAGAAAATCCAATTTTATGTTTGAAAAACATGTTATGGAAATATCTCCTCAAAAAAAGAATAATAAAACATTTTTTTAAAAAATGAAAAATAATTTATTAATTTCATAAGAGATAACACATAATCAGGTTTTTAATTAAAAAATGAACAATAGAAGGAATGAAAATTATGGACAAGGAGGGGAAACCATTGTTTATGTTGATAAAAACTATTCTTAATAAGGATAAATTTGCAAGAAAAAAGAGAACTAAACAATAAATAATATTTGAATAAAAAGTTATATTTGAATATAAATATGGAGTATTATATATGAAACGAAATTTTAATTTCAAGGACAAACAATATAACTCTTGAAATTAGAATGAGTTTAAAAAAACTTAAAATTTAGGGATGATATCAATCGTAGTCCAAAGTATAGAAGATCATCAATTGATGTGATGAATTAAAGATAAAAAAATTTATATATTATATTTCAATAGAAATTAGTTAAATTATGAAAGATAAAACTTATGTATAATATCAAAACATGCTTCAATGAA
Source organism: Viscum album (assembly GCA_963277665.1). NCBI lineage: Eukaryota > Viridiplantae > Streptophyta > Magnoliopsida > Santalales > Viscaceae > Viscum > Viscum album. Next base: position 614,772,638 of record OY728130.1, read on the forward strand.
GGGTGATAAAGATGAAAACCCCTATCTTTTTACTTGATTTCCTCGAATGTTATAAACCTCTTTGAGGACACTGAGTTTTCCATAGATGATCGATACAAATTATGGACTTAGGGTAATTATATTTTACCAAAATATTATGGTAGTTAAGGATAATCCATTAGATGAAAAATGTACGATTTAAAGTAGAAAACATATTCATTGAGTTTTCATAAAGGGGTGATGATAGGTTAGGTCTATAAGTGGTGAGAATCTAATTTTTTAGACATATCCACTTAATATAATGGGAAGAAATTTTAAACAAGTAAAGTGGATCAAATATTGGATATAATGGAGTGGGGGATGATATAATGTTGATTTTCTATTTTACATTATCTTTCACTCATGTATTACACAAATTTTTAAGTCCCTTACTAATATAATTTACACTTTTATTATGGTGATGTGTTTTTAAATATATAAATAATTTTTTATTACTAAAAACAAAATCAAAATTATTAAATATTTTCTTACTAATTTTAAATATGAAATCCATTTTATAATCTGAAATTTATATTTGTAAGCAAAATAAATTTTAACATTGGTACACATAAAATCTAAAAACCCGTTTTTAGAAAAAGTTCATTTTTAATGTCTAAATTACTTTTTAGGGTAAAATTATAAATGTATTTTTATTTTATGACATAAATGTATTATTTGTAAAAATAACACATTTTATTTATATTTTAATGAAAACATAAAGAAAGTTTTATGAAAAATATTTTTCAGTTAAAATAAATCTCCAAAAAATAGTTTTATTCAAAAAAGCACTCACGTTCATAAAATATTAATTTTTTTTCATAATTAAATATAGTACTAATAAAATTAAATTTTTACTGATTAAGATAATTTTTGATAAATTAATATGTTTATAAACATATATTTATTTCTTATATAATTATAAAGTTACAATTTTGGTAAAAGATACATCTTCACTATTCAACTAAAAAGAATTTATTTTAGTAAAATATAAAAAATTTATCCTATGATAATATGTTTATGTTGAATCTAAAATTTTTGGTTATTTTTTAAAATTTTAAAAATTTAGGACATATTTTTAAATAAAATAACAAAAAAGTTTTTATTAGAAAAGTTTTCATTATTTTATCCATTCCAATTCTAATTTCGTAAAAAATACTAATAATATCAATGTTAATACAATATTAATACCAAAATAATTTATTATTAGTATAAACCATATTCTGATTCAGTAATATATTTAGTTTCTTAAGATAAATAACATAAAAATACAATTTTTTGATGAAATCATATTTTTAGCATAAAATGATTTTAATAGTTATCTAAAAAAATTGAAATTTTAAATTAATTATTTTTATAAATGAATTTTATATTATTTATACATGTATTTTATATTACAAATACCTATATTTTAACCTCTAATTAAAATACTACATTTTAACAATTTCATAAATTTTCACAATTTGTTTTGGTTTGTTGATCTGTGTGGAGAATGCTATGAACAAAGTCCTTATTTAAAGGGAAATTATATAGTCAAATATTGGGGCATTAAATTCTATCCAACAACCCTAATTAAATAGAATCATCTCAATTTTAATTATTAATTTATAATAAAAATATATAATGGTATTTAAAATATATACATGGCTCATGATATAATTTCTAGAGGGATATCAACCTTACAAACATTGGGATCATGTCTTCTTCCTCATACAAGACATATACATCATATAGTTATTATCCTTAAGTTTGATGCAAGATTTTATAATTAATCATTATCGTGATCTATATTATATAATCTCCATCTAAATGGTGTTCATAATCATTATTTCATTTCTAGTGAAATTATTTTCATAGTGTCGGATGTCCTCTCATCTAAAGCATTTAATTACACATGGATCCTTAAGAAGAAAATTATTTTTCCCCATCATGTTAAATTAACTCTTACTTTCTCTATAGAGTATAATTTCTTTATTCTCTCCTTTACCATAGATAAACATCTTCTATCTTCTTAATAAATTATTCTTCTTGTCTCGAAATAATTTTTTTACATGTAAGGAGATTTAATATTCTTTCCCTTATCGTATTTAGTATCTAAAATACCATGAGACTCCATCCTTCTCTTGTTTGGTTTTTTTGGATTTCAAATATTTTTACATTTTTAATCATAATTCCATAGATCTAGTTTGTAATAATCAAAATATTTCATATTCCATATTCTATCATGTTTGGTTTCTCATTGGGACCATCTCTACATTCTACATGTTTTTTATTGTAAAGATGGTTTCTTCAGGCTTGAGAAATTGTTAAAAAAAGAGGTTAATATGACTGATGAATAATTAACATCATAATAGAATTATCAAAAATTATCTAATTAATAACATATCCTTTAAATGTATTACTCTTCAAAATCATCATATTAACTTTCATTTCATACTGAATCATTTTTGTTCAATCTAGTCTTTAAAAGTTTGGGTGCTCTTATAATTCTTATCATAAGTCCTTTTCATAATAAATCCATCACAATGGCCCATAAAAAGAATTTTATTGACCAAATAATTTATTCTAAGAGTATCAAACAAGGTTTGTAGCTAGACCTCCTTGTTTTTCACCGGGACATGACTGAGTAAATTCCCAACATGCCCATTTTAGGGTTACTACCCCTGGGTACATCAATGTCAGAGCCTATTTACACTTTATGTATCATTATGGGATTTTATTTCTAGGAAGACTAAACAATTGTAACATTACCAAAATTTAAGAATGTTATCCTATACATAGAATAATACATTAGACTTATCCCTAGGGGTTTTTAAAAAAGATCTCTAATATTAATCCCACAAAATATCTAGTGTAATTATAAAATATAACCAAACTATCCTTTTACACCAAATATAATGAGAAAAATAAGCATATCATTATTTTATATAATTACTAAATGTTAAACATTACATGTCACTAAAGTATCACACTAATCAAAAAAACTTTTTTTTCAGTGTATTGGAGGACCAAATAAAATGCAACTTATTTAACAAAACTTATAAAAACTTAGTCATAATCAAAAAATTATATACACACATCCATAATTATTACAACATATAGTTATCTTCATAACCTGTGGAAGGGAATTATAAGTAATGTATGATCCAAATTCCCACTAAGGGAAGAACTTATCAAAAATTTCCTCAATGGTTAGATCATAAGCATATAAGAAAACATGAGTAGCGGAATTTTCTTATTAAAAAGAACATGTGACAATAAGAGTGGTCTATACATCATGAAGAAAGGATATGAAATCTCAAAAGAATAAATATGTACCATGACATAATATTGTGAGATAATAATAGTAACATTTCATATCAAAATCCTATCATAAGGTCATGGAATCATAAATATATGCCAACAACATAAAACGTGACATCACAAGAATAATTCAAGGCCCACTTTTAGGAATATGAAAGTGGATAGTGCACCATAGTGGATTGGGTTTACTACCCTTTAACTTCCTTGTAATTTTATTATATTTAAATAATTACCCACTTAATTATAAGTATATATAATTTTAATATCACCATTCACATAACATAGTGTGCTCGTGATAACCACTCATAAACCATACATGGTATCTCATGAGATGATAACATTACCCAGTGAATTATAGGGATATTAAATTCTCATCCCACCAGTAACATAATGAAAATTATAATATATATATTAATATGTATTCTTTATGTGTAAATTGAACCCTATATAAAGCATAATCATGACAAAACACATGAAAAAGATGTGGTTTTCATATTCTTTTTTAATGCATAACCAAAGGCTATATCATAAGGATTACTAACAGAACAAGTAATTAAACCATTTTATATGTTCATATATTATCAAAGAAACATAATTATTTATCATTGAGTTTCAATGTTATAAAATCATGAGAATGATCAAAGAGAAATAAGAATAAAAAATAAACCATATAGGAGATGTTTTTTTGAAATGAGTAGAAGACATTTTAACGAAATAAATAGCTTATAATTTTCCATTTGAGTATAATTAATATTTTAGGAATTTTAATAAAATAATTAGTGTTTTAAAGATCTATTCATAGTGAATCCCACTTTATGGATGTGAATCTTTTCATGAATTAATAATTTAGAATGTTCCCTTAAGCTGGGTTTACTTAAAATTAAGAATTTCTATGGGAACTTAAAACAAATGTTAACCCCAATAAATAATGGTCTTGTAAAATATGTATATATGTATTGAAAATATATAAAAAATATATAATAAAAAAATTAGAATAATGTAAATAAAATGATAAAATAAAAAGGGATAAAGGATGCCAAAAGTAATGAGCATGATTTTGAAAGATGCCATTATATGTTTTATAAAACCCTTGCTGAAATCCCACATCATAATAATAATAAAAACAATTGAATTTGAAAATTGGGAAAAGAAAATATTTTGAAAATATGAGATAACATGTAATTTTGTTTTTACATTTAAAGGATAATATTGGTTGGTAGGGAAATTATAGAAAAATAGTGGGGAACATTATTTGCAAAAATGAAAATATTCTTAAAATGGTAAAAATTTCATAAAGGAATAGAATTATCAATAAAAAATATTTGAATAAAATGATATCCTTGAAGACATAATTAGTTTATACCAGATTAAAATAAATATTATGTTTATGGAAAAACATTATAACTTCATAAAGAATATTGATTTATGAAAAAACCTTATATTTTAATGAATATATCAATCATAGTATAAATAATAGAAAACCATTAATGGAGTTAAATATTACAAGATCAATAATAATATAAGATATTATATTTCAAGGGGAAAATTACAAGTATATATAACAATAATAATGTTTAATATAAAAAAATTTCTCAACAAAGGGTGATAGTGATGGAAATCCTTACCATTTATCGTGATTTCCTCAAACATGATATAACCTCATCGAGAAATTTTTGTTTTCCATGGAAATTTATATGGAAATGGAGGGATTAAGATAATTAGTTGTGAACAGATGATTTTTAAGTGAATGTGGCTTCTGTAATAATGTAAAAGTTCAGGGTTTCAATATGAATTATAATTCATTGATTGGTCATAAAGGGGTGGTGAAAGGCCCATTTATTAGTAGTAAAGATGTAATGTTTGTAATTATAACCACTTAATATAAAGGGAGATCATGTTTAACATGAAAATTTTCTTTAAAAAAAGGATAATAATGGTATGATATAAGGCATATCATCCATTACATATTCATTTTGAATCATGTTTTACCCAAGTTTAAAAATTCATTACTCATAAATTTTTTATGTTTACTATTTTTAGTTTTACCGTGGTAACTTGTTTTATGCCTAAGTAAATTATTTTTTTTGACTGAAATTAAAATTTCACTTATTAAATAATTTGGATATAATGATTCCAAATATTAAATCCATTTTATATGATAAAATTTCTATGTGTGAGAAAATTTTATTTTAACATTGTCTTATGTAATGCATAAAACCCAATTTTTATATTTTTATGCCTAAAATTTATGTATAGGGTATAATTATAAATGTATTTTATTTTAATGATATATATATATATTTATTATAATATAAATAAAATTTATTTTATTTAAAATAACTTAAAAATGTAATTTTATCATAATATTATTTAATTAAAAAGGGATGGAAAACAATATTTACACAAAAATATTACTTGTGTTCTTAATATATTAATCATTAGGTATCTAAATTTAACATATTATTTTTAAAAGTTATAGTTTTAATTATTAATCACATATTTCATCAGTTAAATGTTTTATATGTTTCTTCGTCTTTGTTATATAATTATAAAGTTATCATTTTGGTAAAAATGGTATTTTCACTATTCACCTAAAAAACACTTATTTTAGAAAAATAAAAAAAAAATTATCCTAAAAAAATATGCTTATGATGAATCCAAATTAGTATATAGTTTTCTAGAATTCCATAATGTGTGGATTTATCTTTAAATTAAAATAAAAAATTATAATTAAAGGGTATTTTTATTGGAAAATAACTTTTCAATATGTTATCTATTATTATTATTATTTTTAATATATTATTCACATCAATATATATATAATTAATATATATAATACATATTATCTATAATATGTTATGTTTCTTAAAAAATCACATAAGAAACATATTTTTGATGAAAATATTTTTCTCACATAAAATGATCTGATTATTTATTTATCCATATTAATATTAATAATATATTTTTATTAAAATTGAACTTTAAATTATTTATTCATTTATTTCATAATGTGTATACCTATATTTTTACCCAAAAAATTCTACATGTACATTTATATGGTTATATATTGTTTTTATGCTCGCCATGCTTTGTTGTTGTGTGTTAATAATGATATCGATAAAATGTTTATATAATGGAATATTATGTAGTAAAATCCTTAGGTGTTAAAGTTATTGTATATAAAATTCGTTATTTTTCCCATTGATGTTTGTCCTTTTTTCTGGGTTTGAGGTATTATTTGTTCAATTTCTATTTATACAAGATGATATGGGCTTGGATCATTCATATGAACTCAATAATTAAACAAAACATTGATATTTCCATGTTTTTAGAATATTAATTAGATAGAAATATGTTTATTCATCTATTAATGTTGTTTTCTCTCATTATTTTATCCCCTTGATTAGTGAATCATTTTTTTATTAAAAAATTATGGATTTTACCAAAAGTCTAAACCCATGTGTCCAAACATGTTACAACATAACAAATGCCCAATAAATCCCGATTTAATTTTAAAACATTTTTATTGTCTATATTTTAAAAATTATTGTGTTTGAGAGGTCCTCTATAATAAGTTAGAGTTTTGGGGAACAAACTCCTTCAAACATTATTCTATCCACAAGATACATGACACTAGGGTTCAAATTATTTCTCTTTATCTGTATTTATATATATTTTTCATCGAAACCTTGAAAATTTAGAGAAACATATTTTTTACATGCATTAAAATGAAATATGGATGCTACCTTCTTCTCTGAGGTAAATAGGGTAAGATCATTAGATTAATTCATGATAATTTTTTCATTAAATATATATATATTGACACTTGAATTATCTTCATTACTGAATACCCTAGGCATGATGTTTTTTTATAATTATGGATAATTATATTAATGAATAAACATGTGAAAATATGTGTTGAAATATATTGATGTAAGAAATTTTTTTGAGAAAGATTCTTTTATATTTTCAGGGTTTGGAAAACATGCAATGAAAATTTGAAATCATGGAATTTCAAAGAGGTATTTTGAGGAATCTAACTAACCATATTCTATATTATTATTTTTCTAAATAAATAAAAAATGGAAGAAAAAAGTTCATATCTCTTTGGAGAGCTCAACCATACAAATGACCAGTCTACATGTTGCTGTTGACCATGCATGACACTAGGATATATCTGAAAAAATTGGAAAGTAAATATATGATGTATAGTGAAAACACTTATAGAAACCATGAGCAAGTGATTCATAATGTGTGGTTAGCTTCATCTTTGTAAGATAACACATACAACCATAAGAGAACACTATCTCTGGCTAAATTTGATTAATCTCAAATGGGAGAATAACATATTACTATGTGTTGAAATTTTAGAAGAAATATGGTGTGGGATTAATATTATATAGGTAATATTCATTAATATAATAAATAAAGATACGTTTTAATGTGAAAAGATTTAATAATAATGTATGAGTCAACTTCTACCCCAGGATCTCATGGGAAACTCATTCTATAATTTTTATGATTTTAATATGTATACAAATACTAAAATAAGATCACACTAGTAGAAAAAAGGTCTTTAACGTCGGTTTTTTTTTATTTTTCACGTCGGTTTTTAACCGACGTTGAAGTCACCGACGTAAAAAATATGAATTTTTACGTCGGTTTTTGTAAACCGACGCCAAAAACAAATTTCAATTGCTTCTTTTTGCGTCGGTTTTGTAAAAACATGATGCCAAATAAACTCATCCGTGTCATTTTTGGCGTCGGTTTCCCTAAAAACCGACGCCAAAAAGTTTAAAAAATAGTTTCGGCGTCGGTTTTTTTCAAGAACCGACGCCGTAAATGGAAATAACTTATTTTTGGCGTCGGTTTTTACACGAACCGACGCCAAAAAGCAATTTTTATTGTTTGATGTTTTAGAGAATTTCCTAATCTTCGATTTGACTGGTCGTGGAGCTAAAACGGAGTTACAGATCAAACGTTATGGCCGTCAGAAGTTGAACATGTCAAAGTATCGATTGATACAATATGTTTTAAAGAAAACAAGATAAGCACAAGTTAAAATCACATACACCAAATGATATAAAATATACATAATAATTCAAACACATTTCGATTATTTTTCGATCTTCCATTGAAATGATATGTTGTTTATCATCATATCTCTTATATTTAGCGTAGATCTCATGTGATAATAAAAACGACGATTGATAATTAAACTTACACCAAGCTTGGTAAATGTCATCCGAACGTTTTATATTTTTAACACAATAAAAAAGTAAATCATCATTATTTGAAATCTAATCGAGTTTTTTATAAATGAAGGACATTAAAAATAATGAAAATGAATGAATATAATACGTACCGTAATCAAATTAATGATTGATGTCGCATTGAAAACTTGATTGAATCAAAGAGGATGAAAATGATAAATGAAGGACAAACAGATTTATATATAGTAAATGAAAATATTTTTGATTGAGTTGTATGAAAATATAGGCAGAATTTTAAGAAGTTAAACGCGCGTTGTGAAAAAAATTGAAATTTTGATCCCGCGTATTAGCGAATACTATTTGGCGTCGGTTTTTGAATAAACTGATGCTAAAAAGATAAAAAAAATACGTTTCGCGTCAGTTTTTTTTAAAAACCGACCCGAAAAGTAAAAATAAAATGTTTTTCGCGTTGGTTTTTAAAAAAACCGACGCAAAAAACAAAAAAACAGTTTTGGCGTCGGTTTTTATGAAAACCGAAGTGAAAAGTAAAAAAAATATTTTTGGTGTCGGTTTTTCTAAAAACCGACGCGAAAAACAAAAAAGTTTTTTTTTGGCGTCGGTTTTTATGAAAACCGACGTCAAAACATAAAAAAAAATTTACCATGTGTTAGAAAATTTCTTAAGCTTAGATTTGACTGGTCGTGGAGCTAGAACGGAGTTACGGATTAAAAGTTATGGCCTTTGAAGGTTGGACTTAATTAACACTTCTTTTAGAGAATATCAACTTCCAACATCCATAAATTTTAATACGTAACTCCGTTTTTGCTCCATGACCAGTCAAATCAAAGCTTAGGGAATTATCTATAGCATTGTAAATTTTTTTTACATTTTTGGCATTGGTTTTCATAAAAAACGACGTCATAACTTTGTTTTTTATTTTTTCACGTCGGTTTTTAAAACAACCGACACCAAAAATAATTTTTTTTTATTTTTTGGCGTCGGTTTTTAAAATACCGATGTCATAACTTTTTTTTTATTTTTTCACGTCAGTTTTTAAAAAAAACCGACGCCAACTCATTTTTTTCATTATTTTTTCGCGTCAGTTGTTTTAAAAACCGATGCCAAAACTTATCCGCAAAAATATTTTACGTCGGTTTATAAGAAACCGACATCAAATTGATGACGTTAAAAATTATTTTTCTACTAGTGTCATACTCACAACACTATGATTTTTTTCAGTGGAAGAATATTTTTTTATAAGAATAGTATTATCTCAAGATAAATGCCATAGTGAATGAGGAATCCTATAAAGAATATGAAATGAAAGTATATAAAAATTCTAAATCAATATTCTAGTTCAATGTAGTGACTATGATCAAATATGTATACATGAAAAATGGAGGAGCTAATTTCCCATGAATTATTGAGAATATATAATGAATTCAAAACTTAAAAAGGATATATATAAAATTGAAATTATTGCATAAAAGAAAACTAATGTGACATGTACAAGGGTAATAAAGATTATTTTAAGACTATATAATGGTAATCTTTGACCTGTATATAGGTATGCATTTAACATAAGAGTATCCTAAAATTAAAAATATGTTTGTGATGTTCATCTCATCCCTAATTGAAGGTAAATTGGGGATTTTTAGAGGTCAATGGGTAAAAATTTTCCATTGTAAATTCAATATCATACCTAAATAAAGGGAAAGGATTTTGAGAAGCTAAATTTCTAGAATATTTTAGATTAAAAAAAGTGAGGAATTAATATTAAATGATTCTAGACATATCATTAAGGATTAAATGTCATCAATAATTTATAAATAATTATGATGAAATCTGATTTTAAAATAAGAATCATATACGACATGAAAATAATGTTTTTTTGTTATAGGGATGAAGAAATAAATACTACACCATAGTAACGTTTTTTGTGACTGTCTGAGAATAAAAATAACATATACCATGTCATAGTATATTCATGTTTACTATTTTCATAATCCTTCAATGTTTGGAGTCCAATATAGGGTTTTCTACACTGTAAGTAATTTTTCATTGTTATAAAAATAAATCATGATCATAAGCTAGGATTCTATGAGTGGAATTCAATATTATTATTTTCCATAAATCATATGTTAAAAGTTCTAAAATAATAATTCCAATACATGATTGAAAACACTAGAATGTAAGATACTTATGATACATGAGTTTATAAGTAAAATTTATTGTGAAGATATATATGAAAATGAAAAATTATTTTAAAAAAATTATTTTATTAGGAATAATAATTCTTTACACACCAGTATAGATCAACAGAGAGTAGTAAAGGATTAGAAATATTATATTATGATATTTTCATACCATATGATATAACATATCTAGATATAAAAAAATTTAAGTGATAATTTAGAATTAGTTTGAGATGACATGTCTTCATGGAAAATAAATGGAATGAAATATGATATGGAAAATAGAAGACCAGATCATGGATTTCTACAAGTTTCTCATTGTTGAGAATCCTGAAAACTATTATCTATGTATTCAATATAAATAAGAAGAAAAAATAAAATATTTTCGTATTTATGAAAATATATGATTTATAGTCATTTACATATTGAGAAAAATATCAACAAACTATGAATATAAATATTTGAAATAAGATAATGAATATAAATACTAGACCCCAACACCAGATTTGGATTCTAAAAATAAACACTTTACATATTGTCTTTGATACCAAATATAATTACTCAGATATAAAATTCCATATTTACATTGTTAATAACTAATTAGGATCAACTAACACACCTAAAACATTTTTATGCTTAGACTTTTATAGAATTAGGAAAAACTATTTATGTAACAAAACCCATTCCCATATCATGAAATCAATATTGTTTTCCATTATACAAAGAACCAAATATTTCATAACAACTCTTAAACATCTCCTAAAAAATTATCTATAGATGATACTCTTATTATCAGCATAAAAAATAATATCTTTCTTCATAACCTGGAGAAATGCTAACATAAGAATGTGTGTGATCAGATTCCTTGTAACACCAAGATATTTTTAATGAAAACTATTTTAAATAGAGTATAAAACATAAAAAATATATATAAAAACCCATAAAACATGTAACATCCTAAAATTTTAAAATATTAACATCAGATACGATATAGTGTATAACATGAAACACTAAATTTTGAAACGAATATAACATCCTCAGATTTATTGATATATTTATTATTTTAAATAAATTAAATCTCATTGATATCTTTCATTACATAAAAACCCATTCATTGCTTTTATTACACAAAATGTTGAGTTTATCTTGTCTTATATTCACTAATGAATTTCTTTAAAATCTTTTGTTACACGCAAGACCTAGTTTTAGCAAACAACAATATACAATTAGGATGTAATATAATAGTTATCATTTATCCTTTGGAATGAAGGTTATGAATATAATTAACTATATTATAAGAATTTATATTTTAAATGCATTTATAGGTTATATATTGATTTTAATTAATAATAATAATCTTTTAAAAAAAAAATAAATGTTTTCAAAGATATAATATTTCCCTATAAGACGGTTTAGTTAGGCATGGTGCAAATAATTTGAATTTAATTTTTAAATCATTTATAAAGTTAATATGAAAAAAAAAATATTTTTTTAAATATAATTTCCAAAATTATCATAGGGTGAATTTCTCATATTTTTCTAGGAAGTTACTGTTTTTGAGGAATAGTGAAAATAAAATTTTTTAAAGTTTGCGGCTGAAGCCTCAATTTATTATTTAAATCAAAGATCTATTTAAGATTGGGTAGTGGGAGACCCATTATATACCCTGAAGTCCGAAGGCCAAGTGGCCTGAATACATGGCTTGAAAGCTCATTTTTTGGCCCAAAGGACCCCTCAATGAACAGTACTGCTACAGTACCCGTCCTGCTACAGTCCTCGTGTTGCTATAGTCCCTGCTAGAGTATCGATGCCACTATAGTCCCTACTATAGTGCCTCTACCACTATAGTTTCACCACTACTAAAGTGCCCAACTATAGTTCTAATACAATACATGGAAATTTATCCTTACCTGGATTTAATCCTGGGTCTTTTGGATGCCAAGCAGGAGACTTTACCACTTGGGTAGAGGCTCATTGGAAATAGTAAAAAATACTAGATTTTAATTGAAATATTTTTTGTCTAAATAATTTATAATGATAAATTATATTGATGAATGGTTTTAAAGTAAAAATAGTTATATTATTCAAATATTAATCCAATTTAAGTCATTTGAATCATTTTATTGTAAATTTTATATAATAACATTGTAAAATTTACAACATTTTCACATTAAAACCTTATTTCTCATCATGATTGTGAGAATAATATTAAAGGAAATTATTTCACTTATATGAGTTGATTTTTTCCAAATTGGTTATATATTTTTAATCATACTAATTTATATTATCTAATAAGTTCAACATAATTTTCTACCATAATTATTAGTTAAAATAGTTATAATTAATTATAGTGACTAAGGAAAAACCGAGTATACATAGTCATTAAACATAGAATATAATTGGTATGAATGAAAACAAACATGACTAAAACTAATTTTATTGATATATTTAGACATTATACCATAAAATATTAATAATGTACCATTACTAGGGCCCATTGAGATGAGAAAATCATGGGTGTAATTCAATCATTACAAAAATTACAAGTGTACCACTCACCCAACTTATAAATGGACACCCACTCTTCTATCCACTTAACTCCACCAAAAAACACTGGTTTCGAAAATACCTACCCAAATAAAATCCCTCTTTAAATTCCATAATCATAGAATATTTAATTTGGGCATACATTCAACCTTTTAAGGTTTTAGTGAAAACTGAAAGAGGATACCCGAAGAAGAGGTGATAAACTTCCACCACCGTCTTTATTTTTCTTCTTTCCACACCTACATCAATTTTTATTATCCCATGATTATATAATGTCCTCATTAACTTAAAAAGAATAGTATATTGTTATAATATTATCAAGATTGAAACCCTCTACACTTCCATCAAATGGGTCACAAATTCATGGCTCTTGTGTGCAGTCAACTACCACCTCATGAAATGATGTCATTCGTTTTCCAATTTCCACCTCTCAAGGTTTGGTTTGATGATGAAACAATTGTAAATATATTATATTTAAAACATATTTTTTTCTTTTGTGTCACTATAAAATTTAGATAATTTGACCATCCATTATGTATGAGATATGATAATTTCGCACCTATGTACAACAGACTACCACCTCGTTAATCGATGTGACTCATCTTTCACTGACGTTTCACATGGAAGGTGAAAAAGATAAATTTAATGATTATATATGATATAAATGAAAGAATTATTATATTAATGATATATTTATAATTATTTAATGATATTATATATCATTTCATTCCTTTCCATCTCACTCACATATTGATGACAACATCATTCATGTACGTGTGGACTACCACCTGCAGGAGTGACATGACACACTTTTCACAAACACACCAAATGGAATAAATATATAATTATACAATGTGATTTATGTTATATCATGATAATTATATAATGTTAATATATTACTTAAATCGTTTCCATAATGATCGGAGAAAAAAGGAAATGTTACTCATTCGTACATATGACAAACTATCTCCATGATATTAACATACTTCATTTTTCATAACTATCATTCATGATTGGGTTTGAATTTATAATTAATGTATAAAAAGATAATTATTTAATTTTTATTATTTTGGAGATGATGAAACTCTATAATATGTGAAATAACTATATTTTTAATGCTAAAACATGAATATGAAAAATGGAAATTAACACCCAAAACAATGAAAGACCATTAACAGAAAATTGATAATATATTGTTAAGGGATAGTATATGATATTATATATATTAATATGTCTTTTCATAAGTTAATAACAAGTTTAAAACCACTATATATAAGTATAAATAATGTTAATCCAAATAGAAGAATAGGGTATTGGGTTTCTTCTCATTTTAATTTCTTTGACCCATATTGTAATGTTATGAACATAATTTAATTTATTTGTATGTATCACTTTGAAATGTAACATCATGAATACTTTATTAATTATGTTATTTTGAGATTATATTTAAATTATTTCATGTAAGTGGATTTTATGTAAAGGTTACCAAGTGTAAAGTGATTTATTAACTCAAAATCTACTTATTGTGTTAAACATTTGTTTCATTGATTATATTATGACTAGATTATGTGTGTAATGAATTTTTATTATATTATGTTGTATTTTTACTTTTTTGGTGTTTACTTTTAGTTTATATGCATTAGTTATCCATTTTAAATTATTAATTCAATGGGATGATCATTTTAAGGGTTTATTTCACAATATCATAATATTGAAGATTATTTATTAATCAATTTACAATTAAGGAAATTATTTGATAATTATTTAACAAACCCTTTTATGTTTTAGTCTAACATTGGGGGGGTATCCACTTAATCCCCCACCCTAGAGGAGCTCTATAAATTGTAATCACATCCCTAGTGAGGATCCTCTTACTAGTAGCCATTCTTTTCTTAACAGGAAGAACAGAACCTAGTTAGTCCCTGAAAGAGAGCACATGAACTTGAATGGATAGAGGGAGTTATTCTTGCCTTCACGACCTTTGTTCCTTATCTCATAAATCACCCAAAACACCACAAAAACACTATTACATGATGATTAACCATATATGAATGTTTCTAAACACATTGAAACAATTTAGACAAAAATTTAGAGATGTATCCCCCCTAAAATTGAAATCCTATAAGTTTCCCAACAAGGGCCCAAGCAAAGCGGGGCCCATTCTACATCAAAAAATAAGTTCTAGACTAACTCAGATTTTAGCCTCTCACAACACATACAAGGTGAGGGTATCTAAATTACTTTTTTATGGATATTAATTTTACATTGTATGCCCTTATTGCAAAACCTCATGAAATGTATGTTCAACATAACTGGGATTTATTTAGACCAGAGTTTTCTCACCCACTCATCATGCTCCTGGTTGGATCTTAATAACTTGTGAAACTCCAAATCATTAAATTATCCTAATGTAAACTTTGATAATATACACATATCCGGTTCATCGAGCATATAAATACTATCATAAAAATTCTTTAGATCCACATCAAGGGATGCTGATATAAACCCAGGGTTTATTCTCACATTCCTAAAGTAAATCTGGGGGATTGGGAATCTAGGGATGAAGTGAAAGTGAACTAACATGTTTTCTTTCTAGTAATTTATTTCATCCCACCCACAAACCAACACAGAATGTGTGGGAACCTCTCCATAATTGTTTTTTTGAATAGTAGGAATGTGAATTGATTTTAAGATTTCTATTTCAATTTTTTGGTATTCCATATTTTAATCCCCAGGGTCAACCGTACCTAGAAACGTTTTTAAGTGTGGTATCAATGCTAGATAGGGTACCAATGAAATCTAAAATAGATAAATGTACTTTATTTGTGGATCCATCTCATGCATGATGAGGATCCTGGGAGGTGGGGTGGCCATGCCAGAACTGTGCCGGAGCCTCGTCAGAAGCGTACCAGAGCCGCGTTAGAACCGTGCTGAGGCCACATTGTAGGAGGGTCACAGGGAGGTGGGGTGGCCACGTCGGAGAAGTTAGGAGAGTTGAAGTATCACAGTGGTGGATGTGGTGCCACGTCGGAATCATGCCAGAGCTGTGTCAGAACCGTGACAAAGTTGCGTTAGAGAAGGAGGGTCGTGGGGATGTAGGGTGGCCGCATCAGAGATGTCGGGAGAGGAGGGGGATCTTGGGAGGGTGGAGGGTCGTGAGGACAGTGGGTAATGAGAAACCGACGTGGGTGGGGGATAAAGGGATCACATGGGGAGCTAGTGCCACAGACACCAAAACTAGCGTGGGTATTAAGTGACCTATAGCCACGATTTTTATTGTCTGTTGTTATAGATCCATGGCTATAGGTCCAAATTTTAGTAGTGTGAGGAAGTACATTAATGAATGATAACATGTTCTAAACTCAAGGGAAAAACAAATAGACCTTGATATCTCTTATAAAGAATAGCAATTATAAATCTTGAATCATAGATATAAAATTCTAGGAAATAACACCACTCACCAAGTTAATGTTTGTTAGAGAGATCGTAATTTTAATGAGGAAAAGTGGGATACTGAATATATAATGATATAAAAGTACCCTAATATTTTTAATTATAGTAATTATATTTTTAGGGATAAATTCTTTTAATGGGGGTAGAATGTGACACTTCAAGATTTTTTCTTGTATTTACCTTCAAATAAATATTGTGTGTTTGATAACTATTGATACATGAAACTCCAAACTAAAATGATTAATTCCTTATTTATTATGGTATAATATTAGAATAAAAAAATTATATACATTACAGGATAACTAAATAAAATATAATTACGAAAACTATATAAGGAATGAAACTACATGTTTATAAAAAAAACTGCAATCTTAAAATTCTCATCATCATGATCTTCCATAATGATTATACCACAAATAGAAACTATTGAAAGAATTGAACATGTTAGAAATATGATAAAAATATTTACCATAAAATTATTGAATTGTATGAATTATTTTAAAGGTAAAATTAAATCTATACGCTGGAATTTATTATGAATTTTATATATATACTGTCATGGGATATATGGTTTTTGGACTTATGTTCACTGTATATATGTTCGTTGGATGTACTAGTATTTAATAGGTACACTTAAGTTGTGAAATTTTTATTATAAAATTAAAAAATATATATATAATTTAAACATAATAAATAAATTTTCATTGAAATAACGTGATAACAATTAATTAAAATATTTTATTGTAAAAATATGTATTTGAACTTATTATATATTATTATTATTGGAGAATTAATTGATGTGTTTATAAAATTCAAATAAATATTTTAATACTATATGATTGATAAAATTAATGGGTTGGAATATAAATAATTAATTTTAATATGATGAGATGAAAATCATTTAAGGCTAAAAAAGTGATATACTTTTAAAAAAATATTTTTTTAAATGAGGTGTATTTTTATCTTAATAAATTAAATTAATTACTTTTAAAGGATGATATAATTTAATTTTTTTAATGAATTAAAAATAATAAAATTAATTTAATTAGTAATTTATATGATATAATATTAAGGACACTTAATTTTTAAAACATTCATTTTTCAATAAAACCTTTTTTATATATATTTTCATTTAAATGTAAACATTTATCTAATTTTGAACATAAATTAGAATAAATGGTGTAGAAATATGTAATTCACTTGTCAAAATTATCTAAGTTGTTCAATTTCAATTTTGGAGAAAAAATTACTGAGTTGAAAGGTGTGGTACCATGATAAAGGTAAAAGGAGGTACAAGGTTAAATTAAGGGGTAAATGACTAATATATTTATAAGTATTTCAATAAATATTTTTTATAGGTTATAAAATATAAATTTCTATTATTTTAATAATTTGTATCCACTATTCATTTAAAATGACAACCTTTAACCTAATAGAATGGGTATTTTTGAAATTAACACTCAAATATAGCCTATAGAAGGAACCCTTCTCTACCCCATTGCAAACCATAATTTTTTATTGCATTATCTCTTAAGTACATTCACAAATTACCTCTACTAATGACTTGTTATATGTTTAGTTTTCTATGGTTCCAAGAATGATGCATAAATCCTTAATTTTGAAGGAACCAATTTTGTGGTGTGAATCCATCAATGTATAATGTTCTTAACATTATTTTTTGATTACCTTATTGTTAATACTCATAATAAATTTCATTATACAAAAAAACTATATAATATTACTCATTTCATAGTTCAAAATGTTCTTGTTTGGTTTTGTTTAGTCACCTACAACAACGATACTGCACTATATTCTTTCTCTCCAAAATGAATGGGTATCAAGAAATTAATACTGTTAAGATATGCTATTAAAGTGTAATGATGGTTTGTGAATATAATTGTGGAAGGGTGAAAAAAATTAGTGGTCATTTTAAAGTAACTTCTTATTATCAATAAATTACATGAACCATACTACTTGTGGATTCCATTCTCATGAACCATACCCATACATTACATAAAATTAACATCGAAAAACAAAAATATTTAAAAAATAAATATCTTAATACATTGAATAATATATGAATGATAAATGTTTTAACAAATAATGATTATTATCATCATCATTACAAATCAGGCATAATATAATAAAAATTAATAAATTTTGATGATGAAAAAAAACAATAACTGACAAATATATGTGTAATGAATTATTATAATTGAAGAGTATAAAAGGTAATAGATATGAAAAAGGTTATAATAGAACTAATTGAGATTTAAATATTTGTTATACAGTACATTAAAGAAATTTCATTAAATTTTAGAGTAAAGGTAACTATTTACGTTTTCAATGTAACTTTAAATCTGAAATTATATTTTTCTAAATTCTCATTTCAAGAAATTATATATTATTTCTCTATGAATTAAAATTTAGTTTTCTTCTATAATTAATATTTATAGTTCTTTCATGTCTCTTTATGGTTTCACCTTTCTTTGGTTCTTAATTAAATTGCTAGGATTCTATTAAGTAGAGTCGACCATATCTCTTCTTTTTGATCAACAATATTTCTCCTCTATATAATTTTTTTTCATACGATTTTATGGATGTCCTTATCACTATTTATAAAAAAATTCATGGCCATTTTATATTTTCTTTTACTTAATTTACTAAATTTTAAATTTTTTTTGTTAACTTTTTTTTCATGGTTTCTTTCCCACACCATTTTCATAGGTTTTATTTTCAAATATTTCATTCCTATATTTCATGGTTCTTAAAATAAAAAATAATAAAAAATTATCATTATTCATAAAAAAACCATTTATTTATTATTTATATCATTTTAAAATAAAATTTATGAATATAATAATTGATATATGTTTTTAAATTTCAAACTCTTTTTCTAATGTTATTCTAATGTGTTTCTCATATATGTAAAAAAACATTTAATGTATCTTATGATTCAATGGGGATATGGTCTAATGATATTACCCACATACTTTCATTGTATGTATTATTATCATGTCTTATAGTAATTTTAAAAAACTCATTTTATTCTCATTGTTTAACGAGAATATGATGGAATTATGAATGCTTTGATATTCAGTTTGCAAACTTATTTTTTTCATTATATGACTATTGGACACTAAATTTTAAAGCCCCAACTCATTAAATAAAGATTTATATATCATTAAATAACATTTAAGGGACTATATAGGGAATATAATCCACTATGTTAATGGAATTGGGGAATGAAACCAATCCACTATGTTATATTACTTTTTATAGTATGTGATGACGATCATGGATGTGAGCCTTTACATAAGAAATGATTTTCAATGATTTTATAAGTGGCACATTTTTATACCACATTTCTATATTTTTTCTCATTATTATATTATATTTCCTTCATTTATCAAATTTTTTTAATGATTCCACATTAATTTGTCTCATTTTTACTATTATGTGAAAATGATTATGTTATGATTCATGATATAAAACCCATGTTTTATAGGGTATGATTACCTTATGGTATGTTTATATACCTTATTTATGCCCTCATGTCTATATGTTCAAATTATACTCACTTATAATATTCTATTGATATCTATTATGTTCACCACTTCTTGAGAGCCTAAGATCACCTTTTCTTGTATTTCTATTCCTAAGGTAATGAAAAATCATATTAAATATAATATTTCAATAATGGTATCATCTGTGACAATTATTTGTGGAAGATATTGAATAATTTTTGTAAAACAAGTTATTTATAAATCTAATATCAAAATACACAAAACCTATATGTTCTGGGGTCTAAATTATAATTATATGTAATGAATATTAATGTAAACGTGGTCATATGTATGTATGTAATGGATGGGTCATGTAAAGGGATATTTCCCCAAACAATATATCAAACATAATGTTTTCACATCAAGTGTGGTGCATGTTCAAGGTGTGAGCATAAAACTAGATTCACCACCACTAATGGTTACCTTCATATAAATCGTGATAAAATTTCATGACTAAATATTGTTAAAAGTACATGTATCACCCATATTATACCATATAGTTATTATAAATCTAGACTTATGGATAACCTTTACCTGCATAAGCTAGAGTCCGAATATGAGAAGATATTTTTCTAATTTTAAATATTATTGAAAGTTAGTAAAGACATGAAATATTTAATCCATATCATGGGATGAAGTTTCCTATGGTCCGGTAAAGTGAAGACCTATGTATCATCTTAGAGGTGAGGTAAAACCACAACAAAACTATTGGACCTCCTATAGTATAGAGATTCCCAAAGGGTCAACAGTGATCATTACTATGTCCAATATCATAAAATAAGTAAACCACCACACAATTACATGAACTCATATGGGGTAGAATTTTCTAATGGGTTAATAATGAGCCCTCTCAATACATTTCTCATGAATGGGTAGACTCAGATATGGCCTTGATTTCATTTAAACAAAATAAAGTATAATAATATTAGGCATATCCTTATGTCATTCGACAATATCCTCATGATACTAGATATAAAAAAATATCCCTCTCTAAGTAGTTAATGATTCATTACATCATTAACATAAAAGATAGAATAATGATTATAATAATGGGGAAATGCACTACTCAAACCCTATAACATAGATAACAACCTATCACACCTTATGAATAATGTATCCTAACCTATATATCTCTATGGTTCCCGGTATTATTTATAATCACATTATAGGATTCATAATAAATAATACACTAAATGGGGATTATCCCTCTTATTCTCAGCCATGACTCCTTTCAATAACCCGTTTATTGATGTTAACCCCTACTCTATAATTCAATATCCACATGCCCATGTTTAGAGAGTATGCATATTTCTTATTAATTAGTACAATACTATACTCTTGGTAGTCTATCTATCAAAATTACATTAGACTTCCAATAGTCTATTCTATACATATATTTCATCTCCCAAGTCACCCACCATAAAGTTAGATGGCAATAAAATTCATCACTATATCATCCCTTATTATAACCCCCTTAGTGAACAAATCACTGACACATCAATCCCTAGTCTACATAACTAAAACTCCTTTTACTATCAATATGTTCTTTACAATGTCAATCTTAATGATCTCATGTTATATTTGATTTTTTTGACCCATAGTTAACCTTATTTTCCAAAGAATGAATTACATTTTTGAATTTAACCATTCAAGGTGTACTATTATAATTTAATTTTCATCCACTTTAGTTTAAGATTCTATTACATTTATATTTACTAAAAAAACTTACCTCTTTAACTTTATCCTTTAAAATTATCACTTTTATTTATATAGATTTACACAAGAATAAAAAAAATTAAAGGATATAGATATTTTTATATTGGTCTTTAAACTCCATGTTAACCCCCCACTGCACTTTAAAAACACCAAATACTAGTGATGTGGTTTTATTCAGATACTTTTAGTAGGGATCTCATAGATTAGTGTAAGAATATGACACTTAGTGTTCAAAAAACACAAGTTCATTCAATAAAGCTTTTCAATACAAGGGTTTTTAAGGCCTTGACATACAAAAAACATTTTGTGTGTACTATCACAAACTGAAAAGAAATGTAAATTTTTCTTGGAATTTATAGAACATTTTTGTATTGAAAAAATGATAAAGATGGATCTTATTTAAAGGAAACAATATTTCATAAAATTATATATCTAAAGTGATTCACATCTGTATAAAAATATTCTATAACACATATAAGTATCAAGACTGTGTCCTTTTTCATCTTCCATTCAATTGTATGATATATTGAGTATGAATATGAAATTTAATTGCAACACTTTCAAAATTAATACAGAACTCATTACAATAAATTTTTCCAATGTTTGTTCCAAAAATAGTTATATTGATTAACTATATTCTTATTACTTAATGAGATAACATATATAAAAACTCAATTTTTAATTGATTCAAAATAATCCCTTAATATTCTCATTAAATTTATGAATCAAAATTGTTATTGGAATAGTTTTATACTTCCAAAATTATTATCCTAATTAAACTTAGTGAAATTTCCTACAAATAATAATAACATTGATAAAAAATTCAATGTTGATAAATCGTCTTCTATAATTAAAATTTTAATATCCCTATGAAAATTTCCCCTAAATTAAATCATGAATGAATAACAACAATTAATTTTTTATATTAGATAAATAATAAAATAGATAGTTTATATAAGAATAATTTCTCTAAATCCAAATCTATGTTTTAGTAAATATACTTCTCATATCATATAATAATAACTCATTACATTAATAAGAAAAATTCCTAGATAAAACTATCTAAATAAGAGTTAATATTATATGTGTAATGAGTTACACTTCAAAAAACATTCTTTATCTAAAAATAATAATTTAATTCAATAACCTATATAAGATTAACATAAAAATACATAATATACTTAACATGATTAATATTTAATCATTTTAGATTAAATTATGAATTCTAGTGACTATATAAGATAAAATCCTTGAAACATATGATATTTTTCATTGTAAAATTATTTATGTACAACTAAACTCTAAAAATCATAAACTATGTGGGAATAATTAATCATTTATGTAAGGTTTTTTAAATATGAAAATTTCTTCCAAAAAAATTTTGAGTGATAATATCAATATATTCTATATTTTTTAAGTCTTAAAAAATTAATAAATAACATAAAATTTCTCAAATTAATGTTATTGGTAAAAAATTGTATTTTGTAAGTATCATAGAATAGGAATTTTTGGAGTATAATAGATAAAATAAACCTGTAAAACATTAAAAAGTGTTTTAAAGAAGCATATAACCTCTCTCAACTATTGGTGGAGATATTCCCATTATATATATATATATTATATTTTGGATATATCGTATGGTATAATATGATTAGGTTATAAGTGTGACATACATGTTTCAAAAGGAACGTTTTATGCCTTTGGGAAATATCATTTCTCATGATATATTGATATCATTATTCCATAGCCTAATCCAATCATATTATGTAACATGGGTGAATATACCAAACATGTTTTTTATGTCAATTTGACTTATTAATATAATAAATTTAAATAGAATTTAGATATGGATTGTTTATCCACCCCCCAATGCATATATGGTGATTCCCATGTGTTCGGAAAAAATAAATTATTATGTTCTCCCATGATGGGTACATGGGAATGGTGATTGAGAAATTCACTGACTATATATTGGGTAAATAGACTAGTGGAGTTTGTTTCCCTAGAAAACCTAGCTGGATAGATTCAAGTTAGTATCCCATTAAAATAATATGACTGAATAGTGTTTCCACCTATCTTAGACAATCACTTAAATGGATGATTGTTATCTAAAATATTTTTAGTGGTGGGGAAATTGGAAGATGTAGTTTTATGCTGATTTTTTTCTTAAAATATTACTAATATATTGTTTTAGTGAAAACAATATTTTCAATTTTTGGAGAAGAATCTATATTGGTGTTATAAAAATCATCCATGTGTACCTGTACATGAAGGATATGGGGAAAAGTGAAGAAACACCCATAGATGATGACTAAATTAATTTTGAATCATAAGGTGAAATGTATAATATTGAATATCTAAAATAGGTGATTTCACATGTTTCTAAGGTTCCTGGATATCATTTTCAATAATAATAGAATGTTTCATAAATTATAAAATGTGTTTTAAGTATTTATGATTTCGTGATTATGGCTATATATTATCAGAATAATCATTAATTTCAAAAGATAGAATTCGGGAATGTTTTCCCAGTTAAGATTACTTATACGTGACTATCCATGTACATGACTTTTTGAATATGCAAATCTATGTAGTCGAAGTCACCATGTATGAGATTGACTTCATATGTTAAGATTGATGAAAAAAATTTATTGAATTTAGTTAAATGATCATTTATCCAAATTTCAATATTTATAAAAATTCTAGAATCATGTTTGTGAATAAAACTCAATGTATTTGAAGCCAAATATGTAGTTTAATGTAAGATGTATGGGGTTTCCATGGTGTATGAGAACTTCATGTAGCCCAAATATTCTACGTATCTGAATTTAAGACCATGTAACCAAATAAAGAACCATGCATGAAAATTTTCATAGAAGCACCATGCATCCAAATTCTAATACTAGTATCACCACATTAGAGAATACATCACCTATATGAGCCTAAATATCAAATATAAACTCATTCAAATGAATCCCCTTTAAATCCTAGGTGAAATATTTTATATTTCCATATTGATAATTCTGATGATAAGATTATATGTGAAGATGCTTGTTTTGTTCATTCATGATTGGAACATCATGAATATTATTTATACCATAAACTTATCCTAATTTAATTGATATTGAAGAAGAATAGTCACTATATATTTCATTGATGAATAAAATAAATTTATCAGGTTTTCAAGAATAATTCAAAAGGTGTTACATTGAGTCCTAGTTGTTCATCAAATCCTCAAATTATTTATATATTGGTCTTTTAAAATTTTAATTAAGAAGTTTTGATGTAGCACCATGATATTTTAAATACAAAAATATGTTCGATAGCGTATAATACATGCAACACTAAGCCTAAACAAACAAAGAAAAATTATTATTTAAACTTGCATGTTATAACACAACCTTCAAATAAACAGAAATTAATAGGATTAAATAATTTAGAAAATTTATATAATGGTTCTAATCAATAATAAATTTATGATAATTTATTAGGAAATATGAACTCATATTTTAGTAAATCCATTTTATTCTTCAATGATACATTTTCTTTAAAATTAATTTTTATTTAATTTTGTAATAAAATATATTAATTTATTTCAATAAAATTTATAAATTTTATTTGATAAAAAGGAAACCATTTTTTTAATCCTTAATTAAAAATTATTTTAGACTAAATTTTTGGGACTTTTCTAAAAAGATTTATTTTTTAATGAATAATAAAAAATATAGATTTTTATTGAAAACTATATTTTCTATTACAGTGTTCAAAAAATTTATATTTTAGATTTATTTTAAAATTTTGTTAGATACTTTTTTTTAACCTAATCCAATTATACTCCTTGGAATAAATTTTATTCTTTAATTTCATATAAAGCATTATTATACTTAAAAAGGCATTTTTTCAAAATACTATTTTTTATTAATGGTTTTCTAGTTTAACATTATAATAAATTATTTTACATAAGTATTTTGAATCTTGAAAATTCTATTTAATATTTTTCATAAATTTTTCCATGTTTTTTAATAAGGTGACTTTTATTTTGGGTCATTATGAATAGTATCTTTAATTATTGTTTTACCACAAAAAAGGAAAATCGGGTATTTAAGGTTAAAAATAAAATGATAAGAAATAAAAAGTAACCCTAAAAGTTAAATTATTTTTATAGGATTATTATACATCATACATAATATTAAAAATATTTAATATATGTCCTTTTATTCAATCCGGAAATGATTATAACCTTTATAACACTTTATGTAAATAAAATTCAAAAATGTCATTCTCATTGTTTTAATGTCTCTAAATTTTTGACATAGTGATAAATAGAGGATACGTTCAATTATAAATATTATTTCTAAATATAAATTATTTTTTAATCATAGTAATTTATATTTATGTTTTACTGATGAAATAAATACCTTAAAACTTATGCAACGCTGGCGCTGTAGTTATTCGATTAATAGAAAAATAAGATAAATGATATTAAAAGTAATAAAAGTAATATAATTTGAAATAATAGTTTTTATCCACAATTGTTTTGGACAAATATTTAAATTTTGGTAATTTTTAGTTTATTATATTTTAATTCTCTTATTTTATTGTTGTTATTAAAGTCAAATAAAATACTAGTTCTAAAATTGACATTAATGATATTTAATAATATATAATATTCTATTAAATGATTTAACATACCTAAAAACTTATATTCAGACAATAAATTATTATATGGAATAAAATATCATTCATATTCCATTTATGTTCAAATTTCCTTTCATAGTAACTTTCTTTACCTATAAGGAGTAAAATCTTTAGTACTACAATAATAGTGAAATTGGGTTAAATTGTGTTAAAACAAAATGATAAGGGTAATAAATTTCCCTAGGATTTCTTAGTTTTTATTTTATGAGATGTTCAAGAATCATACTCATATAATATTCTATTATTATCATTTTGTGTCATTTTACCATGAAAATTAATTTATATAAGTTTAATACGTTAATAAATTTGAATAATATCCTTCCCCTCTCATATAAAATGGAAACTCTTATTCTCATTTATTAACACTTAAAAAATAATTTTTTTCATCCAATACCAATAGAAAGGAATTCATTATCCTCATACCCACTTTATAGAGGCCTTTTTGTATTATAAAACCAACCTAGTAATTGTTTTGGGGTAAAACTTAAGAGGTTTCTTGAAGAAGTGTTTTCATTCTTAATAAAGGATTTTTTTTATTTCTCATTCCAACTATTTGAAATATTCATTACCCAGTGATATACTAAAATAAATATATAACATATACTGATCTTTTATTTTATTAATTTCATAACCTTTATTCATCTCCAACATCAATCAAATGGGAAAGGAACCCAACATTCATGAGTACAGTGGATTATGTCACCTGAACCAATATAACTTTTTTTCCATAACCACCTCTAACGGACGTTTATAAGGATGGAATTAATGATTATATATTATATAAATTACATATTTATAATTATTAAAAAATAATATATCATATATTTTCTAACAATTACAATCATAGAAAAATGATAACGTTGTTCATGCGTACGTGCGGACAAATACCTCTACGAAGCGATGTGAATAATTTTTCATCACCACATCAAATAGATGATGTATATATATATATATAATTTTATTTAAATATATAATATGGTATTTAGGTTATGATTATAATTTTATAAAAATAAAATAATACTTTCTTTTTATAAAGTTCATTAGAAAATAGAAATCTTACATATGTGTATGTACGACATAACATTGGCATGATTATAACATGGTTCAATTTTCATAACTATAATTCATGGTTGGTTAAAAATTATAATTCATGTATAAAAATTATTTTTATTTAATTTTTATTATTCTTTATATGGTGGAATAATGTCCACTTTGACCATATTTAACCTATTAAAGTCATTATGGACATATGAGATAAATGCCATTAAAATGCATGTTGTGATCGTAATAGATAATTTTGTTTATTATAACATGTAAAAATGGGTAATGAAATAGAATATGGTTATTAATAAATAAATTAATTAACATTAATTTTTTATTCTATAATATAAAGAATATATTTTATGAGTTTCACTCAATGTAAGGGGATTTATTTTAAAAATATTATTTTAATGTTTCCCTTAGAACTCTTTTCTCTTCCATATCCATATTTTTTAAATTATTTTATGGATGTATTTATAAATACATATATTATCTATAACAGAAATTTTATGTCACTTTTTATATAATTTCAAAGTTTTTCTAAAGGAATCCTCTCACATATTTTATACATAACATTTTGATGCTCTTTACAAAAGACAAAACAAATGTTCTATTTTAACATATGTGGTGACAAATAATTTTTCTACCACTGTAACTGTAATTTAATATTTTCCTTCTTTTATAAGAATACATGTTTTAATCAAATAAAAACTGACCATACCAATGTTTTTATTATTTTAAAAAAGTGTTTTAAATTTTATTTGACATTTTAATATTTGGAATTTTATTATGGGTACCATGAATATTTTTATAAGTTCAATGATTAAAATTTGAGCTCGTATTTTTATGATTATGTTTTATTTATTAGGAATTGTTTGTGATGAGATTTGGTTAGGTTATAAAAAATTTAATGGTGGTTATTTCATTATCCATGTATAGATGGTTATGTTATTAAAAAAGGAAGTGTGGTTCCATTCTAAACAAAGGAAGGGAGGATCTACGATATCCCTCCAATGCATTTGGTATGGAATTTTTCTATATGGTTTTTCAATTAGGAAGAGAGATATTGAAAATTATGTCCCAAATTACCTATATGATCTTCAATTATTTCTATGGGTTTTTATTTAAATATTATGAGTTCACAAGGTATGTTAAGGATATTATGTTTAATGGAAAGTATATATTACTTCTTAAGGGTGAAAAGTATAAATATTTTAAAAAAACATAATATTTTCATAATTGAAAAGAAACATTAATAGATTTATGTTTAATTCAAAATTCTTATGACATTTTTTAGGAAAATAATTGGAAATAAAATTTTATTTCATGTGTAAGAAATGTTTTTCTTTGAATCCACCATTTATCGTGAAAAATGAAAAATAAATTTTATGTATTCATGTAATAACTATTCATTTCTTCTTTTTTTATGTACCTAGCTACGAGTTTTGTGCTCATCCCACATTTAATAATTTTTTTTATAGATTTTAAGTAGGGATAATAGAAAATAATAAGTCAAGTTGATAGACATTATGAATTTCCAGGAATGGGAAGCTTGTAACATCATAAAAGTTTTTGTTTTATGTGAAAAATGGATACTAAATAAAAGTGTTCACTTATTAATTTGTTGATTTATTACGTAACAGTTTTGATCTAATTATCTAAAAAACTAAAAGTAAATGATCTTTGGGAATGAAAGATAGTTAATTATTATATAAAAACTTAGGATTTTGTAATCTTTAAGGTTGGGTTCTTACAAATGGTATTAGAGCAATGGTTTAGGTATGTTTATAGGATAATATTTCATTTGAGTATAAGTTATAAGTATTACATGGTCATAATGGTTAGTATGCTTGGGAGAATTATAATTATTTTGGATAAATCAAAATATTTAAATATAACTTCATTAATGATATCTTAGTGTTTATCCTCTTTATTATATGGTTTGAAATGATTTTATTGATATACTCACACAAACATCTTTTTTTAGTAAGTGGATGGATCTAGAATCCACTAAATTAAAGATGGATTTGAAGGAAAATGAACTGTTTTTATGAAATAGCATCCTAAAAAAATGCTTTTGTTGAAAAATATTGCAGTTATTCTTAACTAGCTATCATAAGTTATGATTTATAATGTGAACCAAGGTGTGTTACCCAACACATAAAATAAGAGATAAACTAATATCCCAAGAAGTCAAAATGATAAACTTTATAAGGGTAAAATTATTAAATGGCCTATATGAGATGAATATGGGAAGAATAATAGTGAAAAATGGATTAAAAGAAGGGTAAGATGTTTTTATGTGGTAAAGGATGGTATAAAGAAATAATCATCTATACAAAAAGGATTCATTGAGTTAACCTTGATATAAGGAATAAAGTTCTTCCCAAGGAATAAATTTGATGTTTTAAATGTGGGGATTATGCAAATTATAATAATATATTTCCAAGGGAAGAAGCCTAATAATATGACCAGCAATACTGTATAGATGAATGTTTAGAAATTCCTAATACCATAATTTTGTATTATTTGGAAAATGAAAAATACATATGAAACTTATGGATTAAATCATCACTGATGTTTTAATATTATTAATTTTTACAACGTGGTTTATATTTTTTTATTGAAAGGAAGTATTAATAAATAAGATGAAAAATCATGGTTAATGGACTATGAACATTAGATTATTAATGTGAATACACTATGATTCAAGAGTTATGATGAATTGGAAGATTTAAGTTTTACCATAAGTTCAATGTATTTAAAACCCCTTTGAGGTTTTTTATATTGTGATTTTATTGGGATTAATGATATTTTGGGAGTCATTTTATTAGTTTGAGGTATATTTAACATTTAGGTTTAACAAGACATATTATTTGAGGAAGAATATTTTTATATATTATAAATATATTATTTAAGGTTATTTATTACCATTACGGTTTATATAATATTTTTTATTGATGTAATTATGGGTTATTTTGTACCATATCTTTTATCATAAAGATAATCATTGGATTTAAGAGTGATTTCATCATTATGTTAGAATATTTCTATAATTTTGGGGAACATTATATTATATTACTGGATTTTATTTTCAAATTCAAGGATGATTTATATTTTGAAAGAATATATGATATTAATGTGTACTTGGGATTTAGGTTAATGATGAAAATTATTATCATATTTTTTAGATTCAATGTTTACAGAATATAAATTTTTTAGTTTAAATTTATGAACACCGAATATTGATTGAATATAAATGTTAAACTTACAGTAGATGTATGTATAATCAAATACATTCAATTTTTTAGTCTCCAAAATTATTGAGAATATAGTATAGAATTTTAAGAATGGTTATTTATAAAATTATATAATTTCACTTTGGAAGTTATATTTGAGTATTTATAGATTAATTTCATTTGATGTTTCATTCATTTTCGGAAATATATTACCTTTTTCTAACAATTTTGGTTTTAGTTAATATCTAAAAATAAGTGGAATATATCTTTATCCATTTTTTGGATTATGTGGTCTATTGAAATTTAATTCTAGTGCTTCAGGCATGAAAAATTCTTCTTGACTGCTCATCATTTAGCGAAAATTTGATATTGTAGTGAAAATAGATTAAATGATGAAATTATTGTTATGAACTAAGTATATTTTTATATTTTATTTATTATAGAAAGTAAAATAATTCCTAAACTTTAGGAAAAAATATTAATATTTTATTCAATTACCTTTATTTATGATGAATTTATGGTCTCTTCACCCATCATAGATTTATCGTTTCTTGGTCATTTACTTTCTCGTGATAATTAACATTTTCTGATTGATGGTCTCTATTACTCTTCATCATTATTTGGACATTAATTTTTTTTCAGGACCATATTTTCACTTCCCACTAATGTTTTTGTACTTGTGAATGTATTTATGTTTTATTCCAGATGACCTTCAAATATCAATTTTTTCTCTTAACAACATGATATTTTATTAACCCTTTTTTACAATGTGGGTTTCAAAACAAGATTTTTTCAAATTTAAAGACCTTATTTAATGAGAACAAGATCAAATTCTGAGGATAAAATTTATTAACAGGGGGTATAATGTCACAACATGATATTTTAAAAAGAAAAATTTGTTCGATATCAGGTATGATGTAAAACACCAAGCCTCAAAAACCATAAAATATTTTTATTTAAATTTGAAATCTATAATGTAGGTGTCAAATTGGAAGAACGAATAGGATTAACTACTATATGATATATATATATATAAACATTTAGATCAATACAAATATATTTATTAAATCATAATAAATAATCAATAAATTTTTAGTAAAGCTATTTTATTCTTCAAAGATACATTTTCTTTAGACAATGTATTTTTATTTTTTTGAGAATATATTATAATTAATTTTTATATATTTTAGAAATTTTATTTTATAAAAATAATATTAAGGTTTAAATAAATATTTCAGAATTATCTTAGAGTAATTTTTATTTATTTTGATAAAAGGTTTATTTTTCAATGAAAATTTAAAAATACTAATTTTTATTGAAAACTATATTTTATTTTAAAGTATTTACAAAGTACAATCCTAATTTTTGTTAGTTTTAAAATTTAGTTTTTTTATTTTGATTCAAATATATCATATTATATTCTTTTAAATGAATTATGTAGTTGAATATTTTTATAAAAATGGTTCTATAATTAAAAATTCATTTTTTTCTAAAAAATCAATTTTCATCATGTTTTTTCAATTTAATTTTACATTAAATTCTTAAAATACTATATTTTGAATATTTTAAAATAGATTCTATATTTTGAATAATTAGAATCAAATTTTTTAAATATTTCCCATTTTATTTTTGTTATTATGAATAGTAACTTTAGTAATTTTAGTCACCATAGTCAAGGGTAAATCAGGTAATTAAGGATAAAAATAAAATGATATAAATTAAAAATTTAGCTAATACTTGACTTAATTTATTTTGAGTATATATTATCCATAATAGTCTAAATTTTATTAAGAGATGTAATTTTGTTTCCATATGGCTATGATAACTTGATTTTCTTTTTGTCTTCATGTTATTAAAGTCAATGTAAATAAATATGTCTAAAATTGGCATTAATGATATTTTATAAGAAATAATATTTTATTAAATAATTTAAAATTCTAAAAAAATTATACATCAAAGTTATTGTTTTAGGGTTTAAAATATCAACCATAGTCCATTTATGGTCCACATATCCTTTTATAGTAACTTTATTGACCCCTAAATAGTAAAATCATTAATATTATAGTAATTATAAAGAAGGGTTAAAGTAGGTTAAAAATGATAATGGAAAAAATACCCTATACCTATCTAATTATTATTGGATGAGATTATTTTAACTCATAATAATATTATATTTCATTATTTTTAATTTTGATACCTTTTCCAAAGAACATTAATTTATATTAATTTAATTAGTTAAGAGATTCCATGAACCACACTTCCCTCTCTTATAAAAAGAGAACATATTATTCTCATTTATTCAAACTTATGAATCCATTTGGTTACAAAAATTCCATCAAAATAGCTTCCTAATATCACTCCCATCTTCCTATAGTCTTTTTATTTATCATATAACCAACTTAGGAAATATTTTTGTGTAAACCATAAATGTTTGTTCGAAAAAATGCGGTCGTTCTTAATCAAGAGATTTTATTTTATTTATCTTTCCACAACCATTAAATATTACTTAAACATGACAATGTAAATAAATAATTATATCCCATATTCTTATATGTAATTATATTAATGGAATAACCAATATCTATTTCCAACCTTTATCAAATGGGAAAGGAATCCATCATTTTAGTGTATGGAGGACTACCACCTCGCAAATCAATGTATTTTATTTTCCATAACCACATCACATGGATGTTTATGAAGTTGGAATAAATTTTTATATATTATAATAATGACATATTTATCAATATAAAAATAATATAACTTATATTTTCTAACTAATCCATTCATTGAAAATGATAACATTGTCTATGCATACGTGTGGACTACCACCACCACAAAGTGATGTGATTTGATTTTCTTCACCATATCACATGGATAATATATATTTATTTATATAAAGAAAATTATATGGTATAAATTATATTATTATCATTACATAAATATAAAATATCACTTATCCTCTTTCAATAATGATCATCGAAAAATGGAAATGATACTCATGCGTGTGTACGACCTACCATCTCCACGATTGTAAACTAGTTCGTTTTTTATAAAAAAAATTCACAGTTGGACATAAAATTATAATTTATTTATAAGAAATATAACTATTTAGAGATTATTAGTCTATATATGATGGAATAAGGACCTCTATATCCATAATCAACCTACCAAATTCATTTTTGATATATGACATGAATATCATCAAAATGTTTGTGGTGATAACAATTGATTAATTAATTGATTATAACTTGGAAAAAGTAACAATAAATTTTAAAAATTATTCTTATGAAATTAAATAATTATCCTAATTTTTTTATTCAATAAGATAAAGAACATACATGACGACTCAGACTCTAGGTTAGGGACTTTCATTTTAAATTCATA
The DNA here is from genome assembly GCA_963277665.1 of Viscum album. NCBI lineage: Eukaryota > Viridiplantae > Streptophyta > Magnoliopsida > Santalales > Viscaceae > Viscum > Viscum album. The sequence goes on from OY728130.1 coordinate 614,807,008, forward strand.
TTTTAATGTTTCCCTTAAAATTATTTTCTCTTCCATATCTGTGTTTTAAAAATTATTTTATTGATTTATTTATATTTAAGTAAATTAATCATAAAGGAAATTTTATATCTCTTTTTACTTTCATTTAAATGTTTTCAAAAGGAGTATTTTTATGTATTTTATGGGGAACATTTTTCTATTTTTACAAAAGACAAGAAGAATGTTCTATTTTAATGTATATAAAGACACCATCTTTTCCTTACCTATAATTATAATTTAATGTTTTTATTCCTTTATAATATCCCATGTTTTCTTTAAATAAAAACCCTCATTCCTTATTTGAATTTAATTTTAAAAAAGTTTTGTAAAATGGAATGAATATTTCAATGTTCTTAAATGTTTTTTATGCGCAGAATATTTTTATTAGTGTAATGATGAAAATTAAGGATTACGTATTTTTTGGTTATGTTATGGTTGTTGGGAATTATTTATGATGACAGTTGGTTCTATTATAAACAATGTATGGGTGGGTATATTTTTAATCAAGGATGGTTGGTTACGTTATTAACTAAATATGGGTTTTTCCATTATAAACCAAGGACGAGTGGTTTCATGATAGCCCTCCAATGCATTGGGTATCGAAGTAAATGATATGGTTATTCCATTTGTAGGAGTGATGTAGAAAATTATGTACCAGGTTTCATACATGCTTTATCTATGATTTATAGGGTTTTTATATAAATATTATAATTTCTCATGGTAATCTAATGATAATACGTTTAAAGGAATGTATATGTTAATAATTAAGGGTGAACAGTGTAACATGGTGAAAAATTAAATCATAATATTTTAATGATGTCAAAGTAAACATTATGAGTTTTATTTTTTACTGTTAAATTATTATAACGTGATTTATAAATATATTTAGGTAAATAAGTTTATTTATTGGGTAAGAAAATGTTTTTTGACCAAAATTTTATTTTTTTAAAATTTAATATTTTATAAGTATTCATAGTCTAATTGTTTCCTTATTTATATTTTATATCCATTACTGAACATTCTTTGCACATACTATGTTTTAAAAGTTCTTTTCACAGTGTTTAAGGATGTTTAATAACAATGAATAAGTCATGTTCAAATTGACAATTATTTATCATGAAAATAAAACGTTTTATATCATAAAAGATTTCTATGGGAAGAGTAGATACTGAATAGAAGTGTTCACTTTGAGAATTATGGGTTTTTTATATAAGATTTATAACCTCATTATCTAAAACTATATACCTAAAAGATCATTAAAAATGAAATAATGTTAATTATTGTTTAAAAACTCATGATTATGTAATTTTTATGTCTGAGTGCTTATAGTAGTGTATTCAATATGTATAGACTAATATTATAGGTTGTATTTACTTTATTGATTGTCTCATGCAATAGAATGAGTTCCACACAAATATATCCATGTGTTGAATATTCTATACAGCTATTTAAAATGTACTATTTATAATTTAGTCGATATATTTTGAGGAATAAAAATTTATTCTTGATATAGATATTATTTTGAATATCATTTGGGTCTATTTTCAAGAAGATGATGCATTTAATGAAGGTATTTTGGGAATACTCTGTGAGTTGAAATAGTAGCATGCATTTAGATATAGGAACTGAAATGGGTATCTTATAATAGTGGTTTTTCAATAGAAGTTTTTTATTCCATCAGTATACCATTTATGGTATTTGAAAATGAAATAATGAAATTTTTGAATCATTCATGCACATTATTGGATGTAAATATTGATGGATAAAATATAGAAGAGAAATTAGGGAGAGCCATTTTTATGTGTGCATGTAAGAATATAAGAGATTTTGTTCCATGTGATATATAAATAATATTTCTTCTAAAAAATAAAAAGTATATGTTTCATGAAATGGTGAAGAAGTTGGAGGATCTGGCCATTTTTTCTAAGATCAGTTTGAGAGATCCAATGTAGTCGCAAGAAGAAGAGAATATATAATCCTTGGATGTAAAATCCTAAGAAAAAAATTTTGATTAACTCTAAATTATTGTTTATATTCTCATATATTTGTGTCAATAATCCATATAAGAGGGGATATAGGATATAAAATATCATAGTATCTCATCAAGTAATACATCTAGTAAAAATATTCAAATATTATGTGAATATAATATAAGAGAAGTGATCGATTAGTAGATAATACTTAAAGACATGGTGGAATTAAAAGAAGGTTCTTATGAAAATAAAATATATTTTATGGATAAAATGACATCCCTATGTTATCAAAAATTTACATCCAAGAAAGACCTAGATAGAAACGTTTTTGCCTATATGGTGTGAATCCATAAAACCTTATAGACTCAAGGTGTGCAAGAAGACCATTATTGAACATAGGGAATATAATGTGATGATGTTAAATAAGTCCAGTGGAAATATAGATTGTAAAGTCCTATGAGATTTATCTAAGTGGTTGGTGAGAATTTGGCTAAGAGATGATCATTGAGACTCTAATCAAGTTATAGTTTTTTAATCACCCTCAACTTGTAATTAAATGATATTGATTATAGTGGATAATAATTGATTGTGGTGTATACCAAATCAAGAAAATAATGAGGTCTTTGTACCAAAACATTTAAATACTTGTGTTAATTAATTTTTATTTGAGTAAGAATATGTGACATAAGGAGTGTATTGAGATTATGATTATCTGGGATATTGAATCTAAATGGAAATAAATTCCTAAAATTTAAAAGTGGCCATTGATTCACCCCTTCTCTCTCAGTGTTCTATCAATACTTTAGGTTCCTCAAGTAGTTTTAGAGAGAACTGATTTCCATACTAAAATATCTAGAATAATTCCAATACCATTCAATTTATATATTTAATTCTCCTCAATGAAACTAAAAACATGATTAATAATGTATCCAAGATGATTATAATAACCACAAAAAATAAATGGGAATCATTACTTACTGAAAGTGATAATTTTTGTGTTGTTTATTCCATTTTTAATTAAATTTATGTAATTACAGCTATTAATAACCTATTTTTGTCTATAATTTATTTCAAAACATTTACAATTAAAATTATTTTTCATGTGTTTATATTTATTCAAGAGAGAGGTGATGAAAAATCACAACTAGAGGAAGAGGGTAATGAAATAGAAGATAAGTTGGATAAACAAGATGGAGGATAAAATACGCTCCATAAATTGGTGAAATATAAAATAGAATATATTTCACTTTTAAATGGAATCTATTTTCTTATTTATGAATAATTAAAAAGAAGTATGTTGAGAAGGACGTGTTTAAGGGTGTTATTACTGAATTTTTCCATTTATTAGAAGAGATTAACAATTTAACATAAGAGAGAAGAATCATTCATGATGAATAAGTTCATAAAATAAAGAGTGGTTGGGAAGTAGGTTTGGGATTAGTGTAATGTGATAATATCACCACCAACCTAAATTTTGTAGATTTTGAAGTAAAACTGAATAATCTTGAATATAAATAAGGTGGACCACCCCAATAAACCAAGAAGAAATTTTCTTCCAATAAATCCTATGAGAATAGTTTTCTAAAAAATAATAGGACCCTTATTTATGGTAAAAATATAATGAGTCCATGTTGAGAACCATCCACTTCTACATCATGGAAAAAATAACCCATAATGTAGATAGTGTGTCTTGCACTAAATCTGGAATTTTTGGAAGTGCTGGAAAAATGAAAAATTAAGTATAATCAATGAATAGAAAAAATGATGATATTTCCAGCAACCTTTTTAGGAATGAAGTGGGTAATTTCAAGATAAAATATTCCAAAAAAAGATCCCAAATTATTGTAATTATACCCTAAATACAGCAAGCATGTCATGTTAGATGGCCTTCACTTGATGTAAAAAGAAAAAGATTAATTGGATGGTGTTGGTGTAATTTAAGGTCTATACAAAGATCCATCATTTCATGGAACAATAGTTTAGTGTAAAAGTTCAAAAACACCAAAAACATTGTAGAGAAAGGCTAAATATAGGATGAAATATACTTTTTTAAAGAAAAAAAAACACAAATTAAGAATAAATTTTCTTTTAAGCATATATTTTATAATACTTTAAACTTTTTTGATTTTTTAAATATTCCTTGTCATTGATGTGATGAATTATTTCAAAAACCTTCTATATATCATCCACTTGCTAATGAAATAAAATAACCCCTATATGCTATGAAGAGGGAGATGGAATACAAGTCTACCTAGGTAGACTAATCACTGATGATTTGTGTAAGACAACTCACTCCCAATAATTCAATCAAGAAGGATATGAAGGATGAAAAAACTACTAAAATTAACTATTTCAAATTTAGAATGAGATTCCACATCATGAACCAATGCATAATTTACATTAATTTCAAAGATAATGGGAGAAAGGTGATTGAAATAAAATAATTCATCAAAGAGATAGATTATAGTATTGGATTAGTAGTTGACGCTCCCTGTAAACTATTTGAGAGGTTTCTTGATAAGATAAAAACTTAAACTAATATAGAGGTATGTGGGAGTTGACACATGGAAGAAAACATCGTTTTTATATATATGACCACCTTTTATAAATAGGTGAAACAATAAGGGAAATCACCTATGAGCTCATGTTCAAAAAATTTTGCTACAAAGATGACAACCACACCCAACTAAAGAGTTGGGCATGAGCTTACTGATGTACTAACCATATGGCCAAATTAGTGGGATTGGGATATATATCTAGGGAAATCATAAAAGAAATAAACTTTTTTTCTTTTGTTAAGTATCAAATTCTACTTAGTAAATAAACTTAAAAGGAAAATAATACCATGTTTCCCATAGGTGAACAAAATCATAAATCTTAGTGTGTAAGAAAGAAGAGAAATAGAGTTGAGTTCCATGGGATAGGAAAAGTATCCCAACCCTCCTACTCAAGATAAAGAGTTATCTGATGATCCACCATATTCCCTTATAAATCTAAAGGTTCTTATGTGTTGGATTATTGAAGGTGAATCTATATGGGAAGAATCCCCTAAGGGAAAAGTAATAAATGAAGTTAATCATCCAGAGATTTAAATTTTTTTTAATCTATAATTATGGCCATATTTGAAGAAAATTAAATTTAGAAGAATGAACCTCACTGTCCAGACCATTTTTTCATATATATTGGTAAATATATCAATGGTAGGTGATTATTAAACAATATAGGGAGGTCAGGGAACATGAACCCTTTGGACATACTTATTCATATGCGGGAAGTTTCTAGAAATTTCTCAAAAAAATTCATGTGATCCCTCAAAAAAGAAAGACAAAACTGGCATCACATTTCATAATCTGTACATATTTGTTTTAGAAACTTATCTCTCTCTTTTTCTTTATATGTATGGGAAATATAAACATACCCATGCTTTTTCATGACATATTACTTAGAGATATGTGGTGAAACGTAATATTGGGTGATGGTGTTCCATTCATTAGTTCCTAAAAACACTTATAATTGATAAGTAGTGGGTTTTTTTAGTCACTTTCTCATATGGAAGTTGATTGGGCTTCTTATATGGTAATAAAAACCATATGGACAAGATATTTAATGTTTAATGCTACATAATGGTATCATATAAGGGAGAGAAATTTGATGAATTTCCTCCCAATGAATTTCATCTAACTTGCCAAAATTTTAAAATAATAACATTGTATTTGACGTCATCCGTTATATGAAACACATAGTTTATCTTGAGTTACTCCCCAAAACTAGTTTCATTAATATCTTGTGTTACATGAATGGATGCGTTTTACTAAACAATAGTATTCTATTAAAATTTGTGTTTAATGGAAGGTTTGAATATGACTAACTAAATTATGAAAATATATATTTTACACTCATTTATTAGTAATAAATTGATTATATATTAATTAATATTCATTTAAAAAACCAATGGTTTTTTAAAAAATCTATTTTTCCTAAAATACGTCATAGTCATACCTTTCACGTATAATTTAAAATTTATTGTTACCTAATATATGAAATTTTATATAAAAAAAATAAAATCCATTTTTATAATTTGAATAATAAAATTATCTTAGGGTAAATTTTAGGTATTTTTCTGAAAGGTTTCATTTTTTGATGAAGGGTGAAAATGCTAAATTTTAATTGAAAACAACATTTAAATTTAAATATTTTATAATGTAAAATTATTTTTTTAATTTATTGAAGAAAAATTACTTTGATTGTATATCAATTAACCCAATCTATATCATTGAAATAATTTTTTTATAGACTTTAGATACAAAGACATTGTAAAAATAATAAAATTTGCAGCTTAAAAACTATCTTTCTCGTTATGTCTGTGGGACTAAGATTAAATTAAAATTTGAAATTAAAAGAATTAAATTTGGAAAATTGGATTCCATATTTTGAAGGATAATAATTTAAAAATTTTAATATGTTAAAATTATTTTTTTACCGAAATTAATAGTGAAAACACTAAAAATTAATTATCATGTTTATGATTGAATCTTTTCAAAAAAAGGATGAGTGTACCACTCATCTCATTTATAAAAGGCCACACCCTCTCAACTCTTATTTGTGCCTTTATATAATTTTTGACCATAAAATAACCTCTTAAACTGCTTTCAAACTTACTTAATCTTATCCTATAAGCCTTAAATTTCAAATAATGTCAACCTCTGAATTATTTGATGCACACCTAATGTGGATACCATAAGAAGTGGTAACATTCTCCAAGGAGAGTTTTTATTTTATTTCTATCTCCACCTTCTTCAATTCTTAATAAACCATAATTAAATAATAAAATCCTTATCTTACATATACTATGTGGTTTTTATAATAATTTCATGACCTAAAACCACTTCCAATTACATCAAATGTGTTACAAAATCATCATTCATGTATATGGAGGACTACCACATCACGAAATGATGTCATTAATTTTTCCATTACCACATATCACAGTTGGGTATGATGATGGAGATAAAGTATATATATGATATTTATAAAATTAAACCTATTTATTCACTATATGATATATAAATTTCTACGTTCAATTACGTTGATGACATGATAATGTCCCTCGCATGTAAGGAGAACTACCACCTCACGAAGTGATATGATTTGTCTTTCAATAATACTTTAAATGGAAGCATATAAGGATAATGTTAAGGATTATATATTGAATAAATGACATTATTATTTTATAAATGACATATTTATATTTATGAAAAGATAATATATATCATTTTCTTTATTACCTTTTCACTCAATGAAAGATGATAATGTCATTCGTATAAGTCTCGATTATATCATTCACTAAACGATGTGACCAACTTTTCATCACCACACCACATGAATGATATATATAATTATTTTTAAATAAAATAATATGTTATATATGATATAATTATCACTATTTAAATACAATATAATACGTACCTCATTTAAATAATGATCAATGAAAAATAGAAATGTTACTCAAGTGTACATACAGTCTACTATCTCCATGATCATAATGTACATAATTTATCAAAACCATCATTCATGATTGTATTAAAAGTATAATTAATGTATAAATATGATAATTATTTCATGATTATTATTATTATTATTATTATTATTTATATGATAAAACTATATAATATGTGAAAGAACCATATATTTGATGACAAAACACAGATGAGAAAACAAGTCAACTAACACCCGAAACAATGAAAATAAATAAAGATTATTAATAACTGGGTGATAAGATGTTAAAGAAGAATCATATATGATATTATAAATATTAATAAAAAAATTTAAGTTAATAACTTGTTTAAAACTAATATAAAATAGTTTAATGAACTTTTAATCAAAAGGAAGTGGGAGGTAAGGGATTCCATCAGAATTTCATATCATTGAGGAATATTGTAATGTTATGCACCTAATTTATTTTATATGGTGTATTTATTGAACCTTTCACATGTAATATAATGAATACTCCATTATTCCTGATGTTTTAATTTTCAACTAGAATTAATTAATCCAATGGTATTTGAAATAATATTTACTAAGTGGTAAAGAATTCCACAACTCAATTTCTTTTAATTGGGTTATATTATCTCTTTTTTTTCTTTGATTTTTTAAGATTATCTATGTAATGAATTTTTATTATCTTATGTTGTATTTATAGTTTTTTTATAAATATTTTTTATTGATATCAATATTCAATTAATTGATTAATCCTCACTTCTACATTATCATCATTTTATGGGTTTAATTCAGAATATCATTATTATCAAGATTGTTTATTCTCAAATTTTAGTTTAATGAGATTATATGATAGTTTTATAATAAACCCATATAATGTTTTAATCCTATGTTCATTAGTTATATTTTATATTAATATTTCCATTTAAAAACTCTCTGGTACTTAAAATCATTGGGAAAATGTTTTTACTAAAATCATATTTTACATTCCTCTTCGATCAAAAATCTCTTTTGATCAAAACCCATGTTTTCTAAAAATTAATTAAATAATGTTTTTATCCTTTTAAAAATGTATTATTAAATAACATTTTACCCATGTTTTACGTTTTATAAAATAGTTCAAAATTAATATTTTTATCAATTCTTAAATAAGGAACTTTTCTAACCATTTTATAGTGGAAAAGGAATATTTTTTTACCTTGTGTGGTATGTAGGGAATTATCCACCATAATTTATTTGAAGATTCATTTGAAATATTCAAAAGAAATTTTTAAAGAAAATTTTTTCTTGATTTTATGGAAATTCATAAATTTTAAATTATTTTCATGGAAAATTATTTTTAAAATGTTTTCTATTTTAAAATGTGATTTTTAAAATAAAAAATGACATTTTCCACAAGAATTATTTCTAAATATCTCTTTATAGTATTTCTATTCCATAATAAAAAAATAATTTACTCTTACTCTAATGTAAATACATTGTATTTATACCATCCTTATTATTCATTTGTATGGTTTATGATTATTTTTAACAAGTAAAGTATTGAAATTTGCTTCCTTGTTTAATTTTTGTAGTCATTAACTTCCCCTTGAAATATTCACCATCCTACAATCCTTAGACATTAAAATTCCCCTAAATGTCTATATTATTTATGATTGATATATTTATTGTTTAAACCATATATAATTTCTGAATAAAGTGTTCTACATTGAATTTAACTTTTTTATATTGGGAAATTTTTTAATATTTATATTCCTTACTCAATATGGATATTTGATGATAAGGCCCATTATTTATGAATTAAATTTAATATTTTGTAATTTCTCATGATATGAAATTTGTTCCACAATAAAAAATAAATTTATTTTTTTCCCTATACAGTTGTGTAGAATGTAAGCTATGGAATTGATTTGAAATAATTAGAGGAAGAATAACATATGATTTTTGTAGATATATTTTTTATGATATTTTGGTTCAAGGTTCAAAAAGAAAAAATAATTAATAATTGTATTTTAGGAATACTACTTAGGTTGAAATGGTGACATACATGGAAATATGGATACCCAAATAAGATATCCTATAATATTTCTTTTTCACTGGTAGTTGTTTCCCCTAAGATTATCATTTAGGATATTTGGAAAACAAATAAAGATTCTAATGAATCAATCACACACTCGAGTGGATGTCAATACTAAGGGTGAAAATATAGAAAAGAAAAAAAAACAATTTTGTTATGATTGAATGTAAGATAATGAGAGAGGATATACAATAAAATATCTAAATAAAACCTCACTATAATAAAAATAATTTTCAGTTACCAATTTTAGTAAATAAAAAGAAGAATCATAAGTTTTCCATCATTCTAAGGTCAATCTGAGAGAGCCAAAGTTGTGTAAAGAAGATGATCTTGTGACAACCTTGGTTGTAGAATCCCGAGAAGAAGGTTATGAGTAAATATGATAAACTATTAATTTTACCATATGTCAGTGATGTACTTGCATATATGAGGATCTATTAAATATAAAAAATATCATTACATCTCATCATGTTTGATAGCCAAGTGAATAGATTTAGATGTTCTATAAAGATAATTTGTGAGTAGTGACTAAGTAGAACATTATTCTTGAAAACTTTCTATAATTCTAATAATCTCCTTCTGAAATGAATAAGATCTATTGTGTGCACATAGAGACATTCATGTGATGTTCAAAGATCTACTTCTAAGTAGTATCTATAACAAAACAATTGTGTATACATGGTGGGAAGCCATTAAATATTTAAGACTAGGGTTATGAAAGAAGACCATTTTGAAAATTGATAACTACAGTGTGATGATTAAAAAAAGTATAGTGGTAATATAGAAAAGTGAATCCCAATGATATGTAATTAGGTGGCTAGTGAATATCTAGATTAGAGAACATCAATGAGACTCTATTCAAGTTATAGCATAATGAGTACCCTCTACTTATAGTTGAATTATATTGATAATATTATAGACAACTTGACTAGGGATCATAACAAATCAAGGCATGGAGTGGGTATTTTTAACAAACATTGTAAATCCTTGTTTCCATTTTCCTATATTTATTGTTTAACCAAGTGATTTTTTGTGACATAATAAGTAGTTGATTGAGATAGAATAAGTATAGGGGGATGTATTTGAAAGTAAATAAATTAATAAAACATTATCTAATGTCAATTCACCCATCACATCTCAATGGTCCATCAGTTCTTGAGGAACCTTAGTGGGAAAATTATAATGTTGTAAATATGTTAATAATAACTTATTATTATTATGTAGTATTATAATATAAAAGGGAATTAATCATTAAATGATAATGTTATTATCCTTATTTTAAATCTATAATTTATCGTGAATGACTCATATGATGAAATTTATGGTAGAATAATTGAATTAATTTATATATTGAATTTATGCATAATAGAACATGTGGTTAAAAAATACAAAACCACAGTAAATTTTATTCTATGTGATAAATGTGTGGTTAAATTTATGATTACTTGAGAAGAATCCTCAAGGATTATTTAAAGAGTTTCTAGGAATTAAAAATGGTTTCCAAGATTCTTCATTCAATTCTCTGTTAAAGTTAATTTTCTTCATCATCCTTTTATACTAGATATACTATAATATCATTTTTATAAGGATTATCCCACCAAAAAACTTGTTAATTTTATTTTTTTGATGAACACATCATGTAGAAAAGTGTTCTTTGGATACTCTGTGGAGATCTTTATCATATATGTGATTGAATATATGAGTTTTATATATCCTCCTTAGTATAAGTTATACATTTTATTCATTTCATTTATTCATGGTCTGGGTTTTTATGGATGGTGATCATATCAATTGTGTATTTTTATTTATTACACTCTTAGAATATGTGGTATTCTAACCTTATAATTCTTTTAATGGTATCAAAGATTTTCCATGTTTCTTGATTATAATAATATATTTTAAAATGGGGAAACTATGTATATAGTATTTCAATAATTGAAAATGACATATTTTTTATTTTGAAAAATTTTTATTGTGTTATTAATCATAGGAAATGATGTCTGTGTGTGTGTGTGTGATTGTTTATTTGTTTTTTCTGTTTCTAGCATCATGATATTATATGTTATAATCTCTAAAGTTATCTAACTATATAAAATAAAATATCATAATAAAATGTGAAATACAAATCCTTTTGTATTAAATATCATTTCATATGATATGGAGAGTCGTATCATATGATGATATCAGGATTTATTTCACATGGTCCATGAAACATGGCCTCATATCATTAGGGTGATATATTGAATATAAAAAAATTCTAGAACCAAAGGTCAAAGCCATGTATTTTGAAACAAACTGATATCGTAAGTAATGATAGATCGTTTATATATTTTCCATCACATCTCACAGGTCTCCAGTCGTAAAAAATGATACAGGAAAATAACTATATTGTGGATAATGATATGATGTATGTCCTAAAATAATAAATATAGAAAAATAGTTTTTCTATAAATTTTCTAATAAAAATTCAATAATTTAATTTAAAAAATATTTAAATATTATGGGAAAAGTTATTATGAGATATTTATTTAATTTATAGAGTGTTTATAAATTAATTAATTAAAAAATATTTGTAGTTATTTTTAAAACATTTATGGAAAATTAATAAATAAATATCCAAAATATTAAATGCTAATATTAAATACTATTGATTTCTATATCATAACTTATAATTTTGATACTTTGTGTTTATAAAAATAAGTCTATATATAAATATGTTTATATTGAATTACAAATTTATCCTAATTTTTAATTTGAAAATATTAAATAAAATATTCTTTACTTGAGAAATTATTTCGACTATATGAAAATAAGATCTAATAATTGATATAATAATGGTTTAAATATTATTAAATAGGTGATATTTGGACTATATAAAATTCTAAAGTAATATATATGGAATATAAAATGTTTATATTTTAAATATATTATATTCAATTAAAATTCATAAAGAAGGATAATATGAAGTAGTTCAAATTATAAATAAATGTAAAATGATTATATTTATTTCATTATTTAATTTCTATAATGCATGGTTAAATTATAAATTGTTTATAATTTATTTATTTATGAATTATTCATAAATATTTATCTCATATCAAAATTTATGAAGTCTTCATTTAATTATTTTTATTCTGTATATTATTCTTAGATATAATATTATATATTGAATAGATGTATACCTTAGTTTATAAAGTCCAAATGATTCTAAAAATATCATACATTCATTTAAGGAGTGACATCATAGGTATAATAATTTATTTAGTTTTCTAATATCATTCATTTTTATTATACTAGATTTTGATATTCAATTAAAAAGATAATTGTAGTTTATAAAAATTAGAAGTTTGAATTATAATGTAATTAAGGAATATTTTGATTAAAGAACCATGGTTAGAAGGACATTACATTAGACTACTCACTAGTATAATATCTCAGGCTCTATCTAGAAAAGAGGGGGTTGGCTACCTATTTCTATATTCTTACTCTTAAAGGGATTGTTGATTTTATATTACATTAAGTATTTAGATGAGTGGGTTCCCATATACCATTGTCATGGGATGCTTTTTATATGTTTAAATATAGTTGAATTTTAATTTGGGTTAGTACCACAAGCTATGGGTTGTGTAAATGTTTACAAACAAATATGATTTGAACATATTTATTTGATAATTTGTATAGGTATTCCAAAAAAATCACAGGATTCATTAATAAAAAAAATTACATGAGATAAGCTAGTGAGATTTACATCTAATTAAAATACTAAGTGTTAGATTCCATCCATTGTGCCACTTGTCAAGAACTCGATCATTCAATTGGATAGTTTCTATAAAACTAGAATACTCATGGATAATCATGTGTAATAAAAATAAATTTATTAGTGACCCCAATAGGATTATGTTCTCGAATTTGAAGTATTATTGAGGTTATAATTACTTACGAAACCAAATAATTAAGATACCAAAATAATAGAGTTGAAATTATAGATATGATGAATTAGAAAAAAATTCTACTTAACTATCCATGATTAATATTTGATATGAATAGCATAATGACCTAACTAAATGAAAAATTTATTAAACAAATTCTAATTTGGACTCATTTATTAGAGAATCTTATCACACTTTGATGAATCTAAAAAGAGACTATCGTTTTAGGGAGAGTATATTTTAAAAATTATGTTATAATTAATAGAAAAACATGAACTTATCATATATAATATTATTCAATAGATATAATGGTATCATCATCATTAAACATGTATTTTAGATAAATACATTAAAGGGAGAATCTAAATAAAAGAAAATTTTTATATTGGTATAAGAACATAAAAAATTTTCTTAAAAAAGATGTGAATATCTATGTATTACAAAAAACAATATAGCCTGAAAAATGTAATTCTAATGAATATAGTTAATAAAATAAATATGAATATAGTAATCATAGTGAATATTCTCTTAATTTTTATATGTTGATCATTTTTTCAAAGAACACCAAGATAAAAAGGAAACCTGAGAATATAGATTATTTCTAGATGATAGAAAATCTAAAAAGAAACTATCAAGTATAGAGAGAAATAATACATATGAGTTTTTAAAATCACTTTATTGATGTAATATGGATGTGAGTAATTTTTCTCAGATCATGTACTCAGTATGATTTGGTGTGTAACTGATTTCATGATACTAGGGACACCACTTAGGCTTTATTGGGTCATTGAATTATTCTACAGTAATTTTCAAAAAGTTTTCAATTGTTTATTATGAATTATAGCATGTGTGATTTTAATAATTATCTATCCCATATCCTCAATGTATTCATTATTACCGACTGACTGAAAATTAAAAATTTTATTTCAAAGGGATTTATGAGGGAATGTGGGAAACTAAAACAATTCCAAAACAAAGGAGGTAACCACAAAATAAAATTAAAAAGTCACTTAAAACAAGACTAATATTATTAGAAGAAACCATTATATATATCCCCCAATTATGAGTGGTTACCTATGTATTATAACCATTCTTTAGAAGATCTTCAAAGTGATCAGAAAACTTTTCCTATTCATAGATGTATTCCTCCATGTTGATCTTCCTTTCATTGAAGGCTTGTTCCAAAATAGTGTCTTGTCTATTGATCGAAACAAATTTCTCTTCCATAAGGGAAACTCAAATCTTTATCTCATATATTTGGTGAACAATATCCTTTGAATAATTGATATCAATTGCATCCTATAACATTTTTTCCATGGAGTGTAGAACAATATCCAAACATTTCTCTTTCTTCGCTTTAACCTTTCCTTCTATTCTATTTAGTACATTGACTAGAATTAATTCCAAATTCTACACATTAATGTTATCCAATGTTGTCTCCTAGTCCTGCCCCTTGGTTCCACCTTTAGGTGGTTTTCTATCTGTAATTGGATTCATATTTCCAGTATGTATTTTCACACCATCAACCATTTTCGGCTCCCTAATTTTACTTTTGTCCCATTACATTTTAACTTACCTATAGATATTTTTAGTATTGTTTTAGGAGTTTTCAAGTAATATTTACAAGGTTTGGCTTCCCCCACACCTCTGATAGACTAGGAAATTCCCAAACTTAATGATAACTTGGTTCCCCTTCCTTGAGCTAGACCCAACCACATTTGTACCTTGATATTCTTACTCACAATCCATTGTTGGTTGAGAATTCAAATCTTTATCACTTGGCTCATCATCTTCTAATGACCTGAACCTAACCTGTTTCTATTTACAACTTGGAATATATGTTTTCCCTCCTTTAGGATCCACAATTTCCTACACATATCCATTCATGGTAGTTATGGATTACTGATTATGGAATTGGATGCCTAATATAGAGTGTGATGATGATATTAGAGAAAATAATGTTTTAAATTTTTTGATATTAGAATATAGGTTATAGAGATTCCCCACTAACTTCTAAACTAAATAAGGGAGATACTAAAGAAGGAAATTGTTTTAAATATGGAAAATTTAGTTATTTGGACAGAATTTATCTGGATACCTAAAGTGGTATATCAAATTTGATAGATATTTCTCTTTTGGTATTTATATTTTATAAATAATTTCATTGATTTTGAAGTGTATATTGTACCATCTATACAATTAAAAAAATTAAATATTTATTGTAGTTAAAAATTGAATGAATATTAATAGTTTTAGATTAAATTATGAATTAATAGTATGGAGAAATGGGTTGTTATATCAAAGAGTATGATACAGAATACTACTTAAATCTCATGTTGTTTGAAATATGGGATGTGTATTATAATCTTGTTTTTTATCTTTTGTGTTTAGAGGATCCAATCCAAAACTTGGTTGTTATATATTATAGAGATGATTTTTTCAATACAAAATGGTTATCATTGATCCAATTATATAATAGTTTTCAAAATAATAAAATCATAAAATTGAGTTTTTATGAAAAAAAGTGTTTATCACAGATATTTGTGAAAATACGAAAAATTGAGATTCCACCACCCATCCGGGGAATAGTTTGAATAATATATCCTTAATTATATAATAATTCATCGAATGCATATAATACCATACAATATATGGTTGGTTATGCTTTATTTTTTGAAATATTCCCACTTAATGAAATAAGTTTTTTTGTTTAAAAAAATGAGTTTGTTTATCATAGCACAATATTCTAGAGTGACTATAGTTTTAATAGTCTGGTGGTAGTATGTTCAGACCTATATGTATTCAAATATGGCTATTAAAATTTTATACTATTTATTTTTCAAAGTTAGTAACACATAGTTTCTAAAATGAGTTTAGGGTATGTTGGTAATGAGAAATAATGTAAAGAGTTGCATATAATTACAAAAACACTCTTCCAAATGAAAATATTAATGGAATGGTCCTAATAATTATGATGGTGATGAACTTAAAAAAAGATTTAAGTATAAAAAAATCCACTCCCATCATTAAATATTATTTTTTGTATTAAAGTTGTTTTAATACTATGTTTAAGGATTTGAAAGTTATAAATATGATTTTTAATCCTTACCATTAATTAAAAATTATTATCTTCATAAATGATACTCACTAAAAGTGTTTAGAGTGAGGAATTTATTATATTTTCTCCTAAATATGTGGTAGTAAATATATATATATATATAATGAGTTCAAAAAACCATAAATGTGTATTAAACATAATGTATCTCTGGTAGCCTACATTATATGAAATGATTGGATGGATGCTTAAATATTCTTTTTTTATTATAAATAAAAGTGTAGAAAACATAATGTATTTACGATGTTGGGATAATTTTTATATTTTCTTATTTTGTAAAATTATGAATATTATTAGGCCATGGGTGATTTCATTAAAACTTTTATCACTATCATGTAAGGATAAATATTTATTAAATTGACTACATGTTATTTTGGATTGATGTTTCATTTTATTTAATATATTTTTATAGTATTAATATTAATTTTTTTATAATTTTTTATCATCAAAGAGTATGGAATCCTTACTTTGACCAATATACTCTTATATTTATTCAGTAACCTTTGTTAGATAAAGAGTAATTCTAAATTTCCATTGGTATCCTGTACAGGAATTGGCAAGTGATCATGGGTAGGGTATATCACAATATTGTATCTGATCAGGTTAGTAGAAAAGTGGAATCACTGAGTGGTATCAAATATGGGTTATTATAAATTGGTTTATTATTTTGTGTTTGGTATAATTGATATTTAAAAAAAGTAAGAAACTAGGTATGGATGTCATGTTGTGTCTCGGGACAGATCCTACATGAGTTGATGTTCAATTTATAATGAGAAATGAGATTTTTACCCTAGATTGTGTGGTTACAGTTTAGAAATTTTGAATGGATTAAACTATTTTGATATTATTGTTTTTTGCTTCTTAATATTGGAATAGAGAGGCAAGAGAGAGTAATCATGCATCAGTTTAGTTATATAGGTATCACATGGTATATTTGTGTTTTTTTTATTATTGTTCGGAACCTAAAATATATATAAGGGGATTAGCTATTTAAAGTGTCAATTATTGGGTAATAAATGTTTCCTTAATATAAATTTAGTGAAATTATACCTATCCATACAAAGTATGTGATCCTACATGTGTATGGTGTGTGATGTTCATGGACCTGGTATGGGTAGACAAGGTCTATAAGACCCAATTATACCGGACATGGATATGATATAGAAGTGTATGGGATAGTAGGTTACAATGTTTATTAAAAAAAATTCTAGTTTTTTGTATTTGGATTGTTATATCTATATTGACTATAGTATTTGGATCTTAGTAAATTGCCACCTAGTTGGAATCTGTTGGAGTGTTAGGATGGTGGACATGTAGTTCCACTATAGAATGCATAGGATGATACCCCTGAGGGAAGGGTGATCATGATTAGTAAGTATCGGGACTAAGGCAGGAAGGATATTCATAGTGGGTAGAGGAGTTGGGGAAGATGTTAGATGATAAAATTATGATTATTTTAGTCTAGTTTATTTTGAGTATTACTCGAGTAGTATAAGGATATGATTTATCTATGTCCTACCTAAAATAAGAGTTTTAGTCACAATATTCTTCATTATTACAAGGAGAGGGTGGGAAAAAAATTTGAATTAGTAGATAGATTATGTGAATATGATGTGTGAAAATATTGAGATACCACTAAGGAGGAGGGTGATGGTGGGAACATGCATGCTCATGGAATAAACAAAACACTTTTGGTGTGTATTAGTACAGGAAGGAAGACAAGAGTGTTAAGTCTTTGACTCAATTCAATTCCTTTCTATTTTTGAAAAACATAAAACAATTAATTAAAAAATTGATCTAACTTATGATTATTTCCTTACATTTTTTGGTTCAAATATATAAAACCATTAAATGAAATACAAGTAACTTGAGGTTTACTGAAATGTTTATAGAACATATTTTTGAAAATCATATATATAAAAGAATTTTTTAATATCAAAATTTTTCGGTTTTTCATTAGATGCATTATAGTAGTGTTGAATCAATATCTTAGTAGATATGGGAAAAAATCCAAGTCCATTATAAGATACACAGTGAGAAACTACTAATACTATTGCAACTAGCCTGGATACAATATGAATCTATTCAATGGGAACATGATTGGTGTAAATTGTGTAATTGTGGGTGATTTTGATCAAAAAATATGGGGTGAGGAGTTCAATGGTATGATGTGAAGGGTGTCAACCACTTTTATGGGTGGCTATGGTGGTTCATTTCGGAATTAATATAGTAAGTGATACCACTGACTATAGGGAAGGGTCATTGGAATTATCTGCACACTAGATAGGAACCATGAGGTACTTTTGACCAATAATTGTGTGTGTGAAGTTCATATATTAAGAGACATAGTTTGGTGGTGTTTACCATCAGTATATAAGAGGGGACACATCGTAGTTGGCAATTGTTGGTCATGTGTGAGACCATCAGATGAGAATATGAGGCTAGATGTATATTATGGGGATGATCAGTTGAATTTGGATGGATGTGTATCACTATACCTCAAGTTCATCATGTTATTGATACAACAATTAAAAAATTGGTATCAAAGACTGTGGGTCCTATATAGGGGATTCACACAAGTTATTTGGGTATTGTGATGACTCATAATGGTTTAATAGTAACATTTACATATGATATAGAGTGATATGGAATTGGTGAAATGTTGTGGGATCATCTAGTATGATATATAGTGAATATACCAATCTACATTGGTACTTGTTGAATAAGGTACAATCTCACCCTGGGTCAGTCAAGGATGAGTGGGTTGGTTGTGTTACATGTGTTGGGTTTCAATTTATTATATTTTTCATATAATGTTGGGTGTGTATCTATGTTGATAATACATAGGTAAAATATCAGTGGGGGAATATTGAGGTTAGAGTCGCACCCTATACAAGCCCTCCAGGATGCATGTAGACAATATGGATTTTGATGTTGGTAAGGGGAAAGGATCAATGTAACAACCCTGACTCTAGTAACCAAGATTTGATGTATTTTTTATTACATTGGAACATGATATAAGGGATCCCACCATAAAGGATCTGTCATTTTATTAGTCTAGAGAGACTAGATACATTGAAAATTTCTATATTACAACATAAAAATAAAGCATATCAAGGAAAAAAAATTCATCTTTGGATATCATTCCAATATTCTCTATTTATATCCTGGGGAATATATAACCTAATAAATGGTGACCTCAAATGATTAATAAGTGAAAGATTGTAATGGTAGTTATCATGATTTGATTAGGCATAAAATATGTTAGAGTTAATAATCAATATATATTCAATTTAATCAACAACTTGAGTGTGAAATAAATCAATGGATAAAATTATTCATCGATATAATGATAATTATATTCTCAATGAAAGAAATGATAAATTCTATGAATTCATCATCTTACCATCAAGGTATCATCCAACACATCCTGAATCTTATCATCAAGGCCTGGACTAAGACAATTTTATATTATGTGTAGATTTACACCAGTTTCCCAACTAATATTTCCACCTTCTTTGTCTCTTGAGACCTGTCAATCCGACAAGGGGATATTTTCAATTGGGCCCCACTAATTACATTCACATGAAACTCATTCCTTATGTATTTAATAAAAAATATAATATAAAATTAATATGCATTTTTAATTAACAAATATCATAATTGAATCAAGAATAAAAACATCAATATTTCACCAGTAAATGAAATAAATAAGATTCCTTCAATTAAAACCATATATTGAAACAGTATATTGTTAAGACAATATTTAATATATCCATGATACTCAAAATATAAACATGAAAGACAAAAATAATTTTCAATAAATAATAGAGAGTTATATAGAACATGATCATAAGAATTTTAGTTGTCCTAAAATAATTTATAATCCATAAGGGGTGGTCTTATAAATGATACAAGAGAACCAAATTTATGGGAAGATCATGAATTTTCAATTATAAATTTGAGAGGATAACTTCTTGGAACATGTAAACTTAGAAGAGGTAGTATCATTGGACTTAGAAAAGATCAAGACAGGGTTGGGTTGTGATACACCCAAGAGTGTGATAGAGGTCTGGAGATTCCTTCGGTTAGTTGGATATTATCATGGATTCATGATCAATTTTTCTTGATCATGGAACCCTTGTCAGTCTTGACATGAAATGGGTATATTTCTGTATGGATGGAGAAAATTAAGCATGAATTTGTGGAGTTTCATTATAGATTGATAAGTTCCTCTATCTTGAGATAGCTAGAGGGGTAACAACCCACATAAATAAAGAATAATACATTTTCATATTTAATAATATTTTTTAATTAGATATTAATTTTAATTTAAAGGTGATGTTATGTTTTAAGTCTTTCCTGATACACAACAACAAGTTTCTTTGAAATATTATGTTTCACACTAATAATATAATATTATTATTTTAAATGGTAGTTAACGCCTAGCTGTTGTATTGGAGGGAATGAATAGAACTAACAAAAATATGATTATACATTTTTTTAAATTTTTTCAAATTTATCAAATTAAATTATGGGATTAAAATATGAATGAATCTAATTTTAAGCATAAATACTTAAATATTCACTAAAAGATCGATTTACCGCCTTTAGATGGTGAACCCTCTTTAAATATAGTTTTAGTAATTTTTATATGTTATATTTGACAAAATAAATTTTTTCTTTAGATTAGGGACATCAAAATTTACTTTGGGTAAATTTTTGGTATTTTTTATTAAATTTCATTTTTAATGAATAGTGAAAAATACTGTATTTTTATTCAAAAGTGTATTTTAAATATAATTTATTTATATGGATATATTATCTTTTTAATTGGTAATAAAGTTTAATTATATTATATTTTTAACAATTAATCCAATTATGGTCATTTTGATTAATTTTACTTTGAAATTGAACAGAAACAAGTGTCGATCTTTTGATAGTTATTGTTTCTTAAAAATACGCTATTTGTTTTGACAATAGGAATTAATTTTAAATTAATTAATGAAAATAATATGTTTTTAATTTGGTAAAATAGTCATCATTTTTTAATTTGGAATGTCAAATTTATCTTATGCTGAATGTTTTGTATTTTTATGAAAAACATCAATTTTTGATGAATAGTGAAACCACTTAGTAGTAGTTACAAAACAGAATTTTTCATTTAAATGAAGATTTACCGCTTTAATGAATTGAGTTTAGAAACTCCAACATACATGGTTGTTATTATTAAGTAAAATTTGGTTCAATAAGAATAAAATAATTTTTGGTGAGTAGTATCTTTTGACTTTTATTTACCACGGTTAAAGGTAAATAGGGTAATTCAAGGTCAAAATAATTTCATAATATTACAGAATTACCTTAACACTTGTCCTAACCATATTGTTTGAGTCATTTATGACCATGGTCATCTTTGGATCGATTTTGGGACCTCATGGCGCCACATGGTAGTGATAATGACACTTTAGATTAATTAACTTAAAGTAATGATAAAAATTACACTAACAAATATATTTTAGTAAATAAATTTTTACATGGGGTTATATACTCTATCATTTAGAATATAAATATTCATTGTAAATATAAAAATATTTCTTACATCATGTTAATTTTTTTTATAATTTTCAGACATCAAATAAATTAAATTATCTTTGACACAATAATGATGCAATATTTACCTCATTAATAAAAGATTTAAATAAATAAGATTATAAATATTAAAAAAATATACAAAATTTGTCCAATTATAATTGGATTATTTTATTTCTACCATTATTCATCTAATATTATATGTTAATTATTTTTGGACATTTAGAAACTAAATATCATTATATAATAAAATAATATTTTCACACTTTCCTAAAGAGCCCCTCCTCCCCCTTATAAAATGCTATCATTTATTACACATTACTCACACCTCTCAAGCACTTTGTCTCTTCCAACCCCTGACACAATAAGCTCTCAAGATCCCTCACCTCCTCCTAGAAGCCTTAGGTTAGGTAGAAGGCACTTCAATAAGACTTTTTGTTTCAAACCAAATGGAGTTACCCAAATTAAAGGTAACGATTCCTCTTAACTTCTTTTCTTTTATTTTACTTATAAAACCGCTAAACTCATTTTATTCCTTTCATTCATAACAACACCAGTATCCTCAATATACTAGTATGTTCTTTTGAGAATCATTTGAACTAAAATTACACACACCTCTATCTAATGGTTGAAGAACATATAGTTTCTGTGGATGGAAAACAAACGCCTCACGAAATGATGATTGTTCGATTATCTACTACTGCCTCTCTTGGTGTCCATTAAGATGGAACTATATATATGATATATATTGTTTTTATGTTTTCTTTATGCTTCTATATTTTACATTTATATCCTACCTTTTTCCTTTCCATAATGGGTAAACGTGGTAATTTTATTTGAGGAAGTGCGGACTACCGCCCCCTCAAAGTAATAGAACTCATTAATTCCATATGTGGGACCTATAAAGGATAGTGTTAATGATATTATATATAATATTATACTGGAATTATAATATACCTATGTATCATTATGTTTTCATTCCATTAAAGTACGAAATAGAAATGAAAGTAGCATTCATGATAAGTACGGCTTACCGTCTCCATGAACGGTGCATTTCATTTCTTATCTTTAAAATGTTATGTGTTGTTATAAATAAATATATATACTAGATATAGATTATGTATATGATATCTAAATTATGAATATCATTCTGGATATAATGGAATATTGACCACATAGACAACTTGTAATTATATGGTGTTCATTTGTGACTCAAGTACCAAATATCGACAAAACAACCATTATTAAGTTAAATGATTAAATAATGTTTATAACAAGGTAATAAGTGATATAAAAGGAATAATAAACTTTAAAAAGGTTATTAAGAAAGTATAAAATAACTTTAGTTTATTATTCATGAGATTGAAGAACGAACGGGTCAAGTCAGACACGAGTCAAGTGACGTCATCTCAATCTCCTTTCATTGAGACATATTTTGTTTTATACATGAATTTCTTTTATACGGTGTATAAAACCATTTGAACTTTCATTGCATTCAAAGGGAATATTTTTATATGAATATTTTTACTAAATGAAAAAAGGAATGTTTTTTTAACGTAAGCGGTGACAATGACCTTTTTCCGCCGCAACGAGTATTATATGATCTTTGGATTCCTTAACAAGCCATAGTGTTTTTTAAGGAAAATAAATACCATATTAGTTGTATGTATTTTGGTATTGAAAATGGTTTTGATAATGGATTTTTTAGGTAAATATATTTCAATGATATATTGTGATTGAAATATGGAAATGTCATCTTTCCTTTATGTTTGTTTTATTTGATATGAATATGTTATGGTTCGTGAGAATTATTTATATATATGGGTGGTCCCCTGATAAACCTAGGGCAGGTGATCCTGAGATAGATCTCTAATTCATTGGGTAACATGATGGACATAAACATGAATGTTTCTCCTAAGAGATTTAGGGAATATACTGTGATGGGTATTCCAATGTAACATTCTATGTAGTTGTGATAGCTACAATGTAAGTATGATATGAATGACATAAGTACCTTTATGGTTTGTGATTACTATGTGTCATTTATAAATCTTTTGTTTTCATGAGGTTAGTAAAAGAATTTATGTTTTGTATGTATTGATGGACTAATGATTTCTTTCTTATTTTATAACCCTTACTGAGCTTTTTTATGATCATCCCAAGTTTTGAAATGTTTTTTAGAGGACATAAAGATGAATAGGGTCAATGATGGGATCAAAGAAATGTATTAATGTCTAACACATGAAAATAGACATGGCAATTTTTTTCAAGAGTTTTTATTTTATGAAAAAAATTGATATTGAGTAGAATTGTCTACATGTAATATTCATGTTGTTATGTAAATCTTATGACCTGACTCTCAAAAACTCTAAACCTGAAAATGTACTCAACGTGAATTATTCATTTAATTCAATATTATGTAATGTTATAATTTAGGGGACTTATAGTTGGTATGAGAGGTCAGTTTAGAAAACTTTTGGAGTTAGAATGTTGTTAAATTAATATCCATAAATTATTTTAGTTTAAGTTATGATTGAAATTATATAGAATTTACATATTAAAATGATTCTTTGCCTAAGCTATTTCTGTGTTCAGAATGGTTTTCCATAGAGGAAACATGGAAGCTATGTTGGGAAGACATCAGGAGGAAGACAACCATCCAAATCAGCAAATTGAGATGGACAGAAACAGAACTGAATAGTTTGTTCCAGTGATGGAGCAGTTGACCTAGGAAATAGATGGTGGTGGTATCCATGCATAAGATCAGTCAAATGAACCACCGAGGAACATTTTAGTAGTTGATCATTTCATGAGGCAACATCCCCCATCATTTAGAGGATCCTCTGACCTTGTACTAGCAGAATGGTGGATTAAAGCACTGGAATTTTTTTTTGATGCCATGGGATGTTTAAAACATCAAAATGTTAGTATTGATGTTTTCCGTTTTAAAGGTGAAGATAATTAGTGGTTTTCGATGGACAAAAATATCTGGTATTGTGAGGATATTTATGATCTTGATTGGGATTAATTCAAAGGTACGTTTCTTGAGAAATATTTTCCTAAGGTGGTTCATCTTAGAATGGAAAAAAACATTCCTGGAATTGAGGCTGGAGGATGATTCAGTGGCCGCTTATGAAGCAAAATTCACTCAACTGGAAAGGTATGATTCGAATTTCATATGAGATCTTGATAGTAAAATCAACCATTTTTACTCAAGATTAAAGCCAAAGTATTGAAGGTCTTTAGCATCTCGTGAGTTCAAATTTCATGAAAAACTTGTTCGTTGTGTGGAGAAGGTGGAAATGGATTTTCCTGATGATCAGGTGTTCTTTTACAAACAATGGAATATGAGGTCAAGGTGGCTGGAGAAAGGGAAGAATGCATCAAAAAATTCTGATGGTAAGAAACTTAAGTTTATAGTTTGTGAAAAATGTGGTAAAAACATGCTGGGGAATGTCTTTTGAATTCTGGTAAGTGCTACCGATGTGGTAAAATGAGACATAATGATCTAAATTTTACTGAAAAATAACAAGATAATAGTAAGGAAAAATCTAATTTACAGTCAGTAAAATGTTTTAAGTGCAATGAAATGTGTCATTATGAAAATGAGGGTCCAAGGAAGAACACAACTGAGGGAAAGTAGCCATACTATAAGCAGAAAGGGGTGGTGAAATCCTTTGAAACTACTTCAGCAGATGTTGGGTCATCAAATGAAGTAGTATCAGGTACACTATTTGTTTGTTCAGATTATGTCAATGCATTTTTGATTCAAGGTCTACACATTTGTTCATTTCTGAGAAGATTTCCTGTAAATTGGGAATTCGATCCCAAGATATGAATCCTAAACTTATGGTAAAAACACCAGGGGGAAATGTTGAAAAAAAAAATAAATTATAATAACCTTCTTTCCCTGTGTTCCAGAAGAATATTCCTGCAAACCTTATTGTTTTTCCTCTAGTAGATTTTGATGTTATTTTGGGTTTGGATTGGCTTTCTATTTATCATGTTAAGAATGACTGCAAAGCTGAAGAGGTTTATTTTCAGAAATATTTTCTGTTTGGGTGCAAGAATGAACCCTTGATTTTGATAACATATTAGGAAGCTAAGAAACTAGTAAAAGATGGGAATGAATGTTACATTTCTCATATTTTTTAAAATAAAGGAAGTGTTGAGATTAATGATGTTCCAGTGGTAAATGAGTACCTTGATTTTTATTCTAATGAGTTGCCTAGTATTATACCTGATCAGGAAGTTGAATTTATAGTTGACTTAGTTCCTGATGCTAATCCAATTTTAGAAACCCCTTATCGAATGGCTCAAATTGAACTTTTAGAGTTAAATAAACAATTGCAAGAGTTATTAGATAATGGTTTCATTCGACCTATCATATCACTATGGGGTTCTCCTGTCTTATTTGTTAAAAAAAGATGGTTCAATGAGACTACATTGATTATAGAGCATTGAATAAAATCACTGTTATGAACAAGTATCATTTTCCTCATATCAATGATTTGTTTGATCAGCTCTAGGGAGCTTAGTATTTTTCAAATATTGATTTGAGGTTGGGGTACCATCAGTTGAAAGTAAAGGAATAAGACATTACGATGACTGCATTTCATACTAGATGTGGCCATTATAAAATTGTAGTTATGGCTTTTGGTTTAACCAATGCACTAGTCATATTCATGAATCTTATGGATAGAATTTTCTGTGAGTTCTTGGATAATTTTGTGGTGGTGTTCATTGATGATATTATTTTTATTCCAAAAGTAAATAGGAACATGAAAGTCATTTAAGGGTTGTCTTGCAAACATTAAAAGCAAATAAACTGTTTGGGAAATTCAGCAAGTGTGAGTTTTGGTTACAAAAAATTTCATTCCATGGTCACTCTATTTCAAAAAATGGAGTGACTGTTGATCCTTCTAAATAAAGGGTGTTGAATAATAGATAACACCCACAAATATAACCGAGATCTATAGTTTTCTTGGTTTAGAAGGTTATTACCGTTGGATGGCTGAGAATGTTCCACGGTTATCTAGTCCACTGACTAAGTTAACTCAAAAAGATGTTATGTTCATTTGGACAAAACAATTTAATCATTGTTTTCAGGAATTGAAAAGAAGATTGGTGAATGCTCCAGTTTTGGCACTACCTTCTAGAAATTTTGTGTTAGTTATTTCCAATGATTCTTTGTTGAAAGGGATTGGATGTGTCCGTATGCATAATTATCTGGTGATTGATTATATTTCACGTCACTTGAAACCTCATGAGTTAAATTACCCTACAAATGATTTGGAATTAGTTGTTGTTGTTTTTGCTTTAAAATTTTAGAGGCATCATTTGTATGGAGTAAAATGTGAAATATATACTGATCAAAAACGTTTGAAGTATATATTCACTCAAAAATAATTGAACATGAGACATAGGAGATGGTTGGAATTAATCAAGGATTATGATTTCAAGATTCATTACCATCCAGGAAAGGAAAATAAAATGGTTGATTCTTTGATTCAAAAAAATAATGATTCATTAACCATGATACATTAGGAAAAATATCCTTTGGTTTTTGATTTGATGAACTATGGAATAGAAGTTGTTGGTGAAAGAAATTCTTCTGTTTTGTTTCAGGTGTTAGTGAAATCATCTCTATCAGATAGAATAAAGAAAGAATAGAAAGAATACAGTGATTTGTAGAAAAAGGTAGAGTTGGTTCAGAAGGGTATGTTGCCTAATTTTAACATTGATAATGATTATGTTTTGAGGTTTGGAAAAAGATTATGCATGACTTGTGATTCACAGTTGAAGAATGAGTAGTTATGTGAAACTCATTGTTTCCCGTTTTCAATTCATCCTGGAAGTACAATGATGTACATAGATCTTCGGGAGTATTACTAGTGGGATTGAATGAAAAGAGATATTGTTGATTTTACTGTGAAGTGTTTGACATGTCAGTAGGTTAAAGCGGAGCGGCAGTTACCAAAAGGGATGCTTCAGTCTTTAATGGTGCCAGAGTGGAAATGGGAAAATATATCCATGGACTTCATTGTGGTATTACCAAAGACATCTCGAGGTAATAATGAAATCTAGGTTATTGTAGATCGGTTGACTAAATCTACTCTTTTCCTTCCTATTCAAGATACTTTGTCTCTAGATCAATATTCTTGGTTGTATGTTAAAGATATAGTCAGGTTTCATTGATTTCCCCTCCCCTTTGTATCTGATCGTGATCCCAGGTTTACTTCTAACTTTTGGGAAGGCCTTCAAATTTCGTTGGGTACTGAATTAAATTATAGTCCAGCTTTTCATCTGCAATCAGATGGGCAGTAAAAATGAACAATTCAGACCCTGGAGGATATGCTATGTGCTTGTTCACTGTATTACCAGGGAAGTTGGGACCAAAATCTTTGTTTGGTTGAGTTTTTATATAATAACAATTTCATTCTAGTATACACATTGCTTTATTTGAGGAATTATATGGAAAGCATTGTCAAACTTCCACATTTTTGGATGAAGTAGGTGAAAGGAAGCTGATGGGACTAGAATTGGTAGAAGAGATGGTAGATATAGTTCAGTTGATTCAGAAGAACATGAGAACAACTTAAAGAAGGCAGAAAGGTTATGCAGATAACCAGAAGAAGGATCTATCTTTTGAGTTTGGTGATCATGTCTTTCTCAAAGTTTCTCCATGGAAAAGTGTGATGCATTTTGGTGAGAAGGGAAAGTTGAGTTCGAGGATCAGAGGACCTTATGAAATCCTGAAGAAATTTTGATCAGTTGCGCACAGAGTGGCTTTACATCCATGTTTATACCAGGTACACAATGTTTTTCATGTTTCAATGTTGAGAAAGAATATGCTAGATCCATCTCATGTTTTGAGCCCAGAGGTAGTTTAGTTGGAAGAGAATCTCTCTTATGAGGAACAACCAGTCTAGATTCTTGACCATAGAGAGAAAGTGTTGTCAAATAAGTTAATTCACCAGGTAATGGTTTTGTGGAAAAACCATATGGTTGAAGAGGCAATGTGGTAATATGAAAATTATATGTGGAATAAATACCACCATTTATTTGATTAGTGAAAAAAATTAAGAGGATGCAATTCCCAAAAGGGGGGAAGGATGTAACATCCCAAGTAAATAAATAATATACATTTTCATATTTATTAATATTTGTGAATTAAATATTAATTTTACTCTAAAGGGGATGCTATGTTCGATGGCATACCTGATACGCAACGACATGTTTCTTTGAAATCTTACGTTTCACACTAATAATATACTAATATTATTTAAAATGGTAGTTAACGCTAAGCCGTTATATTGGTGAGAATGAATATAACTAACTTCAATATTATTATACATGTTTTTTAAATGTTTTTACATTTATCCAACAAAAGTTAGGGTCTTAAAATATGAATGAATCTAATTTTAAGCATAAATACTCTAATATTCACTAATATGTCGATTTACCACCTTTTGATGGTTAACCCTCTTTAAATATAGTTTTGGTCATAATTATTTGTTCTATTTGAAAAAAATAAAATTCTTCTTTAGATTTGGGACATCAAATTTTACTTTGGGTAATTTGTTTGTATTTTGTTTTTGGTAAAGTTTATTTTTTATTGGATAGTGAAAAATACTGTATTTTTATTCTAAAGTGCCTTTTAATCTAATTTTTTTATATAGTTATATTATCTTTTTTGTTAATTTTAATGTGTAACTAGATTATATTTTTACCAATTAATCCAATTTTGGTCATTTAAATTAATTTCACTCTGAAATTGGACATAAACAAGTGTCGATCTTTTGATAGTTATTATTTCTTAAAAACACGCTATTTGTTTTAACAAAGGGAATTAATTTTAAATTAATTAATGCAACCTCAATGTTTTTAATTTGGTAAAATAGAAATAATTTTTTAATTTGTAATATAAAATATAGCTTAGGCATAATTTTTGGTTTTTTTCAGAAAAACATCAATTTTTGATGAATAGTGAAACCACTTAGTAGTAGTTAAAAACTGACTTTTTTAGTTCAATCAAATTTTACAGCTTCTGTGAATTGAATTTAGAAATTTCAACACACATGGTTGTTGTTAGTAAGTAAAATATGGTTCAATAAGATGAAGTTAATTTTTGGTGATTAGTAACCTTTGACATTTATTTACCGTGGTTAAGGGTAAATAGGGTGATTCACGGTAAAAAGAATATCATAATAATACAAAATTACCTTAACACCTATCCTAACCTTATTTTTTGAGTCATTTAAGACCATGTTCATCTTTTGGTCATTTTGGGAACCCCATGGAGCCACTTGGGAGTGATAATGACTCTTTAGATTAATTAACTTAAAGCAATGATAAAAATGACACGAATAAATATATTTAAGTAAATAAATTTTTACATGGAGTTATATAAGCTATATTTTCAACTGTAAATATTAATTGGAAATATAAAACCATTTCCTACATCATGGTATTTTTTTATAATTTTTATACATCATATAAATTAAAGTATTAATGGCATAATAATGATGCAGTATTTACCTCATTAATAAAAGATTTAAATAAATAAAATTATAAATATTAAAAAAATATCTAAAACCTGGCCAATTTTTATTGGATGATTTTATTTCTACTATGAGTTATATTATCTTTTATATTAAATATTTTTGGTCATTTATAAACTGAATATCATTATATAATAAAATAATATTCCTAAAGAGCCCCTCCTCCCCCTAATAAAAATCCATCATTTCTTACACATTACTCACAACCCTAAAGCCCCTTGGATCATCCAAACCCTTACCAAATAGTCTTTCAAGATCCCTCTACTCCTCTTACAAGCCTTACCTCAGGAAGAGGGCACGTCAAAAATTCCTTTTGGTTCAAACCAAAGGGAGTTAAATAAATTAAAGGTAAGGATTCCTCTTAACTTCTTTTCTTTTATTTTAATTTTCCAACCCCTAAAATCCTTTTATTAATTTCTTTTATAACCAAAAAAGTATCGTAAATATATTATGGTTTTTTTATGAGAATTATTTTAACTACATTTACACACACCACCATCTAATGGGTGAAGAACATGTTGTTTCTGTGGATGGGAAACTAATGCCTCACGAAACTTTGATTGTTTGATTATATCCTACCGCCTCTCATGGTGGCCATTAAGATGGAACTATATTTATATATGATATAAATTATGTTTATGTTTTTTTATAATTCTTTATTTCAAATTTATATTCTACCTTTATGGTTTCCATAATGGGTCAATGTGATAATTTCATTTGAGGAAGTACGGACAACCGCTCCTTCAAAGTTATATGACTCGTTAATTCCATATGTGGGATGTATAAAGGATAGTATTAATGATATTATATATGATATTATACGGGAATTATAATATACCTAAGTTTCATTATTTTTTAATTCCATTAATTTACAAAATAGAAATGAAAGTAGCGTTCATGTGTATGTACGGCTTACTGTCTCCATGAACGGTGCATTTCATTTCATATCTCCAAAATGTTATATACTATTATAATTACATATATATATATATATATATATACTAGAAATATATGATTTATATGATATCTAAATCATGAATATCAATCTGTAGATAATGGGATATTGACCACATAGAAAACATGTAATTATATGGTGTTCATTTGTGACTCAAGTACCAAATATCAACAAAACAACCATTATTAACTTAAATGATTACATTGTGTTTATAACAAGGTAATAAGTGTTATAAAATGAATAATAAACATTAAAAATGTTCTTAAGAAAGTAGAAATTAACTTTATTTTAATATTCAGGGGACTAAAGAACAAATGGGTCAAGTTAGACACGAGGTAAGGGACTTTGTCTCAATCTCCTTTTGTTGAGGAATATTTTGTTTTATACATGACTTTCTTTTATACAGTGTATAAACCCATTTGACCTTTCATTTAATTCAATGGGAGTCTTTTTTATGTAGAATTTTTCTAAATGACAAAAAGGAATGTTTTTTTAATGTAAGCGGTGACAACGACCTTTTTCCGCCGCTGCGAGTATTATTTGATCTTTGGATTCCTT
Organism: Viscum album; assembly: GCA_963277665.1. Lineage (NCBI taxonomy): Eukaryota > Viridiplantae > Streptophyta > Magnoliopsida > Santalales > Viscaceae > Viscum > Viscum album. Next base: position 614,839,282 of record OY728130.1, read on the forward strand.
AACAAGACGTAGTGTTTTTTAAGGAAAATAAATACCATATAATTTTTATATATTTTGGTATTGAAAATGGTTTTGATAATTGATTTGTTATGTTAATATATTTCAAGGATAAATTTTGATTGAAATGTGGAAATCTCATCTTTCCTTTATGTTTGTTTTATGTGTTATGAATATGTTATGGTTCTTGGGAATTATTTACGTATATGGGTGGTTCCATGATAAAACTGGGGTGGGTGAGACCAAGATAGCTCCCCAATTCATTGAGTAACATGATGGAATTAAATGTGAATGTTTCTCCTAATTGATTTAGGTAATATACTGCGATGAGTATTCTAACATAACTCCCTATGTAGCTGTGATAGCTATAATGTAAGTATGATATGAATTCCATAAGTACCTTTATGATTTGTGTTTAATATGTGTCATTCATAAATATTATATTTTCACGAGGTAAGTAAAAGTGTTTATGTTTTGTATGTATTGATGGACGAATGATTTCTTTCTTATTTTATAACCCATACTGAGTTTTTTATGCTCATCCCAAGTTTTGAAAAAACAAATTATAGGACTTAAAGGCGAATAGGGTCAAGGATGGGATCATGGAAAATTCTTTCTATCTAAAACATGGAATATAAATGACTCTTTTTTTGCAGATTTTTTATTTTATGAAAAAAATAGATACTGAGTAGAATTGTCTACATGTAATATTCATGTTGTTATGTAAATATTATTACATAACTCTCTAAAACTCTAATCCTGAAAATTTACTCAATGTGAATTATTCATTTAATTCAAGAGTATGTAATGTTATAATGTTTGGGACTTATAATAGGATATAGTTCAGTGTGTGGTTTTTGGTGTTTCCTCTATAGTATGTGTTTTGATGTAGAGCCAGGTGGGGATTACTTACAGGTCCCAATAGTTGAGACCGCATGAGAATAATTGTCTGACCCATGAGTTGTATTTATCCATTTGATTAATATCCTTTAAGACATGGAGAAACTACCTTTAGGTAGAATTAATCATCATCTATTTTGATTAAAATAGTCTCAACTATATCTTCTCTCAAAATGATCACAACCTCAGGCAGAGGCAATAGTTGGAGTTCTTAAAAGACTATATCATTGAGATAGTCTATACTCCTAGGAAAGGAAATATGGTGGTCGATTTCCTAGGTATAAAATATCATTCAAAATTTCTAGAAGATTCACTAGAGAAGTTATCCTCATTGTAGTAGTCCATTGTGGGAAAGGGGGATCATCATAACTCCGATCGATGGTTTTGACCCCTTCCCTTATCATGAAAATTAGGGAATCATTGATTTTGAATATTGATTTTGTGGTATTTCACAACCAGTTATCCACAAGACCTGGTCATGATGTTTTTTTATGGTTGATAGCACATTATCCTTTATTAGGATAGATTATGGAACCAATCATGATGCAAGAGAAGTTACTATGGGAGTTTCATACATACCCTTAACAGTACATCATTGTATGGGAAAATGTACCAAGACCTTCATCACTTATTTTGGTGGCTTTTAAGTTAGAGGATTATAGAATATTTTATCTCTTGATTTCTCACCCATAAATAATTGGATGATGAGATTCATGTACCAGTGGGATTGAATCAACCCATTGAGGTGCCGAAGTGAAAGTGGGATTTTATATCCCTAGAAATTTCAACAGGGCTTCCACGATTTGGGAGAGGACATAGATCTATCTAGGTATTCCTTGATTGGATTATGATGTTACTCTACTTCCTTTCCATCCAAGAGAAATATTTAATTGGAGATATTGGGATGCTTATACATGTGAGATATAATATAGCTTTATTGAGTTCCCTTGAGGATTGGTTCAGACTATAATGATTTCTTCATGACATAATTATTGAAAGGATTATAGGAGGATTTTGGGACTCAATTGTTTATGATCATGGAATTCCACTCCCAGAAATATATCCTTGATGAGTAGACCATTATGGTCGTTGAAGGTTTTTTTGCGATATTTCTTGTTAGATGTTATCCAATACTGAGAGTATCACCTACCGTTGGTATATTTTTTATGAAAAAAACAATTATCATTCCACCATTAGTGTTGTGTTATTTAAGGAATTATATAGGATACCCACCATATAACCCTTGTTCTAGTCATAGAAAGTAGATTCATTAAATTTGGTATCATAGTTTTTACAAGTTATGATTGAGAAACTAAAAAATTTCTATGAGTGAAAGAGGACAACTGGGAGAAATAATGAGACATATATGAACTAATAACAGATGATTTTGGAGTTCAATGAGGGAGACCATATATTTTTAAATGTCTAACTATAGAAATTATTATGATTGTTTTTCTATGTGGTGAGTTATCTACTAGATTTATAGGAACTTTCTTGATATTATGCAGGATCTTGTAGCCAATATACCGCATATATTTACCTCCATAGTTAAACCAAGTGTATAACATATTCCATGTGTCATAGTTGAGGAGATACATGCATGAACTATCACACATCATTGACTACAGTGATCTAGATGTTGAGGATAGATCTACTTTCATAGAGTTCCTAGTTGAGATCAAGGATTAGTATTAGAAGAACTTCTAAGGGATAGTAATTCCAATTTTGTGCATTTTTTTAGAAAAGGAATCACTAGGAGAGATCATGGAAGTAGGAGAACTAGATAATATCTCAATACCCTCACCTATTTATTATGGTTACTAATTTTTTGGATGGAAATAAATGTATGTGGGGAGAGTGTAACAACTCCAATATTTTTATCTGAACCATTGAAATACATTAAATAATCTGTTCGAAGTAAGTCACAGAATTGGAATATATTTTTAGGCTCATGGGATCCCTAGTATTTATATATTAAAATATTAAATATAATATCTCATAAATGTGTAATGTTTTATAAATGAGGTAATATCATTAGATTGTTTTCTCAAATGGGAAAATTGATACTGCCATTAAATCTGAAACATTGTTATTATGGAGAGAAATAATATTTTTCAGAATCAAGTGTTTTTTTGTGGTGTTTTGTCACTAGTGGACAATTAGAAAAAATAAATTTACTAAATTAGTATATTTTTAATTTATCTAATTTAATGTGAAACATTTTAAAACCATATTTAATCCACATTATGAACATTATATACTATTATTTATATATCCTTTGTACATCCATTGAGAGGTAGATCCACCATGAGGATAAATTCCAATGAATGATTATGGATTCTTGAGGATAGATGATTAAATTCAACGGAATTTATCAGTGACATAACATATAGAAACATTATTCACAAAAAATAAATCCAAATCTAGGGTAGGGATTTTATCAATTGGATTTATACTCCTTATAAATTATTCTATATATATATATATATTATTCTCTAGGTAATTAATTCAGTTTTAATCATCACATGACTTATGATAATTGTGTTCTATTCCTTGATTATGAATAGATAGTTTTATTTTATTTATTATCATAAAACCTATTTGATTCCTCATTTTTTCATTCATGACTGTTATCCAAACCTAACACATCAAACACTAATTCATCAATTATGTATATTTTGGATTCCTCCCTTAATTATATTCATATTCATAGATGGTATTAATTTTGACTGGTGATTCAACCTATTCAGAAAATACTTTTCATTGCGCAGTCATTCTTTGGATTACATGGATCATTATGATAGATTAAATATCATGGATTACTGTATCAAATATGATCAATTAGGATGGTGGTAACCCAATTCATGATCAAGGATGATTTATTTTTTAGTTTAAGGATTACAGGGAGAAATACTTCGATGTATATCATGTTTCTATCAAGCTATGGTTGGGAAATCGGTTTCCAATAATAATGGATTCATGGTAAATAACTCTATAAAGATGTTTATGTAGAAATAATAGTGGATCTAAAGGTAGAATTATGAAATTAGTAGATTCCTCATAGAGTAAATACTCTTTAAAATGCATGACTACACATCTTTTTAATTATGAGAACACATACTATGCATCTCACTACTTATGGAAGCTAGAGTTTTGGGAAGCATTAAATATCATAGGGATAGGTGTTTTGTTCACATTTTGTTAGAAACATGGTCTGATAGACTCAATTTTTACTGTAGATACATACCTAGTATCCATATGAACCACCCCCCCCCCCCCGCCATGTGTTTTTGGGACACACCGCATGTACCCCTCAAAAGGAAACGACTCAAACAATGTGACTTGTGTCAAGTACTTCTTCAATTTATGCACATCATGTATAATTAATAACATTCCAACTAATTACCTTTGGATTATATTATATACCTTTATTTTTCGTATATAAATAAAATTGTTGACATGGAATGTGATAACTGACATACTTATGAATTCATAGATGATAACCAAAGAAAAGAGAGCATCATCAACCACTAAAATTCAAATATCATGATTTCCTATCAGAAACTCTTAGTGAGTGACAACCCACCCTAAAGGTATAGTGTTTTGGGATATGGTATCATATTACCATCCCTAGGTAGGTTTGATAATATCCCCTGTGATATTTGGTTATAGGATACTCTTCCTAAAGATTTGGATGGGATTGGTATCCCAAACCATTATAGGGTCTGAGATCCTCTATCTATAGGGTCAACATCCCCATATTAGACATCTCATATATGGTGTAGAATCCTAAAGTCAGTTCAGTATCCCCATTTATTCAACTATGGATTAACGATCCTCCATTTCAATTATGTATATTTTATATGGGTTGAAATATCAGATGATTTAGATATCATAGATTACATTCAGAATCCATAGGATGAATATGAAGTTTGAGATCATTCATTAGGACCTGAGTACCTCCCTTAGTCATATCTATTATTTAATTATTTATTTACTTTCTTATTTTGATTATGATTTGAATAAACTCCTGATTTTTTTAAATTTTTTAGGTCATCCTACTAGGTATGTATAGACTCACCCCTACATGGAATCTGCATGCACATTCCATGTCTTAATCAGAGGATAAACCTTTTGATAGAGTCATAAGTGGATCAAGATCATGTAGATCATTGTCATCCATGTTAGTGAAGATAGTTGGAAAATGGAGAGAAATTTATCATCTATTAGTAAGTTGGACTCATTTATGGTTGGTGGGCCTGTATTGTTTTCTTCTAACATTTTTGTTTATGTAGTGAGGCACTTTATTGTGGGATTAGATGTTATGCATGAATTATCAATTTCAAATATATATACCTATTTTTGTTACTCTGGTTCATGGAGATTTCTCTCTCTACCTCTCTCTATCTCTCTATCTCTCTTTGTAGTTGAATATGGATATGGCCTCATTTTTATTTTCCATGAAAACTAACTACTATGGTCCATCCACTAGCCTATTTGAGGTGGGCCTCAGGTGGCACACTCAATTCACTACATGTTGAAAAATATAGGGTGGGTCAGGTTGTGTTATAGATCCATTAAAAATGAATATTTTAAATAAAGTTATGCCTTCTGATAATTACAGAGGAAAATTTAATTCAATAAATGAAATATTTCTTATACGATTTTTAACTTGTACGTCAAAAAATATTACAAACCATTTCAAAAATTCATTTCAATTCTTGAAGAAAGTAATAACCTTTTCTATTCTATTAAAAACTAATAGAAATGTTTTTCTTTGAAAACCATAGAAAATTTTAGAGGAAGGTAAATAGAGAATAATGATTGTGGATACGTGAAAAGTTATCCACACCATATAAAATAAAGAGAATATTATTTTCATAATATTGTAAAAAATCATAAAACAAATTCATTGGAATTTTTTAAAAAAAAAATCCTTTTAAAACCGTGTAAAGAAGGAAAATATTAATAGAAAATTCATTTATTAACCATTTAGATGTGTATAAAACTACCATAAAACAAATTTAAGAATATGGATATTGAAGGAAAATATTTCTGATCGAAAAATAGGAATAAGGTTGGGTTTTTTAACATTCCTTCAATATTTGAGTACCAAAGAGAAGAAAAGTTCCAAAAAACATGGGAAACACAACTATAACTATAATATAAGATGATATATGTGTATTAATAAGATAAATAGAATATAATTATTCCAATGTAAATTAAAAAATGAATAATATTTAATAAGAATGAGATTGTAAAAGAAACCATTACGACCTTATAATCTTTTGAATCAAAACCCCATAAAATAGAAAACTAGAATTGATACACAAAATACCATAAATAAATAGTAATTCATTATATGTTTTTTCAAATTAACAGTATGCACACCATATAAAAAATTATGTGCATAATATAACAAAAGTCTCAATGGAGTGGAATTTAGATGAAAACCCTTACCTTGGATTCGTACAGGGTTGGAAACTTTATATAATCCTCAATAATCATTTTAAATTTATTCAATATGGTATTAATTACCCTTTCCATTTATATTTCATTATTTTAGATCCTTTTATAATTATTTTTTATCCATTAATTTTATATTTTTTATTTATGGTGACCATGTAAGGTTGTTCTGTCAATTAATCTAAAATTGCTTCAATAAATTGATAATGATTAAAAGTTTCTAACATCTCCAAAATGTTAATAATATCTAGATAATAATTGTTTCCATTATATAAAATTTTATAATTATCCATGCATGGTGGTAATACAGAAACAAATTGCATCTCTTAATAGAGGTGGTAGTCCACACATACGCATGAATGACGTTATCATTCTCCAACGGATGGAAGGGTTAGAAGATACAAATAATTTTATATTTATAAAATCATAATTATGTGATTAATATTATATATGTTAATTAATTCATTATTTATAACCATCCAATTCAAATTGTGATGAAAAATGAATAACACCTATATGTGGATTTATTAGGTCTAATGTACACACAAGTGATGTTTTCATTTTTCATAATATTGAAAAATGATAGAATGTAGATTACCATAGAAATAAAAACAAATAATTCTGGTGAAATTTTTTATTTAATAATGTTAATATGGTTATTTAATATTTTTAGGAGGTTTAATAATCAAGGATCCGGGAAATCTAATTAAGAATATATACCTATTATTTTGGTATGAAACACCATAAGAATTTACAAATAGATTTAATACATAATTCATGAAACAAAGAGTCTCTAAAAAACACCAATTTCTTATAACTTATCCAGTAAATATAATTTTCCACCTCTCTGATTTGAATTTCGAAAAACTGACATACATGGTTGCGTTCAGTAAGATATTTAGAGTCTGATAAGACAAAATTAATTTTTCTGTGAAGAGTAAATTGACCCTTATGAATAGTAATGCACCCTTATAAATAGTAACTTTCCCCTTATGTATAGTAATACACCCTTATAAATTTTACTTGAATAGTGATGTGCCCTTATGAATAGTAACTTGACCATTATGAATGGTAATGAACCCTTATGATGAGTATCATGGCCCTTATGTATAGTAATATACCCTCAGGAATAGTAACTTGAATATTAATATTCCCTTATTAAATGTAACCTCACAGAGGTAAGTAAACAAATAATTTAGACACCTTATAAATGAGAGTGAATATTTTAAAAACTAATTATTTAGTGCAATTATTTTTATAAGCAATAAACAATGAATTAAAATTTTATAATTAATAGATTAATATAAAAGATAATTCATTTTCATAAAATGTATTTATGTATAAATATTTTTTCATATGATTTTAAGATAATTTTATGAGACACTAGTTAATTTTTAGAAGTATTATAATATTAGTTTTAATATTAAAATTGGTATTTTTCGAGTAAATGAGGATTTTAATTAAAAATTAGATTTCTCATATATTGAAAATTATTTTCTAAAAATTGAATTTCTTTTTGAATTATACACATCAAAAAATTGTTTTGATGAATTTTTGAGATTTTTATGAAATATTTTAGTTTTTGTTGAATTGAAAACAAATACAGTTTCTTAAAATATATGGCATTTTTCGTGACATTGTCTTAAGATTATTGTGATATAATAATTTATTTAATCTATGTAATGACTATATAATTATATTACAAGTGTAATATTGTACCGAATAAATTTGGAACGTGAAAAGTATATTTTTTCATGATAAGTATAAAAATCATTGTCAATGTCGACGCATTGCCTACGCAACACTGAAAAAGTCAAAATTGGTAATTTATATATAATAATTGAGTGCCAGAAATTAAATTCATGAATTAATTATTAATTTTTATGTATTATTTATCAATTTTATTTTTAATTTATAATTATAGTGTTATATAACAGGAGTATTATCCAAATTTTTGTGCAATGCTTGTGTAGGGAAAGAAAAGACAAAATAACAAAGTTAAAAAGATATGTCCTTTTGTATAAGTGTGAATATACATAATGAAGATATTTATCATTTTATTTTTAACCTAATTAATTTAACTTTATGATATTATTTTACTTTTAATTTTTATATATGAAATAATAAACATTAATACTTATGCAATGCCGATGCAGCGCTTGTGCAAGCATAAAGAAAATAAATAAATAATTTTTAAATTAAAATTATAAGAATTATTAAATTACCCATATTTTAGATAAAATATTTTATATAAACACTTTTACACTATTATCTTGTTTTATTCGAATTTGGGACATTTTGGACCCACATCAATCACTTTAAACCCTTTATAATATTTAATTTCAAAAGGGAATAAAGTTTTCACATTATGGTTTTTAATTTAATAATATTTTTATATGAGATTATCTAGGGGTTTTATTCCAAAAATAATTTTCTTTGAAATTATAATCAATTTATATTTCCCATGTAATTTTACTTTTAATTTTTAGAAAACAAATTAATACCATAATGGCTTCCACAATGATGATGCAGTATTAATTTAATTAAATAATAAATTAAATAAATTATATTCAAAATCATAAAATAATTATAATATTATATTTTAAAGCTAATTCACGGATTCTATATATGAATATTACATTTATATGATATACTTTAAAATTTTATTCGATTTTTATACTTTGTTTTGATGTGTTTAAGGTCATAGATATGAATTGTTTTTATCTTGACAAAATTATTTTTCATGAATAAAATATTTAATTAAATTATTTAAAAATCCCAAAATTATTTCACAAGTCCAAATATTATAATATTACTTCTAAAATGTAATCCCCATTTATTTTTATGCCTTTTGGGAGTCTTAATCTCTATAATATATTCATTATGTTTTAATAATTATGGTGATTCTTATTTTACCCCTCACCTCACTTATAAAAAGAAGGTTCATTTATTCAAAAATTTTATACCCATAATCCTTCTTGTACATCCATTCTCTGAAAATTCCATACTCCTAATCCCTTAACACATTATAGTGCTTCTGGTCTCACAAAAGGACCGCTTCCAAGAACCTTAAAAAGATTTTAAAAGAGAAATATTAATGAGGTAAGATTTCTTCTTCTTCTCTTCTAAATACATTATCACTTATAACTTATCCCTTCTTATTGTCAAATTATTCATGAAAAGTCTAGTACCTTATATTTAATATAATTTTGATATGATAATGTAATATTTCATCATCATCTCATATTTTCCCTCCTTTTATGCTACAAATGAGAATACCATCCGAGATGTGTTAATTATCACATTTAAGGAAGACGGGTTTTCAATTTGGATTATCATCTTCAATACTAGTAATGAAACCTTTATAATGGTTTAACCAAATAATATTATATTTATTTTATCTTATATAATGTTCTAGAATCCTTACACACAAATAATATAAAATAATAATACAAAATAAGTTCATTATGCATGAAACTGCCATGTTAATCCAAGTGTTTATCATTAACTTTTATCTATCGATTCATCCTCATGGAATATAACCAAAATAATTATAAAATAATTAATATCTATATAATTTAACTAATAATATATTCTAAAAATTATATATTTTTAACCACATATCAAATGAACTTTTATTCATGAATACAAGTAAACTAATCATGAAAACCAAAGAAGAAAATACTTCCAAAATAGTGAAATTGAATCTATTGACCCATCAAAATGACATTAAGAAACCTAAAAAGGATATAAAACACAATTAAATTTTTATTTTATTATGGAATCATTAATGTATGACCAAAAATTTGATTATTCTCATCATTAAGATCAATTGAGGAACACCTTCGGACTTCAGGTAAGGGTTTCATCATCTCACTTCCATTTTCATGAGATGTTCCTTATTCACTACAATTACTTGTGTATGGTGTATTTATACTTCCAATTGATGTATCATATCATTAATATCATTAATTTTATGGTACTAGTATAATCTGATGATTATTAGTTTTTGGTCATATATTTTGATTGATTACAATGTGGGAAGGGTTTTCTACCCGAACATCCATTTTCATTCGTGTTTCTCTTATTCTCTAATCACCTCAATTACATTATTATTTATTTTTATTTACTATTAAAAATTATTTTTGAATGTTATATATATTTTTAAAAATCATTATCCTTCTTTATTTTATGTGGAGTTAATTTTTTTACCAGAATCTTTTAAAAATTCATCTGAAATGCAAGCCTAATTCAAGGAACTTCTCAAGTCCTTACCTATTTTGAATTTAACTATATAATATATTATAATCCAGATTTATCTCTCTAAAATCACACATTTTAACATGAAAATATATTTTGTTTTATTTCTGGTGTTATTAAATAAAACATTCCATTTCACTTTAAACTCTCTTTAATGAATTCCTTAAACCACACTAAAATGTTTTAATTCAAAAGAGTCTTTAAAACTATTTTTTATTTGATTTCACATCACTAGGACATAATTTATTACTCAAATTTAATCTCAATGTACTCCCCTTTTCTTTACTAGGATATTTATTTTTAAAACGTGATTTATAAAAAAAATAAATGATTTTCCGAAAGAACTCTTCTTTCTAAAGTAAAATACATTTTTCTCACAGCACTTGACATTTTATGAGAAATATGCCTTCTTCACTAATTATTCCATTCATGTGGTGTATGTAAGACCCCTGGTATATCATATAAAGAGTCAAATTATTCTCAAGATATTCTAAGTGATTATGATTTTCATGTTTCAAGGTGGTATGAGACACTTTGGATTGTTTAAGTATTATTTACTCAGGAATTTTTCACTGGTTTCATTTAAATGTATCCTTATTTATGTCAACATAAATTAATGAATCATGTATTTTATTGAGTTTTATATCTTATGATGTCATCTAAAATATTTTGTTTATGGGTTTCTATTTAGTTTGAATGTGTATGTTCTATCTTAAAATCATGCACCAATTTTCTCTGAATAGTTAGTGTTTATGCTTAATGTTCAGGAAAGTTATTTACATTTCATATGTTAGTTTCAGTATGAACGTATATGTTTTTTATGTTTATACACATTCATATTAAGAATGAATTTGACTTATTAAGTGGTAGGTGTGGCCCACTATAGCTTCTTGGTGCATCGGTAAGTCTCATGAGGCAAACTACGGTCTTGGGACAAGGCCTTGACAAAATGGTTATTTCTGGTCTTAGCACGAGTCCTTAATGGTATGGTTATGATGTTCTACATTATGAATTCCATCATTATGAAATAGTATTGATAGTTAATTCGGTTATTCATATTGTAGAATACCGAGGATTATGTGATATTATGAATTTATTTATTTAGATCATATTCCTATCAAATTATGTTCCCGATTATTTCTTTAAGGTCTTGTGTTTATAGTTATTCACCAAGCCTCATATTTATGTTTTTGATATCATTTGTTGTATTGTGTATCCTTACTGAGAATTTGATCGCACCCCTTTATAATTTTTCATTTTCTCAAGACATGAAGATGTTTATTATGAATGACCTATAGGGATAAACATAGAGTTGTGGATTTTACTAATAAAACTTATATGTCATATTTATTTTCTAGTTGTAATGTTGAAACTGTGTATGTATATGGCTTTCCAAAACTAATAAACTACTTATCCCTTTGGGGATTGATTACTTGTAATCATTCCAATGTATTAAAATAATGCACCAGCTCCATGCTCCTAGGGTTGGGGCATTACAGTTTGTAGAAAATGAAGTTTAGTAGAAAACATGGAAGCTAGATTTAGAAAATATAGATTAGGAAATAGAACCATGTGATAGACATGATGATACACATACAATAACACCCTATAATTTTGGTAAGGAATATATTATTTGTATCTTTATAAATAAATAAATCTATGTATGGATACTACAAGAATGTGTGTTTCTAAAAAATATGTACCTATGAGTAATAACTCTGACAAGGTGTTTTGGGCTTGACCCTGGGTAACCTGGTATACGACAAAAGGGCTTACTGCAAACCTGGATTGATACTCTAGGGGGATATGCTTAAGATTATTCACATTTTTTTCTTACATTCCATTATAAAGTATTTATTCTTCCAAATTAAAAAAGTATACGGTTATAGGATTTACAATGCATAAACTTATGATATGTACTATACCATGTTTAGAGTAATAGAAATTTTAGAATTATATAAGCTAATATAGCATTTGAAATTGATTAGAAATGGAACCTAGTAGAAGGTATATGAACATCACCAATGCACGTGATGAAATTAGTAATAAGGATCATATCTCTCATGGGATTAAGCCATCATTTCAAAGAAAGATAGTCTCCCGTGTTTCCTTATGATATGAGGAAATAGTATCATGTGATAACAAGGTATATAAAGAATTATCTGAGTCCTATGGCTTTGAAGGTATGAAAAAATAGATGAGGACGGTAGCGAAAAAAATAGATAAAGGGAAGAAGTTAAAGAAGCGATTTCCCACATTTGATAATTGTGGAAAGAATCACCCTGGTAAATTCTTGATGGGAATGGTTGTTTTTAATAAGTGTGTAGAAAAGAGACACCATGTCAGTGGTTGTAATGGTAAGAAAACAATTTCCAATTTACAATTCTTCAACTGCAATGAGATGGGACACAATGCAAATCAATGTGCCAAGCTTCAAAAGAATATACCCCAGTTGATGATTCTAGATAATGATCAAGTTATGATGATGTCACAGATGAAGTATAATGATTAATATTACTATTCAAGAATCATGTCATTTGAATATTTTTTTCAGAACTATACTGGTTATAAGAATTATGGAATATATGAGGATTATATTTCATCACTTTTAAATAAAGGACTCAAAATAGTAAGTTGAATGGTACCAATAAAAGGTATTCAATGGAATATTCAATTTTTTGGAAAATGCATGATTAAAGGAAGGACAACCCTTAATATATTTCTATTTTAGAATATAATGATGAAGAAATGATTCATTTGGATGAGTAATGACTACCTCAAAACTGATTTTGGACTTGTCGAAAAGTGGTCTATGCTATCATTGAATGAGTTTAAAACATTTTTTGATATAAGGAATATATCCAATAGCATGTGTGTGGATGAATTCATGTTTCAAATAAGTTTTTTTCATAATTTGATTTATTACCATATTTTAGGAGGACACATGATAAAGATATTCACATGTTTTGAATGTGAAAATTTAAAGATACTTCATTTTGATTAAAAGAAAATAATGTAGCAGATGCATTGAGTAGGATAAATCAGGGAGTTATAAACAAATGATGATTTACAAGGACCCCATGCACATGGATCTAGTAAAAATAGATATGAGAATGATTCTAAAGTATTCGATCATGATATTTTAGAGTGTTAATCAATTTGTGAAATGGTTTATGTTGATCATGGTAGGAGATTTTAGAGGATAATGTATTACTTCACCATATGGTGTAACATGTGCTATGTGATGAAGTATAGAGAGTTCATGGTGCAATCAAAGGGTGTGATTGTAAATAGAAACATATATTTATACTCTTATAGAGTGGAATAATTCCTCAACTCAAGGAAAATAGTCTAAAATAAAATTTTGTACTATTATCATATTCTTTGATAATATCAATGATTTTTTAAGAGTAGTTTATAGTTTTGTAGAAATCAACTTTCATTTGAAGATGTACATTATCACATTCAATCATAACTTCATAGTTATATTTTTCATCCATGTCTAGGTTTTTACATACAACTAATTTCACCCCATTCGAAAGAATAATTTTTTGGGTGACCACTTCATTTCCCTTAACCTTATTTTAGGAGGATATTTTATTAACCCTATTTCTGATGTTGGTTTCCCATAAGGGAATTTTCAACCATCAACCTCTAACTTTCGAAGTGTTGTTTGGAATTGTGAGGACGAAATTATTTTGAGGGGAGAATAATGTAACACCCCAAGAATTTACAAATATATTTAATATAGAATTCATGTAACACTGAGTCTCTACAAAACAACACTTTGTTATATCCTAGACAGTAAATATAATATTTCCACATCTGTGATTTGAATTATGAAAAACTGACATACACAATTGTGTTTAGAATGATATTTAGAGTATGATAAGACAAACTTAATTTTTTTGTGAATAATTACTAGAACCTTTTGAATAGTAATGCACCCTTATGATTAGTAACATGACCCTTATGAATAGTAATATACCCTTATGAATAGTACTTGAACAGTAATGTACACTTATGAATAATAACATGACCCTTATGAAAAGTAATGCACCATTATGAATAGTAACTTAACCCTTATAAAAAGTAATATACCCTTATGAATATTATATTTCATATTAATGTACCCTTATGAATAGTAACCTTAAACAAGTAAGTAAAAATAAAATTTACGCACTTTATAAATGAGAGTAAATAATTTAAAAATTAATAATTAATTTTTTGTATTTTTATAAGAAATAAATAATGAATTACAATTTTATAATAAATATATTAATATAAAAGATAATTAATTACCATAAAATGTATTTATGAATCAATATTTGGTTTTCCTATTATTATTAGATAGGTTTATGTGACCCTTGTTAACTTTTTGAGGTGTTTTAAAATTAGTTATAATATTAAAAATTGTATTTTTTTAGTAAAATGTGATTTTAATTAAAAACTAAATTTATCATATTTAGAAAACAAATTTCTTTAAAGAGAGTTCATTTTTAAATTATAAACATAAAAATATTATTCAGATAAATTTTTGGGATTTTTATGAAATTGTTTAGTTTTTTTAATAGTAAAAAATACAGTTTTTTATAAAATTTGGCATTGTTCGTGAAATCGTCATGAAATTATTATGATATAAAATTTTATTAAAAAAATGTAACAACCAAATAATTTTATTAAAAGTGAAATATTGTACAGAATTAATTTATAACAGGAAAGTTATATTTTTTTCATGATAAGTATAAAAATCATTGTCAATGTCGACGTAGTGCTTGCGTAGTACTGAAAAGGTCAAAATTTGTAATTTATATAAAATAATTGAGTGATAAAAATTAAATTCATTAATTATTTATTAATTATTATGTATTATTTATCTCTTTATTTTTTAATTTTTATTTTTTTTGTTATATAACATGATTATTATCCAAATATTTGTGCAATGCTTGTGGAGGGCAAGAAAATAAAGAATAACAAAGTTAAGAAGATTTCTTGTTTTTATAAGAGTGAATATAAATAATGAATAAATTTATAATTTTATTTTTAACCTGACTAATTTATATTTATCATAGTATTTTTTTATTAATTTTTATATATGAAATAATTAACATTAATTCTTATGGAACGCCAATGAGGTGCTTGTGCAAGCATGAGAAAATTAAATAATATGTTTTAAACTAAAATTATAAGAATTTATAAATGACCCAAATTTTAGATAAAACATTATATATAATTCATTTTACACTATTATCATGTCTTTATTCTAATTTGGGTCATTTTGGACCCACATAAATCACTTTTAAAACTTTATAATATTTTACTTCAAATAGAAAAAAGTTGTCATATTTTAGTTTCTAATTTAATAATATTTTTATATGTGATTTTATAGAAGTTTTATTCAAAAACAGATATTCTTTAGAAGTCTAATGAAATTATCCTTCTCATGGATTTTTGTTTTTAATTTTTATAAAACAAATAAATACCATAATGGCTTCCCCAAAGATGATGTAGTATTAATTTAATTAATTAATAAATCAAATAAATGATATTAAATATCATAAGAAAAATATAATTTAGTATTTTTAATATGATTATAAGATTACCTAGATAAATATTAAATTTATAAGATATATTATAAAATTTTATTCTATTTTTAAACACTTTTTTAGGTGTTCAAAGTCATAAATATAAATAGTTTTTATCATGAGAAAATTGTTTTTCATTAATACGTTTTTTTATTAAATTATTTTAAAATCAAAAAATTATTGAAAAACTAAAAAAATGACAATTTTTCTTAATAATTGTATCCCCCTTTAGTTTTAGTCCATTTGTTGTTCTAAACACTATAATATATTTATTATATTTTAATAATCTTGGTGATTCCTATTTTACCCCTCACCTCACTTGTAAAAGGAGGTTCCTTCAAAAATATCATGACCATAAGCCTTATTCATAATCCAAACCCTTCCAAATTCCATCCTCCTCATATCTTTACACATTATAGTTCATCTATTCTCACAAAAATTCCACTAATAAGATCCTTAAGGTGCTTTCAAAAGACAAAAATTAAAGATGTGAGATTTCTTCTTCTTCTCTTTTATATTCTTTCTCATGTATACCTTCTCTGTGCCTATTATACAATTATTCATGAAAAATTCAGTACCTTATGTGTACTATAATTTTTTTATGATAATTTAATATTTCATCATCATCTCTTCTTTACCCTCTTTTTATACTATAAATGAGAACATCATCTGAGATGTGTTAATTATCATGTTCAAGGAAGACGGGTTTTCAATTTTCATTACTATATTCAACACTGGTCATGAAACGTTTATAATGGTTGAACCAGATCATAATTTACTTATTTTATCTTATGTAATGTCATGTAATCCTTACACACTCATAATATAAAATAATAATACATAACAAGTTCATTATGAACAAAACTGCCAAGTTAACCCAAGCGTTTATTGTTTACTTTTATCTAATGAGTCAACCTCATTGAATATAACCCAGATAATTATACGATAATTTATATCTATTTAATTTAAATATTAATATATGTTAAAAATTATTTATGTTGAACAAAATTTTAAATGAACTTTCATTCATGAAAACAAGTAAACCAATCATGAAAACCAAAGAAGAAAATGCTTCCAAAACAATGAAATTGAATCTCTTAACCCATCAAAAAGACATGAATGAACCTAATATGGTTATAAAAAATAAATTAAATTTTGATTAATTTCATGAATCATTAATTTATGAACCTAAATTTGATTATTCAGGTCATTAATATCAAGTGAGTAACACCTTCAGACTTAAGGAAAGGGTTTCCTCATCTCACTTCCATTTTCATGAGACATTCCTTATTCACTATAATTACTTGTGTATTTTGTATGTATACTGACCATTGATGTCTAATATAATTAATATATTTAATTTCATTATATTCAATGTATAATTTGATGATTATTAGTTTTGCGGCATATGTTTCGATTGATTAGAAACTAGAAAAGATTTTACACTTAAACCTCCATTTTCATTTGGTCTGCTCCTATAATCTACTCACCTCAATGTAATTATTATTTATTCATATTCACTCTTAATAAATTATTTTTTAATGTTATATATATGTTTACTAATCATAATACTTCTTTAGTTTATGGAGAGTTCAAATTTTTAAAATAATCTTTCAAAATTTCTTCCAAAATGCCAGCCCGATTCAAAGAACTTATTGAGTTCTTGCCTATTTTGAAGTTCACAATATAATATTTTTTAAGACAGATACATCTTTCTAAAATCACACTATTTAACTAGAAATTCAATTTTGGTTAATTTCTGGTGTTATGAAAGAAAACATTCCTTTATCCTTTAAAATCTCTTTTATGAATTCCTTAAACCATACTAAATTGTTTTAATTCTATGGATTCTTTAAAATAACTTTTTATATGATTTCACATTAGTGGGACATCATAAATGACTCAAATGTAATATAATTGTACTCATTTTTTATTTTATTTGATATACATGTTTAATACTTTATTTATGACAACAACAAATTATTTTCAAAAGAACTCTTCTTTCCAAAGTTAAATATATTTTCTCACCTCACTAAAACATTTTTGAGATATATTCCTTGTTCACCACTTATTCCTTGAATGTGGTGTATTTATTTCCCCTTGGTATGTCATATCAAGAGTCTTCTTATTCTCATGATATTATAAGGTATTCAGATTTTAATTTTTCAAAGTGGTATGGGACACTTTGGAATGTTTAGGGACTCAAAAAATTCTCAATGGTCTCATTTATAAGTATCCTTATTTATGTCAACATGCAATGATGAATCCTTGATTTCATAGAGGTTAATAATTATGATATCATATAAAAGATGTTGTTGCGGGGTTTTTTATTAGTTTTAAGGTGGATGTTCTATCTAAAAACCACTCACTGATTTACTCTGAATAGTTTGTGTTTATTCTTAATATTCAGGGAAAGTTATTTAAATTTCATATATTAGTTTCAATATTAATGTATATGTTATTTATTTTTATCCCCATTCATATGAGGAATGAATTAGAATTAGTAAGTTTCAATTGGGGCCCGCTATTTCCCCTCTGTGCATCGGTATGTATCATGAGACAAACTACATTCTTGGCACAAGGCCTTGAAAAAATGATTATTTATGGTCTTGGCACGAGGCCTTGACTGTATGGTTATGATATCTCGCATTATTCAGTCCCTCCTTATGAAAATAGTATTTATATTTCTTGTGGTTATTCGACTATTATAATGCCCATGATTATGTTTTATTATGGAATTATTTATTCAGCTCTTATTCCTTCCATATTATGTCCAAGATTATTTTTTTAAAGGCATGTGTTTTTAGTTATTCACCATGACTCATGTTTATATTTATAATATCTTATATTGTATTTATTAACCTTTATGAGCATTTGAGCTCACCCCTTTCTTATGTTTCATTTTCTTAGGACATGAAGAAGTTTATTATGAATGACCTACAGGGATAAACATAGAGTTGTGGATGTTCCCAATAAAATGTATATGGTGTATTTCTTTTCAAGTTTTAATGTTGAACCAATATATATATATCTATATTTCCAAAACTACTATACTAATCGTTCCTTTCGTATTTTATTACTTTTATTCAAATCAATTTTTTAAAATAATGCACCAGCTCCAGGCTTCTAGTGTTGGGGAATTACATGGAAACCTCCTTTGGCATACATCTCAATCCTTCAAAAATTAATATTTTGGTGATATTAGGAACTATAAGACGTGGGGAGTGATGTTGGAATGATATTTGGAAAATTATTATTTTAGATAATTCATTTAAGTGGTTTGTATAATAGAGGATAGGGGTTCCCTTTTCTATGTAAGGTAGGTGGACAAGTTGTAAATACTCAATAATTTATAATAAACTATATGTCTCAATCATGAAAAGTAGCTCCAAATTATCATAGATGTGCAAATGAGAAGGTTAATGTCTAAATGAAATAAAAAAATTATATTTAATAATGTTTTTATGATAACTTCAAGCCTTATCCCTTTATTTTCAACTTTTTTACCTAATTTTCCCTTAACTGAAGTGAAAAGTATTTTCCATGGTTACTATTCATTATCACAAAATATTATGTTGAAATTATTACCTGATATTAATTTTACTGATAAAAAATATGTAATCCTATTTATAATATTCAATTTTTATAATGGGTAAAAATTAATTTTAATATGTATTCATAAAACACAACATAAACCATTCTAAAAAAATCATTTTTTAAGCATAGAAATGATTTTACAAAAAGAATCAAGTATAATTTTGATTAAAAATAAATGAATTCAATTATTTAAAATAAAATCACACTTATCTGTTTTTGAAACCAAAATAGAACTAAAGGAAACCATTTTAATGCTGGATTATGAGATAAGAACCAAGATAGTATTTATTTGAAAAAAATACATTACTAAGATTTCAAAAATGTTAAGCATGGATTTATAAGTTCAACATTATATTTTTCTGGGAATTATATTACTCAAATAATATTGTTTTTTCTAGAAAAATATTTTCATATGGTTTCATGTTATTCTTATATCATTATAAAGTAATAAAAGTGATTGTTTTTTCAAAATCGATATTTTTCACTATTCACACTAAAATTCAACTATTTCAAACAAATGTAAAAACATCACCCTAATATAAATTTGATATGAAGAATTTGGAAATGAAATTAATTTCATTAAATTCTATTTAGGTTTTAATCACATTATTGAATAAAATGATGTCCAATATGCTATAGTTTTTTTTTCAAAAGAAAAATTAGCTTACTATAATTGAAACTTAGGTGTGACATTCTTCCTCCCTTCAAAACATTAATCCAAAAAATTTCCAAAATATCACCTCAAGAATAAATATCGGTATTTATTCGTAAAATATTCTTTTGGTTCCCAAATTACCTATTTTACCAGATTATTTTTTCAATGTACCTTTACCATCCGAGATGTCTAGTTCCTCAACACTTGTTCTCTACTATCAAGAATCTTCATAATCCCTTCACAATAAGATGGAATAGGTTCTTATTATATTTTTTCAATGTTGAGTTTATATGTTATGTTTGGAATATAATTCCTTAATAGTGAGATATGGAAAAATTATACAGTTTAGAGTGGTTGGGTGCAGTAATGATTTGAATCCTATGAGAGACTTCTAACTTCTCTCCCTCTCATCCTAGGATTTCCCTCGGCGACGATGTTCGTGAGGGGGGGGGGGGGGATTTTGTTCTCTAGTGCCTCCCCCTCCCCCTCTACCTTTCTCTCTCATCCATGACCCTCATTTCCCCCTTCTCTATCGATACCTTCTCATCGGTGCTCAGTTCTTTCAACTTCAACAGTGTTCATTCTTATTGGAGATGGATGATCCTGACGATGGGTGTGGCATCGATTCCCTAGGCCGCTCAAACCACATCATTTACCCCTCGATCCTATGCATCTCTACAGGTCAGATCTAGAACAGAGGTTTCATAGGGTTTTTGGTTTTTCCGGTCGATGGTCCTGGCACGGCCTGATTCCGCCTTCCCTTGTGTTGACATGCATTTATTTAAGGATTTCTTCCCCGTAATCAGTGATGAAGGTTTTTTGGTTTGTTTTTTTTGTTTGAATGCTTGAGATTTCTTGCTTTTTTTGGAGGCAGTAGGTGATTTTGTTTTCTACCAGTTTTTTGACTTTCTTGATGGTTCTTTGATCCTTGCCTCTTTATTCATTTGTGACCTGATGCTCTTAATCTGGTTGTTGGTTCCGATGAATGTGATCTATGGTTTTGTCGAATGATTTCTCTCCTTGTTTTAGCTTGCCCTCTCTAAACTCTGCTCTTGCCTCCCATCCCTTCTAGCCAATCCAGGCCAACCTGGTACGTGGGTTCCTGGTGAGGTTTTGGGATGGTGTTATTCGAGCTGTGATAGGTGTTTCGTGAGGGTTTCTCTGATGCTGGATTGTATGATCGCATAGATGATGGAGGTTTATGTGGAGTGTTTTTAGTATGTTCATGGTTTTGTATAGAGTTTCTGTTGTGCTTTTCTAGGACTTCTCTGGTGTTGGGGGTTGGGATGATGGTGATGGTGACTATTGTGATGGGTGTGCTACTCGAGATTGGTCTGTAGGCCATAATGTGTTGACGTTTGCTGCTTTTTATTTTTGTTGAATTTGAATGTGTCATCAGGGTGTTATGATACTTGTCACCTTTTGTTTTTGGTATGGCGATTTTTCCTTTGTTATGATGTATGATTTTATGGTCTGATGGATGTTGTGAGGTTCCCACTCACCCATACAAGTGGATTTTATACAGAAAATGAAAAAAAGAGATTTGGTGGATATAGTGGTTGGGTGGAATTTCCAAACTGTAAGTCACTGTTCTAATTATATCTCAAATATAAAAATGCCAGATATTTAGGGGACTTAGTTTTCCTTTCATTCCAAACCTTATAACACATTTCTATACAAATTCCTTCAAAAAAAAATCCCCAACCTGAAATTCAATATCCCTTACTAATTTTCAAGCCACCTTTCCCTACTTTCAGCCAGATTGAGATGACTCTGATTAGTTCTCAATTTCATCATTGTATAATCAACATGTTCTAGGCCTAAATGATTACTTTTTCCAAATTTATCTCAACAAGCAAGTGTATGAAATATTTTATCATAAGAAAATTCACTTAGTACAATTTTAATGTGACAATGTAAATTATTATCATAGAAAACATCAAATAAGGGTAAATACTGATATCACATAACATAAATTTCAATTTAGCGTATCCTCAGTCTGACTTCTAATGTTTGAGTAGTCTGTTCATACTATCTTTCTATATGAGGATAATAAGCTATTCTAAAATTTTATTTTTGTGAGATCCTTTTAATGATTTAATTCAAATCATGGGTCATGATCAGATATAATCAAAAGAGGCACACCATGATGTCTCAAAACATCATTGATTTAGAGTTGTGTGAGGAAATAAAGAGGTAGATCCTCCCAAAGAGTGATAAAATTTGTGGATTTGGTAAGTAAATCAACAGAAACCCATATGGAATCATTTCTTTTAGAAGTCATTTGAAATACATTTAAAAATTCCATAGTAATGTTATCCCAATTTTACATAGTAAAAGGGAAATGATTTGTGACACCATTAAGACCATGCCTCTCCACCTTTACCTATTAAAAACCCAATCATATTGATATGAAGTCAGAAATTTCCCACATCATATTATCCCACCAAAAATGTCCCTTCAAATCCTTATATATTTTGTGGCTACTTGAGTGCATAGGGAAATATGATCTATGAGATTCATCAAATAATTTCTTCTTTATCTTATTTGTTTATGAAACACATAGCCTCCTTTTAAATTTCAGCACACCATCTTCAAAAAAATTTGTTGACCCCATTCACAACCTTCATTTTTATTTATAAACTATTATTAGTAATTTATTACAATTTTATCTTCTCTATTAAATATGTTTTGGAAATCATTTAAAAAAGAGTGATGTTTCCCCTTTCTAAATGATTCTTATAACCACCTTTAGTAAATCCATGAATATGGTATCTTCTTCTATCCCGATTTCAGTCAAAACTCCATTATAATTTCTACTCAATGTATCAATTGCCTTATTTTTCATCCCTAGGCGACCATTCATTAAGAAATAATAATCCTTGAGTAACTATAGTTATTTAATTTCTCTCAAGTGGAGATTCTTTTTTGAAAATATGAATTTCAAAAAAAATGATTTGTATATTTCTAACGCTTTTCACCGTACAAATAATGCTTCCATATTTTCAAGGAAAATGTTACAGCTTCCAACTCAAGATCGTGGGTTGATAATTTTTCTCATGGTTCTTTAACTATCTTGATTAATAAGATACAACTATCTCATTTTTATGAAGTATGAAACTAATTCATTTCCACTATGCAACACTATTTTTCACAAAACCATCCCTTCTTGATAGTAATGTCAATATTGGTGGATTGACTTAAATCCATTTCAGTTCTTCCAAAAATTATTTTCATTATTATACCCAAATGAATATAACCGTTTTATTTTATATCTTGGTTAATGGACATGTAAATGTGGAAAAAAAAATATAGATAATCTATTTGTTTCCATGTAAGACTTTGATGTATATAAATGAATTTTTTTTGAGTCGGGTGTTGAGATGGTGCATTATTCCAATGCCCGATGAGCCTAGAATTAATTTTATAAAAATATTAAAAATATTTTATATCACTCACATGAATTCTATTATAAATAATTGAATATATCTTGCAATTAGTCTTGGATCAAAAATCATAGACCACAGTTGAATCCAGAGTACATGATTTTCCTTTGGCGCTACCTAATGATGGATGGCATCAGATGTTCGGATGAAGAAATTGTTGGGAGGTGTATTAAGTGAATTAACTAATTAATTAATTTAATTATTTAATTTAAATAATTTATTTAAAACATATAACCAATTTTCCCCTGTAATTAATAAATTGTTAAAATTCACTGGGGTTAGCTACATAACCCTAGGATCATTGAGAGAAGGTTCCACTAAACTTCATTCAAAGATTGAGATCAGATGATGCCTGATGACTAGATCAAGGTTTATGGATAGAAAAAAAATGAAAAAAATCTTCCCCATTATTATAGAATGTGTTATTCATCAAATAACAATCTAATATAAAGGTCAAACTCATTAATTGTGGTTTACATCGTCAATATTAAATCATTTAAACATGAATTTTATCTTCTTATCTTTTGTTGGTGATTTCTCACCCTTCACATGATCCCATTTTTTTAAATCAAATTGTGTATTAAATTTATCTTCTTTTTATTCCATATTGATCACCCAAGATTCCCGACTTCCATTCATTGTACAAGAATTATTTTCCAACGATGTTTATTACCATTTTATGGTGATTTTCCCCTATATTTCTAAACGTTATTCATCAATGTCCTATGGGGACATGGTTCAGCTCTTCTAGGTGGGTTTAGGCGTTATAGAACCCCCAGATTCATGGAGTATTTTCATGTGAAAAGGATTGGAGATTAGTGGATATATTGAGACCCTTGGTGGGATGAGAATTATGACTCTCGTGAATCTTAGACCTAGGACCAAGTAATAGTGATGAGTGGTGCATGAGGCTTGTGTGAGTTTCATGTGGACTAATGAAATTTGATTTATGACCATCTGAGAGACAAAATCGATGACCAAATGCCTTC
Source organism: Viscum album (assembly GCA_963277665.1). Lineage (NCBI taxonomy): Eukaryota > Viridiplantae > Streptophyta > Magnoliopsida > Santalales > Viscaceae > Viscum > Viscum album. The sequence goes on from OY728130.1 coordinate 614,864,177, forward strand.
CCCTTCAATTTTGGGTAGTTAAAGGGAATTATTTTCCGTAGATAATATAGATCTGCTGATACATGAAAGGAACTAGATTCTCTAGGAAAACTCTGACTGCACAACATGTAGTTTGAAAGAAAACATATCATGTAGTCCCTTAGCCATGCTAATTAGGGTTTTTGGGTAAGTGAAATATCACACGCTATGTAAGACCCCCGCATTCCATTTGAATCAGGGATGGTGGGCCATAATTTACTTTAAGAGTACACAAACACGGTCCGGAACACTCAAATCTACTAGCATATGAAAAGTGTACAAAGGCACTAGTTCGACTTACACAGACATTTCCAGGATCACATGGGCAGGCCCTCGTAATCGAGATATGTTTTTTACATCCCTTCAAGTTGTGTACCACTAAATGGATAGTAAGACATGTTTTGTTGAGGACAGTCTTAGCCAGAAGAGTTAAGCCACACGCCATGTAGACCTCTTACACCCCATTTACTCCTTTCTTGGGAATCATCTACCTCTCTTGTCTCCTTCATTTTCACATGTATTTTGTCTAATGATTAGACTATCATGAGTCATTTTCTGTTTAGAATGTGATTATAATAGTTTTTAGTGGATTTTGAGATTTGATGTGAGATTTTCCAAGCATGACACCTCTGTAGGTAGTGATTAATGAAGGTAGTGATCGGGTCGGATCTTTTGTGAGAGGTTGGGGTTGGAAATCCCACATACCTCTAATACTAGTTTGAGTAGAACCCTCTTATTATATTAGGGAATGGGTCCTATACCAACAAATTAGAACCCTTCAATTTTATCAGGGCATGATTTCTAAACCTATTGAGTGGAAACCCCCTATTGTATTAGGTCTTGGGTCCTCTACCTATTGAATAGCACTCATCTATTTTATTAGAGATTTGTTCCTATATCTACTATGATTAATCCTCCTACTGTATTAGTTCACAATTCATCAACCTACTATACGGCACAGTAGAGACCCAAAGCATGACGTACATGGACATTACATTACTTTTGCAGAATACTTAATACATAACAAAAGAACAGACTCTCAAAGACCGTATTAGTTTAGTGTCTTTGGAAACTCAGACAAAAATCTTCTAATCATGGTGAAATATCTTCAACATATCCAATAAAGTTCTTCCCCTTTTTTTCTTACCTAAAACATTTATTTATATACTGGGTAAAATGAAGTATAAAAAGGGAGAGCTCAGATACTCTGTAAGAGTAATCATGGAAAAAATAAAAGAAACCATATACATTTGAACTTAAAAACATGAACATAATGTTTAAACATCGATATCTTGAGTTGTGAAATAAATCATGGCAGTACGCAAGGCATATATCATAAAGGAACATCAATCATGATAAAATAGCATGGAAATAAAACACCTAATTGTGGAAAACCATTAAGCACATGACATTATTTCCATAGTAGCCAACGCATTTCTACCAAGACCATCATAGTGGACAAAGTCCATTACTGAACCCGGTTTACATGTCGTTCCAGCCCTATAATACTGAACCAGATTTACTTTCTATTCCATCCATATATATCTCATGAGAAATAAATCTTTACCCAATGAATTAGAGGGAGATATAGGTCCCACCCATCTCATAATGAAATCATTCTTATTCCTTCCACAAAATACACATAAATCATTCGTCATAACCCAACGAATAAAATGGGTTTCATAAACATCATCCAATCATAACATAATCCATATAAAACAAAGGGATATCATTTCATCATAAGAAAAATGAAACCATGTAAATAATAGAGACATTATACTTTAATAATAAACATAATAAATAATTTCATCTTAGATGGAAAATAGTTTTTATAAAACAGTTGAAATGAATTCTTGAGTAAAATATCTATTCTTTTTCAAAATAATTATCTATTTTCAAATTTTTATTCCATTTTAAAAGAAAATAATTGTGTTAAAAATAAATATGAAATCTTCTAAAGGATGCTTCATGGAAATGCGGCGTTATGAAACTATAAAAATCCATTCACACTGTATAAGTTAAAAAAATCATTTTCCTCATATTTTTGCTGGAAAAGTAAAAAAGTACCTCGTATGGTAAACAAAAGAAAGATTCCTTCCATACCTTGTGGTAAAATTAAAAAAAGGGAAAAATGACTTTATATATACATGTAATAATATTAAACATTTTATGAAAACATTTTGAGAAAACATGGACATGTATGATAAACATAACCCCAGTAAATACATACGAATAAGCAATCTCGGATAAGAATGAGATTCGAATAATTATCCCTTACCTTATGTCCAATTTCTTTCATATGTGTCTGAGAATCCAATATAGTGGGTCTAAACATATTATTAACTTATAAAAAAACCATAATAATATTTATGATATCATATATGTTTCACTTAAGACTTTATATTATCCGTTCATTTGTCAATTCCATGCTAAAGCAGCCTTTTGGGTAAAATCGTTTCATTTATCGTATGTGTTTGACTTGTACTTATTCATTTTATTACATATATCATGATTAATTACATACAAAATGTAAAACATGATTTATATATAATTTATATTCAGAATATATATATATATATATAATAGATTGATAAATGGAATTAAATACACAGTTCCTCAAGATGGTAGGTCATACGTACGCATGAACATTGTTTTCGTTTCCTTATTAATTTGAATGGAAGTAAGTAAATAACAAATACATAAATCCAGTATTATTATTTTGTCATATATTTCATGATTATTTATTATAAATACTTTATAATCATTCTGTAATGGTTAACATGGTGAATGAAACTCATCGCGTCGTGGAGACAATAATCCATATGTATGCACGAGCGATGATATCGTTCCCATAATTATTGAATGGAATTGGAGTGGATGATATAATATCTCAGAATTATTCTAATGTTATAATAATCATATATTTTTATTATTCCCACAATTATATCCATCCAAGTATGGTTGTGGTGGAAAAATAGATTACACCACGACGTGGAGACGGTAAGTTGTATGTACGCACGCGCGATGATTTTGTTTTTTGTAGGACAGATATAAAGTGAAATAGGGTTTTTTCATATTTATAATAACATATTACTATATTATTTAAACTTATGTGATTACTTTATAATGAAACAACTCATAAAGAGTAATTGAAATAAGATATGATTTTGAAATAATCAGTAAAAGATATTACCTCTTCTTTGATGCACCTCTTATAATCCTCCTATTATGGCATTAAATATGTTCTTTGAAGAAGACCAATACCTCCAGTATGTTTTTAGCATAGTTTATAAGGTAAATTTCCAGGTTTTGGCCAAGTTTAAAGGATAAAAATTGAGTGAAGAGAAGAGAGAGTAGGTTTCCTTTTATAAGAGAGTATAGGAGCACATTTGGAAACCTCCAAAAATATTAATTTATAATAAATTCAAACCCCACATAAGAACATCCAAAATGACTCAAATTTGAAGATGATATGAGATAGGGTTTTAATCACATCATTCAGTAAAATTTAGACATGTTGGGAAATTATTTTAAACCTTATCGATTTTATTTATCTTTAATTAATCTATTTAATCTTATTTGTGGTAATAATTTTATAAATTTAAAATTCTTATAAATATTTACTTATGTGTTGTGAATTATCCATAATTGGATAGGTTATAAAATTTTGGACCATATAAATTTCAATTTATAATTTATAAATATTTTTGTGATTTTCAATCAATTTAATAATATGTTATTTTTATAAAATATCAATACTATAAATTTTGACACTATTCATTGATTTGAATTTAAATAAAATCCACACAAAAGATATGTTCGAACCAAAAAAATTAATAGATTCCTAATATTTCATATTCATCATGAAAATTTGTGGAGAATACTAATTATTTCATATAATATTTATTTTGATATTTTTAAAACCATTTATTTGATATTTGTCTTAATAAAATAATTACTACAATATTTATGTATGATTATTTAATATACAGATTTGTTACATAAAAATTAAAAATAAAATACTATGATTAGTATAAATCAAATATATTTTATGAGAATAATTTTAGTCCAATTTATCTTCTAAAAAAAACAAATTTTAAAATTTTATATTAATTAAACTATGAATGTGACAACTTTGACATCATTTAAAATAAAATAATATAAATTTCTTAATCTATTTTATAAGGCTCAAAATGGTCCACAAGTCGACCCTTGGATTATAATGGTATAGATATACTCGACCCATATGGTTTGGTCAAGTGTATGGTCCTTTTTATGGGTATTATTATTTTAATAAAAACTATATTATTGAATTTTCACTAAATAAAAAATTTCTCCATCATTAATGTATAAGCTAATAAGGTAATTACCTATTTCTTAAAAATCACAAATAAATTTTCATGGTGAATAAAAACATTTTATATTGAAATTTATTATTTATAATTGAATTTATATTCTGTATAACATTATATTAAAAATAATTTAATTATTAATGTTTGAGTGAGACATATTTCACTTTCTTTAAATAAAATAAATTAAAGGTCTTAATAACGTCCAAGTGGGTTAAAAAAGATATAATTTCGACCCAAGTTTATTTTAGAACGAAATATAATCATCCAATTATATTAATACAAGTGTTAGCGTAATTTTATAATATTATTTTTACCCATAATTACCTGATTTACCTTTAACTGTAGTAAATAAAACTTACCGTAGTTAATATTCATAATGTCTAAAAATAAAAAAGTATCCTATTAATATAATTTAGACCTAATGATTCCAAATATGGATTCCAGTTTTCCAAATTCAAAACACAGAAGTTGTAGTATTTAATTTAATATTAATCCCGTTGTTGAGAAAACGGGTTCTAAAAGATAAAACATTGCAACAGATTGAAATGTTTTTTCTATGAATTAAATGTAAAATTAATGATAATGAAATAAATAGTATTAAATGGTAAAAATATATTCTCTTTATACTTTAAAACCATTCAATATTATAATTTAACCACATAAATTATCTGGATGAAAAAAGTTGTTTCTAATAAATTTTTAGCGTATTTTTAGTATTCATCAAAATATGAAAGTCAACAGAAAAATATAAAAAATTATAGAGAGTAAAGTTTTATAAAATTATTGCATTGAATAAGTTTATTTTGTCAAATTGAACTCATAAACGTTTCAAAAACTAGATTTATAGCGGGTGCGCCATAAAAAGGAAGCAAAACTGCATTTTTTGAAAAATATTAATTTTACCCGAAATATTTATTTGGTTCTAATAAAAAGATCTAGAATATTTGTATGATGAATGATAATGTTATAAAATTCAAAATTTGTTTAATACTATACATAACGTCTAGTTCATAATAATATTATAACAATATATCGTTGTTTAATGAAACTCGGTATTGCATACAACACAAGCTATTGAGGAAGGTCGCTCTTGCATGCAACACTAGTCAAGAATAGATTTTTTTGGAAACTACAAGATAATACGGTTTTGTGTATAGAGAAATCTAATCTTGGTGAAGTGTACAACACAAGACATCAAAAAAATTAAAAGGAATATTTCTCATTAAATATCTGGCTGTTACATTCTACCCCCCTTAAAATGAATTTCACCCTCAAAATTTTTTGGGGTTATAAATAGTTTACTACTTGAAAGTTTCATTTATATAAACCGACATCGTAAAAAGGAATACTAAAAAAAATTTAAAAAATAAAGTAAGAAACGTAACGGTTACCCAAATTAACTCATCACTGGGTTTCCACATAAGAGAATATAGGTGAAAACATGGACATGGAAGAGAAATCTAACCATCTTGTTCTGATGGAGAGTGGTAAAGAACATGGATATGAAAAATCCATAAATTTGTGATGATCTAAGGTACCATATGATTCATCAGATATGAGGGTACTAGGATAACATTTTTGGTTTTCAAGATCACTTCACTAAAGTTAAAGAATTTGAACTAGAAGAAATACTTACTTGATTTTCGTACAATATCACTGTAGGTCATTCCTTGAACAATTTCCACTTCATAAATTAAAGAAACAATGTTTAATTTTTCATTCTGAAATGTTAGCAGATCAAGTGATAAAATGTTGGGTCATTCCATCTGTCTCAAACAAAAGGTCAGCAAAAGTTACTAAATATACATAAGCCCGTATATGGCGATATTAATCATATATGGATCCAAAAATGGATGTATACATCATATATCACACCACATAATAATATAAAACTAATTTCTACAAATTGTGGACTTCATATAGGCCAATGGTAGGTGATAATGGCGTGTCACACTTCAGTTGTGGGTTCAATTCCCACATCCTTGTCCGATGTGACAGGTTGTCGCCCGTCCTACGGGTTGTCCTTTTTCTAAAACTATACTATTATAACATTTTAGAAATAATATTGAAAACTTATAGCCTTAAACAATACTATATGATGTCTAACATAATCCATTCCAATCATTAGGCTTATCCAAAATACCTATGTCCAATCTCATAGTATAAAGAAAGAGATTACTAGAGAGGTTATCTACCTAGCATGTGATTACCATCATTTATCCAACATATATCATACGATATATCTTGTTGGTCATATTCCAAACATGTGAATACCTTAATCATTTATTCTCTTGAAACATAAATTACCATATAACCTTAGTGAAAACATGAATGCTATCAAAAGTTAATTATTTCCACATACTAAAATCCCAAAATTTCTATATACTCAAACCAGGATGTCACTTTGTCCTTATATCAGTCATGAGCTCATTAATACTATCAAACATATTATTTTCTCCTTGACCCTTCATTAAGCACATATAATCTTCTTTCCAAAAATATTTCAATCACTTTTCATTGTTACCGATACCATACAATTAATGAAAACCAATACATAGATATTCTAATATTTCATAATACTATAAATGAGATTCCACAACATTATTTTGGAATCTCGTTACATATACACATAATCATTCCACCACTTCATTTTCATATTCAAGATCACTAATAGTTATTGCATGTGACTTCCCTTTGTCCTTTTCCTAAAGATGTTGTTGATTTTGATCATCATTAACCCTTGGATTAGGGCATTGGTTAGTATAATGCCCCATTTCCTTGCACTTGTATCATTGAAGTGTTGGTGGTGCGTTCTCTATAGTCATTTCTCTATTCACATAATTAGATACCTTTTTCCATTACCTTGACACTCAGCTCCTTGATGACCTTATTTTCCACACTTAAAACATTTTCTAGTCCCTCTAAGAAAATCTCCACCATGCTTCTTTCCACACTTTGAGCATAATGATACATTCTTCTTCTTTTCACCATTGTTTTGAGATTTTTCCTTCAACTCCATCTTTCATTTCTTGTTAAAACCATGAGACATATATGTAAAACCAACTTCCAGTTCTACATTTATAGCACAATGCACAATTTCTTGATATCTACTGAACTCTCGTATAGCTAATTACCTTTGAAGACTTTGTTTTAAGCCACTGAGGAATCTATCAACTTTACTTTCATGTTGGATGATAAAGCCATATTCATACCTTGCAAGCCTTGTCAAATTCGCCTCATATATACCAACAGATTCATCATCCTTTTTCTTAAACTCAAGTAATTCATTTTCAATCTTCTTTTTAAGAATAAGAGTTAATTAATTATTGAAAAGAAAGTTCTTGAACTCATCCCATTCTATTGTTTCAATTTCATCTTGGGGTCTTGTATTCTTAATTAGAGTCCACCACCGGTCTACTTCACCTTCTAAAGAGTAAACAACCAAAATGACTTTTTCATGTTCTGAATAGTGATGTATGGAAGATATATTTTCAATTTTACTGATCAATGTTTCAGTAATAAGTGGATCAGAAGACCCATTGAAAGAAGGTGGTTGTTGCCTCATGAAGGACTCAATAGAATATTGTTCCCTTCTCTGCTCATTTGGAAGTCTAGAATGATTCATAGCATGTGTAAGTATAGAAATAATATTTTTCACTCCATATCCCATAACATTGGTTTGTTTAGGAGGAGATTCATTGCATTGTCGATTACATTGATCAACACTGTTCCTTCGGGTTCCGGACATCATCTAAAACCCAAAAATAATAGTGCGAGAGTAAAAAATCATGCTAGAAAAACAACATAATAAAAGGGGAGTACCTTCAGTATCTAACATCTTATTTTTAATTCTAATATCATTACCATAATTCTTTGACAATAACTTATATTTATACTTAACCTTAGGTACATCCCTAGACATACCATAGAATAATCTCTAGGGATCTCACTAAATTATTCACATCCTAGTTTCCAAAGGTTAACTAAACCTTCACTCTGATACAAACTGTAGAGACCCAAAGCTTGATGTATAAAGACATTATATTACTTTTGTATAATACTTAATACATAACAAAAAAACAGATTCCCAAAGACCATATTAGTTTACTGTCTTTGGAAACTCGGAACAAAATCTTCTAATCATGATGAAATATCTTCAACATCTCCCATAAAGTTCTTCCCCTTTTTTATTACCTAAACCTTTATTTATATCCAGAGGAAAATAAAACATAGAAAGGGTAAGATCAAATGCTCAGTAAGGGTAAGCATGTAGAAAATAAAAGAAACCATATACATTTTAACATAAAAACATGAACATAATGTTTAAACATCAAAATCTTGAGTTGTGAAATAAATTTTGGCAGTACATAAGGAATAGAACATAAAAGAACATCAATAATATAAAATAACATGGGAATAAAACATTAAATTTAGTAACACCATTAATCACATGATATTATTTCTATAGCAGCCAAGGAATTGCTGCCAAGACCATCATAGTGGACAAAGTCCATTACTGAACTGTGTTTACTTGTCATTACAGCCCTGTAATACTAAACGAGATTTATTTTTTATTCCAGCCATGTCTATATCATGAGATATAAATATTTATCCAATTCATTAGAGGGAGATATAGGTCCCACTAATCTCATAGTGAAATCATTATTATGTGTGCCACAAAATAAACATAAATCATTCATCATAACCCAGTGACTAATATGGTTTTTATAAGAATCATCCCATCATAACATAATCCATATAAAACAAATGGATGTTATTTCATCAAAAGGAAAATGAAACCATGTAAATAATATAGACTTTATATTTGAAACATTAACATACTAAATAATTCCATCTTATATGGAAAATGTTTTTTATAAAACACTTGAAATGAATTCTTGAGGAAAATATCCTTTCTTTTTCAAATTCATTTTCTATTCTCAAAATTTCATTCAATTTTAAAAGAAAACAATTTTGTTGATAATATCTATGAAATATTGTAGAGGATGATTCATGGAAAGGAGTTATGAAATTGTAAAAATCCATTCACATCGTTTAAGTTAAAAAACATTCTCCTCGTACTTTTTCCAGAAAAGTCAAAAAGTACCTCGTATTTTAAAAAAAAGATAGATTCCTTCCATATCTTGTGGTAAAAGTCAAAAAAGGGTAAAAATGACATTAAACACACATGTAATAATAATAAACATTTCATGAAAATATTATGAGAAAATATTGACATGGATGATAAACATAACCCCAAAAATACTTACAAATAAATACTCTTGGATAAGAACGAGACTTGAATAATTATCCCTTACCTTATGTCCAATTTCTTCTATATGTATCTAAGACTCCTGTATAGTGGTTTTAAACATATTATTAACTTATAACTGAACCATAATAATATTTATGATGTCATATATGATTCACTTATGACTTTATATTACCCTTTCATTTGTCTATTCCAGGTTAAAGTAGCGTTTTGGGTAAAATCATTTCATTTATCGTACGTCTTTTGACTTGTAATTATTCATATGATTAATTAGATCATGATTTCTTACTTACAGAGTGTAAAAAATTATTTATATATAATATATATTCAGAATATATGTATAATAGATCGATAAATGGAATGAAATACATAGTTCATGGAGACGGTAGGCCGTACGTACGCTTGAACGATGTTTTCATTTCCTAATTAAATTGAATGGAAGTAAGTAAATAAAATATACATAAATCCAGTATCATTATTATGTCATATATTTAATGATGATTTAATATATATACTTTATAATCATTCTGGAATGGTTAACATGGTGAATTAATCTCATCGCATTGTGGAGACGGTAATCCATACGTACGCATGAGCGATGATATCGTTCCCATAAGTATTGAATGGAATTGGAGTGGATGATATAATATCTCAGAATCAGAATGATGTTATAATAATCATATATAGTTATTATTCCCACAGTTATATCCATCCAATTATGGTGTTTGTGGAAAAATTGATTACACCACGTTGTGGAGACGGTAAGTCGTACGTACACACGCGCGGTGATTTTGTTTTTTGTAGGATGGATATAAGGTAAAATAGGATTTCTTTTCATATTTATAATAACATATGAGTATATTATTTATACTAGTTTTATTACTTTATAATGAAATAACTCATATAGAGGAAGTGTAAGATGAATTAATTTTAAAAGAATCAGTAAAGGATATTTCCTCTTCTCTAACGCGCCTCTTCTACACCTCCTCTTATGGCACTAAAGATGGTCTTTGAAGAAGACTAAGACCTCTATTATGTTTATAGGGAAGTTGATAAGGGAAATGGGCAGGGTTTTTCTGATTCTAAAAAATCAAAATTGAGTGAATAGAAGAGGTAGTACGTTCCCTTTTAGAAGAGAGTATAGAGGCACTTTTGAAAAAAGTTGTTTTTAATTAAATTTTAGCATATTTTTACTATTAATCAAAATATGAAAGTTAACAGAAAAATATTAAAAAATTATCCAGAGTAATTTTTTATATACTTATTGCAATGAATAAGTTTATTTTTTCAAATTTAACTCATTAACATGTCAAAAAATAGATTTATAGTGGGTGTGCCATCAAAAGGCGGCAAAACTGCATTTTTTGAAAAATACTTATTTTACCTGAAAATTTTATTTTTTTTCTCATACCATGTTATAGATTATTTGTAAGATGAATGATAATGTTATAAAATTAAAAGAGTGGTTAATACTATACATAACGGCTAGTTCATAATAATATTATAACAATATAATGTTGTTTAGTGAAACTAGGTATTGCGTACACCATAAGCTATTGAGGAAGGTCGCTCTTGCGTGCAACACAAGCCAAGAATAGTGTTTGTGTATACTAAAATATAATACACTGTTTTTTATAGTTCAAGAAAATGTTTTAGAAGCATACAACACAAGATATCAAAGAGATTAAAAAGAATATTTCTCAAAAAATATTGGGGTGTTACATTCTACCACACTTAAAATGAATTTTGCCCTCAAAATTCATCCAGGTTATAAATCATTTACTACTTTAAATATTCTTTCATAGAAACCCACATCGTAAAATAGAATACTAAAACTTAATTTTAAAAATTAATATAAGAAACGTAACGGTTACCCAAATTAACTCATCACCTGGTTTCCTCATAGGAGAACATAGGTGAAAACTTGGATATGGAAGAGAAATCCAACCATCATTTTCTAATGGAGAGTGGTAGAGAACTTGGCAATGAAAAATCCAAAAATCACAAAGCCATAAATTTTTGATGATCTAGGGTACCATCTAATTCATCAGATATGAGGGTACTTGGATAAAATTTTTGGTTTTCTAGATCATTTCCCTAAAGTTGAAGAATTTGAATTAGAAGAAATACATACTTGATTTTGGTACAATCTCAGTGTTGCTCAGTCCTTGAACAACTTCCACTTCATATCATAAAGAATAAAAGTTTAATTTTTCATTCGTGAAGTGTTAGCAGATCATGTGATAGAATGATGGGTCATTCCATCTATCTCAAACAAAAGGTTAGCAAAAGTTATTAAATATACATAAGTCCATATAGGGTGATAGTAATCATAAATGGATTCATAAATCAATTTATACATCACATATCACACCAATTAATAAAATAAAAAAAATTACAAACTAGGGACTTCCTAAAGGCCAGTGGTAGGTGATAATGGCATGTCACACTTCGGTTTTAGGTTCGATTCTCGCATCCTTGTCTGACGCGATGGGTTGTCACCTATCCTGCAGTTTGTCCTTTTTCTAAAAATATACTATTATAACATTTCAGAAATAATATCAAAAATTTCTTGCATTAAACAATACTATCTGATGTCCAACATAACACATTCCAATCATTAGTTTTATTGAAAATACTTTTGTCCAATATCATAGCATAAAGAAAAAGATTACTAGAGAGGTCATCTACCAAGCATGTGATTACCATCATTTATCCCCATATATCATAAGATATATCTTGTTGGTCATATTCCAACCATGTGAATACATTAATCATGTATTATCTTGAAACATTAATTACCATTGAACCTTAGTGAAAACATGAATGCTGTCAAAATTTAATTATTTCCACATACCAAAATCCAAAAATTTATATATAGTCAAACCATGATGTCACTTTGTCCTTATATTAGTCATGAGATCATTAATACTATCAAACATATTATTTTTTCTTTATCCCTTCATTATGCACATATCATCTTCTTTCCAAAAATATTTCAATCACTTTTCATGGTTACCAGTACCATAAAATTATTGAAAACCAATACATAGATATTCCAATATTTCATAATACTATAAATGAGATTCCAGAACACTATTTTGGAATCCCGTTACATATACACTTAATCATTCCACCACTTTGTTGTTATATTCAAAATCACCAATAGTGATCGCATGTAACTTCCCTTTTTTCTTTTGCCTTAAGAGGTTGTTGATGTCGATCATCATTAACCCTTGGATTAGGTCATTGGTTAGCATAATGCCTCGTTTTCTTGCACTGGTAGCATTGAAGTGTTGGTGGTTCATTCTCTGTAGTCTTTTCTCTGGTCATATAATCAGCTAGATTTTTCCCATTACTTAGACACTCATCTCCTCAATGACATTACTTTCCACACTTAAAAAATTTTCTAGTCCCTTTAAAAAAATCTCCACCGTGCTTTTTTCCACACATTGAGCATAACGAAACATCCATCTTCTTTTCACCATTTTTTTGAGATTTTTCCTGGGACTCTATCTTTTGTTTCTTGTCAAAACCATGGGATGGATATGTTACACCAATTTCTAGTTCTACCTTGATATCACAACACCCAAATTTTTCATATATACTGAAGTCTCTTATATCTAATTCCCTTTGAAGACTTGGTTTTAAGACATTGAGGAATCTATCAACTTTACTTTCAGGTTGGATGATAAAGCTAGATGCATACGTTTTAAGCCTTGTAAAATTCGCCTCATATATACCAAAAGATTCATCATCATTTTGCTTAAGCTCAAGGAACTCCTTTTACATATTTGTTCGAAGAATATGATGGAAGTACTTATTGAAAAACAAGTTCTTGAACTCGTCCCATTCCATGGATTCAATTTCATCTTTGGGCCTTGTATTCTTAATTAGAGTCCACCGCTATTCTGTTTCACCTTCTAAATAGTAACATCCAAAATGAATTTTTCATGTTCTGAATAGCGAAGTATGAAAATTATCTTTTCAATTGTACTGATCCATTTTTCAATAATAAGTGGATCAAAAGACCCATTTAAAGAAGGTGGGTGTTGCCTCATGAAGGACTCAATAGAATATTGTTCCCTTCTCTCCTCATTTGGAAGTCCAGAATGATTCATAACTTGTATAAGTATAGCAATAAGATTTTTTACTCCATCTTTCATAACATTGGTTTGTTCAGATGGACAATCATTGCATTTTCCATTACATTGATCAACACTGTTCCTTCGGGTTCCAAGCATCGTCTAAAACCCAAAAAGAATAGTGTGAGAGGCAAAAATCATGCTAGGAAAACAACATAATAAAGGAAAAGTACATTAAATATCTAACATATTAGGTTTAATTCTAATATCATTACCATAATTCTAGGACTATAACCTATACTTATAATTAACCTTAGGTACATCCTTAGATATACCTTAGAAGTATCTCTAGGTATCTCTCTAAAGTTTTCACATCCTAGTTTCCAAAGGTTAACTAAAGCTTCACTCTGATACCAACTATAGAGACCCAAATATTGATTTACATGGATTGTACATTACGTTTGAAGCATAATAAATACATAAAAGAAAAATAGACACCCAAAGACCATATTAGTTTTCTGTCTTTGGACACTCGGAACAAAATCTTCTAATCATGGTGAATTATCTTCGACACCTTCCATAAAGTTCTTACCCTTTTTTTCTTACCTAAAACCTTTATTTATATACTGGTTAAAAGAAAACTTAAAAAGGGTGCTGTCAAATGCTCAGTAAGGGTAAGCATGGAGAAAATAAAGAAACCATATACATTTGAACTTAACAACATGAACATAAAGTTTAAACATCAAAATCTTGAGTTGGGAAATAAATATTGGTAGTATATAAGGTATAGATCATAAAGGAACATCAATCATGATAAAATTCCATGGTAATAAAACATGTAATTGAGTAAAACCATTAAGCACGTGATATTATTTCCATACTGCCATGTCATTGCAGCAAAGACAATCATAGTGGACAAAGTCTATTACTGAACTGAGTTTAATTTTTGTTCCAGCCCTGTAATACTGAACCAGATTTACTTTCTATTCCAGCCATGTCTATCTCATGAGATAAAAATATTTACCCAATTCATTGGATGGAGATATAGGTCCCACCCATTTCATAATGAAATCATTCTTACGTGTGCCACAAAATAAACATAAATCATTCATCATAACCCAACGAATAAAATGGGTTTCAAAAACATCATCCCATCATAACATAATCCATATAAAACAAATTGATATAATTTCATCATAAAAAATATGAAACCATGTAAATAATAAAGACATTATACATGAAACATTAAAATACTTAATAATGTAATCTTAGATGGAAAATGGTTTCTATAAAACTCATGAAATGAATTCTTGCGGAAAATATCCTTTATTTTTGAAAATCATTTTATATTCCCAAAATTTCATTCAATTTTAAAAGAAAATAATTTTGTTAAAAATAAAAATGAAATCTTGTTGAGGATGCTTCATGGAATTAATGAGTTATGAAATTGTAAAAATTCATTCACGCTGTATAAGTTAAAAAAACATTCCCCTCGTACTTTTGCCAGAAATGTCAAAAAGTATCTCGTATGGTCAACAAAAGAACGATTCCTTCCATACCTTGTGGTAAAATTCAAAAAATGGAAAAATGACTTTAAACATACATGGAAGAATAGTAAACATTTTATAAAGACATTTAGAAAAAAAATTGAGATGGATGATAAACATAACCCCAGTAAATAGTTACGACTAAATAGTCTCGGATAAGAACGAGATTGAATAATTATCCCTTACCTTATGTCCAATTTCTTCCATATGTGTCCAAGACTCCTATATAGTGGGTTTATATATATTATTAACTTATAACAGAACCATAATAATATTTATGATATCATATATGATTCACTTACAACTTTATATTACCCGTTCATTTGTCAATTCCATGTTTAAGCAGCGTTTTGGGTAAAATCATTTCATTTATTGTACGCTTTTTGAATTTTAATTATTCATATGATTACATAGATCATGATTAATGACTTCCAAAATGTAAAAAATGAATTATATAAAATATATATTTAGAATATATATATATAATAAATTGATTAATGGAATGAAATACACCGTTCATGGAGACGGTAGGCCGTACGTACACATGAACATTGTTTTCATTTTCTTATTAAATTGAATGGAAGTAAGTAAATAACATATACATAAATCTAGTATCATTATTATGTCATATAGTTTATGATTATTTTTTATATATACTTTATAATAATTTTGGAATGGTTAACTTGGTGAATGAATCTCATCGCGTCGTGGAGACATTAATTCGTATGTACGCACGAGCGATGATATCATTCCCATAATTGTTGAATGGAACTACAGTGGATGATATAATATATCATAATCAGTCTAATTTTATAATAATAATATATATTTATTATTCCAACAATTATATCCATCCAAGTATGGTGGTGGTGGAAATACAGATTACATCACGGTGTGGAGACGGTAAGTTGTACGTACGCACACGTAGTGATTTTGGATTTAGCAGGATGGATATAAGGTGAAATAGGGTTGTTTCATATTTATAATAACATATAAGTATATTAGTGATACTTATGTGATTACTTTATAATGAAACAACTCTTATAGAGGAAGTGGAAGAAGAAATAATTTTGAAATAATCGGTAAAGGATATTACCTCTTCTTTGACGAGCCTGTTCTAATCCTCCTCTTATGGCACTAAAGATGGTCCTTGAATAAAACCAATACCTCTAGTATGTTTTTAGGGAAGTTTATAAGGGAAATTTTCAGGGTTTTGATGAGTTTTAGGGCTCAAAATAGAGTGAAGAGAAGAGGGAGTAGGTGCCCTTTTATAAGAGAGTGGAGGGGCACTTTTGGAATCCTCCAAAATATTAATTTATAATTAATTCAGACCCCACATAAAAAAATCCAAATTGACTCAAATTAGAAGATGAGATGAGATGGAGTTTTAATCTCATCATCTAATAAAATTTAGACATGTTGAGAAATTATTTTAAACTTTATCAATTTGATTTATCCTTAATTAATCTATTTAATCTTATTTGTGGTAATAACTTTATAAAATTTAAATTGTTATAAATATTTACTTATGTGTTTTTCATTGTCCATAATTGGATACTTTATGACATTTTAGACCATATAAATTTAAATTTATAATTTTTAAATATTTTTGTGATTTTTAAACAATTTAATAATATGTTATTTGTTTTTAAAATATCAATAGTGTCAGTTTTGACACTATTCAATCATTTGAATTTAAACAAAATCCACACATAAGATATGTTCGAAAAAAAATATTTTATAGATTCCTAATATGTCATATTAATTTATAAAAGTTTTAGAGAACACTAATTAGTTCATGTAATATTTATTTTAATATTTTTAAACCCATTTATTTGATATTTCTCTTAATAAAATAATTACTACAACATTTTTGTATGATTATTTAATATACTTATTTGTTTCATAAAAATTAAAAAAAACAATAAATAATATAAATAAAAAATATTTCATTTGAATTATTTTAGTCAAATTTTTCTTCTAAAACAACCAACTTTTAAAATTTTATCTTTATTAAACTATGAAGGTGAGAACTTTGATATCATTTAAAATAAAATAATATAAATGTCGTAATCTATTTTATAAGGCTCCAAATGGTCCACATGTCAACCCTTGGATCATTAGGGTATATATATACTCTACCAATAATGTTTGTTCTAGTTTATGGTCCTTTTTATGGGTATTATTATTTTAATAAAAACTATATTATTGATTTTTCACTAAATAAATAATTTATGTACCAGTATTTCATAAGCTAATATGGTAATTAAATATTTCTTAAAAATAAAAAATATATTACCATGATGAATAAAAACATTTTATCTTTCAAATTAGTATTTATAATTGAATTTATATTCTATATAACCTTGTATTAAAAATACTTTAATTATTAAAGTTTGAGTGGGACATATTTCGCTTTCTTTAAATAAAATAAATTAAAGGTCTTAATCACATCCAAGTGGGTTACAAAAGATATCATTTCACCCCAAGTATATTTTATAATGAAATATAATCATCCAATTATATAAATACAAGTGTTATGGTAATTTTATAATATTATTTTTACCCGTAATTACCTGATTTACCTTTAACTGTAGTAAATAAAATTTACTGCAGTTTCTATTCAGAAGTTTTAAAATAAAAGTAGCCTATTAAAATAATTTGTAACTACTTATTCCAAATATAGAATCCATTTTTCCAAATTCAAAATACACAAGTTGAATTATTTAATTTAAAATTAATCCCATTGTTGAGAAAATAGGTTCTAAAAGTTAAAATATTGCAAAAGATTGAAATGTTTTTACCTATGAATTAAATGTAAAAATAATGATAATGAAATAAATAATATTAAATGGTAAAAATATATTCTATTTATAATTTAAAACCATTTAATATTTTAATTTAACTATATAAATTATCTTGATAAAAAAGTGGTTTTAAATTAAATTTTAGCGTATTTTTACACTTCATCAAAATGTTAAAGTTAAAAAAAAATATTAAAAGAATTTTTCAAAGTTAATTTTTATATACTTATTGAAATGAATAAGTTTATTTTTTTCAAATCAAACTCATAAATGTTTCAAAATCTATATTTATAGTGGGTGCACCATCAAAAGGCGGCAAAACTGCATTTTTTTAAAAATAATTATTTTACATGAAAAATTTATTTTGTTCTCATACCATGTTATAGAATATGTGTAAGATGAATGAAAATGTTATAAAATTAAAAATGTGGTTACTACTATATATAACGGCTAGTTCATAACAATATTATAATAATATATCATAGTTTAGTAAAACTTTGTATTGCGTACAACACAAGCTATTGAGGAAGGTTGCTCTTGTGTGAAACACAAGCCAAGAATAGTGTTTGTGTCCAATAAAAGCTAATAAGGTGTTGTGTATACTGAAAACAAATCTTGGTGAAGCGTAAGACACAAGACATCAAAGAAATTAAAAATAACATTTCTCATAAAATCTCAGGGTGTTACATACTTCCCCCCTTAAAATGAATTTCACCCTCGAAATTCGTCGGGGTTATAAATCTTTTACTACATGAAATATTCTCTCATAGAAACCCACATCATAAAAAGGAATACTAAAACATAATTTTAAAAAGTAAAGTATGAAATGTAACGGTTATCCAAATTAACTCATCAGTGGGTTTCCACAGAGGATAACATAGGTGAAAACATGGATATAAAAGGGAAATATAACCATCATGTTCTAATGGAGAGTGGTAGATAACATGACTATGAAAAATCCAAAAATCACAAACCATTAAATTATTGATGATCTAAGGTACAATATGATTCATCAGATATGAGGGTACTAGGACAACATTTTTGGTTTTCATTATCATTTCTATAAATTTTAAAAATTTGAAATAGAAGAAATACATACTTGATTTTGGTAAAATCTCACCGTTGGTCATTCCTTAAACAATTTCCACTTCATATCTTAAAGCAATGACGTTTAATTTGTCATTTGTGAAGTGTTAGCTGATCGTGTGATAGAATGATGGGTCATTCCATCTGTCTTAAACAAAATGTTAGAAAAAGTTATCAAATATACATAAGTCCATATATGGTGATATTAATCTTATATGGATTCAAAAATGGATTTATACATCATATATCAAACTAAATAATAAAATAAAACTAATTTCTACAAACCAGGGAATTCATGTAGGCCAGTGGTAGGTGATAATGGAATGTCACACTTCAGTTGTGGGTTCGATTCCCGCATACTTGTCCGACGTGACAAGTTTTCTCTCTTCCTATGGGTTGTCCTTTTTATAAAACAATATTATTATAACATTTCACAAATAATATCAAAAAGTTCTAGCCTTAAACAATACTATCTGATGTCTAACATAATCTATTCCAATCTTTAGTCTTATCCAAAATACTTCTGTCCAATCTCATAGTATAAAGAAAAAGATTACTTGAGAGGTCATCTCCCAAGCATGTGATTACCATCATTTATCCCCCATATATCATAAGATATATCTTATTGTTCATATTACAAACTTGTG
The DNA here is from genome assembly GCA_963277665.1 of Viscum album. NCBI lineage: Eukaryota > Viridiplantae > Streptophyta > Magnoliopsida > Santalales > Viscaceae > Viscum > Viscum album. The sequence goes on from OY728130.1 coordinate 614,883,988, forward strand.
AATACCTTAATCATGTAATCTCTTGAAACATTAATGACCATAGAACCTTAGTGAAAACATGAATTATATCAAAAGTTATTTATTTCCACATATCAAAATCCCAAAATTTCTATATACTCAAACCATGATGTCACTTTGTCCTTATATCAGTCATGCACTCATTAATACTATCAAACATATTATTTTATCCTTATCACGTCATTATGCACATATAATCTTCATTTGAAAAATATTTCAATCACTTTTCATGGTTACCGATACCATACAATTATTGAAAACCAATACATAGATACTCCAATATTCCATAAAACTATAAATGAGATTCCACAACGCTATTTTGGAATCCTTTTAAATATACACTTAATCATTCCACCACTTCGTTTTTATATTCAAAATCACTAATAGAGATCAAATTTGAATTCCCTTTGTCATTTTCCTTAAGAGGTTGTTGATATCGATCATCATTAACCCTTGTATTAGGGCAGTGGTTAGCATAATTCCCCATTTCCTTGCACTTGTAGCATTGAAGTGTTAGTGGTGCGTTCTCTGTAGTCTTTTCTCTATTCAAATCATTAGCTACCTTCTTACCATTACATTGAAAACCAGCACCTCTATGACCATATTTTACACACTTAAAACATTTTCTAGTCCCTTTAATAAACTCTCCACCATGCTTCATTCCACACTTTGAGCATAACGAAACATTCATCTTCTTTTCACCATTGTTTTGAGATTTTTCCTAGAACTCCATCTTTTGTTTCTCTTCAAAACCATGAGATGGATATGTGAAACAAACTTCTAGTTCAACCTTGATAGCACTACGCCCGATCTCTTCATAGCAACTAAAGTCTCTTATAGTTAATTCCCTTCTAATATCTAGTTTCCAGCCACTGAGGAATCTATCAACTTTGCTTTCAGGTTGGATGATAAATCCAGATGAATACCATGCAAGCCTTGTAAAATTCGCCTCGTATATACCAACAAATTCATAATCCTTTTGATTATGCTCAAGGAACTCCTTTTCCATCTTTGTTTGAAGAATACAAGGGAAGTACTTATTGAAAAATAAGTTCTTGAAATCGTCCCATTCTATGGATTCAATTTCATCATGGGGCCTTGAATTTTTAATTAGAGTCCACCACGGGTCTACTTCACCTTCTAAATGGTAAATAACTAAAATGAATTTTTCATGTTTTGAATAGCGATGTATAGAATATATGTTTTCAATAGTACCGATCCATTGTTCAATAATAAGTGGATCAGAAGACCCATTGAAATAAGGTGGACATTGCCTCATGAAGGACTCAATAGAATATTGTTCCCTTCTCTGCTCATTTGGAAGTCCAGAATGATTCATAGTTTGTGTAAGTATAGCAATAAGATTTTTTACTCTATCTCTCATAACATTGGTTTGTTCTGAAGGAAAATCATTGAATTGTACAATACATTGATCAACATGGTTCCTTCGGGTTCCAGCCATCATCTATAACCCAAAAAGAATAGTGTAAGAGGAAAAACTCATGCTATGAAAACAACATAATAAAGGGGGAGTACCTTCAATATCTAAAATCTTAGGTTTAATTCTAAGACCGTTACAATAATTCTAGGACTATAACCTAAATGTATACATAACCTTAGGGACATCCCTATACATACCTTAGAAATATCTCTAGGGATCTCACTAATGTTTTCACATCCTAGATTCTAAAGGTTAACTAAACCTTCGCTCTGATACCAACTATAGATACCTAGAGCTTAATGTACATGGAAATTACATTACTTTTGTGGAATACTTAATACATAACAAAAAAATAGATGCTTAAAGACCATATTAGTTCAGTGTCTTTGGAAACTCAGAACAGAATCTTCTAATCATGGTAAAATATCTTCAAAATCTCTCGTAATGTTCTTCCACTTTTTATCTTAACTAAAACCTTTATTTATATACTGGGGAAAAGAAAACATAAAAAGGGTGAGCTCAGATACTCATTAACGGTAATCATGGAGAAAATAAATGAAACCATATACATTTGAACTTAAAAACTTGAACATAAAGTTTAAACATCAAAATCTTGATTTGTGAAATAAATCTTGGCAGTACGTAAGGAATAGATCATAAAGTAACATCAATCATGATAAAATATAATGGGAAGAAAACATGTAATTGAGGAAAACCATTAAGCACATGATATGATTTCTATAGTATCCAAGGCATTGCTGCCAAGATCATCATAGTGGACAAATTCCATTACTGAACCGGGTTTACTTGTCATTCCAGCCCTACAATACTGAACCAGATTTACTTTAAATTCCATCCATGTCTATATCATGAGATATAAATCTTTACCCAATGCATTTTAGGGAGATATAGGTCCCACCCATCTCATAATGATATCATTCTTATGTGTGCCACAAAATAAACATAAATCATTCATCATAACCTAACGAATAAAATGGGTTTCATAAACATCATCCCATCATAACATAATCCATATAAAACAAATGGATATAATTTCATCATAAGAAAAAGGAAACCATGTAAATAATAAATAAATTATACATTAAACATAAATATACTAAATATTGTCATCTTAGATGGAAAATGGTTTTTATAAAACACTTGAAATGAATTCTTGAGGAAAATATACTTTCTTTTTAAAAATCATTTTCTATTCTCAAAATTTCATTCAATTTTACAAGAAAATAATTTTGTGGAAAATAAACATGAAATCATGTAGATGATGCTTCATGGAAAGAAGAAGCTATGAAACTGTAAAAATCTTTTCACACATTATAAGTTAAAAAAACATTCTCCTCGTACTTTTGCTGGAAAAGTCAAAAAGTACCTCATATGGTAAACAAAATATAGATTACTTCCATACCTTGTGGTAAAATTCAAAAAAGTGAAAAATGAATTTAAAACTACATGGAAGAATAGTAAACATTTTATGAAAACATTTTAAGAAAACATAGACATGGATGATAAACATAACCCTAGTAAATACTTACAAATAAACAGTCTCGGATAAGAATGAGATTGGAATAACTATCCCTTACCTTATGTCCAATTTTTTTTGTATGTGTCGGAGACTCCTGTATAGTGGGTTTAAACATATTAATAACTTATAAAAGAACCATAATAATATTTATGATATCATAAATGATTCACTTACGACTTTGTATTTCCCGTTCATTTGTCAATTCCATGTTAAAGCATCGTTTTGGGTAAAATTGTTTCATTTATCACACGTGTTTTGACTTTTAATTATTCATATGATTACTTATATCATGATTACTAAATTCCCAAATGTAAAACATGATTTATATATAATATATATTCACAATACATATATAATAGATCGATAAATGGAATTAAATACACCGTTCATGGAGTCGGTAGGCCATACACACACATGAACACTGTTTTCATTACCTTATTAAATAGAATGGAAGTAAGTAAATAACATATAAATAAATCCAGTATCATTATTATGTCATATATATCATGATTATTTATGATATATACATTATAATCGTTTTGGAATGGCTAACATGGTGAATGAATCTCATCGCATCATGGAGACAGTAATTCGTATGTACACACGAGTGATGATGCCATTCCCATAATTATTGAATGGAATTGGAGTGGATGATATAATATATCAAAATCAGTCTAATGTTATAATATTCATATATAGTTATTATTCCTACAATTATATCCATCCACGTATGGTGGTGGTGGAAAACCAAATTACACCACGACGTGGAGAAGGTAAGTCATATGTACGCACGCGCACTGATTTTGTTTTTAGTGGGATGGATAAAAGGTGTAATAGGATTGTTTAGTATTTATAATAACATATAAGTACATTATTGATACTTATGTGATTACTTTATAATGAAACAACTCATATAGAGGAAGTGGAAGAAGAAATAATTTCTAATGAATCGGTAAAGGATATTACCTCTTCTCTAACGCACCTCTTATAAGCCTCCTCTTATGGCACTAAAGATGGTATTAGAAGAAGACCAAGACCTCCAGTGTGTTTTTAGGGAAGTTTATAAGGGAAATAGGCTGGGTTTTTCCGATTTTTAAGGCTCAAAATGGAGTGGAGAGAAGAGGTAGCAGGTGCCCTTTTATAAGAGAGTAGAGGGGCACTTTTTGAATCCTCCAAAATATTAATTTATAATAAATTCAAACCCCACATAAAAACATAAAAAATGAATCAAATAAGAATATGATATGATATAGGGTTGTAATATCATCATATAATAAAATTTAGACATGTTGGTAAATTATTTTAAACCGTATCAATTTGATTTAACCTTATTTAATCTATTTAATCATATTTGTGGTAGTAAATTTCTAAATTTTTGAATTATTATAAATACTTACTTATGTGTTGTGAATTTTTTATAATTGGATACTTTATGACATTTTCGACAAAATAAATTTCAATTTATAATTTTTAAGAAAATTTGTGATTTTTAAAAAATTTAATAATAAGTAATTTTTTTAAAATATCAATACTTTCAATTTTGACAATATTCATTTATTTGAATTTAAATAAAATCCACACATAAGATATGTTCAAACCAAAATATTTAATAGATTCCGAAAATTTCATATTCATCTTGAAAATTTGTGGAGAACACTAATTAGTTCATATAATATTTATTTTAATATTTTCAGAACCATTTATTGGATATTTCTCTTAATAAAATAATTACTACAACATTTTTGTATGATTATTTAATATACTGATTTGTTGCATAAAAATTATAAATAAAATAGTATGATTAAGATAAATATTATATCATTCATAAGAATACATTTAGTCGAATTTATCTTCTAAAACATCCAACTTTTAAAATTTTATTTTCATTAAACTATGAAGGTGACAACATTGACATCATTTAAAATAAAATAATATAAATTTCATAATAGATCGATAAATATAATGAAATACACAGTTCATGGAGACGGTAGGCCATACGTACGCATGAACACTATTTTTGTTTCCTTTTAAAATTGAATGGCAGTGAGTAAATAACATATACATAAATCCAGTATCATTATTATGTCATATATTTCATTATTATTTATTATATATACTTTATAATCATTCTGGAATGGTTAACATGGTGAAGGAATCTCATCGCGTTGTGGAGACAGTAATCTGTACGTAGGCACGAGCGATGATATTGTTCCAATAATTACTAAATATAATTGGATTGGATAATATAATATCTCAAAATCAGTCTCATGTTATAATAATCATATATAGTTATTATTCCCACAATTATACCCATCCATGTATGGTGGTGGTGGAAAAATAGATTACACCATGGCGTGGAGAGGGTTAGTCGTACGTACGCACGTGCATTGATTTTGTTTTTAGTAGAATGTATATAAGGTGAAATATGATTGTTTAATATTTATAATAACATATAAGTTTATTAGTGATACTGATGTGATTACTTTATAATGAAATGACTCATATGGAGGATGTGGAAGATGAAATAATTTCTAACGAATCGGTAAAGGATATTACATCTTCTTTGACGCGCCTCTTCTAATCCTCCTCTTATGGAACTAAATATGGTATTTGAAAAAGACTATGACCTATCGTATGTTTTTGTGGAAGTTGATAAGGAAAATAGGCTGGTTTTGGCCAAGTTTGAAGGCTCAAAATAGAGCAAAGAGAAGAGGGAGTCGGTGCCCTTTTATAAGAGAGTAGAGGGGCCCTTTTGGAATCCTCCAAAATATTAATTTATAATAGATTCAAACCCCACATAAAAACATCCAAAATGACTCAAAGTAGAAGATGAGATGATATAGGGTAGTAATCTCATCATCCAATAAAATTTATACATGTTGGTAAATTATTTTAAACCATATCAATTTGATTTATCCTTAATTAATCTATTTAATCTTTTTTGTGGTAATAATATTCTAAATTTTAAATTGTTATAAATACTTACTTATGTGTTGTGAATTTTCCATAATTGGTTAATTTATGACATTTTATACCCTATAAATTTCAATTTATAATTTTTAAATATTTTTGTAATTTTTAAACAATTTAATAATATGTTATTATTTTTTAAATATCAATAGTGTCAATTTTGACACTATTCATTTATTTGAATTTAAATAAAATCCACACATAAGATGTGTTCGAACCAAAATATTTAATAGATTCATAATATGTCATATCAATCTATAAATTTTTTTAAGAACTCTAATTAGTTAATATAATGTTTATTTTAATATTTTTAAAACCATTTATTTGATATTTCTCTTAATAAAATAATCACTACAACATTTTTGTTTGGTTATTTAATATACTTATTTTTGTATAAAAATTAAAAATAAAATACTATGATTAAGATAAATCCAATATATTTCCAAATAATACTTGTAGTTGAATTTATATTCTCGAATAGTCAAATTTTAAAATTTTATCTTTATTAAACTATGAAGGTGAAAACTTGGACATCATTTAAAATAAAATAATATAAATGTCATAATCTATTTTATATGGCTCAAAATGGTCCACAAGTAGACCCTTGGATTATTAGGGTATATATATACTCGACCAATAAGTTTTGGTCTAGTTTATGGTCCTTTTATGGGTATTATTATTTTAATAAAAACTATATTATTGATTTTTCACTAAATAAATAATTTCTACATCATTAATGTATAAGCTAATAAGGTAATTACATATTTCATAAAAATATTCAATAAATTACCATGATGAATAAAAAATTTATCTTTTAAATGATTATTTATAATTGAATTTATATTCTATATAACCTTATATTAAACATACTTTAATTATTAATGTTTGAGTGACACAAATTTCACTTTCTTTCAATAAAATAAATTAAAGGTCTTAATCACATCCAAGTGGGTTCCAAAAAATATTTTTTCGATCCAAGTATATTTTATAATGAAATATAGTCATCCAATTATATTAATACAAGTTTTAAGGTAATTTTATAATACTATTTTTACCCTTAATTACGTGATTTATCTTTAACTGTAGTAAATAAAATTTAGCATAGTTACTATTCATAATGTAAAAAAATAAAAAGTAGAATATTAAAATAATTTGGACATAATAATTAAAAATATTGAATCTATTTTTCCAAATTCAAAACACATAAGTTTCAGTATTTAATTTAAAATTAATCCCACTTTTGAGAAAATGGGTTCTAAAAGTTAAAACATTACAAAAAAATGAAATCTTTTTACCTATGAATTCAATGTAAAATTAATGATAATGACATACATAATTTTAAATGGTAAAAATATATTATATTAATTCTTTAAATACATTAATATTATAATTTCACCATATAAATTATCTTCATGAAAAAAGTTGTTTTAATTAAATTTTAGCATATTTTTACTATTCATCAAAATATGAAAGTTAACAGAAAAATAATAAAAAAATATCCAAAGTAAATTTTTATATAATTATTACAATTAATAATTTTATTTTGTCAAATTAAACTCATAAACCTTTAAAAAACTAGATTTATAATGGGTGTTCCATCAAAAGGCGGCAAAAATGCATTTTTTGAAAAATATTTATTTTACCTAAAAAAATTATTTTGTTCTCATACCATGTTCTAAAACTTGTGTAATATGAATGATAATGTTATGAAATTAAAATTTTGGTTTATACTATACATAATGGTTAGTTCATAATAATATTATAACAATATATTGTTGTTTTGTAAAACTCGGTATTGCGTACAACACAAGCTATTGAAGAAGGTCACTCTTGCATGAAACACAAGCTAAAAATAGTGTTTGTGTATACTACAAGATAATACAGTGTTGCGTATAGCACAATCTAATCTTGGTGAAATGTAAAAAAAAGAAATCAAAGAATTTAAAAATAATATTTCTCACAAAATCTCAGGGTGTTACATTCTACCCCCCTTAAAATGAATTTCGCCCTCGAAATTCATCGGGGTTATAAATCGGTTACTACTTGAAAGATTATTTCATAGAAACCCACATCGTAAAAAGGAATACTAAAACATAATTTTAAAATGTAAATTATGAAACGTAACGGTTACCAAAATTAACTCATCACTAGGTTTCCACATAGGAGAACATAGGTGAAAACATGGACTTGGAAGAGAAATATAACCATAATGTTCTTATGGAGAGTGGTAGAGAACATGGCTATGAAAAAGCCAAAAATAAAAAAGCCATAAATTTTTTACGATCTAAGGTACCATCTGATTCATCAGATATGAGGGTACTAGGACAACAATTTTGGTTTTCAAGATCATTTCTCTAAAGTTGATGAATTTGAATTAGAAGAAATACATCATCAATTTTGGTACAATCTCACCATTGTTCATTCCTTGAACAATTTCTACTTCATATCTTAAAGAAAAAAAGTTTAATTTGTCATTCGTGAAATGTTAGCAGATCATGTGATTGAATGATAGGTCATTCCATCTGTCTCAAACAAAATGTTAGAAAAAGTCATTAAATATACATAAGTCTATATATGGTGATATTAATCATATATGGATTCAAAAATGGATTTATACTACATATATCACACCACATAATAAAATAAAACTAATTTCTACAAACTAGGGACTTCTTGCAGGCTAGTGGTAGGCGATAATGGCATGTCTCACTTCGGTTGTGGGTTCGATTCTCGCATCCTTGTCCGGCGAGACGGGTTATTGCCAATCCTACCGGTTATCCTTTTTCTAAAACTATACTATTATAACATTTCATAAATAATATCAAAAATTTCTAGCCTTAAACAATACTATCTGATGTCTAACATAATCCATTCCAATCTTTAGTCTTATCCAAAATACTTTTGTCCAATCTCATAGTATAAAGAAAAAGATTACTAGAGAGGTCATCTACCAAGCATGTGATTACCTCATTTATCTCCCATATATCATATGATATATCTTGTTGGACATATTACAAACATGTGAATACCTAATCATGTATTCTCTTGAAACATGAATTACCATAGAACCTTAGTGGAAAAATGAATGTTGTCAAAAGTTAATTATTTACACATAGCAAAATCCCAAAAATTTTATATACTCAAACATTGATGTCACTTTGTCCTTATATCAGTCATGAGATCATTAATACTATCAAACATATTATTTTCTCCTTATCCCTTCATTATGCACATATCATCTTCTTTGAAAAAATATTTAAATCACTTTTCATGGTTACCGATACCATACAATTATTGAAAACCAATACGTTGATATTCCAAAATTCCATAATACAATAAATGGGATTCCACAACAGTATTTTGGAATATCGTTACATATACACTTAATCATTCCACCACTTCATTTTCATATTCAAAATCACCAATAGTGATCGCATGTGACTTCCCTTTTTCCTTTTCTTAAGAGGTTGTTGATTTCGATCATCATTAACCCTTGGATTAGGGCATTGGATAACATAATGCCTCATTTCCTTGCACTTGTAGCATTGAAGTGTTGATGGTGAGTTCTCTGTAGTCTTTTCTCTATTAACATCATTAGCTACCTTTTTATCATTACATTGAAACTCATCTCCTCGATGAACTTCTTTTCCACACTTAAAAAATTTTCTACTACCTTTAAGAAAATATCCAATATGCTTCTTCCCACACTTTGATCATAACGAAACATTCGTCTTCTTTTCACCATTTTTTGAGATATTTCCTGGAACTCCATCTTTATTTTCTTTTCAAAACCATGAGATGGATATGTAACACCAACTTCCAGTTCTAACATAATAGAACAACTCCCCATTTCTTTATAGCTATTGAATTCTCTTAAAGCTAATGCCCTTCGAAGACTTGGTTTTAAGCCACTGAGGAATCTATCAACTTTACTTTCGGGTTGGATGATAAAGCCAGATGCATACCTTGAAAGCCTTGTAAAATTCGTCTCTTATATACAAACAGATTCATCATCCTTTTTCTTAATCTCAAGGAACTCCTTTTCTATCTTTTTATGATGAATACGAGGGAAGTACTTATTGAAAAAAAAGTTCTTGAACTCGTCCCATTCAATGGATTAAATTTAATCTTGGGGCCTTGTATTCATAATTAGAGTCCACTGCTGGTCTTCTTCACCTTATAAATAGTAAATATCCAAAATGAATTTTTCATGTTCTAAATATCAAAGTATAGAAAATACCTTTTCAATGGTACTGATACATTGTTCAGCAATAAGTGTATTAGAAGACCCATTGAAAGAAGGTGGATGTTACCCCATGAAAGACTCAATAGAATATTGTTCCCTTCTCTACTCATTTGGAAGTCCAGAATGATTCATAGCTTGTGTAAGTATAGAAATAAGATTTTTCACTCCATCTCCCATAAAACTGGTTTTTTCAGGAGGACAATCATTGCATTGTCCATTACATTGATCGACACGGTTCCTTCGTGTTTCAGCCATAATCTAAAACCCAAAAAGAATTGTGTAAGAGGAAAAAATCAAGCTAGGAAAACAACATAATAAAGGGGGAGTACCTTCAATATCTATCATCTTAGGTTTGATTCTATGATCATTACCATAATTATAGGACTATAACCTAAACTTATACTTAATCTTAGGGAAATCCCTAGATATAACTTAGAAATATCTCTAGGGTTCTCACTAAAGTTTTCACATCCATGTTTCCAAAGGTTAACTAAACCTTCGCTCTAATACCAACTGTAGAGACCCAAAGCATGATGTACAAGTTCATTACATTACTTTTGCGGAATAATTAATACATAACAAAAAAACAGATGCCTAAAGACCATATTATTATAGTGTATTTGGAAACTAGGAACAAAATCTTCTATTCATGGTGAAATAACATCAACATATCCCATAATGTTCTCCCCCTATTTTTCCTAACTAAAACCTTTATTTATATCCTGGGGAAAAGAAAACATATAAAGGGTGATCTCAAATGCTCAGTAAGGGTAATCATGGTGAAAATAAAAGAAACCATATACATTTGAACTTAAAAACATGAACATAATGATTAAACATCAAAATCGTGAGTTGTGAAATAAATCTTAGCAGTACATAAGGCATAGATCATAAAAGAACATAAATCATGAAAAAATATAAAGGGAATAAAACATGTAATTTAGGAAAACAATTAATCACATGATATGATTTCCATAGTGGCCAGGGAATTGCTTCCAAGACCATTATTGTGGACAAAGTCCATTATTGAACCGGGTTTACATGTCGTTCCATCCCTGTAATACTCAAACAGATTTACTTTCAATTCGAGCCATGTCTATATCGTGAGATATAAATATTTACCCATTTCATTAGAGGTAGATAAAGCTCTCACCCATCTCATAATGAAAACATTCTTACGTGTGACACAAAATAAACATAAATCATTCATCATAACCCAAATAATAAAATGGGTTTCATAAACATCATCCCATTATAACATAATCCATGTAAAACAAATGGATATTATTTCATCATAAGAAAAATTAAACCATGTAAATAATAGAGACATTATAATTGAAACATAAACATACTAAATAATGTCACCTTATATGTAAAATGGTTTTTATAAAACACATGAAATGAATTCTTGAGGAAAATATCCTTTCTTTTTTAAAATCATTTTATATTCTCAAAATTTCATTCAATTTTAAAAGGAAATAATTTTTTTAAAAATAACCATGAAATATTGTAGAGGATTCTTCATAAAAATAAGCTGTTATGGAATCTTAAAAATCTATTCACTCGGTATAATCTAAAATAACATTCTCCTCATACTTTTTCCAAAAAAGTCAAAAAGTACCTCATATGATAAACAAAAGAAAGATTTCTTCCATACCTTGTGGTAAAAGTCAAAAAAGGGTAAAAATGTCTTTAAATATACATGAAATAATATTAAACATTTTATGAAAACATTTTGAGAAAATATTAACATGGATGATAAACATAACCCCAATAAATACTTACAAATAAACAATCTCGGATAAAAATGAGACTGAAATAATTGTCCCTTACCTTATGTCCAATTTCTTCCATATGTGTCAGAGACTCCTATATAGTTGGTTTAAACATATTATTAACTTTTAAAAGAACCATAATAATATTTATGATCTCATATATGATTCACTTACGACTATATATTACATGTTCATTTGTCAATTCCATGTTAAAGTAGTGTTTTGGGTAAAATCATTTCATTTATCATACATGTTTTGAATTGTAATTATTAATATGATTACATAGATCATGATTAATTACTTCCATAATGTAAAACATGATTTATTAAAAATATATATTCATAAGATATAGATAATATATTGATAAATGGAAATAAATACACAGTTCATGGAGACGGTAGGCTGTACGTACGCTTGAACGTTGTTTTCGTTTCCTTATTAAATTGAATGGATGTAAGTAAATAACATATACATAAATAAAGTATTAGTATAATGTCATATATTTCATTATTATTTATTTTATATAATTTATAATCATTATGGAATGGTTAACAAGGAGAATGAATCTCATCGCGTCGTAGAGATGGTAATCGGTACGTACGCATGAGCGATGATATCGTTCCCATAATTATTGAATGGAATTAGATTGGATAATATAATGTATCAGAGTCATTATGATGTTATAATAATCATATATAGTTATTACTCCCACAATTATATCTAACCAATTATTGTGGTGGTGGAAAAACAGATTACACCACAGCGTGGAGACGGTAAGTCGTACGTACGCCCACGAGGTGATTTTGTTTTTTATTGGATGCATATAAGGTGAAATAAGGCTGTTTAATATTTATAATAACATATAATTATATTATAGATACTTGTTTTATTACTTTATAATGAAACAACTCATATAGATGAAGTGGAAGAAGAAATAATTTTGAAAGAATCGGTAAGGGATATTACCTCTTCTCTGACGCGACCCTTCTAAACCTCCTCTTATGGTACTAAAGATGGTCTTTGAAGAATACCAAGACTTCCAAAATTTTCTCGGGAAGTATATAAGGGAACTAGGTAGGGTTTGGATGAGTTTTAAGGCTCAAAATGGAGTGAAGAGAAGAGGGAGTAGGTGCCCTTTTATATGAGAGTGGCGGGGCACTTTTGGAAACCTCCAAAATATTTATTTATAATAAATTAAAACCCCACATAAAAACATCTAAAATTACTAAAATTCTAATATTAAGTGATATTGGGTTGTAATATCATCATCCAATAAAATTTAGACATGTTGGGAAATTATTTTAAACCATATCAATTTGATTTATCCATCATTAATCTATTTAATCTTCTTTGTGGTAATAATTTTCTAAATATTAAATTGTTATAAATACTTACTTATGTGTTGTGAATTGTCAATAATTGCATACTTTATGACATTTTATACCATATAAATTTCAATTTATAATTTTTAAATTTTCTTATTATTTTTAAACAATATAATAATATGTTATTTTTTTAAAATATCAATGCTCTCAATTTTGACAATATTCATTTATTTGAATTTAAATAAAATCCACACAGAATATATGTTCGAAACAAAATATTTCATAGATTCATAATATGTCATATTAATCTATAAAATTTTTGGAGATTTCTAATTAATTCATATAATATTTATTTTAGTATTTTTAAAACCATTTATTTGATATTTCTCTTAATAAAATAATTACTAAAACATTTTTCTATGGTTATTTAATTTACTGATTTTTGCATAAAAATTAAAAAAAATACTATGATTAATAAAAATCCAATATATTTCCTTACAAGACTTTTAGTCTAATTTGTCTTCTATAAAAACCAACTTTTAAATGTTTATCTTTATTAAACTATGACGGTGACAACTTTGACATCATTTAAAATAAAATAATATAAATGTCATAATATATTTTATAAGGCTCCAAATGGTCCACAAGTATACCCTTAGATGATTAAGTTATAGATATACTCATCCAATAAGGTTTTTTCACGTTTTTGGTCCTTTTTATGGAAATTAGTATTTTAATAAAAACTATATTATTGATTTTTCACTAAATAAATAATTTTTGCATCATTAATGTATAAGCTAATAAGGTAATTATATATTTCTTAAAAATCACAAAAAATTACCATGATGAATAAAAAAATTATCTTTTAAATGAGTATTTTTAATTGAATTTATATTCTATATAACCTTATATTAAAAATACTTTAATTATTAAAGTTTGAGTGAGACATATTTCACTTTCTTTAAATAAAATAAATTAAAGGTCATAATCCAATCCAAGTGGGTTCCAAAGGATACCATCTCTACCCAAGTATATTTTATGATGAATTATAATCATCCAATTATATTAATATAAGTATTTGGGTAATTTTATAATATTATTTTTACCCTTAATTACCTGATTTACGTTTAACTGTTGTAAATAAACTTTACCGTTATTACTATTCATAATGTCAAAAAATAAAAAGTATCCTATTAACATAATTTTTACCTGCTGATTACAAATATGGAATCCATTTTTTCAATTTCATAACACAGAAGTTGCAGTATTTAATTTAAAATTAATCTTGCTGTAGAGAAAACAGGTTCTAAAAGTTAAAACATTGCTAAAGATTGAAATGATTTTACCTATGAATTCAATGTAAAATTATTGATAATGAAATACATAATATTAAATGGTAAAAATATATTATATTTATAATTTAAAATAATTCAATATTATAGTTTAACCATATAAATTATCTTGATGAAAAAATTGGTTTTTAATTAAATTTTAGCATATTTTTACTATTCATCAAAATATGAAAGTTAACAGAAAAATATTAAAAAATTATCCAAAGTAAATTTTTATATAATTATTGAAATTAATAAGTTTATTTCTTCAAATTGAACTCATTAATGTTTCAAAAACAAGATTTATAGTGGGTGCGCCATTAAAAGGCGGCAAAACTGCATTTTTTGAAAAATACTTATTTTACCCGAAAAAATTATTTTGTTCTCATACCATGTTCTAGAATATGTATAAGATGAATGAAAATGTTATAAAATTCAAAATTTGTTTTATACTATTTATAATGGCTAGTTCATAATAATATTATAACAATATATCGTTGTTTAGTGAAACTCGGTATTGGGTACCACACAAGCTATTGAGGAAGGTCTCTCTTGCGTGCAGCACAAGCAAAGAATAGTGTTTGTGTATACTAAAAACTAATGCGGTGTTGTGTATAGTAAAATCTAATCTTGATGAATCTTGCAACACAAGACATGAAAGAAATTAAAAAATAATATATCTCATAAAATCTTGTGGTGTTACAGGCACCCTCCTTTCATAACAGGGAATATGTTCTCTACATACTTAGTGGAACCCTCCTAGCATACCATGGCATGGGTCCTCTACCAACTGAGTGGAACCCTCCTTTCATACCAATAAATGAGTCCAACAATACCAATATATCACAACCCAACCCATGGGGGTCATCTATCCAATGGAATACCACGAAGAAACTATCGAGCACCAAGTTAAAATAGGTTTGTTTCATCCTATTGAGATCTTGGATTGGAAATTGGATGAAATAACCATGGAGTATGTGAAAGGAATTTCATGGACATTGAGAATCCATGATTCCATTTGGGTGATATTTGATTGACTTGGAATGTCAGCGCAATTCCTTGTTGTCAGGGATAATATTTTTATAGAGAGGATGGAATAGTTATACGTGGGGGAGATCATACACCTTCATGGGGTTCCCTCGATGATTATATCTGACCATAATGCATGGTTCACACCATGGTTACGGAGAGTCCTATATGAGGAATTTAGGACCCAGATAACAATTATTATAGATTTTCACCCCTAGAAATATGGGAAAACCAAGGGCAAAATCTAGTTACCAGAGGATATGTTGAGAGATTTTATATTGGACTTCAGTTAGAACTATGTGGACCACTTAACATTGGTTTATTTTTCTTATACTAATATATATAATTGTTTTATCATCATGGAACCTTTTTAGGCCTTATATGGGAGACCCTGAAGGTCACACTTATGTGGGTTTGAGAATCAGTGAAACATATTTTGTTGGCCCATAGATGGTGCAGGTGATGAAATATTGGTTACAATGGATCTACAAGCGGTTTTAGACATCCCATAGTCGACAGAAGTATTATACAGATCAATGTCATGGGCCCTTGGTGTTTTTATTGGGAGACCACATTTTCCTAAAAGTCTCCCAGTGATGAATATTAGGGATATTCGACTGAATAAGAAAGTTGTCCTTACGGTTCATCGAGCTATTTGAGATCTTGTATAGGCTTTTTGAAGTTTCTTTCTACCTTAACTTACCCCCACAACTGGAGTGGGTGAATTAAATCTTCCATGTGTAAGAGATGAGGAGATTCATGCATGATCCTATGAACATTATTGACTGGGGAGGGCAGGACATTGAGGATGGATCCACCTTCATAGAGTACCTCATGGAAATTGAGGATTATAAGGACATGATCCTTTATAGACGGACCATTCCATTGGTTTGTGTACTGTGTTACCATGGGATTATACAAGAGAGCTCATAGAAGCAGGAGAGATAGATGTGGGCCTAATATACTTTCATTTATTCTTAGTTTACACATTTTAGGGATGAAAATAATGATGAAGGGAATAATATAGAGACTCTATATTTTCCATGTAAGAATGTGAACTACACTAAGGAATATTTTTGGAGTCAGGCGCTGAGGTGACATGCGATTTCGAGGTTAGGTATGCTTGGAGTTAGTTTTATAAAAATATAAAAAAAATTATATCACTCACACATTTTTTTCTAAAATAAAGGAATATATACTAAATAGAGTTCTAGATTAAAAATCTAAGACCATGGTTGAATATAGAGTAAAGGATTTACCCTATGAATTAATTGAAGTTGGTTAGTGTTGGATATTCTAATGACACATCCATTGGTAGGTATTTTAAGTGAATTAATTAATTAATTAATTAATTAATTTAATACATGTGACTTATTTCACTTTTTTAAATAGAAGGTTACAAAAATTATTCGGGTTTATCTACTGGTTTTAGGAACAGTGGAAACGTGCGATTTATGGTGCCCGACTTTTTATTTTTCCATAATCAATTATCAATCTGAGATCTCATGACGATGAATGCTGTGATCCATGAAATTCAGTCAAAGAAACAGACAAAGTAGAATTAAACCACAACTGAGAGAGAGGATATTAAAACATATTTTTTATAATGAATTTGATTGTATTAAGAATTACCTCAAAAGAATTATTTCTTTATTGATGAATTGGTGGTAAAACTGTGATACACAATCATTACGTTGTAGAAACAAGGTGTAAATTTCCTCTAACAGTGATCCACCCATCATCCATGAATCTCTAGATGTATCCAAAGGAGTCTCCAGGTTCTTCATATTATATCCTTTCACTTACATCATCTGCCTTGATAGCCTCAATAATAACTTCCAAAGAATTATTCGTGATCTGATGGGGGAGGATTTCTCGTCCTTCTTAACAAGAGTCTTGGACAAGTGTGCTCTCTAGGCTTGAGAGGATTCTCCATTAATTTTTGTACACAACTGAATATGATAATGAGAAAAAATGTCATAATTTTTTATTTATATTGTTAAAGTTAAAAAATAATAATTTCACAAGTACCCTTATTATTATTAATTCCTAGAAAACCCCCTTATAAAATAATAATAGTAAAATTATTATTTCTAGACATGTTCCTAACAAGTGAATTATAATTAATTTTTTTTAATTAAATAATATTAAATATTATCATTTCTCATTAGACCATTAAACTTCATTAGCCATTCCTATACAATATTTATTGGGCCGTTAATGATGTCCATTTTTTTATTAAATAAATATCACTACATTATTATCCAAAAAATAAGTAAATTTTATAATCACAAAATAGAAAATAAATTTTTATTTAATATTACACTCACAATCTATTCTATTTAATTAATAGTAAAGGAATAAATTTTATCAATCATACCTAAATAATTATTAAACCACCTACGGGAGTAATCTTTATTCAACTTGTTAAAAAATAAATAATAATATATATTTTTAACTAAGATTTTTGATACACTTAATGTGTGACCCTTTAGGCCTATTTCTTAGGAGAATTAGGTGAAGATTCTTAAAGTCCAAGGTTATATTCTAGTAACATGTCAAGGCCCCCATAGAAAAATAATTTAATGTTGTAATGACATGTCACCTCATACTGATTCTTAGCATGTAATATAATATCTTTATCACAAAATCTAAAATCGAGCAAGTTGCATGCCAGTTCTATAAACCTATATGCTCAATATCTCTTTCTTTGACTTTATAGAAATAGAGAATGCCTATTTATCACCATGTCCATATATATATTAAGTCTATTTCATTTACATAAATGGGCCTAAGATATTAACTTCTATTATGAAAAAAAGGACAAATCCTTTCTCACATTATTCATTAATGAAATATTACTCCTAACACACCCAACATATCCTACCTCACTATGATCATTTGTCCTCATGATTTTCTTCAATACCTCTATGTGAATGACTCATAATAATAATTAATAATAATCTTAATGTCTAAGTAAATATACACACATTTGCAACTAGGAACATCCAATGACACATTGAAATGTGGATTTTATTCTAGTGGTTCTCGTTCTCATAATATCCTACTCGATATTACCAAGGTAGTAAACTATGAGAAGGTTCCTAAAAGTCCTATAAGTCTCCACCCCTAATAGTCTATATCATTTCTCACCCTTAAATGACATTGTCTGATAATATAACATATATTCATGAATAGTGATGTAGCACTTCTAGGTTCTCATTATTGTATGGAACTACTATGGCCTTTTAGTGAGAAAACTATTCTTAGGATATTATTATATACTATGTTACATAGAATAATAATCATGATGTTATAAGGAGTTTATTAATATTCTAAATGATTAATAATTTTTTTTTCATAAAGTACAAATAAGTTGGTTCTAGGGAACCAACTACAACAGACTCCCACTAGCACTAGATCCAATAGCTAACAACCTTCAGTCCTCTAGCTATCACATGATATTCATGATTCTTTTCATATGAAATATTATGGTTCCACCATGTTCTCTTCCATTGGTAATTTCCTTGCCGCAAATTCACCCTTCTAATAGAAATCCCTCAAGAGGTGATACTTCTTTAGTATATTCATTATTTGTTGGTGTAACCTTATCTCTTTTGCAAGAGCCAGTGTTGTAGTATGATAATAATAAAATGTGATAGGTTCTTTATTACTAGGTACCACATCAATCTCCTAGAGAAATTTACAAATCCAAACAGATTCCTTGGATGCATTTGAAGCCAATATATACAAGAACTCTACTATAAAATCGACAACAACTATATTCTTTTAACTCTTCCATCTCATAGCTAGTCTATTGAGATATAAAACATATCCTTATTGTGACTTTAGATCATTTTGATCTTTTTGAAAACCAACATTAGTATAACCCCTTATGACCAGGTCCTCATCTCCTCCATACGCCAAGAACATGTCCATAGTTCTTCATGGATACTTATGGATAGACTTAATAATAGTCCAATATTGTTCTCATAGATCTTCTTGATATCTTTTTACCATTCTCAATGAATAGGAAACATCAAGTCTATTACATAACATGTCATATATGATTGATCATGTAACTAAATAATACAGGATATTACTCATTATCTCTATCTCATGTTGTGTCTGATGGCACATTTTCTTAGAAATATGAAAACTATGTGACACTAGAACCAATACCCTCTTGGATTTTTTGTACTAAATATATTTAGTATCTAGTCAATATATGTACATTTTCTTATTCCAATAACCCTCTTGGATTTATCGCAAATGATCTTCATCCTATAATATAGGCTACTTCACCAAATTCTTTCTTGGAGAAGAACTTGTTTAACCAGTCCTTAACATATTTTAATACTAGTGTGTAGTTTCCAATAAGTAATATGACACCAATATATACTACTAGGATAACGACAAAATTACCATTAAAACACTTTTAAACACATGAATCACATTCATTATTAATGAAATCAAATTATTTTATGAATTCATTGAATCAGATTTTCCATGACCTAGATGCTTGCATCAATCCATAAATGGATCTCTACAACTTCAAAACATTTTGGCATTACACAGAGTCACAGACCCTTCTGCTTGTGTTAGAGAGACATCTTCCTAAAGGTTCCCATTAAGGAATGCAGTTTTGACATACATCTACTGAATCTCATAGTCATGGTAAGTTTTTATAGAATGTATGATTCTGATGGATTTATAAGAGGCAAATGGAGAAAGTGTATCATCGTAGTCAATTCCTTGATGTTTTTAAAACCCTTTAGACACTATCATTACTTAATAGGTATTCACATTACCTTCAATTCCTAGTTTTTTCATTAATACCCAATTTCATCTAATAGGAATTACATCAACTGGTGCATCGACCAAAAACCATATTTGGTTCTGATACATGGAATCCATTTCAGAATTTATAGCTTCTATCCATCTTTTAGCTTCTGATCTCTAAACTACCTTATTTTAGGAGTGAGGTTCATAATTTTCAGCCAATAATTATTCACCATCCTCAGTGACTAGAAACCTATATCTCTATAGTTCTCATATATCGCTTATGGTCCTACAATGTACTTGTGTTTCAGGAACTACTTCTTCCATGGGGACCTGTGGAACCTGTTGGTGTACCAAAACTTGTATATATTGAGCATCAACTTTATCGAAGTCAATATCTCTCCCACAATCCTTTTTAGGGATGTTATTACTTTAAATTAAGACAGCTTGTCTAGCGATAGTCGCCTTCTTATCTGATGGGTTCTATAGGTTGTATCCCTTTTTTTATTGGGATACCCTATAATGATATATGTTATGCCTCGAGGTGTTAGTTTGTTTCTTGATAAGGCCTTAAAAAAATACTCACAATTCTATACATGTGTATGTGATAAAATGGGTTTCTTTCCATTCTATATCTCAAAAGAAAATTCCATTTTCCACTTTAGTTGGTACTCAGTTTAATTTTTATGCAGCATTTTGTAATGAATATCCTAAAAAGGATAGTGGAAGAGACAGATAACTAATCATCGGCCTTACCATGTCTAACATGATATTGTTCCTCCTATCACTAACACTGTTCCACTATAGTGTATAATTTGGAGTGAGTTGAGATAGAATCCCAAAATCCCATATAAATTCGATGAACTCTTGGTTAAATTATTCACCACCTCAATCTGATCGGATCTTATTTATCTTCTTACCATGCTGGTTCTCTACTTCTTTATAGAATTCATTGATTCTATCAAAGGATTTGGACTTATACCACATAAATTAGATATATACATATCTTATCAAATTATTAGTAAAAGTTATGATGTAATAATATTCACCTCTAGCTTCTATTAGAAACGGACCTCACACATTAATGTTTGCCAATCCTAGAATCTTTGTATCCCTTTTACCATGTCCACCAAATTGTGGTTTTTCCATTTTTCTTTGTAAACAATCATGACATCTATAAAGTGGTTTTATCTCAAAACAGTCTAAATAACAATCTTGATAGAGCTTCGTCGAACACTTCTCATTTACATGACCATGATAGTGATGAAGCAACTTGGTATTATATGAGTCATGTAAAGTTAATTTGTTATCAATTTCCAACACTTGGTTTTTGTAATTTAATACATAAATACTGTTATTTAAATTTGCCATACCATAACATATATTGTCCTTATAAAAGAAAAAAGTTATTTTCAAAACATGAAATTAAAACCATCTATATCTTAAAAGGACAGAGAAATTAGGTTTTTGGTAACTATAGGTACATTATAAAAATCTCTTGAAACCAAAATCATTCTCATTAGAAATGAAATGTGGTAGTCACCAATAGATAGAGCAGCCAACCTCGCACAATTGGTAGCTTCTAAATCCACCTCTCCTCTAGAAATCATCTAGAATTTACTAGTTTCCTAAATATGGATATAGATGTGATCACCATAATCTGTATCTAATACCCAATGTGGAAATATGGAAATATTTCACTCGATGACAAATTCTCCTTTATCTTCCCAACACATTTGGGTGTAGTTCCTCTTCCTATGGTCTATCTTGCCACATGAAAAACATACTACCTCATTTCCTTCTCCTACCTCTGGATCTTCTTCTTCATGTTATGATAGTGCACGAGAGATTTAGATAGTTTATATTTCTTGGAATCCTTTTCCTTGTCCTTCCTCTTCTTATTCACCATCAGGATTGCGGTGTTTTCATGAATCATGTCATTATCCACTTGGAGAATCAAGGTAAGATGTTCTGAAAGACTCTTCTCATTAATGCTCATATTATAATTCATAATAAATCTAGATAAGGTCTTGGTGAGTGATGAACATATGAGATCTTTATGGAACTCATTTGAGAATACAATCCCTAAGATGTCTAGGTGTTCAATGTAGACAATTTACTTGACTACATGAGGCATAACTGGTGTAGACTCTCCAAGAATAGTTATGAAAAAATCATTATAGATCTCATACATCTCTTGTCTTGACTTCACTTTATATAGATCCTGAAGGTGAGACATCATGTTATAGGCATCCATATAGTCATGTTGCTTTGAAAGCTCATTGGACATGGATGAAAGCATGAAGCACTGAACATCTGTAGCATCAATTAGATGTTTCTCATAGATAGATATCTATTCATCACTTTCCTCATTTCTAGGAGTAACTAGTAATGTTTCTTCAAACACATACAATTTCATTTCATAGTGAAGGATAACCCATAAGCGCCTTTTCCACTACTATAAATTAGTGCCAGTGAGAAGGTTTTATTTCATAAAGTATGGATCATAATGATATGTTTGATGTCATTTTACTTCTATTTCTATATAATAAGATAAGTTGAATTTTAGTACTTTATCTGATAAAATATAGAAAAATAAATTATATTTATTAGTCTCCCTCTATTTTGTGGAAACTTAATATCCCTCACCATTGGAATTAGAATATCATGTTTCTTGGACATATTAGTGGAAAGGATCCATATTCCCCTTCTAATTACCCCAATGTTGGTTGATCAAGCAACTTGAATGGTTTTAGGTAGTCATTCTAAATTCCAACTTCATTACCTAAGAATTTCTTAATCTATTGAGTGGAATCTCCAATATTTAAATCCTTAATTTTATATTTTCTCAACCTTTGACTCTCGTATAACAACCCTAATTTTTATTACACACATAAAATTGATTTAGTATACAAAATTCACTTGATATAATATATAATATCGAGAGTTCTAGTGTATTTGGGGCTTATGAACATTACATAACAACTTAGAACATAAAACACACGACATCTTTATTGAAAACTTAATGTACGTGACCTCTACATTCTCTCGTACTTAGCATTGCATAGGATAACCTGAGGACATGCATAATAAATGGGTGAGCAATAAAGCCTGGTAAAAAATAAATTTGGAATAATTAGAGTAATACAATAAATATTAAATAATAGACATATCAATGGAGCACAATAGAAACATAAAGGCATGATGAAGCAAGCTAATCATAACATAGAGACGTGGAAACAACATTTAGCATGATTTCTTCATTAGCCAAGGCTCATTGCACATGGAGCATGAGTAAACCCTCATTGAGCTTGAATCATCATGATTAAACCCTCATTTCACTTGATGTATAATGATACTAATTTTTACCCAGTGCATTGGAGCGCTATCCGGGCGCACCCATCTAAAACATTTCATTTCATGCCTAAGTGTGCCACATGGATCATATAACATGGAATAAATCAACATCATAAGTTATTCCATGATTAAGTAATGTGGAATAAATACATGAAAGTACCATTAAATATTTATATGTTTTTAAAGTTGAATACCCTTGATAGAGACATGGGTATGGTATTCACTACACAATGATCTTGGCTTGGAAAAAATGCGGTGCAATTTCAGCAGCATAACGACATGACATAAGGATTCATGAAAATGTTTGATGGGAGAAAAAGGGTTATCTCGTCATATTTACATAAAATGTACATTAAAGGGGTGATATAGATATATGTACACATAGTTTTAATGGAATTTAGAGTCCAAGTACAAAAGAATTACTTAAATGTAAATGTGGATAGAGAGATCCCTCATAGAACTTCGGCACGGTAACAGGTGTATATGAGAGGCATTAATGAGAGATAATGGGGTCTCCAATCATAAAAAAAATAGGGAAGTGTGGGGGAG
This sequence comes from Viscum album, assembly GCA_963277665.1. Classification (NCBI taxonomy): domain Eukaryota; kingdom Viridiplantae; phylum Streptophyta; class Magnoliopsida; order Santalales; family Viscaceae; genus Viscum; species Viscum album. Next base: position 614,908,351 of record OY728130.1, read on the forward strand.
GTTATAAATCATACCCTAATATTTTTAATTGAAAAAAGGGAATAACAACTGAATGAAAATTGGAAAAAAATTGTGAAAGGAAGAAATCCCTTACATGGAAGTGTCATCCTAAAGGAATGGGAGAGGATTGATAAATGATTCTTTAGAGATTGGGGAACCATGGGAGGATTATATAGAGAGGATGGAAGATTTTGGATGAACTCCAAAGAATTTGAGTGAAGATGATGTGGGAGCTTGGTTGGGTTTATATTGGAAATGGGAGGGAATTATTTATTATTTAGGTTTGGGTCACCACACATTAAACTAATCAATACCAAAAACCGGACAATGGTTTTTGCCCACGACTTATTTTAAAGGAGAGTGTAAAAAAAATTTTGTAAGTAAAATGGCCTAACATCTGAAAATACTAGGGTTTCTTATTTAGCGGTGAGACACACTCTCAATGAAATTTATTTAAAAAGTTAAAATGATTTATAACTCTTGGAGGGTCCACTAAACATCTTTAAAATAAAACAATAAAATCTTACATTACATTATTTTATTGGAAAAACATACATTGGCTGAAAAAATCAATTATAGTATTTTATTACATCACTATTGGGTCATTATGATGTCACAAAACACATTATATATTTGAATGATATTTAATTTTTACCAAACAATTCGACTATTTCAGAAAATTATGAAAAATTCAATATTGGGTAATTTCAACATCATGATTCCAAAGATAATATTCATTTTATAAAAATAATTTTTTAAATATGTTAATTTTTACTTTAAAAAACTGTCATTTATAAAAAATTTATTGGTTTTGACAAAAACTGCTTTCAAAACCTTAATAAAAATTACAATTGCATTCATATAATTATAAAATAATTTATATTTAATAAAAAATAATTTAATAATAATAATAACATTTTATTAAAATATTTTTTAACATAAAAAATCCATTAATTCAACAAAATATATTTCTTGGTTGAATATTATTTAAAAATACTATTTTTTTAATAACTATTTACAAAGTAATTATAATAAAATGAATGAACATTATTTGTACAAAAATAATGTATATAGTCATAGTGATGGGGTCTTGTTACATAACTCCTTATAACACCCGCGTATGACTAAAGGGTAAGGTGTGCGATGGTGAAAGACTCCTGGGGTGGCTCAGATAACATCGCTCGGGTTGTAATCTCTGTTAACTTCCACTTATCCCATAGTCAGTTCCACTCAAGATTATCGTGTGCAAGCTTGACTTGGTCTTCTTCAAGAGTGAAGCCCAATGATGCCACCTCCTTTATGAGCTCCAACAAATGGTCTTTGTATGGGGAAAGTCTATTAGATGAGGTCATCGCTTCCTTTATCTGATTAAATTGGATTTGTTAAATCCCAATATTTATACAAATTCAGTGATCACTGTTCAATGGCTATACTAGCAACGGTCACAATTCATAATGGAATTTTAAAATCTAGAAACATAAAACCACTTAATTTCACATTTTATATAACCATAATAAGACATTTAATTATATCAAGAGTAATTTCACTTAATAAAAGTTTTGGTCGTTACAATATTCCCCCCTTAAAAAATTTCACCCTTAAAATTTCCTTTTCCCACACTAAAAAATATGAGGGTCACCTTACTTCATAACTTCCTCCAATTCCCACGTCGCTTCTTCGAACATGTGCTTTTTTCCACAACACCTTAACGAGGGGAATTGTCTAATTTTGTAGAACTTTTTCTCTATGATCTAAGATATTCACTGGTTTCTCTTCTTAAGAAAGATCATCCTCTAGCTGTACTACCTATGAAGATAGTACATGTCAAGGGTATGGTATGTACTTCCTTAAGGGGGATACATTGAATACATCATGTACATTGGCCATGGTAGGTGGGAGTGCTAGTCGATAGGCCACATCCCCGACATGATCAACAATCTCAAAGTGGTTGATGTACCTGGGACATAACTTACCTTTCTTTCCAAACCTCATGACCTTATTCCATGGAGATATGTGTAGGAATATCCATGTTTCCAACTTTAAACTCAAGGCCTCATCAACGGTTATCAGTATAACTCTTCTGCTGACTCAGGACAGCCTTGATATGCTGTTGAATGGTTTTCACCTTATCCACAATTTCTTCATCCATTTTTGGTCCTAGAAGCTTACACTCACCGACTTCATCCCAAAATGTCATAGTTCTTCACCTCTTCCCATATAGGTCTTCATAAGCTGTCATTCGTATGCTTGAGTGGAAACTGTTATTATTGTAGAATTCATCTAGAGGAAGATGTTGATCCCATGCTCCTTTAAATTCCATTGAGAATGATCTCAACATATCCTCAAGTGTTTGGATAGTCCACTCAGATTGTCCATCATTTTGAGGATGATATGTTGTACTAAAGTTCAGCTCAGTATCCTGATCATGTTGAAGAGTCTTCCAAAATTTAGAGGTGAATGTTGGATCTCGATGAGATACAATAGATAGGGGTACTCCATACCGCCATACAACTTCCCTGATATATAACTGTTCCAGTTGATCCAATGAAAAATCCTACCAAATTTCAATAAAGTGTGAAGACTTTGTAAGAAGATCCCCAACAACCCAGATTGCATTGTTGCCTCTAGATGTCTTCGGAATTCTGATGACAATGTCCATAATGATGTTCTCCCATTTCCATGATGGTATGGGTAATGGTTGCATCATCCCCTTAGACTTCTATCTCTCAGACTTCACTTGCTAACACACCAAGCACATTGATGTAAATTCATTGATCTCTTTCTTTATATTATCCCACAAATAATTCTCTCGGAGATCTCCATACATATTTATGTTTCCTGGGTGAATAGTGAAATTTGAACTATGTGCATCATCCAAAATTTCCTTCTTCATCTCTGAACTAGATGGGACACATAGTCTTTTCCCAAATCTCACAATTCCTTCTTCATTAACATTGAACTCTAGGGATTTCCTTCTTTAATAGCTTCCACTTTCTTCAAAATTCCCACGTCATATTTTTGAGCATCATTTTTCCGTTCCAAAAGAGATGGTTTAGAAATAATTTGTGAAAGGATTAATGATTTTCCCTTCTTTATGATTCCCATGTACATCTTAATCAAATATAAGATGATTAGATCCTTATCCATTCTCATCAGTGATAGAATCACTGGGTCCTTTCTACTTAGAGCATCCTCCACCTCATTCTCTTTCCCTGGGTGGTAATGGATTGAGCAGTCATAGTATTTGATTCTCTCTAACCATCTTTGTTGGTGCATGTTCAACTCTTTCTATGTGAATATATACTTGAGGCTTTTGTGGTCCATATATATTTCACAGTTCTCCCCAAAGAGATAATACTGCGAAATTTTTAAATTGAAGATCACCGCAACCCACTCCAGATAATGTGTTGGATAATTCTACTCATGAACTTTCAATTTCCTTGAATAAATAGGCAATGACTTTATCATTTTTCATCAACACACATCTCAGTCCATTCTTTGAAGAATCACTGAATACCACAAAAAGTTCTCCACTTGGGGGTAAAGTGAGCATAGGCGCAGTGATAAGCCTCCTTTTTAACTCCTTGAATCTTTCTTCGCATTCATCGCTCCCAGAAAACTTTACTCCATTCCGAGTTAGATTGTTAAGAGTGTTGTACAATCATGAGAAGTTTCTCTCAAATCGTCGATAATATCCTGATTACCCAATGAAGCTACGGATATCAGTTACCGATGTTGGCCTCAGTCGTCCCTCAATTGCAGTTTTCTTGGATGGATCTACATATATCCCATTTCTTGTGATGATATAGCCAAATAATGAGACATCATTTAACCATAACTCACACCTTATGTAATTTTCATATAGCTTCTCCTTCTGCAAGGTCTCTAGTATAGTTCTTAGATGATTCTCATAACCCTCCTTGGTTTTTGAGTATATTAGAATATCATCTATAAGGACAACCAAAAAATTTTCATGGTAATCCCTAAAGACTCTATTCATCATGTCCATAAATATTGTTGAATCATTAGTGAGTCTGAAAGGAATTTATAGGAATTCATAGTTCCCATATCTTGTACAAAAAGCTGTCTTGGGGATATCTTCCTTCTTCACCCTTACTTGATAATATCCTGACCGAAAATCCACCTTGGTGAAGTATTGTGCTCCACACAGCTGATCGAACATGTCATCAATTTGTGGGAGGGGATACTTGTTCATTATCGTGATTTTGTTAATCTCACGGTAATAGATACAAAGGTGCATTGACCCATATTTCTTCTTGACGAAGAGGACTGGTGCACCCCATGGTGAGGCACTTGGCTATATAACCCCTTTATCCAGATTCTCTTGCAATTGTTTTTTTTTCAGCTCCTCAGGCTCCACAATAGCAATTCTTCACGGATTTCTGGATATTGGAAATGCCCCAGTTATAAGAAAATCTGATAATTCCACATATCTTCTAGGAGGAAGACCAGGAAATTCTTCGGGAAACGCTTCATCTAATTCCCTCACAATATTCATGTCTTTAAGGATGGTTGCCTCATTAGAATCAATCATCTGAGCCAGCTATGCATTCTCATAGGGCAGTAATATCCACGCTTGAGATTATGGATCTAAAGAAGATTCATCTTCCTCCTTGCACTTTTATAGAATCAGGTGTCGATTCTCCACATGGAGAGTGATTTCTCGCTAACATCAATTTATATTGGCTCTATATAAGGAAAGTCAATCCATGCCAAGAATTGCATCAAATTCCACTATAGTTAGTATGATGAGGTTCTCCAGGAATTTAAATCCTCCGATTATGATAGGGGAGGGGTTATATTCATGGGATGAAATGATTTCCTCATTTCCCATACTCACCAACAACTTTAATTCCATGATTTTTGGTGGTGTTGGGATTATTCTATTAATCTTTCAGGATATAAAAGAATGTGTAGAACCTACAAAAAATTTATATTCTCTATTCTTGAATGAATAAAGAGTGTACCTATCACCAGATCATTGTTAGGGTTTACCTTGGAAGTAGTTATGGAAAAATTGTTCCCTTTCTACCTTGGAGGTTATTGGTTGCCTCCGAAAACCCTAGTCTTAGGGAACTTGTTTGCAAAGTTCCTTGGTTATTCGCAGTTGAAGCAACGAACAACATGTTGAGGGTTTAATGGAGCATTCCTCTCTTCTGATATAGTATCAGATTTTTCTTGGTGATACTTAATAGTCAGGTGTCCTTCTCTTCCACACCTAAAGCATTTCCCCGTCCCCTTTAGGCAATTTCCAGGGTGCTACTTTCCACACCTTTGGCAAGTGGGGTGCTGTATTTTCTTAGCACCTTTGGATTTATCCATAAGACCACTAGAATTTAAGTCCACCTTATGCTTTTTATCCCCATGATAATTCTGAGATTATCTGATTTTCATTTTCGACCTTGAGGGCACATCGGACAATTTCCTCATACCTGTCAAAGTCACGGATCACCAGCACTTTCTGCATGCTAGGTTTCAGCCCACCAAATAAGAAGGAAACCTTTTATTTTGGGGTAATGACAAAGCCAGAGGCGTATCGTGCAAGCGTTGTGAAGTTTTCCTCATACGCTCTGATAGATTCATCATCTTTTTGCTTGAGGGAAAGGAAGTCCTTTCCATCTTAAACAGAAGGGTGTGCAAAAAATATTTATCAAAAAACAGCTTCCTGATATCCTTTCATTCCAATGCCTCGATATCCTCATCAAACTTTGTATTTTTGATCAATGTACACCATTTATCAGCTTCACCCTCCATACGATAAGTATCCAGGAGAACCTTCTCTTGTTTGGAACATTGATGGATGGAGAATATATTTTCAATGGAGTTGATCCACTATTGATCGATTGAGGGATCAGATGATCCATTATAATTAGGAGGCCTTTGCATCATGAATCTCTCTATAGCAACTTTTTCTTTCTTATGAGTTGTTGATTGTTCCCCTTGACCCATGTTTCTATTCAAAGCTGGAGTTAACTGAGAGAGAAGCATTAAATAGTTCGTGATTACCGCTCCCATCAGATTGGTCATCTCATTAGCACAGTCATCAAATTGATCTTCACATCAGTTGTTAGCCTGAGTCCTCTTATTACCATCCATTGGATGAAATTAAAGGAATGTTAGGGGTAATTCATAAATGTTAATCCAAGGACAAAACTGATGACTTATAAATATCTTTTATTTCCAGAAGTTGTGAATCCATAGACTTCAATATATGTTATTCATGATCTACTTTCTAACATATATTCTTTGGGGAATTTTTTTTAATTCCCTTAATAAGGGTTCATACTAAGCTTGTGAAGTTACCAAAGTATATCCCCCTGGAGTTTTGTAACCAAGAGTACGGCAATGCCCGTTTTCATGTACCAAGATACCCCGGGTCAATCCCAAAACTCATTGTCAGGGTTTTCACCCCTAGGTATATATTTTTCAGAGCTTCCTCTACCTTCTCGTATCTAGATAGGTATGTATTTTCTTGATAAACCACTTACTCAATACTCACCAAAACATTGGGATGTTTTTATACTTAGTCTTGTCTTTAAGGATTTGCTAGGTTTTTCTAATCCTACTCCCAAAAATAACTAAACCAATCCTCGGATACCAACTTTAACAACCCTGATTTTTATTACACACTTAAACCTGATTTATTACATAAAATTCACTTGTTAAAACATAGAATATTTAGATTTATAGTGTCTTTGGGGCTTAATATCATTACATAACAACTTATAACATAAAACACCAAACATTTTTATTGAAAACTTCATTTAAATGACTCCTACATTCCCTTATACTTAGCATTGCATAAGATAACTGGAGGACATGCATAGGAAAAGGGTTAGATATATAGCCTAGTAAGGGAATAAACATAGAATAATGTGAGTAATACAGTACATATTAGACAATATACATATCAATGGAGTATAATATAAACATGAAGGCATGATAATGTATGATAATCATAACATGGAGATGTGGCAACAACATTTAACATGATTTTAGTATGAGCCATGGCTCATTGCACATGGAGATGGAGTAAACCATAAATGCACATGAATTAGAATGAGTAAACCCTCATTTCACTTCATGTATCATGACAGTAATCTTTACCCAATGCATTGGAGTGCTATTAGGGGGAACCCTTCTTAAACATTTCATTTCATGCATAAGTGTGCCACATGGATCATATAAAATGGAATCAATCAACATCATAAGTAATTCCACGATTAACTAATATGGAATAAATAAATGAAAGTACCATTAAAATGTATATGTTCATAAATGTTAATACCCTTGATAGATACAAAGGTATGGTATCACTACACAATGATCTTGGCTTGGAAAAAATGCGGTGCAATTTCGGCAGCATAATGGCGTGACATGAGGATTCATGAAAATGGTTGATGAGAGAGAAAGGGGTCTAAAATCATATTAACATAACATGGAAAGTGGGGTATCATATAGATACATTTCCCAATAGTTTTAATGGGATTTAGATTCATGATACAAAATAATTACTTGAATGTAAATGGGGAGAGGGAGATCCCACACAAAATTTCAGAATGGTCACGACTGTACATGGGAGGAATTAATGAGACATAAAGGGGTATACCATCATCCAAAAATAAAGAGGGATTTATGGGAGAGGTAAAAAATCATACCTGAACATTTTTAATTGAAACAAAATGGCATAACCACTTAAAGAAAATTGGACAATATTGAGAAATGAAGAAATCCCTTATTTGGAAGTGTGATCTCAAAGGCTTTTGAGAGGCTTGAGAGAGGATTCTTAGGAGCTTAGGGAACCTTGGTATGATTATATAGAGATTATGGAAGAGTTTGGACGAACTCTAAATGCTTTTAGTGAAGAGTAAGTTTGAGATTGGGTGGTTTTATATAGCAAAGGAGAGAGAATTCATTATTATTTAGGTTTGGGTCACCACACATTAAACTAATCAATACCACAAACCAGAACATGGTTTTTCCCCAAGGTTTTATCCAAAGGGGGGTGAAAAAAAATATTTTATAATTCCAATAGCCTAACATTTTAAAATAATATAGTTTTTTATGTGGAGGTGAGTCACACTCTCAAAGAAATTCATTTTAAAAGTGAACATGTTTTATAACTCTTGGAGGGTCCACTAAAGTTTTTTAAAATAAAAAAACCAAACTAAAATCACATTATTCTAATTTTATAACATATATTGGAAGAACATATCATTTATATCATTTTATTACATCACTATTGGGTCATTACGATGCCATAAAACACATTATATGTTTGAACGATATTTAATTTTTACCCAAAAATTCGACTGTCTCATAAAATTATGAGAAATTCACTATTGGATAATTTAGATGCCTAATTAAAAGAATAATATTCATTTTATCTAAATAATTTTCTAAATATGTAATTTTTTACATTTAAAATAGAAACCACCATTTATCAAAAATTCATGGGTTTTGACAAAAACATCTTTCAAACCTTAACAATAATTAAAATTGAATTCATAAAATTATACAATAATTTATATTTAATAAATATTAATTTAATAATAATATTAATATTTTATTAAAATAATATTTAATTCAAAAATCCATTAATTCAAAAAAATAGATTTATTGGTTGAATATTAAATAAAAATACCTTTTGTGTTTTAAAAACTATTTACAAAGTAACGATAATAAAATGAATGCTCATTCTTTATACAAAAATAATGTACATAGTCATAGTGCTAGGGTATTATTACATAACTCCTTATAAAACCCTCATAAGATTGAAGGGTACAGTGTGTGATGGTGATAAACTCTTATGGTAGATCAGATAATATCGCTTGGGTGGTAATCTCTATTAACTTCCACTTCTCCTGTAGTCAGTTCCACTCAAACTTAACATGCTAAAGAGTGGATTGGGATTAGTCAAGAGAAAATACTAATGACATCACCTCCTTTCTGAGCTCTGAAAAATGGGCTTCGTACGGTGCAAGTCTACTGGATGAGGCCATCACTTCCTTTTTCTTAGTAAAATGTATTTTTTAAAGCCCTATATTTTTACTAATCATGTGATCATTGTTCAATGACGATATTAGAAATGGTCACAATTCATAATAGTATTTTAAAATCCATAAACATAAAACCAATGAAGTTTACATTTTATATAACCATAATAAAAAATTTAATTAGATCAAGAGGTATTTATATTAATGAAAGTTTGGGTCATTATATCTCGGTTACACAAAGTCCTTATTTAGAAGTCAACCCCTAGTGTGAACATAGTTAAGTGAACCCAAAACCTCATGTTTGTATTCCCTGATAATTGAAAACACACCAACTTTGGCTGGTCAAGTATATTAAACTATGGTTCAATTCTAACTAAAGTAATGGAAGGCAATACAAACATAATATTTTATTGGAGGATTTCATCCTTTATGCATAAATTTCTAATTATTATCATCATTACATGATTTTTAATATTAAGTGGGATTAATTATGTGATTAACCATGCCATAGATAATATTTACACAAAAGTTAGTTTATTTTATTTCTATCTTTCATGCTTTTTAATTTATCAATTATGTGATTATGATAAGACATCCACAATGAAATTACCATGAAACTAACAAAAATAAAATAAAGGGTATGATCTGGAGCTAATACTAATGGTTTTTTTATCTAGTGGTTGATAAACTAACAATTGACCTAGGGGAGAAACACCTTGAACCAATTGAGTTTTGTGTTTATTTCTTTCCATATGTCCACCATTTTATCTCCGTGGATTGGTTTCGCCTCAATTACTAACATGAACCGCCTCCACTTTCTTGGGAGCTCCATCCATTACTTATTCCCTTTACTCCTGTGTAGGTGACGAGAAAGACAGGTTTACATAAAAGAAACCATGGGAATGCATGCCCTACATAATAATTAGGGAATAATAAAAACATGCCAACAATTTAATTTAATAGTAAATTAAATGTATCCAATCACATAAAAAAGGTCTGGTCTAGCTCATTATCCTCCACATTCATGCAAAAAATTACACTTTTAATAAAACTATCATTCAATTCTTAATCATTCTTCTTTAAGACAAATCATTCTCAAATCTATTAATTATTATCATTAATTAATCAATCCTTTTTTCTTAATCCTTATTTAAATTTCCATGATATTCACATCCATTATAATTTAAAACAAATTAAATAAACTCATTTAAAATTAACCTTGTACATAAATATACCTTGGAGGCAACAAGGTGAATAGTTGTCCAAATCTACCCAACTTGTATTATACTCTTATATTGTTTTACTCTTGTGAAATATGTCATACATGACCTATCATGTACTTTTATAATATGTACTTCACATAAGATTACATGAGTTACATGATTTTTTAGTCATGAGTTATGTTTCAATGCACATAGAGTAACAAATTGTAATATAATTCTTATATGATACGAAAATATGGAACATTAAGCAGATATTAACTAAACATTTGAATATTTATTTATAGTAAAACCTATCACATGGAGTGTCCTATATTTATGACCACATGAAAGTATATGTATCAATGTTTTCATTGTAAAATAAATAAATTTTTATTCTGCGTAACGTGGCATAAATACATGGCGTGTTGATTAGATCTGCACGGTGTGTACACCTCTCACCGTCTATTCAAGACACACACCTAGGGACTCAGCTTGTAGTTTGTGCCTCAGAAAATTTGAAGTAAACGACATGCTCAATGGGCCACAAACTGTGTTGCCTCATTTTTACACATTCACCAGTAAGTTAGTCCATGTATTGAATACACGTCCCACCTTTTATGGAAAGGGACCACACACTGTGTATAATGGGCCACAAGACATGTATTTTGGATGACCATGTCCCAGTCAATCCTATTCAAAACATGGTGTAAGAATTAACTAAACATCATGTCATTTATGAAAATGGGTTTACTAATTGGTGAATTAACTCTAGGATCATTGAACACAACTACGAGGTGTGTAACTCCGGTTACACAATGTGTACTACTATGTTATCCGAGAATAATCCATGGATCCTCCAGATGAGTTCCTTGATTTTATTTTAATAAAAGATTATACATATTTATTTGATCTATGAGAAACAAGGGGGGAAGAAACATATCTTCCAATTCAGATTAAAATAACGATTAGACTTGAATTGATAAGATAAATTATAAAAACATAAATCAATAATGATTTTTTTAAAATAATTATAAACAATTATATTCCACCTTTGATACCTCTTGTTGGTTCCAGGCATAGCGGAATCGTGCAATGGGCATGCCCAACAATTAATTTTTCCATAATAAATTATCAATATGAGATCTGATGATGCGGAATGGTGTGATCCATGGAATCGAGTCAAAGAAATAGAAAAAGAATAATTTCATTGGAAATGAGAGATAGGAGATCGACGCATATTGTTTATAATTAATTTAATTTGATTGAGAATTAATTCAAAGTAATTCTTTCTTCAATGAAAAATCAGTGACATATCTGTGGTGAACCATCATTGTGTTGTAGAAACTATGTGTAGATTTCCCCTAGTGGTGATCCACATGTGTTTTTTAGTAATCTCCAGAAATCACCAATGGATTATTCAGGTGCTAGGGTGGAAGATCCTTGGGTTTCCATCATCTGCCTTGATTAACTTGAGAATCACATCCAATGCATTCTCCTTAATCTGGTGTAGGAGGATTGATCTTCAATATTCAGAGGGTTTTGGTAGAAGGTATCTCTCTAGGCTTGTGAGGATTATCCTTGACTCATTGTGCACAACCGAATAGGCTAATGAGAAAAAATGACATAATTGGGTATTTATATTGTTAGAGTTAAAATAAAGTAATTGCACAAGATTTTTCATTATTATTTAATACTAGAAAAAACCTATTCCAAATAATAATAGTGATATTATTATTTCTTAACAAACACCTAACTTGCAAATTATAATCAAATATTTTTTAATTAAATAATATTCAATATTATTATTTCGAATGAGACCATTAAAATTGGTCCTTCATTCCTCCACAATATTTCTCAAGAGTTGAATAATCTATATTTATTTATTAAATAGATATCCATTCATTATTATCCAATAATAAATAAATAGTATATTCACTAAATAGAAAATAAATATTTAATAAATATTTCTCTCACAATATATTATCTCGAATAACTAGTTCTATAATAAATGTGATCAAGAATACATTAATAATTATTACACCATATGTAGGAATAATATATATTCAACCTATTAGATAATATATAATAATATTTTATTTAACTGAGATTCTGGATACACATAGTTTGTGAACCTTTAGGCCTCTTTATCAGTGGCTCAGTTGAAGTAGACAAAAGTCAAAGGATAACATATAGAAACACTTCAACGCATCCAAATAAAAAGAAGTTAATGTTGTAACAACCTTTCACCTTATCTGGATGCTTACAATGTAATATAATATCTTTATCACAACATCTCAAATCAAGCAGGTTGTGTGCCAGTGTCATCACCCTATATGCTTGATATCTCTTTCTTTGACTATCTAGAAATAGAACTTGCCAACAGATCACCATGGTTATGGATTTATTTAGGCTATATCATTTCCATAAAATGGACTGAGATACTAACTTTTGTTAAAGAACAAAAGGGATAAATCCTTTCTCACATTATTCATTAATGCAATATTACCTGTGATGCACCCAACATATCATACCTCCCTGCAAACTTCTGTCATCATGTTTTCATCCATACATCTAATTTTGTTACTCATAATACTCATTAATAAAAATATTAATGTATAAGGACCAATACACACATCTGCAGATAGGAACATCCAATAACGTAGAGAAATATGGAATTCCTGCAGGTGGGTCTCATTCTCATAATATCCTACTAGATATTACCACGGGTGTACATCATGAGAAGGTGCCTCAAATTTCTACGAGACTCCACTACTGATATCCTATATCATTTTTGTCCCTAATATGATATAATTGGACTATAGAAAATATATTTTAGAATAGTGTCATATCAATTTTTAGTTCTCATCACAGTGGGGAACTAATATGAAATTTTAGTATGACAGCTACTCTTATGACATTAATACAAACTATGTTACACAGAATAACAATAATTATGTGATAGTGGGTTTATTAGTATTCCAAATAATAAATACTAGTTGATTATAATGTAGAGAAAAGTTGGTTCTAAGGGACTAACTCCAACATTAGCCACCTAACTAAAGGATCATTAAGAGGAGATTCCACTGAACTTTATTAGAAGATTGAGATTGGATTATGCTCACCAGTCAGATCATGGTGGTTTGATTGAATGTGAACTCATAGTATTTTACCTATCACTTGAGAATGTATTATTCACTAATGAATTATCGAATATTGAGGTTGGATTCATCAATTTTGGATTCACCATCGTAATTAAATTTCTTAATCATGAATTTGACCTGGTTATATTTTTTTGGCAATTTCACACCTTTCACACGATCCCCTTTGTCAAATAAAATTAACTGTTTGAGTTTTCTTCTAGTTATTCCATGATTCTAACCATAGATTACCCTTTTTCAATCCTTGGATGATAATTATTTCTCAGTGATGTTGATCGCCCATATTATAGTGATTTTTCCACATCATTCTTCATGTTATTTATTGTTGGGCTTTGGGGTCATGTTTTGAATTTTCCTGGTGGGTAAGAGCATGATTAAACCCCTAGATTCATGGGGGATTTTTGTGTGGCAAATGAATTGGAGATTAGTATATGGTTCAATACTTTTTTGTGGATGCAGGTGATGACTCCCATGTATATGCGATCTGAGACCAAACAACAATGATGAGAGGTGCACAAGATGCGTACGAGCTTTGTGTGGATCAACATAATTAAATTTTCGACCACTAGAGGGATGAAATCGATGACCAGAGGCCTTCCTCTTCAATTTAGGGTGATAAAAAAGTGTTATTTGGGGAATATAATCCATATATGAAAATACATGAAATAAACTAGAGTTTCTATAAAAAAAACTCGACTATATAATGTGTAGTCTATAAGAACATATGTCTTGTATTCCCCTAGTCTTGGATGTTAGGGTTTTTGGGGGAGTTAAATATAATACACCATGTGGGACCCCCACACAACATGTGACCCATTTTTGGAATCCTAGAATATACTCTCCGAGTACATGGAAATTGACATGGCTGGGAATATTTCATGTACTGGAACACATCTAGTGTACACAGGCATGGGTTCGAATTATATGGATAGGTCCAAGATCACATAGGTAGGCCTCTGGTGGATGAGATACACCATGTGATATCCCCATATCCATGTAATTATACATAGCTAGTGATCCATTTGTTGGTGATGACACAATAATGTAGTAGAGCAGGGCCACAAGTTGTGTGAACCCCTAACATTCCATGTACTTCATTTTTGAGAATTTTCTACCTACCTTTTCTTCTAATTTTTTACTTGAATTTTGGAATGTGAGTAGCCTATACGGAGTTTTTTTCCATATTAAACATCATATAATCCTTTATAGTGGATTTTAAGATATTATGTGAGTTGTTCTGGGCATGATGCTTCATTATCCATCACTCAATGATAGCGGTGATTGGGTTGGATCGTGAGAGAGATATCGGGGTTGGTAATTCCACAAACTCCTTGTATTCATTTGAGTGTAACCCTCCTATATTATAATTTTATGGGTCATATACATACAAATTGTAACCCTTCTATTGTATCATGGAATGATTCCTCTACCTATTTAGTGGTACCCTCTTGTGGTATTAGGGAATGTTTCTTATACCTACTGGGTAACACTCACAAGTTGTACCAGAGAATGGGCCATATACATAATGTGTTGTACCCTAATATCATATCAAAGAAGGGATCCTATAACTACTAAGTGGTACCCTCTTATCATACTAGAGAATAGGTCCTCTACTTACTGAGTGGAAACCACCAATCGTACTAGGGCATGGGTCCTCTACCGACTTAGTGGAACCCTCGCATTGTACCAAGGCATGGGTCCTCTAACTGTTGAGTGGCACCCTCCAATCATACCAGGGCATGGGTACTTATTATAACGACCCATACTTTACATACATTGTTATTAATTCAAAATTGAAGCATACTTATTAAAACATATAACAAAACCATGAAAGGACTATATAGGTATAGTGTCTTTAGAAACTGGGAAACATAAACAACTGGTTCATAAAGCGTCTACACTCTCTCCCATTTATTTCATCATATATATAGTCCCTTTTGGAATATCTTACTTAATAAGCTTCTTCCTGACCTGGGGAAAGAAAACATACAAAAGGGTGAGCTCAAATGCTCGGTAAGCGTAAAAGAAATATCAATCACATCACATTCATAAGAACATAACATTTTGGAAATCATAACCTGCAAAAGAGAGCATAATTTCATAACATGGGATAAATCATAGTAGTGAAATGAAATCCCAATAATCATAAATTAAAACATGAAACTTTGTGTCATACACACATAATCATAGAGAATCATTTCTTATTAGTCAAAACTCATTGCCAAGACTATCTTAGTGGACAAAGTCTATTTCTGAACCAAGTTCACTCCTCGTTTCAGTCCTGTTTCACTGAACCGGTATAACCTGCCATTCTAGCCATGTCTATCTCATGATATATAAAATCTTTACCTTATGTATTGGAGGGAGATATAGGTCCCACACATCTCATAATGATACCATTCATATGTGTTCCACAAAATCATAAAACATACATCATTGCATAACCCATGTAATAAAAATGGGATTCTTAAACAACATGAATCATAAAACAATTCATATAAGATAAATGAATTCATAAAAATAATTCCATCACAACATAATCAAATAAATGTAATAATAGTTATAGAAACAAAACCCTATATTATCTTAGATGGAAAATAATTTTGATAAAACACTTGAACTCCATTCTTGAGGAAAATATCCTTTCTACTTCAAAAACATTTTTCCTTTCTTAACATGTATTACAATTCTAAACTAAAAGAAGTTGATTAAAAATAAAATTGAAAATTTGTAAAGGATGATTCTTGGAAAAAAAAATTTAAAAATCCATTCATGCGGTATAAGTTAAAAAAACATTCTTCTCGTACTTTTGTCGGAAAATTCAAAAAGTACCTCGTACGAAAAACGACAAAAGATTCCATTCATATATTTTAATAAAACTCACCAATGGGTAAAAATGGATTTAAACAATTGTAGGTGTATGGAAATAATATTACATATTGAGGAAACATGGATTTGGATGATAAAATACACCCCAGTAAATACCAAAGTATAAACAATCTCGGATAAAAATGAGATTGTGATATTTTCCCCTACCTTAGGTCTGATTTGCCTCGTAAGTGTCTGAACCTCCTGTATAATGATTTTAATAATGTTATTGACTTATTAAAGAATCAAAATTATTGTTATGATATCATATATGGTCATATTCTTAGCTTTTTAGTAGTAATATTTCATTGCTACTTGTTATTCGGGTGTTTGTAACTTTTTGTTCTTATGCGTGTTTTGTCGAATAAATTCTTATTCTTATCTTTAGGTTATAGATACATAATTTCCAGAATGGAATTAATGTACTATATGTCATATTTATTCATTCAATTAATTTATATAATCATTATGCAATGAAGATCATGTAGAACGAATTGCATCACATCGGGGAGACGGTATTCCGTACGTACGCACGAGCGATGATATCGTTCCCATGATCGTGGAATTGTATTGGAGTGTATGTATACTATTTAAGAATCAATATAACTTTACAATAATCATATATAGAAATTATTTACACCATTATACCCATCCAAGTAAGGTGGTGGGGGAAATAGATTACACCACGGCGTGGAGACGGTATGCCATACGTATGCACGTGCGGTGATTTCGTTTTCCGTAGGATGGATATATGTTGAAATAGGGTTGTTTCATACTTATAATAACATATCATTATATTAGTGATACTGATGTTATTAATTCATAATGAAACAACTAAAGAAGAAGAAGTTGAAGAAGAAAGAATTTGGAAAGGATCGGTAATGGATATTACCTCTTTTTGACGCGCCTCTTCTTAACATCCTCTTAGGGAACTAGGGTTGGTCTTTGAAGAAGACCAGAACCTCTAGGATGATTCTAGGGAAGTGGGAAAGTGAAATGGGTAGGGTTTTTCCGAGCATGAAGGCTCAAATTGGTGTGAGGAGGAGAGGGAGGAGGTGCCCTTTTATAAGGGATGAGAGGGGCACCTTTGGAAATATAAGAAATATTAGTTTATATTAAATCCCAACCCCACTTAAAAACTTCCAAAATTAATAATATCTAAATATTAGATGAGATAGGGTTGTAATCACATCAAAAAATAAAATTTAGACATGTTAGGAATTTATTTTAAACATTATCAACTTGATTTATCCTTATTTATCAATTTAATTTTATTTGTTGTAATAATATTCTAAATTTTAAATTATTATTAATAATTACATATGTGTTGTGAATTTTCTATAATTTGACACTTTATGACATTTTCGACCATATAAATTTTAAAATATAATTTTTAAATATTTTTGTGATTTTTAAACAATTTTATAATACGTTATTTTTATAAAATAACAATAGTGTCAATTTTGACACTATTCATTTATTTGAATTTAAATAAAATATATACAGATGATATGTTCGAACTAAAACCTTTAATATATTAATAAAATGTCATATGTATCTATAAAATTAGTGGAGAAAATTAAATAGTGCATATAATAATTATTTTAATATTTTTAAAACCATTTATTTGATATTTTAATTAATAAAATAATTTCAACATCACTATTGTGTCATAATTAATGATAATTATTTAATCCCTAAAAATTCTAAATAAATTCCTATGATGTAGATAATTGTATTATATTTCTGTATACTATTCATGTTTGAAGTTTCATTAAGTTTATCACCAAATTAAAATTATTATACTTATAAGATTTAAGAAAGTGACATGTTGTCACATTCTTTGGTTTTAATAATAATTAAATTAGTATCATGGAAAAAAGTCTATTAAATAAATCTAATCCAACCCTTAGGTGATATGGGTCGAATTTTAGTCATCCAATAGGAGTTTGGCAGGTGTTAGGGTAATTTTATAATC
Organism: Viscum album; assembly: GCA_963277665.1. NCBI lineage: Eukaryota > Viridiplantae > Streptophyta > Magnoliopsida > Santalales > Viscaceae > Viscum > Viscum album. The sequence continues at coordinate 614,926,574 of OY728130.1, forward strand.
TTATATTTACCCTTAATTACACGATTTACCTTTAACTATGGTAAATAAAATTTACCGTAGTTACAATTCATAATGCCCAAAAATAAAAAGTAGTCTATTAACATAATTTGGACCAACTCATTACAAATATGGAATCCATTTTTCAAAATTCAAAACACATAAGTCACAGTAACTAATTTAATATATATCCCATTGTTAAGAAAATAGGTTTTAGAAGTTAAAACATTGCCAAAGATTGAAATGTTTTTACCTATGAATTCAATGTGAAATTAATGGTAATGACATACATTATATTAAATGGTAAAAATATATTATATCTATACTTTAAAACCATTAAAAATTATAATTTAACCATATAAATTATCTCAATGAAAAAATTTGTTTTTAATTAAAAATTAGCGTATTTTTACTATTCATCAAAATATGAAAGTTATCAGAAAAATATCAAAAATTTATCCAAAGTAAATTTGTATATCCTGATTCAAAAGAAGAATTTTATTTTGTAAAATTGAACTTATAAACGTGTCAAAAACTAGATTTAATGTGGGTGTTCCATCAAAAGGCGGCAAAACTGCATTTTTTGATAAAAACTTATTTTACCCAAAACAATTATTTTGTTCTCTTACCATGTTCTAGAAAAATGTGTATGATGAATAATAATGTTGTAAAATTTAAAATTCGGTTAATACTATTCATAACGGCTAGTTTATGATATTATAATAATATATCGTTGTTTAGTGGAACTCGGTATTGCGTATTGCGTGTAGCGAAAGATTCCTTTGATGATTTATATTACATAAAAGAAAAATATTTCTCATAAAATTCTCGGGTGTCACATTCTACCCCCCTTAAAATTAATTTCTCCCTCGAAATTCGTCACTTTGTAACAAACAGATGAGGATACTTCTCCCTCATCATATCCTCAAGCTCCCATGTAGCTTCTTCTAATTGGTGGTTCCTCCATAAAACTTTCACCAAGCGAGTGGTCTTGTTTCGTAGGACTTTTTCACTACGATCCAGAATTTCTAACGGTTTTTCTTCATAAGAAAGATCTTGCTCCAACGGTACAACTTCTGAGCTGAGTACATGTGAAGGATCAGGTATGTACTTTCTTAGGAGAGATACATTGAACACATCGTGAACTTGAGAGAGATTCGGTGGAAGCGCCAATCGGTAAGCTACCTTCCCAACACGATCCAGTATTTCGAAAGGACCGATATATCTAGGGATCAACTTCCCCTTCTTTCCAAATCTCACGACCCTCTTCCAAGGAGATATTCGTAAGAACACTTTATCACCCACTTCAAACTCTTGGTCTTTTCTTCGGTTGTCGGCATAGCTTTTATGTTGACTCTGAGCTTCTCTTATGTGTTGTTGAATAGATCGGACCTTTTCTGCCATATCATCAACACTATCAGGTCCTAATAGCTTTATTTCCCCAACTTCATCCCAGCAAGTTGGAGTCCTGGATTTCTTTCAATAGAGAGCTTCATAAGGAGCCATCTGAATACTGGAGTGAAAACTATTATTATAAGAAAATTCCACCAAAGGTAGGTGTTTATCCCAACCACCTTTGAAATACATAGAGAAAGCTCTCAACATTTCTTCTAGAGTTTGAATTGTTCTCTCAGACTGACCATCTGTCTGAGGATGATAAGAAGTGATGAAACTCAACTCTGTATCCAGAGTATGCTGAAGACTTGGCTAGAACTTTGAGGTAAACCTCGGATCCCGATCAGATATAATAGAAAGTGGTACTCCATGCAATCTTACCACTTCCTTTACATATATCCTGGCAAACTGATCCAGAGAGAAATCCTCTCTAATAGCGATGAAGTGTGCAGACTTTGTAAGACGATCAACTATGACCCAGATAGCATTATTGCCTTTGGATGTTTTAGGAAGTCCTGTGACAAAGTCCATAGTGATGTTTCCCATTTCCATTCGGGTATGGGTAATGGTTGTAACATCCCCTTAGACTTCTGTCTCTCAGCTTTAACATGCTGAAAAACAAGCATCGAGAGACATATTCAGCAACATTTCTTTGCATGCCATCCCACCAGAAGTACTCTTTTAGGTCCCTATTCATCTTCGTGCTTCCAGGATGAATAGAGAATGAAGAACTATGAGCATCATCTAGCAGCTCCTTCTTTAATTCGAGGATGGGAGGAACACAAACCCGATTCCTGAACTTTATTATCCCATCACAATAAGGTTTAATAGAGGAACATTTCTCACCTTCTTTTGTAACTTGACATCTTCTTTCTGTGCCTCTTTAATCTTCACATGTATATATGGTTGAACATTCATTTGAGAAAGATACGATTTTCCCCCTTCCATTATAATTCCAAGATACATCCTTTGTAAATATATAAATATTGGATCTTTTGTGATCCTCATCATGGATAAACTGGCATGGTCTTGTCGACTTAATGCATCTGCCGCCTTGTTTGCTTTCCCAGGGTGGTAATTAATTGAGCAGTTGTAATCCTTAATCAGCTCCAACCATATTCTTTGGCGCATATTCAGCTCCTTTTGTGTGAAAATATACTTTAAACTTTTATAATCAGTATAAATATCACACTTTTGACCATAAAGGTAATGCCTCCAAATCTTTAATGCAAAGATTACCGCAGCTAACTCCAAATCATGAGTTGGGTAATTTTGCTCATGGATTTTCAACTGTCGTGAGGCATACGCTATCACCATATCATTTTTCATGAGAACACATCCCAGTCCCTTATTGGATGCATCACTGTAGATCACAAACCTTTCTTCACTACAAGGCAGTGTGAGCACAGGTGTACTGGATAACCTTCTTTTCAACTCCTTGAAATTCTCTTCACATTCCTCTGTCTAGACAAACTTAACTCCTTTCCGAGTCAACTTGGTGAGTGGATTAGATAATCATGAAAAATCTTTCACAAAACGTCGATAATATCCAGCCAAACCAAGAAAACTTCGGATCTTAGTTACTATTGTTGGTCTCGACCATCTTTCGATAACCTCTGTTTTTGGTGGATCCACAGATATCGCCTCTTTTGAGATTATGTGACCCAAAACTGAAACTCTTTGAAGCCAAAATTCACATTTGGTAAATTTGGCATAAATCTTCTCCTTTCTCAGGGTCTTCAATATAATTCTCAAGTGATCTTCTTGTTATTCCTTGCTCTTTGAATATACAAGAATATCATCTATAAAGACTATCACAAACTGATCAAGATAGTCTATAAAGACTCTATTCATCAGATCCATGAAGATAGCAGGGGAATTAGTAAGACCAAAGGGAATCACTATAAATTCATAGTGTCCATACCTTGTACGGAAAGTTGTTATTGGTATATCCTCCCTTTTGACCCTTAATTGATGATACCCTGAATGAAGATCAATCTTGGAAAAGTATTGAGCTCCTCGTAGTTGGTCAAATAAGTCATCAATGCATGGGAGAGGATATTTTTTCTTGATAGTGATCTTGTTAAGTTCTCGACAATCAATGCAGAGTCTCATTGATCCATCTTTCTTCTTAACAAACAGAACAGGTGCTCCCCAAGGTGACGCACTAGGGTGCATGAATCCTTTATAAAGATTCTCTTGGAGTTCCTTCTTCAATTCCTGCAACTCAATTGGGTCCATTCTATAAGGTGTCTTTGAAAAAGGAAAATCACCCGGTACGAGTTCTATTGAAAACTCAACTTCACGATTTGGTGGAAGACCCGACAATTCCTCCGGAAAGACATCATCAAACTCACGTACAATGGGAATATTCTTAATTGTGAGTTTCTCACCAACCATTTGAGATAAATAACCTTCATTAAGTGTAATCAAGACCCATAAGATGGAAGAAATTTCCACTTGAAGGTTATGTTCATCCTTGCATCGATAGACGATCATAGATTGATCTGGAATATGAAATGTGACTTCCCTTCATTGGCAATTGATATGAGATCCATATAAAGAAAGCCAATCCATGCCAAGAATCACATCAAATTCCACTATAGGAAGGATCACAAGATTTACAGGAATCACTTTCCCACAAACTTCAATCGGAAAAGAATTATAAACTTTTTATGTGACTGTTGTGCCATTGGGGGTTGTCACAATAACTCAACATCTAATTGTTGAGGTAATATGGTGATATCCTTAGAAAATTATTCAGAAATAAAGGAGTGGTTGGATCCATAATCAAATAAAACATTTGCTACTTTAGAGTGGATAGTAAGTGTACCTTTCAACACATCATTGTCGTACTCCACGTCGCTGATAGAAATTGCATGTGAATTTCCTTTGTCTTTAGCCTTAAGAGTTTGTTGATGTCGACCATCATCATCAACCCTTGGATTTGGGCATTGATTGTCATAATTCCCCATCTCCTTGCACTTGAAACATTGAAGTGTAGTAGGTTCATTCTGTGTGTCCCTTCCTTTTTTGCATTATTAGACATCTTCTTCCCATCATTGCGGCATTCAAATTCCCGATGACCTTCCTTTCCACATTTGAAACATTTACTTGTCCCTTTAAGACAACTCCCTCCATGTTTCTTTCCACACTTTGAGCATAAGGGAAAGATCATCTTCTTTTCAGTGTGCTCTTTAGATTTTCCTTTGAATTCCATTTCCCTCTTCTTATCAAACCCATATGCCTGATGGGTTACTCCAATCTCCATCTCGACTTTGAGAGCACATAGAACGATTTTCTCATAGATATTGAAGTCCCTTATGGATAACGCCCTTCGAAGACTTGGTTTTAAGCCACTAAAGAATCGATCGATCTTACTCTCAGGTTGGATAATAATACCAGATGCGTACCTTGCAAATCTTGTAAAATTTGCTTCATAGGTACCAACAGATTCATCACCTTTTTGCTTCAGTTCAAGAAAGTCTTTCGCCATCTTTGTTCAGAGAATACGAGGTTATTACTTATTGAAAAATAAGTTCTTGAACTCGTCCCATTCCATGGACCCAATTTCATCCCTTTGCCTCATATTCTTAATAAGATACCACCATTGATCAGCATCTCCTTCCAAACGATAAACTGCTAGGATGACTTTATCATGTTCAGAACATTGAAGAACTAAAAATATCTTTTCAGTAGTACTAATCCATTTTTCAGCGACTAATGGATCAGTAGACCCGCTGAAAGAAGGTGGACGCTGCCTCATGAAGGATTCAACAGAATATTGCTCCTTCCTTTGCTCGTTTGGAAGTCCTGCATGATTCATATCTTGAGAATGTTGTGTGATCATGGCTACAAGATTTTTCGTTCCAGCTCCCATAAAGTTTGGTTGCTCAGGGGGACAATCATTGCATTTCCCGTCGTATTCCGCATTAACACGGTTCCTTCGGGTTCCAGCCATTGACTAAAACCAAGAAGAATAGTGTGAGTAACACTAAGTATAATAGAAAAACCACATAATCAAGAATAAAATTTCACACTTAAGGTCTTATCATAGGTTGTTCATGGACATTTCTAAAACACTAAGATTGTGTTCTATGCTTAGACTTATCCTTAGGATTCTTACTAAGGATTTCACATCCTAGTTTCCAAAGGTTGACTATACCTTTCCTCTGATACCAACTATAACGACCCATACTTTACATACATTGTTATTACTTCAAAATTGAAGCATACTTATTACAAAATATAACAAAACCATTAAAGGACCGTATTGGTATAGTGTCTTTAGAAACTGGGAAACATAAACAACTGGTTCATAAAGCGTCTACACTATCTCCCATTTATTTCATCACATATATAGTCCCTTTTGGCATATCTTACTTAATAAGCTTCTTCCTGACCTGGGGAATGAAAACATAAAAAAGGGTGAGCTCAAATGCTCAGTTAGGGTAAAAGAAATATCAATCACATCATATTCATAAGAACATAACATTTTGGAAATCTTAACTTGCAAAAGAGAGCATAATTTCATAACATGGGATAAATCATAGTAGTGAAATGAAATCCCAATGATCATAACTTAAAACATGAAACTTTGTGGCATAGACACATAATCATAGAAAATCATTTCTTATTAGTCAAGACTCATTCCCAAGACTATCTTAGTGGACAAAGTCTATTTCTGAATCGAGTCCACTCCTCGTTTCAGTCTTGTTTCACTGAACCGGTATAACATGTCGTTCCAGCCATGTCTATATCATGTGATATAAAATATTTACTCAATGCATTAGAGGGAGATATAGGTCCCACACATCTCATAATGATACCATTCATATGTGTTCCACAAAATCATAAATCATACATCATTGCATAACCCATGTAATAAAAATGGGACTCTTAAACAACATGACATCATAAAACAATTCATATAAGATAAAGGAATTCATAAAAATAATTCCATCACAACATAATCAAATCAATGTAATAATAGGGATATAAATAGAACCCTATATTATCTTAGATCGAAAATAATTTTGATAAAACACTTGAACTCCATTCTTGAGGAAAATATCTTTTCTACTTCAAAAACACTTTTCCTTTCTTAACATGTCTTACAATTATAAACTAAAACAAGTTGATTAAAAATAAAATTGAAAATTTTTAAAGGAAGATTCTTGGAAAAAAAATTTAAAAAATCCATTCATGCCGTATAAGTTAAAAAAACATTCTTCTCCTACTTTTGTCCGAAAATTCAAAAAGTACCTCGTACGAAAAACGACAAAAGATTCCTTTCATATCATTTACTAATACTCACCAAAGGGTAAAAATGGATTTAAACAATTGTAGGTGGATGGAAATAATATTACATATTGAGGAAACATGGATGTGGATGATAAAATACACCCCAGTAAATACCAAAGTATAAAGAATCTCGGATAAAAATTAGATTGTGATATTTTCCCTTACCTTAGGTCTGATTTGCCTCGTAAGTGTCCGAACCTCCTGTATAATGATTTAAATAATGTTATTGACTTATTACAGAATCATAATTATTGTTATGATATCATATATGGTAATATTCTTAGCTTCTTAGTAGTAATATTTCATTTCTACTTGTTATTCGGGTGTTTATAACGTTTTGTTCTTATGCGTGTTTTGTCGAATAAATTCTTATTCTTCTATTTAGGTTATAGATACATAATTTCCAGAATGGTATTAATGTACTATATATCATATTTATTCATTAAATTAATTTATATAATCATTATGCAATGAATATCATGTAGAACGAATCACATCACATCGTGGAGACAGTATTCCGTACGTACGCACGAGCGATGATATCGTTCCCATGATTGTGGAATTGAATTGTAGTGTATGTATACTATTTCAGAATCAATATAAATTTATAATAATCATATATAGTAATTATTTACACCGTTATACCCATCCAAGTAAGGTGGTGGGGGAAAATATATTACACCACGGCGTGGAGACGGTATTCCGTACGTACGCACGCACGGTGATTTCATTTTCTGTAGGATGGATAGATGTTGAAATAGGGTTGTTTCATACTTATAATAACATATCAGTATATGAGTGATACTGATTTTATTACTTCATAATGAAACAACTAAATAAGAATAAGTTGAAGAAGAATGAATTTGGAAAGGATCGGTAATGGATATTACCTCTTTTTGACGCGCCTCTTCTTATCCTCCTCCTAGGGAACTAGGGTTGGTCTTTGAAGAAGACCATAACCTCTAGGATGATTCTAGGGAAGTAGGGAAGTGAAATGGGCAGGGTTTGGCCGAGCTTGAAGGCTCAAATTGTTGTGAGGAGGAGAGGGAGGAGGTTCCCTTTTATAAGGGACGAGGGGGGCATGTTTGGAAATATAAGAAATATTAGATTATATTAAATCCCAACCCCACTTAAAAACTTCCAAAATGACCCATATCTGAAGATTAGATGAGATAAAGTTTTAATCTCGTCAACCAATAAAATTTATACATATTAGGAATTTATTTTAAACATTATCAACTTGATTTATTCTTATTTATCAATTTAATTTTATTTGTGGTAATAATATTCTAAATTTTAAATTATTATTAATAATTACATATGTGTTGTGAATTTTCCATAATTTGAAACTTTATGACATTTTAGACCTTATAAATTTTAATTTATAATTTTTAAATATTTTTTTTATTTTTAAAAAATTTTATAATATGTTATTTTTATAAAATAACAATAGTGTCAATTTTGACACTATTCATTTATTTGAATTTAAATAAAATATATAGAGATGATATGTTCGAAATAAAAGCATTAATATATTAATAAAATGTCATATGTATCTATAAAATTAGTGGAGCACATTAAATAGTGCATATAATAATTATTTTAATATTTTTAAAACCATTTATTTGATATTTTAATTAATCAAATAATTTCAACATCACAATTGTGTCATAATTAATGATAATTATTTAATCCCTAAAAATTTTAAATAAATTCCTATGATGTATATACTTATATTAGATTTCTTGAGACAATTAATTTTCGAAGTTTCATTATGTTTATCACCAAATTAAAATTATTATACTTATAAGATTTAAGAAAGTCACATGTTCTCACATTCTTTGGTTTTAATAATAATTAAATTATTTTCATGGAAAAAGTCTATTAAATGAATCTAATCCGACTCTTAGGTGATATGGGTCGACTTTTAGTCATCCAATAGGATTTTGGCAGGTGTTAGGGTAATTTTATAATCATATATTTACCCTTAATAACCCGATTTACCTTTAACTATCGTAAATAAAATTTACCGTACTTACTATTCATAATGCCCAAAAATAAAAAGTAGCCTATTAACATAATTTGGACCCACTGATTACAAATATGGAATCCATTTTTAAAAATTAAAAACACATAAGTCGCTGTAATTAATTTAATATAAATCCCATTGTTAAGAAAACAGGTTTTAGAAGTTAAAACATTGCCAAAGATTGAAATGTTTTTACCTATGAATTCAATGTGAAATCAATGGTAATGACATACATTATATTAAATGGTAAAACTATATTATATATATACTTTAAAACCATTCAATATTATAATTTATCCATATAAATTATCTCAATGAAAAAAGTTGTTTTTAATTAAAAATTAGTGTATTTTTACTATTCATCAAAATATGAAAGTTATCAGAAAAATATCAAAAATTTATCCAAAGTATATTTTTTTATCCTAATTCAAAAGAAAAATTTTATTTTGTCAAATTGAACTTATAAACATGTCAAAAACTAGATTTAAGGTGGGTGTGCCATCAAAAGGTGGCAAAACTGCATTTTTTAATAAATACTTAGTTTACCCAAAAAAATTATTTTGTTCTCTTACCATGTTCTAGAAAATGTGTAAGATGAATAATAATGTTGTAAAATTTAAAATTCAGTTAATACTATTCATAAGGGCTAGTTTATAATATTATAATAATATATCGTTGTTTAGTGGAACTCGGTATTGCGTACTACACGCGCTATCGAGGAAGGTCGCGATTGCGTGTAGCGAAATATTCCTTTGATGATTTATATAACATAAAAACAAAATATTTTTCATAAAAGTCTCGGGTGTTACACTTATCCTATTGAGTGGAACCATCTTGTTGTATAAGGGAACACATCCTCAACATATGGAGTGACACTCACCTTTTTTATTAGGTAATGGGTCCTCTACTTATAGATTATGCCCCATCTGGTTGTGGAGCCATAGTGAGGTGCAGACCCTCCACACGATTACTTCTATAGATAGACAGGTGAGATATTAGGAATTGATGGTTGACTTTTGGAACTATTGTCAGACTCTTTCATGGACTAAGCTATGAAATGGAGATCCCCTTTCTCTCTCACTTTGGATTCTTTAATCAGTATATATATCATTATTTATGGTTTTTGTTTCCTTGTTTCTTTGGTTGAGCTGACTAATTTTATTATAGTGGAATTAATTCCTCTATAATCAATGAATAAACTCATATACACATGTTTCTTCTTAATAAAATGAATATGGCTCCCCAAGGTGAAACACTAGTGTTAATGAATCCCATATTTCACAATTCTAGTAGTTTTTTCCTGAGTAACACTAATTCCACTCTACCCATTCCATAGGTATTATTAGATCAAGTTTTAATATCAAGGTTGATTTCAATGGAAAACTCAACTTCACACACTGGTGGTTTTCTATGTGACACTTTAGAAAAAACATTAATAAATTCCCTTACAATATGTTAATATTATATTACAAGGTTAACTTTCCCATCTATATATTACATATTCTCTTCTAATACTATAATTTCATTAAGGATAAGTACTAAATGTGGATCCATACATGATTTAGATCATGAAGTTTCCTTACTAAATACAAGGTAATCTATATCCCCTTCATGAATCATAACCTCCTTCTTTTCATAACAAATTTTCAAATTATACATTGAAATCCAATAAATACCAAGGATTTTATCAAAATATACTATAAGAAAAATAACTTGGATTGAAAATATGGTTTTATTATAAATCATAATGGGGACAGAATAACATATCTTGGTATAAATAATACTTCTACTTGTAGTATTAACTAAAAACTCCCTTATTAAGGTGTTAGGGAAATTTTTAATGTTAATGGAAGACATTGAAGACAAAAAGAAAATGAGATCTAGAATTAAATAAATCATTAGTTATATTTGATGTTATGTCAATGTAACTTCCATGATATCATTAATAATTTCAATCATAGTTATAGTATATGAATAAGATTTTACTTCACCCATTTTACTCTTCTACTGTAGGTTCCCTTGAAACTTGAGTCATTAGTTTGAATAATTCCCCATCCCTATATGTTTGAAGTCCTAAAGAGTTGTGTTTTCTTTCTTTACCTAGTATTCATGATCCACAAAGAACTTATATTCACACTTGTAACAAACTTTCATTCCCGTTGATTATTTACCATTATTTCTCTTTCCACAATTATCACATTAAGGAAATCACATCATTCCATTATTCTTTTTTAACAAGTTTCTTTTTCCTAGGTTCTCATTCGACCTCTTATTTTCTTGATTTCCCTTGAAGATATACAACATATAAAAATATTTCATTGTCTTGACAGAATATTATATCATCATATAATAAAAACGTTTGGGAGATAAATTCCCTTTGAATATTTATCTTAACTCCTTCAAAGAAACGATCAATATTTCCTTACAAGTTATATATGTAGTCCTTTGTATGCTATAAAAATCTTGTGACACTAACCCCATATTAAAGAAAATTTCTTCTTCCTTATAATCTAGTTTGAGGAAATTTCTCTCAATTTCAAATCTTTTATCTTGAGTAAGGTATTTCATAAAGAACATCACTTCAAAAGTTCTCCATTCCATAATTTTTATTTCATAATTCTATTTAGTGTTTTGGATCATTGACAAACATTGATCACCATATCCCTTTAAATAATATACTTTTAGAAAAACCTTTCCCCTTAATCACTTCCAAATTTTTGGAATATATTTTAAAGGTACTTGATTTAATTCTAAAAAACCAATGGATTAGTAGTTCCATTAAAGTATATAGGATTATATAGTTTAATGTGGTCCAATATAGGTGCATCATGTTGTGAAATAACAGGTTTCTCTATACATGAAAGTTTTTTATAGTAAATAGGGTCAGTTTCCTCAATATGGTTATGATCTCCACAGCTCTAACACTCATTGTATTTAAATTATTATAAGGTAAATTCCAAAATTGAATATATGTGTTGATATGATTTATCTTTATTCCTCTATGCATCATATCTGAATAATGGAGCACCCCTATTTAGCTTATAACATCATTAATATTTTAATATAATGTAAAAATACCTAAAAGTTATTAAATATTCTAAAGTTTTATCCTAATGCTTATTCTAGAATTTTTCTTCTAAAATATATTTCATAGGGTTCCCATAAATCCTCCATTTGGTACCAACTATAATGACACTGACTTTAGTAACCTTGATCTTATGGATACATTTTTATATTGGTGCAAGATACAAGGGATAACACCAAACAATATTGATCCATTTTGAAATATTGGGAGTCTATCTACATAAATAATATCTATATTATATTATAAAACTCAAACATATCATGAAATAAATATTGAATTCTTAAATATCATTCAATGATTCCTTCTACATATCCTGGGGAAAAGAAAACATAATAGAGGGTGTGGTAAAATTCTTAGTAAGGGATAGTGTGAAACAAAAGATATCATGAGTAGATAAGGTATAACAACATGTCATAATGAATAATAAATACATATTATATTTAGTCAATTAGTTTAGAATTAAATAAATCCATGGATAAATGTAAAAACATTGATACTAATAAATTAGTTATCACTAAATGAAATGCATAATATAAAAAATTCATGATCTTACCATCAATGCCTCAACCAACTCATTTTGAATCTTATACTCAATGAATTGTACAAGGAAATTTCATTATTTGTGTAGGTATACACCAATTTCCAAACTAATGTAGCCAAATATTTTGTCCCATGATACCCATTGATGTATCAATGGGATATCTATAATGGGGACCCACCCATAACTTGTATATCCAATGAATTCCTCATATATTTCATGATAAATATAATATATAATAAATATTCTTTATCAATCAATACTTATCTATATTGAATTAAGTATACTAAATAATAATATCTCCCTAGTAAATGAAATAAATAATCATCCTTCAATTAAAATTTTTATATTTAAATGTTATATGGTTATGAAAATGTTTAATATATACATAAAATAGATGTAATAATATCTAATGAATAATATAGGGTCATAGAAAACATATTCACTAGAAAGTGAATGGTCACAAAATAAGATAAAATCTGTAATTGATGATTGAAGATGATAAAATCATTGAAATGATGATCTGAAATAAATGTAATTATTATTATAATAATTGAGGAAAATAAAAGTAAAACGAATCATTTCTTAAAGCTTTTGTAATTTGTTTTGTAAAAACAAAGTTATAAATCATTTTCAAAATTATTTTCATTACATTAATAAAATAATAACATTTAATTTTCAATTATAAATTAATAGAAAATAATTTTATCTAAAAATACATAGAATATTATAGAGGAAGCTAAATAGTGAATAACGATCCTATAGGTAGGAAAATTCATTTAGACCATATATTTCAAAAATAAAATTTCTTTTACACTTTTTTGAAAAGTATACAAATAATTGTTTGGAAAACATTTTAAAAATATTAATTTTAAAAAATCGCAATGAATGTAAAAGGTAATAAAAATTACTTTACAAATCATTTAAAATTATATAAAATTTTACATAAAACAAATTTATGAATATGGATATGGAAGTGAAATGTTTTTTACCAAAAAATAGAAATAAGGTCGGTTTTCTTTGAATATATTCTTTCAGTATTTCAGTACCAAAGAGAAAAATGATTGGAATAAAGACATGGGAACATAATAAATTACTATATGAGTAGAAAATATATGGGTCTTATAAAGATGAAGAGAATTTATTTCTTCCAATGTAAATTTTAACATGAATAATCAAGAATAAAAGTGGGATTATAAAATAAACCATAATGTATTTAATAAAGTTTGAATCAAACCCACATCAAAGATAAATATTAAAATGAAACATAAAATACCATGAATAAAGATTAATGACTGATATAATATTCGAAATATTTATTGTTTCCCAATATTAAATAATTGTGTGCATAATATAATATAAGTCTTAATGGATTGTTATTTAGATGAAAATCCCTTACCTTGGATTTACACTTAGTCGAATGCTTTATATACTATTGAATAATAAATTTAAATCTATTAATGGTTTCCTAATAACCTTTTCACCCATATTTAATTATTTTGGGTCCTTTTATAATCATTTTTCATCCATTCATTGAATAGTTCTTGTTTACATTGACAACATAAGGGTGTCCAATAAATTTCTAAAAAATAAGATTCATTTGTTGACTATGGTTAAAGGTGTTGTGAAATAGTACCATCATCTACATAATTTTGATAATATATTGAGTATTATTTTTTCAAAATATAATATTTTATAATCATAAATTTATGGTGGTAATATAAAAATTAATCACATCACTTTGTGGAGGTGGTAGTCCACATGTACGCACAAACAATGTTATGATTCTCCAACGGATGGAAGGGTAATAATGTAGATGATATATTATATTTAAAAATCATAATTATGTACTTAATACCAAATATATACATTAATTATGTAAAATCCCATGACATTTATAAATTATTTCTTTTTAAATAAATTGAACCACTTCAATATCTTATGATCCATGCAACACTTGGTTTAATTAAAATATGATACTCTATTATTTAAAAATTGAAATTATAACATAGTTATTAAATTGGAGGGTATTAATAAGAAAAATAAATTATGATAAATATATATTTTACACAAATTAATTTTTTATCAATTGATTATAATTAAAAATAATAATCACTTGAATGTAAAAGAAATGTTTTCTGAAAAACTATATTTTTTAATGAATGTGGGTTCATCGCTTCTTGTACACATAGGATAATATTAATTTTTTAAACATTTATAAAATTTATAATATTATATTATATTAATTTTTTAAATAACCACATATATATTATATTTGGGTTAATTTTGGGTACTTTTATGAAAAGTTTCATTTTTCAGTGAATACTAAAAAATACTGATTTTTGTTGAAAACTGCATTTTTTTAATTAATTACAAAGTAAAATTATATTTTTTATTTTGTTTTAGTGTTAAATTAGATATATTACATTAAAATTTAACTATTTTAGTTCATTTGGATCAATTTTATTCTAATATACTAATATTTTAAGAAAGAAACACTGCGTTCAATAATGTATATGATATGTTATATCGAGCTTAAGCGAATAACTAAATATTATTATTTTAATGATACCATTATAACCAATCTATTAGAACAGAAGTTATGAAAATGATTAAATTAATTATGAAAATATATTTTAAATATTTTTATATTATTAATTATTTATTGAATAACTAATTATAAACGAAAGAAATCCCTATTTAAAATAAAAGGGAAATCATTTTCTGAAAAAGTATTTAGTTGCAAACATGTGTGTTTATAAAATAATTAAACCATAATTTTTGGATTATATTAATTAAATATATATAAATATATATAATATTCAATATAATGTATAAAATTTACCTTATATGTTCTCTATACATGATAAATGAACAAATTCAATTTTATACATAAAAGATGTATATCTAAAAAAGATGTTTTACCACCTTTTAATGGAGATATTATTTTAAAACTATTTTTTCACACTTTTATAAATTCTATTTGAAAAAAATAACTTCTTATTCGAAAGTGGAATATCAAAAATTACTTAGGTTATTTTTTTGATATATTTCATTTTCGATGAGTAATGAAAAAATACGGCATTTTAATTGAAAACAGCTTTTTCATCAAGTTTATTTATGCTATTAAATTGTATTTTTGAATTATTTTAAAGTATAATTAGATATATTTTTTATAATTTAATCCAATTTAGGTAATTATAATAAATTTCACATTGAAATTTGATATAAAAACTTTGTGAACTTTTGAACATTTTTACTTTAAAAACATGTTTTCTCATTTAATCATTGGGATTAATTTTTAATTAATTTTTGTATTTTTTGTGTTTTGAATTTAGAAAAATGGATTCCATATTAATAAAAATAAGTTACAAATTTAGTAAATAGGTCTCTTTTCTAGACCTTGTGAATATAAACATTAGTATTTTTTTATTAATACGGTCAATAGTAAATCAGGTAATTAAGGGAAAAAATAATATTATAAATATTAAACAATTACACTAAACCGTGTTTTAATTTCATTGGATGAGTTATTTTTACCAAAAATAATACTTGGGACAAAGTTATAACCTTTATAATACACTTAGATGAGAGTATGATGTTTTTAATATTATATTAAAAGAAAATTCCATTTCGTCACTCTTTTTTCTATAACAAGTGAATGTTTTTTAATAAGGGGTTATATAAGGAATATTTTAAAATATAAAGATTATTTTAAAATATAAAACATTTATATTTATCATGATATTTTTTAAAAAAATTAGGAATAAATAATTAACTTAAAAGTGTATACAATGATTTCTTAATAATTATTTAATTTTAAGAAATATCAAATATAAAATATTAAAAATACAAAAATAAATATAATTTGAGATGGTTAATGCCGTGAAAAAAAATTATATAAATTTGAAATTTTATTTATTATTTAAAATATTTTTTTCTAATATATAATGTAGTTATTATCTATTAAAAAGTCATGTAATGAATAGTGTCAAACTTAATATTAATGATATTTTAAAATAAATATTATTTTATTAAATATTATAAAATTCATAAAAATATAATATTCTGACAAATTATTGGTATATATCTTAAAATATCATCAATGACACATTTATAGTTATTTTTGAATTTTTATAATAACTATATTAATCCTTATATAGTGAAAATACAAATTGTCATGGTAAGAGTTAAAGAAGTTAAAACAGGGTTAAAGAAAAAAAAGATAAGGATAAAAAAAATAGTTAAAAATTGTCTAATTTTGATTGGATGAATGGTATTTGAACTAAAAATATCATATCTTCTAAATAAAACTATTTGGATCTATTTTTAATAGAAAATTAGTTTATATTAGTTTACTATTTTGAACAATTCCAAGAGTGCCCCTCCCCTCTCTTATAAAAGGGAACCTCTTATTTTCTATTATACACACATAAAAACCTATTTTTTTAGACATTTTATGCCAAAATACATTCCTAAATACGTCCTCGCATTATAGAGGCCTCATTTTAATCATAACACCATTCTTAGAGGTGTGAAGGTGTTAATCAATAGAGATAGTCTGAGGAAGAGGTATATTTTTTTATTAAGTGTTTTTATTTTATTTCTTCTTACACTTCATTTAAATTATCTTCAACCATGATAAAATAATAACTATAGTATCAAAAATATAATGACTAGTTATTATGTTAATATCATCACCTAATTATATCTCTAATTTCATCAAATAGGAAATTAGTTATTTGTTTGTGTGAAAGACAGACTACCACCTTAGGAACTGATATAATATGTTTTCCATAACTGACTGTTGAGACTGGTTATAATGATGGAATTAATGTTTATATATGACATTCATGAAATATTTATAATTATTAAATAATAATATATCATTTTAATTCTTCTTTTTCATTCACATAAAAATGATAATGTCGTTCGTGCGTATGTGTGAACTATCACCTCCATAGAGTGATATGATTCATTTTTCATCACCACATCACATGGATGATATGTATAAGTATATTTAAATTATTAATATTATATTTATGATATTATTATTATTCTCTAAATTCAAAATAATAATTACCTTCTTTCTATAATGAACACTGAAAAATGAAAATGCCACTCATGCGTACATACGGCCTACCGTCTACATGATTAAAATGTTGTTCATTTTTTATATCTATACATAAATGGTTGATTTAAAAATATAATTTATTTATAAAATTGTTTATTTTTATTTCATGAATATTATTCTTTAAATTATGTTATTAAGTACAACATTTAATATAGATGTCATGCCAAAGTCATTTTGGACTCATGTACTGATATCATCAAAATGTCTATTGAGAACTTAAGTAATTAAGTAAATGTTATAACATGGTAAAAAGTAAAATAAAAGGAATAATAAAATTTAAAATGGTTATAAATAAAGTAAATAATTAACATAATTTTATATTTCTATTAGATAAATAAGATATGTGATGAATCAGACACGAGGTAAGGGAATTCACCTCAATATTATTTTATTGAGGCATATTTGGATATTATACACCACCTTCATTTATGAGGTGTATAAATAGATAATTTTACTTTTAATTTCATTTAAAAGTTTTAAAAAATTAATATTTTTATGTTTTATATATGGATCATTTTACTTTCTTTACAAATGACAATAGGAATGTACTTTTTTTAACGTATGTGGCGACAATGACTTTTATTCCACCATGAGAATTATTTGATACTTGGATTCCTCTATAATCCTTCATGTATTATTAAAGATAAAGAAACCTATATTCCCTTTTATATGTTTTTTGGTAATGAAAATGGTTTTTAAAATATATTTATTATTTTAATATCATGAAATGATTTCTTGTGATTGAAAATGAAATTTTAAGAGTGAAATGATGAAAATTGAAATATTTTATGTGTTATGATTATATTATTGTACTTTGAATTTTTATGATTGGTTACATGATAAATCAAGTATTGGTGGTTCTTAAATAGTCCAAGGATGTTTGGTTACATTATGACCTCCAATTCATTTTCTATGGAAGTCGGTCATATGGTTATTCCATTAGTAAGAGTGATATGTATGGAAGTCCACCACATGGTTATTCTATTTGAGTATTGTCTCAATTTACTTACTTATCTTTTTTATGCTTGATTATGAGTTTTCATGAAAATAATTTGATTTTAAAAAGTTAATATAATGATCTTTTTGAAATGATTATCTCTTTTTTAGGTAAAAAGGTTTGTTTGAAGGAAATGCTTTGCGGGTTTTCACTAGACTAATGTTTTCTTTTATTTTAAGTTCCTCACTGATATTTTGTTCTAATCTCAAGTTTTAAAATGTTTTTATAGGTTTTATGGAAGATTTATTTCAAGTATGGTATTAAGAAAAATGTTTAGAGATATATCAGTATAAAAAATCATGTTTTATTTTAAAGATATTAGTTTTATGGATGAAATGGATACCCGGTATAAGTGTCCACTTGTAATGTATGGTCTCACTATGTAAGGTTTGTACTATTTCTATAAAAATATAAACCTATAATATATTTGGGGAAATAATTTGATTTATTGTTTTAAAATCACTAGAATATTTTATTTTTAAGGATGGATCCTTGTATTTATGTTCATTTTCAATATAAAAACATTCCAAAGTTATGAGAATTTTCTCTATGGAATCTCACATTTTCGTTGCATCTCTAGGTATAATTTTAAATTGGGTTATAGAACTTATGTGAATTAAATTTGGAGAAAATTTATTACATATTTGGAATCATAATATTATATTTTAGTTAAAAGTTTCGACATAATTTTTTTATCGTTATGAAGAGTAAAATTAGTAAATACTAATTACCGCGATTAAGTTAAAAAACTAATTTACTGGGTGTTAAACTAAAATGATAAGGGACAAAATGATATAAAAAATTTAATGAGGAACCTTTTAGGGAAATATTTTTACCTTATAACCTATAAAGTTTCATAATGATCCATTTTGGAGGATTTTTTGAGATAATAATGTTTGTGTAATTGATTCTTTTCAAAAATCCCATTTGTGTCCTCTCCCCCATTTATTAAAGGCCACCCCTATCCAACATTATTCACACTTAAAAATCCATTTATTTAATCCATGACTAACCCAAATTACTTCATTTATTCCCTCCCAACATCCTAGATCCACATTTCATCATAAATTCATCATAGTAAGTCTCTTGGTGGAAACCTAAAGAGGCCACTCTAAGAAGAGGTAACATTCTTAAATAATCATTTTTATTTAATTTCTTATTCCAACTACTTTAAATACTATTTAATAATATTATTATAATAATTTTATTATCCCCCATAACATATATCCATCTCCACTTCCATCAAATGGGAAATGAAATCATCGACTGTGAGTACGGCGGACTGCCGTCTCGCGAACTGATGTAACTTGTATTCCACCAACACCTCCCATGGTTGGATATAATTATGAATTAAAAATTTATATATAATATTTATTATATAATTAAACTTATATATTTAAAATATTACATATACCTTCTTACATTCCATTTCATTTAAAATTTGATAATGTCACTCGTGTGTACAGCAAACTACCACCTCATGAAGCGATGTTATTCGTTTTTCACTTGCGCTTTACATGGAACGTAATAATGATATATTTAAGGAATATATATGATATATATATAATTAAATAAATTTTTATAATTAATATTTCATATACCCCCTTTCCCTCCCACCCATTAATGGAATGATATTGTTGCTCATGTGTACGTACAACCTACCGTCTCTACGAATTGAGGTGACTCATTTTCCATGACTAAAATTAAATAATGGTTAGAATAATGTATATAATGAGTAGATATGACATTTATAACATTTTGATCATTCAGAATATGATTTATTTATATCCTATATACAAAAATATGATCTTTCCAGATAAAATATGCACAAGAAAATAAGGCAACTAACACCCAAAACAATGAAAATAATGAAATGTTATTAACAAACAGAAGGTAAAATGGTATAATATGATGATATATGATAGAATAAAATATTATTATGGTCCTATTATAAATTAATAATATTATTAAAACCATTATACATGAGGTTAATTCATTTTCTTCTAATGGAAAGTCTGAGGCAATAAACTTCATCTCAATCTCCACTTTATTAAGACGTATTTTTTAATACGCACCTATTCATTTTTATGTGGTTTATATACTAACCCTTTAATTTATATAACATGGATAACTATTTATTAATAATTTTTAATTTTTAATTTCAATTTTATTCTTCAAGGGTTTAAAGTTTAAAAGTTACCAAATACATAAAAATTATTGTACAATATCACTTTCTTTTATGATTGTTGACTTTCTCTAGAAACAATCACTTTATTGTGAACATTTTCCCTTAGAAATTATATTCATCCTAAATATACATATTATTGTATGATGTATATCATTATCTCCAAAATATTATACAATTTTTACAGATGGTGTTTACTTTGAAATTTATTTTATTGACTAGGGAAATATTGATGAATTTTTATCCTTTAATCAATATAGATATTTGATGATAAGGGTTGTTGATTAATGAATTAAAAAAATACTAGATATATAAGTAATTATTTGGATATGAAATTATAATCGAAACCTAGTTATATATATACCCTTGATCCATCAATAGGTCTCATTAGACAAATCAATTGTCCAAATCAGATGGGTTTTTACCCATCGTTTTAAACTATCCTGTGAAAGGTCTTGACTATAGAGGTATCATGATATATGAGATCAAAACATCTAATAATTATTAATTTCCATCATTGAGAATTCAATTATTATTATTATCCACGATATTTTCACTATGATATTATCCCTGGATGCATTTCATTATCAGTGTATTGATTAAATGGCATGTGTTTTCAGTTATTTACATTTCCATATTGATTATGCCTTATACAATTATGCAAGTAAACTTATTAATTAAATGGAATGTGTGTTCATTTATTTACCTTTACATATTGATTATACTTCATTGATAAATGATATATTCCACTATATGAAACCTTTACTGAGCGTTTTATCTCACCCTTGTATTTTTTCCTTTACCCGGGTTATAAAGAAGAATTATTGGAATGAGTTCAAGGATTCAAAATATTTTCCATTACTACACTTTTAAATTTATTTACCTATATAAAATGGGTATAATATATGTATCTAGTTATCCAAAAATACTAAACTAATAAGTAAATTGATACATTTAACTTTTTATATATGCAAATAAAATAATGTAGGCATCAGCTTTGGGTTACTGGATTTGGGGTCATTGCAGTTGGTATAAGAGAATGTTTAGTAGAAACCATAGGAACTAGATTAAGTAAAACATAGATTAGGGAATATAAAACAATCATTTACATTGGGGATAAGTATAAAAGTTCATTATAATGTTTTTTTGAGAAAGATACTATGTAGTTTTACATAGAAATGCATCCATGTCTGGATACTACAAGTTGACATAATTTTGGCATAGATGTACCTATGATAAATAACACTAAAAAAGGCATGTAGGGATTGAATTTATCATTACCCTGTATATGAAAATGAGCCTTAATATGCACCCAGTTTGAAACTCCTAGGGAATATTCTTAGGGTAATTCATATTTTCTTTAAAATCCATTAGAAAATATTTAAGAAATAATGATATCCCCCAAAAAACCATGTTTATGATAATGAGATTAAAAATGAATAATTTTTTAGTTTATTTTGATTGTTAGACCATATTTATGATTTTACATTATTATTTAAAATTCATAATTTTTTGATCTAATCCAGAATATTCCATTGTTTAGAAATAGAATCTGTATGGAAGAAGGCTATCACTACCAGTGTCCATTGTTCAGATTTAGGCAACCACACAAGTCATTTAATTCACAATGGATTTTTTTTATATTAGATTTCTTTCCTAAACTACATATTCATCTAGGTTATGGTATAGTGGTAGTATGGGGTTGGTCCCATAAGGATTTGGATTACCCGGTCGGAACAACAGCTTAGAACCCTTTAGGTAAGAGTCACCAAAAAATGGACTGAGCATAGAAAAATGACTAAATATAAGGTATTTGTAGATTAAGACAAAAGATAAATAAGGGATCGAGATCTATTTTGGGGTTAAATAAAAATGATGATCTTAATTCTAACTTGGTATGGTCCAAAGGTTTAGGTTGCGAAGCAAGCAGAGGTCACTTGTTATATATGGTCAAGCCAAGTAGATCTATCCAATATATAGATATTCCTTGGTTTGGATATAGCTAAAACATAGATCCATTATGCCTAGATTCTATGTTAGAATGAATCATAGGATATTGGTCAAATATTATTCTACACCAATCAAGTCAGGGTCATTCATTCAAACATACCATGGTTAGGGTCCCTAAAAATAATTGGATAATTTTTTTTATTTAACCTAATTACTATTCTTTAATATTACCATGTTGAGAATTAATGATTATTTAGATTAAAACACCCTTAATATTGATCCCTATACTATGCGGTTTAGATACTCATAGTAGAATTGATTAAAATAGATAATGAATTGAAAACATGGTTAACATGCCAACATGGATTGGGATTGAGTTGTTAGAAAACATGTAAGGATTGATATTAAATAACTAAAAAAAATTAGTCAATACTAATCAGTTTATTCCTCAAACCAATTACAATTCAAATCAAATACTTACTTGAAATAAGAACAAGAACAAGGGCATCATGGATTTTTCATAGATTAATGATCAAGATGAAGAACGCGTGTATAATAGTGTTGATGATGTAAAAATGTTGGATAAAGATTCTTAAATAGATCCATGGGGATTGATTAATCATAAAAAATGATTAAAATTGATGCAAACTATGTTTTGGGAGAAAACATAGAACAAAGTAGAGAGAGAAGACCATAGAAAATGAGTGAAAAATCAGATGTTCTTCATTGTTTTGTTCGCGGTGCACTAGTTGTGGAAAAATAATTGGGATACTACTTGGTCTGTAATGGGTATTCATAAAATGTAATTATTATTCATCTTTTTCTCTACAAATTTTGAATCTTCTTGATTCTCACAAGAATCTCATCTGATATATTTGAACTTGGTAATTGACTCCTTTCAAGATGTGTATCTCATCTTCTTGATGGTTATCTTTCTTCAGTCTATTTTATGAAAGTGGGAATTGAGTTTGAGAGTTACACAACATGTATTAGGGAATTAGATCATGTAATTACTTTATGTCTTGAAATTATTTCAGGACTTTCTTTATGTTTTATACTTATGTTGTGAAGGTTGACAACATGTCATTTAATGGAGTTTCATTATGTATATTCAGAATGTTTGGTAAGTTTTTCCATATTTTCCTCTAAAACCTTAAAACCATATTTCCTACAAAAAAACACATACCTCTTTCATTATCATGTAAATACATGGATAATTTTTAAAAAATAATAGAAAAATGTATATATTATTATAGCTTATCAAATTCCCCCACACTTAAATAATTGATTGTCCTCAAGAAAAAAAAATCTCAATTGGGATTCCAAAAGGAACAAATGTTTTTTTAAAAAGAAATATTCATTATATCTTGCTAAATAAAATAACGTTTATGTAGAAAAATTCAATCTATAGGGTCATCCCTACATAGAAAATTAGTCATGCATCATAGTTCAGTTATTTAAACAAATTTCCAATCTTTTAATTTCTATTGATTAACAATTCCATAAATTCTTTATTCATTCTCAAATTACCTCATAATGAATATTCTTAAATCACTCTAAGTAAAATGAAACTAGAGTAATTCGCATACCATGAGTACACATTCCTATGAATAGTATTGCATTGGTTCTATTATCTCCGCATTGTAAATATAAACCCAAAATCAATCATCAGGGCTTCATCGATAAGGTTCAAATTACACTGGGGCTGTGGGAAGGTGGGTAAATAGTGAAAAACAAGCTATAAAGTATGGTGAGAACTGAATTATAATGTAGGAATGTCATGAAAGGTGTAGTGAAATGACTCTTCTATAGCTAATGAATTCCATACTCCCAGTAGCTTAAGGTGGATCCATGAATATATCAAATGATTATAAAAGGTGTCATGTTCATTTAATTTTATTTTCCATTCGGTATTTTTATTTTTTGAAAGTCGTGTCTAGGCTACATGTTACATCCATACCCTAACCACATGTGATCCTTTGTGGGATTCATTGATCTAGAAATGTTGATTTTTGATCTTCCTATTACACAGCCCAATCATATTTTTCTTTTTTCTTTTTTATTTTTTAAAAGAAGAAGATAGATATAACATACCACAAAGTATACATGGATCATAGTCAAAGAGCCTAGTGACCATGAAAATACATCTCCTTAGTAAAATCATTTCATGTCTGTTGGCTAAAAATCTTTCCCCGCACTTATTTGAAGTAAATCCATTCATTATATAAAGTGAAGGGTAGGAAGGGATAATCAATTAGAATAGTTATATCCTATTAAGGTCATTCATAGAAACTAAATGCTTAAAATTTTATTTTTTTAGTCATAACCTCGATTATATCTCAATGCAAGTTCTGATAGGTTTAGATTCCCATGTGGCACTTGAGAAATTTTTTAAAAAAATAATATGAAATCATATCCTTAGAATTTTATCAGTAATGGGAGTAAATATAGAAAACTAGAAATCAATAAGTGTATAAAATCATGTAATAAGTCAATTAAAAGAAATTTCAAATTTTATAATTTAAATTAAATCAATAAACTCAACAATCATTCTAAAAAATAGAATAAAATCCTATAATTCCGACAATTTTCATCTTAACATTTTCTTTTATTTAAATATATGTAATGTGTTTTATGTTTAAAGCATGATTCCAACTGAAAAATGTCTCCTAGATAAATTAAAAGAAGTAATAATTCAAGTGTATCAAAATTTAAACTCAAGAAAAACTCCCCCTTTCTTAGAATGAGACAGTTTCCACACTGTCCATGGATGTACTCTGGGATGGTTATGATAGATAACGCTTTGATTTTGGAAATGGAAATTGGAAAAAGAAATATTATTGAATCAAGAGCTCCATGTAATGAGTGGCATGACAGGGGGATTTTTTATCAGTTTTTTCATTCAAATTTCTGATACCTACAAAAGTGTTGATAAAGAAATATCTTTTACTAGATAAAACATTAATAGACTGGGTTTAAGAATTTTGTAAGCAATAAAATATGAATATTAATACATTGTATAGAAAAGAAATACATGTGATATAAATCTAGGTATCTATATACAGTTCTCAAAGTGATGAATGAAAAAAAAAGATATAAAAGGATGATTATGCAAAAATAATAACTACATGTATGAGAAAAACCGATGAAATATGTGGTTCCTCCTATAAAGCGCTAATTATGACGTCATTATCCAAATGGATGGACCAAAGTATCGGTTATTATCACCCATTATCTCATCTATCCCCTTTCTTCTTCAACTTCTGGTGGTGGTATCCCCTATTTCTTTTGGTTTTTTGGTAGGATTGATCGCATAAAGAGCATACCAAGCATGAATTTGATGTGGAAGGAAATGTATTTATGCTTATAGTTATGGTTGTTGATAGAAAATATCAAGTGATAGATCCTGATGTTGGTGATTGACCACATCCAGATTCTAAATGATTAATATATTAAGTAAATATGGTGGTACAGGTGCATTTATGACCATAGGGTAAATAGAGGATCTACACATTACTACTATAATAGTGTAATTAATTAAAAAATAAGCCAACTAAACAGATGAAAAAATTTATCCACAAAATATAAATGATGTTTAATGGTAAAATTATTAAAGAGAATACATGAAGGAAAAAATGAGGGCCCTAGCATCATATAATAATTGGGGGAGGGGATTGGGGTAGACTATGAAAAATCAGTGTCAGAAATGACATCATTTCTAGCCTTCTCCTGAACAGAATGTGGTTGAAACTACACATCCTGGACAATTATTATAATGTATAACAGTGACATATGATCATCTTCAAAGGTTTTTGTCATGGTGTTGGATGTTTTCTTGATGGTGGGTAGTTTGGAGGTACTGATATGGAGTGTGGTCATGGGTATGGAAGCCGGATTGACAAATGTTGCTTCAGTGGGTTGAGTGACAGTTGGTCCCATTCCCCTCAATGCATTCTCTTCTATATATTTTTATTGGGAGGCAGGGAAAATAACTAGTGATGATAAGTCATCTAGAGTGTTTTATGGGGAAGGAGTGGTAGATATATAAGTAATGGTAGGGGTCAGTGGTGGCTGAGATGCTATATGGGATGATGGTGGTTATGAAGGGGTTGAAAAATACGAGAACGTAGTATAGGGAATATGGAGGTGTTGTAAGATATGTCAAAAATTCTCCAGGATTCATAGGTGCATGGACAATAGATATACTAGATAAGACTAGTGGGAGTAGTAGTAGGGTTGGTGGTAGTGGATATAAGAAAATGTCAGGGGTTAGGGGTGGTAATGGAAGGTGTAGGGTATGGGGTGGAGGTGGGTGTTGTAGGTGGTGCTATGTCTGCATCATGATTGTTGGGAACCTCTTTAGTACCATTAACTACTCATGGTTCCCACTAGTAGAGGTCTACATCCTTGGTAAAAAGCTACATCTTGTGTAGAAAATGGAAATTAATGGATTATATCATGCAAAGGGAGGTGACTGGCAGGGATACATCAAAAATTCCAAGATGACGAACTATATGTGTGATGAACATCCCCCCATCAGTGTGTCTCACAACCTCTTGGTATGATATCTGTAATAAAATGTGAACTGAGAGTCCATGTTTATGTCATCACTACCCATGGTTGTAGCTAGAATGAGGACAGCAATCTGGATAAGATTTCCCTGAGACTTGGCTCAAGAAAACCAAGCATGCATCAAGGGCTATGTAGGATGCAGAGTGCGGGGAATTAGAGTTGGATGGACTTTGTGATCCTTGGATCATGGTCAATGTGATCCTTGGATCATGGTCAATGTGATCATCCATGGAAATCATTCAACAGACCCTCTTCTAAATGAAATTTGATGGATCAAGCTACAAGGTAAAGGAATACATCAGATGTGGTGAAATCATCAGTGTAACTCTCGAGTCCTATGATTAATTCCGTGATGGAAATCTCATTAGGTTATTCTCCAAGTCTAATGCAGAGGATATCAATGGAGAAATCAAATGTGATAAGAAACTCCAAAAACATATCCTAGTACATTTCCTCATGTATCTCAATAATTGATGACATATGTAGGTTCTCAAAGATCTAGATGACCTCCTGGATGATATGTAGATGTGCGAGGATAGCCATATCGATGATTTTGTTAGTCTACAGTGGATACTCCTCGATTGAGTTCCAAAAGGTAGTTTGGTTCTAGAAAGTGGAGGTTAAAGAGAATCTAAAGGTGGTTTTCATCATATGAATCATTGGATCATGATTGGTACTCCTCTAGGAGATATGGTTGGTATGTGGCTACAATAGAGGGAAAGGAAGAGGTTTCATGAGTTTTTGGGGTTGCGGATCCTCGCATACATTTGACGGGTGGTGAATCATCCTGCTCAGTTGAAAAACCTATAGTAGGGGTTCAGATGATTTTCATTTGATAAATTATGGTCATAGTATTGGATTTATAGAGGGAAGAAAGAGAGAAATGAGTATAGAGAGAGGCTTGATGAAGGGGGATGAATGGAGGTAAGGGGGGAGGGTGGGGTATGAACATGATCGGTGGGGGAGGATGGGGTTGTGAGGTCATGAATTCTAGTTTCACGGACTATTTTTAAAAATATAATTGGGAAAATAAAAAATAATAATTGGGTTTCATGTATTGTATTTGGGAATTATATTAAAATTTCATGCCATTAAAATACACATCATGAGTTGCGATAACACTGTGTGTAATGGGTTATTTTTGTTCAGATTTAGATCAGACCCTGATCCTTTTCACTCAACATGTCTTAAGTTATCCAAAGCTTATTCTAACCTATTCTGGCCTAGGGTGACCTAACTCCGTTTTCATCCAAGTTAGTAATTTTTTTAACATAAATAGCTTGATGCTTTAATTCTTAAATGAATTTCAAAATGATGACACGCCCTTCCTGGAAGGGTTCTTGAAATATTTTTAACCTTGGAACATTGACTTTAAAAGGGGGTATGACTTATTTTTGAATCTCAATCGTCCTATAACGAAATAATAAAATGACTACAAATGATCTAGACCATCTAGATTTGATATTCCTAGGGAACAATTACAAATGTGAGTTGAATAACAAAACATTATTCCCTATGAAAAATTTGTTCCTTGTAATGTGTTGATCATGCCATTTTAAGGTTTTTAATTTATAGATCATTTCATTTTCATAAGAATAATTTCTAATTTCTTCTAATTCAAACAATTTTAGAATCTTGGATTCTCCATCTTTTTAAAAATATAGATTGAGATTTTAAATTGCTCAATATGAGTGATGCTTTAGTTCTACTGAAAAATGACATGGTTTTCCATATATCAATTAGAAGTGTGTGGTTCCAATGGGTGTTTTCATGTAGTTTAGTATTCTGAAAGTTCATGATCTAATTTCAGACTCCAGTTTCTTCAAATTTTGTCGATGATATTTTCAAGGATTTTTTTATTTCCCTATTTGACAATTCAACTTTCCCTCTTGTTTTTTGGTGGTAGGGATATCATGTGTTGTAACAAATTCCATTTTTTATAAGCAATACATTGATATATTATTAGTGAAATGTGTTACTTGATCACTAATGACTACTATATGAAATAAGAATCATGAAAAAAAATTTGCATTAATAAATCGATGAATGCCTTTGTGTTTTCATGATTTGTAGCTTCAGATTCTACCCATTTAGAAATGTAGTCAACACCAACAAGGATATAGGACTTTCCATGTGAATCAGGAAACGTTCCCATGAAATCTATCCCCCACACGTTGAATATTTCGACTTCCGTGATTGGGTTTTGGGAAATTTCGTTCCTTTTTCCAATGTTTCTTGTCTGTTGGAATTGTTCACAACTTTGACAAAATCATCTTTCATCTTGGTGGATTATTGTCTAGAAAAGTACACTCTGTATAATTTTCACTAATGTATGTTTCAGGACATGATTTCCTTTTGTTGGTGATTCATGACACATTTCAAAATCATTTTGTATTTCCTCCTCAAGAATGTAATGACGTAATAAACCATCAACACTTCACTTTAAAGGGGTTTTTTTATACCAATAGTAGTATTAATCTTGATCCAAAAATATTATCTTTCAATGGTTTGAGAGGTCTGGGTATATATATCTTATGATGAAATAATTTTCAATATAAGAAAACCATGGATCTATCTTATATTTATTCCGAAAAGTGTTTCATTCGAGAGGTCCACTTTAATGTCAAGGTCATCGTAATCCTTTATAAGGGGTAGTGGAAGTCATGATATATGATCATCGAACAACATTTTTTGTTCCCTTGGTATCGTTGATGACAATGTTGAATTCTTATAGCAATATGATCCACCGTATTAGTCTTGGATTGGGATCATTTTTTTCATCAAATATTTTATGGTAGCATGATTTGTGTGCATAATCACTTCTAAAAAAACTAGATACGAAAGGAATTTCTCAAAAGGAAAAAAAATACTAATAGATCATTTTCTATGGTTTTTATTTCACCCATGCTATATTCAATGTGTGGTTGGGATACTATATGGGGAAGAATATGTGATTGACTCACTATCCAAAAATAACATCAATTATAAATTCACTGGTATCACACATCAATTGAAATTATTTATCCCATTCGGGAAACATAATAATAGGAGAAACTATCATGATTTTATCTCAACTGATTAATGAATGTTGATATTCTTTAGAGGATTAAAATGGGGTTTCATTTGATAACATGTGTGTTAAAGGGAATGAAAGATTCATAAAATCTCTCATGAATCAGTAATATAATCTATCATGACCAAGAAAGATATGTATGCCTTTTACTATTGAGGTATTAGGTAAATATTTGATCACTTTTTTCTTAGAAAGATAAATTTCCATGCCATCATTAAAAATTTTGTTTCTAAGGACTATTCATCCTTCAACCATTAGGTGGAATTTTTACCAATTTAAAATCAGATACTTCTTTTCATAGTATTGTAGGAATAACAAAAAATTTCTTAGGAAGACCTCAAAAGATCTTCCATATGCTAAAAAATATTCTATGAAAATTTCTAAGAATTCCTCCTCCATATCATGGAATATATGTGTCTTGCACATTTGAAAAGTCATTAGTGCATTAAACATATAGAGCAACATGAGCCTGCAGGTGAAGCTTCCTAAGGTACATGTGGATGTTGTTTTATATTAATCCTCTGGGTTGACTACAATGTAATTGTATCCCAAATATCTATCCACGAAATAGTAGAATTCACATCTTTCAAGTCTCTCTAGCATTATATCCATGAATGGAAATGGGAAATAATCATTTTGGGTTTCTTATTTAGATTTATATAGTCCACGCATACTCTACATCCACTGATGGTGTGAGATGAGATCAATTAATCTTCACCATTATTTTCTACTATTAGGCCACCTTTCTTGGGATATACCTTTAGTGGGATCACCCACTCACTATCAAAAATTGAAAATATTATTATAGAATTTATATGTTTTACTACTTATTTTTTAGGTGTGAGTCACCTATGTGGTTGATGATTGGGTTTTTCACCTTCTTCTTATAGACTTTTATGGGTTAATAAAGCATAATTGATCTCTTTGATATGAGCCACTCCCCATGAAATTTAATTCATATGTCTTTTAATGACTTTAATTTATTTTCCTCTTGTGGCTTAGATAGTTTAGAGTTAATGATTAATGATTATGCAATAGCAGTTTCTATAAAGGAATACTTGAGTGGACTGGGGAGGGGTTCCAATTCTAGTTTCAGTGGCTCAATTACTAAGGGTATGAAATTATGGATGGTTTCCCTTGTAGTAGGTTCTATTAAGTTTACTTCCTCAAATTCATATTCCACACCTTCATCATGTATCATTTCATCACTCTCTTCTTTAATTTTTATATATCCATCTCTTTAGTTTATGAGAAAGATAGCTTGGAAATCAAATGAATCATCTATTTATTATGCATCCTTTTCTAGGTCTAACTTGAATTGTTCGTCACCTACTCATAATGTGATTCTTTATTTATTTACATCAATAAATTCCTTCTTAGTGTCTAGGAATGGTCTGACTAATATGATTGGAACGTCTTTTTCCTCTTCCATGTCCATAACAAGGAAGTCCACTGAAAAAATGAACTTCTTGTCTTTGAAAAATATGACTTCAAGAATTCCTCATGGATATTTTAATAATATTTCATACAATTGGAGTGCTACTCAAGTGGGTTGTATTTATTTGAGTTTTGTATTTTGGAATACACTCATCGACATGAGATTGATTTTGGATCCTTAATCACACAAGGCTCTTCCAATGTTACATTCTCTTATTGTTCATTAGTTTGAGAAACTTCAAAGATCTATCATTTATTGATGAATTTTCTAATTAACAACTGTATATCACTCTTAATTCAGTGAGATGACTCCTAGGTCCTCCATTTTTTATTTTTTATAAATAAGTACTTTAATAAATATTTCATAGGTAGGTATTTGAGTTATTTCAAAAGGGAAAGGAATGTTGATGTGTAGTTTCTTGAACATCAATAAAAAATTTATTGTAAGTCCCTTCATTTCTTCCTTGCCTTTATTTTTTTGGAAAAGTAATAGGTGGATTATAATGTGGTGGAGAAATATAGACTTCTTCCTTGGGTTTCCCTCTTAATGGGGCTTTTTTAGAAGGAGGAACGTCTTAATGTATCACTTGAGAAGTTCCATTTTTCTTTTCATCAACTTATTATTCAATAACTGAAACACCCCAAGGATTTAAAAATAAATTGAAATTAATGAATTAATGATTCTATACATAATTAAACTTTGATTTAATATAAATTTTCCACTTCTATGATTTGAATTTCGAAAAATAGACATCTACGGTTGCGATCAGTAAGTTATTTGGAGTCTGGTGGAACCAACATTATTTTTAGTGAATAGTAACATACCCTTATGAGTAGTGATATAACCCTTATGAATAGGAAATCATATAATTATTTTATTTTCTTACAGTTATAACATAATAAGATCTTGATTAATTTTTCAAGGTAATATAAAATGTGTTATAGTTTTAAAAGTGTTATTTTTCGAATAAATTATGATTATATTTAAAAATTAAATTATTCATATTTGGAAAATTATTTTCAAAAAATGGAGTTCATTTTTTAATTATATTGTAACACCCCAGCACTAGAATCCTAGATCTGCAGAATTATTTTAGTAAATTGGAATGATACAAAAAATCATGTCTCGAAGGACCGATCCGTTTAACAGTCTTGGAAAATAGATTTCATACATGAAACATTCATTACAATTCAAAACAGAATATGCAATATAATTCATTCTTTGAGAACACTATTATTATTCTATATTAACCCTACATATCAATCATAAAACACTTCTTTATAACATAGGTAAAATAAAACACACAAAATGGGTGAGATCAAATTCATAGTAAGGTTAAACAATATTGTAGAACCTATCATAAATAACCATAAACATCAAGGAAAGTATAAAACTAAATCACAATCCTTTTAAATATAAACTTGAAACTAATATGATAAGAATAAGTCTAATATTTACATTTAAATGTTTAAATTGATATTCTACTAGTCAAATAATTATGTGTAATATCATTAAATAATCTCATAATAAGGGAATTCATAATGCTGAACATCTGAACCATTTCGTCGAGTCCTTGGCCAAGACCTCTAAAAATAAATTGTTAATGCCTTGTCCAAACCCATATCTAAAAATAAATAGTTAAACCACATCCAAGTCCATATCCACTTTGTCTCTTGAGACCTACCAAGGCATAAAGGGGCTATATCTGGACCTTCTTATTAATTTCCAAGTCCAACGCATTCCTCATATGAAATGGGTGAAACATAACGTAATTATTCATATTAAAACTAGCATAAAAAATGATAATACTTTAACCATAAACAATGAATGGTAAAAAACAACACATCCATAGTCATACATATCATAATACTTTAATACAATATGTAAGATTGTATCATAATAAATCAACCTCAAGAAATCATAAAATC
The DNA here is from genome assembly GCA_963277665.1 of Viscum album. NCBI lineage: Eukaryota > Viridiplantae > Streptophyta > Magnoliopsida > Santalales > Viscaceae > Viscum > Viscum album. Next base: position 614,960,199 of record OY728130.1, read on the forward strand.
TAACAAAGGATCGTGACATATATAAAAATATTTACATAAAATTATTAAAAATATATGAGAGAGATACCCTTTTTTTACTTCGAGATCATTTAAAAGATAAAAAATTAGATAAGAAAAAATTTCCTTTGAAAATAACCATGTAAACTTGTAAGGTAGTATTCAAAATTTTAAGACCTCATAAACATGGAAAATGGTTGGTTGTTCATTATATGTTAAAAAAACATTCTTTCCATAATTTATCGAAATGGTCGTAAAGTACCTCATTTGGAAAACGACGAGAATATTCCTTTCAAAACGTTTTATAAAAAAAGTAAACCATGAGTAAAAATTTCTTTAAACAAATGTTGATAATATGTTATAATAAATTTTATGAAACATATACTTGGATGATAATAATTTCCCAACAGATACGTATAAACAATCTCAGATAATAAATTGATTTTTTAATTAACCCTTACCTTGTATTTTCCTTTAGTTGGGGGTGTGTAAAATTCCTATATAATTGTTAAATCATGTTATTAAATTATAACATAACCATATAAATATTTATGAAATCATATTTTATCCTCTAAAAATAACTTATTACCCATTTTTTGGTAATCTTTCATTATTTTCCCTATTTCGAGTGTTAATCTCTTAGTTTCTCGAGTATGTTTTGACTTATTATTGGTTTTTACCATTAATTATACAATGATTTAATCATATAAATAATGTAAAACATGATTTAAATATTATATATATCCATTGTATATTTATTTATAATAATCTATAATACTCAGAGATAGGAAATGGAATGCACCGTTCATGGAGACAGTAGGTCATACGTACGCATGAACGCTACTTTTATTTCATTATCATATAAAAATAAAATGAGATACATGTATATTATAATTATAGTATTATATTGATGTCACATATTTTACATAGTTTTAATAAAACTATACATTATATGTTCTATTTATAGCTTCAACGAGTCATATCATTTTGAGGGGGTGATAGTCCGTACTTTCCCAAAAAAATTATCATATTTACACAACTTGGAAAGATTAGAGGAATGTTTTGATAAAAAAATATAGATGAATAAAGACATTATAAATAACATATATATGAAATATAAATATATTTTCCATCATAATGACCATCATGTGAGGTGGTAGGGGAAAATTGAACAATCATTGTTTCGTTAGGCAACAGTTCACTGTACAAAGAAACAGTATGTTCATTACCCATTATATGGAGGTGTGTGTATGTGTAGTGAAAAACCATAGAATAAAAACATACAAGTATATTTTTGGATACTTTTTTTGTCATATAATAATATAATAAGAATATTATATGTAGTAGAGAATGGAAATGAAACTAAAAAGTGTGAGAGAAGGTGTTACCTCTTAATCGGGTAGCTTCTTTTGGTTTATACCAAAAGGCTTCCTTTGGAGGATTTCATTATTATGAGATGCTTCTCGGATGATGAGAGGGAATTTGGAGGATTATTTGGGTAGGGTTTGGTCGAGCTATATGCAATAATGTGGTGTGAGGAAATGAGGGAGGATGTGTCCTTTTACAATGAAGGCAAGGGGCACTTTTGGGATTTCTCAAAGGATTAATTTATAATAAATTAAATAAGTATTAAAATACCTCTAAAAGGTTATTTATTAGAATATAAGATGGTATAAGGTTTTAATAATACCAAAAAATATATTTTAGACAAGATTTTGTGTTATTTTATTCCTTATAATTTTGATTAACCCTTAATTAACCAATTTTAATTTTAACTATGGTAAGCAATTTTTCATTACTAAGGGGATGTAATTTTTTACATATAAAGTGTAAATTAGAACAGAAATGAAATATTTATGATATTATAGACCATATATATTCCCACTGCACTTAGTAAATATTTTTATGATTTTTAAATAATTTAATGAAATATTACTTTCATAAAATATCGTAAGTATCAATTTTGACACGATTGATAAATTCGACTTTAATAAAATACATAAAATAGGATAACTTCAAAAAGAAATTAATTTAAAATACCCCTAACATGTCATATTAAACTATAAAATTCGTTTATCACCTCAATTATGTAAATTTAATTTATTTTAATATTTTTTAAATCTTTTATTTAAATATTTCTTATTAATAAAATAATTTTTTTGTGTCACTATTGGGTCATCATTAATGACAATTTTTTAATATCTAAAAATTATAGAAAATTTTTATATTATGTATGAAATTACTTTTTATCTTAATATGAAACTTTTTATCGATGTTATATTCTGGTTATTCAAATATTTAAATTAATATACTTATATAAAATGAGAGTGTGACATTTGGTCACATTCATTGATTTTTACTATATTTAAGTCATATTCACGGGAAAGTGGACATTAAGTGATTAAATTTAAAAACAGAGATGATAATGGTAGAATTTATTCATCCAATATTATTTTTACCAGTTTTAAGAAAATTTTATGCTATTATTTTTACCTTTAACTACCTAATTTACCCTTACCCATGGTAATAAAAATAATTACTAAAGTTACTATTTATAATGCCCAAAAATAAAATGAACCTATTTAAATAATTTTTACCCACTGATTCCAAATGTGGAATCCATTTTTCAAAATTAAAACCACAAAATTTGACGTAATTAATTTAAAAATTAATCCTGTTTTTAGAATGAAAAACATGTTTTGTAAATTTTAAACATTACAAAAGAACGAAATGTTTTTACATCCAAATTCTTGGAAAAATTAATGCCAATGAAAAACAATATATTAGATGATAATGATATATTCTATTTATACTTTAAAATCGTTCCATAATATAATTTATCTACATAAACTGTTCTGATGAAAAAAAAATTTAATTAAAATTTTGTAAATTTTTACTATTCATTGAAATTTAAAACTTATGAGAAAAATATTAAAAAATTCTACAAAGTAAATTTTCATATATTGCTTCAAAAGAAGAAATTTATTTTGTTATATATAATATATTAATGTTTAAAAACATGATTTAAAAAGGGTACACCATCAAAAGGTATAAAAGCATCATTATTTTAAAAAATTCGTCTTTTATTCGAAAAAATTGAATTTGTTCATATATAATGTCTATAAAATAAATAAGATGATATATAGATTTCAACATGTGGTGAATAATATTCATAATTTCTAATAATATTTTATTAATATATTGTTGTTTGTAAAAACTGGGCCTTGTGTGTAAGCTAGCCCACTCATTGTAGTGTGTAACATAATATTAACATAGTGTTGCGTAAAAAGAAAGAAATAAAAAAATTATTTGAAAAAAAATTAATGTCTCCGGGTGTTATATTTTTTACTCTTTCAATAAATATTTTTCCTCACAATTTAAACACAGGATTGAAAACTAGGGGTTTGACATTTTAAAATATATTTGTTGAAATCACAAATCAAAAAATGTATTACTAATACCTCCATTTTAAAATAAAGAAAGGGAAGTATCAAGGTCCATGAAGATGTCATAAACTAGGGTTACATGTAGTAAAACATGGACATGAAAGAAAAATCTAACCATCACTTTCTGAGTAAGAGTGATAGAGAACATGATGATGAAAAAGTTAAGAACCACAAAGCTGGAAATTGGTGATGATCTAAGGGATCATTTGATTCATCATAAAAATTACAAGGATAGAAATTTTGGTTTCAATATCATTTCCTAGGAAGAATTTTTAGGAAATAATTTAATTTATTTCTTTATATTTCATATGAATACTCCCATCATTTTATTATGCATCTATTTATTTTCACTTCATCACTTTCACGAGGAAATTAATGACCAAATGATTTTTTTTACAGCTAAAACACTTTTGTTACATCATAAGGCCCATATGTGTTTCCTTAATGCTCTAAATTTTTACTAAAACCAAGAAGTTTATTATAATAAAACATACTTTAACCTCAAAAAATAATATACAATTTTCATGTTACTCTATTCTAACCTTAAGACTTCTCCAAAATACCTTTGTCCAAATTCACAGTTTAAAAAGGTCTCTAAATTTCTAAATTCAATCATAACATAAAATTCCCCAAACAATGTAATGTATATATTATTTAAAAATACCTTTATAAACTCAAAATATTTAATGAAATAATTCATGATTCCAAATACTTAAAGAATAATTACCAAAATACAAGCCTTATATATCACATTATTTTTATAACCAAAATATAATAACATAATTCTTGAATTCATTAATTATTCCACTTCAACTGTAGTGAAAACATAATCTTCAGATTGATATTTCTTCTTCTTCTGAGCCATATTTCATTGATTCTTTTGAAAATCATTTACATAATGTCCCATATCTTTACAATTATAGAAATGCAAATTTATAGATTCTTTCTTTCTCTTACAATCAGAAGCATCATGGCCTTTCTCATCGCACTTGAAACAAACCCTTTTCCTTTTAAGCTGGCACCATATTGTTTCCTTTTATAATCATCACATATGGAAAAACCCTTATTTTCCTTCATCAAATTATCTATCTCTTTCTCCACCATTCTCTTATTCTCTTACATTCCCTTAAATTTGTAAGACTTAGAAAATTCCTTATCTGTATTGATAGCACATGAGACTGTATCTTCATATGATAAGAATGTTTTTGGAGACCAATGCCTTATTGAGAAATAGCTTTAACCGATCAAAGAAACAATCAATCTTACTCATTGGGTTACGTATGTAGTCTACATCATTCCTTTCTAACCTTGTGAAGTTAGTTCCATGCTTTGCAACATTCTCATCCTCCTTCTGCCTTAGATTCAGAAATTTTATCCCTATATTAGCTCTTTTTTAACGAGGAAATTATTTTTCTAATAAATGTTATTTAAAATCCCCCATTCCATATTTTCTACTTCCTCACCCCCCTTCATGTTTTGAATTAATAACCACCATTGATCTGCATCTCCTGAGAGATGATAAATTTCCATGAAAAAATTTCCCTTTCATTACTTCCCAAAGCACAAAATATTTTATCTAAATAACTTATCCATTGTTTAGCTACAAATGGATTTATAATCTTATTTAATTTTGGAGGTTGTTTTCTCATGAAGCGGTCTAACATTGATACTCTTCATTGTGGATTAGGGTGCTCCAATAGGTAAGGTTATTATTCATAACCTGAGTTAGTTGTTCTAGTATGGTTATAAGTTGTTCAATACTGGCTGTAGATATATCTCCACTATAATTGTCTTTCATAGGAGGGAAATCCCTACTTGGATTACATGTATTGACACAGTTTCCATTCCTTCCACTAGGAGTCATTTCTAAATAATTCCATATGTTGTATTAGGTTATGAATCATAATAGATAATTTCAAACTAGTAAAATACATAACATAAATTGAAACTTTTATGCATATCAAATCAATAATCATAAAAATGGTTTTCTTGGGTATATATTTAATCATAAATACATTGTAATTGTTTGTAAATAAATTTTGAATTATCCTATGCATATCCCCTGATATTTTCAAACATGGTGCACAGTAAGGCACATTGTCATGTACTAGGTTACCCTGAGTCAGGTTCAGAACACCTTGTCAGAGTTTTTATTCTTAAGTACATCTGTGTTAGAACCACTTCCACTTGTAGTATCCAGACAGAAATGTATTATTTGTAAAATACACAAAATTTATATTTAAACAAAATTATAGGATTTACTTCTATAATTATTCATAAAGTCTATCTTGGGGTTATAATCTCTAATCTAGTCCTTCCAAATCTAATTTCCAAGATTTTCTCTAAACTTTCATTGATACCAAATGTAACACCCATACCCAAAAAGCCCAAAGCTGATCAATTATTTTAATACATTAGAATGATACAAGGAATCAAGTCTGGAAGGACCTATCCATTTAGTAGTCTTAAATAATATATTTTATACATAAACCATTCATTATAATTCAAAACATAATATGAAACAAAGTCCATCCTTTTATAATGCCATTATTTTTCTAGATTAACCATGAATATAAATCATAAAACACTTCTTTGCATCATGGGAAAATAAGACATATGAAATGGGTGAGTTAAAATGATCAGTAAGGTTAAAAAATATATAGTAATCTATCATAAATAAAAATAAACTTTAAGGAAAGTATAAAACTGAAACAAAAGCCTTCTAAATTTAAACATGAACCAAATATGGAAGGAATAAATCAAATAATTCCATTTAAACATTCACATGGATATTATACTAGTCGAATAATCACATGAATTGTTAATAACTAATATCATAATGTGATAATTCATAATGCCAGAAATTTGAGACATACCATCGAGGCATCTTCCAAGAAATCTAAAAATAAATGGTTAAGGCCTCATCCAAATCCATATATGAAAATAAATTGGAAAGTCCTTAGCCAAATACATTTTTAGTTTGTATCATGAGACTTACTAGCGCATCATGGGTTTATATAGGGCCTCACCTGTCACTTACTAATTCCATTTCATTCCTCATATGAAAAGGGTGAAACATAACATAAAAATTTGTTTTAAAGCTTGCATATGAAATGTTAATACCTTAACCAAAAACCATGAAGGGTAAAACAATAGTACATCCATAGTAAAATGTATCATAAAACCATTAATAAAATATGTAAGAACATATCACAAAAAATCAACCTCAATCAAGTGTAAAATCCAATAAAGTATCTTGACAAAGATAAAAATAATTTAATAAATTTATTAAAAATCATTGAGAAAGATATCATTTTTTTTACGTTGAAATCATTTTAAAGTTGCACAATCATAAAAATAAAAATTTATTTTGAAAATAACCCTTTAAAATTGTAAGGTAATAGTAAAAATATTATGGTGTAAAAACAAAAAAATGGCCACCTGTGTCGTATAAGTTAGAAAACATTATTTCCTTAATTTTTCAAAAATTTCATAATGTACCTTGTTTTGAAAAATATGGGAAGATTCCTTTCAAAAAAATTATAGAAAATGTAAAACATGTTTAATTTTTTAAAAAAAAATTGAAATTTTTTTGAAATACATTTTAAGAAACATGGATGTGGATGTTAAGAATGTCCCAGTAGATACTTATGTATAAACAATCTCGGATAATAAAGAGATTGGGAAATTAACCTTTATCTTGTATTTTTCTTTAGTCAAGGGTGTGTTGACCTCTTGTAAAATTGTTAAAGAATGTTATTAAATTAAAATATAACCATATCCATATTTATGAGATCAAATATATTCCTCTTATAATATCGTATTACTCGTTTGTTAGTAATCTTTCATTATTTTCACTATTTCGGGTGTTAATCGCTTAGTTTCTCGAATAAGTTTTGACTTATTATTTCTTGTTCCCATTAATTAGATCATGGTTTCATCATCTAAATAATTTAAAACATTATCTAAATATTATATATATATATATATATATATCTTGTATATATGTATTTAGATTAATCCACAATACTTAGAGATAAGAAATGAAATGCAAAGTTCATGGAGATGGTAGGTCATATGTACACATGAACACCAAATTCATTGATTTTTTGTATAATAATTAAATGATATACATGTATATTATAATTATAGTATTATAATAATGTCATATATTTCTCATAGGTTTAATAAAACCATCCTTTATACATTCTATGTATAGTGTGAGTGAGTCATGTTGCTTTGAGGGGGGGTGGTAATCCAAACTTCCTCATACGAAATTATCATATTTACACAACTTGGGGAGCATAAAGGAATGTTTTAAATAAAAAATACATAAGAATAAATAAATTATAAAAGAAAATTATATTATATATAAATAGTTTGTCCATTATAATGGGCACTATGAGAGGTGGTAGGGGTAAATTGAACAATCATCATTTCGTGAGGCAGTAGTCTGTCGTACATAGAAATCGTATGTTTGTTGCCCATTAAATGGAGGTTTGTGTAAGTTTAGTTATAAAATATAGCATAAAAACATCATATAATATTTAGGATTCTTTTTTTTATGTAATCATAGAATAATAATATTTTGTGGAGTGGATGATGGAAATGAAACTAAAATGCATGAGAGAAGGTGTTACCCCTTAATCAGGTAACTTCTTTTGATTAATACCAAAAGGAATCATTGTGAGGATTTGTGACCTAATAAAGGCTTCTAGTATAATGTGTGGGAATTTTTTGGATTATTTGTGTAGGGTTTGGTTGAGATATAGGGCTCAATGTGATGTGAGGAAATGATGGAAGAAGTGTCCATTTATAATGAACGTAAGTGCCAGTTTTAGGATTTCTCAAAGTATTAATTTAGAATAAATTAAATAAATATTAAAATGACTCAAAAAGATCATTTAATCGAATATAAGATGTTGTAAGGTTGTAATAAAACCAAACAACATATTTTTTACATGTTTTTGTGGTATTTTAATATTTATCATTTTGATTAACCCTTAATTAACCCATTTTAATTTTAACTATGGTAAGCAATTTTTCTTTACTGAGGGGATGTAATTTTTACTTATCAAGTTTAAATTAGACCATAAATGGAAACATTATTATATTTTGGACCATGTAAATTCTCCTTGTCCTTATTTAAAATTTTTGAAATTTTTTAATAATTTAGTGAAATATTATTTTCATAAAATATCATAAGTGTCAACTTTAAAACTATTGATAACATTGAATTTAATGAAATACATACATCATGATAAATTCAGAAAAATTAATTGAACATACCTATAAAATGTCATATTAAACAATAAAATTCATGGATAACCTCAATTATGTAAAAAAAATTAATATTTTAAAATATTTTATATGATATTTCATTAATAAAATAATTTCTACATCACTATTGTATCACTATTAATGGTAATTCATAAATCTATAAAATTTTTAGATAAATTTCTATGATGTAAGAAATTATTTTATCTTTATAGAGACTACTTATAATCGATTTTATATTTTGGTTATTCATAAATTAAAAGTAATATACTTATATAAAATGAGAGTGTGACATTTTTTCACTTTCATTGATGTTTATTATATTCATGTCATATTTATGGAAAAGTAGCCATTAACTGATTTCATTTAGAACCACATATGATGATCCTATAATTTAGTTATCCAATAGGATTTTAATAGGTGTTATAGTAATTTTATAATATTTTTTAAATTTAATTACAGGATTTACCATTAACGAAGGTAATAAAAATAATTACTAAAGTTACTATTCATAATACCCAAAAATAAAATAAACCACTTTAAATAATTTGGACCCAATAATTAAAAATATGGAATCCATTATTCAAAATTCAAATCACAAGAGTTGTATTAATTAATTTTTAAATTAATCCTGTTATCAGAATGAAAAATGATTCTTTAAAAGTTAAAACATTACAAAAGAATGAACTTTTTTTACATTAAAATTCATGTTAAAATTAATTACAATGAAAAAAATTATATTAAATTATATAAACATATTCTATTTATACTTTAAAACCGTTAAATAATATAATTTATCCACATAAATTATTTCAATGAAAAAATTTGTTTTTAATCAAAATTTAGTATATCTTTACTATTTATCAAAATTTAAAACATATCAAAAATTCATCCAAAATAAATTTTAATATACTACTTTAAAATAAGAATTTAATTTTGTTAAATATAATATATTAATGTGTCAAAAAACATGATTTAAAATGGGTGCACCATCAAAAGGCGAAAAAATTACAGTTATGGAAAATTAATTTTTTATCCGAAAAAGTTGAATTTGTTCTTGTATAATGTCTAGAGAATACATAATATGAATGATAAATTTATATAAAATATATAAAATTTAAAATTGGGTTAATACTGTTCCTAAACACTAATAAATATTTATTAATATGTTGTTGTTTGTAAAAATTGGGTCTTGCTTGTAACGCAAGCCAACTCATTGTAGTGTGCGGCGTATGCTTAACATGGTGTTGCGTAAAAAGAAAGAAAGAAAGAAAATTAAATTTATTTATAAATATTATAAAGTCTCAAGGTGTTACATTTACATTTCTAAAAATGGTTAGTGTGATTTATTTGGATATTTCTAAAATTCTTGAATTTTTTATGAATAATAAAATAAGTTAATATACTATATATATACATTATAATTTAAATACAATATTCCTAGAATCATGAATGATGTAATAACGCTTAGTTTTAAGTAACATTCTCTAATTAATATTTGTGGTCACATTAATCTTGATTATTCGTAGTCTTGAGAAACAATATTAAACTAATTATTAAAATAATGGAAAACCCCTCCTTTCCAACTCTATAAATTCCACCCTCAACCCCCTCTTCCTATCACACCTCTCAAGCCTTTATAATTGTCTAAATTATTCCCAATCCCCTTCCCAATGATCTTCCCCACTTCCAAGACCTTATGGTCTAACCAAATTTCCAAAACCAAAGGCCTGAAGGAGGACTTTAAGGAGAATAGATAAAGAGTTAAAAATCCTCTTTCATTTTCTTGTGTTTTATTTTTAATACTTTTATTTTCTTATATTGTCTTCACCTCCACATATACAAGTGTAATGAAAGATACAATATTATATATATTCTATATATTTATCTTGTTTATGGGAAAATTCATCACCATTCTTCCTATCATCTTCCTCTTATTCAAAAAATAAAAACATTGTTCGTGATCTATCGATTTACCAACATTGTGGACAATGTTTCTTAAAATTCCTTTACATTCGTTAAATATGGTTTAAAAACCATTTTAATGGTTGAAAAATATATTAAATTTTAGTATATTACATATCTATTTTTTAATTAACTTATATGAATAATAATAATGGTATATGATGAAACAAGTTCATGATTATCGAAGAAATACCAAAATGATCTAAAGGAATATCACTAATTATTTCTCTAATGATGCATCCTCATACAGTATAACAATATGATTTATGGAATCATTTAATATTTTGGAAATATATTATCACCATTTCATTCCTCTTCTAGATTTTCTCTTCCATTCGACAATAATTTTTTTACGAATGAACCATGGACATCATGTAAAGAATGCACAAGAAATAATGGAAATAATAAAATATTATTAATAAATGGGATGAATGATGTCATAAAATTATAATATAAGGTGTTATAAACACGATTATGTTTCTATTAAATATTAATAACAACATTTTAACCATTATAAGGGAGTTTTAAATAGTTTTTAAGTAAGACGAATCCAAGGTAAGGGAATTATTAACCCAATTTCCTTTCTTTGAGTTAACCTTCGACTTCATTAATAATGTGCTACTAAGATTATTTTCATACTGAATTTCATTTATATTATGATTTATTATGTGTATTTATAGTGTATATACATAATCCTTTCATTATATTAATTCGTACTTCAATTATATGACATTTTAAGGGACTTTTCATTAAACATCCTCTTTTAAAATTCTATTTTAAAAAATTCGAAATCAATGTTTTTATACTATTATACATGTTTTATGATTATTTTATAATTCATGGGAATTAATTATAATTATTTATGTGACCTATATCCCCCTCCAATTAATTGGGTATGTGTATGTTGGAGTTCATCCATATGGTTACTCTAAATGTAATTGTAATGGTTACACCATTAGGTAGTCATGAGGATAATATTGCAAGGTAGTAGTGAGTGTTACAAATCATAAGTTAGTCATGAGGGATACACAATTATGTAATTAATGACCCAATAAAACCTTATGCTCTAAATATGTTTTCTATGATTAATTTAAATCTCATGTTTCACAAAGAAAGTATATATGGGTGTGAATTATGTCTTTGTGTAAATGATTTCATATGTTTATAAGTATTAATGGACTAATGGTGTCTTTCCTTATTTTTATATACCTTAATGAGATTTTTGTTCTCATCCCATGATTTTAAATGTTTTTCATAGGTTATAAGGAATTGAACGATTAATAAGTATGTAAAGTTAAATGTTATGAAGATTTGTCAAGGAAATCATGTTGTTGTTTTGTGCGTAAAAAGTTATGTTTTGGAAGAAATGGAAATTATTTTAATGGTACCCCCATTGTATTCTTGTTGCTTTATATGTATGAGTTATGTCCTATATTTCTAAAACTCTAAACTGAAAATATATTTTTGAATGTGAAGTAGTAAAATCTAGTTTAAATAGCAATATTATGTAATGTTTATGGTCGGGTAATTATAATTAGTATCATAGCATGGTTTATATAACTTCAGGAGTTTGTATAATGTTAATAGAATACCATAAATCATTTTTACCTTATGTTTATGTTGAAATGGTATAGCATTTAAAGATTACCAGGTTTCTTCATCTAAGATGTGTCTGTTCAGAATGGTTTTCTGCATAAGAAACAAGGAAGCATAAGTTGGAAGGAACCGAGAGGCTGATATCTTTCCGAATATGTAACCAGGAATTTTGGGTGTTGGAACCAGATAGTTTGTGATAGTAATGTATTAGTTAAAACAGGAAAAAATTAGATTGGAATACATATTAGAGAAAACCTAGAGCTACCATAAAGGAACATGATGATATTGGAACATTTTTTTGAGGAAACACCCACCTTCTTTTATTAGATATTCTGACTCAATAGTGGATGAAAGATTGATTAAATACATTGAAAAGATATTTGAAGTTAGGGGATGTAAAAATAATCAAAATTTTATTCATTCCATTTATTATTTTAATGGTGAAGTTGATCAGTGGTGGTCAATGTTCAATAATATTAGGGAAAGATATGATAATGAATCCTTAACATGGGATGAATTTAAAAGTAATTTCCTTGAAAAATAATTTGCAAAGGTTTTTTGATTTTTGATTGAGAAGAAATTCCAGGAATTTAGGAAAAGGGGGTAATATTCAATAGCCATGTAAAAAAAGAAAACATTTCCTCACTAGAAAGGTTCGCTCCAAATCTTATTTGGGATCTTGATAACAAAATCCATCATTTTTTCTCAGGATTGAATGAAATATATCTAAGGGAATTGGCCTTCCAAGAATTAAAAAGTTACGATAAACTTATATGATGTGCTGGGAGTATAGAAATGGAGTTCGTGGATGATCGCATGTACATTGAGAACAAAGATAAGAAGAGGTATCAATAGCAAGTGATTTGTAAGAATTAATCAAGGAAATATGATGGTAATAAAGTTTAGTTTTTATTTTGTGAAAGGTGTGGTAAAAAGAACCATGGGGAATTCCTTAAAAAACATTGATGTGTTTTTGATGTGGTAAGCTTGGACCTATGGCCTGATATTGTAATGAAAATTATCTTTATATTAATCTTGATAAGAAAACGGTAAAGTTTTTTAAATGAAATGAGATGGGTCATGTTTTAAGTAGCTTCCCAAATAAAGATCTGAATGATGGGAAGAATCTATACTATAAGTCGAAAGGTGTAGTGAGATCCTTTGAGACTTCATCAACAGATGTCGGGCCATCTAATAAAGTGGTATCAGGTACTTTGTTTCTTTATTCAGATTTTCCTAATGTCTTATTTGATATGGTGTCTACACATTATTCTATTTCTGAGAAATTTTTTAGTACATTGAAAATATCACCTCAATAAATTAGACCAGAACATATTGTTAAAACACCATGTGGAAATATTATAGTAAAAAAGGAATTATAAGAATATTCATATTGTTAACTATGGAAATACATTGCATGTAAACCTTATTGTATTTTTCATAGTAGAGTTTGATGTCATTATGGGTAGGGATTGGATTTCTGTTTATCATGATAAGATTGATTTTATAGCTAAAGAAGTCATTTTTTAGAAAGAGTTTTAGTTTGTATACAAGAACAAACCCATAAAATTGATAACATATCAGGAAGCTGAGAAACTGCTGAAATATGGAAGTGGAAGTTATCATACTCATATTGTTAAAAATAATGGAACTGTTCAAATTAATGGTGTTCTAGTGCTAAATGAATACCTTGATGTTTTTCTTGATTAATTGCATGCTTTTATACAAGATAGGGAACTTGAATTAACAATTTACTTAGTTCCAAATGATAATCAAATTTCAAATCCCCCTTATCGAGTGGCTCAAATGGAACTTCTTGAATTAAAAATTTTGTTATAAGAGTTAGTTGATATAGGCTCCATTCATCCTAGAACATCACTAAGAGGAGTTCCTTTTCTGTTTGTTAGAAATAAATATGGTTCCAGGATACATTTCATTGATTATAGAGTTTTTAATAACATTACTATTAATAATAAGTATAATTTTCCTCACATCGATGACTTGTTTGATCATCTCCAATGATCTTAGTATTTTTCTAATAATGACATGAGATCCGGGCACCAATAGCTAAAGGTGAAGTAGAGTGACATTCCAAAACAAATTTTGGAACTAGATGTGGTCATTATGATTTTTTTGGTATGTTTTTTGGCTGAACTACTCCACCTGTTGTATTCATGGATGTTATGAATAGAATATTTCAGGAGTTCTTGGATAATTTTTTGGTTGTGTTTTTATGACACTTTGGTATTTTCTATAAGTAAATAGAAACATGAAAAACATCTACGAGTGGTTTTGGAAATCTAAAAAGAAAATAAACTATATAGAAATTCAGTATGTGCGAATTTTTGTTGCAAAAAATTTCCTTCATTGGTCAGATTGTTTCTAAATATGGAATAACTATTCATCTAGCTAAAATTAATGTTGTTCAAGAATGGCCAAGACCCATAAATATAACAATGATTCATAGTTTTCTTGGTTTGGAAGTCTATTACCGGATGTTTGTTAAAAAAAATTGCACGGTTATCTAGTCCACTGACTAACTTAACTTCAAAAGGAGTTAAATTCATTTGGAAAAAAATAATGTTATCATTGCTTTCATAAATTGAAAATAATATTTGAGGAATCATTTATATGGATCCAAATGACAAATATATACTGACCATAAAAGTCTGAAGTATATATTCAATCATAAAAAATTGAACATGATGCATAGAAGTTGGCTTGAATTGATAAAAGATTATGATTTCATGATCATTTAATATATTGTAAAAGTAAACAAAGTAGAAGATTCCTTGACCTGAAAACATTATAAATCATTAACCATGTTACATTTGGAACATGACCCCTTGATTAATGATTTAATTATTTTTGGAATGAAAGTTGTTAGTGCGGAAAATTCCTCTATTTTGTTTTAGGTTTCAGTGTAGTAATCTTTGTCAGACAGAATTAAGCAAGAAATGAAGGAAGATAGGGAGTTACATGAAAAGGTAAAATTAGTTAAAATGGGAATGTTTCTAGAATGTGACATTGATAAAGATTGTGTGTTGAGATTTGGAAAAAGATTAGGCGTTCCTTGTTATTCTCAAATAAAGAAAAATAGTTGTGTGAAGCTCATAGTTCTCTATTTTTAGTTCACCCTAGAAGAAAAAATATGTTTAGAGGCCTTCGAGAGTATTCTTGGTGGAATGGAATGAAAAGAGATATTTCATATTTTACCATGAAATGTTTGAAATTTCAATATTTTAAAGCAGAGTGGCAGTTACCTAAGGGGATGCTTCATCCTTTACAGGATCCAGAGTGGAGATAGAAAATTATATCCATGGACTTCTTTGTGGTACTACCAAAGACTTCTCGAGGTAATAATGCAATTTAGGTTTTTATTGATTGACTAACTAAATCTTCTAATTTCTTTTCTATTCGAGATGTTATGTCTTTTGATCAGCTTTTTAGACTATAACATAAAGATATTTTCATGTTACATGGAGTTCCTCTTTACATTGTACCTAAATGTGATCCCATGATCAATTATAACTTTTGGAAATGCCTTCCAATGTCATTGGGAATGGAATTAATTTTCAGTACAACTTTTCATCCTCAATCAGATGGAAAGTGAAAACAGAAGATTCATAATTTTGAGGATATGATTCAAGCTTGTTCAATATATTACCAAGGAATTTGGGATCCACATATTTCTTTAGTGTAATTCTCTTATAATAACAGTTATCATTCAAGTATACAGATTTCACCTTTCGAGGAATTATATGGTAAGTTGTATCTAACTCCCTCTTTTTGGGATGAATTTGGGGAAATAAAGTTTATGAGACCATAATTAGTAGAGGAAGTGGCTGGGAAAGTGAACATGATCTAGAAACACGTGAGGAAATCTCAGAGCAGGAAGAAATGTTATACAGATAACAGGAGGAAAGACTTTACTTTTGAGGTAGGTGATCATGTTTTTCATAGAATCTCACCATGGAAAAGTGTTTTGTGTTTTTTGTAAGAAATGGAAGATGAGTCCATGGTTCATTGGGACTTATGAAATTATGTATAAAGTTGGACCATTTCCCAACTGATTAGCTTTACCTTTTAGTTTATCTCATGTACACAATGTTTTTCATATTTTGATGTTGAGAAAGTATGTACAAGATTCATCTCATGTTTTGATCCGAGAAGCAGTCCAGTTGAAAGAGAACATTTATTATAGAGGGAAACCTTTTTAGATTCTTGATTTAAGAGAACAAGTGTTGTTGAATAATGTAATCCCTCAAGTAAAAGTTTTCTGGAGAAACCACATGGTTGAATAAGTTTCTTGGGAATCTGAAAATGCAATGAGGGAAAATTATCATCACTTGTTTAATAGTTAAATAAAATTTTGAGGATGAAATTTCCAGAATTTAGGGAGAATGTAACACCCCAATGTTTTAAAAATGAATTCAAAATTCCTGAATCACTGAGTCTAAACATAATGACACTTTGTATAAATATAATTTTCCCACTTCTATGATTTGAAATTTGAAAAATGGATATCTACGGTTGTGATCAGTAAGTTATATGTAGTCTGATAAAACCAACATGATTTTTGGTGAATAGTAACATGATCTTATGAATAGTAATATGAATTGTAATATGACCCTTATGGATATTGAATCATATTATCTTTTTATTTTTTTTATCTTTATTAGATAATGAGATCTTGATTAATTTTTCAAGGTGATATAAAATGATTTATAGTTTTAAAATTGTTATTTTTTGAATAAATTATGAATTTAAATAATAATTAAATTAATAATATCTATAAAATTATTTTCAATCAATGGAGTTAATTTTTGAATTCTAGACATAAAAAATGGATAGGGTGAATTTTTTGGATTTTTGTGAAATTCTTGAATTTTTTATGAATAGTAAAATACAGTAATATACTGTATATATACATTATTAGATAAATACATTATTCCAAAAATCCTGGCTTATGTAAGAACCCTTGGTTCGATGTAAAATGATCTAATTACTATTTTGGGTCACAAGAATCATGAATATTCATAGTCTTGAGAAAAAATATTAAACTAATTATTAAAAATAATGAAAAACTCTTCCTCTTATCCACTATAAATACCACACTCACCCCCTCTTCCTCTAACACCTCTCAAACATTGGAAATTTTCTAAATTCTAAAAAATACCCTTCCAAAGTCATTTCCCCATGTCTAAGACATTATGGTCTCACCATAATGCCAAAACCAAAGGCCTTAAGGAGGATCTTAATGAGAAGATATCAAGAGGTAAAAATCCTCTTTGATTTTCTTGTGTTTTATTTTCATTTTTTTCATTTCTTATACTCTCTTAACATAACCTTATCCAAGAGGAATTAAATCTCTAGTATTATATATATTTGGGATTTTTATCTTGTTTTTTGGAAAATTCCTCATCATTATTCATATCATCTTCCACTTATTCTAAAAATAAAAACATCATTTGTGACGTGTCGATTTACCAACATCGTGGATAATAAGTCTTCAATTTCCATTAAATTATTCGAATATGGTTATAAAACAATTTTAAAGGTTGAAAATATTTTAATTTTTATTATATGACCTCTCTTATGTTATTATCTTAACTTATATTCATAATATTAAAGTTATATGATGAAACAAGTTCATGATTATCAAAGAACCACCAAAATGATCTCAACGAATATCACTAATGATTTATCCAATGATTCATCATCATACTATATAACGAATATGATTTATAAAATCATTTAATATTCAGTAAACATTTTACCACCATTTCATTCCACTTCTATAGTTTCTCTTCCATTCGATAAGAAATTTCTTTATGAACCAATCATGGACATCATGTAAAGAACGCACCCAAAACAATCGAAATAACAAAATATTATTAAAAATGAGTTGAATAATGTTATTAAATGATCATATAGGGTGTTATAAAATGATTTTTTTTTCTTTAAAATATCTATAAAACCATTTTATCCATTATAAAATAGTTTTACAGAAGTCTTAAGTAAGAAGAACCCAAGGTAAGAGAATTCATAACACAGTTTTCGTTCTTTGGGGTAACCTTCTACTTTATTAATTACTTTCTAATGAGATTATATGTATTCTAAATTTCATTTAAATTTTAATTTATTATGTGTATTTACTATTTATACACATAATAATTTCATTATAATAATTCTCAATTCAATTATAAGATATTTTTAAGGGATTTTCATTAAAAATACTCTTTTAAAATTCTATTTTAAAAAATTCAAGAGAAATGTTTTTTATGGAATTATCCATGTTTTATGATTATGTTCTAGTTCTAGGAAATTTATTATAATGAAGGGTGTTACCTATATATCCCTCCAATTAATTTGTTATGTGTAAGTTAGAGGTCATCTTTATGGTTACCCCAAATGTAACTATGGTGCTTACACTATAAGGTAGTCGTGAGGTTACATTGTAAGGTTGTCATGATGGTTACAAATCATGAGGAAGTCTTTAGGGTTACAGAATTAGGTATGTAATGCCCCAAGACACCCTTATTTTCAATTTTTTCTCTATGTTTTATATAAGTATCATGTTTCACTAAGTATATATGGGTGAGAATTAATCCTTTGTGAAAATTATTTCACATGTTAATAAAAATTCATATACTAATGATTTATTTCCTTCTTTTTATATCCCTTACTGAGCTTTGTATTCTCATCCCATGTTTCTAAATGTTTTTCACATGTTATATGGAAGTGTAATAGAAATAGGAAAGTCAATTTAAATGTTATGAATATTTTTCAAAGAAATATTGTTGTTATTTTGTGAAAAAAGTTAAATGTTTTAGAAGAAATGGATATTGTTTTAATGGTATTGACTTTCTATGATTGTGGGTTGATATGTTTGAGTTTTGTCCTAACTTTCTAAAACTCAAAATAGAAAAAATCATTTGGAATTAGAATAGGTAAAATCTATTTTATGTAGATAGATTATGTAATGTTTAATCCCAGTTCCTTATAATAACTGTTGTATGATTTTTGGGTTCCTTAACTTTTCTCCCTTCTCCTCCACATGGTTTCTGAAAATCCATCATATTTCTACTCCTCATAAACTCTATATTCGCCTCATCCATTGGGTACAACTCTTTATTACCAGGTAGAGTACCTGAAAATATCTCTAACAAGGTCATTGGGATCAATATCATTTGATGATCAAGTATATGCAGTGCTTCCCTTTAGTTATGAATTTACATCTCTTGGGTGCTCATCCTATAATCTTCCTTTTAAACAATGGATCAGGGTACATTTTCTAAATTTTATTTCAGATGTTTGGATGGTTGTGAAGGTCATGGTGGATCTAGTTGAAATTTTTGTTAACTTCTATGAGGGAAGGGTTTTAGTTGTTTTTTGTGGTGGTTGAGGAAGAGGATTCATAGGCGGATATCCTAGTGGTCCTTGGTTCTTTAATGGTTCATGTCCACTGCATTGACAGTAGTACCCTTGATGGTTTTTTATTACTAATGGATTGGAATTTGTTGAATTTATAGTTATGGCTGCTGAAATTGTTGAATTTGATGATTATAATTAACTTAATTCAATTTTGGATTGGTTTTTCATCAACACTTCATGTGTATTCTTGATAAAGGTGTTGGCCAACACACATTTCACATGGATGAATTCACATGATTAGAGTAGGATGGGGAGGTGATGCAGTTGGAAGTCTGAATGATTCCATATTCTTGGTCATATCCATGACTTGTGCAGCTAGTCAATTATGATCTTAAAATTGATGGATCCCACATGAGGGCTGCCCACGATCACTCTTCCACAATCTGTAATTATGAGAGACTTTTTCTAGAATTTTTCAGCCTGCCATGGGTATTTTAAATATTAACCCATCATCAGTAGTTGCATCAATGATTGTGCGAGTAGCTGGTTGGAGTCCTTGATAAAATGTATAGAGTTGAATCTAGATATCGAATCCATGTTGTGGTCACTTTCACGTAGAGGGGCTCCTTTGGAAAAACTAAAAATATTATTTTATTATAAAGTCAAGTTCGGTTTTAAATAGCTCCAAATTGATTTATTTTGAGGATAAGGTAGGGATGGGTCGAAATCCTCTCATCCAATAGAATTTATACAAGTTTAGGTTCCTATTTTAACCTTATCATTTAGATTTAACATTAAGTTAAATAATTTTACTTTTATCGTGTCTTCTTGTGTTCTTACACTATAAGGTTAATAAACTTACTATAAGAAGACACACTAACCCCAAATTGTTTATTATTAATATATATAACCTTATCTAAGTCATTTTGCCGAACCTTAGATTTTTAGGAATAAAATAACAATTAATAATATAATATTTGTTTTAAAAACTATTTTATGTCAATTTTGACACTATTTAGTAATTGATTTTTGTGAAACTCATAACAGAATGATAAGTTCGAAAAAAGTTAATTAAATCAATAATAACATGTCATATTAACCTAGAAAATTAGTGGAATTCAAAAAAAGTCTAAATTTTATTTATTTGGGTATTTATAACATCAATTATGTCAATATTTCATTAATAAGATAATTACTACATCATCGTTGTGTCATAAATAAATTAAATTATTTAATGTCTAAAAATTAAAAATAAAATACCATTATGTAGGAAATATTTTTAAATTTCTAATTAATATTTATAGTCTAATTTATCTTATGTATAACCCCAAATTAAAAATGTTTTAGTAAATAAACTTTGATTTTAACTCTTTTAACCCTTCTTTAAATAAATTAATAATAAATGTCCTAATCTAATCCAAGTGGGCCTAAATGGTCATATTTTATTCCTAAGTTTGTTTTTGGTCGAATTACACTTATCCAAGAGAATTAGGACATGTGTTAGGGTAATAATAATATCATCTTTACCCTTAATTACCCTATTTACTTTTAACCGTGGTAAAAAAAAGTCAAAAGTTACTATTCACCAAAAATTATATTCATCTTATTGAACCACATTTTAGTTCTTGATATTAACCGTGTCTCTCAGATTTTTGAAATTCCACTCACAGAAGCGGTAAAATTAAGTTTTATGAACAATTCAGTTTTTTTAACTACCACTTAGTGGTCTCACTATTCATCAAAAATCGAAAGTTTTCAGAAAAATACCAAAAATTAAGCCTAAGCTATATTTTATATTATGAACTCAAAATGATGTCTATTTTACCAAATTCAAAACATATCAGTTGCATTAACTAATTTAAAAATAAATTCTTGTCGTCAAAACAAATAGCGTGTTTTTGAGAGATAATAACTATTAAAAGATTGACACTTGTTTATGTCTGGTTTAAATGTGAAATTACATCCAATGACCATCATTGTATTAAATTGAAAAAATATATTATAAATATACTTTAAAACCAATCAAATTAATAATTTATCACTATTAATTATTTTGATTAAAAAAATTGTTTTTAATTAAAATTTAGTAATTTTCACTATTCATCAGAATATGAAAGTTATCCGAAAAGTACCAAAATTTCACCCTAAGCTAATTTCGATATTCCGAATCCAAAAATGAAGACCATTTTGAAAAATAAAATTTACAAAATTTCAAAAAGTGTTTAGTACTATTCATAACGGCTAGTTTTAATAATATTTTAATAACATATCGTTGTTTAGTGAAACTCGGTATTGCGTACTACACACGCTATCGAGGAAGGTCGTGATTGCGTGTAATACAAGGCAAGTCAAGGATGAGTGTTGAGCAAGCTCCTTTTGGTGTAGCGTAAAACACAAGACATTAATGAAATTAAAAAGAATATTTTTCATAACATCTCGGGGTGTTACATTCTACCCCCCTTAAAATGAATTTCACCCTCGAAATTCGTCTGGGTTATAAATGGTTTACTATTTGAAAATTTATTTGATAGAAACCCACATCGTAAAAAGGAATACCAAAACTAATCTTTAAAAACAAAATTATGAAACTTAACGGTTACCCAAATAAACTAATCACTGGTTTTCCACATAGGTGAAAATATGGATATAGAAGAGAAATCTAACCATTATGTTCTGATGGAGAGTGGTAGAGAACATGGCTATGGAAAAGCTAGCAATCACAAAGCCATAAATTTGTGACGATCTAAGGTACCATCTGATTCATCAGATATAAGAACACTAAGACAACATTTTTGGTTTTCAAGATCATTTCCCTAAAGTTGAAGAATTTGAATTAGAATAAATACTTACTTTATTTTGGTACAATCTCACTGTTGTTTGTGCCTTGAACAATTTCCACTTCATCTCTTAAATAAATGAAGTTGAATTTGTTATTCGTGCAGTGTTAGAAGATCATGTGATAGAATGACGAGTCATTCCATCTATCTCAAAAAAAAGGTTAGCAAAAGTTATTAAATATACATAAGTCATTCTATAGTGAGATTAATCATATATGGTTCCTAAAATGGACTTATACTTCATATATCATAATGCTTAATATAATAAAACTAGTTTCTACTAAACAGGGGCTTTCTGTAGGCCAGTGGTAGGCAATAAATGCCAGTCGCACTTCGGTTGTGGGTTCGATTCCCACGGCCTTGTCCGACGTGATGGGATGTCGCCCATCCTACAGGTTGTCCTTTTTCTAAAACTATATTACTATAACATCCGATCAATAATATCGAAAAAACTTTTATCCTTAAACAATACTAACTTATGTCCAACATAGTCCATTCCAATCTTTAGGCTTATCCATAATACTGCAGTCCACTCTCATAATATAGTGAAAACGATTGCCAGAGATTTAATACCATCATTGATCCCCATATATCATAAGATATGTCTTGTTGGTCACATTCCAAACATTCAAAGGCCTTAATCATGTGTTCTCTTGAATACCCATTGAACCTTATTGAAAACATGAGTGCAGTTAAAAGTTAACACCTTCCACATACCAAAATCCTCAAAATTCTATATACTCAAACCATGATATCACTTAGTCCTTATATCAATCATGATCTCATGAATACAATCAAACATCTCATTATCGTCTTATCCCTTCATTATGCACATATCATCTACATTCCAAAAATATCTGAATAACCTTTCATGGATACTGGTACCATTAATCATACACTTTCAAAACTCAAGGAAAGACAATAGTGTAACAATCCTTAGATGTCTCTTTATTCCATAGTACCATGAGATTACTTATACAACATTACACATGATAAACATTTAATCATTCCACTACATTCTTAAACCATTGACCGAGCTTCAACAATTCTTTCATCTCACATATCATTTGTAGTCTCTTCGTCATCATCAACATAAATACTACCCATACGACCATACTGATTCTCTTCATGAGACTTTCCCTTAGGGAATTGGTTTTCATAATGCCCGTACATTCCACATTTAAAACATTTAACCATTTTTGATGTCGTAGCAATACCATTATCCTCATCCAAGGTGTTAACATAACCTTTTCCTTTACACTTACTGGATTTGTGTCCTTATTTTCCACACCCACAGCATCTTCCAGTTCCTTTGAAACATTCTCCTTGATGCCTCTTCCCACATGATTTAGATAGGGGAAATTGAACTTTATTTCTTCTATGATCATCATGAAACTCCATCTTTCTCTTATTAGCCGAGTCAGGAAACTTGCCAAATTTTACTTTATTGATCATATTATGAGATTGCTTATTCGGCATAATAATGATGTTTGGACCTCCAAATCCCATTTCATTTGGTTTCTCATGAAGAATATCAATCCATTGTCCATCATATCCTCCATTGTCGTGAATCATCTTGTTTCCAGCCATTTTCTAAAACCCAAAATGAATAGTGTGAGAGGCAAAAAACACGCTAGGGAAAACAATATAATAAAGGGGGAGTACCTTCAATATCTAACATCTTGGGTTACCATAATTCTAGTATTATAACCTATGCTTATACTTAACCTTAGGGACATCCCTAGACATACCTTATAAATATCTCTAGGGATCTCACTAAAGTTCCCGCATCCTAGTTTCTAAAGGTTAACTAAACCTTTCCTCTGATACCAACTGTAGAGACCCGAAGCTTAACGTACATACACATTACATTACATTTGCAGAATACTTAGTACATAACAAAAACACACACACAAGGATCGTAATAGTTTAGTGTCTTTGGAAACTTGGAACATAATCTTCTAATCGTGGTGAAAGATATTCAACATCTCCCATAAAGATCTTTCTTTTTTTTATACCAAAATCCTTTCTTTATATCCTGGGGAAAAGAAAACATAAAAGGGTGAGCTCAAATGCTCAGTAAGGGTAAACAAAAGAAATATCAATCACATCATATTCATAAGAACATAACATTTTGGAAATCTTAACCTGCAAAAGAGATCATAATATCATAACATGGGATAAATCATAGTAGTGAAATGTAATCCCAATAATCATAACATAAAACATGAAACATTGTGTCATATACACATAATCATAGAGAATCATTTCTTATTAGTCAAGACTCATTTCCAAGACTATCTTAGTGGACAAAGTCCCTTTCTGAACTGAGTTCACTCCTCGTTTCAGTCCTGTTTCACTGAACCGGTATAACCTACCGTTCCAGCCATGTCTATCTCATGAGATATAAAATCATTACCCAATGCATTGGAGGGAGATATAGGTCCCACCCATATCATAATGATACCATTCTTATGTGTGCCACAAAATCATAAATCATATATCATTGCATAACCCATGTAATAAAAATTGGAATCTTTAAACATCGTGACATCATAAAACAATTCATATAAAATAAAAGAATTCATAAAAATATTTCCATCACAACATAATCAAATCCATGTAATAATAGGTATAGAAACAGAACCCTTTATTATCTTAGATGGAAAATAATTTTGATAAAACACTTGAACTCCATTCTTGAGGAAAATATCCTTTCTACTTCAAAAACACTTTTCCTTTCTTAACATGTCAAACAATTCTAAAATAAGAGAAGTTGATTAAAAATAAACTTTAAAAATTATAAAGGAAGCTTCTTGTAAATAATGTTTTAAAAATCCATTCATGCCGTATAAGTTAAAAAAACATTCTTCTCATACTTTTGTCGGAAAAGTCAAAAAGTACCTCGTATGAAAAACGAAAAAAGACTCCTTTCATATCTTTTACTAAAAAACTCACCGAAGGGTAAAATTTGATTTAAACAATTGTAGGTGGATGGAAATAATAATACATATTGAGGAAACATGTATGTGGATGATAAAATACACCTCAGTAAATACCAAAGTATAAACAATCTCGAATAAAAATGAGATTGTGATATTTCCCTTACCTTAGTTCCGATTTGCCTCGTAAGTGTTCGAAACTCCTGTATAATGATTTAAATAATGTCATTTACTTATTCTAGAATCATAATCATTGTTATGATATCATATATGGTTCACTTATGACTTTATTTTACCCGTTCTTTTTTAAATTCCATGTTAATGAGCGTTTTGGGTAAAATCGTTTCATTTATCGTAGGTGTTTGGACTTGTTGATCTTGACATTATTATTACTTATATCATGATTTACTTAATTCCAGAATATAAAACATGATTTATATATCATATATATTCAGTATATATATATATATATATATTAGATAGATAAATGAAATGAAACACACCGTTCATGGAGACGGTAGTTCGTACGTACGCATGAACGCTGTTTTCCTTTCCTTATTATCTTGAATGGAAGTAAGTAGATGACATACATATATATATACATAAATACAGTAGAGTTAACATGTCATATATTTCATTATTATTAATCATATCTACTTTATAATCATTCTTAAATGGTTAACATGGAGAATGAATCTCATCGGGTCGTGGAGACGGTAGTCCGTACGTACGCACGAGCGATGATATCATTTCCATAATTATTGAATTGAATTGTAGTGGATGATACGATATATCATAATCATTATGATTTTATAATAACTATTTATAGTTATTCTTTACACCATAATACCCATCCATGTAAGGTGTTGGTGGAAAAACAGATTACACCACGGCATGGAGACGGTATTCCGTACGTACGCACGCGCGGTGATTTTGTTTTCCGTAGGATGGATATATGGTGAAATAGGTTTGTTTCATACTTATAATAACATATCAGTATATTAGTGATACTGATGTTATTACTTCATAACGAAACAACCTAAGAAGAAGTGGAAGAATAAATAAAGGTGAAAGAATTGGTAAAGGAAATTACCTCTTCTTTGAAGTGCCTCTTTGAGATCTCCTTTTAGGGCACTAAAATTGGTCTTTGAGGAAGACCAAAACCTCTAGGATGTTTCTAGGGAAGTGGATAAGATAATTTTTCAGGATTTGTCCGAGCTTTAAAGCTCAAAGTGGTGTGAGTAAGAGAGGGAGGAGGTGCCCTTTTATAAGGGAGGAGAGGGGCTCCTTTGGAAAAACTAAAAATATTATTTTATTATAAAGTCAAGTTCGGTTTTAAATAGCTCCAAATTGATTTATTTGGAGGATAAGGTGGGGATGGGTTGAAATCCTCTCATACAATAGAATTTAGACAAGTTTAGGTTCCTATTTTAACCTTATCATTTAGATTTAACATTAAGTTAAATAATTTTACTTTTATCATGTCTTCTTGTATTCTTACACTATAAGGTTAATAAACTTACTATAAGAAGCCAAACTAACCCCAAATTGTTTATTATTAATATATATAACCTTATCTAAGTCATTTGGCAGAACCTTAGATTTTTAAGAATAAAATAACAATTAATAATATAATATTTGTTTTAAAAACTATTTTATGTCAATTTTGACACTATTTAGTAATTGATTTTTGTGAAACTCATAACAGAATGATAAGTTCGAAAAAAGTTACTTACATCAATAATAACATGTCATATTAACCTATAAAATTAGTGTAATTCAAAAAAAGTCTCAAATTCTATTTATTTGGGTATTTATAACATCAATTATGTCAATATTTCATTAATAAGATAATTACTACATCATCGTTGTGTCATAAATAAATTAAATTATTTAATATCTAAAAATTAAAAATAAAATACCATTATGTAGGAAATCCTTTTATATTTCTAATGAATATTTATAGTCTAATTTATCTTATGTATAACCACAAATTAAAAATGTTTTAGTAAATAAACTTTGATTTTAACTCTTTTAACCCTTCTTTAAATAAATTAATAATAAATTTCCTAATCCAATCCAAGTGGGCCTAAATGGTCATATTTTATTCCTAAGTTTGTTTTTGGTCGAATTACACTTATCCAATAGAATTAGGACATGTGTTAGGGTAATAATAATATCATCTTTACCCTTAATTACCCTATTTACTTTTAACCGTGGTAAAAAAAAGTCAAAAGTTACTATTCACCAAAAATTATTTTCATCTTATTGAACAATATTTTAGTCCTTGATATTAATTGTGTCTCTCGGATTTTCGAAATTCCACTCACAGATGCGGTAAAATTAAGTTTTATGAACAATTTAGTTTTTTTAACTACCACTTAGTGGTCTCACTATTCATCAAAAATCGAAAGTTTTCAGAAAAATACCAAAAAACAGGCCTAAGCTATATTTTATAATATGAACTCAAAAATGATGTCTATTTTACCAAATTCAAAACATATCAGTTGCATTAACTAATTTAAAAATTAATTCCCGTCGTCAAAACAAATAGCGTGTTTTTGAGAGATAATAACTATTAAAAGATTGACACTTGTTTATGTCTGGTTTAAATGTGAAATTACATCCAATGACCATCATTGTATTAAATTGTAAAAATATATTCTAAATATACCTGAAAACCAATCAAATTAATAATTTATCACTATTAATTATTTTGATTAAAAAATTTGTTTTTAATTAAAATTTAGTAATTTTCACTATTCATCAGAATATGAAAGTTATCCGAAAAGTACCAAAATTTCACCCTAATCTAATTTCGATATTCGAATCCCAAAATGAAGTCCATTTTGAAAAATAAAATTTACAAAATTTCAAAAAGTGGTTAGTACTATTCATAACGGCTAGTTTTAATAATATTTTAATAACATATCGTTGTTTAGTGAAACTCGGTATTGCATACTACACACACTATCGAGGAAGGTCGTGATTGCGTGTAATACAAGGCAAGTCAAGGATGCGTGTTGATCAAGCTCCTTTTGGTGTAGCGTACAACACAAGACATTAATGAAATTAAAATGAATATTTTTCATAAAATCTCGGGGTGTTACATTCTACCCCCCTTAAAATGAATTTCTCCCTCAAAATTCATCGGGGTTATAAATGGTTTACTATTCGAAAATTTATTTGATAGAAACCCACATCGTAAAAAGGAATACCAAAACTAATCTTTAAAAACAAAATTATGAAACTTAACGGTTACCCAAATAAACTAATCACTGGGTTTCCACATAGGTGAAAATATGGATATGGAAGAGAAATCTAACCATCATGTTCTGATGGAGAGTGGTAGAGAACGTGGCTATGGAAAAGCTAGAAATCAGAAAGCCATAAATTTGTGACGATCTAAGGTACCATCTGATTCATCAGATATAAGAGAACTAAGACAACATTTTTGGTTTTCAAGATCATTTCCCTAAAGTTGAAGAATTTGAATTAGAATAAATACTTACTTTATTTTGGTACAATCTCACTATTGTTTGTGCCTTGAACAATTTCCACTTCATCTCTAAAATAAATGAAGTTGAATTTGTTATTCGTGCAGTGTTAGCAGATCATGTGATAGAATGAGGGGTCATTCCATCTATCTCAAAAAAAAGGTTAGCAAAAGTTATTAAATATACATAAGTCATTCTATAGTGAGATTAATCATATATGGTTCCTAAAATGGACTTATACTTCATATATCATATTGCTTAATATAATAAAACTAGTTTCTACTAAACAGGGACTTCCTGTAGGCCAGTGGTAGGCAATAAAGGCTAGTCGCACTTCGGTTGTGGGTTCGATTCCCACGGCCTTGTCCGACGTGATGGGATGTCGCCCATCCTACAGGTTGTCCTTTTTCTAAAACTACATTACTATAACATCCGATCAATAATATCGACAAAACTTCTATCCTTAAACAATACTAACTTATGTCCAACATAGTCCATTCCAATCTTTAGGCTTATCCATAATACTACAGTCCACTCTCATAATATAGTGAAAACGATTACCAGAGATTTAATACCATCGTTGATCCCCATATATCATAAGATATGTCTTGTTGGTCACATTCCAAACATTCAAAGGCCTTAATCATGTGTTCTCTTGAATACCCATTGAATCTTATTGAAAACATGAGTGCAGTTAAAAGTTAACACCTTCCACATACCAAAATCCTCCAAATTCTATATACTCAAACCATGATATCACTTAGTCCTTATATCAATCATGATCTCATGAATATAATCAAACATCTCATTATCGTCTTATCCCTTCATTATGCGCATATCATCTACATTCCAAAAATATCTGAATAACCTTTCATGGATACTGGTACCATTAATCATACACTTTCAAAACTCAAGGAAAGACAATAGTGTAACAATCCTTAGATGTCTCTTTATTCCATAGTACCATGAGATTACTTATACAACATTACACATGATAAACATGTAATCATTCCACTACATTCTTAAACCATTGACCGAGCTTCAACAATTCTTTCATCTCACATATCATTTGTAGTCTCTTCATCATCATCAACATAAATACTACCCATATGACCGTACTGATTCTCTTCATGAGACTTTCCCTTAGGTAATTGGTTTGCATAATGCCCGTACATTCCACATTTAAAACATTTAACCATTTTTGATGTTGTAGCAATACCATTATCCTCATCCAAGGTGTTAACAGAACCTTTTCCTTTACACTTACTGGATTTGTGTCCTTCTTTTCCACACCCAAAGCATCTTCTAGTTCCTTTGAAACATTCTCCTTCATTCCTCTTCCCACATGATTTAGATAGGGGAAGTTGAACTTTCTTTCCTCTATGATCATCATGAAAATCCATCTTTCTCTTATTAGCCGAGTTAGGAAACATGCCAAATTTAACTTTATTGATCATATTATGAGATTGCTGATTCGGAATAATAATGATGTTTGGACCTCCAAATCCCATTTCATTTGGTTTCTCATGAAGAATATCATTCCATTGTCCATCATATCCTCTATTATCGGGAATCATCTTGTTTCCAGCCATTTTCTAAAACCCAAAAAGAATAGTGTGAGAGGCAAAAATCACTCTAGGGAAAACAATATAATAAAGGGGGAGTACCTTCAATATCTAACATCTTGGGTTACCGTAATTCTAGTACTATAACCTATTCTTATACTTAACCTTAGGGACATCCCTAGACATACCTTAGAAATATCTCTAGGGATCTCACTAAAGTTCTCGCATCCTAGTTTCCAATGGTTAACTAAATATTTCCTCTGATACCAACTGTAGAGACCCGAAGCTTAACGTACATACACATTACATCACTTTTTCGAAATACTTAGTACATAACAAAAACACACACACAAGGATCGTAATAGTTTAGTGTCTTTGGAAACTTGGAACATAATATTCTAATCGTGGTGAAAGATATTCAACATCTATCATAAAGATATTCCTTTTTTTATACCTAAAACCTTTCTTTATATCCTGGGGAAAAGAAAAAATAAAAGGGTGAGCTCAAATGCTCAGTAAGGGTAAACAAAAGAAATATCAATCACATCATATTCATAAGAACATAACATTTGGGAAATCTTAACCTGCAAAAGAGATCATAATATCATAACTTGGGATAAATCATAGTAGTGAAATGTAATCCCAATAATCATAACATAAAACATGAAACTTTGTGGAATATACACATAATCATAGAGAATCATTTCTTATTAGTCAAGACTCATTGCCAAGACTATCTTAGTGGACAAAGTCCCTTTCTGAACCGAGTTCACTCCTCGTTTCAGTCCTGTTTCACTGAACCGGTATAACCTACCGTTCTAGCCATGTCTATCTCATGAGATATAAAATCTTTACCCAATGCATTGGAGGGAGATATAGGTCCCACCCATCTCATAATGATACCATTCTTATGTGTGCCACAAAATCATAAATCATATATCATTGCATAACCCATGTAATAAAAATGGGAATCTTTAAACATCGTGACATCATAAAACAATTCATATAAGATAAAAAATTCATAAAAATATTTCCTTCACAACATAATCAAATCCATGTAATAATAGGGATAGAAACATAAACCTTTATTATCTTAGATGGAAAATAATTTTTATAAAACACTTGAACTCCATTCTTGAGGAAAATATCCTTTTTACTTCAAAAATACTTTTCCTTTCTTAACATGTCAAACAATTCTAAACTAAGAGAAGTTGATTAAAAATAAACTTGAAAAATTGTAAAGGAATCTTCTTGGAAATAATGTTTTAAAAATACATTCATGCCTTATAAGTTAAAAAAACATTCTCCTCGTACTTTTGTCGGAAAAGTCAAAAAGTACCTCGTATGAAAAACGAAAAAAGACTCCTTTCATATCTTTTACTAAAAAACTCACCGAAGGGTAAAATTGGATTTAAACAATTTTAGGTGGATGGAAATAATAATACATATTGAGGAAACATGTATGTGGATGATAAAATACACCTCAGTAAATACCAAAGTATAAACAATCTCGAATAAAAAGGAGATTGTGATATTTTCCTTACCTTAGGTCCGATTTGCTTCGTAAGTGTTCGAACCTCCTGTATAATGATTTAAATAATGTCATTTACTTATTACAGAATCATAATCATTGTTATTATATCATATATGGTTCACTTATGACTTTATTTTACCCGTTCTTTTGTAAATTCCATGTTAATGAGCGTTTTGGGTAAAATCGTTTCATTTATCGTAGGTGTTTGGACTTGTTGTTCTTGACATTATTATTACTTATATCATGATTTACTTACTTCCAGAATATAAAACATGATTAATATATCATATATATTCAGTATATATATATATAATAGATAGATAAATGAAATGAAACACACCGTTCATAGAGACGGTAGTTCGTACGTACGCATGAACGTTGTTTTCCTTTCCTTATTGTCTTGAATGGAAGTAAGTAGATGACATACATATATATATATAAATAAATACAGTAGATTTAACATGCCATATATTTCATTATTATTCATCATATCTACTTTATAATCATTCTTAAATGGTTAACATGGAGAATGAATCTCATCGCGTCGTGGAGACGGTAGTCCGTACGTACGCACGAGCGATGATATCATTTCCATAATTGTTGAATTGAATTGGAGTGGATGATACAATATATCAGAATCATTATGATTTTATAATAACTATGTATAGTTATTCTTTACACCATAATACCCATCCATGTAAGTTGTTGGTGGAAAAACATATTACACCACGGCGTGGAGATGGTATTCCGTACGTACGCACGCGCGGTGATTTCGTTTTCCGTAGGATGGATAGATGGTGAAATAGGTTTGTTTCATACTTATAATAACATATCAGTATATTAGTGATACTGATGTTATTAATTCATAATGAAACAACCTAAGAAGAATTAGAAGAAGAAATAAAGGTGAAAGAATTGGTAAAGGAAATTACCTCTTCTTTGAAGCGCCTCTTTGAGATCTCCTTTTAGGGCACTAAAATTGGTCTTTGAGGAAGACCAGAACCTCTAGGACGTTTCTAGGAAAGTGGACAAGATAATTTTTCATGGTTTGGCCGAGCTTGAAGGCTCAAAGTGGTGTGAGGAAGAGAGGGAGGAGGTGCCCTTTTATAAGGGAGGAGAGGGGCTCCTTTGGAAAAACTACAAATATTATTTTATTATAAAGTCAAGTTCGGTTTTAAATGGCTCCAAATTGATTTATTTCAAGGATAAGGTGGGGATGGGTCTAAATCCTCTCATCCAATATAATTTAGACAATTTTAGGTTCCTATTTTAACCTTATCATTTAGATTTAACATTAAGTTAAATAATTTTACTTTTATCGTGTCTTCTTGTGTTCTTACACTATAAGGTTAATAAACATACTATAAGAAGCCAAACTAACCCCAAATTGTTTATTATTAATATATATAACCTTATCTAAGTCATTTGGCCGAATCTTAGATTTTTAGGAATAAAATAACAATTAATAATATAATATTGTTTTTAAAAACTATTTTATGTCAATTTTGACACTATTTAGTAATTGATTTTTTTGAAACTCATAACAGAATGATAAGTTAGAAAAAAGTTAATTAAATCAATAATAACATGTCATATTAACCTAGAAAATTAGTGTAATTCAAAAAAAGTCTCAAATTATATTTATTTGGGTATTTATAACATCAATTATGTCAATATTTTATTAATAAGATAATTACTACATCATCGTTGTGTCATAAATAAATTAAATTATTTAATATCTAAAAATTAAAAATAAAATACCATTATGTAGGAAATACTTTTAGATTTCTAATGAATATTTATAGTCTAATTTATCTTATGTATAACCCCAAATTAAAATTTTTTTAGTAAATAAACTTTGATTTTAACTCTTTTAACCCTTCGTTAAATAAATTAATAATAAATGTCCTAATCTAATCCAAGTGGGCCTAAATGGTCATATTTTATTCCTAAGTTTGTTTTTGGTCGAATTACACTTATCAAATAGAATTAGGACATGTGTTAGGGTAATAATAATATCATCTTTACCCTTAATTATCCTATTTACTTTTAACCGTGGTAAAAAAAAAGTCAAAAGTTACTATTCACCAAAAATTATTTTCATCTTATTGAACCACATTTTAGTCCTTGATATTAACCGTGTCTCTCGGATTTTCGAAATTCCACTCACAGAAGCGGTAAAATTAAGTTTTATGAACAATTCAGTTTTTTTAACTACCACTTAGTGGTCTCACTATTCATCAAAAATCGAAAGTTTTCAGAAAAATACCAAATATTAGGCTTAAGCTATATTTTATATTATGAACTCAAAAATTATGTCTATTTTACCAAATTCAAAACATATCAGTTGCATTAACTAATTTAAAAATTAATTCTCGTCGTCAAAACAAATAGCGTGTTTTTGAGAGATAATAACTATTAAAAGATTGACACTTGTTTATGTCTGGTTTAAATGTGAAATTACATCCAATGACCATCATTGTATTAAATTGTAAAAATATATTCTAAATATACTTTAAAACCAATCAAATTAATAATTTATCACTATTAATTATTTTGATTAAAAAAGTTTTTTTTAATTAAAATTTAGTAATTTTCACTATTCTTCAGAATATGAAAGTTATCCGAAAAGTACCAAAATTTCACCCTAAGCTAATTTCGATATTCCGAATCCAAAAATGAAGTCCATTTTGAAAAATAAAATTTACAAAATTTCAAAAAGTGTTTAGTACTATTCATAACAGCTAGTTTTAATAATATTTTAATAACATATCGTTGTTTAGTGAAACTCGGTATTGCGTACTACACACGCTATCGAGGAAGGTCGCGATTGAGTGTAATACAAGGCAAGTCAAGGATGCGTTTTGAGCAAGCTCCTTTTGGTGTAGCGTACAACACAAGACATTAATGAAATTAAAAAGAATATTTTTCATAAAATCTGGGGGTGTTACATTCTACCCCCCTTAAAATGAATTTCGCCCTCGAAATTCGTCGGGGTTATAAATGGTTTACTATTCGAAAATTTATTTGATAGAAACCCACATCATAAAAAGGAATACCAAAACTAATATTTAAAAACAAAATTATGAAACTTAACGGTTACCCAAATAAACTAATCACTGGGTTTCTACATAGGTGAAAATATGGATATGGAAGAGAAATCTAACCATCATGTTCTGATGGAGAGTGGTAGAGAACATGGCTATGGAAAAGCTAGCAATCACAAAACCATAAATTTGTGATGATCTAAGGTACCATCTGATTCATCAGATATAAGAGCACTAAGACAACATTTTTGGTTTTCAAGATCATTTCCCTAAAGTTGAAGAATTTGAATTAGAATAAATACTTACTTTATTTTGGTACAATCTCACTGTTGTTTGTGCCTTGAACAATTTCCACTTCATCTCTTAAATAAATGAAGTTGAATTTGTTATTCGTGCAGTGTTAGCAGATCATGTGATAGAATGACGGGTCATTCCATCTATCTCAAAAAAAAGGTTAGCAAAAGTTATTAAATATACATAAGTTATTCTATAGTGAGATTAATCATATATGGATCCTAAAACGGACTTATACTTCATATATCATACTGCTTAATATAATAAAACTAGTTTCTACTAAACAGGGACTTCCTGTAGGCCAGTGGTAGGCAATAAAGGCCAGTCGCACTTCGGTTGTGGGTTCGATTCCCACGGCCTTGTCCGACGCGATGGGATGTCGCCCGTCCTACAGGTTGTCCTTTTTCTAAAACTATATTACTATAACATTCGATCAATAATATTGAAAAAACTTTTATCCTTAAACAATACTAACATATGTCCAACATAGTCCATTCCAATCTTTAGGCTTATCCATAATACTGCAGTCCACTCTCATAATATAGTGAAAACGATTACCAGAGATTTAATACCATCGTTGATCCCCATATATCATAAGATATGTCTTGTGGGTCACATTCCAAACATTCAAAGGCCTTAATCATGTGTTCTCTTGAATACCCATTCAACCTTATTGAAAACATGAGTGCAGTTAAAAGTTAACACCTTCCACATACCAAAATCCTCAAAATTCTATATACTCAAACCATGATATCACTTAGTCCTTATATCAATCATGATCTCATGAATACAATCAAACATCTCATTATCGTCTTATCCCTTTATTATGCGCATATCATCTACATTCCAAAAATATCTGAATAACCTTTCATGGATACTGGTACCATTAATCATACACTTTCAAAACTCAAGGAAAGACAATAGTGTAACAATCCTTAGATGTCTCTTTATTCCATAGTACCATGAGATTACTTATACAACATTACACATGATAAACATGTAATCATTCCACTACATTCATAAAACATTGACCGAGCTTCAACAATTCTTTCATCTCACATATCATTTGTAGTCTCTTCATCATCATCAACATAAATACTACCCATACGACCATACTGATTCTCTTCATGAGACTTTCCCTTAGGGCATTGGTTTTCATAATGCTCGTACGTTCTACATTTAAAACATTTAACCATTTTTGATGTCATAGCAATTCCATTATCCGCATCCAAGGTGTTAACAGAACCTTTTCCTTTACACTTACTGGATTTGTGTCCTTCTTTTCCACACCCAAAGCATCTTCCAGTTCCTTTGAAACATTCTCCTTGATGCCTCTTCCCACATGATTTAGATAGGGGAAATTGAACTTTCTTTCCTCTGTGATCATCATGAAACTCCATCTTTCTCTTATTAGCCGAGTCAGGAAACTTGCCAAATTTTACTTTATTGATCATATTATGAGATTGCTGATTCGGCATAATAATGATGTTTGGACCTCCAAATCCCATTTCATTTGGTTTCTCATGAAGAATGTCATTTCATTGTCCATCATATCCTCCATTATCGTGAATCATCTTGTTTCCAGCCATTTTCTAAAACCCAAAAAGAAAAGTGTGAGAGGCAAAAATCACGCAAGGGAAAACAATATAATAAAGGGGGAGTACCTTCAATATCTAACATCTTGGGTTACCATAATTCTAGTCCTAGAACCTATGCTTATACTTAACCTTAGGGACATCCCTAGACATACCTTAGAAATATCTCTAGGGATCTCACTAAAGTTCTCGCATCCTAGTTTCCAAAGGTTAACTAAACCTTTCCTCTGATACCAACTGTAGAGACCCGAAGCTTAAGGTACATGCACATTACATTACTTTTGCGGAATACTTAGTACATAACAAAAACACACACACAAGGATCGTAATAGTTTAGTGTCTTTGGAAACTTGG
Source organism: Viscum album (assembly GCA_963277665.1). Classification (NCBI taxonomy): domain Eukaryota; kingdom Viridiplantae; phylum Streptophyta; class Magnoliopsida; order Santalales; family Viscaceae; genus Viscum; species Viscum album. The sequence goes on from OY728130.1 coordinate 614,997,522, forward strand.
AACATAATCTTCTAATCGTGGTGAAAGATATTCAACATCTCCCATATAGATCTTCCTTTTTTTTAAACCTAAAACCTTTATTTATATCCTGGGGAAAAGAAAACATAAAAGGGTGAGATAAAATACTCAGTAAGGGTAAACAAAAGAAATATCAATCACATCATATTCATAAGAACATAACATTTTGGAAATCTTAACCTGCAAAAGAGATCATAATATCATAACATGGGATAAATCATAGTAGTGAAATGTAATCCCAATAATCATAACATAAAACATGAAATGTTGTGTCATACACACATAATCATAGAGAATCATTTCTTATTAGTCAAGACTCATTGCCAAGACTATCTTAGTGGACAAATTCCCTTTCTGAACCGAGTTCACTCATCGTTTCAGTCCTGTTTCACTGAACCGGTATAACCTACCGTTCCAGCCATGTCTATCTCATGAAATATAAAATCTTTACCCAATGCATTGGAGGGAGATATAGGTCCCACCCATCTCATAATGATACCATTCTTATGTGTGCCACAAAATCATAAATCATATATAATTGCATAACCCATGTAATAAAAATGGGAATCTTTAAACATCGTGACATCATAAAACAATTCATATAAGATCAAAGAATTCATAAAAATATTTCCATCACAAAATAATCAAATCCATGTAATAATAGGGATAGAAACAGAACCCTTTATTATCTTAGATGGAAAATAATTTTGATAAAACACTTGAACTCCATTCTTGAGGAAAATATCCTTTTTATTTCAAAAACAATTTTCCTTTCTTAACATGTCAAACAATTCTAAACTAAGAGAAGTTGATTAAAAATAAACTTGAAAAATTGTAAAGGAAGCTTCTTGGAAATAATGTTTTAAAAATCCATTCATGCCGTATAAGTTAAAAAACATTCTCCTCGTACTTTTGTCGGAAAAGTCAAAAAGTACCTCGTATGGAAAACGAAAAAAGACTCCTTTCATATCTTTTACTAAAAAACTCACCGAAGGGTAAAATTGGATTTAAACAATTGTAGGTGGATGGAAATAATAATACATATTGAGGAAACATGTATGTGGATGATAAAATACACCTCAGTAAATACCAAAGTATAAACAATCTCGAATAAAAATGAGATTGTGATATTTCCCTTACCTTAGGTCCGATTTGCTTCGTAAGTGTTCGAACCTCCTGTATAATGATTTAAATAATGTCATTTACTTATTTCAGAATCATAATCATTGTTATGATATCATATATGGTTCACTTATGACTTTATTTTACCCGTTCTTTTGTAAATTCCATGTTAATGAGCGTTTTGGGTAAAATCGTTTCATTTATCGTAGGTGTTTGGACTTGTTGTTCTTGACATTATTATTACTTATATCATGATTTACTTATTTACAGAATATAAAACATGATTTATATATCATATATATTGAGTATATATATATATATAATAGATAGATAAATGAAATGAAACACACCGTTCATGGAGACTGTAGTTCGTACGTACGCATGAACGTTGTTTTCCTTTCCTTATTGTCTTGAATGGAAGTATGTAGATGACATGCATATATATATATATACATAAATACAGTAGATTTAACATGTCATATTTTTCATTATTATTCATCATATCTACTTTATAATCATTCTTAAATGGTAAACATGGAGAATGAATCTCATCGCGTCGTGGAGACGGTAGTCCGTACGTACGCACGAGCGATGATATCATCTCCATAATTATTGAATTGAATTGGAGTGGATGATACAATATATCAGAATCATTATGATTTTATAATAACTATGTATAGTTATTCATTACACCATAATACCCATCCATGTAAGGTGTTGGTGGAAAAACAGATTACACCACGGCGTGGAGACGGTATTCCGTACGTACGCACGCGCGGTGATTTCGTTTTCCGTAGGATAGATAGATGGTGAAATAGGGTTGTTTCATAATTATAATAACATATCAGTATATTAGTGATACTGATGTTATTACTTCATAATGAAACAACCTAAGAATAAGTGGAAGAAGAAATAAAGGTGAAAGAATTGGTAAAGGAAATTACCTCTTCTTTGAAGCGCCTCTTTGATATCTCCTTTTAGGGCACTAAAATTGGTCTTTGAGGAAGACCAGAACCTCTAGGATGTTTCTAGGGAAGTGGATAAGATAATTTGGTAGGGTTTGGCCGAGCTTGAAGGCTCAAAGTGGTGTGAGGAAAAGAGGGAGGAGGTGCCCTTTTATAAGGGAGGAGAGGGGCTCCTTTGGAAAAACTAAAAATATTATTTTATTATAAAGTCAATTTCGGTTTTAAATAGCTCCAAATTGATTTATTTCGAGGATAAGGTGGGTATGGGTCTAAATCCTCTCATACAATAGAATTTAGACAAGTTTAGGTTCAAATTTTAACCTTATCATTTAGATTTAACATTAAGTTAAATAATTTTACTTTTATCGTGTCTTCTTGTGTTCTTACACTATAAGGTTAATAAACTTACTATAAGAAGCCAAACTAACCCCAAATTGTTTATTATTAATATATATAACCTTATCTAAGTCATTTGGCCGAACCTTAGATTTTTAGGAATAAAATAACAATTAATAATATAATATTTGTTTTAAAAACTATTTTATGTCAATTTTGACACTATTTAGTAATTGATTTTTGTGAAACTCATAACAGAACGATAAGTTCGAAAAAAGTTAATTAAATCACTAATAACATGTCATATTAACCTAGATAATTAGTGGAATTCAAAAAAAGTCTCAAATTATATTTATTTGGGTATTTATAACATCAATTATGTCAATATTTCATTAATAAGATAATTACTACATCATCGTTGTGTCATAAATAAATTAAATTATTTAATATCTAAAAATTAAAAATAAAATACCATTATGTAGAAAATCCTTTTATATTTCTAATGAATATTTATAGTCGAATTTATCTTATGTATAACCCCAAATTAAAAATGTTTTAGTAAATAAACTTTGATTTTAACTCTTTTAACCCTTCTTTAAATAAATTAATAATAAATGTCCTAATCTAATCCAAGTGTGCCTAAATGGTCATATTTTATTCCTAAGTTTGTTTCTGGTCGAATTACACTTATCCTATAGAATTAGGACATGTGTTAGGGTAATAATAATATCATATTTACCCTTAATTACCCTATTTACTTTTAACCGTGGTAAAAAAAAGTCAAAAGTTACTATTCACCAAAAATTATTTTCATCTTATTGAACCACATTTTAGTCCTTGATATTAACCGTGTCTCTCGGATTTTCAAAATTCCACTCACAGAAGCGGTAAAATTAAGTTTTATGAACAATTCAGTTTTTTTAACTACCACTTAGTGGTCTCACTATTCATCAAAAATCGAAAGTTTTCAGAAAAATACCAAAAATTAGGCCTAAGCTATATTTTATATTATGAACTCAAAAATGATGTCTATTTTACCAAATTCAAAAAAATATCAGTTTCATTAACTAATTTAAGAATTAATTCCCGTCGTCAAAACAAATAGCGTGTTTTTGAGAGATAATAACTATTAAAAGATTGCCACTTGTTTATGTCTGGTTTAAATGTGAAATTACATCCAATGACCATCATTGTATTAAATTGTAAAAATATATTATAAATATACTTTAAAACCAATCAAATTAATAATTTATCACTATTAATTATTTTGATTAAAAAGTTGTTTTTAATTTAAATTTAGTAATTTTCATTATTCATCAGAATATGAAAGTTATCCGAAAAGTACCAAAATTTCACCCTAAGCTAATTTCGATATTACGAATCCAAAAATGAAGTCCATTTTGAAAAATAAAATTTACAAAATTTCAAAAAGTGTTTAGTAATATTCATAACGGCTAGTTTTAATAATATTTTAATAGCATATCGTTGTTTAGTGAAACTCGGTATTGCGTACTACACACGCTATCGAGGAAAGTCGTGATTGCGTGTAATACAAGGCAAGTCAAAGATGCGTGTTGAGAAAGCTCCTTTTGGTGTAGCGTACAACACAAGACATTAATGAAATTAAAAAAAATATTTTTCATAAAATCTCGGGGTGTTACATAACATAAATTGAAGTCCTATGCATAAGTAATCCCATATTCATAATCATAGGTTTTTTGAAGAAAAATATACATTAAATCCTTTATAATGGATTGTAAAGAAGATTTGAATTATACTAATCATATCCCCTATGATTGTCAATCTAGGTGCACATTAAGGCTTGTTATCGTGTACCAAGTTACCCCCAATTCAAACTTGAAACACCATGTGAGAGTTGTTAGACCAAGGTACATTTGTGCCAGAACCACTTCAACTTTTAGTATCCAGATTGAGATTTATTTTCTAGGAAGACCCACATAATCTCATCCTTACTAAATTCTAGGATGTTATTGTATTCTAATCCTTAAAGACTACCTTATTAATTTGTTCCCTAATCTATGTTTTCTAAATCTAGTTTCCAATTTTTCTACGAAAATTTATTTGATACCAACTCTAAGGACAAAAAACCTAGTTTCTTAGAGGAGGTGAATTATATTCATATAATGTAATGATTTTAGGAAATTTTTATCCTAACGGAACAAATATTTTAGTAGTTTTTGAAAAAAATACACAAACATAAGTTTAACATTACTTCTTTAAAAGAAATATCTAATAGAAATTCCATTGGAAGCATCTATGACTCCAAGATTATCCCTGCAAGTCATTCATAATATTTTTCTTCACAACCTGTGGAAAATAATACATAAGAATGGAGTAAGCTCATATTATCATTAAGGGTGAGTAATATAGTGTAATTTATCATAAAAGTTAACACTAGGCATGGTGAACTACTAAAACACATGCCTTTAAAAATATACTTGTGTATAATAGGGTAGGAAATAAAGCTGATTAAATAAGGCCATATAAATGTTAATAAGGGAATTAAAAATAAAAATTGATATTATACTAGTTTAATAATGAAATTTTTTATCAATTTATAATACAATAATGAGGGAATGCATAATGCTAGACATCTGAAACATATATTCAAGGCCTCGACCAAGACATCTTAAAATACTAGGGAAAGTCCTCGGCCAAAACCCAATTATGTTTTTTCTCATGAGACCTAAAAATGCATCTAAGGGATATAGAAGGCCACATCCATCACTTTTTAACTCCAATTTATTACTCATAAGAAAGGGGATAACCTTAAACAACAATAACATATGAAATAACATTCCCCAATTGATACACATAAACACTAACCATTCTGAGTATTATGGTGAATGATACCATGATAGAACATCCATAGTAAAACTGATCATAAACCATTTAATACAATATTTTTTACGATAAACATAATATATTAACCTTAATAAGACATAAAATTAAATTGAGTTGTTGAAATAGACAAAAACACTCTAATAAAATCATCGAAGAATGTTTGAGTGAAATGCACTTTTACTTTGAAAATAAGTGTTATTTTGGAAAAATATTTGAATAAAAACATAAATCTAGTGTGGTAGTTTTTACATAATTAAATTGTAGGTTTTAAAAAAATAATGTCGTCTTAAAATAGATTATAAGGTGTACTTGAAAATAGATAAGAATTTGAGACGTTCTCTTGAATCGGGCTTATTTATCGAGAAGAATTGAGAAAGATCTTTATAAAAAATTTAACTCCTCATAAAATAAAGAAGGGTTATAATTGGTACATATATATAGAATATTAAACTTGAATTTATGAACAGTACATAATAATAATTAATAGTTTAATTGGGATTAATAGAGACAATGAGTAACCTGAAAAAAATGGAGGTTTGGGTAAAAAACACTTACCCTGTTTCTAGACGTGTTCTGTACTTGATCTTAACATCCTATATAATGAAATTATATTAATTAATTAATTAATTAAGAAACTTATATACATGTATTTGATTCATTATAGTTTTATTGAGGTCATTTATTCAATTATTGATAAGTCGCATGATTGAATTCTGTTGTTTCTGAGTGTTCGTTCTTTGATTTCATGATCGGTTCACTTGATTATAAGAAATGGAAATCATGTGGAAGGGATATAATTCTACATAAATGTAATTACATGTTATTAATGAAAATAATAAATTTTAAATGGTTATATAAATCATTTGGGTATATATATTGGGGATAAATCATTATATAATACATTTAGTGATAATCATTTAGATTATTACAACAATTATTGATCACAACAAACTCATTTAGTTTTATCATTCAGTAGTATGTAAATATGTTACCTCCAAAACATAAAAATGGTTACATTATAAATTTTAAAATCCGTGTCAACAAAAAAAATTGTTTCTTGAATATTCATGAAGATGAATTTGAAGAACAAAACTTCGTCCTCCATGAAGGTAGTAAATTGGCACCCCCGGGATGATTATTTCATTTAAAAAATAAAAGAGGGGGAGTAAGGAGATTGATAATGGTTATTACATTAACATGATATAATTATAGTACATAGATGATACTGCAGTTATCATGATAAATTATAAAGAGGATGTTAAAATAGAATAAGAAAACAAGATAAATTAAAATGAAATTAAATGAAAAAGGAATAGGATTTACCTCTTCAAATAACCTCCTTGAGAACCTCCTTAAGGAAAAGGGTATTGGTCTTTTTGAAAGACCTCGTGTTCATAGATATGGAGAGGGACTTGGGAAGAGTATTTGGAAATGAATTCAAGAAGATTTAGGTCTTATAGGAGTGAAAGTAAGATGGAGTGATGGGTGTTTTTTATAGTGGATGAGAGGAGGGTATTTTCATTATTTTAATCATTATTTTATTATTTTGGATCAAGACGGTAAATAATCTTGATAATTGTGACTAAATATAGTAACAAGTTCATTTTAGTTCAAAACAATATCCATTTACATCAGATATGACTCAATTATGATGCGGAAATTCATTTATTTATCATATTTCGTAAATCTTTGAATTTCACTATTCACAAAAAAATTCAAGTATTTTAGAAAAATCCAAAAAATTAACCCTAACCATTTTTTGACTTTTAGAATTCAAAAATGGTCTCCATTAAATCAAAATAGTTTTATAAATATGTTAAATTTAAATTTTAAATAAAATAATTATTTACATGAAAAATACAGATTTTAAATTCAAAATTGATTTTATTATACTTTCAAAATTTTAATGAGTTCTCATAAAGTTATCCTAAAATCATAGGAAAAAAATATTTATTTAGTAATAAATTTTATGAAAATTAATTTTATTTTAAATCAATTTATTAATTTAAAATTATAATTAAATATTTATTAATCTCAAAAATACCAACACTTAGTAATTAATTTTTTAAATATTCACCCTCATTTACATGGTACTTAAATAATATTAATATTTACATGGGTGAGGATACTATTTATAAGGTTCATATTACTATTCATAATTGTACATTACTTTTCTTAAGGGTCAAGTTATTATTTACCAAAAATTTAATTTAATCCTATCAGACTCTAAAAATCATACTGATCTCAACTGTGTAAGTCAGTTTTTAAAAATTAAAATCTCAGAAATGGTAAAATTATGTTCGTTGTATAGGTTATAACAAAGTTTTGTTTCATAGAGATTCAGTTTTTCATGCGTTCAGCATTAAATTTATTTGTAAATCCTTAGGGTACTACATATTCACACTTCCAAAATCATTTGGATCATCATATCCATGAAATTTCACTTTCTTACTCCGCTTCAAACATATTGTATCCCTTTATTTTATTATAAATCCATACTAGGAAGGATTTTGGTGCAAATCTAACAAGTTCATCTGAATAAGTGATAACATTTATAAATGACCATTTATATTTTATTTATTATTCCACCTCCTTAAAATATTATTCAATAATTCAAGTGTAATAACACTCATATCTACCGTATACTGAGATGTTATTATGTTAATTTCATAACCGATGTCCATCACCACATACATCAAATTTGAAACAAAATAATTGATCATGAGTGTGACAGACTACTGCCTCGTGAACCAATGTAATTCATTTTCCATAGAAACCTATTGTTGTTATATATAATTATAGATTTAATATTTAAATGAAATATTTGTGACATAATTATACTTTTAAAATTATAATCTCACATATACCTTCTTTATTTCCTTTTCATTTAAAATATGATAATGTCTCTCATGTGTATGACGGACTATCATCTCGCAAAGCAATGTTATTTTTTTCACTTATTCATTACATGGAAGGTAATATTCATAAATTTTGTTAATATATGTCATATATGTGATATGATATCATTTACATAAAAGTAATATATCATACAATCCCTTACCCTCTCACTCATTAAGGAAATTATATTGCCACTCATGTGTATGTATGCATACCATCTCCACAAAGCAATGCAACTCATTTTCCATGATCAACATTCAATAACGGGTGTGATAATGTATCTAATGAGTAAATATGATATTTATAAAATTATTATCATTATAGATATGATTTATTTATATCATATTTAGAATAACTGTGACTTTCAGGAAAAACATTCATAAGAAAACAATATTATTAAAACCCAAAATAAGGAAAATAATGAAATATTATAGAACAAATGGTGGTGAAATCTTATAAGAGGATCATATATGATTTTATAAATATGAGTATGGTTATGTTATAAATTAATAACATACATAAAATCATTATAAATTTGGTTAAGTCATGTTAAACTAGAGTAAATCATGAGGTAATGTATTTCATCTCATTTTCCATTTCATTATGTCTTATTTGTTAATATACACCTATTCATTTTTATGTGGTTCATATACTCCCGATTTTATTTATTTTATGTTAATTCATATTTATTAATGATTATTAATGTTTTTTCGTGTTTTTACCTACAATGGGTTTAAATTTATAATCTACTATGGTGGCAATCATTATTGTACAATATCGCTTTCTTTTGTGATTGTTTACTTTCTCTTGAAACAATAACTTTATTGTGATCATTTTTCATTTGACATTACATTTTTTTAAATGAACATATTATTTTAAAATAGATATAATTATTCCATAAATCATATTATATTTTTACATATGGTGTTTACTTGTAAATTTATTTGATTAGCTGGGGAAATATTGACAAAATCTTTATCTTTTACTCAATACGAATATATGATGATAATGTTTATTTATTAATGATTAAATATGTATTCACATGTGGGTCTAGGTTATAAATAACTCCACATATGCATCAACAGGTCTCGTGAGACAAATCAGTTGGCCAAATAATATTGGTTTTTACCTATAGTTTTAAAATTTCTTGTGAAAGGTCTTGACAATAGATGTATCATGATTCATGAGATCATAATGTCTAATAATTAAGCACTTAACTCATTGAGAATTCATTTAATATTATTATCCATGAGATTTTTTTAATTAATACTATCTATGTATGCATTTAATTATCTGTTTATTGATTAAACAGAATGTGTTTTTAGTTATTTACACATTCATATTGATTATTCCTTATCCAATTATGATAGTCAAGTTATTGATTAAATGGAATGTGTGTTCGGTTATTTACATTACCGTAATTGATTGTGATTTAAAGATTAATGATAGATTCTACTATATGTAATCGTTACTTATCATTTGATATCACCCTTATTTTTTTATTTCCCCAACTTATGAAACATAATTCTTAGAATGAGTTTAATGATGATAAATATTATCCATTACTATGATTTGTATTTTATTTACCCATGTATCATGTATCTATCTGGTTCTTCAAAAAATTTAATTTTATTGGTACTTTAAGTCATAACCATTAATATATATTACAATGAAATAAATTAAGCATTAAATCTGGGTTTCTAGAGCCAGGCTTGTTACAAATTCCATCTTTATAACCATTTAACTAATGTGTTTATGAAAAACGAATTACACCACTACATGGAGATGGTAGGTCATACATACACATAAGTGATTTTACTATTATTGATAGGATGAAAAGTTGATATAAAATAGATATAACATTACTATAAAAACTTATCAATGTAGTGAATAAACAGATGTAATTATGTTAAGATTATTATTGAATATTTTTCAGTTGTTTAAGAATAAAGTAACTAGAAAATTTTTGGTAAGAATATATTAATCTTCATTTACTAACATCATTTGGATTATATCTTAATTTTTATTGAATTGGTATTTTAGATACACAAATACCTAAAATATGTGTGGAAGGATGTCATAAATCTATTTGGGTAGGTCTTGGTTGAGAAAAGTGGCACATGTTTTGTAGATAATAGAGGATAGGGGAGCCCCTTTAAAAGTGATGTGGGTAGAAAACATGTAAAAAACTTGGAACTCTATTATATATAATATGTCTTACTCAAATATAATAGTTTCAAATTAGAGTATTTTTTAAGATAATTAGGTTAAGTTCAAAATACAACTAAAAAATGAGAATTAATAAAGTGTTTTATATTATCTTGACACCATATACCTTTATTTTTATCCCTTTAAACTCATTTTACCCATAACCAAAGTGATTCATATTTACCATGGTTACAATTGATTATGAAGAAAAAATAAAGTTGATATAGTTATGTAATATAAATTATAATAATATAAAATATAGAATCTATTTTACAATATTTAATTTAAATATGATATAAAATTTTCTTTTAATATATATTTGTAAAATACAATCAACCCCACTTTTAGAAGATTGATTTTTTAAGAAATAAAATTATTTAATAGAAAAATAAAGTATAATGTTGGTTTAAATGGAAATAATTGTATTTTCTAAATAAAATGATAATTATTTTTATTTCAAACCAAAAAAATCCAAAATGTAAATTTCCAGTACATGATGAAGAGAGAAGAACGAAAAATAGTTTTATTTGAAATAAAAAATTCTATAGATTTCCAAAATGTTAAGAATATATTTATAAGTTAAAAATTATATTTTTATATTCATTATATTACTTATTAAATGTATATTTTTATAGAAAAAACATTTCATCAAATTTTATATTATTCTTATATCATTATTATTTCATAAAAGGTATAGTATTTGTAAAATTAGTATTTTTCACTATTCACCCTAAAAAATGAGTTATTTCTGAAAAATATAAAAACATAACCATAAGTGAATTTTTTCATTTGAATTAAAAAAATGAAATTTATTTTATCAAATTAAATTTTTTATTTTAATCACATTATTGAATAAATTTATGTGTATTATTTAATATTTTCATTTGAAATAAAATTTTACTTACTATAATTGATGATCGAGGGTTATATATATGGGTTGTACACACATAAGCCTTGGCCTCTTACTCACTATGATATATTCCCCACGAGTCTGGTAGTCCCTCTTAGTCTTGTTACTATCATACAAGAGGTGAATGTCGACACATTAGGGAAGTATTTGCGTAATCACCGTATATATCTTTTATTCTTCCAAGTAGCATGTGGGTCACCTATTTAGGTGTAATCCCCAATCAAACCCTCATTATGTATATCATTCCAATGTTCCATCGGGGAGAAAACCCACTAAGGAAGCCTATCAGTAATCTCAAAATAATTCTCTTAAGGTCATATTATTCCAGAAATAATCCTAAAAGGGGTATATTCCCTATGGTATAATCATTCTCCTAAGGCATTATCCCCTATAAAATCATCCTCAATGGGATATATTCCCTATAATACAATATTTCTCAAGGTAACATATTCCAAATGAATTCGTCCTCAAACTTCCATATTCCCCATTATCCAACCATTATCATGAGTCCATATTCCTTTTGAAATGATCCTCAAATGTCCATATTCCCCTTGATTTAATCATTCTCACAGGGCTATATTCCCCATGAAATTATCCATAAAGGTTGATATTCCCTATGAGCTAATAATTATATTGATGATATATTTTCTTTGAATTCGTCCTAAGAGGGACATATTCCTTATAATACAATCATTCTCATAAGTACCTATTCCCTTTTAAATCATCTTCAAATTTAAACCAATGTGAAAACCCCTAATCATTCTCAAGAGGCCATATTCTCGGTGAAATAATCCTAAAATGATCTTGTTCCTTATGAACCAATCATTCTCATGAGTCCATATTCCCTATGAAATCATCCTAAAAGGGCCATATTATTTATTAGTTAATCATTCTCATGAGGCTATATTCTCTGTGAAATCACCATCAAGGGTTAATATTACCAAAAAGACAATCATTCTTATGAAGTCATATTCCTTGTGTAATTATCCAGACATGTTCATATTACTTATGAGAAAATAATTCTCATGAATCCATATTCAATGTGACATCATCCTCAAATGGAAATATTTCATTTGATCCAATCATTTTTACAAGTTCATATTCCCCTTGAAACCATTCTCAATGGGCCATATTATTGGTTATCTAATATTCCTCAAAGGGTAATTTACCATGATAGTAGTCATTCCTTTTATTATTTCATTACAAATAAACATTATGAACTAGAAAGGGTCATCCAATAATATGGCCCCTACTAGTTTTTATTAGAAAAAATTCCTATAATTTATAATTTCATTACATTGAATTATTTAGTATAAGTTTAGATGGTGATAAACTCCTGAGAACCCATATATATGAATTTAAAAAGAGAATAATCACCATGTAAATGAAATATAGAGAACCTATAATGCATTTAGAATTTTCTATTAATGTAAAAATTATGATAAAAACTTATGGTCCAAGAAATATAGAACACTTGATATATACAAATGTTCACCTCAACACATGTTTATGATCAATAATTATCATTGTGGTAACCAGAGCTTTATAGAAATTTGTAAAAGATTCATAAACATGACTTAAATATTTAAGAGAATCCTGGAGTGGGAAATTATTCCTCCTAAAAAGGTATAATAATTCTAACCTTACATCCTCTCATCCAATGTACAACCTACGTGTTGCTTGAAAATTCCCAGTGACCACCTACCTTTGAAAATAGGTTCGCATCGACTCAAAACAAATTTTGGAATACAGAACATTAACATCAGAATAAAAATTTTTGTAATGCCATAATTTTTTTATAAATATTTATTTTAAAAAAAAATTCTTTTTAAATGGATCATTTCAAAACTAAAACAATCTATCATATATTTTATCATAAATTATTTTTTTATAAAATTTATTTTTTCTTTATAAACTCTATAAAATGCAATAAATTAATTTAGAATATACATTTTATTAAACTACAACTTTTACTATTTTTTTATTTTTATTTCCATGAAATAATACGAATAGATATTTATTAAGCATGATGTTATTAATAATATGTTCAAATTTAAAAAGTTATATTTATTTTTTAATCAAAAAAAATATTATGTTTATGAATTGATAGGTAATATGTTAATAAAATTAATCATTTGTGATTTGGAATTATTTGATGATAAATGATAGTGAATGATAAATATAAATTTTAATAATAATATAATTTTTACGGAGTAATATAAATATTATAGTAAATAAAATATCAATTTTAAATAAATATAGTTATAAAGGAATTATATTGGAGTTTAAATATTTATTTATAAATTTTAATGGTTATATTAATTTGAAATGTAGTGTATGAAATAATTCTAATAAGATTATATTAAATTGAAAAGAATATATTTGATTCTTTTTGTTATTTTTAATTATTTATACAATATTTTTATTTTATTTAAATGAAAATAACGATAAAGAAAAATTAGGTTGAATTATTACAAATTTTGTATATTTTTATTTTTAACTAATGGATTTTTATAGATTTATTACAAACACAAGTGGGCCAACCTGCCCAGGCCCCATGGGAGATCAATCCTACTACTTGAGAAACCATCCAATTATCAACTATGAGTCAAAGACAGTCATCATACCTGATCTTATAATGGTATTAGGGGATTATAGGGTTTGTTGGTCATTGCTAGGTGAGTGATGGGTGAATGATGCATAGATACCACATGAGCTAGTCAGCATGGTGGGTTATGGTAGAGAATCGACTCCTATTAGAAATTAATGGTATATTATACTGCATCCTAGTATATAAAAGATCATGGAATTGACCATAAAACCAATGTGGGATAAGTGTTGTTGGAATTTTTCACATATGAAATAATACTCTCAAATCATTTTAAATAGAACTGTTTTCATCTTCTAAAACATAAAATGTGTTGCTCCAATTGATCCCTCAACACAGAATTCATGAACTCATATTGTAAATTTCTATCACATGTATATCAGCGGTTGATACTGGTGGGTATTATATTTAGAAAGGGATAAAATAAAATTCTGAACTATAAAAAAACAATTCATCATCTTGAACATCACCTGATGTATGCAATGATCATGACATTGTTCACACTATCCTTCGAAAAATTAACCTTTATCCATACTTCATTAAATAATAAGGAAAAAAACTTGGATGGGTCTATATAGATATGTTCTTATGTAAGAAAAATGAATGTATGTGTAAAGTTTTTTAATTGTAATCCACACCATGAGATGTCATTATTTTCTTACTAAAATTAAACTAGTGCGTGGTCATCAGTATTCTATATATATACTCACACTTTATATCATATTTATATCTTGAGGATGATTATATGAGTAAGGATAAATAAATTTACTGTTTTATTTCAATACTTTTAAAGGGCTGACAAACAGTGGTGGACATATAACTGTAGCAGGAAACATTATTCTAGAATGATGTTTTGTCCTGTTATATTTCACGATTATTATATATATAAATTATTTTATATTATTTTTATTAGTTTTCTGAGTGAGGATATATATAAAGGAAAATATTCCCCTTGGTTTATCTGTAATGGAGGTTCTTATTATGTTCTTGTAAAATAAATATATTTTGACTAGTTGGTCATTATAGAAGGAGACAATGAGGGGAATAGAGTGATCTTTATAAGTTTTAATTGGGAGGAAGTTATGAAAAGGAGAATTTTGTAGGGTTCACTTAGAATCATCATCTGATTGATAGGTAAGGTAGTTGTTTTAAAATAATCTATTTTAATGTTTGAAAGTAATCCAGTATTTTTAAAGTTTTCAAAATCACAACACTATTTATATGTGATATTTTTTTAAACGAAACTTTTCCCTTAAGGAATTGATTTCATGTTTTATATTTAAGGAGTTTCAATTCCTTTTACTATCATTATTATATTTTTAAAATATTTTATTTCAAAAAACCCCCACTTTCTTTATTTTCATAAAATCATGTTTTCTTCTAAAAATAATTAATTTTTATGGGTTTCTTATTTTACATTTTACATTTATGTAAAACATATTTCATTAAACAAACACATATCATTATATTAATATTTATCGACCAACCATTTAAATTTTTAAAAACATGTCTATTCAGGATTCAACCTAAAAATTTATTTGCATTGTATCAATACCATAATTTTTTTATTCTTAGAAAAACATCCCTTATTTAATTTTCATTAATTAAAAAAAATTGTGTTTATAACTTTCCTTTTTATTAAATAATTGTTGACACTAATGTCAAGGATATAAAAATAATTTTTTAAATAAAACATTAATTTAAAAAGTAAGTTATTAAATGTTTTGTTAAAACGTGGCAATTGGATATTATAAGTGATGATGAGGGATGGGTAGTAAACCAAACCCCTCAAGGTAAATTCCCCACCAAGTGATGAGTATTCCCTATATGGGAAAAAATGTTCTAGTATTCCTCAAGGATTCATCTAATCATTCAATGATATGTTGCAAAATATGATTGAAATATATTTTATAAGGAAAATTCTTTCAAAAGTAAAATTTATCATTCAAGAATGGGAATCCTAGATTTTATAAGGATTTAAATGTTTTTTGTTTTAAAAAAGGGGACTTTTTTTTAAATAAAGTTTTTAAAATAAATACATTCCATTATGAAGGATTGAGAAATTTTTTTACTAAAAATCTTGTTGTATTTAAAAGAAAATTTTTTACATAAAAATATATATAATTAAACTCAAAATATTTTTAAAAATAAAATACTATTAAGGTGTTATCAAGATTTTAAAATATGAGTTAACATATTATTTAACAAACCTTATTAAAAAATTTTACTCACCTAATGTTTTAAAATTTTTCTCATAGGGTATATTGATGAGTAGAAGCAATTATGGAGTTGAGTATCAATTATGAGGCTTAGCCTGAGTAAAGCTAGAAAAGTGTTCATATATTTTTTTATAGGGAAAATAACCAATTAAAAGAAAATTGTATGAGTTTTGATAAGTAATATAATTACAAATTCTCTAAATCTAAAGACTTAAAAAGATATTGGGTGTGTAGTTTCTCAGTATTTAGAATTAATGTTGTAATTGTAAATTTTCAAATTTGGGTCACTTCTTTTGGTGTCTGAGGCACTATGTAAGCAGGTGTATGTTTTCTTAGTAAAGTAATCAAGAGAACACGTCTGAGGTGAAAAAATATCTATTATAGTAGATTTTAGTTAATTTTAGAGGTTATAATGTCATCGGTTAAGGATATTTAATAGTTTTGGAGGACATTATGGGTTAATTAGTTTATGTAATATATGATAAGAAATATAAAAACCATGGGAGTCAAAAAGTGATTTTATAACTAGATGATTTATGGAATTTTGGGTTTAAATGAAGGGGTCAATTGATAAGAAACTTATGGTTAGTTTTATATATTAAATTATTTAATAGCCATTATCGTAACTATTTTAGCATTAATATATTTTAGGAAAAGGTCATGAAAATGAAGCTACAATATGCTTGTTTCTAGAAATATTTTATTCTTATAACTATGGAAGTATATTTGTCCTAAAAAGAAGTGATAAATTAAAATCTAGATATATTTTAAGGAAATATATGATTCTTACCCATGATTGTATTATAGATAACTCATTATAAATAATATATTAAGTATATTAAGAACACCATTGTAGGTTTTCAATAGTGGATGAAATTATGATTCTAATGTTTCAAAATATTTACAGGGGTAAAATGTGACACACATAGATTTTAGAATAAATTTTTCTTTTGAATAAATGTATATTATATAAACCATGTCACAATTAAAACAAACTATGATATATATTAGAATAAAATAACCTTTACAAAATTAAATGATTTTCTTTATAAACACAAAAAAAAATTGAATAAATTAATTTTAAAAAATCATCTTATAAAATTACTTATATAACTATATTTGTATTTATCTTTCAATTAAGTAATATGAATAAATATTTATTTGACATTAAGTATTCATAATATGTTCACATTTCAAAATTTATATTTATTTTTTAATAAAAAAATACGTTTTTTATGAACGTATGGGTAATGTGTTAAATTGTTTTACAATTGGTGCTTTATAATTATTTAATATAAATAATAGTGAATGATAAATATAAATTCTAATAGTGATGTGTTATATTGGGAATTATAAATACTTTATAAAATAGAAAATTAAATTGAAATTAATATAAATAGTAGCAAATTATATTATATTAGATATATTTAAAAATAAATTTTAATGGTTACATTAATTTGAAATGTAATGTATGAAAAAACTATAAAAATATTTTTTAATTTGAAAATAATATATTTGATGATATTTTTTAATTCTAAATAGAAATGAAATATTAATTATGGTGTATAAATGGAATATAAGGAAAATTAAAAATAAATTGAATTATTAAAAAATTATTATGTTAATTTGTAACTAGTGGATTTATATATATTTATTATAAATAGGGCCAACATGACAAGGCCCCATGAGAGATCGATCATGCTACCTTGGCAGCCACCCAATCATCAACCATGAGTCCAAGATAGGTGTAATAGGTAATATTTTCATTGTATTAAGGAACCATGGTATTTTTTATGGGAACTAGGAGAGTGGGGGTGAATGCTTTTTAGGTTCCAGATTTGTGGGTTTCCATGGTGGGTCGCAGGAGAGAACTGAATCCCATAAGACGTCAAGGGGATATTACACCACATCCTAGTATATAAATGATCATGGGACTGAATGAAAAACTAATGTTGGATTGGTGATGTGTGGACTATTCATAAATTAAATAACATTCATGAATCATTTTAAATATTTTAATCTTGGTCTTCCTTGAACAACATCACGTTGTTCCTACTGATTCCTCAACATCTGACAAGTGAACTAATCTCATAACTTGTTAATTAGATTATATTAGTGGTTATGATTGAAATATATTATATTTTGGAAGATATAAAATAAAATGATAAACTATAAAATGGCATGTCTTCATCTTTAACCTCATCTGTAGTACATAATTTTTTGGATGTTCTTCACAATATACTTTAGGCATACAACATTCACCCTTATTTCCTTTAGTAGTAAGATAAAAAACCAAACTTTTATGTATATGCATTGATATAGTTTTACTTGATAATAGTTAAGGGATAATTTAAAACAATTTAATATAACTAGTGCCATGAGATATAATTATTTTTACCTGGCATGAAATTGTTTCATGGTTATAAATAGGTCATATATATATTTACACATTTAATTGTGTTGATATCTTGAGTATGATAGAATTATTAGGTGTAAATAAATTTACTATGATATTTCAATGCTTTTAAATGGTTCACAAGATATGTTGGATATATAACATTAGTAGAAAAAACTATTGCTATGTTAAATTTGTCCCATGTGTGTTTCATGATAATTTTGTATATAAAAGTTATTTATGAATACATTTATCATTTCATCGAGTGAGGATGGATATAAAGGAACACCTTGCCTCGAGGTTATCTTTAATGGAGGACCTTCTTAGGTTCCTAGAAAATATTGTTATTCTCCTTATTTTTTCATTTTAGAGAGAGATAGTGATGGAATTATAGTAATATTTAGGAGTTATTCTCAATAGGAAGACCTATAGAAGAGAGTTCAGTATGGTTCTCTTAACCAAAAATTCTGAGAAAGAGGTCATGGAGATGATATAAAATTTTCTATTTAAAATTTTAGAATAATTCCCATTTTTTAATGGTTCCCCTAAACAAAAATATCTTTACCTATGGTATTTTTAAAGTAATATTTTATCTTAGGGAATTGATTAAATTTTTTAATTTAAGGAGTTTCAAATACTTTTGAAATTATCATTTTATATTTTAAATATTTTCTTTCAAAACCTCATACATTTTTTTAAACCATTTTTCTTCTTAAAAGAATATATCTTCATTGATTTGTTTAATTCACTATGATAATTTATGAATAAAATATTTAATGGAACATCACATCTCTTTATCTATGACTTCATTGACCAACCATGTATTTTTATGAATATAAATTCTCTGTATGATTTAATTTGAAAATTTATTTCAAGGAGTTCTCCATGAATTTTAAGTTGCATTGGATCAATACCTTTATTTTCTTTTTGTATTCTTACAAAATCATCCTTGTTTGAATTTTCTTCCACTAACCATGAAATAATTTTCATACCTTTTATTTTTAATAAATTAATTTTTAGCACCGATTTTATGTATTTGAAAATAATGGTTTGATGAAACCTTTGATGGAAAAAAGCTATTAAATGTTTTGTTAAATTTTTTCACATAGAAATTATAAATAATGATGTGGGATAGAGATTGAACACAAACCCTTAAGGTAATTTTTCCACCAAATGACGGGCATGATATATATAACCCTAAATGATCCCAGTTCCCTCAATGATTTTTCTAAGAGTGAAATTTTTTTTACAGAAAATATTTAGGTTTCATTTTATGAGGAAATATTTTTTCAAAGGTAGAAGTTTTCATTTAAAATGGTAAATCATTATTTTATATGGATTTAATGGTTTTTTGTTTTAAAAAATAGGGGCTTTAATATTTTTAAATAAAATTTTCAAAATTACCCACTTTCATTATAGTGGTTTATGAATTTTTTTACTCAAAAATATTTTAGATATAAAGGAATTTTTTTTTCTTAAATTAATTATTTATAAAATACTTATTTCTTTTAAATAAAATACCTTTATGAAGTTCTCAATAATTTGAAATTTTGGTTTAATCATTTTTTAAAATCCCTTACTGTTCTTTTTTTCTCTATCTATGTTTTAAATTATTTTTCATTTTGTATATTTATGAGTAAGATCTATTATGGATTCAAGTCTCAAATATGGGGTTTTGCCTTAGTGACACTAGAATAAAATTTTAAGTGTTTTTATTAATGGGAAAATACCCAATTAAAAGGAAATGGAATGAGTTTTTATATGAAATAGAATTCTTAATTCTATAAATCTCTAGACCTCAAAAATATCTTGGGTGTGTAGTGAATAAATCATTGTAATTGAGGTTGTAATTTTAAGTTGTCATATTAGGGTCACTTCATTTGGTGTTATATCCATTGTTTAAAAAAGTTTGTTTTTTAGCACCAACTCTAGGTCATTATTCTAAGGAACCATATATGCAAAATACATTAAGTAAAAAAGATTTGAGTAATATAAATAATTAATCATTACGTTTATTATGATAGAGAAATGGTCCATTCATGTCAAATAATAAATTGGTGAACCCAAAAAGAATCCTTTATAACAAAAAGTGATCTATAAGACACGATCTTACTTGTGATGTTCCGTTAATGAGTATCATTTTTTGTGTCTATTGATCCTCACAGGACTTTCACAAACCCTTAAATATCCACCCTTAAATATAAAGGTATTGTATACCCCAATTCTTAATTTCACACCATGTTTTCATGAAATACTGATAGCTATTATAAAATTATTTAGGGTGATCTATAATAAAGGATCCAGATATATTCCCATGCGGCTAGGTTTTTCATGGACCCCATAATAAGAATGATGTTTTGACTAATGTGTCACCTAAAATAGTAGGTGTAAAATGACCTAGTATGGGAGTACCACCTCAATGGTAATATTATAGCCTTGGAGGTATCCCAAGAAAACCTTATAGTAATTAATCCTCAGAGACCATCTCTCCAATGAAGTATTATAGTGAAATCAATGGTGTTAGCACCCATATATAACCAATTTTTAAGCCTCTCTCTAGGTCATGATAATTTTCATATTCCATACCTTTAAGAGGTCGATTATTTTATCAGGAATTCCAATGTTCTTTAGGATTCACCAAGAAGATATCCTATTCATAGTCATTGTTATTATCAACTTCATATGGACATAGTTCCTAAGGAACATACTGAGGAGGTCACCCAGGAAAAATTGAACCCATTCACCTAGACCAGAGTGTCTAGTATGAGTTCTCTCCAATGGTAGAAGATCACTAAAAGGATGTAATGGGATTATATATATATTACCACTAAATAATCCCATCAACATATTTTTGTGGCAGCCAAAGATTAGTCTCTTATTTCTTCTTTCATTTTACAATTCTATTTTCAGATACTAGAAGTATCGATGGATGAAAAACAATAATATATTACAAATACATCATGATACAGACCTATATTCATGTTCCCACCAATTTCAATAGACCTTTTTGGTATATCTTGGAGGATATTTAAGAGCATATTCATATTAGGACTCCCACTTAAGAGGATCATCAGTATATCCTGATGAGGAATGAAGACCAGGAGTGGACTTATATTCACATTATAACTAGAGTTTGTCATTATATCCCAACAATAACTTTATTATACACTCATCCCCATTTATTTTTATAAGAGTTTTATGAGTATATCCAAGTAGTCACTCTAGAGGGGGATTCTATCACCAACCCCATTATAGAGGGTCACCATTGAATGCTTGAAACAACATATGGCCAAGCTCATATCCCTTCCCATTCACATGAATTCTATCAATATATTTTGGTGTAACTCATAAATTTGAAGGCACATATTCTTTTCTTTTACCATGCCTATTGGAATATCTAAACAGTGACCGGTGACTAATATAATTTCTATATATATATATTTGAAAATCATTTTTAAGCATGATGAAATATTAAAGAATCCATCTATATAAATCATTGGTATATTTTGATGACATACATGGGGTCTCATTAGTGAGTTGTTGTGAAATAAGTTCTTTTCCCGTATTATGTGAATCCAATCTAGATCACGGTTCCAAATTCATCCTCCCAAACATGAGGATTTAGAGAGTCTTACAAAGGAAATAATAAAACCAAAAAGAACACTCTTATTCATACCTTGGATATCACTGAAATTTTTTGAGGCCCTTGGGAATATCTTAATAATGTCCTAAGAATCTATTAACTCTTCATTTAAAAGAGAATGTGGTGATGACTATAGTGTTACTCCCTTCTATATAGACATGAAAACCTATTTTTCATTACACTTTTTATTACATGAGAATCAAAAAACACATCCCATAAATCTATATATCTATTTAATTTTTAATAATAGATACATAAACCATGAATAAAAATGAATTTTTTTTCAAATCTCCATAATGAGATCCTATTTTCCTTTAAACACTTAATACAATAGAGGATAACCTGGGGACATAAATAATATAAGGGGTGACTTATAGAGCCTAGTAAAAGAATAATAAAGAATGTAATGATGAAAAATAATATATAAGAGTCATGATTAATATCATGATAAAATTAAAATTTGTGAATCATATATGTAAACATTTAATAATGACATGATAGGATGATAGCATAAGATCAAGGCATCATAAGAATGTGGTAATAACATAAATATAACATCATAAACATAAGTTAAGGTTAATCACCAATACATTATAACATATTGTTCCTAGGACAACTAATTATGTACAATGAATGGTATCTCATGAGATGACAACATTACCCAATGTAGTGTATTTTTATCTAGGAACAACCTTTATATGCCTAACATTATGTGTTCCACATAGATCATATAACTTAAGAATATATTTCATAATTTTAATCCTATGATTAAGGAATTTTAGTTTCATTCATGAATGTTCCCAATAATTGAATTATGTTTATATCTATGTGAATCCACTAGAATGAAAATTGGTATGGTTATTCATAACATAAAATTATGTCTAGGAAAATCAAGGGTTAATTTCGTTAATGTAATACATATAAATGAATGCTCATGGAGGGATTGGTGATAGAGAGTGGTAGTATATCATTAATATGGTATCATTTGGATAGTAGTGTATAATTATGAACACCTGATAACATGAACACTTGGAAATAAAAAGTCTTAACATAAATTAAGTTCTTTAATTGAAAAGAGGGGTGAGATAATCCCTTACCATAAATGTCACTTCCTAATCATTGAAGGTTAACTCCTGGAGAGATTTAGGGATTCCAAAAAAGTGTTAATGAGATAATAAGAGACAATGGGATGTGATAATTATCTTTGTAGATAATTAAATGGGGAGGATATGTGGGTATTTATATAAAAATTATGAGAAATTATAATTAATTTCAACATATAAGCCTTAGGAATATAGGTTGTGTAAAATACAAAAATATTGGATTACACATGGTTTTAATCTCATGTTATTGGAAATTTAAATATTTTTTGACTTTTATCCATGAGATAAATAAAATAAAATTTTAAATATTACTTTGTGCACAGAGAAGTGATTATTATAGAAAATATAGTTTTTAAAAGCCTTAATTTTTATTTTTGACTTTAGAAAGTTATTTATAGGTTTGGAATATCATTTTAATTCATAAAAATACATTATATTAATAAAATAACTTATTTATGGTTTTAAATTCTATTATATTAATTAGTAAATAATTATTACATGTTTATGAAGTCGTAAAACATACTAAAAACACATAACGTTATTTTCACTATTCACTAAAAATAAAGTATTTTATAGAATTCTAAAATTTTACCCTAACATAATTTTGACATTATTATAAAATATATCATGTTTATTTTATCAAAATAAATTCCTAATTATGATAAATAAATATTTTAAATAAAAGTATATATTTCTTATAAAATACAATTTTTAAAGTAAAACACATTATTCATCCACTGTAAAGAATTCTAATATTTTATAATATCACACATACTGATTCATAAATAAAATATTTAAAATTAAATATTGTATTTTATACCTTTTAATTTAATTTTAAATTAGTATTTTACAATATTAAAGGGTATTATTACTATCCCAATAGTTATATAACATTCACATTGCAACAATTAGGTAACAATCAAATCTCAATGGTCATATTGACCTTTACGCCCTATATATACTCCACAATTCCCATACCTCATCATTCATTACATCATTTACAAGTTCTAAAAATAACATGATATTGTATGTCATATTACTAACTCTTCTCTTTCTTTTTACAGTCTTTATGGATGGGGTGATCTTTATAGTAGATTTCAGGCCTACAACGTTTTCCTTATTGTTTGCACAATATTTTGGCGTTTATCTCCATATATTATTCTTTGTTATTATTGAAAATATTATTTCATGATCTTTAATTTTCCTAGAAATTAAAATAGTATTTCTATGTAATTATATAAGAAAACATCCCTTGTGAAACATGTGTTCTTTTACAAAAAAATAAATTTTGGGCTGTTACATATCATCTAGTTCATGTTTTTTATACTATATTATATTATTAAATATGAAAAAATAATAATTCAAAAATGATAATTTCATATATAAAACTATGGGTCATTAAATTATTCCCCCTTAATAAATGTTCCCACTAAAATTTATTTCACACACTAAGCTGAAGACAATTGAGGGTACCTTTTTCATTGATTCTTCTAGTTCCCATGTTTCTTTCTTGTACGTATGATTCCTCCAAAAAACCTTGACCATGTGAGTTTTACTATTTCATTGAAATTTTTCTCTATTGTGTAAGATCTTCACTAGTTTATCCTCATAAAAAAATCATTCCCCATATTTACCACCTAAGGACCTAGTGCATGTGAGGTATCTGGTATATACTTACTGAAGAGGGATATGTGGAACATTTTATATACTTTAGACAAGTTTGGTGGGAATGTTTGTTGAAAGTACACATCTCTAATGTTATAAAGAATCTCAACAGAGTCAATATAAATAGGAACTAGCTTTACCTTCTTTATAAACCTAATCACACTCTTTACAAGAGATATATGAAGGAACACTTTATCTCCAACATTTCATTCTAGGTCTTGTTGATGGTCATCAACATAAATATTTTATAGAATTTGGGTTTCTTAGATGTGCTGTCGAATTTTCTTGAACTTCTCATACATTTATTATACTATTTTAGATCTCAATATATTATATTTATTAACTTCATAAAAACATGATTTAGTTATATTTTTTTCTATAGAGGTCTTCATAAGGATCCATCTTAATTCTTGAGTTAAATATATTGTTTTATGAGAACTCAACCCAAGAAATTTGTTGATCCAAACCTCCTTTTAAGTCTATTGAGAAAACCCCCAAAATATTCTAAATATTTTTGATAGAGTACTAATATTTTCCATTATTCTAAGGGTGATAGACCAAAATAAAATTAAAATATGGATTCTAAGCATGTTTTTTAATTTTATAAAACATTGAGTTTATCCTCTAATCTCAATTATATATAATAGAAATTGTTGTTCCATGAAGCCTTTCTACTTATTTAATATATATCCTTGCAATTTAATTGAGTAAAACTTCTTCCCAAATGGTCATGAAATGATAAGTATTTTTAAGAAAGTATATGATAACATATATTAAATTATTCCCTTTAGTGTTTTTCAGAACACCCATAAAACAAATCCATTGTTATGTTCTCTAATTTCCATAATTTTCTGGATAATGGTTGCATCATCCGCTTGGGAATTTTTCTTTCTGCCATCAATTTTTGACATACAAAGCGCTTTTATTTATATTCTAAAATATCATTCTTCATATTTTCTCACCAATAGTACTCTTGTATATCTCTATACATCTTTGTGATCCATGGGTGGATGGAGAATGTTGAACTATGAGCATCACTTTATATCTCCTTCTTTATCTCAAGGTTTTATGTAACACAGAGTCTTAACCCAAATCTCACAACTCTATTTTAATAAATTTTGAACCCTAAGGATTACCAATTATAACAACCACCTTATTTTATATCTCCACATCATTCATTTGACCTTCCTTAATCTTCTCCAGAATCCATGGTTGAGAAATAATTTTCACAATATAAAAGTCGGTTCCTTCCATTATGATTTCCACATAAATCCTTTACATATATAAGAAGATAGGATCCATCTCAATCCTCATCATATATAACATTGATGGATCCTTTCAACTTAGAGCATATAAAACATTATTTTTTTTCCTGGTTTGTAGTTGGATTTAGAAATCGTATTCCTTGATTAGTTATAACCAAATTCACTATTACATTTTGAGATCCTTCAATGTGAATATATATCTGATTCTATATGATCTATATATATGTCACACTTCTCTCCATAGAGATAATTTTTCCAAATATTTAACTCAAAGATTGTTATTTTTGACTCCATATCATGTAATGGATAATTTTACTCGTGAACTTTTATCTTTCAAGAGTCATAGGATATCACTTTATAATTTTTCATGAGGAAAAAGCTTAATCCCTTCTTCGATACATCGGTGTAGATCAAAAATAATTCCCCACAAGTGGGTAGTAGTAGTATATTATTATTTATTATCCTATTCTTAAAATCCTTGAATATAACTTCGTATTCATTAGTCCAAAAAAACATTACTCCCTTTCAAGTTATCTTTATTAGTGGGTTTGAAAATAATGATATGTTTCTCACAAATCATAAATAATACCTAGATAATTAAAGGAAAATATGGATACCTTTTATGTATTTTAGTTTAGTATATTGTTCAATAACCTCTATTTTTTAAAGGATCCATAGATATACCCTCACTTGTGATTACATGACCTAAGAAGGAAACTTTTTATAGATAAATTTCTCACTTGCGGAATTTGGAATATAATTTCTCATTTCTCATTGTCTTTCGTGTAATACTAAAAGGTTCATTATGTTTCTCCTTAGTTTTTTAGTATATGAGAATATCATCTATAAATACTACCCTAAATTTATAAACGTAATCAATAATGACTATGTTCATCAAGTTCATTAATATTATTGGAGCATTGGTGAGTCATTAAGTAATTACTATGAACTCATAGTTTTTATACATTTTAAAAAATAAAATATTAGGTATATCCTCATATATTAAATTAATTTTATGATGACCCAATTGAATTTCCACCTTATATAAGTACAAGGTTCTGCTTATGTGATCGAAAAATACATCAATTCATCGCATGGTATACTATTCTTTACTGAGACCATGTTAAGTTCATGATAATCAATGCAGAGACACATCAACCCATCCTAATTATTGACAAGGAGAATTGATACACTACATGATGAAGCACTTGAACATATAAAACCCATGTCTAGATTCTCTTATAACTTATTCTTTATTTCCTCTAGTTCAATGGTGGCCATTATATTCAGAGTCACTATGCTAAAATAACCTTCTCGTGATATTTTTTTTGCATTTAATAGAAGTTTAAACTAACACTAAACTGTTTTGTGAATGTTTTAGAAAACCAAAACTAAATCATGAGTCAACAATTATTTATCCATGGCTTTAAAAAATCATTACAGAACGATTTAATGATGGTTTTTTAAAAATTGGGAAATTAATTTTGCAACAATTTGTTTTATTTTTTTATTTTTTATTATCTATTTATGTATTTATTATTTATTAATTGTTATTTTTTATTTATTAATCACTAATTAACATTTTTTTATTTTTTTTTTATTTTTTTTATTTGCATTAATACATATTACATGCAGAAATTTATCATATATATGTGTTTAGGGAGAGTTGAACCTCTGGAATCTTGGATATTCTGAATAGACTTTACCAATCCAACAAGTTCTTCATGTGGTGAGTAAACAAAATTTAATATACAAATAGATTGATATATAATCAATAATAACATAAAATAAAAATATTAACTAATATAATGATACAAAATAACAAATAACAAATTAATATGAACTAAATAATTCATGATTCATGATTCATGAATCATAATTAATAATCCATAATTCATAATTCATAATTCACAATTCTTAATTCTTAATTAATAGTTAATAATTAAGAAAAAAATGATTAATCATTATGAAAGAAATTATTAATAAATAAGAAACAAATTATAAAAAACTAAATAAATAATACATCAATAAACTGTAAATAGTCAATAATCATTAATCATTTATAAGTAATAATTAATTAATTAATTTACTAAATATTTAATATTAATAAATAATAATAGTTAAAAAATAATTAATGAATAAATAATGAATAATACATGATACCTGATAATAAATAATAAATAAATAAATAATAATAAATTAAAAAATAAATAAATAAATAAAAGGTAATAAATAAGTAATACATAAATAATAAATAATAAATTAAGAATAAAATTGTAACATCCCCTGATCTGACACTCTCACGTGTCCAGAAAGGGTTTGTTACAAGACCTCAAGCATAGCTACCCATAGGTCAGAGGCTTCTAACTAGAAGTGGGAGTGTGATATGTATAGTTGGGAGATTATACCCCCTAGTTATAGAGTTACAACACAAAATAAATAATCATGTATTAATAAATATCAAAGTAGTGAAAATATTGAAAAAAATACAAAACAGTGGAAACAATAAACAATAAAATCCAACTAAACAATCTAAAAAATAATAAAAGTATAATGTAATGTCATGCTAGAATTTAACTAAATGTATTTCTAGAAGTAATATAAATAAAAGAATAGAAGACTCAAAAGACCATGATCCCATACCCAATGGTGGTCCCCTCTCCAACATCTATCCATCCAGTATGGAAAAATCAATCTCATGGTCCCTTTTCCCTATTCTAATCACGCATCCATCTAATCTACTCGGGTACCAAATAGCGGCACGGGTAGGGTGTGATTGTAACTCAGTAGTTTGATGCCATCATGTCTAAACATAATCGTTCTAATGATAATTGCATGAAATAATGTAATAAATAGGTGTATCAATCAATTAAACAATTGAAATAACACCACATCAACCTTTTTCAGTACTAT
Organism: Viscum album; assembly: GCA_963277665.1. Lineage (NCBI taxonomy): Eukaryota > Viridiplantae > Streptophyta > Magnoliopsida > Santalales > Viscaceae > Viscum > Viscum album. Next base: position 615,026,655 of record OY728130.1, read on the forward strand.
GTTGGAATATCTCTAAGTATATCTCCCAACTATTCCAACCTTAACCGTATAACCGTGGTAAATCATAACATGTTTCACTGCCATGTCGGAATATCTTTGAGCATGTCTCCCAACCATACTGACCATTACCATATCAAAAATCAGGGTCAAGCCCTCTATATAATAATTTCAATAACAAATCAGGGCTAATCCTAGTATATAGGAACTTCAACATGTATCAAGGCCATGCCTGGTATATAAGAATTTCAGAATTAATCACTAGGAATAGCCCTCTATATAATCGTTACAACATGCATCACTAAAAATAGAAGCAAGGCTATCATAGTATCACATCATAAGGCTCAATGGTTAATTATGTAAATTACAATTATATTTTAATTATATGTTTCTTTTATAATTTTTTCATAATCCAATAGCATTCGAGTCATTTAAATAATCAATCCATCCCAACGTGAATCTATATTAATCAGTCACCCATAAAATATATCATGCTAAACACAGTTATGAAATTAATCAATTTATATATAAAAAAGGGTTCTCTCATTGATAAGATATCCCTAATCCAAGTCAAAAAAAAATGGATACAAAGGGATTATAAGGAACACTCCAAGTCATTATTTAATTAATTAGACATGCTATGTTGGTGGAGTTTAAATATTGCACATACTTTTCAATTAAATAGACCATAGATTTAAGGTTTAGACCCCTAACCTTTAACTGGTTATTGAACAATGCTTCTAGCAGGATTCAAAAACAATAACGAATGTGAATATGATCATAAAAAGGATAGTAGATCATAACCAATCAAGATTAAAACCAACAATGACCATGACCAAGAGATTACACCACCTTATCAGGTAACAATGAAAGAGGAAGGAAAAACCAAATCCATAGAATTGCTTATGATCGATCGCTCAAATTGAATATCCAAAAAGGATGATAGAAGTCTAAAATTTCTTGGGAGACACCCTGGGGTTTAGAGGAGTAAGTTTGTAGTGGATAAAATAAAAAATCAAATTCCCGACACCTTTAAAATTACTACTTGGGTATTACATGATATGCAACTCATTTAAACGTCATGTATTTATTTTTATAGGGATTTCCTTAAAAACCTATCACCACTTGTTAATATTAATCCTACATGACTTTTACGTGACATAAATGGTTTACACAATGTGTAACTACTTCACACCCTCTATTGGTTTCATAACCTGTTTCTGGTAGAATTTACACGGTATGTAACACCATTACACGATGTGTAAATACCCTATAGAAAATTTTAAACCTTGTTGCCTATATAATAATCTGAACCACCTCTAAGGTCTTCCAAATCATATATAAACCTTCATAAAACCATTTAACATGTTTATATATGAACACCATTAATTATATAAACATACATCCCAGAACTTTAGGTCATTTTACTTATCAAAGTCTCTTCGTATCCGAACAAGACATGGCCACCAAGTGTCAAACAAAAAACATAAATAGAGTCATACCTAGAAAAATAAGAGATCTTGCAGCCTCCCCATCATATAATAGCTCATTCTTGAGCTGCTCCAAGAATTGTTTTTTGGTCTTGGGGAACAATTCTAGCCATTATGATCACATATTATACCCTATCCCCCAAGTATCCTCCTAAACATTCCCATGATACCACTGGACTCAAACTAAAGGAATCACCCTACCCAGGAGATACTTCTCACTAGGGTTCACAATATATATCAGATTCTCCTCAAAGGATGCATAAAGATGAAGAACCAATTTAAATTAAATATATTAAATGAGAAGGGTCTAGAATATATCTCTAAGGATGTCATACATGAAAAAAGTCGTGAATAACATTATAGCACTGTGGAATTGCTAAATGGTTTGCTACTAGACTGACCATATCCACTACCTCAAACAACCCGGAAAACATGGGTTCTATCTTTCCCTGTTTCATGATACGGTGTTTCCTCAACCTAGGAGACACTTGAAGGAAAACCCAGTGACAAACATCAAACTAAAAATTTCATCTATAATGGTCAGCATAGTATTTTTTTCGTACTATTCACAATCGCAAACTGCCTCATCATCAATTGAACCAGCATAGAAGTTTCCTGCATGAGGCTTGTCCCAACAAGTGTTGTCTCACCTACCTCCAAAGAGAAAATAGGTGAACAAAATGGCTTCCATATAAAGCCTAAAAAAGTTGTCATCTGGATCAAGTCTTGGAATATTTTATTATATTGAAACTCCAAAAGTTCAATATGCTGCTCCCACAAACCATTGAAATCCAAAACACAGGATCATTATATATCATCCAAAACCTGAATAATATACTCTGATTGAATGCTAGTCTAAGGTTGATATGTCGTAATCAAAAGAACCTATGATTATAGATCCTTCTAAATAACCTTATAGAATTGAAATGTGAAATTATGATCTCTATCGGAAATGATACTCTTTGGAAAACCATACAATTTAACTACCTCATGTAGGTAAAGACTACCCAGATCATCAACTATGAAGGTCAAAAAATAGGTAAGAAGTGGTCTACCTTTTTCATTAAATCCACAATCACCCATATAACATCATTCTTACATGATTTCTTGGGTAACATTTTAAAATATCCATAGTGAAATTATCTCATTCCCACTCAGGTATGGTAAAATAATGCAAAATCACATATGGCCTCTGATTCATGGATTTCACATACTGAAAAGTGAAACATATAACTAGAAATCCTAATACATACTTCTTTATTTCTGACCACCAGTACTTTATATGTATATCATGATATATATTTGTAAACCTATAATATACCACCCATATAGAAGCATGATACTCTCTCATCAGATCCTTACATAAGCCCATAAGAACCCATACTCGGCCATAAAAAAGAAGATAATTTCCCTTGCAAAGAGATCATCATGATGGTGTCTTCCCACCAAATAATTTGTCTCTCTAAAAAAATCCATCTGAATCAGATAAATTTGCAGTCTTGAAAAATTCCAAAATCATAGGTGTAATAGATGTCAAAGCCAAATCTACTCATCCATGGTACTCCTGGACATCTAGATGCATGTCAAAAAAGAGTTCCATCATATTCCACTCATCACAAGACTCACGTACTACCTATATTAACATATTTATTACTATTTTTTCAGTAATGATTTTTCCCTTTATCGGTGTATATGACAACTCAAATTTGAAATACTGGAAATACTCGACCCACCTCCTCTGCCAAAGGATCAAGTCCTAATAAGAAAACATGTACTTTATCCCAACTCCACATGCATAACAATATATAGTATATTATTTAAACGACACATGTAAATTGAGGATAATTGTTGAGGTCGGTATTTCATTAATATCCTAAAAATATCTCTCACAATAATCTAACCAGACAATCTTCACCCATTTCCTAGTCATCCCAGACATCAGTTCTTCCAGATGGGAGAATTCAGGGATAAAGAACTAATAATTATCTGTTAAACCTATAAATATCTGAATTTAAAATTTATTATTGGGATCCCCCCAAGATTCCATTGCTGACACCTTATTTGGGTCCACTAACACTCGTTCCTCTACTATGACATTCCCTAAGAGGCACAATTTATCAAACCGGGAACTACAATTGGTTTCCTTGGCATAAATTGGATTCTCTCTCAATTTACTCAAGATGATATCCTAATGTTGGGAAAGATTGTATAATAATTGGGAGTACACTAAAATATTGTTTCCAAAAACCACCACAAACTGGTCTAGAAAAGGTTGAAATATCGTATTCATCAAGTCTATTAATACCATCGGTGCGTTACTCAAACCAAACAGCATCACTAAGAACTCATACAATCTATAACTGCTCCAAAAATCTGTATGAGGTATGTATAATAGTATCACCATCAACTAGTGGTATCCATATCTCAAATAAATATTAGATAATATCTTATAACCTCTTAGTTGATCAAAGATATCATTGATTCATGGATGAAGATGCTGGTTCTTGATCGTTATCTAGTTCAATATTTTATAATCCACAGATAAGCATAAGGTACCATAATTCTTCTTGGTGAAGAGAACTAGAGTACTCCATGTAGATGTATTGGGTCATATGAAACCTTTAGCCTCCAGATCATTCAATTAACTTTCAACTCCCATAGATCTTTAGGTTCTATTATGTTAGGTAGGATAGAAACTGGTTCTATTTCTAGAGCCAACTTGATCATAAACTTGATCTGTCCTTTGGGCGGTAAGACATATATCTTTCCATAAAATACATCCTTAAAATTTTCTACCACTGGAGAAAAATAATCCTACAACATTCCATCATTATCTATTACAAGACCAGCTATTTGAGTATTGATACAATACAATATGTACTAAATTGGTTCGCATAACCAGCCTTAAGATCCCACTCACCCTAGTGAGAATAGCTACCTCCTTTTAGATATAAAATGTTAACCCTACTCTTGTAAAAATCGATATGAACCTGGTATAGAACTATACAATCCATAACAAGAATAAAATTGAAACCTTTATTTTCCACCATAAATTGTTCCTAAAGTAAATGGTAACCACTAATAACTTGGTAACACATCATGAAATGATTGATATTCTCTGAACCCCCTCCCCAAGGAGTATCAATGATCAGAACGTCATAAAATCTTTCTACATCTAAGCCTAAACCATTTATGAAAATTATAGATAAAAAAGAAATGTGATTCGCCTATATCAAACAAAATGAAAGCAAGGGTAGATGATATAATAACCAAACCTCTCACAATATAGTTTCATACATTAACAATAGATGGAGTAGTATTTATAGCATGTATATTACTTACCCCTATAGCCTAGGATCTAGCCTAACTCTACTAATATATTCCATATGATTTTAATTTTTGTTTCTACATTGGGGTACCACATCCCCTACCTCGACTAGAACATCCTTTAGAACTCCAACTACCTTCTTAATGAAGGGTAGGTGAGACCTTTCCAGAATCTAGTACATATCCTGATCTCGTTCCAAAACTCTTCTAATGAATTCCCCTAAAAAACCTCTATAGGTGGTTCATCATTCCATAAGAACAAAAGTCCAAATCATGTTACAGACACTGAGGCCATTTGTGGCCTATCCTAAACACTGATATCACAATGTTAGAACATGGTACTAAGAGGGATTCCCCTTTCCCTGACTACTTTTCCCAATGTTGCCTTGGAAAAAAATTACATATTGATACTTCTTTCCACTAGAAGAACAGTTCCCAATACACCCTGGAGAAACATTCTTGCCACTACATAGTGCCTCTATGAGATTCCCTTTTGCGATGAGTTCCTAATTCATCACATCTTCCAAACTACTTCGAAAAAACATGTTTACCTATGACCTGATCTCATAATAAAGTTTTTCCTAAAAACATCTCACCCTTGAGATTAAATCAACAGCTAATGATGGTGAAATGTGTTTTAGGTCGATGAAATGTTCATCATATTCTAGCACCGACATGCCCTCATGTTTTTGGTACATAAACTCAGGAGGCTTATCATCCCCCGAGGTCTCAGGATAGAAATAGATCAGGAACATCATCTTGAAGTCCTTACAATATAACTCCTCTTACTACTATTATTTTGCCATAATTTCCCACCAACACTTGGTTGGTCCAAGAATAATCTATGTAGCAATCTCACCCACCTATTTTTGGGTGTCTCAAGATGCTTAAATATCATATAGATTGAACTGATCCAAAACTCAGCTATCAAGGGGCCTACCTTCCCAGTGAACATAGGCTGATGTTGTACCTAGAAATATCTCATATTCTTTAGACATCATAGACACAGTAAGAACATTATCCCTTTCCATCAATCACATGATCCTCATGAAGCTGTCGAAAAATTGAACATCCATATGATATTCATGAACTATAGGAATATCCAGTTTAGTTTTATTAGGAGTGTACTGATTTCTACTCTTATGACACTCAACTCGAAGATGATTAGGAGGAATTTTCTCAAAAATAAAAACACACTCTTTAAAACATTGGTTATAATAAGGTTAACCCCCAACAAGTTACACCAATAGAGAACCACTGAGTCTTTGTCTCTCTAAACATAGATTATAATAGTTTTTCAGGGAATAATAATTTATTTCATTCAATTTAGCATATTTAATAGGTATATTATATCACAGTTCAAATAGGAAAGTATATATCACATGTAATAAATGTGACCCTATCATGAACAATGCATAACAATATATATCCATATATGCCTATCATAATGCATGCATCCTCATATTTCTCCATACTGGTCCATGAGTATAAATCTCAAGAACTAATAACATCATGAAATAATAACCTCATACAACATATGAGTCATCCTAGGTGACATAACATCAACTATAATAAGAAAATAATATAAACAACAATCCCATCCTTGGGAACTCATATTTTTACCCATACATGGGTTAGTTACTCCCATGGACACACTCATTTACAAGTATCAAAACTTTCTAGTCTCCTTTCTACCATTAACAAATTTTAATGAAATAGAAAATAAAATCAGTGTGATCTGATGCCACATTGTAACAATCCCTAATCTTTCACTCTCTCATGTGGCCAGAAAGGGTTGGTTACGAGACCTCAAGCATTCCTCCTCGTATTCCAGAGGAATACGAACATTAGAGGGGGTGTGATATGTACAGTGGGGAGACTATACGTCAAGGATACAAAGTTACAACATAGCTGAAGTAATCATATAAAAATAAATAGAATATTATCAGAAATAATGAAAAAAATAAAAAACTGTAAAAAAACTAGACAATAAAAGCCAACTGAATAATCCAATAATAATACCGTAATAGTGTATTTAATGCTAGAATGTAACTAAATTTCATGCTATAAGTAATTAAAATAAAATACTAGAAGAATCAAGAGTACCTTTTCTAATGCCCCATGTGAGACATGTCACCAAACTCTAGCCCATCCATCTAGAAAATATCAACACCAAGGTCCTTTTCTATTTTCCAATGTTACATCAATATAATATGGTCGAGTACCAAATAGAGGTCTGAGTAGGGTATGATTATAAGTCATTTGGTTGACCACACAATGTCTAAACATAAACAGTTTGATAATAATTTCATGAAATAATGCAATAAATAAGTGTATCAATCAATTAAACAACTAAAATAAGACTACATCAACCTACTTAGGAACCATACAGGAATACCTCTAAGCATGTGTCCCGACCATTCCAACCATAACCATATAACCATTTTAAATCATAACCTACTTCCTCACCATACCGAGATCTCTATGAGCATATCACATAACCATGTTGACCATAACCATATATCCATTGTATAAATCACACAAATCTGGGTCAAGCACGCTATATAAACATTTCAGTAACAATTCATGGATGATCCTGGAATATAATAATTTCAACAGGTATAAGGGACAAGACCAATATATAATAATTTTCGCATGTATCATGTCCATGATCGGTATATAAGTATTTCAGCATGTATTAGGGCCAAGATTAAAATATAATCACATCAGCATTTATCATTGGGAATAGAAAACTATATAATCATTACAACATGTATCAGTAGGAATAGCTGCAAGGATATCACAATATTACATCATAAGGCTCAATGGTTAATGAAAATGGCCATTTATCTTTCAATTACACGTTTCATTTATAATTTGGTCATAGACCAATAACATGATTGCTATTTAAATAATCCATGCATGCTAAGTTGAATCTATATCAAGAAGTCACCCAAAACTCATATCATGCTAAACACACTTAAGTCATTAATCAATTCATTTATAAACAAGGGTTCCCTCGCCTGAATGATATCCATAAGCTAGGTTGTAAACAAATGGATCCAAATAAATTCTAAGGAATAATCCAATTCATCATTTAATCAATTAGGTGCCTTCTATGTTGGACCAATTGAAATAAGGCACATACTTTTCAATTAAACAAACCTCAGGGTTAATGTTTAGACTCCCTACCTTTAACTAATGATAAAACAATGCTTCCAATAGGATTAACCAACAACAATGAAGGCGCAGATGATTATAAGAAGGATTCTACATCATCAATGATCAATATTAAAACCAATGATGAACACGGTTAAGATATTACATTGCCCTAATGGAGAACTACAGAATTGGAAGGTAAAACCAAATCCAAAGATTTACCAGGGATAAATCACACAAATGGGATGCCTAGAACGGAGGATGATGGTAAAAAATTTCTTGGGAGACACCCTACGGTCGAGAGAAGGAAGGATACTACAAATGAAATGAAAAATCAGTATCATATCACCTTTGAATCTACTGGTCAGGATATTATATAGTGTGTAACTCATTTAGACATCATATATTTATTTTTAGAGGGATATTCCAAAAAAACTCATTACCTTAGGAGAATATTTATCATGGTCAACTTTCTCACATCGTGAACATTTTTCACGATGTGTAACCACTTCATGCCAGGTATTGGATTCACCACATGTGTCTGGAAGAATTTACACATCGTGTAATACCTTTACACAACATGTAAATCCCCTAAAGAAAAATTCCATCCCCATTTCCTGCATAACGATCCGAACCACCTCCAACATCTTCTAAATGATGGAAAAAACCCTTGTAATCCCATTTAACATGTTTATATTCAAACTCCATTGATTCAGAAGACATACATCCCAGAACGTGAGTTTATTTCCCTCAACAAAGTCTCACCATCTTTAAATAAGACTCAACCACCGACGTTGAAACTAAAAACTCAAAGAGGGATGTACTTGAAAAAAGATAGGACCTTACAAAAATAATAATAATATAATGATAAATTAAAACTAAATTAATAAAAAATAAATGAACAATAAATAAATAATAATACAAAAAATAATTCCATAATAATAAATGAATAATTAACGATAAATAAATAATAAATAATGAATAAATAATAAATTATAAAAATTATGTAGAAATACATAATAAATATATATAAAATATTAATAAATAATATATAATATATAATATATAATATATAATAAAATAACAAATAATAAATAATATGTAATAAGTAATATAAATATCTATAAAAATATATACATATAATGAAATTTATATAGATATATATAAAAAAACATTTATCTTACATAAATATCTATCAACCCAGACATTATATAATTTTATATTAATAGAAACATATATATAAAAAATGTAAAAATAAATATCAATATATATATATACACACATAATATATAAAAAATATAAATATAAATGCGTATAAATATTTACAAATGTATTTAAAATAGATAAATACTCATAAATACATGTAAATATACTTTAATAGATAAAATTAAATATAATTGTAAATAAATATTGGTAAATATATATATATATATTATAAATAAATATACATATATGTATAGAAAGACATATATAAATATATATAATTAAAAATAAATTTCTAAAATAGGGGAAACCGGAACAATTTCAACAACACCATATCAATAGGAATGTAAATTCATGAAATAAAATCATAGACGACCTAATATTCATATTAATAAACTCTTAAATGAAGATTAAATATCATATAATGTTCAAAAATCATCGTATCTGAGCCAAAAACTCGATTTTTGAGGCCTTTCAAACCTTTTCTAAACTCTAAATATAAGTTACCAAGGTCCCACTAATTAAAAACGATATAGATCATGTCACAGGATTTGATTTGATATGTGGTAGATTCAAAATAGATGCTCAGATCAAAATTAACATTCATTTGAAGTTCATGTTCAATTTTAAAATTATATTAAAAATAAAATATATCTTTTCCACTAATTATTATATAATTTCATTGTATCTCATTTTAAATGGTTTAATTTGACTATTTTTTGGCTTAAAACGGACTCCCATATCAAAATTTATCGTTACCTGATGCTAAAACTTGATTTTAAACTTATCTATGAATTAATTTATGTTTTAAATAATTAATGACTAATAATTATAAATAATTAATATTTAACACATTATATTTTTTAAAAAATTTAAATAATAAAAAATAATGATTATAAATAAAAAATTATAATTTTTAATAATAATTCATGACTTAATATATAATATTTACTATTTTTTTGTCAATTTAGTGGTGGATTGTGGGAGTTTTTCAAAACCAGTCCATAATATAAATTAAAAAATCCAAAAAAATAAAAAAAATGATTTAGCTACATTTTTTTCAAACAATATGCTAAAATTAAATAAAAATGATAATAAAACATTTAACAGTGGTTTTAAAAACCACTACAAAATAATTTTTTCTGAATATTTAGTAGTGGTTTTCAAAAACACTGGTAGAAATGAACTACAAAATTTGGTTTTTCCTATAGTGCATCTTGAATATTGGCTGAGCTCTGGGTTTGAATTCAATTGAGAATTCAACCACATGGTTAGGAGGAAGACCAGGAAACTCTTCATGGAATACATTAATCTATTCTTTTATAATTGGAATATCTTTGAAAGTTATTCTCTTCTTTGTATCAATCATTTTAGCATGATATTCTAGCGCATAAGGCAACAAATCTATTCTTGAGAAGAATAATCCAAAGGATATTCATCCTTCTCCTTACTCTTGTAATGAATCTGAGGTTGATTTGGGACATGTAAAGTGACTTTTATCTCCCAAAATTTGGTATGGGATCTATATTACATAACGAATCCATTCCCTCTATACAACCAAATTCCTCTAAGGAGAATATGATGTGGATTTCTAGGAGGTTCAGACCACTAATATTGACTATGGTGGAATTATATTCTTTAGATTCAATAATTTCCTTATTATTTTTTTATCAATAACTCAACCTCCATATTTTGAGGTGGTGTTTGAATAGTTCTATTGAACTTTCAAGATATATAAGAAATTTGTATAACTAGAATAAAAACTACATTAATTTTTTTTGAATGAATAACCAATGTAACTATCACCACTTCATTTTTAGGATCTACCACAATGGTAGTGGTGGAATATGCTCAGCCTTTATCCGTTATCCTTAGAGGTTTTTGTCGACTATTTTCTTCAACAAACCTTGCCTTTGAGCAATGGTTTTTATAGTGTGCATATTCTTTATAGTTGAAACATCATAAAATGCGATGAGTATTTATCATAACCTTCTTTTCCTACATCACATTAGGGGGATTCTTTTATCATTAATTAGCTTAATTTCCTTCCCATAAACACTTGAAACACTTCCTTTTACCCTTGACAAACTTCCTAGGATGCTTCTTCTCACACTTATAACATATGGGTAGTTGAATTGTCTTGCCTATATAAGGATTATCCAATGATCCTCCAAAGATATTCTCTATTCTACCCTTCTTATATCTAGACCCATGAGACTATATAGGATCACAAATCTCTCTCTCAACATTGAGGGAACATCAAAAAAATTCTCAATGATGTCAAAGTCTTGAATCACTAAGGATTTTAAAAGGCATAGATTCAGTCCACTAAATAAGAACTTGACTTAAAAATTATATTCCAGGAAAAATCAAGGGGGTTATCATTATGTTCTTGGAAAGGTTTCATTATAATCCTAAATAGATTCATCCTCCTTTTTTGAGTCCAAGGAATTCTCTCTCTATTTTATGATGGATAGTTTGCGGAACATATTTATTGAAAAATGTCTTCTTTAATCCATCCCATTCTAGGTATTCAATATCATACATGGAATTTTTATTATTTATTAGTGTACACCACTAATATAATTTTCCCTCTAGTCCATAGACAACAAAAATAAATTTATCATACTCTTATCATTGGAGGAAAGAGTATATTTTCAAAAAAGAGTTAATATATTACTTTTGAATTAGGAGATCATGGGATCCACTAAATTTAAAAGTTCATTGTCATATAAAGGATTCAACAAAAACTTGTCCACTGTTATGATATGAAGGTAGCTAGAGAAGATTTATGTTATTACTCATAACTTGATTCAGTTGTTCTAGTAATTCCGTGAAGATCCATACTCTTACTCCCATCCCATTATGTGTTTCATTGAACCAATCATCACATTTCCCATTACATTTTTCATTAACATGATTCCTTTTATTTCTAAGTATTCTCTAAAATAAAGGAATGTTTAGGATGAGGATAATTGATTCAATAATCATAAAATGTAAATCTAATTGTCTTAGAAGGAGTGACATATATACCCAAACTTATGAATCTCTAAGTTTCAATCTGATTATACATGGTCTATTTCCTATAATGTTTTCTCAACTGACATTATATTCAAATACTTCATAAAATTTTTTAAACCATATTTGAATTATCCAAAGAATATCCCTTGAGAGTATTTATCCAAGTGTGGAGCCTTAGGCCCACTCATCATGAACTGAGTGAACCAATAGGTTCATTTATGCCACTTCCGCATCCACTTTTCTGTATCTAGATATGTATTTATTTTTCAGGAAAACTACATACGACATACATTACCAAAATTATGGGATTTTATTATATTTATTCTTATCCCTATAGTTTTTTTCTAATTTTTCATAGCCCTAATACTTAAAAATGACTAGACCTAGCTTTGATATGAAATATGAAACATAAATTTCATTAAACATTTTATTAAATGATAATCCAAACACATAGCCCATAAATCTAGAGGTATAGTGTCTATGAAAGATTAAATTCAAAAAACATTAAATAAATATGACAACATTATTTCATATCTCTATAATGTTCTCCTAGTTTCCTTTGAACTCTTAATATTACACAAGATAACCTGGGGACATACATTAAAAAAGGGGTGAGCTATAAATCCCAATAAGGGAATAATAAAGCATAGCATGATGAAATGTAACTCATGTGATACAGGATGCATATCGTGATAATATAAGAATGTGATATTCATATACATAAGTATTGGAACATGATATCAGGGGATGGTATCATAAGATCAAATAATCATATGAATGTGGAAACCACATAATCATTGTATCATAAGCATAATTAGAGGCTAAACACCAATACAATAGAACATAGTGTTCTTATGATAACTGTATATAGACCATAAATGGTATCTCATGAGATAAAAACATTACCCAAGGAATTAGAGAACTATGAGGGCACACCCTTCATATGTTCAACATCATGTAAGCTGCATTGAGCATATAACATAAGAACATATTTCATTATTCTAAACACATTATTAAGGAACATAGATTTCATATATGGGATTACACATTCAATAAAGGATGATTATTTATATTTGAATACCCTTAAATAAAAATAGGGATCGGTTTTCACAATATAAAATTATATATTAAAAATCAAGGGATAATTTCAGCAACATAATGGGCATACATAAATGTTCATGGATGGTATTGATGAGATATATGGGGGTAATAGGGTGTCGTTTAAATAGAATGTAATTATTGTGAAGACCTGAGAACATAACCACGTGGAAATAAAAATTCTATAACAAATTAAGTGCTTGAATTTAAAAAAGATGGAGATAATCTCTTACCCTAAGTACTGCTTCATAATATTAGTGGGGCGATTTCTTAAGAGCTTGGGGGATTCACCTGAGGTCTTAAGGAGAGACTGGGAGAGGGGTGCAACATGATAATGAGTATGATAGTGAATGGAATGGGGTGCATAGGTGGTTATTTATATAAAAATAATGTGAATTGTTTATTAACTTCTAAATATAGACCTTCGAAATCTATGTACTAAATAATTAAAAGGCATTGTCTTAATAATGGCTTAAGATTGTGGTCTTGGAAATTTAAGGCATGTTTTTGGACTTGTATCCATGAGTAAAACTAAATCCAATTTTAAATGTAGATATTGGAAAGTAATTATTACAAAAAAATATTTATTTTTAAAATCCTTAATTTTTCTATAAGACATTGAAAAGTTATTTATAGGTTTGAAAAATAATTACAATGTAGTTTGGGTTTGGCTTAGTGGGTAGCACCCTGTAATCCTAGATGAAAAATTGGGGTTCAAACCCCATTGGGCGTAGGCACTATAGCGCATTGTAGCAGTGGTGACACTGTAGCAATGATGGGTACTGTATCGGAGGCAGGTCACTGTAGCGGCAACAGGGTGTTGTAACAGCGGTGGTATTGTGCAGTACTGTAGCAAGTGGGTACTGTAGCAGTACTATTCACCGAATGGGCTTTGGGCCAAAAATTTAGGCCTACATGCTATGTAATGGGCTAAATGACCACTGGGCCTTCGGGCTATGTAATGGGTCTCCCTCTACCTAGTTAAAAGAGGTATTTGCTTTGATTTAATAACAAATGAGAATTCGACCCCAACCTTTTAAAAAAAATAATTACAATTCATTAAAATGCATTAGATCAATAAAATAATTTATTTTCATCTTTTATTCACTTATATAAATTACTTCATCATTATTACATATTTAAGAATCCATAAAACATACAATGAACATAAAACATACCAAAAACATAAAACTATAATTGTTTACTATTCACTAAAAATATTATTTTGGAAAATCTTCAAAATTTCACCCTAACCTAATTTCGATGTATTGATCTCAAATATCATATTTATATTATAAAAATAAATTCTTATGTATATGAATTAATTATTTGCAATAAATTTACTTATTTTCTATAAAATAAAATTTTTAAAGGAAAACACATTATTCTTTCATTTTAAAGAATTTTAATTTTTCATCATATCATAAATATTGACTCATAAAAAATTAAAATTTAATTATTTTATTTAACACTTTTAAATTTAATTTTAAACTATTATTTTACTATTATATAAGGTATAATTACTTTTCCAACGATCATATAATGGTCATATTACAATGATCATGTAATAGTCAGATCCCAATGGTCATATTTCCATTTACACCCTATATATACTCCACTTTTCTCATACTTCATCGTTAACAAAATCTCTTGTAAATTATATACACTTCCCTTGATTTTGTTTATCATATTATTAATTATACTCCTTATTTTTATAGTCTTTATTTTATGGGTGATCTTCATAGAAATTTTACACCAATAGAGTTTTCCTTAGTGTTTACAACATTATTTAGTGCTTATCTCCCGTTATTATTCTTTACTATTATTGAAAATATTATTTCATGATATATAATGTTCCTATTAAAATTAATAGTAATTATATGTGATTATAGAAATAATTTTCATTGTTAAACTTGAGTTTTTTAACTAAGAAAGAAATTTTGGGTCATTACATATTATCTAATGCATGTGCTTTATGCTATTATTATATTATAAAATATGAAGAAACTTAATTTAGAAGGGAAATATTATACATAAAAGTATGGGTTGTTATAATAGATGTCAATAACTCTAGAGATCTACCCCTGAGTACTATCCAGATAGTTCCTCCTCATGGTGGTATCCACTTCATCCCTAGAGGTCTCCCCATGGTAAAAGTTATAGAGGTCCTCTGTGTAGCATTATGATAAATATAAAAGTAGGTCCTCCCCATTCAAAATAAAAAATATCTAGTAACCCCAAAGTTCCTCCCCATGTAATCAAAACTAATAACCATGGAGGCCCTCCCTATGGTACTTATTTTATAGGACCTCCCCATGATGGCATCTCTTCTCGATATGAAACTTCTTCTCAGGTTGAAATTTCTCCAAGATTTTCATCATATCGATAGGCACTCAAGAGTTTGAGTTTGACTACACTAATAACCTAATCAATAACTGGGGATGTCTCATCTTTATCTAGGTATGGTTTTGGGTGATTATCATTATCCACACCTCCAACATATTTCCTACCCTTTGACTAAACTAAATAGGTTTCAAAAGATTCCACCCCTAGAAAAAGTAGAAGTAAAACACCCTCTATTGTTTAATAAATTGATTAAATCCCTCAACAAGGATGAGGAGAATGACATGGAATTGTCGAAGGAGCTATCAGATGGAATATTACTAATCATGGTATGGACCATTGCCACCCCCAAATAAGATATTTTGGAGACAATGGATGAGCAGTGTATGTGGCATCTGTATTAAAATTTATAGGTGAATCTCCTCCATTTTATGATAAATTATATATTTTGGGGAGTAATCTAACCACATAAAGGTGATTAGATATATTTTTCATAAAAAGTATTTTTATTCCTTCTCAGTAGCCTAAAATCAAAAAATCATTGAAGCTTAAAAATTGCCTCCAATAGGGTTTCCTTAATAGAATGATGGTTCCCTATCAAATAAGCATAGATTCCTAACCTAATGTGAACATAAAAGGTTGGAAAATACAATTTTTTTTATTCCACCCAGCATAGTATCTAGTAGATTCCACCAAGGGAGGGAACATGCAATGTAATCATGCCATTATATGTCTTAGATAAGTGTTATGTATGTGCTAGTTGGTGTATCCAATTAAATATTATCATCTGGAGAGACCAAGAATATGGTACTCTATAGGAGAAGGCCATCAATAGGCCATTTCACCATGCCTTAAATAATTTCAACCAATCCTCTCAACTATGAATAGTATATTATACAACTATAGAGAAACCCTTAGTGAGGTGTAGCTCATGTTCAGAACATACACTACATCTATCTCATGCTCGATTGAATGATAGAAAAGCTTACAGCTATAACATCTTTGGTGAAAGTACAATAAATACCTTATCCCCAAGAGTCAGTAGTATTTTTCAACCACCACCACCCCTTTGATCATCAAATATACAAGGGATAAAAAATATGACAGCAGTAAAACCAAATCAATTTTAACCCTTAGAGTTGATAGCATTATAACCCCCTCCTCTTATAAGGATGTTAGTGTTCTTGAGAATGGGGTCTATTTTATAGAAAGACATCGCATAGTTTCTCACACTACATGACACATATTGTTCATTATAATTTCACTTAGTGAGAGACATAGGTGACTCTATCAAGTTCATGATGTAATTAATTTATTTTTAACATTTTATTTACTCCCATTTACTTATTTTTTTGGAAAAGTGCACAATTGTTGTGAAATATTGATGTTTTAATATTAAATATAATTTTTTAGAATTATTTTTATTAATATATATTCGATTTAGTTTACTATTTTTATTATGACTCTCACCCTTCTCATCCAAGTTGTATTATTCTTGTTTTTTGTGGTTCCTAATTCAATTTAATACAAATAATTAAACATTATCTGGGGCCAATTCAGCCATTTGAAGGGTCATATAGACCACAAAAGAAGTCCCCAAGAATATGTCAAAGAAACGAGACTAGAAAATATGATATAGTTTATGGGATCAATCCAGAAACCCAAATTTACTAAAACTAATGTATATATTCTTGAACATCAAAATTAATTGTATATAAAAATTTGAAGTCCCAACTCCGTGAAATGGAGGCTCAACTGATGATTTGAAGTCCAACCCACCATTCTGTCCTAGAATTAAAAATAGCCAACCTTTCTTGACTTTTCTCCCAATAAAATCTACCAAATGAGATGTACTTTTTTGGTGTTAAATATAAGATATGGGAGGTCAACGTTTCGTAATAAATGTTTTGTATTTGAGGGTGTATTCTTATCCAAAAAACTCATTCACATTTCAACTTTCGAAAAAAAGTGTGGATAACAATCGATAACTGCACATTGTTTAGTAAAACAACCATAACATTGGATAAAAAAGTATAATGGACACCAAATATTGAGGTTGTACTGAAAACATGTATATCTACAACTTTTAAGGATCTAATTTCTCCATATCTAGTTTTCTGAATTATCAAAATGTATACCCAAAATTGAGAGGAATATTTGGAATGAAAAACGTCTACCACCTAGGGCTATAAATACATCCCCCTATTCTCCTTACAAGGGATTGGAATTTCAAAATAGATGAGGATGTATGGGCATGACCAAAGCATTGAAAACGTCTAGGAGGACTATCCAAACTCAATTTTCCACAACACAAACCTTTCCTATTTTCGTTGTTTTGATGTTATTTTGTGTTGTTTTTATTTTTAATCATTTAAGTTTGTTTAATTTCAATTGAATGTTAATGATTCTTTATTCTTAATCAACTATTATTCTCATAAAACATTTATTTAATAATATTAATGGTCTTAAAATAGTTTAAATCAAACAAAATAATCCTTTTCCTTTTTTTCTTTCTCATTCAATAAAAAATCTATATTTAATTATCTTTGTTGTTTGTGTGTGTGTTTGGCTCACTACTCTTATCTTTTCCTTTTATTTTTCATATATTATTAAATGATCACCATAAAAATTCAAAAAACATTATTCACCACCCAAATGGATGAGTAAATATACCTTTTTGGTGATTCATAATTTGGGGGTGTTAAGTGATGAAGATGTTTTTCTCGATGAATATTCGTTAGGATAACATTGTGTGTTTTAAAATTAAAATGTCATGGATTAATGAAATGTTTGGTTTAATGTGTGGATTCCATGGAATATTGAAAACATAAATACATTACTATAAAAAAATATTTTATTTTTCTTAAAACCATAGTTAAGTTAAGGCTTTGATTATTTCCTCAACACTTTGGAATTCTGATCAAAATCATTTTGTGAAGTGGGTGTTAATTTAATGAAATATAAATTAAAGATAATGGATATCAATATATTAAATCTCCAATAATGAAATCACCCAAATATTTATCATATATTTTTAAAAAATTATCTATCAATCAATTTAATTAAGCTCCACAGACACCCCCTCCCATTAAAAAGAAAAACAAAATATAAAAAATCAACACTAAAATTTGTACCATTATTGAGAATTCGACCTGAGTGTCGCTATGCACATTAACAGAGTACTATACCTTTGAACAGTCAACAGTCAACAATCGATTTTTCTTCAGTAAACATAAAATGATAAGGATATTAAAATACCTACAGGGGCCATAATTCAAAATGAACCACTAATAATTCAATTATTGGTGAGTATTATGATTTTTACTCTAAGGATATTCAAAGGATGAAAAATCCATCTATTACTTTTAGGAAGATAAGGAAATGATTTATTTTTTATGCTTCTAATTAGTAAATTTCATTATTATTTTCATCATAGATAACCCTAAACATTATTTTAACATAGAATAACATGGTGAGGAAACATATGTTCAAAACACACTATACACCAAGGTCCACTAGGAAGGTGTACATAATCTAAACCATAGGTAGCCTCAAAATTGAGGAGTTGTACTTAATGCTCAACTATCACCTACTCGGTGTGATTTTTACAAACAGAAATGGAAAGTCATAATAATATCCATAAAGTACCTACTAATTAAGTAAGATAGACCTCTTTCCATTGAGAAAGTTCCACCCATAATGAAGTTGAACTGGTGGAGCTTTGGTAACTCAATATTGAATTAATCGTAGGTAATATTCGTACTGAGTTAAATTCCTCATTTGAGGTCAATGTTTCTTCTCTAGTATATTTCTAGAAATAATTATCTATTCAACCCATAAGAGTAGAGACTAGGAATTTGATCAGCTTTAGATCTGGACCACTAGTTTATCTAAACTTGATAACCAAATATTATTTTGTATTTCCTCAACTAGGTTAACAACTATCACTATTTCAAGTAAGTTACCTTAGGCTAGTTCAAACATTATATCAATCTCCAATGCACATGAGCCAACCATATCATGAACTCTTTGTATCCTTCATTAGGGTATCTACCCAGGAAACATTTTTTTAGACCTCCATGACCCCACCAAGTGCCTTTCCACTTGAATTGAATCTATGAAGGGGTGACCCATGCCAATGAATCCTTTGAGAAAGTCACATCCTGATTAGGTGGATGTTAATCCTTCACTGTCTATCTTTATATTTTCAACCATACCCATCTTCAATTGTATGGATGATCCAAAGAAATATCTCACAAACTTCATGTTTCATTATGGCCCAATGATAGGAACACTAAAGAAACAAGAAACAAAAAAATATTAGGTGCTTAATCCAAACTCTATAAGGAGAATCAATTGTATAGTATAGTAATCTTCTGATAATATTTGTTTTCTACTCAGAATACTACTATAGGAAAAACATTTATCACTTTAACTCAATTTTAATTAAAATTATTATACTTGAGCTATTGAACTAAAAATAGGATGAAAAAATAGGCTCAAAGATTTCATCCCAGGGTGAAAGAGACTAACCTATTCCTAGAAAATGCATCTTCCATAGGAGTAGTTATTTTATATTTACATAGAGAATCATTGTGATGAATTATAGAAATAGATGATTCGCTTACAGTGCCCTAGTGGTTTCAAAGTGTTTAAATTTTTTTAAAATAGTTGTAAGATAAAATAAAATTTACTAATTCCAAATTTCAACTAACACTGGAAGCTCAATGGAATAATTCTCGAAGAACCGAGGTGGCTAATATCATACTCAGGAAAACACAAATATCATCTCAAGATCCCAAACTCCCATATTATCATGTAATGCCTCCCCTGGAATTACAAAAATATATATAGAATCCTAATTTATATGGTAATATTGATCAACCTTTCCCAAGTTATGAGAACCTAAAGAGTAAAAACTAGTCCTTCTAAAGAGAGCAGGCGTAAAAGTAATTCCTCACTGCCATGGAGAATAACCATTTCAAGATGTTATAGGATAGAAAATCCAATTAAATCAATCTAAATTATCACCTTAATTATTTTCCCTACCATTGGATATTTAGGTACAACATCCATTATTATTTTATCTTTAAGTAAATCCATCAAAATATTGTTGACTCTAGTAATGTGAAATTGGGTAAATCCACATAACAAGTAACTTATGTCTCTACCAACCCACTTAAAGTGGATTAAGAATTTAAAAAACTCTTTAACAAATTTGGAAACAATATTGACCATATTACTGATAAATTGATCAATTGATCACACATTATTCTTTGGAAATAACAAAATCATATACTTTTAACCCCATATCCCCTGGTAAATTGTGAGACGGTATCTTTATCATCATAATTCCAACAGTCAGCACAATCATTTCTATTAAAATGGTTTTTGGTTGAAAGAACCTTTGTCATCTCTTAATCTGGTCCAGAGTCTCCAATATTTCTTACCTCCATCATTATGGGGGTGCGAACTTCCCTACTAAATAAAACCATTACCAAATGAAGAACCAAAATATGCCTATATTAATGTCATTTATTTTAAAAAAAACCTTCTCGATGTATAAGAAACATTAGAACTTAAGATCTATATATTCTATATAGGAGGAGGTTATAAAAAAAGGAGATTAAGTAATATCAATTTTTAGTAGACCCCAATATTCAAGAAGGGTTTTCATTAAATCCTTACATGTAGTTGAACCCAGATGGTATGAACTCCAATGAGAACTATAAAGAAACCTATATGATCCAAAATCATCCAAATCATATTCATATAAGAGGATTTACTAAAAATAATATAAATGTCTAGTAAAAATCAAAATGTGGGAAAGACAGCTCAACCAAATGTAAAAATGTGGAAAATATCCTTAGATTCCAATCATGCATAAGTTTCACTATCATAAGAATCCTTGATCCCAAAGCATCGGACAAAAGAACAACCTCATTAAAAGATGCATAGGCACTTGGAAAATATGTATGATATTATGAAGAAACTTATTATCATTATAGACGAGATCTATATTTTGGATGTTCTTCACCTCTCAAAGGAGAACAAGGAGGCACTCATTGAGGTCCTTCAAAAACCCATGGGATTCAAATGCTAAATTATTTGTGTCTAAATTATATCATTTAGAAATCGATTCCATTGAGTACCACATTTTCATTTCATTTATAGAGAAATATTGGGAAGATTATATACATGGGTACATCAAACCCTTATATATCTGACAAGATGAATGACATCTACATCCATCTAGATTTAATTGAAAATGATTTTAAGAAAATATTTATACCATTTTGAACCATCTATTTTTTGGGTTAAGGTAAAAAATATATTAATCCTTCTAACCAACCATTTAGTTGTATGAAAAAAGTGAATAAAATCCACTTGAGAGTATCAAACTCCGAGCCTAATTTGAAAATATAATATATGATTTAAATTCATGGTCATCATCCAGGACACAATATTTACCTTAATTATAGGAAGGTTATTAATCTATATGCATGTGTAATTTTCATTTTCATATCACCAGTGCCTCATGTACATTTTCAATTGATGGGTTGAGGTAATGTATAGTAATAATTTGACTCTTGATTCCTGAAAATCTTAGTATATAGATGAAATTTCATAAAAGGTAAAGGTAATGTTATTAGGGATAGATAACTATATTCAAATTACTACTCCAAAGGGTCTAGAAATGTCCCCCCATAAATCCATGGAGAAAACTCAATGATGACCATAAGTTAACAATCAACCAAATTGAGGAAACAACAGCTAATTTGGTAATTCATTGGATCATGAGGGTTCTATTTGGAAATAAGTTGAGATATATAACCACTTTACATTCATATATTTGTGAGTAAATCTTCCTTAGTGATAAACTAATACATATGAAAAAAAGACTGATTCATAAACCTTTTTAATCAAACTGTATCCAGAGAATCTTTATATCATTAAGGTTTTACCAACCTTTGGTCTCAGTCAACCCAATTGAGACTCTTTGGACTATTGGTTATGAATATTATTATAAGATGGAAGGCATGAGGTATGGACACATTTTCACCTATTCTCACGATATCAGTTTCTTTTGATGATCCTAGACATTCAAAAGAAGGTGCATCCCAATTGAGATAGTGAATATGTTGTTTCACCCCAAGATACCCTAAGAGGGGAGGTATGAATAAGGGTATAAAATTTTTATTTGAAATATTAGATATTATTCCCATGTTGGTTGGAACTTGTTGAAATTTTTATAGTTAATCATGCATCCACCAAAATCACAAATGAAAAATAAAAAATAAGACACAATTATTTTTATTAGGTTCACCACTAAGTTATAATACGTGTTTTATGTGATAAAGATGAATTGGTATTGAAAAATATATATTATGCTTCACTAGTTTTGGTGGATACAATATTTGATACTATTCACTTAGTTCCAAGATTATTTCCTTTATAAAATAAATTGAGGGAATAATGTACTTCCTCTCTTAGAACTCTTCTATATACTCCTCTTTCATGTACTACATCAAACTAATGTATTCCTATTTTATCAATATGTATATTGGTTCTATGTGTTAAGGAAATTATGATTTTATTTTCACCATTAAATCTATAATGTGACACTTCGATTAATGTTCTGATCTCCAGAATAATAACTGATAATTATCTTGTAAGTTTCATGTGGTATGTTGTTTTATATCTATAATACTTCACTCAAAATTTTGATATGTGTACTATGAATTATCTACTATACTCTACATATTATACAACATGAACTGTGTGTCATTTATTTTGGCATATGATCTGAAATAAGAATATCCTTTGTGGAACTCCTTCATGTGATACCATATTATGCGCCTTCTTTTTGTGTTATCCCTTCACACATTACAATTTATTGAACAACCCCACATATACTATGCTTTGTGAACTATAATATTTAACACACCCATCTTCTATATAAAATGATATTGTTCATTGAAGTATTTTCCTTCTATGATATTCTTATTGATACCTAGTCTTATCATCATATTTTCATTGATTCCTAATGAGTATATTAGCATAATATTTATAGGACCCCAACCCAAGTTTCCCTAATCATAAGATTATAATAAATCCATTTTCAAGGAATCTGTAACACCCCAACCCCAGTTACCTAGAGTCTGTGCATTATTACTTAACATTGGCATGATCACAAGGGATTAAATCTCGAAAGGCCGATCAGTTTAGTAGCCTTGGAAGTACTAGATACATTCAAAAGGATGACATTACATTATAAAATGAAAAACAACAACAACATTGTCTCCATTGAAAACATTAATATCCCTTAGAATATCCCTAAAAGTAAGTGATAATATACTTCTTCGTATCCTGGAAAAATAAAACATAGAAAGGGGTGAGCTCAGATGCTCGGTAAGGATAACAAAATAGCGAAAACTTTCATAAATAAGCATAAACATTTAAGGCAATGTATAAGACTAAAACACAATCCTTTTTAAACTTAAAATTCATCATAATATGGAAAAGATAAATCAAAAAATTCCACTTACTTATTCACATGGATATTCTACTAGTTGAATAATCACATTTAATATCAATAGCCTATTTCATAATGATAGAATGCATAATGTCAGACTTCATTACCACATAATCAAGGCCTCGTGCCAAGACTACAAATTATATTTTGTTAAGGCCTTTTTCCAAGACACTAGTTTGTCTCATGAGACCTACTGATGCATCTAGGAGCTATAACGGGCCCCACCCTTCACTTAATAAGTCCAATGCATTCCTCATATGAAAAGGTTTAAACATAACATAAAAATTCATATTAAAACTATCATATGAAATGTCAATACTTTATCCATAAACCATGGATGGTATAAAAATAACACATCTATAGTAAAACATACTAAAATACCTTCAATAAAATATAGAATATTTGTATCATATTGAATCAATTTCAAACAAGTGTAAAATCAATCAAAGGATGTTGACATAGATTAAATCAAAACTGTTTGAGAGAAATATCTCTTCCTTTTTTTGAAATCATTTAAAAGTCACATAATTATAAAAGAAAAAATTTATTTTTAAAATATTCTTATAATCTTGTATGGGATGCTTTGATGATGTTATAATATTGGAAAATAGCCGCACCCGCTGTATAAGTTAAAAAGAAGTCATTCTTACCTTAATTTTTTCGAAAAGGTCATAAAGTACTTTGTTTGGAAAATGACGGAAAGATTCTTTTAAAAACATATATGGTAAAATAAGGGTATAAATTACTTTAACCAATATTCTAGTTAATAGGAAAAATGTTTTGAATTACTTGTTTAATAAAACATGGATGTGGATGATAAAGAGGTCCCAGTAGATACTTACGTATTAACAACCTCAGATAAGTAAAGAGATTGTAGAATTAAACCTTACCTTGTAATTTTCCTTGGTCGAGGGTACATTAACCTTATGTATAATAGTTAAATCATTTTTATTAAATTATACAATAATAATATACATAAATATGATATCATATATGATCTTCTAATATTGAATTGTTAATAATATTTTACTACTATCATCGTTTCGGGTGTTAACTAATTTGTTTTCCTTTATATGTATGGTTACGTAAGCCATGTTTGTTATGAATAGGATGTATTTGATTTATATCCAAAATGATATTATTTTCTTAAACATTATTTTTAATCATAAAATGATAATTATTCTTGAATGATTATGATGGGGAATGAATCCCATCGTGTTTGTGGAGACGGTAATCCGTCCGTAAGCACGACCGACAATATTTTTATATTGATGGTGAAATCATATAAAATTGGATGGTATATCATATGTACAGAATCATTAACATGTTATATTTATTATTTACATCAGTTATACTCATTATTATACCCATCCAAATAATGAAGTGTTTGAATAATAAACTACACCACGACGTGGAGACAGTAAGTTGTACGTACGCATGTATGGTGACTTTGTCATTTATAGGATGGATAGAATAATGAATATGGTTTTAACATATTTATAATAACATCATAGTATTTATAAAGTATTGGATTTATTATTTTGGTATGGAAACAACAATTGAATAGGATGTGGAATAATAAACGAATTGGAAAGAGGGTGGTGAAATTATTACCTCTTCTTCGGGTTTTTTTGAGTTGATCGAAAGGGATCCTTAGGTTTTATTTCTGATAAAATTAAGGAATCTAGGTTAAATTGAGGGTAGTTGGAAAGGTATTTGTTCAGGTTTTGGTAGATCCAAATGGATTTGGAGGTGTTAAATTAAGAGAATGGGAAGTACCCTTTTATAAGAGAGGTGAGGGTCACTTTAGGAAAAGTTTGAAATATTATTTTATAATAAAATCATTTTCGGTTTCTAATGGCTCCAAAATGATTTATTTATAGGTTAAGGTAGTAATGGGTCTAAAACCTCTCAAACAATAGGTTTTAGATAGGTTTATTTCACCATATTAACCTTCTCTTTTAGATTTAACTCCTACTTAAATAGTTTGACATTTACCATGTCTCTTTGTATTTTTATATTATATGGTTAATAAAAATACTATAACAAGCCAGGAAAACCCTAAGTGGTTAATTATTAATATATATAACCTTATCTATGTAGTTTTTCTGAACCATAGATTTTTGGGAATATTATATCAATTAATAATATAGTATTTTTTTTAAAAACTCAATAATGTCAATTTTGACACAATTTGGTATTTGATTTTTTTGAAAGCCATAAAAACTTTATAAATTCGAATAGAATTAATTTGATCAACCCTAACATGTCATATTAACCTAGAAATTTTTTTTAATTCATCATAAGTCTAAGTTTACATTTATTTGGATATTTATAATATCAATTATTTTAATATTTCATTAATAAGGTAATTACTGCATCATCATTGTGTCATAAATAAATTAAATTATTTAATGTTTAAAAATTATAAATAAAATACCATTATTTATGAAATAATTTTATCTTTCTAATGAATATTTATATTCAAATTTATATTATTTTTAAACCAATATTAAAAATGTTTTAGTTATTAAAGTTTGAATTTAATTCTTTAAACTCTTCTTTAAATAAAATAATAATAAATGTCTTAATCTAATCCAAGTGGACCAAAAGGATCATATTTTACTACTAAGGTTAGTTTTTGTCGAATTAAACTTATCCAATGGAATTAGGACATGTGTTAAGGTAATTATAATATCATTTTACCCTTAATTACCCTATTCACTATTAACCGTGGTAAATAAAAGTCAAAAGTTACTATTCACCAAAAAAAATTATCTTATTGAACAACATTTTAATTATTGATGTCAACAATGTCTCTCATATTTTTGAAATTCAACCCACAGAAGAGTTAAAATTATGTTTTATGCAAATTTCAAATGCTCCTAGAAGGTGGGTAAAAGACGGTAAAAAGTTCAATAAAATTTTATAGATGTAAAATTATTACAAAATGACTCCAATTAATTACATTAAGAATATATAGGTATTATGTATCAATTTATACCTAAAATAAATTAAAATAAAATAACTAATTTTGTAAATAAAAATTTAGTTTTAAACAATAACGCAATGTTTTTTACTATTCATCAAAAATTGAAAGTTTTCAGAAAAATACCAAAAATTCACCCTAAGCTAATTTAGATATTTCAAATCCAAAAAATGAAGTCCATTTTTAAAAATAAAATCTATAAAATTTCAAAAAGTGGGTATTACTATTCATAATTTCTAGTTTGATTGGTCGTGGTGTGTTAAAACTCCATATTGCGTACAACGCAAGCTACAACATTATTTAAAGGGAACGTGTCATGGAAGCTTGGGGTGTTACATTCTCCCCTCATTCAAATAATTTTGTCCCCGAAATATATTGAATATTACTTAATAAAAAGATTTGGGTGGTTCTTCATCATAAGTTCTTTGGGTTCCCATGTTGTCTCTTCCATCTTATGGTTTCTCCATAGAAGTTTTAACAAACGAGTCATCCAGTTTCTCAACACTAGTTCTCCGGTATCAAGAATTCTGATAGGCTCTTCGCAATGAGTCAAATTGTGTTCCAGTTCTATTTCTTCATGGGTGATTACATGTGTTGGGTTAGGCATGTATTTTCTCAACAGTGACACGTGGAATACATCATGAACTTTGGAGAGACTTAGAGGCATTGCCAAATGATAAGCTGCAACTCTAATTCGTTCTAGAATTTTGACATTTCCAATGTACATGGGACTCAATTTACCCTTCTTACTGAAAATAATAACACCCTTCCATGGAGTTACCTTCAAGAAAAAATAGTCTTCTACTTGAAATTCCGAATACTTCCTTCATTTGTCAGCATAGCTCTTTTGCCTACTTTGGGATGCTTTGATGTGGGTTTGGATAATCTTCACTCTCTCCATTATTTCCTCAACAGGTTCTAGGATTATGAGTTTTCATTCACCAACTTCATCCAATCATGTTGGTGTGCGACATCTCTTTCCATATAACGCTTCATATGGTGCCATCTGAATACTTGAATGGAAGATATTGTTATAGGAAAATTCTACCAAAGGTAAATATTGATCCCATATACCTTGAAAGTAAAGTGAGAAAGATCTCAACATGCCTTTTAGGGTTTGAATAGTTTGTTCTGATTGTCCATTGGTTTGAGTGTGGTAGAAAATGCTCAAATGAAGCTCAGTATCCAGGGCCATCTAAATACATTTCCAAAATCTTGATGTAAAATGTGGATCATGATCAGAAGCAATCGATAGGGGTACACCATGAATTCTTACAACTTCATTAATATATATTCATTCCATACGTTCAAGTGGTAAATCATCTCTTATAGCAAGAAAATGACCTGACTAGGTAAGATGATCAACAATGACCCATATTGAATCATTGCTTCTTGGAGTCTTTGGTAGCCCCATGAAAACTTCAATCATAATATTATCCCATTTCAACTCAGGTATTGGAAGAGTTTGCATGACTCCTCCAGGCTGTTGCCTTTTAGCTTTCACATGTTGATAAACCATACATCTTGACACAAAATCAGTAATCTCCCTCTTAATTTTGTCCCACCAAAAATCTTCCTTCAAATCTATATACATCTTGGTGCTCCTATGGGGTATAGAGAAATTCCATCTATGAGCATCATCCAACAATTCCCTTTTTAGATCAGGTATGATAGGAAGGCAAAGTCTATTCGCAAATTTCAAAATTATATTTTCATATATGAAGTTACTCAATCTCCAATCATTCACAGCTTTAATATTCTTTTGAAACTCCTCATCATCGGTATGAGAACTCTTTATCCTTTATAGTAAAGATGGTTTGGCAACCATTTGAGAAATTATTGACGTTTCACCTTCCCAGGTTATTCCTGTATCTATCTTTACTAGATCCATGAACGTAAGATCCCTTTAAACTCTCATCTTGTTCAAAACTCCATGATCCTTTCTGCTCAAAGAATCTTCCACCTTATTTGCCTTTCTTGGGTGGTAATGTATAGTAAAATCATAATCCTTGACTAGTTTAAGCCATCGTCTTTCACTCATGTGGAGTTCTTTCTGTGAGAAAATATACTTCAAACTCTTATGATCAGTATAAATCTCACATTTTTTACCAGAGATATAGTGTCTCCATACTTTCAGAGTAAAGATTACAGCTGCTAACTAAAGAGTGGGATAGTTTTTCTCATGAATTTTTAGCTGTCGTGATGCATATGAAATAACACTATCATTCTGCATAAGGAAACAACCATGTCCTTTCTTTGAAGCATCACTATAAATAATAAACCCATCATTCCCCAATGATAGATTCAATATAAGATCATTGACTTGTTTTCTCTCCAGTTATTCAAAACATTCTTCACACTCTTTTGTCCAAACAAATTTAACCCCTTTACATATGAGCTTGGTTAATGGGTTTTCCAATTGGGAAAAATTCTGGATGAAGCGTCGACAATAACCTACTAAACCAATAAAACTGCATACCTCATTTATACTCATCGGTGAGACCCATTCTTGTATTGATGTTGTCTTATAAGGACCAATAGATATTCCATACATAGAGACAATATAGACAAGAAAAGAAATCTCTGGAATCCAGAATTCACACTTTCTAAACTTCTCATATAATTAATTTCTTCTAAGATTCTTTGAATAAAGCACAAGTGATTTTCATGATCTTCTTAGATTTTGTATTATACCAAAATATCATTAATAAATACCACTAAAATGTCATCAAGATGTTCCTTGAAACCTCTATTCATTAGGTCCATGAAAATAGAGGGTGCATTAGTCATCCCAAAAGGCATTACTGTAAACTCGTAATGCTCATACCTGGTTTGAAGTGTTATCTTTGTAATGTTTTCCTTCTTCACGCACAACTGATGATATCCAGATTGAAGATAAATCTTTGAAAAATATTGAGCTCTATGAATTTGATCAAATAAATCATCAATGAAAGTTAGGGGATACTTTTCCTTTATTATTATAGCATTGATCTCCCTATAGTCAATGCACAACCTCATAGATCCATCCTTCTTCTTAAAAAAATGAATAGGGGCTCCCCATAGAGAAAATCTAGGGAGAATAAATCATTTATTACTCAATTCCTCTAGTTGTTTCCTTACTTAAAATAATTCCACAGTGGCCATTATATAAGGGGTCTTTTATATGAGCATTGAACAAGGAATTAAATCAATAGAAAAATTAATTTCTTGTTCTCGAGGATGTCCAGGTAAATCCTCTGGAAACACATCAACATATTCTTGCACAATAGGTACATATTCTATTTTAATATTTCTTTCCTCGCCCACAGTTATTTTATTTTATTCCTCCCCAATAATTGAATTTGGTAGAGCTACTAGGGGTGGATCTAGATAATAATCAGATGGTGATGTTTTTGCTATAAAAATATGGTACTTCTTATCATCATAAAAAAATTGTAACCTCCTTCTTCTTACAATAAATTTTCACATCATTGTTCGAAATCCAATCCTTACAAAGATTTATATCAAATTAAATCATGGGTATGATGATGAGATCAGTGGATAAAGAACATTTATATGACCTAATGGGAACTAATTCACAAAACTTTGTTGCAATGATACATCCCTTACAAGTTTTGACTAACAGCTCCCTTGTTAATTCAAATTAGAAATATCAAATTTCCTTAGCAAACTGGGAATATGTGAAACAATGCGATGATCTAGAATAAAATAAAGCATTGGCTAAACTTGAGGAAACCATTAAATTACCTTCCACCACATCTTTCGGAGCTTCAACCTCAGCAGTAGGGATCAGATAGGCTGGCCCTTGATCCCTTGGCCTTTTTTGAGGTAAGTTTCTCTGACGCTTTGGAAATTCATTTGCATAATGCCCCTTTTATCTACAATTGCAGCATTCAACATTGAAATCCTCTTTCTTTCCCTTGAAATCACGAACTTGGTGGCCTTTTTCCCCACACTTGTAACAGACTCCCATTCTCTTCAAGAAAGTACCTGGGTATTTCTTCCTACATTTACCGCAAGATGGATATTCAACTTTTCCCTTCTTCCCCTTATTTCTATTTCCATAGTTTTCTATACATCTATTATTCTCTAAATTTGCTTTAAAGTTGTAAGACTTAGAGAATTAATTTTATATATTGATAGCGCATGAGACAATATCTTTGTATGATTAAAAGGATTATGAGACTAATTCTCGATGATGAAATGGTTTTAACCCATCAAATAATTGATCATTCTTACTCTTTGGGTTACGTATATAATCTTCTGCATGCCTTGTTATCCATGTGATGTTAGCCTCATACCTTGCGACATTCTCATCCTTCTTTTTCCTCAGACTTAGAAATTGCCTTCCCATATCTGCTCGATGGTCACGAGGAAAGTATTTTTCTAAGAAAATCTCTTTTAACTCCCTCCATTCTATGTTTGATACTTCTTCATCTTGATTTTTGTTTTGGATTAATGACAACCATTGATCTGCATCTTCCGTGAGGTGATAAACTGCCATGAAAACATTTTCTCTTTCGCTACTCTACAAAGAAATAAATATTTTCCCTAAGGAACTTATCCATTGCTCATCTACCAATGGATTTGTACTCCCATTGAATTTTGGTGGTTGTTTCCTTATGAAGCATTCTAACATTGATCCTTCACATTATGGATCGGGGTGCTCCATACGGGTAAGGTTATTATTCATAACCTGAGTGAGTTGTCCCAGTATGGTGACAAGATGATCAACACCAGTTTCATCACCAACTCCACTAAAATTATCTCAAGTAGGAGGGAAATCCCTACAAGGATTATGTGGGTTGATACAGTTTCCATTCCTTCCACTAGACGTCATTTCTAAAAAACGGCATACATTAGATTAGTTTATGAATCGCAATACATAATTCCAAACCTGTAAAACACTTAACATAAATTGAACACTTTATGGATATAATAAATAATAATAAAAATGCTTTATTTTTGGAGGTATATACTCATAAATACTTCATAATGATTTGTAAAGAAAATTTGAATTATCCTAAGCATATCCCCCAGGAGTGTCGTAACCAAGAGTACAGCAAGCCCCATTGTCGTCTACCATGATACCCCAAGTCAAGCCCAAAACTCATTTTTAGAGTTTTCTATCCTAGTTATATTTGTGCCAGAGCCGCCTCTACCTTTTCGTATCTAGAAAAAGATTCATTTCTTGGAAAACTCACAAAATCTCAACATTACCAAAATTCTAGGAAGTTATTTTATACTAATCATCAAATTCTATCTTGGTATAATGTTCTCTAATCCGAGTTTTTCTAATTCTATCTTCCAAGAATTGTAATAAAATTCCAATGATACCAACTATAAAGCCCTGACCCCATCTACCTAGATTCATTGCATTATTAAATAACATTGGAATGATCACAAGGGATTAAATCCCAAAAGACTGATATGTTTAGTATCCATGGAAGAACTAAATACATTCATAATTTTTACAATACATTATAAAATGAAAAACTACAACAAAATTATCTTCATTGACCACATTCATATCCCTTAGTCTGTCCCTACAGTTCAGTCATAATATACTTCTTCATATCATGGGACAAATAAAACATAGAAATGGGTGAGCTCAGATGCTCAGTAACGATAACAATATAGCAGAAATATTCATAAATAAGCATAAACTTTTAAGGAAATGTATAAGACTAAAACAAAATCATTTTTAAACTTAAACATCATCATAATATGTCAAAGATAAATCAAATAATTTCATTTACTTATTCACATGGATATTCTACTAGTCTAATAATCACATGTAATATCAATAGCCAATTTCATAATGATGGAATGCATAATGCCAGACTTCATAACCACATAATCAAGGCCTTGTGTTAAGACTCCAATAAGATTTTTTCAAGGCCTTGTGCCAAGACACTAGTTTGTCTCATGAGACCTACCGATTCATCAAGGAGCTATAGTGGGCTCCACCCATTACTTACTAAGTCCAGTGCATTCCTCATATGAAAATATTTAAACATAATATAAAACTTTGTATTAAAAATAGCATACAAAATGACAATACATTATCCATACACCATGAATGGTATAAAAATAACACATACATATTCAAACATATCACAAAACCTTCAATACAGTATGGAATATTTTTATCAAAATAAATCAATTTCAAACAGGTGTAAAATCCATCAAAAGATGTTGACAGAGATGAAATACAAACTATTTGAGTGAAATATCTCTTTATTTTTTTGAAATAATTTAAAAGTCAAATAATTATAAAAGAAAAATTTTAATTTGAAAATATTCTTATAAGATTTTATGGGAAGCTTCGACGATGTTATAAGGGCGGAAAATAGCCGCACCCGTCGTATAAGTTAAAAAAACACATTCTTACCTTAATTTTGTCAAAAAAGTCATAAAGTACCTTGTCTGGAAAATGGAAAAAAGATTACTTTCAAAACATATATGGTCAAATAAGGGTATAAATGTCTTTAAACCATATTCAAGTAAATATTAAAATATTTTGAATTACATTTTTAAGAAAACATGGATGTGGATGATAAAGTGGTCCCAGTAGATACCTACGTATTAACAACCTATGATAAGTAAAGAGATTGTAGAATTAACCCTTACCATGTACTTTTCCTTGTTAGAGGATACATTAACATCCATTATAATAGTTAAATCTTTATTATAAAATTATAAAAGAATCATATACATAAATTTGATATCATATATGATCTTCTAATATTTCTTTGTTAATAATATTTTAGTAGTATCATCGTTTCAGGAGTTAATTGATTCATTTTCCTTTATATGATTGGTTATATAAGCCATTTTTGTTATGAATATGATGTATTTGATTCATATAAAAACTGATATTATGTTTTTAAACATTATTTTTAATCATAATATGAATATTATTCTTGAATGACTACTATGGGGAATGAATCTCATCGCGTTCGTGGAGACAGCAATCTGTACGTACGCACGAGCGACAATATCATTATATTGATGGTGTAGTCATATGTAATTAGATGTTATATAATATATACATAATCTTTAACATGTTATATTTATTATTTACATAATTTATTATCATTATTATACCCATGCAAATAATTAAGTGTTTGAATAACAAACTACACCACGACGTGAAGACGGTAAGCCGTACATACGCACGTATGGTGACTTTGTCATTTATAGGATGGATAGAATAACGAATATGGTTGTACCATATTTATAATAACATAACATTATGTATAAGGTATTGGATATATTATTTTGTTATGGAAACAATTAATAAAGAGTAAGTGAAAGAAAAAAAGAACATGAAAGAGGGTGGTGGAATTATTACCTCCTCTTCGGGTGTTTCCTTTTGAGTTGATAAAAAGGGAACCTTTGGTTGGATTTTAGATCAAAGTAAGTCCTATAAGTTGAATTGAGGGAATTTGGAAAGATATTTGGGCATGGTTTGGCCGAGCCAAATGGCTTTTGAGGTGTGAAATTTAGAGAAGGGGAAGTAAACTTTTATAAGAGAGGTGAGGGTCACTTTAGGAAAAGCATGAAATATTATTTTATAATAAAATCATTTTCGGTTTCTAGTGGCTAAAAATGATTTATTTTGAGGCTTAGGTGGGTATGGGTCGAAACCCTCTCAACCAATAGGTTTTAGATAGGTTTAGGTCACCATATTAACCTTATCCTTTAGATTTAACTCTAAGTTAAATATTTTGACAATTACCATGTCTCTTTGTATTTTTATATTATATGGTTAATAAACATACTATAACAAGACATGAGAACTAAAAGTGGTTATTTATTAATATATATAACCTTATATAAGTCCTTTGGCTGAACCTTATATTTTTAAGAATATTATATCTATTAATAATATATTATTAGTTTTAAAAACTCAATTATGTCAATTTTGACACTATTTAGTATTTGATTTTTTTGAAAGCCATAAAAACATCATCACTTCGAATAAAATTTATTTAATCAACCTTAAAATGTAATATTAACCTAGAAAATAAGTTTAATTTATCATACGTCTCAATTTACATTTATTTGGATATTTATGATATCAATTATTTTTATATTTCATTAATAAGGTAATTACTACATCATCATTTTGTCATAAATAAATTAAATTATTTAATGTCTAAAAATTATAAATAAAGTACCATTATGTAAGAAATAGTTTATATTTATAATTAATATTTATATTCTAATTTATATTGTGTTTATCCCTCTATTAAAAATGGTTTAGTTATTAAACTTTGAATTTAACACTTTTAACTCTTCTTTAAATAAAATAACAATAAATGTCCTAATCTAATCCAAGTGGACCAAAAGGATCATATTTTATTCCTAAGGTTGTTTTTGGTTTAATTACACTTATAAAATTGAATTAAGACATGTGTTATGGTAATTATAATATCATTTTTACCCTTAATTACCCTATTTACTTTTAACCGTGGTAAATAAAATTCAAAAGGGACTATTCACCAAAGATTATTTTCATCTTATTGAACAAAATTTCACTACTAATTTCAATCGTGCCTCTTAGATTTTGGAAATTAAAAATACAAAAGTGGTAAAATTAAGTTTTATGCAAATTTTCAAATTTTCCTAGAAGGTGGGTAAAAGACGGTAAAAAGTTCAATAAAATTTTATATATGTAAACTTATTAGAAAATGACTCCAATGAATTAAATTGAGCATATATAGGTATTATGTATCTATTTTCACCTAAAATAAATTAAAAAAAATAACTACTTATTTAAATAAATAAATCTGTTTTAAACAATAAAGTAGTGTTTTCACTATTCATCACAAATTGAAAGTTTTCAGAAAAATAACAAAAATTCACCCTACGCTAATTTTGATATTAAGAATCCTAAAATTAATTCAATTTTGAAAAATAAAATTTATAAAATTTCAAAAATTGGGTATTACTATTCATAATGGCTAGTTTGATTGGTTGTGGTGTGTTAAAACTCCAAGTTGTGTACAACGCAAGCTACTGCATTATTCAAAGGGAAACGTACCGTGGATGATTGGGGTGTTACAGAATCACTCTGTATACTATCACCATAATATTTGGTATGCATATGAACACCACTAATTATTCATAAATTAAATCCTTAATGGATCAAT
Source organism: Viscum album (assembly GCA_963277665.1). Taxonomy (NCBI): domain Eukaryota; kingdom Viridiplantae; phylum Streptophyta; class Magnoliopsida; order Santalales; family Viscaceae; genus Viscum; species Viscum album. Next base: position 615,062,979 of record OY728130.1, read on the forward strand.
ATAAAAAATATTTTTCTTGGTTCATGTAGCTCCTTCGTTAAATTTTTGACATTTCCAAAATACCTTCATTGAAATCATGTGTAGCTTTGTGTAATTCCTTCCGTTGTAGTGCATGAACCACTTCTCCATAATTGTATTTCGTGTGCTTTTTTATCCATTCTTAACCATTTCATGATGCTCTTACCACAAACTACCTTCATAAACTTCTTATATTGGTTTTCTCCCACGTACCTCTTATGTGGCCATGTCCGTGATTTGTGAAAATTATCTATTTTCACTAAATTATATGTTAAACTCTACCGAAGCTTCCAAAGTTATTCTAAACATTCCACTTTTCTCTAAAAACACAAAATACATTTTGAAGGTAAACTCCTGTAAATTATTCTTCTTTTCACTAGATCTGCGTAGAAAAATAAAACTTCATAACCTTATTCACTGTAAGTAGTTTGACAAAAAAAATACAACATCAATCTCAATAATAGATCCCGGTGATTCTAACATCCCCCCCATTGTGTTTTTTTGAAATTTTAATTGAAATTCAATTTTCTACACACATTTCACAAGTTCAATATGATAATAAAATATCTCATCCATCATTATAAGTCTTACTGAATGTGCAGAAAAAAAGAGTTCAAGAGAGAATTATTTGTCTCCTGGCATTCCTAAAAAATGAACTTCCCATTTCTTCAGGATCTATCAAACTCTATTCCTCATGAATCATATCTCCCACTAACTTTCATACCATGTAATCCCCTTGTATTAGAGAATATCAGCACTGAAACCAATTTTCATTGACATGACATGTAAGGAAACATAGTCATTTTCCACTATTGGCCATTAAATTCATATCATTCACCCCCTTTTTCTATAAACCCAAAGAAAAAGAACCTACTAAACATGAAACATACCAAATCAAGCATTATATATAAATATGTAATAGGGATAAGTTGGACATCATTATGTTGAGGGGGTGGTTGAACATTGATGTTAAACAAATGTTTCTCAAATTTTAGAGTGGTTAATAAATTATTAATGTTGATATGAATTTCTTATTAGTTATATCATGCTCTACATTAATCCTTCCACACCATAAATTTTATTTGTAAGGTGATATAAGATCTTGATATATTTTTTATGAGAGTGTTTTCTATGATTTTATGAGATCAATTACACTTTTATTAGCATAGAAGATCATCGTAGTCTTCTTCACTCCATTAACAATATCCTTCAAAAATTTCTTCATCTATATAAGTTGAATGCATGACTTGGTTACTGATATATATTCTACTTCTTCTATTCTCAATGAAGTTTTTTCTTACGTTTTACTTAACTAAGTTATGAATTTAATTTAAATGAAAAATTCACAACAAATTGTGGACTTTTAACCCACTACATCACCATCCTAATCAACATCAGAGAATAAAAATAAGTCATGATCCTTCCCAGTATCAAATAGTAATCCAAAAATTATAATACCATGGATTAAATTCATAATTAATTTATCTACTATAAGATAATATTCCATTTTATTAATTTTAAAATTAAAAATAAAACATGTTTAAAAAACAATATCTCTCTATGTGGTAATCAAATATAGAAGGCTTCCAGTTATCCTCTAATAAAATGTTGGATCCCAAAACTTCTTATCCTCATAATTCCCATGTTTTGGTCCAACCATAATCAAAATTAGAAATGTATTGGAATCAATCATATTAAACATATTTAAAAGCTATCTACCATACGTAGATTGGGAGATTAAAGTGTATCTCCCCGTTTAAATCACTTGCATCCCTTGAAAATAATTGAGTTATCTAATCATATAAATTTTTAATTCTAAACTCTTTTGACTAGAAAACTCCTCCGGTGATTTTTTATTTCTTATTAAAAATATTATATAATCCACATAGAACATTACCATAAATTTATATTCCTTTTATGTTTTTATATAAATGTTCTAATAAACATCACCCCATTTCAATTCTAGATTCTTCATGTATGATTCTAACCTAACATATTATTCTCATGGTGAATTAGTTATACTATACAAGGACTTATTCAATATACAAAATGTGGTTTCAACATTAGTAATCATAAATCCCACTATTTGTTCAATATATATCTCCTTTTTGATGTAAACTATTTGAGAATGTTTTTTTACATCCATCTAACAAATATTGAATACTCTTCGAACTTCCATCTCCAAGAATATGTTGGTCAAATCAGATTGAGCCACTGGTGAAAATGTTTCTTCAAAATTCACACCTTCGATTTTAGAATATCATTATCATATGATACATGCCATATTTTAGATCAAATTTCCATATTAATCTAAATTATTCTTTAAGATACACAAAGTTCTAATCACATTTTGACATTCAGGATTTCTTACAAGTTCTCAAGTTTTATTTTTTTCAATTCGGTCCAATCGTTTTTTCTTGGATCTAACCCACCATTCATATTTCACTAATTATTCAAATGATTTTGGTTCTATCATTAAAAATAGAGAATCATTCTCCACATTCCTCATTTATCATATATGTGTTAGAGTATTTATGTATCTAGTTATATTGGAGGCATCAACTACCCCCCTTTATTCTATCCTCTAAGTCACTGGATAAAATTCATCAATAATCTAATCCTTTTCAAATTCAACCATTAAATATTCAATATTTTGGGAACTTTCAATAACCATTGTATTTTTATCAAATTCATCATCTCATTCTTTACATAATTCAACAGGTATCGAATTCCAAGGATTGTTTTAATATTTATCTTTATTGAAATACAAATCATTACAATCAATAATTTTACTCAACCATTTTTCATATAATTTATATCCCTTAATCTTTATTGAGTATCCTAGAAGAACTCCATCATCTGTTACATTTTAATACATAATAGGATTCCCTTGATCATTTTGAATGTAAAATCTTATTTTAAACACCCAAAAACATGTCAATGAAGGATTCCTTCTATACCATATTTCATACAGTGTCTTATCTTCCCCAAATATTTACACCTCCATGTTCTAAGTATACTTTACAACTAGAACTATCTCTTTCTAAAAGTAAAGAGAAACACCTCTTTCATTTTGAAATTATTGGGGAATATTATCCACCTATCAACTTCTTTATTCAAAAATTCAATTTTTTGTGGCGTTCATAATGAAGATACCTCATTATTATTATTTTCTCAAGGTATTTTTTAAATTCAGTGGATCTGTATTCTATTCCAATATCAAATCAGAAAATATTGATTGTTTCTAGTCACATTATTGACTCACCTTCGATGTCTGCTCCTGTATTCCATGAATTCCATCATTATTTTTTAAGAATATAAGATAGGTCATTCAGATATGATAATACACATATAGGATAAATTTATTCATTCCATGTGTGTCATATTGTTTCATTAGTCTTCATATTTCAATTTAAACCAAATTTATGATATTCAATACCCTTTTCTTCTTTTTCTAATATAGTTTTTGGGACATAAATTCCCATATATAGGCACTACATGTATTTTTATGATATCATATTTCATTAGGAATATCCACTATGGAATTGTTTCCAACATACATTGGATGGTAAACATATAAGATTTGGGTGAATTTTATTTTAGAAAAAACATAAAATATTAGTCTACACATTATGTTTTCAAATTACTGAAAACATGATGTTTCACCAAACCCAAATAATTAAACCCCCACAATATATCAAATTTTGATTATGTAAGCATAGAAGAAATTATTTTTTACATAATTTTACAAAAATTTTGAAAAAAATAAAATGCATGATGGAGATAAAAGTAACTACTTAATATAGTCAGCACAATAGAGATATAACTGAGATACGGAGTATTGATTCACCAATAAAGTTCCCCTTAAAGGATATTATAAAGAACTATTTTAACCTAAAGGATAAGGGGAATCATAACCTAATTAAAGGTATCCTTCAATTTAGAATATTGTAAGTTGTGTCTTACAATACCATGGAATACCATAACCTAACCTCTCGTAAGGTATAAAAATGATTCAATAAACTAAAATCTAATATCTATCTTCCAACTGTGGAATCCCTTGATAATCATGATCAATAATTATGTCTCATTATATAAATTAGAATCTATAATCTTCTTTCTAACCATGGAAGGCCCCAATCTCAAAGGATTTATAAAACAATGATTACAAATGAAAAACGGATCTGATATTTATAAATAAAGTCTCATAACAAAACTCTATGCACAATACCCAAAAAAGCACATATAATTAGAATCACTCATAAAACAAAAATTACACACCTCAAAACTAATTTTATTTATTTATTTATTTATTTATTGGTCGTTAATTTTTCTCAGGATTTTGGGGTTATTTATTTTAGAAATACTAAAAAATTAATTTTCTCTTTGTTGCACGGTTGACGTGTGGTTAGGATTAACAGTTCAGTGATCATACGATACAGTCCTCGAAAATTGCAGAGCCATTTTTCATAGTTGGAACATAGTTTATCAATGCATGGATATGAACCATATAAGATCCCTTCTGTTCCTATTATGAGGCACATAGATGGTGTACAGTTTGGTTAAGTTGTGCATAAACAGTGTGATTTTTCTTGTACCTAATTTTTAAAATTATAATTTTTCCCTCATCCCTTAATTAACATAAAAAAACTCCCACTATCTTTCACACATATTATTCTTGATGCTAGGGGAGATTAATCAACCTCACACTATCCTTCCCTATTATTTTCATCCTTTCGACTTATTATTTCTGGTGTGATCGGTTCGGTTAAGGGTAATTCATCCAATTCCTATTCTTTCCCCTTTATTCTTCTCTATTTTTTTCCTCCACTCACCACTCTCATGGTAGTTCAAACATTAAGTTGTTTTCTAATTATAAATTGGTTCATATTTTGTGTATATCCTACATAGTTTCCATTTAGATCCTTATTGTATCCTCTCGTAGATATTTCATATCATATGTGCATGTTCCAGGCAGGTTTTCCCCAAGTTTGGATTTAAAATTTTAAAACCTTTAATTACATGGATTTTAAAATTGTGTATTGATACTTAATGTTAAATTATGAATGTTTATCAATATTTTTAAAGACTTGAAAAAGATCAGTAAAAAAAATTTATTTAAGAAAATATAAGTACAATGAAACAAAACATAAATGAGGCCCAAAAAAGCACCACCAAATCAGAGTAGTGGTAAAAACCCAAAAATACCTAGAAGTCTGAAGACCCACACACCATCCAAAAGAACCAAATATATCATTTTTTACACCTAATTATCACTCCATCATCCACCCAAAACCTCAGACACATCAATATCTCACTATGCATCCTGAGAACGTGGCTCCCCAAAGTCAGCAACAACATGGTCCAGACCACATATCATCATCAACCTAACCTACAGCTCCCAAGGTCACCCCAGCTATGCCCCATCACCCTGGGTTGACGTCTCATCCAATCATGCCTACAAATGATGCCATCCCCATCAATTGTGTCACACTAAAGTGCTCTCCTGTAAACAACAATAGCTTCCCACCAACCAAAGAAAGAACATTAGAAAAACACAACCATCAGAAAAACAGTTCTCATCCCCACCATCTCGTCGCCATCAACCAGAACCACCCAACATCGCTTTCTCGTGATCATGACCAGTCAAGGTTTACTAGACAGTTGCATTAGATCTCACACGCCACCCGCGTCAAGAAGCACCATAGGTCAATGAAACCCTGATACACAGACCAACTGGGATCCTAGATCTAGTAGTCTGAAGGCACCATCGGTGTCTCCAATTCTTCCAGTGCCCCAGATCTGTAACCGTTGAGGTAGACTCTCATCATCTACCTAACGTCAAACATCATCATCTGCATCGTCAGTCACCTCCAGGAATACTTTCCCAATCCATACAGGCCAGAAACAAACCATAAAGGCCTAGGTTTCATGAATTATATTGATTTATATGTTTTATAAATGTTTTTTTATTTAATTAAAGTCATATTATAATTAAATTGATGGATATATATATGCCTCTTGGGTATTTTAAATGTTTCCTCTTTATTTTAGAAGTAATAAAGGTTTAAAGAGTCGTTTATTATTAGACAATTGTAATGGTTTGTAAATATTTAATTAAATAGATAATAGAACATGGGAACCATGGTTACCTAGGTGTGATAGCTAGGATAAGTATTCTAGGTTCCTATATTTCCGCGTTATCCTTTGATCAATGTTATAATACTAAATAAACATCATGTGACATAGATTTTGTTACCACTAGTAATTTGGTATTGTCCATCCTAGCATCTCATGCATGAGAATGATATTTCTTGGTTTCATCAATGAGAGTATGATAATTCTGGGATGAAATTCTTGAACCTTAGTTTTCATAGGGTTTCTCTATGGTGTGTAATCTGGTATGCTTGTACTTTTTTATTGTTTATCATTTATTTCCTCTCACTTCTCGGTATTTTAGTTCTTCTCACTTTATAATTATTATTTTCCTTTGTTTTTTCTTTTATAATTTTTTTTTAAATTTTTTTTTGTAAATTATTGTTTTTAAAATGGTTTGGAAATTTATTTTCATATTGTATTTTTTAATAACTGTGGTGTGGGCCAATGAATTGTTTTCTTAGTTGTTGTTTTCATTTCATTGAAAAATAAAAATGAAATTAATATATATTTATAATGTGATATTTTTATTTATTATAATATGGAAAAATTATTTTTTATTCATATTTTCAAACTATAATAAAATTGGATCTTTTATTAAATGGTAAGATTAGGTAAAGGTAGGTTGTTACCAACTAGGAATTTTTATTTCAATGCCTATATTTACATTTCTTTTTTATTTTCCGAAACAGCTTTTGTTCACTCTTGGAGAACTTTATTTCAGTTCTGTATAGGGACTCATGGAGTCACATGGAGTATAACTAGTTGTTTTATTTATTTTAGTTTCTTTATAACATTGATAAAATAAAACACCCCTAGTTTTTATTTATTTACTATAATATTTATGCATGAAATATGTGTATTTATGGAGGATAGGACATGCGTTGTAGTGCATAAGTGGGTTGGGGATATTATATGTATAGTGACCCAACCTTTTCTTACATTAATATTACATCATTTTAAAGATAAAAAGAATAATATTATTACCAATAGTGGATCCAAAGGTTTAGTGTATTGGGAAAGCTAGGACCATACATAACAATTGCAACATCAAGCATAAACATTTATTTAATTTCTTCTTCCCTATCTTCTTATTGGCACTTGACCTCTCCATAGTACATGTAATCACCTGAGGATATACATCAAAAGGGATGATATTGAAGCCCAGTAAATGGATAAATAAGAACAATATGGCATGGTTTGAGCATAATCATATCATATGCAAGAATCATCAAAATGAGAGGAAGCCTAAATAAAAGACTTAAAATGTGGAAGTGCATAAAAAATGAAACATCGTGTCTTAGTGGTTAACTACCACACATACTTGTGAAAAAAGATATAATATTTTTCACACATCATTTCACATTTACTAATCAGATTCATAACTTTACCCAATGCATTAGAGCGTTTTATAATTCCGAGCGCACCCGTCACATTGAAACATTCATATTGAGCTATATAATTTCAGGTGCACCTGTCACATCATAACATTATCATTTATCATGAATGCCACAATGAATATATAAAAAAAAATGAACATAACCAACCCACGAAATGTAATGAGTTTCATACCATAATAACACATTCATAAACATTGGGTTACCAAAAGAAAGAGGGAATAACATACATATTACAAGAACCATCAATCTTGACTGAGAAGTAAAAGGTGTGTTCTTAAAAGAAGAGTTCTTTTGGAAAACATTTGGTTAGACATAAATACCAGTGAAAACATGTATATACCAGAAACAGAATTAAAATTATTAACAAAATATTTTTAAGGAGTAACCATATCAAAAAAGGATGGAAAGAGGGAGAATCCGAAGGATGAAATTGGGTTCAAGAATTTCCCCTTACCTTATATCCAAACACTTACTTCTATTTAATATCATGTATAATGACATTATATTCAATAATTAGAAATTAAATAACCTTTTATACATTAATAAGGGTCATTTTGGTTTCATTGTGTTATTTATGTGCCTTTTGATGAGTTATAGAGTTTAAAAACATTGTTCGGGAATGTTTGTTTTTATGGTTTTCTTGAGCGTTTCACATGTATTAATGAATTGGTGTTCAGGAAGAACATGGGTAAACATCCAGAAATGATATTAAATGTTATTAATTATATCATAGTAGTTTTAATGATATTATAATGAATTATTTTATATACTATGTGGATGAATCATTATATAGTAATTTAATGATGATCGTTTGGGTTAATTTGGGCAATTTTTCAACCACAACGAACTTGTTTTGATCAATCATTTAGTAATATGAACATAAGTTAGTTACAAAATATTAAGTTGGAAATAATAAATATAAAATATTCTTCTTCAACCATAAAAATTGTTTCATGACCAGGTATAAAGGTAGAAATGGAAAAAAGAAAACATGTCGTTCTTGAAGGTGATAGATTAACCCCTCACGACCTATATTTTCTTTATAAAATAAAAAGAATAGGATAAAAGGGGTTGGATGATATAATATCCAATTAGTATTATAAATTTACATTATATGTATAATACTGGAGTTACCAACCCATTTGGACAAAAATAGGTTGGGAGAGAAAAAGAAAATAACTTGAAATTTAAAGGAATTTAAAGGCAAAAGAGAGAAATTACCTCTTGAATCCTCCTCTTGAGATCCTCATTATGTGGCCTAAACTAGGACTTTTGATGAGACCAGAAGCTCTTGGACGTGAGGTACAGGATAGGGGATATTCTTGGGTAGAGTTTAGACAAGTCTTGAATCTTGAGAGGTGAGAGGAAATGAGGGTGTGAAGGGTGGTTTTTATAGGGGAGGGGACAGGGGATTTCTCAATATAAAATTCATTAGTTTATTATTTCCCCAAAATACAAGGAATAAAAAGTATTCCATGACCAATAATAGTAATTTTATAATATGATACAGAACCAAGTGGTCTTACATCAGTATAACATCATACCCAACTCTATAATTACCTTATATAGCTTATTTTTGTAAATTGTGGTATTTCACTATTCATAAAAACTTCATGTATTTCAGAAGAATCCCAAAATATCACCCCAACCATATTTCAATGTGTAGAATCCAAAAAATAATTCCATTTTTCAAAGATAAATTTCTAAATATTATTAATTTAATATTTCATTAAAATCATAATTTACTTGGAAATACATTTTTTAAAATTAAAACTGACTTTATAATGCTTTAAAAAATTACTTAAGGTCTTATAAAATTATCTTAAATCTATAAGAAATAGATTTTATAATTTATAAACATATTTTAAGAAAATAAATTTCCTTTTAAATTAGTTAATTAATTATACTTAATTATTTATGACTTACAAAAATACCAATACTTTTACTATGTTCAAATTGTCACTTATAAGATACCATAAGTTTGTTTAATTATTCAAGGGTAAGGTTATTATTATTTTGAAAATTTTACTACTCATAAGGGTCATATTACTATTCATAAAGGTAGGTTACTATTCATAAGGGTATGTTACTATTCACCAAAAATGATTTTTAATTGGACTCCAAAAATCATCTAGAACACAACCATGTATGTCCGATTTTTGAAATTCCAAACACAGAAGTGAAAAACTTTTGTTTAAAGGTCACTCAGCACATAGTAGTTCATTATGTTGTGTTTTCATGTAATTTTATGACATATTTTCATGAAGGTAATTTCCATTGAAAAACTTTGGGTCGTTACAATATAGATTTCATTATTGTATTTTTTTGTTCTAAAATGTTTATATTTCTTCTTATCTTCTAGATTATGATCCTCTAACATAAAAAGTGGTCATGAAAGTTTTTATTTTGATTCTCAACTCTGATTTTTTGTGTAAAATGATCACTAATGATTTCATTTAATTTTTATGATTCTTTAAATCAACCAAGGGGGATTGGGGATGCGCCTTGAGTGTGTCACGAGCTAAATCAGGTGTCTAGTAGAAGGATGAACAAGTTTGGTTCCTAAAAAAATTGTATTAGAGTCAAGGTTATTAATAAGAACAAGGTTCATAAACATCACTTGTTATTTTTTGATTTTTATTGATTGAATTAGGATTTTCTAATCTTTTGAGGTAGGTTATGGGTTGGTTCTCAAACACCACCACTCGTGAGGAAACCGTGTTTCCATGGAATTTTTGGATTTGAATTTGGATTTGGATTTATATTTTTTGATTATATATTAGTATATATGATATTTTGGATTGTTTAAATGAATTATTTTATTTTAAATATGATAATAGGAGTAAAATGGCATCACCTAGTGAACTAACATGGCCTAGAAAACCATGTGGATCCTGATTTCCTAGTTTGATATAACTTATGGTGGCAGTTTAGAGATTCTCACATAGCCTATTAAACCATTATTCCATGTTTTGAAAAACTAATAGGCCATCCTTGATAAGTATTTGGTGTTGTATAATGTTATTAATTAGGTTTTAGTTGTATTTGTTGATAAAAACATTTCATTTAAAAGAAAGATTATTTAGCGGTTTCAAAAATTTATAAATGGATTCTTATGAATAGAAAAATGGTTTAGAGTAAATCATTTAGATTTGAAAATGGAATCATGGTTTTAAATATTAAAATTATGTTTTGAAATGAATGATGATAATTTTCCTTTAAATAAACTTGAATATATGGGATGTTTTGAAACATGTGAAGTGACATTAAAAATAAATATATAATGTTTTCAATAATTTCAAATGGGTATTCAGAGTTTAGAATTTGATACATAGAGTTTTAAAATATTTATATGGAAGGATTTGGAATTTCTAAAAATGGGGATTAATTTTTAAAAGTAAAATAATAATTTTAAGGGTGTGAATATATGTTTCCAAGAAGGCTAAAGATTATTAAAATTGGGTGTTTTATCGTGAAATTGCTATTAAATTTTGTAATTGATGTTGACAGTTTTTAGAAGTTCTATTAAAATCTTTTTCATATGCCTTGTTTTATAATTATATGTATTTTGAGTTGTCCTATAAATTATGATGGGATTATTTGGTTTATCCTTTGGAATTTTAATGGTTTGGGGCTTCTAAATCATGTTATTTTGATTATTCCCATTAAAAGATCTCAATTGAAGGTTGAAATTATATCCCTATTAGTAGTCCCCAGTGTGAGTCCTTCTTTGTTTTGTTCATGGTTCCTTGAGGATTAATATCGATCAACTTGGGAAGTCCTTGGAATATGGTTTTATAAGGTATATAATAGTTTAGACCTTTGAGGTGATTCAGAATTAGTATTTTCTATTTTGGGTACTCTTGGTTATCCCCTTTGGGAAAATATTTCTTTTGAAATTCATATTCCTTTGTGTTTATTTATTTATTTTGGATAATATGAAGTTAACATATAATGGGTCATTAATCATGAAAGGTTGTACATGGGAAGAATTTAATGGGTGTTTAGGTATCCAGGAAGAGTTTTATGTTTCTTTTTTTATTTGAATTGTCGGGAGTCGGTATTATAGAAGAAGGGTCTTGGGTTACCTTCACTTGACCTATAGTTGTACTATATAGTTCTAGAAGATTTATGATTCCATTTGAGTAATTTAGGGTTGGTTTCCATCCTTTTCTTATTTTATATAGCTCTTTTTTCTTGCTTTAGGATGTAACCTTTTGGGTATTTTGTTCTAGTGTGATGTCAAAGGTTTATTGGGTGTGGTGCTTTTGGGTGCCTTCTAGTTACTGAGTAGTTGTCATCTAGGTAATGAGTAAACCCATTTAGTGAATCCTCTTTTGATACAAAATTTAAGTGTTTTTTTTATTATTTTTTAATCCTTAGGACTGACTAGTTAATTTTTTAAGAATTGATATCTTATAGAAATTCTTAAATGGCGGGGAGACTTCCCTAAGTGGCCCCACCATGCTTTGTTTGACCAAGAGCTCTTTTATAATTTGGGTGATATTCTATAATGGGAACTCACATCTAGTTTGGATTATATACTAGCTAGTGGCCATTATTAGCTTTTCTGGGAGTCTAATTTGAATTTGGTAGATTATTGGTATTAGTTAAAATTATAAGGCTGATCTCTGTGAGGGTGTTGGTGTTCCTTTACATTAGAATTAAATTGAATTTTAAAATGTTGATTTAAATCCTTTCCATTAATCATCATGGCCTACTAAGAATTTTGGGGGTAAAAAGTGTTATGGTGGGGGTATTATCACTCCAATATCCTCAATTTATTAATTAATTTAATTATTAATTTTTTATTAAAATTTCATCAACATCTTTAGGAATTTTAATTTTGTAAATATTTATATTTTTAATTATCTATTTTTCACACTATAAATGTTAACCATATGCCAGCCATACGATATGGGTCTACAACATTGAAGAGTTGTTTTGTATGGTTAGAACACATTTTTCCAACCATACAGGCCAACCATTCATGTACCATTGTGTGCCTACTATAAGGTATACCATTGTCACATAATTTGTTCAAACCATGGGAAAACTTTGTGATTTATCCTTTATTAAATTTTTAAAATTCTAATGTTCCACTAGACCTTAATTAACCCAAGACACCCCTTGTCCCTCATTATCATGATGCTCGATGCAAGGGGAGCCATCTCAATCAAACCTCTCATTCTCTATGATTTTCATACCTTCCTATTGTGATTTATTGTGTGATCAGCCCATGTAAGGGTTTTTACACTTTCTCATCTTCTTCCCCATTTCTTTTTCACCCTTTTTATTTCCTCCTCTCACTACACACATGTTAGGTCAAACCCTATCTGGTTTTTGGGTTTTAAATTAGTTCAAAATTAGTTTATAGTTTGTATTATTTATTTTTGTAGCCTTCTTATCTCTATTCATTGAGATTTCTCATCATCTACACAAGTTCAAGGTACGATTTCCCTATGTTTTTCTCTTTGATTTTATAACCATTGATTTCTTGGTTTTTAAATTTATTTATTGATACATAATGATAGTATTATGAGTTTTATGGGAATTTTAAATAAAATAATTATTTCTCAACATAGTTTTTATATAAATAAAATTTGCATTCTATTTTATAAATTTGTTTAAAAATAATTTTTTTATCCTTACACCTGGTGTGTTTGATAAATATCTTGAATTCCCCTTATGAATGAATTCAATGATTATAAAAAGTTGTTTTGGTCTTCAAAGTAAATTCTCAAATAGATCATAAATTTTACTTGAAAATTCAAGTAATAAATGAAATTACAAGTATTGATAAAGTGTTAAAATATTGGTTTTGGATATAAATGTGGTCTTTGTAAATTCCATTTTGATATATTTATTAGTCATAAAAATATACAGGTCTATACATACATACATATACACACATATATATATATATATTCACAAGAAAATATGTGGATTTTTTCATTGATATATATATATGTGTGTGTATATATATATATATATCATTGTGTGTTTGTGTGTGTTTTTTTGTATATGTGCATACAGATAATGGGAAACCTTGGGAATTTAATTTGGTACTTAGACTCAGTATTCAAAGAGTTTTTTAGGTGGGTTTTTTTTAAAATGAATTATAATGGTTTGGATGGCTTGACATACCATGTTTTTTGTTTTTTAAAGGGTATTTTAATTAATTAAAATCATGTTATAATGTAATTAATGGTTGTATATGTACCTCATGGGTATTTTAAAGGGTTCCTATTAATTTTAGAAGTGAAGAGGTTTAAAGAGGAATGTTTTATTTGATTAATTCAATAGTCAGTAATGGTTTTATTGAAAAGGGGACAGAACATACAAACCTCAGGTACCTAGGTGGGATGACTAGGACAAGTAGGCTAGGTGTTGGTAAGTCCTCCCTAGAATTTGAGAAATTATACAATACTAACTAAAAAACATGTGACACATATTTTTTAATCGGTAGGACATTGGAAAGGTCCTCTCTAGAAGCTAGTGCATAAGAATAGTATTTTATGTCTTGATCACTGAGAGTAAAAGGATCTTAGGATGAAGAACACTAATATTATTTTCCTTACAATTTCTCCATGGTGATGAAATTTGTATTCTTATACTTTAGTGATGGTTTATAAGTTATTTACTCTCACATCCTTGTACTTTAGTTTTCTCACTATTTATTTATTGTTTTTATTTCCACTTGTTTTTTATATCAATTTTTTTCGAAAATCTTTTAAAAGGGTTGTTTTTAAAATGGTTTCAAGAGTGGTTTTAAAACGGGGTTTTCAAATGGGGTTTCTAAGTGATTTTTTTCATTTAAAATAAAAGTAATGGGAAACTTATAAATTTTGTTAATGTGATATTATATTTTCTTATAAAAAAACTTATTTTCAATTCATATTTTTAAACTATCAAGAGAGTGAATATTTTAATAAAGGGAAAGCATGCGGAAAGGTGGGTGGTGACCTACTAGACATTTTTATGGTCACTAACATGAGTATCATTGGACTCATGGAAATTAATTATTTATAACCCTACTTAAAACTAGTTTAATGATGAGTAGGTGTTAATCCATAGGGAAGGACTCACAATGTATGATTAAGTGTTTGAACAAGATGAAAAACATAACAAAAATAAATTAAAAAATGATAGAGAATGATGAAAATATGAATAGTGATGAAACGCTGATGAGAGTGAGGATTTGTGTGAGTGATAAAATGAGTTTGCGTGAAGGCAAGTAGAGAGGGTGGGAGATCAAAATATAGTATCAAAAATTAATTAATAAAATATGGGTAAATAAATAAGATGGTTTGTCGGGGCTAAAAATGTGTCTCTCACCCTAAAAGGATAGTTTATCATGAACCAAGTATGTAACCTACCCTGAAGGAATATCTCGCGGTCAAGGAGTAGGTTGCGCATAACTTTTTAGTGTTAAAAACAAATCATTAGATCTGTACGCAAAGGTATTTCATGATAAAGGAAATTATAAAGTTAAAATTTCATGAGAACTCCCCTTGTTCAAAATGATAGACAAGGAATATGCCCAAAAAATTAGAGGGATGCGTGAAAAAGCATCATTTTCATGTCTGTAAAGTTGTGCATGACAGGAGATGTCGAACCACACATGTTGTGTGGTCGAGCCCCATAGACAATGGGATAGGAAGTGTGCAACCATATTTATATGCCATAGTGAAGCTTCATGACATCAATTGTACTTTTTTCTATAAATAACACCTCACCCAACACTTAAAAAGGATCTTAGGAAGAAAAATCACCATTATCCTCATGAAAACCTCCCTTCCATGACATCACGCAACACCATAATCTTATATAGTCTCAAAGGTACAAAAAATACATGACCGACCTCCTACGGTCCCCAACGTGTCTTAGTTTGCGGTTGAGAGTTCCTCTCACAACACCACTAATGGCTAGTTGGGTTTTCACAAGAGAGTCGGAATTTATGAAACCCCTACATGCGTGAAATGCCAAAATTTGTGTGCACCCACACTTCTCTAATTCATGTTTTGTACATATAATTTATCTCATTACTCACAAAACCCTATATTTATACCATATAAACATGTTTTGTGAAGAAACTTTCTAGTTACTAACCAGAATCCCCCTATGGTTCCAAGGAAGCATGGCCCATTACGCTACCTTTTTATCCTATGCATTGGTTCCCTAATTCCTTTTTATACTAAGAATATGCACCGTAATATTGGTACCCCTTATTTCCACCCCACCACAAAATTTGTTACACCATGACCCACCTAGAGGCGCATGCGCATGTATAGTGGATATATAATCCCTAAATGTGGAATCATCAAGGGAAATGGTTTACCTATCTGGGTAGATATTCCTTTTTCAATATCTTCAGTTGTCCTTAACATGGTCCCCCTCAAGTTGTAATCCCCATCAACAACTGATCTGCATGACGTAAAACTACTTATCTCCATGTCTATGCTACACCACGTAAAATCGTCATGCTACACATCTGATTTTTATGACATAAATCCTGTGATCTCCACATCTATGTTTTATGATGTAAAACATCCTATATCTACATCATAGTCATATGATGTTAAACAACGTGATAATTTCCTCAACACAACATGTTATACTATATTTTTACCTCTTATGATTAGCACGGGATTCCCCATGTGTAATCACAATGGGATGAAACCCATGTGGAAATCTAAACCAGGTTTGATCCCATCAACCCCATAAACTCTTATGCTTGAAATATTATATGTTTAATCCCCACATCATCTTCCATTGATTCCCATTTAACGACATGAGCGACCACACGACATGAAGCTAAACTGCATGGAATGTTCCTATCACATGACCTTAAACTGCATAATCAAACTACATAGGTTCTATTTTTTATTTCTTACAAATGGTATGCATGGAACCTCTATGAGATTAAATCCTAACAAACCCAAGTGTGAGATATCCCCCCCCACCTATGGAAAAATTCCACTAAATCACAAGTGTCATTATATTCCCCAATGTGGACACACTTAAACTCATATTTCCCTATAAGATGTTAATAATATAATCCATCTGTCCCCAAAATAAATAAAACTTATGACCCATATATCCCTAAAAAATGTTAAATCTGTGACCATATGTGCCTAAAAGATGTTAAAAATATGACCTATATACCCCTGCAAGACATTAAACTTGTGATTGATCAGTCCCCCAAAGATGAAAAACATGAAAACTGTCTATATTTTCAATATATTAAACCTATGACCCATCAGTCCCAAAAAGATGTTAAATCGGTGACCCATATATCCCCACAAGATGTTAAACATATGACACATATTTCCCCACAAGATGATAAACATGTGCTCAACCTATCTCTATAAGATGTTAAACTTGTTCCCTGATCTAAAATATCTACCCCATATAATAATCCTGGGATACATGACGTAAAAATTCTTAGATGACTTATGCCTCTGGTTTCAACTACCACATAGATGAAATGGGATGCCTTAGGTTCCATGCCTATGATTCCTCATCTGATATTCCACATTTTAGATGCCTCTGAATTAAATAAGGAATAATTTACTGGATCACAACCTACCCAATATCCAAAAGTGAATAGATAATCCCAAAGTTACTACCGCATCTAACTAAAAGATTCTACCTTGTCTAGGTAGAAGTAGCATAATTAATCGACAACCATCACGAGATGACACTAGGAATGAGTTTCATGAACACATCTTAAATATATGAGGGAGAACTAGACTAGGTGACAGGATCTAAGGAGGAATACATGGAAAGAGAAACTAAAATCCCAACATCCTATTTTGATCAAAGATTATACATCACCGATTAATTTTATAGAAGCTTCCCACCTTAGGAAATGAGACTATGGGGAAACAAAAGTAGTGTGATGTGGTGGCCCCAGTGAATGTTTCAGAAACAAAAATGGTGAACCTGACATGAAACACTTCTCCTCCATCTATGAAGACTAGTAGCATTAGGGGATCTTATGATTTCCATATCATTGGAAAAAGATATTCGGTACCAAGTATCCCCATGAAAACAGTGGGCCCATCATTATACTCTCCTACAAATTGGGATAGATAATATTGGCCATCCTCAGCCTATGAAATCATTATTGTTGGTCCCTCTTCTATTTTGGGAAGAATGGATGAAATTATGGCATTGAGCATCAACTTCACTATAACTATACTGGTGGCTAAATCAACATGTCTTAAAGGACTCAAGATATAAGAAATTGGTTACCTAACACCAATATATAGAACGGTAGGGGAAACATGGGCATAGAAATCTCACATGACTAAAATCCTACCGAAATAGTTACCACGTCTTTGGATACTAGGACCTCACACCACATCTCACCATCTAAGATCATCCAGAGTAATGTGATTGAAACCCTTGTTCATCGATATGAGTAGGAAGGGGATGGTCCAATAAAAAGATATGGCAGATAATGACCTTGATACATCAGCGCCTCACCAACACTGCCACCCCTGAGGAACACAAAGGGGTAAATCAATCCATTGGTTAACCTATTTATGATACTCCGCTCAGAGTTCTCTAACATATCACCCCCTTATGTGGAGGACCTATGGAGGTTTGAGTCATGCTTGCAATAACCCCCACTCATGAGCTGTTGAGGAGGGGGCCCTCAAGGTCTTGCCAGTGACAACATTGATGAGTCCTACATGGAAATGAGCAGGTTAACTTCATCCCCGCTCCATTGTCCCTGGTACAGAACACTTGGAGACAATAAAAAGTGTAGGGCAAGAGAATTGCTTGAAAAGAGACATATCCTATAGCTCAGGTGGCCATGACCACCATTATTGCATCCCATAATATCCCTAAAATAGGTGTATGGAAATCTATTTTGACCTCCTAGTATCAAGACCCCAGTTGCATCTCAGGAAAGTTGGGTTAACACTCTTAGTTTCTTGCACCATCAGTAGCCATAATATGACCTACCTTAATCAAGAATATCAATGTGAAGGTCCTTTTCACACAACCATCAATCAATGTAGAGGTCCTCCCAACACCGCCATCAATCAATGCATAGGTCCTCCCCACACCACCATAAATCATTATGGAGTCCCTCCCCACACCACCATTAACTAGTGTATATGTCCTCCCCATACTAAAAACATTTCCTTCTCTGAATAATCATCCCAAGGTATGATGGACAACACCCTTAATATGGGTTGTGTACATAAAAAAAAATATGTATTAGACATGGAAAAACCTCAAGAGACTCTCATTTAATTGCACTTGGAGATGTACCACACAATTAAAGGATGGTCCTTTGGAAGAATCATGTCACCATCCTCCTATAAGATGATGAATCAATGGATAAATCAATGAGGGGACCATCACCCTAGCTACTACAGACTAGGGTAAAATCCCATCAATTGGGGACTATGATACAAGAAGATGAGTTCCAAAAGATCCTCAGATCCCTCCAAATATACCTATATGTGAAAAACAATTATATCCTTCTTTCAAGGGAAATAATTAATACCATCCCCATCCATGTGAGTTTATATCCTCTCCACCTCCATGGTATAATTCAGAGAGATGCCAGGATCTTGGTTGATACCCACATAGTGTGATAGATGCTCTGCCGATATTCAACAGGATGGTTCAACCATCACGAATGAGGAAGTGGTAAATAAACCATCCAATATAGATATGATCTTGAAGCTTGGAATGCCTCTGGGATACATTCCAGTGTGTAATGGATATGTGACTCATGTGCCACCCCCTCTCATAGTATATATGCATTAGAGTAGGTATACATTAGTGTTCTCACCCTTATCTTTCCCAATTCTAATTAGGTCTTGGGACAACTAGGAGTAGGATCATCCCCATGGTAATGAAAAAGAAAAACTGTGGGAGATTCAAGCCACCGACCAGCTATCAGATGTGTTTTAGCCATGAAAAACTTCATATTTTTTTCATCCTAGTGTTCCTCACTGAGGAACATGTTGTTTTATTTTTCAAGATTATCTGGAAAATGCTTCACCCCCTATGATATTTTCACCTAACCTATCTAGGGATCATTGAACACTGTAATTTCATTCATCAATTATGTAAGAGGGTTGAGATTACAGTGCTCCTGGTAGCTCAACATTCTGATTCATGTGAATATAATCAGAATCTCTAAAAAACATTCATTAAGAGCCTTGTTTTTCTATATCATTTCATAGAAGAGGCATATCCATACATATATATCATAGGCTGGGGGGAAATATGATACCCTCTATTTCATCTCTATCCTACGGCGATAACAAGACCTCTAATCTGACCCATATACTGATAGTGATGGTTCCACATTAAATACCTCCAAGATGAATGTAGTCACCGCTGAACTTCCATAGGATCTGAGAATCAAGACCATTGAAAAAAGGTATGTTAGGGGAAACCCACCTAAAGGGGGAAATAGTACGAGGAATACCCCCTGATAGTTGTTCTCACTCATCAATAGAGACAGGAAATGGGGATCTAAATCTCCCTAATGATGTGTTAAAGCTTTCTCATCGATACATTGATAATTTCAAGGGACATGACAAACCCTCTGACTCATATGAGGTTACACAAAAGTTTTATTTGAATCTCAGGATAGCTACCTTGCTTCAAGAGCTTGAGTAATACAAAAATCTCACTACTGATATCATTATTGAGAAGTTACCAGGCCCTTAAAACATCACAAGGGGCCATGTATCTCCTCAAGTGGGGAACCTAAACCTCCTTGTCCCAGAACCCTAAATTGAACTTGGTGGTTTCGCACACCCAAACAGGGAATAAGCTATGGGATATGAAAAAATATTGAGATATGAGTCTCCCACCCCACCTGAGCAGTGTAATTATCAGCCACAAGATTAATATCTTTCTCATCCCTAAGAAAATGAGACTATAAATGCATTTTCAACCACAATCCCTCACCAAGATGACATGATATATTCTTTTGTTTCCAATCTTGAGGATTTGGAAATGTGACATGTGGAAATTATGCCTCAAAGAAAGTCATAACCAACATGGGTGGACCATTTTTGAGCACCCCCATAGTTTTACAATCCCAACTTCACCCCATTTAATAGGGTTGGTGACCTATTACAACATCTAAATCACTTCTCTTTAAGTTGAGTTCTAATGATGGGGACTTTAGAACAACAAGAATCTACCAAATCTGATGCTTTGTCCATAATTCAGAAGGACCATCATTTATCTGGTATAGGTAGCTGCCCATGGGGTATGTTTTTGAAATGGAGGACCTCTGTAGACAACTTATCTATTATTTAATCTCTTCCTTGTGCAATATGAGCATCACTAAAATCTTGAAATAAAATAAGATGCCAAATGAGCTAGTTGCTGACTTCATCACCCGATGTAAGGGACTCACATATTCACTCAACATGCCACTATCCTTGGAACATCTAGTTACAATGTTCATATAGAACATAAATAATTAGATAGTCCCTACCCTTATCTCTATGAACTATCCCAAGTAGATTTCAGGAGTTACCCTAGAAATCTCAACATCTAGAAGAATCCATTCAGTGGATTAAACAACATTATTTCTCATTACCCCATCTAGCACCCATGAGAAGACCTATAAGAGAAGACACAGTTTTCATTTCTCATGCAGGATCTCCTTAGTGGGTACACCTACTGGCATCTTTTCTAGATGGGCCCCACCAAGTAAAGCATCACCCAGTACAACCACACCAATAAAAAATGCCTTGATGAGAGAATGTGGCTCTATCCCCCATCAAGGTTATGCTCCCAAGAAATGTATAAAAAAATTAGGAAAAAAATATTCCTTCAAGGATACACAAGTCCTGATATATTTCCTATACACCCCATAAAAGGGGGTCCCAGATTTACAAAATGTAGGATAACCCAAGAAGCCAACCTCACTAGCCACACCAACCATATCCCCTATCAAAGGATCCTCAAACACACCATAATAGAATTATTTGTATTCAAATATTGGCTCTATCACAAAGTATATCATGAACTTAGTAAAATTGGGAGATGTTTTGGAACAAATGGAACATGTTTCTACATACACTGATAGTGAAAGTGAATGCTCTGGATAGTGGTAACAGGTTCCCATCCATGGAATGCAGATGTACAATGACTATATGGATCGTTAGAAAATTGTTCGTGACGATGGTATTATTTGTTACCGATTAAGAAATATAGAATATCCTATGGTTATTATGCCTCCTTCAACCACTACCTCAAAATCCATCCATAATCATTCAAGCCTTGGAATAATAGTAATCGATGGAATAAGAGAAATTGGAGTCCTCCACCAGTGCCAAAACCCTCTCTCCCCTTTGGTGACTTCATGGCTATAGAGAAGGGATATGTGTCTAAGGTCCACCCATATCTAGACTATTCCATGGATGAGGATAAGAAATAATCTTATGTGATTGTTATTAAGCTAGTGGAATTCTTCACAGCTCCCAAAAACAGGGAATGCTATGTGGACCACTCAGGCACCTCCAGCTGGCACCATTGAAGGAGAGGTAGAGTATGTATAGCCTATAAGATTCTCATGACAACACATAAAACTAATATGTTCATTATTCTGATACCATGCATTAATACGTTCACAAAACATAACTAGAACAACCCATATGGTA
Source organism: Viscum album (assembly GCA_963277665.1). Taxonomy (NCBI): domain Eukaryota; kingdom Viridiplantae; phylum Streptophyta; class Magnoliopsida; order Santalales; family Viscaceae; genus Viscum; species Viscum album. The sequence goes on from OY728130.1 coordinate 615,085,216, forward strand.
TGCCACTTCAATTATACCCTTGCAACTGACGGTGTTGGATGACTAAGAAAATAAGCATGTCATGATCATCCGCATCCATCCAGGGCCTAAACTTTGCAAAATGGCACCTATATGTCAGTTGTTCAGAGCATTACATCTACATAGTAGGAGAATATTTCTAGTATTAGTCATGCCTCATCAGTCCAACCAGTGGAATCTGTTGTGCCCCTTCTAAAGAGCGACCCTTCTCATGAAAAAATATTCCCTTGGAGACAGTGTTTTATGTATAAATGCACCTCTCTAGAATACCCATGAGGTTATTAATTCTTGAGGCACTACAACTAATAAATAATATTCATGAGGCCCTCACTGATGCTTGAAAACCCCCGTATGTTTGAGGATGATGTATATGTTGTTAAGGGATACTACACAGAGGAGGTCGAGCAAAAGGAATGTGGATTTCTTAACTCATTTTTCGAGGTAGACAATGGTGTCACTATTTAGGGGCACATACACCCACTGTATATCATATTTTAGGTCAATGACAGGGAAATCTATCACTACCTAGTGGATTTGGGCTTTGGGGTCAACCTTATCCCGATGTGGAAAGTCGATAAGAGAGGACATATAGAAGAATATCTAACTCCCTCCAACCTAAGAAAACAAGTCTTTGACAAGATTGATAAGAATACACATGGAAACGTTCATCTAAATTATCAATTTGGATAACTGGTTTCAATCACTAAATTTATTGTAGTCTCATAGGATGCTACCTACAACACATTGCAGTGATGACTCTTACCTCATTTTCATGTAGCAGTCCCCTCATTATATCACCAATGCCTCAAATATTCTATGTGTGGTCAAGTAGGGGTACCCTAGGGTGATAATTATCCATTTGACTCCAATGAGGCATGTTATTTGGATGTTGTTTACTACAAAGGGGAAGGAAAGTAGGTCCATGCTGATGGAGTTGAGTGTATCAATGCTCCTAATGATCTAAAGGCCACTACAACCAATCCTTAGGTAGACATGAAAGATAATTGTTTTCTATCAATTCCTAGATTAGATCCTAGAACACCAGACCTAGGGGGTTATTTTGCATCACCAAGAAAAAGTTGTTCTAACATATTTACTTTTACTCCAGCACTGGGTAGGCTCGACTGGTACCGGAAGGCCCTGCTCCTATGAAGTACCGAGAAGTTTTCCCCATGGCCACCAGCCTGTGGTATTCCCAAATACTCTAAAAAGAAGGTATGACTCAAAAAAGGTCAACTCATATTTATTTCTTCAATATTAGGAATGGACCTCATAGTGAGAAAATAGATAGAATTTTCTCAACAACTAATATCGCTACTTTCTCGGCCGAATGACACTCGCTCATTGAGGATTTTTTATCCTCCAGAGCCCACAATGGTAATTACTATATCACATATATCATATAAGATCCACTTCATCTATCTAATACCCTATCTTAGATGATGAAAAGGACTTGTAATATTTCCATCCTACATTTTAAGAGGGTGTATCCACCACTATTGATGAGTTATCCTAGGTGAACCTCAGTATAGAGAAAGATGTGAGGCCAACATTGATCAGTGTAGCCACGTCCCCAGAGGAGAAGCAGTAGTATGTGACCTGTATAAAATAGTACCATAATTTTTTCATCTAGAGATATGACAAGATTCTAGGTCTATACCCTTAGGTCATCATTAATCATCTTTTCTTCCCAATGAGTCACTGTGAGTTCAAAATCCTCCCTTAAAGATTCACCCCCTCACGGTTTTATGGTCGAGCATATTGTTGACAACATTATTAAAGTAAAATTCATCACAGAGGAAAATTGCCCATGTTTTATAACTAATATTGTCTCATTCATGAGGAATAATGGTAATATCAGAGTCTTCATCGACTTTCGAGTCCTCAACCGTTATTGTCCGAAGGATAATTTTCCCCTCCCAATGAAAGGGTTGTTGATTTATTTTTATATCTTGGTTCCAGGACCTCTTCATCCTGGAGGGATACTATGTGTATAATAAAATCAATATGGCCCATGAGTATGAGGATTCCACCACCATTAGGGAACCAGAAAGAACTTTATGCTATCAGGTGACTCCTTTTGTCTTGGAAAATGCATGAGCCACTTACTAGAGAGCCATAAACTACATCTTTAAGATGATTCTACGGATGTTGGTGGAATTTTACACTGACGATATAGTGGTCAAATACCACTATCATCAAAACCATCTCAAGGATCTTGAGAATGTTTTCAGCTTCCTACACTCCCAACACTTAAAGATGAACCCCCAGAAGTGCACATTTGGGGTTACCTCTAGAAAATTTATCATATTCATAGTAAGATTCAAAGGCTTCGAGGTTAATCTAGAGAATATCAAGGCTATCATAAAAATTACTCCCTTTAGAAATATTTTAGAGTTTTAAGGCCTCTAATACATACACCAATTTATTATAAATCTGGTCACTAACTGTAATCCCTTCTTAAGGCTCATGATAAAAGGCATTGTTTACTAGTGGGATGAGGAGTGTCAGACTTCTTTTGAGGATATCAAGTAGTACATTCTACATACACTATTTATAATGTCACACGTCTTAGGAAAGCCTTAGTTTCTTTATGTGACCACCCTGGAATAGTCCCATGGTGCCCTCTCGATCTAGAAAAATAACAAGGGTAGATAAAATAACATCTACTATCTCAGTCGCATTCTCCTCAACAAGGAGACAAGATACTACCCTATCAAGTGTCTAGTCCATGTTCATACTCTAGAAAGGTTGTGAGAATAGAATTGGTAAGGTCTTCACCTATGATTCACTAAGGTGGGTTAGGCTCCAACTTGAGAGGGGGACCATCTTCATTTGAATATTAATTGGGAACATCATTTATACCATCCTAGAGATCTGCCTCCATGGAAGTATCACCTCCTTCCACAATGGGATACCCTTCTGAGATTAAGTATCACCGTGGATGAACGGATCCCTAAGAGTTGGATCATCCATTAGAGGAGGTTCCCAAAGTTCCCCAACTAGTGCCATTTTCTGTGAATGCACCCTTCCAGGAATTTGTTTTAAAAAATTTCATGTTAATCTAACTAGTGATAGAGGAATAGAAAATTGTTACTCACTTAAGGGGGAAAAATTAAAAAGGGAAATATTTTGGGAAAAGTAAATTCCAAGAGTTTTTAAAGTGAGTTCCAACACTCAAGACCCATTAACACTGGTCGATACCTCAACAGCTAGCATTGGACCCCTCATTATTGGTTGGATGAGATAAAACTGAAGAATAAAACATTGTGATGTGATATATTCAACAACTCCATGCAATTTTTAAAAATGATGAGCTATTTAAGGTATTGTATTTCCTTGAGACCTGGGGATCTCATTATTGAGTCTCCCTAGATGGTTTTCCTCATTGGTAGTAGGCACCATCATGGGAATTCCAGGGCGTAGTCCCGCATATATGATTGGGAGGGCTTGGGGATCTAAAACAACCCTCCCGAACTCCTCATCAGTCCAGCCAATACCCACTGAGGAACCCTCTTACCCTTTTACTATGACTCCTTGGTCCTCATTGGATGGCTCATTCATAAGATAAAATCTTGATTTTGAGCCTTTAAAAAAAAGAGAAAATGGGACGAAAGATAATGGCTGGTTAATAAACTCAGATTACCTCAATGAATAGAATTTCATTCAATCCATCACTCTCACGGGTGACCCCACCAATTTCTTGGTGAGTTTTTTAAATAGTGATTGGGCACTATGAATCTTTATCATTGGTTCCCTATATGAAAGTACCAAGGGTTGACACCTCCATAGTTGATTCTTTGGCAGATGTTGTCCCCTCAGTATTGCAACTAAACATCTTGCGTACTCGGACAATAGGAGGATCCCTTCCCCCATTTTGGAGCACAAAGGAATCCATATGCACCATGTAAAAATATATTTCATGAAAGTTGACACTAGTAGTGATTTTAGAAAGACCAAACTCTGGAAGCCTAATCCCCTCTCGGGTCAGCCTCCACCAAAATTCTTCTACTATCAAAGTCATTTATAGAATCCCCCAAGATTCCAAGAGAAAAGAAAAGGAAGCATCAGTAGGTAGTTTCAATAGATTTTGTAGCTTCTTTCCATATACCACATTGGTTCTACTGGTTATAGCATGGGATCTATTCACATGCTCTTGCTATCACTAATGAGGAAGGCCCACCCCTTCAGGAGGAGGGAGTGAATCAGAACCTTCAAATGTCCCCCCTAATTTCCTAAAAGGATCCCTTAATTCCTAATTAGTACTTTGAAAAGTATCCCATCATCTGCCCTACTTTTCATATTCCTTGCCTGATGGTGCTACCCTCCTCACATGTTGACATAGGATTGAGCCCAGATATGCCACTACCCAACAATCATCAAAAGTATTAGACATACTGTCATTGAAATTAGTGGGTCATAGTATATTGACTTCCCCCATGCATTCTCCTATGAACATCCACCCCAACTGACAAATGATACGGGGATGACCTTCCTCATATATCCCCATGTAAACTCACTTCATTAGCTATTGGATTCATAAAAACTATTAGGAAAACTGAGATAGAGTATATGGTTAAGAATAAGTGTTACCATTTATCTCAGTGACCAATAATCTACCTTGGAATGTCTAAAAATACTCTCATTTTTCTAGACCCCTCCATATTATCAATCATATCACTGAATGGAGTCTAGAATGAATAAAATTTGATGTTTTTTGCATTGTAAATGCTTACCATGACCCTGAATTCATTGAGAGTCACTGGAAGAACCCTAGAGATGTTGAGGGGTGAGGGTCTAATATCATCATTTTTGTGGGTAATGGCATTTAAAATTTGTATCCTCCAAAATATGCTATAATCCGCCCTTGTAAGAACTGTAATGGACTGTAGATCCACCTAGATATTCTTACTCTTACTTTGTGGACTAAATATATATATAGATGGGAAAACATCAATATTCCTATGTTCAATCGATTACAAAATTCTATAAATGCATATCATTATGAGAATCACATGAGGCAATCGCATGTGTGTGTCCCTCATTGTAAGCACCCATCCATCGAGGAAGGTGGAAAAGAATTTAGTGTACTGAACCACCAGCTTCAAGACGTCATACATACTATAACTCCACTCTTGATAGTGCCTTTCCCTGAAGATCCGCTAGTATGATCCTATTTTCCTCCACTCTTGTTCTGGAAGACATTATTTCAATCGACCCATCATCATTGTAGCTAGAGTTTTCAGGAACATTCCTAGTCTTTTTTTAAATATAATTTCTTTGATGAAAGGGGGGACGAGGCTTTAGAACCTAAGTCAACATGTCGAAGAGAATATGCACCATAATGGAGGTCTTCTCCCTATATCACTAGGCATTCAGAACTGAATAGAATTTTTCATATTGAAATCCAATCAACGAGATGCTTCCAATGTAGTGTAGGTCCCAACGATTTATACCCTCTTACCAATAATAGAGGTAGAATGTTTTGGTGCATGGGAACAACTAGATAAGGAGATCTAGAAGAATCTCCTTTTATTGGTAAGTGTGAAACTGGAATCACTACTAGAAATAAGATCTATACTAACGGTTTTGGGCAAACCGTTGGTATAGTTCACTTATATGGACCTATACCAATGGTTTGGAAAAAATCATTGGTATAGGTCACTAATTTGGACCTATACCAACAATTTTGGACAAACTGTTGGTATAGGGGGTACCTATACCAACGGTTTGGGAAAAACCATTGGTATAGGTCACTTTTATGAACCTTTATGAACCTTTTGGCCCATAATAGAGACCTTATACCAACGGTTTTCCCCAAACTGTTGATATAGGTCCCCCCTATACCAAAGGTTTGTCCAAAACCGTTGGTGTAGGTCCCAAAATAAAATAATCTATACCAACAGTTTTCAAAACCATTGGTATAGGTCTATACCAATGGTTTTGAGAACCGTTGGTATAGTTACATGTATTTTTATAGAATCTTCTTACAAATAACATTAAATAAATAAAATTTTAAAATATTTATGATAATACATATATATATTTATGAAATTATGTTCACAAAAGTCATGTTAGGTTAGTGTTTTGGACGTTCAATCATAAACTGCAGGCACTGGGATCAAAACCCACCAAATGCTTCTGTTTTGAAATACATATACCAATGGTTCTATGGAACCATTGGTATAGATTTTTCATATTACCTATACCAATAGTTTCGAAGACCGTTGGTATAGGTCTATACGAATGGTTTTGGGAAAACTGTTGGTGTAGACCTATCCCCATGGCTTACTTGTCCACAATTCTCCAAACTATTGGTATAGGATATACCAACAGTTTGGAGGCCTATACAAACAATTTCAAACCTTTGGTATAGGGTATTTTTCTACTAGTGAATGTCTAGACTACTTCATACATCGATATATGGCGTATTTCATCCAATTACTCTGGATGAGTGAAGCATACCCAGTACTCCCATTCCCACTCATCTATGATGTTTCCCCTGGCCTGTAGGTCTCAATCCTTGTACCATCCCATGTTGTTGATTTAGATGTTGGTTGGTAAAATTCTAACATAGCGGGATAGGGAATCCCTGGACTTTAGTGGTTCTCTAGTGATCATCCTTTTCCATCCACTAAAATTGTAAATGGTGGTTTGTTTGTGTTCCTAAGTAGGATGACCCAGAGCAGTGATGTTTTAGTGGGTAATATCATCATGATGAGTGAACTAGAACCATGACATGCTCAATTAAATGGCTAAGATATCCACATTTTCCATCATCCTAAATATAGATAGAGAGAGAGAGATGATTTCTTAGAAATTATTCTTTATGGGGTTATACAAGAAGGTATAGAAGCCCCCTGTTCTTGAAAAAAACCCTTATAGAATAGGATATTTTAGGACTCCTTTCCATTTTAGCATGTCCAGTCATGGCGATAGCTTTGATCATGGCCTAATTAGCAGGGTTGGTTATTTCTCAAAATATATGGATTCAAAAACAATGACATGAAACTTCGGCCTTTATTCTGGCATAGGATGTCATATTACATAACTTCAAAGGTTTTCTTGCAAAATGTTTCCTAAAGAAAGGAAACTATTTAATGGAAAGAGGAGGTTGCATGAATGACACAGGGGGAATCAGAAGTTCATACAAGTTGGTGAGTTCCTCACATGAGTGTTAGATTATCACACATGAAATTCATGTTATCATACAAAGTTCCCCACTCCCTAATTATAGGCACAAGGCCTCTAGGTTGTGAGAGAAAACAAAAGGGTTGTGCGGTCCAAGGCAGAAGTTGTGCGACCATGCAGAAATTAGCCACCCAATTCAGTGTTTCCCACAAAACTCCACCTTCTGGTTCTGCATCATCTCGGATTCTGAGGGGGGAATTTTTTGGTATCATAAATGTTTCTTGTGCCCCAAAAGGGTAGTTTCTCTTGAACCAAGTATACAACCTACTCCAAAAAACATCCTTGGGATAGGGAGTAAGTTGCATGAAACTCTTTAGTGTGGAACATAAATAATAGGATATGCATGAAAAGGGATTATGAACCAAAGTTGATGCCAGAGATAAATGTTTTATGAGTTATCCTAAAGTATTAAACGATAGAAAATGAATATGTTCATAAAACTAGAGGGTTAGGCTCCAACCTTCATTTTTCTGACCATAAAGTTAGATTTTAAAGGCGATGTTGGACCACACATTCTGTATGGTCAAGTCCCATCGACAAAGGGATGGGAAGAATAAAACCTTATTTACATTCCATAGTGATGTTTTGCAACATCAATGACACTTTTAAGTTATATATAAAACCTTACACAAATAATTGAAGTTTCTTTTTGAAAAAATAAGTGTTACTCTCACTTTTGAAAACCACACTTCTACGAAAAAACATAATACTAGAATCTCATTGACTCTCAAAGGTATAGAACTTGTGCGACCAACATTCTGTGAGCCCCAACATATCTTGACTCATAGTTGATCATCCCTCATGCAACACCTCTGAAGGTTATTTATATTAACACAATAGAATAATCCATTTCACAACCTCAAGCTATGCACAACACCAAAAGTTGTGCACACTGATGCATTATGAATCCATGTGTTGTACATGTGATAAATTTTATTGCTCGAGCAACTATATTTTCAAAAAAAAATTAATAAAGTTGTGTGTGGCCAACTTCTAGTTCTAGACCTAATCCCCCATGGTTTTAGTGTATCTTGGACCATTACACTACCTTTTACTCCGTAGAATAGGTACCCTAATGCCTTTTTATTATAATTATAAGCGCCATAACATCAGGGTCCCTAATTTCCCATCCTCTATGGTAGTATTTACACCATGCCCGACCCAGAGGTGCATGTGCATGAATATTGGACACGTAAGCCCTAAAGGTGGAATCACCAAGGGAAATGACTAACCTATCATGGTAGAGATTTATTTTCCAACATATTCCTCTCACCTTAACATGGTCCACCATAAAGACTCATCCACATCTAAGATTCATGAAATAAAACTATCGATCTCTTTATCTAGGTTTTATAATGTCAAACTTCCAAGCTCCACATCTGAGTTGGATGATGACAAACTATGAAGCTCCATTTATGATTTGTATAACATAAAATCGCCTAAATTCATGTCCCAGTTGTATGATGTTAAATTTCATGACAACATCATTATCTCATGATGTTAAACAATAGACTTACCCACATGTGATGATCAAGGGATTCGCCATGTCTAATCACCATGGGATGACTTCCCAATGGACATATACTCTATGCTTGAGCCCCTCAACCCCATGGAATCCTACTCTAGGTAGATTATAAATGTAATCAACACATAATCCCTCATTTAAAATCCTTTCGTGACATGAGTATATTTACTAAAAATGTTAAAATGCATTGATTGGTCCTCTTGCATGACCTTAAACTATGGTATCAAACAATGTGGGTTTTGATCCTTATATCTTAAAGAGGGTATATAGGACACCCCCCTATGGTTCAATCCTGATAACGCAAACTGTGACCCCCCCCAGAGACACACTCCACCAAATGCCACGTGTGATCATCATCCCCCTAGGGATACACTTAGACCCATTGTTTCCTACAAGAGGTTAAAACTGTGACCCATCTTTCCCTCCAAGACATTAAACTTGCGACCCGTCTATCCCTAAAAGACATTAAACCTATGATAAATCTGTCCCCTAAAGCTATTAAACATGTGACCCATATTTCTCTGAGAGATGTTAAACCTATGACCCATTTATCCCTGAAATATGTTAATCTTATGACCCATCTTTCCCCGCAAGATGTTAAAATATGAAACACATTTTTCTTCACAATACATTAAGCCAGCGACCTATATTTCTCCATAATATGTTAAAACTATGGCTCCTATTTACCTACAAAATAATAAAATTGTGCCCAGCCTATCTCCATAAGATGTTAAACTTGTGAACTAATATAAAATACTCATCCCATATAATAAACACGGTATGCCTATGTTTAAAATCCTCATAAGACGTATTCCCCTGGAATCACCTAACTCATGACCGAAACATGATTCCAAAGGTTCTATGACTAGGATTCCTCATTTGATATGCCTCATACTTCAAAATTGGAAGACCTTATAGGTTCCCAACCAATATAACTTTTAGAAGTGCCAAAACATGCCAAACATTACTACCTCCTCTGACTAAAGGTTACTCCCCTATTTAGGGAGAAGAATTGTAATTAACTAGCATCCACCTTGAGATGGCCCTAGAAATAAGTTTCATGAATATGGCCTAAATCTATGAGGGATGCCCAGACTGTGTGAAAAGATCCAATGAGGAATCCATGGAAGGAGGAATCCACATCCCATTATCCCATTTTGATCAAGGAGATAAAATCACCGATAAAAGTGATGGATTCCATCAGCCCTTGGAAAGTGGGAATATGGGGAAACAAAAGTAGCATAATACATTGGCCATAGTTAAAGCATAAAAAACATGGGGTTTTTTACATATTTTGATTCATTAATGTAGTTCAATTTAAACAACTAGAAATGCATGAGAGAGGCTAACATGATTTTTTTATTTAATCAACCTGTGAATGAATGGATCCTATACCTTCTCAACTATATAATTCACTCAATCACAGAGTGAGAACAAATTAGTAATCACTTATTTCAAATTGTTAGTTGAACTTAGTGTGCTACTCTCTCTTGAGATTGATTAAGTTTTTAGTAAAATCTTCATATTGAGGAGATTTCGAATTATAGTTTGATCAAGATCAATTTTCACTGATACTTGATGTTTTTCAAAAAATTATTATCGAAAGAGAAGTAGAGAGAATAATCATGTTATGTAAATTCGTGAAAAAATTAAAATAGATTAACCAGTGAAACATATTCCCCCTAAAATGTTTTTCCAAATATCATGATTTAAATAAATATATTCAATGATTTAGATGTAGAATAATCTATATATAAATAAATAATGAAATAGGGGAAGAGATCATGAATCTTTTTTATCCCATAGATTGAACTCCAACCCCTACCACAATCTCCAGTACCTTAGGATATGTCTCGGTACCCGTTATCTATTCAATTCATGTGATCCTCCCAATTTTGATGTTATGGGGTGTTTTTCCTTTGTCTTTTTTTTGTGTAGGTGTTCATCACCCATCTCTCCCATTTTCTAGACACTTATTATTCTTCCAATCCCTCATTACCAACTCCTATAACAGCTTTGAGATGATTTTTCTCACCGCCGCATGGCACATTCACTATGAATTTTTCTCCTCACCGATGGAACGATCCCAAGACCCTCTAATATATTTCTCAACTCCTAAAATATTTGTTCCATGTAGTGATCATGATCCCACACATAGATGTTCTCCATGTGGAAATTTCAATGGTTGTGATTAATGAGTGAAGGGGCTCGATTCTCTAGTTCCCATGATCTTTTTTGCTTGCAGTCATTTCTACTTGATTCCACCTAGAAAACATGAAAAATGTCAAGTAAATTTTGTAAGAACCCATGTTTTTTAAACAGGTAAAAATCCCAACCCTGTTTGAATTTTTGACTTGTTCATGACAGAACTGATAAAATCTGGGAAGTTCGAGATATTTCTAGACTACACACCATGTAATTTCAACTACACGATGCGTACGGGTTAGGTGATTACCTATCATGTGCTCTCTGAGTACATGTCATGTGATGGCCGTGTAGAAATTTCCTACTACACGACATGTAGTGTTACTCGACACACCGTGTATCCTCTCTTCTATATACCTAATGGGTTCAAGCCGTGTGGATACCCCTCTTAAGTCGGAGTACGGAAAAAGCCACTACACTGCATGTAGTTATTAAATACATGTCGTGTACTTTTATTTATTCGATTATGTGAAAGTTTGTCACGTATTATTTTTTAAAATGTCTTCTTCTTCCCCAACTTCGGGACCTCTCTGTTCCAAAAACCCGAAGAACATACCTAGCCCTAGATTCTTCATCTTTCATCCATTATTCGATGCATCGGTGGCTACGGGATCACAACAGTGAGGATAAACCCGTGCACCCTATTCTGTTCTTGATTCCTTTCCTCACACATCGTAAATTCTATCCGATCAAAGTTGTCTGGTTTTGACATAAATGTAAATCTACAAAGATCGGCTTCGAATTGGAGCTCGATATCGAACGTTCCTATGTCTACGGGTCTCAAGTAGGTGGTTCATACCTTCTTTAGTGATTTTTCAGACCTTTGGGTGGTGCAGATTAAAGGGCGTATTTGGGTATTTTGAGCAATACCCTAATGTACATGTTATTGCCTATTTAATTGTTCATTGAGCTATGGGATACCATTGGCTATACTCTGTTACCTATGTTTCTTGAGCGGGGCCAGGTGAGTAGTCATTAATCATTGGGGAATTTTGGCCTGGGAATGCCAAAATGGTTATAACTACATTTCTTTGTTTAGAACTATTGAGTTTAGTTTATCAAAACTTGATATGAATTGTTTGAGATGTTAAGGACCTCAGTGCTGGTATGGGACAACACTTGGTTCATGTATTTCAACTGTTTAGATTGTTTTTCCTATTTATGTGTTTTGTTTAAATGTGTATATATGTTATTGTTGAATTTCATAGGTTGTAACATTTATGGTTGTGTTGATCATGGCCTGAATATTCTTGAGTGATGCAGATCATAGGTTGGGCTTGGCCCGGGTTACATTGGGTGGTTCTGACCACGGGATTGGGCATCATGGATGTCGACTTGAGGAAAGATGACTATCAGGTTGGGAATGGCCTAGGTTACTTGGATGGCGAGACCGTCAGACTTTAGTAACATGGTCGAAGGGACACGAGGTGTCAGAGAAGTTGTGGGTTGGGTACTGTTTTGGTGATTACCACTCACCGGGAACATTGAGTAGTGTGCACACAGAGAGAATCTATGATGAGGTGATTTTGACCACTCGTGTGGTTAGATTCCCCTATTAGTTTTGGTTTAGGTACTATTGGTTCGGGGTGCTTGTTGTAGGAAGCCACGTGGAAGGTGACACTACTGGAAATCACATTTTTACCAACGCTTATATCCCAACGGTTTATCAAACCGTTGGTAATGGTTATGCATACCAACGGTTTTCTAAAACTGTTGGAATAGAGGCTTTTATGAAGATTTTTACCAACGGTTTATAAAACCACTGGTATAGGGCTCCATTAAGAGACTTTTACCAACGGTTATACACTAACCGTTGGTATATGTTGGAATCTATACCAACGGTTTGTGTAAACCATTGGTATAGGCCTTAGGTAAACATACATTCCCAACAGTTTTTAAAAACCGTTGGGAAAGTTTTCCCCTAAATCCAGTATCCCCTTTGCTCGATTTTAGTCCCCCTCCGCTCGACTACAGCCCTAAATTGAAGCTCTCCCGACGCACTCTCATTACCCAGTCTCCGAAACTCCATCCATCCTCTTCAATCAAACAATTTTTCTGTTCTACACTTCAAATCTGTAAGTTCTAATGTTCTTCATCTATTTTTTTATTTTCTATTTTGATTTTACCTAAACGTCTCAGATCTCTCTATACAAGGACTCAGAAACTCGTTCCACTCATAGATCCATATTAAATCAAACAATTTTGTAGTTCTACACTCTAAATATGTAAGTACTACCTTAGTTTTAATGTTTTCCATCTATTATTTTTGTTTTCTGTTCTAATTTGGTATAAACTAGGTTGTGTTGTTTATGGCATGCAAAGGTTAGTGATATTGAGGATGAATTGGATGTTGGTTGGGTGATGGATTGGAATTGTGATGTTTTTTGGATTATGTTTAGTTAATTTTCAATGAATTATTTGGGGATTTCCTCCCTTTAATAGAGCCCCCACTCCTCATGGACCCTAGACACCCCCCTCTTGGACCCTGGACAGTCCCCCCTCCTGGAACTTGGACAGGCTGGCCCCCCTCTTTCCTAAAACTTGGACATCCCCATCCTGGACCCTGGACAACCCCCCTCCACCCTCCTCCCAGGACCTTGTATAGTCCCCCCTCCTTCCTGGACCCTAGGAAGCCCCCCACCCTCCACCCTAGACCATGGATAGCCCCCCTCCTCGATGGACCCTGGAAAACCTCCCATCCTTCCTGGACCATGGACAGCCCCTTCTCCCCTTCTCCTTGACCTTGGACAGCCCCCCCCCCCCCCCCCCCCTTCTAGGACCCTGGAGAGCCCCCCACCCCTCCTCCTAGACCTTGTACATCCCCCTGACCACCTCCTCAACCACCAAATACCCCCCCACATTAAAACATTTACCACCAAACTTGGACATGCTGGATTTTCTCTAAAAAGATAGATTTATCCTCAAACCACCTCAATAATATTCTAAACAATGCTTATAATGTGGTTTTCACCACATAACATCCAATTGTATTCCAAGTCACTAGTCTATCCTCCCTTGGCTAGATTTTACAAAAATAGTTCAACCTTAAAGATCCAAATAAAAATAAATTGATATAAGACATTTGATAATGGATTAAAATTTCAAATTGGGATCCAATGAGGAATATTTGATATATTATGCATCATGTCCATGAGTAAATCCATTTTTATATATCCGATAGGTTATTTTTCACAATTTTCACACATTAATTGTTTGTAAAAATGGGACAAACATTTATAAAGGTTCTAATATATAAAAATGAATCTATTTGTGGATGCAGCTTAACCAACAATGTCTAGCTTGTCTGTCTCTTCCATGATCATCGATGTTCACGTCCCGTCTCCATCTGACCTCACACGATGGGTGACTCAGCGTTTGACTGATGATGAGCGCCAGATTCTCTTACTTCCACACCAGATTCACGCCCACTACGCTCCTGAAGTGATCAATCCCACTCAGCGTCTGGCTGATGACGAGCGCCATATTCTCTTACTTCCACACCAGATTCATGCCCGCTACACTCCTGAAGTGATCAATCCCACTAAGAATCCATGTGAGCTTGATGACACGACCACCAGTTCTTGTAAGAGGCAGAGGAGTTCTGAGTTGATGGACCAAGATGATTGACCAGTGTCCATCCATCTGGTTGAAGACGTAAAACTTAGCGCTTCCTGGGAGGCAACCCATATTCTAGAGTTTCATCATTTTCATTTTTTACTCTGTTTTAGGAAATAAACATGGCATGTATGCAACAATTTTTTAGCTGCTGCTGATCTGTATGTTCACTTGTCATTACTCTGCATGACTGCTTCTATTTTGTCTGATCCTTGGTGTTATTTTTTATGAAATGATGTGTCTATGTGCTATCTATGTGTAGATTTTACAGATACATAAGTATGTGCACTTTTCATTATTCGATTCTTTCAGTTCTTCGGCCGATGGTAGGAGGGAGGTTCGTACCAGAGGTAGACGAGCATCTCCGCGTACCCGACTAGACTCTTCCCCTCTGACCAAATGCATTCGGATTATGTTGAAACTTAAGGTAAACAATACATGGGTCAAATTTGATGTGTATAAGTCAACTTCTCCTCAATAACAGGCACGGTGTGGCCAGGATCACTCAAACTACCTCTCTTTTGTTCTAAATTGACTTATTTTTAAGTGAAATCAACAACTGACATATGGGACTCTGACCAAATGCATTTAGATTGTGTTGAAACTTTAGGAAAACGATCCATGGGTAATATGTGACATGTAAAAGTCAACTCTTCCTCAATCCGATGTGTGGTGTGGCTGGTATCACTCTAAGTGTATGTATTTTGTTTAAAATGGAAAATATTTTACGTACATACACCAATCCAATAAAACAGATTTTGATTGTGTTGATACTTTTTAACAATGATCCATGACTCATATGTGACATGTACGAGTCAACCCCACCTCAATTAGAGGCTCGGTGTGGCCGATACCACACAAAGTGCCTCTGTTTTGTTAAAAATGGACTTAATTTTAAGTGAAATCAACAACTGACATACGGAAAACTGACCAAACGCATTCGTATTCTGTTCAAACTTAAGGAAAAATATCCATGAGTCCAATGTGACGTGTATGAGTCAACTCCGCCTCAATACAAGGCTCGGTGTGGCCGACACCACTCAAAATGCCTCTATTTTGTTAAAAAATGGACTTAATTTTAAGTGAAATCAACAACTGACATACGGTAAACTGACCAAACACATTCGGATTCTATTGATATTATAGAAAAACGATCCATGGATCATATGTGACATGTACGAGTCAACCCCACCTCAATCCAAGGCGCAGTGTGGACGGTACCATTCAAAATGTATCTTTTTTGTTTAAAATGACGTTAATTTTAAGTGAAAATAACAACTGACATACAGAAAACTGACCAAATGCATTCAAAATTTGTTTAAACTTTAGGGAAATGATACATGGGTCATATGTAACGTGTACGAGTCAACCCCGCCTCAATCTAAGGCACGGTGTGGCCGGAACCCCCCAAAATTTCCCTCTTTTGTTTAAAATGGACAATATTTTACGTACATACGCCAAATAGATCAAACAGATTCTGATTGTGTTGATACTTTTTCACAATGACCCATGACTCATATGTGATGGGTACGATTCAACCCCACCAAAATTCGAGGTCCGTTGTGGCCGACACCACTCAAAGTGCCTCTGTTTTGTAAAAAATGGACTTAATTTTAAGTGAAATCAACAACGACACACAAAAAAAACGACCAAATGCATTTGAATTATATTGAAACTTAAGGAAAACAAACCATGAGTCAAATATGATGTTTATGAGTTAACCCCGCCTTAATACAAGGCCCAGTGTGGCTGACACCACTCAAAGTGCCTCTTTTTTTAAAATGTACACAATTTTAAGTGAAAACAACAACTGTCATACAGAAAACTGACCAAATGCCTACGGATTCTATTGAAACTTTAGGAAAACTATCCATGGGTCATATGTGACGTGTGAGAGTCAATCCCACCTCAATCCGAGGCACCGTGGGGCCGAGACCACCCAAATTTCCAGTCTTTTATTGAAAATGGACTAAATTGTAAGTGAAAACAACAACTATCATATGGGAAACTGACCAAATGCATTCCAAATCTATTGAAACTTTAGAACAAAGATCCATGGATCATATGTGATGTGTAAGAGTCAATCCCGCCTCAATCTGAGGGTTGGTGTGGCCAACACCACCCAAACTGCCTCTCTTATGTTTAAAATGGACAATGTTTTACGTACATACGTCAAACCGATCAAATGGATTCTGATTGTGTTGATACTTTTGAACAACAATCCATGACTCATATGTGATGTGTAAGAGTCAACCCCGCCTCAATCTGAGGCCGGGTGTGGCCGACACCACTCAAAGTGCCTTTGTTTTATTAAAAATGGACTTAATTTTAAGTGAAAACAACAACTGACATACTCCAAACTGACCAAACACATTAGAATTATATTGACACTTAAGGAAAACGATACATGAGTCAAATGTGACCTATAAGAGTCAACCCTGCCTCAATCTGAGCCTCGGTGTGGCCGGGACCACTCAAACTGTCTCTCTTTTGTTCAAAATGGACTAAATTGTAAGTGAAATCAAAAACTAACACAAGAGAAACCTACCAAATGCCTTCGGATTCTGTTGAAACTTTTGGAAAATGATTCATTGGTCATATTTTATGTGTACGAGTCAACCTCGCCTCAATACGAGGCTCTGTGTGGACGGGACCACCCAAAATGCCTCTCTTTTGTTCAAAATGGACAATATTTTACGTACATACGCCAAACCGATCAAACGGATTATGATTGTGTTGAAACTTTAGGAAAATGATCCATTTTTCATATGGGACGTGTACGAGTCAGACCCTCTTCAATCTGAGGCCCGGTGTGGCCGACCCCACTCAAAGTGGCTCTCTTTTGTTTAAAATGGACTTAATTTTAAGTGAAAACAACAACTGACATACGTCAAACCAACCAAACGCCTTCATATTCTGTTGAAACATTAACAAAACGATCCATGGGTCAGATGTGACATGTTAGAGTAAACCTCACCTCAATCCGAGCCGCAGTGTGGCCGGGACCACTAAAATTGTCTCTCTTTTGTTGAAAATGGACTAAATTGTAAATGAAAACAACAACTGACATACGCCAAACCAACCAAACGACTTCTGATTCTATTTAAACTTTAGGAAAACGATCCATGGGTCATATGTGACGTGTACGAGTCAACCCCGCCTCAATCTGAGTTGCGGTGTGACCGGGACCACTCAAACTGTCTCTCTTTTGTTCAAAATGGACTAAATTCGAAGTGAAATCAACAACTGACATACGGGAAACCGACCAAATGATTTGGATTCTGTTTAATCTTTAGGAAAATTATCCATGGGTCATTTGTGACGTGTACAAGTCAACCGTGCCTCAATCCGAGGAACCGTGGGGCCGGGACCACCCAAACTGCCTCTCTTTTGTTCCAAATGGACAATATTTTACGTACATAGGCCAAACCGATCAAACGGATTCGGATTGTGTTGAAACTCTAGGACAATGATCCTTGGCTCATATGTGACGTTTTTGAGTTAACCCCACCTCAATATGAGGCCCGGTGTGGCCGACACCACTCAAAGTGCCTCTTTTTTTAAAAATGTACGTAATTTTAAGTAAAAACAACAACTGACATACGGAAAACCAACCAAACGCCTACAGATTCTATTGAAACTTTAGTAAAACGATCCTTGGGTCATATGTGATGTGTAAGAGTCAAACCCTCCTCAATCGGAGGCCCGGTGTGGCCGACACCACTCAATGTGCCTCTGTTTTGTTTAAAATGGACTTAATTTTAAGTGAAAACAACAACTGACATACACCAAACCAACCAAAAGCCTTCGGATTCTGGTGAAACATTAGTAAAACGATCCATGGGTCATATTTGATGTGTACGAGTCAACCCCGCCTCAATCTGAGCCGCGGTGTTGCCGGGACCACTCAAACTGTCTCCCTTTTGTTCAAAATGGACTAAATTGTAAGTGATATCAAAAAATGACATATGAGAAACATACCAAACACCTTCGGATTCTATTGAAACTTTAGTAAAATGATCCATGGGTCATATTTGATATGTACGAGTCAACCCCACCTCAATCTAAGGCGCCGTGTGGCCGGGACCACCCAAACTGCTTCTCTTTTGTTCAAAATGGACAATATTTTACGTACATACGCCAAACCAATAAAATGGATTATGATTATGTTTAAACTTTAGGAAAATGATACATGGCTTATATTTGACGTGTATGAGTCAACCCCGCCTCAATCCGAGGCACGGTGTGGCCGACACCACTCAAAGTGCCTCTCTTTT
This sequence comes from Viscum album, assembly GCA_963277665.1. Lineage (NCBI taxonomy): Eukaryota > Viridiplantae > Streptophyta > Magnoliopsida > Santalales > Viscaceae > Viscum > Viscum album. The sequence continues at coordinate 615,104,047 of OY728130.1, forward strand.
ATTTAAAATGAACTTAATTTTTAGTGAAAACAACAACTGACATAATCCAAACCGACCAAACACCTTCGGATTCTATTGAAACTTTAGAAAAACGATTCATGGGTCATATGTGACATGTACGAGTCAAATCTGCCTCAATCCGAGCCGCGGTGTGGCTGGGACCACTCAAACAGTCTCTCTTTTGTTGAAAATGGACTAAATTGTAAATGAAATCAACAACTGTCATACGGGAAATCAACCAAATGCCTTAGGATTATATTGAAACTTTAGGAAAACGATCCATGGGTCATTTGTGATGTGAATGAATCAATATCACCTCAATCTGAGGGGCAGTGTGGCCGACACCACCCAAATTGTCTCTCTTATGTTAAAAATGGACAATATTTTATGTACATACGCCAAACCGATCAAACGGATTCTGATTGTGTTGAAACATTAGGAAAATTATCCATAGCTAATATGTGACGTGTAAGAGTCAACCCTGCCTCAATACGAGGCCTGGTGTGGCCATCACCGCTCAAAGTGTCTCTCTTTTGTTTAAAATGGACTTAATTTTAAGTGAAAACAACAACTGACATACGCCAAACCAACCAAACACCTTCAGATTATATTAAAACTTTAGGAAAACGATCCATGGGTCATATTTGACGTGTAAGAGTCAACTCCGCCTCAATCTGAGCTGCGGTGTGGCCGGGACCACTCAAATTGTCTCTCTTTTGTTAAAATGGACTAAATTGTAAGTGATATCAACAACTGACATACGGGAAACGGACCAAATGCCTTCGGATTCTGTTGAAACTTTAGGAAAATGATCCATGGGTCATATGTGATGTGTACGAGTCAACCCCGCCTCAATTGGAGTCACTGTGGGGCCGGGACCACCCAAACTACCTCTCTTTTGTTCAAAATGGACAATATTTTACGTACATATTCCAAACCAATCAAACGGATTCTGATTGTGTTGAAACTTTAGGAAAATGATTCATGGATCATATGTGACGTGTACCAGTCAACCCCACCTCAATATGAGTCCCGGTGTGGCACTTATGGAGTCACAAGTGATGAGACTCCTAAGAAAATACCTTTTCACCATATATTAGAATAGTGGTTGTCATATGAAGATTGAAATGGGTGTAAATAATATTTGAGTTATTGAAACTCTTATTCAACTATACTGGATGATTGTTGTCATATGAATATTCAAATGGGGAATTATTCACCATGTCTCTAATCAAAGAGGTGGTATTTTTTGTTGTTTTAAGTTCTCACTGTTTTAAGTGTTGTTTTGTATGAAGGTGTATGCACAGGAGGGGCTGCTGTGCAACAATTCTGAAAATACACAATACCAATGGTTTACAACCATTTGTATACTTTGAGAAAGAATTATACCAACGGTTTGTAACCATTTGTATAGTATTTTTTATTGAACATATGCCAACAGTTTCATTGAAACCGTTGGGAAAAAAACTATACCAACGGTTGTAAACCATTGGTATAATATCAAAATCATAGAATTCCCAATGGTTTTAAATCGTTGGGTAAACCTATACCAACGGTTCAACAAGAACCGTAGGCAAATCAAGACATAGAGTGGGCTATACCAACGGTTTAGTTCAAACCGTTGGTATAGATCTTTCCCCACGCCTTACTTCCCTACGGTTTGGACAACCGTTGGTATAGAATATACCAACGGTTTTCCATCCTATACCAACGGTTTAGAACCGTTGTTATATCCTCTATTTCCAGTAGTGTGAGGAGGCTTCATGTGATAGCATTTAGGCTATCGGGTGGGGGGTGCAGAGTCTCACCATTATTTGAGAGCAGACATTGCTATCCCTCCAGTTACATTATTTGAGGGAAGACATCGATGTCCCTCTGGTTACTTTATTTGAGGGCAGACATCAATGTCCCTCTGGTTACTCTTTTTGAGGGCATACATCGTTGTCCCTCCAGTTATGTATTTGAGTATAGGCATCACTGATCCTCCAGGTTACTATTTCGGGGGCATGCCTTCGGGACATTGGTATTTCATACATGCAATGTAAGGGGGCACTTGGAGCCGGGTTACATGATAGAGATTTCAGCGTTGGCTGAAGAAGGTTATACTTCATGGTTGCTGCTGAGAACCAGTGGAGTTTATGTTTATTCGTGCATCATACTATTTACTATTTTCTTTATAACTGAATGTCTTCTTAAACACTTATATTAGGTATGCACTATTGGGTGGTATCCTAATGGGATTCGTCTCACACCCTGCACAGGCCCTTTAGGATGCATGCAGACATTTGGGAGAAAGGTTAGCTTCAGGAGCTGAGCTACATTAACTATTGCATGGAGATGGTATGGACCTTGAGGTCTTGCCTAGCTAGAGTTTATTTGGTTTTGATTTCTTTCCTGTACCAGCATGCTCACTTGCTACGTAGCTACCGTTGGTTAGCCATTGGCGCCCTATATATATATATGGATATGTATGACCTATTTTGGATGCATGTTTTTTGTTCAGTGGTAGTTATACATGATCAGCATGTGGTTGTGTTTACTTTCTGCTGCTGTTGTTTATATTTATTGCTTTTGTTGTTTGTCGATATTGTATGTCCTTCTGCTCTACGGGTCTGGTTCAAGTCTGTTGAGTTGTTTATTCCACTGCATAATTATTATTATACTCGGACTAGTACCAGTATTATCTTCCACGAGGGTATAGCCTCGCTACTATACCTATAAGACCCTCGCTACTACTCGGAAACTTTTTTCTTTCTAGGAGGTGCGCCTAAGGTAGTAAAACCCAACCCGTTTAGCACTGTTCATGTGGTTGTTTGGGTTTGGGTCGTTATAAATTGGTATTATAGGAGTTCTTGATAGGGATTTAGTAGAATTGTTTTGCTGGATACTAATGATATTGGGACTTGTCTTTTATTTCAGCTAGTTTTACTATTTGGGATATGGTTTACTGGAGATAGGTTGTTACTGGAATTGGGTTTCTTACTTGTGCATGGGTGCTTGCAGCCCCAAGTACGAGGGATGAACCAAGTTTCCATGGGTGGAAATTGCTATTTTCTTTTTTCCAGATTATGGTTTATATGATTTCCACCTCAGTGGCTCACCTGGTGTGTAATGTTATTGATTGGGATGTGTAACCCTTGACCCAATGCGGTAAAGGTGAATTGGACCTTCGCCCGGTATGGCAAGTCTTGTTTGTTTGGATTTTGATAGGAACATATTTAGGGTATTTCAATTTAATAATTGCACGTATGATTTGTGATGTGATAATACACTATGAAAAATATAAATTTCCATGCATTTCATTCTTTTGAAATGTGAATAGGTGAAATTCTAGATAAAAATTGCTTGTTTATTTCAATGAGTTATGTAATGATTTGAATATTTTTAGAATTGCAGGGTAATTGAGTTTGGATCGTGTATGAGCAGGTAGGTACTATGATTGAGGTGATTTTTATCACTATTATTGGGTGACTAGGTTGTCGGTTTGAGGCAACGTTAGTTGTCGAGACAGGCATGGCCTAAGGTACTTTTGATACTAGGCTCTATTAAGGGCGGGTAAGGAGGCCATGATGTCGGGATGCCATGGGAATGAGTTACGGTGGGGGATAGTAAAGGTAGTTGTTTTATGCTTCCTATTTACTACTTTACTTATCTATGATGAATATATATTGTTATATATATGTGGGTTGTCTGACCATTTATGGTATTCAGAGGGTTCCTTTACTCAACTCAGATGGAGTGTTAGATGGGAGATGATACAGTGCCGGAGGTGCAGGATCAGGTTCAGGATCCAGTGCAGGTAGAGAAGGAGCCGTAGGTATAGGCTCATGGATAGGATTAAGTTTAGGATCTTGTGCAGGCAGGACAAAAACCGAGTTTTTCAGTGTTTGGTCCATGGCTCGATGAGTAGTTTCGAGCTAGCCTAATATGTGTCTTGCAGGGGATTGATAGAGGTGCATAGGGTACAAAGCCATCTATAGAATACTTGACACAGGAGTTCAATTCGTAACGCCCACCTCTATTTCAGGGTGAGGTTGGTCCACAGGTGGCTGAGAACTGGATAGAGAGCATGCAGATGATCTTTGAGAAACTCAAGATGCCTCCAGGGTGGAGGGTCAAGCTGGCGACGTACATGCTGCGAGGACCAGAAAAGCATTGGTGGGATGTGCAGGTTCAGGCTCACAGGTACGAGGGACTAGCATGGAAGTACATCGAGGATAGGTTCTTTGAGAACTTCTACATAGAGATACTGAAGCCGATAGAGATCGTGAGTTCTTAAGTCTTCAGCAGGGAGACATGTCCATCATGGACTATGTAGTTACTTTCACTAAGCTGTCTTGCATTGCACCTTTTATGGTCAGTGATGACGCGACAATGGTAAGGCACCTCGAGGATGGTTTGTGACACGCCATTCGAATCCAGGTGAATATCTTCAAGATGGGTTCATTCTCAGAGGCAGTGAATTAGGCACTCATAGCAAAGGGAAACTAGATGGATAGGCCCTATGTTGATTGAGGAACAATTTCAGGTAATAGTTTGGATAACAGGAAGCAAGGATGAGATGAGTTATAGCAGGACAGTCAGGCCAAGGACTCAGTTAAACCACTTCGTAGCAATTCTTTGGCAGTTTGATTTCAATGTGGGTAGCCAGGACATGTTCAGACATTGTGCCATAGGTCTCCAAAGGAGTGCCGAGCATGTGGACTGGTCAGACATCTGGAGAGGTTCTGCGGCAGCCTTCTCAAACAGCTGCCAAATAGGTACCAGGACAAACTGGGGTATCTAGAGTTGGTTCAGGTTCAGTACCAGGTGATGTTAGCCGAGGTTTAGCTGTATCCGGAAAACGTGATAGAGACAGCAGGATCCAACTGAGGGGTTAGTGGGCAGTGATTGGAGCAGCACCAAAGGGAGGTTAGGCATCAGGAAGCCGTACATCAGTCCAGGTGCATGTCGTGGAGATTCTAGAGTCTGAGCAGGCTGGTGAGCTGACGACGGTTATAGGTACACCGCGAGTTTGGCTGTGACTTTCTCGTTTTCATTCGGCATGACCTGCTGAGGCATGTCCGTTTTGAGTGCACGAGGTGCACTGGATTCTTGTGGACTAAATACATGTTGGTAAGTGGGATTGGCGCCATATCAGGTGTGTTATATATTTATATATATATATATATATGTTTGAGATGTATAGAATCAGGGGAATCGAGGATGTAGGTTACTTGAGGTGTTGTGGGCATCGGGGCATCAAGGATGCGGGTTACTTGAGGTTCATGGAATAGGGTTATATTTTGAGCATCCCTGGGATACCAGACCTCATAGAAGAAGACATCGATGTGGTGTAGGATACGTTTGGGTGTCAGAAACGACATGAGAGCACCAATGAGGCACAGGAGTGACGATGTGTCACGAGGGGACCATGGGTTCAGGAACATGTTAGTAAACCTTTACTTATTTTGAGTTTTGTCAGGTTGAGACCAAGTTAGGCTATAGAGACCCGAAGCTTGACGTACATGGACATTACATTAATTTTTCGGAATACTTAGTACATAACAAAAACACACACACGAGGACCGTAATAGTTTAGTGTCTTTGGAAACTCGGAACGTAATCTTCTAATCATGATGAAAGATCTTCAACATCTCCCATAAAGATCTTCTTTTTTTAACCTAATTCCTTTCTTTATGTCCTGGGTAAAAGAAAACATAAAAGGGTGAGCTCAAATGATCAGTAAGGGTAAACAAAAGAAATATCAATCATGTCATATTCATAAGAACATATCTTTTGGAAATCTTAACCTGCAAAAGAGATCATAATTTCATAACATGGGATAAATCATAGTAGTGAAATGAAATCCCAATAATCATAACTTAAAACATGAAACTTTTTGACATACACACATAATCATAGAGAATCATTTCTTTTTAGTGAAGACTCATTTCCAAGACTATCTTAGTGGACAAAGTCCCTTTCTGAACCGAGTCACCCTCGTTTCAGTCATGTTTCACTGAACCGGTATAACCTACCATTCCAGCCATGTCTATCTCATGAGATATAAAATCTTTACCCAATGAATTGGAGGGAGATATAGGTCCCACCCATCTCATAATGATACCATTCTTATGTGTGCCACAAAATCATAAATCATACATCATTGCATAACCCATGTAATAAAAATGGAAATCTTAAACATCATGACATCATAAAACAATTCATATACGATAAAGGAATTCATAAAAATAACTCCATCACAACATAATCAAATCAATGTAATAATAGGGATAAAAACAAAACCCTTTATCATCTTAGATGGAAAATAATTTTGATAAAACACTTGAACTTCATTCTTGAGGAAAATATCCTTTCTACTTCAAAAATACTTTTCCTTTCTTAACATGTCATACAATTTTAAACTTAAAGAAGTTGATTAAAAATAAACTGGAAAACTTATAAAGGAAGCTTCTTGGAAATAATGTTTTAAAAATCCATTCATGTCGTATAAGTTAAAAAACATTCTTCGTACTTTTGTCGGAAAAGTCAAAAAGTACCTCGTACGAAAAACGACAAAAGATTCCTTTCATATCCTTTACTAAAAACTCATCGAAGGGTAAAATTGGATATAAACAATTGTAGGTGGATGGAAATAATATTACATATTGAGAAAACATGTATTTGGATGATAAAATACACCCCAGTAAATACCAAAGTATAAACAATCTCGTATAAAAATGAGATTGTGCTATTTCCCTTACCTTAGGTCCAATTTGCTTCGTAAGTGTCCGAAACTCTTGTATAATGATTTAAATAATGTCATTGACTTATTAAAAAAAATCATATTCATTGTTATTATATCATATATGGTTCACTTATGACTTTATATTACCCGTTCTTTTGTAAATTCCATATTAAAGAGCGTTTTGGGTAAAATTGTTTCATTTCTCATCCGTGTTTTGACTTGTAATTATTCATATGATTACTTAGATCATGATTAATTAATTCCAGAATATAAAACATGATTTATATATATATATATATATATTTAGAATATACATATATATAATAAATCAATAAATGGAAATAAATACACCGTTCATGGAGACGGTAGGTCGTACGTACGCATGAACGCTGTTTTCGTTTGCTTATTGAGTTGAATGGAATTAAGTAGATTACATAAATATATATATATACATAAATCCAGTATAATTATTATGTCATATATTTCATGATTACTTATTATATATACTTTATAATCATTCATGAATGGTTAAAATGGAGAATGAATCTCATCGCGTCGTGGAGACGGTAGTCTGTACGTACGCACGAGCGATGATATCGTTCTCATGATCGTGGGACTGTATTGGAGTGTATGTATAGTATTTACGAATCAATATACCTTTAAAATAATAATATATAGTTATTATTTACACCATTATACCCATCCAAGTAAGGTGGTGGTGGAAAATAGATTTCACCATGGCGTGGAGAGGATATTCCGTACGTACGCACGCGCGGTGATTTCGTTTTCCGTAGGATGGATAGATAGTGAAATAGGATTGTTTCATACTTATAATAACATATTCTTATATGAGTGATACTGATGTTATTACTTCATAATGAAATAACTAATGAAGAAGAAGTGGAAGAAGAAATAAAGATGAAAGAATCGGTAACGGAAATTACCTCTTCTTTGAAGTGTTTCTTTGAGACCTCCTTTTATGGCACTAAAATTGGTATTTGAGGAATACAAGAACCTCTATGATGTTTCTAGGGAAGTGTAGAAGAGAATTTTGCAGGGTTGGGCCATGCTTGAAGGCTCAAATTTGTGTACGTAAGAGAGGGAGGAGGTGCCCTTTTATAAGGGTGGAGAGCGGCTCCTTTGGAAAACTAAAAATATTATTTTATTATAAAGTCATATTCGATTTTAAACAGCTCCAAATTGATTTATTTAGAATCTAAGGTGGAGATGGATCGAAATCCTCTCATAAAATAAAATTTATGCAAGTTTAGGTTCCTATTTTAACCTTATCATTTAGATTTTATATTAAGTTAAATAATTTTACTTTTACCGTGTCTTCTTGTGTTCTTACACTATAAGGTTAATAAACATACTATAAGAAGCCAAAAGAACCCCAAGTTGTTTATTATTAATATATATAACCTTATCTAAGTCATTTGGCTGAACCTTAGATTTTTAGGAATAAAATAACAATTAATAATATAATATTTTTTAAAAAAACTATTTTATGTCAATTTTGACACTATTTAGTAATTAATTGTTTTGAAAATCATAACAGAATTATTAGTTCAAAAAAAGTAAATTAAATAAATACTAACATGTCATATTAACCTAGAAAATTAATTTAAGTCATAAAAAGTCTCAAATTACATTTATTTGGGCTTTTATAACATCAATTATGTCAATATTTCATTAATAAGACAATTACTGCATCATCTTTGTGTCATAATCAATGATACTTATTTAATCCCTAAAAATTCTAAATAAATTTGTATGATGTAGATAATTGTATTAGCTTTCTGGATACTATTCATTTTCGAAGTTTCATGAAGTTTATCACTAAATTAAAATTATTATACTTATAAGATTTAAGAAAGTTACATGTTGTCAAATTCTTTGGTTTTAATAATAATTAAATTATTTTCATGGAAAAAAGTCCATAAAATGAATCTAATCCGACCCTTAGGTTATATGGGTATATGTTTAGCCATCAAATAGGATTTTTCCAAGTTTTAGATAATTTTATAATCTTATATTTACCCTTAATTACCCGATTTACCTTTAACTATAGTAAATAAAATTTACCGTAGTTACTATTCACAATGCCCAAAAATAAAAAGTAGCTTATTAACATAATTTGGACACATTGATTCCAAATATGGAATCTATTTTTCCAAATTCAATACACAAAAAATGCAGAAATTAAATTAAAATTAACCCCGTTGTCGAAAGAAAATGGGTTTTTCTTTAAAACATTGCAAAAGATTGAATTGTTTTAACCTACGAATTCAAGGTAAAATCAATGCTAATAACATACATTATATTAAATGGTAAAAATATATTCTATTTATACTTTAAAACCCTTAAATATTATAATTTAACCACATAAGATATTATGATGAAAAAAGTTTTTTTTAATTAAAATATAGCGTGTTTTTACTATTCATTAAAATAGGAAAGTTATCGGAAAAATATCAAAACTTTATCTAATGTAAATTTTTATATCCTGATTCAAAAGTAGAATTTTATTTTTGTCAAATTGAACATATAAACATGTCAAAACTAGATTTAAATTGGGTGCGCCATCAAAAGGCGACAAAACTGCATTTTTTGAAAAATACTTATTTTACCCGAAAAATTTATTTTGTTCTTATACCATGTTCTAGAAAATGTGTAAGATGAATAATAATGTTATAAAATTCAAAATTTAGTTAATACTATTCATAACGGCTAGTTCATGACAATATTATAATAATATATTGTTGTTTATTAAAACCCGGTATTGCGTACAACACACGCTATCGAGGAAGGTCGCGATTGCGTGTAATGCAAGCCAAGTCAGGGTTGCGTGTTGTGAAAAAATCCTTCATTGTTTCGTATAACAGAATCCAACCATATTACATTTATACATTGAATATATATATATATATATATATATATACTCAATGTTGCGTAGAATAACTATTATCAAAATTGTGTGTAACGCGATCCAAGAATAGTGTTGCGTATACTGCAAGCTAATATGGTGTTGCGTATAGCGCAAGGTAATCTTGGAGTATAATACAACACAAGACATTAATGAAATTAAAAGAATATTTTTCATAAAATCTTGGGGCGTTACATTCTACCCCCCTTAAAATGAATTTCGCCCTCAAAATTCGTCGGGGTTATAAATGGTTTACTACTCGAAAGCTTGTTTAATAGAAACCCACATCGTAAAAAGGAATACCAAAATATGGCTTTAAAAACTAAAGTATGAAATGTATCGGTTACCCAAATTAACTCATCACTGGGTTTCCACGTAGGAGAACATAGGTGATAATATGGATATGGAAGAAAAATCTAACCATCAAGTTCTAATGGAAAGTGGTAGAGAACATGGCTATGAAAAATCCAACAATCGCAAAGCCATAAATTTGTGATGATATAGGGTACCATCTGATTCATCAGATATAAGATCACTAGGACACCATTTTTGGTTTTCAATATCATTTCCCTAAAGTTGAAAATTTTGAATTAGAAGAAATACTTACTTGATTTTGGTACAATCTCACTGTTGTTCGTGCTTTGAACAATTTCCACTTCATCTCTTAAAGAAATGAATTTGAATTTGTTATTCGTGAAGTGTTAACAAATCATGTTATAGAATGATGGGTCATTCCATCTATTTCAAACAAAAGTTTAGCAATAGTTATGAAATATACATAAGTCCGTCTTTGGTGAGGTAAATCATATACGATTCCAAAAATGAACTTATACTTCATATATCATACCGCTTAATAAAATAAAACTAGTTTCTACTAACCAGGGACTTTTTGTAGGCTAGTGGTATGCGATAAAGGCCCGTCGTACTTTAGTTATGGGTTCGATTCCCACAGCCTTGTCCGACGCGATGGGTTGTCGCCCGTCCTACAGGTTGTCCTTTTTCTAAAACTATATTACTATAACATCCCATCAATAATATCGATAAAACTTTTATCCTTAAACAATACTAACTTATGTCCAACATAGTGCATTCTAATATTTAGGCTTATCTATAATACTACAGTCCACTCTTATAATATAGTGAAAATGATTACCAGAGATTTAATACCATCGTTGATCCCCATATATCATAAGATATGTCTTGTTGGTCACATTCCAAACATTCAAAGGCCTTAATCATGTGTTCTCTTGAATACCCAATGAACCTTAGTGAAAACATGAATGCAGTTAAAAGTTAACACTTTCCACATACCAAAATCCTCAAAATTCTATATACTCAAACCATGATATCACTTAGTCCTTATATCAATCATGAGCTCATGAAAACTGTCAAACATTTCATTTTTTTCTTATCCCTTCATTATGCGCATATCATCTTTTTTCTAAAAATATCTCAATCACATTCCATGGTTACCGGTACCATAAAATTATTGAAAACCACAATAGACTAATACAAAAATATTCTAATAAGCCATAAAAGTAACTCAACAACATTATTCTTGAATAACAATACATAAACACTTCAATCCATCCTCTTCAATGATTATCTTGGAATAATTCCTTCCTTGATTTAGAAGTAACTTTTTAGGTCAGGGCATTGAGTTGGGTAATGCCCATGTTCTCCACAAATAATACATCGAACTCCATAACAGTCTGTCACTCTATGACCCTTTTCTCCACACAGATAACATATGTCCCTCCATTTGAGGTATTCCTCAAGGTTCTTCTTCCCTTCTTTAGAAATCTCAATCTTATTTTCTTTATGCCCCTACACACGCGAACATGTATAAAAGTCTATCTTCCTCTTATTTGATGAAATAGGCATACCACCAAATTTCACCTTGTTAGTCATATATCCCGATGACTGATTCGGCATAATCACAATATCTTTCTCTCTAGGAATTACACAATTTTGTTGCTCATAGTCACCAATTTTTCCATTGGATTCAATGTTAACTGAATTCCTTCTGGTTCCCTCCATTAAATAAAACACAAAAACAATTCTGTGAAAGGCATAAATCATGCTAGAGAAAACAACATACTAAAGGGGGAGTACCCTCAATATCTAACATCTTAGGTTAAATTCTAAGATCGTTACCGTAGTTCGTATACTTATCCTTAGGGACATCCCTAGACATACCTTAGTAATATCTCTAGGGATCTCACTAACGTTTTCGCATCCTAGTTTCCAAAGGTTGACTAAACCTTTCCTCTGATACCAACTATAGAGACCCTAAGCTTGACGTACATGGACATTACATTACTTTTGCGGAATACTTATTACATAAAAAAAACACACACACGAGGACTGTAATAGTTTAGTGTCTTTGGAAACTCGGAACGTAATCTTCTAATCATGGTGAAAGATCTTCAATATCTCCCATAAAGATCTTCTTTTTTTAACCTAAATCCTTTCTTTATGTCCTGGGGAAAAGAAAACATAAAAGGGTGAGCTCAAATGCTCAGTAAGGGTAAACAAAAGAAATATCAATCACGTCATATTCATAAGAACATATCTTTTGGAAATCTTAACCTGCAAAAGAGATCATAATTTCATAACATGAGATAAATCATAGTAGTGAAATTTAATCCCAATAATCATAACTTAAAACATGAAACTTTTTTGCATACACACATAATCATAGAGAATCATTTCTTGTTAGTCAAGACTCATTGCCAAGACTATCTTAGTGGACAAAGTCCCTTTCTGAACCGAGTCACCCTCGTTTCAGTCCGGTTTCACTGAACTGGTATAACCTATCATTCCAGCCATGTCTATCTCATGAGATATAAAATCTTTACCCAATGCATTGGAGGTAGATATAGGTCCCACCCATCTCATAATGATACCATTCTTATGTGTTCCACAAATCATAAATCATACATCATTGCATAACCCATGTAATAAAAATGGGAATCTTAAACATCATGACATCATAAAACAATTCATATACGATAAAGGAATTCATAAAAATAATTCCATCACAACATAATCAAATCAATGTAATAATAGGGATAAAAATAGAACCCTTTATCATCTTAGATGGAAAATAATTTTGATAAAACACTTGAACTTCATTCTTGAGGAAAATATCCTTTCTACTTCAAAAATACTTTTCCTTTCTTAACATGTCATACAATTTTAAAATTAAATAAGTCGATTAAAAATAAACTTGAAAACTTGTAAAGGAATCTTCTTGGAAATAATGTTTTAAAAATCCATTCATGCCGTATAAGTTAAAAAAACATTCTTCGTACTTTTGTCAGAAAAGTCAAAAAGTACCTCGTATGAAAAACGACAAAAGATTCCTTTCATATCCCTTAATAAAAACTCATCGAAGGGTAAAATTGGATTTAAAAAATTGTAGGTGGATGGAAATAATATTACATATTGAGAAAACATGGATTTGGATGATAAAATACACCCCAGTAAATACCAAAGTATAAACAATCTCGGATAAAAATGAGATTGTGATATTTCCCTTACCTTAGGTCCGATTTGCTTCGTAAGTGTCCGAACCTCATGTATAATGATTTAAATAATGTAATTGACTTATTACAGAATCATATTAATTGTTATGATATCATATATGGTTCACTTATGACTTTATATTACCCGTTCTTTTGTAAATTACATGTTAAAGAGCGTTTTGGATAAAATTGTTTCATTTGTCGTCCGTGTTTTGACTTGTAATTATTCATATGATTACTTAGATCATGATTACTTAATTCCAGAATATAAAACATGATTTATATATATATATATATATATATATATATATTCAGAATATACATATATATAATAAATCAATAAATGGAAATAAATACACCGTTCATGGAGACGGTAGGCCGTACGTACGCATGAACGCTGTTTTCGTTTCCTTATTGAGTTGAATGGAATTAAGTAGATGACATACATATATATATACACACAAATCCAGTATAATTATTATGTCATATATTTCATGATTACTTATTATATATACTTTATAATCATTCATGAATGGTTAAAATGGAGAATAAATCTCATCGCGTCGTGGAGACGGTAGTCCGTACATACGCACGAGCGATGATATCGTTCTCATGATCGTGGGACTGTATTGGAGTGTATGTATACTATTTCCGAATCAATATCACTTTAAAATAATAATATATAGTTATTATTTACACCATTATACCCATTCAAGTAAGGTGGTGGTGGAAAATAGATTTCACCACGGCGTGGAGACGGTATTCCGTACGTACGCACGCGCGGTGATTTCGTTTTCCGTAGGATGGATAGATGGTGAAATAGGATTTTTTTCATACTTATAATAAGATATCAGTATATTAGTGATACTGATGTTATTACTTCATAATGAAACAACTAAAGAAGAAGAAGTTTAAGAAGAAATAAATATGAAATAATCGGTAACGGAAATTACCTCTTCTTTGAAGTGTTTCTTTGAGACCGCTTTTTAGGGCACTAAAATTGGTCTTTGAGGAAGACCAAAACCTCTATGATGTTTCTAGGGAAGTGGAGAATAGAATTTGGCAGGGGTTGGCCGAGCTTGAAGGCTCAAAGTTGTGTGAGTAAGAGAGGGAGGAGGTTCCCTTTTATAAGGGTGGAGAGGGGCTCCTTTGGAAAACTAAAAATATTATTTTTTTATAAAGTTATATTCGATTTTAAATAGATCCAAATTGATTTATTTAGAAGCTAAGGTGGGGAGGGATAGAAATAATCACATCCAATATAATTTAGACAAGTTTAGGTTCCTATTTTAACCTTATCATTTAGATTTAACATTAAGTTAAATAATTTTACTTTTACCGTGTCTTCTTGTGTTCTTACACTATAAGGTTGATAAACTTACTATAAGAAGCCAAACAAACCCCAAGTTTTTTATTATTAATATATATAACCTTATCTAAGTCATTTGGCCGATCCTTAGATTTTTAGGAATAAAATAACAATTAATAATATAATATTTGTTTTAAAAACTATTTTATGTCAATTTTGACACTATTTAGTAATTGATTTTTGTGAAAATCATAACAGAATGATTAATTATAAAAAAGTAAATTAAATCAATACTAACATGTAATATTAACCTAGAAAATTAATTTAAGTCATAAAAAGTCTCAAATTACATTTATGTGGGCATTTATAACATCAATTTTGTCAATATTTCATTAATAAGACAATTATTGCATCATCTTTGTGTCATAATAAATGATAATTATTTAATCCCTAAAAATTCTAAATAAATTCCTATGATGTAGATAATTGTATTAGATTTCTGGAGATCATTAATTTTTGAAGTTTCATGAAGTTTATCACTAAATTAAAATTATTATACTTATAAGATTTTAGAAAGTGACATGTTGTCACATTCTTTGGTTTTAATAATAATTAAATTCTTTTCATGGAAAAAAGTCCATAAAATGAATCTAATCCGACCCTTAGGTTATATGGGTATACTTGTAGCCATCCAATAGGATTTTTCCAAGTGTTAGGGTAATTTTATAATCTTATATTTACCCTTAATTACCCGATTTACCTTTAACTATAGTAAATAAAATTTACCGTAGTTACTATTCACAATTCCCCAAAATAAAAAGTAGCTTATTAACATAATTTGGACCCACTGATTCCAAATATGGAATCCATTTTTCCAAATTCAATACACAAAAAATGCCGAAATTAAATTAAAATTAATCCCATTGTCGAAAGAAAACGGGTTTTTCTTTAAAACATTGCAAAAGATTGAATTGTTTTAACCTACGAATTCAAGGTAAAATAAATGCTAATGACATACATTATATTAAATGGTTAAAATATATTCTATTTATACTTTAAAACCATTCAATATTATAATTTAACCACATAAGATGTTATGATGAAAAAAGTTGTTTTTAATTAAAATATAGCGTGTTTTTACTATTCATTAAAATATGAAAGTTGTCGGAAAAATATCAAAACATTATCTAATGTAAATTTTTATATCCTGATTCAAAAGTAGAATTTTATTTTTGTCAAATTGAACATATAAACATGTCAAAAACTAGATTTAAATTGGGTGCGCCATCAAAAGGCGACAAAACTGCATTTTTTGAAAAATACTTATTTTACCCGAAAAATTTATTTTGTTCTTATACCATGTTCTACAAAATGTGTAAGATGAATAATAATTCTATAAAATTCAAAATTTAGTTAATACTATTCGTAACGGCTAGTTCATGACAATATTATAATAATATATCGTTGTTTATTAAAACCCGGTATTGCGTACAACACACGCTATCGAGGAAGGTCGCGATTGCGTGTAAATCAAGCCAAGTCAGGGTTGCGTGTTGTGAAAGAATCCTTCATTGATTCGTATAACAGAATCCAACCATATTTCATTTATACATTGAATATATATATATATATATATATACTCAATGTTGCGTAGAATAACTATTATCAAAATTGTGTGTAACGTGATCCAAGAATAGTGTTGCGTATACTGCAAGCTAATACGGTGTTGTGTATAGCGCAAGGTAATCTTGGTGTAGAATACAACACAAGAAATTAATGAAATTAAAAGAATATTTTTCATAAAATCTCAGGGTGTTATATAGGAAATTTCTAAGGTAGGGAGCCCCTTCAGGAATTTAGCCAGAACCTTTGAGACCAGGGGAGTCTGGGTTACATTGATCGGGGTGGCATGTTTGGTGCCATCTCTGGGTTTCATTTGATAGCTCAGGGAAGAGCTATATTAAGGTGGGTATATTTTAATCCGCATGTGACTGAGAACTAGATAGAGAGCATGGTGATGATCTTTGAGTAGCTCGAGATGCATCCAGGGTAGAGGTTCAAGCTGTTGACGTACATGCTGTGAGGATTGGTGAAGCATTGGTGGGATGTGTAGGTTCAGGCTCACTGGCATGAGGGACTATCATGGAAGGACTTGGATTCCTCTAGTTCATCTCACTATCTCCCTCTTTAACCATGGTTAGGGTCACATTTTGATGAAGATGGAAATCGATGGTTTGGGAGTGGCAGTAGCAATGGTTTGGTGGAGTCTTGATGCTCATGGTTCATTTGAACTGGAAAAGTGATGGCTTGCAGTGGCTCTTGGTGCCTCAAGATTCATCATTAACTATGATGTTTGGAAAAAATGGTATCTTAGGTGTGTGTTGGTTTCCATAATATTATTTGGTAGTAGAGGTTGATGGCGGAAGATCGCTGGGGTGACTGACGGTAGATGGACGTGGGGTGGATGGTGGTATGTCATAGGGGAAATATATGGTGGGTTGCTTAATGGTAGTACGATTTTTCAGGAGAATAGTATATGTTGTATTTTCACAGTATCAAGATATTGGAGTGGAATATGATGATCGATTATGGGGTGATTTTGGTAGTATTTTGATGGGTGTGCTTCCAATATCACGGTGGAAATTAGAGGATTGGTAGATCAAAGCCTCGTGGTAGAAAGCAGAAATCACATCTGGTGGTACCAAAGTAGATCAGTAGCACCCTAGAGATATCAAAATCAAACTGTAACAACAACAACAAAAGTCACAGATTTAAAAATTAAATACAATTCACCTAAAATTAGATTTCCACATAAAGTTAAATCACCTAATTCATTCAATTAAAAATTTTATTCCAAAAAAATGAATAAAAAATAATTCATGGAATTTCTTTCAATTCAAATTATCAAAATGACTTAATTCAATAATGTAATCATTTAAATTACAATTATTATATGACAGAACTTTAAAATTCAGAAAATAAATTACAACTTTGATGGAAAATAAAATTAACTGAAAATGTTTATTCGATAAAAAATTTAACCTGAATAAATTGAAAGGATTAATTTCATCAAAAATATCATTAAAAATATGTACTTTAAATTCTCAAAATCTATATTTTAATAATATATTCATATAATGTATATTCCATGTACAAAAAAACATCAATTTTAAATTGTTTTACAATTAAATCTCATATTCATAAAAAATTATCAATTATTCAACTAAAAAGGATGTGGAAAAGTGTATAAACATAGGCAACACCAAAATCCCCACACTAAAATATTTTATTTTCCAAAAAACAATTTCATACATTTTATATTTGTAAAATAGACAACATGATGTTTTTACACTTATCTCAAAATGAAGCATGTAAAGAAATTTATTTATGGAGAAAAAAATCTAAGATGGTGAAACTTCTCAAAGAATGACCACAGGAGTCCTTACCTAAGTTAAAATACACACTATAAAATTAAGGGGAAACATATTCATTCACAATTAAAAATTTCATGCCTCCTATATGAAGTCACTCACTACCCTACTTCAATTCAAATTTAGGTTTCCTTTCCAAGATTGATGACATGTTATATTTAATTGTAAATAAAATATTAACAAGAGGAACCTTTAATTATAACTCTCTCCAAGGTTATAAAAACTCAAAGATTCATTTTTTCACTTAATTGATACAACTCTGATTAATTTCATATAATTCAGTTGTCTCTTTCTTTATTTGGGTTCAATATTCCTCTCACCTTAATGATTTCATTTTTTATAATGCTCGTTAATTAAATTTTTCCCCACCAAAAGTTTGTGCATAGAACTATACAAGGCACTTAATGAGTTTGGATTTTATTTATTTAGAGAAAAACACCTAGTTCCCCTGTCTCAAAGACTCACTATGGGATCCCAAATGCCCATTTTACTTTGAATTCAGTGGACTTCCTATATTTTGAGTTAGCTCACTGAGGTGGTTGTTTTTCTAAAAGGTAAATCCCAATGTTTGAGTTCAAATATCTATTTTCCTTTAATTGAAATCATAATTCCCCAAAAATCTATCTTATCTCACTCCCTTCCTCAGTTCCTAAATAGAACATCCATAAAAATAGCCTACAACATCACATATAAATCATGAACCCCCAAAAATTTCAGAATCATTGAAAACCTCAACAACAAGCATGTTATTATCCACTAGGCAAGATATAATTACTGTGAAAATTAAATCCAAATACCGTTAATTATTGAAATAATTGGAAAAAATAACTATTTTTTTACAAAAAATTATTGGGAATATTGATATATCCAAATTGAAAAAAATATTAGTACCTGGAAAGGGACATCTCCCCTCACACTTAAAACTTAACATTTTCCCCAAAGTTGAGTCTAAATGTTGGAGATAGTATCATTCAAAAAAATCAATTAAAGAGTACACAATTGCATGGTTAGGTTACTTGAAAGTTCAAAAATCACTTCTACAACATGTCTAAAAAAATTAAAAAAAACTCAGAAAGATTATGATTTTTTTGGTATATATAGACAAAATAATTTTAAATTTAGTTTAAATATTAGTTT
Source organism: Viscum album (assembly GCA_963277665.1). NCBI lineage: Eukaryota > Viridiplantae > Streptophyta > Magnoliopsida > Santalales > Viscaceae > Viscum > Viscum album. The sequence goes on from OY728130.1 coordinate 615,123,110, forward strand.
GATAAACTGTAATTACCCATATTTTTTAACAAAGGTATAGATCATTGGTTTTTCAATTTTAATAACATCAAAAACCCAAATAAAGATATCTAATCAAGTAAAGAAGGTTCTAGGAGCATCTAGGGCTTTTTCAGATCCAGGAGTTCTTGAAAATGGGCTAAGTAACTGGGTTGTGTGGTTTATCTGAAATCATGTGACCTAGGGTGGAAGCCCATGCGACTCCAGATAGGGAAACTTATAGGCCGCATGGTTTTTCTGCAACCATGAGGACCAAGGAACATGGTCAAGTCGCCTATTACAGATATTTTATAGAGTCTTAGATCACAATATGCGCATGATTTGAAATTTTTCCACCTAAACCGTGTTCCCTCGAGTTTTGGGGTGAAATGAAATTTTCACCCAACTTTATGTTTTAATGTTTTCTCCTTTTCCCACTTCCTCCAGTAGGTAGTAGTGGATTTATTCCCCCTTTTAGATCAATAATACTCTTAACATAGGAGTTTAAGTATCTCTCACCTCCATTGTTTGTTTCTCGATCCATCAGAAGCTACATGTCTGTCTCGGTAAGCTCCCCTATTCTCTTAACTCTTGCCAAGGTCTTTCCTGCCATCTATTAGACTTTTTAGATGCAGTTTTGTATGCCCTATTTTTAGATAGTTGGACATTTTCTCATATCTATTCCAACTTACTCTGAATCTAAGGCTGATATTGAATTATCATTTCTCTATGACCTTGAGGTAGGGGGTCACATTGTTTTCCCATGGAGTTTTGGTTGTTTCATAATTATGTCATCATTCCATATGATGATATTTACAAATAATATCTATTGTGTTTATTCCTTCATGTCTAATTGAACATTTCACCTTAGTACACATCTATTGATCCTCGATAGGTCGTTTAGAGCTTGTATGTGGCCTATATGGTCACCCCATGGGTGTGCCTCTAGAATTTTCCATTTTGGCCAATTTTTACAAAATGATCAAAACTCAATTTATCTTTTGTCTTGGAGTATAAATTTAATATTTTTTGAGACACATGTATTTAAATTAAACAAAAGAACCTATTAGGTTTTTAGACCTCTTAGACTTGGAATTTACCAAGTAGACAATTGCCTTATTGGCTATATCACCTTCGGTTGAAACTTGAGATTTTGAAATGGTTTTTCCATGTAGTTAATCGAATGAATTGGTTAGGGTGAATGGAGTTTTATTGGATGGATTGTTCAAGTTGGTGGACTTCTTTAAATGAATTGACCAAGACCCTTCCACTTTACACTTGTTCGATATAACTTGTTTTCCATTTTTTAAATTAATTGTAATGTTTAAATGGAATTTAACTTGGCCTATGACATGCATGAGAGGTCCATGAATTATGTATGGATTTACTATATAACCATTCCTTTATTATACCTTAAAAATTAATATTTAAATTTTAATTCTTGAAATTAATTGATTTTAACTAATGAGATATATGAGAGGTAATTCCTCATATATTTATTTGATAAGTGTAAATATGCCTCTTATATGTATATGGGATATATGAAAGAGATGATTGGTAGGTAATGCCCCATGATAGTTTTATTATAATATGATTTTATAGAGGCTAAGTCATGATGGTAAGGGACTCTTTGAGCATAGTGATTTCACTCTCTAATACATCAGGTATTGAGCATGGAATCTCACACCAGTGATATGATACGGGAAATTGGATTTATGCGCCACAAACCATGATAGAGTGTTCCCATGGTGGCCAACTCACTATATGAAGTGTTGTAGAAAGAATTATCTCACTCTTCCTGGGATGTATGGAATGTACTATTTATTTGGTATTTTAGGCTCATTAGACTGGACATAGATTCCTGAGTTATGCCCCAATCCAATCCAGCACTAGTATTCTATGTATATGGCCACCAGGAATCCTCACGAACTAGATTCATATAGGTGGATGAAATATAGAACTAAAATATACATGATTATTATTATTTATATATATATATAGTGACATGATAATCCTCTTTCCAACCACAAGTTGAAGTAGGTTGACCCACCTGGTGTCCTTTAGAACCCAAGCATGTCTTTTTTTATTTATTCATCAGTGCTTTACTTTCCTACTTATACCTACAAACTATTTAGATATGAGAACTGATCAGATTACATGTACGCACCATTGGTGATGTCCTAATGAGATTTTTATCTCACACCCTATCTCAGGATTCATTTCTTATTCGATAAGACTATCTTCTTGTATATATTGATAAGGGAAAAGTACATGCTACAAGTTATTGATTTTCTTAACTAGTTTGAGCTTAAGATTATAGGATCCAACTTAGTCTCAAGATGCTAATTGAGTTGTTTTGTCCTTTTTTTTCTTTCTATACTACTGTGTAACATATTTTTTCAACTTCGTTCTTTTTGTATTACAGCATTCCACGCATCATGTATTGAAACTCCCTTAGAGGATTTTGTATTATGTATGCTGTTTATGTTATATCTTTTTCTGCTTATTTATTCAGTTGTTTGTATACTTCCATAGTTTATTTATTTTGATTGTTTATATTATGATTTCATTGTTGATTTTATTGGTTAATATCTATTTCTTTACTCTGATATGAGGGTATAATCTCTCCCATATACCACCCATACACCATTAATAGTAGTCGGTAGCCTCTGGTATTCAGGCAGACACGCATGAGGCCATGTGACCCATCAGTTTGAGGCACAGGTTAAGTGGACCCCGATTCAAGATGTTACAAAGTGGTATCAAAGCAGTTTCTTTCTTGATTTACTATTTGGAGGCAATATATTATATATTTGGAATGCTTTAGACTTAGTCATAATCCATGATTAGGAATTATGAACTAATTTTCGGGGTAAAATCCAAGTTTCCTAAATTATAATTGTTGTTATTTTTTTACCTATTAATGTTAATATCATTTCACCACTAGGTGATGAACATGAGTTATGATTTTATTGATATTAATGTTATTGCAATTATGATTTACTTACTATCACCTAATGAAAGTAGGGATTTTCATTAGATCATACATAATCATAGGAATAATATGAAAAAATAGTCCATGCATTTTTCATTTCAATGTTTAGTTTTAGAGTTCATTCTCTTGTTGCATATTTATAGTTCCTTGATTTTATTGAATTGTGCTAATGATTATTGCAAGTATCAGAGAATATAATTGATACTTAAAGTTCATTACTTAACCTAGAATTTTTTCCCTAAATAGGTTAAATCATACACCTTAAGAATCCAATTATGGAATATTGAGATATAGACCATTGATCACAAGAGCTAGAATGTGTTATGGTGTGGGTTAAGTTGATTCCATGTTTGCTTTGCAAGGATTATGGGCCCTTATGGATTGAAAATGGAAAACCATTTAATTCAACTATCTAAATTGACTAAATGTTTGAAAATCACAAATTCAGAATGAATATGTTTTTCCCAATTTGAGAGCATCCATCTTGTATATTTCAGACATAGAAACTTGGACCCGAACCTAGCATTAGTTGTGGGTAGTGGGTATCTATTACATTTTTATAGCCTATTATGATAAGTTCTACCATCTAGATCTCTATTTTTAAGTACGTAGAGAGGCGGAATTGTTTCTTATAATAAGTCTTTAGTGTCTATCCTATTTTCTTATCTATAGTTATACTTTCTTATATATCACCTTAGGTGTATGTTTGGCCTTATAGTGTCATGTTTCCATGAATTCCTCCTATCATATTCCCTGAAGGTGGTGGTGATAAAGTTCCTAAGGTGTATATCTATGATCCACTATTCATTACTCATATAGAACCACTTTTGGATCCAATTATAGTTCCAGATAAGGGCACTGACACCCCGTTGTGAAAGCATTTTTTTTGTATAATTCATATTATGCAAGGTGTAGTTAGAACTGCCCCAATATTGTAGAGTTGACTCATGAGTTTCAGCAGAATCATCCCCCAACCATTTCAGGGGATTGCAGACCTCATGCTGCAAATTCTTGGATCAATTTGATCCTATCAATATTTAATCATCTATAGACACCTCTAGAGGTAAGGTTCAAACAATAAGCTTATATGCTTTGTGATTTAGCTAATATGTGGTGGAACATAATCACCCAGGAATATCCACATCAGGATATGTTCTAGTCTGATTTTAAAACCATATTCTATGACTAATTATTTCCGTATACTCTTAGGGATAAAAAATATTGATTTTTCATGAGCCTGTAGTTGGGGATCATGTTAGTTATGGAATACTCTTCCTGTTTTACTATGATATAGTGGTTTTCTCCCTCTCTAGCTACTGATGATCTCATGACCACCATGTAATTCAAGGATGGGATGGTTTATACTATCTGATCATAGGTCAACATGTTCAGGTTGACTACCATTTCATAAATCATAAACTAGGCCCTTATTATAGAGAAGAACTTCATGAATGATAAAGATGAGAGTAGGTGTAGTTTGGAACCTACAACTAGAAGTTGTTCTTCTTCTGGGAAAAATCATCATTTCAAGACTACTCATAGAGGTACCAGCAGTCAGGCTTCTCATGTGGAGAGTTTTCTTATCTTCCTTCAGTGTGAGAAGCTAAGACACATTAGGTTTTAGTGTCCAAAGGATCCAGCAGAGTACTGAGGCTATGGAAGGATGGGTCATCTCCAAGGTTTCTACAGGACTTATCCTCTAATTCCTAGAGAGTGGGGATTTTCACCTACTCCTAAATTAAGGGAAGGGTCAATAGGATCACGATGGGCAGGTAGCTGGAATACCACCGGTCAATCAGGCTGAGGTGGTAGTTGAGGCAGAGGCAGTCATACGCATAATTCTCAATGCCAGTAGATCAGGCTTGCTCAGTCCAATTAGGTAGTGATTCAGGGCTACGGTATAGTCCAGTTACATGCAATCTATCATATACTATATGAGAATAACATCAAACCTTATAATATACTATGTACTATTCTAGTTGCGCCTACTTTAGTAGATTCCTTATTTGACATAGGAACGTATCACTTATTTATATCTGAGACTATAATGGGAATTGAGGGCCTTGATGTTGAACAATTCCATGGTTTTGTGACACTAGAAAAACCATTAGGTATCCATTCAGAGGGTGTTTTCCATTATAAGGACTATCCCATTGAGATATGATGTTACCTTTTATTATGAAATCTTTTTGTCCTCGATATGATGTGATTTGATGTAATCACTAGGATGGACTAGTTAGTTCCCTATTAAGACCATATTAAATAATATAATTAGAGGGCGACATTTACATTACTACGGGGTATTAGGCATGTGCATATGGTTGAATGGGATGTGCAAGCCTCATGATCAGGACCCATGTAGCAGAGGCAATGTAATGTGACAACTCAAATCTTCACGCTTTTTTTATGACCATGGGATACATCCCACTGTCTTTCCACCTCTAGTTGATAATTTTGGAGATATATTTCTTTATAAATTGTTTGGTATACCTCTAGTGTGAGAGGTAGATTTTACTATTGAGCTTTTCCTAGGAGTATCATCAGTGCCCATTATTCTTTATAGGATGGCACCTATGGAGCTTCTGGAGATCAAGAAGTAATCAGAGGATCTGTAGGATAAAGGCATTATACACCCCATTACTTATCCTTAGGCGTCACCAATTCTTTTTTATACAAAGGAAGACAGTACCCTTAGGATTTTTTTGGATTACCATCATTTGAATTATCTCATGGTAAATAATTGGTATCCACTACCTTGAATAGTCAATCTCTTTGATCAAATATATTGAGGCAAAGTGTTTCCAAAAGATAGATCTAAGGTCGAACAGTAATAATGTGAATTTTAGGACTTCATAAATACCTCATAAAACTTTAATGAGAAGGTATGGTCTCTACGAGTACACGGTTATGCTGTTAAGACACACAAATGAACCTGCAGTATTTATGGATCTTATGGATCGGGTTTTCCACCCATATCTATATTCATTTTTAGTAATCATTAATGAAGATATATTGGTGTATTCGTGCTCCATAAAATACCATGAAACCCATATTAAGATCATACTAAATACACTAAGAGAGAATCATCTCTATGATAAGATCAGTAAATTCTATTTTTGGATCAACAAATTCCACTTCCTATGTCACTTCATCTCGGAGTAAGGAGTTTTGGTCAACCCATAGAAAGTGATAGATATAACAACCTTGCTCTTTATTACATATTTAATCATGGTTTATTACATAAAATTTTACTTAATACAACCCTTAAAACAGAGAGGTATAGTTTCCTCGGGGCTTAGAAACATTACATGGGAACTTAATACATAAAAATACAACATCTTTATTGAAAACTTCTTTTACAAGATCACAACATTCCTTTTTTACTTAGCATTGTATGGGATAACCTAAGGGCATACATAAGAAAAGGGTGAGCTATAAAGCCCAGTAAGGGAGTAAACAAGTTGTAACATGAATAATATAATACATGTTAGGTAATATTCATATCAATGGAGCATAATAGAAACATGAATGTAAAGGAATGACATAGCATGATTCTCATAACATGGAAATGTGGCAATAACATTTAACATGATATTAGCATGAGCTAAGGCTCGTTGGACATGGAGCATGAGTAAACCCTCATTTCACTTGAATTAGAATGAGTAACCCCTCGTTGCACTTGAATTAGCATGAATAAACACTCATTGTAGATGATTTATCATGATACTATTATTTTCCCAATTAATTGGTGTTCTATCAGAGTACAACCTCCTTAATCATTTCATTTCATACATAAGTGTGCCACATAGACCATAAAACTTGAATTCATTAAACATTATAATTTATTCCACAAATAAAATATGTGGAATAAATAAATATAATTCCTCAATCAAAAAGTACATGTGCATAGAGGTGAATTCCCTTGATAGGTAAATGGGTATGGTATTCACTTACATGATGATTTTGGTGTGTAAATTTTGGTGTAACTCCGGCAGCAAAACGATGTGAAATAGAAATCGTAAAATGAGTTGATGAGAGAAAAATGGTTCTCTAATAATTTATTCATGAAATGAAAAGTAGGGTGGGTCATGGAACATAATATCCTAACATATTTAATGGAATTTAGATGCATAATATAAAAAACATTCTTGAATGTAAATTCATAGAGGGAAATCCATTGTGGAATTTCGGCATGGTAACAGGTGTACATGGGAGGAATTAATGAGAGTGAAATGGGACTCTCATCATTAAAACATAAGTAGGTAAGAATATGGTAGGTATGAAATCATAACCCAACATTTTTAATTGAAAATAAAAGAGCATAACAGTTTAAGGAAACTTGGACATAAATAAGGAAAATGAGGATCCCTTACTTGGAAGTGTGTGAATTCAAGTGACCGAAGAGGGGATTTTAGAGAGCTTTGGGATCCTTTAGAGGATTCTAGAGAGAGGAGGGAAGAGTAGGGATGTGATCCAAGGGGTTTTAGTGAATATAAGTAGGAGCTTGGGTGGATTTATATAGGAAGAGAGGGGAATTATTTAATATTTAACAAACTTAGGTTTTGGAATCTATATAATTAAATATTCAAAACCACAAACCAACCCATAGTTTTTCCCATGCTTTTTTCCAAAGGGGAGTTGAAAAAAAAAATTATAAAGAAAATGCCCTAACTTATTAAAATATTAGGCTTTCTTATGTGGAGGTGAGTCACACTGTCAAAGAAATCATTTTTTGAAAAGTTAAAATACTTTATAAGTCCTGGAGGGTCCACTAAGGCACCACTAAATTAATAAAACAAATATAAAATCACATTATTTTAAAGTTAAAACATATATTGTTTGAATATACCTGTTATAGTATTTTATTACATCACTAGTGGGTCATTATGATGTCATAAAACACATTATATATTAAATGATATTTAATTTTTACCCAAAATCCGACAGTCTTAGAAAATTATGAAAAATTCACTGTTAAATAATTTTGACATCCTAAATAAAAAATTAATATTCATTTTATCAAAATAATTTTATAAATATGTTAATTCTTACTTTTAAAATAAAAAACTACCTTTCTCAAAAATTCATGGGTTTTCACAAAAACAGCTTTCAAACCTTAATATAAATTACAATTGTATTCATAAAAATTATACGATCATTTATATTTAATAAAAATTAATTTAGTAATAATATTTTATTAAAATATTATTTAATTCAAAAATCCATTAAGTCATCAAAACAGATTTCTTAATTGAATTTAGATATTAACTAAAAATACTACTCGTGCTTCAGAAACCATTTAAAAAGTAACAATAATAAAATGATTGTATATTATTTATAAAAATAATAATGCACATAATCATAGTTCTAGGATCTTGTTACAAAACCCCTTATAAATCCTACATAAGTCCTAATGGTATGGTGTGCGATGGTGACAGACTCTTGGTGCATATCAGATAACATCACTCGGGTGGTAATCTCTCTTAACTTAAACTTCTCTAGTAGGAGGTTCCATTCAAGTTTATCATGTTAAATCTCGGCTTGGGCTTGGTCAAGAGTGAATCCCAGTGATGCTACATCCTTTCCAAGCTCCAAAAAATGGGCTTCATATGGAGAAATTCTACTAGATGGGACCATCGCTTCCTCTGTTTGAGTAAATTTGATTTGTTAAATCCCTATATTTATATTAATAATGTGTTCACAATCCAATGGATATATTAGAAACAATAACAATTTTTAATGGTATTTTAAAATCAAAAAACCTAAAACCAAGGAAGTTCATATGTTTTATATAATCACTTTACATAATAAAACATTTAATTTTGTCAACAGAAATTTTCATTGATAAAAGTTTAGGTCGTTAAATTTTCCCCCTTAAGAAATTTTTCTCTAGAAATTTTCTTTTCCCACACTAAAACAGATAAGGGTAACTCTGCTTCATCACTTCCTCTAATAACCACATTGCTTCTTTAAACTTTTTCTTTCACCAGAACACCTTGACGAGTGGTATTATCTTAATTCGTAGAACGGTTTCACTACGATCTGAGAACTTTACTGGATTCTCTTCATAAGAGAGGCCATTCTCCAATGGTACAACCTCTAGATTGTGTACATGTGATGGTTCAGTTATGTACTTTCTCAAGAGTGATACATGGAATATATAGTGTAATTGAGACATGTCTGGTGGGAGTGCTAGTTGATAGACCAATCTCCAAAGTGATAAAGGATCTCAAAAGGGCTGATGTACCTTAGACTAAGCATTCTATTCTTCCAAAATATCATAACTCTCTTCCACGGTGATATACAGAGGAATACCGTGTCTCCAACATCGAACTCTTGAACTCATCTATGATTATCATCATTTCTCTTTTGTCGACTCTGAGTAGATTTAATGTGTTGCTGGATGGTCTAAAACTTCTCCACTATTTCATCAACCATTTATGGACCTAGGAGTTTTTTCCCCCAACTTCATCCCAACATTCTAGTGTTCTGCACCACTTCCCATAAAGGGCTTTATAATGACCCATTTGGATTATTTAGTGGAAACTATTATTGTAAGAGAACTCAACTAGGAGAATATATTGATCCCATCCTCCTTGGAATTCCATCAAGAATGCTCTCAACAAGTCCTCAATTGTTTGGACAGTCTGCTCAGATTGGCAATCAGTTTGAGGATGATAAGTCGTACTGAATTTCAGTTCCATATTCAGAGCATGTTGGAGACTCTTATAGAACATATAGGAGAATCTTGGATCACGATCAGATACAATCGATAGTGGTACTCCATGCAGGCTTACCACTTTTCTATTGTATATCTTTCCAGTTGATCCAATGATAAATCCTCTCGAATTATAATAATGTGTGCATTCTTTGTAAGATGTTACACAACAACCCAGATATCATTGTTTCATTTTGATTTCTTTGGAAGTCCGGTGACAATGTCCATGGTGATGTTGTCCCATTTTCATATTAGTATGGGTAATGGTTTCATCATCCCCTTAAACTTCTACCTCTCAGCCTTCACTTTCTGACATACCAAGCACTTTGATGTATACTCATTGATCTCCTTCTTCATGTTGTCCCACCAATAATGCTCTCAGATATCTCCTTAAATCTTTTTGTTTCCTAGGTGAATGGAGAAATTCAAACTATGTGAATCATCCAAAAGTTCATTCATTAACTCTGTATTCGATGGAACACATAGTCTTGATCCAAATATCACAATTACTTCTTCATTAACATTGAAATCTAAGGATTTCCCTTTTCTGATAGTTTCCACATTCTTCTGAATTCCCACGCCATCCTTTTGATCATCCTTTAACCATTCCAAAAGAGATGGCGTAGAAATAATTTGAGAAAATATTGATGATGTTCCTTCTTTATGATTCCCATGTCGATATTCATCAAATCTAATAAGATTTTATCCTTTTCAATTCTCTTAAATGATAGAGTTACTGGATCCTTTCTACAAAGAGCATCAGAAACCTTGTTCTCTTTCCCCAGATGGTATTGAATTGAGCAATCATAGTATTTGATCAGCTCAAACCATCTTCATTGGCATATGTTCATATCTTTTTTTGTGAATATATACATGAGGCTTTTGTGATCCGTATATATTTCACACATCTCCCCAAAGAGTTTAAGTTTCCAAATTTTCTAAGTGGTGATTTCTAGAGCCAACTCTATATCATGTTATGGATATTTTTACTCAAGAGAATTCAATTGCCTTAAAAAATAGGCAATTAATTTGTCATTTTTCATCAACACACATCCTAGTACCTTCTTTAAAGCATCACTAAATACCAAAAAAGGTTCTCCAGTTATGGGTAGTGTGATCACAGGCGCAATGATAAGCCTCCTTTTCAAATCCTTGAATCTCTCTTCGCATTCATCACTCCATGAAAAATTAAATCCCTTCTGAGTTAGCTTGGTAATTGGGTTTTACAATCATGAGAAATGTTTCAAAAATTAGCTATAATATCTAGCTAACCCTATGAAGCTATCGATATTCGTCACCGATATTTTCCTCGGCCATCCTTCAATTGCATTTATCTTGGTGGGATCCACAAATATCCCATTTATGATGATCATATAACCCAAGAATGAGACTTATTTCATCCATACAATTAAATATCATATTCATAACAAATTTTCAATTACTAAACTAAAAAGGATATGGAAAAGTGTATAAACATAGGCCACACAATACTCCATACACTAAAATATTTGACTTCCCAAAAACAATTGCATACATTTTCTCTCTATAAAATAGACAACAATATTTTTTTACAGTTATCTCTTAATGAAGCATGTCAAGATATTTATTTATAGAGGAAAATTCTAAAAAGGTGAAACTTCTCAAAGAATGACCAGAGGAGGTCTTAACTATGTTAAAATACACAATGTAAAATAAAGGGAAAACATATTCATTCATAGTTAAAGATTTCACACCCACTATATGAATTCACTCACTACCCTAATTCAATTACAATTTAGGTTTCAATTCCAAGAGTGATGACATCTTAGATTTAAGTGGAAATGAAATATTAACAAGAGGAACCATTAATTATAACTCTCTATAAGGTTCTAAATACTCAAAGGTTCATTTTTTCATTTAATTGATACAGCACTGATGATTTTCATATAAGTAAATTTTCCCCATCTTTGTTTGGGTTCACTATTCTCCTCCCCTTAATAAGTTCAATTTTGATAAGGCCCTTTATTTTAATTTTTTTCCAACAAAATTTTGTGCAAAGAACAATGCAATGCACTTATTGATCTTGTATTTTATTTATTTATAGAAACACACCTAGTTCCCTTGTCTCAGAGACTCACTATGGGATCTTCAATACCCATTGTACTTTGGATTCAATGGAATTATATTCCTCTATTTTGAGTTAGCTCACTGAGGTGGTTGATTTTCTAAAAGGTTAATCCCAAGGATTGAGTTAAAATATCTATTTTTCATTAAATTACAACCATAATTCCACAAAATTCTATCTTATCTCACTCCCATTATTAGTTCCTGAATAGAACATCCATAAAAACAGCATTCAATATAACTCAACAATCATGAACCCCCAATGATTTTATAATCATTGAAAACCTCAACAATAAGAATGTTATTATCCACTAGGCATGGTATAATTAATGTGAAAATTAAATCCAAATACCTTTAGTTATTGAAATAATTTGAAAAAAATTACTATTTTTAACAAAATAATTAATGGGGAAATTTATGTGTCTAAAATTGAAGAAATATTAGTACAGCGAAAGATCTTTCTCCCCTCACACTTAAAACACAACATTTTTCCCAATGTTATTTCCAAAAGATGAAGATAGTATCATTCAAAAAAAATTTCCAATTCAATATTACACTAATGCATGGCTGGGTTACTAGAATGTTAAAAAATCACTTCTAAAACATTTCTAAAAAAATTAAAACTTTTTCCAGAAAGTTCAGGATTTTTATTGGTATACATAGAAAAAATAATTTTCAATTCATTTCATATAGTAGTGTTTTTTTAAAATATGGATTCATTAATGTTGAAGATCGGCAGACGTACAAATGCGAAGCCACGTAGGGAAGTGGTCCAGCCAGAGCTGGTTGCCATCAAAGGGGCTAGAGGCCACCAGTTGATGGGAAACATTGTTTCCTTCCCTTTTGATAATGGAGAAGGTGAAGCTTTAGAAGCCTTGATAGAGAGAGGGGATTATCATGATGAGGGATCCAAATGACTGTAGTCCACCATCGTCATGGTTAATAGCATTGATTATGATGAGGCAGTCTGATTCAATGTTGATTTTAACCCATCCACGATCTTTAGCGAGCATCAAACTGGCCAGAATGGATATAGCCTCGGCTACCAGAGGTTCCCAAAAATCAGGGTGTGATTCATGTTTGGCTGCAATGATTTGACCCTGGTGATTCCGAGCCAGAAGGTGTAGGGATATAGGTCCATTCGTGGGGAGAGATGCATCCACATTAATCTTAATAAATCCTTCCATCGGTGGAAACCATTGTGAGGAAAATGAAGGGGTTCCAAAGGTCTTTTTATGTCCATTATGATGTTTCCAGCCCTCAGTACAAGAGGATGCTCGGTCAATCCAGAATTCGGGTGGTTTGTGGATGTGGTTGAAAACTACATCGTTGCGATAGGCCCAAATGATCCAGGCCAGGGTACAAAGTGAGCCCACTTTAGTCGATGAAAAGGAGGAGCACCATCACGTCAAGATATAGGGAAGGTCAGAGTCCATGGCTAGGAAAGAATCTGAATCAGAATCCCATTTATTCCAAATTTCCTTAGCCCTCGGGCAATAAATGATGGCATGAAAGGGGGGTTCTGGGATGATTGGACAGAAGGGGAAACATTCGTCACTGGAAATATGTCGGAAGACAAGCTTGTGTGGTACATGTATTTAAATTAAATGGAGTGTTTGGGGATCATTCAGACACTTTTATTTAAATTATACCAAAGAACATATTGGGTGTTTGGACCTCGTAGACTTGGAACTGACCAAGTAGCCAATTGCCTTGTTGTCCATATCACCTTTCGTTAACACCTGGTCTTTTGAAATGTGTTTTCCATATATTAAATAAAATGAATTGGTTAGGGTGAATGGATTTTTATTGGATTCCTTTTTCAAGATGGCGTAATCCTTTAAATTAATTGACCAAGATCCTTCCAATTTACACTACTACCATATGACTTGTTTTCTATGTTTTAAATTAATTGTAATGTTTAAATGGAACTGAACTTGGCTTATGACATGCATGAGAGGTCCTTGCATCATATATTGATTTACTATATAAACATGCCTTTGTTATGCCTTAAAATTAATCTATAAATTGTAATTATATTAATGAATTGATTTTAACTAAAGGGATATATGAAAGGTAATTCCTCATATATTGATTTGATAAATTTCAATATTCCTCTTATATGTATATGGGATATATGAAAGAGATGGATGGGAGATAATGCCCCATGCCAGAGGTATTATAATATCCCTTTATAGATCCTAATACATGATGGTAAGGGAGTCAGTGAGCATAACACTATCAATATCACATACATCAAGTATTGCACATGGTGTCTCACACTAGTGATATGATATGGGAATTGGGATTTATGTGCCACATACCATGATAGAGTGTTCCCATGGTGGCCCACTCACTATCTGAAGTGTTGTAGAATGACATCTCTCAGTCTTCTTGGGATGTAGGGAATGCACCCTTTATGTGGTATTTTAGGCTCATTAGGCTGGACATGGATGCCTGAGTTATGCCCTAGTCGAATCCAGCACTAGTATTATATGTGTATATCCATCATAAATCCTCACGAAGTTGATTCATATGGGTGGATGAAATATAGAAACAATCTATATATATAAATAATAATAATAATAATAATAATAATAATATATATAGTGACTTGATCATACTCTTTCTAGCCATGAGTTGAAGCATGTTGACCCACCTGGTGTCCTTTAGGAACCTGATCGGGTGGTTATTTCTTTATTCATCATTGATTTACTTTCCTACTTATACCTACAAACTATTTAGTTATGAAAACTAATCGGATTACATGTACACACAATTGGTGATGGACTACTGAGATTTTTATCTCACACCCTATCTCGAGATGCCTTTCATATCTGATAAGACTATCTTTTTGTATATATTGATATAGGAAAGGGCCCTGCAACATGTTATTGATTTTCTTAACAAGTTGGAGCTATGGAGTATATGATTCAACATAGGCTTAAGATGTTAACTGAGTTGTTTTGTCCTTTTTGACATTCTATACAAATGTGCATCATGTTTTATCTAATTGTTCTTTTTTTATTATATAATTCCATGAATCATGTATTGAAAATGCCTTAGAGGATTTTGTATTATATCATTTGTTTAATTTATATCTTCTGTTGATTATTTATTTAGTTGTTTGTATGCTTCTGTAGTTTATTTATTTTGATTTTTTATATTATGATTTCACTATTTGATTGTATTTGTTTATATCTATTGTGTTACTATGATATGAGGTTATAGTCTATTCACTATACCACCCTTACACCCTTGCTACTAGTTGGTAGCCTCTAGCATTCAGGCAGGCACGCTTGAGGCCATGTGACCCATCGGTTTAAGACACGAGTTAAGTGGACCCCGAGTTAGGATGTTACAAAGTTGCATCAGATCAGTTCCTTTCTTGATTTAGTATTTGGAGACAATATATTAGATATCTAGAATTCTTTCGACTTAGTCAAAATCCATTATTGGGCATTATGAACCCATTTTTGGGGTAAAATCCAACTTTCCTGAATTATAATTGTTGTCCTTTTTTACCTATTACGATTAATATCATTTCACCACTGGGTGACACACATTATTTATGATGTTATTGATATTAATGTTATTGAAATTATAATTTCTTTACTATCTCCCAATTAAATAGGGGATTTTCATTAGATCATGCATCATCATGTCCATAGTTTGAATAGTAGGCCATTCATTTTTCATTTCCATGTTTAGTTTTAGAGTTCATTTTCTTGTTTCATATTTATAGTGCCTTGATTATATTGAATTGTGTTAACCCTTATTGTAGGTATCATAAAATATAATTGATACTTAAAGTGCCTTCCTTAACCTAGCACTGTTTGTTCGGAATATGTTAAATCAGACTCCTTAAGCATCCAATTGTGGAATATTGAGCTATGCACCATTGATCACAAGAGCTGGAATGTGTTATGGTGTGGGTTAAGTGGATTCCATGTTTGGTTTGTAAGGAGTATGGGCCCTTATGGATTGAAAATGGAAAACCATTTAATTCAACTATACAAATTGACTAAATGTTTGAAAATCACAAATTCCTAATGAATATGTTTTCCCAATTTGATAGCATCCATATTGTATATTTCAAACATAGAAACTTGAATTAAACCATGACTTAGTTGTGGGTAGTGGGTATCTCTTACATTTTTATGGACTATTGTGATATGTTCTACCATCTAGACCTATCTTTTGAAGTATGTAGAGAGCCAACATTGTTTCTTATAGGATGGCTTTAGTATCTATCCTATATTCCTATCTATAGTTGTTATAATTGCTTGAATATCTCTTAAGGAGTTTGTTTGTAATATTAGTGTCATTAATCCATGACTTTATCCTATCATATTCCCTAAAGGTGGTGATGATCAAGTTCCCGAGGTGGAGATCCATGATCCACTAGTCATTCCTCCTATAAAACCACTTGTGGATACTATTCTAGTTCCAGATAAGGGAATTAACACCCAGTTGTGAGAGGATTTTTTTTGTATGATTCATATTATGAAAGGTGTAGTTAGACCAGCCCCATGTATGGTAGAGTTGACTCCTGAGTTTCAGCAACAACATCCTCCCACCATTTTAGGGGATTGCAGACCTCATGCTGCAAAGTCTTGGATCAAGGTGATCCTATCAATATTGTATCATCTAGAGACACCTCCATATCTGAGGGTCAAGCTATAATCTTATATGCTTCGTGATTCAGCTAATAAGGGGTGGGACATAATCACCCAGGCATATCATCATCATGATATGTTCTAGGCTGATTTTCAAACCATATCCTATGACTAATTCTTTCACTATACTCTGAGGGATGAAAAAGATAGATTTTTCATGAGCCTGCAGTATGGGATCATGTCAGTTATGGAATACTTTGCATGTTTTACTGAGCTATAGTGGTTTTCCCCCTCTCTAGCTACTTATGATATAATGACCACCAAGTGATTTGAGTATGGACTGGTTTATCCTATCCGATCATAGTTCAACTTGTTCAGGTTGACTGCCATTTCATAAATTATCAACCTGGCCCAAATTATAGAGAATAACTTGAGGAAAATTGAAGATTAAAGTAAGGGTAGTTTGACACCTACAGTGAGCAGTTTTTATTCTTCTAGGAAAAATCATTGTTTCGAGACTACTCATAGAGGTACTAGTAGTTAGGCTTCTCATGCGGATAGTTTTCTTATCTTCCATTGGTGTGTGAAACTATGAAACATTAGGTCTTAGTGTCCAAAGGATCTATCAGAGTGAAGAGGGTATAGAAGGATGGGTCATCTCCAATTTTTATATAGTACTTATCCTCCAATGCCTAGCGAGCGGGGATTTTCACCTACTCCTTGATCAGGTTCAGGGTCAATAGGATCACGATGGGCAAGTAGCCGGAATACTACCAATTGATTTGGATGAGGTGGAAGATGAGGCAGAGGCAGTCATGCATATAATTCTCAGTTCTAGTAGAGTAGGCTTGCTCAAGCCAGCCAGGTAGTGACTCAAGGCTACAGTACAGTCTTGTTACATGCAATCTATCATATATTGTAGGACCATAGCATCAAACCTAATACTATACGATGTAAAATTTCTAGTTGCATCCACTGTAGTAGATGATTTATTTGAAATATACATGTATCACATGTTTATATCTGAGACTATAATGGGATCGTAGGGCCTTTATTTTGAACACTTCCATGGTGTTGTGATGGTAGACACACCATTAGGTATCCATTCATAGGGTGTTTTCCATTGTAAGTACTATCCCCTTGAGATATGTGGTTACCTTTTCATATGAAATCTTTTCATCCTCGATATGATAGGATTTCATGTATTCACAGGGATGGACTAGCTAGTTCCCTATAAAGACCATATTGACTACAATCATTGGAGGGTGGTTTTTATATTATTATAGGGTATTACGCATGGGCATACAGGTGAATGGGATTTGAAAACCTCTTGATTGGGACCCAAGTAGCAGAGGCTGGGTAATGTGAGAGCTCAGATCACCAGTCTTTTTTTAATGACTAGGGGTTACAACCCACTGTCTTTCCACCTATAGTGGATAATTTTGGAGACATATTTCCTGATGAATTCTTTTTTCTACCTCTAGTCTAAGAGGTATAGTTTACTATTGATCTTGTTCTAGGAGTAGCATCAGTTCTCATTCTTCCTTATAGAATGGAACCTATGGAGCTTCTGGATCTCAAGAAGAAATCGAAGGATCTGGAGGATACAATAATTATACACCCCATTAAATCTCCTTGGGGATCACCAATTCTTTTTTTCAGGAATGAAGATAGTACCCTTAGGATTTTTGTGGATTACAATCATTTGAATTATCTCACAGTAAATGATTGGTATCCACTTCCTAGAATAGTTGACCTCTTTGATCAAATATATTGAGAGAAAGTGTTTTCAAAAGATTGATATAAGGCTGAGCAGTCATCATGTGAATTTTAGGACTTCATACATAGCACATAAATCTTTCATGAGCATGTATCTTTTCTACGACTACACAGTTATGTCGTTCAGACTCATGAATGAAACTGTAGTCTTTATGACTCTTATGAATACGGTTTTCCACCTGTATATAGATTCATTTGTAGTAATATTTAATGAAGATATATTGGTGTTTTTGTGCTCCATACACGACCATGAAAAACATATTATGATTTTAGTAAATACACTAAGAGAGAATCAGGTATATGGTAAGATTAGTAAGTTCCACTTTTGGACCAATTACGTCAACTTCCTATGTCACTTCATCTCGGAGTTAGGAGTTTTTGTAGACCCACGGAATGTGATATATATAACAACCCTTCTCTTTATTACATATCTAAAAATGATTTATTACATAAAATTTCACTTAATAAAACCTATAAAATTAATAGGTATAATGTCTTTGGGGATTAGGAACATTACATGACAACTTCAGACATAAAAATACAATGTCTTTATTGAAATATTATTTTACATGATCACAAAATTCCTTCATACTTATCATTGCATGTGATAACATGAGGATATACATAATAAAAGGGTTTGTTATAATGCCCAATAAGGGAGTAAACAAGGCATAACATGAAGAATACAACAAAATCCGGTAATAGTCATATCAATGGATCATAAGAGAAACATGAATATAAAGCCATGATATAGCATGATTATCATAACATTGGAATGTGGAAAAACATTTAACATGATATTAGAATGATGTAAGGCTCATTGCACATGGTTCATGTCTAAACCCTCATTTCACTTGAATTATAATGAGTAAACCCTAATTGAACTTAAATTAACATGAGTAAACACTCATTGTAAATGACATATCATGATACTATTCTTTACCCAATGAATTGGAGCACTATCAGAGCACACCCATCTTAATCATTTCATTTCATGCATAAGTGTGCCACATAGACCATAAAACATTAATTCATTAAACATCATAATTTATTACACAAATAAAAGATATGGAATAAATAAATATAATTCCTGAATAAATAAGTACATGTGTATAGAGGTGAATACCCTTGATAAGGAAATGGGTATGGTATTCACTTACATGATTATTTTTTCATGTAAATTTTAGGGTAAGTTTGGTAGCATAATGATGTCAAATAGAAATCATAAAATGGGTTGATGAGAGAGAAAGGGTTATCTCATCATTTATAAATGAAATGGAAAGTAAGGGGTCATGGAACATAATATCAAAATATATTTAATGGAATTTAGATGCATAATATAAAAAAATGGCTTGAAATTAAATGTGCATAGAGAAATCCCTTATGGAATTTAGGCATGGTAATGAGTGTACATGGGAGATGAGAGAGAAAGGGGTCTATTAAAATTAAAACATAAGGATAGAAGTATAGGGGAGGTGTAACATCATAACCTATCATTTTTAATAGAAAATAAAATTTCATAACAATATAAGGAAATATGGACATAAATTAGGAAGGAAGGAAAATAAGGATCCCTTACATGGAAGTGTGTGACTTCATGAGATTGAGGAGGGGATTTTGGAGAGCTTGGGGATACTTTGGAGGATTCTATAGAGATTAGGGAAGAGTAGGTATGTGATACAAGGGTTTTAGTGAAGATAAATAGAAGCTTGGATGGGTTTATATAGGAAGAGATAGGAGAATTATTTAATATTTCACAAACTTAGGTTTTGGAATCTATATAATTAAATATTCCAAACCACAAACCAACCCATGGATTTTTCCATAGAGTATTGTAAAAAATTATTTTATACAGGAAATGGCCAAACTTATTAAAATATTTGGCTTTCTTATGTAGAGGTGAGTCACAATTTCAAGGAAATCATTTTTAAAAGATAAAATATTTTATAAGTCATGGAGGGTGCGTTAAGGCAACATAAAATTAATCAAACAAATCTAAAATCTCATTATTTTAAAGTTAAAACATATATTGTCTGAATATACATTTTATAATATTTTATTACATCATTATTGGGTCAATATTATGTCATTAAACACATTATATATTTAAATGATATTTAATTTTTTCCCAAAAATTCGACTGTCATAGAAAATTATGAAACATTTACCATTAGATAATTTCGACATCTTGAATCCAAAAATAATATTAATTTTATCTAAATATTTTTCTAAATATGTGAATTTTTAATTTTAAAATAAAAACCAACATTTATCGAAAATTCATGGGTTTTGACAAAAACAGCTTTCAAACCATAATAAAAATTATTATTTTATTCATAAAAATTATAAGATAATTTATATTTAATGAAAAATAATTTAGTAATAATATTTTATTAAAATATTATTTAATTCCAAAATCTATTAATTCATCAAAATATATTTCTTAATTGAATTTAAATGTTAACTAAAAATATTATTCGTGCTTTAAAAACCATTTACAAAGTAAAAATAATAAAATGAATGTATATTATTTACAAAAAGAATAATGAAAATAATCATAGTGTTAGGGTATTTTTACATAACCCCTTATAACACTAACATAAGTCCTTAGGGTAAGGTATGTAATGGTGATAGACTCTTGGGGAATCTCAGATAGCATCGCTCGGGTGGTAATCTCTCTTAACTTATACTTCTCCTGTAGGTGGTTCCATTCAAGCTTATTGTGTTAAACCTCAGCTTGGGATTTGTCAAGAGCGAAGCCCAGTGACACTACCCCATTTCCTAGCTCTAACAAATGTGCTTCTTATGGAGGATCGTTGGATAGGCGGCCTCGGAACCGTCCGCCCCTGGCCTCCCAGATGCAGGATCGTTGGATAGGTGGCTGGTTTCTTTCTGTGACGCTCTATGTGGATCGTCCCGGGCCTCCCAGTCTCCTTGCTTCCCGGCTATAGGTTCGTTCTCACCTTCGGTCTCCCGATCCGGGGCGACTGTCTCGATGGAAGTTCCCTTGGGAGTCTATGAGGAGGCATCTGCCCGTCTTCGCTGGTGCCTAGTGGCGCGTTTCAGTGTGGCGTAGCCATCCTTGGAGGTCTTCAAGAATTTTGTTTCCTCATGGGGACTCTCTTCCCAGGCTCGGATCTCGCTGCTTCACCGAAACTCCTTCAGTCTGGTCCTATCTTCCGAGGCTGACTTTATACAGGCTTGGTGTTCTGCCCAACGGTCGTTTGGCCGTTGGCGTTTTAGTCTCGCCCCCTGGTCGATGGACGCGCACCGGGGTAAGGAGAGTGCTCGCGCGGCGGTGTGGATAGGGCTTCCGGGCTTACCCCTTCCTTTTCAGAATGAGGCCTTCCTGAGATCTATCGGTGACTCCCTGGGAGGTTTCTTGTGCGCTGACGCTCGTACCCTCTCCTGTGAAGACGTTCAATGCCCATGTATCTGTTTGGACATGTTGCTTTCGTTTGTAATTCCCGAGACCCTGGTCATTGCGGTGCCAGAGGCGTCTTGGAACCAGGACATCGTTTACCCCGTCTTCCCCAGTTTCTGTACGGCTTTTTGTCTACAGGGTCATTCTAGGCCCCAATGCAGGAACCATTCGAGGAGCAACTCCCGTTCAACCAAGGGTCCAATTACTGGAGACCCTGGTCCATCAGTCCCAGTCCTGGAGTCCCCTGAGGCTTCTCCAGCCATAGTCCCTCCCTTACAGATCAGGGACTTGATTCCTGTTCCTTCTCTCTCTCAGGATCAGGGGCCGAGGGTCGCACTGAAGGGACCTTCCCCCTGCTTAGAGCGTTTGTGGGATCAGTTGGTGGATTTGGTCTATCCTTCTTGGAGTCTCTTTCCTCATCCTCTTGGGTTCCAGGAGGCAGGCCTTCCAGTTGGGGACAAGAGAGCCTATACCAGCAACACTCCCTCCTTGTCACTATGTCTTCATACCACGGTTTATAGTCATGGGGAATGTTTGAAGCAACCTGAGGTCCCCCGTCTGGAGAGCAGTAGTGTGCCTGATCAGCGAAGGGATGAAGGGCAGTCTATGATATCCCTCTCTTCCTCTTTGGCACAGGCCTCCTCGCCCTCTGTACAGAGCCCTGGTGCCCGCACTCGGTTCCAAGTAACTCTTCAACGGGAGGGTGCTACTCTCATGATCTCAAAGACCAAGAAGTTCGGGGCCAAAGCCGGATCCTCCCGTGATAGATGATGAACATGATAGTCTGGAACGCTCGGGGTCTTGGAGCTTGGTTAAAGATGGACTTCATAACTTCAGAATCAAGGGGGCAAAAAGCATGTCTCGTGGCTATCTTGGAACCGAAACAACACCCGAGGAAAATTAACTCTTTCTGTCGTCGTGCCAGAATGCATGGCCACATGCATGCGGGCTCCATCAACAACCACATCTAGGTGTTCTAGAAGAAGGATGTCTCAGTGGATTTCATTGATGCAGGAGACCAATTCCTCACGGTGAAATTCAAGAAGGGAGAAGATATGTTCTTTGCAACCATTGTGTATGGAAGCTGCGATCCTCAGGCAAGACTGAGACTGTGGCATGACCTCGAAGCGTTTAGGCCGATGAATATTCCCTGGTTCGTGGCGGGTGACTTCAACATCATCAGTGACCCGGAGGAGAAGAAGGGGAGAGGAGCCTTCCCGAGGCAGGCTAGTCTGGAGTTTGCTTCCTGTATTACAAAAAGTGGACTACTCGACCTGGGCTTTCGAGGGGACTGTTTTACATGGTGCAATAACCAGGGTGGAAAAAAGAGGTGTTGGAGAAAGCTTGATCGCTGTCTAGCTAACTCCGTTGCCTTGGCTTCTTTTCCCCAGGCCGAAGTCACTCATCTTGCCCGTGGTATTTTGGACCATTCTCCGCTGAAGATTTCGATCATTCCCAGTAAGCCTTCTCAAGATTCCTTCAGTTTCTACCCATACTGGGCTGGATACAAGGGTTACCACGATGTAGTTCGTGATCAATGGAATGCTCTCACCCAAGGTTACTCATGGGTATCCATTCATAACAAGCTTAGAAGTGTTAAAAATGGGTTGAAGGTCTGGTGCAGAAGCATTTCCCTTAATGATAGAAAGCTTGAGTCCCTTTCTCAGGAGGTGGAGCATCTGGAACGGAGTCTGGAGGAAACTTGGAGTGAGGAAGCCGCCGTAGAATTGGAAACTAAGAAGGCATGTTGGGCGGAGGAGATGTTGAAGCAAGAGAGACAGGCTCGGGATCGGTCCAGAGTGAAGTGGCTCCGAGAGGGCGACAAAAATACCGCGTTCTTCCATGCATGCATTTCAGAACGGAAGCGGTGGGCAAAGCCAAATATCCTACAAGAGGACGGCTCGTATGTGAACGACAGGGAAGAGGTTGGGAAGTTGGCTCTTCATTACTTCCAGGATCTTCTTGTTGGTCAGAATCCCAGAATGCCTAGTGGGTATCCGACAGGCACTTCGGGGCTGTGAGAGCCGATCCAGAACAAAGTTTCAGAGGAGGAGAATCGTTCTTTGGAATCCATTCCTTCTGAGGATGAGATATTCCAATCCATGCAGAAGCTGGATCCGGAGAGTGGCCCTGGGCCAGAAGGGTTCCCTGGATCTTTCTACAGGGGATCGTGGGAGGTGGTCAAAGGCGACGTTATTGAAGCTATTCAGGATTTCTTCAAGGGGGGGTCTTTACCGAGGGTGGCCTCAGCCACGACACTCTGCCTTCTTCCCAAGGTTAAACATCCCAACTCTCTGTCCCATTATAGAACAATCAGTCTCTGTAATTTCCCATACAAAATCCTTGCTTGTCTCATCAACCTAAGACTGGCTACGTGGTTGCCTTCATGGCTTTCTCCTGAACAACATGGCTTTGTGCGAGGAAGATCAATTCAGGGGGCCATCACCCTTGCATAGGATATGGTGAGGGATACTAACCACAAGACTCATGGATCCAACCTCACCATCAAAGTTGACATGAACAAAGCCTACGATCGGATTGAATGGAGCTATCTCAACAGAGCCTTGGCGATGATGGGGTTCTCGGAAAAGGTGGTGGAAAATGTCTTCAGATGCATGAGCTCTTCTTGGCTGGGAATTTCCTTTATGGGAAAAACTCACGGTTTCTTCAAGGCTACCAGAGGTCTAAGGCAAGGAGACCCTCTTTCCCCCAGCCTGTTCATTCTTGCCCAAGATGCTTTGAGTGCCTCAATCAACAGGAGCATACTCCAAGGGAACCTACTTCCTTTCCGGAGGAAATATAGACTCCCTACTATCTCCCACCTTATGTTTGCCGACGACACTATGATATTCCTTAATGGGGGAAGGAGATCCATCCAATGTCTGATGGAGATTCTGAAGGACTATTTCTTCTGGAGCGGTCAGGTTTTGAGTAAGGATAGAGTGAGTTCTTCATCTCCAACTGTAACTCATCTCAGTGTCTGGACTCCCGAAAAAATAGGCTCAACATGCAACTCGGGCGGTTCCCAATGGAATATATGGGCACTCCCATCTCTTCTAGAAGATTGAGGATCCGTGACTTCGATGGAATCTTAAGCAGGATTTCAGGACGTGTTCTTAACTAGAAGAATCAGTTTCTTTCTTTCGGAGGACGCATTGCTCTGGTTAATAGTGTTCTTTCAGCCATTCCCATTCATGCCTTGGCTTCCTCCAATGTGCCGAAAGGAGTCATCAAAGCAGTGGACGTTGTTCTTTGCAACTTCATCTGGGATGTTAACTCTGAAGGTAAACGACACTGGACAAAGTGGGAGAGGTTGGAAAGACTCATCTCCGAAGGGGGGATCAACTGCCGCAGCCTCCATTATACTATCGAAGGGGCCCATGCAAAGCTCGCATGGGAGATTCTGGAAGAGCAAACTCTTTGGGGTCAATGCATGTCACCTTTGTTCAGGGGTAATGAGGAGGTAAGTTGTGGACCAGCTTCCCCACTGTGGGCCAAAGTCCAACCTCTGGTTCTCTCCTTATCTTCTTGCTCTCGTTGGATTGCTGGTACAGGGGACATATCCTTCTGGAATAAGAACTGGGCAGGCTCTGTTCTAGATTTCCCAGGATGTCCGGTGCCTTTGATCTCGTTCAAGGAAGCCCAACGCCATCCCCGCTTCATCAAGGCAGTGTTGAATGCGGACCAACAGGTTGTCTTTGATTCGATCGTGTTGAATTCCGAGAAATACAGGTGTGTCTTCACTCCATCATCCTCGGGGGTCTTCAATAACAGAGACTTCCAAAGGTGGAGGGTCCACTCGAGGCCCCTGGATCGGTGGAACGGTGTGGTCTGGTGTCGCCAGATCCCGACCAAAATGAACTTCTTGACTTGGCGAATCAGAAATCTGGCCCTGGCTTCGGATGACAATATCAAGAAACTTGGGATCAGTTTGGCCTCAGGATGCCACTGTTGCAAGCAGCAAATGGAGGAAAGCTTGGATCACCTCTTCTTCAAAAGTTAATGGGCGTTGGAGGTTTGGTCCTTTCTTGGGGGAGTCAGATCTCCAAGCTCTGAGGAGACAGAGTATGAGTTTATGGAAAGATGGTTTGAAGGAGCGCTGGGTTCGGAGAAGACTCACCTTTCCCGTGCTGTCCCCTTTAATGTGGGGTGCTGGTGCATCTGGCAAGCCAGAAACCAAGCCCGATATGAAGGAGTCAGACCTTCAACTAGATTTATCCTCGCGCGCATACGTTTCCAGCTTATAGACATGTCATGGCTCTTTAAAAAGCAGCAGTGGTCCTTCCCTTTCCCATGCATGCAGAAGAACAACATTTATCCTTCCCTTCCTAAGGAAGTAGGACCTGGGAAGTGGGTTCGATGGAACCCCCCTGCTGAAGGTTACAAGCTCAATACTGACGGAGCTTGCGCAGCGGGGGTGATTTCTGGAGGGGGGTTGTTAGAGATAATAAGGGTGATGTGATCCTGGCTTTCTCTTGTTTTCTGGGTAGGGGAAATGCAATTATAGCAGAGGCCCGGGCTCTTCTCACAGGGCTTTCCTTGTGAATTCAGGAGGAGGTTGCCATCTCGGAAGTGGAGGTGGACTCACTTGTCCTCCTAAATTTCCTAAAAGAGAAACGCTCTACTCCGTGGTCCATAGAGTACGTGATCAGGAACTGTCGTCATATGCTTGGTCATAACACTACTCATTCTCACATTTATCGAGAGGGGAACAAGGTTGCAGACTTTTTGGCCTCCATGGCTGACCACAGTTCCACAGACGCACAAATTTTACGGATTAATAGTTTGAAGGCGGAATGTGTTGATTTGATTAGAGGGGATGCCCTTGGTTTGCATTTCTTTAGACCTCCGTAGTCCTCTTTGTGTATTTTCTTCTTCTCTTAATAAAAATTTACTTTGGATGGATGGAGTCCATCGCTTCCTCTGTCTAAGTAAATTGGATTTGTTAAAGCTCTATATTTATACTAATCATGTGATCACTGTCCAATGGCTATATTATCAACAATAACAATTCTTAATGGTATTTTAAAATCCAAAAACATAAAACCAATTAATTTCATATGTTTTATATAACCACTTTACATAATAAAACATTTAATTAGATCAAGAGGAATATTCATTGGTAAATTTTTAGGTCGTTACAATCTTCCCTCCTTAAGAAATTTCACCCTCAAAATTTCCATTTCCCACACTATAATAGATGAGGGTAACTCTGATTCATCACTTCCTCCGATTCCCACATTGCTTCTTCAAACTTTTGGTTTCTCTAGAACACCTTGACGAGGGGCATTGTCTTATTTTGTAGAATGTTCTCCCTATGATCTAAGATCTTCATAGGCTTCTCTTCGTATGAGAGGTCATTCTCCAATGGTACTACCTCTGGATTGAGTGCATGCGATGGGTCAGTTATGTAATTCCTCAAGAGTGATACATGGAATACATCATGTACTTGAGACAGGTTTGGTGGTAGTGTTATTCGATAAACCACTACCCCAATTTGATAAAGTATCTAAAAAGGGATGATGTACCTTGGACTAAGCATTCCCATATTCCTAAAAATTACAACTCTCTTCCATAGCGATATACGGAGGAATACCAAGTATCTAAAATTGAACTCTATGACTCATCTACGATTATCATCATTGCTCTTTTGTCGACTCTAAACAGCTTTAATGGGCTACTGTATGGTCTAAACCTTCTCCGCCATTTCTTCGACCATTTATGGACCTAGGAGTTTTTTCTCCCCAACATCATCCCAATATTCCGGTGTTCTACACCTCTTCCCATAAAAGGGTTTATAAGGATCCATTTGGATGCTTGAGTGGGAACTGTTATTGTAAGAGAACTCAAATAGGGGAATATATTTATCCCATACTCCTTTGAAGTCTATTGATAATTCTCTCTACATGTCCTCAAGTGTTTGGATAGTCTGCTCATATTGGCCATCAGTTTAAGGATGATAGGTCGTACTAAAGTTCAGCTTCATATTCAGAGCTTATTAGAGTCTCTTCCAGAACAAAGAGGTGAATCTTGGATCATCATCAGATACAATCGATAGTGGTAATCCATTCATCCTTACTGCTTCTTTGATGTATATCCTCTCCAGTTGATCCAATGAGAAATCCTCTCGAATTACAATGAAGTGTGCAGTCTTTGTATGATGATCCATAACAAACCCAGATAGAATTGTTTCATTTGGATATATTTGGATGTCTGACGACAAAGTCCATGATGATGTTGTCCCATTTTCATGATGGTATGGTTAATGGTTGCATCATCTCCTTAGACCATTTCCTCTCAACTGTCACTTGCTCACATACTAGGCACTTTTATGTATACTCAGTGATTTCCTTCTTCATGTTATCACACCAATAATGCTCTTGAATACCTCAATAGATCCTTTTGTTTCCTTGCTGAATGGAGAAATTTTAACTACGTTCGTCATCCAAATGTTCATTCTTTAACTCTATATTTGATGGAACACATAGTCTTTATCAAAATCTCACAATTCCTTCTTCATTAACATTGAGATCTGGGGATTTCCTTTCTAAAATAGTTTCCACTTTCTTCTAACTTTTCACGTCATCCTTTTGAGAATCCTTTATCCTTTCCAAAGGATATGGTTGAGAAATAATTTCGGAAAGGATTGATGAATGTTCCCTTATTTATAATTCCCATGTAAATCTTCATCAAATCTTTGAATATTGTATCCTTTTTAATTATCATCAATGATAGAGTTGCTGGACCCTTTCTACATAGAGCATCGGCCACCATTTTCTCTTTACCCGGATGGTAGTGAATCGAGTAGTTATAGAATTTTATCTTCTCTAATCATATTCATTGGTGTATGTTCAACTCTTTTTGTGTGAATATATACTTGAGGCTTTATAGATCCATATATATTTCACACTTCTCCCCAAAGAGTTAATGTCACCATGTTTTTTAAGTGAAGATTGCTACAGCCAACTCCAGATCAGGTGGTGGATATTTTCACCCATGAACATTCAATTTACTTGAAGCATAGGCAATGAATTTTTTATTTTTCATCAACACACACCCAGGCCCTTCTTCAAAGCACCACTAAATATCACAATAGGTTTTCCACTTATGGGTAGTGTGAGAACAATCACAGTGATAATCATCCATTTCAACTCCTTGAAGCTCTCTTTGAATTCATCACTCCAAGAAAACATAATTCTCTTCTAAGTTATCTTGGTAAGAGGGTTTTACAATCATGAGAAATTTCTCAAAAAGTAGCTATAGTATCCAGATAACCCTAGGAAGCTATGGATATCCATCACTGATGTTTTCCTCAGTCATCCCTCAATTGCATTTGTCTTGGACGGATCCATAGATATCCCATTTATTTAGATCATATGACCCAAGAATGAGACTTACTTCAACCATAACTCACACTTGCTATACTTTTCAAAGAGACTCTCCCTTTACAAGGTCTCTGGTATAGTGCATTGATGCTACTCATGCTCCTCCATGGTTTTGGAGTATATTAGAATATCTTCTATAAAGACTACCAGAAATTTGTTTAGGTAATCTCTAAAAACTCTATTCATCAAGTCCATGCAGATTTATGGAGCATTAGTGATCCAAAAGGAATTACTATGAATTCATAGTGCCCGTACCTTGTACAAAAAGCAGTCTTGGGGATATCCTCCTTCTTCACCATTACTTGGTAATATCCCGACCGTAGATCCACCTTGGAGAAGTATTTTGCTACATTTATATGATTCAAAAGTTCATCAATTCATGGTATAGGATAATTTTTCATTATTGTGATAATTTTGAGATCACTATAATCAATGAAAAGGAAAATCTACCCATCATTATTCTTGATGAAGAGGACTGGTGCACCCCATGGTGAAGCACTTTGGCGTATAAACCCATTATCCATATTCTCTTGTAGTAGATTCTTTAGCTCCTCAAGATCCACTACATCCATTATATATGAAGTCATGGATATTTTCAAAGCCACATGTAAAGACCCGTAAAATTTAAGGAAATTTGTTTCTTAATTTTCTTTGGGATTTTACGAGTACGTGGTTTCAGACGACACCTGATTCTGAGGCCCGGTGTGCCCGGAATCA
The DNA here is from genome assembly GCA_963277665.1 of Viscum album. NCBI lineage: Eukaryota > Viridiplantae > Streptophyta > Magnoliopsida > Santalales > Viscaceae > Viscum > Viscum album. The sequence goes on from OY728130.1 coordinate 615,152,847, forward strand.
ATTTCCGAAGTTTAGCTTAGGTAGGTTCAGTCAATGAACAAGCGGGTTTTCCTAACTTTTGAACTGGTGCTCGGAAACGAAATATGAGGGCACCGATGGAATCGCAGTTCCGGTAATTGCTTAGGAACACCTTTTCTGGAGTTGTGTTTTCTCAGGGATAGTTGTTAAAAATGTATTAAGTTTAATGTGAAATAAAAATCATGTTATAATTTTTATTCCACTTCCTTAAGTAGTTTAGCCCATGTGAGGGAGTTGGGGTGGGGCCCAATGATGTTCTAACTTCCCTTGATAGGATTTAAGATGATGTGGGGCCCACACGAGCCCCCACCATTTCATTTTTACTTAACCTTTTTTTTTAAAAACCTCTTTTGTCATTATAGTTTCCTACTTATCAAATCAATTAATTTTGACAAGTTAAGTTTAATTAAATGACGTGAATTAAATTTTGAATGTTTGAATTTTAAAAGTGTTGGAAAAAGTAATAAAATAAGGCTAAAGCCTTATTTTATTTTGGTTGCATCGTTGTGTCGAGAGAGCGATAGTTCTACCATCGAAGAACTTCATCATCCTCCTTGAAGAATGCGAAGAACACTGATGCGCCTTCCTTCATTATTTTTTCCGCGTCCAAGGAAGGGGGATTCCATTTCACCTCAGACAATCTCTGTCAAAGTGTACGGAGCCACACCCCACGACGCCGCTTTCCGCGACACTCATCGATCGTCAACTCGTTATCGAGGTAGGGGGTTTTCGTATAAAGTGTATATGTGAATTATCCCCTTGTGCATGCGTATTTTAAATTTCAGGGTGTTTGAATAATTTACCTTGAATAAATTGCACCGTTGTCTAAAGCATGTCTTTTAATTATTGCCATTTGAAAAACACCTAACTCGGAGGGTGCGGGCCGAACAAACACGGACCGACAACCCTCCGCAGTTTTTTATTGGTGTGCGGATTGATGGGTGACGACGAAGCAGGGCGTAAAGGCATTTTGAACCTTTCGCAGTAATATACGGGTCCCGGGAGGGCCACAGGCACAGAAGACAGATGAAACGGACCACCAGTGTGAGTCCGGGGGTCCGTCGAGAGCGGCGACGGCACCCCCCCCCCCCCCCGGCGCAGTGGCGCCGGTGACCGGCGGCGGCGGAGAGCCGCCGTAGGAGACCGCCGCAGCTCAGCCGCGGCGGACCGGACCGGCTTTTCCATTTCTGGTTTTGGGGAAGGGCATGGCATTACGCTGCGCCGTTTCAATCAAGGGGGCAAGTGCCCCCCCATTTCCCGCTCGCCCAAAACGGCCGAGCTGACAGGCCACGCGGCCCGCGCCCGCCCAGGCCGGGCCGGGCCGCACCGTTTGGGTCGGGTCGTGCCCACCAGGTCGGGCCGTGCACTGTTGGTCCGGGACCAGTTCGGGTCGTCCCTGTTCGGGCCGACCCAGGGGGTCTTGGGCCGGGTCGGTCGGGGCCCAAAACCCCCTAAAAACCGGATAGTTTGTTTAAATGTCAGTAACTTGGGCTAAGGACCTCCGATCGACGCACCGTTAGTTGATATGTGATCCTTGGATCGAGATGGTCGTTTCGGTATATTACACTCAAGGTTTCATAGAAATTTGGGTATGGATGGGTTGGTTCGAACAAGAAACCAACTGTACCGTCGGAGCGGAAACACTTATAACTTGAGCTCCAGACGTCTGATTGACGTGTCATCAACTTTGTTGGATTCCTCTTAGTGAGACAGACCTTTTGGCTTACTCCGCTCGAGGTTTGGATGTAGTTGGAGTGCGGTTGGGTTTGTTTTGACTTAAAAACCAACCGGGCCCCTAGAACGAAAAAGCCAATAACTCTCAGACTGGGCGTCCGATTGACGCGCCGTCTATCGCGTTGTGTTCCTTTTGACGTGACAGAACTTTGCGATACATCAAATCTGGTATACGTGGCAGTTTATGTATCAACCTCTTGGCTCGTGGAGCGGACTCTACCAAAACGAGTGTGCTGTGTGCGGAAACCCTAGAGCTGGCTGAGACTTGACGACTCCTGATCGATCGACTTGGAGTGTTTCGGTAGCCCAGTGGGGAGCGCTTGGTTGTAGTGGCAGACCCATGGCGGAGGAGCGCTTGGTTGTAGCGACAGACCCACGGTACTCAATAGAAGGAGTACCTCTTTAGGCTATGAGAGGGAGCACTTGGTTGTAGCAGCAGACCCTTGGTGGGAAGCGCTTGGTTGTAGCAGCAGGCCCACAGTACTCCGCAGGTGGAGTACTACAGCAGTCCAAGGTTAGTGGGAAGTGCTTGGTTGTAGAGGCAGGCCCACTGTACTCGATAGAGGAGGAGTTCCCTAGCAGCTATGGGTTCGACGGTGAAGATTATCATTCTGGAATCCTCCGTGGGTTCAACGACGACGACAACCGTACTGGAATCCTCTGTGGGTTTGGTGGTGATGACTTCAGTACTTGTATCCTACATGGTTCTGCCAATTTTGACCTCTGTTGTAGTATCCTACGTGGTTCCGACAGCTTATCTGGTCTACTATCCTATGTGGGTCCCAGCTTAGATGAATCAGTGGCTACATATGATCATCTCTATCACCTTACGAAGAAGTATACCTGTGTGAGCTGAGTCTTGAATTTCAATCATTATCTTTGATATGATTGACTTTCTTTCCTATGTGTATTGGGTTGTTCTTTCCTGTGTGGATTGAGTTGTACTGTCCTGTGTGGATGTGATTGTACTTGAGCTCGTGAGTTGGATCTGAACTGGATTTGATGACTTAGGTATATGTATGGGCTTATATGTAAGTAGTGTTGGATGTTACTTCGTGATTGTATCTTTCCATTGTGGATTATCCTCTGTGGATTCTGGGAGACCTTCTGGGGTCTCAGGGTCCCTACAGAGTAGCGTATACTCACCCCTTCATGGGCTATGCCCGCACTACGTTGTGTTGGATGCAGATGACGGACAACGTTGATCGTGGTTGAGGCTTTTGGAGAAAGTTTTTACCTGGAAGTGGACCACTGGGCAGGACGTACACGGAGCGGATGGCTGGACCCGAGGAGCTGAGGAGGCTATCTGTACCCACCCTTCAGGTGGGACTTCCAGTGGATGGCTCGACGTTTCTGCTTTACTTTCAGTTGTTGTACTTTCCTTCCAGTTGTACTTTACTTTCAGTTTGGGTTTGTATTCTGGCCCATTTACTTTTCGCACTTACTATTGTACCTAGTTTTACTTAGTGTTTACTTCTGCTTTCTTACTCTGTGGGGTTTTTTTACTTTATAAAGTCAATTCCTTCCCCTTTTTTTTTGGGATTTACTCATTGGTGCTAGTCACCAGCCCCTAGCCTATGAGAGGCGGGCTTGGGGTAGTCACAACACGGGTCCCGAGGACCGTCGTGACAAATTGGTATCAGAGGAGTTCGGTTCTACCGCAGAACTCAGGAATCTGAACTTTTTTTCTGTGTGAAGCAATAGTGTTAAGGGTATTGAGTGTGGTTATCAGTCAAGGGAGTCCAGTGTTGGTGCGGCGGCCGACGTATCCGTACACCAGGACCCTAACTTCTGATTTCCAACTCAGTGCATGAAAACATTGATTGCATGTGTGTTTCAAAAGTTTTCTTTGTGATTAATTTGTGTCAGCTCACCCAGTATACTATTTTGACCGTGGAGCACCTGTTTCTTTTCAGGATGTCCCCACGATGGCATCCAGTTAGGGTTCAGAGCTTTGTGCAAGACGACATCCCACCGAACGATGAGGCCTCGGTGCAGGGCCCTTTTACAGCGGAGGCACCAGTGGTACCTCTACCTGTCGAGCCACCGATGCCACCAGCCCCAGCCGCTGAGAGTACAGGTCGCCTTAGTGCACTGCACAAGTTTCCGCGTCAGAGACTACCTAGGTTCCATGGGGAGACGGACCCTCAGGCAGCCGAGGATTGGATGGAGGATGTTGTTCGAGTTTTTATGTTAGTGGGAACACCAGCTGACCTCATGGTGATCCTTGCAGCGAGTCTCCAGCACGCGGCAATAGGCAGATGGTGAAGCTTGATGCTCCAGGTGCACGGAGAGGCATCCCTTCTATGGGAAGACTTCGATAGCCTGTCCCAGGTAGAGTTTGTACCAGCCCCCCTTCGAGCAGTGCACATACATGAGCTACTACAGCTGCGGCAGGGCAGCATGACAGTAGCGTAGTATTCAGCGAGGTTCACCGATCTCTCGCATTACTCTACAGATATGGTACGAGACCCGTTCTTCAGGGCCCGAACCTTCGAGCAGGGGATCAGGCGAGAGATTAGAGCTTCAGTTGTTTCTCACAGCATCCCGACGCAGACAGGGGTGTTGGAGAGGGACCTATTAGTGGAGAGTTTTCTTGATGAGCAGTCTCCAGCAGTAGGACCCACCACTAGCTGGCATGCGGCAGAGTCTTCTGCAGTGGGAAGTAGACAGATGACGCAGAGGTCCAAGAGGACCAAACCTACAGGGGATTGACCGCATGACACAGGATCGTGTGTGCGAGGGACCTGGGGTGGAGAACGACTTACCATGAGCGGATAGTGTTACTCCTACGGCGGGGTTGGTCACATGGCACGTGACTGTCTGACCTGCTATACAGATGACTAGTAGATAAACGAAGGACCTCCCAGGTAGAGGCAAATGTTCAATCGGGTCGGATCGCAAGGAGAAGGAGACCGAGGTCGGGGATCTGTCCGTGTAGCTGGAGGTGGACAACGCTTCGAGGTGTTTCCACCACCACTACCAGGAGGTCCACCCCGACCGCAGGGGACAGGTGGACATGGGAGAGCTCAGCTTCAGGCAACTGAGGAATTTGACTATAGAGTTCCAGAAGCTGGCAGACAGAAGCGAAACTAGTTCTAGGCATGGAGGCCTTGTTATTGGTGCTTCTAGCTTTCTTTTTGTTGATGTTGTGGTTGTATGTGTCTTTATACTTTGAGCTGCAGTAAAAAAAAGACACCTTTCTTTGTGGCGTTTACTTTCCTATCCTCTCTTTATGTTGCTACTAAGAGGTTCCAGTTTAAAAACCGTTGACTTGACCCTCACTTCTAAGATACCTACTGGAGGAGACCCAGTGACCACACACTGATCCCGACAGTGTGACTCAACCCTTGGAGACGATAGTAATGGTTTGATCTCTTGGTAGTAGCGTTGAGGCCTTACGACGTCATCCTTGGTATGGATTAGTATCATCAATGTTGGGATTGACTGTATTAGGCAAAGAATGTGGTTCATCATGGGGATGAGACCAGATTTCTCTTATTGGAAAAGATGAAATCTTAGCAGTTGTTTTAGGACAAGAGAAGGTCCAGGTCATCCAAGAGCAGATGAGGACAGCTCAGAACCGACAAAAGTCTCGTGCTGACAGGAGGCGTAGACCACTAGAGTTCGAGGATAGTGACCATGTTTTCTTATGGGTCTCACCTCAACGTGGTTTACAGAGATTTGGCTGGCACGACAAGTTATCTCCGCACTTCATCGGACCCTTCTTGGTCCTCAACAGGGTAGGCGAGGTGTTTTACCGCTTGACCCATCCACCTCAGCTGCACCAGGTGCACAGCGACTTCCACGTATCTCAGTAGAGGAGATACATGCATGACCCGATGCATATCATCAACCTTGGGAAGATGGACTTTGACAATGGGGTGACTTATGCGGAGGTTCCGTGATGATCGAGGATCGACAGGAGCGAGTCCTAAGTGGACGTTAGATTTCTTTAATGTGCCTCGGGTAGCATCACAGGAACCTCTAGGAGAGCACTTGGGAGCGAGAGGCTCAGATGTGTGCTCAGTACCCTCTTTTGTTTCCCTAGTTTTTTATGTATCTTTACGGGGACATAAATCCCTGAGGTGGGAGTAATGTAAAGACCCATAAAATTCAAGGTAATTTTTTCCTTAATTTTCTTTGGGATTTTACGAGTACGCAGTTTCTGACGGCACCTAATTCTGAGGCCCGGTGTGCCCAGAATCAATTTCCAAAGTTTATCTCGGGTACGTTCAGTGAACGAACGAGCGGGTTTTCCTAAATTTTTAACCGGTGCTCAAAAACGAAATCCGAGGGCACCGATGGAATCACAGCGCTGGTAATTTCTTAGTAAAACCTTTTCTGGTGTTTCGTTTTCTCGGGGATAGTTGTTAAAAATGCATTAAGTTTAAAGTGAAATAAAAATCGTGTTAAAATTTTTATTCAACTTCTTTAAGTGGTTTAGCCCATGTGAGGGAGTTGGGGTGGGACCCACTGATGTTCTAACTTCCCTTGAGTGGATTTAAGATGAGGTGGGGCCCACACAAGCCCCCACCTTTTCATTTTTCCTTAACTCCTATTTTAAAAACCACTTTTGTCATTAAAGTTGACAACTTGTCACTTCAATTAATTTTGACAAGTTAAGTTTAATTAAATGAAGTGAATTAAATTTTGAATGTTTGAATTTTAAAAGTGTTGGAAAAGGTAATTAAATAAGTCTAAAGCCTTATTTTATTTTGGTGGCATCATTGTGTCGAGAGAGGGAGAGTTCTACCATCGAAGAACTTCATCATCCTCCTTGAAGAACGCGAAGAACATCAACGTACCTTCCTTCATTCTTTTTTCTGCGCCCAAGGAAGTGGGACGTCTTTTCACCTCGGACAATCTCTGTCAACGTGTATGGAGCCACACCCCATGATGCCGCTTTCTGCGACGCTCATCGATCGTCAACTCGTTATCGAGGTAGGGGGTTTTCGTATAAATTGTATATGTGAGTTATCCCCTTGTGCATGCGTACTTTAAATTTCAGGGAGTTTGAATAATGTACCTTAAATAAATTTTACCCTCGTATAAATCATTCCTTTTAATGATTTCCATTTGAAAAACACCTAATGCGGAGGGTCCGAGCCGAACAAAAATGGCCCGACAACCCTCTGCAGTTTGTCATTGGTGTGCGGATCGACGGGTGACGACGAAGCGGGCCACAAAGGCGTTTTGAACCTTTCGCAGTAATATACGGGTCCCAGGAGGGCCACAGGCACAGACGGCAGAAAAAACAGACCACTGGTGCAAGTCTGGTGGTCCGTAGAGAGCGGCGGCGGTGCGGCCCCTCGACATGGTGGCGGCGGTACGCCGCCCAAGGAGACCGCCATGGCTGAGCCGTGGCAGACCAAAACAGGTTTTCCATTCCTGGTTTTTGGGGAGGGTGTAAAGACCCGTAAAATTCAAGGGAATTTTTTTTTAATTTTCTTTGGGATTTAACAAGAACGCAGTTTCTGACGGTGCCTGATTCCGCGGCCCGGTGTGCCCGGAATTAATTTCCGAAGTTTAGCTCGGGTACGTTCAGTGAACGAACGAGCGGGTTTTTCTAACTTTTGAACCGGTGCTCAGAATCGAATTCCGAGGGAACCGATGGAATCGCAGCGCCAGTTTTTGCTTAGAAACGCCTTTTTTGGAGTTGAGTTTTCTCGGGTGTGGTTTTTAATTTTTGGGGTTAAGTTAAGAAATAAAATAAAATGGTGCGACAACTTTATTTTATTTCACTTAAAGCCACTTAAAAGCCACTTAAGCTATGTTAAGCGGATAGGGTGGAACCTAAAATATCCTACCCACTTGGTAGGATATTTGTGAGGTGGGTCCCACACGAGCCTCACCATTTCATTCCTTCTAAGTAACGCACCCGCAACCCCCTCTTTAATGAAAGTCAACCGTGCGTTTTTCTGGTTAAGAAACGCCTCATTAATTGGGCAGTTAAATCGTTACAATTAATTCACTGAATTAATTGTTCGTTTCTTTCCTTTTGAAATTCAAATTTGTCATGTGCGTTAATAAAATAATATAACTCTTATTTTATTTTTTTTGGAACTTGAGGCGTGGAGAGGATTTGGAGGAAAGCGTTCATCTTCAACGAAGAACGCGAAGAACGCTCCGACCTCCGACGAAGTACGCCAAACCCTTGGAGATCGACAACGCGACGCCATGTACCGCGTCCTCAATAAAGTTTCTTCCGCGACGCTCCTTCCACGACGATCCTTCTCTTCCACGACGATCCTCTTCTTCCGCGATGCACTCGCGTTCGACGACAACGCTTGAGGTAGGGAATTATGTTTGAGAATGATTTTATTCCCTTGTTTCTTTCTTTCTAAAGAAAACAAAGAACACGGATCAACTTATTACCTAGTTGATCCACGAACGTTTTCCTTGCGGGTTGGGAATAATATGTTGTAAGGAAAAACTATTTGGGTTGTTTCTCTTTTGTTCGTGAAATTTTCCTTGTTGTTATTCATCTTTTGGGCCGCTTGTTACCGACTTAACGGGAGGAGGTCGGACCGCATGAACACGGCCGACTCTCCCCCCCCCCTTTGTTGTTTGGATTTGTTGCGGCACGAACAAAGGTGACACAGTGCAACGGCACCGTGCAGACACGAGAAAGAACGCGGCGCAGAAGCGCGGCGCCGTCGCGCCGCGCCGTTCGGGCCAAACGAAACCGCGGGCGGAGTCAGGGCCGCAAAGGAGATTTGAAGACCCCGCTTCTTGTTGTCGAAGTTCGGATCGATGGATGATGGTGAGGTGGGCCGCGAAGGCGTTTTTAAGGCTTTGCAGTGAAGGTCGGGTCCCAGGATGATCACTGGAGAAGACCGCAGGCGAATCGGACCACCAGAGCGCGTCCGGTGGTCCGCGGAAGCCCCTGCCGGCGCGCCACGCCGGCACGGCGGCGCTGGCGGTCGGGGGCGGTGGCGCCCGGTGCGCCGCCGGAAGAATCCGCCGCGGCTGAAGCCGTGGCGGCGAGCAAGGGTCCTGCGGCCGCGCGGGACCGGGGATCGTGGGACGCGGCAGCGCGCCGCGTCCGGTGACACGAAGCGGCCCCCAGCACAGGGGGATTGTGGCTGCCTTGTGCGGCGCCTGTCCAGCGCCAGCACGCCGGTCGCGCCGCCCGGCCGGTCCCGCGCCGCGCCGCGCCGGGTCGGACCCAGACCTAGGTCGGGTCGACCATGTTCGGGCCGACCCATGGGGGTTGGGCTGGGTCGACCCGGGCCCAGACCCCCCGTTTTCGGGACCTTTCCGGTCTTTTGCCCGTATCTTGAGTTACGGGCCTCCGATCGACACGCCGCCAGTGGCGATGCGATCCTTGGATCGAGACGGTCATTTTGGTATTTTACACTCAAGGTTTCGGAATACTTTGGGTTCGGCCAGGTTGGTTCGTACACGAAACCAACTGGGCCCTCGGAGAGGAAATGCTCAAATCTTGAGCTCCGAATGTCTGATTGGCGTGTCGTCAACATTGATGGATTCCTCTAAGTGAGAGGGATATTTTGGATTACTCCGCTCAAGGTTTGGATTCCTTCGGTGTGCGGTCGGGTTGGTTCGCTCACGAAACCAACCGGGTCCCTGGAACGAAAAAGCCAATAACTCACAGATCGGGTGTCCGATTGACGTGTCGTCTATCTCGTTGAATTCCTTTTGATGAGATGGAACTTATGGCATACTTCGCCTGAGTTTTTTTCTGTTGGATAGTGGCTGGGTTGGATTGTACCTGAAATCCAACTGGGCCCTTGGAACGGAAAAGGTGATATCTTTTCGACCGGAACGTCCGTTTGACGAACCGTCATCGGCGTTGGTGATCTCATTGAGAAACGGTCCCTAAGAGTATACCCTATGAGAGTTTGGGGTACAGTTGAGATACGGCCGGATTGGTTCGCACACGAAACCAACCGGGCCCCGGGGACGAAAAGGCTAATAACTCACAGACCGGGCATCCGATTGACGCGCCGTCTGTTGCGTTGAGACCCCTATGACGAGGTGGTCCTTTGAGATAATTTTTGTGGGACTTGTGATACTTGTAGTATCGACCTGTAGCTCGTGGAGCGGACACTCCCAGAGACGAGCGTGCGGAGTACGAAGACCATGTAGCCGACTGAGACCTGACGAATGCTTGAACGACTCAACTTTTAGTGAGTCGACTAGCCCAGTGGATGGAGAACTACTTTGTTTGGGTGAAAACCCATGGAGGACGGATCACTACCTGTTTGACAGTGCAGACCCATGGTACTCGTCCGGAGAGTACCTCTGCAGGCTACTATGGGGTGTGCACTACTATGTTTGGGTGGCATACCCCGGCGGGAAGCACTACTGTGTTTGGGTGGCTGGCCTGTGGTACTCGACAGGAGGAGTACCTCAGCAGTCTTAGGTTAGTGAGCAGTACCTCGGATTCGTGACCGGACCACTGTACACTCCAGAGACGGAGCTCTTCAGTAGTTACGGTTTCGATAATAAAAATCCTGGTTTGAGCTGAGTCTATGACCTTGTGTTTACCTCATGTTTGAGATGGATCACTTCATAACTTAGTTATATGTATGGGCATATACCTGGGTAGTGGTTATCCGTTGATTTCATGATCTTGGTGTTTTCCTCATGGTTGAGATGGGTTACTTGATAACTTAGGTATATGTATGGGCATACACCTAAGTAGAGGTTATCTGTTGAGATCATCTTTGTGGTTATCCTTGTTGGTTTTAGTGAGACCTTGAGGGTCTCGGGGTCCCTACTGAGTATCATTATACTCACCCCTTCATGGGCTATGCCCGCACCTCGTTGTGTTGGTTGCAGACGACGGACAGTGCTGACGGGGGCCGAGTGTTCGAGGACTGAACGGTACCCGGAGGTGGACTACACGACCAGTCAGTATCCGGAGGTGGACTTCACGGTGAGATGACACACGGAGGAGGTTGACAGGTGAGAGCGTTTTGGAGGCTATCTGTACCTACCCTTCAAGTAGGATCCATGGTGGACGATCGAGGAGCTGCGCCATCTATACCTACCCTTCAGGTAGGATCCGAGGAGGAGGACCCAGGAGCTGCTTCCGTTCTTCCAGCTATTGTCTTTTTCTGTTGTACTTTGTTCAGTTGTAGTTGTACTTTTATTTGGCTTTGTATTCTGGCCCATTTACCTTTCAACACTTCTCTTTGTACTTAGTGTTTTACTTCCACTTGTACTCTGTGGTGTTTTGTTTACTTTTATAAAGGCAATGCCTTCCCAGTTATCGGGATTTATGCCTTTGGTTCTAGTCGCTAGCCCCTGGCCTAGGGAAGGCGGGCTTGGGGTAGTCACGGCACGGGCCCCGAGGACGGGTCGTGACAAATTGGTATCAGAGAAGTCGGTTCAACCGCAGAACTTATAACTATGATATTTTCATTCTGGGAAGAAATAGTGTTAAGAGTACCGAGTGTGGTTTTTAGTTCAGGGAGTCCAGTGTTGGTGCGGGCAGCCAACATATCCAAACACCAGGACCCTGACAACTGATTTCTGACTTTGTGCATGAAAACACTGATTGCGTGTGTGCTTTCAAAGGTCTTCCCTTAAAACATCTCAAACCAGGTCAGCTCACCAGGTATAATCGTTTGACCATGTCACGTTGTTTCTTTCATGATGCCTTTTCAGTGATGACCAGCTAGAGCCCAGAGGGATGTGTATACTGACAGCCTGTCGAGCGTTGAGGCTTCGGTACAGGGCCCTCTTGCAGTCAAGGAACCAGCGGTACTACCATACGTTGGTCCACCGATGCCCCCAGCCCCAGTAGTAGGCGATGCATGCCACATGAGCGTGTTGCACGAGTTCCAGCGCCAGAGACCACCCAGGTTCCAGGGAGAGACGGACCCGCAGGCAGCTGAGGATTGGCTGGAGGCTGTGGTGAGAGTCTTCAGGCTAGTGGGGATGCCAGCAGACTTCATGGTGATATTTGCTTTTAACCTTCTTCAGGCAGCAGCAGGAAGGTGGTGGATCCACTTGTTCCAGTTTTGCGATGGGATGACCTTCGCATGGGAAGACTTCGAGACCTTCTTCAGGGTGGAGTTTGTGTTAGTAGCTCTACACCCACAGCGTGTTCAGGAGCTTCTGCCTTTGCCGCGTGCTTTTCGATCAGTAGCCGAGTCATCTGCGGGTAGTAGACAGATGATGCAGAGGTCCAGGAGGACCAGACCAGCAGTTGGGCGATCTCGGGTTATAGGATCGGTGGTGCGAGGCACCCGGGGTGGGGTCAGAGCCAGGCGTGCCAGAAATAGACAGTGTTACTCCTGCGGCAGGAAGGGTCACCTGGCACGTGACTGTCCGACTCCTCGCACATTTGATTTTTAGTCTTTGGAGGAGCCACCGACGAAGAAGCGGTGGTGGGTTCTTGAGCAACAACCGAGCAGTGGACAAGGAAGTAGAGCTCCGGGAGCAGGTGGACAGGAGCGGAACTAGTGGATACATCCCTTGTAATTCTAGTTCCATATTGCTGTTGTATTTGTGTCTTTGTACTATGAGCTGCAATAATAAAAAGACACTTATCTTTGTTTGCATTCCTGTCCTTTTGTTTGGTTGATACCAATTGGTCTCGGTTAAGACTGTTGACTTGACCCTCACTTTCGAGATTTCTACTGGAGGATTACCAGTGACCTCGCACTGATTCCGACGGTGTGACTCAACACTTGGAGGCGAGAGTGGCAGTTGAATCTCTTGGTAGATACGTCGAGGCCTTACGAAGTCATCCATGGAATGAATGCATTATTCATGTCAGGATTGACTGTATTAGGCAATGGGCGTGGTTCATCCAGGGGATGAGAATGAGTTTCTCTTTTCAGCAAAGAAGAGATTTTAGCAGCTCTTCCAGATCATAAGCAAAGAAGGTGCAGATCATCTAGGAGCGGATGAAGACTGCACAGTGTTGTAAGAAACAAGAAACCGACGCCAGTCTTAGAGACTCGAGCGTGTTAAATGTTTCAAGAAGAGGAAGCTTTAAGGAGAGATGAGTCTGCAAAGTAGCAGACGTAGAGGCAGAGCTAGGAGAGCAGCATGAGGTGGTGTACATCTTAACATGCTACAACCACCCACCTTAGTTATCCCCGCCATGCTCAGGGAGCTGGAGGGCGGAGGAAGAGTTCGGCTGCATGCGGTCAAGGAGTGTGACCCAATGGCTCTAAAAATGATTCAAGGGACAGTCTGTGTCCACTACTAGTTGTTGTAGTAACAGGCGTCGATATGAATCATTCCTTTCTTTAACAAATCTTGTACCAGACCTAGAGTTTCCGGTAAGCCGTGGACTTGACCCTCACGTCTGGAGATACCTTGGGAGGAGACTCGATAATCACACTTACGCTGACGGTGTGGTCAGACCCTCGAGGCGAGAGTTTCAGTTGGAATCTCTTGGCGGCAGCGTCGAGGCCTTACGACGTTGGTTGATTATGGACTGGGAAATCACAGTTCATACACAAATTGACAGTATTAGGCAATAAGGTTGTGGTTTAACTACGACGTCGTGATGGGTTTTCCTTGGTCGTCGAAAAGGAAACCCCAGGCATCACAAGATAACTCATGCACAGGAGGGTGCGATCGATCACTCTTGAGTCAGTCAACCTTACCCTCGTGGAAACAGTCGTTTTGAGTTTTAGGTCTAACAGGAATTGGAGAACTCTAGAGTTCTATGATTACAATCACGTCCTTATACGGGTCTCAATCGACGAGGTTTACGGAGATGTGGCCAAGGCGGCAAGTTATCTTCGAGGTTCAGCGGACCTTCTTAGGTCCTTAGCTGGGTAGGTGGGGTGGTTTACCGCTTGACCCATCCACCTCAGTTGCACCAGGTGCACGATGACTTCCACGTATCTCAACTGAGAAGATACGTACGTGGACCTTCACAAATCATCGACCATGGGGAGCTGGAGGATGGCTATGGGGTGTCATTCACGGAGGTTCCAGTGGGGATTGAGGATCGACAGGAGCATATCCTATGAGTAAGATCGATTCCTCGGGTGCACTTTCTTTGGCAGTATGAGAACCTCCAGGTGAGCACATGGGAGCGGAAGGCTCAGATGCATGCTCTGTACCGCTTTTGGGACCCTAGTTTGTGTTAAAACTTTAAGAGGACGTAAAGACCTGAGGTGGGAGTAATGTAAAGTCCCATAAAATTCAAGGGAAACTTTTTTTTAATTTCATTTGGGATTTTACAAGAACACAGTTTCTGACGGAACCTAATTCTGAGGCCCGGTGTGCCCGAAATTAATTTCCGAAGTTTAGCTCGGGTACGTTCAGTGAACGAAAGAGCGGGTTTTTCTAACATTTGAACCAGTGCTCAGAATCGAATTCCGAGGGCACCGATGGAATCGCAGCGCTGATTTTTGCTTAGAAACTCCTTTTATGGAGTTGCGTTTTCTCGGATGTGGTTTTTAATTTTTGGGGTTAAGTTAAGAAATAAAATAAAGTGGTGCGACAACTTTATTTTATTTCACTTAAAGCCACTTAAAAGACACTTAAGCTATGTTATGCGGATAGGGTGGAACCCAAAATATCCTACCCACTTGGTAGGATATTTGTGAGGTGGGGCCCACATGAGCCCCACCATTTCTTTCCTTCTAAGTAACGCACCCACAACCCCCCTCTTTAATTAAAGTCAACCGTGCGTTTTTCTGGTTAAGAAATGCCTCATTAATTGGGAAGTTAAATCGTTACAATTAATTCACTGAATTAATTGTTCGTTTCTTTCTTTTTGAAATTCAAACTTGTCATGTGCGTTAATAAAATAAGATAACTCTTATTTTATTTCTGTTGGAACTTGAGGCATGGAGAGGATTTGGAGGAAAGCGTTCTTCTTCGACGAAGAATGCGAAGAACGCTCCGACCTCCGACGAAGTACGCCAAACCCTTGGAGATCGACGACGCGACACCGTGTACTGCGACGTCAACATCGTTTCTTCCGCGACACTCCTTCTGCGATGATCCTTCTCTTGCGCGATGATCTTCGTCTTCCGCGACGGTTAATTCGGCGACGAACTCGCGTTCGATGAGAACGCTTGAGGTATGGAATTATGTTTGAGAATGATTTTATTCCCTTCTTTCTTTCTTTCTAAAGAAAACAAATAACATGGATCAACTTATTACCTAGTTCATCCGTGAACGTTTTCCTTGCGGGTTGGGAATAATATGTTGTAAGGAAAAACTATTTGGGTTGTTTCTCTTTTGTTCGTGAAATTTTCCTTGTTGTTCTTCGACTTTTGGGCCGCTTCTTACCGACTTAACGGGAGGAGGTCAAACCGCACGAACACGTCCGACTCTCCTCCCCCTTTGTTGTTTTGAATTTTTGCGGAACGAACAAAGGCGACACAGTGCAACGGCACCGTGCGGACACGAGAAAGAACACGGCGCAGAAGCGCAGCACCGTCGTGTCGCGCCGTTGGGGCCAAACGAAACCGCGGGCGGAGTCGGGGCCGCAAAGGCGATTTGAAGACCCCGCTTCTTTTTGTCGAAGTTTGGATCGACGGACGATGGTGAGGCGGGCCGCGAAGGCGTTTTTAAGGCTTTGCAGTGAAGGTCGGGTCCCGGTATGATCACTGGCGAAGACCGTAGGCGAATCGGACCACCGGAGCGCGTCCGGTGGTCTGCGGAAGCCCCTGCCGGCGAGCCACGCCAGCGCGGCGGCGCCGACGGTCGTGGGCGGCGGTGCCCGGCGCGCCGCCGGAAGAATCCGCCGCGGCTGAAGCCACAACGGCGAGCAAGGGTCTCGCGGGCGCGCGGGACCGGGGATCGTGGGACGCGGCAGCGCGCCGCGTCCGGTGACATGAAGCGGCCCCCAGCGCGAGGGGACTGCGGCTGCCTTGCGCGGAGCCTGTCCGGCCCCAGCGCGCCGCGCCGCGTCGCACCGGGTCGAATCCGGACCCGGGTCGGGTCGACCCTATTCGGGCCGACCCAGGGGGGTTGGGCCGGGTCGGCCCGGGCCCAGACCCCCCGTTTTCGGCACCTTTCCGGTATTTTGCTCGTATCTTGAGCTATGGGCCTCCGATCGACACACAGTCAGTGGAAATGCGATCCTTGGATCGAGACGGGCGTTTCGGTATTTTACACTCAAGGTTTCGGAATACTTTGGGTTCGGCCAGGTTGGTTCGTACACGAAACCAACCTGGCCCTCGGAGCGGAAACGCTCATATCTTGAGCTCCAGACGTCAGATTGGCGTGCCTTCAACTTTGATGGATTCCTCTATGTGAGACAGATCTTTTTTATTACTCCGCTCGAGGTTTGGATGCCATCGGAGTGCGGTCGGGTTGGTTTGCTCATGAATCCAACCGGGTCCCTGGAACGAAAAAGCCAATAACTCACAGACTGGGCGTCCGATTGACGTGTTGTCTATCTCGTTGAATTCCGCTTTATGAGACGGAACTTATGGCATAATTCGCCTGAGTTTGGTTGTTGTTGGATAGTGGCTGGGTTGGATTGTACCCGAAATCCAACCGGGCCCTTGGAACGGAAAAGCTGATATCTTTCAGACCGGACGTTCGTTTGACGAACCGTCAGCGGCGTTGGTGATCTCGTTGAGAAACGGTCCCTAAGAGTATACCCTATGAGAGTTTGAGGTACAGTTGAGATACGTCCGGATTGGTTCACACACGAAACCAACCGGGCCCCGGGGACGAAAAGGCTAATAACTCACAGACCGGGCATCCGATTGACGCGCCGTCTGTTGCGTTGAGACCCCTATGATGAGGTGGTCCTTTGAGATACTTCTTCATGGGACTTGTGATACTTTGAGTATCGACTTGTAGCTCGTTGAGCAGACCCTCCTAGAGACGAGCGTGCGGAGTACAGAGACCTTGTAGCGGACTGAGACCTGATGACTGCTTGACCGACTCGACTTGGAGTGAGTCGACTAGCCCAGTGGACGGAGCACTACTTTGTTTGGGTACAGACCCATGGCAGATAGATCACTACCTGTGTGACAGTGCAGCCCCGTGGTACTCGTCCGGAGAGTACCTCTGTAGGTTACTATGGGGGTGCACTACTGTGTTTGGGTGGCATACCCCGGCGGGAAGCACTACTGTGTTTGGGTGGCTGGCCTGCGGTACTCGACAGGAGGAGTACCTCAGCAGTATTAGGTTAGTGAGAAATACCTCGGAGTCGTGACAGGACCACTGTACACTCCAGAGACGAAGCTCTTCAGTAGTTACGATTTCGATAATGAAAATCCTGGTTTGAGCTGAGACTATGACCTTGTGTTTACCTCATGTTTGAGATGGGTCACTTGATAACTTAGGTATATGTATGGGCATATACCTGGGTAGTGGTTATCCGTTGATTTCATGATCTTGGTGTTTTCCTCATGGTTGAGATGGGTTACTTGATAACTTAGGTATATGTATGGGCATACACCTAAGTAGAGGTTATCTGTTGAGATCTTCTTTGTGGTTATCCTTGTTGGTTTTAGTGAGACCTTGAGGGTATCACGGTCCCTAATGAGTATCGTTATACTCACCCCTGCACGGGCTATGCCCGCACCTCGTTGTGTTGGTTGCAGACGACGGACAGTGCTAACGGGGGCCGAGTGTTCGAGGACTGGACGGTACCCGTAGGTGGACTACACGACCAGTCAATATACGGAGGTGGACTTCACGGTGAGACGACACACGGAGGAGGTTTACGGGAGAGAGCGTTGTGGAGGCTATCTGTACCTACCCTTCAGGTAGGATCCGTGGTGGACGATCGAGGAGTTGCGCCATCTGTACCTACCCTTCAGGTAGGATCCGAGGAGGACGACCCAGGAGCTGCTTCCATGCTTCCAGTTGTTGTCTTTTTCTGTTGTACTTTGTTCAGTTTTAGTTTTACTTTCATTTGGGTTTGTATTCTGGCCCATTTAACTTTCATCACTTCTCTTTGTACTTAGTGTTTTACTTCCGCTTGTACTCTGTGGTGTTTTGTTTACTTTTATAAAGGCAATGCCTTCCCAGTTATCGGGATTTATGCCTTTGGTGGTAGTCGCCAGCCCCTGGCCTATGGAAGGCGGGCTTGGGGTAGTCACGGCACGGGCCCCGAGGACGGGTCGTGACAGATGGTGCGGCGTTATGCCGCGCCATTTCAATCAAGGGGGGGCCAGCGCCCCCCCCCCCCCCCCCCCCCGTTTCCCGCTCGACCGAAATGGCCGAGCTGACCGGCCACGCGGACCATGCCCGCCCAGGCCGGGCTAGGCCACGCCCTATAGGGCCGGACCCGGACCCGGGTCGGGTCGACCTGGTTCGGGACGACCCAGGGGGTCTTGGGTCGGGTCGGTCCGAGCCCAAAACCCCCTAAAAACAGGACAGTTTGTTTAAATGCCTGTAACTTGGGCTAAGGAACTCTGATCGATGCACCATAAGTTGCGATGCGATCCTTGGATCGATACGGTCATTTCGGTATATTACACACAAGGTTTCTGAGAACTTTGTGTATAGAAGGGTTGGTTCGAACACGAAACCAACCGGGCCCTCGGAGCAGAAACGCTTATAACTTGAGCTCTGGACGTCCGATTGACGTGCAGTAGACTTTGTTGGATTCCTCATAGTGAGACGGACCTCTTGACTTACTCCACTCGAGGTTTGGACACAGTTGGAGTGTGGTCGGGTTGGTTTTACTTAAAAACCGACCTGACCCCTGGAACGAAAAAGCCAATAACTCTCAGATCGTGCGTCTGATTGACGCGCCGTCTGTCACGTTGTGTTCCTTTTGATGTGATTGAACTTTGCGATACCTCAAACCTGGTATACATGACAATTGATGTATCGACCTCTTGGATCATGGAGCGGGCCCTCCCAGAATGATTGTGCTGTGTGCAGAAACCCTATAGCTGGGTGAGACTTGACGACTGCTGATCGATTGACTCAGAGTGTTTCGGTAGCCTAGTGGGGAGCGCTTGGGTTTAGCAGTAGACCCACGGCGGAGGAGCTCTTGGTTGTAGTGGAAGAACCGCGGTACTCAATAGAAGGAGTACCTCTGTAGGCTATGAGGCGGAACGCTTGGTTGTAGCGGAAAACCCTTCGTGGGAAGCACTTTATTGTAGCAGCAGGCCCACAGTACTCCACAGGTGGAGTACTACAGCAGTCCAAGGTTAGTGAGAAGCATTTGGTTGTAGCGGCAGGCCCACTGTACTCGATAGAGAAGGATTTCCCCAATAGCTATGGGTTTGATGGTGAAGACTATCATTCTGGAATTCTCTGTGGGTTTGACGATGAGGACAACCGTACTGGAATCCTTCATGGGTTTGGCGGTGACGACTTCAGTACTTGTATCCTACGTGGGTCTACCAGTTTTGACCTCTGTTGTAGTATCCTATGTGGGTCTGACAGCTTAGCTGGTCTAGTATCCTACGTGGGTCCCAACTTAGATGAATTAGTGGCTACATCTGATCATCTCTATCACCTTATGAAGAAGTATACCTGTGTGAGCTGAGTCTTGACATTCAATCATTATATTTGATATGATTGACTGGCTTTCCTATGTGGATTGGGTTGTACTTTCTTGTGTGGATTGGGTTGTACTATCCTGTGTGGATGTGATTGTACTTGAGCTCGTGAGTTGGAGCTGAACTGGATTTGATGACTTAGGTATATGTATGGGCATATACCTAAGTAGTGTTGGATGTTACTTCGTGATTGTATCTTTCCTTTGTGGATTATCCTTTGTGGATTCTGGGAGACCTTCGGGGGTCTCAGGGTCCCTACTGAGTTGCGTATACTCACCCCTGCACGGGCTATGCCCGCACTACATTTTGTTGGATACAGACGACGAACAGCGCTGATCGTTGTTGAGGCTTGTGGAGCAAGTCGATACCTGGAGGTGGACCACTGGGCGGGATGTACACAGAGCGGACGGCTGGACCCAAGGAGCTGAGGAGGCTATATGTACACACCCTTCAGGTGGGACTTCCAGTGGACGGCTCGATGTTTCTGCTTTACATTCAGTTGTTGTATTTTCCTTCCAGTTGTACTTTACTTTCAGTTTGAGTTTGTATTCTGGCCCATTTACTTTCTGCACTTACTATTGTACCCAGTTTTACTTAGTGTTTAATTCTTCTTGCTTACTCTATGGTGTTTGTTTACATTATAAATGCAATGCCTTCCCCTTTTTTGTCAGTATTTACGCCTTGGTTCTAGTCGCCAGCCCCAGGCCTATGGGAGGCAGGCTTGGGGTAGTCACGGCACGGGTCCCGAGGACGGGTCATGACCCCACAAGTAGAGAATCAATAGATAATTCAACATCTCTTCTAGGAGGAAGACTAGGAAATTCCTCGGGAAACACTTCAGAAAATTCCATCACAATAGGCATGTCTTCAAGGATGGTTACATACTTAGACTTAGTCATTTGATCAAGATACATGTTCTCAAAGGGCATTAATATCCATGCTTGAGATGATGGTGCTAAAGAAGATTCATCCTCCTCCATGCTCTTGTACAGAATTTGGGTCCGATTCTCTTTATGGAGAGTGATTTCCCTCTCACGGAATTTATGTTGGATCTATATAGGTAAATCAAATCCATGCCAATAATTGTATCAAATTCAACCAGAGGGAGTATGATGAGGTTTTATAGGAATTTCAATCCACAAATTGTGACAGGGGAGGATTTATATTCATTGGATGCAATGATTTCCAAATTTTCCATTATCCCCAACATATCTACCTCCATAATTTTCTGTGGTGTTGGGATTGTTCTACTAAAATTTCAGGATATAAAATAATTCATAGAGAAAGAATCAAAGAGTATGTTCTCTATTATTGAATGAAAAACTAGTATACTGGTCACCACTTTGTTGTCGGGGTTTACTTCAGTGGTAATGATGGAAAAATATCACCCTTTCTTCCTTGGAGGTTGTTGGTTTCCTCTGAAAACCTTTGGCTTAGGGAACTAGTTTGAAAAGTTCCCTGGTTCTTTTCCGTTGAATCAATGAACAATGCATTCAGGATCAAACAAAGCATTCCTTTCCTCTGTCACAGTAGAGTGTTTTTCTTGTCAGTAATTGATGGCTAGGTTCCCTTCCCATCCACACCTAAACCATTTCCTCATCCCCTTCAGGCAATTTCCTGGGTGCTTCTTTCCTCACCTATGGAGAATGGGGTGCTAGAATTTCATTGCACCGTTGGATTTATCTATAAGACCATCAGAATTAAAGTCTAATTTCCATTTCTTATCCCAATGATACCCCTATGTTCTTCGATCCCCATTTTATATGTGAGAGAACATCAGAAAATTTCCTCATTGATATCAAAGTCACGGATTTCTAGGGCTTTCCGTAGGCTAGGTTTTATCCCAACAAATAAGCGGTCAACCTTTCATTCGAGGGTAAAGAGAAAGATGGAGGCATATTGTGAAAGCCTTGTAATGTTTTTCTCATATTCTCTAATGGATTTATCTTATTTTTCCTTAAGGTAAATTATTTCCTTGTCCATCTTAATTTGGAGGGTGTGAGGAAAATATTTATCAAAAAAAATTTCCAGTAATCCTTTCATTCCAACGCCCTGATCTCTTCCTTAGGGTTCATATTTTTTATCAATGTACACCATTGATCAGCTTCACCCTCCATACAACAAGCAGCCAGAATAACCTTCTCTTGTTCGTAACATTGAAGGATATAGAATATCTTCTCAATGGATTTGATCCATTGTTCGGTGATTGAGGGATCAGATGATCCATTGAAAGTAAAGTCCTTTTTCTCATAAAGCTCTCTATTTCAGCTTGTTCTTTATTGGTGGGGGGATTGGAAGATCATCTTGACCCATGTTTCTATTCAAAACATAAGATAACTGAGATATTATCGTGACAAAGTTTTTGATTCCCTCTCCCATCAGATTGGGCATCTCATTATAAAAGTCATCACACTGATCTTTGCATCAGTTGTTAGCCTATTTCCTCCTATTACCAGACATTTTCAGAAATAAAATGAAAGTTATGGGGAATGTTTAAAGGGGAATCTAATGAAAAAAATGGATAAATTATAAATTACATTTATTTACATTACTTATGACTTTATATGATTAAATATATGTTATCCATGATCTACTTCCCAACATATATTCTTAGGGGATTTTTTTTCACTTAATAATGGTTCATACTAAGAATATAAATTTAACAAGGAATATCCCCAAGGAGTGTCCAACCAAGAGTGCATCAAGGCTCATTGTCATGCACCAGTTCCCGTTCAAGTCTAGCTCAATGCGGTGTTTTTAGGTTTTACACCTAAATACATCTGTGCGAGAGCCACCACAACTTGTTCATATCTAGACAGGGATGTATTTTCTTGATAAACCACATAATATATACTCACCAAAATTTAGGGATGTTTTTATTATACTTATTATTATCCCAAAGGCTTTCACTATGGTTTTATATTCCTAATCCCAAAAATAACTAAACCTATCCTCTGATACCAACTACAACAACCCTGCTATATATTATATATTTAAACATTATTTATTAAATAAACATGCTCTTAATAAAAACTAGAAGATCGATAGGTCTAGTGTCTTTGGGGATTAAGAACATTACATGGCTACTTAAGACATAAAAATACAAGATCTTTATTGAAAACTTCTTTTACATGACCACAACATTCCTTCGTACTTAGCATTGCATAGGAGAACCTGAGGGCATACATAAGAAAAGGGCGAGCTATAAAGCCTAGTATGGGATTAAACAAGAAATAACATGAAGAATAAAATACATGTTAGGAAATTGAAATATCAATGGAGAATAATATAAACATTAACATAAATAAATGATATTGCATGATTATTGTAACATAGAAATGTGGCAACAACATTTAACATGATACTAGCATGAGCCAAGGCGCATTGCACATGAAGCATGACTGAACCATCATTGAACTTGAATTATCATGATTAGAAACTCATTAAACTAGAATTAGAATGAGTAAACACTCATTTCATATGAGTTATCATGATACTATTCATTACCCAATGCATTGGAGTGCTATTAGAGCACACCCTTCTTAATCATTTCATTTCATGCATAAGTACGCCACATAGATCATACAAAATGGATTCATTAAACATCATAATTTATTCCACGAATAAGATATGTGGAATACATAAATGTGATTCCGAAATCATCAATTAAATGTTCATATAACTCAATACCCATGATAGGGAAATTGGTATGGTATTCACTTACACGATGATTTGGGCATTGATATTTTTGTGTAGAGAAACATAACGACGTCAAATAGAAATAGTAAAATGGGTTGATGAGAGAGAAAGGGTTATCTCATCATTTATACATTAAATTTATAGTAAGGGGGTCATGGAATATAATATCCCATCAAATGAAATGTAATTTAGATTCATAATATAAAATAATTGCATGAATGTAAATGAGGAGAGAGAAATTCCTTACAGAATTTCGGCATTGCAACGGGTGTACATGGGAGGAATTAATGAGAGAAAACAGGGTCAATCATCATTAAAAAATAACTAGGTATGTATAGGGGAGGTGAGAAATCATACCCAAAAATTTTTAATTGAAAATAAAAGGGCATAACTAAATAAAGAAACTTGGACATAAATAAAGAAGGAAAGTGAGGATCCCTTACTTGGAAGTGTGTGACTTCAAGAGCTTGAGGAGGGACTTCTTGAGAGCTTGGGGTGCCTTGGGAGAATTATAGAGATAGGAGTAAATAGTAGGAACGTTCTACAAGGGTGTTAGTGGAGTGAAGTGGGAGCTTAGGTGGGTTTATATAGGAAAAGAGAAGGGAAATCTTTAATATTTCACAAACTTAGGTTTTGGAATCTATATAAATAAGTATTTAAAACCACAAACCAGACCGTGGTGTTTGACAATGGTTTTTTCCAAATGGGAGTGTAAAAAATTATTTTATAAGTCTAATGGGAGAACATATTAAAATAGTCGGCTTTCTTATGTAGAGGTGAGTCACACTCTCAAGGAAATCATTTTAAAGAGTTAAAATATTTTATATTTCTTGGAGGGTCCACTATAGCACTATAAAATTAATAAAACAAATCTAGAATCACATAATTTTAAAGTTAAAACATCTATTGGACCAATAAACCTTTTATAGTATTTTATTACTTCACTATTGGGTCATTATGATGTCGTAAAACACATTATATATTTAAACAGTAATTAATTTTTTCTCAAGAAAATCAAATCTCTCAGAAAATTTTGAAATATTCACTGACATAAAATTTCAACATCCTGAATCCAAAAAATATATTCATTTTATCAAAATAATAAAATGATACAGATCATGGTTTTGGTAACCCAAAACCATAACCCAACAAATTTATTGAAAAAAGTAAATGTTACATACAAACACAAAAAACATGGGTTCAAACCCCCAAAGATAAAAATTATGTCCACAAAGACTCCAAAAACCACAAGACCATGGCATAATTATTTGTCTGAGAGACCAAAAATGTAATGAAATTTCACCCGCCATCACATGTACATCAAAACAATCGAGTTAAAATAGCTGGCTTGAACCAACTCCCGAGATCATCCCATCAAGAAACCTATCGATATCCAGACCTATCGCTATAGCTAGCATGACTTCCTACACAAAAACTATCCATTATCTTTCACACATCCTGAGTTAATCTAGGTTAGCACACCAAAAACGTTTATGCCTTCCACATCCTCTGCAAATCCACGCGCTGTCACCACTGGAGGTCATACACCTAACCGAGAACGGACCGCCACAATAGTTGAACCTGTTTCCAGCCAAGAGTTGCATCCCAAGGACCCTACGACCACCACACACATTCTAGTGACTCTCCGACAATCCTTGCGGATGGGTCCACCCCCTAAAAATATCTCAGGTATCAAATTTCCAGAAATCATGGCCCAAGGCCAAGTTCAACCCGTGTCGTAAGATCTCCACCTACTTATTTTCATTGTCTTTACACCGCTTGTCCTGTTCCTTGCACCAGCTCCCAAGGAACCCACCACACTCATGGTCGTGAGAACATGCATCACCGCCACCAGAGTCAAGGCCTCCGGGATCCCACACCATCCCCATGTCTTCTTCATCCACCGTCCGAGGACAATTCCAACCCGATAGCTTCCCACACCCTATCCCGCAAAAACCTCACCATCGTGAGGCACAAAATCATTGTCAGAAACCTTCGGGATCCCAGGTCATCAAAAGAGATCCACTCCTAGATCCAACGACATTGTCTCCATTGTTTGATTTCTACAACCAGTAAAAACTGGGTTACGACCAGCCGATCCCACTCAACCAGGAGCCCTCACAGCTCATTCAGCTGGTTCCCAACATGTACCATGATCCCCGACCAACATCCCGTGAGAAAGTCACTGGATTCCACAGTCCTATCGTCAACCATCCACCAGGACCTTGAAACCCATCAGCACATCATCATCTATTTGATCCCCACAACCCACAGGAGTCATTCCTTCACCAACAAAAATCGATGTCTGATTAACCTCAGATCTATTAGAAACAGATGACCCGATAGATTGATATCCACAACAGCAAGCCGCAAACATCTCCTAATGGACAACTACTTATTCATCATCAACATATCGTAACCTTGTTAGAAACATATTATAAGATAAATACTTAGATTTAAGAGAGATAAACTCTCCATTGATGAGAGATGGAATCTAAATAAATATGTG
Organism: Viscum album; assembly: GCA_963277665.1. Classification (NCBI taxonomy): domain Eukaryota; kingdom Viridiplantae; phylum Streptophyta; class Magnoliopsida; order Santalales; family Viscaceae; genus Viscum; species Viscum album. The sequence goes on from OY728130.1 coordinate 615,178,242, forward strand.
AATTTTTTATTTTAAAATAAAAATTGATATTTATGGAGAATTCATGGGTTTTGACAAAAGCGCCTTTCAAACCATAATAAAATTTACAATTATAATCATAAAAATTATACTATAATTTAAATTTAATAAAAATTAATTTATTAATAATATTTTCTTAAAATATTATTTAATTCAAAAATCCATTAATTCATCAAAATAGATTTCTTAAATGAATTTAAATATTATCTAAAAATACAATTTGTGCTTTAAAAACCTTTTACAAAGTAACATTAATAAAATGAATTTATATTTTTTATACAAAAAATAACAGACATAATAATAGTGTTATGGTCTTGTTTCATAACCCCTTATAACACCCACATAAGACCTATGGGTATGGTGTATGATGGTGATAGACTCTTGGGGAGGCTCAGATAACATTGCTCTGGTGGTAATCTTTATTAACTTCCAATTCTACCGTAGGTGGTTCTGTTCAAGATTATCATGTTGAATCTCAGATTGAGATTGGTCAAGAAAAAAGTACAGTGATGCTACCTGATTTATGAGATCCTACAAATGTGCTTTTTATGGAGCAATTCTACTGGGTGAGGTTATTTCCTCATTTTTTTGAGTAAATTCGATTTGTTAAATCCCTTTATTTATACTAATCACGTGATCACTATCCAATAGCTATATTATCAACGGTAACAATTCTTAATGGTATTTAAAAATAAAAAAACATAAAACCAAGTAAGTTCATATGTTTTATATAACCACTTTACAAAATAAGACATTTAATTAGATCAAGAGGAGTTTTCATTGATAAAAAATTGGGTTGTTACAAGAGATATAATCTCCAATGAGAATACTAAGAATTTCTTTGATATTCATAGTTTCATTGGGATTTAAAGATATTATAGACATTTTATCCAGGATTTAACACACCTTACAGTTCTACTACAAGCTTCACAAGGAAGGGTGTGAAATTCATTTGGTCAGAATCTTGTAGAGAAACCTTTCAAGAGTTGAAGGGAATACTAATTTCAGTGCCAATACCAATTATTCCAAGGCTAGGAAGGAGAAATAATTTATATTGAGATGTTTTAGGTATTAGTCTTGGATCGATTTTGATGTAGGATGAGTGAGTCATTGAATATTGGTCTCATTAGTTGAGGCCTCACAAGACAAATTACCCAACACATGACCTCGGGCTCATTGCTTTTGTTCATGCCCTACACTGTTGGAGAAATTATCATTTGGGATAGCATGTTTTGGTGTTCATAGACCAAAAAAGCCTCAAATACTTCTTCACATAGTGGTATCTGAATCAAAGGTAATGTAGGTGGGTTGAGTACCTATAATCATTTGATTTTAGGCTTGCCTAAATGCTTGGTAAATGCAATTCTATGGATGATGCTCTAAGTTGGAATACTCAGACACATGCAGTTCAAGAATCTAATGGATAATGGAATCTTATGGACTTATTCTCATAGATTCACATTGAGGTTTAGGTAGACCATGGTCAGACCATCTTATCATCTTTAGTAGTGAAATATACATATTTTGAATGAGTATGAATTAGGTAGTTATCTGATCCTGAAGGCTTTGTCGTGAGATAAAGAGTTTCATATGATAATATATATTCAAGTTAGACTGAGGATGGGGATGATACCTTATTGTTATATGGACGTGTATGGGTCCCAGCAAGAAATATTAGAGGATCTGATGTGGGAATTCCATGCCTCACCATTGGTGGTTCACCCCAGTTTCACCAAAATTAATCGAGATGTATGATGCCAGTATTGGTGGCCAAGTATGAAATGTGAGATTTCTAGCATCATCACTTGACGTTCCACCTATCTGCAGGTGAAGGTCTAACATCAGTTATCGGAAGGACTTCTATATTCGTTGTCCATTACCAATTAGAAATGGGATAAGGTCTTGATGGATTTCATGAATGGTCTACATAGATCACCTTATGGAAAGGATGCTATGTGGGTTGTCATTGACCGTCTGACGAAGATCACACACTTCTCACATATGCAAGAGACCTTATCGATAGATGATCTATGAAGGATATAAGTCAAAGAGATTGTACATCTTTATGGAGCTCCTTGTTCTCTCATTTATAACAGAGACTCTTGTTTCACGTCTTGGTTCCGGCAGGTATTGTAGAAGGATTTGGGTACACTGGTACTTCTAAGCATGACCTATCACCCACAGACCAGGTGCTAAAGGACATCCTTCATGCATGTGTCCTTGAATTTGGGGGTTCATGGGAGAAACACATTCCTCTCATAAAGATTCCTTACAATAATATCTTTCAAGAAACCATTGAAATGGCTCCCTATGAAGCCTTATATTTTAGGCCTTTCTTCTCACCTCTATGCTGGCTAAAGGCATGGGATGTATCTTTTCTTGGACCATGTATCATAATGGAGACTATATACACATCCATCTAATTAGAAATAAAATTTTGATACATGAGTCCAGACAAAAGTTATATGCCAATAGACGCCAGTGACCTCTTGAGTTTGAGGATGGAGATAAGGTTTTCTTACGAGTCTCACCCAAGTTAGGGAATATACGTATTTAGAAGTAGCATAATCTCTCTCTGAGGTTCATTGAACCCCTTGAGGTTGTGAAATAGATTGGAAAAATGGCTTACTAGTTGAAACTTCCTTGGAGATATCGGTCCATGCATGATGTCTTTCATGTATCTCGGCTTCTCTGATGCTATCTGGACTTGATACATGTATTACTGCCTGATGAGGGTTAATTGTATATGGAAACTTCCTTCAAGGAGTATCTAGTGTGTATAGTGGATCAGAGTGTGAAGAAACTCTGAGAAAGGTCTGTTACTTTGGTACGGGTGTTATGGTAGTAAGGTTGTGTATAAGATGAGACCTGGGAATATGAAGCTTATATATGTTCTCAATGGAAGTAACTCTTTGCTGATAGTTCCTTTTTTCCTTGGAAGGCCAACTCAGGGATGATTTGCTTTAAGGAGGGGAGGTTATAATGACCCATCTCTTCAATGAAGTTATGGATCATTGGTTTTTCAATCTTAATACCCTCAACAGCCCTAAAAAATATGTCTAGTAAATAAAATGATGTAATGGAAACGTATGAGATCATTCAAATCCTAGTGTTCGTGAAAATGGGCTAATTGACTAGGCCGCATGGTTTTTATGAAACGGTATGGCCTAGGGTGCATGCTCATGTGAGTACAGATAGGGGCACATATAGGTCACACAGTTTGTCTGCAACCAGGTGGCCTAAGGAACACATCTGTTCACCCTATTTTAAATAGGGTAAAAAGTCTTAGTGGATGGTTTTCACGTGGTTTTCAAACCATGTTCCAAAACCGTGCGGCCCTAAATTTTGGGGTGAGATGAATTTTTTTTTCACCACTTAATGTATTAAGATTTTATTCTTTTCCCTCTTCCCCTAGCTACGAGTAGTGGATTTCTTCCCTCTTTGAGCTCAAGAATCCTCTCAACATAGAATTTGTAGTATCACCCACCTCCAATGTTTATTTCTAAATCCTTTGGAAGCAACAAGTCAGACTTGGTAAGTTCTGATAGTATCTCAACTCCTATCAAGGTTTTCTAAGCCATCTAGATTCCTATTTAGATATAGTCTCATATGCTCTATTTTTAGGGAATTGGACTATTTTTTAGATCTCTTCCAACCTAATCCAAATATATGGTTTATATTGGGTGAGAAGTCATCTACAACCTTGAGGTAGGTGGTCACATTTTTTTCCCATCATGTTTTGGTAATTTTGTAATTATATCCTTGTGACATATGTCATGATTTATTGAGAATATCTATTGTGTTAATTCCTTCAGGTCTAATTGATTTTTTCACCTTAGTACATGTCTATTGATCTTTTCGAGATGGTTTAGAGCTTGTATATGGATTATATGGTCACCCCACTGGTTTTCCACTAGAATTGGCCATTTTGGAAAATTTGTGAAAAATTACCAAAACACAATTTAGCTTTTGTCTTGGATTATAAATGTAATTTCCATTGATACTGTTTCCCTATGGAATTGGGGATTATCTCATTGATTTAAGATTCAAACATTCCAAATGGTTTCTAACAGGTTTGTTCATAGAACCAGAAACATCCAATGATTCCATATCCATTTGAACCTAGTTTCCAAAGGTAGGCGCTCATTAGTTGTGGACTGATGAGGCTTAGGAATTTGCACTGGTCGAGAGGATGGGAGGTCAGACTCATCACACCTTTTTAGGGGAATTATTTTCTACTCTGGGACTCTCTTTATAAATTTACGTTATGTTCGTGAATCCTTATTAAATTACCAAGTATAAAAGAATATTTCCATTAGATCTGACAATCAATTATTGATATGTAGGAAATTTAGAGAATCTTTTATATGTATTTGAGGTTCTTCATCAAAAGAGAATAATATGTATTTGTTTAGAGATTATTATCCAATGGTATCCTTCAATACATAAAAAGTCTCTTGGTCATTATGATAACCATACTGGTTTTAAAGCCACTCAGTGGGGCACTTGATGTTTATTTTCATTCAGAAGGACATTGATTATTTTAGAGTTGGGATCATACCCGCAGATGGGCTGCCTAGGTATCCTTTATTTTGGAAAAGGAATCAGAACCCACAAAGTTCAAGTAAGGGAATATGATTATTATGATTGATGGCTCAAAGAAAGATGTCATAATTACTTTTACGCTCTAAGCTCATGTGACTCATACTCGGTGTGAGAAACAAGAGGTATTGGTAAAACCATAAAATTGTGCCATGAAAGATGAAATCATAAGAAATGATATGGGGATTCTGTATGTATGACTGCCCAAATAGATGAATATTAAGATTTACTTCAGGGAAGAAATCTAGAAACAGGGTCCATAAAGGTATATGTACTTTGTGGAGATTTGGATACACTAATTTGGGGATTACTCCTGAAATGGAGGCCCAAATTAGGTGGGGACTTATGATTGGGTTTTACTCCTAAGAAGGATACCCATTTCAAAAAGTAAATTAGGACTGGTTTATAGAGATTAAGGCTGGGGCTTACTCTTGAGAAGATGGCCCAGGTTAAGGGACTTGAAAAATTAAGGGACTTGGGGATTACTTCTGAAGAGGATGCCCATATTTGAGACTGGGGCTTGCTCCTGAAAAGGAAGCCCAGGTTAAGATAATTATGGTTAGGGCTTACTCCTAAAGAGGATGCCCATATTTGAGAATTTTAAGGCTGGGGTTCACTCCTGAAAAGGATTCCCAAAATTAATGGGAATTATGACAGGGACTTACTCCTGAAAAGGAGGCCCATGTTAATGAGGACTTGGGGCTTACTCCTAAAGAGGATGTCCAAATTTGAGAATTATGACTGGGGATTATTCCTGACAAGGAGGCCCAGGTTAAGAGAATACCTCATTTTAAAGGATGAGGTATAATGAATGAAATCTCAAATTTTAGTGACATAAAGATGTGTAAATCACTAGGTTTTGAAAGATATTCCACAGAATTCCTTTTAGATAAGGAATTCAATCAAGAAAACATGCCATAAATGGATTTCAAAAATGCCTTAAAGACTGAATCTTGAATAGGAGAGGTAGAATGGTATAAGAGGGGTGAAATGGGCAAGAAGGGCACCCAAAAAGGCAGGGGCGCGCAAGTCCTGGCAGGTGTGCAAGTACTGTGTGGGCGATCAAGTCCTGGTCGCGCAGGTATACCTGTGCGGCACATGGGTACTTGTGCGGTTGTCAGTCCTTAGGGTAATACTTGGGTGAGACGTGGCTCAAACCCTTGGTATTATCCCTAGTGGCTTTCCAGAAGAGGGTGTGCAAGTTCTGGTGAAGAATTAGGGTGGCTCGCAAGTGTGTCAATTTCCCTTAAGGGTAAAACACTTAGGCATGCAAGTGTTAGTGAATTCTAACACATATACCTTACTCCTCTTGTTTAGACCTTCCATTCTAGGTAAAGAATTTCCTTTGAAGTGTTTGGAATATCTAAAGAAGAGACTTGGGTGTTCAGAGATCTGTCTGTGAATTCTGGAAAAATACCTCCCGAAATGGGGGGCCCACATGGTCTATTTATAGGCTAGAGAAGACCCCAAGCAGTTATCACTTAGGGCGCACAAGTCACTTGCACGACCATTAGGCGTCGCGCAGGTGGACTTGCGTGACCATGATGGAACTTGCGCGGCGCATGTGCTTTTGAAGCCTTGTTCATGCCTTTTTCGATTTTTGATGTTTTCTTCAAAGGCTGAATCAATTTGTGCTAAGTCGTTTCCCTTTACATTCCTTTGGACTCTATGACGAAAAGTAGCATCAACAAAAGTCCCCCCTCAGAGTTGGATCCGAATGAAATGAGGATGTGACTCTGAGGAAAAGAAGAAAACCAAAGGAAAGACGGCGTGCAAGTATTCAGTGCACAACACTCGTCGTGCAGGTGCGAGTCACGTAGGGCTAGAGCACGCTGGCTGTAGGCGCGTAGGTGGGTAGCCTGGCCTATAAATATGCGGTCATTTGCCGCGCATAGAATCTGATTTCTGGATTTTCGAGCCCTCGCCGTGCAGGTCCCCTTCGCCGCGCAAGTTGCTCGTTTTCCGCTGTTTCTTTGTTGTCGTGCTGTTGTATAGGTATTTGGACTTGCGCGGTTTATACTTGCATGCCAAAAACATGCATGGAACATTAACACTTTTGCGACACATCCATACTTACGTGCCAAGTTTTAGACTTGTGCGCCTTATGCCTTTTCCATTTTTCTGAAATTCCTTCACAAATTTTATGAAAACTCAACTTACTTAAGAGTTAATTAATTCAACTTTTGCGCAAAATCAATGGCTCCAAAGAGAATCGGAACGGCTAATGAACTGGCAAGCAAGCGACTTGATGATATGATGAGCATCATTGTCCATGATTACTATGATATTTGCGACAGCACTCTCCCAGATTTGGCTAAGTACTTGAAGAAATATCATCTTAATTTCCCACAGAGCATCTACCTACCTCTTTATGGTCATTCACATCTGCAAGGAGTCAATGTTACAGATGAAAAGAACTATATGCCTGAGATGCATCTGCACTGCTACTCCTCTATTTTTGGTTATGTTGTGCATTAAGAGAAACAACAATGGTGTGAACTTTCAAATTTTTCTTCCATGTCATTTCCTTGCAGATATGAAAATGGAAAACCCATGGGCTGAAATGTTTTCCGCTGCCGTTTGGTGGAGAGAAAACAAACATGGCATTAGAACAATATCTGAAAAGAGTACTCTCTCCAAATGGCTCTTTACTTCTAATTATTCATTCTCAAATCCATGTATCCATCTTCCAAGTCTCTTGGAAAGAAACAGAGTCACTGTTTGATCAGCAGAAAATTTTCTCAAACTGCACTCAAGAACATTCTTTTACAATTGTTCCAAGAAGAGCTGGTATTACTGCATCTCTTATTGTATCCAGTTGAATGAATGAATTCTAGGTAATTTCTGATGAATCTCGGGATGTTGTAAATCAAATGAAGAGTTATGTTTAAGGTCTTTTGTAATTCATGAAAAAGAGAAGAGACTCTAGTCTATGGATATCCTTCTAACTCTTGTGCATAAATGAAAAACACTTTCATCTTCAATATTTTGTACCTGCATTCTCTTTTGCTATCTACTTTAAATTTTACCTAAGACAATGGGACTAGTAAGAATAATTTGATTTTTACTAGGATTATTATAAATAACCCTACAAAATTTGAATCTTTTAATTGCTCAATATTACTTAAATCATACAAAATGTATGCTTAGTGAGATGGAACTTGACTTTTATTCAGAGTTCCCTTGTCTTTTGTGGGCTGTTTAAAGTCGTGCATGTTGGAAATAAAGAGGCTAATGTTTATGGTCGAAATAGATTTGACCGAATGAATTATAATTGACTCAATTCCTATACAATTCATCTCGAATCATATTACCATACTCAAGTATGAGGGAAAATATGTAAACTATGACATAAGAATATTTGAATCCGAGGAATGATATGAAAAAGAGCTAAAATGGAATTAAAAGTAGTAGTTCTCAAGAATGAAGTTACCATTATTTAACAAACCCGTTAGGGGGTTGAATTATGCAGGGCCACCTAAGGGCATTGGCTGCATAGTCAAATAAATAGCATCTTTTGGCTGACAGGTCCATTATGTAGACTACTTATGCAAGGCCGCCTAAGGGCACGTGCTGCATAGTCAGGAAAAAGAACTCTCAGAAATTTACATTCCTAATGCTAAAAATCCAGTGAAAGTTTATGGAGATTCAAATTTTCCAAAGTATAGAGTTTTCTGTATGGAAAGAAGTACTTGAATATGGAAAAGATATTTCCAAACAAGATTATCGAAGAACTGGATGGATATCACTCCTACGAAGGTCTGACCCAAATGTAGGGAAGGAGAATATAAACCATAGACTTGAATACTTTCATATCATAAAAAAGATATGGGACAAATATGTTAAGGATGGCTATTTTTGAGGATCCCTACATATTTTCATTTAAGACAAATAAGGACAAAAGAGGCTTCTTCCCAATAATGAAGTTACCAGTATCCGACAAACTCGTTAGGGGGTTGAATTATACAGGGCCACCTAAGGGCATTGGCCGCATAGTCAAATAATATCATCTTTCGGCTGAAAAATATGTTATGGATACTGTTTATGCAAGGCCACCTAAGGGCACGTGCTACATAGTCAGGCAAAATAACTCTCATAAGTTTGACATTTTTGTGACTAGAAGTCAAGAAAAGGGTTATGAAGATATGAAAATATTTAAGGTTAGGATTATGACACCTAAAGATGGGTTTTGTCCAATGTATGCAGAGATACACAAATCAATACTAACCATAATCATGTTGTGGCTGGGTCCTGAATAAAAATGTTGGACTTCACTACATATTCCATAAGGATGGGAATCAAGCCATACGTAATTCTTGAACTATAGTTTAACGTCGTGTGGGACAAAAGGATTGGAGATCTTAGTTTAGGGTCATAGAGATCATACCATTATAAGAAATACACAGTGTGTGTTTTCATGGGGACTTTTTAGCCAGGGGACTGAAAGAGTAATTTGGGGTTAGTCCCAAAAGACATGGGGCTGGATTCGAGGGACACTCGAATGTTCCTACGTATCCCATAAGGATGGGAATAAAGCCCACGTAGTTCTAGAAATACCCTCTGTACAAATTTGGTTCGTACTAGTGAAGGGTGAGAGGAGACTTTAGTGCAATGATGGTTTGAACCAAAATAAGAGGTTCAGGTATTTCCATGTATACACGTAGTCTTTGAAATGAAACATGATTCAAAACCAAAGTAAGTAATGATTCCCTCTCAGGTGAGGGTATCAATGAAAATTGTAGTTTATTGTCATACTGGACAAAAGTGTTGTATAGTTTAACATCGTATAACAAGGACAAAAGTGAACCAATGTAAAGGAATTGATTCTAGGGGTGGTTTCATGAATCAACATCGTATGAGATGGAGGTGAACTGATGTGAAGAGATAGGTTTTGGGCTTGAACCTTGGGAGGTTGCCTACGTACCCATCCTAGAAGGCAATGATCAAAGTCCACGTAGTTCAATTAAAGAATGAATTAGTGATCAAGTTGTTCTTGGGGACAACGATCTAAAAAATTATAGTGTTGGGACTTACACATGGTTAGTAGACCAGAGAGAGTGTTATGGTTGAAGTTTGCTCTAAGATCATGTGAGTCATATTCAGTGTGAGAAACAAGAGGTAGCAACAACCTTAACGATGTATAGTTCAATGTTAGGTAGGACATATAAAGAGACTATGCAGTTTAAAGTCTTGCAGTTAAGACTATTGGTGTTGCACAGTTTAGTGTCATGTATCAGGGACAAAATACAGTTTAACGTCATGTTGGACATATTAAAGGATTTTCTTTCAGTTTAGCATCATGTAGTTAGGACGATGGGGACAATACAGTTTAATGTCATGTTGGAAAAAAAGAGTAATGTGTAGTTTAATGTCATGCAGTGAGGAAAAAGGATTACACCATTTAATGTCATGTTGGACGTATTAGGGACTTTTTCAAAGTTTAAAGTCATGTTGGACGAAAAAGGGAAAATATAGTTTAGTGTCATGTTGGACGTAAGTGCCAATAGTTTTAAGGTCGTATGCAAGGACCGTTGGTTATGCAGTTTAACGTCTTTCTAGATGTAAGTGACTTCTATATAGTTTAACATCATATAGCAAGGACGATGAAGGGGGACATAGTTAAATGTCATGTTGTCTGGACATGATGAGCAGTTTTAATGTCATGCACGATGGTGGTGCAGTTTAAGGTCATACTGGACCATGGTGCAGTTTAAGGTCATACCAGACCGTTTATGATATATTTTGTGTTTATACAAAATACTTCTTAAAAAATATGTCATTGGTTGGAGTAATGATGAGTTCTCCATCCATCAAGATTAATGAATAAGCTCCATTGGAGTAGACCCTATGTATTGAGTAAGTTCCTTCCCATTTTGGCTCAATCTTGGGAGGTTTCTTTCCTGGTATCATTTGAGTTCTGATAACTAATACCAATTCTCCCTGAGTGAATGACTAAAGACGAACTTTTTTGTTGAAAGCTCGTGTTATTCGATTCGGGTAGACTTCCAAGTGGTGAAAAGTGCACAATCTTTTCTCATATAACCGTTCCAATTCATTCAATCGCTTTTGAGATTGTTCATCTGTAGATGACTGATCACAAATGGCTACTCTGAGTGAGGGTAGTTGAACTTCAATAGGAAAGACGGCTTCCATTCCATATACCAATGAATATGGAGTTGACCGCGTTGCAGTTCGAGTGGTAGTCCAATAAGCCCATAAAGCACGAAAGAGTTTATCAGGCCATGACTTCTTATTATTATCCACCATATTTTGCAGTATATTTGAAAGAGTCTTGTTGAAGGCTTCTATCTGGCTATTGGTCGATGCATGATACCGAGATGAATGCTTGGATTTGATGTTGTATTCTTGATACAACTTCTTCACCTCGGATGAACAGAAGTTGGTGCCATTGTCCATCAATATGGTATGAGGGACACCAAATCTGGTAATGATGTTAGACTTGATGAAGCTAAAAATGCATTTAGAACTGACTTCTTTGAGAGGTATTTCCTATGCCCATTTGGAAAAGAAGTCAGTAGCAGTAATAATATACTTAAACTGCTTGGCCGTAGCTGAAGAGTAAGGTCCCACCACATCCATTCCCCTTGTGTCAAATGGCCATGGGTATTTAGCTGCATGAAGTAACTATGGAGGTTGATGAATGAAGTTGGCATGTACTTGGCATGAATGAAACTTCTTTGTGAAATCAACACAATCTTGTATCATTGAAGGCCAAAATTATCCAAGCCTTCGAATCTGATCAGACAGTCTATGTCCAGATTGGTGGGTACCACAGACTCCTGCATGCACTTCTTTCATGACAGCCATTGTCTCTTCACCACCAATTCATCTAAAGAGAACTCCATCAAAACCATGTTTGTAGAGAATTTTCTCTAAGTGATCCGGGCTATTATAAAGTTTAAAATTTACCACACGTTGTCGGATTTGTTCTTTCTCGGCTCTATCAAGTGGAAGTGTTCCATTTTGAAGGTATTACCTGATAGGTGACATCCATCCTGTAGTATGACCATACAGTTCAGGAATGGGACTAATTTCATTAATTTCCTCTGTTCTGATTCGAACATAAGGTGAAATTGCACGACGGTGGGAAATACTGATGGTTGTCTCGTCCCGGTTTGGATCTTCCAAAGTTATGGCTATATTAGCCAGTGCATCAGCTTGAACATTTTATGATCGCAGGCCATAAGAAAATGTCGGTTCCGAAAATAATTCCGCCATTAACTCTTTGATGTAATCATACAAAGGTATTAGTTCTTCTTTTCTAATGGCATAATCCCCATTGACTTGTTTGATTACCCGGTCTGAATCACATTTTACCTGTAAGTGATTCACTTGTGCTTGAAGTGCCAATTCCAATCCTACAATGAGAGCTTGGTATTCTACTTCATTATTGGTACCACCTTCCCATAATAAGAAGGAATAAGGTAACACTGCCTTTTCTAGAGAAATGCGAACAATTCCTAAGCCATCTTTGTTGAATTTAGGATTTTCCATTTTCGTCCCTGTTGGACTTCTGGAAGCACCATCAAAATACATTTCCCATGCCTAAGGACTTTCTTGAATAGAGAAGATTTCCTCATCAGGGAGTTCAATATCTGAATATGTGTCTTCCACTGAAGGGTGTTCAGCCAGGAAATCAGCCAGAGATTGGCCCTTTATTGCCTTTTGAGACACATACTGAATGTCGAATTGTTGCAAAATAACTGCCCACCTTGCCAGACGTCCTGTAAGCATTGGACGACTAAGGATGAATTTGAGCGGGTTATTGCGAGATACCAATTGGACCTCGTGATGTTGCAGGTAGTGTCTAAACGTCTGAACTACAAAGATTAATTCCAGGAAGCACTTCTCAATACTTGAATATCAGGTTTCTACTTCAAGCATAGTCTGACTGAGGTAGTAGAGGATGTTTTCATTCCCAGCTTCATTTTTCTGAGCAAGAAAGGCACCCAATGATCGCTCTAAATCTATCACGTAGAGGATAAGTGGTCTTCCATCAATAGGTGGCATGAGTACCGGTGGACTCAAGAGGTATTTCTTGAGAATATCGAATGCTTCTTGAGACTCTTCAGTCCACTGGTAAGTGACTCCCTTCTTCATCAATTTGGTGAAGGGTAAACTTTTGTCTACCAAATTGCTGATGAAACGCCGAATATAGGCTAAGTGTCCTTGAAGTCCTCTTAATTCTTTCACATTTAGAGGAGGTAACATACCAAGGATTGACTGTCTTCTCAGGATCGACTTAAATACCACGATGGCGTACAACAAAGCTGAGAAATTTTCCTGAGGTTACCCCAAAAGCAAATTTTAAGGGGTTCATCTTCAAATTATGTTGCCGAAGTTTGCGGAATATGACTTATAAATAAGCCAAGTGATTAGAACGTTGTTTGGATTTAACCACCAAATCATCCACATCACCTTCAACAAACTTCCCTAAAAAGGGTTTGAAGGTACGATGCATGGCACGCTGATATGTTGCACCTGCATTCTTTAAGCCAAAGGGTATTACCCGGTAGCAAAACACTCCCTGAGGGGCTCTGAAGGATGTGGATTCCTCATCTTCTGGAGACATTTGGATTTGATTATATCTGGAATATCCATCCATGAAGTAAATTTCTTCATAGACAGCTGTTGCATCAATTAAAAGTTCTATAATCAGAACTGGGAAATCATCCTTAGGACAATGCCGATTAAGATCTCTAAAATCGATGCAAAATCTAATTTTTCCATTCTTCTTCTTCACAGGGACAATATTAGCCAACCACTTTGGATATTGAACTTCTCTGAAGGAGTTACCTTTGATAAGTTTATCCACTTCAGCTTCAATTTTGGAAGCATAAGTTGGGTGTGTTCTTCTCACGGCTTGCTTAAATCCTCGATGCTGTTCTGGTAAACCCAAATGATGTGTAGAAACATCAAGATCAAGCCAGGGAATCTCTGTATAATTCTAAGAAAATATGTCTCGATTTTTCTTTAAAAAGGAAATATAAAACTCTTGTTCTTTAAGAGTCGTGGCCGCACTGATTAAAGTGGGGCATGGATCTTCTTTTGTACCCAGATTTATTTCTCTGAGTTCATCCACGGTGGTAGAGATACCCTCTTCAAACGCTGGAGGAGCATCTCTGAGATCTTCCTCTTCTTATTCATCATGTGTTATTTCTTCCATTTCTACTTGCATAGTAGATGATAAACCAGAATTTCCATAATCAGAAGAGATGTTAAAATTTGAACATCTTGAAGAAGAAGCCTCAATTTCTGACCCAATTGATGATGAAGGGTCTTCCTTGGGAAATAAAGAGGAGATTATGGATTGAGAATCAACATCATTTTTCACCTCCGATGTTTCTATAACTTCTTTTGGACTGATTGGCTAAGTATAGACTTGTTCAATTTCAGCAGATGAAATGAAGACGTCACCATTTGGGCTTTCATCACTTCTTGGTGGGTTACCAATTTCTCTCATGTTGTCTGCCTCGATTGCCGTAATTGACATTATGGATCTTTCCATAAGAGTATTTTGATTTTGGGTGTATCTTGTCAATTTGACTGATAGGCAACACATAATCTGTACTCACATGCGAAAATGGATTTACTGGAATCTTTTCCAAACCATATGGAGCATTAACTTTGGTAAGCTCCCTTGTTGTGGATTTATCATTTCCCTTCATGTGATAGAATTCTTCCTCAATGTATTGAGACTCACATGTCTTGAACGGGGCCTTATCACCATACAATGTCCCGGATTGACCATCGAAACAATATTTGAGACATTGATGGTATGATGAAGGGATAGCCACATGTTGATGTATCCAGGGTCTTCCAAGCAAGATGTTGAAGGCTAATTCTTGATCAACAACTATGAAATCTGAATTGGATACAAGATCTCCAAACTGAGTTCTGAGTGTAACTTAGCCCAGTGGTTCTTGTTCATTTTTATCATATCCTTGTAACATCATAGTAGAAGGAGATAAATCAGATTTCATAAGGCCCAATCGATGAAGTGTACCAATGGGCATTAGGTTGACTCCTGAACCATTATTAATGAAAGCTCTTCGGACGTATATGCCATTTACCTTTCTAGATAAGTACAAAGGTATAATATGTCCATGCATGAAATCATCTTCATATTCATTAGTAAAAGATATTACTGCATGGAATTCTGTAGGATTATTCTCTATGTGATAGACTTCAGCTGCAACAATTTCAGTTTCAAACTCTTGAGGACTTGACAAAGCCACGATGAGTGACTCCCGAAGATCTTCTGACAGATTAAAAGTATCCAAAATTTATAACTTGGCTGGTACTAGGGTCAGGTGTTTCAATATATCATACTTTTGATCCAGAGGTCTGTGTTTCCCAACAGGAACATGTGGTTTAGCAGGTTCCTTGGAAGTAGATGCTTTGGAAGTTGATGCATCTTGTATCGGGATAGGAGTTGGCAATATTCCTAGTTTTGGAATATTAGACTGATTAGATCCATTTACTTGCTGAGAGGAAGAAGATGGAACATTCAACTGGTCTTCCAGAATAACTCTCCCAGGACTGAATTGGTTATTGGTAGAAGAACTTTCTTGTTCTTGCTGAGCTCGCTGAAGGGCTTTACCACGAGTTTCTGCTGCGTACACAGTTCTAGAAGGGGTATAATTGAAATAGTGGCTTCTGAAAGATCCACGTCTTCCCCTATATCCTGAGCCTCTGGAACTTCCTCTAATTCCTCTATTAGATATAGGGAATTCAGTCTCATCGAAATCAAAACTGTGATTGACATATAGATCTGTTAATTGAATCATATTAACAGAACCAAAGTTTAAATCTTCATTCGATGAGGACTCTGCTTGACTAGCCAATTTAGGTTGTGCCGTTTGGTGGGACGGTGCCCGTTGCTTCGAAGTAGATGGCATTAAATATGTCAGAGTCAAAGACAACATAGGCTTTGACACATACTAATCTTCTTCTGATTGTTTCTCTTTCTTGGAATTGTGCCATTTATTTGAGGATTTTCCCTCTGATGAAGAGGGTTTTGCTGCGGCATTCATGGAAGAAGGCACAATTAGTTTCTTCAGTTGTGTTCGCAAAATAGCATGATTTCGGTTGATCATCTTTCTGACCATCCAATCATCATATTTTTGTGCATTTTTTCTTTTGAATTCTTGCCACTCGCCTTCCTCCTCTGGTACTGTAGCATTAACACATGCTACCTGAGTTGAAGAACCTTTCAGTTTGACTTGTCCCAAGTCGACCATCTTTTGCAGGAGGTCCTTGAAGACAAAACACTCCTGGATTGTAACACCCCAAGCTTCCATGATACGCTTCTCATTCAATAATGCAATAGCTTGCATTGTACGCAACTTCGAGTTCTAAAACACCACGACTAATTAAAGTAGCCGTTATGAATAGTAATAACCACTTTTTAAAATTATAGAAATTTTATATTTCAAAATGGACTTCATTTTTGGATTCGGAATATCGAAATTAGCCTATGTTAAAATTTTGGTATTTTTCTGAGAACTTCTAATTTTTTATGAATAGTGAAAAATACTTAAAAACAACTTTTTTAATCAAAATAATTTATAGTGATAAATTATACTGTTTAGTGGTTTTAAAGTATAATTGGAATATATTTTTACCATTTTATCCAATGGTGGTCATTATAATTAATTTAAAATTGAAATTGGACATAAACAATTGCCAATCTTTTGATATAAATTGTTTCTTAAAAACACGTTATTTGTTGTAACAGCGGGAATTAATTATAAAATTAATTAATGCAACTTATATTTTTGGAATTTTGTAAAATATACATCATTTTTGAATTCGGAATATCAATTATAGCTTAGGGTGAAATTTTGGCCTTATTCTGAAAAACTTCAATTTTTGATGAATAGTGAAACCACTAAGTGATTGTTAAAAACTGATTTTTCATTAAAATGAAATATTACCACTTATGTGATTTGATTTTAAAAAATCTGACATACATGGTTGTCATTAAGAAGTAAAATGTGGTTCAATGAGATTAAAATAATTTTTTGGTGAACAGTAACTTTTAAGTTCTTAATCGCGATTAGAGGTAATTAGTGTAGTTTAAGGTAAAAATAATGTTTTAATAATATGATATGAGCTTTACACTTGTCCTACTCCTATTGGATGAGTCATGGTCGACCAATACAATCCATGGGTCAACTTGGGGACCCCATGGAGCCACTTTAGTTGGAAAATGATATAAATACCTTTTATTTAATGTTAAAGTAAAAAAATGACACAAACATGAGTTGTTTTACTAAAACAATTTTTAAGTGGGGTTACACAAGTCCAAATTTTGTCTATAAATATTCATTAGAAAGCTAAAAAGATTTCCTACATCATAGTATTTATTTTATAATTTTAAGACATTAAATAAATTAAATTATTTATGACATCATTATGATGCAGCGATGACCTCATTATTTAACGATTTAAATAAAATTAGAAGATAATGCAAAATACAAGGCTTACACTTGTCCAAAGCCTATTGGATGAGGAGATTTCGAAACCTTATCACCTTAGCCTCGAATTATATAAGTGTGGGGCCTTTAGAATCCGAAAAGCATTGTGAAATAATGTAACATTTCAATCTTTCCAAAAGTGCCCCTCCTCTCCTCTTATAAAAGGCCCCCACCTCTACCACCTTATTCACACTTCCAAGCCTTTTGGTTCGGCCAACCCCTGCCCAAATACTCTCCAAACTTCTCTCCCTTCATCCTAGAAGCTTTACTTTAGACAGAAATCCATCCTAAGGAGTCCTTTTGATCAAATCAAAAGGAAGAACCCGAAGAAGAGGTAACATTTTCATCACCCTCTTTCAAGTTTCTTTCTTCTTCCACTCCCTCTTTGTTTATTATTTCAATTCTAAAATTATAACTCCAGTATCTTCTATATACTGTGATGTTATTATAAATATGGAACAACCATATTCAGTATTTTACCCATCATTTGAATAACATGTCACCATACGTGCGTACGTACGGCTTACCGTCTCCACGTCGTGGTGTAATTGCTATTCAATATATTATTATTTATATGGGTATAATAATGATATGTCATTCATGTAAATAATAAATATAACATGATAATGATTCTGTATATATGATCTACTATCCAATTATATATTATTTAAATATCAAAATAATGATATTGTCGCTCGTGCGTACGTACGGACTACCGTCTCCACGAACGCGATGAGATTCATTCTCCGTCGTATCCATTCAAGTATAATTATCATTTGATGATTTAAAAATAATGTTTAAGGACATGATACCATTCTGGATATGAATAATATACAACCTATCCATTAAAAACACGACTTACGTAGCAAAACATATAAAAGAAAATGAGTAAGTTAACACCCGAAACAACGATAAATCTAAGATGTTGATAACAAAGCAATGTTAAAAGATCATATATGATATCATATGAATGTATATGATTCTTGAATAATTTAATAACAATTATTTCACCATTATACAGGAGGTTAACCTACCCCAACCAAGAAAAAGTACAAGGTAAGGGTTTACTTCACAACCTCTTCATTATCCAAGGTTGTTTATACATAATTATCTACTGGGACCTTGTTATGATCCAAATCCGTGTTTCTTAAAAATGTCTTTCAAAACATTTTTACTATTAAATGGAAAATGGGTTAAAGTCATTTATACCCTTATACGTTTTTGAAAGGAATCTTACCGTCATTTTCCAAACAATGTACTTTTTGACCTTTTTGACAAATATAAGGTAAGAATGTTTTTTAACCTATACGGCGGGTGCGGCTATTTTCCGCCATTATAACTTCATCGAAGCTTCCCTAACAAGCTTATAAGAATATCTTCAAAGTAAATGTATTATTTTATAATTATGATAATTTTAAATGATTTCAAAAAGGAGAGATATTACTCTCAAATAGCTTTTATTTCATCCATGTCAACATCCTTTGATGGGTTTTAAGTTTAATTGAAATTGATTTATGATACAAAACTTCCATTGAACATTTTGTGAAATATTTGACTGTGGATGTGTTATTTTTATACCATCCATAGCTTATGGAGAAATTGTTGACATTTCGTATGCTGGTTTTAATACGAATATTTATGTTATGTTTAAACCTATTCATATGAGGAATGTATTGGATTTAATATGTGACGGGTGGATCCCGCTATAGCTCCTCGATGCATCGGTAGGTCTCATGAGACAACTAGACGTGGAATTGGCTGAGGCCCTTTCCCAATTTGATTTATGGTTTTGGCCGAGGCCTTAATCATTTTAGACGTCTTGGCCGTGGCCTTGACAAAGTGTTTCAGAATGTCTGTCATTATACATTCCCTCATTATGAAAGTGGTTATTGATATTTCATGTGATTATTCGTCTAGTAGAATATCCATGTGAGTAAGTAATGGCATTATTTTATTTTACTTTTTCCATATTATGCTGAAGTTCAAGTTCAATAAGGCTTTTGTTTTAGTTATACATTGCCTTAAATGCTTATGTTTTTTTATAAAAGCTTCCGCAATATTGTTATCCTTACTGAGCATCTGAGCTCACCCCTTTCAATGTTTAAATATTTTCCAGGATGTGAAGAAGTGTATTATGACTGACTTTCAAGAATAGTCAGTGAAGATATGAGTGTGGACTATGAAGACCTTGTTATTGTAGTTTGTTTAATTTTGATGTAATGAAAGACTTATGAATGTATCTAGTGTTTCCAAGGCTACTAAACTAATCGGTCTTTCGAGACTTGATCTTTTGTGATCATGCCAATGTTACGAAGTAATGCACCGACTCTGGGTAGCTGGGGTCGGGGCGTTACAGTTGGTATCAGAGGCAGTTTAGTACTAACCTTGGATGCTAGATTTAGATAAACTCTGATTAGAGCACATATCCCGAAGATAGACTTTGAGGATTAGTATAGAAGAACTTCCTAGAATTTTGGTATTGTAGAGATGTTGTGAGTTTTCCGAGCAATACATCCCTGTCTGGATACGAGCAGGTAGAGGCGGCTCTGGCACAGATGTACCTAGGGGTAAAACCCGAAAACACCGCTTTGAGTTGGACTCGAACGGGAACTGGTGCACGACAACGGGCCTTGCTGCACTCTTGGTTACGACACTCCCGGGGGATATGCTTAGGATAACTCTCATTTTCTTTACAAATCATTATTAAGGGTTTATGAGTATATACTTCCTCAAAGAAAACATTTTTTATAATTATGGATTATATCCATAATTAGTTCAATTTATGTTAAGTGTTTTACAAGTATGGAATTATGTATTTCGATTCATGAACTAATCTAGTTTATGCCATTATTTAGAAATGGCGCCTAGTGGAAGGAATGGAAACAGTATAAATGCACACACTCCGTGTAGGGATTGCCCTCCTGCTCAGGATAATTATGGTGGAGCTAGTGATACAACTGGTGCCGATCAGCTTCTCACTGTACTGGGACAACTCACTCAGGTTATGAATAATAACCTTACTCGTATGGAGCACCCTGATCCGCAACGTGGAGGATCAATGTTAGACCGCTTCATGAGGAAACAACCACCAACATTTAATGGGGGTACAAATCCATTAGTATCTGAGCAATGGATAAACTCCTTAGAGAAAATATTCCGTGCCTTGGGGAGTAGCGAAAGGGAGAAGGTTTTCATGGCAGTTTAACGCCTCACTGGAGATGCCGATCAGTGGTGGTCACTGATTCAAAACACAAAGGAAGATGATGACGTATCGAATATGGAATGGAGGGAGTTCAATGATCTTTTCTTAGAAAAATACTTTCCTCGTGACCATCGAGAAGATATGGAAAGGCAATTTCTGAGTTTGAGGCAGAAGGAGGATGAGAATGTCGCAAAGTATGAGGCTAACTTTACAAGGTTAGCGAGGCATGCTGCCGATTATATACGTAACCCAAGGAGTAAGATTGATCGTTTCTTTGATGGGTTAAAACCATTTCTCCGTCGAGCTTTAGTATCACAATCCTTCTCATCATACGAAGATATTGTCTTGTGTGCTATCAAGACAGAAAAGGAATTCTCTAAGTCTTATGACAACAAAGTAAAGCAAGAGAAGAAGAGAACGGGGGAACAAGAGACAGATAAAGGGAAAAAGGGAAAGACGGATTTTCCATTATGTGATAATTGTGGGAAGAATCACCCTGGTACGTGCCTAAAAGGAATGGGAGTTTGTTATAAATGTGGAGAAAAGGGTCACCAGGCTCGTGATTGCAAGGGAAAGAAAGAGGCTGTCAAAGTTGAATGCTACAATTGTAGGGAAATGGGGCATTATGCAAATGAATGTCCTAAGCGTCAAGGAAACATACCTTAGAAAAGGCCAAGGGTTCAAGGCCAATCTTATGTTGTGACTACAGTTGAAGCGGAATAATTAATGTATTGGTGCTTTTGGACTCAAGGATTATATTCTGGTTATAAGAATAATGTGATATATATAAATATTGTACTGCAGTACTTTTTGATTAAGGTAATATGATTAAGGTAATCATATTTTTAGTATGTGACAATAAGAGAATCTTTTCTTTGTTTGGGGAATCTGATGTTACAATTGATTTTGGAATTTAGAGACCTTTTAGAGAAAGTCTGGACGGAGGTATTTTGGATAACTATTATGGTTGGAATGGATTAAGTTGATCTTTGGATAGTATTGTTTAAGGTTAAAAAATTTATGAAGATTATTTTTGGAATATTATGATACTATAGTTTTAGGAAAAGGACAACCTGCAGGGTGGGGAATAACCCGCCGCGTCGGACAAAGCTGCAGGAATCGAACCCACAATCATAGTGCGACATGCCTTTATTTCCTACCACTAGCCTACAGGAAGTCCCTAGTTATTACAAAATAATTTTACTAATCTAAATGGTATGTGTTAACATTTGGAACCTTATACAATTAGGATAAGTATAATATTTTTGAGTTCTATTATCTTTTTGAGTGAATGATGAGTTGAAGGTTGAAACTCTAATTGTCAAGCATAAATATATATATACCTATCTCTTATTCAATGAATAAATTAATTCTTAAACTTTAGTAAAGGGATATTAAAACAAAAAAAAGTGTGATCCTAATACCTTATGTCTTGTTGAACTGGTGATATTTTAAATCAACATAGATTGAAGGCTTTGAGGCCCTCAATTTGACAGTTGATTATGATTGATGACCTCAATCACTCCCTACAAATATTTACGTTTTTCCTCCAATTATATGTCTCTAATTGCCACCAATGTTCTCCTTATCGAGATCATAGTTTGGTGGTGACTTTCTTATTTCCATTTCCCCCTTATTAAGACTAAATTTTATTAACCTTATTTCCGATGTGGGCTTTCCACAAAGGTATTTTCTATTTTCAACCTTTTATTTTCAAAGAAAAAATTTCAAATTGCGAGGACGCAATTTATTGAAGGAGGGGAGAATGTAACACCCCGAGCTTCCATGATACGCTTCTCATTCAATAATGCAATAGCTTGCATTGTACGCAACTTCGAGTTCTAAAACACCGCGACTAATCAAAGTAGCCGTTATGAATAGTAATAACCACTTTTTAAAATTATAGAAATTTTATATTTCAAAATGGACTTCATTTTTGGATTCGGAATATCGAAATTAGCCTATGTTGAAATTTTGGTATTTTTCTGAGAACTTCTAATTTTTTATGAATAGTGAAAAATACTTAAAAACAACTTTTTTAATCAAAATAATTTATAGTGATAAATTATACTGTTTTGTGGTTTTAAAGTATAATTGGAATATATTTTTACCATTTTATCCAATGGTGGTCATTAGAATTAATTTAAAATTGAAATTGGACATAAACAATTGCCAATCTTTTGATATAAATTGTTTCTTAAAAACACGTTATTTGTTGTAACAGCGGGAATTAATTATAAAATTAATTAATGCAACTTATATGTTTGGAATTTTGTAAAATAGACATCATTTTTGAATTCGGAATATCAATTATAGCTTAGGGTGAAATTTTGGCCTTATTCTGAAAAACTTCAATTTTTGATGAATAGTGAAACCACTAAGTGATTGTTAAAAACTGATTTTTCATTAAAATGAAATATTACCACTTCTATGATTTGATTTTAAAAAATCCGACATACATGGTTGTCATTAAGAAGTAAAATGTGGTTCAATGGGATTAAAATAATTTTTTGGTGAATAGTAACTTTTAAGTTCTTAATCGCGATTAGAGGTAATTAGTGTAGTTTAAGGTAAAAATAATGTTTTAATAATATGATATGAGCTTTACACTTGTCCTACTCCTATTGGATGAGTCATGGCCGACCAAGACAATCCATGGGTCAACTTGGGGACCCCATGGAGCCACTTTAGTTGGAAAATGACATAAATACCTTTTATTTAATGTTAAAGTAAAAAAATGACACAAACATGAGTTGTTTTACTAAAACAATTTTTAAGTGGGGTTACACAAGTCCAAATTTTGTCTATAAATATTAATTAGAAAGATAAAAAGATTTCCTACATCATAGTATTTATTTTATAATTTTTAGACATTAAATAAATTAAATTATTTATGACATAATTATGATGCAGCGATGACCTCATTATTTAACGATTTAAATAAAATTAGAAGATAATGCAAAATCCAAGGCTTACACTTGTCCAAAGCATATTGGATGAGGAGATTTCGAAACCGTATCACCTTAGACTCAAATTATATAAGTGTGGGACCTTTAGAATCTGAAAAGCATTGTGAAATAATGTAACATTTCAATCTTTCCAAAAGTGCCCCTCCTCTCCTCTTATAAAAGGCCCCCACCTCTACCACCTTATTCACACTTCCAAGCCTTTTGGTTCGGCCAAACCCTGCCCAAATACTCTCCAAACTTCTCTCCCTTCATCCTAGAAGCTTTACTTTAGTCAGAAAGCCATCCTAAGGAGTCCTTTTGATCAAATAAAAAGGAAGAACCCGAAGAAGAGGTAACATTTTCATCACCCTCTTTCAAGTTTCTTTCTTCTTCCACTCCCTCTTTGTTTATTATTTCAATTATAAAATTATAACTCCAGTATCTTCTATATAATGTGATGTTATTATAAATATGGAACAACCATATTCAGTATTTTACCCATCATTTGAATAACATGTCACCATACGTGCGTACGTACGGCTTACCGTCTCCACGTCGTGGTGTAATTGTTATTAAATATATTATTATTTATATGGGTATAATAATGATATGTAATTCATGTAAATAATAAATATAACATGATAATGATTCTGTATATATGATCTACTATCCAATTATATATTATTTAAATATCAAAATAATGATATTGTCGCTCGTGCGTACGTACGGACTACCGTCTCCATGAACGCGATGAGATTCATTCTCCGTCGTATCCATTCAAGTATAATTATCATTTGATGATTTAAAAATAATGTTTAAGGACATGATACCATTCTGGATATGAATAAGATACAACCTATCCATGAAAAACACGACTTACGTAGGAAAACATAAAAAAGAAAATGAGTAAGTTAACACCCGAAACAACGATAAATCTAAGATGTTGATAACAAAGCAATGTTAAAAGATCATATATGATATCATATGAATGTATATGATTCTTGAATAATTTAATAATAATTATTTCACCATTATACAGGAGGTCAACCTACCCCAACCAAGGAAAAGTACAAGGTAAGGGTTTACTTCACAACCTCTTCATTATCCAAGGTTGTTTATACATAATTATCTACTGGGACCTTGTTATGATCCAAATCCGTGTTTCTTAAAAATGTCTTTCAAAAAAAATTTACTATTAAATGGAAAATGGGTTAAAGTCATTTATACCCTTATACGTTTTTGAAAGGAATATTACCGTCGTTTTCCAAACAATGTACTTTTTGACCTTTTTGACTAATATAAGGTAAGAATGTTTTTTAACCTATACGGCGGGTGCGGCTATTTTCCGCCATTATAACTTCATCGAAGCTTCCCTAACAAGCTTACAAGAATATCTTCAAAGTAAATGTATTATTTTATAATTATGAGACCTTTAAATGATTTCAAAAAGGAGAGATATTACTCTCAAATAGCTTTGATTTCATCCATGTCAACATCCTTTGATGGGTTTTAAGTTTAATTGAAATTGATTTATGATACAAAACTTCCATTGAACATTTTGTGAAATATTTGACTGTGGATGTGTAATTTTTATACCATCCATAGCTTATGGAGAAATTGTTGGCATTTCGTATGCTGGTTTTAATACGAATATTTATGTTATGTTTAAACCTATTCATATGAGGAATGTATTGGACTTAATATGTGACGGGTGGAGCCTGCTATAGCTCCTCGATGCATCGGTAGGTCTCATGAGACAACTAGACGTGGAATTGGCCAAGGACCTTTCCCAATTTGATTTATGGTTTTGGCCGAGGCCTTAATCATTTTAGACGTCTTGGCCGAGGCCTTGACAAAGTGTTTCAGAATGTCTGGCATTATACATTCCCTCATTTTGAAAGTGGTTATTGATATTTCATGTGATTATTCGTCTAGTAGAATATCCATGTGAGTAAGTAATGGCATTATTTTATTTTACTTTTGCCATATTATGCTGAAGTTCAAGTTCAATAAGGCTTTTGTTTTAGTTATACATTGCCTTAAATGCTTATGTTTTTTTTTATAAAAGCTTCCGCAATATTGTTATCCTTACTGAGCATCTGAGCTCACCCCTTTCAATGTTTAAATATTTTCCAGGATGTGAAGAAGTGTATTATGACTGACTTGCAAGAATAGTCAGTGAAGATATGAGTGTGGACTATGAAGACCTTGTTATTTTAGTTTGTTTAATTTTGATGTAATGAAAGACTTATGAATGTATCTAGTGTTTCCAAGGCTACTAAACTAATCGGTCTTTCGAGACTTGATCTTTTGTGATCATGCCAATGTTACGAAGTAATGCACCGACGCTGGGTAGCTGGGGTCGGGGTGTTACATGGATGGGATGTCCAAACATTTGATGAAATGGGAAATAATTGGGACGGTCTTCATCTCCTTCCTTTTTTGGCCTCTTGGGCCTTGAAATTTGAACCAGATTATTTTCCAGACCCAAAATGAAGTAGCCAAGAACTTGTTCATTTCGGAAAGAGTAAACTTTGATCTTCAACTCATCAAACTGTTTCTGTCTTTGATCTATTTGATTTTATTAATGAAACAACCTTTGTTGTTGGCGCTCAGGAGGTGGAGCCCTTCAAGAAGATGAAGGTTTTGAGGTAGAAGTAGGTACAGGTGCTTATTTAAGCATAACTGTAGCAGTCTCTGCTCTACCCATTCTCCATCCTAGAGCTGATGGAATTACATGAGATTAAGCCTTAGTCTATATAATAGAGTCTTAAATCTGTTGAGCGATTGAAGTAAGGTCTCGAAACCATCCTGTGTATTTCACAGGGATCAGTGGTGTGCGTAATTCATCACGCGGATTTTCCACACATATTGGCAACAATTATTCCTGAGGGAGTGCTAATCTTAGGGAATATGTTAATCCCTTCCAGAGAGAAATGAAATCTGAGACCCTTTTATTATCCCTTTGCTTACAGTTTGTAAGATCATAAACTGTTGTCTTTGGAAAAGGTGAGCTGAATTGAAGAATAAATTGTTGACGGAGATCTTTCCATCCGGTAATTGACCAGGATTTCAAGATTCTGTACCAGACAAAGGCTGGTCCTTGCAAGGTTCACATGAAGCATCTGAGTTTTACTCCTTCTTGATGTTCCGGATTTCCCATAATAGGATCGTAACAAGACACGTAATGCGTCAAATACTGTTCAGGATCACCTGATCTATTAAAAATAGGGAATACAGGGTTCCCAAAACATGATGGGGGAGAGACTGAATCTTCCAATTCAGGGTAATCTATCTTTTCTAGTTGAAATTGTGCACACTTCCCTTCCATAGTATCTAACTGAGCTATTAATGACTCAACGGTAGTTATTAACTTTTGAGAAACATCCAGACAAACTTAGACTTGGGCAGGTGAAATGAATGGATTTTGAACAGGTATGGCTGCTGGTACTGCAACTGATGGCAGCACTGCCAACTGTTGTTGCACTTGACCCGTAGGATTAGACCTTTGAGGGTGTACTGATAGAGGAGGATATTCTTGATCCATCTCAGTAGCTTCAACAGAATCCCTTAGCTGACTGACTCCAGCACGCTTAAGAAGAAGACTACCCAGAAGTAGTTCTGCATTCAACCTCCTCAATTCCTTCATCTCTTCCTCCTATTGTGCAAACCTTTGCTCTAGTGAGAGCGATTGGCCTTCTCCAGAGGAAGGATATGTAACCTGATTCTTTCCCTTTCCCTTGTTTGATCCCTTTCGAAGAGGGGGAAGTGGGTTACTTGAAGGATTACCTAGGTTCTGAGTAATCCTTTGATTTCGTGTACGCACACCTTCTTCATTTGTGTCTGTGCATGCATCTTCTTGAGCAGGAACCTCTTCATCTGAATCCCCTGAGTGAGCCTCATCTCGTGGATCAGTAATAACGACATTGATGACATTGATTGATTCATAATGCATCGCATCCCTTCTATTAGTATTTCTGTGATATTGTCTTCTTCCATGTCTTTGATGAGACATTGCCTTTTGTTGATTTGATCCCTCAGGAACTTCTTGACAAACCGTAATTTGGATGGAATCTCTTGATAATTTGGCTCTTCGTTCCTCTTGAGGATTCTTCCCCAATCAATAAAAGACCGACTTTCTCTGAGGAGGGGGTTGATGATTTGAAAAAGTCCCCAGTCCGGTGGACTGGGGCTGTTCCTGTGGTTCTCGCTCAACTCCTCGAATCCTATTTGTTGATTCTGAGGGTTGGTTTAAAATAGTCCCCAGTCTCGCAATCTGGGGTGGCTCTTGACATGTTATGTCTGAGAATTTCTTAAAATCTCTCCTGATCTTGCGGACTTGGTCTGGAAATTAGCTGGATGCATCAATCGACATCCACTTTTATCACCCGGTTTGAAATACCATTGGATGATTTCTGACACTTCTATCACTTGATGATGTGCTTGCTCCATATGAGAGGCATGTTCAATATTCTCATTTGCTTGATGTAGGAGTAATTCAACAACTTGTTCTCTGTATTCTTGATTTTGAGAGGAACTAGTTGAGGCCTGTTATTGGGAAAGCTTTTGATTACAAACAAAGCCAGGTATTTGTGGCCAGCCACGAGCAATAACATTGCATGAGACCATTTTCGGCTGGCTTTGCTGACTGGAGAGCACAGTGAAATATAGTGCTCCATGAACACCCCATCCTCTGACATGAATACCAGATGGGGCATTGGCAATTAACTGGCGCAATCTTCTTAGTGTGCCAAGGCATGAACGCCTCTCTCTGATGCTTTTCAGCCTTCGGATATCGAGAGACTGATAGAGATGCCAAGTCAATTTGGTGTTGTATCCCTTCTATTATCTTAACATGATTTTTATATTCATCATAAGATAATACTTTCTTTTTCAACTGACAATGAGTTTTCCATATGTTGAGATAAATATCATGAATTCCATCTTCCGTAAAAATATCTGGAATGTCATACTGAGAGTCAGCCAGAGGCCAAAACATGACTGACACTTCACCTTTCACCAGTTGTTTTCTCATGTTCAGCAATTCCTCTTTATCATTCAATGAAGATTCTTCTACCTGATTTGACCAGAGTTGGTTCTTCCTTGTTGTTTCATCAGATTCAACAATATTGGTAGAAAAATCACTAATCAAACTAGAAGATGAATGAATTAAGAGTGGTTAGGAGAATGACCTACACCCTTGGCTATCTTCTAATTGAGAAAGTATTTCACCTGCTAGAGATAAATCATAATACATGACTGGTTTCGCATTTTCAATTGCCTCAAGATAAGAGGGCTTTCTCGGCACTACATTGTCCACTAGAGAATTTTTTGGGAAATGTGCATCACTACTTTGGAGAGGACTTTCGCAGTGAAATTCATCATCATGGGTAGGACCACCATGGTGGGTTACAGCAAAAGATGAGATCTCTTACTCCTTGTTCTTCTGGCCACACAAAGGGTTCTTGTGGCTCTCATCTGAAGATGAAACTTCGAGATCGACCGAATTGTCATGAATCAAGCCTTCATGAGGAAGTGTCTGTTTAAGACCTTTAGAATTAATGTTCCCACTATTAGGAAATGAGAGAGTAGAATATTTCATTCCAATAGATAACTATCTGAGGGCTTCAAGATCTCCATCATTGAGCAAGGCCTTGTTACAGATTGGCTATGGATCTCTTGATTGTGCTGGGCAGGTCTTCTTCTTAGACGCCTTCTTACTCACCTTGGAAACCACTTGTTGGGGAAAGTGGCTGCTCTGAGCTGGTGTATGTGCCTGATTAGGAGAGATGGTCAGGTTATCCTGACGATCCCCACTCAAATCAGGTGTATGTTCCTGACTTGGTTGTCCGTATGATATGGGGGAGTACGCCCCACAACCCTCTTGGACTGGAACAGATGTGTGTGTTTGTTCTAGAGTTAATTGTTGATGTGTGACTCCACTAATAGGGATAGATTTATGTGTCTTTCCCTGAGATGTTGTTGAAGCTATTATAATATCCTAGAAAGCATCCATAATATGAGCATGGATTTTCTTCTGCTCTTTCACCATTAATAGAATATGCTTGGTGACTTAAACCACCGGAACAGGGATATATATCCATTCCTTGCTTGGAGCAGGTTTATGTGACTGCTCTTGTCCTCATTTTCCTATCAGCGAATCCTGACAGTACTCAAGTGTGGGGGCAGAGAATTGAGTCTGCCTCATGTTTGTCGCTGGAACTTTCCAACTGACTTCTCAGTGTGCTACCATGCGAGAATGTTGGTAGACTTGATTAATACTAGCAGGTGTATGCACCTTCTGATTGCACTTCGAGGAACATGGTTGAAGAGATCCATTATATATAGTCAGACGAGCCTGTTGACTAGATGATGACATATAAACAGGTGTATGTTCCTGTCTATAATACTCCACAGGAATTACCTAGCAGGATTGGCATGATGTTTCCAGACGAGTCTGCTAGATAGTGGAATTAAAAGGGGAAGGTGTGTGTGCCCGCTCGTTGCTTGCCACCAAGTTTTGTTGGTGTACTTCTTCAGAGATGGCAGAGATTAGAACCTACTCACTGTTAACTAGATTTTGCCTTTGGCGATTCGTCTTGCCTGCTCGGGTTTGTGGAACCTGAGCCGAATGCCTAGGGTCGGTACCCTCATCATGTTGAGGGCGCACTGCCGCCCAAGTCTGGCGGTGATTGTTGATGGGAGCCCTCGTGAAGGAATCATGTCTCCATGAATTAAGGCCATGAGGGACCTGCTCATTCAGCTCCTCAGAATATGGGAGTGAATGGTGATTGTGTTCCGAGGATAACGACCCGAAACGGTTGGATACAGTGGTTAGCACTGCCTTCTTCTTGATCATTGGTCATCATTTTTTGAACGATCGGTGTGAGTTGTTAACTTGGAGGGCTTGTCGGGCAGCCTTCGGAGTTGGAATGGTACCGTGTTGATGGTACTCCTTAACCAGCGTGTTTGATACCAAGCATTGAAGACGCTGAGTAGGTGATATCATCCTCAGAGTGGACGATGATCCAACAGGAGTAGCAGTAGTGGCATTTGCAGCAGAAGTTTTCACAGCAAACGTATTCATGGATGTGAACTTAAGAGAATCCATTCAAGAAATGTAGAAGATCTTGGAAAAGAGTTCATGTTTGATATAATAGACATAATCAAGATAAATTCAGTTACTACATCTTTTGGATGAGCGCATATTTCAATTATTGTTTTTGTTGGCCCTCTCATTGAGTTTTAAATAGGGGTGTAATAAATACGTAAAATATCATTTTAACTTGGTTAAGGATTCATGTCGGGTTCACCATTTTTTGTTTCCCTCTGGAATTAGGGATGATATCATTGATTTAAAGCTTGAAACATTCCAAACGGTTTCTTATGGGTTTGTTAGTAGAACCGGAAACATCCAATGATTCCATATCCATTTGAACCTACTTTCCAAAGGTAGGCACTCATTAGTTGTGGAATGCTGAGGCTTAGAAATTTGCATTGGTCAAGAGGATGGGAGGTCGGACTCATCACACCTTTTTTAGGGGAATTATTGTCTACTCCGGGACTCTCTTTATAGATTTAATTTGTGTTCGTGAATCCTTATTACATTACCAAGTATAAAAGAAGCTTTCCTTTAGATCTGACAATCAATGATTGATATGTAGAAAATTTAGAGAATATTTTATATGTATTCGAGGTTCTTCATCAATAGAGAATCATCGGTATTTGTTTAGAGATTTTTATCCAATGGTATCCTTCAATACATAAAAAGTCTCTTGGTCATTATGATAACCATACTGGTTTTAAATCCACTCAGTGGGTCACTTGAAGTTTATTATCATTCAGAAGGAAATTGATTATTTTAGAGTTGGGATCGTACCCGCAGATGGACTGCCTACGTATCCTTTATTTTGGAAAAGGAATCAGAACCCACATAGTTCAAGTAAGGGAATATGATGTTTATGATTGATGGCTCAAATAACAATGTCATAATTACTTTTACACTCTAAGCTCACGTGAGTCATACTCGGTGTGAGAAATAAGAGGTATTGGTAAAACTAGACAATTATGCCATAAAAGATGCAATCATAAGAAATGATATGGGGCTTATGTATGTATGACTCCCCAAATAGATGAATATTTGGATTTACTTCAGGGAACAAATCTAGGAAAAGGGTCCATAAAGGTATATGTACTTTATGGAGATTTGGATACTCTAATTTGGGGATTACACTTGAAAAGGAGGCCCAAATTAGGAGGGGACTTATGATTGGGTTTTCCTCTTGAGAAGGAGACCCAGATCAAAAAGTAAATTAGGACTGGTTAAGAGAAATTAAGGCTGGGGCTTACTCCTGAGAAGAAGGCCCAGGTTAAGGGACTTGAAAAATTAAAGGACTTGGGGCTTACTTCTGAAGAGGATGCCCATATTTGAGACTGGGGCTTACTCTTGAAAAGGAAGCCCAGGTTAAGAGAATTATGGTTAGGGCTTACTCCTAAGGAGGATTCCCATATTTGGGAATTTTAAGGCTGGGGTTTACTTCTGAAAAGGATGCCCATAATTAATGGGAATTATGACTGGGACTTACTCTTGAAAAGGAGGCCCAGGTTAATGAGGACTTAGGTCTTACTTTTAAGGAGGATGCCCAAATTTTAGAATTATGACTGGGGCTTATTATTGAAAAGGAGGCCCAGGTTAAGAGAATCTCTCATTTTAAAGGATGAGGTTGAATGAATGAAATCTCCACTTTTAGTGACATAAAGATGTGTAAATCACTAGGTTTTGAGAGATATTCCACAGAATTCCTTTCAGATAAGGAATTCAATCAAGAAAACATGCCATAAATGGCTTTGAAGAATGCCTTGAAGACTGGATCTTGAATAGGAGAGGTGGAATGGTATAAGAGGGGTGAAATGGGCATAAAGGGCACCCAAAAAGGCAGGGGCGTGCAAGTCCTGGAAGGCATGCAAGTACTGCATGGGTGCACAAGTCCTGGTCGTGCATGTATACCTGTGCGGCACATGGGTACTTGCAGGGTTGTCAGTCCTTAGGGTAATACTTGGTTGAGACTTGGCTCAAACCCTTGGTATTATCCCTAGAGGCTTTCCAGAAGAGGGTGCACAAGTTCTGGTGAAGAAGTAGGGCGGCACGCAAGTGTGTCTATTTCCCTTAAGGGTAAAACACTTAGGGGCGCAAGTGTTAGTGAATTATAACACTTAGAACTTACACCACTTGTTTAGAACTTCCATTCTAGGCAAATAATTACCTTATAAGTGTCCGGATAACCTAAAGAAGAGACTTGGGCGTTCAGAGCTCTGTATGTGAATTCTGGAAAAATTCCTCCTGAAATGGGGGGCCCACAGGGTCTATTTATTGGCTGGAGAAGACCCCAGGCAGTTATCACTTAGGGCGCGCAAGTCACTTGCACGAACATTAGGCGTCGTGCAGGTGGACTTGAACGACCGTGATGGAACTTGCGCGGTGCATGTGCTTTTGAAGCCTTGTTCATTCCTTTGTCGATTTTTGATGTTTTCTTCAAAGGCTGAATCAGTTTGTGCTAAGTAATTTCCCTTTACATTCCTTTGGACTCTTTGATGAAAAGGAGCGTCAACAGATACACATAAATTTAAATGAAACAAAATAACCTCTTAGATGTTTGGAACTCTTATACTCGGAATTTCCCAAGTACACAATTCCCTTATTGTCTATATCACCTTCCCTTGACACTTGAGCTTCTGAAATGTGTTTTCCCTATCTTAAATGAGATTAATGAACTAGTTAGGGTTAATGGATCTGTATAATATGAATTGTTCTATATGTTTTCATCCTTTAAATGAATTTACCATGACCCTTCCAATTTACACTTTATCCATATGTCATTTTTTCCATGTTTTCAGTGAATTGTAATGTTTAAATGGAATTGAACTTATCCTATGATAGGGATGAGAGGTCCTTGCCTCATGTATTGATTTACTATATAATAATTCCTTTTTAATGACTTATAACTGATTTTTTAAATTATAATTCTTAAAATGGATCAATTTTGACTAAAGGGATATATGAGAGGTAATGCCTCAAATATTGATTTGATAAACATGAATATGCCTCTTATATGTATATGGTCTATTTGAAAGATATGTATGGGAGGTAATCCCCCATGCTAGTTATATTATAATACACCTTTATAGAGGTTGAGACATGATAGTAAGGGACTCTGTGAGCATGGAGCTATCACGCTCCCTTACATTGGATGATGTTCGTGGCGTCTTGTATGAGTGATATGATATGGGTATTGGGATTTATTCTCACATACCATGATAGAGTGTTTCCTATAGGTTTTGGTTGTATTGGAAGTGTGTGATTGGTGGTTCCCAAAATTTCTATTTTCTATAATAGATGATCAATCAGAGATATATGAGACTGTACATGACATGATCAGTGAAGTTGAATCAACAAATAGGATATAAGTAATTATATCAGAACTGAGAGAGAGGAACATCGCATATTATTTATAATCAATTTAATTAAATAATTAATTACTTTTATTGGTATTCATTCTTTGTTGTTGAATCCGGTGACAGATCTGTGGTCTACTGTCATTGCATTCTAAAAACCAAATGTGGATTTCCTCTAGAGTTGGTCAACACATATTCCTAGAATCTCTAGCTATTGCTAAAGGAATCTCTGGATGTTAGCAAAACAGATCCTTACACATGCATCATTCACCTTTGACCACTTTGAGAACTCCTTCCAAAGAATTCGATTTGATATGGTGGATGAGGATTTCTCTCCATTCTTATGAGCATTCTTGGAGAAGGATGCTCTCTAGGCTTGAGAGGATTCTTCAAATCGCTTGTTCACAAACAGGACAAATGAATTGGCTCTCTTGATAAAATAACATAATTGGGTATTTATATTTCTAGGTTTAAAATAAAATAATTTCACAACATCCCTTAATTATTTATTTAGTCCTAGTAAAACCCCATGTCAAATAATAATAATAATAATATCATTTATCAAAATATGCTTAACTTTCAAATTAGAATTAAATATTATTTAACTAAATAATATTTATTGTTTATTATTTCTCACTAGATCATTAAACTCGGTCCGCCATTACTACACAATATTTATCAGGTCTTGAATAATGTCAATTTATTTATTTAATAAATATCACATTATTATTCACCAATACAGAAATAAATATTATAATAACAAAATAGAAAATAAATATTTATTAAATATCCCACTCATATTATATTCTCTTGAATAACTGGTAATGGAATATATGGGATCAACCATATATGGATAATTATTTAACCATGATTGAGAATAATATTTTTTCAACTTATTAAATAATAAATAATAAAATATTATTTAACTGGGATTCTGGATACACTTAGTGTGTGAACCTCAGGGATGCATTCTCAGTGGAATTTGGTGAAGTAGCCTAATGTCCAAAGTTAGCATCTTGGAACATGTCAAGGAACCCAAAGATAAATAGGTTAATGCTGGAAGGACATGATACCTCATACATATGCTTACTATTTAATATAATCTCTTTACCATGATATCTCAAATCATGCAAGTTGCATGCATGTTCCGTCAACCTATTTTCTTGATGTATCATTCATTGACTTCCCATGAATTGAAATTGCATATAGAAAATCATGGACAAGGATTTATTTAGGATATATCATTTCCATCAAAGGTCCTGAGATATCAACTTCTGTTAAAATATAAGGGACAAATTCTTTATAACGTTATTTATTAATGTGATATAATTCATGGTGCACCCAATGTATCCTAACTCATCGTGAACATCTGTCATCATTATTTTTGCCAATAAGTAAAAGTAAAAAACTCATAATACTCATTAATAGCAATATTAAAGTATAAGGACCAATAAACATGTCCGTAGATAGGAACATCCAACGACACATATAAATGTGGATTTCTTACTGGCGGACCTCATTATCATAATATCCTATAGGCTATCCCCAAGGGCGTACACTAAGAGAAGGTTCATCAAAGTCCTATGAGTATCCACCCCTGATATCCTATATCATTTGTTCCCCTCAAATAATATCATCCAGATATAGAACATTTATTCAAGAATAGTGTCATAACACTTTCGGGTTCTCATCATAGTGGGGAACTGGTATGACTTTTAGTGTGACATATAGTCTTTAGATATTATCCCATATAATTTTACATAGAATAAAAGTAATTATGTGATAATTAGTTTATTAATATTCAAAACCATGATATAATAGTTATCATAAAGTACATAGAAGTTGGTTCTAGGGAACCAACTCCAACAGACTCCCACTTTCATTAGAGCCAACTGCTAACAACCTTCAATCTGCTTGTTCTCATAGGATATTCATGCTTTTTTGAGAAAGGTATTTAGCAACAGGGTCCACTACGTTATCTTTCTTGGGTACTCTACTTAATAAAACTTTACCCTCTGATGAAAATACCTCAGTGGGTAATACTTGTGGAGTATATTCTTTGTCTGTTGGTGTGCCCTTGCCTCTTTTTCAAGAACCACCAATACAGTATTATCATAATACAATGTGATGGGATCTTTACTACTAGGTACCACATAAAGATCTTAGAAAAATTTACAAATTCATATAGATTCCGTGGATGCATTATAAACTTCTATATACTCAGAATCTACTATAAAATCAGGGACAACTGATTGATTTGAACTCTTCAATCTCACAGCTCCTCCATTGAGATAGAAAACATAACCTGATTGTGCATTCATATCATTCTGATCTGTTTGAAAACTATAATCTGTATAACCCATGATGACCAACTCCTCATATCCTCCATTTACCAAGAACATATCCTTAGTTCTTCTTAGATACTTAAGGATAGCCCTAACGACATTCCAATGTTGTTCTCCTAGATCTTCTTGATATATGTCTTACATTCTAAATTCATAGGAAATATAAATTCTAGTATATAACATGGCATAAATAATTTATCCTATCACTAAATAATATGTGTTATTACTCATTATCTCTTTATCTGGTTGTTTTTGGGGTGAATTTTCTTATAAAGATGTAAACCATGTGGCACTAGAACCAATAACCTCCTGGATTGTTCCATGATAAATATCTTTAGTATATGGTCAATATATACACCTTGAATTAGTTCAATAAGAATCTTCGATCTATCAATAATGATCTTGATACCTGGAATAAATGTTGTTTCATATATGTCGTTCATGGAGAAACAATTGTTTAAATAGTATTTAACTGACTGTAAGACCGTTATGTCATTTCCAATAAGTAATATGTCCTCAATATATACTCCAAGGATAATGACTACATTTCCACTAAAACTCTTGTAAACTCAAGACTCAAATTCATTCTTAATAAAACCTATATTTTATGGATTCATCAAATTTAATTTTCAAGGACCGGGATGCTTTCTTCAATCCATAAATGTATCTCTAAAATTTTAAATTCTTATTCACATCACCTGGAGTCACAAACACTTCTGATTGTGTCATATAAGAATCTTCTTGAAGGTTCCCATAAAGTAATGTAGTTTTGAAATCCATATTCCAAATCTCATAGTAATGGTATGATGTTATAGAAAGTATAATTATTATGGATTTAAACATGGAAACAAGATAAAAGGTTTCATCATAGCCAATTCCTTGATGTTGTTTAAATACTGTATCGACTAGCCTATATTTATAAGTATTTACCTTACCTTACATGTCTATTTTTCTCTTGAATACCCATTTTAACCCAACGGGCTTTACATCAATCGGCACGTCGACCAGAACCCATACTTGGTTCTGATACATGGAATATATTTTAGAATTCATGGATTCTTGCCATCTTGTAGATGAGCTCTCTACTCCCTCCTTACATAAGATAGGTTCATCATTTTCAACAAATAGTGATTCACCATAATTGATGACTAGAATAACATATATCTATGTCTCTCTTTACTTGCTTATGCTCTTATATAGTACCTGTTTTTAGGAACTAATTCTTGCACAAGGACCTATGGAATCTATTCCAATACCAACTCTTGTCTACCTTGAGCATCAACTTCAATAAATTTAATTTTTCTCCCACTATCCCTATTGAGTATTTGATCCCTCTCAATAAATATTGCTTTTTTATAGATAGTCACTTTATTTTCTGATGGGTTCTATAGGTAGTATCCCATTATTTCATTGGGATACCCTATAATGATACACTTCATGCCACGGGGTTCTAGTTTGTTGATCGATAAGGCCATACCAAACTCCTCACAACCCCCATACACATGTATGTGAAAAAATAAGTTTCTTTATACTCCATAACTCGAAGGTAATTCTACATTCCAATTTAGTTGAAACTCAGTTTTATGTATTTTCCACAGTTTTTAATACATATCCCCAAAAGGATAATGGAAGATTTTCATGACTCATCATCAAACTTACCATGTATAACAATATGTTTTTACTCCTTTCACTAACACCATTCTACTATGGTGTATAAGGTGGATTGAGTTGAGATATAATCCCAAAATCCTATAAAAATTTGATAAACTCTTCATTAAGATATTTACCACCTCAATTTGATCAAAGCTTCTTTATCTTCTTACCAAGTTGATTTGCTACTTCATTCATGAATTCCATGAATTTATAAAAGGACTTGTACTTATACCTCATTAAGTAAACATATACATATCTAATAAACTCATTAGTAAATGATATTAAGTAATAATATCCACTTCTATCTTCTACTATAAATAGTCCACACACATTAGTGGGTAGCAATCCCAGAATCACTGTGGCCCTTTCACCCTATCCAACAAATGGTGGTTTGGTCATTTTCCCTTGTAAATGAGCATGAAATCTATCAAGTGGTTTTAGATTAGAAGAGTCTAAATAACCATCTTGATAGATAATTTTCCAACACATCTAATTTACTTGACCAAGATGATGATTCCTTAGTCGGGTGTTACATGATTCATGTGAACATGATTATTTGTCTATTTATAAAACATGGTTTTCATAATTTAATACATAAATACCATTATTTAAATGTTCCATACCATAACATATGGTGTCCTTATAAATGAAATAAATTTTATTTATAAACATGAAAATAAACCATATATATCTAGGCAAGATATATAAATTATGTTTTTGGTTACTGTAGGTACATAATAACAATATTTCAAAACCAAAATCAATCATGTTGGCAATGAGAGGTGGTAGTCACCAATGGCTAGAGCATCCAACCTCACACCATTAGAAGTTCTCAGATCCACCTCTCCTCTATAAATATTTCAAAATCTACTTAGTTCCTACATTTGGATATAGGTGTGAGCCCCAAAATATGTATCTAATACCCAATGTGTATATATTGAAAGATTACACTTGATGAAAAATGAATATTTGGATTCCCCTTTCTTTTGGGAGAATTTCCTCTTCCAGTAGTCTCACATTCCACACAAAATACAAAATACCACTTTTTTCTTACCCTGCCTCTGAATCTTCTTGTTCTTGGAAGGATAGTGCTTGATAGATTTAGACTATATATAGGTCTTGGGACCCTTTTCCTTGTTCTTCCTTTTCTTATTCACCATAAATATTGTGGATCTGTCATGCCCCATGTCCTTATCCACTTGGATAATAAAAGTAAGAAGTTCTAAAATACTCTTCCCATTATTTCTCATATTGTAATTAACAATAAATCTAGAGAAGTTCTTGGGAAGTGATTAAAGTATGTGATATATAGGCAAATAATGTCATAATTTAATCCCTAAGATGTTCAACAATTAAAAGTATATAATAATCTTGAATGCATAAGGCCCGGCTTTTGTATACTCCCCACGATTTGTTTTGAAAAAAGAATTAGAGATCTCATATCTATTTTGTCTTGCCTTATCTTGATAGAGATCCTAAAGGTGATGCATCATGTTATGGGCATCCATATCCTTAGGTTTATTCAAAATCTAATTGGACAAGGATGATAACATAAATCATTGAACATTTTTAGCATCATTCAAATTTTTCTCATAGAGAGATAACTCTTCATCACTTGCCTCATTACCAGGCACAACTGAAAAAGGTTCCTTTAGCACATAAAATTTTATTTCTTGGTGAATAATGACACATAGGAACCCTTGAAACTTTTAGAAATTTGTGCTTGTGAGAATATTCTCCATCTCAAGTATGGATCATAATGATATGTTTGATTTAATTTTAATATTTTCCTATAAAATTAGATAAGTAGAATTTTAGTAATTTATCTAATAAAATTTAGACAAATAAATAAATATTATATTTATTAGTCCCCCAATATTTTATCAAAATCCAAGATCCATCACCATTGGATTCAGAATATCCTTTTTCTAGGACATTCTAGTGTTAAGTATCCATATTACCCTTCTCATAATCCCAACTTGGGTTGGTCAAGAAACATTAATGGTTTTAGGTAGGCATTACAGATAGCAGTTGTATTAACTCATAATTCCTTGATCTATTGAGTGGACTACCCAATATTGAAATCATTAATTTATATTTTTGCAACCCTTTCCTCTCAGTTACATCAATTCATACTTTGGTAGTCAACCCTTTATGTGAACTAAATTAAGTCAACCCAAAACATCAACTTATAATTCCACAATAATTGAAAGCACTCCAACTTCGGTTGGTCAAGAACTTTGAACAATAGTTTGATTTTAAATGAAGTAGTGAAAGGCTATACCAACTTAATATATAATAGCATGATTTTTTCCTTTATAAATACATTTCCATTTATTATCTTTATTACATGCTTGTTAATATTAAGTGGATTTACATAAGCTATTAAACATGTCTTAGATAACATTTACATATAATCTAGTTTATTTTAGTTCTATATTACATGATCATTTATTTCAAAAAATTATGTGATTGTGAAAAAACATTCATAATGAAATTACCATGAAACTTGATAAAAATAAAATAATAAAGTGGTATGACCATGGGCTTATACTAGTGATTAGTTTATCTAGTAATTGATAAACTAAATGAACTATGGGGAACAACTTGAACCAATTAAGGTTTGTGTTGAAACTTTCCACATGTCCACTTATGTATATCCTTGGATTGGGTTCATCTCATCTTTGAACATGAACCCCCACCACTAGCTTTGGAGCTCCATCCTTAACATATTCCTTTTTACTGACTTGCAGATGAGAGATAAGGGGTTTACATAAAATAAACTGTGGGCATGCAGGCCCAACATAATAAGAGGAGAGAAGGAACACATTCTAACAATTTAATTTAATAAAAAGTTAAATGAATCCAATCACATATAGTGGTTTGTTCTAACTCATGATCAACCACATACATTCTATGAATTACACCTTTAATAAAACTATCATTCAATTCTTAATCATTATTATTTAAGATAAATCTCACTCAAATAAGTTAATTATTATCTTTTATTAATCAATTATTTTATCTTAATTATTATCTGAATTTCCTTGATATTCTTATCCATTGTAATTTAAAAAAATAAATTCATTTAAAATTAATTGTGTACTTAAATGTACCTTGGAGGAAACACAGTGAACACCTATCTGGTTCTTCCCAACATGTATTATACCTGTATATGGTTTTACTCTTGTGACCTATGGAATAGAAGACTTATCCCATACTTTCACAACGTGTACTTCATGGATGATTGCACAAATTACACGATATTTTGGTTATGTTTTTTTCATCAATGCATTTAGAGTAACAAATTTTTATACGACTCATACAAGATATGCAGATCTAAAAATTATGAAAATGTTAATTAAATATTTAAATATTTATGTATATTAAAACCTATCACATGGTGCGTCTTATTTTTATGACCACACATAAGTACATGTGTCATGGATTACATAGTAAAATAAAAAAAATTTAAATCTGTGTAATTTGTTTTAAGTATACACCGTGTGCATTTGAGAAACATGGTGTTTGCAT
Organism: Viscum album; assembly: GCA_963277665.1. NCBI lineage: Eukaryota > Viridiplantae > Streptophyta > Magnoliopsida > Santalales > Viscaceae > Viscum > Viscum album. The sequence goes on from OY728130.1 coordinate 615,219,499, forward strand.
CTCTCATCGTCTATCTAAGGTACATGCTAAGGGACATGGTGTGTGAATCGTACCATGGAAAATTTCGAGTACACACCATGTCCAGTGGGCCACATGGCGTGTTAACTCTGAGTTACATGGTCTCCATTCATGTAGGTTGTGTATGGAATACACAGACCGTCGGTGACTCAAAGGGACTACATGTTGTGTATATGGTCTACATTGCGTGTAATCCGTCTGAATATGCGCCATTATGTTACGGTCTACACTTAGTGAATTTAAAGAGGGTAATTAATACATAATATTAAATTAATTTCCATATCAATTAAAATGAATTGGACATGACTAAAATGCATGAAACTCCATTTACACGGTATGTAGTCCTGTGTTGTCCGACCAGAAACCTTTGAACCTCTGTATGAGTACCTCGAATTTATTTTAATCACAAAATTAATCTTCTTGATTAGATCTATGAGAAAATACGGAGGAAGAAGAATATCTCAAAATTTGGATTAAAATAATGATTAATATTTAATTGGAAAAATAAATTAAAAATGCATAAATCACCAATGATCTATAAATAATTATAAATAATTATGTAACCGCTCAGATACCACTTGTAGGTTCTTGGCATAGCGGAATCATGCGATGGGAAGTTCCCAACATTTTTTTTCTATAATTGATGATGAATCAAAGATCTATGTGAGGGAACATGTTGTGATCAATGTAATTGAATCAAATAAATATTCAATAAATAGTTACACTAAAACTGAGAGAGTGGATCATCACAAATTATTTATAATTAATTTAATTAAATAAAGAATTACCTTTATTGGAATTCATTCTACATTGATGAATTTGGTGAAATATCTATGGTCCACCATCATTGTGTTGTAGAAACCATGTGTATATTTCCTCTAGTGGTAATCCACACTTTTTCCTCGAATCTCTAGACATCACTGAAGGAATCTCAACGTTCTAGCATGGTAGATCCTCACACCTGCGTCATATGCCTTTAATCGCTTCGAGAACCACTTTCAATGCATTCACATTGATCTGGTATAGGATTTTTTCTCTCCGTTATTGGGAACATTCTTGGAGAATGGATATCTCTAGGCTTGAAAGGATTTTCCTAATCCATTGTGCATACCCCAAATAAATGAATTGGATATCTTGAGAAAATATCATAATTGGGTATTTATATTTCTAGGGTTAAAATAAAATAATTACCCAAGTGACCATAATTATTTATTTAATCCTAGATAAAACCCATGTACAATAATAATAAAAATATTACCATTTCTTGAAATGTGCTTAACTTGCGAATCAGAATTAAATATTAATTAATTAATTAATATTCAATATTTATTATTTATCACTAGACCATTAAAATCGGTCTGTAATTCCTTCACAATATTTAACAAGCCTTGAATGATGTATAATTATTTAATAAATGAATATCACTACATTATTCTCCAATAAATAAAAAAAATATTATATTCACTAAATAGAAAATAAATATTAATTAAATATCCAACTCATATTATATTCTCTCAAATAACTGGTGAAAAAATATATGTGATCAATCTTACCTGAATAATTATTAAACCATGACTAAGAAAAATATTTATTCAACTTGTTAAATAATAAATAAAAATATATTATTTAACTGAGATCATGGATAGACTTAGTGTGTAAACCTCTATGCCTATTTCTCATTGGAATTAGGTGAAGCTGTATAAAGTCCAAGGTTATCATGTAGCAACATGATAGGGTACCCATAGATAAGTAAGTTAATGTTGTAATGAAATGATACCGCGTACAGACGCTTACTATGTAATATAATCCCTTTACCAAGATATCTAAAATCAAGCAGGTTGCATGTATGTTCCATCAACCAATGTGCTCGATGTCACTTTCTTTGACTTCCTAGAAATTCAACTTTTCTAGAAAATACCATGGCCATGGATTTATTTAGGTTATTTCATTTCCATTAAACAGCCTGATATATCAACTTTTGTTCAAACGTAAGGGGAAAATCCTTTCTCTCATTATTCATTAATTCAATATTAATCATGACGCACTGAACATATCCTACCTCGCCATGAAATTATCTCATCACATTTTTTATAAGTACATCAAAGTACATGACTCATAATACTCATTTATAATAATATTAAATTCTAAGGTCCAGTACACATGCCCATAAATAGGAACATCCAATAACACATATAAATGTATATTTCCTACTGGTGGGTCTCATTCTCCTAAAATCCTTATGGATATCACTAAGGCGTACACCATAAGAAAGTTCCTCAAATTCTTATGAGTCTCTACCCCTGATAGCATGAATCATTTTTGTGTCTCAAATGATATCATCTGAATATAGAAAATTTATTCAAGAATAGTGTCATATAACTTTTAGGTTCTCATCATAGCAGGGAACTACTGTGACCTTTTAGTGTGACAGGTACTCATAGAATATTATCACTTAGAATTCTATGAAAAAACACAATCTTGATGTGATAAGTAGTTTATTAATATTAAAAACCATGAATACAAGTTATCATAATGTAAACAAAATTTAGTTCTAGGGAACCAACTCCAACAATGCCATGGTGGTCCACTCACCATCCCAAGTGTTGTAGCATGACGTCTCCCACTCTTATTAGGATATAGGGAATGTACCCTTTCTATGGGATTTTAGGCTCATTAGACTAGATATGGATTCCTGAGTTACACATTGGTCCAATCCAACACTTGTATTATAGGTATATGGTCATTAGGTTTCCTCACACACTTAGTTCCTATATGTGGATATAATGTAGAATTAATATATATATATATATATATAGTGACATGATCAGTCTCTTCCCATCTATGAGTTAAAGTTTGTTTACCCACTAGGTTTACTTTAGGAACCTGAGCGGACAGTAATTTTTTTTATTTGGAATTTATTTACTTTCCTTCTTATACCTGCACACTATTTAGTTACAAGCACTAATCGGATTACAGATAGACTCCATTGGTGGTGGCCTACTGAAATTTTTATCTCAAACCCTACTCGGAATAGCTTTGGTACCTAAGAATACTATCTTTCTAGAGGCATTGATAAGGGAAAATATATGCTACAAGTTTCTGATTTTCTTACTTAGTAGGAGAACATGAGAAGAGGATTGGGCATAGGCTCGATATACTCATAGAGATGTTTTTTTAATTTTTTTTTTCTTGTACTGCTATATAACATGTTTTATCTTTTTATTCCTTTTTTATTATAGAATTCTATGCATCATGTATTGACACTATCTTATAGGATTTTTTATTATTTAAATTGTTCTGTTTATATATTCTGATAATTATTTATTCATTTTTCTGTATGTTTCTTCAGTTTATTGATTCTGATTGTTTATATTGTTCTTCTGTTGTTTATTTTATACATTTTTATCTATTGTGAAACACTGATATGGGGGTATAGTCACCCCACTATACCGCCCTTAAACCCTCACTGCTAGTCTGTAGCCTTTGGCATATGTGGAGGTACGCTTGAGTCCATGTGACCCACCATCTTGGGGCATGGGTTAAGTGAACCTAGCGTTAGGATATTACACAATCAATTTTTTACTGCAATGTTTAAATGAGAGTGATTTTAATTGGTACAATTAGGCTTCACACTGCAGCTTGAATTAATTTTCAAATCTCTAGAATTCAACAAGATAACACCGAAGAAATAATTTGGCTTCATAATTTTCACAATATCGGGGGGTATTCCCCCACGCTTAGTTTATATAAGAATTCATAAGTAGATGAGAAAATTATTGAAATGAAACAAAACATCCCAAAATGTGGGATATTTTATCATTTAAGATTATAAAAAAGTTCCTCCTCTATATCCTAGAGTAACATCCTATGGTTGGTTTTTTCATTACCTAATAAGATAAAAAAATAAACATATGAATCCATAATTATATGATTAAGAAAAATTTCAAACAAAGTATTAGTTTATGATGTTTTATCTTGATGATGTAGTGTATTGATCGTTTGGTTTTCCATTTCTAGATTTATGGCAGTAATAACACTTTAGTTTTTTCAATTCATGTGAAGATAGTAGAAAGGAGTGGTAATACAAAAGTTACTCAGGTATAATGGGTTAATATTTTTGGACAAGAGAAATAAAAAATAAAACAAACAAGAATCATGGGTTAGTTCTCATTAAACACTGAATTTATAGTCCTTGGTTAGACCTGTGAAAATTTATGATTTCAACTAAATATATTGAAGCTATTCCATTGGGTTCCCTTTTAGGGAAGGGTTTTATTCTTTGTTAATTTAAAAAAATGGTCATTTTTCCTCTCCAAATAGTTCTACAATATCATTAACAAGCACCCTCATAATGGTGAAGAGTCCCACCCACTTGGTTTTCAATTTTCTAGGGAAACATTTCATCCTAGAATTGAATAGATGGTCCCTATTACCAACCTTTAAATCCCTCTTATGAATGATTGAGTAATAAAATTATTTTTTATATCTTTTTAAATATCCATGTTTTTATATTATTCCATCCTAATTTACTCTAATTGTATCAGCTTCAGTAACCTCCTCTCACAAGAAAACTTGAAGTCCAATTTTAGGACATTCACTACTTAAAAAGACTTTTTATATAGTTCCACATGATGATGAAAAGATTTTAAAAATAGAATTATATATGTTTACATACTAATTAGAGTCCTATAATAAGTTCTATCAAACTTATAGTGCATCATAACACTTCACATACAAATCCTTTCTTGAGATAGAATTTTTTTTTCCAAATTTTTTTTGAGCTCTCAGTTAGAAAATTCATCATACCCACTAGATTGTGGGTGGTAGGTTGTACGAGTTCTGTGATAACATCCATACTTATACATTAAATTCTTGAACTTATAAAATCGGTTCCATTTTCTATAATGAGTTTTCTTGTACTCCAAAACTATAAAAAATGTTCTTCTTGATGAATTATACCACACTAGCATCAATATTATCTAGCCTATCTACTACCTCAACCCACTTGGACACATAGTAGACAATAACAAAAATATATTCATTTCCATAAAATTATGGAAAATGTCCCATGAAATCCAATCCCCATACATTAAAAACATAAACCTCCATTATGAATCTTTATGCTAGCTCCTTAAATCTACCTACATTATCAGGAATTTTTCATTTGTCACACCCAATCACCAAACTATATGTATCCTTGAACAATGTTTTCTAGTAGAAACTAGCTTGTAAAACTTTTTTAAAATTATTTCTCCTCCATGGTGTCCACCCCAAGGTTTTTAATAGCATCTCTAAAGGATGGGTAACATCTCCTCCCTAGCCACACACCAACCTAAAAATGCAATCATTACATCTTCTAAATAGAAGGAGGTTATCCTATAATTGTGTTCCAACTAGTAAATAAACTTATTAAATTGGTTCTATAAAAGGTCCCCGTATATAACACTTGTAGCTAGGAAATTAGCCTAATCTACAAAAAAAATTTATTTCTTCACAGAAAAAAAATTGTTCATCTAGGAATAATGTGTTTATTTCTCTTGGTTTCTTAAATTGAGTGTTAGGGGCCTAAAAAATGGTCTACAACCACATTTTCATCCCCCTTTTTATCCTTTATTACCATATAAAACTCTTGAAACTGAAGATTCCACCTCATGAGAATTATCTTCGAGTATTTCTTAGCCAACATGTAATTCATGGCTAAATGGTCATTGAAAATTATAACTTTAGACCCAATGAAGTACAATATAAATTTATCATGGGGAAAAATAACGGTATCTGGGTCCTTTTATAAGGTGAAATAATTCTTTTGGGTGTCATCCATCCACTTACTAGCATAGTAAATGACATGAATCCTCTTATCCATCCTCTACCCCAAAATAACACCCATGACCAGATCACTAGCAACACAAATCAAATCAAATGGGAAATCCTAGTCCGGGTTTAGGATAAGTGGTAAAGTAGTGATTTTATCCTAGATCAAGTTAAAGGAATCATGTCATTTCTCATCAAAAATAAAATGTACGTCCTTAACAATAATTGAACATAATATCCTAGTGATCTTGGAAAATATATAATAAATCTCTTTTAAAATACAACATGGCCTAAAAATATTATATTCCCATGGACAATATTATATGGTGAAAGCTTTTTTATTACCATATTTTTTGAATTATCAACCTCCAGTACCTTTTTAGAAACCTTGTAACCCCCACAAAATTCCTTTGGCAGCAATAAACTAACACCTTTTCCAATTTAAAGTAAGATTTGTTTCATGGTTCTTTCCAACACAGTTTCTATATTTTCATTATAGTTTTCAAAATCAATTCAAATAATAGAAAATTAATCTATTAAAACATCAATAATCATTTAAATATTATATGAGAAAATTTCCATCAGGAAACTCTAAAAATATGTTGGATCACCACACGATCCAAAATGCATTCGTGAGTAAGAAAATTTTTGCAATAGATAATTGATGGTGGTCTTCTCTTAATCCTCAAGAGAAATAAAAATTTGTTTTTAACCAAAATATTCCTCAAGAAATTAGAAAAAAAATATTTTCATCTAACCTCTCAAACAGTTTGTCTAAAAATGGAATTAAGAAGTGATAATTCCTAGTATTATCATTGAGCTTACTTTAGACTGTACATGATCTCCATTTGTTCATAATTCTTGTTTAAATTTGCTCAGTCTTTTCATTTATTATCATACTTGCTCCACTCTTTTTAGGGATTACCTAGACAAGACTTGACCATGGACTATCAGAAATGAAAAATATTATTCCCGTATCAAGCTTCATAATCACTTCATCTCAGAACACTTCTTTCATGTTTGGTTTACCCCATTTTTGTAATTCCACTCATAGTTTACATTGAGGTTCCATGTGAATTTTATGCATGCAGTATGATGGAATTATACCCTTTATATCAGCAATGGTATAACCAATGAAATATTTTTACTTCCTCAAGACACTCAATAGGTTATCCACATAAATTTCATATAATATGTATAAGATGATTATAAGTAGTGTAGATCACTCACCTAAAAAATAATATTTAAAATGAGATAGTATGGGCTTGAGCTCCAAATTAGGTTGTTCTTTTCTTAAGGGATGACACTTTGTATTGGGAGGTTGAAGACCCTCATGTTTCCTCTTAAATAGTGTAGGGAATAAATATTACTCTTCATTAACATTATTTCCATAAAATTTTTCCTCATGTCTGGATTTTTTGTTTGGGGTTTAAGATGTGTTCTAAGGAAAACACATCCAGGTGTTTCAAGAATTCCCCTTAAAACTCATATAAAGGATTCTTCTCCTTACTATAACTAATTCCATTGTAGGTTTTAATAGGGAACTTAGGTACAATGTTAATTTATTCCAAAATCCTCAAAAACACCACTTTCTCCTCATAAACAGATTATTTAGCTCTTAAAATCTCATCTCTAGGATAGATTGGGTCTTGCATGGGTTCTTTAATTTTTTTAAAAACATTTAGTACCACTTTTTTTACCCAGGTTAAAAATTAACATTCCCTTTGAAACAACAATGACAGCTCCCCTTGTGGCTAGAATGGGCCTACTAAGAATCATAGGAACCCCCTAGTCACATTCCATATCTAGTTTTTGAAAATCATTAGGAAAAAATTGTCTGTTTACTCCTAATAATAATTCATCTACCCTTCTAGTTGGGTGATTTATGGATAGATATTTAAGTTTTATAACAATAGTGGTGGGATGAGAAACTCTTAATGTCATGTTTTTTCAACAAATATAGTGGAATTAAAATGATTCTATCTCTAATAACACATAGAAAATTTAAATTTAGATATATATCTCCAAAGTTACAAGGGATGAAAAAACTCATTGGTTCTTAAATTCAGGGAGGCATCCTATTCTACAAAATAGAACTACAGTCCACTGTGAGATTATAATTTGCAAATTCTTCTAATTTTTTCTTACATAAAAATATTTTCTTAAGGGATTTATAATTATTTAGGATTTGAAACCAGGTATCCAAGAAAGAAATATAAATATTTAGTTTATGTTTCCCTCTGGATTTGGGGATGATATCATTGATTTAAGATTCAAACATTCCAAACGGTTTCTAACGAGTTTGTTCATAGAACCGGAAACATCCAATGATTCCATATCCATTTGAACCTACTTTCCAAAGGTAGGTGCTCATTAGTTGTGGACTGATGGGTCTTAGGAATTTGCATTGGTCAAGAGGATGGGAGGTCGTACTCATCACACCTTTTTTAGGGGAATTATTGTCTACTCTGGGACTCTCTTTACAGATTTAAGTTATGTTCGTGAATCCTTATTACATTACCAAGTTTAAAGGGATCTTTCCTTTAGATATAAAAATCAATGATTGATATGTAAGAAATTTGGAGAATCTTTTATATGTATTCGAGGTTCTTCATCGATAGAGAATCATCTGTATTTGTTAGAGATTCTTAGTCAATGGTATCCTTTGATACATAAAAGTCTCTTGGTCATTATTATGATCATACTAGTTTTAAATCAACTCAGTGGGGCACTTGAAGTTTATTGTCATTCAGAAGGACATTGATTATTTCAGAGTTGGGATCGTACCCCTAGATGGGCTACCAATGTATCCTTTGTTTTGGAAAAGGAATCAGAACCCATGTAGTTCGAGAAAGCGAATATGATGTTTATGCATAATTGATGGCTCAAAGAAAGATTTCATGATTACTTTTACACTCTAAGCTCACGTGAGTCATGCTCGGTGTGAGAAACAAGAGGTATTGGTGAAACCAAACAATTGTGACATGAAAGATTCAATGATGTGGGGCTTATGTGTGTATGACTGCCCAAATAGATAAGGATTAGGATTTACTTCGGGGAAAAAAAATCCAGGAACAGGGTCCATAAAGGTATATGTGCTTCATGGATATTTGGATACTCTAATATTGGGGTTTACTCCTAAGGAATATTCCCAAGTTAGGAGGGGACTTATTATTGGGTTTTAATCCTGAGAAGGAAGCCCGGATCAAAAGGAAATTAAGTCTGATTAAGAGAGATTAAGGTTGGGGCTTACTCCTGAGAAGAAGGCCCAGGTTAAGGGACTTGAAAAATTAAGGGACTTGGGGCTTACTCCTGAAGAGGATGCTCATATTTGAGACTGGGGCTTACTCCTTAAAAGGAATCCCGGGTTAAGAAAATTATGGTTGGGGCTTACTCCTAAGGTGGATTCCCATATTTGGGAATTTTAAGATTGGGGGTTACTCCTGAAAAGGATGCCCAGATTAGGGGACATTAGGATTGGGGCTTACTCCTAAAAAGGATGCCCAGATTAGAGGACTTGGGGCTTACTCCTAAAGAGGATGTCAAGATTTGAGAATTATGACTGGGGATTATTCCTGAAAAGAAGGTACAGGTTAAGGGGTTCTATCATCTTAAAGGATGAGGTTTAATGAATGAAATATCAATCTTTAGGGACATAAAGATGTGTAAATAACTAGGTTTTGAGAGATATTCCACATAATTACTTTCAGATAAGGATGTTAATAGAGAAAACATGCCATAAATGGCTTTGAGGAATGTCTTGAAGACTGAATATTCAATAGGAGAGGTGGAATGGTATGAGAGGGGTTAAATGGGCAAGAAGGACACCCAAAAAGGCAGGGGCACGCAAGTCCTGGCAGGCGCGTAGGTACTGCATGGGCGTGCAAGTCCTGGTCGCGCAGGTATACCTGCACGACACATGGGTACTTGCATGATTGTAAACCAGTAGGGTAACACTTGGGTGATCCTTGACCAAAGCGTTTAAAATTATCCTGAGGTTCTTCCAGAAGATAGGCGTGCAAGTTTTGGTGAAGAAGTAGGGCGGCGCGCAACTATGTTCATTTCACTTAAGGGTAAAACACCTTAGGCACACAAGTGTTAGTGAATTCTAACACTTATACCTTACTCCCCTTGTTTATACCTTCCATTCTAGGTAAAGAATTACCTTATAAGTGTTTGGAAGACCTGAAGAAGAGACTTGGGCATTCAGAGCTCTATATCTGAATTCTGGAAAAATTCCTCCTGAAATGGGGGGCCCACCGGGGGTATTTATAGGCTAGAGAAGACCCCGGGCGGTTATCACTTAGGGTGCGCAAGTCACTTGTGAGACCATTAGGCGCCGCGCAAGTGTACTTGCATGATAGTGAGGGAACTTGCACGGTGCATGTGCATTTGAATCCTTATTCATGCCTTTGTCGATTTTTGATGTTTTCTTCAAAGGATGAATCACTTTGTGTAAGTCATTTTCCTTTCTATTCTTTTAGACAATGTGATGGAAAGGAGTGTCAACAAAAGTCCCCCCTCAGAGTTGGATCCGAAAGAATAAGGATATGACTCTGAGGAAAAGAAGAAAACCAAAGGGAAAGAGGCGCGCAAGTGTTCAGCGCGCAACACTCATCACGCAGGTGCGAGTCGTGCAGGACTGGAGCGCACTAGCTGTAGGCGCGCAGGTGGCCAGCTTGGCCTATATATATGTGCTCATTTGTCGTGCATTTCACAGAACTTCGGATTCTTGAGCTCTTGCCGCGGATGTCATCTCTTCCATGCAAGTGCTCTCTTTTCCGCTTTTCCTTTATTGTCATGCTACTGTCAAGGTATCTGGACCTGCGCAGTGATACTTTCATTCCAAATACTTGTGTGAAATATCCACACTTGCGCGACACATGCACACTTGCACGCCAAGTTTTATACTTGCGCGCCTTAACGCCTTTGCCATTTTTTCTGAATTCCTTCACAAATTTTATGAAAAATCAACTAACTTAAGAGTTAATTATTCAACTTCTGTGAAGAATCAATGGCTCTTAGAAGAATCGGAATAGGTGATAAACTGGAAAGCAAACATCTTGATGATATGATGGATATCATTGGCCACGATTATTATATCGTCAAAAATAGCACTCTTCCGGATTTGGCTAAGTATCTGAAGAAATATCATCGCGACTTCCCCCAAAGCATTTGTCTTCATTTGTATGGATATGGTCATTTACGAGAAGTCACTATTCCAGAAGTAAAGAACTATCTCCCATTTTCGTGGTTTCAGAATTACACCAACTTTGCTTCAACAAATATCTCATGTGGAGGAGTATTTATAAATGCTGGAACAGTGGAGAAGGTCCACATGATGCATCATAGCCCTTGTACGCTAGATCTGAAACCTCATAAGCCTGAGTTGAAACCACATTGTCATCCTTCAATCTTCTGAAATGCTCAGATGGATCAATCCAAAGGTTGGAAGAAAAGTTGGTACTTCCGTCCTGGGGGAGGTGTGAAGCCAACTTGGATGTGGGCATACTGGATGTGACAAACCTGTGCAGAGATTGTCGAGGATCTGAAAGGAGTTGCGATATGTGAAGCTATTTGGTTTGGGAAAACATATGTTTACAGACATGATAACTTCGTGCCGGAGATACTTAGCCATGGGAGCCTAGAAACTAATTCTTTCCATCTGACTCATAGAGAAGTAGGCATCAGTCTGTGGGATGTACACAAGATCTCAGGGGATCCAATTTTGGGCGACATGTATGATGAATTAATTCCACCCAAGGAGACTTGGAACGATTCAGAGAAGACTCCTGCTTTATCTCAAGAATTATTTAAAATCTTCCATAGGCTCAAGAGTTCAGAGACCTCGTTAACTCATTCTAGAAAAGATATTCATCCAGAGGAGTGGATGAAGATATTTCTTATTGAGAAGAAAGAGAAGGATCCAAAGGAGAAGGAGCCGAAGGAGAAAGGATCCAAGAAAAAGAAATCCAAGGATAAGAGGCCCAAACATCCTACCACCTGTCCAAAACTTGAGAAGAGGGGTGCTCCTGGCATATTCTGGCCAACTCTAGAAGTAGGAGAGTTTGAGAAATGGGGATATGAGGTGAATCAAAGGATCCCAAAGAAGACTCGTCTGGTGGGCTTCTTGGATTTATGGATCAACGTTTATCTCTTTCCAGTTAGGGATTCGAAGGGAGGTGTCAGGTCAGGGACCTTTGTCATTGCGGAAAAGTTGGCTGAGGGAAAAATGGTTGGGTTGGATACCCCCATTTTAGCAAATATTCACAGGAGTTTACTTCATGTCTTCATGGGTAAATCTCCTTTAAGAATAGTGGGACCATTCCATGTTTTATTGGGATACATTGCCACACACTTCAGGACTTACAATGTACAGAATGGATAAAAAATTCCTGGAAGTTCTTTCAGGCCATCAGTGCAAGAATTCTCTGGAGTTGCTCCATTAGATATTAATGCCTATGACATGAAAGTGAGGCTGAGCATGTTTAAGGAATTCAACTTATTTTCCTATGGAAATCCGCCAACCGGGCGATTTGTTGATGATGGAACAACCCATTTGGATTTGAGGGCATACATGCTATCTTGTAGAGATGGTGTTCTAGTTGCCAGGATTGACAGAGAAATTATATGCGAGGACTATGATCCATATAGATTTGCACGTCAATTCAAGTGTCTGCAATAGATTTTTGTATCTCCCACAGTACATGTCAGGTTAGAGTAACATCTGATGGTTTCTCGGCAACTGTGGCTACTGACGTCAAGGGAGAATATTGGGGTGGTATTTGATCTTCCAGTTGAAAAAGCGGCACAAAACCTGACGACATGGTATACCGAGCACTGGATAGCATCATAACCTAAAGGGGTGATGAATCACCCAGTTTATCAGGTGGGGAAAAGGAATAGGACTGTAGAGAAAAAAACCCTTCCTCATGAAGGTGATGCTTCCCTCTTGAAGCTGATTCGCTATATTCCTCCTCTAGGACTGATTCACCGGATTCCCATGATGGGGATGATGAGGCACACCAAGTGGAAAAGCAGCCTCATGCCCGATATAATCCTCTGGTTAGAATCAAGAGACCTACTTCATCAACTCCTGGTGAGTTACTTCATTATAGTAATTTAATCACTACTACTTTTTAAAGAAAGAAGTATTATTTTCTTATTATCTATCTGTAGTTGCAGGAGCTGGAAAGAAATTGAAGTCAAAGATTGTAGGACCTTCCTCACAACCTTCATATCTAAGACCAGAGGTTGTCCATACATGGAAGCGTTTATACTGTGGTATTGAGACCGCCTGGCTGGATTTGTGTGAGGGCCTACAACTTCCTAGAATAGGTAATATTCTGGCTTCTACAGATATCCAATATGAGGATAACCCCAATGAAGTGCGGGCTTACATCAAAGAGCTGGAAATGCTCATTTATGCCACTGATGAGTATGTTCCTATCACCAGGCAGGTGAAGGAATTGATTGATCGTGGCACCGCTGAGGGGAATGATGAGGAGTGGAACGATTACGTGAATATTGAAGATGTAAGTATTTCTTTTCAACTTGATTTCAGTCGAAGCTTTGTTACTTAAGGTATTTATTTTCTTCATCTTGCTACCTGCAAAGAAACGAACTACTGAGGTTCCTTCGCCACAGTATAGCCCTGGTGGTACTGCTATCAGGGCAGCTGATGAATCTCCTCGCGAACCGGGCGAGATATCTCCAGGACAACAGGCCATGAATGAGGAGTTGGACATGGCCATTCATTCACCAATTCAAGTGGCAATAAGTGAGACTGCTGACACTCCCAAAAATCAAAAAGGACAAAGGCGATGAAGGAGGAAGTCCACCGCTAAACGCTTTATCAGTAGTGGTAAGTCCTTCGAATAATCATGAATTTTAAATCATGAAAAAGATTTCTCACTTTCCATAGGATTTCTGGGGCTTCTTCAATTTACCCTATGAGGGAAAGGACTGATCCTCCTTTAAGGACCACGGAGGGTACTGTAGAACAAATGCAAATTCAAGGTGACTTGGATGCTCCTGAAAAAGAGCCAACATCTATTCCTAGTACTGCTCCTGCTCCTGCTACAAGTAGAGAAGAACTTGCACCAGAATAATTGGCGGTCGTAGCAACTGAATCTTCCATCCTTCTTGAAGAAGCTGTTCAGGATCACGGGCCGCAGAATGAGGGTCTCCAAGAGGACATATCAAATGTTCCCACTGGTGAGACTAACTAGGATTATGAAATATCATTGGATGAAATGATGAATCGTGGCATGTCTTTCGAAGAATTTTATGATCATTCTATCTTATCATGTGATTTAGAAGACCTTGGGAGTGAGTGTTATCCTTCGTCTAGTAAATTTTCTTATAATTTACAATTCTAATCATGACTGAAAATAATATGCAGTTCCATCCCAAGAAGTTTTTGAACTTCCAATGCCTGAAAAGGGTGTGGACATTGATGTCAACCCTACCATTGCAGAAACATTAGCTCAAGTGGAGCTAAACCCAGTAAACCCTCCTGAGACCCATCTTGAAGATCCTGTAGAAACTGGAAAAGATGGGGCAGAGTCCTCTCAAGATGTTGATCTACTGTTAGGTAATTATTGTACTGAGTTTTCAAGATAGACAACCAATTTCCATTAATCTATGAAACTAACCAGACTTTTAATTGATCAAACAGGGCTATCAACTTCAATGGCTAGAACTGAAGGTGAAGTCTCAACCTCTGCCCAAACAGTAGTAGATGGTGCTGCTTCTAGGGTCAGGGGGAAGAAGCATAACAGGTCACTTCCCTAAGTGCATTAATCCCAGATTACATGCCCCCCTATGATGATGATGTTGAATCATACCAAGAGGTGCTTAAGGCGATCAGCTTTTCACGACGCAAGGCATGGAACAACATATGGAAAATCATATCTGAGGTGCCTTTAGAAGATCTGTCATCAAAGATTTCTTGGTTTTCATCCCAGTTCTTCATGGTAGGACTTGGTGGTTTTGGATATGAAAAGATCCTTGCTGTGGTGAAACAAGTCATTTTCAGGAGGTAGTAGGAGAAAAAGTGTCGCGAAGATCTGACCAGGGTGAAACTGTCAGTCAACATCAATGAATTTGAGGCTGTAGTATCCCGAGATGAGGGTGATTATGCTGCCAAGATGAAGGAGCTGAATCATAAGATCAAAGAAAAAGTCATCCAGCAGGTGCAGCTCCAGCAACAGTTAGATGTTGCTACTGGGGAACTTGACCAGCTCAATAATTCATTGGAGGGAGCTCAAACGAATGGTATGAAAGCCATTGCAGATTCCAAGAAGGCACTCCATCATGCTGAAAAGGGTGAAGTTGGTCTAGTTCATGATCTTCAAGTAGCTGCTGATGAAGCTCGGGATGTTGTACATCAAGTGAAGACTTATGTTGACAGTCTTTTGTAATTTCCTGAAAAAGAGAAGAGACTCCAATCTGTGGATGTCCCTCTAATTCTTGTGCATCAATGGAGAGTACTTTTATCTTCAATCATTTATTCTTGTATTATTTCACTACATGGTTTAAATTTTACCTAAGACAATGGGCCTAGTAAGCATAGTTTGATTTTTTTTACTAGGATTATTATAAATAACCCTACAAACTTTGAATCTTTTTATTGCTCAATATTACCTAAATCATACAAAATGTATGTTTAGTGAGTTGGAACTTGACTTTTATTCAGAGTTCCTTTATCTTTTGTGGGCAGTTTAAAGTCATGCACGTCGGACATAAAGAGTCTAATGTTTAAGGTCGAAATAGCTTTGACCGAAATGAATTAAAATTGACTCAATTCCTTGACAATGTATCTGAAAACATATTACCATACTCAAGTATGAGGGAAAATATGTAAACTATGACTTAAGTATATTTGAATCTGAGGAATGATATGAAAAAGAGCTAAAAGGCATTAGAAGAAGTAGTTATCCAGAATGAAGTTATCATTATTTAACAAACCCATAAGGGGGTTGAATTATGCAGGGCCACCTAAGGGCATTGGCTGCATAGTCAAATAAATAACATCTTTTGGCTGATAGGTCCGTTATGTAGACTACTTATGCAAGGCCACTAAGGGAACGTGCTGCATAGTCAGGCAAAATAACTCTCAGAATTTTACTTTCCTAGTGCTAAAAGTCCAATGAATGTTTATGGAGATTCAAATTTTCTAAAGTATAGAATTTGCTGTATGGAAAGAGGTACTTGAATATGGAGAAGATATTTCCAAACAGGATTATCGAAGAACTGGATGGATATCAATCCTACAAAGGTCTGACCCAAACGTAGGGAAGGAGAATATAAACCATAGACTTGAATACTTTCAGATCATGAAAAAGGATATGGGACAAGTATGTTAAGGATGGATATTTTTGTGGATCCCTACATATTGTCATTATGACAAATAAGGAAAAAAGGGGCTTTCTTCCAAATAATGAAGTTACCAGTATTTAAAAAACCCGTTAGGGGGTTGAATTATGTTGGGCCACCTAAGGGAAATGACTGCATAGTCAAATAATAGCATCTTTTGGCTAACAGGTCCATTATGTAGATTGTTTATGCAAGGCCACCTAAGGACACGTGTTGCATGGTTAGGAAAAATAACCCTCAGAATTTCAGGTCTTTTGTGATTAGAATTTTAGAAAAGGGTTATGAAGATCTGAAAATATTTAAGGTTAGGATAATGACACATAAAGATGGGTATTGTCCAATGTATGCAGAGATACACAGATCAATGCTAACCATAATCATGTTATGGCAGGGAACTGAATTGAAATATTGGACTTCACTACGTATCCCATAAGGATGGGAATCAAGCCATACATAGTTCTTAAACTACAGTTTAACGTCGTGCGGGATAAAACGATTGGAGATCTTAGTTTAATGTCATAGATCTCAGACCATTATAAGAAATACACAGTGTGTGCTTTCATGGGGACTTTTCAGTCAAGGGACTGAAAGTGGAATTTGGTGTTAGGCCCAAAAGGCTTGGGGCTGGATTCGAGGGACACTCGAACTTTCCTACGTATCCCATAAGGATGGGAATCAAGCCCACGTAGTTCTAGAAATACCCTCTATACAAATTTGGTTCGTACATGTGAAGGGTGAAAGGGGACTTTAGTGAAATGATGGTTTAACCCAAGATAAAAGGTTTAGGAATTTCCATGTATGCACATAGTCTTTGGAATATAACATTATTGAAAATCAATGTAAATAATGATTCCCTCTCAGGTGAGGGTATCAAAGAATATTGTAGTTTATTGTCATACTGGACAAAAGTGTTGTATAGTTTAACGTCGTATAGCAAGGACGAAGGTAAACCAATGTAAAGATATTGATTCTGGGGGCAGTTTCATGAATCCACATAGTATGAGATGGAAGTGAACTGACAGGAAGGGATTGTTTTAGGGATTTAACCTTGGGAGGTTGCCTACGTACCCATCCTGGAAGGCAAGGATCAAAGTCTACATAGTTCAATTAAAGAATGAATTAGTGATCAAGTTGTCCTTGGGGAAAACGACCTAAAAAATAGTGTTGTGACTTACACATGGTTAGTAGCCTAGAGAGAGTGTTATGGTTAATGTTTTCTCTAAGATCACGTGAGTCATACTCGGTGTGAGAAACAAGTGGTAGCCACAACCCAAATGATGCATGGTTTAATGTCATGTAGGACATATAAAGGGACTATGCAGTTTAAAGTCTTGCAGTTAGGACTATCGATGTTGCATAGTTTAATGTCATGTAGCAGGGAAAAAGTACAGTTTAATGTCATGTAGGACATATTAAAGGACTTTCTTTACAGTTTAGCATCAGGTAGTTAGGACGATGGGGACAATATAGTTTAATGTCATGTTGGACAAAAAGAGGACTGTGCAATTTAATGTCATGCAGTGAGGACAAAATAGTACACCATTTAATGTCATGCTGGACGTATTAGGGACTTTTTCACAGTTTAGCGTCATGTTGGACGAAAGGGCGAATAGTTTAAGGTCATATTCATGGACCGTGGATAGTTCAGTTTAATGTCATGCTGTACGTTAGGGATGTGAAACTATTTTAAGGTCATATGCATGGATCGTTGCTATATAGTTTAACGTCATATAGCAAGGACGATGAAAGGGATACAGTTTAATGTCATGTTGTCTGGACATGATGACAAGTTTTTATGTCATGTAGGACGGTGGTGCAGTTTAAGGTCATATCGGACCAATGATGATATATTTTGTGTTTATACAAAATACTTCTTCAAAAATCTTGCATTGGTTGGAGTAGTGATGAGTTCTCCATCCATCAAGATTAATGAATAAGCTCCATTAGAGTAGACCCTATGTATTGAGTAAGGTCCTTCCCATTTTGGCTCAAGATTGGGAGGTTTGTTTCCTGGTATCATTGGATTTCTGAGAACTAATACCAATTCTCCATGAGTGAATGAATGAAGACAAACTTTATTGTTGAAATCTCATGCTATTCGATTCTGATAGACTTCCAATTGGTGCAAAGTGCACAATCTTTTCTCATCTAATAGTTCCAATTCATTCAATCGCTTTTGAGATTGCTCATCTGTAGATGACTGATCAAAAATGGCTACTCTGAGCGAGGGTAGTTGAACTTCAATAGGAAATAAGGCTTCCGTTCCATATACCAGTGAATATGGAGTTGACCGCATTGTTGTGCGGGTGGTAGTCTGATAAGCCCATAAAGCATGAAAGAGTTTATCAGACCATGATTTCTTATCTTTATACACCATATTTTGCAGTATATTTGACAGAGTCTTGTTGAAGGCTTCTATTTGGCCATTGGCCGCTACATGATACTGAGATGAATGGTTGGATTTGATGTTGTATTCTTGATACAACTTCTTCTCCTCGGATGAACAGAAATTGGTGCTATTGTCCGTCAACACGATATGAGGGACACCAAATCTGGTAATGATGTTAGACTTGATGAGGCTAACAATGCATTTAGAACTGACTTATTTGATAGGTATTTCTTCTGCCCATTTGAAAAAAAATAAGTAGGAGTAAGAATATAATTAAACTGCTTAGTTGTAGCTGAAGGGTAAGGTCCCACCACATCCATTACCCATGTGGAAAATGGCCACGAGTATTTAGCTGTATGAAGCAACTCTGAAGGTTGATGAATGAAGATGGCATGTACTTGGCATGAATGACACTTCTTTGTGAAATCAACACAATCTTGTATCATTGAAGGAAAAAAGTATCCAAGCCTTCGAATCTGATCAGACAGTCTACGTCTAGACTGGTGGGCACCACAAACTCCTGCATGCACTTCTTTCATGATAGCCATTGTCTCTTCACCATCAATGCATATGAAGAGAAATCCATCAAAACCACATTTGTATAGAATTTTCTCTAAGTGATCTGGGCTATCATAAAGAGTAAAATTGACCACACGTCACCAGATTTGTTCTTTCCCGGCTCTATCTGGTGGAAGTGTTCCATTTTGAAGGTATTACCTGATAGGTGACATCCATCTTGTAGTATGACCATACGGTTCAGGAATGGGACTAATTTCATTAATTTCCTCTGTTCTGATTCGAACATAAGGTGAAATTGCACGACGGTGGGCAATAATAATGGTTGTCTCGTCCTGATTTGGATCTGCCAGAGTTGTGGCTATATTAGCCAATGCATCAGCTTGAGC
The DNA here is from genome assembly GCA_963277665.1 of Viscum album. Lineage (NCBI taxonomy): Eukaryota > Viridiplantae > Streptophyta > Magnoliopsida > Santalales > Viscaceae > Viscum > Viscum album. The sequence goes on from OY728130.1 coordinate 615,239,002, forward strand.
ATTTTGTGATCTTGGGACATAAGAAAATGTCGGCTTCGAAGGGAATTATGCCATTAACTCTCTAACATAATCATACAAAGGGATTATTTCCTCTTTTCTGATGGCATAATCCCCATTGACTTTCTTGATTACCAGGTCTGAATCACCTTTCACCTTTAAGTGATTCACTTGTGCTTGAAGCGCCAATTCCAAGCCTGCGATGAGAGCTTGGTATTCTACTTCATTATTGGTACCACCTTACCCCAATAAGAAGGAATAAGGTAACACTTCCTTTTCTGGAGAAATGAGAACAATTCGTAAGCCAACTTTGTTGAATTTAGGGTTTTCCATTTTCCTCCATGTTGGACTTCTGGAGGCACCATCAAAATACATTTCCCATGCTTGAGGACTTTATTTAATAGAGAAGACTTCCTCATCGGGGAGTTCAATATCTGAAGATGTGTCTTCCATTGAAGGGTGTCCAGCAAGGAAATCAGCCATATCTTGGCCCTTTATTGCCTTTTGAGACACATACTGAATGTCGAATTTTGGCAAAATAATTGCCCACCTTTCCAAACGTCCTGTAAGCATTGGACGGCTAAGGATGAATTTGAGCGGGTTATTGCGAGATACCAATTGGACCTCATGATGTTGCAGGTAGTATCTCAACTTTTGAAATGCAAAGATTAATGCTAGGAAGCACTTCTCAATACTTGAATATTGGGTTTCTACTTTAAGCATAGTCCGACTGAGGTAGTAGAGGCTGTTTTCATTCCCTGCATCATTCTTCTGAGTAAGAAAGGCACCCAATGATCACTCTAAAGCTGTCACGTAGAGGATAAGTGGTCTTCCTTCAATGGGTGGCATGAGTATCGGTGGACTCAAGAGGTATTTCTTGAGAATATTTAATTCTTCTTAACATTCTTCAGTCCACTGGTAAGTGACTCCCTTCTTCATCAATTTGGTGAAGGGTAAGCTTTTTCCTGCCAAATTGGTGATGAAATGCCGAATATAGGCTAAGTGTCCTTGAAGTCCTCTTAATTATTTAAAATTTTGAGGAGGTGAAATACCAAGGATTGAATTGGTCCTCTCAGGATCGACTTTAATACCACGATGGTGTACAACAAAGCCGAGAAATTTTCCTAAGGTTACCCCAAATGCACATTTTAAGGGGTTCATATTCAAATTATGTTGTCGAAGCTTGCGAAATATGACTTCCAAATCAGCCAATTGATTAGAATGTTATTTGGATTTAACCACCAAATCATCCACATAACATTCAATGAACTTCCCTAAAAAGGTCTTGAAGATGCGATGCATTGTATGCTGATATGTTGCACCTGCATTCTTTAAGCCAAGGGGCATTACCCGGTAGCAAAACACACCCTGAGGGGATTTGAAGGCTGTGGATTCCTCATCTTATAGATCCATTAGGATTAGATTATATCCAGAATATCCATCCATGAAGGAAAGTGCATCATAGCCAGTTGTTACCTCAATCATGTGTTCTGTAATCGGAACTGGAAAATCATCCTTAGGATAATGCAGATTAAGATCTCTGAAATCAATGCAGACTCTAATTTGTCCATTCTTCTTCTTCACAGGGACAATATTATCCATCCACTTGGGATATTTAACTTCTCTATTGAAGTTATATTTGATAATCTTATCCACTTCATCTTCAATTTTGGAAGCAAAAGTTGGGTGTGTTCTTCTCGCGGCTTGCTTAAATCCTCGATGTTCTTCTGGTAAACCCAAATGATGAGTAGCAACATCAGGATCAAGCCTGGGAATTTCTATATAGTTCTAAGAAAATATATATCTATTTTTCTTTAGAAAGGAAATATACATCTCTTGCTCTTCATGAGTCATGGTTGCACTGATTAAAGTGGGGCGTGGATCTTCTTTTGTACCCAGATTTATTTCTCTGAGTTCATCCATGGTGGTAGAGATACCCTCTTCAAATACTAAAGGAGCATCTCTGAGATCTTCCTCTTATTATTAAACATGTGTTAATTCTTCCATTTCTACTGGCATAGTAGATGATAAATCAGAATTTCCATGATCAGAAAAGATGTTAAAATTTGAACATCTTGAAGAAGAAGCATCCATTTCTGACCCGATTGATGATAAAGGGTCTTCCTTGGGAAATAAAGAGGAAATGATGGATTGAGAATCAACATCACTGTTCACCTCCGATGTTACTATAACTTCTTCTAGCCTGATTGGTGAAGTGTAGACTTGTTGGATTTTAGCAGATGAAATGAAGACGTTGCTATTTGGGCTTTCATCACTACTTGGTGGGTTACCAATTTCTTCCATGTTGTCTGGATCGATTGCCGTAATTGACATTATGGATCTTTCCATAAGGGTATTTTGATTTGGGTCTATCCTGACAATTTGACTGATAGGAAACACATAATCTATACTCACATGCGCAAATGGATTTACTGGAATCTTTTCCAAACCATATGGAGCATTAACTTTGGTAATCTCCCTGGTTGTGTATTTATCCTTTCCCTTCATGTGATAGAATTCCCCCTCAATGTATTGAGACTCACATGTCTTGAATGGGGCCTTATCACCAAACAATGTCCCAACTTGATCATCAAAACAATATTTGAGACATTGATGGTATGATGAAGGGATAGCCGCATGTTGATGTAGCCAAGGTCTTCCAAGCAAGATGTTGAAGGCTTAGTCTTGATCAACAACCATGAAATCTGAATTGGATAAAAGATATCCAAACTGAGTTCTGAGTGTAACTTCTCTAAGTGGTTCTTATTCATTTTTATCATATCCTTGTAACATCATGGTAGAAGGAGATAAATCAGATTCCGTGAGGCCCAATCACTGAAGTGTGCGAATGGGCATGTGGTTGACTCCTGAACCATTATCAATGAAAGATCTTCGGACGTCTATGACATTTACCTTTCCAGATAAATACAAAGGTCTAATATGTCCATGCACGACATCATATTCATCTTCATCAGTGAAAGATATCACTGCATGGCATTCTGCAGGATTATTCTCTACGTGATAGACTTCAGCTGCAGTAATTTCAGTTTCAAACTCCTGAGGACTTGACAAAACCTCAATGAGTGCCTCCCAAAGATCCTTTGACATATTAAAAGATTCTAGAATTGATAACTTGGCTAGTACTTGGGACAGGTGTTTCAATACATCATACTTTTGAACCAGAGGTCTGCGTTTCCCAACATGAACATGTGATTTAGCAGGTGCCTTAGAAGTTGATGCCTTAGAATTTGATGCATCTTGTATCGGGATAGGAGTTGGCAATATTCCTGGTTTTGGAATATTAGACCGATTAGATCCATTTATTTGTTGAGAGGATGAAGGTGGAACCCCCAACCGATCCTCCAGAATAACTGTGCCAGGACTAAATTTTCTATTGGTGGAAGAACTTGCTTGTTCTTGTTGAGCTCGCTGAAGGGCTCTTCCATGAGTTTCTGCTCCGTACACAGTTCTAGCAGGGGTAGAATTGGAATAGTGGATTCTGGGATATCCACGTCTTCCTCTGTATCCCAGACCCCTGGAACTCCCTCTGATTCCTCTATTTGATATAGGGAATTCGGGATCATCAAAATCGAAACTGTGATTGGCATAACGATCTATTAAGTGAATCATAACGATTAACTCTTCATCTGATGAAGACTCTTCCTGACTAGCCAATTTAGGTTGTTCCATTTGGTGGGACGGTGCCCGTGGCTTCGAAGTAGATGGCATGAAATCTACCAGAGTCAAAGACAGCTTAGGCTTTGACACATTCTCATCTTCTTCTTATTGTTCCTCTTTCTTGGATCTGTTTCGTTTCTTTGAGGATTTCCCCTCTGATGAAGAGGGTTTTTCTGCGGAATTCATGCTAGAAGTTACAATTGGTTTATTCAATTATGTTTGCAAAATAGCATGAGTTCGGTTGATCGTCTTTCTGACCATCCAATCATCATATTTCTGTGCATTTTTTCTTTTGACATCTTTCCACTCACCTTCCTCCTCTGGAACTGTAGCAGTAACACATGTTACCTGAGCTAAAGAACCTTTCAGTTTGACTTGTCCTGAGTCGACCATCATTTGCAGGAGGTATTTGAAGACAAAACACTCCTGGATGGGATTTCCCAACATTTGATGAAACAGGAAATAGTTGGGACGGTCTTCATCTCCTTCCTTGTTTGGCCTCTTGGGTATTGGCAATTGAACCAAATTATTTTCCAGGGCCAAAATTAAATAACTAGGAACTTGTTAATTTCGGAAAGAGTAAACATTGCTTTTCAAATCCTAAAATTGTTTTCGTCTTTGATCTCTTTGATTATCTTGACGAAACGACCTCTGTTGTTGGCACTCAGGAGGTGGAGCCCTTAGAGAAGATGAAGGTTTTGAGGTAGAAGCAGGTATAGGTGCTTGTTTAATCATAACTGTAGCAGTTTTTGGTTTACCCATTCTCTTTCCTAGAGCTGATGGAATTACACGAGATTTAGCCTTAGTCTGTATAAGAGAATCTTCAATCTGTTGAGTGATTGAAGTAAGGTCTCGAAACCCTCATGGGTATTTCACAGGGATCAACGGTGTGCGTAATTCATCACGTAGTTTTTCCACACATATTGGCAACAGTTCCTCTTGAGGGAGTGATAAGCTTAAGAAATATGTTAATCCCTTCTAATGAGCAATAAAATATGATACCCTTTCATTCTCCCTTTTCTTACAGTTTGAAAGATAAAAAACTATTGTCTTTGGAAAATTTGAGCTGAATTGAAGAAGAAATCATTGACGAAGATTTTCCCATCCGGTAATTGACCGGGATTGCAAGCTTGTATATCAGACAAAGGCTGGTCCTTGCAAGGTTTGCATGAATCATCTGAGTTTCACTGCTTCTTTCTACTCTGGAGTTCCCATAATAGGGTCGCAACAAGACACGTAATGCGTCAAATGTTGTTCAGGGTCACCTAATCCATTAAAAACAAGGAATACAGGGTTTCCAAAACATGATGGGTGAGAGACTGAATCTACCCATTTAGGGTAAGCTATCTTTTCTGGTTTAACCAGTGCACGCTTCCCTTCCATAGTCTCTAACTGATCTGTTAATGACTAAATGGTAGTTATTAACTTTTGAGAAACATCTGGTTGAACTTGGACATGGGCAGGTGCAATGACTGGAGCTTGGACAGGTATGACGGCTGGTACTGCAACTGATGGCAGCACTGCCAATTGTTGTTGCACTTGACCCATAGGATTAGACTTGTGAGGGTGTACTGATAAAGGAGGATATTCTTGATCCATCTCAGTAACTGCAATAAACTACATGGATGACTGACTCCAGCATGCTTAGGAGGAAGACTACCCCGAAGTAATTTTGCGTTCATCCTCCTCAATTCCTTCATTTCATCCTCCTGTTGTGAAAATCATTGCTCTAGTGAGAGTGATTGGCCTTCTCCAGAGGAAGGATATGTAACCTGATTCATTCCTTTCCCCCTTTTTGATCCCTTTTAGAGAGGGGGAAGTGGGTTACTTGAAGTATTACCTAGGTTCTTAGTAATCCTTTGATTTTGTGTACGCACACCTTCTTCATTTGTGTCTGTGCGTACAAATTCTTGAGTAGGAACCTCTTCATATGATCCCTATGAATGAGCCTCATCTAGTGGATCAGCAACAATGACATTGATGACATTGATTGATGCATAATGTATTGCATCCCTCCTATCGACATTCCCGTGATATTTTCTCCTTCCATGTCTTTGATGAGACATTGCCTTTTGTTGATTCGATCCCTCAGGAACTTCTTGGAGAACCATAATTTGGAGAGAATATCCTAATAATTTGGCTCTTAATTCCTCTTGAGGCTTCTTCCCCAATCGAGAAAAGACCGACTTTCTCTAAGGAGGGGGTTGAGGATTTGAAAAAGTCCCCAGTCCGGTGGACTGGGGCTGTTCCTGCTGTCTTTCCTCAACTCTTCGAATCATAATTGTTGATTTCGAAGGTTGGTTTAAAGGAGTCCCTAGTCTGGAAAGCTGGGGTGGCTCTTGGCATGCTATGTCTGAGACTTTCTTAAAATCTCTCCTGATCTTGCGGACCTTGGTCCAGAAATTAGCTGTATACATCAATCGACATCCACTTTTATCACCAGTCTCGAAAGACCGTTGGATGATTTCTGACACTTCTTTCATTTGATGATGTGCTTGCTCCATACGAGAGGCATGTTCAATATTCTCGTCTGCTTGATGCATGAGTAATTCAAAAACTTGTTCTCTGTATTCTTGATTTTGAGAGGAACTAGTTGAAGCCTGTTCTTGGGCAAACATTTGATTACAAAAAAAGCCAGGTATTTGTGGCTGGCTATGGGAAATAACATTGCATGAGACCATTTTCGGCAGGCTTTGCTGACTGGAGAGCACCGGGAAATGCAGTTCTCCATGAACACCCCATCCTCTGACATGAATACTAGATGAGACATTGGAAATTAACTGGCACAATCATCTTAGTGCTCCAAGGCATGAACACTGAAGGGATCTCTGATGCTTTTTAGCCTTCGGATATCGAGAGACTGATAGAGATGCCAAGTCAATTCAACATTGTAACCCTTCTATTATCTTAACATGATTTTCATATTCATAATAATATAATACTATCTTTTCAACTAACAAATAGTTTTCCATATGTTGAGACGAATATCATGAATTCCATCTTCCGTCAACATCTCTGGAATGTCATACTGAGAGTCAGCAAGAGGCCAAAACATGACTGGCACTTCACCTTTTGCCAATTGTTTTCTCATGTTCATCATTTCCTCTTTATCATTCAATGAAGATTCTTATACCTGATTTGACCAGAGCTGGTGCTTCCTTGTTGCTTCATTGGATTCAACAAGATTGGTAGAGAAATCACTGATCAAACTAGAAGATGCATGAATTAGGGGTGGTTCGTAGAATGACCTACACCCTGGGCTATCTTCTGATTGAGAAAGCATTTCACTTGCTAGTGATGAAGCATCAGACATGACTGGTTTCGCATTTGCAAGTTCATCAAGATAAGAGGTATTTCTCGGCACTACATTGTCCACTAAAGCATTTTTCGGGAAATGTGCATCACTATTGCAGAGAGGACTTTCATAGTGAAATTCATCATCATGGGGAGGCCCACCAAGGTGGGTTACAGAAAAAGATGACATCTCTTGCTCCTTGGTCTTCGGGCCACACAGAGGGTTATTGTAGCTCTCATCTAAAGATGAAACTTTGAGATCGACCGAATTTTCTGGAAGCAAGCCTTCATTAGGAAGTGTCTGTTGAAGACCTTTGGAATTAATGTTCCCGTTATTGGGAAATATGGGAGTAGAATCTCGATTTTGAATAGATAACTGTCTGGGGGCTTCAAGAACTCCAGCATCGAGCAAGGCCTTGTTACAGATTGGCTCTTGATCTCTTGACTCTGTTGAGCGGGTCTTCTTCTAAGACGCCTTCTTACTGCCCTTGAAAACCACATGTTGATGAAAGTGGCTGCTCTGAGCAGGTTTATATGCCTGATCAGGAGTGATGGCCAGGTTAGGCTGATGATCTCTACTCAAATCAGGTGTATGTGTCTGAATTGGTTGTCCGTATGATATGGGGGAGTACTCCCCACAACCCTCTTGGACTAGAACAGATGTGTGTGTCTGTTCTGGAGTGAACTATTTATGTGTCACTCTACTGGTAGGGATAGATTTATGCATCTTTCCCTAAAATGTTGTTGAAGCTATTATAATATCTTGGAAATCATCCAGAATATGAGAAGGGATTTGCTTCTGCTCTTTCACCATTGATAGAATATACTTGGTGACTTCAATTGCCGGAACAGAGATATACGTCCATTTTGTTCTTAGAGTAGGTGTATGTGCCTGCTCATGTCCTCCTTTTCCTGTCAGTGAATCCTTACAGTAATCAATTTTAGAGGTAGAGAGTTGAGTATGCCTCCTTTTTGTTACTAGAGCTTTCTGACGGACTTCTCTGAATGCTACCAAGCGAGACTGTTGGTAGGCTTGATCAGTACTAGCAGGTGTATGTGCCTACTGATTGCACTTCACCGAACGTGGTTGATTAGATCCATCATATGTAGTCAGACGAGCCTACTGACTAGCTGATGACGTATAAACAGGTGTATGTTTATGCCTATAATACTCCACCGGAATTTCCTGGTGGGATTGATGTGATACTGCCAGACGAGTCTGCTGGACAGTGGAATTAAAACGGGCAGGTGAGTGTGCCCACTCGTTGCTTGCCACCAAGTTAGGTTGGTGGACTTCTCCAGAGATTGAAGAGATGAGAACATGCTCGTTGTTAACCAGATTTCGCCTCTAGCGATTCGTCTTTCCTTCTCGGGTTCGAGGAACCTGAGCCGAATGCCTGGAGTCGGTACCCTCATCATGTTGAGGGTGCACTGTCACACGAGTCTGGTGGCGATTGTTGATAGGATCCCTTGGGAAGAACAATTGTTTATTAGCATTAAGGACTTGAGGGGCCTGGTCATTCACCTCCTCAGAATATTGGAGTTAATGGTGATTGTGTTCCGGGGATAACAACCCGAAACATTTGGAGACGGTGGTTAGCACTGCCTGCTTCTTGATCACTGGTCGTCGTTGTTCGGACGACCGGTGTGAGTTATTCACTTGGAGGGCTTGTCGGGCAGCCTTCAGAGTTGTAATGGTACCATGATGACGGTACTCCTCAACCAGCACGTTTGATACCCAGCGTTGAAGACGCTGAGTATGTGATGTTGTCCTTAGAGCGGACGGCGATCCAGTAAGAGTAGCAGCAGTGGAATTCATAGCAGTAGTATTCACAGGTGTGAACTTGAGAGCAGCCATTTCTTAGAATGCAGAAAATCTTGGAAAAGAGTGCTTGTTTGATATAACAGACGTAATCACGATAAATTCAGCCACTACATCTTTTGGATGATCACATATGTCAATGATTGTTTTATTGGCCCTCTCATTGAGTTTTAAATAGGGTCCTAAAAAATATGAAAAACATCATTTTAACTTGGTTAAGGATTCACGTCGGGTTCACCATTCTTTGTTTCCCTCTGGAATTGGGGATGATCTCATTGATTTAATATTCAAACATTCCAAATAGTTTCTAACGGTTTTTTTCATAGAACTGGAAACATCCAATGATTCCATATCCATTTGAACCTACTTTCCAAAGGTAGGCACTCATTAGTTGTGGACTTATGGGGCTTAGTAATTTGCATTGGTCAAGAGGATGGGAGGTCGGACTCATCACACCTTTTTTAGGGTAATTATTGTCTACTCCAGGACTCTCTTTATAGATTTAAGTTATGTTCGTGAATCCTTATTACATTACCAATTATAAAAGGAGCTTTCCTTTAGATCTGACAATCAATGATTGATATGTAGGAAATTTAGAGAATATTTTATATGTATTCGAGGTTCTTCATCGATATATAATCATCTGTATTTGTTATAGATTATTATTCAATGTTATCCTTTGATACATAAAATTCTGCTGGTCATTATGATGATCATACTTGTTTTAAAGCCACTCAGTGGGGAAAGTGAAGTTTATTGTCATTCAGAAAGACATTGATTATTTCAGAGTTGGGATCGTACCTGCAGATGGGCTACCTACGTATCCTTTGTTTTGGAAAAGGAATCAGAACCCACGTAGTTCGAGTAAGGGAATATGATGTTTATGCATAATTGATGGATCAATGAAAGATGTCATGATTACTTTTACACTCTAAGCTCACGTGAGTCATGCTCGGTGTGAGAAACAAGAGGTATTGGTGAAACCAGACAATTGTTCCATGAAAGACGCAATGATGTGGGGCTTATGTGTGTATGACTGCCCAAATAGATGAGGATTAAGATTTACTTCAGGGGAAAAAATCCAAGAACAGGTTCCATAAAGGTATATGTGCTTCATGGAGATTTGGATACTCTAATCTTGGGTCTTACTCCTAATGAAGATTCCCAAGTTAGGAGGGGACTTATGATTGGGTTTTACTCCAGAGAAGGAATCCCGTATCAAAAGTAAATTAAGACTTGTTAAGATAGATTAAGGCTGGGGTTTACTCCTAAGAAGAACGCACAGGTTAAGGGACTTGAAAAATTAATGGACTTGGGGCTTACTCCTGAAGAGGATGCCCATATTTGAGACTGGGTCTTACTTTTGAAAAGGAATCCCAGGTTAAGAGAATTATGGTTGGGGATTACTCCTAAGTAGGATGCCCATATTTGGGTATTTTAAGATTGGGGCTTACTTCTGAAAAGGATGCCCAGATTAGGGGACTTTAAGATTGGGGCTTACTCCTGAAAAGGATGCCCAGATTAGAGGACTTGGGGCTTACTCCTAAGGAGGATGCCTAGATTTGAGAATTATGACTGGGGATTATTCCTGAAAAGGAGGACCAGGTTATGTGGCTCTCTCATCTTAAAGCATGAGGTTGAATGAATGAAATCTCAATCTTTAGTGACATAAAGATGTGTAAATCACTAAGGTTTTGAGAGATATTCCACATAATTCCTTTCAGATAAGGAAGTTAATCAAGAAAACATGTCATAAATGGATTTTAAGAATGTATTGAAGGCTTAATCTTGAATAGGAGAGGTGGAATGGTATAAGAGGGGTTAAATGGGAAAGAAGGGCACCCAAAAAGGCAGGGACACACAAGTCTGGGCAGGCGCGCAGGTACTGCGTTGGCGCACAAGTCCTTGGTCGTGCAGGTATACCTGCGCGACACATGGGTACTTGTGTGATTGTTAACCAGTAGGGTAACACTTGGGCGATCCTTTACCAAAGCCTTTAGAATTATCCTGAGGTACTTCCATAAGAGAGGCGCGCAAGTTTTAGTGAATAAGTAGGGTACCACACAAGTATGTTCATTTCCCTTAAGGGTAAAACACCTTAGGTGCGCAAGTGTTAGTGAATTCTAACACTTAGACCTTACTCCTATTGTTTAGACCATCCATTCTAGGTATAGAATTACCTTAGAAGTGTTCGGAAGACCTGAAGAAGAGACTTGGGCGTTCAGAGCTCTATATCTAAATTCTGGAAAAATTATTCCAGAAATGGGGGACCCACTGGGGGTATTTATAGGCTAGAGAAGACTCTGGGAGGTTATCACTTAGGGAGCGCAAGTCACTTTCGCAACCATTAGGCGTCGCGCAAGTGTACTTGCACGACAGTGAGGGAACTTGCGCGGCGCATGTGCATTTGAACCCTTGTTCAAGCCTTTGTCGATTTTTGATGTTTTCTTCAATGGATCAATCACTTTGTGCTAAGTCATTTTCCTTTCCATTCCTTTAGACCATGTGACAAAAAGGAGTGTCAACAGTTTATTAGAAAACTTGATAAATTTTAATAGTTCAGAATCATAGATTTCATTTTTTATTCTTTTTTGAAAAGGAATTGTTGGAGTAAAGTTCCTAAAAATTTTAGGCATCCCATAAACTTCTTCATTAATATTTGTTTACAATTATTTTAATTTTTTCAATCCATTTTATTATTTTATTCATTTGGAATAATAGGATTCAAACCTTTTCCCGGGTTGTTATCTGAATTTCTAGATTCAACATTTTTTAGATTGGAATTTCAACGTTGATCTAGTTTTTCTTTTTTTTTTAGGTTGGGGGAATTTTCTAAATTCCTTGTGGGTGTGGAGACTACTTCTAATTATCACAGCCATGGCATTTTCTCTAATGTTCACTTCAATGGTTTAGGGAAGATTACCCTTGTCTCTAACATCAACATCTCTCACCAACTACCCCATTTGTCTTTCTTATTTTTTCATCCTAGAAAACATTTTCACTTTATCAAAATTATTTTTAGAATTTTTCTCTTCAAATATGTTGTTTCCCTCGAAATTTGGGGATGACCTCCATTATTGAAGGTTCAAACATTCCAATCGGTTTCTAACGGTTTTGTTCGTAGAACTGGAAACATCCAATGATTCCATATCCATTTGGACCTACTTTCCAAAGGTAGGTGCTCATTAGTTTGTGGACTAATGAGGCTTAGGAATTAGCATTGGTCGAGAGGATGGGAGGTCGGACTCATCACACCTTTTTGAGGGGAATTATTGTCTACTTCGGGACTCTCTTTATATATTTAAGTTATGTTCGTGAATCCTTATTACATTACCAAGTATAAAATGAGCTTTCCTTTAGATCTGACAATCAATGATTGATATGTAGGAAATTTAGAGAATATTTCATATGTATTCGAGGTTCTTCATTGATAGAGAATCATCTGAATTTGTTAGAGATTCTTAGTCAATGGTATCCTTTGATACGTAAAATTCTCTTGGTCATTATGTTGACCATACTGGTTTTAAAGCCACTCAGTAGGGCACTTGAAGTTTATTGTCATTCAGAAGGACATGAATTATTTCAAACTTGGTATCGTACCCGCTGATGGGCTACCTACGTATCCTTTATTTAGAAAAGGAATCAGAACCCACGTAGTTCGAGTAAGGGAGTATGATGTTTATGATTTATGGCTCAAAGAAGGATTTCATAATTACTTTTACACTCTAAGCTCACGTGAGTCATGCTCGGTGTGAGAAACAAGAGGTATTGGTAAAAAACCAGAAAATTGTGCCATGAAAGATGAAATCATAAGAAATAATGTGGGGCTTATGTATGTATGACTGCCCAGATAAATGAAGATTAGGATTTACTTCAGGGAAGAAATCTAGGAACAGGGTCCATAAAGGTATATGTGCTTCATGGAGATTTGAATACTCTAACTTAGGGATTACTCCTGAAAAGGAGGCCCAAATTAAAAGAAGACTTATGATTGGGTTTTACTCCAGATAAGGAATCCCAGATCAATGGTAAATTAGGACTAGTTAAGAGAAATTAAGACTGGAATTTACTCCTGAAAAGGAGGCCCATGTTAAGAGACTTGAAAAAATTAAGGGACTTGGGGCTTACTCTTGAAGAGGATGCCCATATTTGAGACTGGGGCTTACTCTTGAAAAGGAGGCCTAGGTTAAGAATTATAGTTGGGGCTTACTTCTAAGGAGGATTCCCAAATTAAGGGACTTGGGGCTTATTCCTGAGAAGGAGGCCCATATTTGAGACTGGGGCTTACTCCTGAAAAGGAGGCCTAGGTTAAGGAGGACATGGGGCTTACTCCAAAGGAGGATGCCCATACTTGGAGAATTATGACTGGGGATTATTCCTGAAAAGGAGGCCCAGGTTTGAGAGTTATAGTTGGGGCTTACTCCTAAGGAGGATGCCCAGATTAATGAGTTCTCTCATCCTAAAGGTTGAGGTTGAATGAATTAAATCTCAATCATTAGTGACATAAAGATGTGTAAATCACTAGGTTTTGAGAGATATTCCACATAATTCCTTTTAGATAAGGAATTAAAATCAAGAAATCATGTTATAAATGGATTTTAAGAGTGTCTTGAAGACTGAATCTTGAATAGGAGAGGAGGAATGGCTTAAGAGGAGTGAAATGGGCAAAAAGGGAACCCAAAAAGGCAGGGGCGCGCAAGTCCTGGCAGGCACGCAGGTACTGCTTGGGCATGCAAGTCTTGGTCACGCAAGTATACCTGCACGACACATGGGTACTTGCACGGTGGTTAACCATCAGGGTAATACTTGAGCGACTCTTGGTTAAAGCCTTTAGAATCGTCTTGAGGTTCTTCCAGAAGAGTGGCGCGCAAGTTCTATTGAAATAGTTAGTCGGCACGCAAGTGTGGCCACTTCCATTAATGGATGTCCACTCAGGTGCACAATTGTTGATGATTTTCAACACTTAGAACTTCCTCCCCCTCTTTAGATCTTCCGTTCTAGGTAATAAATTAACATAGAAGTGTTTCGGAAGCTTTGAGAAGAGACTAGGGCGCCGGGATCTCAAATATTAGTTTCTTGAAAAATTCCTCTCCGAAATGGGGGGCCCACAGGGTCTATTTATAGGTTGGAGAAGACCCTGGGCGGTTATCCTTTAGGGCGCGCAAGTCACTTGCACGACTATTCGGCGTTGCGCAAGTGGACTTGCGTGACAGTGATGGAACTTGCGCGGTGCATGTGCCTTTTAAGCTTTGTTCATGCCTTTGTCGATTTTTGAGGTTTTCTTCAAAGGCTGAATCAATTTGTGCTCAGTCATTTCCCTTTACATTCATTTGGTCTCTGTGACGAAAAGGAGCGTCAATAAAAGTCCCCCCTCAGAGTTGGATCTGAAAGAAATGAGGATGTGACTCTGAGGAAAAGAAGAAATCCAAAGGAAAGGCGACGCGCAAGTATTGATGGCACAAAGGGTGGCGCGCAAGTGTTGAGACACGCAGGGCTAGATCGTGCCTGTTGTAGGCGCACAGGTGGGTAGCCTAGCCTATAAATACGCTGTCCTTCGCCGTGCATAGCATCTGATTTCCAGATTCTCGAGCTCTCACCGAGCAGGTCACCTTCGCCGCGCAAGTCTCTCGTTTTCCTCTGTTTCTTCTCCGTCGCGCTGCTATCAAGGTAATAAGACTTGCGTGGTGATACTTGCGCGACAGAAACTTGTGTGTCACATTAACACTTGCGTGACACATCTGTACTTGTGCACCATGTTTCTACTTGTGTGCCTTAATGCCTTAGCCAATTTTTGGAAATTCCTTCACATATTTTATGAAAAATCAACTTACTTAAAAGTTAATTTATTCAACTTTAATGTAGAATCAATGGATCTTAGAACCGGAATAGCTGATGAACTGGCTAGCAATCAGATTGAGGATATGATGAACATCATTGGCCATGATTATTATACTGTCAAAGATAGCACTCTTCTGGATTTGGCAAAGTATCTGAAGAAATATCATTGTGACTTCCCCCAAAGCACTTATTTGCCTTTTTATGACTACGGTCATCTGCGAGAAGTTACTATTCCAGAAGCAAAGAACTATCTCCCATTTTCATGGTTTCAGAATTACACGAACTTTGCTTCAGAAAATATCTCAGGTGGAGGATTATTTCTAAATGCTGGAATAATGGAGAAGGCCCACATGATGCATCATATCCCTTGTACGCCAGATCTGAAAGAACATACGCCTGAGCTACAACCACATTATCATCCTTCAATCTTCTGAAATGCTCAGATGGATCAATCAAATGGCTGGAAGAAAAGTTTGGACTTCCGTCCTGGGGTAGGCATGAAGCCAACTTGGATGTGGGCATACTGGGTGTGACAAACCTGTGCAGAGTTTGTCGATGATCTGAAAGGAGTGGCGATATATAAAGCTGTCTGGGTTGGGCAAACATATGTTTATAGACATGATAACTTTGTGCCGGAGATACTCAGACACTAGAGTCCAGCAACTAATTCTTTACATCTGAATCATGGAGAAAGAGGCATCAGTCTGTGAGATGTCCACAAGATCTCAGGGGCTCCAATTTTGGGTGACATGTATGATGAATTCATTCCACCCAAGGTGACTTGGAATGATTTAGAGAAGAATCCTGCTTTAGCTCGAGAATTATTTAAGATCTTCCACAGGCTCAAATGTTTAGAGACCTCATTAACTCATTCTAGAAAGGATATTCATCCAGAGGAATGGATGAATATATTTCTTTTTGAGAAGAAATGGAGGGAGCCAAAGGAGAAGGAGCCGAAATAAAAAGGTTCCAAGAAAAAGAAATCCAAGGATAAGAGGCCCAAACGTCCTACCACCTGCCCAAAACCTGAGAAGAGGGGTACTCTTGGCACATTCTGGCAAACTCTAGAAGCAGGAGAGTTCGAGAAGTGGGGATATGAGGTGAATCAAAGGATCCCAAAGAAGACTCGTCTGGTGGGCTTCTTGGCAATGTGGCTCAGCATTTATCTCTTTCCAGTCAAGGATTCGAAGGGAGGTGTCAGGCTAGGGACCTTCTTCATTGTGGAAAAGTTGGATGAGGGAAAAATGGTTGGGTTGGCTACCCCCATTTTAGCAAAGATTCACATGATTTTACTTCATGTCTTCATGGGTAAATCTCCTTTAAGAATAGTGGTACCATTCCAAGTTTTATGGGGATGGATCACCACTCACTTTAGGACTTACAATGTACAGAATGGATTACAAATTTTTGGAAGTTCTTTCAGGCCGCTAGTGCAAGCATTCTCTGGAGTTGCTACATTAGATGTTAATGCCTATGACATGAAAGTGAGGCTAAGCATGTTTAAGGAATTCAACTTTTTTCCCTATGGAAATATGCCAATCGGGCGGTTTGTCAATGATGGAATAGTCCACTTGGATTTGAGGGCATACATGCAAGCTTGCAGGGATGGTGTGCAAGTTTCCAAGATTGACGGAGAAATTATATGCGAGGCCTATGCTCCATATAGATTTTCACGTCAATTAAAATTTCAGCAATAGCTTGTTGTATCTCCTCCAGTACATGTCAGGTTAGAGCAACATCTGATGGTTGCTCGACAACTATGGCTGCTGAAGTTAAGGGAGAAGACTGGGGAAGTATTTGATCTACTTGTTGAAAAAGCGGCACATAATTTGACTACATATTATGCTGAACACTGGATAGCATCATACCCCAAAGGGGTGCTGAATCACCCAGTTTATCAAGTGGGGAAAAGGAAGAGGACTGTAGAGAAAGAAACCATTCCTCATGAAGGTGATGCTTCCCCACCTGAAGCTGATTCGGCAGATTCATCCTCTAGAACTGATTCACCGGATTCCCATGATAGGTATGATGAGGCACAACCAGTGGAAAAACGGTTTCGTGCCCGATATAATCCTCTGGCCAGAATTAAAAGACCCACTCCATCAACTCTTGGTGAGTTACTTTATTGTGGTAATTTAATCATTTCTACTTTATAAAAGAAATAAGTCTTATTTTCTTATTCTCTATCTGTAGTTACAGAAGCTGGGAAGAAATTGAAGTCAAAGATTGTAGGACCTTCCTCGCAGCCTTCATATCTAAGACCAGAGGCTGTCCAATTATGGCAGGGTTTATACTGTGGTACTATGACCGCCTGGATGGATTTTTGTGAGGGCCTACAACTTCCTGGAATATGGAATTTTATAGATTCTACAAATATCCAATACGAGGATAACCCCAATGAAGTGCGGGCTTACATCAGAGAGCTGGAAATTCTCATATACGCCACTGATGAGTCTGTTCCTATCACCAGGAAGGTGAAGGAATTGATTGATCGTGGCGCTGGTGAGGGGATTGATGAGGAGTGGCACGATTATGTGGATCCTAATGATGTAAGTTTTCTTTCCTTATTTAATTTTCAACTTGATTCCAGTCGAAGCTTTGTTACTTAAGGAAGTTATTTTCTTCATCTTGCATCTTGAAAAGAAAGTAACTACTGAGGTCCCTTCACCATGGAATAGCCCCGGTGGTACTTCCATTGGGGTTGCTGCTGAATCTCCTCGCGAACCAGGCGAAATAACTCCAGGACAGCAGGCCATGAATGAGGAGCTGGCAACGACCTTCCATTCTCCAATCCAAGTGCCAATAAGGGAGAGTGATGATACTCCCAAAAAACCAAATAATCAAAGGAAATAAAGGAGGAAGTCCACAGCTAAATGCTTCATTAGTAGTGGTAAGTCCTTCGGGTAATCATGAGTCTATACCCATGACCACATGGTTACTCATATTTCTGGGGATTGCAGGGGCTTCTTCAATTTCCCCCTGAGGGAAAGGATTGATCCTCATTCAAGGACCACAGAGGGTGCTGTGGAACAATCACAGATTCAAGCTGACTTGGATGATCCTAGAGAAGAGCTAGCATCTATTCCCAGTATCCCTCTTGTTGTTGTTGCAAGAAGAGAAGAACTTGTTTCTGGTAAGTCAACAATGCTTCATAAAAATATTGAACAAAACACCGACTGAATTCCATTCTGTGATACTTCAGGTTCAACTCCTGCATTAGAGCTTCTGGCGGCTGTTTCAACTGATGCCATGATTTTATCCAAAGATGTTGTCCAGGGTCAGGGTCCGCAGGAGGTAAGTCACCAAGAAGACACATCAAACGCTCCCACTGGTGATACTAACTAGGATTCTGAAATATCATTGGATGAAATGACGAATCGTGGCATGTCTTTCGAAGAATTTTATGATCATGCTAAGTTGTCATGTGATTTAGAAGACCTTGGGCGTGAGTGTTATCCTTCGCCCAGAAATTTTCATATAATTTACACTTCTAATCATGACTGAAAATAATATGCAGTTCCATCCATAGAAGCTGCTGAACTGCCAAATCCTGAAGAGGGTGTGGACATGGATGTCAACCCTACCATTGCAGAAACATTATCTCAAGTAGCGCTAAACCTAGTAAACCCTCCTGAGACCCATCTTGAAGATCCTGTTGAGACTGGGAAAGATGGGGAAGAGTCTTCTCAGGTTGCTGATCCACCATCGGGTAAGGGATAACAATATTTGTGATTGTACTTAATTTTCAAGACAATAGATTTTTTTTATCCATTGAAACTAATCAAAGATTTCAATTAATTATGCAGGTCCATCAACTGTAGTGGCTATATCTGAAGGTGAGGCCCCAGCCTCTTCCCCAACGAGAATTGAAAGTGAAGAAGCACAGGTCAAGGGGGAAAGAGCATAACTGGGAACTTCCTTAAGTGCATTAATCCCAGATTACATGCCCCCGGTGATGATGATATTGAATCAGACCCAGAGGTGCTTAAGGCACTCAGCTTCTCGTGACGCAAGGCATAGAACAACATATGGAAAATCATATCTGAGGTTCCTTTAGAAGAGCTATCATCGAAGATCCCTCGATTGTCGTCCCAGTTTCTCATGATAGGACTTGGCGGTTTTGGATACCAAGAGATCCATACCACGGTGAAACAAGTCATATTCAGGAGGGAGCAGGAGAAAAAGTGTCATGAAGATCTTACCAGGGTGACACTATCAGTCAACATCGGCAGATTTGAGGCTGCGGTATCCTGAGCTGAGGCTGAATATGATTCCAGGATGAAGGAGATGAAGCATAAGATTAAAGAAAAATTCATCCAGAAGATGCACCTTCAGCAACAGTTATATGCCGTTACTGGGGAACTTGACCAACTCAATAATTCACTGGAGGGAGTTCAAACGAATGGTATGAAGACCATTGCGGATGCCAAGAAAGCACTCCATCAGGCTGAAAAGAGTGAAGTTGGTCGAGTGCATGAGCTTCAAGTAGCTGCTTATGAAGCTCGAGATGTGGTTCATCAATTGAAGACTTATTTTGACAATATTTTTTAATTTCTTGGAAAATAGAAGAGACTCCAATCTGTGGATGTCCTTCTAATTCTTGTGCATCAAATAGAAAGAATGATTTCATCTTCAATCACTTGTGCATGTATTTTCCTGCTACCTACTTTAAATTATACCAAAGCCAATGGGCCTAGTAAGCATAGTTTGATTTATTACTAGGATTATTATAAATAACCCTACAAACTTTGAATATTTTACTTGATCAATATTACCTAAATCATACAAAATGTATGTTTAGTGAGCTGGAACTTGAATTTTATTCAGAGTTCCTTTGTCTTTTGTGGGCAGTTTAATGTCATGCACGTCGGACATAAAGAGGATAATGTTTAAGGTCGAAATAGCTTTGACATAAATAGATTAAAATTGACTCAATTCATTGAAAATTTATCTGAAAACATATTACCATACTCAAGTATGAGGGGGGGAAATGTAAACTATGACTTAAGAATATTTGAATCTAAGGAATGATATGAAAAAGAGAAAAAAGGAATTTGAAGAAGTAGTTCCCAAGAATAAAGTTACCATTATTTAAAAAACCTTTTAGGGGGGTTAATTATGCAGGGCCACCTAAGGGCATTGGATGCATAGTCAAATAAATAATACCTTTTGGCTAACAAGTCTCTTATGTAAACTGTTTATGCAAGGCCGCCTAAGGGAACGTGCTGCATAGTTAGGCAAAAGAACTCTCAGAAATTTACCTTTCTACTGCTAAAATCCAGTGAATGTTTATAGAGATTCAAATTTTCCAAAGTATAGAGTTTGCTATATGGAAAGAGTTACTTGAATATGGAGAATATATTTCCAAACAAGATTATCGAAGAACTGGATGGATATTACTCTTATGAAGGTCTGACCCAAACGTAGGGAAGGAAAATATAAACCATAGACTTTAATACTTTCAGATCATGAAAAAGGATATGGGAAAAATATATTAAGGATGGCTATTTTTGTGAATCCCTATATACTATCATTTAAGACCAATAAGGACAAAAGAGGCTTTCTTCCCAACAATGAAGTTACCAGTATTCAAAAAACTCGTTAGGGGGTTGAATTATGTAGGGCCACCTAAGACCATTGGTTGCATAGTCAAATAATAGTATCTTTTGGCTGACAAGTCTGTTATGGAGACTGTTTATGCAAGGCTCCCTAAGGGCACATACTGCATAGTCAGGCAAAAGAATTCTCAAAAGTTTGACATTTTTGTGACTAAAAGTCATGAAAAGGGTTATGAAGATCTGAAAATATTTAAGGTTAGGATTATGACACATAAAGATGTGTATTTTCCAATGTATGCAAAGATACAAAAATCAATACTAACTATAATCATGTTGTGGCTGGGTCCTGAATGGAAATGTTGGACTTCACTACGTATCCCATAAGGATGGTAATCAATCTATACGTTGTTCTTGAACTATAGTTTAACGTCGTGTGGGACAAAAGGATTAGAGATCTTAGTTTAGGTTCATAGAGTTTGGACCATTAAATGAAATACACAGTGTGTGTTTTCATGGGGGCTTTTCAGCCAGGGGACTGAAAGTGGAATTTGGGGTTAGGCCCAAAGACTTGGGGCTAAATTCGAGGGACACTCGAAAGTTCCTACGTATTCCATAAGGATGGGAATCAAGCCCACGTAGTTCTAGAAATACCCTCTGTATAAATTCAGTTCATACATGTGAAGGGTGAAAGGGGAATTTAGTGCAATGATGGTTTAACCCAAGATATAAGGTTCGGGAATTTCCATGTATGCACGTAGTCTTTGGAATGAAACATGATTGAAAATCAATGTAAATAATGATTCCCTCTCAGGTGATGGTGTCAAAGAGTATTGTAGTTTATTTTCATACTGGACAAAATTGTTGTATAGTTTAACGTCGTATAACAAGGATGAAAGTGAACCAATGTAAAGATATTGATTCTAGGGGCGGTTTCACGAATCAACATCATATAAGATGGAGGTGAACCGATGTGAAAAGATTGGTTTTGGGCTTGAAACTTGGGAGGTTGCCTACATACCCAGCTTGGAAGGCAAGGATCAATGTCCGCATAGTTCAATAAAAGAATGAATTAATGATCAAGTTGTTCTTGGGGAAAACGACCTAAAAAATGATGTTGTTGGGACTTACACATGGTTAGTAGCCCATAGAGAGTGTTATGGTTGAGGGTTGCTCTAAGCTCACATGAGTCATACTTGGTGTGAGAAACAAGAGGTAACAACAACCTTAACGATTCACAGTTTAATGTTATGTAGGACATATAAAGGGACTATGTAGTTTAAAGTCTTGAAGTTAGGACTATTGGTGTTGCACAGTTTAGTGTCATGTAGCAGGGACAAAGTACAGTTTAATGTAGGACGTATCAAGGACTTTCTGTACAGTTTAGTGTCATGTAGTTAGGACGATGGGGAAAATATATTTTAATGTCATGTTGGACTAAAGGGGGACTGTGCAATTTAATGTCATGTAGTGAGGACAAAAGAGTACACCATTTAACGTCATGTTGGACGTATTGGGGACTTTTTTCACAGTTTAATGTCATGTTGGACGAAAAAGGGATGATACACTTTAGCATCATGTTGGATGAAAGTGAAAATAGTTTAGGGTCATATTCATAGACCGTTGATGTTGCAGTTTGACGTCTTGTTGGATGGTGGTGCAGTTTAAGGTCATACCAGACCATGGTGCAGTTTAAGGTCATACCAGACCTTGGTGTAGTTTAAGGTCATACTGGACCTTGTTCTGATATATTTTGTGTTTATACAAAATAATTCTTAAAAAATATTGCATTGGTTGGATTAGTGATGAGTTCTCCATCCATCAAGATTAATGAATAAGCTCCATTGGAGTAGACCCTATGTATTGATTAAGTTCCTTCCCATTTTGGATCAAGCTTGGGAGGTTTCTTAGCTGGTATCATTGGAGTTCTAAGAACTAATACCAATTCTCCCTGAGTGAATGAACTAAGATGAACTTTTTTGTTAAAATCTCGTGCTATTTGATTCTGATAGACTTCCAAGTGGTGAAAAGTGCACAATATTTTCTCATCTAATCATTCCAATTCATTCAATCACTTTTGAGATTGTTCTTTTGTAGATGAGTGATAACAAATGGAAACTCTGAGCGAGGGTAGTTGAACATCAATTGGGAAGACTGCTTCCGTTCCATATACCAATGAATATGGAGTTGACCGCGTTGCAGTGTGGGTGTTGGTCCGATAATCCCATAAAGCATGAAAGAGTTTATCAGGCCGTGACTTCTTATCTTTATCCACCATCTTTTGCAGTATATTTGACAGAGTCTTCTTGAAGGCTTCTATCTGGCCATTGGCCGCTTCATAATACCGAGATGAATGGTTGGATTTGATGTTGTATTCTTGATACAACTTCTTCACCTCAGATGAACAGAAGTTGGTGCCATTGTCCATTAATATGGAATGAGGGACACCAAATCTGGTAATGATGTTAGACTTGATGAAGCTAACAACGCATTTAGAACTGACTTCCATGATAGGTATTGCCTCTGCCCATTTGGAAAAGAAGTCAGTAGCAGTAATAATGTACTTAAACTGCTTGGCCGTAGCCGAAGGGTAAGGTCCCACCACATACATTCCCCATGTGGAAAATGGCCATGAGTATTTAGCTATATGAAGTAACTCTGGAGGTTGATGAATGAAGTTGGAATGTACATGGCATGAATGACACTTCTTTGTGAAATCAACACAATCTTGTATCATTGAAGGCCAAAAGTATCCAAGCCTTTGAATCTGATCAGACAGTCTATGTCCAGACTGGTGGGCACCACAGACTCCTGCATGCACTTCTTTCATGAATTCCATTGTCTCTTCACCATCAATGCATCTGAAGAGAACTCTATCAAAACCACGTTTGTAGAGAATTTTCTCTAGGTTCTCTGGGCTATCATAAAGAGTAAAATTGACCACATGTCACCTGATTTGTTCTTTCTCAGCTCTATCAGGTGTAAGTGTTCCATTTTGAAGGTATTCCCTGATAGGTGACATCCATCCTGTAGTATGAAAATACGGTTCAGGAATGAAACTAATTTCATTAATTTCCTCTGTTCTGATTTGAAAATAAGGTGAAATTGCATGACGGTGGGAAATACTGATGGTTGTCTCGTCCCAATTTGGATCTTCCAGAGCTATGGCTATATTAGCCAGTGCATTAGCTTGAGCATTTTGTGATCTTGGGACATAAGAAAATGTCGGTTCCGACGGGAATTACACCATTAACTCTCTGATGTAATCATACAAAGGGATTACTTATTCTTTTCTGATGGCATAATCCCCATTGACTTGTTTGATTACCAGGTCTGAATCAACTTTCACCTTTAAGTGATTCACTTGTGCTTGAAGCGCTAATTCCAAGCCTGCGATGAGAGCTTGGTATTCTGCTTCATTATTGGTACCACCTTCCCACAATAAGAAAAAATAAGGTAACACTACCTTTTTTGAAGAAATGAGCACAATTCCTAAGACAACTTTGTTGAGTTTAGGATTTTCCATTTTCCTCCCTATTGGACTTCTGGAAGCACCATCAAGATACATTTCCCAGGATTGAGGACTTTCTTGAATAGAGAAGACTTCTTCATCAGGGAGTTCAATATCTGAAGATGCGTCTTCCACTAAAGGGTGTTTAGCCAGGAAATCATCCAGAGCTTGGCCCTTTATCGTCTTTTGAGACACATACTGAATGTCGAATTGCTGCAAAATAACTGCCCACCTTGCCAGAAGTACTGGAAGCATTGGACGACTGAGGATGAATTTGAGCGGGTTATTGCGAGATACCAATTGGACCTCATGATGTTGCAGGTAGTGTCTCAACTTCTGAACTACAAAGATTAATTTCAGACATCATTTCTCAATACTTGAATATCGGGTTTCTGCATCAAGCATAGTCCAACTGAGGTAGTAGAGGTTGTTTTCATTCCAAACATCATTCTTTTGAGCAGGAAAGGCACTTAATGATCGCTCTAGATCTGTCATGTAGAGGATAAGTGGTCTTACTTCAATAGGTGGCATGAGTACCGGTGGACTCAAGAAGTATTTCTTGAGAATATCAAATGCTTCTTGACATTCTTCAGTCCACTGGTAAGTGACTCCCTTCTTCATCAATTTTGTGAAGGGTAAAGTTTTTCCTACCAAATTGGAGATGAAACGCCGAATATAGGCTATGTTTCCTTGAATCCCTCTTAATTCTTTCAAATTTTGAGGATGTGACATACCAAGGATTGACTTGGTTTTCTCAGGATCGACTTGAATACCACAATGGCGTACAACAAAGCTGAGAAATTTTCCTGAGGTTACCCCAAAATCACATTTTAAGGGGTTCATCTTCAAATTATGTTGTCGAAGCTTGCGGAATATGACTTTCAAATTAGCCAAGTGATTAGAATGTTGTTTGGATTTAACCACCAAATCGTCTACATAGCATTAAAAAAACTTCCCTAAGAAGGGTTTGAAGATATGATGCATGGAACACTAATATGTTGCGCCTGCATTCTTTAAGCCAAAGGGCATTACCCGGTAGAAAAACACACCCTGAGGGGCTCTGAAGGCTGTGGATTCCTCGTCTTCTAGGTCCATTCAGATCTGATTATATCCGGAATATCCATCCATGAAGGAAAGTGTTTCATAGCCAACTGTTGCATCAATTAAAGGTTCTGTAATCGGAACTGGGAAATAATCCTTTGGACAATGCCGATTAAGATCTATGAAATCGATGAAAACTCTAATTTGTCTGTTATTCTTCTTTACAGGGACAATTTTAGCCAACCACGTGGGATACTAAACTTCTCTGATGAAGTTAGCTTTGATAAGCTTATCCACATCAGCTTGAATTTTGGAAGCATAAGTTGGGTGTGTTCTTCTCGTGGCTTTCTTAAATCCTCGATGTTCTTCTGGTAAACCCAAATGATGAGTAGCAACATCAGGATCAAGCCTGGGAATTTATCTATAGTTCCAAGCAAATTTATCTCTATTTTGTTTTAAAAAGGAAATATACATATCTTGTTCTTCAAGAGTTACTGCCACACTGATTAAAGTGAGGCGTGGATCTTCTTTTGTACCCAGATTTATTTCTCTGAGTTCATCCATGGTGGTAGAGATACCCTCTTAAAATGCTAGAGGAGCATCTCTGAGATCTTCCTCTTCTTCTTTACCATGTTTTATTTCTTCCGTTTCTACTTACATAGTATATGATAAAGCAGAATTTTCATGATCAGAAGAGATATTAAAATTTGAACATCTTGAAGGAGAGGCTTCCATTTCTGACCCAATTGATGATGAAGGGTCTTTTTTGGGTAATAAAGGGGAGATGATGGATTGAGAATCGATATCACTATTCACCTCTGTTTTTGCTATAACTTCTTCTGGCCTAATTGGCGAAGTATAGACTTGTTGGATTTCAGCAGATGAAATGAAGACGTCACCATTTGTGCTTTCATCACTGCTTGGTGGGTTACCAATTTCTGCCATGTTGTCTGGCTTGATTTCTGTAATTGACATTATGGATCTTTCCATAAGATTATTTTGATTTGGGTTTATCTTGTCAATTTGACTAATAGGCAACACATAATCTGTACTCACATGTGTAAATGGATTTACTAGAATTTTCTCCAAACCATATGGAGCATTAACTTTCGTAATCTCCTTTGTTGTGGATTTCTCCCATCCCTGTACGAATGGGAATGAGGTTGACTCCTGAACCATTGTCAATGAAAGCTCTCCGGACGTCTATGCCATTGACCTTGCCAGATAAGTACAAAGGTCTAATATGCCCATGCACAACATCATCTTCATCTTTTTCAGTAAAAGATTTTATTGCATGGAATTCTGCAGGATTATTCTCTATGTGATAGACTTCAGCTGCAGAAATTTCAGTTTCAAACTCCTCAGGACTTGACAAAGCCTCTATGAGTGCTTCCTGAAGATCTTTTAACAGATTCAGAGCATCCAGAATTGATAACTTGGCTGGTACTTGGGCCAGGTGTTTCAATACATCATACTTTTGATCCAAAGGTCTACGTTTCCCAATAGGAACATGTGGTTTAGTAGGTGTCTTGGAAGTTGATGCTTTGGAAGTTGATGCATCTCGTATCGGGATAGGAGTTGGAAATATTCCTGTCCTTGGAAGATTAGACTGATTAAATCCATTTACTTGCTAAGAGGAAGAAGATGGAACCTTCAAACGGTCTTCCATAATAACTGTGCCAGGAATGAATTTTCTATTGGTAGAAGAACTTTCTTGTTCTTGTTGAGCTCGCTGAAGGGCTCTAACACGAGTTTCTTTTGCATACACAGTTCTAGTAGGGGTAGAATTGGAATAGCAGCTTCGGAAAGATCGACGGTTTCCCCTGTATCCTGAACCTCTGGAACTTCCTTTGATTCCCCTGTTTGATACAGGGAATTCAAGCTCATCGAAATCGAAACTGTGACTGGCATATGGATATGTTAATTGAATCATATTAATAGAACCGAAGATTAACTCTTCATCTGATTAAGACTCTACTTGACTAGCCAATTTATGTTGTGTCGTTTAGTGGGACAGTGCCCATGGCTTTGAGGTAGATGGCATGAAGTCTGTCATAGTCAAAGACAACTTAGGCTATGACACATACTCATATTCTTCTGATTCTTTTTCTTTCTTTGAATCATTTCGTTTCTTTGAGGGAATTCCCTCTGATTAAGAGGGTTTTGCCGCAACATTCATGGTAGAAGACACATCGGTTTCTTTAATTGTGTCGAAAAATAGCATGAGTTCGGTTGATTGTCTTACTGACCATCCAATCATCATACTTCTGTGTATTTTTGCTTTTTACTTCTTGCCATTCACATTCTTCCTCTAGAACTGTAGCAGTAACACATGCTACCTAAGCTGAAGAACCTTTCAGTTTGACTTGTCCCGAGTCGACCATCTTTTGTAGGAGGTCTTTGAAGACAAAACACTCCTGGATGAGATGCCCCAACATTTGATAAAAAGAGAAATAATTGGGACGGTCTTCATCTCCTTCCTTATTTGGCCTCTTACGCCTTGGGAATTGAACCATATTATTTTCCAGAGCCAAAATAAAGTAACCAGGAACTTGTTCATTTCGGAAAGAGTATGTTTTTCTCTTCAGATCCTAAAATTGTTTTCATCTTTGATTTCTTTGATCATCTGGATGAAACAACCTTTGTTGTTGGTTCTCAAGAGGTGGATACCTTCGAGAAGATGAAGGTTTTGAAGTAGAAACAGGTAGATGTTCTTATTTAAGAATAACTGTAGCAGTTTCTGCTTTACCCATTCTCCTTCCTGGAGCTGATGGAATTACACGAGATTTAGCCTTAGCCTATATAATGTAATCTTCAATCTACTGAGCGATTGAAGTAAGGTCTCGAAACCCTCCTATGTATTTCACATGGATTAACGTCGTGCGTAATTAGTCATGAATATTTTCCACACAGATTAGCTACAATTACTCTTGAGGGAGTGCTAAGCTTAGGGAATATGTTAATCCCTTCCAACGAGCAATGAAATCTGAGACCCTTTCATTCTAAATTTTCTTATAGTTTGTAAGATCGAAAAATATTATCTTTGGAAAAGTTGAGCTAAACTGAAGATGGAATTTTTTGCAAAGATCCTCCCATCCGGTAATTGACCGGGATTGCAAGCTTGTATACCAGACAAAGGCTGGTCCTTGCAAGGTCCGTACGAAGCATCTGAGTTTTACTTCTTCTTGCTGCTCCAGAGTTCCCATAATAGGATCACAACAAGACACGTAATGTGTCAAATTCTGTTCAGGGTCTCCTGATCCATTGAAAATAGGGAATACATGGTTTTCAAAACTGTATGAATGAGAGATTGAATCTACCCATTCAGGGTAAACTTTCTTTTCTGGTTGAACCTATGCATGTTTCGCTTCCATAGTTTCTAACTGAGCTGTTAATGACTCAATGGTAGTTATTAACTTTTGATAAACATCCGGTTGAACTTGGACTTGGGTAGGTGCAATGACTGAAGCTTGGACAGATGTGGTGGTCGGTGCTGCAACTGATGGTAGCACTACCAACTGTTGTTGCACTTGACCCGTAGGATTAGGCCTGTGAGGGTGTACTGATAGAGGAGGATATTCTTGATCCATCTCAGTAGCTGCAACAAATTCCATTGGCTGACTGTCTCCAGCATGCTTAAGAAGAAGACTACCCTGAAGTAGTTCTGCATTCAGCCTCTTTAATTCCTTTATTTCTTCCTCCTGTTGTGTAAACCTTAGCTCTAGTGAGAGAGATTGGCCTTCTCTAGAGGAAGGATATGTAACCTGAGCCTTTCTCTTTCCCTTGTTGGATCCTTTTCAGAGAGGGGGAAGTGGGTTACTTGAAAGATTACCTAGGTTTTGAGTAATCCTTTGATTTCGTGTACACAGACCTTCTTCAATTGTGTCGGTGCACACTTCTTCTTGAGAAGAAACCTCTTCATCTGAGTCCCCTGAGTGAGCCTCAGCTGGTGGATCACTAACAACGGCATTGATGACATTGATTGATGCATAACGCATCACATCCCTTCTATCATCATTTCTGTGATATTGTCTTCTTCCATGTCTTTGATGAGACATTGCCTTTTGTTGACGCACTCCCTCAGGAACTTCTTGACGAACCGTAATTTAGAGGGAATTTCCTGATAATTTGGCTCTTCTTTCCTCTTGATGATTCTTCCCCAATCGAGAACCGACCAACTTTATCTGAGGAGGGGATTGATGATTTGAAAAAGTCCCCATTCCGGTGGACCGGGGCTATTCCTATTATTCCCACTCAACTCCTCAAATCCTATTTGTTAATTACGAGGGTTGGTTTAAAAGAGTCCACAGTCGGGCAAGCTAGGGTGGCTCTTGACATGATATGTTTGAGACTTTCTTAAAATCTAACCTGATCTTGCGAACCTTAGTCCAGAAATTAGCTGGATGCATTAACCTGTATCCACTTTTATCACCTTGTTCAAAAGACCATTATATGATTTCTGACACTTCTGTCACTTGATGATGTGATTTCTCCAAATGAGAGGCCTATTCAATATTCTCGTTTTCTTGATGTAGGATTAATTCAACAACTTGTTCTATGTATTCTTGATTTAGAGAGGAACTAGTTGAGTCATGTTCTTGGGAAAGCTTTTGATTACAAAAAAATCCCATTGACTGTGGCTGACCATGGGCAATAACATTGCATGAGACCATTTTCGGCGGGCTTTGCTGACTGGAGGTCACCGTGAAATGCAGTTCTCTATGAACACCCCATACTCTGACATGAATACCAGATGGAGCATTGGAAATTAACTGGCACAACTTTCTTAGTGCTCCAAGGCATGAACGCTGAAGGGCTCTCTGCTGCTTTTCATCCTTCGGATATCGAGAGACTGATAGAGATGCCAAATCAATATGACATTGTAACCCATCTATTATCTTAAGATGGTTTTCATATTCATCATAAGATAATACTTTCTTCTTCAACTGAAAAATATTTTTCCATATGTTGAGACGAATATCATGAATTCCATCTTCCGTCAACATTTCTGGAATGTCATACTGAGAATCAGCTAGAAGCCAAAACATGACTGGCACTTCACCTTTCGCCAGTTGTTTTCTCATGTTCATCATTTCCTCTTTATCGTTTGTTGAAGATTCTTCTACTTGTTTTCACCAGAGCTGGTGCTTCCTTGTTGCTTCATTGGATTCAACAGGATTGGTAGAGAAATCACTGATTAAACAAGAAGATGCATGACTTAGGGGTGGTTCGGAGAATGACCTACACCCTAGGCTATCTTCTGATTGAGAATGTATTTCACCTTCTAGAGATGAAGCATCATACATGACTGGTTTCACATTTTCAATTGCCTCAAGATAAGAGGGCTTTCTCGGCACTACATTGTCCACTGGAGCATTTTCCGGGAAATGTGCATCACTACTGCGGAGAGGACTTTTGCAGAGAAATTCATCATCATGGGGAGGACCAACATAATGGGTTACAGAAAAAGATGAGATCTCTTGCTCCTTGGTATTCTGACCACACAGAGGGTTCCTGTGGCTCTCATCTGAATATGAAACTTCGAGATCGACCGAATTGTCATGAAGCAAGCCTTCATGAGGAAGTGTCTGTTGAAGACCTTCGAAATTAATATTCCCACTATTAAGAAATGAGGGATTAGAATCTTGAATTCCAACATATAACTATCTGAGTGCTTCAAGAACTCCATAATCGAGCAAGGCCTTATTACAGATTGGCTCTTGATCTCCTGATTGTGTTGGACGGGTCTTTTTCTTAGACGCCTTCTTAATCACCTTGGAAACCACTTGTTGATGAAAGAGTCTACTCTGAGCAGGTGTATGTTCCTGATCAGGAAAGATGGCCAGGTTAGTCTGACGATCTCCACTCAAATCAGGTGTATGTGCCTGACTTGTTTGTTCGTATGATATGGGGGAGTATTCCCCACAACCCTCTTGGACTGTAACAGGTGTGTGTGTCTGTTCCAGAGTGAATTGTTTATATGTCACTCCACTGGTAGGGATAGATTCATGTTTCTTTCCCTGAGATGCTGCTAAAGATGTTATAATATCCTGGCAAGCATCCAGAATATGAGTAGGGATTTGCTTCTACTATTTCACCATTGATAGAATATGCTTGCTGACTTCAGCTGCCGGAATGGGGATATACATCCATTCCGTGATTGGAGTAGGTGTATGTGCCTGCTCCTGTCCTCCTTTTCTTGTCAGTGAATCCTGACAGTACTCAAGTGTGGGGGTAGAGAGTTGAGTCTGCCTCCTATTTGTTGTCGGGGCTTTTCGACTAACTTCTATGAATGCTACCAAGCGAGACTGTTGGTAGGTTTGATTAGTATCAGCAGGTGTGTGTGCCTACTGATTGCACTTCGCCAAAAGTGGTTGAATAGCTCCATCATATTTAGTCAGACGAGCCTTCTGACTAGTTGATGATGTATAAACAGGTGTATGTTCCTACCTATAGTACTCCACCGGAATTGCCTGGCGGGATTGGCGTGATGCTGCCAGATGAGTCTGCTGGACAGCGGAATTAAAATGGGAAGGTGTATGTGCCCGATCGTTTCTTTCCACCAAGTTAGGTTGGTGGACTTCTCTGGAGATGGCAGAGATGAGAACCTGCTCACTGTTGACCGGATTCCGCCTCTAGCGGTTCGTCTTGCCTACTCAGGTTCGAGGAACCTGAGCCGAACGCCTGGAGTCGGTACCCTCATCATGTTGAGGGCATACTTCTGCACGAGTCTGGCGGTGATTGTTGATAGGAGCCCTCAGGAAGTACTCTTGCTTCCTTGAATTAAGGCCCTGAAGGACCTGCTCATTCACCTCCCCATAATATGGGAGTGAATGGTCATTGCATTCCGGGGATAACGACCCAAAACGGTTGGAGACGGTGGTTAGCACTGCCTACTTCTTGATCACTGGTCTTCATTGTTCGGATGACCGGTGTGAGTTGTTCACTTGGAGGGATTTTAGGGTAGCCTCCAGAGTTGGGATGGTACTGTGTTGACGGTACTCCTTAACCAGCGCATTTGATACCCAGCGTTGAAGACGCTGAGTAGGTGATGTCATCCTCAGAGCGGACGATGATCCAGCAGGAGTAGCAGCAGTGACATTCGTAGTAGCAGTATTCACAGGTGTGAACTTGAGAGCAGCCATTTCTTAGAATGCATAAAACTTGTAAAAATAGTGACTTTTTGATATAACATACGTAATCAAGATAAATTCATCCACTACATCTTTTGGATGAGCACATATATTAATGATTGTTTTTGTTGGCCCTCTCATTGAGTTTTAAATAGGGGCCTAAAAAATAGGTAAAACATCATTTTAACTTGGTTAAGGATTCACGTCAGGTTCACCCTTTTTTGTTTCCCTCGGAATTTGGGGATGAACTCCTTGATTGAAGGTTCAAACATTCCAATCAGTTTCTAATGGGTTTGTTTGTAGAACTGGAAACATCCAATGATTCCATATCCATTTGGACCTACTTTCCAAAGGTAGACGCTCATTAGTTTGTGGAATGATGAGGCTTAGGAATTTGCATTGGTCGAGAGGATGGGAGGTCAGACTCATCACACCTTTTTGAGGGGAATTATTGTCTACTCCAAGACTCTCTTTATAGATTTAAGTTATGTTCGTGAATCCTTATTACATTACCAAGTATAAAATGAGCTTTCCTTTAGATCTGACAATCAATGATTGATATGTAGGAAATTTAGAGAATATTTCATATGTATTCGAGGTTCTTAATTGATAGAGAATCATTTGAATTTGTTAGAGATTCTTAGTCAATGGTATCCTTTGATACGTAAAATTATCTTGGTCATTATGATGACCATACTGGTTTTAAAGCCACTCGGTGGGGCACTTGAAGTTTATTGTCATTCAGAAGGACATGAATTATTTCCAAGTTGGGATCGTACCCCCAGATGGGCTGCCTAAGTATCCTTTATTTTGAAAAGGAATCATAACCCATGTAGTTCGAGTAAGGGAGTATGATATTTATGATTGATGGCTCAAAGAAGGATGTCATAATTACTTTTACACTCTAAGCTCATGTGAGTCATGCTCGGTGTGAGAAACAAGAGGTATTGGTAAAAAACCAGACAATTGTGCCATGAAATATGCAATCATAAGAAATAATGTGGGACTTATGTATGTATGACTGCCCATATAAATTAAGATTAGGATTTACTTCAGGGATGAAATCCAGAAACAGGGTCCATAAAGGTATATGTGCTTCATGGATATTTGAATACTCTATCTTGGGGATTACTTTTGAAAAGGAGGCCCAAATTAGTAGAGGACTTATGAATGGGTTTTACTCTTGAGAAGGAATCCTGGATAAAAGGTAAATTAGGACTGGTTAAGACAAATTAAGACTGGGGTATACTCTTAAAAAGGAGGCCCAGGTTAAGAGACTTGGAAAAATTAAGGGACTTGGAGCTTACTCCTGAAGAGGATGCCCATATTTGAGGCTAGGGCTTACTCCTGAAAAGGAGGCCTAGGTTAAGAATTATAGTTGGGGCTTACTCCTGAGTAGGATGCCCAAATTAGGGGACTTGGGGCTTATTCCTGAAAAGGAGGCCCATATTTGAGACTGGGGATTACTCCTGAAAAGGAGGCCCAGGTTATGGAGGACTTGGGGGTTACTCCTATGGAGGATACCCATACTTTGAGAATTATGACCGGGGATTATTCCTGAAAAGGAGGCCCAGGTTTGATAATTATAGTTGGGGCTTACTCCTAAGGAGGATTCCCAGATTAATGAGTTCTCTCATCTTAAAGGATGATGTTGAATGAATGAAATCTCAATCTTTAGTGACAAAAAGATGTGTAAATCACTAGGTTTTGAGAGATATTACACATAATTCCTTTCAAATAAGGAAGTCAAATCAAGAAATCATGCCATAAATGGATTTTAAGAGTGTCTTTAAGATTGAATCTTGAATAGGAGAGGTGGAATGGATTAAAAGGAGTGAAATGGGCAAAAAGGTCACCCAAAAAGGTAGGGGTGCGCAAGTCCTGGCAGGCGCGCAGGTACTGCTTGGGCACGCAAGTCCTGGTCGCACAGGTATACCTACATGACAGATGGTTACTTGCAAGATGGTTAACCAGTAGGGTAATACTTGATAGACTCTTGGTTAAAGTCTTTAGAATCATCTTGAGGTTCTTCCAGAAGAGTGGTGCACAAATTCTATTGAAAGAGTTAGGCGGCGCGCAAGTGTGGCCATATCCCTTAAGGGATGGACACTCAGGCGTGTAATTGCTAATGAGTTTCAACACTTAGGCCTTCCTCCCCCTCTTTATATCTTCCGTTCTAGGTAAGAAATTACCTTAGAAGTGTTTCTGAAGCTTTGAGAAGAGACTAGGGCGCCGGGAGCTCAAGTCTGAGTTTCTGGAAAAATACCTCTCTGAAATAGGGGGCCCACGGGGTCTATTTATAGGCTGGAGAAGACCCCGGGCAGTTATCCTTTAGGGCGCGCAAGTCACTTGTGCGACCATTAGGCGTCGCGCAAGTGGACTTGCATGACAGTGATGGAACTTGCGCGGCGCATGTGCTTTTGAAGCTTTGTTCATGCCTTTTTCGATTTTTTATGTTTTCTTCAAAGGCTGAATTAATTTTTGATAAGTCATTTCCCTTTACATTCTTTTGTGCTCTGTGATGAAAAGGAGCATCAATATATGCATATCAACTATTAGAATATAACCATTAATTTCTCTTTGGAGTTAGATTATTCAACTTTTGGTTGGGGCTAGAATTGATACCTATGTGGTTGCTGAAAAGCAGAGGTATTAGTTCTAAGCACTCCCTACTTCCTCTTAGAGAGAATTTGGTGGTTTCTATACCCATGATTGTATATTTCTGAGAATTAGTCGTTCCTAGGCTATATCCTAGGACCATATCCAACTAATTTATCATTCTGATAATCTTGGGTAGGAATGTCAAAATTGGGATAGTAAGATTTTAAATTCCTAAACATGCCATAGTGATGGAATTTCTCCTGAAGAGTGTTTTGAGTATTTTCATTGAAAAATATAGTAATATGTGCCTCATATTTTGGAATGGGATTTTGTTTTTTCTCACAACAGTTCTCTTTATTGAGTATTATTTGTGAGTTTTTTCTAGTGTGTTAAATATTTTTTTCATTTCGTCGACTGTTGTAATCAAGAAATCCCCACCATAATATTGGTCCACCAATGTTTGGAAGTAAGGTGTAATCCTATTGTTGATATTCTCCATGAGGAATTTGGGAGTGAATAGGTGTTTTGGTCATTTTAAATGTAATCCCATAAATCTATCCCAATCTTCATGGAATATTCCTCACTAGTTTTATACAATATGATGGAGAAATATTCCATGAAGATTAGGATAGATTTATGGGATTATATTTAAAATGTCCAAACCACCAATTCACTCCCCAATTTCTCCTGGAGAATATCAATAATAGGATTACCCCTTACTTCCAAACAATGGTGGACC
This sequence comes from Viscum album, assembly GCA_963277665.1. Classification (NCBI taxonomy): domain Eukaryota; kingdom Viridiplantae; phylum Streptophyta; class Magnoliopsida; order Santalales; family Viscaceae; genus Viscum; species Viscum album. The sequence goes on from OY728130.1 coordinate 615,274,211, forward strand.
ACTACTAAAGCCTATAGAATAAGTCCTTAATGAATCCAATAGAGTATTCACTAGGTATTCCATTAAATATAGGCGAATGAGACAACATGGATTTTTTTATTTCATAATTCTAGACCTTGGTGAAATAATAATGCATGATGGATTATTAGAAATGTTAGGGGGAAATAATTCTCTTAGATTGTGCCTCTATTTTATCTCATTTATAGGTGGATTGACATTCATAGGGGGTGATCATTTTGGTTCTCAACTTCTCTAGTGTCCTCCATTTTAATTTTTTGTATTCCCTTTTTTAAATACCTTATATGTATCTCAATTTATATAATATAAATCAATATGATCTAGGGTTTAGACCCAGTTTTCATACACATAAGAACTTATATTGGTTTTTTTATAAATTTTCTTACAGATTTTTTTTTACTTTTTTGTGTATTTGATTTTTTTGTATTTTTTTGTTTTGTTTGTTTTTTTAATATGATTTTTGTTTTGTTTCAATTATTTTTCCCATGTGTTTTCCTCAATAATGGTTCCAAAATTTGAATCAAGATTCATTGGAATCATGCAAATTAATTATTTTTTAACCCTACTAAAAACTAGTTTAGCGATAAGCAGGGGTTGATCCATGGGTAAGGACTTATAGTGTGTGATTAAGTGAGTAACCAAGATGAAAAATATAGATATATAAAGAAATAGAAAACAATACAAAAGGATAATGAAAATGGAAATTGTGATGAAATAGTGATGAGAATGAAGATTTGTGTGAGTGTTTAAGAGTGTGCGAGTATAGGAAATCAGGGAGGACAGAAAATCAAGAACTACCGAGAACAATCAATTGATGAAATTGGGAGAAATTCTAGCTGGACTTTTGTACATATTTTTCTTCATTTACATAGTTGAATTTAAAACACTATATGTGATTGAAAGTTGCTAACCAGATTTTTCATCAGGTCAATCTATGAATGAATAGGTCATAAAACTTTTCAACTACAGAAGTCACTCGATCAATAATTGAGAACAAATAAGTTATCACTGAGTTCAAATTATCAATTGAACTAAGTGTACTAATCTATCTTGAGCTTGATTAACTTTTCTGAAAAATACTCATATTGAATAATAGTTTGAAAATAAGTTCGATCAAGATCATTGTTTACTAATACATAATGTTTTTTAAAAAAATGATTTCCAAAAGTGAAATATAGATAAGCATCCAATCAAGTAAATACATGAATGAATTAAAATAGATTAACTAGTACAACCTATTCCCCCAAAAAAATTAGCTGAAGATCATGAAGGCAATAAAAATTTTTAGATATTAAGATAAATAAAAATCAATGAAAAAATAAATGAAGAAACAGGGGGAAGAGAGAAGGAATCTTCTCTATTCCATTGCATTAACTCCATACCCTCATGTGATCTCCAGAAGATTTTGATGTCTCTTAGTTCCCTTTATCTATTCTCTTATTATATAAATATTTATTGTGATGGTTTGGGGTTTGTTTTATGTGTATTTTGGTTGTTGGTGTTCATCCTCCATCACTTTCGAGACTCTTATTATTATGCTAATCCCTCATTTCCAGATCCATTCATAGCTTCTAGAATATTTTTCTTTCCGCCACGTGGTAATTTCACAGTGATGTTTTCCCCTCGCTAGTGAAACGATCACAACCCCTCGAATAGGATGCTCAGACTCCTCACAACATCGTTCCATGTGGCGATCATAATCCCACACCCATATTTTATCCGTGTGGAAAGTTCAAGGGTTGTGATTACTGAGTGAAGGATCACGAATCTCCATCTCCAACAATATGTATTGCTTGTAGTCATTTTTACCGGATTCAACCAATAAAATAGGAAAAATGTTAAGTAAATTTAGATGCGAGTAGTTCTGATTTGGTAAATTTTTTCCCCAATACCAATTTTAGTTTGTAGGAATATTCGAACAAATTTCAGGGCCTTATCACACTTTGGGATCATGTGACCAAATTTGTTTTGGGATCAGATGTCACTAGTTTGTGTCCAATCAATTTTTATTTAATATATATATATTATATAATTATTAGTATTAAAGAAAAACATATAAATATAAAAAATATATAAAATTATTATTATTAAATTATATATATATATATATACATATTTACATATTATTATATATATATATATATTATTATATTTATTTATTTTATTTTTAATTCATTTTTTTTAATTCCTTCTCTTATCTGACCACGGGTAATCATCATAGTGTGGCAGCTAGGTTCAGTTAAACCTCCTTCCTCAGTGGTAGTTCAGGCTTCAGCATCCTCTAAGATTCAGATTCAGTGGTGGCTCAACACATCTCAAAACATTGCAGGTCAGTGAGGGCCCGACTTCCCCACTAAGAGGATCACCAACTCCCTCTTCAACCTTGATTAGATTTGGGTTTCAGATCACTATGTGCGACTTTCTTCATCCATAGTTAATCTAGCATTTTAGAGGTGAGATTGGGTTCTCATCATCTCAACGTCAGTTCAACGGGGTTGGTGGTTCTCATAGATGTTCTTCAACAGTGGAACGATTTCAAATTCATCATAGCAACGATGGATCTGGAACGGCCCAGATCTGGTTCTCCAACAAAAAATATGTTCATTCAAAAATAAGTGTGTTTAATCTCCCAACCCACCTTTTAATAAGATATTCGTAAAATGTATATGCCACGTGAAAAATCATCAATTGTCAATTGTTTTCCAATTACAGCTCAATTTTTTTTACAATTATTGCACCAAAATGGATGTGGAAAAGTGGGTAGACACAGACCACATCACTCACACCTATTTTTAAATTTATGTTTTAAGTTCTATTTCAACTTTTGTTTTATCTTAATGAAATTTATTTTGATTGTGGATTGTGAATCATTCAGTCACATAGAGGTTATCTAGTTGTTTTGTTTTATTTTAGTTTCCCCTATTTAATTGTCTGAGTCATCCACCCATTATTTTTATTTATTAACTCTAATGGGGTGTATCTTATATATGGAGTTATGTAGGATTGGTCAAGGTATGTTCTGAGTGAGGGAGTTAGAGGTGAGATGATAGATTTATTTGTTTTATTTATTGTGTTTTAAATTGTTATATTATTTTTTATATGTTTGTTCATGGACCTTCATTGTACGGAGTGGTCATTTTCATTTTATTATTATTTCTTAACTCGAATTATATGGGTGAAATCATCCCCAATCGTTGCATTTGATTTCCATGACACTTTTCATCAACCTAAGGGGATAGAGGATGACCCACCTATATATCGGAGGCTATCTCCAGTGTCTTATAGAGGGATGACCTAGGTAGGTTCATGACTAAAAAGACGTTTAAGACTTAATGTGATTGAAAAATTTTCAGGGTACTTCTTTTTGTGTTTTCATTTGGTCCTCAAAGTTGTGGTATTATTTATTGGAAATTCTCTATTGGTTGGACTCTTTGTTCTTCAGGATCATTTGTAACTGCCTTGGAATCATCCTCAAAGTCATATGATGAATTCAGAAATTCTTCACATCATGAGATGAATTTATTTCTACACCACTAAAATTCTCATAAAACTCAATACTCTAGACTTTCATGAAATGGCTCTTTGAAAATAAAGTTACCAGAAATTTGTTTTGGAATAAAATAACATTATGTAAAAAAAATTATATCATGAGTGTTATTTTTTTTAAACTAAAAATAAATATAATCTATTACTGAAAAATCTCCCTCTATTTAAAATAAAAATAGAAATGAAAATTTTGGTTAGAATATAATTTTAGAAGAAATACCACCAATAAAATTGATAAAATCTTATGGAATAAATTTCTCCCATTAATTGGAATATACAAAAAAATTGATAAATAAAAATAAACCATTAAAGAATAAAATATATGACTCAAATTTATCCAATCACAATTTATTCCCCCCTCTATTATTTTTAAAGTAATATTCCTTTGATTTTTTTTTGCAAAATAAAAATTTTTATTCAATTTTTGAAATAGAAGACAATCCCAACTTTTAAATTTTCAAAATTTTAGATATATCTATATTTTTCACAAATGTTTACAAATTATTAATTTTTTTATATCCATTTAAAAAGAAAAAATATTTTCTACCAATATTTCAATTTTCCCCATTTTTGATTTTCAAAAAAAAATACATAAATAAAAAATAAACCAAAATTGAAAAGATACCCTTGGAAAATGAATTCTATTAATTTTAAAGAAAGATACCTTTTAGAAACATGAATTATTTAAAGAACTTATCCCAATTATATTTTCAATATAAGATCCTGGAAAACAAAAAAAACACATTTCTACCTTTTTTGGTAATATATAATGGTCATCACTAATATTTAGGCTATTGGGTATATAATACAAAGAAACACACACACCCTCATAGGTTGGAAGAATATGTAATACCCCCCCTGGGATAACCTATCCGACCATCCATTTTTTATTAAAAATAATTCCCCAAAGGCCCATTGGAATTGAAATCCCATTACATGGACCAATGTCCCTACACTATGTCAGTGTAGAATGGGATCAACCCCCATACATGTGTTAGTATTCCTGCTTTAATTTTCATCGCTACCATCCTACGTCATCACTTTCTTACATTACCACCTACATCATCATCTATAAATCTCCCTCAGGGACTATCAAGAATCGAACTATTGTCTCCTAGATGTGGGGGCTAGTGGTGAGTTGTACTCAACCATGGATCTGAAAAAAAAATTATAATCATCCATATATCATAAAATAAGAAAACATTATTAGAGAAACAAAAAAAAAAGATATAGTCATATATACAATGATAAATTAAGTATTCAAGTAACAGAAATAAAATCTCCAATTTAGTAATATAATCAAATAAATTAATGAATATTAAACAATTATTGGTAGTTTGAAAATTTAGAAACATTAGAAATTAAAAATAAGTTCATGGATCACCTAATAAAACAATTACAGTCAATGGAATTTTACAAAAATATAGTGATTAGAAATTGAAATTTTATCTATATTTTTATATTTTTCATTATATGCTTAAGTTTTTTTATTTTTAGTGATGCTACACTGCTTTTTCATTCATCTATTCAATAATCTTATATTGGATTTTAGTTCTTTGAAATCGATCTTATATTTGATTCTTCTAAAGCACAAATAACTTCATCAGCTCATCAATTGATAGATTTTATTGATCGATATTTTTTTCAATATTTGATAACTTCTTAACATTCTTCAATCACTTTATATAACTATTCAAGATCTCTACTAAGAGAATCATTTTGATTTTTTATAATCATGATATATTTTCCTTGAGGCTTCAAATTTAATGAAATGTTTTTTTGACATCTAATAATGGATTTTTTCTTTTTTTGAAAATTTTAAACATCATTTCATTTAAACTAGTAAATCTAACATTTTTTATTCCCATTTTTATTCTATAAAATTAACACACTACAATTGAATAGAATTTAGTATTGTATTAAGATCCCATGTAATATCTAATAAATTTTCAAGATTTTTAAATGAAATGTTTAGAGACATTATTCTTTACTAAATTCTCCAAAACATGAGACAATATATGATTTTTATTAAATGACTTATTTATCCATCTTACTCTCATGAAATTCAGAATGAATTTTTAAAAATATATTTTTCTCTATAATGAAAATTTCAAAAATAATGATATTCTCCCCATTTATTATACATATTGATATTGCGGAGGTTTAGATAGATTTGGTCCTTTCATAGAATGATTTTTTTCTTTTGAAAATCTCTTTGAAGCGGTCTAAGATTCATCTTTAAAATAATGTACTAAACATTCTTATGGAGATGGATCATTCTCAAAATTTACCTTTTTAATATCTTTCTCTTTAAACTAATAATCAATTTTAGTAAGGATATTAAATAACAATGTATTTTTACATTAAACATCAGATGATATATCATTTCAGTTATTGAAGCTTGTTCTCCTACTTCATAGTGATTAGAGGATAGGGACAATGATTTTTCGACTTCTTCTATTTATTGAATCTTTCCAATTCAAATGTAGTTAGATTTATTATTTATTTTCTATTATTGGTATCTTAAATTCTTAATAGGAAAATGTGATAGAACAACTCTTGTACTTTGAGATTTTTCATTGTATGCAAGCTTCTCAAATACCTTCTTAAAATATTATTTAGAAAAAACTATTGATTTTTTACTTCTCATTCTCCTTTTTTCAACTTCTTCTATGGCTTGGATTTGATAGAAGATTTTCCTAGAGATTATTTTATTTTATCAACATCCCATTTTCATATTAATATAATTTATTTTAAGTAACATTTGATAATTTCACTGTAAAATTAATTCCACTAGGATCATATATCAAATACCTTCTATATATTTTCATGGAATTGATTATATTTTCTCTTAATTTCTTAGTGTAAGCATGATTCATAGAACCTTCAACTTCAAACTATTTGATAAGGACTCTATTCCAAAATTGGTTGTACAAAAAAAATTTCAACTTAACTATTCTAGTGTATATAGCTTAAATGTCATTCCAGATAAACATTAAGATGATTAGATTATGAAAATTTACAAGAATATCCAATAGGTAAACATCCTAGATTTTAATGGTACCTTTATCACCATTCTTTGGTAATTAAAACTATTTTACCCATTAAAAATTAATTCTTACTTCTGGGGAAATATTAATAATCTAGTGAAATTTATCCTTTATGATGAACAAACTCTCATCATAATATTATTTTTAAAAAGAACAATAAAATTACATTAAATTTTTTGATACAAATAAATATTCTTCCTCCACTCAAATAAAAATAAATATATCACGTTTCTCAATAGATAAAATAAACTAATTCTTATAAAGAAAAATGGTTATATTATTTTCACCATCTGTTTCTATAAACAAGGTTATGTTATAAGAATATTGAATCAAAAAGGGATATAATGGCTCAAATTATTACCTTAGAAGAAATATTTATTCATAAAATTGGAACATGATCACTTAATTCAATATAAATTAATACTTAGAAAATAGATCATGATCATTTAATCATTCACAAAAAATTTCCTTGGTATCTATTTATTCGGTTGTTACTATTTAAAAAATAGAAATTTAATAGTGACTCAAAAAATACAAACAATTATATTCCAAAAACTCAGTAATGAATGAATCTAATATAGTTTGGTTCCAGTTAAATTATATATATCTTAGAGGCATGCATGCCGTCTTTTTATCATCCTTGATCAGACATTCCAGGATCATTCTCACCAAAGTAAAATTTTAAGAATATAGTAATTTTTTATAATTTAATTTTCAATTTATTTTGTATTATTATTTAATATTATGATGATATTTAATAAAATATAAAATTCAATTCATAAAAAAGAAAAAATATTTTTATAAATCTACAAGTAAGAAATAAAATTAAAATGATACGATTTATACAAGTTAATTTCCAGTGTAAGGACTTCATCTTGTTTTGTATAAAATTATTTAAGAAGGATTTATCTTAGAAAATAATTATTCATACTTTTAAAAATTTATAGTTTAAAATTTAGATGTGCAAAAATAACAAAGAACACCACAAATAGAAGGAATGTATGCAATGTTTTAAGAAAAACATATAAATACATGTTAAAACTTACTCAAAATAATCAAACCCTAAAACAAATTGTAACTTCTAGTAAAAAAAGGTACCAGGAACCAAAAATATAAGTTTATTTTTAAGTGATCAATGACTTTATTTCTTCATAAATTAAGTCTTTAGAATATAGACCATCTTAGGTCTAAAATTACTTACAAACAACACCATTGGAACCTGAAATTTCTTAGGAATATAGTGATTATAAGTAGTTGTCCCCATCGAAAAAAATATTGAGCTCTTCCACATGATTGAAGTATATTTAGGGAATAGTTTTATATCAAGTGTTATCCTCTCAGATACATTATGAAAAATAGTGTTAGAATAGGGACAAAATATATTTTATGATATTCATAACTTTCTATGTTTTTACTTTTAGGTCTTGATGTAGATATTTTAGGTCAAAAATACCCATATATATTTTCCAATTATTCCCTCTAGAAGTAAAAAATTGAAGAATTTTTTTTGGATTTATATTTATAACTTTAACTTGATAATCACTTTTTTATCTTTAGAATATTTCAAAATCTTCATATACTTTATATTCTTCCAATCATTAGTATTTGAATTATTTTATAATGATTTAATAATCCATTCATCTTTAAAATTATAAGTCATCATAAAAATTTGAAGTTTTAATTCAACTTTGAAAACTTCTCTCTTGACGTATCTGTGTCCAAATAAAGTTTTAGATTCTAATTTTCATTTTAACAAATTATCCTTTCATTGAAAAAATAGAATCACTTTATTCTTTTTATTCTGATGATATTTTACTAACTTCACCATTATCTTTTATGTATTTAGTACTTTTATCACATCAAATAGAATAAAACTTTGAAATTTATTTTTTATAAATAATCAACACATTTTTTCTTTTTAACCTCAGTGTTTTGTATAACATAAGTTTTTTAAAGATTATTAAAAGATTCCTCAACTTTTGAAATATAATCTTCTAGTTCATAATGACTTTTAAACTTTTTATCATCATTAGAATAATACGATCATTCATCATCGCTGTCATCAACAAATAAATATTTTATATTTTTGTTCCAAAAATATTATTATATGATTAAGACACTACTTATGTTTCCCATGAGACATTTTACAATTTCCAAAACTTTTATATTAGCATAGAAACTAGTAGTCTTTCAGCTATCACTACATTCATCCATTGATATATCCAAATTATATTCTTATTTAATTCCACAACACAAGTTCATTCCTTTCAAATTTTTCTAATTATTTCCTTTTAAAATATTTCTTGTGATAATTTCTATCACATCTCTTTAGTTCTAAACAATCCGGTCTAATGTGACAAGGTTCTCTACATCCATAGAAAGTTGGTTCTAATGAATCATTCATGTCTCTTTTCTCTCTTTTATACATCCTAAAATTACTATTGAAATTTACACTGATGAAAATTTTTCTTTATATAAAAAATTCATCCTATGAAATCTCTAAAAAATTATCATCTTCAAATCTATTGACAATATTCTTCATATTAATCTCTCTGAAATTAAAAGTTGTTGAAGTTGATGCAAAAGAAACTATATTTTTTTTCAATATATATAACTCTATTTAATCTACCCTTGTACTTCATTAAAGTTATGATTAAATCATTAATACTTAAATTGGTGTTATGCTTCATGTTATAAATTTTAGTTCTCTTAGATTCCCATCACTTCAGTAAAATATATATGAATTTTATTACCAACTGATCATATAATAATTCTTTCTCACCAAGTGATTGTAGACTATTAACAATAATCATTAATCTCTAATGCATTTGAGAAACACTTTCACCAAAAATAAAATAAAAATATTGGTAACCATACCTAATCATAGAAATCATAGTCTCAAGAACATTTAATGATCCAAAATGTGTTATTTCTAATTTATTATAAATAACACTAGCATTTCTATAAGAAGAAACATCACTGTATATATTATATTTAATTGAACATTGTGAAATATTTGGAACATGAAAGTTCAACTTAAAATCAGATTCTACTTCTCTTCAAAAAGTAGAAATTTCGTTCTTTGGAATCTTATAACTACCTGTTTACATAATGAGATTTTCCACAATATTATAGATCAAAATAGTCTTTATACTATCTCTACAAAATTCATCATTATTTCCATAAAAAATAGGAGGTATGTTATGATTTTACATTTTCAATACTTCCAACATGTATTCCTACCATACAAAAATTATCTACTATATTTTTAGATGTAAAGAAACTAAGATATGAATATTTGATAAAATAATTGAAAAAAATACTAAAATTAGTCCATTCTCAAACACAGATTCATTCTATGATAAAAATTTTTCCTAGATACATTGGAAGTTAAACTAGAGAGTGAATTTAATTTTAAAAATAAGATTTATTTTTTTCCTTGCCTGTATTTTTTGAAAAATCTAAAACATGATGTTTGGATAATCCCAAAAACTAAAAACCCCACAATATATCCAAGTGTAATTATGTAAGTTTAGTTGAATCAAGGTGAGGAATTTTTCTTTCAAAAATGTTTGATATTATTCCCGTGTAGGTTGGAACAAATTGAACTTGTCATAGTTAATCACACATCAAACACCGACATAAATGCTGAAATAAAAAAACAAGACACAACTATTTTTACTTGGTTCATTGATAATGTTTAATCCAAGGAGAATACACTGATGATGTTTTATTAATACCAAAATCCATTGTCCATAACTTGTTTCTGTCTAAACAATATTCAATAATAGTCACTCTATACTAGGCTCACATTCTTTACAAAATTAATTCAAGGAAAAAATAAACTACATCCCTTGGAACACTTTTATTATCTCCTCTTTCATGCACTTCTTTGGATGAATGTATTATAATGTTTTGAACATATAGGTTTCTTTTACATATTCAATAAATTGTTATTTTATTTGAATCATGAAATCTATAATATGAATCTATGATGAACTCCTCAATCTCCAGAATAATCCCATGTAATTAACATATTTGGTATGTTGTTCACCATTTAAACTCCTTCACACAAAAATGTACTCTGTGTACTAGGATCTATGCACTATACTCTACATATAGTTTTACATGAATTGGGAAGAGAAAGCACCTATTAGGAAGTATCCAACTTGGATTTTTATCAAAATCAATGAATAATCTTATATGTACATGATGAATAATTCCATAACCAACAAATGTAATTCAAACATTAATTGATTTAAACACTAAAACCAATAACACTTGACCATCACATCTAGTTTATAATTAATTTATGTAAATAAATAATTACCATGTGTTGGAATCCATCCTTAGTTGAAGATTTAGTATACCACTTATTCTCACAATGTTTTTGTAGTGATAGGATTCAAGGGTATAATACCTCTAGTGGTGATCCACATGTGCATCCTAAACCTATAAACTTCTCCATAGAACACCTCAGGAGATATAATTGAATGTTATAATTCTTATGTCATTAATTGATTATTTACACAAGATTCGCTTAAAGTTAAAATGGATTCTTCTTATTCTCTCTAGATTTGAGAGGGAGGGGGAGAAGTATCACTCTTCATTATTTAGATTGTTCTAGGATAATATCTCTCTTGATCTTGGGAAATTTATCTCTAGAATTTGATTATTCATAATGATGATTCATGTTGAGAATATTATAATATAGTTTAAATATAACGAGACTTAGGGAATATTAATTTTACACGGGCCCTTATCATTCTCTTAATCCTCATTAAACACCATGTATAAATAATAATGTTATTATAATTATTTTCTTGACATTAGTTAGACTCAAAAACAAATAAATATTATTTCTAAAATAAATAAACTAACATTTATTCAATTAATATTTAACATATTATTTCTCACCAGGGAACTAAAATCATCCTATCAATCCTATTCTATATTTTTCATGCCTTGAATAATGACTATTTATTTAAATAAATAAATATCACTGAATTACTTTATGATAAATATATAATTATTATATTCACTAAAATGAGATTGAATAATTTTTAAATATCCAACTCAAATTTATTCTTTCGAATAACTAGTGACTGGATATTTTTGATCAATCCAAACATAAATAATTGTTAAACCATGTTCCAAAGTAATGGTTATACAACATATTAAATTCAACTATAATTTAACTATGGCTCAAGATACACCTTGTATGTGACCATCTAGGACCCTTTTTAAGGGGAATTAAGAAATACCACCTAAAGTCCAAGATTTGCATCTAACAAAAATATAGAGTCGGTAGAGAAATAAGTTAATGTCACAATGATTTACAACCTCATATGAATGTAAATTGTGTAATATAATCCCTCTATCATGATATATCTGATCATGTAAGTTGCATACCGGTGCCATCAACCTTGATGCTCAATGTATCTTTCTTTGACTATTCCCAAATGAAATTTCTAATTACTAGTCATTTCCATGGGATTAATAAGATAATTCATTTCCCAAAAACTGCCCTGAGATATTAATTTCTATTAAAAAATATAAAGGAAAATTATTTATTTCATTATTCATTAATTTCATATCAGTCATGACATGCCCAACTCAGATAACTTTACCAAGAAAATATGTTTCCATGGTTTATGACAATACATTAAAGAATTTGAATCATGTAAAACCTTAATAATAATATTAAATTCCATGTATCATTAGAAACTTCCATAGATAGTAACATCTAATGAAACATATAAATATAGATTTCCTACTACTGGACAAAGTTTTCATAACCATATTTCTTAATATTACAAAGGATGAAATTAAAGTGAATAAGTATCAATGTCTTATGATCCCCATAACCCTAATACCATATATTATTTGTGTCTCAATTTTTTTATCATTCATCCATCTACCATATATTTAATAATATTTTAATTTCACTTCCATGTTCTCATCATAATGGGAAAATTATATGACAATTCATTGTGACAGGTTTGTTGTGGATATTATCACTTGTAATGTTACATAGAAGATAAATTGTGGTGTGATATAACTTTATTATTATTCAAATTACATGAATTCATATAATCATAAAGTACATATATGTTGGTTCTAGGGAACCAACTCCAACATACTCCCACTTAAACTAGATATAACTGCTAACAAACTTTACTCCACTATCTCACATGTGATATTCATGATTTTCTAGAAATATGGATTTAGTCAAGTGGTATCCCATATTATCTTACGAGGAAAATCTTCTCATTATGATCTAAACCATTTGAGAAAAATACCTCAAGATATGATATTGTTGAAGCATGTGTTTTTTCCATTGACGTGAGCTTTGATCCTTTACGAGATCCACCATTATAGTATAAACATAATAAAATGTGATATAATATTTACTATCATGTACTGCATCATGATATTTCAAAAAGTTGTGTATCCACCATACTTCCTTGGATGTATCAAAAGATACTATATACTCAAATTCTACTATAGAATCATAAATGACCGGATGATTTGAACTCTTTGATCTCATATATCCTCTATTGATACTGAATACATTTCCTGACTGTGAATCCAGATCATTATGATATTTTTAGAAACAATTATCATTATATACTTGAATTACTTTCTCCTAATCCCCTCTATATATTAGGAACATATCCTTAATACACCTCTGATACTTAAGGATATCCATAACAACAATCCAATATTATTCTGTTGGATCATCTTGATATCTTCCTACCATTATCAATGCGTAGGAAACACCCAACATTGTATATAACATAGATTACATGATGAAAACTATCATAGATGCATAATGTATCCTACTCATCCTCTCTCTTTCTTATTGTGTCTGAGGACAAATTTTCTCAGAAATATGAATACCACGTGACACTAGAATCAATACACTATTGAATTAAACCATACTAAATCACTTTAGTATCTATTTAGTTTTTATACCTTGACATATTCTAAGAAGTCTCTTGGACCTATCATGAATGATCATGATCCAGAGAATGTAAGCTTATTCACCTAATTTCTTTATAGAGAATCACTTGTTTAACAAGTCTTACACTTACTATAAGATTGATATTTTTTTAATAAGTAATATTTCATCGACATATAGTACAATTAAAATGAACTCACTCCTACTAAAATTCTTATAAACACATGGATCACATTCATTTTTATAAAATCAATTTCTTTTATGGATTCATCGAACTGAATGTTACATGACCTAGATGACCACATCAATCCATAAATGGATCTCTTGTATACTTGATTGCCATTATCTGGAGTCACAACCCCTTTTATTTGTGTCATGTAGAAATATTCCTAAAGGTTCTCATTAAGGAAAGTTGTTTTGAAATTTATCTGATGAATCACATAGTCACAAAAAGTTGTTATAGTAAGTAAAATTTTGATGGATTTAAACATAGAAACTAGTGAAATTGTTATAGAATAGTGAATTCTTTAATGTTTTTTAAACCCTTTATCCATTATTATTTTTTTATTGTTACTCACATAACATTCCATTTCTTGTTTTCTCTTCAATACCTATTTTCACCCAATGTGATTTAAATAAATAGGCAAATTGACCAGGATCAATACTTAGTTTTGATACCTAGAATCCATATCAGAATGTATTTCTTCTTTCTAACATGTGTCTTCTGATCTCTCTACTACCTCCTATAGAAAATATGATCATTACTAATAATGATTCACCATCCTTGGTTATTAGAAAACCATATCTTTATTTTTCTCTAACCTTTATTGTGATCCTATAGAGTTATTATGTTTCAAGAACAACCTATTCCATAGAGACCCATAGAATCTATTCCAATAGTAACTCTTATATATATTGAGCATCAAATTCATTGAATTAAATCTTACATCCACAATCCTTCTAGAGGATGTGTTCCCACTTTATAATTATAAAATTATGGTTGACTATAATTACATTCTCTAGAGGATTATATAGGTAATATATTATAGTTTCCTTAGGATACCATATGAAGATAAAATTCATGTTAAGGGTGCTAGTTTATTTCCTGTTAAGGTATTAAAAATGCCTCACATACTCATACACACAAGTTCAAAAACATAGTTTCCTTACCAGTCTATAATTATTTTAGTATATGGTTTTAAACTTTGGTTGGTATATGGTTTGGAGTGAATGATATAGTCTATAATTCATATCCTCAAAAGGATAATTTAAGATTTTTATGAATCATAATTAACCCAACCATGTCATAAAATGTACACTTCCTCCATTAACTAACACCATTCCATAGTAGTGTATAAGTAGGAGTGAGTTGGGATAGAATCTATCACTCCCATAAAAATTCAATGAACTCTTGGTTAATATACCCACCTCCACGATCAAATCAAATATTCTTTATATTATTACCAAGTCGATTCTCTACTTCAGTCATGAATTATTTAAATATAATAGAAGTCTTAAACTCATAACTCATTAAGTATACATATCCATATCTATTTATTTCATTTGAAAAAGTAATAAAGTAAGAATAACCACCTCTTAAATCTACTATAAAATATCCACACACATTTGTGTTTGATAATTATAGAATCTCTATGTCACTTTCCCCTTATCAACCAAATTGTGTCTTTGTAATTTTCCCTTATAAAAAATCATGACATATGTCGAGTGGTTTTATCTCAAAGGAGTATAAATATCCATATTAATAGTGATTTTTCTTACACTTCTCATTTTCATGTAGAAGATGGCGATGCCACAGCTGGGTGTGATATGAGTCATGTATACCTAATTCATTATTGATTTCCAATAATTGGTTTTGGTAATTTAGTATATAAAAGATGGTATTTAAATGGATCAAACCATAATATATTCAATCTCTATAAAAGAAACAACTATAATTTTTAAATTTGAAATTAAATCCATTTATATCTATGAAGGATATAAAAAATATGACTTTGATAACTTAGGGTACATTATAACAATATATCAATCCCAAGATTATATATATTGGAAATATAAGGTGGTAGTCACATATATCCAAGGTAGAAAGTCGTACTCTGTTGGATGGTCGATGATCCACATATGCCCTAAAAATATTTGGGAATATACTTGGTTCCTACATTTGGATAGATATGTGAAAACTGAAAATTATCTATAATACCCAATTAGTATATATGGAAATATTGCACTCAATAATGAATGCATGTGAATCATCCGATTTCTTATTTAACTAGGTGCAATTCTTCTTCTAGTGTCCTATCTTGCCACTTTTGAACCATACTGCTTTTTTTTTCCTTTGCCTATATTTGGATCTTCATCTTCATGGAAGGATGGTACTTATGAACCTTATACTTGGAGTGATTCATATATCCCATTTTTTGTTCTTCCTTTTATTCGCTATATGGACCATAGGATTGTACACCTTAGGTATTTATCAACTTTTTGAATGTCGGCATGGAGTTTTGAGAGAGACATGTCACTATTTTTCATATTATAATCATTGATGAAATTGGAGAATCCCTCAGGTAGTGAGGTTGATATGAGATCCATGTTTTACACATTAGAGATCTTAAATCCCAATATGACCAAACACTCTATGTGGAAAATAAACTAAACTACATGAGTCTCATTCAATGCTGACTCTCCATGCTTACATGTGGATAGTGGATTGTAGATCTCATATCTCTCTTGTCTCGCCTTCTATTGACAAAGATCCTGAAAGTTAGACATGATTATATATGCATCCATATCCTTAAGTCACTTTAGAATATCATTGGACATGAATCATAGCATGAAACATTGTATATATATGGCATCATCTAAATGTTTTATATAAAGAAACATTTCTTCTTCCCTAGCCTCTTTACCAACTGGTTTTGGAATAGGGATTTCCATAGCATATACTTTCTTCTCATGTAATAGTATACCATGCAAGCACCTATAACTTTCCAATAATTTTGAGAAAGTGAGAAGGTAATCCATCTCTAATATAGATCGTAGTGATATTGTCAAAGTCACATGTATTTCAATTTAAATAAAAAATAGAAGTATATTTTTTCAACTATATAAATTAAAAAATTAGATAATAAATATTGAATAATTTATTAATATCCATTTTTAGCGAAATCCAATATCCTCCACCATTTTTTTCATAATATTATATCACATAGATATTTTAGTGGAAATTATCCATCTACTTCTTAAAATTAATCATATTATGGCCATGATAATTATTCAAAAGAGATCAGGTAGGCATAACTTTCAAACTACATTAACTCCTAGCTCCCGGATATATTGAGTAGACTCCCCAATCCTAAAATCCTAAACTTTGATTACCTTAACTATTTCCTCCAAAAGATATCAATCATAATTTTTACATTACACTCAATACAAATTTGGTTAAGTTGACCCAAAACCCTCATAATAATTCCTTTATTAAAGTAAGTGTCTAGACTTTTGACATAAAAACACATAGTTCTGTGGCTACATTCTTATTAAAGTAATTGGAGGCTTGTATAAATTGATATTTTATTGAGTGATTTTAATATTTATGAGTAAATTCACATTTTATCTTTGTTAAATTATTTATATTAATTAGATTTCACTTAAGTGATCAACAATGTCTTGATAAAATTTACACATAATCAATTTTTTTAATTCCATCTTGAATGCTTGTTAATTTATTTATTAATAAATCATAATAAAACAAGTATAAATAATAAACTATGAAATTGAAATAAATAAAATAATAAAGTGGTATGATCAAGAGCTTTCCCATTGGTTTGTTTATCTAGAGGATGATCAACTAACACTTGACCTTATGGAATAAAATCTTAAAACCACACCTGGTTCGAGTTGTAGCATTCCACATATTCTTCTATGTATCTCATGGATTAGTTTTTATAGCAACCTGAGTTTATCATGCATAGATATTACATACTGTTTTATGAATATTCATTACATTACACAAACACACACCTAAGGACTGTAATAGTTTAGTGTCTTTGGAAACATGTAAACACGAACGATTGGCCTATAGATAATCAAAATTATCTACCACTATGATTGTCATAAATAGAACCATTATTAAACATGTCATATATAATACAATTATTCATAACATGTGGAAAGGAAATGTAAGAAAGTGTGAGATTAGATGCTCATTAATTGAAAAAAAAGGAGATACATAAGCATAACATGAACATAAGGGTATGGGAACATGAGAATAACATTTGAAAACCATGCCCTGCATATCAAAGATCATGAAATTTAGTCATACAATAAACATTGGTCATTTATAAGACATGAAAAATAATGGAATCAAAGAACATGTTCCATGAGAGAAAATATTGGCATAATACCTAGATTTATGGAATACACATAAGTATGTACAATCATTTCCATATTAGTAAAATATCATTTCCAATGCTATAATATTGGAATAAATTCACTCCCCAAACCATTATAGTAGTCACGATTCACTCCCAAGACCATCATAGCAAAAAACGTTATGTACTGAACTAGGTTCACTCCCTATTCCAGTCCTATATATCTCATAAGAAATAAATATATACCCAATGCATTGGAATCAGATATAGGTCCAACCCATATCATAATGAAAACCATATTTATGTGTTCCACAATATCATTAAACATTAATTATATCATAACCCGTGAAATGAAATGGGTTTTATAAATGTTTTATCACAACATAACCTATAGAAAAGAGACAATTTTAGTAATCATTTCGACATTTGATCATAGCATAACCCATGAAAAGAAGTGGGTTTCATAAGAAATTTATCATGGTATAATCCATAGAATAGAAATGGGTTTCTAAAACATCATCCAATCATAAACATAAAATATTTAGATAAATAATAAGAATGTTATCCTTGTAACATAACCCCATTAATTAATAGGTAATATTAATGGATGTCATATTAGATGGAAAATTATTTTTTATCATTTTAACATTTCTTAAGGAAAATATCTTAAACACTTTGAAGAAACAATTTTAAAAATAAATAATTTTGAAAAAATATTTATTTGAAATTAACCTTGAAAACATAAAAATTAATCTCTGAATAAATTAACGGGATTTTTTTTTCTTGTCTTGCACATTAAAACAATTATTCCTTCCACATTTTCGGGAAAATCCAATTGGGAATTGTTTGAAAAATGACATGAAGATCCATTTCAAAACATTTTTATTAAAATGTTAAACATTGGTAAAAATATCTTTTAAAAATAATAGGATAATAAATAAAACATTTTTAAAAAACATTTCATAAAACACGGTTTAGTATGAAAATGGATATCTGCCCGAAGAGAGAAATAAGGTCAGTTTTTTAAAAACATTTTCTCAATTATTTTAATTAACAATGAATGATAAAATGGTACTATTACCTGAAGATATAATTAATAAACATAGGATGAGTAAATTCATGAGAATTATTGAGAGGTATATCATGAGGTTTGAATATTGGATATGTAATCAAAATCAATCCTGATAAAAAGTGAGATTATAACATAAAACCCTTACCACTTTGGTAACCTTGAATCATAATACCCATGAAAGGATAAAATCAAATGAAACTATAAAATATAATGAGGATAAATAAATTAAATATATTCCATGTTGAAATATCTATATACAGAATAGGTGAAAGAATATAGGTTTATAATGTAATATATGTCATAAAGAAGGAAAATTGAGACAAAAAATCTCTTTCTTTAAGTCTTGACTTCCGTCGTACTAATTCAAACCCCAGGTAAAATAAATATAAGCTTATTATATATATATATTAAATAACTATATTCATATATATCAAACCATATATTATTTTTTATGACCTTTTTTACCTATTTATTAACAATTCCTTGTTAAAGTCACGTTTTGAGAAATAACTTCGTTGTTTTTTATGTATGTTTTGATTTGTTATTTTTGGTCATATTGTATCAATCATTTTTTCATAATATATTGAATTTTAAAAATGTTATATATATATATAATATATTCAGTATATATTTATTTATAGTAATTCAAAAAAATTATTGATAGAAAATGAAATACATTGTTCATGGAAACAGTAGGTCGTACGTACACATGAACATTGTTTCCATTTTCTTATCAGATTGAAATAATGAAAAGTAAATGATATATATTATCATTAAATAATAATTTTTTGTTTCATATATATCACATATTTTTATTAAAATAATTCTTAATACATTCCATGTAAAGAAAGAATGAATCACATTGCATCGCAAGGCGGTAGTCCACCGTACACATGAGTGGCGTTATCGTATTCCCATAAATGAAGAGTATGAAGGTATGTGTGGTATAATAATTAAATAATCATAAAAATGTCATAAATATCATATAAAAATAATAAGTAATTAATTATAACCAGTCTTAATAGGTGGTGATGGAAAAATGAATGACATCAGTTCGTGAGGCAGTAGTTCGGTGTACACACAAATTATGATTTCATAACCTTTTTGATAGATGTGAAGATGATTTTAGATCATTACCTTAACAAATAAACATGTAATTATATGTAATATAATGATTTTATTATATCATTTTGATATAGTTATAATATAATGGGGGCGGAAGAAATAAAACAAACATTTCTTGCTAATGGGTGTTACCTCTTCTTCAAGAATCCTCTTTTGGTTTGCACTAAAAATCATCCTATGATGGATTTATCACAAAATAAGGATTATTGGATTGGAATAGGTATTTTGGAAATTTATTTGGGTAGGAATTGGATGAAATAAAATGGTTTTAAGGTATGGAGAAGAGATTATATGGGGTGACCTTTTATAAGTGAGGTGAGTGGTACACTTTTAATTTTTGTAAAAGAAAGTGTACCCACGTTTTTCAAATTCCCCAAGGGTCCAAAATTGATCAAATTAAAACCATTTAAATTATAAGGTCTAAACATGTCCATAAAATATATTTTATAAAATTTTATAGGTAAATGTAACCCCTATTTTTTATTTTAACCCCTGAAAACCAATTTTTACATTAACTATGGTAAAAAAAATTGTTGTTTTTACTATTCATTTTGGTCAAAAATTAAGTTGAAATTATTATATAATATAAACTATCCTGATTCCAAATATGGAATCCATTATTTTAAATTTTATTCACATAAGTGTCAACAATTAATTTAAAATTAATCTTATAGAGGCAACAGGAAAATGAGTTTTGAAAGAGAAAAAGTTCAAATGTTTGAAATGTTTTTATATCATAATTGAATATTAAATTTATTTCAATGAAAAAAAAATGGATTAAAGGGTTAAAAATTGAAATAATTTTAATTTGAAACAAATTTAAAATATTATTTTTCTTTATAAATAATTTAAATAAAAATTCATTTTTCAAATAAAATTTAGTATTTTTTACTATTCACCCAAAAATGAAACTTTTTAGAAAAATACCAAAAATTAACGATAATATCATTTTTAAATGATAATTTTAAAAAATAATTTTATTTTATCAAATTAATTTTATAAGAATTTTAAAAAATAATTTTATTTTTCTTCACAAAAAGACATAAATAATTTTTTTGAGAAAATAGTATTTTTGAAAAATTTAAACACTTTATCAAAATTTTGTATTTTATTATGAATATGTTATATTTATAGAAAACCATTATGATTAATATTCTAAATTAGTTATTACTATTAATATTTATAACTTTAATGGCTCGGTTATAAAAATTATGTTTGAATAAATATATTAATAGTATATCATGGTTTTATTAAAACTTTGTGTCATGTGTAATGAAAGCTAACCCAGTGTTGTGTATATCAGAAGCATAACTTTGTGTTACCTATAACACATGATATCAAAGATATTTAATTTATTTAAAAAATAATAATGCATAAAAAACGTGGGGTGTTACATTCTACGCCACTTAAAATGAATTTCTCCCTCAAAATTTATCTCTCTTATGCAAAAAATGAAGATATGTATGCCTCATCATATCCTCAATTTGTGGGAATAGCTTCTTCAAACTGGTGGTTTTTTCACAAAAACTTTGACCGTGCGAGTGCTCTTTTTCAAATAACTTTCACTTTACAATAAAAAAATATCCACCTGTTTTTGCTCATAATAATGATCTTGTTCTAGTAGTATGACCTTTCAGTTTAATAAAAGTGAAGGGATATTTGTGTACTTCCTCCGGAGAGAAACGTGGAATGCAACATGGACTTGAGAGAGGTTTGACTGAAGATCCAACTGATATGCTTCCATATGATATGATCAATAATTTCAAAGTTACTGATATACCTTGTGATTAGTTTCTCTTTCTTCCTGAATCTCATAACCTTATTCCATGGAGAAATTGTAGGAAAAACATTTTCACTAGCTTCAAATTCTAAATCACATTAGAAATTATCAGCATAAATTTTATAATGACTCTTAGATACCTTGATTTTTTTATGGATGGATTTAACCTTCTCTATCATTTCATCAACTATATCAGGTCCCAATATTATTCTTTCTATAACTTCATTCCATCATGTTGGTGCTCTATGGTTCTTTCCTTAAAGTGATTCATAAGGAGCCATCTGAATGCTTTATTGAAAGCTATTACTATAAGAAAACTCAACTAGAGGAGGGTGTTGATCCCAACCACCTTTGATATGTAAAGAATAGGATCTCAATGTATCCTTTTGGGTTTGAATTATTCTTTTAGAATGACTATCTATTTGAGGTTGATATACAATTCTAAAACACAACTATGTATCAAGAGACTACTGAAGAATTTTCCAAAACCTTGAGGTAAACCTTAGATACCGATCAGATATAATGGAATGAGGTACTCTATGATATCTTACCACTTTCTTAATGTACTTACTATAAAAGGGATCCAAAGAGATGTCTCCTATAATAATGATGAAGTTTGTTGACTTAGTAAGGAGATCAACTGCATCCCATATAACATTATTCCATTTATATGTTTTGGGGAGTCTAGTGATAAAAATCATGGTGATGTTTTCCCATTTCCAATCAATTATGGGTAATTCACGCAACATTCTATTATAATTTTGTCTTTCAGTCTTAACTTGTTGGTATTGAAAGAACTAATATACAAACACTGCAATATATTTAATTATTCCATCCCACCGGAAATATTCTTTCAAATATCTACACATATTCATACTTCCAAGATGAATAGAGAATGAAGAACTTAGAGCTTCCTCTAATAAATACTTCTTCAAGTCTGGTATAAATTGAACAAATACATGGTTCCAAAACCTTATCATTTCTTCATGATTAAGTTTAAACTTAGTAACATTCCAGACCTTCTTTTTTAGATCAACATCTTTTTTATGGGCCTCCTTAATCTTCACTTGGAAATATGGTTGAAGATTCAATTTTTCAAGATAATATTTTTAACACTCCTTCAATATTTATAAATCTATCTTTTCAAAATCTAGAAATATAGGATTTTTTAAATCCTTATCATGGATAAGCTAGAATGTTCCTTTATACTCAAAGCATCATCTGCCTTGTTTGCTTTCCTAGGGTGGTAATTTATTGAGAATTCATGATCATTAATTATCTCTAACCACATTCTATGGTGCATGTTAAAATTATTCCGTGTCAATATATAATTTAAAATTTTGTGATATGTATATATATCACACTTTTCTCCATAAATATTATATATGTATATCATTAATGTAAAATTTACCATAGTTAACTCCAAATCATCAGTTGGGTATTTTTTCCCATGAATATTTATTTCTCATAAGTAATGTGATATAACCATATAATTTTTCATAATAAAAAATCATAATTCCTTCTTGGATACACCATTATAGATTAAAACCCCTTCTCCTCTATAGGTTAATGTAATAATAGGTACGTTGATAGATCTTCTTTTCAGTTCCTTGAAAATTTCCTCACATTCATCCATCTAGAGTAACTTGGCTCCCTTCTGAGTTAACTTTTTGAGTGGATTAGATAGTCTTGAGAAATTCTCCATAAACCATTGATAATATCTAGATGAACCAATAAAACTATGGATCTTCGTCATAATGGTTGTTCTAGTCCAACATTAAATAGCTTACATCATTAATTGATCTACTGATATACCCTCTCCTAAGATTATATGAACCAAAAATGAATCCTTTTGCTGCCCAAATCCACAATTTTTAAATTTTTCATATAGTTTCTAATTTCATAGGGTCTTCAGTACAATTAACAAGTGGTCTTCATACTCTTCCTTTCTCTTTGATTAGATGAGAATATCATCTATGTGGATTACCACAAACTAATCAAATAATCTCTGAAGACTCTATTTATTAAATCCTTGAAGATGTCAGGGGAATTAGTAATACTAAAATAATTTATGATCTATTCATAGTGTACATACCTTGTATGGAATGTTTTCTTGGGTATATACTCCTTCTTAATCCACAATAGATGATATCTAGAATCAAGGCCAATCTCGGAAAAGTATTAAACTCCAGATAGTTGATCAAACAAGTCATCAATATGTGGAAAAGGATATGTGTCCTTAATTATGATATTGTTTAACTCTATATAATCAATAAAAATTCACATTGATCCATCTTTATTTTTAACAAAAATAATAGGTACACCACAAGGTGACACCCTTTACTGAATTAATCCCTTTTCAAGGTTTTCCTGAAGTTTCTTCTTAATTAATGTGACTCAACTGAGTCCATTCAACAGGGATTCTTTGAAATTGGTATGGAATGATATATGTGTTCTATTGAGAACTCAACATCACATTTTGGTGGATTACTATGAAACTCTCCCATAAATACATCAACAAATTCCGAAAAAAATAATAATATCATTGATGTCAAGTTTCTCTCCGACCCATTGAGATGAACACCCCTTATGATTGAGAATTAACATCCATAAAATGGATGTAATTTCCATTAAAATATTATACTTATTTATAAATTTATAGAAAATCATAGGTTTTTTTGGAATATCCAACATGAATCCCCTTCATTGAAAATGGATGTGTTTATGAAAATAAACCTAATATATTCTTAAGATGACATCAAATTCCACCAATGGAAGAAATACAATATTTGCAGGAATAAAATTCCCAAAAACGTCCAATGGAGAGGAATCATATAATTGAGATGAATTCATCATACCATTATGGGTTCTCAATTCTAGTTTAACTTCTAATAATTTGGGTGGAATCTTGATACCCTTACAAAATTCTTTAGATATGGAAGAATCATTAGATATAGATTCAAATAAGACATTAACAGTTATAGTGTGGTTGGTGAGTGTACCATTAACAACATTTTTTCCACACCCATAAACATAAATAATTATCCCATGAGATTTAACATTGTCCCTCAGCTTAAGAGTTTTCTAACATAGATCATCACCATTAAAAATTAGATTTGGGTATAGGTTATAAAAGTTCCCATAATCCTTGAATTTAAAACATTGGAGTGTGGGTGGTGTATTCTATATAGGTCTCTCCCTATTCACATTGTTATCTAACGTCTTCTCATCACTTAGGTAATAAATTTCTTGATGACCTTCCCTTATACAATTAAAACATTTACTAGTCCCCTTACGAAAATTCCCACTATGATTCTTCCCACACATTGAGCATAAGGGAAACCCATATTATTCTCTATGTGGTTTTATATTTTCCTTTGAAATGAATATTCATTTTCTTATCAAAACCATGAGATTGATACATAAGTTCAACCTCAATCTCCACTATGATAGAACTTCAAAAAATATATTTTAGCTAATGATGTATCTTATGGATTACACCATCTCGTGATATGGTTTTAAGACACTGAATAATTTATCAAACTTAATTTTAGGATGGATGATAATACCATAAAAATTCCTTGTAAGTCTTGTAAATTTTTTCTGATATGTACCAATGGATTCATCATCTTTTTCTTTAACTTAAAGAACTCCTTATCCGTATTCATCATAATAATATGAGAAATTTTTTTATTAAAAAATAAGTTCTTGAACTCATTACAACCCATGGATTCAATTTTATCTTGTTTCCTTATATTCTAGATAAGATTCCACCATTGATCTGCTTCACCTTCCAAACTGTAGAAATATAAAATGAATTTTTCATTTTTTTGAACACTGGAGAATGGAAAATATCTACTCAGTGGTATTAATCTATTTTTAAGACACTAGTGGATTAGAAGACCGACTAAAATGTAATGGGCATTGTCTTATTGTTCTCTCCTTTGTTTGTTTGGAAGTCCATCATGATTCATAGCTTGAGAAAGTTGTGTGAGCATAATAATGAGATTTTTTTATTCCATATCCTATAATTTTTGGTTGCTCAGAAGGATAATCATTTTATTGTCCATCACACTCATTATTAACACAGTTCCTTAAGGTTCTATCCATTTACTAAAGCCAAAAATCATAGTGTATGAAAGAATAATCATAGGGGGGACCATATAATCATGAAAAACGCTTGTAGGATTTAAAAATCATTGAACCTTATTCTTTAATCTATGACACCTCATGTTTATCCTAGGTCATTCATAGTAATATTATATTTAAATACATTATGATGGCTCATAAATAGTTTGTGAATTTATCAATAATATCCCCTGGGAGTGTCAAACTAGGGGTGCAGTAAGGCCCTTTTTAATGAACCAGGTGATGATCGATTCTAGATCAATAAACCCTTTTAAGATTTGTTAACTATAGGTACCTCTATGAAAGATACACATCCAGTTATAGTATCTTGATAGAGATGTGATTTTTGGAAAACACTCACTCTATACTTTACCAAAATTATAGGACATTTTACTATAATTTGACTCATCCTTAGAATTATCCTTAGACAGGTCCTTAAGGATCTCACTAAGGTTATCTCATCCAAGTTTCAAAAGGTTAAATCCAATTATTATCTGGTACTAACTATAGAAAAATAGTATTATCATACCTAAATATTACATCATTTTTAATGAATTTTCATTAAATTACACAAAGACATGGCTGAGGACCATAATAGTTTATTGTATTTGGAAATAAATAAACACAAGCAACTGGTCCATTGGTAAACTAAATCATCTACCACTATGATATTCATAACTAGAACCATTCTTATACATATCATACATAATGAATTTCTTCATAACCTAGGTAAATTAAATATAAAAATGGTTAAGATCAGATGCTCAGTAAGGGTAAAAAAGGAGATACATAAGCATAACATGAACATAAGGGTATGATAACAATAGAATGACTTTTAAAATCCATACCCTACATATCAACAATCATAATCATTATTCATGGAATAAATATTGGCATATAATAGGATAGGAATCATAAAAAAATAAAAGAACATGATATATGAGAGTATAACATTGGCATATAATATAGATCTTTGGAATACACATAAGCATGGAAAATAATTTCCATATTAGTCAGGGTTCAATTCCAAATCTATCATATTATAATGGGTTCACTCCACAAACCATCATAGTAGTCGGGGTTCAATCCCAAGACCATCATCATAGACAAAATTCCTTACTGAACCTAGTTCACTCCCTGTTCTAATCCTATCTATCTCATGAGATACAAATCACTAATCAATGCATTGGAGAGAGATGTAGCTCCCACCCATCTCAAAATGAAAACCACATTTATGTGATCTAAAAGGTCATAAAACATTAATCGTATCATAACCCATGAAATGAATTGACCTTTATAAACATTCCATAACATAATAACATATCGAAAACAGACATGTTTTATAATCAATTCATCATTTAATCACAGTATAACCTCTAAAAAGAAATAGGTTTCATAATAGTATAATCCATGGAAGATAAATGGGTTGCATAAACATAATTCCATCATAGAAAAAAACCATTTTGATAAATAATAAGGGTATCCTTGCATCATACCCCTAGTAAAGCATAGGTAACTTCAATGGATGTTCTCTTAGATGGAAAATGATTTTTATCATTTAGAAAATTTCTTGAGGAAAATATCCTTTCTTCCTTGAAAAAAACTTTTTAAAAAATTACCCATTATAAAAATATTTTTCTTTTAAATTATCCTTGAAAATCTATAAATAAATCCACAATGAAAATGATATAAGGTTTAATTTATTCCATACAAGTTAAAAAATATATTCCTTTCACATTTTTGGTAAAAGCTAAATGAGCATTGTGTGGAAATTGACATGAATATTTCTTTAAAATAAATATAGTAAAAAGTAAAAAATGGGTAAAATATTCACTTAAAAATAATTGGAAAATAATAAAACATTTTTTGAAATAAATTTTATAAAACCTAGTTTTGGAAGAAAACATATTTCCATTTGAAGATAGAAATAAAGTCATATTTTCTTAAAAACATTTTCTCAATTATTTTAAGAACCAGAGAGTGGGAAAATTGTATTAAAAATTGAGGATATCATGAATAACCATAATATAATAAATTTCATGGGAATTTTTTATAGTTATTTCATTATATTTCCTCATTTTAGACTTAATCATAAACAATATCGTAAACGATGAGATTGTAACATAAAACTCTTACCACTTTGGTAACCTTGAACCATAAGCCCCATGAAATGATAAAATAAAATGAAAAAAATATAATGAAGATAAATAAATTAATTATATTACATGTAAAATGGTTTGTATACATTCCTCCTAAAATAATATTGGTTCATAACATAACATATGTCTCAAAAAAAGGTGAATTGTGACAAAAATCCCTTGCCTTATGTCTTGAATTTTGTCATACTCATTCAAAACTGTTGTATAATAAATATAAGTTTATTATATATCTATTAGAGAACTATGTTCATATATATCATACCATATATGATTTTATTATTACATTTACTACCTGTTTGTTAACAATTTCATGTTAAAGTCACAATTTAGGCAATAACTGATTTGTTTTTCATGTGTGTTTTGACATGTTATTTTTGGTAATCTTAATTAGATCATGGTTTCCCAGTGTACATTTTTTTAAACATGATATAAATATCATATATACTCATTATATAAATATTTATATTAATTCATAAAATTTGAAAATAGAAAATGAAATACATTGTTCATGGAAACGGTAGGTCGTACATACGCATGAACGTTATTTCTATTTTCTTGTCATTTTGAAAGAAAAATAATAAAATGATATATATTATCATTAAAAAATCATATCTATTTCCTATATATATATAATATTTTAATTAAACTCATCCTTAATACATTCCATTTAAAGTGTGAAAGGTTTACATCACTTCACGAGTAGGTAATCCTCCATACACATGAGAAACGTTGTCGTATTCCCACAAAATGGAGAGTATAAAGGATGTTTTATATGATAATTCCAGAATCATAATAAAATCCTAAATATTTTATAAATTTAATAAATCCAACATAATGACCAATCGTTAGAGTTGTTAATGAGAAAATGAATGACATCAGTTTGCGAGGCAGTATGATGTTGTACACACGAACAATGATTTTCGTAATCCATTTGATGGAATTAGAGATGGTTTTATGTCATTACATTAACATAAAAACATCTCTGTATATTTAATTAAACTATTTTTATATATCATAATGTTATAATAGTAATTTAATAGGGTGGAGTAAGAAATAAAACAAAAATGCATGTTTATGAACGCAACTTATTCTTCGAGTATCCTCCTTAGGTTTGTACCAAAAGCCTTACAATATTATCTTTCAATAAAAAATGATTATAAAATGATATGATGGAATTTTGGAATTGAATTGGGGTAGGTATTGGTTAAACTAAATAGTTTTTAATGTGTGAAGAATAGAGGATAGGGGTGGCCATTTATAAGTGAGGTGAGTGGCACACTTAATTTTTTGAAAAGGAAAATTGTACCCTCGTTTTTTACATGAAAAATGGTATAAAATAGATAGAATTAGAACCCTAAATATTATAATGTCTAAATATTTCCATAAAATATATTTTAGACAGGTTTATAGGTAAATTTAACCATTATCTTTTTAGTTTAACTCCCGGTAAACCCATTTTTACCATAACTGCAGTAAATAATTTTTATTGATTTTACTATTCATTTTGGTCAAATATTAAGTTGAAATTATTAGATAATATAAATTATTATTATTTCAAATATTCAATCCATTTTCTGAAATTCAATTCACATAATTTTGAAAAAAAATAATTTAAATTTAATCCCACATATGTGATAAGAAAGAGGGTTTTTAAAGAGAAAAGATTCAAAAGTTTGAAATGTTTTTATATCAAAATTAAATATGAAATTTATTTCAATTGACTAAGTTATATTAATGGATGTATAATTTAACTAATTTTATTTTAAAACTAATTTAAAATATAATTTAACTTTATAAATAATTTTAAAAAAAAATTGGTTTCAATTAAAATTTTGTATTTTTCACTATTCGTCAAAAAATGAACCTTTTTAGAAAAATCAAAAAAAAAATAACAATAAAATAATTTTGACATGATGATTTAAAAAATGAAGTATATTTTAAAAATTAATTCCCTAAATGTTTTAGAGAATAATTTTATTATTGTTTACAAAATGACATAAAAAACATTTTTTGAGAAAAGAGTATTTCTAAAACCTATAAAGACTTTACTGAAAATTATGTATTTTATTATCAATATGTTCTATTTATATAAAACTATTATGATTTATATTAAAATTTAGTTATTACTATTAATATCACTAAGTTAAACAGCAGGTTTATAATGGTTGGGTTTAAATAACTATATTAATAATATATCACTGTTTTGTTAAAAATCAATTTCAAGTGTAATGCAAGCTAACTCAGTGTTGCATGTAGAGAAATCATAAATTGGTGTTGTGCATAATAAAATATACTGAAGAAGTTTAATTTATTTGGAAAATAATAATTCATAAAAACTCAGGGTGTTATAGTGTTTCCTTGTTTTTTTAACATGAACTACCTCCTACTGTCTTGTAGTTTCATCCATTACATAAGAATTACTCATGCATAGGATAGGGGAACCAAATGATTAGTTAGGGATAAACATAAAATAAATCATAGTAATGCAATCCCTTAAAAAATTTAAGGAGGAATGACACACAAGCTATCAGTTTAGTTTAATAAACAATTATAAAACCATGAAATACTAATAAATTAAAATAAACGAATCCCATTCATAGGTTAGTCTAAGATCATTATCTTCCATACACATGAAATAAATATGAATTTAATAAATTAGCATTCATTTAAATAATTCGTAATTAAGATAAAATGTTATAATCAATTAATTTTCTTTATTGATTAATCAATTCATTTAACCTAATTTTTATCCAAACTATCCTTGAGATTATCATCCAATATAATTTTAAACAAATAAAGTTAATTAATTTTATTTAATATTAACTAAGTGCATAGTATATACTTAGTTTAAACATGGATATTTCCAATCTTAACCACATGGAATTAATTTTGGTCATATATTGTATATTTATATGGCTTGTTTCATACACATCTTTTCATGTAACTACATTCTCTGGGCAATCAATAAATTAAAATTGGACACATGTTATTTACATTTTGTGTAATGATTTTAATGTACATGGAGTAGTCAGTATATTACAACCGTGTAAAGTATGTAGTTCCAAATATAACAAAGATATTCATTAAGAAATTAATATATATTATATATAACCTATCACACAGTGTGTACTATCAATAAACAGTACATGGACACATGTTTTTTAGGTTTAAATGTAATAATTAATTAATTAAACATTATGTATTCAAACATAGTATACATACTATGTATAGAACAGATACATGTTGCGTAAGTCACATCATCATCTATCTATAACACAAACGTTGGGATAAGGAGTGAACTTTTTCTTTCAAAATGTTTGATATTATTCCCATTAAAGTTGGAACTCAATGATCTTGTCATATATATTCACACATCAAACACAATCGCAAATGTTGACGTAAGAAAAAATACACAAGTATTTTTACTTGGTTTACAAATAATGTTTAATCCAAGGAGCATACACTGATGATGTTTCAGTCATACCAGAATCCATTATCCATCCTTAGTTTTTGTGTATACAATATTCAATTATAGTAACTCTGTGTTAGGGTCACTTCCTTTACAAAATTAATTTTGGAAAAAATTATCTACACCCCTTGGAACACTTTCATTATCTCCTCTTTCATGCACTTCTCTGGATAAATGTGTTCTCATTTTATCAACATATAATGTGTTCTTTTATTTTAATCATGAAATATAGAATATGAATCTCTAATGAACTCCTTGATCTCCAGAATAATCCCATGTAATTTTTATGTAAGTTCTATTTGGTATGTTGTTCACCATGTAGAATTATTCACTAAAAAATGCACTCTTTGTACTATGATCTATGTACTATACACTACATAGAGTTTGATATGAGTTGGGAAGTGGAAGAACCTATTGGGCAGTATCCAACATAGGTTTTTATCAAAATAAATGAATAATATTTGATGTACATGATGAATAATTTCATAACCTAAAAAATTAATTCAAACATTAATTGATGTAAAAAAAAGAAACCAATAACACTTGATCATCACATATAGTTTATATTTAATTTATGTAAATAGATAATTACTATGAGTTGGAATCTCTTATTCATGGAATATTCAGTAGAACACTTATTTTCACAATGTCTTCATGGTGAGAGGATTCAAGGGGATAATCTCTCCAGTGGTGATCCACATGTGCACCATGAACCTATGAATTTCACCATAGAAACCCATAAAAGATAACATGTAAGATTATGATTCTTGGTTCATTTATTGGTGATTGATACAAGAGTCACTTCAAGGTCGAAAATATTATTCTTATTCTCTCTATATTTGAGAGGGTGGATGAGAAATATCACTCTTTATTATTGATATTGTTCTAGGATAAGAGATTTCTTGGGATTGGGAGAATTCTCTCTTGAATTTTATTATGCATGAAGATTCAGGTTGAGAATGTTATAATCAACTTTAAATAGATCTATCATTAGAGAATATTAATTTCACATGGGACTTTATCATTATATTAATCCTCATTAAACACCATGTATAAATAATAATTTTATTAATTTTTTTTCTTGACATGTGTTAGACTCAAAAATAAATAAATTTTATTTATAAAATAAATAAACTAACATTTATTCAATTAATATTTAACATGTTATTTCTCACTAGGAAATTAAACTCATCCTTTCAATTATATTCTATATTTGTCAAACCTTTAATAATGACTATTTATTTAAATAAATAAATATAATTTCCTTACTTTCTAATAAATAAATAATTATTATATTCACTAAAAAGAGATTAAATATTTATGGAATATTCAAATCATATTTCATTTTTCTAATAACTAGTGACTAAATATTTTTGATCAATCCAAACATAAATAATTATTAGAAAATGTGCCAGAATAATATTTTTTCAACATATTAAATTCAACATTAATTTAACTGTGGTTCTAGATACATCAAGTATGTGACCCTCTAAGACCCTTTCTCAGGTGCATTAAGCAATTCTGCCTAAAGTCTAAGGTTAGCATCTAACAAAAATATAAGGTATCTATAGAAAAAGAAGCTAATGTCACAACAACATAAAACCTCAAATAAATGTACACTATATAATATAATCCCTCTATCATGATATATCTAATATTGTAAGTTGTGTATTGGTGTCATCAAACTTTATTCTCAATGTCTCTTTCTTTTACTTTCCCAAAAATAAATTTCTGATAACTAGTCATTTCTATGGGATTAATGAGGCATTTCCTTAACCTTAAAATGGCCAGATATATTAACTTCTTTTAAATAATAAAAGGTAAGGTAATTTATTTCCTTATTAATTAATGTAATATTAGTCTTGATGTGCCCAACTTAGCTAAATTTACCATGAACATATGTTTTCATGGTTTATGACAATAAATTAAAGAATGTGAATCATGATAAACAATAAATATAGATAATAACATCTAATGAAACATATAAATATATATTTCCTACTAGTGGATAATATTTTCATAACCTTCTTTCTTAAAATTACCAAGGATGAAATTCAAGAGGATAAGTCTCAATGTCTTATGATTTCCCTACCCCCTGATAGCTTATATCATTTTTGTCTCGAAATTTTTTATCATTCATCCTTATATCAATATTTAATAATATTTTCATTTCACTTCAATGTTCTCATCAAAATGGGTAAATTCTATGACCTTTCATTGTGACAGGTTTGCTGTGGAAATTATCACATACAATGTTACATAGAAGCGAAATTGTGGTGTGATATAAATTTATTATTATTCAAATTACATGAATACATATAATCATTAAGTATATATATTTTGGTTATGGGGAACCAACTCCAACATACTCCCACTTACACTAGAGCTAACTACTAACAAACTTTAGTCTGCTATGTCACATGTGAAATGCATGCTTTTTCTAAAATATGGATTCAGTGAAGAGGTATTCCGCATTCTCTTACATGGAAAATCTTCTCATTATAACCTCAACCATTTGAGAAAAATACCTCAAGATATGATACTTTTGAATCATGTGTTTTTTCTATTGATGTGACTCTAGATCCTTTACAAGACCACCATTTTAGTATTAGCATAACTGAATGTGATATAATCTATACTATCAAGTACTACATCATGATCTTGAAAAATGTTTTATATCCACACTACTTCCTTGGATGCATCAAAAGATACTATTTACTAAATTTATTCTATAGAATCATAAATAACAGGATGCTTTGAACTCTTTGAGGTCATAGATCCGCTTTTGATACTGAATAAATATCCTAATTGCGAATTTAGATCATTATAACATGTTTAGAAAAAATTATCATTATATAATAAATTGATTATCTCCACATCTCTTCCATATACTAGAAACATGTACTTAATAAACATTCGGTACTTAAGGATAGCCATAACAACTATCCAATATTGTTCACTTGGATCATTTTGATATCTTCCTACCATTCTCAATGGGTAAAAAACACCAAGCCTAGTATATAACATAGAATACATGATTGAAGTTATCACGGATGCATAATGTATCCTACTTATCCTATCTCGTTCTTATTATGTCTAAGGACACATTTTCTAGGAACGATGCATTCCACGTGACACTAGAATCAATCCACTCTCAGATTAAACCATACTAAATATCTTTAGTATCTATTCAATTTTTATACCTTGACATAGCCCAAGAATTCTCTTGTATCTATCATGAATGATCCTAATCATGAGAATGTAGGCTCATTCACCTAAATCTATTATAGATAATCACTTGTTTAACAAGTCCTCCACTTACTATAAGATTGGTATTTTGTTTCCTATAAGTAAAATTTCATTGACATATACTTATATGAAAATGACTTCACTCCCACTAAAATGCTTGTAAACACATGAATCACATTCATTTTTATAAATCCAAATTATTTTATGGATTCATTTAACTAAATGTTCCATTACCTAGATGACCACATAAATCCATAAATAGATCTTTTTAATACTTTATTTTAATTACCTGGAGTCACAACCCCTTTTATTTGGGTCATGTAGAAATCCCCCTAAAGGTTTCCATTATGAAAAGTTGATTTGACATTCATCTGATGAATCACGTAGTCACGAAAATTTATTATAGTAAGTAGAATTTTGATGTATTTAAACATGGAACTGGTGAAAATATTATTAAATAGTCAACTCCTTTATGTTTTTATACCCCTTTATCCATTAGTCTTTCTTTATAGGTACTCACATAATCATCCATGTCCGGTTTTATCTTGAATACCTATTTTCACCCAATGGGATTTAAAGAAACTAAAAGATTGACCAGGATCCATACTTGGTTCTGATACCTATAATCCATCTCAGAATGAATTTATTATTTCTTAACTTGTATCTTCGGATATCTCTACTACCACCTATAGGAAATAATATCATTATTTTCAACCAATAATGATTCACCATCCTCAGTGACTATAAAACCATATCTTTATGTTTCTTTAACCTTTAGTGTAATCCTATATAGTACTTTTGTTTCAATAATAACCTCTTCCATGGAGACCTGTAGAATCTATTCCAATATTAACCCTTGTGTATCTTATGAGTCAAATTCGTTGAATTCGATATTACCCACACTATCCTTCTAGAAGATTTTTTTCCTTTTTAGAATGATACGATGATTGTTGACTATAATTGCTTTATTTGAAGGATTATATTGGTAATATCTTTTTGTTTCATTAGGATATCATATAAATATACAATTCATGTTAAGGGTGCATGTTTATTTCATGTTAAGTCCTTAAAAATTCATCATATACCCATATACACAATTTCGAAACATGGGTTCCTTCCCAGTCCATAACTATTATGGTATAAAGTTTTCCACTTTAGTTAGCACATGGTTTTGAGTGAATGATATAGTTTGTAATGCATATCCCCAAAAGGATAATTTAATATTTTTATGACTCGTCATTGATCTAGCCATGTCAATAAAGGTACACTTCCTCCTTTAACTAACACCATTACACTATGGTGTATAAGAAGGAGTGACTTGGGATAGAATTACTCACTCCCATTGAAAGTTGATAAACTCTTGGTTAAGATACTCATCACTATGATCAGATCAAATTTTCATTATCTTATTACTAAGTTGATTCTATACTTTAGTCAGGAATTATTTGAATATATCAATATTCTTAAATATATAACTCACTAATTATACAAATACAGATCTACTTAAGTAATCTGTTAAAGTAATAAAGTAAGAATAACCACTTCTTAATTCTATTGTAAAATATCCGCACACATTTGTGTTTGATAATTCTAGAATCTCCCAGTCTCTTTCACCTTATCCACCAAATTGTGTCTTGGTCATTTTTTCTTATAAAAATAATGATATATGTCTGGTGGTTTTATCTCAAAGGAGTCTAAATAACAATTTTATATAGATTTTTCAAACACTTCTCATTTACATGGATAAGATGGTGATGTCACAACTAGGTGTGATATGATTCATGTGTAACTCATTCATTATCGATTTCCAATACTTGATTTTGGTAATTTAGTATATAAATACCAATATTTAAATGGATCAAACAATAATATATTATATCATTATAAAAGAAACATCTATTTGTTTAAAATTATAAAGTATATCCATCTATAACTAAAAAGGATACAAGAAATTATGTTTTTGGTAACTGAGGTTACATAATAAAAATAATTCAAAACCAAGCTCATCTATATTGGAAACAGAAGCTAGTAGTCACATATATCCAAGTTAGAATGTTGTGCTCTGTTGGATGCTCAAAGATCCACCTCTCCTCTACAAATATTTTGGAATATACTTGTCTTCTACATTTGGATAGTGATGTGAGTACTAAAAACCATCTATAATACCAAATTAGTAGATATGGAAAAATTTAGCTCAATAATAAATTCACTTAAACCGTCCTCTTTCTTATTTAATTGGGTTCAATTCTTTTCCTAGTGTCATAGATTTCCTCTTGTGAACTATACTGCATCTTTTTTCCTTTTCCTGTATTTGGATATTCTTCTTCATGGAAGGATGGTACTGACGAACCTTATACTTGGAGTAATTCTTATATCCCTTTTCCTTGTTCTTCCTTTTATTCACTAGATGGACCATAGGTTTTCCACACCTCATGTATTTATCAACTTGGTAAATGAATTTAAGGAGTTTTGAGTGAGACTTATCACCATTTTTCATATTATAATTAATAATTAAACTAGAGTATCCATTAGGTTGTGAGGACGAGATGAGATCTATGTTCAACTCATTAGGGATCTTAAATCCCAAAATGAAAAAACACTCTATGTGGAAAATCAACTAAACTACATGAGGCCCATTCGGTACTGAATCTCCAAGCTTTCATGTGAATAGTTGATCGTAGATCTTATATCTCTCGTCTCACCTTCTATTGATAAAGATCATGAAATTTAGACATGATGATATATGCATCCATATCCGTAGATCACTTTAGAATATCACTGGATATGAATCATAGGATGAAACATTGTATATAT
Organism: Viscum album; assembly: GCA_963277665.1. Lineage (NCBI taxonomy): Eukaryota > Viridiplantae > Streptophyta > Magnoliopsida > Santalales > Viscaceae > Viscum > Viscum album. Next base: position 615,311,970 of record OY728130.1, read on the forward strand.
ATGGGATCATATAAATGTTTTACATATAGAGAGTCTTCTTCCTCCCAATCCTCTTTACCAATTGGTTTAGCAATAGGTATTTCCATAGCATATAATTTCTTCTCATGTCATAGTATATCATAAAAACACCTTTAACTTTCTTATAAATCTGAGAAAGTGAGAAGGTAATCCTTCTGTAATTTAGATCACAGTGATATAGTTGATGTCATATCTATTTCCATTTATATAATAAATAGACACCTGTTTTTTTATACTATCTAGATTATAAAATTAGTAAATAAATATTGAATAATTTATTAATCTCCCACTTTTTTGAACAAAATACAATATACCCCACTATTTGTGTCATAATATTATATTACCTTGATATTTTAGTGGAAAGGATTCATCTACTTCTTATCACTAATCATATTGTGTCCTTGATAATTATTCAAAGTAGATCAGGAAGGCATAACTTTATAACTTCATGAACTCATAGCTCCATGATCTATTGAGTGGACTCCCCAATCCTGAAATCCCAAACTTGGATTTATTCAATTATTTCCTCCAAAACTTATCAAACATACATTTCACATTACAGACAATAAATTTTTGTTAAGTTGGCCTAAAAACTTTATAATAATTCCTTTATTAAAGTAAGTGTATAGACTTTGGACATAAAAACACATAGTTATATGGTTAAATTCTTATTCAAGTAATGGGAGTCTTGTCTAAATTGATATTTGATTGAGTGTTTTTTATATTTATGATTAAATTCCCATTTTATATATATTAAATTATTTATATTAATTTTATTTTACTTATGTGATCAACCATGTCTTGGTAAAATTTACACATAATTGCATTTTTCTTAATTCCATATTGAATTCTTGTTAATTTATTTATTAAGTTATCATAATAAAACAACTATAAATAATTAACTATGAAATTGAAATAAATAAAATAATAAAGTAGTATGATCCAGAGATTTCTAATTGGTTGGTTTATCTAGAGGATGATAAACTAACCCTTGACCCTATGTAATAAACTCATAAAACCACACCTAATTCGAGTTATAACATTCCACATATGCTTCTATGTATATCATGGATTAGTTTCTATAGCGACATATGTTTACCATACATAGATATTACATAATTATTTATGAATATTCATTACATTACACAAACACATGCCTCTGGACCATAATAGTTTAGTGTCTTTGGAAACTAGGAAACATAAATCAATGGTCCAAAGGTAAAAAATATTTTATACAACTATGATATTAATAACTAGAACCCTTACTAAACATATCATGTATAATACAATTATTCAAAACCTAGGGAAAAGGAAATATAATAAAGGGTGATCCCAGATGCTCGGTAAGGGTAAAAAAGAGAGATACATGATCATAAAATAAACATAAGGGTATAGAAACATGAGAATAACATTTTAAAATCAGACACTATATATCAAATATCATAAAATTTATTCATAGAATAAAGATTGGTGGTTCATAAGACATTAAGCATACTTTAATCAAGGAAAATGATCCATGATAGAAAACATTAGCATAAGACATAGATTTATGGAATACAAATAAGCATACACAATAATTTCTATATTAGTAAAATCTAATTTCCAAGGATATCATATTGGAATGGGTTCACTCTATAAACTATCATAGTAGTCACAGTTCACTCTCAATACCATCATAGAAGAAAAATTCCCATACTCAACTAGATTCACTCCCCATTTTGATCCTATCTATCTCATTAAATATAAATCTTTACCCAATGCAATGAAATGAGATATAGGTCCCACCCATCTAAAAAAGCAAACCATATTTATGTGTGCTTAAAGATCATTAAACATTAATTATATCATAACCCATGAAACGAAATGGGTTTCATAAATTTTTTATCCCAACATAACCAATGGAAAAGAGACAAGTATTATAATCATTTATATGTTTCATCTTAGAATAACCCATGAAAAGAAGTGGGTTTCATAAGAAATTTATCATGGTATAACCCATTTAAGAGAAATGGTTTTCATAAAAATCATCCCATCATAAACATAAATATTTAGAGAAATAATAAGAATGGTATCCTTGGATCATATCCCTATTAAGGAATAGGTAACACCAATGGATGTCATCTTAGATGGAAAATGATTTTTGATCATTTAATACATTTCTTAAGGAAAATATCCTAACCAAATTGAAAAATAAATAAAAATAAATATTTTTTGAAATATTTTTATTTTAAAGAAACCTTTAAAACTATAAAGTAATCTTTGAAAACATTTTTAGAAAACTTTGTTTTGTAAGAAACAGGATTTCTGACCAACGAGGCAAATAATTTTTGTTTTTAAAAAACATTTTATCAATTATTATAATTATAAAATTGTTGGAAAATAGTACTATTAATTTAAGGTATCACCAATAACCATAGGATTAGGAAATTCATGATAATTATTGAGAGGTATATTATTATATTTCAATATTGGATAAGTAATTATAAATAATCCCAATAAACAATGAGAGTGCAATATAAAACCCATACTACTTTGGTAAACTTGAATCATAATCCCCATACAAGGATAAAATCAAATGAAACTTTGAAATATCATGAGGATAAAAAAATTCAATATATTTCATTTCAAAGTGTATCCATACACACCATGTAAAATAATATAGGTTCAAAATGTAATATATGTTTCAAAGAAGGAAAATTGAGACAAAAATACCTTACTGTAAGTCTTGACTTCTATCGTACTCATTAAAACCTCTTGTATATTAAATATAAGTATATTATACATATATTAAATAATAATATTCATATATATCATACCATATATTATTTTCTTATGACATTATATTAACAATTCCATGTTAAAGTTAAGTTTTGGGAAATAACTGCTTTGTTTTTTATGTATATTTTGACTTGTTATTTTTGGTATACTTATTTAGATCATGGTTTCATCATATATAGAATTTAAAAAATGATATAAATATTATATATATTAATTATATATGTATTTATAGTAATTCATAAAATTTAGTGATAGAAAATGAAATACACCATTCATGGAGATAGTGGGTCGTACGTACACATGAAAATTATTTCCATTTTCTTATCATATTGAAATAAATTAAATTAAATTATATATATTATCATTAAATAATAATTTTTATGTCATATATATCACATATTTTTAATAAAATAATTATTAATAAATTCCATGTAAAGCAATAACGAATCACATCACTTCGTGAGGTGGTAGTTCTCCGTACACATGAGCGGCGTTATCGTATTCCAATAAATGGAGAGTATGAATGTATGTGTGATATGATAATTCAAGAATCATAATAAAATAATAAATCTCAAATAAAAATAATAAATCCATAATTATTACCACCCTTAATAGGTAGTGATGTAAACAAATGACATCAGTTTGCGAGGCAGTAGTCCATTGTACACACGAATGATGATTTCATAACCTATTTGATGGAAGTGAAGATGGTTTTAGATCATTAATTTAACATAACAACATATAAGTATATGTAAGATAATAATTTTATTGAATCATGATTTTATAATAATAATTTAATTTGGGGGAATAAATAAAACAAAAAATACTCGCTAATGAGCGTTACATCTTCTTTCAGTATCCTCCTTTGGTTTACACCAAAAATCAACATAGGTTGGATCTATCTCCAAAAAAGATTATAGGATGGGAATCGGGATGTTGGGAAGTGATTTTGTTAGTTATTTTCCAAAATAAAGTGGTTTTTTTTTGAAGAATAGAGGATATCGGGTGACCTTTTATAAGTGAGGTGAGTGGCACACATTTAATTTTTGGAAACGAAAGTGTACCTGTGTTTTTCACATTTACCATGGGACAAAAATTGATCAAATTAAAACCTTATAAATTATAATGTCTAAATATATACATAAAATATATTCTAGACATGTTTATAGCTAAATTTAACCCCGATGTTTTAGTTTAACCACTTAAAACCTATTTCTACCTTAACTATGGTAAATATTTTTTGCTATCTCTACTATTCATTTGGGTCAAAAATTAAGTTGAAATTATTAGATAATATAAATTATCCTTATTCAAAATATGGAATCCATTTATTAAAATTTCATTTATATAAGTTCCAAAAATTAATTTAAAATTTATCTTATAGAGACAACAATAAAATTAGTTTTGAAAGAGAAAATGTTCAAATATTTGAAATGTTTTTTACATCATAATTGAATATGAAATTTATTTCAATGAAAAAAATTTCATTAATGGATTCATCATTGAAATAATTTTACATTAAACAAAATATAAAATATATTTTAACTGTATAAATAATTTAAACAAAAAAGGCAGTTTTTAAATAAAATTTTGTATTTTTCACTATTTGTCGAAAAATAAAACTTTTTAGAAAAATACAAAAAATTCACCCTAATATTATTTTGAAACTATGATTTCAAAAATTAATTGTATTTTATCAAATTAATTTTCTAAAAATATAATAAATTAATTTCTTTATTGTTTACAAAAATACAAAAAAAATTTTTGAGAAAATAGTATTTTTAAAACATTTAAATACTTTATTAAAATTCATTACCAATATGTTCTATTCATATAAAAACATTATGAATAGTATTTAAAATTAGTTATTTCTATTAATAAATCTAACTTTAATGGATAGGTTATAACAATCATGTTCAAATAACTACATTAATAGTATATCGTGGTTTTGTTAAAACTTAGTGTCGTGTTTAATGCAAGCTCACCCAGTGTTGTGTGTATCGCAATATTAAATTGGTGTTACGTGTAACACATGATATAAAATAAATTTAATTTATATAAAAAATAATAATGCATAAAAATTTTCGGTGTTACATTCTATGCCACTTGAAATGAGTTTATCCTTCCAAATTCATCTCTCTACTAAGAAAATAAAGATATATATGCCTCATATTATCCTCAAGTTCCCATATAACTTCCTAAAATTTTTGGTTTTTCCACAAAATTTTGACCAGTTGAGTGGTCTTATTTCCTAGAACATTCTCTGTACAATCCAAAATCTCCACTAGCTGCTCCTCATAAGAAAGATCTTGTTCCAACAGTATGAACTCTGAGTTCAATAAATGAAAATGGTTATTTTTGTACTTCCTCATGAGAGATACATATAACACATCATGGACATGAGAGAGATTTGATAGAATATCCAACCAATATGCCACCATCTATATATGAAAAATAATTTCAAAGGGATTGATATACATAGTGATTAGTTTCCCTTTCTTCCTGAATCTTATAACCTTATTACCTAGATAAATTATTAGAAACACCTTATCACCAGCTTAAAATTATAAATTACACTGGAAATTATTAGTGTAACTTTTCTACTGAATCTGATATTCCTTGATGTGTAGCTGAATTTCTCTAACCTTCTCTTCAATTTTATCAACTATATCATGTCCCAATATCTTTCTTTATCCAATATCATTCCAGCACATTGGTGGTCTATGATTATTTCCTTAAATAGATTCATAAGGAGACATCTAAATTCTTCAGTTAAAGCTATTATTTTAAGAAAACTCAACTAGAGGAAGGTATTGATCCCAACCAACTTTGATATCTAAAGAATAAGATATCAGTATATCCTTTAGGATTTGAATTATTATTTTAAAATATCCATCCATTTGAGTATGATATATATTTATGAAACTCAACTATGTATCAAGATATTGATGAAGATTTTTCCAGAACATTGAAGTAAACCTTAGATACTGATCAGATATAATGGAATGGGGTACTCCAGGAAATCTTACCACTTCCTTAATATACATCCTAGAAAGCAGATCCAAAGACATTTCTTCTCTAATAAAGACAAAGTGTGTTGAGTTAGTAAGGTGATTTACTACATCCCATATAACATTATGCCCTTTAGATTTTTTGGGGAGTCTAGTGATAAAATCTAGGGTGATTTTTTCCCATTTCCATTCCGTTATTGGTAATGCATGTAACATTCCCCTATACTTTTGTCTTTCATTCTTAACATGTTGATATACCAAGCACTAAGATATAAACACTAATATATATATCTTTATTTTATCCCACCAGAAATATTGTTTCAAATATCTATAAATATTCATACTTCCAGGATTAATAGAGAATGAAGAACTAGGAGCTTCCCCAAACAACTCCTTCTTTAAGTCTGGTATGGACAGAACACATATATGGTTCCTGAACATTATAATTTCATCATGATCAAGTTTAAACATAGAAACATTTATGACCTTATTTCTCCACTCAACATCTTTATTCTATGCCTCCATAATCTTAACTTGGATATATGGTTGAAGATTAAATTTATCAAGATAATATTTTTCCCATTCCTTAAATATTTCCAGATCTATCCTTTGAAAATCCAAAAAATATTGGATCTTTTTTAATCCTGATCATGGATATGATAGAATACTCCTTTTGACTCAAATCATCACCCATCTTATTCTCTTTCCCTAGTTGGTAATGTATTAATAATTCATAATCATTAATTATCTCTAACCATTTTCTATGGTGCATGTTAAAATCCTTCTATGTGAATATAAACTTTAAATTTTTTTATTGGTATATGTGTCACACTTTTCTCCATAAATATAATGTCTACATATCTCTAATGTAAAAAATACCACAACTAACTCCAAATCATGATTTGGTTAATTCTTCCCGTGAATATTTAATTTTCATAAGGCATAAGCTATAACCATGTCATTTTTCATAATAAAAAAAGAAATTCCTTCTTGGATACACCATTATATATTAAAACCCTTCTCCATTTTAGGGTAATGTAAGAATAGGTGTACTGACAAATATTTTCTTCAATTCCTTGAAAATTTCCTCATATTCATACATCCATCGGAACATGTCTCCCTTCCGAGTTCACTTTATGAGTAGGTTAGATAGTCTTGAGAAATTATCCCCAAACCATCGATAATATCAAAATAAACTGAGTAAACTATGGATATTTGTCCCCATGGTTTGTATGTTCTAACATTAAATATCCTCCATCTTTGATGGATCTACTAATATACCATCTCCTAAGATTATATGATCCAAAAATGTAACCTTTTTCTGCACAAATCCACAATTTTTATATTTTTCATTTAGTTTCTCATTCTTTTGGGTCTTAAGTACAATTCACAAGTGGTCTTTATGCTCTAATTTTCTATTGGGTTAGATGAGAATAACATCTATAAAGTCTACCAAAAATTGATCAAGGTAATCTATAATGATTCTATTCATTAAATCCATGAATATATTAGGGGCATTAGTATAACTAAAAGATATTAAAATATATTCATAGTGTCCATACATTGTATGGAATTTTGTCTTGGGTATATATACCTTCTTGATTCTCAATCAATGATATCCATAATGAAGTTAATTCTCAGAATAATTTTAAACCTCACATAGTTGATCAAACAAGTCATCAATACAGGTAAAATGATACTTGTTCTTAATCATGATCTTGTTTAACTCTCTATAATCAATTAAAAGTCACATCGATTCATCTTTATTTTTAATCAAAAGAAGAGGTTCACCACAAGGTGACACACTTGGATAAATTAATCCCTTGTCAAGGTTTTCATAATGTGGATTTTTTAACTCATGGGACTCAATCGAGGACATTATATAGTGAGTCTTTGAAATTGGTATGGAACCAGGTATGTGTTATATTGAGAACTCAACTTCACATTTTGGTGGAAGACTAAGATACCCATCCAGAAATAACATCAAAAAATCCCACAAAATAGGCCTATCATTGATTCCAATTTTTTCTCCAACCCTTTGAGATAAACACCCCTTATGAATGGGAATTAAGATCCATAAAATGGATATAACATCTATCCAAAGTTTATACTTATTTTCAAATTGATAAAAATAATAGGTTTTTTTGTAATGTCAAAATTGACTCCCCTTCATTAAAAATGGATGTGTTTATGAAAATAATGTCAATACTTTCCTAATATGATATAAAATCCTACTATAGGAAGAATTACTAGATTTGCAGGAAGCACATTCCCACAAACATTCTAAAAGGAACCAGCCTAATAACCTTATATAATATCGAATTTAGTCAAGAAATAACATCATTTAACATTGAGTATCTTTTCAAGTTTATATATTTATTGAATTGGGACATAACACATTCATAACATTACACATTAATACTGAGTGGATACCCTAAAAACAGTATTCATTTCTTCCAAAATATAAAACTTTTCAAATAAAACATGATTTCTTTGAAAAAATTTCAAAAATTTAACATGGATTCCTTCTATGTCATAAAAATCCTTTTAACCTATGAAAATCCTTTAAAAACAATGGATGTGAAGAAAAATCTCACTAAGGGGTATAAAAAGAATAAAAGAACACATTAGTCCATGAATACTTGCAACGTATGAAATCATTTTCAAAAGACACACTTATCACCCATATAAACATACTTTTTGAAACATGAGATATAAAAAAGACCCCCACAAAACATAAGAAAAAAATATAACAATAATGGTATCTTGGGGAATTAATTATATAATTTTGTTACCCTCTTGGATACCTTATAATTTGTAACCCTCACGACTACCTCATAATTTGTCTAACCATCACAGTTACACTTGGAGTAACCATACGACCGACCTCCAACATACACATAAAAAATGAATTAGCGGTAGATATTGGTCCCATATTTCATCATAAACAATTCCCAATGACCAAAACATAATCATACAACATGAATAATTTCATAAAAACATTGCTCTTGAATTTTTTAAAACAGAATTTTAAAAGAGGTTTTAAAAAGAAAATTCCCTTATAAATATCATATAATTGAAGTAAGACTTAATTTATTGGACGGAATATGTATATAAACTATAAATACACAAAATTAAAAATAATATAAATAAAATTCATCACACAAAAAAATTTAATACCACATAAATAATGAAGTAGAATATTAACCCAGAGAATTGAAATCGGGTTAAGAATTCCCTTACCTCAGGTTTGTATTACTTTGAACTCATTTAAAACACTAGTATAATTGTCAAAATAGTTTTATTAATATCTTATAGAAACATATTCATATTTTTAATACCTTATATTGTCATTTCATTATATCATTTCACCCTTTAATTGTTAGTATTTTGTTCCTTGCATTGTTTTTGGTGTGTTCTTTCCATGATTTCCATGATCGGTTCATGATGGATATTCTTGTCGATTGGAAGTGAAACTCTATAATTGTAATGGAATGGTTTTTACATATTTAAAGAACCATAAATTATACCATTAAAATTTTTAATTCTAACAAGAGGGTGATTCATAAGTTAAAACATTATTGATATTTTTTAGGCCATTTTATTGATTCTTCGATCGTAAAAAACTCATTTTGTTTTATAAACTAATAACATGTGTAAAAAATGATTCCAGAAACTTATATAAGATATAATATATAAATGATAATCTGGTTCAACCATAAAAATGGTTTCATGACCAGTCTTGAAGGATGTAAAAGAAAATGAAATCACATCGTCCATGATATCGGTAAATCGACACATCACGAAGAGTGTTTTAATTTCTTGAATAAGTGGGAGAGGAGAAGAAGTATATTGGTGAGTCTTCCATAAACATTATGAAATCCAGAATATGTAATATACTGGTTCATTAATACCTCTTGGATAATGGGAGGTTATTAAATAGGAAGAATAGAAAAGAAAATGAAATGAAACGAAAAAAAACAAAAGAGGAAGCTTACAACTTGATCTCTTCTCCTTGAGATTACTCTTAAGGCCTTTGGTTTTGGCCTTTTAGGGAGACCATAAACTCTCAGAAGTCGAAAATAGACTTGGGAGGATTATTGGGAAGAACATGGGTAAGTATCAAGGCTTGATATGTGTGGGAGGAAGAGGTAAATGAGGGTTGTATTTATAGTGGCGGAAAGGAGGTATTTTACATTATTTTAATCATTATTATAATATTGTTTCTCAAGACTATGAATAGTATTAATTAGTATGACCCCAAATAGTAATAATGGAATGTGAGTTTGAACCAAGTGTTCTTACATCACTTATGATTTCATAAATAGTGTATTTAACTGATAGTTCGAATATATGGTATTTTACCGTATTTCGCTATTCATTAAAAATTCAAGAATTTCAGAAAAATACCAAAAATTATCCCTAACCATTTTTCAATGTGTATAATCAAAAAATAAACTCCATTTTTTCAAAAATAATTTTATAAATATTTTAAATTTAATTTTTAAATAAAATCATACTTTATTCAAAAATTAATAATTTTAATTCTATAACTGCTTTTATATCACATTGAAAATTTAACCAAGATGTCATTATCATAAATCCTTAAGAAAATAAAATAATAATAAAATTTAATATTAATTAGGGTCATGTTACTATTTATATTATTATTCATAAGGGTATGTTACTATTCACCAAAAATCAAGTTGGTTTCATCAGAATCCAAATAACTTACTCAACACAATTGTTGATGACTGTTTTTCAAAATTCAAAACATAAAAGCAGAAAAATTTTGTTTAAAGTATATTTATAAATATCTACATAAAAAATATTTCATGAATTTAAATTTATTTTTAAAACATTGGGGTTTTACATTATCCCCACCTTCTAGAAACTGCACCGTCGTAATTTTATTTACTCATTAAACAAGTGAGGGTACCTTTCCATCATAGCATTTTTAGATTCCCACGTTGCTTCTTTAAACATGTGTTTTCTCCAAAAAAACCTTTACTTGGTGGATTACCATATTTCTTAATACATGTTCCCTTTGATCAAGAATCGGAACTCATTTCACTTCATAAGAAAGGTTCTCTTTCAACTGAACTACTTCCAGGCTCAAGACATGAGATGAATTTAGTACATACTTTCTCAACATCAAAACATGAAAAACATTATGTACCTATGATAAATTTAGAGGCAAAGATACTCATTTGGTGACTGGTCCAACTTTATCCAGAATTTTGTAAGGTCCAATGAACTATGGACTTAGATTTTCTTTTTTACCAAAACACATAACACTTTTCCATGGTGAGATTCTAAGAAAAACATGATCACTTACCTCAAAAGAAAAGTCTTTCCTCTTATTGTCTACATAAATTTTATGTATGCTCTGAGTTATCCTTATGTGTTTCTAGATCATCTTCACTTTATCATCCACTTGCTCCACTAATTCTGGTCTAATCAACTTCCTTCTCCCAACTTCATACCCAAAATATGGTGTTCGACAGTGCATCTCATACAACGCCTCAAAAGGTTTCTTCTGTATACTAGAGTGATAACTGTTATTATAAGAAAACTCATATAAAGAAAGATGTTCATCCCAACTTCCCTAGTATTCCATTGAACAAGATCAAATCATATCCTCCAAATTCTATATCATTCATTCTGACTACCCATCTGATTGATGATGAAAAGATATACTGATATTTAATTATGTGACCAATGACTTATGAAGGCCCTTCCAAAAGTTAAAAGTGAACCTGTGATCCTAGTAAGATACAAAAGAAAGAGGAAATACATATAACCTGACAATCTCTTTAAGGCATAGTCGGGAAATATGATCCAAATACATTGTATCTTGAATAGAAAGAAAATGTGTAGATTTTGTCAGCTGATCAAAAATAACCCAAATTGCATTATTACATTGAGAAGTATTTGGTAGTCCCACCAGAAATTCAACGGATACATTCTCCCATTTCCACTCTGGCACTGGAAAAGTCTGAAGCATCCCCTTCAATAACTTATACTATTCTTTAACCTGATGACATGTCAAACATTTCATGGTAAAATATACAATATCTCTTTTTATTCCATCCCACCAATAATACTCTTGAATGTCTCTGTACATCGTAGTACTTCTAGGATGAACTGAACATGGAGAACTATAATCTTCACACAACAAATATTTCTTAAACTGGGAATCACAAGGCCCACACAACCTTTCTCCAAATATTATAACACAATCTTTATCAAGGTTAAATTTGGGAAACTTACCCATTTTAACCAATTCTACATTTTTCTATTTCTCACATTCTTCCTTCTGCGTTTTCTTATTTCTATCTAATAACAATGATTACACTAAAACATGAAACAAAATAGGGTTTTTTCCTGCACCAACAAATTCTAAGACAAAATTCATTAACTCATTAATCCAGGGATTATATTCCAATCATAACATGGTTAATGATGTATGATGTTTTCATCTCAAGTCATCTTCTATTTTTTTGCTTTTCACGGATGATAATTGATCGTACAATCATAATATTTTATCAGTTCAAGCCATATTTTCTACCTCATGTTTAATTCTTTCTGAGTGAATATATACTTCAGATATTCAGGGTTAATATATATTTGACATTTGGCTTTGTATAAATGATGCCTCGATATTTTCAAAGAAAAACCACAGCTTTCAATTCCAAATCATGTGTGTGATAATTTTCCTCATGAGGTTTTAGTTTTCATGAAGCATAAGAAAATACCTGATCATTCTACATAAAAACACAACCAAGCCCCTTTAATGAAGCATCACTGTAGATAAAAAACTCACCATTTTAGGAAGGCAAGGCCAAAATCGGAGCATTCTCCAATCTCTTCTTCTGTTCCTGAAAACAAACATCAAAGTCTTATTCCCATTAAATTTAACCCCTTTTCATGTTAACTTAGTTAGAGAGCTAGATAAAAGTTTAAATTTTTTAACAAACTGTTGGTAGTAACATGCTAATCCAATAAAAAACAAATCTCTGTAGCATTTTTGGGTCTTATCCATTCATCAACAACTTTTTTTTTGGAAGGATCAACTATTATTCCATCCCAATTTACAATGTTCCCATGAAAAGAAATATATTGCAAACAAAAATCATACTTTCTAAATTTTCAATACAGTTTATTTTTCTTTAAGGTTTTCAAAACAACCCTGAGATTTTTTTCAGGCTTCCTTTTACTCTAAGAAGATACTATAATGTCATCAATAAATAAAACTAAAAACTTATCCAAGAACTCATGAAATATTTTATTCATAAGATTCAGGAATACAATAGGTGGATTAGTTAACCCAAATTTCATAAAAACAAATTCATAATGCCCATATCTAGTATGAAAAAACTGTTTTTGGGAAGCCATCCTCCTTCACCTTCAACAGATGGTATTCAGATCTCTTGTTAATATTGGAAAAGTACTGAGCTACCTAGAGTTGATCAAACAAGTCATATATATGAGGAAATGGATAATTTTGTTAATAGTGATGTTATTCAAAGCTCTATAATCAATGTAAAGTCTCATGGAACCATCTTTTTTTTTAATGAACAAAACCGGAGCACCCCATGGGGAAGTACTAATACGAATGAATCCTTTATCAATAAAATCATACAACTGGGTTTTCAATTCAATAAGTTCCATTTCATCCATTTTATTAGGGGGTTTTGATATTTTCTTAACATCAGGAACTAAGTCAATTGTGAATTCAACTTCCCAATCAAGTATGACACTAGGTAACTCATTAAGAGAAACATAAAGGTATTCATTTTCCACTAGAACATCATTAAACTCAATAGTTTCCTTATTTACAATAGTATGAGTAAGATAAATTTCATTTCCATATTTCAACAGTTTTTTAGCTTCTTGATATTTTATAAATTGTATGGGTTTGTTCATGAATACAAACTGAAGCTCTTTCTAGAAAACAACTTTTTTAGCTCTACTGCCAATCTCAGCATGATAAACAGAAATAAAATCCATTCCAAGAATGAATTCAAACTCTACTATGGAAAAAAAATAAGGTTTTCAGGTAAAGTATTTCCACAGACCATAATAGAAAGATTCTTATATTTCTTATTCGCAATAATATTTCCCCTTGATGTTTTAACAATAAGTTCTGGTCTGATTTATTGAGGTGATATTTACAATTTACCAGAAAATTTTTCAAAAATTAAGGAATGTGTAGACCTCATATCAAACAAAACATTACCAAAATCTGAGTAAATAAACAAGGTACCTAATACAACTTCATTGGATAGGCTGACATCCGCTAACGTAGTTGCAAAGGATCTCACTACACCTTTTTTATTATAGTCTGACTTCTTTTCATCATTCAGATCTCTCTTTGGGTAGGCGTTGGAATAATGACCAATCTAACCAAATTTAAAACACTTAACAATTTTCTTATTAGGATTATTCTTAGGATAATTTTCATTACAATCTTAGGCCATATGTCTAAACTTTACACATTAAAAACATTTCCCATTTTTGGTAAGGAATTCCCTAGGTTGATTCTTGCAACAATTTTAACAAACTAGAAATGGTATTTTCTTACCATTAGATATCTTTGGTTGATTATTACCCATCACATTCCATCTTTACCTCTTCTTCTCCTTGTTTTCAAAATACATGTGATCATCAGAAAACTCTATCTCAACCCTCTCAGCACATTATACACGTTTCTCGTAACTTTTGAATTCACAGGAGGCCAACACCCTTCGATGCCTTGGCTTCAATCCTGAGTAAAATTGGTTGATTTTGATATCAATATCCAAAATAATATTTGGATCATACCTCGCTAGTCGGGTGAATTTTTCTTCATACACATCCACTGAATCATCCTCATTTTGATTCAATTCACAGAATTTCTTCTCCATCCTAAGTCGCACCACCATATGAAAATATTTTTCAAGGGAAAGAATTTCAAATTCCTCCCACTCTAAGGCATCAATATCTACTCTATCCCTGATATTATTTACCATTGACTACCACTGATCAGCTTCACCTTTAGAATGAAAAATGGAAACGATTAAATTTTGATTATCTGAACATACCATAACATAGAATATCTTTTCAAGGGATTTAATACATCCTTCTACCGCTACTGGGTTAGAAGATCCAATGAAAGTAGGAGGGTTTTGTCTCATAAAATGTTTCACTATTGTCATGTTCTGTTGTGGTGACTCTAGTTTTTCTCTTACGTGGATGCCCCTACCATTTATTTCTTGTGTTAGCTGATCCATTACTGTCACAAACTATTCAGTTCCAATCCCCACCATTTGGGGATCCACATTCATAAGGATATCATTCTTTCGATGCCTCTCCTCTTAAGCTTCCCTATTTTTTCTGTAGACAACCATTCTGAAAAAACATATCTTAGTCAAAGAAACATGATAATCATTAAATTATATAGCCTTTAAAATTAATCATAGAGTAAAAAACATTTATGGTATTTCATTAACATCACCCTAACCTCTAAAGTTATCTAAATCATCCTCTGATACCAACTATAAGGACCACACCATATTACCTTAAATAATCTTGAATTTAGTCAAGAAATCACAACCTTTCACATTGAGGAAATTGTCATGTTTAGATATTTAGATAATTGGGACGTAATACATTCATAACATTAAATATTAACATAGAGTGGATAACAAAAAAAATAGTATTCATTTCTTCCAAAATATAAAACTTTTCAAATAAAACATGATTTCTTTGAAAATTCATAGAACAATTAACTTGTCTTCCTACTTTCTCTTACACATCTTCATAACCTGTGAAAATCATTTAAAAAATTGGGATGAGAAAAAAAATCTTAGTAAGGGATATAAAAAGAAATAAAGGACATAATATTCCATGAATACTTGTAACGTATGAAATAATTTTCAAAAGACATACTTGTCACCCATATATACTTAATTTGTGAAACTTGAGATTTCCACAAGATCCCCACAAAACATAAGAACATAAATAGAACCATAAAAGTATCTTGGGGAAATAATTACATAATTTTGTAACCCTATCATCTACCTTATAATTTGTAACACTCACAACTACATTACAATTTGTGTAACCATCGAAGTTACACTTGGACTAACCATACGACCAACCTCCAACTTACACATACTATGATGATTGGCCAATTCTTGTTGTCTTGATAGTAAAACAAGTAATTACTTGTCCTTAAGTGATATCCCCAAGACACCAAAGGTTGGAAATAAATTCCGAAGGGTTTTAATTATAAGTGTGGGATGATTTACCCTTTAAGAAATAAATTTATAAACTAACAACCCATAACCAAACTATTCTCTAAGTGATGCATGAAAAAAATAAAGACACCTAAACAATATCATGTATCTCAAAACCACATCAAAGTGTGCAACCGTGAAATACTAAACAAGCATCAAAGTACATAGTGGATAAACAACTAAAGACTCTCAAGATACCTCAAGACTTCATGCTCTACAATCTCCAAGCTCCACAATCACTGAAAAACCCAAGTAGCATGAGGTAGTGATAAAAACATGGGAAACGTTACCTTTACCCCTATCCTGAAAGATAAAATCTAAAAAAGAACCAAGGTTACAAAGAAGTGGTGAGTATAAAAATCAGTAGGTTTTCCCCAATTACTTCCCTACTCACACCACTAGAGAAAAGTTAGCCACATTTATTTAAAATATTTTATATAAAAAAATTACCAAAACAGTTTAAAACCAATTATAAACAAGTTCCAAAAATGATTTACAACCAAGTGAAAACAATACTAAATGAAACAAATTTTCAACAAGTTAATTTTTCAGAAAAAATAACTAATCAAATCTTAAAACAAATTCTTTTTATCATTTGTCATAACCATTTTGTAGTTTCCAACACACCCACACATGCATGCTTTGTTTGATAGTTTCATACTAATGAGTGGTCTCTTATACAATTACCTTGTGTCCCAATGACACATACTGTTGGGCAAAAATCCCTCAAGGTAACATTGCAGCATTTTTGGGTTGATTGTGTTTGTTGACAAAGCAGGTTTCCATGGAGAATTGTCGAGTTCCCGAGAATTTGTTGACATTCCATGTTGACAAAGAACTTTGATAAAGGAAAGGATGATCTGGAGGCGGTACCAAAGAGCAGTACAAGGTGGCGCCGTTTTCCAGTGTTTGCCAAATTTTTGGGCCTGAAAATCGCCAATGGAAAATGGAGTGATATGTTGTTGGCGAAGGTTGAGGAGAGAGAAATGAAGAAGGTGTGCGGAAAAATCAAGCGTGGCGCGCAAAACTAGAGGGTTGCGCGAAATATTGAAGTGTGGCGCGCAAAACAGCGGGTTGCGCGAAATTGTATTTCGCGCAAAAGATGTTTCAAGGCCGAAAGCTTGAAAATCGGTAAAGGCATGAGGCGCGCGAAATTTTGGAGGCGTGCGCGGAAAATTGAAGTGGCGCGCGAAATAGCAGATGAAGTATTTCGCGCAAGAGGTGTTTCGAGCTCCGAAGCTCGGAAAATGGCAAAGGCATGAGGTGCGCGAAATTATGGAGCAGCGCGCGGAAAATGGTTGTGCGCGGAAGATTTGTATTTCGCGATCAAAGCGGATTACGCGCTCAAAGAGGGTTTTTCGCGCGGGGTCGATTTTGCCTATAAATATGAAGTGACCCTCCTCCATTCAGTAGAGTTCAAGACATAGAAAATACCCGAGCTCTGGTGCGCGAAATTGAAGTTTGAAAGGGTGTTGCGCGTAAACTTAAAGTTTGCGCGTAAAGTCAGATTGCGCGAAAAGCAAAGGCTGCGCAGAAAGTTTGAGTTGGCGCGTAAAAGGAAGGTTGCGTGAAATGTGGATTTCGCGCAAAGGCAGTGAATTGCGCGCAAGGCAGTTTCCAGGCTGCGCGTAAAATTTGGAGGTTGCGCGAAAAAGGAATTTCGCGCAAAGCATAGAAATTGCGCGCAAGACACCGTAAGGGTTGCGCGTAAAAATTGAGGTTGCCCGGTACATCCGGTGCAAAGTGAGATTCATCTACGGGTGAAAGTTGAACTTCAAAAGAGCATCTACATACAGAGAAAGATGCATTCCTTCATGGAAATGAAGAGACCTACAGGTCTATAAACTGTGAGTGAATCCCTTCCAAGAGCAGTGAGCTTAGGAAGAGGAAGAAGGTGATCCTCTCCACCGGCAGTGAGCCAGAGAGAGAGAAATAGGGAGTGACCCTTGGGAAAGCAGTGAGCTGACCCTAAACCTTGTATAGGCAGTGAGCCTGGGCATAGAAGTGATCTAGCCCGAACATTGTAATCCACAGCTAGTGAAGTTTAGTGGACTTGGTACGACCGGCAACCTGTCGGCGTATGCTCCTTGGACGTAGCCCTTAGCGGTGAACCAAGTAAAATTGTTGTGTCCTGTGCTTGCTTTACTTTCTGTTTATATTGTGCTGCAGGAAAGAGAGAGAAGAGTGTTTTGCTTAACAGCGAAACAAGATCAGAACGGGCTTTAATTTTTAATTAGTCATACCCTGATTCACCCCCCCTCTCAGGGTATTCAGCCTAGTGGACCTAACAAGTGGTATCAGAGGGAAAGGTTAACAGTTGGTCTTCTCTCAATGGAGGTCACTAATCATAGAGGGATTCCGATCTTCGACGGATGTAATTTTCAGATATGGAAGAATCGAATGCAACACTATTTCCGATCTTTGGGAATGGATGTGTTTTCAGCAGCTATGCATGGTATCACAGCTGATATTACTAGTGGTGCATTATCAGAAGCAGAGCACAAAGAGTTGGATGCTGATTCCAAAGCAATAAATGCCTTAGGGGGAGCCCTCTCTAATCCCATTTATACAAAGGTGATGTCATGCAAAACGTCACATGCCATGTGGGAAAAACTTTTGAATATTTATGAAGGGGATACAAAAGTCAGAGAGGCAAAGCTGCAAGTGTTGTGGAACAAGTATGAAGATCTCAAAATGAACCCGAATGAGTCTGTTGATGCATTCTTTGACAGGGTAAATGCTGTGGTAGAAGACATGCGGGGTCTTGGAGAAATTATCGAAGACATTAAAATCGTAAAGCGCATCTTGAGAAAGCTTCCACCTCGGTTCAATCCGAAAGTTTCTGTGTTGGAAGATAAAGATCCGAAAGAGCTAACATTGGATAACCTACACAGCACTCTTGTTGCATATGAAATGAGAAATGATGACAACGATGCTGTGGAAAAGGGGAAATCCAAAGAGGTGGCATTTAAGGCCATGAAGAGGCTCACTATTGAAGATTCTAAGGAGGAAGAAGAGTCAGATGAGGTGATGTCGTTCCTTTCTTCAAATCTGCAAAGAGGAAAAGGAAAGTTTAAAGGGAAACTTCCACTAGCATGCTTCCGATGCGGAAAGGTTGGTCATCTTGCTGCAAGATGCCCCAAAAAGTTTCAAGAAGAAAGCGATGAAGATGAAGTTGAGATTCCCATGAAAAAATCTTCAGCCTATGTGAAAGGGAAGAAGAAGTTCAAGAGAAATTTCTTTAAAAAGAAGAATCTTCTTTCCCAAGAAATTGATAGTTCAGCTGAGTCTGAGGGTGAAGAAGTTGAAGAGATAGAAAACTGTAGAGATCGTGGTCAAAATGTGATGGTGGCTGTTGCTAGTAGCACTCTAGAAAAGAAAGAAACTGAAACTGATGAAGAAGAAGAAGAAATTGAAGGGAGAGTTGACATGGAAGCTGAATTAGAAGCAGCTCTTGAAGAGATAGATGTTTGGCGAGCAAAAACAAAGAAAGCCAATAAGATAGTACGTGATGCCAAACTCTACATGCAACAACAAGAAGAAGAGAAGTCTGAGCTTGAGAAAGAAATTGAAAATCTTAAGTCTTCCATGCCAGAGCGCACAGAAAAGGTTGATGAGCATAAGCTCAAGATTGAAGAGCAGAAAAGGGAGATCGACTGCTTGAGTAGAAAAGTGAAAGATCACGTCAAGCGTATTGAAGAGCTTGAAGAGGAAGTTGTCGGTCTGCGGAGAAAAGTAAAAGACCAGGAAAAACCTTTGAATCCCAACACATTCTTGGGAAATCAGGTCGTTACGAAGACGGAAAAGAAGAAAGAAGAGCCTAGTAGTTCAGCAGGAAAGAACCAGCAATTGAACTCAGATGTTAAGGCTGATTCATGGCTTAATCAGAAACAAAAATCTACGGCAGTTGAAGTTAGACCGCAAGCACTTGTTCCGAGATTGAAAGTGGATTTGAGCACAAAGCAGAATCGGAATACTCAGAGATCCAAAGGGGAAACTCGCAGTGCTGAAGTAACAGGAAGGAATTCACCTTATATCAGGTGTTACTGTTGTGGAAAGATGGGACATTCACAGTATGTGTGTTCCATAGCCAAAAGATATCGAAGGGAACAAGAACAGAGATGGCAGCCAAACAGAGAACGGTTTCCCAGAACATTTTTTGAAGGACACTGTTTTTGGTGCGGAGGATTTGGACACATGGCTAGGTACTGCACTCCGGCCATTCAGAAAAATGTGTCAAAGCAGAATCAAAATGATCGCAAGCAGCAGATCAGTAAACCGACAAGTGAGTTAAAAGTTCAGAACAGATTTGCAGTTTTGCAAGATGAAGCTGGTCCATCATACTCTGAGAAAGAACAGAAGCCTCAATCCATGCCGAGTATGAAAGAAAAAGTATGGACTAGGAAGAAGAAAACTGAGAAGGCCGTAGTTGCTGAAATTGCCCTTAAAGCATCAGATCGTTCTGGTGTTTGGATCCTTGACAGTGGTTGCACATCCCACATGACGGGTAATAAGGATCTGGTTACAGGCATAAAATATGACAAAGAAGGAGTTGTCAAGTTTGGAAATGATGAAGGCCTGAAGATTGTTGGCTCAGGAAAAGCCAAGTTTGGGGGCAAAGAAATGAGACATGCTGATGTCTTGGTGGTAGAGGGTCTCAGTCATAATTTGCTTAGCGTCAGTCAACTATGTGACTCTGGGCACTCTATACTTTTTACCAAGAAGATGGGTATTGTTAAAGGAAAAGATGGAATAGTCATTCTTCAGGGAAAACGAACAAAGGGGAATCTTTACCTGGTAGGTGGGGAAGAAGATTCATGCCTTTTATCCAGAGAAGAAGAAAATCAGCTGTGGCATAAGCGACTTGGTCATCTATGTCAACCATCTATGGAAGATCTGGTAAAGTGTGATGCTGCTAGAGACCTTCCCAAACTATCACGTGATCTCACTCATACGTGTGATTCTTGTCAACAAGGGAAGATCATCAGGAAGACATACAGGCCAAAGGAACAAAAAGCAACTCGAGTGCTCG
Source organism: Viscum album (assembly GCA_963277665.1). NCBI lineage: Eukaryota > Viridiplantae > Streptophyta > Magnoliopsida > Santalales > Viscaceae > Viscum > Viscum album. The sequence goes on from OY728130.1 coordinate 615,333,092, forward strand.
AATTGGTGCATGCTGATGTATGTGGACCTATCTCACCACGAGCTATAGATGGGCAAAGGTACTATGTTCTTTTCATTGATGACTACAGCAGAATGGCCTGGGTATTCATCATTACCCATAAGACAGAGGTGTTCAGTTGCATAAAGCAGTACAGGAGGGAATCAGAAAAGATGCTTGGGCAGAAAATTCTGAAGTTTCGTACTGATAACGGTACAGAATTTACAAACAGTCAGGTTGAAAACTATCTCGAGAAACATGGGATAAGGCATCAAGTTTCTTCAGTAAGAACTCCCCAACAGAATGGAGTGGTAGAAAGGAGGAATCGGATCATTAACAACATGGCCAGAACAATGCTTATTGATAAGGACCTACCAGAGAAATTTTGGAAGGAAGCAGTTTTGACATCGGTCTATGTTTCAAACAGGTCCCTGTTATGTCCGAAGCAAGGGAAGACTCTGTATGAACTGTGGTACGGAAAGAAGCCAACGTTGAAATACTTTCGAATCTTTGGAAGTAAGTGTTTCATTCTCAACAAAGAACATCATAGGAAGTTCGAGGCACGAGGAGATGAAGGGATATTCCTTGGCTATTCAGGGAAAAGCAAAGCATATAAGTGCTTCAACAAGAGGCTGGGAAAAATTGTTGAGAGTAATGATGTCACTATAGTCGAAAATGAACAGACTGCTCAACGACCCAGTGAACAGTTCCTGGATGAAAGTGATGATGAGGTAAGCAACCCAGGGGGAGCAGAAGTGGCAGAAGCTGACTCAGAAGAAGATACTGATGATGAAGAGGAAAGTGTCAAGTCGGTGTCTGCGAGGAAGACAAAGAGTCGAGCTGAGATTGATAGGCAGAATATCATTGGTGATCAAACAGCTCCAGTTCAGACTCGAAGAATGAAATCATCACAGCAAGCATCGTTTTTGTCTCAAGTGGAGCCGAAATGTTTTTCTGATGCAGCTGAAGATGAAAACTGGGTTCAGGCCATGAACGAAGAGCTTGATCAGATTGAGAAGAACCAGACATGGGAGATTGTTTCGAGGCCAGCGGACAAGAATGTCATTGGGACCAAATGGGTCTATCGCAACAAGATGAATGAAGATGGCACAGTGATTCGGAACAAAGCACGACTAGTGTGCAAGGGGTACTCCCAAATCGAGGGAATTGATGTTGATGAGACATTTGCACCGGTTGCAAGGCTGGAGACAATAAGATTATTCCTAGCCATCGCAGTGCAAAGGAAGTTCAAAGTGTTCCAGATGGATGTCAAATCCGCATTCTTGAATGGCGTTCTGGAAGAGGAGGTGTATATTGAGCAGCCAGATGGTTTTCTCATTCATGAGGATGAGAACAAAGTTTGCAGGCTGAAGAAGGCATTGTATGGGCTGAAACAAGCACCAAGGGCATGGTACTCAAGGCTTGATCAGTACTTGAAGAAGCTTGGTTTTCAGCGTGGAGGAGTTGATTACAATCTCTATTTCAGTAATGACAGTAATCAAAGGATGATGGTGTTGGTTTATGTCGATGACATAATATTTGGTGGATCAGATGAAGCTCAGTGTAGACAGTTTTCTGAATTCATGAAAAATGAGTTTGAAATGTCAATGATTGGAGAGCTAACGTTTTTCCTTGGTCTACAGGTCACACAAGGAAGGAATGGAACATTCATTTCTCAATCTAAATATGCCAAAGAGGTCCTGAGAAGGTTTGGAATGGAAAATTCCAAGGAGATGAAGACTCTGGTGGCTACCCGGATGAAATTATCAAAAGATGAGGATGGCAAGGCAGTTAATATCACAGAATACAGGCAAATCATTGGAAGTCTGTTGTACTTAACCGCAACAAGGCCTGATATTGTTTTCTCCACATGCCAAGCAGCGAGATATCAAAGTAATCCCAAGGAAAGTCACATGCTCGCAGTAAAAAGAATACTTCGGTATATTAAGGGCACGGTGGACTTCGGCTTGACATACAATGACAAATCTCAGACAGAGTTATTGGGGTACACTGATGCAGACTGGGCCGGTTCATCCGATGATAGAAAATCAACGTCAGGTGGTGCATTCTATCTTGGTGGATTGTGTATTTCTTGGCTAAGCAAGAAACAAGATTGCATTTCATTGAGCACCGAAGAAGCTGAGTATATTGCGGCCACTCAAGCATGCACACAGTTATTGTGGATGAAGCAGCAGCTTGAAGATATGGGAGTTGAAGTGAAGTCTCCGATCGGAATCCAGTGTGACAACTCAAGTGCTATAAATCTTAGCAAAAATCCCGTCCATCATTCAAGGACAAAGCACATTGAGATTAAGTATCATTTTATTAAGGAGAAGGTTGAGCAGGGAATTGTAAAGTTGGAGTACGTGCCTACAGAACTACAGGTTGCAGACATTCTGACAAAGGCCTTACCCAAGGAAGCTTTTGAGAGGCATCGACTGGCTCTGGGAGTTCAGTCGATTCCCCGCACTTGAAATAGTGTGGATGTGGGTCCCCCACCCCCCCCCCCCCCTCTCCCCGAGGAATGGTGTGTTTTTCCCTAATGTGCTGATATGTGTTCTCTACTATGTTACAGACTACAAAGGCGTGACCTTTGGGTTCGTTGACAAAGGGGGAGAAAAGTGCTTGAAAAGTGATTGACAAAGGGGGAGAAAAGTGTTAGTTCCAGAGAGAATATAGTGCGGAGATTTGATAAATCATAATTGATACGGGGAGAAGCTGACAGGTGGAGCAGCCAGAAAGGGGGAGCAATGAGAAAGGGGGAGAGATTTTTAAATCTGACGATGCTAGAAGTGATCGATCAAATCATAGAAATCACGACAGCTGAGGATCGTGATAAAGGCAGATCAGTGGTGTTAGGAATGGTGTGAGACGGTGTCCAGCTATCAACAATCGGTATCAACTTAAGAATTCACCAATTGGTATCAGTGTGGTTCAACAACTGGTTTTATTTTAAGAATTGGTATCAGGGTGGAATCGACAATTGGGGTCTGACATGAAGTGATTCATTGATGAACTTTTCATACTACTCTTGTTTCTCACGCCGAGCATTGCTCATGTGGGCTTAGAGTACATGTTAAGTGAATCCTTGAACGCTATCATAATCGCAAGAGGCGAATGGTGGTAGCAGCTGGAAGAAGACTCAGTGAGGTATCAAAGTGCAGAAAATATTTCTGAGCAGAGTTGTGAAGAGTTGTCAACAAACCCAAAGGGGGAGATTGTTGGGCAAAAATCCCTCAAGGTAACATTGCAGCATTTTTGGGTTGATTGTGTTTGTTGACAAAGCAGGTTTCCATGGAGAATTGTCGAGTTCCCGAGAATTTGTTGACATTCCATGTTGACAAAGAACTTTGATAAAGGAAAGGATGATCTGGAGGCGGTACAAAAGAGCAGTACAAGGTGGCGCCGTTTTCCAGTGTTTGCCAAATTTTTGGGCCTGAAAATCGCCAATGGAAAATGGAGTGATATGTTGTTGGCGAAGGTTGAGGAGAGAGAAATGAAGAAGGTGTGCGGAAAAATCAAGCGTGGCGCGCAAAACTAGAGGGTTGCGCGAAATATTGAAGTGTGGCGCGCAAAACAGCGGGTTGCGCGAAATTGTATTTCGCGCAAAAGATGTTTCAAGGCCGAAAGCTTGAAAATCGGTAAAGGCATGAGGCGCGCGAAATTTTGGAGGCGTGCGCGGAAAATTGAAGTGGCGCGCGAAATAGCAGATGAAGTATTTCGCGCAAGAGGTGTTTCGAGCTCCGAAGCTCGGAAAATGGCAAAGGCATGAGGTGCGCGAAATTATGGAGCAGCGCGCGGAAAATGGTTGTGCGCGGAAGATTTGTATTTCGCGATCAAAGCGGATTACGCGCTCAAAGAGGGTTTTTCGCGCGGGGTCGATTTTGCCTATAAATATGAAGTGACCCTCCTCCATTCAGTAGAGTTCAAGACATAGAAAATACCCGAGCTCTGGTGCGCGAAATTGAAGTTTGAAAGGGTGTTGCGCGTAAACTTAAAGTTTGCGCGTAAAGTCAGATTGCGCGAAAAGCAAAGGCTGCGCAGAAAGTTTGAGTTGGCGCGTAAAAGGAAGGTTGCGCGAAATGTGGATTTCGCGCAAAGGCAGTGAATTGCGCGCAAGGCAGTTTCCAGGCTGCGCGTAAAATTTGGAGGTTGCGCGAAAAAGGAATTTCGCGCAAAGCATAGAAATTGCGCGCAAGACACCGTAAGGGTTGCGCGTAAAAATTGAGGTTGCCCGGTACATCCGGTGCAAAGTGAGATTCATCTACGGGTGAAAGTTGAACTTCAAAAGAGCATCTACATACAGAGAAAGATGCATTCCTTCATGGAAATGAAGAGACCTACAGGTCTATAAACTGTGAGTGAATCCCTTCCAAGAGCAGTGAGCTTAGGAAGAGGAAGAAGGTGATCCTCTCCACCGGCAGTGAGCCAGAGAGAGAGAAACAGGGAGTGACCCTTGGGAAAGCAGTGAGCTGACCCTAAACCTTGTATAGGCAGTGAGCCTGGGCATAGAAGTGATCTAGCCCGAACATTGTAATCCACAGCTAGTGAAGTTTAGTGGACTTGGTACGACCGGCAACCTGTCGGCGTATGCTCCTTGGACGTAGCCCTTAGCGGTGAACCAAGTAAAATTGTTGTGTCCTGTGCTTGCTTTACTTTCTGTTTATATTGTGCTGCAGGAAAGAGAGAGAAGAGTGTTTTGCTTAACAGCGAAACAAGATCAGAACGGGCTTTAATTTTTAATTAGTCATACCCTGATTCACCCCCCCTCTCAGGGTATTCAGCCTAGTGGACCTAACAAGTGGTATCAGAGGGAAAGGTTAACAGTTGGTCTTCTCTCAATGGAGGTCACTAATCATAGAGGGATTCCGATCTTCGACGGATGTAATTTTCAGATATGGAAGAATCGAATGCAACACTATTTCCGATCTTTGGGAATGGATGTGTTTTCAGCAGCTATGCATGGTATCACAGCTGATATTACTAGTGGTGCATTATCAGAAGCAGAGCACAAAGAGTTGGATGCTGATTCCAAAGCAATAAATGCCTTAGGGGGAGCCCTCTCTAATCCCATTTATACAAAGGTGATGTCATGCAAAACGTCACATGCCATGTGGGAAAAACTTTTGAATATTTATGAAGGGGATACAAAAGTCAGAGAGGCAAAGCTGCAAGTGTTGTGGAACAAGTATGAAGATCTCAAAATGAACCCGAATGAGTCTGTTGATGCATTCTTTGACAGGGTAAATGCTGTGGTAGAAGACATGCGGGGTCTTGGAGAAATTATCGAAGACATTAAAATCGTAAAGCGCATCTTGAGAAAGCTTCCACCTCGGTTCAATCCGAAAGTTTCTGTGTTGGAAGATAAAGATCCGAAAGAGCTAACATTGGATAACCTACACAGCACTCTTGTTGCATATGAAATGAGAAATGATGACAACGATGCTGTGGAAAAGGGGAAATCCAAAGAGGTGGCATTTAAGGCCATGAAGAGGCTCACTATTGAAGATTCTAAGGAGGAAGAAGAGTCAGATGAGGTGATGTCGTTCCTTTCTTCAAATCTGCAAAGAGGAAAAGGAAAGTTTAAAGGGAAACTTCCACTAGCATGCTTCCGATGCGGAAAGGTTGGTCATCTTGCTGCAAGATGCCCCAAAAAGTTTCAAGAAGAAAGCGATGAAGATGAAGTTGAGATTCCCATGAAAAAATCTTCAGCCTATGTGAAAGGGAAGAAGAAGTTCAAGAGAAATTTCTTTAAAAAGAAGAATCTTCTTTCCCAAGAAATTGATAGTTCAGCTGAGTCTGAGGGTGAAGAAGTTGAAGAGATAGAAAACTGTAGAGATCGTGGTCAAAATGTGATGGTGGCTGTTGCTAGTAGCACTCTAGAAAAGAAAGAAACTGAAACTGATGAAGAAGAAGAAGAAATTGAAGGGAGAGTTGACATGGAAGCTGAATTAGAAGCAGCTCTTGAAGAGATAGATGTTTGGCGAGCAAAAACAAAGAAAGCCAATAAGATAGTACGTGATGCCAAACTCTACATGCAACAACAAGAAGAAGAGAAGTCTGAGCTTGAGAAAGAAATTGAAAATCTTAAGTCTTCCATGCCAGAGCGCACAGAAAAGGTTGATGAGCATAAGCTCAAGATTGAAGAGCAGAAAAGGGAGATCGACTGCTTGAGTAGAAAAGTGAAAGATCACGTCAAGCGTATTGAAGAGCTTGAAGAGGAAGTTGTCGGTCTGCGGAGAAAAGTAAAAGACCAGGAAAAACCTTTGAATCCCAACACATTCTTGGGAAATCAGGTCGTTACGAAGACGGAAAAGAAGAAAGAAGAGCCTAGTAGTTCAGCAGGAAAGAACCAGCAATTGAACTCAGATGTTAAGGCTGATTCATGGCTTAATCAGAAACAAAAATCTACGGCAGTTGAAGTTAGACCGCAAGCACTTGTTCCGAGATTGAAAGTGGATTTGAGCACAAAGCAGAATCGGAATACTCAGAGATCCAAAGGGGAAACTCGCAGTGCTGAAGTAACACGAAGGAATTCACCTTATATCAGGTGTTACTGTTGTGGAAAGATGGGACATTCACAGTATGTGTGTTCCATAGCCAAAAGATATCGAAGGGAACAAGAACAGAGATGGCAGCCAAACAGAGAACGGTTTCCCAGAACATTTTTTGAAGGACACTGTTTTTGGTGCGGAGGATTTGGACACATGGCTAGGTACTGCACTCCGGCCATTCAGAAAAATGTGTCAAAGCAGAATCAAAATGATCGCAAGCAGCAGATCAGTAAACCGACAAGTGAGTTAAAAGTTCAGAACAGATTTGCAGTTTTGCAAGATGAAGCTGGTCCATCATACTCTGAGAAAGAACAGAAGCCTCAATCCATGCCGAGTATGAAAGAAAAAGTATGGACTAGGAAGAAGAAAACTGAGAAGGCCGTAGTTGCTGAAATTGCCCTTAAAGCATCAGATCGTTCTGGTGTTTGGATCCTTGACAGTGGTTGCACATCCCACATGACGGGTAATAAGGATCTGGTTACAGGCATAAAATATGACAAAGAAGGAGTTGTCAAGTTTGGAAATGATGAAGGCCTGAAGATTGTTGGCTCAGGAAAAGCCAAGTTTGGGGGCAAAGAAATGAGACATGCTGATGTCTTGGTGGTAGAGGGTCTCAGTCATAATTTGCTTAGCGTCAGTCAACTATGTGACTCTGGGCACTCTATACTTTTTACCAAGAAGATGGGTATTGTTAAAGGAAAAGATGGAATAGTCATTCTTCAGGGAAAACGAACAAAGGGGAATCTTTACCTGGTAGGTGGGGAAGAAGATTCATGCCTTTTATCCAGAGAAGAAGAAAATCAGCTGTGGCATAAGCGACTTGGTCATCTATGTCAACCATCTATGGAAGATCTGGTAAAGTGTGATGCTGCTAGAGACCTTCCCAAACTATCACGTGATCTCACTCATACGTGTGATTCTTGTCAACAAGGGAAGATCATCAGGAAGACATACAGGCCAAAGGAACAAAAAGCAACTCGAGTGCTCGAATTGGTGCATGCTGATGTATGTGGACCTATCTCACCACGAGCTATAGATGGGCAAAGGTACTATGTTCTTTTCATTGATGACTACAGCAGAATGGCCTGGGTATTCATCATTACCCATAAGACAGAGGTGTTCAGTTGCATAAAGCAGTACAGGAGGGAATCAGAAAAGATGCTTGGGCAGAAAATTCTGAAGTTTCGTACTGATAACGGTACAGAATTTACAAACAGTCAGGTTGAAAACTATCTCGAGAAACATGGGATAAGGCATCAAGTTTCATCAGTAAGAACTCCCCAACAGAATGGAGTGGTAGAAAGGAGGAATCGGATCATTAACAACATGGCCAGAACAATGCTTATTGATAAGGACCTACCAGAGAAATTTTGGAAGGAAGCAGTTTTGACATCGGTCTATGTTTCAAACAGGTCCCTGTTATGTCCGAAGCAAGGGAAGACTCTGTATGAACTGTGGTACGGAAAGAAGCCAACGTTGAAATACTTTCGAATCTTTGGAAGTAAGTGTTTCATTCTCAACAAAGAACATCATAGGAAGTTCGAGGCACGAGGAGATGAAGGGATATTCCTTGGCTATTCAGGGAAAAGCAAAGCATATAAGTGCTTCAACAAGAGGCTGGGAAAAATTGTTGAGAGTAATGATGTCACTATAGTCGAAAATGAACAGACTGCTCAACGACCCAGTGAACAGTTCCTGGATGAAAGTGATGATGAGGTAAGCAACCCAGGGGGAGCAGAAGTGGCAGAAGCTGACTCAGAAGAAGATACTGATGATGAAGAGGAAAGTGTCAAGTCGGTGTCTGCGAGGAAGACAAAGAGTCGAGCTGAGATTGATAGGCAGAATATCATTGGTGATCAAACAGCTCCAGTTCAGACTCGAAGAATGAAATCATCACAGCAAGCATCGTTTTTGTCTCAAGTGGAGCCGAAATGTTTTTCTGATGCAGCTGAAGATGAAAACTGGGTTCAGGCCATGAACGAAGAGCTTGATCAGATTGAGAAGAACCAGACATGGGAGATTGTTTCGAGGCCAGCGGACAAGAATGTCATTGGGACCAAATGGGTCTATCGCAACAAGATGAATGAAGATGGCACAGTGATTCGGAACAAAGCACGACTAGTGTGCAAGGGGTACTCCCAAATCGAGGGAATTGATGTTGATGAGACATTTGCACCGGTTGCAAGGCTGGAGACAATAAGATTATTCCTAGCCATCGCAGTGCAAAGGAAGTTCAAAGTGTTCCAGATGGATGTCAAATCCGCATTCTTGAATGGCGTTCTGGAAGAGGAGGTGTATATTGAGCAGCCAGATGGTTTTCTCATTCATGAGGATGAGAACAAAGTTTGCAGGCTGAAGAAGGCATTGTATGGGCTGAAACAAGCACCAAGGGCATGGTACTCAAGGCTTGATCAGTACTTGAAGAAGCTTGGTTTTCAGCGTGGAGGAGTTGATTACAATCTCTATTTCAGTAATGACAGTAATCAAAGGATGATGGTGTTGGTTTATGTCGATGACATAATATTTGGTGGATCAGATGAAGCTCAGTGTAGACAGTTTTCTGAATTCATGAAAAATGAGTTTGAAATGTCAATGATTGGAGAGCTAACGTTTTTCCTTGGTCTACAGGTCACACAAGGAAGGAATGGAACATTCATTTCTCAATCTAAATATGCCAAAGAGGTCCTGAGAAGGTTTGGAATGGAAAATTCCAAGGAGATGAAGACTCCGGTGGCTACCCGGATGAAATTATCAAAAGATGAGGATGGCAAGGCAGTTAATATCACAGAATACAGGCAAATCATTGGAAGTCTGTTGTACTTAACCGCAACAAGGCCTGATATTGTTTTCTCCACATGCCAAGCAGCGAGATATCAAAGTAATCCCAAGGAAAGTCACATGCTCGCAGTAAAAAGAATACTTCGGTATATTAAGGGCACGGTGGACTTCGGCTTGACATACAATGACAAATCTCAGACAGAGTTATTGGGGTACACTGATGCAGACTGGGCCGGTTCATCCGATGATAGAAAATCAACGTCAGGTGGTGCATTCTATCTTGGTGGATTGTGTATTTCTTGGCTAAGCAAGAAACAAGATTGCATTTCATTGAGCACCGAAGAAGCTGAGTATATTGCGGCCACTCAAGCATGCACACAGTTATTGTGGATGAAGCAGCAGCTTGAAGATATGGGAGTTGAAGTGAAGTCTCCGATCGGAATCCAGTGTGACAACTCAAGTGCTATAAATCTTAGCAAAAATCCCGTCCATCATTCAAGGACAAAGCACATTGAGATTAAGTATCATTTTATTAAGGAGAAGGTTGAGCAGGGAATTGTAAAGTTGGAGTACGTGCCTACAGAACTACAGGTTGCAGACATTCTGACAAAGGCCTTACCCAAGGAAGCTTTTGAGAGGCATCGACTGGCTCTGGGAGTTCAGTCGATTCCCCGCACTTGAAATAGTGTGGATGTGGGTCCCCCACCCCCCCCTCTCCCCGAGGAATGGTGTGTTTTTCCCTAATGTGCTGATATGTGTTCTCTACTATGTTACAGACTACAAAGGCGTGACCTTTGGGTTCGTTGACAAAGGGGGAGAAAAGTGCTTGAAAAGTGATTGACAAAGGGGGAGAAAAGTGTTAGTTCCAGAGAGAATATAGTGCGGAGATTTGATAAATCATAATTGATACGGGGAGAAGCTGACAGGTGGAGCAGCCAGAAAGGGGGAGCAATGAGAAAGGGGGAGAGATTTTTAAATCTGACGATGCTAGAAGTGATCGATCAAATCATAGAAATCACGACAGCTGAGGATCGTGATAAAGGCAGATCAGTGGTGTTAGGAATGGTGTGAGACGGTGTCCAGCTATCAACAATCGGTATCAACTTAAGAATTCACCAATTGGTATCAGTGTGGTTCAACAACTGGTTTTATTTTAAGAATTGGTATCAGGGTGGAATCGACAATTGGGGTCTGACATGAAGTGATTCATTGATGAACTTTTCATACTACTCTTGTTTCTCACGCCGAGCATTGCTCATGTGGGCTTAGAGTACATGTTAAGTGAATCCTTGAACGCTATCATAATCGCAAGAGGCGAATGGTGGTAGCAGCTGGAAGAAGACTCAGTGAGGTATCAAAGTGCAGAAAATATTTCTGAGCAGAGTTGTGAAGAGTTGTCAACAAACCCAAAGGGGGAGATTGTTGGGCAAAAATCCCTCAAGGTAACATTGCAGCATTTTTGGGTTGATTGTGTTTGTTGACAAAGCAGGTTTCCATGGAGAATTGTCGAGTTCCCGAGAATTTGTTGACATTCCATGTTGACAAAGAACTTTGATAAAGGAAAGGATGATCTGGAGGCGGTACAAAAGAGCAGTACAAGGTGGCGCCGTTTTCCAGTGTTTGCCAAATTTTTGGGCCTGAAAATCGCCAATGGAAAATGGAGTGATATGTTGTTGGCGAAGGTTGAGGAGAGAGAAATGAAGAAGGTGTGCGGAAAAATCAAGCGTGGCGCGCAAAACTAGAGGGTTGCGCGAAATATTGAAGTGTGGCGCGCAAAACAGCGGGTTGCGCGAAATTGTATTTCGCGCAAAAGATGTTTCAAGGCCGAAAGCTTGAAAATCGGTAAAGGCATGAGGCGCGCGAAATTTTGGAGGCGTGCGCGGAAAATTGAAGTGGCGCGCGAAATAGCAGATGAAGTATTTCGCGCAAGAGGTGTTTCGAGCTCCGAAGCTCGGAAAATGGCAAAGGCATGAGGTGCGCGAAATTATGGAGCAGCGCGCGGAAAATGGTTGTGCGCGGAAGATTTGTATTTCGCGATCAAAGCGGATTACGCGCTCAAAGAGGGTTTTTCGCGCGGGGTCGATTTTGCCTATAAATATGAAGTGACCCTCCTCCATTCAGTAGAGTTCAAGACATAGAAAATACCCGAGCTCTGGTGCGCGAAATTGAAGTTTGAAAGGGTGTTGCGCGTAAACTTAAAGTTTGCGCATAAAGTCAGATTGCGCGAAAAGCAAAGGCTGCGCAGAAAGTTTGAGTTGGCGCGTAAAAGGAAGGTTGCGCGAAATGTGGATTTCGCGCAAAGGCAGTGAATTGCGCGCAAGGCAGTTTCCAGGCTGCGCGTAAAATTTGGAGGTTGCGCGAAAAAGGAATTTCGCGCAAAGCATAGAAATTGCGCGCAAGACACCGTAAGGGTTGCGCGTAAAAATTGAGGTTGCCCGGTACATCCGGTGCAAAGTGAGATTCATCTACGGGTGAAAGTTGAACTTCAAAAGAGCATCTACATACAGAGAAAGATGCATTCCTTCATGGAAATGAAGAGACCTACAGGTCTATAAACTGTGAGTGAATCCCTTCCAAGAGCAGTGAGCTTAGGAAGAGGAAGAAGGTGATCCTCTCCACCGGCAGTGAGCCAGAGAGAGAGAAACAGGGAGTGACCCTTGGGAAAGCAGTGAGCTGACCCTAAACCTTGTATAGGCAGTGAGCCTGGGCATAGAAGTGATCTAGCCCGAACATTGTAATCCACAGCTAGTGAAGTTTAGTGGACTTGGTACGACCGGCAACCTGTCGGCGTATGCTCCTTGGACGTAGCCCTTAGCGGTGAACCAAGTAAAATTGTTGTGTCCTGTGCTTGCTTTACTTTCTGTTTATATTGTGCTGCAGGAAAGAGAGAGAAGAGTGTTTTGCTTAACAGCGAAACAAGATCAGAACGGGCTTTAATTTTTAATTAGTCATACCCTGATTCACCCCCCCTCTCAGGGTATTCAGCCTAGTGGACCTAACACATACCCCTAATCCAATGTCATGTCCCTTGTACCACAATGGTACTCGTCCCTTGTTAAGGGACTATTAATCATGAACTCACACCCACACCATTTATGCCAAATCTTTCCATTACCAAAATAATCCACTTCAATAAAACTAAACTTTTATTGAAAACCAAAGCACAACCAATTTCAAAGAAACATTTAATTTCAATAAAACATTCCTTTTTATTGAAAAAATATAATCCCATTCATGTTCTAATAATCTAGGAATATCCACTTTTTAAAATACACATTTTAAAACCAAGAACCAAAACACACATTCTAAATCCCCAATTTTCCAGATTTTACAACCATCACTCAAGAAGTTTTCCAAAAAGTTTTAAATAACAAAAAACAATAAATTAAATACCAAATATTCAATTTTAAATCATTACAACCAGTTCTATTTAGTGGAGTAAAGAAAGAATCCTCCTACCTTGAAGGTTTTGATGAAAACCCCAACAAATAAAGAACGCACAAGAAAACTGGGTTGATTGTCCAAGAACCCACCATAGACATCTTCTCCTAGAAATATCAAGACCAAATATCATCATATTTGGAATCCACACACCTATATCTACCCATAACGAGCATATATCTAAGAAAATAAAGAGGAGGAGAGGTAGATCTATGTATATCTAAGAAACCGATCAAGAACGGAGAAGAACGATCACATACCTCAAGAATCTGGCTTCAATACACCAAGGAAAGCCTTCTGATTGACTTCAAAATGATTGGGAGAGGTTATTCTACCTTCAAAAAAGAGAAATCCAAAGTTATGTCTACTTATTAGCTAAAATGAGCCACTTATAGGTAAAAAGTTTTGATATCAACTTTTTTACGATCTCACTTAAACCATTTTCATGGTTAGTTCACACGGTTAGACAAACTATGTGATAACCATGCGCTAGATGCTACCAAGGCAGGCCCTCATATGGCTTCCTCAGACGGTCTCCTTAACCATGCTATAACTGTGCTATAGCTACTGACTCAAGAGGACCATTTCACATGGTTTTTCCACATAGTTAGGAAATTTGTGTGTCACCTGTGCGACTTCCATTTTTCCCCGAAACCACTTATAAAGTTCTCCCAAATCTCCCATCCATCAACCTTACACTTTATAAATATAAAAATCATCAAGTATGGGTTACATACTAGAAACTGGGGGTACTAAATTCTCCCCACCATTGGTCTTTCTGTCCTCAGAAAGTAGAAAACCCTCACCCATCTGAAAGTGTTTCGGCCATTATTATTTCATCTCCTTCTCGTGTTCCCATGTATCTTTCTAAATCTTACCATGTTGTCCTAAAATCCACACTAGACCAATTCTTTTTTGTCACGAGATTTTCTCTTTACTATCCACAATCCCCATTGGAATATTTATCAATTAATTATTCGACTTGAGGTTAACATGATCCCATCTGATCACATGGTTATGATTAGGTTGATACTTTTTCAACTAAGATACATATAACACATTATGCACTGAACTAAACCATGGTGGTAATGCCAACTGTTATTCCACCTCTACAAAACATTCCAATATCTCGAAAGGGCCAATGTATCTAGGATCTAACTTTTCCTACTTCCCAAAACAATTATTTCCTAGTCTTGGTGAGATCCTCAGGAAAACATGATCAATCACGAAAAATGATAGTGGGATTCATCGGTGATCCACATAGTATTTATGAGGAATTTGAGCTATATCTATCCTCTTTCTAATCAACTCGATCTTCTCAGTTGTTTCTTGGACATGGATTGCCACAACTACTAAAGGCTCGCCCGTTTCCACCCAACATAGTGGAGAAAAACCAGGATACACATAAAATGCTTCAAGCAGAGCCATATGTATCGAGTCTTGATAGTTGTTATTATATGAGAGCTACACCAAGGTTACATGATCCCCCCATGAGACACCAAAACCAATTACACAATCCCACAATATGTCTTCCAATGTTTTTTTATACTCCGCTCATATTGGTCGTCTGTCCGAGGATGATATGTTGTGATCATAATCAATTGAGTCCCAAGGGCTTTTTGTAATGATTTCCAGAAATGATATGTGAACCTTGGATCTCTATCTAAGACGATTGAAACAGGTACACCATGCCTCTTTACCACTTCTTGGATATAGATTTTTGACAGATCCTCCACCGTGTGAGTTTCATGAATAGGGATAAAATCGGCTAACTTGGTAAGACTATCCACTATCACCCAAATGGTATCGTGTTTCCAGAACGTTCGTGGAAGACCCGTAACAAAATACATCACTATCTGCTCGCATTTCCACATTGGGATAGGTAAAGACTACAACATACCTGCAAGTCTATGATGCCCTGCTTACACTTACTGATAACTTAAGCACATCAAGACGAACTCAGCCACCTTCCTTTTCATGTCACTCCACAAAAAAAATGTTTCTTTAACGCCTTATACATATTCTGTGTACCTGGTTGTATAGAGAATAGTGAATGGTGGTATGCATGAAGGAGTTGTCACTGATAAACCATAGGTACAACCATCTGATATCTAAAACACAAAACTGGACTGCTATCAAGTTCCCAACCCTCAAAGGTCTCCCCACCATTGGGTTCTGAACTCACAACCAAACATTATTCCTTAGATGTTTATGCCTCTTTGTTCATATTTACCAAATCAGGAACAATACTAGATGAAAAGAAAACTTCCACATCACCTTGGTCTTAACATTCTACATGCACGTCGACTAGGACCAACATCAACGACCATTCATCTAAATCTTCTTTCACCAACTAAGCATATGTCGTTCTACTCAATGAATCTACCACTGAATTTCCTTTCCCTGGTGTACACATCAAGTCAAAGACAAAAATCTGTAGATAATCCATCCAACTCCTTTACCCCCGATTCAAATATCGTCATGAGAAAATGCATTTCAAGATTTTTGTGATCTGTAAACACGGTAAATTTCTCACCATGGAGATAATTTATCCATGTTTTCAAAGAATTTGTGACTATAGCTAACTCTAAATTTTGTTTTTGGTAATTATTCTCATGCACCCTCAACTATCTTGAACCAAAAGCGAGGGCATAGTGTCCTTGCATGAGAACAATACCCAACCCTGATCTTGATGCATCACAGTACACCACATACCCCTATCATGATTATGTAAAAATCAATATAGGTTACAATGTAAGAGGAACTTTTTGATCTTGGAAATACTTCCGGAATTCCACTATCCATTGGAATGGAGCATTATTATTTGTCAAAGTTGTCATTGGAAAATCTATTTATGAGAATCACGCAAAAAGCATCAGTAGTAACCATCTAGACCAAGAAAACTTTGTATCTCAAAGAAATTATTTAGTGGTTTCCATGAAATAACAACTTCTATCTTTTCAAGATCAACAGAAATGCCTTTTTTCAAAATGACATGGCTAAGGAAGCGTACATCCTATATCCAAAAAACACACTTAGATAATTTAGCATAAAAATAGTTATCTCTCAATATTTGTAACACTATTTCTAGGTGCTCCTAATGGTCATCCCTTTTCCTTTAATACACCAAGATTTCATCCACAAATACCACAAAAAAAGAGTCCATATATCACTGAAATATCATATTCATCATTTCCATGAAGACTGTTGGTGCATTTGTTAGGCTGAAATGCATGACTACATATTCATAGTTTCCATATCGGCTTATGAAAGTTATTTTGGTATATCTTCGTTCCAAACATGAAATTGGTCATATCCTAACCACAAGTCAATTTTATAGAAACATTGAGCTCCACTTAATTTATCGAACAGATCATCAATGTGTGGAAGTGGATATTTTTTCTTTATCGTAACTTGGTTAAGATTATAATAATCAACACATAGCTGAATATTTCCATCTTCTTTCTTCACGATAAAAATTGGTGCTTCCCACAAAGATGTACTTGGTCAAAGGAAACCATTGCTTTCCAGATCCTCCAACTATAAATTCAATTCTTGTAACTCTGTTGGTGACATCCTGTAAGACAGAAGGGAAATAGGATTGGTCCCTAGAAGGGATCAATCGTAAACTCCACTTCCCTTATAGGTGGTAACCTTGAGAATTTATTGGGAAATACATTTTGAAATTGATCCACATCTACTGTAAAATTATTTTCCTTGATCTATTCCATTGATTCCAAAGTCAATGCCACCAACTGGTAAGAGATCATTCCCACCGTTGGTGCCAATAAGCTCTTTTCACCTTTATTTACCATCCTTTCTTCTATGAAGAGATGTTCGATTCCATCCTCATTCATGAAACTAACTGATCTCCTATAATATTCGATGTTATCCTTGCATATTTTCAACCAATCCATACCAATTATTACATCATAGACATCCCTGTTCAACATTAAGAAGTCTCATTTCAGCTCAACTCCATTAATAGTTATAGCACATGCTCGACACACAATATCTAGACATTCTCTTTCATCGGGGGGAATTTGGAGTTTTAAAATAGAAGTCATAATTTCAAACATTAAACATTGGAAATAGATAGCACAAGAAGCAATGAAAGAATGCAATGTACCAGTATTTAAGAGCACATGCACAATGGTATAATTCAAAAGAATCATACCTCTCATTTTAGATGGTCCATCTTGATCATTGAAAATCATCTACTTAGTTCCATACAATTACTTCGTCGCTACACTATTCTCCTTTTTGACTTGCTGAGATTTCCCTAGTTGAGGATTCATGGTATTCCTAGAATCACCATGGCTAGCTATGAACTGCTGATGAGACTGTTTATGTTGTCCTTACCCTGTCGAATCATACGATGCTTGCGACACCTGAGAAGTGTCTCGAGCACCTGAACTTGGAGTACTGTGACAATATCACTGAATATATCCCAGCTTGTTTCAATTATGACATGCTCTAGGTTGTGTCATACACTCTCACATTATGTGGTCAAGCGAACCACATTGAAAGAAACCTGCTTTGCTCTAGGTTCATAAAGGAAGGTTCACTGATCCAGCCATCTAGTTCTGATTCCCACTTCCACCTTGGATATAGGTGTTCCTTTTTCCTTACTTATGGAATTTAAATTCCCACCATTCCCTGTGGGTGTCATCATACCTCCTCCCATAGATCTCGAGATATCATGTTTGGCCACAGTCACACTATTCACCATCTCTGTATAAGTCATAATAAAGAGCACCGCAATCTTTGATCAAATATCTTTCCTCAATGTCGATTCGACGATGCATGCCTTTAAGGATGCACTTGATACAATCTCTAGTGAAAAAAGGACAAAATTAATGAATTTAGCTATGTAATCAATGATAGAGAGACTCTCTTATTTCAGGCTAAAGAAGTTTGTTGTTTTCTGGATCTTGAACGTGTTGGGATAGAATTGTTTGTTGAACAATTCCTTTAAATCCTCCCATGTAAGGCCTTCATCCAATTTAGCCTGCACTGCTAAATCCCACCACTGGCATGAAAGATCCTCAAGCATATACATTTCCATTTTGTCCTTTATATCTACCTATGTGCCAATGAAATCGAAGATACGATTAATCCTACTCATCCACACCTCCGCCTTCTCAGGTTCAGCATCACCCTAGAAGTTAGGTGGATTTTTTTTTCATGAGTTTGATGGTATGATCCAGCTCGTGGTTCACATTTGGTTCAGATGCAACCACATTTTCGATAGCTTCTTTTGGTTGGTTTCAATAACACCTACCGAGTTCTATTTTCTAAACCAACAACAAACTCCATCAATATCACTCTCTAGCAACTGATGACTTATCATTTCAAATTATATCACATCAACTATCACAACATTGTTTTCCAAAACAACCTTTTCCCAAAGTTCACCCATTTTTTAAAAACATTTTACATACTTTTATAAAATTAAACCATTTCCAAAAAACCTTAAGAATTCCCTTTTTCAAAATCTTTAATTTTGAAGAAATAAATTTCATACTTTTTCAAAAATCATCTCTTTTTTACAATATGAATCATTCTTATAAATGATATATGTACTCCTAGTTTGAATTCATTCTTCTAGAATGCATGTCATGCTCGTCTCATTGGCTAAGCCCATGACAATGTGATTCCTAAATCCTTGAAGGGTCTTTAAACACTTATGTACCCAACTCCCTGGTAACTTGAATTTTAGTATAAAAGGGTTAGATACATCCTTTTATGCTATAGATTTCATGTTCTAACAATCCTACTCATGTCTAATATTTTGTCCCAAAGAATACACAAGATGAATTTTCAACTTCAAGACAAAGAACTTTGAAGACTACTTGTTAGGCATGGACGAAACAATTTTATAACATTTGTACCTCAAAGGAAGGACCAAACTGATACAATTTGTAATGACCCTCCAATTCACATTTTCTTGAGAATAAAATGAGTCATTACTTGGCCTTAAATGATATCCCTGAGATGCTAAAGGCTGGAAATAAATGACGAGGGATTTCAAGTACAAGCGGGGGATGATTTACCCTTTAAGAAATAAACTGATAAACTAGAAACCCATAACAAAACCATTCACCAAATAATGCATGAACAAAAGAAATACATATAAACAACTTAATGTATCTAAAAACCACATAAAAGTGTGAAATAGTGAAGGACCAAACAAGTATCAAAGTACATAGAGGATAAACAAATAAAAACTCTTAAGAGACCACAAGACTCTATGATCTACAAGCTCGAAGCTCCACAATCACCGAACAACCCAAGTATCATGATGTAGTGCTAAAAACGTGGGAAACGTTACCTTTTCCCATATCCTGGAAGATAGAATCTTAAAAATCACCAATGTGCCAAAGTAATGGTGAGTATAAAAATCAATAGGTGTTCCCCAATTACTTCCCTACTCATGCCACTAGGATAGAAAAGTTATCCACCTTTATATAAAATAGTTTATATAAAACAATTTACCAAAATAGTTTATAACCAATTATAAAAAAGTTCCAAAAACCATTTACAACCTAGTAAAAACAAAACTAAATAAAACAAATTTCCAACAAGTTATTTTTCTAGAAAAATAACTAATAAAATCATAAAAATAATTCATTTTATCATTTGGATTACCCATTCCATAGTTCCCAACACACCCACATGTGCATTCTTTGTTTGACAGTTCCATACTCATGAGGAGTCTCTCATCCAACTACCTTAGGTCCCAATGACACATGCCCAAGATTCAGGGTCATGTTTGTTGTACCCTAATGGTAATAATCACTTTTTTAGGGGCTCGGTAAGAATAAACTCACACCAACACCATTTATGCCAAATCTTTCTATTACCAAAATAATCCACTCAAATAAAACTGAACTTTTATTGAAAACCAATGCGAAACTAATTTAAAAGAAAACATTTCATTTCAATAAAACATTCCCTTTTATTAAAAACATCTAATCCCAATCATGTTCTAATAATCTAGGAAAATCACCTTTTTAAAATCCACATTTAAAAAAAAGAACCAAAGCACACATTCCAAATCCCCAATTTTCTATATTTCACAACCATCACTCAAGAAGGTTTCAAACAAGTTTTCATCAACAAAGTCACAATCAATTCAACACCACACATTCAATTTGAAAGAATTTAAATTAGTTCTATTAATTGGAGTTGAGAAAGAATCCTCATACCTAGAAGGTTTTGATGAAAACCCCAAAAAATGAAGAACACACAATAAAACCATGTTGATTCTCTAATAACCCACCTTAGATCTCTTCTACTAGAAATATTAAGACCAAATATCATCCTATTTTTAATCCACACACCTAGATCTACCCATAACGGGTGTAGATATAAGAAACCAAGAGAGGAGGATAAGTAGATCTAAGAAACAGATCAAGAACAAAGAAGAATGATCATATACCTCAAGAATTTAGCTTCAATTCACCAAGGAAATCCTTCATATTGATTCTAAAATGCTTGGGAGAGGTTCTCCTACCTTCAAAGAAGATAAATCCGTAGTTATAGCTACTGAGGAGAAAAAACGATCCACTTAGGGGTAAAAACATGTGAGATCCACTTTTTTAGGATCTCTCTTAAACCATCCATATGCTTAGTTTGCACGGTTAGACAAACCATGCACTAAATGTTCACTAGCTACTACCTAGGTATACCCATGCACGACTTCCTCGCACGGTCTCCCTAAACATGCTCCAATTGTGCTGGAGATACTTCATCAAGATGACCATTGAACATGGTTTGGCCACATGGTTAGGAAAATTGTGCGCAACCCGTGCAACTTCCATTTTTCCCCAAAACCACTTCCAAGGTTCTCCCAACTCTCTCATCCATCACCCTTACACTTTATAACAATAAAAATAATTATGTAAGGGTTACATACCAGAAACCAAGGGTAGTAAACATACCCAATGCATTATAGGGAGATACAGGTCCCACCCTTCATCATAAACAATTCACAAGAACCCAAACATAATCATACAACATGAATAATTGCATAAAAACATTGCTATTGAATTTAATAAAACAGAATTTTATAATAGGTTTTTAAAAGAAATTTCCTTTATATGTATCATATAATTGAAGTGAGAATTAATAGAGTGGATGGAATATGTATATACACTATATATAAATATAATTCAACATAATATAAATAAAATTCATCACAAAAACAAATTTAAAACCACAAAAATACAGAAATAGAATATCAACCCAAAGAATAGAAATCAGGTTAAGAATTCCCTTACCTTGGGTTGGTCTTACTTGAAAATAATTTAATCATCCAATACAATGGTTAAAAGAGTGTTATTAATATCTTATTGAAATATATTCATCTTTATAATACTTTATATGATCATTTCATTACATCATTTCACCCTTTAATTGTTAGTATTTTGTTCCTTCCATTGTTTTGGGGGTATTCTTTCCATGATTTCCATGATCGGTTCATGATGAATATTCATGTAGATTGGAAGTGAAACACCAGAATTGGAATGGAATGGTATTTAAATATTTCCAAAAACATAAATTATACCATTATTATCTTTAATTCTTACATGAGGACGATTCATAAGTTAAAACATTATTGATATTTTTTAGGTTATTTTGGCGATTCTTTGATCGTAAAGAACACATTTTGTTTTTTAAATTAATAACATCTGTAAAAATTTATTTCAGAACCTTATATAAGATATAATACATAAATTATAATTTGGATGACCCATAAATTCTTTTCATTGCCATTCTTGAAGGAAGTAAATGAAATTGCAATCAAATCGTCTACGATGTTCGTAAATCAAAACATCACAAATAGTGTTTTAATTTCTTGAATAAGTGGGAGTGGAGAAGTATAATGGTGAGTCTTCCATATACATGATTAAATCTAGAATATGTAAGATACTATATTATTCATTTCTCTTGTATAAGTGGATGTGATTAAATAATAATAATAGAAAATAAAATTAATATAAAAGAAAGAAAACAAAAGAGGATGTTTACCTCTAGATCTCTTCTCCGTGAGATTCCTCTTAAGGAATATGGTTTTGGACTTTTGGTGATACCAAAAACTCTAGGATGTGGGGAAGATCCTTGGGAGGAGTATTGGAAAAAACGTTTGTAAGGCTAAAGGATTTAGATGTGTGGGAGGAAGAGGGGAATGAGGGTAGTATTTATAGTGGAGAAGAGGAGGTATTTTACATTATTTTAATCATTATTATAATATTTATCTCAAGAATATGAGTAGTCTTAATTAATGTGACCCCAAATAGTAATAATGTCATGTGAGTTTGAACCAAGTGAGCTTAAATCACTTATTATGTCATGAATAGTGTATTTAACTAATAATTTGAATATATGGTATTTTACAATATTTCACTATTCATAAAAAATTCAAGAATTTCACAAAAATCCAAAAAATCACATTATTTATTTTTCAACATGTAGAACTAAAAAATGAACTCCATTTTTTGAAAATAATTTTCTAAATACAATTAATTTAATTTTTAAATAAAATCATACCTTATTTAAAAATTGACAATTTTATTTCTATAACTGCTTTTATATCACATTGAAAAATTAAATAAGATGTCATTATCTTAAATCCTTATGAAAATAAAATTATAATACAATTTAATATTAATTAGGGGAATATTAATATTCTTATTACTATTCATAAGGATATGTTACTATTGACCAAAAATCAAGTTGGTTTCATCAGACTCTAAATAATTTACTAAAAACAATTGTAAATGACCGTTTTTTTAATTCAAAACATAGAAGTGGAAAAATTATGTTTAAAGGAAATTTATAAATATCTACTTAAAACAAATATTCATGTAGTACAATTTATTTTCAAAACCATGGGGTGTTACAGTTCCATCGGAGAGGAATCATATCTTTGAGATTCAATGATCATACCATTATGGATTTTCACTACTAATTTAACATATAATAATTTGTGTGCAATATTGATCCCCTTATCAAATTCTTCATATAAGAATGAATGGGTAGATATATAGTAAAATAAGAAATTAATAGTTATAGAGTGGATGATAAGTGCATATTTCACCACATCGTTATCACACCTATGATTAGAAATAATGATCGCATGAGAATTTCCATTATCCCTCAGCCTAAGAGGTTGCTAATGTTGATCATTATCATTAACATTCCTATTTGGGAATAGGTTAGTAGAGTTCTCATTCTCCTTGAATTTGAAACACTAGAGTGTGGGTGGTACATTCTATATATATTTTTCCCTATTCTCTTCATCTTCTAACTTCTTCTCATCACTTCAGCAATAAATTTCTCGATGACCTTCCCTTCCACAATTAAAACATTTACCTGTCCCCTTAAGAAAATTCCCTCCATGCTTCTTCCCACACTTTGGGGATAAAGTAAATCCCATCTTATTCTCTTTATAGTTTTATATTTTCCTTTGAAATTCATCTTACTTTTCTTATCAATACCATGAGATTAAACCTAACTCTAACCTCAGTTTCCATTATGATATAACTTAAAACAATATCTTTGTAGCTAATAAAGTCTCTTATAGATTACACCCTTTGGAAACTTAGTTTTAATCCACTGAATAACTTATCAACCTTAATTTTTGGTTGGATGGTAATACCATAAGAAATCCTTGTAAGTCTTGTAAAATTTTCCTGATATATACTAATGGATTCATCACAATTTTATTTATCCTAAATAAATCCTTATCCATCTTCATACATAGAATATGAGGAGTTTTTTTATTAAAAAATAAGTTCTTGAACTCATTAAAATCTATGGATTAAATTTCATCTTGTTGCCTTATATTCTAGATAAGATTCCACCATTGACCTACTTCACCTTCCAAATGGTTGAAATCCCAAATTAAGTTTTCATTTTTTAGAACATTGGAGAATGGTAAATATCTTCTCAGTGGTACTTATCTATTTTTAAGAAACTAGTGGATTAGAAGACCCACTTAAAGATGGTGGGCATTGTGTTGTTGTTCCCTCCTTCTTTTCGTTTGTAATCTAGCATAATTCACAGCTTGAGAAAGTTGTGTGAGAATAAAAATAACATTTTTCATTCGATCTCCTATAATTTTTGGATTCTCAGGATGAAAATCATTGTATTTTCCATCGCACTCAACATTAACACAGTTCCTATAGGTTTTATTAATTTACGAAAACCAAAAATCATAGTGTATGAAACAATAATCCTAGGGGAGAACCACATAATCATGGAAAATGAATTTTTGGATGTCTAAATCATAAAACCTTCTTCTTTAATCTATGACAGCATAATTTTATTCTAGGTCATTCATAGTCATATTCCATTTAAATACTTAATTATGGCTCACAAATAGTCTATAAATTTATCAAGAATATCTCCCAAGAGTGTCAAACTAGGTGTACAGAAATAAGAATAATAAGATAAGATCATAAAATTTGAATTTAAATAAGTATTGAATTATAGATTGAAAAATAACATTAAATTCATAAATCAATCAATGATTAATAAATTATTAAAAATTATTATTCGACCACCCCAATACCACTTGATAGTTCTAGGAATACCAAAAGCACATGTTGGGAAGTAGCTAGCTCGACCTTTCTTCATAATCAAAAAATAATATGTGATGTACATGATGAATAAATTCATGACCAATGAAATTATTTTCAAAATTAATTTACATAAACTATATAACCAAGAAGGCATGGTCATCACATATAATTTATAATTAATTTAAATAAATAGAGAATTGACTTTCATTGGAATTATTTATTTGTTGTAAATTTTATAGGAAACTTCTTATCATGACTTAATTATTTTGAGAGTATGTAACTGTATAATCACTCTAATAGTGATTCACACATAAAACAAGAACCTCAAAATGAAACCATAAAAAAATCTCAGGTTTTAGTGCACAAGATTCTAGCACTTTTATTCTTCGTTGATGATAACCACAAGAATCAATTTGAGTTCGTAAGGATTATCCTTGTTCTCTATAGGTTAGATAGGGTGGTGGAGGAGGATCTCTGTCCATTGTTGAGAGATTTCATGTAAAATATCTCTCTTGGGATTGGGATAACTCTCTCTAGACTTTAATTTTGTAGAACAATGATTCATGTTAGAAAATGTATAATTGATTTCAAATAGATCTAGGGTTAGAGACCAATAATTACATGTGGTCCCTTATAATTATCTTAATCCCTCATGAATCCAATCTCTAGATATTATTATTATTATTATTATTATTATTTGACTTATGATATACTCATAGTAAAAAAGATATAATTTATGAAATAAATTAATTAACAATTATTCAAATAATATTTAATATATTATTTCTCACTAGACAACTAAACTTGAATCCACCTAAATATTTAATGAAACATAAATAATGACTATTTATTTAAATAAATAAATATCACTACATTACTCATTGATAAATAAATAATTATTATATCCATTAAAAATAGATAATAGATATTTATTAAATATTCAACTGAAATACATTCTCTCAAATAACTGGTGACATGATATTTCTGATAATTGAAAACATGAATAACTATTAAACCTCATGGAAGAATAATATATATTAAAAAAATAAAATTAAAATAGAATATAACTAAGGTTTTTGATATAATTATTGTGTGACCTCATAATCCCTTTTCTTAGTTTCATTAAGCGGAACTATAAAAATTCCAAGACGAGCATCTAGAAACATGTCAGTTAATTCATAGAGAAAGATGATAGTGTTACAGGGGAATACAAATTAAAAAACATACACTATGTAATATAATCCCTTTATCATGATATATATAATAAACCATGTTTCACACTAGTGTCATCAACCTATATGTTCAATGTCTCTTTCTTTGAATTTTAGGAAATGAACTTATCGATAGAATACCTTTGTCATGGACTTAATAAAGAAGTATAATTCTCCTTAAGGTGATAGAGATATCAAATGGCGTTAAATAATATAAGGTAAGAATCCTTTTTCACATTATCTATTAATTTCATATCATTCATGACACACCCAACTTCAACATGAACATATGTCGTCATGGATTATGGAAATACGTTAAAGAACATGACTCATGATATGAATTAAAAATATCTTTAAAGTATGATTACCATTATACATGCCTATAGATAAGAACATCTAATTAAACATATAAATTTATATTTCCTATTAGTGGGTCAAGTTTTCATAACCTTCCTTATTTAAATTACCAAGATGAGCTTCATGTGAATAAGTCTCAATGTCTTATGAGCCCCTACCCATAATAGCATGAATCATTTGTGTGATAACCCAAGAAATGTTTAAATAAAAAATATTAAAGTATTATTAATATTCATTAATTATATTTTATGTAGTTATATTCATTATAATAATATTAGGTAATTTTACAGTGAAATGGAAAAAAGCATTATTTTTAACCAAATTGGCATTTCGTGAATTATATGACATTATTTAAAAATAACATTTATAACATTTATAATTTTAATTTGGAAAAAAATAGAAGTAATTTTTGAATTATAAATTTAAAAATTATAGCAGTGTGAATTTTATAAATTTTTCTAAACAGTTTTATTTTTCAAATGAATAGGGAAAAGACGAATTTTAATTAAAAATTTTCTTTTTGTTTCAAGCATTTATAAAGATACGTTTTATTTAAAAAGATTTAAAATTAAAAAAATATTTCATTTAAATTGTTAATAATTTAATTAAGGTCATTTGAATCAATTTTATGCTTGATTTTGGTATAAAAAATTTATACTTAAGAAGTCATTTTTATGGGAAATCGTTTTTCATAATATTTTAGGAGTATATTTTTAAATTAAATTCTTTCAATTATGTAAATTGAATTTGATAAAATGTATTCCTTGTTTAAAATTATAAAAATTAATATTATTTAATAATGTCAACTTAATGTTTTTCATAATGAATAGTAAAAATGGTAAAAAAAATATGTTACCACGGTAAAGGTTAAGACAAGTTTACCGTGGGGTTAAACTAAAGTGATAAGAGTTAAAATGACCAAAAAAAAACTTGTATAAATCCTACTGTATATATTTATTTTGACCCTTATCCCCTAAATATATAAATTTAATTTTATATGGGACACTTTTCTATGAAAATGACTTAATAATATTTAAATATTATAAAAAAAATCCAAGTGTTTTCTCACCCTCACTTATAAATGGGAACCATATCTCATTTCCTATTCAAACTTAAAGATCCATTTGGTTTAGATAATACCTACTAAAATAGATTCCTAAAATCTCTCACCACATCCTTTAGGTATTATTTGTGCCTAATACCAACCTTAGAGGGATTGGGGTTTAAATAAAAACAAGTTGCCTGGAAAAAAAGGTTTATTTTTTACCAAATGTTTTAGTTTTATTTCTACTTCTAACTCCTTAAAAACTATTCCACCCATTATGAAATAATAATAACATTATCTAAAAAATAATTAAATTCAATCTTTTTATTTCATAACCTTAATCCATAACCTTGTTCATTTAATGGGAAAAAAACTATCATTCATGTGTATGACAAACTACCACCTCACGAACCGATGTAATTCATTTTCCATCACCACACACTATAGTTGGTCCAAATGATGGGTCTAAATTATATAATATAAATTCTACTCTTTTATTCTAAAATATAAAGCTTACATCTTTATTTATAATGAAAATGAAAAATAAAAACACTAATCATGTGTACGGTGGAATACCACCCCGTGTGATGATGTATTTTATTTTCCATCACTACCTAAAATGGATGGTTATATGGGCGGATATACAGAAATAATATGATATTTATTATTTTATAATAATTCAATAATGATAAAATAAAACCCACATTTTTTTTCCTCATGATCTTTCAAAAATGGAAACATTACTCATGCATACATATGACCTATCATCTATATGATTATAACGTAATCAATTTTTCATGACCATCTTACATGGTTCATATTTAAAAGTATAAATAATGTATAAAAATGATAATAATATCAATATTAATATTCTTGAAATGATATAATCATGATTGTAAGATCCCAAATTTCTCTGTAAGGTTTGTTCTTGTTTTGTTTCAGTTCTAGTCCTCTTTTGTGGTTAATTAAGTGCTCCCTAAGTCCTTCTGAAGTTTTGGGGGTGTCACAGGGTTTTGGGAAATAAAAAGGGGGGGAGGGGGTTTCTAGGAAGTCTACCCAGTTTATGCATGGTTTGGAAAACTATACAAGGGGAGACCGTGCGGGCAGTGGCAATCTGTATTGTTTGTGCATGGTCTGGAAAACTGTACGAGGGAGAAGGAATGTGGGAAGTATCCTTCGCAAGATTTACGCACAGTTTGGTAAACCATGTAGGTAAACTATTCATCCTGGAAACTTCCAAAAAAATTAAATAAATTCCATTATGGGATTTCTTTTACTACTCAGTATTTATCAACATTCTTCCCCCTTCAACCCTAGGGGTGATCCAAGCATCCAAGATCTTCTAAGAGGTATATATCCTTCATTCCCAAGCCGTTTTGAGTTCTGTCACTTTGGGATTGAAGATCCGAGTAAGGATAATCTCCCTCTTGCTTCTCCTTCTGGATTAGGGCTTGTACCTCTTTCTTATTTCCATATAAATCTCTAAATCCCTAATTTTTCAGTGAGATTTAGGGTAAATATTCAAGGGTTGGTTAAATCG
Source organism: Viscum album (assembly GCA_963277665.1). Taxonomy (NCBI): domain Eukaryota; kingdom Viridiplantae; phylum Streptophyta; class Magnoliopsida; order Santalales; family Viscaceae; genus Viscum; species Viscum album. The sequence continues at coordinate 615,361,606 of OY728130.1, forward strand.
AGATCTAAGGCCTCGGTTGGGAGTGTTTTCACCAATGGGTTCATGGTAGGTGGTCTACAAGTAATATACCTTGGTTTTTGTGTATATTTGTGCATTTAGGGTTCTTATTCTTTCTCTCTTTTGATGAGTTCTTAGTGGATTTGACATGATATGTTAGAGTGGGTATCTAAATGGTTAATTAAACCCCTCTTGATTCCCTTGGGATGTAAGGAGGATGACTAGACCAAATTAGGGCCACCTATGGGGTATGCTGATATTCCTCGGACCTTAGAGTTTAGCCAAGTAAGTTTATGGTCGTTTTGTTAGAACATAGGGCCTACAATGAAAATGCTAATATGATTGAAGGATGGGAAATGAGAGTTCAGTGATAAACCTAGGCCAGGTAATGACCTAAATTCGTGTTTGATTGGATTTAAAACTGATTAAATGGGTTAATGAGAAAATGCTAAGGGAATAAATTTATACTTGGATATTCTTACTAAGATAGGAATGAGAAATGTAATGGGGCGAAAAGGGTTAAGTAATATAAATAATAAATGTATAAATGGATTGAGGAAAAAATGTTAATTTCCCATTTAATGATATTATTGTGATGTTGTGAATGATATTGGATATGTTTGTTTTGATACGGATAATTGTGGTGAAAGATAAATAAGCATGCGCACATGGCTTGGTTGAGTGGGGTATCAAATTAAGGTTCTACACCCACGGGTTGAGTTGGACCGAGGTTCTATCTCCTCCCCTAAATGCATGGTTTAGAGAAGAGGAAAGAGTTTGATTCCCCTAACGGTTTCATTTCACCTGGACTGAGTCTTCAAGGTGAGGATTATGAGATTGTCATAATTTGATAGATAGTGGTATAGGGATTGATTTTATTCCCATATTCTTGAGAATTTTGATCATGACTAATCCATTGAACACATAAAAAAGGGTAAATTTAATCCTGAAATTCCCAAGTAGTAAACCCGTATTCAATGGTAGTATAAAATCAATGAATATAATCTAGAATTCCCCCAATGAACTTTTTATCCTTTCCTTGTCATCATTTATCACTTGCCTAAACTATCTACCTTTTCTAGATATTTTCTAGACACAATTGTTGGTGGCCTACTGAGTTATACTCACACCCTACTTGGGCCGCCATTGGTTACCTGAGAAGATTTTGGGCTTGTATGTCAGAACAAGGGAAAGGGACCAATGCTAGGGAGTTTATTTGGACATGGGACATGTTGGGTGAGGTTCCATACTTAGAGCCCAGACCATTTTGGGGATCTTGTTGTTCTATTTATTTCGGGGTTTCTTTCACTTAACAGTGTAGCATGGAATGACATATTTACGGTTGTATTTTATTGTATCCAGTTTGGGAATTGGTTGTTTATGCATGTGGTTGATTTTCTTCTATTGTTTTTGTTGTTTAAATTATTATTTGTTGTGTCTTACTCTAATGTGGAAGGTATAGTCTCCCCATGTGACCTATTAGACCCTCACTACTAGTTGGAAACCTCTGGCATATGGGGAGGTGCGCTTGAGGTCATGTAACTACTCGGATCGGGGAACCAGTTTAGTGGATTCAAAGTCAGGGATATTAAAAAGTGATATCAAAGGAGTTCTTTTCTCTTACATACTATCTGGGTATGGTATAAAAGAGGTTAGGAGAGTGCCTGACCTTGGTAATGAGCTCGTGTTTGGGATTAGTTAACCTATTTAGGGGGAAGACCCAAGTCACCCCAAGAGGGGATTGTTGTTCTTGTTGTGTGTAGTTATATTTGATGATATTTCACCAATGGGTGATGCACTTGTTGTGTTGTTTGATGGTTTTTTGATATTCCTCTTATGTCCAGAAGGGTATGAGGTTGTGTATCCATGCATCATTCTAGGAATATATGTAGGTAATTGACATGCATCATGATAGGCACAAACACGGGACGGGTGTGTAGGATCAGAAGGTTAGGAAGCATATTTTTTCTTAAAAGTAATGAAAATTTTCCTAATAAGATGATGTAAATGGGTAAAAGGGAAGTGAAAATGTCAAGTAGTAATTATAAAATAGTGCTTCATAAATAAGTAAAAGTGGATTAACAAATTGTGAGTGTAAATTGGGATATGGAAATGGTTTTGAATGGGTTTATAAGATAAGTCTTGTAACCATGTGAATTAAATACATGTGTTAGCCATGACCATAAGCGAGATAGATAAGATTAATGATCTAGTTGTGATATCCCTCGTTAGGGTAGGGTTTGGAAACTGGTTTGGATGTGGCAAGTGATGAGCCTATCGATATCTCTTCCTTCTCATAAAATATTTATAGTTTCATTCTAAAGCACAAGTTTGGAATTGTAGAGAAATTCCCCCTCAAAGATGTGTGCCGGTTGGGAAACATGAGGATTTTACGGAGAATGCACCTCTAGTAGAGAAGAAGGAGAACATGGTGATCAAAAAAAATAAATAAGATCAGTTCTTCATGAACTTCTCTCATTTTATGAAGATGATGGAATGAGACCCAAGGCGGGTTGCACTGAGTGTGTTTGAGTTGACCAGGGAGTTTCAGCTACAGCACCCTCCGACCTTCACAAGAGAGGGTGGTCCAGAAGTAGCAGAGTTATAGATAAAGTCCATCCAAAATATTTTTTACCATATAGATACTCCTCTTGAGAAGAGAGTTAATATATCATCCTTTATACTAAGGGGTAAAGAAAAAAATTGGTGGGACAATATGGTTCAGACAAAGCAGGCTGAGGGAATGATGTGGGAGGATTTTCAGGAGCATTTTCTTGAGAAAATATATCATGAAACCTTGATGAAGGAGAAGGCTATGGATTTCATGAGGTTGACTCAGGGGAATATGTTGGTAATGGAAAATTCTTGTCGTTTCACTGATTTGAGGTGCTTTATTCCGACATTGTCGAGAGATAAGGCAGCTATGGAAAAACGCTTCCAGGATGGGCTAATACATGAGACTAGATATCATGTGAATATATTTCATCTGAAAATTTTCTATAAGGTGGTGGATAAATCCCTTATCTCATAGGGGAAACTGAAGGGAGCTTATAGTAGTGAACTTGTGGGCTAGTTGGGTGAGTAAGTGGTGTGAATTCAGATAGTTGGAAGTGCCAATTTAGAACCTTTCAGTAGGGTGGAAGTGCACAGAGAAGTCAGAAAATGGGGAAAACTTCTCAAGGTGGAAACCAGGTATTTTGTTATCAGTGTGGCAAGTCGGTGCACAAGTGTGACAGTTGTCCCCACCCACCGGTTGAGTGTTGAGCATGTGGCAGGATAGTAAATGTTTAGAGGTTCTACTGGAACCTATAACAGTCAGGGAAGGATGGAGGTCATAAGTAGGATCTAAGTATAGGAAGGGGGTAAGTTACCCCGTATCAGGAAGGCAATTGGAGGTCCACTAGCCATACTTGTAGTAGCGGTGGACGTGGAACTTTGGGGTGAGATCAACCTTACCAAAAGAGCAATGCAGTGAAGGGAACTCAGGCTGGAGCCCAGGGTAAGGGGTTGATCATCTCCATGTAGTACAAGCTACACCTAACGGTGGTGAGGCAGGATTGTCTACTATTTGAGGTACAATTCTTATTGATTACATGATTTCTAGTGCATTATTTGATATAGGTGCAACTCATTCATTTATTTATTCTCAATTCATAGTTATTTTGGGCTTAACCGTAGAAACTAAATGTGGGGTATTGTCGCATGATACTATGTTAGCTGTACGAGTTGAAGACATCAAGCAATGTAAGGGATGTGCTCTATAGGTTGGTGGATATCATTTTCGGTGGGATATGTTTGTCCTAGAGATGTCAAGTTTTGACCTAATCTTGGGGATGGATTGGTTGGTGTTATTTCAAGCCCATATCGACATTTATTGATGTTAGATAATGTTTACATGTCTCAATGGGAGTAATTATGCCCTTCTTGGTTTGTGGGATACTCGAGCGGGCTGCGCAGGGATGTTACACCAGTAGTTGGGAGAACTCATAGTCCATGTGGCATGCCTTATGTTAAATGATAGTGATAAAGGACAAATAGTCTTCCATTATATTGTGGACTAGTTCAAGGATGTGTTTATCGAGGACTTCTCAAGGTTACCACATGAGAGATATGTTGAGTTCAAAATAAAATTGTTTCCCAAATCAGAGACAGTTTCTATTCCACCTTACCAAATGGAACCAAAAGAGATCCCAGAACTAAAGTTTCAGTTAGATGATTTGGAGAGTAAGGAGTTTATATGTCCGAGTACATCCCCTTGGGGATCTCCTATTCTATTTTATAAGAAGGCTGATGGATTACTGAGGCTATGTGTTGATTATAGGAAGCTTAAATAGATTACGGTTATGAAATAATACCCACTTCATAGAATCGATGACCTGTTTGATCAGCTCAGAGGCGCATCAGTGTTTTCTAAGATCAATTTGAGATTAGGATACAGTCAGTTGAGTTTAAGAACTTCAGACATACCCCAAATAGATTTCTGAAGTAGTTATGGTTTGTATGAATTTTTTGTAATGTCTTTTGGTCTAACCAATGCACTAGATGAGTTCATGGCTTTGATGAATCAGATATTTCACCCATATATATATATCAGTTTTTATTTTTCTTCATTGATTAAATATTAGTGTACTCCAGAACTCATGATGATCATTCTAAACATCTTAACATCATCTTCGGTAGACTGAGAGAGCATTGGCTTTACTCCAAGATATCAAAATGTTATTTTTGGCTTGATGAGGTTCACTTTTTGGAAGACATCGTATCTAAGTACGGTATGTTGGTGGATCTAGAAAAAGTGCAGGTTGTGGTGTCTTGGGAGTAGCCTAAGAAAGTATCTGATATTCAAAGTATTCTTGGTTTGGCTGGTTATTACTGAAGGTTTATTATAGATTTCTCTCATTTGGCAGCACCGCTCATGGTCCTAACTAAGAAGGGGGTTATGTTTGATTGGTAAGAGGCTTTTGAGAATTCTTTTCAAGAGCTGAAAAAGTAGTTGGCTACCACACCAATTTTGATCTTACGCGAACCAAGTAATAAGTACACCTTGTTCTTTAATGTGTCTGGTGTGGGACTTGGGGTAATTTTGATGTAGGATTATTGGGTTGTAGCTTATGGGTCGAGACAATTTAGGCCACATGAAAGTAATTATCCTACTCAAAACCTTGATCTAGCTTTTTTGGTTTATTCATTGAAGTGTTGGAGGAACTACTTGTTTGGGGAACCTTTGATGGTGTTCAAAGACAATAAAAGTCACAAATACATCTTCTCCCTGTGGGATTTGAATCTTCAATAGTGACAGTGGGTCGAATACCTACAGTGGTTTAATTATGAGTTGAAGTACACACCAAGTAATGAAAATAGTATCATTGATTCTCTGATTTAGAAGACTCGGAATCAGGTAGTTTAGGAATCTTGTTTAGAGTGGGTGATGATGGAATTGTTTGCTAAGATGTATTTTGAGGTATAGGATAGGAACGAGTAGATGACCCTTGAATCTATAGCAATTAATTCCATGATTTTGAGAAGAGTTAAGGAGATTATATTCGTAGATCAGGGGTGTTTTCCTATGAATGAAAGTATTAAACGTGTGGAGTCACCTTCTAGTTGGAATTATGGTGCTGATGGAGTCACTTTTGTTCATGGTCGTGTTGCGGTGTCAACATATGTATGAGAGGAGTTGATGCGTGAGTTCCATGTGTCAAAGTGGCTAGTTCATCTGGACTTGACTAAGATGTATCATGATCTATGTAGGTAGTTTTGGTGGCCAGGAATGAAGAAAGAAGTTGTGAGTTTTGTGGCACGATGCCTTACCTGTCAATAGGTGAAGGCAGAACATCAATGTCTATGTGGGTTGTTGTAGTCATTGCCTATTATAGAGTGGATGTGGAATGAAGTAACGATGGACTTTATGGTGGGTCTTCTGAGGAGGCCACAGAAGAATGATTCAATTTGGGTGGTGGTAGATTGGATGACCAAGGTGGCCCGTTTCTTTCCAATCTAGGAGACCTATACGGATGACCAGTTGGGGGAGTTGTATGTTTGAGAAATAGTACGGTTACACGGAATGCCAAGAACCATAGTTTCGGATCATGATCCATGATTCACCTCTTTCTTATTGGAGGGACTACATAAGGAACTTGGTAACCAGGTGTTTTTGAGTATGGCTTACCACCCAAAGACTGATGGGTAGTTAGAGTGTAAAATTTAGGTATTAAAAGACATGTTGAGAGCATGTGTTCTAGATTTGAGTGGTTCGTGGGAAAAGAACTTGTCACTTGTTGAGTTTTGTTACAACAATAGATTTCAGGATACAGTTTAGATGGAACCTTTTTAGGCACTTTATCAAAGACCATGTAGGTCTTCATTGTGTTGGTTAGAGGCCGAAGATTCTAAGCTATTAGGAAGGATTGTTGTTCAGGAGATATAGGAGAAGGTTCATTTGATTCAAAAGCATATGAAAATAGATTATAGTAGGTAGAATTCATATGAAAATCGTCTTTGTAGGCCACTTGAGTTCGTGGTGGGTGATACTGTGTTTCTTCAAGTGTATCCATGTTTGGGTCACCATCGAATTCCTAAGCAGGGCAAGTTGAAGCCTAGATATATAGGGTCATTTGAGATTTTGGAAAGAATCGGGCTGGTGGCATACTGATTGGATCTTCCACAGCGGTATAGTGGGATGCATGATGTTTTCCATGTTTCACAACTCCGACAGTATCATCCTGATCTATATCATGTGATAAATTCTTAGGATGCCGAGCTTGAGGTTGATTCATCCATTGAGGAGCACATAGTTCATATTATGGATCATAGTGAGAAAGTTTTGTGAGAAACGTTTGTGCCCTTGGTTCATGTTCTATGGTAGCATGGAAACGTTTAGGAGAAAACTTGGGAGAGAGAATCATATATTCAGGCCTAGTGGCCCGATCTCTTTTCCTTGAGAACTCAATGATGCTCCAAAAGAGCAGCTCGAGGACGAGCCATTATAAGGTGGGGAAGTTGTAAGATCCTAGATTTCTCCATAAGGTATGTTCTTGTTATATTTCAGTTTTAGTACCCTTTTTGGTCAATAAAGTGTTCCCCAAGTCATTGTGAATGTCCAGGGGTGTTCTAGGGGTTCGGTACATGAAAAAGGGGGAATAGGGGCTTTCTGAGCAGTTTGCATGGTTTGTGCATGGTTTTGAAAACCGTTCGAGGGGATACTATGGGGGCAGTGGGAATCCGTATAGTTTGCGCATGGTCTAAAAAACCGTGTGAGGGAGAGGACATGAAGGCAGTAGCCACAGCATAGTTTTCACATGGTTTGGAAAATCGTGTGGGTAAATTGTGCGGCCTGGAAACTTCCAAAAAAATTACAAAAAATGCCAATATGGGATTTCTTATACCACTCAATATTTCTCTCCCTTATTCCTCCTACAACCCTAGGGATGAGCCAGCCTTCCAAGATCTTCCAAGAGGTCGATATCCTTCATTCCTAATCCATTTGGAGCACCGTAACTTGCGGATTGATGATCCAGGTAAGGCTAATCTCCTGTTTGCTTCTCTTTTTAGATTAGGGTTTGTATCTCTTACCTATATCCATATGAAGCTCTAAAACCCTGCATTTTCATTGATATTTAGGGTAAAACATCAAGGATTTTTTGAATAGAGATCCAAGGCCTCGGTTGGGAGTTCATTTGCCAACGAATTCAAGGTAGGTGGTCTAAAAGTTATATGCCTTGGTTTTTTGGTAGATTTGTATAGCATGGTTGTTATTATTTTCTTATTTTGATGATTTCTTAGTGGATTTTACATGATGATATGGAGTGGGTATCTAAATGGTTAATCGAACCCCTCTTGATCCCCTTGGGAAGCAAGGATGATGACTCAACCAAATTAGGTCCACCAGTGGGGTGTGCCAATATTCCCCGAACATAATGTTTAGCCAAGTAAGCGTAAGTCCATTGGGTGAGAACATAGGGCCTATGATGAAAATGTTAATATTCTTGAAGGATGGGAAATGAGAGTTTAGTGATAAACCTAGGCTAGGTAATTACCAAAATGTGTGTTTGATTGGATTTAAAATGGATTAAATGGGTTAATGAGAAAACGATAAGGGATTTTATTTATACTTGAATGGGGTTAGTGAGATAGGCATAGGAAATGGAATGGGAATAAAAGGGTTAAGTAACATAAATTATGAATGTGTTAATGGATTGAGGAAATACTGTTAATTTTTCATTTAATGATTTTTTTTGATGTTGTGAATGATATTGGCTATGTTTTTTGTTATATGTTTAATTATGGTGAATGATTAATAAGAATGTATACATGGCTTGGTTGAGTGTGATGTCGACTTGAGTTTCTACGCCCACGGGTTGAGTTGGACTGAGGTTCTAGGTTCTCCCCTAAATGCACGAGTTAGAAAATGGGATGGAGTTCCATTCCCCTAATAGTTTCATTCCACCCACACTGAGGCTTCGAGGTGAGGATTATTAGATTGTTATAATTTGATTCCTAGTGAGATAAGGCTTAATTTTATTCCCATATCCTTGATAATTTTGAACATGCCTAATCCATTGAACACATGAAAAAAGGGTAGATTAAATCATAAAATTCCCAAGTAGTAAACCCAGATTCAATGGTAGTATAAATTAAATGAACATAGTCTAGAATGCCCCAATGAACTGTTTATCCTTACTTGTCATAATTTATCACTTGTATTCACTATCTTCATTTCATGGATATTTATTTTGTATACATCATTGGTGGTGGCCTAATGAGTTATACTCACACCCTGCACGGGCCTCTATTGGGTACCTGGGCAGATTTCATGGTTGTAGGCCAGGACAAGGGAAAGGGACATATGGTAGGGAGTTGAGTTGGACATGGGACAGGTTGGGTGAGGTTTCATACTTGGATTTATACGATTTTAGGGATCATGTTGTTCTCTTTCTTTTGGGGTTTTTTTCACCTAACATTGTAGCATGGAATGACATATTTACAGTTGTATTTTGTTATACCCCATTTTGGAATTGGTTGTTTATGCATGTTGTCAATTATTGCCTATTATTTCTATTATTTAAATTATTATATACTACAAATTACTCTGAATTGGAGGGTATAGTCTCCCCACATGCCCTATTAGACCCTCGATGCTAGTTTAAAACCTTTAGCATATGGTGAGATGCACTTGAGGTCATGTAACTACCCAACTTGGGGGACCAGTTTAGTGGCTTCTGGGTTGGGGACGTTACAATGATCCATTGGACCATAATAGACCAACAGAAGCCATTTTAGACATAAGAGCCGAATATTATCAAAATGTCTAATTTGAAATTAATTAATTAATAACTGGATATAATAAGGTGATAAATAAAATAAAAATAATGTTATTAAAAAATTAAAAAATTAACATAATTTTATTATTTAGGAAGATAAATATTGTATGTGAATAGTCAGACTCGAGGTCAGGGACATTTTACCTTAAAACCTCATTTTAAATGTTTTAAAGATTTTTTTTTCTAAATACATTTCTTCCATGTACATATTATTGAAATTATTTTATAATTATGTTTATATGTACATATATTAATTATATAGGACATTTTACATATCTTTTTTATTTATTAAAAAATTTCTCAAAAGTATTCCTTTTACATATTTTACATGAAATGTTTCTGACTATATAAAAAAAGGAAAAAATGAATGTTCAATTTTAACATATATGATATCAAAAGCTTTTCCCACCGCCACAACCATTATTTGATATTTATATTCCCTTATAATAATCCATGTTTTGTCAAATAAAAACCCTTCTTCCCTTTTTTCTGGTTATTTTAGTTTTTAAAATGGATTTTTAAAATGAAATGTTATTTTGATATCCTAAAATGTTTTTCATATGGGTACAAAAGAGTATTTTCAAGGGTTTTATGATGAATATATATAATCTTAAAATATATTTTTAATAATACAGTACTTTTTCATTATATATGATGAATTTTGATCTTGATACATCTTATACGATGGGTGATCTTGATATAGTATACATGATGAGTTAGGTTGATATAACTTATATGAAAAGTGATTCCAATATAGCCCTACATTGCATTGGGTAATGTTTCTTGTCTTCAGAGGAAAAAAGGTGGGAGTTAATTGAGGACGTTTCTCCTATGGATTTAATTATCCCCCACTTAATTCTGATAATAGTGAACATGGTTTATGAATATAATTTTCTAAAATTCCTACAAGGATTTATATTTTATAACTATTGGTTTTTAAGGTTTTATTTAAGAAAAAAGTGTTTTCCTTATGTATATATGATTTATTTTGTCTGCAAAAAGTGCCATGTTGAAAAGGTAAATATTTTATGGGTTTTCATTTTTTCCACAAGACTAGTGGATTTTTTTACTTGTATATTCCATACTGAGCTTTTTTATCATCCCATTTTTTCAAAAATAAAATCATAGGGTTTAAGGATGAGTAATCACAAAGAAGAAGATAACTTAAAGCCATGAATTTTTTTCCATTTAAACAAAATATGTTTCATTTTAAAAGATTCATATTAAGGGAAAAAATTATACGAAGTGGAAGTGTCTAATTTTTAATTTGTGGGTTTTTTATGTGTTTTGAGATATTTCCATAAAATATCAAACCTAAAATTTCTCTATAAATGCATTAATGTGAATTATAGTCTAAAGAAACTAGATTATGTAATGTTTTAAGGTTGAATCATTACTTTTGGTATCAAAGCAAAGGTTTAAATAACTTTATTAGGTAGGATAATATTGCTAGAATACCCTTGAGAGATTATAATTTATTATTATGATGAAATGACATATCATTTAAATATTAGCATGTTGCTTTATCTAATATATGATTGATTATAATGGGTTTCTATAGTGCAAATAGGGAAGCTAAAGTAGGAAGGTATCGGGATGAAAATGTCCTTCCAAATTAGCAGCCTGGAATGGTTGGAAATAGAACTATTCATATTATTATATTGATGGATAAATTGACATAATATATAAATGGTGGTGTCATCCATGTTACAGAGAAAATAGATTTACCTCAGAGGATCATGCCCATTCTATAGAATTTTATGAAACAACACTCTCAATATTTTTATGAAAATTCCAATCCATTGGTAACGGAAGAATGGATCAATTCTATTGAATATATATTTTAATTCATGGTATGTTTATAATTTTAAAAGGTGGTTGTGGGTATTTATCATTTAGAATGTGAAGTTAATCTATAGTGGTCATTGGTTAAGACTACAAGATAGAGAGATGATCTTGATTTCATGGAATGGGATACATTTAAAAATATTTTCCTAGAGAGATTTTTTCCTAAGTACATTTGAATAAAAATGGGGAAATAATTCTTGGAATTGGGTCAAAAAGTGGAGGAATTAGTAGCCTCATATGAAAAAAAAATTACCAGATTATTTAGGTACAATTTGAATTGTATTTGGTACCTTAATAGAAAAATTAATAGATTTTAATCAAGATTGCAACTGAGTTTACAAAAATCATTAGCCTCATGGGAATTTAAATACTATGGGAGATTTTATCATTGTACTAAAATTTGAGATGGATTTTATTGGTACTTATGAGCCTTGTGATGAAAAAAGTAAGAAGTATTCAATGTGGAAAAAATATAGAAGAGTAAAACTAAGAAATCTTGAGGTAAGGCCCTACATGTTCAATGTTTGGAAAAAAAATATTTTAGGTAATGTTTGATGGGATATGGAAAGTGTTACCAGTCTAGTAATCTTGGTCATATGGCTTATGAATGTAAATAAAAGAGTCATGATCAATCTAATAAAGGTTTAATAGATATCCATCAAAGGAAGAGATTCTTTAACTGCATTAATTTTGGGAATTATGCTAATGTGTGTCCAAAGTTAGCTACTCGGTTCGAAATCACCAAGATTGAATGAAAAAAGGTTTATAAAAATTATTTTTTATTACTATGGTTGATTTTGGGACATCTAATGAAGTGATGAAAGGTGTGTTACTTATTTATTTGAATTATTTTGATGCCATGTTTGACTCTAGATCTTTAAATTCCATTATTTATTAGAAATATATAAGTAAAATCTGAATATTATATCATGAAAAGAATATGGATGTTTTGGTGAAAAATCCCATTGGATGTTCTAAATAAACCCAGAATTAAAATGATGCTTCTATTATTATTAGTGGGATGGATTTCTTATAAATATTATTTAACTTCCCATTTTAGAGTTTAATATTATTCTGGTTATAGATTGCCTTTCATTTTATCATTCTATGATAGAATGTATAGCCAAGAAATATATATTTTCATACCTTTGATAACAAATAAATAAGATAAAAATTTGATTACAAATGGTAGTGAAAATTACTCATATCATGTTTTTAAAAAGAAATAAACTATTAAAATTAGTGATGTATTAGTTTTGAATGGATATATGGATATATTTTATAATGATTTTCCGAGTTGTATTCTAGATTGAGAGGCTTATTTTACTTTTAACTTAGTCACTAATAATAATACAATTTCAAAAACCCCTTATTTAATAGCTTAAGTAGATATTTTGGAATTGAAAGAGTGTTTACAAGAGTTTCTTGATAAATTTTTCATTCATCCATGCACTTCACTATGGGGTTATCTTGTATTATTTCTAAAAAATAAGGAATATTTGATGAGGACTTTCATTGATTTTAGATCCTTGAAAAAAAATCATTGTTAATAACAAGTATTGTTTACCTTTTATTGATTATTTTTTTATCATCTCCAAGGAGCATGGAATTGTTCAAATATTTATCTTAGGTTAGGATACCATCAATTGAAGTTTAAGGAGAAATATATTATAAAGATAGTATTTCAAAATTGATATGTGATTTGGGAGCCTATAAGCAGTTGCATATTTTCTCTCTCCTGGGGATAGGGTTTTAGCTTCCGTTGTTTCTCCCTCCCCTCCTCCATCGTAACTCATATGATGTGGCATCAGAGTCCTCCATCTCAGCATTGAATCAGTTGTTTATGGCATTTTATGGCTTTGTCTGCTCAGTCAACGCACCATCTTCATTTTCTTATCTTAATCGGCAGTCGGTGGGCATTTTTTAGATATGGGTGGGTAGAGGCATTCGGTAGGTGAGGTCATATCAGATCGACAGTCATGGCGGTAAAAGGTTGCAGCAGGTGTGGCTTTTAATTTGGGCGGGGGGAGGTGTTTTGGGGGGTGAAGGCATCTCGGTTCTTGGCTTGGCATCGGAGGGAAAGGCTCGGCATTGGACTTAGAGTGGCGTAGTGGGGGATGGACTCTTGGTTTAGGTTTCCGACAGTCTCGTGGTCTTCTGTAGGCCTTCCCATGGTGAATTCAATGTTTTTTTGTTTATTGCGATGATTTGGTGGATCTTCAGTTGTGCGACAAGTTGGAGGATGTATCATGAAGATTCAAGATGAAGGGGGTGTTGTGAAGTATTTTGATTCTTGAATTTCTGGCATTGCGATACTTTTTTTGGGTTTTTGATTTCCTTGTGACCCTGTGGTTCATGGTGTGTGGGTCGCTGCAACTATTCACTTACAAAGGGTTGCTCCAGATGGGGCTCAGAGATGCAGGTTTTCTCCTGGTATTTTCTATTCAGAATTGTATGTTTGAGATGGTATGGCATTGTCGTCAGTACCAGGCCTGTGCATTCATGCACGAGACAACTATTCGCGTAGTTAAGATTAGGAGCAAGTTGATCTTAATGTTTTTCATGTTGGGGTGGGGCTCTTTTTTGTAGGTTTGAATGAGTTGTTTGGACATAAAATTGTGTACCTTAGTGGTTTGGTTGTTTTTAAGTCTTTGATTTCATGTTTAGTTTATCACTTTTTCCTCAAAAGTGTAATAATAATAAAAAAATTAATTTTAATTCAAAATTGATTTTAGAATTATGAGTTTTCATTTATGTCCTTTGGGATATCTAATACACTAATTGTATTCATGGATCTTATGAATATACTTTTCCATGACTACTTGGATAAAATTTTTTAATGTTTACTAATGTTTTTTTGGTATATTATAAAATTTATGGGGATCATAAAAGACACATAAGGATTATTTTAAAAACCTTGATAGAAAAAAAGTAATAAAGGAAATTTAGAAAATGTGAATTTTGGGTAGAAACTGATTTTTTACTCAGGTATATTACTTCTAATGATGACCTGACTTTTGACTCTACTAAAACTAAAGTGGTTAAGTAATATACATGAATAATAAATGTAATAAAGATTTTTAGTTTTCTTGGATTAGTGAGTTATTAATGGTAGTTTTTTTTAAAACTTTTCTTGGTTATCTATCTCACTAACTAAGTTAACTCTAAAAGGAGTTAACTTTATCTGGATGAAAGAGTTGGATGATTGTTTCTATAAACTGAAAATAAAATTGGTGAATAATCCAATTTTGGATCTTCCCTAAAGAAATAATTTTTTTTGACCTTGATGTTTTATTAAATGGAATTTGTTGTGTTTTGATGCATAATGATTAAAAAAGTTCATATTATTTATGTTAATTGAAGCATCATTATATAAATTATCCTAAAAATGATCTGAAACTAACAGATGTGGTTTTTTCTTTAAAAAACTATATAAATCATTTATATGAACTAAAATGTGAAATATATACTAATTATAAAATTTTCAAGTATATATTCATATAAAAAGAGTTCAACATGAGACAAAGAGGTTGAATAGAACTGATAAAGGATTATTATTGCATAATTAATTACCATCCAAGAAATCTAAACAAAGTAGTTGATACTTTGAGTAGAAAAGATAATTCATCATTAACCATGATATATATAGAACATGATCCTCTAGTAAATGATTTAATGAATGATAGCCTATAAATTTTTCATGTAGTAGCTTCCTATGACTTATTTTAGGCTGTATTGCAGGCTTCATGTGTGATGAGTCAGACTCGAGGTAATGGGAACATTACCTTAAAACCTCATTTTAAATGTTTTAAAGATTTATTTTTTAAAATATTTTCTTTCGTATCCACATTCTTAAAATTATTTTATAAATGTATTTATATGGAAATTAATTATTTATAAAGTATATTTTTGGTATATTTTTTATTTCTTACAAATGTTTTCAAAAGGAATATTTTTATGTATTTTATATGGAATGTATTGACTTTATTTAAAAAAGGAAAAATGAATGTTCAATTTTAACATATACAATATCGACAACTTTTCCTGGAACTAAAATTTCTATTTTATAATTAGATACCTTTAAAATATTCAATGTTTTCTATAAATAAAACCCCTTCTTCCCTTTGTTCTATGGATTTTAGTTTTGAAAAAGGGTTTTTAAAAGAAAAGGGTATTTCAATATCAGAATGTGTTTTTCATATGGTTTGAAAAGAGTTTTTCAAGGGTTTAATAAGGAAAATATGTCATATTTAAAAGTTTTTTTCATGATATAGTACATTAGAATTATATATGATGATGGGTGAGACTGATTAGATTATATGATGGCTCAGCCCGATACAGTTTATGGAAGAACTAGTTTTTTCTTCTAGTATTAATCCTTTTAATTTTTAGTTAAAACCATTATTTTAATCCTCTTAAAGATTATAATTACAAATTGAGCCTTAGGGATGGTCGTTTTCTACTTATCGAAAAAGGATCAGGGGGATGTAAGTATGATACGGGCCAAATACATAGTGCGTATTTAGAATACGTAGTGTGTATTCAATACATGACATGTAATTGTCCGGGTATGCCAATGCACAACATGTAATGAATTTTCCCTAGAAGGTAATCCTATAGAAATTACATTTCGTGTAATGTATTTATACACCCTATAAATATCAGGAAGTTTTTTAAAGGGGTGGACCCCTATTATTTTTCCTCACCCCTAATTTCCCTTGTTTCTCTCCCACACATAAGAGGTCCACCATTTGAGCTCCCTTGAATCCCTAGAGCTTGGATTTTCTCCCATTTTTCTAACTGACCTCCAATTTCAGATCCATCTGTCATATTGGATAGCCACCTGTAATTTCTTTATTCCATAGGCTCATTTTATTGTTCTTCATCTTATCAATTGCACTATTTTTGTGTGGGATCTTATGACCTATTTTTAGGGTGTTGATATATTAATCTGTTTCCTTCTAATCTATGTCAAACTAAGGGTCAATACTAGATGAGGAGAGTGTTACCATAATAAGGTAGGTGTTCTATAAATGTTTTCTAAAAGTTTCACTATTAAATAATATGTTATCATTGTACACGCACTGGTATCACTTGGAATTTATTATTAAATTCATATGCCAAGATTATAATAATTATGCTCATATTCCAGAGCCCTTTAAATATGTTTTCTTCATGTCGTTGTAGGTTCTAACTTCAACACCAACCTACCCAACTATGATGATTCTTTATTTATGCCATGAATGGATTTTTTATAACTATATGTGCCACCATTCAGGTGGTTTATGACTTTTCCTTGATAATATAAGTGATTTAATTAATAAATAAATATTTTAAATGTTAATTGGAAAGTATATTTATAAATATCACTTGACCTAAACTCTTTTAATATATTCAATTGGTTGAATGTCCTATTTGAACTTATCACCATGGATGAAAGGTAATGGAATAAACATAAGGAATTAGTAAATGGAAATTATTTTGTAGATATCACTTGTCCTAGTTAATTATAATTGAATTTCACATTATTGCATATCCTTAGTCCACATTTTCATGCTTATGAAAGGTAATGGAATGAACCTAAAAAATGAATATGGAATCAGAGTAATAAATGTTTTCATTTCCTTGATACACCTTTTCACATTAATTAAAGGTGATATAATGTATCAATTGACTTATTAAAAGGAATGAGTATTACACATATTAATTAAATAAATGAATGGTTATAAGGTACCTATTTTATTAGGACCTTTTTAACTATATTTCAATGGTAAGACTTGAGCCAGACTTGGATTCCCGAGGGAATTCCATGAGCACTGAGAGGAAACCATTATGATTCATTGAACCAGTTTATAAGGGAGATACCCACTATAGAACTTGATATTTGTATTAGTACTTAAATTCCTCATAGAGTACCAATGATTCACTTGATATCATTTCTAGATTATTAAGATGACTTGGATACACTCCTTGGAACCAACTTTATGTCTTCAAACATGTGGTGCCATTGATTCACCCCATTGGGCCCATTCATGCTTATCCCATGCTTACCTTGGATGAGATCCTTGGATTCTATTAGAATCTTTTACATTGGAATGTCTTGGGTGAATACCCTTAGATTAAACTCTGACCCCTTTACTACAAGACACCATGAGTTACTACTATGAGTTAGTCGATCCCTGATGTCAAGGATGCCTTAGTTATAACTTGGATCTATTTTAAAATCATCTTGATACATTGTAAGTTTTATTTACATATCACATGAGTGTCTTAAATAAACTTAAATTAATTTAATTAATTAAATTTTTTCATTTCAAGATACATTACCAAATGAGGTTGAAGCAGGTATGAGTTATTATTTTGGAATTTCTTATATTTATATATACATACACACTACTAGTTTATATTCACGGACTGGATTTGTATAGACCTTATTGGTGGTGTACTACTAAGATTTGTCTCACATCCCATATGATCCGTCATGGGTATCGGAACAGACTATATGTGTGTAGGTTTTGATAAGGGAAAGCATCCCACTTTGGGCACCTGATCTTGTTTTCTTGCATGTATGGATCTTGGTAGCAGATGATCAGGCCAGTGCTTGAGATACTAGATATTATTTGGATTATTTTTTATTCTTTTCTATAGAATATGTTTTCAGATTCCATGTATACCAATTTTCCTATTTTATAGAGACATAAAATTACATCATCATCTTTTGAGGGAATAGTATCTCCATGGACACACCCAAGGCCCTCGAAACTAGTCGCTAGACTCTGGTATAAGGGGAGGCACGCTTGAGGCCATGTGCCCAACTAGGTCTGGGACACATTTGAGTGGCACCTAGGTCGGGATGTCACAAAGTGGTATCAGAGCTGTTTTTTCTTTTATCTTATTGTTAGGGAGTATAGATAGGATATTAGTACATGTTTGAACTTGGTTGTAATTTTTTCCTAGAATTAGATAATTGATGTTCAAGTTAAATACAAATTTTCAAGATAATGGGAAATTTTTTCTTTGTTTTTCAGTTTTTAGAGTTGATATTCATTCATATTTGGGTGATGTTCATAAATTTTAGTATATTGATATGATTTATGGATATCTAATTTTTCCTTGTGTGGTAAGAATCATTGTTACATGCATCTTTATAGGTACCTAGAATTCACATGCCATGTATATTTTATTCCATATTGGTGTATTTCACTAATTTTATTCTTTATGTTGCATGTGATTGTTGAGTGTTCCATGGTTCTTATATATGACTGTGTTGGTAACTTTTTCTATAGGGTAAGGAAATTGGTTATTTAAAGATTGATCAATAATCTAAAAGTTGTTTTAAGGTATAGGTTGATGGTGGAATCTTAAATAGATAGTTTCTTCCCATATCATCTATTTAACTCTGGTTACATGAGATGATTTTTTGCTACAATTGAGTGACTTCCAATTTTAATTCCTAAGGTGTATGGACCCTTGTGAATTGGAATGGTTAATTAATTGAACCAATACATTTAATTTACCATTTCATTAAAAGACCAAATGTACGATAGTTAATTAGAAATTAAATGGGTCTCACTTTTAGTTATAAAATGTATCAGCCTTTATTAGCTGGGAATGATGATCCATTTAATCGAACCTTGTTATATGTATATAAGAAAATAAAATTTTTAAATGTAAATGTTGACTCACAAAATCAAATAGTTTCATATAAATGAAGAGAAAAAGTTTAATTAACCATTATCTTATTAGAACATCTCTAAATTAAACTTGAAAACTTACCAATACATTATCCTTATAACTAGATAGTTAGGGTAGTATGTTCAATAGTCATCTCTTTTTCTTATGATCTGCTTACACTAGTGTATCTTTCTTCTTTCAAATCTGTTTTGAGGTGTGTTTTTTATTTTTAGAGCTATTTCACCACGACATCTTCTAGTCATGTGTCGGGAGGGTGGAAATGTCTTTTCTATAGAGGTGGTGGGCCCTCAGAAAATAGTGATTCATCCAGTAGTGCCACCTGAGGCACCTCCTTCTATACCTAAACTACTCATGGATGGTTAGTTTCAAGAGGGTTTCTATGTGTTGTGTAGTTCATGAAAGGTGATCTATGACCTGAACCTACTATGGATGATTTGACTCATAAGTTTTAGCAGTATAATCCTTTCATATACTCAGGGGATGGTGGTCCACAACCAACTAAGTCTTGGATTGAGGCCACTCTTTCAATCTTCGAGCATAGGGATATGCCTCCAAGTAGGAGGGTTAATATTTCCACCTATATGATTTGTGATTCCACCAAATGTTAGTGGAGTGTGATTACTTATGCTGATTTTCATTAGGGCATGGCTTGGGTGTTCTTCCAGACCACCTTCTATTATTACTTCTTACCCCAAACATTGAGAGCTAATCATGCCAAAGAGTTCATGCACTAAGAGAAGGGTGTTATGTAAATCATGGAATATTCATCATGATTTATTGAGTTTCACAACTTCTAACAAGTGATGAAATATCACAATTTTGATGTTTCAAGGAGGGAATCCGGTATTCCATCTACTCATATATGAATGTCTTTTTCCCACATACCTTTTTTTATATCATTAATCAGGCTCTCATCATCGAGCATAACCTAAGATAATCCAATGGTATTAGTCACATAGGTTTAGTGTCAAGGTAGGATATTAGTAATTCTAGTAGTAGGGAGCATAACCTTGAATTTTATTGTTATGGTAGTGGTGTCTAGAGTACCCACACTGGAAACTCTATTATATTTCATCTGTGTGGAAGGAAGGGGAATCAGAATCCTCAGTGTGATAGAGATCCTCTTCAGAGTTGTTATCGTGACTGTATGGGATATATTCAGAGGTTTTTTTGGACCATTCCACCTATATCATATGTAATAGGATCTACACTATCTCACCATAAGGGGTTGGATTAGTTATACCACATCAAGCTGGGAGTTGGAGTAGCATTGATAGGACTGGCTGAGGAGAATTTCATGGCCATGGTAGCTAGACTTATGATTACCATCACCAATAAAGAAGACTTTCTTAGGGTAATCCAGTTATAGCATAGGGATGGGGGCCATGAAAGTTGCATTCCTTATAGAAAATACCCAAGGATTAGAGTAAAAAATTGTTGATTGTATGTGGTACTATTTTAGTAGCCTATACTATTTTATCTTCTTTATTCGACACTGGCATTTCTTACTCCTTTATCTCTTTATCAAATGTGGAAATTCTTGGGCTGGAAACTCAGTACTTTTGTTGAGTGATGTCCAAGGATACATCATTGGGAGTATGGAAAGAGGTAATACGACAATTTAGGGACTTCCCCTTTGAGGTAGGATATTATCCATTCTCATGGTACCTCTTCATACTTGAGATTACAGACTTTGACTTTATTTTTGGAATGGATTGGTTGGATTAATATCACGCCTATATGGACATCTATTGTTGTAGGGTTTCGTTTAAATCGCCAAAGGGTGGAAGTTATATTCACAAGGGTTAGTGGAGAGTCAAGGATAATAGATTTTTATTGGAGAACCATGGTCTAGGTGGAGTTATCGCTCATATTTCTAGTATTTTTATAGAGGAGTTGGGATTACATCTAACAAATTTTCCTCCCATGGTATATTGTTTCAGGGATGTCTTTCTCAATGATTTTTTTGGATTACCTCCTAATATAATGGTTGCATTTACGATCGATCTTGTTCCAGAATCATATCTAGTATCTATTCCTCCATATAGGATTACACATACTAAGATCTAGTCGATCCAGAGATATTTGGAGGATTTATAGGTCAAAGTTTTTATATGGCCCAGAAATTTATCTATATTTTTACCAATTATTTTCACCAAGAAGGTAAATGAGACCCTTAGGATATGTATGAATTACTAATTATTGAACCAACTTAAAGTTAATAACTAGTATCCACTACCTCAAATAGATGATATCTCTAACCAGATCTGAGGATCTTGGGTGTTCTCAAAGATCGGCCTGATATCCGTCTATCATTAGGTGTGATTCAGGACATTATATATTCCACATACAACTTTCAAAAGTCGATAAGTTTTATATGAGTATCTCATTATGTCTTTTGATCTTATAAACACACCTTCCATTTTTATGTATTTTATGAATATGGTTTTACACCCCAACCTAGATTACTTTATCGTGGTTTTTATGGATGACATCTTGGGGTATACCATACTAATAATGACCATGATCGACATATTTAGATCATTTTGAATACACTAAGAGAGCATAATATTTATTTAAATTCATAGTAAGGGCCACTTATAGATCAAAAAATTTCACTTTTTAGGTCATATTATCTTGGAATCAGAAGTATCAATTGGTATAGAGAAGGTGATTGTTGTTGTGTCATGGGAGAAGCCTAAGAACGTGTTTGACATACAAAGTTTTTAGGTATTTATGGATATTAAAAAAAATTACAAGAATTATCATTCATTTATTAACTTATTATGGGTCTTACAAAGAAGGTTGTGAAGTTCTTGTGATATGTAGCGTGTGATAAGGTCGTTCTGGATCTGAAAGGAAGGCTTACTTTGGAACCGATTATGTTTCTTCCAAAGCCTAGAAGATGCTATAAAATGTTTTTTGATGCATCAGGCATCATCCTATGTATATTAATAATGCAGTAGGATAGAGTAATTGTGTATAAATATCGCTATTTGAGACCTCACGAGTTTAAATACTTGATGTACGACCTCAAGCTAATAATATTTGTCCATTCTTTGTGTTGTTGGAGACACTATTTGATGGGTGAGTGCTTCGTGGTGTATACAAACCACAATATCCAAAAGTATATATTTTCAAAGTCTTTCTTGAATCTCAAATAGTGAATATTGGTCATATATCATCATTCTTTTGAATTTTATCTTTCCTATATTCCTAGAAATAGAAATGTGGTAGCAGATAAACTAATATTAAAAACTCAATCATTGTTCATATAGGTAGCCAGTTATGGATGGAAATTGATGGCCCTTTTTTTAGTTAATTTTTTATTTTCATGAGATTCACAAGAATTATTTTCCTTTTTCCATGATAATTACCTCTTCACTCTTTGATAGGGTGAAAATCAGGGGGTTTTAGATCCTAAGGGGTTGGTTCTCTAGGAGAGTATTTCTGGTAAGGACCTACCTTCAGATTGGTCTGTGGATAGAGAAGACATCCTATATATATATGGGTTGTTTGGGTTCAAATATATATGAGAGAGGAATTTATATGAGATTCCCATTATTCTCATTGGATAGTTCATCTAGGTATATCTAAGATGTATCGAGATATATGAAACTAGTATTGGTGGATTGGGATGAAATGTCAGATCAAGGGTTTTATCACTAGGTGTTCCTCATGTCATTAGGTAAAGGTGGAACGATAGAGGTCTTATATATTTTAATGGTCATTACAGGTCCCAAAATGGAAATTGGAAGATGTTTCCATGGATTTTTTGGATGTCTTATTAAGGTCACCTCGAGGTATCGACGCAGTTTGGGTAGTCGTAGACTGAATGACAAAAGTAGCCCACTTCCTTCATATCTGGGAGACTTTCTTAGTTGAAGACTTGGGAATAATGTATGTTTATGAGATCATAAAATTACATGGGGTCCCTCTTAATATCATTCCAGATTGGGAAAATAATTTCAAAACTCATTTCTAGTATGGGTTAAAGAGATTTGTGGATACACAGGTACTTCTAAGAATATATTTTCACCCGCAAACCATTGGCCAGCTGGAATGAATGATATTGGTTTTTATGGACAATATCTGAGCATCCATCCTTAATTTAGGAGGTTCTTGGTAGAATTATATCCCTCTCATCAAGAACTCCTATAAAAGTAGATTTTAGGTGATTATTCAAATGGCTCCATATGTGGCCTTGTATGGAAGGCCATGTTGTTCACCCCTATGCTAGTTAGAGGTAAGAGAGGTAGTTCTACTAGGTACTCTTCCTATGTAAGAGACATTAGAGCAGGTTTAGATGATCAAAAAAAATATCTACTATTTAGTCTAGAAAAAAATCATATGCCAATCACCATCAATGACCTCTGGTATTTAAGGTGGGGGTCTTGCTTTCTTATAATTAACCCCTAGACATGGTCATAAATGGATAGTGTAAAGGGAAGATATCACCTAATTATGTCATGCCTTTTAAGATTATGGATATATTCAAGCTTGTAGAATATCAATTGCTATTACCTAAGAGGTACCATTCCTTTCACAATGTCTTCCATGTTTCATAGTTTCATCTTTATCATGTCCACATATATCATACTTTTGATCATGAGGATGTTGAGTTATATGATAATTCTTATTTCGAGGATTGTCCTACATACATCATTGACTGGAGTACGAATGCTCTCTGAGGCTAGTTTGTCCCTTTAGTGTGAGTGTTATGGAATCCTGAACATGTATAAGATGAGGCTTGGGAACCGAAGGTTGACGTACGTGCTTAGAATACAGAGTTATTCTTAGAGGGTATTTTGTTTCCCTTGGAAGATAATTCATGGATGAGTTCCTTTAAGGGGGAATACTTTAAGAACCTGGGTTTTACATCAAGTATGAATCCTTTAAATTTTCAGGTAAAAACATTTGTTGTAATCCTCTTATGGCCTAAAACCAAGAACTATGCCTTTGGGTGAGTCGTTTTTTCCTTGGGGGGAAAGGAGCAATAGGTGTAAGTTGGTTGGAGGTCAAATACATGGAATTAATTTATAATACACATCATGTATTCAATACATTATGTCTAATATTCTGGGTAGGACAATGCATGGAGTATAATGAACTTTCCCTGGAAGGGAATGCCTAATAAAGTTCACTATTTGTAAAGAATTTACATGTCGTGTGAATTTCAGAAAATGTTTTAAAGGGGAGGACCCCTATTCTTTTTCTACACCCCTAATTTCTCTTCTTTATCCCCCATGTATAGGATGTCCACTATTTGAGTCCCCTTAAATCCCAAGATCTAGAATTCTCTCTCGTTTCACCGTCTGACCTCAGATTCCAGATACATCTATCAAGTTGGATAGCCACCAATAATTGATTCCATCCTTAATCACATTTTATTATTCTTCATCCTATCGACTCTACTATTTTGGTGCAGCTTCTTATTCCCTATTTTTAGGGAATTGATTTTTTATTTTTTTCATTCTAATCCAGTCCAAACTAAGGGTAGATACTAGATAATAAGTGTGCTACAAGTATAAAGTATGTGGTTTGGGAATTTTCCCTAAAAGTCTCGCTATTTTATTAACTGTCTTCATTGTGCGCATGATGGTATCACCGAGCGTTGATTATTAAATTCATATTACATGATTATAATAATTTTTATCATGTTTTATTGCCCTTTAAATAGGTTTTATTCATGTCATTGGATGTTATAACCTCAACACCAACCACCCCAAGTAGGGTGCTTCCTTATTTATGCCTTTAGTGGCTTTTTCATGACTATCTGCACCACTGTTCAGGTGTTTTATGACTTGGAATTGATAAGGTAAGTGTTTTAATTAATAAATAAATATTTTAAATCTTAATTTTCAAGTATATTTATAAATATAACATTAATGAGACTCTTTTAAGGAATTGAAATGGTTTCATGAATTATTTAACCTTGTCACCTTGGATGAAATGTAATGGAATGAACCTAATGAATTAATAAATGGAAAGTATATTATAGATATCAGAAAGACTAGTTAATTGTAATTTAATTGCATATAGTTGCATGTCCTCATCCTACCTTTTCATGCTTATGAAATTTAAAGTAATAAACCTAATAATTGAATGTGGAATCAATGTAATAAGTGGTTGCATGTCCTTGATACACATTGTCATATTAATCAAAGGTAATAGATTGAACCAATTTACTTATTAAAAGGAATGAGTATTAAAAATTCTAATATAATAATGGAATAATTATAAGGTTCCTACTAACTTTCAACCTTTTTATATTTATTGGAATGGTAATAATTTATCCAACCTTGGATTCCTTAGGGAATTCCTTGAGCACTTAGAGGACTTCATTCTGATTTATTAAGCTAGTTTCCAAGTGAGATACCCACCTTAGAACTTTCCATTTATTTTAGTAAGTGAATTCATTTTCATAGTACTGATGATTAACATGATATCATTTTTAGATTATTAAGATGCCACATATACACTCCTTGGATTCAACTTGATGTCTTCAGACACATGGTGCTATAGATTCACCCCATGGAGCCCAGTCATGCTTAGCATATGATTACCTTGGATGATATCCTTGGACTTAGCTAGAATATTTTATAGTGTGATGCCTTGGGTGATTCCCCTTATATTAAACTCAGACCCCTTATTTACAGACTACATGAGTTACTACTATGAGTTGGTTGATCCCTGAGGTCAAGGATGCCTTTGTTATACCTTGGATACTCTTTTACCATTATCTTGATAAATTATTAGTGATGTTTAAATATCATTTGTGTATCCTATATGAACTAAAATTAATTTAATAAATAAAATGGTCTCAATTTCAGAGACATTACTAGATGATACTGAATTAAGTATGACTTATTGTTTTGGAATTTATTATATTTTAATATACCTACACACTGTCTATTTATATTCACATATCATATTTGTATATAAGTCATTGGAAGTGGCCTACTGATATTTATCTCACACACTATTTGTGATGTCTTTGATACTTAGTCAGACTATATGTATGCAAGTGTTGATAAAATTAAGTGTCCCGCTTTAGACACATAATCTTTCTTACTTTCATAGGATGGATCTTAGTAGTAGATGATTGGGCTAGTGATTGGGATATTGGATTGTTTATAGGATTATTTTTTATTCTTTTGTATAGAATCTATTTTCTACTTCCATTTATACCTATTTTTCAGTTTTTTAGAGACATGACATTACATTACCATATTTTTTATACTATATTGTTCATCTTTTGAGTTGATTATTATTGATAGATATTTATGATTATCTTCTATTGCTAGTTTTTCTATTTATTATTATGATTCCCCTATTTTTATCCATATATTTTTATTTTATTTTTATCCACCTTGGTCCAATATGACATTATGGTATAGTTTCCCCCTAGAAACACCCAAGTCCCTCACTGATATTCATCAACCTCTAGTATATGAGGAGGTGTGCTTGAGGCCATGTGACCAACTAGTTTCGAGGAACCTTAGAATGGAACCCGATTTGGGATGTCAAATCTTATATTATAAGTAAGGTTCATAAAACTTATATGGCGTGTGGGCCTGATATAACTCTCTAATACATTGGGTAATGTTTCATGTATTCAAAGGAAATAATAAGGGAGTTAAGCAGGGGGTGTATCCTAGGGATTTAATTAGTCTCTAGTTAATTCTGACATTAGTGAAAACAGTTTATGAATATTATAACACACAAATATTTTATGAAATATTTTATTTCATATAAATCTAACTTCTTAGATATCTTGCATTACACACAACACCGAGTTTAAATAAACTACGATGTAATATTAAATTATAGTTATCTCTTAGACATTAGATTGGTGGGTATATATAGGACTAGCTAAATTACGAAAAACATATTGTTTTTATATGATAAAAATTAATTCACTATTTATCTATTTTCTATAAATGAAAAAAATATCATTTCAATGTAAAAGAGATATTTTCTGAAAAAACTATTTTTATGCTCACAATGTTTTCTCACGTTAATAAATTTAGTTAATCCATATTATTGAATAATTATAATAAAATTTACATATTTTCTATTAAATATAATTTTTTAACATTCATTTAATATTTTTTTCACAACATGAGATAATAATAAAACAAATTTTATGCTTAAAATGAAATTTATTTAAAAGTGGTTTTGGTCATTTATTGCACATTTATTTTAAAATTAATTTCTAAAAATTTTAGTAATTGAGTTTGATAAAATGGATTCCATATTTTTAATCTGGAGGTTCAAATTTGGTTAAGAGGTCTCTTTTATTTTTTTTCTCAATATAAATAGTAACTATGGTAAAATTTATCACCTCGATAAATGGTAGATCGATTTAATATACATAAAAACTAAGTGATAAAGACATAATATTTCATCATAATTATTATTAGAATAATTTAATTCAACCCTTTTCACCTAAGGCTAAAACTTTAATTGTTTAATTTATAGTTATCCATGAAAATTACCTATATAATATTTAAATCATAGAAAGTTACAAAATGTTACTCTCTTGGTTTTAAATATCTCTTACATGTACTCATAGGAAAAAATACAATTATGAATTAATATAAGTTTCTATTTTGATATTAATAAAATTATTTTCATGCTATAAATTTATTTATAATTTTTAAAAAATAGTACAGAGACCCTATATTATTATGAAACACTGATGTAGTATTTATACAATTAATTAAAAAAATATAATAAATGATTTTAAAAATATTAAAAGTAATATAATGTGAGTGATTAAATGTGTGCCACAAATTTTTAATTTTAATATTACATATTATTTTTATTTTAAAGAATTATATTTTAATTAAAATAATTCCATTATGTCTTTTAAGTCAAATTAAATGAATAGTGTCTAAATTGGAAATAATGATATTTTATTAAAAATGATTTTTATAAAATTACTTAAAAATAATAAAATTATTTAAAGAAGAAATTATGGAGAATATATGGTCAAAATTTGAATATATATAACATTTATATTCAGTTTGGAACCATTTTTCTTGAGAATTACTTTAATATATATTAATCTTTTAAGAACTTCCATGGGTTCCCCTCCCCTCAATTGTAAAAAGGCACCCTTCCATTGTCTTTTTTACACCACTTTTAGCCTTATAGACTAATAACAAATCTACCAAGTTATCTTATAAACTTCCCCATCCACATAATAGAGATTTTTTCTTCCTAAAATACCAACCATAGATCCCTTAAGATGGGATCTAAAGGAGTTATTTCAAATAACAGGTAATAACCTTAAACAATCACTTTTTTTTATTATTCTACCTCCCAAAAATTAGTTATATTATTCATAAAATAATTAATCAAGTATCATAAATATATTGAAATATTATTATGATTATGAACCCACGTTTATTCATCCTCTTTCCATCAAATGGTAAGTGAAAACATCACTCGTGCATAAGTATGGCTTACCGCCTCCACTGAGCAATACAAATCATTTCTCATCATCAACTTTTATGGATGGGAATTACGAAGGGTTTAATATTTATATATATTAATTATGAAATATTTCTTTTCTTCCATCTTTCAAAAAATAATGAAAACAATGTGCATGTGTCCATATAGATTACCGTCTCCATTAACTATGTAATTCATTGGTCTATATCTATCTTTTATGAATCTATATAAACATGTTTAAAATAAATATATATGATATTTATTTCATTATTAATATTCTGGAGATTATGTAACCCTAGTCAAAGCACAAGGACCAAAACTACTAAACCAAAACATATATAAAAAATGAAGCGGATATCACCAGGAATAGGGTTTTAAATAAAGTGTTAACAAATAGGAGATAAATTTTTATAATTAAATAATACATGGTATGATATATAAGATCATGGTTATTTAGTTTATTTATAATAAATATATATTTATAATATATTATTTTCCAATGAAAACAAAGTAATTAAAACCTAAGGTAATAGATTTTTGTCTCACTATTATTTCCACAGGACACATACCATATTCACCACTTATTTATTTTTGTGAGTTGTATATACTAACCATGAATGTATTTTATAATTATTATCATGAAAATTATGGGATATACACATTCATCTAAGTTTCTTTCTTTCAAATGGATTATGATTCAAAATTTTCCAATGTTGTAAGATTTTATTATTACAATCTCATTGTTTATCAGAATTGTTTATACTATGTTTTTTATGAATAAATAATATAATTTTCCAATGAATAAACTCATTAGTTTTATTATACTATAGTTATTTATTTACAAAACATGATTTATATTCATTTTACTCACTATAAGTACTCAAGAGACCAAAAATATGTTTTAAGAAAAATTAACTTCATTTATCTCTTCATTTGAAAACCCTTTTTTCAGATCTATGTTTTCTAAAAACGTTTTATAGAAGGTTTTTAATATTACAAAATGATTTTTTAAATTAATTTTTACCCATTTCTTAATTTTTTCAATAAATGGTTTTAAAAGAGTCTTTTTGTCATTTTCCAAACAAGGTACTTTTTGACTTTTTACCAAAAATGTGAAAGGAATGTTTTCTTTTAACTTATATGAAATGAATGAGATTTAATTACATCAAGACCAATAAATGTTTTTAAGCTTCATTTATAAGTTTCTAAGGTTATTTTCAATGAAAAAGTTTTCCATAATATTTTGGATTTTTTAAAAAAAAAATTATTCAAAATGGAATGGTTATTTCCCCCGAGAAATATTTCACAGATCTTTTAAAGGAATTTTTATATATGATAACATACATTGATGATTATTATAATTTAATATGTATATGATCCATTGATACAATTATTAATCTTTCTCAATGTTTTTAATATTTATTTTTAAGATATGTTTATGAATCCCATTTATGTTTCATATGTTATGTTATAGTGAATTAATGAAATTTTTATGAAACCTATTTTATTTGAATGGGTTATGATAGGATGATATGAAAAATGTTATATTATATTATATCACAAATATATATGGTTTTCAATATGTAATTCTACTTATATTATACCCAATTATGGTGGTTATGTTATAACCATGTATGGTGGTTACATTATAACCAACGACGGTGGTTACGTTATAGTCAAGGATGGTGGTTACATTATAACAAAGGATGGTGGTTACGTTATAACCAAGGAAAGAGGTAATATTATAACCAAGGATATATGGGACCTATATCTCCCTCCAATTATTTGGATAAATATCGACATAGCATGAGATAAAATGGACTGAAATAGAAATTGAACCAAGTTTAGTAAAGGACTTTGTCTGCTATGATAGTCTTGGGAGTGAACCTTGACTACTATGATAGTTTGGGGAATGAACCCATTACACTATGATACTCTTGGATATGATTAATGACTACTAAGGAACTGATTTTCAATGATTATATGGGTATGAAAAACTTATTTCTTATGACAATATCATGCTCCCAAAAATCATATTCTTTAATTCCTTTATGACTCATGCCTTTTGAACTGTAACTATTTATTACATAACTCAAGATTATGATCTATGATATGAAAGGCATGAATTTAAAATGTCATGATCATGTTCTCATACCCTTATGTTCGTGTTATACTCAAGTGATCATTAATGTATCCCTTGTTAACCCTTACCGAGAATCTGAGCTCACCCTTTCTTATTTTTTCCTTTCACCGGGTTATGAAAAAAGGTACTTAGTACGATATTTCTAATAAGGGTGATAGTTATAATGAAATTATTGGGATATGATATATATATTTTATGAACCATTTGTTCATGTGTCTATGTTTCCAAAGGCACTGGAACTATACGATTTTGTCATGAATCATTAAGTTATCTAATGAATATTCATCTATTAATATGTGAATTCTATGTATTAAAATCCAAGTTTACTATTGTTGGTATTAGAGAAAGGTTTAGTTAACCATTGGAAACTAGGATGAGATAAATTTAGTAAGAATCCTAGGGATAATTATAAGTATATGATAAAATCCAAATGTTTGGGTAAAGATCATGAATGATCTAGGTTAAACCTAAGGTGCGATAGAAGAGTATTTCATGATTTAGACATACTATAAATTATTTTTCATGAATATTTTTTCTACTATGATTATTTCTTCTCACACTATACTTTTTTATTTCATTTTATGGATGTAACTTAAATACATAATGTTAACATTCATTGTGATGGACAATACAATGATTATTCTCTAGAGAAACTGAATGTTATGGGAGATGGAATAAAAAAATATTGTTAGTATTCTCACACAAGTTTATCAATCTATGAATCGAGTTGGGATTCCAAATGATAAAATGATATAACAACATTCTACTGAGTCCTTCATGAGGCAACATACACCTTCTTTTAGGGGGTTTAATGATCCACTAGTTTTTTTGAAAATGGATCAATACCATTGAATAGATATTTTCAATTATCCTATGTCTGGAACATGAAAAATTTATTCTAGTTATTTATCATTTGGAAGGTGAATAGGATTAATGGTATAATACTTTCAAGAACATAAGGAAATAGGAAGTAATTGACTCTATATAGTGTGATGAGTTTAAGATCTAATTTTTTAGTAAGTACATTCTTGGTATTATTCGCATGAAAATGGTGAAGGAATTCATTTATCTAAAGAAAAAGGATGATTAATTTGTTGGAACCTATGGGTAAAATTTTACAATACTTGTGTGGTTTGTTTCTAGAATTATCTTTCAACTTGAATTTATGGTTGATTGATTCTTTAGTGTCTTAAAACCAAGTCTTTTAATGATGTTATCCATAAGATATGGTTGTATCTATTTGGAAATTGTTCAATGCACCATTAAGGTGGAGAGAGATATTGAAGTTACCCATAAATCTAATGGTATTGAAAATAAAAGAAATATGGAATTAAAATAAAATTAAAAAAACCATAGAGAAAAGAAGGTGATCCTTCCTTTATGATCAAAGTGTGGAAGGAAACATATAAGAAATTATCTCAAGGGAACTGGTAAATTTTTTAATTGTAGGAAAGAATTTCATAAGGAAATTTATTACCAAAATGATGAGAAGAATTTAATGAATGATGTTAATTGAGATAAATATCCATATAATCCACCACCCACACTCCAGTGTTTCAAAGGCAAGTATTACAAGAATTATGCCAACTAGTTCCCAAATCTAAATTTTAATGATGATGATCATGTTCAACAACATCTTTAGCCTAGATATTATGTAAAATATAATGTGATCACTGTTTTTGATGTGGGGTATGATAATGATGTGGTTAACGGTTCACTTACCATCTACTCTAGAATATCTAATGTCTTATTTGATTATGAATATACCCACTCTTTTATCTAATTTTTTTACTGAGGGAATCATTATACCACCTCAGTGATTAGAGGTTGAGTTGGCAGTAAAAACCATTAATGGCATGATGATAGCATCTCAAGTCTATATTTACTGCTTAAAAATATTTTTATTCTCCCTCTGGTTGAGTTTTATGTTATCTTATGCATGGATTGCATTTATTTACATAAATACCACATAAATTTCTATGTAAGGGAAGCCATGTTTGATATTTTGAACCAAAATTTGGTCTTCTATCAGTGTGAAAATAAAAATTAAATTAAAATTTAATTTTCATCCATTGTATAGGACATCATTCCTATTAAAAAGGGGTGTTTATCTCTAATGGTTGAGGAGAATCTCAACATCCAAGATATTCTTGTTGTGTGGGAGTTTTTTGATGAATTTCTAGAAATATTTATTGGTCTTCCAATTAATTGTAAAGTTAATTTATCAATATACCTCATGCTTGGTTATAAACTTATTTCAAAGACTCCATATATAATGGGCCCAATTATGTTGCAGGAACTTAATAAGAAAATCCAAGAGAATATTAACAAGGGGTTTATTCACCCAAGTGTGTCACCATGGGGTGAACCTGTTTTTTTGTTAAGAATAAAGATGGATCAATGTGACTCTTCATTGATTATCGAGACCGAAATAAGATAAATATAAATAATAAGTAACTTATATTTGATACATTTTTTGATCAACTACGTAGAGATCAATAATTTTCTAAGATTTACCTCCATTTTGGTTATCATCAATTTAGGTTTAAGAAGGAACATATTCCCAGGAAAAAAATTCCATACAATGTATGGAAACTATGAAATTAAATTTATGTCATTTGGTCTAATTAATTCCCCCACTATCTTCATGGATTTAATGGATAGATAATTTAGAGATTTCCTTGATCAGTTTGTGCTATTACTTATAGATGATATTATTATATATACAAAGTGTAAGTAAGAGCATTAAGATCACATGATAATTTTATTAAATACCCTAATGAAGGATAATATGTATGAAAAATTTCCCAAGTGTGAATTCTATATTTAGAAAGTTTCATTATTGGGTCACATAATCTAAAGTGAGGGTATATCAGTAAATCCATCAAAGAAAAAAGTTATTGAATTTTGGCCTAGACCAATCACTATGACTAAGATTTATAGTTTTCTTGTTTTGTATGGATATTATAGAATCATTTTTTAGAATTTATAGAGCTAAGTTCATTTAGATAGATGAATGCAAAGAAAACTTTAAGGAACTGAAGAGAAGGTTAGGTGGCGCATCTATGCTTACTTTTCCCTATAGTGGAGAAGGTTTTGTAATATATATTGATTAATAAAATAAGTGTTAGTATGTGTTATCATGTATAATTATATGGTGATAGAATATGCCTCATTCTAATTTAAGGTTCATGATAAAAATTACTCAACAAATGATTTAAAGTTTGTTACGGTAAATGTTTCAGTAAATATGTGGAGAAATTATCTTTATTGAGAAATGTGTGTTATATATAATGATCATATAAGTTTAAAATTTATTTTCATATAAAAATATTTAAATATGTGACAGAGAATATAGTTCGAGCTGATTAAAGATTATGAATTCTCAATACAACACCACACAGGGAAAGTAAGTAAGGTGGTAGATGATCTGAGCTGAAAGGATCATTATAGATTATATATAAAGAGGATCAAAAAAGATAAAATGTTTATATATTTTAAAATGATAGATCTTGAAATCATTAAGGAAGGTAATAAATCTTATCTTCCTCAAATGAGTTTTCAACCATCTATACAAGTAAATATTAAAGTGGAAAAGAATGAAGATATGGAACTATAAAAGAAGTTTAAAAATGTTCTCGAGTTTAAATATGATTTTTATGGGATTATAATTTTCATTAATCATGTATATATTTCTTCTATACCATATTTTAATAAGGATCTATTTTTAAGAATCTCATAGTTCACCATTATTTATTCATCAAAGAAGTAAAAAGATGTATAGGGACCTGAAAGAGTATTTTTGGTGGTATGGAATAAAGAGAGATATTATTGATTATATATATTGGTATTGGTATGTTATAAATTTAAGGATAATATAAAAAATAATATGGGTATGTTACAACCACTACTCATTCCTAAATGGAAATGGAAAACCATCACCATAGATTGTTTCATTGGAATCCCCCAAATATCAAAGGGGAATAATGTTACATGAATTGTAGTTAATTTCCCTATAAATTTAACACATTTAATTACCATTAGAGAGGATTTCTCTCTAGATAATATTTCAAGAATTTTTATTAAGTAACTGGTAAGTTTACATAGAGTACCATATTCTGTTCTGTCTGATCGGGATCTGATATTAGCCTTGATGTTCTGGAAAAGTATTTAGAAGGATATCAAAAGAGACATGAGTTTCAATATGAAGTATCATCCATAAGAATATGGTCAATATAAGAGAACAATTAAAACCATATAGGATATGATGAGATTTTTTAAATGGATTTCAATGGTGTTTGGGATCAATACTTTCCTCTAGTCAATTTTCCTTACAATAATATCTTTCATTTGAGTATTCAGATGGCTCCTTACGAATCCCTCCATATAAAGAATTCTAAAAATCCTATATTCTGGGATTAGGTTAGAGGCATAAATATATTAGGACATGAGATGACTGAGTCAATGGTATTGAATGTTAGATATATAAAGAAAAACATCAAGGAAACTCAGATTTAATAGAAAATTATTGATGATAATCATCAACATGACATGGAATTTGAAGTTAGGGAGAATTTTTTTTCTATGAATTTCCTTATGAAATAAGGTTATGATATTTAAAAATAATGGAAATATAATCCTTAGATATATTGTCTCTTTTTATATCCTTAATTGATTAGGGATGGTAGCTTATCATTTAGTGCTTCCACCAAACCATACTCAAGTTCGTGATGTGTTCCATGTATCTCTTCTGAGGAAGTAAATACATGATATTTAACATATACTGAACTTAGTGGCCATATCGATAGAGATTTATCTTAACTATGATTAAAAAATAATATAAATATTAGACTATAAAGATAAATTTCTAAGGAATAAGAATAATCACTAATGAAAGTTCTTTAAAGAAATCGCAAAACTGAAGAAGTTACATGGGAACCCAAGGATGTAATGAAGAAAATATATCTCTATTAGTTTGTGCCAGAGTGAAACTTCTATAGGTAAAATTTCATTTTATGGGGGTATAATATAACAGCACATGATTTTATGATTCTTTCTTTCAAATATGTTTAATTTTTTTTGATAGTTTATGTTACAAGCAACACCGAGTTTAAACAAACTATGATATTCTATTAAATTATAGTTATCTTTTAGTCATTAGATTTTATATTATGAATAGGAATAAATAAATTACGATAGAAATATGGTTTATATATGACTAAAATGAATTCATTAGTTGTTGACTAGTTAAAAATGAAAATAAAAAATCATTTGAAAGTAAAGGAGTTACTTTATGAAGAACTATTTTTATTCATTAAATGTATTTTTTATCTTAATAAATTAAAATAATAATTATTAGTTAATGATTTAAATGAAAGTTTTACATTTTATATTAAATAAAAAATTTTAACATTCATTTAATATTTTTATAAGCATGGGATATGAATAAAGCAAATTTTATGTTTAAATTTTATTTTTCTAAAAATCAGTTTACATCGTATGTTGCACAATTATTTTAAAATTAATTTATGAAACCTTTAAACATTTAATTTATAAAATGGATTCCATAATTTGGATTCATTAATTTCATATTTGTTAAATATTTCCCTTTTATGTTTTGTCAATGTGAATAGTAACCATAGTAAAAAAATTACCTCAAAAAAGGGAAAATCATATCAATCTTGGTTAAAAATAAGTAACAAAGTCATAATTTTTAGTACTAATTATTACTGGATGAATGGAATCAGACCCTAATCACCTTAGGATATAACACTAATTTTTTAATGGAAACTTATTTAGGAAAATGATCAATATAATATTTAATGGAATTAAAGCTACAAAATGTAACTCCCTTAATTTTAAATATCCCTTATGTGTCCACATAAGAAAATACAATTTATTAATGAATATAAGTATTTATTTAGTGATTAATAAAATAATTTTCATGATAAAAATTTATTATAATTTTTAGTAACAATATAAGGACCTTATATTCTTATACAACACCGATGTAGTATTCTCTAATAATAAAAAAATATAATAAATGATTTTAAAAATATTAAAAGTAATATAATTTGAGTGATTTAATGTGTTACATGATTTATTTAGATGAATATGACATATTATTGTTATGAAAATAATATTTTTATTAAATTACTAAAAATTAAAAAAAATGAAATAGAACAATGGGGATAAAATATGGTCTAAAATTTCAATCTTTTACCATTTATATACTATTTAGAACTATTTGGATTGGTAATAACTTTAATATATTTTAATCTTTTAAGATATTTCATGGGTGCCCCTCCCCTAAATTATTAAAATTTATCCCTCATTTATATTATTCACACAAAATTAAGGCTTATAGATAAAAAAAACTATGCCATTTTATCTTATAAACATCCCTAGCCACATTCTAGATATCTTTTTCTTCCCAAAATCCCAACCTTACATCCCTTAACAAGATATCAAAAGTAGTTATTATAGACAATAGTTAATCCCCTCAATCGATCACTTTCTTTTGGTATTATTATATTAACCACTATAAATATATTATATTATTAATAAAATTATTAATTCAGCATCCTAAATATAATGAAATGTTACTATGATTATGAAACCACATTTATTCAGCAACTTTCTTTCAAATAGTAAGTGAAAATATTTCTTGTGAGTATGTATGGTTTACCATCTCCACGTAGCGATACAATTTATTTCTCATCACCATATTTATTGATGAGTATTGGGATGGGTTTAATATTTATATATAAAAATTATGACCTAATTATACTCTTGGAATGCTAATACAACTTCTACTATAAGAACCGGGTTTTTCTCTCAGGTGTGAATCCTTTTAAATTCATTCTAACTATTTATTTTGGACATTATTTGGATTTCTAATGAGGTCATGAGTATTTCGGGGGTGTCTAGAACTTATTTAGATCAAGGAGCCCAAATTTTTGGAAAAAATAGGTATGCCTAATGGTTAGGATAAATAGTGCTGAGTAGGACACATGGTTACCCCTAACCATGTTGGGCATTTTAGAAGGGGGTGCAAGGGCGCACGACTTCCCCTAATCGTGCACCTAGGGTCGCACGCTCGTGTGACTATCTCGGCAAAAATGTTGCAGATGGTATTTTATTAGTCTGTATACAGTTAGTCAAACTATGTAAATGAAACCATGTTGGTTCTCTCCTTAAGTAGTTGGAGGAACACGATTGGCACACAGTTTGGCCAAGAGTGCGGCCAAATCATACGAACCAGATATTTTGGGTAAAGTTACCATTTTTCCCTTTAATGACTTATATGTTTTACCATTATTCTCCTTTTATAATTCCAACAGACATCCACCCCTATTTTCTCCCATTGAATCTCCCAAAATCTTCTCTTCCTAGTTTTTGATCTTATTCCTTCATCGGAAGTTTGATTCGATACTCATTCATCTCAGTTGATGAACATTGATAAGTTATTCGATCATCTTTCACCTTTTTGCATTTGTATTTCTCTTGATATATTTTTCAAGATGCATGATCATATTCCCTATTTTCAAGGAATTGATCCATTATTCATATTTCTTCTGATTCAGGCCAAAAAATATGTTGATACTAGATGATAAGAGTGATATATGGCTATGGTAGGTGGTTTAAGTCACATACCTCAAGTCTCACAAATTTATAAACTATCATCATTGTACACACGTCAATGTTATAAGGTGTTTCCTATTCAATTCGCATTCTATGATTATAGTCATTATTCTTGAATTCTATAGGTTGTTCTATACATTATTGTTATATTGTTCAAGGTTGAGACCACATTGCCGACCACCCAAAGTAGGGTACTTCCATAATTATTCCTTAGTGAACAATGTGCATTTACCTATGACACCATTCAAGTGTGTGGGTTAACCCTAATAATGGTAAACCATATTTAATAAAATTTATGTAGTTGGGTTTTGTATTAGTGGTAAGCACCCCATAATCCTACATGAAAAATGGGGGTTCAAAACCCATTGGGTGAATGACTGTAGCGTAACTGTAGCAGCTGCGGCACTATAGCAATGGATGGCACTATAGCAGCGGTAAGTCACTGTAGTGACGGAAGAGAATTGTATTAGTGGCGGGTACTATATGGCACTATAGCAGTGTGGGTACTGTAGCATTACTATTCACATAATGGGCCATGGGCAAAAAAATTGGGCCTATGGGCCATGTAATGGGCTAAATGCCCACTAGGCTTTTGGGCTATGTAATGGGTCTCCCTATACCCTGTTAAAAGAGATATTTTCTTTACTTTAATAATAAATGATGCTTCAGACCCAACCTTTAAAAAATGAATTATGAATTTCTAATGGCTATCATGTATATTTTTCACT
This sequence comes from Viscum album, assembly GCA_963277665.1. Classification (NCBI taxonomy): domain Eukaryota; kingdom Viridiplantae; phylum Streptophyta; class Magnoliopsida; order Santalales; family Viscaceae; genus Viscum; species Viscum album. Next base: position 615,400,443 of record OY728130.1, read on the forward strand.
TGATCCTCCTAAGGTAAGTTTTTCAATATTATAAATTAATTTATTTTTTTAATGGAAAGTATATCATATGTAACACTTGGCCTAATTGAATGTAATTAAATGATTTGTTTTCATGTCTGTAGAACAAGTTTCCATGATTAATGGAAGGAAACATATTCTATCTAATTAATGATTAAGTAATTAAAGTACTAAATGGTTGCATGTCCTTCTTATCCTTGCCCCTTGTATGGAAGGTAATGGAATGAACTAATTTACTTATTAAATGGAATGAGTATTACATGGACTAATATAAATAACTAATTAAGTATAAGGTGCCTATTTCATATGGACCTACTCATCTTTATAGGAGTGTTCTGACTCGATCCAACCTTAAATTCCTGAGGTAATTTCTTGAACACTCATAGATTCCATTCCGATTCAAGGATGTTAGTTTCCAAGGGAGATAACCACCATGGAACCTGGTCCTTTTCTATTAGTGGATGCTTGAAATGATTTTGTATGATCTCTACACTATCATTTAGATATTTTGATGCCTTGGATACACTCCTTGGATCCAAATTGATGTCTTTAGATGTTTGATTCCATGGATACACCCATTGGGTCTATTCATTTATTAGACCATTTTACCTTCACCGATATCATTGGTCATAATTACAATAATATTACGGTGAAATTCCTAAGGATATTCCCTTAGATTGCACTCAACCCCCCATAGTCAGGCTATAGGTTATTACTAAGTTGGCTCAACCCCTAAGCTCAAGGATTCCTTGGTTAATACCTTGGATCATATTTCATTATTACCATTAAAAAAGATTCCTTGGTTATTAGCTTGGATCCTCTATATCATTACCATTATTATAGTATGACTTGGTAATACCTTGGATTCTCTTAAATCATTTATTATATTCTAGAACATAATTAATTAAATGGTTACATGATCAAACACCAACTAAGGATGAAGCTGGTATCAGGGTATTTAAATTACTGTTTTGTTGTACATTTATATATACTTACACACTATCAATTTATATATATTAGACTGGATGGAATATATTTCATTGTTGGTGGCCTACTGAGATTTATCTCACACCATATCTCGGCTAGCGATGGTACTTGAGTATATTTTTTATATAAAAGTTTTGAAAAGGGGAAGGGTCCCACATTGGAAACCTGGTCATAAATGTTTTCATTAGGATGGATCTTGGTATCATATGATGGGGCCAACACTTAGGACACTTAGATAGTTATTGGTTTCTTTTTTCTTCTTTTGTATATCATGTGTTTTTTGTTTCCTTATATCCATGTTTTCCATATTTCTAGAGACATGACATACATTATCGTCATTTTTTATATGATTCAGTTTCCATATTTTAAGTATTATTATTAGTTTTATTTTATTTATACTCTACCTCAACTATAGTGGTTTTCTGGTTCAGTTTTTTATTCATTATAATTCTTCCTCTATTTACCTGTTATTACTTATACACTATAAAACTCTCTGGTAATGAGGGTATAGTCTCCCCACAGACATGCCCTAGGCCCTCACAACTAGTCATCAGCCTCTGGCATATAGGGAGGTGTGTTTGTGGCCATGTGACCAACTAGGTTTGGTTAAACTTTGAGTAGCATCTGGGCTGGGATTTCAAATCTACCTTATTACCTTCAAAACCATTGGAAAATGACAACATCGATCGTGCGTACGTGTGGACTTCCACATCCAAGAAGCTTTGTGATTCGTTTTTAATTTTTTTTACTTGGAAAGTAATAAGGATTTACTAAATGAATATATATTTTATATATGATATAATAATAATTCTAAAAAGGTGATTTATTATTTACCTTTCTTTAATTCCATCCTTCTAAAAAATGAAATCACCATTCATGTGTATGTATGGCTTTCCACCTCTATGAATGGTGTAATTATTTTTTCTATATATATATATTTTATGAATGTATCAAAAAATGTATATAATTAATAAATAGGATACTTATATCATTATTAGTGTTTTGTAGAACAAGGATCCATGATCAATGTACAAGGACCAAAACTACAAAACCAAAACATACACGAAAAACGAAGTAGATATCACTCAGGAAAATGATGTTAATGAATAAGTATTAATAAAAGTGTGATAAAAGGATATAATTAAATCATATATGGTATGATATATACTATTAGGATTATTTGATTTGTATATAATAAGTTTAAATTTATTATATAGGAGGTTCCAATTCATATAAAGGAAGTTGGATCAAATGTAAGGGATTTTCGCCTCTATTTTATTTATGTAGGGAACATTCCATATTCACCAATTATTTTATTTGTGTGGTGTATTTAATTCTTATGAATGTATTTTAGGATTATTATCATTGGATATAAATATCCATATAGGTTTATTTCTTTCATGGGGCTTATGATTCAAAAGTTACCAATGTTGTATGGATTTATTGTTACAGTCTCATTATTTATCAAGATTGTTTATGATTATGTTTCCAATGATCAAACCTTATGATTTACCTCTGAATAAACTCATGAATTTTTTTATACTATTTTTATTTTTAAAAAATACATCTTTTCCATTAATTTTTATCACATTAAGTACTCAACAGACTGAAAATAGGATTTTAAGAAAAGTTGACTTCATTTCTCTCTTTAGTTGAAAACCCATTTTCTTCCATATCCATGTTTTATAAAAAAATTAAGATTTTTTTAATTTTATAATATGATTTTTTTAAATTAATTTTTACCAATGTTTTAATTTTTATAAAAAAATTTAAAAGGAATCTTCTTAAAATTTTCTGAACAAGGTACTTTTTGAGTTTTTACCAAAAATATGAATGGAATGTTTTATTTTAACTTATATTACATGAATGTAATTTCATGATATCATGATCATTTAATGTTTTAAATATTTCTTTAAAATTTTCCAAGTTTTTTATGGAATATTTTTCCATAATATTTTTTAAATATTTTTATTTTAAAATTGATTTCCAAAATGGAAAGTTTATTTTCCTCATGAAATATTTCAATAACGTTTTAAAGAAATATTCATATATGATAACATCATTTTTTTGTTAATTATTATTTAGTATGGAGATGATCCATTGATACTATTCTTACTCTTTCCTGGAATGTTTAATGTTTACATTGATTAGATACTTTTGAAACCCATTTATTTTCCATGGGTTATGCTTTAGTGAATTGATGAAATGTTTATCAAACCAGTTTTCTTTACATGGGTCATAATGTGATGATATTATGAAAATTTTATGATCTTGTGGAAAATATATGTAGGGTTTTCATAATATTATGGAGTTTATATTATAACCAAGGGTGGTGGTTACATTCTAACCATGGAAGGTGGTTGTTTTATAAACAAGTAATGTGGTTATTTTATAAATAAGGATAGTGGTTACATTATAACCAAGGATGGTGGTTATGTTATAATCGATGATGGTGGTGACATTATAACCATGTATGGGTGTGAACTATATCTCCCTACAATACATTGAGTAATGATAGATATCTCATGAGATAAATAGAACTCGATTGGGGATTGAACTAGTACAATAAAGGGAATTTTTCTACTATGATAGTCTTGGGAGTGAACCTTGACTACTATGATAGTTTGGGGAGTGAAACCATTCCCCTATGATAGTCATGTAAATGAGGCCTTACTACTATGGAAATGATTTTATATTATTATATGTATTCCTTAAAATTATTTTTTATTCCAATGTCATAGTTCATGACTCAAGTTGTGAGATTCCATTATGATTCATGTCTTATGAACTACCATGATTTATTTCATGACTCAAGATTGTGATTTGTGATATTAAAGGTGTGAATTTCAAATGTTATTATCGTGTTCCCATACACTTATATTCTTGTTATACTCAATCAAGAATTAATGTATTCCTTGTTTACCCTTATTAATAATCTAGGATTGCATTTCCTTATGTTTCCTTTCCCCAAGTTATGAACAAAGGTATTAAGTATGATATGTCTACGAAGGGTGCTAGTTATGAAGAAATTTGTGGGAGATTATGTAAATCTTTTATAAACTAGCTATTCATGTGTCCAATTTTCCAAAGTCACTATACCTATATGATTCTTACATAAATCGTTATGTTATGTAAAAAATCAAATATTAAGATGTGATATCAATGTATGAAAAGTAGGGGTTGCTATAAATATAATGCTCCATGATTCCTATAAGGGTTTATACTTTCTTTCTATGGGTTTCAGAATGTTTTCATTAAGAAATGTTTTCCCCATGTGGATATGATTTATTTTATATGCTAAAAGTGTAATGTGGAAAAGTTAACATTTTATGGGTTTTCGTGTTTTTAACCGGACTAACATATTTCATAATGTTATGTACCATATGGTTCTTTTTATTCTTATCCCAATTTTCAAATGTTTTTTTCATATATTTGAAGGATGATTAAGAAAAAATAAGAGGTCAAGTTGAAATTAATGAAGATTTTCAATAAAAATAAAACAAGTATCTTTTTAAAAGTTATATATTATTAGGAAAATGGATACTGAGTAGAAGTGTCCACTTTGTAATATATGGGTTTGTTTTGTAAATGTTATGACATAATTCTCTAAAACTCCAAAATTAAATGGTCCTTAGGAATTTATTAAAGTGAATTATAGTCTAATGATGCTAGATTTTTTCAATTTTGAAGGTTAGATCCTCATAATTTGTGTCCCATTAAATGATATATTTTAGTAATTGAATATATATTTAAGATTACTTTCATTTAACTTCTAGGTTATCATCACAGTGGGGGGTTTCAATGACCTTTCAATGTGATAGGTACCCTTAATAAATTATCACATAAAATCTCATGTAGATGAGCAATACAATTTTGATAAAAATTTATTAATATCAAAATTCCATGAATGTAGGTAATCATAATGTATGTAGAATTTGGTTAAAAGGAACCAACTATAACACTTCACTCATTTTCCCTCTATGAGATATTCTATGTGGAACTTCCCCACATATATTACACTTCAAGAACTACATTTCTTCATACACTCCACTACTTTGTGAACTAATCTAGTTCATAAATAGATCTACCTTCTATAATATTCTTTTTAATCCTCAATATTTTATTCAATTTTCATAAATTATTATTGATAATATTATGATTGTATTTATATAGAATCCCATATAAATTTTCACTAATTACCATATTTTAATAATGCCTTTGTAAAGGATCACTCTAAATATCGATCTTCATCATACATGATCCACACAGAAACACTACCACTTACCCATGAATGACCTCCCATGCGGCTATTCATAATGCACATTCTATGAAATTCTCATATATAACTCCCCAATATTTTAGTTTATGAATACCATGTATGGTAGATTGTGGTATACACAACATTGAGTTTAAACAAAAAATGATATAGTATAGATATATTATTATTTAATTATGATAATTATAACTAATGTGACCTTAATTTGTTATATTTTTGAACATATATTTTTTAGAATTTATGTTGTTTTTACTTAAAAATGAAATGTTTCTATAGGATTGTAGAAAATTAATCATTTCATGATTAATGTTATAAATCATTGAAAATTTTAATGTAAATGTTGATTTTGCTACTAGAGAATTAAATGTTATGTGATTTGATTTATTTTTATTTTAAGAACATATTTATTGGATGATTTTCATTTTTATTTGATTGAAATATTAATTTAAATGTATTCTGAAAGTTTTTGGGTTTTGGTTTTTGATTATGGATATTAATTTCTTAAAACAAATCCATATTTTCTATTTTATATTCAATCAATGGAATATAATTTTAATCTTTGATTTAAAAACATTATTTTGATTAATCAATTGAAATTTCTATTTTTTTAATAGATAACTTTTTACATAAGATTAAATATGTGTAATGGATCTATCTTAGATTTTCCATATTTGAAAACTATATATTTTAATTTGAAGGAGTAGCCCACAAAGCCAATTTTCTATGTATCCATTCTTTTAACCAGTGGAATTAACATTTTTAATTCCTTCCCATATTCAAATATCCAAATCCTATATACCATCAATGTATCCATTTTTTATGATAATTTTCATAACCGAAATTCAAATCCCCACATAACCATATTACTATGTAGATAAAATATCATGTATGGTTTTAAAGTATAAATTTGTAGCATGATGCCCACATAACTGAATTTAGAGGATGTCATGTAACTGATTCTTCAATGTAACTGATAAATATAAAACAATATTTTAAGATTAAGTAGTCAACTAAAATTAATTATTTTAATTTAAGATCAAAGGAAACCAGTATGAACCTCATACGATGCTGAGTTTAATTAAGACCAATGTTGGGTTCATCATCTGAGATTCAGGCTGAGTTCATCCGAGATAAAGAATTCAGAAACATGGATAAATTCTATGAATTGGTGAATATTGGATTTTGAATTAGGATAATAATTAAGAGGTATTTTCATAGAAAAAATTGAGGTAGGAGAAGATTTATGCTTGTATTGGTTTTTGATATTAATCTCTAATGAATCTTTATAGAGGAGTTATCGAGGATGGTTCAATGATGTTGATGAAGGCTCCGTAATTGATGGAACTGAAAAATGATGATAAAAAAAATTCTGATCCACTGCAACCATAGAAGGACAAATGATCCAATGCTATGTTGGGATAAAGATTACTATGGAACCACTTGGGTTTTGATGGATAAAATTGGATGAATATTTGAGAATTATTGTATAAGATAGTGTGTGATTTTTTGGAGTTTTTATTTGTGCAAGATGATCTTAAATATGATGGGGTGTTGAATAATTACAATGTTGTGGATCAGTTTTCATGGTTGAATGAGCATCAATTAATAAATTGTGTTTGAGAATGGGTAACCATATATTACAAGATGAATCTAATAAAGTGTTAACTGAAGCTAGGTAGTTAATGTCTAAGTGGGATGAATCTGTTTTGATGAAGATCAATGAAGATTATATCATTTTTATAAGCTCATAATTCAATTAAATTGAGGATGAGAAACATTAATTATTAGATTATTTCATGAGTTCAAGAGTGGGTAAGAGTTAGTTCCAGCTATAAATGAATGATATGGTAATAAATTATAACTCGGGGATGGTTAGATAAATTAAATACATTAATCCATGTGGAAGAAGTTGGTTGGTAGTTCATATTAAAGTTTCATCGACAATGATAGAAGGTATAAGAGTTATAGTGATGTCAGTGATGATTACTCATTAAATTGGAAAAATCAAGGATAGTGGAGAATTGTTTTTAGAATATATCAACAACTTAATTTTTGGGAGAGGCAGGGATAATTTTGGGGACACAAAATATATAGGGGATGAGAACCAGGAGCCCTCGAAATATAAAGAAGAGTATCCGAAGTAGTAATACATAGGTTTCTTTAATAGAGAAACTTATTTATTTTTATTTTCCTCTATTTGTACTCTATCTCAAATATGTTTCTATTGATTAATCTATTTATTTTTGGTTTTCAAAATTTGTATCTAAAAAATTGTGGTTTTATAATATAATGAATTGTGACATTTAAATCTATTTTTCTCTCGTTATAAAATATTGTTTTAGTGAAAATTTAGTTCAGTGTTATCCTTTTTTCATTATGAGTATCATTTTACCCTATTCTAAAGATTGATAAATAATGGTAGTAAATTTATAAAATCTTTACTATTAACTGATGTACCAAATATTGAAAAAGTTTAATATTCTCTTCTCCATTAATGATTAAATCGATTTTAGAAATTTAATAAATAGAATAACGTTAAGGAAAGGTTGATACACTATTTTGTACATTGAATGATATATCAGTGGACTATCATATCTAAATTTAGGAAATATAATAATTGTGAATAAATGGTGTGAAAATAGAAAAATTTAAACAATTCAGATTATCCTGATCAATCTAAATTCATCAATTGAAAAAATATTTTCCCTCTTTTGTTATTATCCTTTAATTTCCCCCCACATATTTTTTTACTGTATCACCTTCATTTTAACCTTTCCAATATGCACTTATTAAGTTTTTTTAGTGTTGTTTTTATTTGATTAGACTACACACTCTTTTACTTTTCTTCCCTTGGTTTTGACCCTATTCACCACTATCTATGTAGTAATATGTTTATAAATTATTAAATTTTCACATGTCTAGTGAAACTTGTATCAAATTTTTGGAAGTTTTTCCATGGAAGGAACATACATCCAATTCAAAAAAACTAAAAAAATAAAAATTATTTAAAGATATTTGATACATACTTCTTTTTTCTTTCACTATAGTGTACTATTTTTCAACTTTTTTTACTTTATTTTGAATAAAGACAATGGAAAATTATCAATTTGAACTTTAACCACTAATTATTGAGATAAAAATAAATTTTTATACCCTTAATAATAAGAATAAATATGAAATGGTAAATAAAAATATGGAAATTCAAATATTTTTGGTGAAAAATGAAAATATGGTGTCACCTTAACCTATAAATGATAATGTTGAGTGTTCTAGGATTAGGTATTTACATCTTTCCATGGTTTCAAATAATTCATCTTACATATGGTTATCCCCTTGGTCTGTAAATTATGAGATGAACTAATCTTATCACTCTATGATATGATTATTTAATAGATGTCCTGGTGAGGATTCTTCAGAGTTTTTTAGAGATTTTTATAGCATAGTTCAAAAAATACCTTTTAATGGGTTGGGTGAGGAGTAACTTAGATTGGGGTTATTTCATTTTTTATTAAATGGTAAGTCTATGAGTTGGTAAAGAAACTTATATGAGGAGATATTTGATACATGGATCTAGATTTTTAATTATTTTATTGTGAAATTTAATCCTAGAAATACCACTAATAAAGTGAGGCATACAATTTCAAGAATTTGGTAAGATAAAGGTTATATTTTTCATGAATCATAGGATAGATTTAGAGGATTTATTAGGTAGTGTACCAACCATAATCTTTCTTTAAATCTCCTAATGGATATATTTTATAATGGTCTTACACTATACCATCAAAACATTATTGACCAATCCTTAGGTGATGATTTTTTTACATGATTACAGAGAAACTTAAAAAACGTTTTCAACAAATTTGAAAATATTCCCAACAAAAATGCACAATGAATATAGTTACTCATAGGGATTAGAACTCATTCTATTATGGTTAATGAATATTAACTTAGGGAGTTGTGTTTTCATTATAGGATTTATGTTCATACTCAGAATTTATGTCTCAAATTTGATCAATCAATGAAGCCAAAAAGGAGTGACTGATTCTTTGAATTTAAGGATAAAAATAAAGCTACCAATGACCCTTTATTGGTGCAATATAAAGTTCGATAAAAAAATCACCGAAATATATATTGGAGAGAAAAATGTTTTCTGAAAACTTTTTTTGGTTCAAGTTACTCATTATATCAGAGGAATAAATTTCAAAATATTATTGGGCCTTCAAATTATAATTCTGAATTAAAAGGTTTGGTTAGAAATTTGATAACCAAAGTAGATTATCAATAATCTATTATCAATAATTTGAAATTTCAAATGGGAAAATTTTTTAGAGACTTAGGTGGAATAGACAAGGGTAAATTTCCTAGTATAACATAACCTAATCCTAGAGAGAAAGTGATGGATATCACTACTAAATCAGGTTTTAAGACTCATGAACAAGTTAAGGAACAACCTATTGAAGATAAAATTAGTGAACTAATAGAGTCTGGAGTTAAAAATTTAGAAAATCCAAAAGTTGTAAATATAGAAATATTTAATAAAAATGATAAAATTGATGAATCTTCACATGAAAAATACAATGAACAAAATAAGATTAACTGGGAACTTTGAAATTAAGGAAATAATAAGGTGTTTTTTGAGGATTAGGAGAGTTATAAACCTATTTTGAAGATTTATTCTTCTCTCATTCCTTTTCCTCAACGGCATAAAATAATAAATGAACTTCATTACTTAAAGTATACTAAACTATTTATAATTTTCATCATTAATATTCATGTTGTAGAGGATTTGAATAAAGTTTCATATTTGATTTAAATTTCTTAAAATATTCTTTTAAAATAGAATAGATTAGGGTGATATTTCAACCATTGGTCTTTTTGATGAGTGTAGTGTGTTTTTTCACAATAATATTCCTAAACATTTTAAATACCTAGATTATTTTTTATTCCTTGTGTAATAGGAGGAATTAAGGATGTTTTGTGGTTTTGTGACTTTGGTGTTATCATTAAACTTATTTCCAACTACTTATTCAAAAATATGGGCCTTATGGAGCTTAAACAAACTTTTTCCCTTACAATTATCTAATAGGTATCTTGTTTATCCTTATAGAAGGGAATATTACTTATTAGTCAATGCATGGAAACATTCTTTTCCCATGTAATTCTTCATTATTGAGATGGTGTGTGATAATAATGTACCTGAAATTTTAGGAAGACCCTTATTATCCACTATTATGACTTTTAAAGATTTTATGAAGGGTAAAGTGACCCTTTAGGTCAATGAAGATCAATAGGGGTTCCATTTTTTCAAAAATATCTCTATTTTGGTGGGTTATAAGTTGATATATGTCTCTAGGAAAGTGTTTATGGATTAATTGAAGAGGGAAAATCCCCATATATATGATGATTTTATTAGTGAATCTATTAATGAACATTTTGAAGAAAATTTTGTTGAATCTGAGTCCACACTAGAGCTAGAAAGGCTAGGGAAACATGAGTAAGAATATAAGATTCATTGGTTAGGATTATGAAGTGGTTTATCCACTCCCTAGAATTAAATTTGAAAGAGTTTCTTATGTTATGTTCAAAGTTCATAGGATTATATTATTTATGAATTGGAAACAACTTCATGTTCCCATCAGCTTGAGAAGTGAAAACCTATTTTAGATGCTCATATAGCTAAAAGTGAGTGTTACAGATAAAGAAAATATTTGGGTGAGTTGTTTCTTTTTAAGTTAAAAATGAGTCATCCTAGCCTATTGAGAATGTAAAAAATAATAATCAATGTTTTTTAGTGATGTGGATAGAAAGTCTACTCCTACTAATATAAGTTTAATTGATGGTGATTTTTATATCATTGAGATTATACAATTATTATAAAATCTTGAGGAAGTTATGTCTAAATCACATAAGGATATAGAATATTGTAACATAGATGGTAATGAGAAGGTTGAAACAAATATTGTGCCAAATTTTGAATTGATAAATCACTTGAGTTTGGAATATCTTTTAGGAAGTGAAGTTAGTATTTTGGTGATAATTCTAGGATGTTATTTTCCATCTTACATTCTCAGGATAAAATTATTATCCCTTTATCCATAGGTTGTAAGAGGCTTAGTAATAGAACCTTGGAGTATTTGGGAAGAGTTATGTAGCAGTATAGAGTATTTGAATCCTTGAGAGAACAAGAAACACATTTCACACCAAACAATGATGTGATAACCAAAAATTAATCATACACCTTAAATGAACATGGATAGAAAACTTTTAGGGTGTAAATTCTAGCCAAATAATTTAAACTTAGCACTTCAATGGTGAAAAAAAATGGTTTTTATGTTTTAATTTTTTTTCAATTTAAATAATAGTCTCTAATTCTTGTTTTTCTTCATCTCTGAATCCTGAACCCATTCACTGGAAATACTTGTTTTCTATTTTTCTCCAAAGATAAAATAATTTTATTTGGATAAAAAAAGACAAAACTTTATAAACTCTTATCTCTGGTTTTGTTTTGTTTTGTACATTTAATTCTAGAATTTAATGCTTGACATTTTTATTTTGTAGGATATGAATTTTGGGCTGCCATAGGGAATTTCGCAAAGTGAAAAAAGGAGAGTCTTATTAGATTGAAATAAAATGGTTGAAGCTTCTTAACCAGGGGAGTCTTAGTTTAATTTCAATTAATTAAAAATCTTCTCATCCATTATTGATTTCTTCTTATTAAATTTTGGGACATCAGTTTCTAATCATCGATGGACTTACTCAATTTCTCTAGTCATGTCCTCTACTATAAATAATTTTATAAGCTTAAAATTATTATCTATGTTAATGAATATGAAATATGTTATTTCACTGTAGACATTTTGGGTATCTTTAAGGAAAAGTATTTCAGGAATATTTTACAAAATTTTAATAAAGAAGATCTATTATGCTCTTGATGCTGAGACTTGGCCATTCTGGCCAAGATGAATTTTCTAATATCATGAGCATATCATTTTTCTATCCTGACTAACATAATATGCATCACAAATGGATCCAAATTGTGTTCAAATTCCATTATTTCATTTGGAATCATTCAAAAATGATGAAGTATCATTTTCTCAACAGTGAGTGGGTTTATTATGTCTAGGATATCTTGGGTAAAATTTTACGTATCATTTCATCCTTTTATTCTTTTAATTTTTTCTTGTTGTCATTATTTTATGATTCTAGAGAAAACTATGACATAAAAAAAGGATGCAAGGTGGATATAGCGTATAGATGTTGGTCTATATGGGAAGAATATAATTAAAGTGTATTTAATGGAATGGATTTAAATATCTAATGTATGAAATCTAATATGATCTTAAATATATTAAATATATCAATTTAGATGAATAGGTCCAAACAATGCATATGCTTCTTAATTTTCTACTGTTCCTCAGCAAATAAGTCTACTCATTCTGGATATTGGATTTCTTGGGTACCCCTACCTCTAAATTGAATATATATACATATGGTCCATATTCTAATGAAATTATGAGAGTTTTTTTTATTTTTTGTGACTATATATTTTTAGTGGTGGTAGATTTTATTACCTTCTATAGTGTAGAAAACTCCCTTCTTACAAAATCTAAATCTTTTCTTGACAGACTCACTATTTTCCAAGGTAAAGGTATCTACCTCAAAGTGGTTGAATTTAATTCTACTTTGATTTTAAAATTCATGAATTATATTCATAAATCCAACTGGTCATTTGCTTATATCATCAAGAAATAAAAAATTCACATCCATAATGTAAGGTTCCAACTCACTTGGCATGAAGGAAACAAAGCAGCGGATATCTTATCTTCTTTTGGAGATGTGTCTCACCCCCTCAACATATTCTCTTCACTTATATCCCTACCCCATATTTATAATAATATTATTATTGAATAATTATTTGAGATCCATCATTTTTCCACCTTGATTATATATTTTCTTTATGGAACTCCTTTATCAAAATTAAAAAAAAATAGTCATTCAGTCAAATGAATTGCTAAAAATTGATTTTTTAAGTGGTAATTATATGTTGAAGTCATGATGTGAAGCATAATAGTCATGTTTTTTCTTTTATTTATTTTTTTTCTATGAACTATGGTGATTTATGTTCCAATCCTCTCATCCTAAAAATCACTCTTGAGTTCACTTGCATGCGTACAACTTCTAGGAATTATCTTTCAATTCTTTACAACCTAGTAGTGACTAGTAGGAACTTTTTGCATGTTGGTAAATTATATTCTTTCGTGAATGGTGTGTCATGTTTTTCGATTAAATCATTTCACTTCTTTAAAACACAATTTTTTATAGGCTTTATATAAAAATATATTTGAACTTAACTATTTACGCATTTCCCCCACATTGTGGTTTAATAATGGGGACATTATTTGGATTTTAAGTGTAGGGGAGGTATATGATTTGAGCTAAAAAATAATTATTTGAGAAACCATCAAAAACCCATTAAATGTTTCCAAATTATGAGTTTTAGGCATCACTTTGGCATATTTAATAAATGAAAATTTCTCTCAAAATTAGTGGTTTTGATTCCACTTTGAGGAGGTTAATTTTAATTAACTTTCGGTTTTAATTGGGTAATCCTTTCTCTTATGATTTTGAAAAAAATGTATTTTTGTAAAACATTGGGAGGCTGTTATTCAATAATCATTAAATTTGAAAATTTTAATTTGAATTTAAATCATAATATATACATCTTAATGGATTATTAAATGAAAATACTAATAAAGGTTGAACTTTTCACTATTAATTCTTTTGATTGATTGATGAGTTAAATGATCATTATTTCCATTTATTATTCTTAACCATTCATCTAGTTGTGTCTAATTATTATATCTTCTAATTATGTGAGAAAATTCTCTTGGATGAAAAGATAATTATGGACATTCAATTGGATGAAAATTAAAGTGGGTTAAATTCATTTCAAAATTTTCAATTTCATTCATTTCTATAAAATCGTAATCAATTTTTCAATGAGCTCATTTAATTCAATATAGTATTAAAAGTTAATATAATACATGAGAGAAAATAATTTTGAAAATTAAATTTTTATGGCATTTAAATTTTTCTATTTTGAGATTTATTTTGAAGTATTAAACTTGACCAATAATCTTATTAAGGGAAAGCAATATGTTAATTATGGGATAATTTTATGTTTCCTTTATTGATTATATTTTTTTCAAATTTATTTTCCAGAATTTTTTTAGTTAAAATTTTAATTTCTTTTTTAGGATTAAGATTTTTAATAATTTCATGGTTTATTTTGTAAATCATTGAAAATTTTAATGAAAATAGTAATTTTTAGTGCTAAATTGTTAAATTACCATTGATTTAATTATCATTTATATTAATAATAAATTTATTAGATGATTTGAATTTTTCTTTGATTAAAATATTCATTAAAATGTATTTTATATGTGGTTGTGTTTCAGTTTTTTATTGTGGAAAGTAATTTCTTATAAAAATTCCATTTATTTCTTTTTAATATGTAATAATGTTATAGAATTTTCGTCTCTGATTTATAAATTGTGTTTTCATAATTAATTTTAAATTTCAATTTACATTTTTTTAATAAATTAATTTTCACTTGATTTGAATTTTGAGTACAGGATCTATCTCAAATTTTTAATATTTGAAATCAATATTGACCAATTTATATAACTAGCCTATCTAGACAATTTGATGCAAATATATTTTTTCTAAGTACTGGAATTCACATAAACAATTCCTACCCATATTCATCTATATAAATCCTACATCCCAATTATGTATCATGTTTTTATGAGGATTCAAGTACCCAAAATTTAAAGCCTCACATTTCTAGATTTCTATATAGAAAAAATCCCATGTAGTTATTTACAACAGAACTTCATATCTTGATTTCCATGTAAACAAATTTAGATAAGACCACATACATAAGTCTCTCCTACAAATAAAGAAAAAAAAATCTATATTTTAAGCTAAATCATTACTCCAAAATAGAATCTTTCATTTGAAGATCGAAGTAAACTACTACAATCCTCATGCACTACTGAGTTTGATTGAGGACAAATTTGGATTCTTCATTTGAGATCTAGGTTAACTTCATTGTGTAAGAAAAATCCGGTAACTTTTTTGAATTCGATGAATTAATGTAGATTAGGTTTAGAATTATATTGATAATGGAAGAATGTTTTTTTTCAGAAAAAAAATTGATGATGAAGTATATTTGTGCCTATTCTATTAATTGATTTCGAGCTCCAAAAAATCTTAATATAGGCATTTTCAAAGACAATTCTATAATTTCGATGAAGTCTTGGAGCTGGATGGCCCCAAATAATTATAATAAGGAAAATACTGAGTTGTTATAACCAAAGTATGATAAATGAGGCAATGAAGAGTCGGGATAGAGATGGTCATCGAACCACTTGGGATTCAACAGACACAAAGGAAAAATATTTCAGCATCATTGAATATGAATATGTGTTATTTTCTGGAGTTTTTCTTATAAATTTTGTTCTTTAAGATGATGGGGGATTCAAAGATTTTCAATTTTGTGTCTTGGTTTGCATAGTTAAATTTTGTGCTAGGTGTTCAACAAATTATATGTGAGAGTGGGTGACCATAGATTAAAATATGGATCAAATTAAGTGGTTAGGAAAGCTATTAAGTTGATGTCCTTTTGAGATGAATTGCACTTGGTGAAAGTCATTGAAGGTTCTATCATTTTCATTAACTTATACTTTGATTGAATTATAGATAATCAAGATAAATCTATAGAGTCATGCATGTGATAAATAGTGGGGACGGGTTGTTTCCAACTGGATAGATAATAAAGGAATTGGTGAGGAATTTCATCATAAGTAAAGTTAGAGGAATTAAATTAATTAATACATCTAGTAAAGTTTGGTTTAGAGTGCTTGAAAAAGTATCATGGGTAGTGATAGAAGGTACAAGAGTTATAATGTTGTCAGTGATGACTAACACATGAAATTAGAAAAATCAAAGTCAGTGGTGGATTTATTTTAGAGGGGATTAATAATATAATTTTTGGGAGAGTCTATGATAATTTTTGGGAGACAATAGAGATGTGGAATTGGAAACAATATCTCTTAAAGTAAAAGGTAGAGGATATGAGCTAAGAGGTCATAGGCGTATATGGAAAAGAATATTTTTTCTCTCTTTATATTTCTATGTCTACACTCTACTTTGAATATTTTTATTTTGAATAATGAATTTGTTGTATTTTTTTAATATGATTAGAAAAATAAAGTTAGGGTTTTATACTATAATTAATTATAACATTTAAATTTGTTCTGATTCAGTTAGAGTAATTTTTTCAATGCGAATATAGTAAAGTGTTATCATTTTGTTCATTATGAGTATCATTTTAAACTATTTTAAGGAATGAGAGGTTACAAGTATAGAATTTATATACTCTTTATTGTTAAAAAATGTCCTGAAAATTTGAAAATGTTAATATTACCTTCTCTATTATTGAATAAATTGATTCCATAGATTTAATATAGATACTAAATCTAAGGAAAGTTTATTGAAATTTTTTGTACATTGAGTGAGATCTTAGTGGATTATCACCACTAAATTTATGCACTGGTATAATTTTGAATTGGTTTATTGAAAAATAAATTATCTTTAAACAATTAAAATTATTTTGATAAACCTCAATTTCTCAATTTCTCAAAAAATTCCTCTCTTGTTGTCCCACTTGTTTTTCTTTAACACAATTTTTTACTGCATCGCCTTCATTTCCAACTTCTTACCATTCACTTCTTAATTGATTTTAGTTTTTTTTTATTATTATTAATTTTGACTACACGCTCTTTTAATTTCCTTCCCTTACGTTTGACCCTATTCACCATTTTCTAAGCAGTAATAGGTTTATAAATAATTAAATTTTCATGTGTTCATCGACACGCATATCAATAGTCTAGTTATTGGATTGATGGGTATAAATAAGAGTAAAATCATTAGGAAATATATGTAAAAATATATATTTATTAATTACTAGAAAATAATTATTCACTTTTTAATGATAATAATTAAATCATATAATATTAAGAATAGTTAAAGTTTAGACGGTTTATTTTTCAATAAAATGGGGTTTTCATTATATTATATACGTTTCATCTAAAATATAAATTTATATTATTTTGAGAATTAAAATTTACTGTTTATATATAAAAAATAATGAAAAATAATTCATACATTTATTATCAATTTTTTAAGAATGAAGATTAAATCATTTAACGGTAAAAAGAGATATTTTTAGAAAACTATTTTTAAGCATGTACAGTATTTTTATCTTAAAAATATAAGTGAATCACAATTGATTAATTATTTTGATGGATTTTATTGATAATATATTGATCCAAACAAAATAACAATCATTTAAGGGTTATTACTAGGAAAGGTATGAGAATAAATTCTTTTTATGCTTTAGAAATTCATGTTTTCCGAAAAAATGGTTTTTGTGATTTTGTATGTGAATATTTCAATTATTTTATACTAGTTTTAGAAATTATATTTAAAAAAATTTAATTTATTTTTTAAATTCTCATATAAAAATTATTTATGTGTGAATGTTTTGTAATTTTTCATAAATAGTTGATTTTTGTTGAATAATGAAAAAAAGTTATTTTCTGCAAAACTATCATTTTTTCATTAAATAAAGAAATATAAAAGCCCCGTTATATTTTGGATTTGTATATAAAGTAAAATAAAATATTTTTTATTAAACATAATCTTAATAATTCCATTTTAATTAGTATTATATTCTATTTTGGTATAAGAATCTGCTTATGCTTAAAATGAACTGTTATAAAAACAAAAATAGTTTTCATTACGTTTCATGAAATTATATTAAAATTAATATCTTCCACTTATATAAATTGAATCATGAAAAATGGATCTAATATTTTTAATTATGAGGTTGAAATTTAATAATTATTTCAATCTCATTTTTGGTCCTTTTGAATAGTTACCATGGTAAATGTTTATTACCATGGTAAAAGGTAAAATGGGTAAAATTGGATTAAAAATAATTAGATAAGGTATCAAAATCAATCCAAAAATATAATTTATTTCATTTTATGAATTAATTTTGATGATAATCATCTTATATTTAAATATATGTCATTTTTGGTTCCATTTTCCTTTGACGAATACATTTATATTACTTTAAGTAAAGAATAAATACAAAACATCACTATCATTCTTTTAATATCTCTAATATTTTTTCATAGGATTAACAATATGTTATAAATGGTTAAAAATTATTATTATCAATCTTAAAAAAATATTTTTTTATATTAATTAATTTTAAATTTTTGGTTATGGTTTTATTACCTTAAACACATACTCATCACTGATGTAGTGCTTGTTCAAGTGGGTGAAAAATAAAAGTAAATAGTTTTATAATATTAAAAGTGATGTTTTTTGTTTAATTTAAAGTATTTTATTATTTTTATAGACCAAAATTGAATTATTTAATGTTTTAATTATTCATATTCTAACTCCATGGTAATATTTATGTTTTTAAAGTTAAATTATGTGAATAGTCTTGAAAATGACTTTAAGGGTATTTTATGTTAAAAAATATATAATTAATTTTTTTAAATCATAATAAAAATATATTTTGTTAAGTAAATGGGAAATTATCAATAATATCAACCAGTTTTAACTTATTATCTACTTTATTATTTGAATATATATTATTTACCCTTAAATACTAAGTATCATGTTACCACGATAAGGATTACAAAGGGGTGATGAGGGATTAAACTAAAGATGTGTGGGTTAAAATAAAATAAAAAATTTTAAAAATACTATTAGATGAACTTATTTCAACCATATATCATCACAATTTTAAAATGGATCTGATTTGGAGACACTTTTTAAGGATAGTAACCTTATATTATTTTAAAGCATAGAATAATTACAAGATTTCCACTAACCACGCTTATAAAAGGGGGCCACCTATCATTTATTCCTCACATTACTTAAGTATATTATCTCAACCAATAACTACCCAAATATCTTCCAAACATCTATCCCCACATCATAGAGGTCTTGATATAACTAAAAGTAAACTTAAATTAGTTTTAAGGTGTAATCCAAAAGATATTACCAAAAGAATATGTATATATTCTTTCCATGATTTTTCAATTTCCTTTCTTATTAAACATCCTTTAAATATTCAATAACCATATTAAAATAATCACATCAATATAATAACAATATTTATATGTTTTTATGTTAATTTTATATCTATTTTCTATCTCCCTTCCATCTTATGGGAAATGAAAACATTGCTTCTATGCATGTGCGGCTTACCATCTCCACGGGGTTGTGCAATTCATTTTTCATAAACACTTCACTTAGATGGTTATAAATATGTAATTAAGGAATATATATGATATTTATGAAAAAATTATTATTCTATAAATATAATATACAATTTATTTTCTTTCACTTCCATCTGTTGGATAATGATGACATTTTTTATGCGTATGTTAGAACTACAACATCCACAAAGCGATGTGATTTTTTATATTACTACCATTCATGGATTATTATAAAATTTTATATAATGAACAAAATTATATCCATGAAATTTTTTAACATTATATGGATAATTCAACCATTTTATAACACCTTTAACCATTATCAATATAGTGATACAATTTTATAAAATTTGACTGAACAACCATTAGTGTTTAACATAAATAATAAATATTCAATAAATGGATAAAAAATAATTATAAAAGTTCTTTAAACAATGAAATATTGATGAAAAATGTAATTAATTATATAATGATTCCATCCAACCTAGCACCTAACTCATTCTTCTATAAGGACCAAAGGGTGTTCCCAATCCTCATGGGTAGGCAACCAGTTCCTAGACATCACAGAAATCCCTTTGGGAATGATTTCCCCAAAATTGAGATAAATGATAGAAAAATAAATAAAAACAAGAATAGGGATAAAATATATAGGCATAACATATTAAAAGATCACTAGAAAGGAACATCTACAATAAAAAATAAAATCGCACTAACATCCACATGATCTCATGGGTCACCACCACCTAACTCACTCTATGCCAACCACGAAAAACAAATAGGACCCAACTAAGAATCTAAAACCCGAAATGATATAGGTGTGAGCTAAAAATCTTAGTAGGTCACCGAAACCTTTTGAAATTATTAAATGTGTCTCCTAAGGTAAATCATAAATTTTATTTTGGAAATAATAATATAAATTAATCTTTACATGCATAAGCATCACATGGAAAACCAAATAAATCTATAATTCACATTCAAAAATATATCACTTTGTTTACCAAAACCAAAAACACGTGTTTTGAAAACAAATAATTTAGTTTAATCCATTTTAAAAAATCCACAAAAAATCCATTTTTAAAAATAAACCCACTTGTTTTATTTAAATGAAAAAAGTCACTTTAAAACTTAACACGAGACAAAGCCATCCCAAATCACCCATTTTGAAATACACAAAAAGAACTCACACAAGAGTCTTTTAATTTAAAAATGGTTTTACAAACATCTTTGAAAATAAACTTTTACAAAGAAAATAACTCAACACATTCCCATGGTTCAAACACAACAAAGCAGACACCAATCAACACATGACATATATCAAATTAAAATAATCAAAGGTTCCATATCATGAAAGTATGGAAAATAATACAAACTAGTACAATATCAAACTCCCCTAAATCAGTAACTGAGTAATCAAACAGAAGAATATGTAATGGTATATAACAAATATCCTTAATGTGTGAAGTAACTAACCTTATAATGATATAACCATCTGTGAACCCACTGCTGGACTACACTAAATTACACTCATGAATCATATAGGCAACCCACACAAGCATAGTTGTGATGATCATATCCCCACCTACCCCATGTGCCTAGCATGATTGGTGGGAAACTAGAGAAGTTTTAACCAACTAGAGGAACAACATAGGTCACCCAATTAGTATATAGACCTATATTACCAAAGGAAAGTGATGTGTAGTGAAACAAAGTTAGGTCTAACACACAAGGAACAACCGAGGATACCCTCACCCTATAACACCCAATAATTAATAGCCCCTGAAAAATAAAACATTTAACCACAATATAATAGGAACATTCCCACAGAAGAGAAAAAATCGTCATATGGTGATCACATACCCACACAAGGGGTATACAATCAAGGGGAGATCAAGGGGTTTCTTCCACAATTAACTTTTAAGAAACTAGGTCCCAACTAGGCCTTTAAATCTAAAACACATCTCATGATTCTAATCCCTTTCTCATTTCATAAAAGTGTATCGTAAGGAAGTTCTGATAACTGATGGAAATCACCCAAACATTAAAAATAATTTCAAAATAACCTTTCAACAAGGGTCTTACACTTTGAAAATCAAAATAATTCCAAATTCCACCCATTTCCCTCAAACCATTTTTAAAGAAGTATCCATGGCATTCACATAAGGGGTAAACCACTCACATATTCTAAATCATCATTTGAAATAAAACTAAAACCCCTTTCAATTCACTTTGAGGTTAATGCCTAAATTTAAAACCAATTCTCTTTAAAACAATGTTATTGCTAAATGAAATCCAAAAATGTGTTAAAAACTATCACCAAATTCTAAAAAAATTCAAAATTACCCAAAGGAATTTTATAAAAGCTTAGAATAATTAAATATAACATTTCAAAACATGAACATGTATTTCACATGAAGAACCGACTATGACAAGAACAAAACACACTGAAAGGGTTCAAAACATAACAAGTATATAACATATATTTATAATTCCACAAAATGGGATTTACAAATAAAAATCATATAAGAATTACAAAATAAAACAATTGTGCAATAACACCAATTTCAAAGAGAAGTAGACCAAGCTAAAACACCTCAGAAATCAATGTCTTTGACAACTACCACTTATCCTTTACATGCATATACACCACTATATATATATCTATAAACCACTTAATACAATTTAAATATCCCCCTCACCATGTGAGAATATGTACAAGGAGGGTGTATTTACACACACACACACACACTTATATATGTATATGTGTGAAAGTCTTCAAGGAGATAAAAACACCCTAAACTACCAAGAGGAATCTAAAATCACTAAAATCTCCCAATTAAAATTGGGATAATAAAAAAGGTAGAATAAAACCTACTTCAAATGGAATTGGGTGAACCTAAATGTATTAATGTACTTCAGCTTCAGAAGAGAATGTGAAAACATGCAAGGATTCTTCCTAAAAGATCCATCAAACACCCTAAAATGATAGAAATAACCAGCAAATGGGTCAATCCTTTCCAAGGGTTCATCCAAACTAAGTGGGGTGATGGGAAGAAGAAAAATTATTAGAACAAGGAGGAAGGAGAGAATAAGAGGCCTTACCCTGATGTATCAACCAATAATCCACCAGAAATCCTATGAAATATACATGGAGAAGAGAGGTTAGGATAGGGGTGGTACACACATGTAGAGGGAGGGGAGGGGTTGGTAATGCAACACCAAAAAAAGTAAGGGTAAAATTAAATAATAAGGGAGATAAAAAAGGAAAAAATAAAGGAAATAAAATCATTTTTTAACTGGACATGGTGCATAGTTTAGGTGAAAAGTTTACCAAATCATGCACCAACCATGTTGTCCTCACTGGAAAATCAGAGGGTAACCATACAGTTACTGCTAGTATGCTACATGGTTTAGAAATAAAATATGCCTCACCACTGAAACATACAATCCCCAAAAAAATTTAGAAGGATTTCCATGGTTTGACAAACCATGTGGAAGTTGTGAAAAATGCATTTATCAAAATAAAATATCTAACCACACAGTTGTTTTACAGTTTAACAAACCATAAAAATGGGTGGACTTTGGCCTTGTTTTGATTTTCAAAGTGTAATACCCTTTTTCAAGGGTGATTTTGAAATTATTTTTAATGTTTTGGTGACTAAACTTATTTATATGAAATGCCTTGAGATACACTTTTATAAAATGATAAATGGATTGGCATCTTAAGACATGTGTTAGTGTTAAATGCCTAATTGTAATATTATTATTTTTTAAAGTTAATTATGTATAACACCCCTCGATTTTCACTTTCTCGCATACCCAGTATGTGGATTTTTGATCACTATGTGATGCATATTTTCTCTCCTTGTGTGGTAATGTTCTTACTATACTATGGGTGCATGTTTGATATTTTGGAGGTTATTTATTTTTGTATGTTAGGGGGTGAGGGTAGCTTGGGTTATTCATTATGTGTTATACCAAGATTTTATTTACTATTCTATACTTCCCTTTGGTCATGTAGGTTTGGTTATTAAGTGGAAGGTATATCTTGTTCCTCTAGTTGGTTCACATGCCCCTAGTTTTCCACTAATCGTGTTAGGAATAACGTCTAGGTGGGTTTTTGGTTATCACATTGATTCTTGTATGGGATACCTGGATGACTCATGAGTAGAATTTATATTAAAAATGTGTGGATATGGCTAACTAAAAACCTAAAAACAAAAATGAAAATTCACACATGTAGGAAGCTAGGGAGACTCAAACCTGAGACTACCCCAATACACCACAAGACCCTTTTCCACAAGGCTAGGCCCTGGGGGATCATGAGTGGAATTTAGTATAGGTTGGTAGTTGGTTCATGAGGTTTTATACCCTAATATGGTTAGGTACTTCACAAATTATTGATCTGTTTTATATCCCATGAAATATTAGACCATTTTATTTCTCGGTTAATGATTGATGGGAGTTGGATATCATAGTTTTTTGTATCATTTCCCCTGATTTCATTAACAAGTCATCTTTAATTATTATTATTTTAAATATTCCATGTGATTATTGGTACATGCATTATTTTTTTGACTGGTGTGATTGTGTTGGGTCATTTTCATTGGAAAAGTGAGTTTTTAAAAAAAATTGTAAAATAATTTTGAAATAAAAGACTCTTGTGTGAGTTCTTGTGGTGGATTTCAGAATTGGTGATTTGGGATGGCTTCAACTTGTGAAATGTTTTAATGTAACTACTTTAATTTAAATAAAACTAGTGGGTTGTTTTTTAGAAATGGAAATGTGTGTGTGGTTTTTTTGAAATGGATTAGGTTGATAGATTTATTTTCAAAGCACGTGTTTTTGGTTTTGGTAAACAAATAATTTTATTCAACATGGATTAAGGATTTGTTTGGTTTTCCATGAGATGCATATATGTGTAAATCTTAATTTCTAGTCTTATTTACAAATTATCAATGATAAATTTCCTTATGATATATATTGCGTAATTTTGGTAGGTTGTGGTGACCTATTGGTATTTTTAGCTTACTCCAATATCATTTCAGGTTTCAAATTCTCAGTTGTATCTTGTTTGTTCATCATGGCCAACATGGGGTGAGTTAGGTGCTGGTGACCTATGAGGTCACATGGAGGTTTTTCAAGTTTTATTTTCTATTTTTTTATTCCTTTCTAGTTATCTTTTAATTTTTTATGCCTATTTATCTATTTTGGTCCTTTCTTTTATTGATTATTCTATTTTTTATCAATATTTTGGGAGAAGGAATTCCCAAATGGATTCTTATGATGCCCAAGCACAAGTTTACAGCCAAAGGAGATCAGGAATTCCCTTCGTGCCTTGTGTAAGAATGATTTGGGTGTCAGGTCTAATGGAATCTAAAGATGGTTCTTTACAAAATAGTATCAAAGGAAGGTTCTTGGTGGGAGATAGGTTGGGTAAATCCCTTATTATTTTGGGATGTTTGGATAAAAGGGAGATTAAGGTTGTCGGGGCTTGAGCGGTATTTTTAGGAAGAGTCTAGATAACTCTTACTCATCCCGAGCCTTAAGCTTCTATGGGAAGTTGGGATTCAAATTGTGAATTCAAGTTTTTTTTGGTAATTTCTTTTATATTTTTAAGTGATTGATGTGTTTATCCTCATTAATAATGATCATGATATTGGGGGTCTCTCTTTGGTTTGAAGGTGGAAAGGTAGGAGAACCTAACCTATGTGGTCAGCGCACAAGGCTTGGGAAACCATGTGATTCTTGTACGGTCAAGTCTACCTACATAGTAGAGTGTGTTTCATGCTTGATGATCGATTTCCAAAATGATGTGGCCAAAATGTATATGATATTATTTTCACCTATTTAGACTATTTTGTTCCTCTCAAATCTAGATTCTCCAAAAGTGGTCTCTAAATTTTATAGGTGGATTGGGGATTTTTTTCCCCTTAAATATGTATTTATTGTGATCCTTGTTTGGATTCTTGTGTAGTGCTTGTTTGTGCATGGTTTTAAACCCTTGTTTTAGAAAATTAAGGGATTTTTGGGGAAAATACTATTTTTTCAAACATGGTTTTATTGAATGTTTTGTAAAATTGTTTCTCCCTTTGTAAAAATATGTTTTAAAAAGGAAATGTGTTTTGGATGGATATTCTATAGGTTATTTTTTTTGTAAATAAAAATGGATTTTTAATAGGTTCCTTGTTTGGGATCTGTGTGATCCACCAAGATTGTTTTTTCATCAAATGTGTTGGTTTGGTTTTGATCAATCTATTGGTGGAGAGTGATTTAAAAATTCCATGTTGAAAATGGTGTCTTAAAAATAAAAGTTATATTGGTGTGGCTTGATGTTTTTTGTATTAAATTATTGAGAAATAATTTTTTTGGTTGTATTTCAAGGCATGGTTTGCAAGTTTCTATGTCTTGTGTTGATATTGTCCCCCATAGTAGTATAAATGGTTTCTTCAGTTTTGATGCCTACCCATAATCCAAACTAATTGGTATATGCAGAACCTTCCTTGTGAGAGCTTTTTAGATTGTTTTGATCAGATTTAGCCAAGTTTTTAGGGGGATTGGTTCCTCTTATGTTGCAAGAGGGTTGGAATAGTGATACTTTCATAAGTTTGTGTAAGTGGAGAAAGTGATTTAGTTTCTTCAAGTTCACATCTGTTATGTCCCTTGGATCATATTTAAATGTTTTATAAGCTTGTTTCTAATGAAGATGTCTTGGGTTCAATCCTTAGAGGATGGGTTGGTTTTTGTGGATGATTTCACCTGTTTAGGATGTTCCTTGTAGATGATCACTTTTTATAATGTTTTTATGGATGTTTTAAATTTTTTCATTGACATGTATCATTTTTATGTGGAGTTCCTTTTTCCCTTGTGGGTGATCTTTGAGGTTGTTCTGGTTTTCCTTGATTTTTTGGTCGTCTGTGAATGACATTTTTATAAGCCTCGTTATTCAGGTAAACCGCTCATGAGGGATTTGGTCCCACCAGTTCTTCAGTTGAACTGCTATGGAGATCAATTTTTGGACATGAGAGAGGCCTTATATGAATTATTGATAACTATGATGTTTGATTTGCCAGCTGAGTTAAATATACTAGTTGGTGTTTAGATATGGACACTTAGGGTGCACCATGTTGTGGTGACCTAGTTCTTGACCCTTGGTTATCAGTGGTGTCTTGACCTAAGATGAGAGCTCATGTATCTCTTTTTAGGTTGTTTTTTATTGTTCTACCTCTCTTTGGTTTGGGATCATTTTTGGTTGAGAGCAGTTTTTCTCACTTGGTTGCTCGGTTTTTTGAGGATGTGATTCTAGTTGTTCTTAATTATTCCACCATTTTAGAGGAACTATAAATGGTGGTGAGACCATGTTAGATATCCCAGTTTTCAAAGGGATTCTTTCTTGAGGTTATGTTTCAGTTTTTCTTGGAGATGTTTGGTACCTTGTGGTTAATTGGTTTGATTATTTTTTGGTATCACTGTTTTGGGCTTCGAGGTTTAACTGTGTAAGGGGTTCTCTGGGTTAGGTCATTTAGGGATTTTTTTTCTCTTGTATTTATTTCCAATCGAGACTTTCTAGGGGTATAAAGTTTCATGGTGGGGATTTTGTGACACCCCCACTATCATGGTGTTTTTATTTTGATCTTATTTTATCTTTTTTTTAGCGCTCTTGAGTTATGATTCTTAGAGGGATGACATTTAAAGTTTTTTAGGATTTTTGGAGGAGAACAGTTAGACTATATAGTCACAACTAACTATGAGGTTCTTTTTTAGGTACCCAAGTGGGTCTGTGATGTGGCACAAGACTTATGCATAGTTTTTCAAATAATGTTACAAGTATGTGATTAGGTCTATCATTTTTATAGAGTCGTGTTGTATGACTTTTACATGGTTTTTCAAATCATGTGGATCTCCCTAGAGACTGTATGAGGTCTTGGTTGTGTCAGGGGTGACTTTAATGGTTTATATAAACCATGAAAACTTCTAGAGGTAATAGTGTGGGTGCCCCATGCTTGTCTAGTGGGGATAGAATAGTTGGTGCATGGTTTGGTAAACCATGCAAACTTTTACATGGTTTTTCTATATCTCTTTTTATTTAATTTCCCCCCCAAATTATTCTAGTTGTTGCATGACCAGTCCCTCCCCCTCCCCTCCATGTTCATGCCACCCCTCTCTCGAGCTCCCTTCTCCAAACATCTCACCTAATATATATGGAAGATTATTGGTTGAGACCTTGAGATAAGTTCTTCTCCTCCCTCCTTCCTCCTTTTTCAAGTGATTTTATTCTCCTCTTCACCCCTCCTAGTTCATCCAAACCCGGGGTAATTTTTTACACATTTTTTAGTGATTTCTTCTGTTGTTAGGGTGTGTGATGGGTCTCTTATGATGGATTCATGCATGTTTCATCATCCTCCATAGATGGATAAGCATTTCAGTCCATTTTGGTTTACCCACCAATGTTTTTGGTAGGTTTTATTCTATCCTTTTGATTGGCCCAATTTTAATTGGTTCATTTTGGTTATTTTTAGCTTCCTCTTAGTTTTTTAGGTTACTTTTTGTCTCATTGAATACTTGCACACATATACATAAGAAATTATATTTATAAAATCCTGGTATATATTACATCATGGTGAGGGGGATATTTTCATTGTATTAATGGGTGTACACATATAGAGAGGTGTATATAAATGTAAGTGAGAAGTGGTTGTCATCAAAAAAATCAGGTTTTGAGGAGTTTTTCCTTGGTCTTCTTATATTTTTGGTTGGTGTTACTATGTAATTATTTTCTTTTGGTATTCTAATATGATTGTTCTATCTGAATCCCATTTTAGTATTTTAACCAGGCTTGGCTTCCCAAACCGCATTTTAATTATGCACCTTCTGGTAAGTTTCCAAGGGTGTGTGTGAGTGAGGAAAAATCACACTGAAAGAATAAGTGTTGGATTGTGGGGATATGCATTAGTATAATTATCCATTTGAGAATGTGGGTATGCCCTATGTGGGGACCATGTGTCTACAGGGAAATTGGAGGTACCTGGAGGGCCAATACCCGACGACCATGTTAAGGGCGAGTGTTTGTGCTATTATCAGAGCCCATTTGTTATAAAAAATGTTCTTAAAAATTAATAAATTTAAATTGATTATTCAGGACGATATAATGTGTTTGACCAAGAAGGAATCCAAGTTAAGGGTTTTTCATCTCAATTACACTCCATTGAGATATATTTTATATTATACGCTTTATTTATTTTACATTATAATGACCCATACTTTTCATACATAAATATCAAATATTATTAGATTAATATTAAATGAAAAACATTACAATCCATTCCATAATTGTATAAGTCTAGTGTCGTTGTAAACTTGAATAAAAAAACAACTAGTTCGTAAAATATCTACATCATCTCCCACTTAGTTATTTATAACTACCACCCTTCTTATACACATCACACTTAAAACTTTTCTTCACATCCTAGGTAAAATAAAACATAATAAATGGTGAGCTCAAATGATCATTAAGAGTAAACAAGGGATATAACAATGATCACTTAAACATATCATGAGCATAAGGGTATGAGAACATGAATTTAAGATTTGAAATTATAACCTATTTATCATATATCATAATCATGAGTCATGGTATAACTCTTTGTAGTTTATAAGACATTGATTGTAAAGGAGTCAAAGAACTTGATCCATGAGAAAATAACATTTCCATAAGATCATGTCATTAGATTTTATTATAATTGTTTCATGATCATTACCATAGAAATATTATGTTAAGGCTATCCACCAAGAGATTCATAACATGTTATTCTTGGGATAACCATCAAAGTACCTACTTCGAGCATGGGATAACCTCCCTTGTACCCTTATTCAGGCTTGGGATTTCTTCCTATTTAACTTCTTTTAGGATTGGGATAACCTATTATAAACCCTTTTAAGGCTTGGGATAACCTCTCGTATACCCTTTGATCTTATAGAACATTAATCTTGTCATAACCCCTCCCCCCAAAGATTCCAAAATAAAGGGAGATAGATAATGACCCTCGAGTCCTACGTCCAGTAGGCCTTGATTTGGCGACAAGCACTAAGGGTATAAAATTCTCACCAAAATGGGATTCATTACCCTCTAATATAAGATAGTATTAGGATTTAGGATTAAAAAATACAAAATAAAATATAAAAATATACCCAAAACCATACAAAAATGATTGAAAATTTTCAACAGATACAAATAAAAGTATCTATAATAAAGTACCAAAAGACAAGTCTTATAGTAGAGACTCAAAAGTAGCTCTAAACCCAAGATATCAATGTCCATCTCAGTCACCAAAGTCCTATTGGAAAACTGAAAAAAAAAATTATATACATTGGGTGAGCATGAAAGTATACTCAGTAGGTATATCCAGGGTCTCAAGTGCACATTCGAAAACATCATTCTAACATCCTGTTTAGGAAAGAGAAGAACCAATAAGAACCCAAATAGGTCAATATACAAAATACAACATCACCATGGATCACTCACCAAAACATGCGTAAAATATATTAACATAATATTTGCGAATAAAATAAAGGAAACCTTCTCCCACTTTCCCAATAATTTTCCACTCTCAGACCCCAGTTTCAAACATCATGTGCTCTCATTCCTTCCATACACATCATATCACATCACATCACATCTCACCCGAAGAAACCTATCCCATCTCTAATGTGGATCAGGATGAATCCCTACCTACCCCACCCTCGCAAGGTATAGAATATGATACTATAATCAATAATTGTCACATCACATAACATATCACCAAATAACCAGAGCAGTAGGGTATCATCAATGTGAAGGAAATCAATCGCATTCCCTCTTCCTACCATGCATGACACCCGCCACATATCACATCACATCACTACCTCATAACATCACATCTCTCCTGAAGACACTTAGTCCATAATTACTACCAAAGGAAGAGTAGTGAATAGGGGTTAGTCGGAAATCCATAAAAAATACATCTCAAATGTAGGGTAAAACACCAAAAACTCAAAACATTTGGGAATTGATAAGGATATCCAACTCAGGTGGGGCCTGTAAAGAAATGATATGAAAATATATGATAAATTGATAACAAAAATACCCAACCGATGGGTTCGTAATAAAATACAATAGAGATCTCCCCCACACCACAAAATCACTAAAAAACAACCATCACAATAGCTACAGCCACTATATACAACACATCATACAACCAACAGACAAGACACACACTCCAATTTCAATTCAGGTTTTATTATTTACACATTTTTTGATTTTCCACAACTCCCAATTTATAAGAAATTTTTTTATTTAATTCATTTAAGCCATTGAAAAATATCAAATTCCATCCCATTAATTTATTTATTTCATTTAGCATCATTTATTTTATTTCTATCAGTCAGCCAACATAAGCACGCTACACCACAACAGGCCCAACTCACACAACCATTGCCACAACACCATGAATCACCATCATCATCGCGCCACAACAACCAATTCATCTCACTAAAATAACCACAAATCACAACTTCCACACAACCATATCCATTTTATACCATATCCACTACAAAAAAACACTATGCACCACAACCATTTCACGATACTATCAATACACATCATCACCACAACACGTTCGAACACATTTTACCACAACACAACCATAGCACAATGTCACCAAACAACTGAAAATCACATCCCTTCAATCCAACCATCACACCATAACCCCATTCCTCATATATCTCATCTAATAAACTCCATTACCATACAATATCCCACAAGAACACAAGGAAACACAACCAAAAAAATTGCAGAAAACAGTAACACATTCGGGATTCTACAATTTAATAAAGGGATTTCATCACATTACTTCTGTATTTAGCAGGGGTATTATCAGATAAATTATGTTTTATGGGAAACCAATTATTATCAAGGTATATTTTCTTTATCCATTTATTCAGGGTGTGATTACACAACAACAAAGAAATGGTAATAAGTCATTTCATATCTAGAGTAAATAGGGTTCCCAACAACCATTATTTTCATTATGGGCATAAATAATGTACAATATCATCAACAACATATATCAAAAAGGTAATGCACATGATATCTCCTCCATACCCATCAATTCTATTATGTTAATTTATTATCTTTATTATACCAACCCTAACTATCCACCCAAAGGGGGAAAAGTAGGCAATCCCAACATATAGCTTAAAAATAGGGAAAGAATGGAGATCCCCTCCCCCAAATAAGCTTTTATCACTCACTATACACTAGAGGATGAAGAAGACATGGCCCAAAAACCACAACCACAAAAGGAAAATAATGATCACCATGATCTACCCAAAAGGTTAATCAAGAAAACATCCCAACACACACTCATATCCAAAAAACATTGTCACAGTGAATCCCTAGAAGAATAATGAAAATAAAACAAGGGGGGAGGGTGGATAAGTCACCTCGAATTGCCAAAACTCAACCATAAGAACCCAAGGATAAAGGTGATGGAAGATGGACTAGAATATCTTCCAAATCTTCTAGGTTTCCTTCAAAAATCAAGAGTGAGATCGACCGAATGATGGAACATTGAGCTAAAAAAACTTATAGTGAACATGGGATCTGCCCTTTTTATAGAGAAAACCCCACATTTATGACATAAATCCCATGGGATCCATGGATTACAAGTTGTAAAATACTTTTTTGGTCATAAACCCCTATATCATTGATTTCCATGGTGCCTCAGGCTTAATATATTTTATCTCATAAACTTTTATTTTATGACTCATTTCACACAGTGCTCCCCTACCAAACACAAGCCATAAAGGGTTGGCCACATAATCTGTAAACAACACACATATAGTTTAAATCTAACTTTTACGCTATAAAATTCCAATTTCTATAAAACTGCTGCTCCAAACCCATTGGACCCTCTAGGACCTCCTCCAAACACCTTCGACTATCCAAACTAACAAAATAATGGGTTGGGAAGGAATAGACCATTACATTAGGTTCCTCTTAAATGATTATCATACATGAGAACCAAAACCAAACTTGGGGAAATAAAGGGGGTCCAAACAACCACCCTATGAGATACCTCTCAGGGTTATCATTACACCACAAACCCTAACACCATCCAAACACACCCAACCAAAACCCCCACAAAACATCTCATATAACCAAATCATCACCTCTCATAGAGAAAAAACATATCACCTAGAACTAGCCACAAACCACCTTATTTCCACATAGGTAACCATGATAC
This sequence comes from Viscum album, assembly GCA_963277665.1. Classification (NCBI taxonomy): domain Eukaryota; kingdom Viridiplantae; phylum Streptophyta; class Magnoliopsida; order Santalales; family Viscaceae; genus Viscum; species Viscum album. Next base: position 615,433,373 of record OY728130.1, read on the forward strand.
TATCTCAGCCTCCACACAACCCAAACCAATAATTTATATAACCATCGCATATCACTACCCCAAGAAAAAACCAATGAATTCCATCCACTATGTCAAGATATTATTTTATTTGGGTGGAACTAACTCACACACACTATTTTAATCACCTAAAAGTATAACACAAATTAATTAGGAATCAGTTCTTCCCCTATTCATATTTCGGAAGCTTTATCACACATAAGAACATCAACCAAAACAACACACCTCATAAAATAGTGACATCCAAGCATCACAACATCTCACAAAGAAAACAAAACAAGGCTTCGGAAAACTCCAGGTACTGGGCAAGAATCTATGTCTTTCTCTCTCCTAAGTACTCTCCTCCAGGACAGCGTTCCTCTATAACACGTGAAACAAGGGGATCATTAATTGATGCATAACCTTCTCACAGTGATACTATATCTTTACTAGAAACTACAAAAAAATTGCTTCATCCTAAATATCCAAATCTCCTCAGTCAATGACATAGAAATCATCATGAAGATACCAATGAATATGGGACATGTGGACAACATTTGGGATCATGTATATTAATAGTGGAAACTCCATCTTATATGTCACCTCACCAACACACCCCAACACCTCAAAGGACCCAAAAACCAAGGAGAAAGCTTACTCGCCCTACCAAACATCTAATTCCCTATTCATGGGAAGAATCTTAAGAACATGTGGTATCCAAGCTCAAACATTATGGGTCTCCTATGATCAACATATACTCTCTGAAAATCTTGTTCCACCCTCATTCTCTCCTTACCAAAATGGATCTTATTGGTTGTTCTCTACACCACGTCATCATCATTAACTACTAACTCCCCAACATCAATTTAGGAAAACGAAGAATTATATGAAATCTCAAACAATGTATCAGATGGATCCATACCAATGGATTATTCATAGATGTTACTATAGTAAAACTCAACTAGTGGAAGCTTCCTTATCCATGATCCACCAAATTCCGAGATGCAAGCTCACAACATTTCCTCTAGAACCTAGATAGTCTACTATATCTAACAATCTATTTATGGGTGGAAAAGCAGTGCTTAGGAGAAAATAGGAGACAAAATATTGATGCAATCCTCTCCATATCCATTAGGTTAAATAAGGATCTTGATCAAATATGATATTAATCAATACCTCATGAAGCATAACCAAATCATCCATGTACTACCTCATCAACACATCCATGGAACTCAAGTCACAAATCACTAGAAAATGAGTTGACTTCATCAGCATGTCCACTATCACCAAAACTACATCACAACCTCCTTGAGTCTAGTTTAACTCGATGATGAAATCCATTGAGATGTATTTTCATTTCCAATCAGGAACATCCAAGTACTGCAACAAACCTCTAGGAACATGATGTTATACTTTTACCTACTTATAAACAAAACATTTTCTTACAATACCTACCACTGACCATTTCATCCTCAACCACCAAAGATACATCCTTAAACCATGATAAATATTGATCACATTGGGATGCATTATTATGGGTGATCTATGAAACTCAAAAAGAACCTCCTCATGCATTGGAAATGGAAAAAACATCCTCCCTTAAAACAAAAATCTATTCTAACCATCCTACCACTATCCATTTGGATCATCACCATAGCCAATGTGATCATGCATCACCTCTACCTGTGAGTCTTCCCACTAAGAATCTTCCACAAATCACATAAAATATGACTCTATTTTCATATAATAAATATAAACATGTCTATTTTTCTTTATGATGTCAATACAAAATGTTGCATGATCCTCCGACCCTTTCTAAACATCAATAGACTCTTGAACCACAGCCCCTAGATAATTTCATCTCAATGCATTAGAAACCACATTCCCATTTTCTAGGATGTAAGAGATCTCAAAATTTTAATCCTAAAGAAAATCCATCTGCCTCCATTATTTTATATCCAAATATCACTAAGAAAAGATATATTTATAGCTCTTGTGGTCCATGAAAACCATAAAGTGATTAATGATTAGATAATTCTTCCATAACTCAGCACAAACACAACTACCACCAAATCCAAATCATGGGTGTAATAGTTACACTTTTGGTGAAATAACTACCAATACCTATAAGAGATCATAGCTCTCTGTTACATCAAAATGCATCCCAAACCAACATGGGAATCATCACAAAAAACATCGAACAACACACCATCCTTGGGAAACATAATCATTAGAGAACTAACCAACTTCTCCTTCAAGAAACCAAAATATTATTGGCATTGATCAGTCCACACAAAGTTCTTTCCCTTCCCAGTAAAATAATTTATTGGGGATACAACTTGATTAAATTTAGGCACAAGCCTCTGATAATAACTTGCCAGACCAAGGAAAATGAGAACCTCTGCCACATTATTGGGTGATGGTAAAGAAAACAAATATCTTGACTTTAAATGATTCTATTGACGCATCCTATTAAGACACCACATTCCCAAGGAAACACACCTCTCACATCAAAAACTTTAACTTGGAAATATTCTCATAGAGATGATAGTGTTGATGTACCCGTAAGATAGCTCTTACATGCTCAACATACTCCTATTTTTACTATGTGTAAATCAAGATATCATTAATGAAAATGACAATGAACCAATCTAGGAACTCATGTAATAGGGATTTCATGATCCCTAGGAACACATCTGGTGTGTTCATGACACTGAATGGCATAACAATGAACTCAAAGTGATCGTAGCTTCACCTGAATGTTGCCTTTGGGATATCCTTATCTTTCACCCTAGTCTAGTGATATCTGGATAGAAAATAGAATTTTGAAAACCAACTGGCTTCCATCATCTAGTTGAACATATCTTTAATCCATAAAAGAGGGTAACATTTCCTGAATATTACCTAATTGAACCTATGATAGTTTACACACAATATTATACCACCATCAGTCTTCTTAGAAAACAATACAGGAGTACACATAGGATACACACTAGGTCAGATGAAACCCATATTAATCATATAATACACTAGAAGCCTCAACTACTGAAACTCTATAGGTAGTATTCAATAGGGAGCTATCAAAATTAGAGACATGATCGGCTAAACCTCCATCCTAAACTCGACATTACATCATGGGGTAGCACTATAACCTCATATGAGAAAAAATCTAGGAACTCCTCCACAACCTTGAAAATATCCCACACCTGATTTTACACTAACATCTATAAAACTAATATAAAATATTCTCCACTTTCCTAATGATCATTTGATAACCTCACTCACTAATAAATGCTACTCACTGACCCTCCACATTAAAAAACAAAATATTCCTCTAGAAATATTATATGACTGTACACATGGAATAAAACCAATCCATTCCAAAGATAACATCATATGTTTGTATCTAAAACAATAATAAATATACCACTGACTAGTTCTTCTACATCACTATTCTATACCCATGACACACGTCAAACAATGCAGCCCGACCTCCAACCATCATAGATAACACCAGGGGTATTGTAAGTATATCCACATCAAGTCCCAAAGAACAGACAGAAGTTGGATAATCAAAGGAGTGTGAGGCTTATAAATAAAACAAATAATAAGTGTTTTTGATAAACTAATAATACCTCGAACAACTCATGACTCTACTAGCACTAATTCCTCTAATACAAGCATCTCACCATGCCCAACTCATATGACTCTAGGTTTTCAGCCTCCAAAAATACACTCTATCTTAGATCTATATGGATAGTGGACCATCATGAGGCTTACCTAAACCAACACAATCTACTCATGGTTAAGGGACAAGTGTTGGGGTCCCTACTGATGAAACTCCCTATGAGGCAACTGTTGTTGTTGCTGCAAAAAAGGGGAATGAACACCCAACTCAAAATATCCCTTTAAGAAGTTGGAAACTGATCCTAGTGGTGTAAATATCCCCCAAAAATAAAATATAAAATTATGAATCCACCAGCCTATTCTCAAAATCCACATGTCCTAGAATAATGATAAAAGACCTTATGTGGTTGGCTCCCCACTTGTCATAACCCTAACAACATTAACACCCACAAACCACTACCTCAGTCCTTACTCCTCAATGTTACCTACTAGATACTTTATCAAGACTCAAATACAAGATAAACCATATAATTAATAGCCTATACTTTGTTATTTACCTCTAGATATGTAGAAAGTGTAAATTCAGTGACTGTATACCTGATCACAAGGCACAAATCCTCCTCCAGACACTTCACTTTGGAATATTTATCTAGAAAAATATCTGAAACAAAGTGAAAGAGGTTCTTGAACCTGATCCAAAGCTACCACACACTCATGCTTTCCTATAGATGGGAGAGAAGATCATGCCACTTTGTTTCCTTCATTTTTGATGAAAGTAACTCTAACAGAACTCCCTCTGAAAGTATGTCCATAGCACATATACCTCCTTACAGTCACCTCGAAATAGTTTGAACCACTTACACAAATATCCCCATAACTAACTAACTATTAATGGAACACATAACTCAGTCTATGCATGGATCAAACCAAAAGAGATCTTGAGATCCTCCCACTAATTCCTTGTCTCCAAATATGAGATGCTCCCCATATACATTCCTTAACTCAACCACTAAAAGGAAAAAAAATCCCTCCTTCATTCATAATCCTCATCTATCAAATCAATCCTATGATAATAAAATAGATCGGAATGTTGAACCTCAACTACCTGAACCACTCATGGAGGATGACCAGGATCCATTCCTAAAAATCAAGGAGAACATCATAACCATGGTAGCATGGAATTTTATCAAAGGTTTATTTAATTAATTCAATTTATTTTCTCACAAAAAACCCAATTAAAATATTAACACAAAAATTTAGGATACATGCACCTCTCCTGGGTCTCTACCCTTTAAATAGTTCTACCTCACTTAGTTGTTTGATAAGATCAGATTCCTTACATCGGATCATGAGGGCCCTAAAATTCAATGTTGTATCTAGTCTCCTTGGCCTATGTCATACACCAAGGTCAACTAGAAATGTTTCCCTACCATCATAGGAGATCTCCAAAATGTCTAACTCTAAACTCCACCCTATCTATCAACCAATACATTTAATGCCACTCTATTATACCCCTCACCCCAAAGATACCATAAATAAGGGATAGAGATAATCACCCCCCAATTATTGCCTCTAGTAGGCCCTAGGTTGGTGAAAAGCATCGTGGGTATAAAAATATCACAAAAATTGGAGGCATTACCCTCTAATATAATATAGGATCAAGATATAGGATAAATAACCATAAAAAACTCCAGCATATAATATAAAAATAAACCCAAGACCATCCCACAATGCATGAAAAATGTCAACATAAACAAATAAAACTCTATAAAGTACAAAAAGACAAGTCATATAGCAGAAACTCAATAGAATATACAATACCAATCTTGAAATGTCCATAGTTATGCCAAATTACTCATAGAATACTGAAAAATCATTATATATATAGGGTGATCATACAAATATACTCTGTAGGGATAACTTGGGTCTCAAGTGTACATATGAAAAGAGAATACTAGTGTGCTGATGAAAAAATAGTAGAACCAATAAGCACCTAAAAAAGTCAACTAACCAAACCCATCCTCATCATGACTCACTCACCAAAACATGCATTCAATATACTAATGTAATGATCAGGAATGAAATAAAGGTTCCCTAGTGTTTCTTCTCCACTGATTTATCACTCTCACACCCCAACATCAAATGTCTTTTACTCCCATCTCTTCCTTACACATAACATCAAATCTCACCCAAGGAAACATAGGCCATCTATGATGTCGTTTAGGATGAATCCCTACCTACTCCACCCTTTCAAGGTAAAACATATGGTGCTAGCATTAGGCATCATCACATTACATCACATCTCACCATATAAATAGAGTAGTAGGTTCTCTTTAAAATGAAGGATATAACCTCATTCCCTCCTCAAACCATGACAAATCCCACCATATATCACATCATATCACTAACTCTCACATCACATATCTCTTGAAGAAACTTGGTCCATAACATCAAATATTTCTTAAAGACACTTCGGTCATCACAATGCATCGGTCATCACAACACATCTCACCCAAAGATAGTTGGTTCATCACTACTTCCAAATGAAGAGCATGGAAGAGGTGGTAGCCAACCATCCATAACACCACCATCTCATATTTGGGTAAATAACCTAGAACCAAAAACCTTTGGGAGTTAGTAAGGTTATCAAACTCAGGTGGGGACCATAAGGAAATAATGTAAAAAACATGATTCATATATAGCACACATACCCAACCTTGGGTTCACAAAAAACTACACTACCTCTCTCCACCACACCACCACTACACCATATGTCAATTCTCACAACTCTTTCCACCACAATATGTAATAAACCAAATAACCATTGTACAAGACACATAATCCACTCTCAATTAAAGCTTCACTATTTAAACATTCATCACGTCTCCATAACTTCTGATTTATAAGCCATTTATTTATTAAATCCATTTAATATATTATCGCATATTAATTTATATCCCATTAAATTATTTATTTCATTCGACAGCATTTATTCTATTGCTAATTGGGAAGCTAACACAAGAACACCACACCACAACTAGATCAAATAACACAACCATTGCCACAATACCATGAATCATCATCATAATCATCCCACAACAACTAATCCCTCTCAAAATAACAACCACACTTCATAATCACTACACAACCACAACCACTGTGTACCAAAACCATTGCACATCATAACCAATGTGCACTACTATCAACACACATCATCATAATAGCACATCCCCATACATCTTCCCATAACACATCCACAAAACAATTCCACCGTAAAACTACCCAAAAAATCTTTTATAACCAACCATCATACCACTAACCCACAAATAACACATCCCATATGATCACCTTCATCACCATAAAATAACCCACAAACATAAAATGCAACACATCCAAAACACCCACACAAAACAAAACATGTCCTGGATTCCATAATTTATTCAAAGGATTTTATCACATTACTTATTTATTTAGATGGGGTATTATCACACAAAATAAGTTTCATGGGAATCCAATTATTAGACAGATTTATGTTCTTTATCCTTTTATTCAATGTGTGATCACAAAAAAACTCAACAAGGTTCTTAAATCTTATCAACTATAGCATAAACAAGGTTCCCAACATCCATTATTTTTATTATTGGAATCAATAATGAAAAATATCATCAATAAAATATATTAAAATAATAAAGGATATAATATCTCTACCATACCCATTAGTTTAGTTATACTAATTTATTATATTTAATTATTTTAACCCTGACCATCCACCTAGATGGGAAAAAATCATATAGTCCCCATACATAGCATGTAAACAGGGAGATAATGTGGATACCTTACCTCAAAGAATCTTTTTTGACTCACAGTGCACCATAGGGAAAAGAAGAAATAGCATAGAAACCATAACCACGTAATAAAAATCATGATCACCCTAAATCTCACCAAAGGGTTATTAAAAATCTAGCCCAACACACGCCCATATCAAAATAAAACCACTATAGTGATTCCTTGGAAGAAGAATAGAAAATAAATAATGGTAAAGTGAGGATAAATAACATCAGATTGCTAATACTCAGCCACTTGAACCAAAGGATCAAGGTGGGGGAAGATGGGTCAAAAGATATCCCAAATCCACTTGGGTTCCTCCAAAAACCTAGAGGAAGATCAACTGAATGAGGGAAAACTTTTCCAAACAAAAATTATAAAGATACTGAGATCTATCATTTTTATAGAATAATTACCATGTTAATGATATAAATACCATAGGATCCATGTATTAAAATACTTAAAACACTTTTTAGGTCATAAACCCATTTTCCTCTGATTTTCATAGTACATCGGGCTTAATAGATTTTACACCTTAAAATTAAGTTTTATGATGTATACCCATTTCATGTGGTACTCCCCTACCAGACACAAGCTGTAAAAGTCTTTCCACACAATCCATACACCACACACGTATGATATAAATCCCACTTTTACACTATAAACCACCTACTGCTTCACAACTACAGATCCAACTCCATCAAACCCTCTCGACCTCCTCCAAACACCTCCTACAACCCAAGATGATAAAGTAATAGGACGAGAAGGCACTAACCATTACAAATATTTACCCAAATCATTCAAAGGATATATAATTTTGGTCCCACCCATAACATAATCATAAATTTATTCATATGTATTCGATTAGATCATAAAAAATTTCATCATAACTTAACTAGTGGAAAATAAAATCGGTTTCATTGATATTTCATCATCATAACCATAAACCTTCTAGATGAATAATAAATATGGTATCATTTAATCATATCCTTGGTAAATAAGAAGTAACATCAATGATGTTATCATAGAAGCAAAATTCCTTTAAAATATTATTGGGATGCTTCTTAAGGAAAATAACCTTTTCATACATATTAAAATATACAAATTTATCAAATATTAAGGTAATAATTTTCTTTAAAAACAACTTTGTAAATTTTTAAAGAAACATTCAAATTATTGAGTGGTCATGATCTTTGGAAATCTTGTTCAAGTTGTGTACATTAAAACAAATATTCCTTTTACATTTTTGTAAAAAAATTCAAAAGTACCTTATTTGGAAAATTCCAAAAAGATTCACATTAAACCATTTCTATAAAATTAAAACATCGATAAAAATTAATTTAAACAGTTATATTATAATATTAAAACAAGTCTTGAATTTTTTTAGAAAACATGGATATGGATAAAAAATGATTTTTGACCTAAGATAGAAATAAAGTAATTTTTCCATAAAAATATACTTTTAATCTCTTGAGTACTTAAATTTAGGAAAATGAAAGGAAAATTTTATTCTCATAAAGAAACTAAAGGAGAATAAAATTAATTTTATTCTTGATAAAAAGGTTATAAAATTTCATCATAGTAAACTTAATCATAAATAATCCCAATAAAAAATGAGATTGTAACATAAATCTCTTACCACCTAGGTGCCTTTATAATCAAAAACTCATGAAAACAAGAAAATTATATGGATATGTATATCCCCATAATTTTAAATATAAAAATAAAAAAAAATCATTCATGGGAATTATCTTCCCCACATAAATGAAATAAGTGGTTAATATGGCATGTCTCGCACAAAAATTAAAGTGAGATGAAAATCCATAACCTCAAGTTTGATTTTATTTGAAGGTTATCTAAACTATTGTATAATAAATTTAAATTTATTATAATTTATTAAAATGCTCATTTATATACTTATAATATCATATTTTATCCTCTTATAACATTTCAACACCCATTTATTAATAATTCCTTATTAAAAATTGTCATTTTTAGGTCTTAACTATTTTGTTTTTCATGAGAATTTATTTTTGGTAGTTCTAGTATTTGTACTATGATAATTCTTATATGATCTAAATAATTTTATTTATGAAGTAAATATCATATATATTAATTATATTCATATTTATAATCATCCATTAAAGGTAGATATATATAAATGAATTACACTGTTAATGAAGAAGGTAGATTGTATGTACACATGAATGTTGTTTTCACTTATCGATAGATGCAATGAAATAGAGATAAATAATTATTATTATTAAAAGAATAATTATTATATCATATATATATATATTATATATATTCATTAAATATATCAATATTACTATCCATTCAATGCATAAATGAAAAATGAACTGCATCACTTCATGGAGGTGGTAGTCCACGCATAAGTACGAGCAACATTATCATTTTCCAATGGATTATAATTTAATAAAGTATATATGATATTATAATTAAAGAATAAAAATTTCATAAATATAATTTTTAAACATTAAATCCGTCATATTTACCATCCTTAGAAGATGGTGATGGAAAATTAATTGTACAGTTATGTGGAGGTGGTAGTCCACACAAATGCACGAGTGAAAATTTCAATTCGTATTTGATAGAATAGGGGGTGGATATTTATGGTTTCATAATAATAATAAAATTTAAGTATATTTAATATATTAAATTTGTTATTTTATGATGATTATCATATCTTTAGAGGAGGTAAAAGAATAAATACATTGAAAGAGTTCAGGTAAGGCTATTACCTCTTCTTCAGTATAGCTCCTTTAAATCCTTGCATAAGAACATTTAGAATGGTATTTTAAGAATAAAAGAACCTATAATTTTATTATAGGGAACTTTATAAGATAATTTTTTAGGTTTTTTCAATATATATGGCTAAAATTAGTGTAAATAATAATATAAGGGGTGTCATTTTATAAATGAAGAAAGTTATACACTTGGAATTACGAAAAAGATTAAAATATAATTAAATATTTCTCAAAAAAAGTTCTTTAAAATAGATATGTGTTAGAATAAAAATAGGTTAAGGTTAAAATATCATCATAAAATTAAATTTAGACAAATTTTGGTGTCATTTTGAGCATTACTTTTTTGTTTAACCCCTTGGTTAACCAATTTTAATCTTAAGTGTGGTGATGAATTTCTAAATCTTAAAGGGTTATAATTTTCTTTATAAGGTAAAAAATTAGCCCATAAATGGTAATGGGATGGAATTTTATACCATTACTAATCATGCCTATCCAATTATAAAAAATATATGTTTTTTAAGTAATTTAATAAAATATTATTATCATAAAATTTCATTAATTCCATTTTTGAAATTAACCATTTATTTTGAATTTAAAGACAAATGACCACAAAGTAATTAGAATATAACCCTATCACATGTTAATAATATGTTATATGTGTATATGAGATTTTTGTATAATAATAATTCACCAAAATTTTATTACTATTAATATTTTTAAAATCATTTGTTTTATTTTTCTATTAATTAAATAAATAGTGTGTCAGCATTGCGTAAGCATTTAATGTAATTTTTCAAAAACTAAAAATTATAAATAAATAACCATGATAAAAAAATTAATTCAAATTTATAATAAAAAATTATAAATAAACTTATTCTTTTTTATCATTATAATAAAATATATATATTTATTAGAGTCAGAAGAGTAACATTTTATAGTTATATTTTTTCTAAAATAAAATAAAGGTCATAATCGAATAAGAATGCAACCAATTTTTCATATTTTGGAGACTTGAATGATAATTTGTGAACCCAATCATCAAATAGGATAAATCCAAGTGTTTGAGGAATTTGAAAGCCTTAACCCAAAGATTTAACTCTATTTTACCCATTTTACCCTTACCGAGATAACAAAACATTACCAAGGTTACTATTTATAATTATCAATAATAAAAGAGTCTGATTTTCCAAATATGGAATCCATTTGTCATCATTAAATTTCAATAAGAGTTAGAAATTAATTTTAAAAATAATTGTGGAAAACAAGATGAAAACCCGTTTTTATTAAAATACATTTTAAAGTGTGAAACTAGATTTATTCTAATCCAATTCCTAGAAAACATATTAGATGAATGTTAAATAATATATCTAATATATAATATATACATTTTTTGGATTATTCTGTTAATTTTTTATTTTAATAATCATAAATTATGTCTATGTTCACTCTAATCCATTTTGTATTTTTTTAAAGACATATCATTCTCGCAAAATTTTTAACAAGCTCAGAAATGACCACACATTATAATTATTAAACCATGGAGAATATATCGTAAATTATTAAATTCACCGAAATTCATATTAATTAACTACATGTTATTTCATGAAACCATAGTTCTTAAAAGATAAATCGACCGCACAAACATCTGATTGACTGTGGAAACCCAACTAACCATAAAGCTAATCTGATTTTCCACATGAGAAACCTATCAACTACAAAGTAAATTCTTAACCAACATGTATAAATATTACAAATAATCAATTCAACCATAAGAAAAAGTGATCAATAATAAGAAAAAGTGGTCGATCATAAGAAAAAATGTTCAACCATATGGTGTGATAATTCAAAGTGTGAAAAATGCTGACATGGATGCTGATGTGGAAGTGAAGCAACCAACGATGATGAAGTGGAAAAGTGAAGAGAATATCAATGATTATGTGGAAGTTTTAAATCAACCAAAACTAAATGTAATTATTATATTTTTATTTTTAATATTAATGTAACTATTTTCTTGTGTAGAATTAAATGTTGTCAGAAACATTTAATGAGCCAGATTTTACTGCCAAAATATAAGGATGTTCTTGATGATTTTACAATGGATATATTTTGGAGAAATTATTTAAAAATATCAAAGATTCATTTTAAAAATATGATGATGGCCATATTCATGTTAACATAGAGACATTGAAACTTTTTTCAGAAAAAATACAAAGAACAATTACTTAGTTTTGAATGTCTGTAACATTTTTCATGAACATAATCAATGCATCAAAGAACAATCAAACATCTTCATGCATATTTTGAAAATCAAGGGACAATAAAAAGAATAGAATAAATATCTAAAGAATAATAGAGTAACTTACTCTACTACATCAACTTCTAATCTTTTTTCTTAATCTGTTTTATTTACTTTTGTGATGTCCATGTGCATTTAATTTTTAAATATTAAGAACCATCTCCTAAACTAAATTGGAGGGTTATTGACGCTCTATATCAATGTTATTCATTTTTATTTCCATGTGTAATTGTGGAAGTGTATTTTAACTTAGATATACTTGTGATCAATTATGTATGAAACCTAATTTAGGTTATGTAAAAGTTCATTAAATAATAAACTTCTTGGTAGTAGGTTCTTCCATGTGTAGGGGATTAAGTCTCATCTTGAGACCGAACCCCTTGTTTATTTCCACTGTGTGTGTTTTTTTCTATACTTTTTTTATTAAAATATATATGTATCTATTTTCAAAAAATATTTAAAAAAAATCTTTGATATTTAATCTTAAATTTGTTTTATGTAATGTGTTTGATTACGTAATTTAGGTTTAAAAATTAGAGTTTTCCATTAAAGTTATTTTTAACTGAATCTTGATCCCACTTTTTAAAAGCTATTTAGAAAATTGGATTACATATCTTTACAATTTTGATTATATTATTTTCATATCAATTTGGGGATATAAGTTTGAAAATTGATTTTAACAAAAATTAAAATTGGAAACTCAATTCACCCCCCCCCCCCCCTCCTCATAATTTGTCCACTAGGACCAACATTTTTTAATAGAGAAAGGTTTAATAATAATTTTTATTATGATACAGTTTTTCCTAAATAACTTAAAAATGTTTTTTATCTAAATTTATATATTTATGGATAATACTAATATAGAAGTAACTTTTTATAATTATCCTTAGTATTTTAATGGAACTAACTATGCTCAATATAAGATTAAAATAAAAAATCATATAGTGAGCATGGGGTTTGATATTTGGATTGTTATTGATGATAAATATAAAATAAATAAAGCCCATACAAGTGATTTGAGTAATTCAACTATGGTTTTATATTATTATAACTATAAAGATAAAAATTCTTTGTATTGTACCTTGGTTGTGGATGAATTTAATCAAAAATCTTTAGGTTTTACTACTTTTGAAATATGGGATAATATTTTTATCTCCCATGAAAGAACTTCAAATTTTAAATAAAAGTGTTTAAATAACTATACTATTAAATATGGTACTTTTAAGATGAATCCTGATGAATGTATTTCTAACATGTATCCCAGGTTTAATGAAATAGTCAATGTGATGTATGCACTTAGAAAGAAAACTGCTGACAAGGATCATGCAATGAGTATTTTCATATGTCTACTAGAAATATAGAGAGTAACCACTGTTTATATAAGGGAATCATGTAACAATAGTAAGGTACTAGTGAAATAACTTATTGGAAAATTCAGGATGTATGAAGAGGAACTATAAGTGAACAAGGAAGGAGATGATGAACCTAAAAGAAGTTAGTATCCTTCTAGTCTTTTGACTCAGAACTAAATGAGAAAATCAAAATTGAAAGTTCAAGTGATGATAAATCACCATCTAATAGTGATGAATAAATGACTCACCTAAATAGAATATTTAAATAAATTTACCAAAATAAGAAGTTCTTCAATAAATTAAACTCTATAGAAAAGTATGATAGAAAATGAAATTGGAGAAAATAATGGAAAATGGATGATTGTACAAATGAAATAACCTAATATTAGTGTAAAAGGAAATGATGTATCAAAGAAGAAAGTCATAATATAAAATATAATAAAAATAATCAGGAAATGTGGGAAATATATAAAAGGGCTATAGAATCCACATGGAATGACTTTGAGGATAGTTTAAGTGATTCAAATTACAGTATAGAAGATAAAAATCGTAGATCCAATATGTGTTTCATGACAAACACATCTGAGGAAACCTATTTGAAAATTTCCAATAATCACTTTTACTATCTTTATAGTAGATGTTCCTAACATATTAATGGGTAATACTTGATCTTCAAGAAGAAAATCATATTTGATGGTGGACATGTCACTTTTAGTGAAAATTCCAAAGGAGAAATTATTGGACTCAGTCAAATTGGTAACTCAAATACTATTATAATTTATAAAGGTTTATTTATATATTGATAGAAATTTAATCTTCTCATCGTATCATAATAATTTGATGTTGTTTACCATGTTAAGTTTGATAATAGTGCCTGTAAATATTTTGATGGAAAACATGCTTTTTTTACTACTATGTGAAATGATAATGTTTATGTTTTTGATTTCAATTTTTTGTTTCCTTAAAAAATATCTTGTTTAAGTTCCTTTCATAGGGAATATTGTATTTTTCATATGAGACTATTCCATTTTATTATAAAATCTCTTAGAAAAGTAACTAGTAAAGGTTTATTCAATGATATACCTAATCTATATTTCCTAATAGACAAAGCCTATAATCCCTATCAAAGGGGAAAACAATATAAAATATCTTTCAAACTAATGAAATAATTATCATCTTATAAACTTTTAGAGTTGATTCACATGTATATTTTTGACCTTATATATTTTCTAGTTTATCTATAAAACATTATACTTATGTTATAGTGGATGGTTATCAATGATATACATGGGTGTTTTTCCTTACTCATAAAATTGAAGCTCTTTCCTGTTTTTCAAAATACATCATATCTATAAAAAATGTTAGTGTACCTAAAATTGATACTTTAAGAATTTATCATGGTTGTGAGTTTAAAAAAAGTAATTTGAATCATTATTCTCACAACATGGCTATAGTCGCAACTTTTCTACTCCTAAGATCTCATAGCATAATGGTGTAGTAAAAATAATAAATTGAACCCTTCAAGAGATTTATCAAACAATGATCAAAAAGTATGATTTTCATGTTTATTTTTAGGTAGAGTCTATGAATAAATCTTTATATATAATAAATATAGTTTTGATTCGACTAATTTTAAATAACACCTCATATGAATTATGGAATACTAAGAACCCAAAAGCTAATTACTTTAGATTTTTTTGTTGTAAAATCTCTATACTGAATACAAAAGGGAATTTAAACAAGATTTCTTCCAAAGGTGAGAAAGGAATTTTCATTAGATATTATATATCCAGAAAATCATACTAGGTATTTAATAAAAGGACCAAGATTTTGGAACAATATTTACATGTCAAATTTGATGAAATAAATCCACAAGAACCTCATACCTATTTATAAAATCTGAAGGATGATATTTCTAATCTAGAAATTAATTATAAACATAGTGAAAGATCAATGAAACTTATAGAAAAATATCACAGTTCTGATTAACCGCTTTAACCCAAACCTATAGATGAAAATGGAGTGCGAGACAATTCTATCCCTAGACCTATTAGGAATGCATGAATACCATCTTTTATATGAATTTGTAGGAGACCTAAATAAAGTAACCTAGAAAAGAGTTTCTCTTAGAAACAAAGTTTAAGATCAAGTATTCCTTTCATAGATTAAACCCAAGGAAATCAATAAATCAATTAATGATGAAGTGTAGGTAATAAAAATTAAAGAAGATTTAAATAGGTTTGAATGAAATAGAGTCTGGAAACTAGTTGAAAGACCCAAGGACTACCTGACTGTTGGAACTAAATGGGTGTTTTGAAACAATATTGATGATTGGAGCGCTATAATTAAAAAAATGAAAGACTTTTTACAGAAGGATATAGTCAAGAAGAGGGTATTGACTATAAGGAAACATTTTCACTAGTAGCTAGACCTGAATCCATTATAATGTTTCATTCCTATGAAAAAAAATTGGATCTCAAATTATATCAAATGTATGTCAATAGTGAATTCTTAAATGGTTATATAGATAAGGATGTTTTTGTTGAACAGCCACCTAGATTTAAAAATCATCACATTAAAAATCATGTTTTTAAATAAAGAAATCATTATATGGCTTAAAACTATCTCTTATAGCATGGTATTGTAGGATCAACTCATTTTATATTTCAAAAGGTTTTTATAAAGGAATATTTAACCCTTCTTTATTTATTAAAAAAATTAAAATGATGTTTTAGTTGTATAAATCTATATTTATGATATTATTTTTTTATCTTCAATAAATTCATTGTGTACTAAATTGTAAAAAATTGCGTAAAGTGAATTTGAAATGAGTTTGTTGGGTAAACTTAAATTCATTCTTTGTTTTCATATTTTTCAAAATAAAAAAGGAATTATTTTAAATAAAAATGAGTACATTAAATATATTTTAAAATGTGTTGGTATGGATAGTAATAAAGGAAGTGATACTCCCATGAGTATGACATATAAATTGGATCTTGATGAAACTAAAAACTAGTTG
The DNA here is from genome assembly GCA_963277665.1 of Viscum album. Classification (NCBI taxonomy): domain Eukaryota; kingdom Viridiplantae; phylum Streptophyta; class Magnoliopsida; order Santalales; family Viscaceae; genus Viscum; species Viscum album. The sequence goes on from OY728130.1 coordinate 615,450,257, forward strand.
ATCAAACCACTTATTGAGGTGTGATTAGAATCCAGTTATATTTAACTACTAATTGGACTGGTATAATTTTTAGTGTGTGTATGTGTGCCCAATTTCAATCAAACCCAAAATAATATCATTTTATTTTTCTGAAAATAATTTTTAAATACCTCAAAAATACAACCAACTTGGGATTGTTTTATCCTAAAGGACATGCATTTTAATTAGTTAGCTATTAAGATTCTAATTTTGGTGGTTGTGAGTTATATAGAAAAATTACTCTTAGAACATGTCACCTTTTGGGAAAATCATTAGTTTCAAAGTGAATTAAGAAACAAAATTCTATCGTATTATATACTACTGAATTTGAATACATGGATTCTGTTATTTTATGTGAAAATATTCTATAGATGAATCACACATTATTGGTCTATGGATATTAGTTCTAACAAGTCCCTATAAATTGGAACAATACAAGTGTGAGAGAAATATCTATTAATTATGTATCAAACTCTAGAAAAAATCATATTGATATATAACATCGCTTTTTAAGAGATTATTTTCAGATTGCAGAAGTCTCACTATAATCCATTAGTACGGAACATCATCTAGCTAGATTTTTTATAAAACCTTTGAATAGTGAGAGAATGAATTATATCAAACATGAATTATGTATGATAGTTAAAATGTTTTTAAATTTCGATTGATATCATTTTTATTATCTTATTTAAAATAATACATTATGTATTTATTGAATATTTTATTTATCTATTTATTTTATTATATCATATAAGAAATACATTAAATTCTATTATTATTTCTCATGAATTACTATATAAGTAAATCCCTAAATGATTTAAGTTTCAAATTGGAGTCAAATCGTCATAGACTGTCTAAACCATCTTTACCAAAATCTGTTTCTTAAACCCTTTTTATTTGAATCTTTTGTACCTAAGTTGTGTTTATCAGCATTCTAAGTCAAGATAAAGAGTTTATTTGGAGACGACATTCCTGAATCATCTAAGAGATCAAAATCCATTTCAAGTAAGAATAATAATCTTTCAAATCCACACCTACTTTATTATAAAGATATATCCAAAAGATAAGTATATGTAGAATGGTTTAAAACTAGTCATTTTTTCCTATAGAGATAAATTTTGTGTAAAAACTAGAAAAGTTGGCTTTCATATGAAGATTGGCCTTTCTATCCATTCCTGGTTAGAGATTTTTATCTAAACATGGTTTTTAAAGATTAATAATGTGAATATGTTATTCAAATAGTTATTTATGATCAATAATGTGAGTTTACCCCAACCATCTAGGATAACTATCTAATAGTCCCACTTATTGAATAATATGAGGACTTCCAGAGCTTATATCAAGTAACCCATCTCTATTTTGAGATTATTAATTCCTTAGAAGAACTAACAAATGATAGAACCTTCATAATACCTATTCTGAATGAGCTAAGTGTAGAGTGAGGACTTATGTCAAATTTTATTCATCATTGTATCAACCCAAGGAGGGAGATTTCTGTCCTATTAGATATTAAGATTTATTCTTTCTGTATCTAATGGTTCACAATAATTAATTCATCTTACCTCATTTCTAAATGAGATATATAGAAGAGATGATTAAGTATTCTTCTAGATTCAACGCACTTCCTTACCCTAGTTTCACCTTTTTCTTGTTTGAATCAAATATATTATTACATGTAAGAGTTAAAAGAGTATGATAACTAATGGTTTCTATTTGAATTCGAATACATGTAAGATAATGAAGATTAGTTGGAATCCTTTGAGAAATATATTGATGGGTGATTAGGAGAAACTATATAAAATATACAATTTGTTTTCTCATCCCACTAATATAAGAGATATAATTGAACCTGGTTTAGAACCATATGAGATTGTTGAATCTAATTACTCCTTTGGTGAAGAAGAAACTAATGTTATTATTAATCTAGATAAAGAATCTATAAGAGCTTTTGAGGTAGGCTCAGAAAGGAATCTAACTTAACATATTATTATAGAATAACCTATAATGGAAAATGAACCACATGTTATTGATATTACTTATCCTTCTCATATTCCAGGTGAAGTAAATAAAAGGTACTGAATTTCTTTTGTTAGTTGAACCTATTGAAAAAGAATTTTTTGCTACTGAGGGAGATAAAATTCTCAGATCTGTGTTGTTTGGACCAATTATCACATACTCTGAAAGTGATAAGGGTATATATTATACACTATAAGAGATTACACCTATTTTTTAGATAATGGGAGATCTAATTTTCAAAACTTCTCCATTTGGTGAAGAAAATACTCCATAAAATCCATTCTTTGATATGGATGTGTATTCTCTATAAGTTGTTATTGATAAATATGATGTTGATCCAGTTGATAAAAATGTAAATGAAAAGGATGAAAAGAAAGATAATAAAGCTAGTAATAAATATAATTATGATGAATATTATTGTGACTAACCAAATCTAAAATGGGTTATTCTTACTGTAATAAGAAAAAAAGATTATTGAACCTGAGCAACCCTCTACTCATACTTCAGTAAGCCCAGTCAGACTTGAGTCTGGTGAAGATTTTTTAACACTCCTCACTACCCCACCTTCTCCAAGATATGTTCATAAAAAAAATTCAAGAACAACTTGTATATGACTCTTCTTCATTGATATAATTCATGACTATGGAATATTGACAATATCCTATTTTAACTTCTCATTCATATGATGTTAGATATGATTCTTTTGCTGAAGATTTTTTAATCAAGCTAGAAAAAATCTGTCTTAAGAATATTATATTCTTCTGATTATTCTTCAATTCTAAACTTTGAAGATCTTATTGATTTTGAGAATGATATTTTTATATTTTTAAATAAAATTTTCTTGGGTATCAATTTTTCAAATAATATGGACCTTGGGGAAGAAAGTTCTTTCACTCTGTCAAATTTTATTTCCAATATTTAGTTGAGATTGTTTTTTAAATTTGATCATCTATATAAAGAATTTGTTTCTTTTATAAGGTAAATGGAATGTTTTTAAAATCAAATGGATACTCTACAAGATAAACTTTATGATATGATGGTACATCAAGTCCAAATGTTTATAAGTTCATTTTTTCTACTCCATATGTTTATACTCATGTTCAGTCAGTTTTCAATGAAAATAAGATTAGAAAACTCATTATGGATGATTTGAATGTTGTTTTGTGGATCCTGGTCATTACTATTTGTGTTTTGATAAATATATCGCCCTCGCTTTTTTATTTGTTTTTACCTTGATTTATTCATTGAGTAAATATATTAATATCTATTAACTAATATTTTATATGTTATTACATGTTATTAATTTTTTATATTTTTATTCAGGAACTTATCGTGTTTTATGTTTGAAGATTGTTGATATGAATAGATTATTTTAGGTGAAAATAATCCTAGAAATTAGAAATTTAGAAATCTGTTTTTACTAAATCTCTATATATAGAATATATATGGGGATAAAATAATTTTAATTTCATAAATATATTTTTGTTATAATTATAAGAATATTAATTAGGATTTCATTAACTACACTAAAGGTTGAATCAGTCATTTGATATTTTCATTTTTGGTCTGAAGTTTCTGTAACTATTTAGTTATATAGAAGGTTTTAAATTTATAGTTCCTTTAGTTGTTTAGTTATATATCATGGTAAATTTATCATAATTTCATGAAACCTAATGAGATGGATAGAAAAAATAAATATATATATATTTCATTCAACTATAATGAAATATGATAATATTTTTTGGATGCTCTAAAAATTCACTAAATTTCTACATTTTTTGTGTAACTTTTTAATGTTCCAGATTATGTATGCTTCTATTTTTCAATGATAACTCACGATATAGAACAGGTAATTAGACTCCAGTTGTTAGGTTATAAATATTATAAGATTATCTAAATTTCATTCATCAATGATGAAGTCTAAATTAGATGTTATGATGCTCTAAAAAATAATTAAATTCTCTAAAATGTTTTTAGAATTATACAGATTTTAGAATATGTTGTCTACTATGTGTAAGTGATATATAAATATTAATAAGTAGGATTTAAGTGTTCATTGATACATTGAAAATATATGGAAATTAACTAAATATAAGTAAACTAGACCAAACTTTTAATCTACTTTTTAGAAAGATTAAAAATGGACTAAGATTTATAATGTCAAGCTTCTAGGATGTTTTGTGAGTTTTTGAAAAAGGAAAGTATATTATGTGGATGTTTAAGTTATCTTATTGGAACAGTAAATATTTCTTACTCAAATATTGGTATAATAAATATCTTACATGGATTTAATTATCTTATATGGAAGATAAATATCTTACTCATATAGAATTATATTACAAAGTGATTATCTTATGCATACTTCTGGAGAATTATCTTACACTGTAAAACTCTTACAAGAATTCTCTTGAAAATGTCATATGTGAGTTAGCAACTCAAATATCCATCACAAAACTTCTTGGAAACACAACTTGAAAAATGTATCCTTAAAAAATTTGAACTAAATATTTAAAACATGAACTAAAAATAGAATGTTACTTAATGGAACTAAAAAGAGCACCACCTTCATTTTATAGGAAATGCTACAAGTTCTTAACCAAAATAAAAATAGTGACATTAGTTGAATTTTAAATGGGTTTTATGACATGAAAAAGATTAGTCTCATAAGATGAAATTTTCTAGAACTCTATCTAAAGTTTTGAGATTTAAATTTGTTACAATAATATACTGTTTATTCTATATGAACTATCAGTTAGATATTTATTTATACATTATTACAATTCTATACGAAGTGGGTTTCAAATTATAGAACAAGTATTTTAGATTTATCTAAAAGTAAAATATTTTTGAAGGAGATGTTTACTATTGCAGCATTTTGGAAAATGTTAAGTTGTTGTATTATCATCAATATCGAGATCTTTTCACTTTTCAAAATCTGGAAATAGATTTCAAGATAATAAAGATTATCTAATGGATCATGATATACCAATTATTATAAATATAATTAAGGATGGCTCAGGTATGACACATTTTAAAAATATTGAATATGTATTCATTAAGGATATCTGAAAAAGGAAAGGTGAAAGTTCAATGAGATAAAAACTCGTAACAGATATAAAATATATTTCTATAAAAATTGTATGGGATTAAAAAAATGGAGAGTGTGTGAGTGTGTTTATAGGAAACAAAAAAATAAATTTTTTTCATCATTTTGATATACATACATTTTCTAATGAACACTTTTGATGAGATGTAATTGAATTACTCTTTATATCTATTATTCTCTCAGTCTGTGAAGAAAATAGAAGAATGCAACCGATGTTAAAGAATAAAAACATTAATTTTCTTTAACTATTATTCAAAAGAAGAATCTGAGATACATTTTTATATCTAATAATATTTATAGGATAGGAATTTTATATTCATTGAAAATAATTTTATTGTCGTTGTTCATTCCTAAATATCTTTTACATCTTTCAATTATGAAGGAAATTGTGTGCTAAAGTCGTATCAACCTTCTACATCTCATATACTTTATTTAAGTGTCGATTGATTGTAATTAATCATGGTAAAGTGTCAGCTTCTTATACTAAGCTTTTGAGGTTCCTAGAAAATAACTTGAAGTCCTGGTAAAAGCCTTGTAACAAGTGATGGCTACTTCTCTCAAATAAGGAAGCCCCTAGGAAAAGGATTGGTTCTAATAAAATCACATAACTCATGAAGTATAGTGTTAGGGGAGTGGACTAGGATATTTTTGTGCCCTAAACCATAATATATCATTGTGTTCTCATTTCTTTATTTTCTTATATTTATACTTCATTACTCACTTTAATAAATAGGCTAGAATCAACACTGATTAAAGAGGGAAGTTAAAATCATACAATTTTTTTAAGTTACTCAATACCCACCCCCCCCCAAGTCATCACCTACTCACCTTGGGATAAAAAGGTTATGATTTATGAATTCAAAAAGATAATATAAATGTTTTTTGATAATTTTTAAACACATACTACTAAGAGCTTTAAATTGGTTAGAGAATATTCCAAGAAAGATAAGAAACATAGAGAAACTATAAATAAGGCTATGTATTTTTATCTCAGTTACATATTTAAAAAGGTAATATTAAAAGTAATGTTTAGAACCCTTTCCTTAGATCTAAAAATTCCACTTATGATTGATGCTTTCAAAGATATCATATAGAACTTATTGGTAATGAATCCTCTACTAAATCAGTTCATATCAATGAAAGAAAGGTTTCTTCAAGTAATGGAGCATGAAATAATATAATTATCTAATATCACAAGGATATTGTAACCCTATATGCATTTTCAAATTCCCCTGCATTTTCATAACCTACATTTTCAGTGCCCTTTTTTTAGCTCCATCTTTTTCTTTAGCCTTAGTTTCTGAAACCTATACCTCACTTATACCACCCATAGGACCTTTTGGTCTCTCTATTTTCTATGATCTTTTTCACATAATCACTATTTACAAAAGAATATCCATTCTGGGACCACCTATTATTCCTCCATCCACTCATGCTCTTATTTTTAGCAAAGGACCCATCCTTTCAAAAGTGTTCGGATTCTGATTAGACTCTCATAGGTATCTTTTGAACATTTTTGAACATTTAATCACAATTTTATTTTTATTTATATGTTATTATTTTTTCTTTAATATTTTTGATAATCCCAAAGGGGAGTAAAAGGAATAATATGAATTAATATGAATGAGCATTAACTATCTTAACATTTCTTAGTTATGGTCTCATATTGGAAGACTATATTATTTTATTCTTTAGTGTTTTTTATGACATGATTTTTTATCATAAAAAGGGGGAAAATTTTGGCTTAGTCCATAAATTCATTACTTTAATAATACCAAATCATGTTTATGTTCACTCTAATCTATTCTATGTTTTGTGAAATACATTGTATTCTCAATGAATTTTTTCCAAGTCCGTAAATGAGAAAACCTTATAAATAATCAACCATGGAAAATATATCACAAAGGATTTGAGAAACTGTGAGTCATATGAAGTGATCACATGTTATTTCAAGAAATCACAGTTCATAAATGACAAATCATATGCACAAACGTCTGATCGATATTGGAAACTCAAGTGACCAAAAATCTAGTTAGATCGACCGCATGATCAACCTATCGACCATAAATAATATTCAGAAAAACTATTCAAATATCATAAAAAGTAATGGCTCAACCATTAAAAAAAATTATTTACTATAAGAATAAGTGATCGACTGTAAGAACAACTATTTGATATTAATGTACAATAATTCATTGGGTAACAAATGCTAACATGGATGTTGATGTGGGAATGTGAAAGTGACCATCAATTCTGATGTGGAAAATTGAAGGGATCGTCAATGATGATGTGGAAATATTAAATCAAATATAACTTAAGTTAGGTATTATATTAGTATTTTTAATAATAATCTAACTAATTTCGTTTGATTAATTAATGTTCATTAGAATCATTTAATGTGAGGGACTTTGCTTCCAAAATATTAGGATATTCATGATGATTTCTCAATTTCTAGTTTTTGGTGAAAGACTTCAAAAATATAAAAGTCACATGGTCAAAATATGATGATGTACATATTCAAATGAACACAAATCATTGTAACTTTTTACTAAAAAAAAGACAAATAACAATTACTCGATTTTGAATATATGTAACACTATTCTTGAACTTACTCGATGCAACAAAGAACATTCAAATAAATTTGAGAATCTTTTGAAAATCAATAGATGAAAAGGAGAAGGAAATAACAACCATTAAAATAATATATCATCATACTCTATGGCATCAACTTGTTATCTTTATCTTACTATATTTTATTTTCTTTCAAGCTGTGTGTTCATTTTATTTTTAAATCATAAGCACCAAATTTTGAACTAAATTGGAGGGTTCTTGATACTATCTCTCGATATTATTAATTTTTATTCCAACATATAATTGTGGAAGAGACTATGTGCCTAGATATATGTGTGAGTTATTATGTATAAAACTCGAACCAGAATATGGATCAATTTACTAAATAATAAACTACTTTGTATTGGATTATTTCCAAGTGGAGAGGATTAAGTCTCAGCATGAGATTAAACCCCTTATTTATTTCCACTATGTGTTTATTTTTTTCTATACTATATTTTATAAAACATATCTAAATCTGTTTTCAAAACCTATTTATAGAATATTTGTTTTGATAGTTAATTTTAATTTGAATTTTATATAAAGTGTTTTATTAAGTAATTTAGTTTCAAAAGTTTTAGTTATCTTTTACAGTTTTTTTAACTGAGTCTCAATCCCACTTTTTAGAATCTATTTGATAAATTGAATTATATATCTCTAGAATTTTTATTAGCTGCGCATTTTTATCAATTTGGGAGATATAAGTTTTTAAATTGATTTTAATATAAATTACTATTGGAAACTCAATTCACCCTCACCCATCCCCTCTATTGATTTCCAATGTAACAAAAAATCATTAAAATAATTCACCAATAGTGATTAATTTAATTTATTATGATTAAAACACATTGCGTCCATAAAAATAGTTTTTTCGAAAAAATAACTCTTTTACTTTAAATTTATTTTTATTATCATTTATAATCAATTGATAACCAATATGTTTATTTTATATATATGTAAATTATACATTTTTATAATTTAGTTATTCAAAATCATACCTATAAATCCAATAGTTAGGAAATAATTTTCACATCCAATAATAATATTTCAATAGTATATCACAGTTCATTTAAACTCATTATTTCATGTAAAGAAAAATATCAAATAAATCAAATTTATTTATGGATATCTATATCATAAAATCCTTTTGTGTTACATTACACCCCCCTTAAAATGAATTTCACCTTTAAAATTTCATCACTTTGCTACAAAAAAATGAGGATATCTATGCTTCATCACATCTTTGGGTTCCCAAGTAGCTTCTTCAAATTTTTTATTCCTCCAGAGAAATTTAACCCAGTGAGTATACTTTTTTTGAAACACTTTATATCTACAATCAAATATTTATACTAGTTATTCTTCATAATAAATATTGTGATTTAATACTATGACCTCTATGTTCAATACAGGTGATGGATTAGGTATGCACTTCCTCAGGAGAGATACATAGAACATTTCATGAACATGAGATTGGTTCGATGGAAATTCTAAGTGATAAGATACCATATATACTCAATTAAGAATATTGTATGGGAAAATATACCTAGGGATCATATTTCCTTTCTTTTTGAATCTCATAACCATCATCAAAATATAAATTTGCAAAAATAACTTCTCACCAACTTTAAATTCAATATTTTTCTGAAAATTTTTAGCATAAATTTTATATCAACTATGATCTATCACAATATGTTATGGAATGCATATGCCTTTATCTTCAATTTCTTCCACTAGCTCAGTTATCAATATATTTCATTCTCTAACTTCATCCCAACTGGTTATATTTTTACACTTTTTTCTATAGATTTCTTCATAAGTAGTCATCTGAATGCTTGAGTGAAATAAATTATTGTAATAAAACATGACTATAGGAATTTATTTATACTAACCACCTTTGAAATAAAAATAATAATATATTACCATAACCACTAGGGTGTTAATGGTTCAATTATACTGACCATCTGTATGAGGATGATAATTAGCATTAAAATTCAACTTTGTATCAATATCCTATTGAAGTCTTCCCAAGAACTTTGATGTAAACCTAAAATCTCGATCATATATAATAGAATGTGATACTCCATGCATCGTTTCAAATTATTTAATTTTTATTCATCCAATTTTATCAAGAGATAAATATTCTATAATTATAATGTGGTGTGATGACTTCACTAGGTGCTTGACTATAACCCAAATAACATTATTTCCTTTAGATTTTTTAGGGATTCCAATGAAAAACTACATTTTGATGTTTTTTCATTTCTATTATGGTATGGGTAATGGTTGTAACGTCCCATTATACTCATGTCTTTGAGCCTTAACATTCTTACATACCAGGTAATAAGATACATACTCTGCAATATCTCTCTTCATTTTGTCCGACCATAAATACTCTTTCAGATCTCAATACATTTTCATAATTCGAGGATGAATAGAGAATGGTCAACTATAAACCTCATCCAAAATATCTTTATTTAAATCTATTATTTATAGAACATGTACACGATTCCTAAACCTTATCATTCCATCACAATAAATATTGAACTCCGGAACATTTTCTACCTTCTTCTACAGTTCCACATCTTCCTTATACACCTCTTTAATACTCACATGGATAGATGGAGGAAAACACATTTACGTAGGATAATATTTATAACCTTACATCAATATTTACAGATCTATCATTTAAAAATCCTTAAATATTGGATCTTATAGTATTCTCATCATATATAAGTAAGCATGATACTTTTGACTTAAGTAATCAACCACTTTGTCTTATTTCCCAAGGTGGTAATGTATTGAGTAGTCATAATATTTAATTAACTCAAACCATATTATGTGGTGAATATTAAAATATTTTTGAGTGAATATATACATTGATATTTTTTAATCTGTATATAGATATCACACCTTTCTCTATAAATATAATTCCTCAATATCTTTAATGAAAAAATTACCATATCTATCTCTAAATTGAGAGTTGGGTAATTTTTCTCATGAACCTTCAATTAGAATGAGGCATAGGCTATCACCACATCATTATGCATGAGGATGCATCATAGTTCCTTATTTGATGAATCAATAATGATTATAAACCCTTCACTACTACAAGGTAATGTAAGCATAGGTTCAATGATTAACCTTCTCTTTATTTTCCTGAACTTTTCTTCACATTCATTCATCCAAAGGAACTTGACTCCCTCCTAAGTAAACAAAGTGAGTAGATTATATATTCTTTAGGAAATTCCCTATGAATCATTGATAATATCCATCCAAACCAAGAAAACTATTAATCTCAATCATAGTGTTTATTTTGGTCCAATAATTAATAACTTATGTCTTTGATGGATCAATAGATATACCCACACATGAGAATATATGACCCAAAAGTGAAACTTTTTTAGGAAAAAATTCACACTTGGTAAAATTTGAAAACATTTTATCCTTCCTTAAGGTCATCATTAAAATCTTAAAGTGATATTCATTCTCTTCCTTTCTTTTTTAATATATAATAATATTATATTTAAATTCTACTATAATGTGATCAAGGCAATCCCTAAATAATCTATTCATTAAATCCATGAAGATGGATCACTATAAATTCCTAGTGTCTATACATCGTATGGAATTTTTTTCTTATATGTATCCTCCTTAATGACCCTCAATTTATGTTATCCAAAATGAAGGTTGATCTTGGAAAATTATTGAGCTCTGCACAGTTTATCAAATAAGTGATCAATGAAGGCTAGAGGATATTTATTCTTTATAGTGGTCTTGTTAACTTTATGATAATCAATGTATAGTCACATTGATGAATATTTCTTCTTAATAAAAATAATATTTTCACCCCAAGGTGATTCACTTGAAATAATTAACCCCTTTTAAAGATTCTCCTAGATTTTCTTCTTCAATTCCTGCAACTTAATTGGGGCCATTCTATATAGATTCTCTGAAATAGTTTTAGTACCAGGTATGAGTTATATTTAAATATTGACTAAAATATTTGGTGGGAAACTAGAAAATCATTCACAAATACATCAACTAACTCCCAAAAAATAGTAATATCTTTGATGTTGAGTTTCTCTTCAACCATTTAAGATAAACACCCCTTTTTAATAGTAAACATGACCCATATAATGGATGTGATTTACATTGGAAGTTCATATATATCACCACACTAATAGATGATCATATATTGGTTTGGAATATCAAACATGACCTACCTTACTTGAAAATTGAGGTGATATTTATGTGAAGAAATATAATTCATGCCTAAGATAACATCAAATTAAACTAAAGGAATAATAATAATATTTGCAAGAATCACATTACCAAAAATTTAAATGATAGAAAAATCATAGACTTGAGATGTGATCAACATACCATTAGGGAATTTCACTTCTAATTCAACATCTAATAATTTAGGTGGTATTGTAATACCGTTAAAAAAACTCTACAGATATAAAAGAGTGGGTAGATCCATAATCAAATGAGATATTATCAGTTCTATAGTAGATGGTAAGGGTACCTTTAATGTCACTATTATCATAAAACTCATCCGTAACAGTGATCACATTTTATTTACATTTGTCTCTCTGATTAAGAGTTTTCAAATATCTTTCATTATTATTAACCATCAGTTTTCGGAAGTGGTTAGCATAATTACTATACTCCTTGTATTTGAAACACTAGAGTGTGGGTGGTGAATTCTATGGTGCTTCTCCTCCATCATTGGATAATATCTCCCCATCAATTTGGCATTAAATTGACTAATGTACTTCCTTTATACACATAAATAATTTAATATCCCCATTAAAACATTTTCATCCATCTCTCCATCCACACCGTGAGCATAATGTAAGGGTTATCTTCTTCCCTCTATGGTTTTTATTATTATAATTTTTTTAATTACATCTTTGTTTTATTATCAAAATCATGATATTGATGGGTAAATCAAATCTTAATTTCAACCTTGATAACACTTTTAATGATTTATTTATAGATACTATAGTCCCTTTAGGATAACACCCTTTGGATATTTTATTTTAAGCCATTGAAGAATCGATCAACCTTACTTTTAGGTTGGATGATAATACCAAAAACGTACCTTGAAATTATTGTAAAATTTTTCTCATAGATACTAATGGATTCATCATAATTCAAATTTAATTAAGTAATTTCATCACTATTTTCAAATGAAGAATATTATGAAAGTACTTATTAAAAAATAAATGGTTAATCTCATCCCACTCCATGGAGTCAATTTCCTCTCATTTCTCTATGTTCTTAATAAGATTCCACTATTTATCAACATAATATTCCAAATGATGAACAGTTAAACAAACTTTTTCATTTTATTAACATTGGATAATGGAAAATAAATTTTTTGTGGTATCAATCCATTATGCATAGACTAATGAATTATAAGACACACTAAAATATAGTGGATGTTTCCTCACTAAGGACTCAGAAAAATATTGTTCCCACATTTACTTGTTTGAAACCTTAGCATGATTCATGGCTTGAGAAAGTTGTGTAATCATATAAGTGATATTTTTTACTCCCTATACCAAAAAATTGGTTCTTTATGAGGAAAATCAGTTCATTGTCCATCACATTTATCATTAACACAGTTCCTTTGAGTTCTATCCATTAACTAAAACAAAAAATAATAGTGTGGGAAAAAATAATCATAGTGGGAAACCAAATAATCATGAAAAATAATTTATAAGATGTATAAATCATGAGAAAATATTTTCAATATATGAAACCTTATTTTTAACTTAGTTCACTCATGGTTTCCATCTATTCAAATCCTTCATAATGGTTTGTAATTAAAATTTTAATTAAGAATATCCCTTGGGAGTGTCACACTAAGTGCACAATAAGGATGCACTCATCATGCACTGGAATGATGTCTATGTTATACTTGACCAGATATTTTTAGGTTTGTTATCCCTAGATGCATATGTGTTAAAAACACATTCACTTATAGTGTCTGGACAGGGATGTTTTTATAAGAAAACCACACCCATTTCCTTACCATAACTTATGATGTCCTCCTATACATAGGATTTTCTTAATGGTTCTCAATAAATTTTATCATCCTAGTTTAAAAAGTTAACTAAATATTTTTTTGATAATAACTATAGAGAACCATAATTTTCATACATAAATATCACATCTTATTAGATGAATATTCAATATATAACATTACAATACATGCTATAATCATATCAGTCTAGTGTATTTATAAACATATATACATAAATAATTAGTCCATAAAATATCTACATCGTCTTCCACTTAGTTCTTCATGACTAGAACCCTTCTTAGACGCATCACACTTAAAACTTTTCTTCATATCCTAGGTAAGAGAAAACAAAATAAAGGGTGGGATAAGATGCTCAGTAAGGGTAAAAAAGGGATATATCAATGATCACTTAAACATATAATGAAAATAATGGTGTGTGAACATGATATTAGAATTTGGAAACTATACCCTACATATCATAGATCATAATCTTGATTCATGGTATAACTATTGAAAGTTTATAAGACATGAACCATAAAGTAACCAAAGAACATGATCCATGAGAACATAAAATTGGAATAAGATCATGTCATAAGTTCATGGAATAAGTGTGGAATAATCATAATCATAGAAATATTATGTCAAGACTACCCACAAATACAATCATAACATTTTAAACTTGGTCTAACCACTGGTGTACCTACTTTGGGCATGGGATAACAACCCATATACCAAGTATTGGGCTTGGGATAACCACCTGTGTACCCTATTTTGGTCTTGGTATAACCTCTCGTCTACCCTATTCCAAACTTGGTCTAACCTACCACTTACCCTTTGAGCTCATATAAAATTAATCCTTGCCCAATTATTTTAATTTCTATATAATTACAATCCCATTGATCACATAATCATAAATTCATTCATATGTATTTTATAAAATAAAAAAAATCATCATAACTTAACCCATGGGAAAAAAATGGGTTTCATCAATATTTCATCATCATAACCATATCCTATCCAGATAAAAAATAAATATGGTATCATTGGAAAATCTTCCTAGTTAATCATAAGTAACATCAATTATGTTTCCATAAATAAAATATTCCTTTAAAATATCATTAGAATATTTCATAAGGAAAATATCCTTTCTATTTTTAAATCACATATTAAAATCTAAAAATTTCCAAAATATTATGGAAAATATTTTCTTTGAAAATAAACTTAGAAACTTGTAAAATAATATTCAAAGTATTTACTGATCATGATGGCAGGAAATTTTTTTCATGTTGTGTATATTAAAACAAATATTCCTTTAAATGTTTCAGTAAAAAGTAAAAAGTTCCTCATTTGGAAAATGAAAAAAAGATTTCTTATAAACCATTTTATAAAAATTAAAACATGGATAAAAAATAGTTTAAATAGTCATATTTTAATATTAAATACATTTGTGAAATATTTTTTGAAAACATGGATATGTGAGAAAAATTATTTTCGACCGAAGAGAGAAATAAAGTTATTTTTCGATAAAAAAATTATTTAAGTATCTTGATTAATTAAAGTTAATAAAATGAAATAAAAAATTTATTCAAAATAAATAAATATATTAGAATAAAATTCATTGTTTTATTCATATATTTTCTTTAAAATTTCATCATTGGATACTTTATCATAAACAATCCTGATAAATAATGAGATTTTAACATAAATCCCTAACAACTTTGTTAGCTTTCTAATAAAAGCCCCAAGAAAGAGAGAACCTTATATGGATATTTATATCCCAATAATATTAAATATAATCATAATAATATAAATTCATGGTTATTATATACACCATATAAAAGATACAAGTGGTGTATATAGCATGTGTTTTACAGAAATAAAAGTGAGATGAAAATCCCTTACCTAACATTTGACTTCCATAGAAGGTTCTCTAACCTCTTGAATACTAAATTTAAATTTATTATAATTATATAAAAAATTAATTAAAATAATTATAATATCATATATTATCCACTTATAACATTTCGACACCCTTTTATTAATAATTCCATATTAAAATTGTCATTTTGGGGTGTTAACTATTTTATTTTTCAAGAGAATTTATGTTTCATGGTTATGATCCTTGTACATTTATCGTGATTAAATAATCTCTAGAATTATATTTATGATTTAAATAACATAAATATTCATTATATACATATTAAGAAACATCCATAAAACATAGAGATAGAAAAATGAATTACACTATTCATAGCGACGGTAGGTTGTATGTATGCATGAACGATGTTTTCACTTATCAATCGATGGAATTAAAGAAAGGTAAATAATGATTTATATTTATATAATAATTATTATATTATATATATATTCATTAAATATATCTTTATTACCATGCATGTAAATTAGAAATGAAAAACGAATCACATCAGTGGTAGTCTACATGTACGCACGAGCGACATTATCGTTATCCAACGGATTGAAAGGTAAGAAGGTAGTTATGGTATTATAATTAAATATAATAATAATAATTTTATAAATATAATTTAAAAACATTAAAAACATCATAATTATCATTCTTTAATGGTGATGATGGAAAATCAATTGTATCACTACGTGGGGGCGGTAGTCCACACATACACACGAGTGGTAGTTTCACTTCCTATTTGATGGAATAAAGGGAAGATATTGGTGGTTAAAAAGTCATAATAAAATTTAATTATATTTAATTTATTGAATTTATTATTTATGATCAATACCACATATTTATAGAAGATATAATAATAAATAAATTGAAAGAGGTTGGGTAAGACAATTGCCTCTTCTGTGGTAGCCCTCCTTTAAATAATTTCTTAAGGTCCCTTGGAATGGTCTTTTAAGAATATCAAAACATATAATTTGTGTCTAGATAATTTTATAAGATGGTTTTTTAGGTTTTTTTGATCTATATGTCTCAAAGTAGTTTAAAAAAATATCGAAGGGGTGTCCTTTTATAAGGGAGGGAAAGGACACACTTGGAATTTTGAACAAGATTAAAATATAATTAAGTCATTCTCAAACAAAATGCTTCAAAATGATTCTATATTCTATGAAAAATGGTATAAGGTCAATATTTAATTATACAATGAAATTTAGGTAGTTTTTTGTGTCATTGTAAACCATATATCTTGGTTTAACCCCATGGTTAACCTATTTTAATCATAACCATGGTAACGACTTTTCTAATATTAATGGGTTATAATTTTACTTATAAGTTAACAATTAGCTCATAAATGGTAATGGTATAAAATTATTGACCATTTTAAATCCTAATTGTCCTATTATAATATTTTTATGATTTCTAAGTAATTTAAAATAATACTATTTTACATAAAATGTCATTAATGACATTTTTGACACTTTTTATTTATTTTGACTTTAAATACAACATGATAACAAAGCAATTTGAATATAAACCTTTAAAACATTAATAATATGTTATATTTATCTATATAATTAATTTAGAATAACAATACACCCAAATTTTATTACTTTTAATATTTTTAAAATTATTTATTTTATTGTTTTATTAATTGAATAAATATTGGTTTGGTGTTGTTTAAGCATTTAAGGTAACTATTAAATCACGAAAAATAGATATAAATTTCCATTAAAAAAATTAATTAGTCTATCAAATAAATATTCATAACTAAAATTTTCATATTTTGTCCTTATAAGAAAAATTTACAGTTCTTTGAGTCAAGTGAGTGACATTTTTTATTTATCCTTTTCATAAATTAATATAAAATTCATAATCAATAATAAATGGAACCTAATGTCAATATTTTTCAGAAATTAATTAAAATGTTCAAAAAACACTCATCAAATAGGATAAATACAAGTTATATAGTAATTTTAAAGCCTTGACCAAAAAATCACTATATATTACTCATTTTACCCTTAACGTGGTGACAAAAATTCACCAAGATTACTATTCATAATAACCAAAAATAAAAAAGGGGCCTATTTTCAAAATTTGAATCTCCTAATTCAAAATATGGGATACATTTTTCAATATTAAATTTCTATAAGTAGTAGAAACACATTTTAATAATTATTATGCAAAACATAAGGAAAATATCTTTTTAGAAATACACATTTTAAGCATAAAACTGGATTTATTCATATCATATTCCTAGAAAAAACATAATATTAAGGTTAAAACATTTGATTAAATATATAATATATAAATCAAAATAAATTTACTAAACAATAATTATTAATTTATTTTATTAATATAAAAACACATTATGTGCATAAACACGGTTTTTCAAAAAAACATCTCTTTTACTTTTAAATGTTTTTTATTTTTATTTCTAATCAACTGAACACAAATTAATTAATTTTATACATGTTTAAATCATATATTTTTCATAATTGAGTAATTCCTATTAATACCCAAGAATCTAACTTCTAGGTGATAATTATAAAATTAAATAATAATATTTGAATAGTAGATCATGGTTCTTTTAAACTTGGTGTTGCATGTAAAGTAATCTATAAAAGAAATAAAATTTATTTATATATTACTATATCATAAAATATCAGGGTGTTACATATAGGGTGTATATATTTCCACATTTAAAAATTATATTATAAATACCTCTTTATTCATGGTATTGGAAGTTTTAATTAAGGTCTTCTCTTTTAATGGGTTTTTATTGAAAAACAATTAAAATTATAAAAGTTTATTTTATAATATCACTATTATTTGAGATTTTTCATGTTTAAAATTAAATTATAATAATTATTTTCTAATTATTTTTTAAACCGCGTATATTTTATTTTCTTATAGTTATTTCTTGGGTCTCCATGTTTTTCTCCCAACTTTTCTCTATTTTATACTCAATGGTCAAAATAATGTTTTAAAAAATATCCTTATTTATCTTTTTCTATCATGAATCTTATTATTTTATATCATTATTATTTAAATTTTTATGGATATTTTAATTTTAAATTATTTTTAAATGTTATTTTTTATTATCTTTGACATTTTTACAAAGTTTTAAAATGAATATTTTTAATGTTTTCAGAAAATGTTGTTTTTGACTTTTTATAAAAGAGATGAAGGATTTTTCTTTTAAACAAATACATTTTGAATAGATTTTCCCACCTCCATGAACATTATTCATAATTTATATTCCTCTATAAGTTACTATTTTTGTCAAATAAATATTTTCTTTCAATTATTCTGTGAATTTTTAGTTTTAACGTCAAAATAAAGAAGGCATTATTTTCTAAAAGGTTGAAAAAATGTTAAATTATTTATAACTTAATTTTTAAAACAAATTTAAAAAATATTTATAGGAAATTACTATTAATTTTTCACTCCCATTTTCCTCTCTAATTCTCAAAAAAACATTCTTTTATTTCAAAATTCCATTTATAATGAATTTATGGTCTTCTATCATTCATTAATAATTTTTAGATTATACCTTATTTTGTGATTATTCTCTTTCTTATGATCATTCTCTATATCACTCTTCATTATTTATAGAAAAAAAATTTATACTTCATGTCTATATTTTCGGTATCATGTATATATTCAGTGTCATCTTAAATATACACTATTTCAATAAATGTTATTAATTTAAGCAATATTATTAATTTCATTTATTGGGTATATATTAATGTTATGTATTCTTGATTCATTAAATATATTAATTGATCGATAAGGCATAATTATTATGTGTAATATCTACCATTCAATAGATTAGGAATGCAGTGGGTGTATAAGTGAAGGGTAAGATATAGATATAGATTGCCCCTAGATGCACTAACATGTCTCATGATATAAAACAATTTGGAATGATGTATAGGATGAGTATGAAATATCATTTCATGATAATTAGGTAATTGGTGTATACCTACCCATACAATGAAAGTGTCTTATCATATGCCTTAATTGTAAAATTCCAGATGTCGCAGCCAAGGCCTTGATGGTAAAATCATGAATGTCTGAAAATATTAATCACCTTTATTAAAATATAAGTTATTTTTATCCATATGATTGTTTTATTTTCCATAGATATATTTTTAAGTTCACATTATTAATTAAATAGAATGTGTATTGATTATTTACCCTGCCATATTTTTATGCCTAATCTACTCATGATAGATTTAATTGTACACTTTCCCTTATTACCCATTTAAGATCACAATTTATTATGTTTTCCCTTCCCCAAGATATAATAAATGAATCATTGAATGATCTTTAAGTATGAAATAATGTTTTTCATGTTATGTTTTATTTTTTCCTATGTGTTATAGAAGTCATGCGTGTATCTTGTCTTACAGGACTAATAAAATTATTGATCCTTTATCATGAGATCTCTTCCATCTTGTAACAATATAATAAAGTAGAAAATATATCTAGGTTACTAGATTCACAGTTACTAAATTCTGTATCAATGTCAGTTTAGTATGACCCTTGAGAACTTGATTTTATAATAACATAGCTAGCATGAGCTTTAAGATAAACCCCTAGAATGTTTAATATATTTTAGGTATTTTTTGTTATAGATCAATATTCATGATCTTATGAGATAATTATGTGTGTACCATTGTTTATATATAGAAGCTAGATAAATAAAAGGAAATAATGTCAAAACTCAAAGTCAATGTAGGGATTACCCTTTTGAGCAAGTCAATACAGTGAGTGTTGGATCTGAGAAAATCATGACCATAATGAGGAAACAAACCTAGGTTATAACAAATAATCTTGGAAATATGAAGTAACCTAATGTTCCACAATGTGACACATTTATTTTAGATTATTTTATGTCAAATAAGTCTTTATCCATTAATGGAACCACTGATTCATTGGTAGTTGATAAATGGATCAAGTCCCTAGAAAAAATATTTTTGGATTTGGTAAGTAATAAAAAAATGGTTATTCTGTAAGTGTATTTTTTAAAAGGATATTTGGATCAATATTGGTCATTAATTTAAAATTATAAGGAGGTGGAGGAGATATAGGAAATTGAATGGAAAACCCTTAAGGTGATTTTCTTTGAGAAATATTTTTCTCAAGAATAACCAACAGATATAGAAAGAAAATAACTTAATTTAATACGTAAGGAATAGAAAAGTGTTCATGAGTATGTGGAAAACATTTTAAGATTAGTAAGGCATTCTACTGAATACATATATAATCTAAAAAGTAATATTTTCTATTTATTTTATGGGATTAATTAAATAATTTAATAGATTCTAGTATCTCAATAAAATTTTTCACATAAATATATAGTATCAAGTTCCATCTGGATATATAAATAATTATTCAAGTTATAAATATTAAAAGTAAATCAAAAGAGAAAAATAAATATTGATCACCAAGGAAAAATAAATGAGGAAAATAAAAACAAGTTAATGATGTAACTTCAAACATATGATAACTGTAGAAAGAACCATCTTGGTAAATGTTTAAATAGAATGGTAGTTTGTTACAAGTGTGAATATAAGGTCCATATATCTCATGAATTAAAGGGAAAGAAATAAATCATTGATATACTGTGATTTAATTGTAAATAGATATAACAATAGTTGAATCAATTATCCAAGCATCAAGGATTAACATGATAATTTCATTGTGGTATTTATTGATGTTATCTTGGTATTCTATAAAATAAATGAACACCTGAGAATTACTTGTGAATCATTATTAGGAATCTTAGAGGAAAGAAGTCATGAGAGAAATTTATCATGTGTAAATCATGTCTTCATAATGTTTCTTTTCTTTGAAATATTATCCCTAAGGATGGAATATTTTATAATTTTTCAAAGATAAGACATACCCTCACCGTCATGTATAACCATTAGGGTTAGTATGTGTTCTAAAGTAAGTGTAATTATTGTAAATTTTTTCAAATATAAAATGATGAAGTATTCAAATTTGGTATATAATATTTTGAATATTTTTATGTTTTAATGATTAATGTTGAACCTTAGGAGTAATTATTATGATTTTGGAGATTAATCCTTAATTTTGGGGTTTACTTTATTAAATGTTATTTTTAATTTTGCTAAAAATATATATTTCAGTATATGGTTAGGAATGATAGGAATCAAAGTTTATAAAATCTTTCATACAACGATGAATATTATCCTCTAATAGGTCTAAAAGTCCCTTAAAAGTTTATTTTAGTGATACAAGCATGAAAATATCATCGTATTCATTCATCATTTTGAATATGAGTTGAATCAGAGGTAGAAAAAACAAATCAATGAACAAACAAGAAAATAAATCAAGTAAATTTTTTTATAATTACTCAAGAAATGGAAGATAAATCTATTAATTTTTGTGTGTAAAAGTATATCTTAACTATCAAGGTCTTCTTTTAGAAACACATTCACAAGTAAAACCCTTATAAAGGAACTCATATTATTCAAGAAATATTTAATTACAAAATAATAAGTTTCCTAATATTTTTATTCATTAATACTATGTATGATAGGTTGTGATACATGAAACCCCAAGCTTAAATGCACCAAGATATACTATATAAATATTATTATTTAACTATGACTATCATAACCTAGTCGTTGGATTGACATGTTTGAATAAGAGTAATCACATTATGAAATACATCTAGGAAAATATATTTATTAATTATTAAGAAATAATTATTCAATTATTAATGATAAGAATGGAATCATAGAAGTTTAAGAACATTTAAATTTTAAATGGGCCATTTTTTATAAAATCTGTCTATCTTTATATTATATATGTTTCATTTAAAAGATAAATTTTTCTTATTTTGAGTATTAAAAATGTATTGTGTATATATATAAACTAATGAATAATAATTTATACATTAATTATAAATTTTTTAAGAAAGAATAAAAAATAATTTAATGGTAAAAAGATATATTTTTTAGAAAATTGGGTTTAAGTGTGTAATATATATTTATCTTCATAAATTAAGTGAATCACTATTGATTAATTATTTTTATGAAATGTATAGATAATATATTCAATAATATAAATTACCAATCATCTAATGGTTGATACTTTTAAAGGTATGAGAATAAAAAAAAATTATTCTTCAAACATATATTTTTTATAAAAATTGATTTTGTGTGTTTATGTGTGAATATAAGATTTATTTTCAACTTTTCATGAACCAAGATGGAGTGCCACCTTACTAACACCTGAACTGATCTGTGGAATGGAAATAAGGGAATTACTAATCCCCACAAGCTGGAAACTAGTGTCTAGGTATCAACGATAATACTTGGGAACAATTTCACTTATTTATGATTTCATAAACAACCAACAAAGATAAACAAAACATAATTGTATATCCAAAACCAAACAAGGTATAAAATTTTTTAGAATCATGGCCTTATAAATTAAAAAATCTAAAAAATACTACAATAGATAGCAACTATGAAACATCCCAAAAACCACTATGAAACATGAGGGATATCACCCTCAAGCCACCTCCACCAACACCTGCAATAAGGAACACTATAAACTTGGGCCACCAATATCTCCACGACACATCTTTCCTTTAACTAGGTCATATATGACAAATAAAGTCTGCATACACCCAAGAGTGTATATAAGTTGTGATCCAAATACTAGTAGGATACCACCCAAAAGTAATGATTCCATGATACAACAATACAAGAAAATTTAACATGCATACTTATTTAAAATCTTTTGAAACATTTTTAAGAAAACATTTTCGAGAAACAACCATTTCTAAGAAAAAAAATTCAAGGAAAACCATTTCTCATAAAATTCGCTTAAAAAATAAATACACACAAGGACACCATATAACGATATATGACCCCACATCACATAAGTATCAAGTCACGATAGAGAGAGCATCATGGGTAAAATATCTAAGGGTAATCTAGAACAAGTGAGACACTAGAACCCCATACCAGAGTGAACGTGGTATAAACCCACAACCAACATCTTTCTCATGCATGATCTGCTAAGAGGGGGAACCTCATGGGCCCAATGGTCTCCGATTATAAAACATTTTAGTTAAAATTGTAGTCTCCATTCATACTAAGTGATTCTGAGTGTCTCCACTTCCATGTTAACTAGCATCAATCCACTAGAAGAATTTGGGCTAGCCACTTCTGAAACACTAGCATATTAGATCTAGTCATCCCACTTAGATACCCAGGATTCCCTTGGTGCACAATTTCAAATTTCACAAGAACATCACTTGTAAACTGTTATTTTCCAAAAAAACAGACCACCTTCCATTTTACACACACAAAAACCATTTGAAAACACATTTCAAACCACTTACATAACTCATATTACCCATTTGGAACTTTATAATAAAAATACTTGATATATTAAACCATTTCCATGGGATAACCCCTTCCAAATCCACACATAAACCAATTTTACTTTAAACAAGCTTCCCTGCATTTAAACAATTCAAAAGTAAAGTTAAATGTGAACAATAAAGAATTCATCACGAAAAAAAAATCAATTTCCATTGAAAAAATCACTTTCAAATATGTTCGCACCTCAAGTTCCTTTGAATACACATTTAGTACCTTCCACACAAGGCATAAAACCTCATTCAAGAAACATCACAATAACTCATTCACAAAATAAAACAATTTTCCTTTATAAAATCACTTTAATTACATATTCATACCAAAACACTTCCCAAAATATATTTTTCACCACACTATTAAACCATAAAACACTTAAATGAAAGTAGAAAAGCATATCGAAAACATCTAAAAATGTTAGAGTGTGGAAACATCTACCTCACACTCAGAAACATTCCAAAATTGGTGTGAACCACATTTTCACCGCCACAAGACCCTAACAAGAAAATATTTAACAACAAATATCAAGATCTTACTTAATGATGCAAGGTCGGACCAATAATAGGTCACCCAACCCATTGGAAAACAAAACCCCAAAGGAGGAGAAACCAAAGAATGAGGAAGAAACCATGGGGAAAACACTTACTTGATTATTTTTTGATGAATCCACACCAAAACCACTAAAGGAAGGGATCCCAAGGGATCCAATAGGGATATAAAGAGGCCCCTAGGTCTGGAGAGGTTGAAAGGGGAATGTAAGGGGGAATTTGGGGATAAATCCTGAGAGGACACATTCGTTATTTTAAATTTTTTAATGACTTGGACAAGTTGCATGGTTTTCCCTCACGGTCTTCCAAATTGTGCAGAAACCATGCACCCCTTACTATCTAAGAGGAGCACATTGCATGGTTAGCCTGCATGGTTTAAAACCCATTAACTAACTGTACGGTTAGCCACTAGTTGAAAATGACACCAGGCTACATGGTTTCCTGGAGAAGGGCGCACGGTTTGAAAAATTGTGAGCCAACTGTGCGCCTCATGCTGTCAACATAAAAACTTACATTTTTCATTAAAACTCAAGGGGTAAAATCATTGAAAATCACTATTATAAAAACCTCAAAATTCAAATCTAACACGCCCATAACTCGAGAGAAAAACCAAGATCTAAAATAAACCATAACAAAGGTTTAAATCAAAAACCCCGGTGTGACAATTCTCCTCACCATGAAAACTTTTCTCCCCCAGAAATTCACAATAAGGTTAGATCCAAAAACAAGAATTGATAACCCTCCAAAAATCAAGGAAATTTCTAAAAACATCAATATAAGGAGAAAGAAATAATACCAATAATGGAAATAGGGATTCCTAATATTTAACTTGGGATGTCTGAATGGACTTTCCACTACACGTCTTCTTCCCCCAGAAAGCCGAAACACCTCTATTTGATTGATCAAAAGAAAGGAATACTCATGACTAGATAATCTAACATTTCATTCCAATATTATTATTGACATTACCAACTAAAACTCATGCCATTTACTAGAAACAAACAAATAAACTCAAATTTCTTCTCAATAAATGCTTCCACAACCATGATTCAACAAACCGCTTGGTTCACTCCAACCCTAACATTTACTCAAGGGAGGAACTTGGAATTAGATTTCTCCAAATGAGACTACCCACTGCCAAGAAAAAATCTGAAACCAAACCAATTTATCAACATGAGGAGGCTCAAATGGACTTCCCTCCATGAAAATGAACCAGCACGGTTTAACTATAGAAAATTTTCAAGGATCCCTATGATGGGTCTCCCCGCTATAATAACCAACAAGCTTATCCAACAAGCATAGACCGACATAGGAAACCCAACATTTTATAACTTATTAAATTTCTAAAAAAACCAACAAACATGGGCCAACAACCCCTCCATGTGGATTTAGATTAAAGAAACTCCAAACCAAGGGGAAAGAACTTCACAATTCACCATCCCTATGGGATGCAACCATTTCTAGATGAGCATAAACCAAAACTAAAACTAATTCACAAGTCTAACCACACAAGTACAACCAAAAAGATATTCACATACAAAAAAGATAAAACCGCATGAAGTTCAATGATGTGAGACAACTACACCTCCTTATCACCAAGGATGAACTCATCAACCTACAAGGATCACAATGAAAAATGAGGCCTTAATTTTAACTCCCACAAAACAAGGTCTTTCCTAGATAAAGGAGTTACAATAGAGAAGCTTAAACTATGTCCACTTCCCGGACTGAATGTAAAGACTGGACCAAGGTCTATCACACCCTTAGAGTTTATAAATGTGTGTGATCTTCACTCTAGGTCTTATGGATGGAGCCCCAATGTTTGAAGCATCTCATGTATCACAGCCAGAAGCTGAAAATCACTAATCAGAACATTTTCTCGGGTTTCACAAGAGACTATACAACATTACATAAAGAAACAAAAGAACACAACACCCCATATGACTCACTTACTCTAACATGAAACCACCACCATGGTAGGGACTTATAAGATACACACACATCATCCACTTTTACCTCAAATAGGAAATAATAGAATCAAGTAACACAAGGAGAACCCTTCCATTTAAAATAAAGGAATACTAAGTTTCTGGAAAAAGTAACACACTTCCATTAAAACAAAAATTATCAAAAGAGTCACAATACAACTCTTACATTCTATGATAGAAAGTTAAAAACACAAAACACTACCAAACACGACTATTAAAACCAATAGAAGAACTGCAAGGAAGCAGACTTTAAACTTATCCCCAAATAGCACACTACTCCTAAAAATGGATAGGGGTGTATCTTATGAAGGTTTGGACCTAGATCCATGATGCCTCCTAGAAACACTCTGACTAAACCATCGTAAGTTACTTAGGAATCCATAGGCACAACAGGTCTTCGAAGAATTCAGACATAATGGCCTCTTATGACCATACTTTCCACACTGATGACATAGCATGAACCTATGCTTGAGGGAAGCTAGTGTAAGATTCACAGTACTTTTAATACTGCGGCTAGTACCAATAGCTTCAGGCCACTTTCCAGTCCTCTTACTATAATTCCCTTTATTGATTCTAGACTGTACATTAATGCATAAAGGTGTAAAAATTCACCTATAATGAATCAGTAAACACAAGGAATCCAATGATTCTTTATATTTTCCACATCCACTCTTCCACTTAAAGAAGATCCACTTAATCAGGAAATAGAGGTGGATTCAATTTGAAAGCTCAAGAAGAGAGAATTTATGTTGATCAACTGGAGGGTCTAAAATGGTGAACCACCAATGGCTACACTTTGAAGATGCATCAAATCTTGTGGGGGTGTACACTTATCCAACAAGGAAATTGAGAGCTAAACCAAAATGGTCCATTGGCCAAAACTCAACATAAAAACACAAAACACATAAAGGGAACCAACTCAAAGTCTTCCCAATATATTTTTTAAAATAACGCACCAACCATTCTCTCAAAACAAACTCATCGATAAAACCCAAACATGAAACACCATTCAATCATGATGAGATTTCAAACTCAAAAAACCTCACAAGAAACATTCCCAAATCGCAAGGAGACACACCACATGACTACCAATTATCAAAACATCACATATTTTTTCAAAGTAATTTTGAAAGGAACCAATATTGGAGGGTTTCACACTCACCAATGGTATTCTATATATCCTAACACATTCATGTTCTCCTACAAAACCGATCACACATCACCTTATGTCAAAAACCATCCACGTTTCCACACATGTTCATGCATGTTATCACTCATGGAAATACCAAAGTTCAAAAAAAACTTTTCCACTTTCCAAAACAAAACATTCAACCCACACTTTAAACTTCTCAACTGAATTACCATTCCAAATTTTCAGACACTTTTGTTTTCAAAAGCTCACTAGCCACCAAATTGAAACCCATTTTCAAGATTCACACTTCAATGAAAAATATTTCATCTTTTCATCTTTCTCAAAATAAAATCTCATCGATTCTATCCAAAAAATAAAATTCATCCTATTAAAAATATTTTTTTCAATGATTCAATAAATCTCATTTAAAAAAAATCCAAAAAACCACCTTGAAATAGTTCATATTTTCCCTAAAATTAATTTTGATAAACCTTAAATTTTGATTATGAAAATTATAATCTTGATGAACTCATCCTCATTTTTCCACATTTATTCAAAACAAATTTTTTGAAAATCCACTTTTCTAAAACTTCATTCAAAAATATTTTGAAAACTCATTTTCCATTTTCCTAAAACCAAACCATTACCAATTTAAAAGAAAACCATTTTCACAATTCCAAATCAAGGGTTTTCAATACAAATTTCATAACACAAGAAAACCCAAAATAGATTACAAGGGGAAAACTAGTGTCGATGGTTGACTTTCCCATGTGGTTGGTAGCCACCTGCCAATCACACCATCATCATTGAGAGTCTTCTTAGACCATGTTCCTGACTCTGCATGGTTTTCCATTCCCTAAGTTCTCACTGAGACCACTGACCCAACAATTTTTTCTTTTCACAGACACAAAAAAAAAATCACAAAAATACAAAGAACCAGATAAAACCAGACTTCCCAAGGTGACTTGAGTCTCATCATGTGGTGTGTTGTCCAGTCACCCTACTCATAACCTGAACATCAAGCCCTAACAATCCTACCTCTAGTCTATCCAGAATCTTTCCAAAATAATGTGACCCAAAAAAGGGAATGACCTGATTTGATTCCATTTTGTCACGAACCAAGTCGGAGTACCACCCAACCGACACCCAACCCAGTCTATGTCATGGACCAAAGGAAATTCCCAATCCC
Source organism: Viscum album (assembly GCA_963277665.1). NCBI lineage: Eukaryota > Viridiplantae > Streptophyta > Magnoliopsida > Santalales > Viscaceae > Viscum > Viscum album. Next base: position 615,479,245 of record OY728130.1, read on the forward strand.
AAAAGGCTGGAAAATAGTTCCTAGGTATCAAAAACAATCCTTGGAAAATATTTCACCCATTTATGATTTCATAAACAAACAAAAAAGATAAAAAAATAATTGGATATCCAAAACAAAACAAGTCATAGAAATTTTCAGAGTCACGATCCTACAACTTTAACAAATCTCAAGAATACTATAATATATGGAAACTATAAAACATCCCAAAACTTCCATGCAACATGAGGTTCATCACCCTCAAGTCACCACCACCAACACCTTTAACAAGGAACACTAGAAACTCTAGCCAACAATATCTCCACAATACATCTTCCCTTTGCATGGGTCATTATAAAAAAGAAAGTCTACATACACCCAAGGGTTTAAATAGGGTGTGATCTAAATCCTAGTAGTATTCCACCCAAAAGAAATAATTCCATGTTACAATATTAGAACACAATTTAATGTGAATACTTATGGAAAATATTTGAAACCATTTTTTAGAAAAATATTTTGAGAAAAAAGAATTTTCAATAACCCACTTTCATGGAAAACCATTTCTCATGAAACTTGATTCAAAATTAAATACACACAAGGTCCGCCATATACCGATGGATGGAACTACAACACATGATCATCAATTCACAATAGAGAGAGCACCATGGATAAAATACCTAAGGGTAATCTAACACAAGTGAGACACTAAAACCACATAACATGGTGAAATGTGGTATAGATTCAACAACCAATAGCTTTCTCATGCACGATCCACTAGGAGGGGACACCCCATGGGCCTAGTGGTCTCCGATCATAATATATTTTTAGTTAGTGTTGTGATCTTAAATCATGCTAAGTAATTCCAAGCATTTCCACTTCCAAGTCAACTAGTTTAAATCCACTAGAAGAATCCAAGATTTCCACTTCTAAAACACTATAGTACTAGATCTAGTCAGCCCGCCTATATACCTAGGATACTCTTCGTTCTCAATTTCACATTTTACATATCACATAATTCATCAATTTTACATATGCATCACATAGAAACCACCATTTTTCAAAAACAAACCACCTTCCATTTTACACACACTAAAACCCTTTGAAAATATATTTCACACCACTTACAGAACTCATATAACCCATTATGAATGTTACAAGAAAAACACATAATAGATTCAACCATTTCCATGGGCTAACCCCTGCTGAATCCACACATAAAGCAATTTCACTTTAAATATTCTTCCCAACATTTAAATAATTCAAAAGTCAAGTTAAACATGCACAATAAGGAAGTTATCATTCCAAAAATCCATTTCCCAGGAAAAAATTACTTCCAAATACATCCTCACTTCAAGTGACTTTGAAAACACCTTTTGTACCTTCCATGTAAGGCATAAAACCTCATTCAAGAAACATCATAATAGTACATTCAAAAAAAGTGAAACTATTTTACTTTATAAAATCCACTTTCAACCCATTTGTATACTAAAACACTTCCCAAAATATATTTCTCACCACCCAATTAAACCATATAATTATTAAATTAATGCAATCAATCATATCAAAAGCATCTAAAAATGTTAGATCGTGTAACCACCTACCTCACACTCAGAAACATCCAGAAATTAGTGTAAAACTGCAAATGAACCTTCAAAAGACCCTAAAAATGAAATATTTAACAAAAAACATCAATATCTTACTCAAAAACACAATATTAGACCAACATTAGGTCACCTCAGCTACTGGAAAATAAAACCCCAAAGAAGGAGGAGGAGAAATCCTATAAGAAGGAAGAAACCATGGGGAAAACACTTACTTGATGATTTATTGATGAATTCCCACAAAACTCTCCAAATGAAGAGAGCCTAAGTGAGATGGTGGGGAGATAGGGAGGAACCTAAGTTTAGAGAGGTCATGAGGGGTGATAAAGGGGGATTTGGGGCTAAATCTCAAGAGGACACATCCGACATTTTAAAAATTCTAATGACTTGGACAAGTCGCATGGTTTTCCTAAAACGTTTTACAAACCATGTGGTAATCGTGAACCCCATACTGTGTAATATGAACATACAGCTCGATTAGCTTATATGGTTTACAACCCATGCACTAACCGTGTGGTTATCCACTGCCCAAAAATGTCATGAGGCCACATGGTTCCTTAGAGAAGGGAACACAGTTTGACAAATTGCGATCCAACCATGCACCTCTTGATGTCAAACCAAAAAAAACATTTTTCATTAAAAATCATGGGTAAAAATCATATAAAATCACTATACTGAAAATAACCAAAGGGGATACCAAAAAATTCAAACCCGTCACACCAAAAACTTGAGCAAAAAAATGAGATCCAAAATGAACTGAAAAAATGGTGAAATAAAAAAGCTAAGTTTGAGAATTCTAAATTTATATAATTTTTTTGATAAAATGAAATTTATTTTTTATTCTAGCATATCTAAATAATACTAGGGTGAATTTTGTGGATTTTTCATTTATAATAGATTTTTGGGTGAATAGTCAAAATTTTCATTGTTTGTAAAACTATTATTTATTTTCTATAAATAATTTAATTTAAAATTTCCATTATATTTTTTATTTATTTTTAAATTAACATAATATCTCTTTAATTAAACATAATCTAATTAATGTCATAAGCATCGACATTATTAAAGTAACAAAATTTGTTTTTTATTGTGTTTAATGCACATATATTAAAATTAATTTCTGTCAATTATAAAAATTAAATCTTGAAAAATAGATCACATATTTCGAATCAATGGGTTCAAATTTAGTAATGAGTTCAATTTCATTTTTGGTTATTATGAATAGTAACCATGGTAAAAGTTTATCACAATAGTAACAAGTAAAATGGGTTAAATGAGATAAAAAACTAATGGTTAAGGTCTCAAAATCAATCCAACACTTTTCTTTATTTCATTAGATGAGTTTTTTATACCATCCTTATCCTATATTCAAATATTTGTAATTTTGGTGTCATTTTCCTTTGATAATGACAGTTATATTACTTTAAGTAAAGAATAAATATAAAAGGTTACTCTCATTCTTTTAATACTTCTAATTTGATTTATTGGAATAAAAATATTTTTCGAGTAGTTATTGATAGTTATTTGGAAGATAAATAAAATATTTTTGTGATATTAATTTATTTTTAATTTTTTAATTGTATAATTACCTAAAAAACATACCCGTCATTGATTCAATGCTTGTGCAAGAAGGTGAAAATTTGAATTAAATAGTTTAAAAAAATTAAAATTGATGTTTATTGGATAGATAAAGTCTTGAACAATTTTTAGGGATCAAAATGAATTTTAATTAATGTTTTAATTATTAAATTTCAAACTCCATGGTAATATTTATGATTTAAAAGTCTAATTATGTGAATAGTCCCTCAAATAAAGTTAAGGAAATTTTATGTTCAACAGTATTTAATTAATTATTTTAAAAATCATAAAAATATTATCTCATTTAAATTAAATGTGAAATGGTTGATCATATCAACCATTTTTAACTTATAATCCACTTTCCATTTTGAAATCACATTATTGACCCTTAAAGACAAATTATGTGATTTTTATAAATAGATAAGGGATAAAATAACCAAAAAAATCATGCATAAATACTATTAGTTTAATGAATTTTGACCCTATCTCATCCCAATATCTAAATAGATCCAATTTGGAGCCACATTTCCTTGAAATTAACCTTATATTATTTTAAATTTTATAAAAATTTCAATGTTTCTACCCACCTCACTTATAAACGGGAACCACCTCTCCTCTCTTCCTCACACTACTTGATCCACATAGATTGAAAATTACCTACCAAAATACCTTACCAACATGACTCCGCACATCCTAGAGGTCTTGGTCTCAAAAAAAGGCCACATAAAGAAGGATTAAGGTATAATCCAAAAGTGGTTACCAAAAGAAGAAGTATATGTTCTTATTGAGAATTTTCAAGTCTCTTTCTTCTAAAATCACCTCCAAATATTCAATAACCATATTAACATAATTACATATGTATAATAATTTTTTTTTTCATATTTAGTAACTTGAGGGGGGTGAATTGATTTCCCAATAATAATTTCTATTAAAACAAGTTTTAAAAAAATCCCCCAATTTAATAATAAAAACACCTAGTTAAACCGAAGAGTAGTTTAGTATAATTCTGTTATTTTAAAAGATTCCTTGAATCTTGATTGGTGATCAGTTAAAAAAATATGAATATTAATTTAACTTTTGAAATAAATTTACATAATCAAATACTCATATAAACACTGATTTAGATTAACTATTAATGTATTGGTTTTGTTTACAGTTTAAAACAAATTTAGTTTAATGCTTTGAAATAAAACAAAAAAACACACAATGGAATAAAAACAATCGTTTTAGTATCAATCTAAGATTTTATCCCCTCTACTTTTAAATAACCTACTGTGAAGTAGATTATATAAATTTAATCTTGATCCAAGACCTATATCAGGTATACACAATAGCTAACTAGTTATCCAGACCACACAGGGACCTCTTCCATAATAACCATGGGAAGAAAACAATAACAGGCCACAAAAGGATCTCTTTGAAAACACATGGGTAATAAAAATGAAAAAATAGTTGAGGGAATGTCAATTATTCCCCAGATAAAGTGTAGGATATATTACATGTTGATAAATAGTTCGAACAACTCCTTTCTTGATATGTAAAGTAAACAATCAAAGAGAGAAAGTATAAATGACGATAAAAGATAGGTTTTCTCATTATGATGACCCCTAGAAGCTTGGTACTCCTCATATATAGCTTGGAGATAAGATCAATCTGATTCTCTAAAAAAACATATTAAAATAGATCATCGTAATATCTCTTTGTTATGACTATAGGGAAAGGATTTTTAAGTTCTATAAACTTCACTCTTTTATAGTTGAAAGTATGTAAGATACACCAAGTAAGGTCCACTATTTTAGTAAGTGGAACACTTGATCATCTATTCACACTCGGCCAAGATATCTGCATACACTCGTACACCCACACAAGAGATGTTTCCTTTTAATATATAGCATTGCGTAAAGAAGATTCATTTGAAGAATAATAATCATGATCTTCTACATCCTCATACTAATATCTAAAATCATTTAATTTTTCCCTGAAATATTTAATAATAATCATTAAAATAATCCTTAGCATTAAATTCAATAATATAGTTGTTTTAAACATTTAATTCAAATATCCCATATTTTTAAATGTGAGTCAGGATAGTAGTGACTCATATCTGGTTGTGATTTGGGCTCAAAGTGGTGACTATTTTCTGGCGGTGACTCAACTCCAACAGTGATTCTTTTATAGTGGTGAGTTAATACTAATGGTGACTCATCTTTAATAGTGACTTAAGTATAGAAGTAGCTATTTTCAACACTTGGAAAAAAACTTTTCAAACTTCTTTACATTATAAAATGATATCATAAAACATAAAACTCATTAAAAACAAAAGTAAAATGATTTTGTAATAATTTAAAAAAGGGTTCCATTAATCTCCCCCTTTTTTATGATAACAAATCATAGAATTTTAGAAACCATGTATGAACCAAACTTTTTTATAAAATAGATATATTTTAAAAATTCATTACATCGGCTTAACACTATAAAAATCTATTGTGAGAGTTTGATTGTACAATTTAATACTTTAAAACAGAAGATAAAAAATAAATAAGATATTAGAGATATGAAATTAATATGGCATCAAAGATATTAAACCAAAATTGATATCAAATGTATGTCAAAGTTATGGTATTATAGAATAGCATAATCATAAAATTAAATACCCATAAGTAATAAAGATGATATCAGAGGAATAAATTAAATACTTATGGTATCAAAGATTATCATAAATTAAAATAAAACATAAATGAAAAAGAAATTCCATAATTATTCTCCCCCTTTTGGGATTATCAAAAATTGAAGACAATAAATAATAAAGTTAAAGAGATGATATATGAATAAAAAGATAGATTTTATTAATGATAAAAGTAATAATATTATAACCAAAAAGATAAAAAAACAATCCCTATCAAAGATAAAGCCTAATATCAATGCTACTCAGCTTGGGTGCTAGGAACAAAAGGTTTCTTTCCCTTATTAGTCACAGAGGTCATAGTGGTAGAGGTTGAAGCTGAGGTAACTATGGTGGTGTTTGTAGGAACTACAAGGAGAGAGGGAGTCTCTCATATGATAATCAACTGGATATGCTGAACTACTACCATCAGAGACAAACAAAGAGGCTAAAACCGAGATGGAAGAGGTGAATTTGGATTCTGATCTATATATGGCTCTGAAATAATCAGGATTAGTATCTAGAGGAGTCATATTAAAAGTCACTAGAATGGATTCATGAACTACCACTACTATCCTAAACACATGTAGGAATAGATTCATCTGATTTATGACATCTATAATAATCTGTCCTCCTCATTCCATGGCACTAAAGATGTCTAAATTTTCTTCCAAAACATTGTAAAGCACAAGAGTCATCTCCTTCAACTAACTGACCTGTTCCTTAAAAGATTTTGTAACTAGGGGAAACTGAAGGTTTTATTATAGATACCTGAAGTGAGAGATTGGTTCATGTTTGGTGTAGACCCTAAAAATATAATACTTAATTTCCTTTATAATTGTTTCACGGTCATCTATGAATTCATTAAGGCATTACCTTACCATCTTCTACACATAATCACTATTATGCCTAATCTGCCTCAAAATATTCTAAGGGATGTCAGGAACATCTCCTAAAATAGAAAGAAGCTCCTCTCTAATAAACGACCTGATAAAATCAATAACAAGAGAAGAAAAGTGAGGTGGAGAACTAGAAGTAGAATCCATTAAAGAAAATGAGTCCAACCTCTCTAACAAAGCATCATTACTGGTAGAAAAATAAGTTATCATATCACTCAATATCGACCATAAGGTTTCCATATCATTTTCTACACTCATTTACACTATCTTTGATTCTTGGATATGATGAATCATCTTGGGTTGAATGTGGTATATCACAAGATCAAGCAAGCATATAGCATCGCTTTCACTGATATTTGTGACCAAATGACGTTGATTATTTATAATCCCATCAAATTTATAAAATCATATTTCTATAAAGAACACCATATTAGATCGGGAAACAACATTTATAGGTACATATGGACCTATAGTGAGTGAAGGTGCAGATACTATCTTAGAAGAATCTTCAACTGGCTAAGATCTGGTAGGAACCTCTGAATAAAATCTATGAATCTCTCCTATAGCATCTATATGTTCCACCATTGATCCATTAATATCCATTTCTTCTTGAACCATATATGTAGGTCCCCCATTCTCTGGTGGAAATCCATCATCATCAAATTTGGGGTAGTCTTGGCCTAGTCCCACATAACCCAAATACCTATCCCATTAATCAAGAGCTAAAACACCTACTCTATAAAAATATACAATATAAGGCTCAACATTATGACTAACAAGGCTTGGGGATCCCCCCCCCCCCTCAACTGATGCTCAAAACTCATCTCTAGAAGCCTCATAAATATCGATAACCAATATTGGTCTCTCCTCAGATCTATAATCAATAGAAAATACTAGAAAAGAAACATGTGTATGAGGTATCTCATAATCATCAGGCCTATCATTTTTAGAACCACCATTATTGTAATTTACATAACCATCTCCTTTATATTTTCTATCTCCTCACAACAACAGATAGTTCTTTTATTAGTGCTATAAAATTCTTTTAACTGTTCTAGAAAAGTCACTCTCAATCTTAGCAAAGATAAAGTGGTGGTACCCTTTAATATTGATAAACAAATGCTGATAAAGGGTGTCCTTTATCCACCCTAAAAATGTACTCTTAAAGACCCCATTTATTAGCGCTTTTTTATCGCAGATAAAGGACATTTTTATTAGAACTATTTTTAGCACTGATAAAGGACAACTTTATCAGCACTTTAATTAGCCCTGATAAAGGGTTCCTTTATCACTGCTTGAAATATAGCTGATAAAGTTGGACTTTATCAACATTATAAATAGTGCTGATAAAGGGGGTCTTTATTAGTGCTCGATGTAGTGCTCATAAAGTCCTAACTACCTGTGATGTATTGTTTATATAACAGCACACCCACCAGCAGCACCTACACATATAAATAGAACACACCAGCAGCACCTATATAGTGTGCACACACCACCTACACAAAACAGCACTTGTACAAAACACACAAGAACAAAGAATCACACACAATAGTGCACACAAGTGAAAAGCATCACACACAACATCATACACAAGAATAAGTCTGCATATACAAGGGTTTGGAAAAAAATACTAAATACATTTCAAAAAAAATTAATATAGTTACATTTACAATTTTCCAACAAACAGTTAAAAACATTAATTTTTCATCCTTTGACATCTGTGATCCCCTCTCAAAAATGTTCGCCCATGGTAATAATTGCCAAAAAAATCAACCCAACTCAAGAAAAAGGTTCCACCTATATAAGAAAACAAATATTATGTTATTAATACTATAAAGAAATAAATTAAACATTAATATGAAATAATACATTAATAAAATGTCAATTTTAAATAAAAAAAAGACACATTTGGAGTCATATAGGTCACACCATGCATCATATTGAGGTGGGGGTGATTCCTACATGTCACAAATGAGTTATGGATCATTGTCCTAAAATATCAAAAAAATATGCAATGGTTTTCTTGGATTTGTGTATGCCCCTTGTTTTTTTACTAAAATTAATATCAAATTTAAAAGACATATTTGTATTTATATTGTCACGCCCCGTCCTCAGGGCCTGTGCCTGACTACCCCAAGCCCGCCTTCCATAGGCCAGGGGCTGGTGACTAGCACCAAAGGCGTAAATCCTGATAAAAAGGGAAGGCATTGCCTTTATAAAGTAAACAAACACCATAGAGTAAGCAAGATGGAGTAAACACCAAGTAAACTGGGTACAACTGTAAGTTCTAGAAAGTAAATGGGCCAGAATACAAACCCAACTGAAGTAGAGTAAAACTAAAAAGAAAGTACAGCAACGGAAAGTAAAGCAGCAATGTCGAGCCATCCACTGGAATTACCACCTGAAGGGTGGGTACAGATGGCCTCCTCAGCTCCTCGGGCCAAGCCGTCCGCTCCATGTACATTTTTCCCAGTGGTCCACCTCCAGGTACCGACTTGCTCCACAAGCATCAACCACAATCAACGATGTCCGTCGTTTGCATCCAACACAACGTAGTGCGGGCATATCCCGTGCAGGGGTGAGTATACACTACTCAGTAGGGACCCCGAGACCCCCGAAGGTCTCCCAGAATCCACAAAGGATAATCCACAAAGGAAAGATACAATCACGAAGTAACAACCAACACTACTTAGGTATATTCCCATACATATACCTAAGTCATCTATTCTATTTCATCTCCAACATCTGAGCCCAAGTTCGATCAATTCCACATAGGATACCACAACCAATCCACAGAGGATAACACAACCCAATCCACTTAGGAAATCAAGACAATCATATCGAAGATAATGATTGAATGTCAAGAATCAGGTCACACTGGTATACTTCTTTAAGAAGATAGAGATGATCAGATGTAGCCACTGATTCATCTAAGTTTTCAGACCCACATAGGATACAAGTCCAGCTAAGCTGTCAGACCCACAAAGGATACAAGACCATCTACTCTGTCGGACCCACGTAGGATACAAGTATAGAGTCAAATACTACCGGACCCACGTAGGATACAAGAACAGTAGTCACGTACTACCGGACCCACATAGGATACAAGAACAGTAGTCATTGTAGTGGAACCCAGAGATGATTCTAGTATGGTCGTCGTCACTACCAAACCCATTGAGGATTTCAGTGCAGTCGTCGTCGCTACAAAACCCCAAGAGGATTTCAGTGCAGTCGTCATCGTCGTCGCAGTCACAGCCAGCTCTAGGGTTCCCGCACACAGCATGCTCGATTCCAAGAGGGTCCGCTCCACAAGCCAAGGGGGTTCAATACATCAACTAACACGTAGTCTGGAGTAGATGTATCTCAAAGTTCCGTCTCGACAAAAGGAACTCAACGTGACAGACGGCGCGTCAATAGGACGCCCAGTCTGAGAGTTATTGGCTTTTTCGTTCCAGGGGTCCGGTTGGTTTTTAAGTCAAAACCAACCCCACCATACTCCAACTGTTGCCAAACCTTGAATGGAGTAAGCCAAAAGGTCCGTCTCACTAAGAGTAATCCAACAAACTTGACGGCACATCAATCGGACGTTCGGAGCTCAAGTTATAGACGTTTTCGCTCTGACGGCCTGGTTGGTTTCGTGTTCGAACCAACCCGACCGTACCCAAAGTTTTCCGAAACCTTGAGTGTAATATACCAAAACGACTGTATTGATCCAAGGATCGCATCGCAACTGACGGTGCGTCGATCGGAGGTTCTAGTCCCAAGTTACGGGCATATGAATGAACCTATCCGGTTTTAGGGAATTTTGGGCCCGGACCGACCCGGCCCAAGACCCCTGAGGTCGGCCCAAACCGGGTCGACCTAACCCGGGTCCAGGTCCGGCCCCCTAGGGCGCGGCCCGGCCCGGCTGGTGCGACCCGACCCATCCTTCATGGCCCGGCCTGGAGCGGGCTTCGTGCGCCACATGAGCACGGAAGGGGGGGAACCGCCACCCCCTTCGAACGAAACGGCGGACCCGCAGGGGGGTCCACCCTGCTACGTTGACCGGGGGTTCAAACCCTCGGTTTTCTGGATCTGGCCAGCCGTAATGACTGACTAGCACACCACGCGGGACCGGTTGGTCCCGCCCTCCTTGCGTCAGCGGCCGGCGGTTCCGGCCGCCGCGGTCTTGGTCCGACCGTCGAGGCGTGACGGCACTACGCCCCTCCGCCGCGGTTCCGCTCCGACCGTGGCCCTCCATGGTTTTCTGATGCCGCGCGATCGCACCGCGCTTGTCTGCCATGTTCCTCTTCGTTCCCACGTGGTGTCGTTGCACCACGCTACCTTTGTTCGTGCCGCAACAAGTACAACATCAAAGGGGGAGGGGGCTCAGCCATGTTCATGCGGTCTGACCTCCTCCAGTTATAATGATAACAGACGGCCCAAAATAAAATAACTTCGACAAAGAAAGAACAAATTTAATCCATTAAAGTTGAACTCAAACCCCTACCTCGAAGAAGTTGTCGAAGAAGATCATCGCGGAAAACAGTATCGTGAGGGTGGTTCGTTGACGGCGTTGGCGAGTGTCCAAGAAAAGGATGTCGTCTCACACCGGCTACAGAGAAGGGAGAGATTGGCACGTCATCTCTCCTTGGTGCTCCGGCGTTCTTCGCATTCTTCGATGAGGAAGAACATTCTTCAAGACTAGATCCCTCCTCCAAAAGAACCCCACACAACAATTCCAACCCAAAAATAAAATAAGAACTTGTCTTATTTTATTCACACACACACATGCCAACATTAATTTGAAAACTCAAATTGAATTCACAAATTAACTAACGTGTGTTGTCCAATTAATGAGGCGTTTAATTGGCATGTAATTAAAAGTGGAGGAGTTGAAAATTAATAGCTACATGGGGGGTTCAAAGGGGTGTTGAGGAAATTGAAGGAGGTGGGGGATCTTGCGGGCCCCACCCCAACTTCCTTGCATCTTCCTTTTCCACACACTTAACCCACCAGTAAATAAATAAAAATAAATTATAAAACAATTTTATTTTTATTCCTCACATTTTTTAACATCTCCTCCCGAGAAAACGCAACTCCAGGAAAGGTCTTCCTGAGAAATTACCGGCGTTGCGGTTTCATCAGTGCTCTCGGATTTTGATTCTGAGCACTGGTTCAAAAGTTAGAAAAACCCTCTCGTTCATTCACTGAACGTACCCGACCTAAGCTTTGGAAAATGATTCTGGGCACACCGGGCCTCAGAATCAGGTACCGTCAGAAACTGCATAATCGTAAAATCCCAAAGAAAATTAAGAAAAAAAATACCCTTGAAATTTACGGGTCTTTACATTACTCCCACCTCAGGAATTTATGTCCCCGTAAAGATACAACACAAACTAGGGGAACAAATGAGGGTACTAAGCACGCATCTGAGCCTCCCGCTCCCAAGTGCTCTCCTGGAGGTTCCCGTGCTGCCATCTGATGCGCACTAGAGGAATAGACCACCCACGTAGGACCCACTATTGTCGATCCTCGATCTCCATCGGGACCTCCACAAAAGTCGCCCCATCGTCAATGTCCAGCTCCCCATGGTCGATGATATGCGTCGGGTCATGCACGTATCTCCTCAACTGAGATACGTGGAAGACGTCGTGCACCCGGTGCAACTGAGGTTGTAGAGCCATGAGATAAGACACCTCGTTGATCCTGCTGAGAACCTGGAATGTTCCGATGAAGCATAGAGATAACTTGCCACCTCGGACAAATATTTGTAATCCACGTCGAGGTGAGACCCTCAAGAAGACGTGGTCGCCATCCTCAAACTCCAGTGGTCTTCGCCTCCTGTCAGCATAAGACTTCTGTCGGCTCTGAGCTGTCCTCATCTGCACCAGGATGACCTGGACCTTCTCTGTCACGGCCTGGACCATCTCTGGTCCCACAAGTGCTGACTCCCCAGGGTCTGCCCAGCACAGCGGTGATCTGCAAGCTCAGCCGTACAATGCCTCGTAAGGTTCCAACTCGATGGTGGAGTGGTAGCTGTTGTTGTACGCAAACTCCGCCAATGGTAGGTGATCCTCCCAGCTATGACCAAAGTCAAGGACACATGCACGGAGCATGTCCTCGACAGTCTGAATGGTCCTCTCCATCTGACCATCCGTCTAAGGGTGAAAGGCGGTGCTCAGACGTAGCTGCGTCCTAAAGGCCTCCTACAACCCCTTCCAAAGCCGGGAAGTAAAGCGAGCATCTTGATCGGAGACGATAGATGATGGCACACCATGAAGTCGTGCAATCTCTTGAATGTAGAGGTGTCCCAAGCTCTCCACTGAGCCCTGCTCTCTGATGGGTAGAAAGTGGGCCGACTTGGTGAGTCGGTCGAAAATCACCCAAACGGAGTCGTGACCTTTGGAAGTACGTGGAAGTCCAGTCACAAAATCCATAGATATCCCATCCCACTTCTACTCCGGGACCTCTAAGGGTTGTACCAAGTCTCTTGGTACCTGGTGCTCCGCCTTCACCTGCTGGCAGGTGAGGCATCGAGAAATGAACTCTACTACAGCCTTCTTCATCCTCGGACACCAATGTTGTTGCTTGAGATCCTGGTACATCTTCGCTACCCCTGGATGTACCGCTAAAGGGTAAGTGTGAAACTCCCTCAGCCCCTCCTCCTATAAAGCAACTGGTACCATGGTACGTCCTCTGAAAAGGAAGCTGTGCTCTCCTCCTACAGAGAATCCATCAGGTGCATGTCCCGAGGATATATGTGCACGCCGCGTCTCACAGTCCACATCCCCACGTTGTGCCTCCCTGACCCGTTGTAGAAGTGGAGGACTGACTATGAGTGACCGAAGAAAGGATGCACCATCTCTATCCACGAGGATATCTGCAAAGCGGATAGCTGCTCTGACGCCTCCCCAAGTAGCTGAATGCTCGTCCTCCTGCTGAGAGTATCGGCTACTAGTTCCCCTTTCCAGGAGTATAGACTATCTCAAATTCATAGTACTGGAGGAACTCGAGTCATCGCCGTTGTCTCAGGTTCAATTCCTTCTGTGAGAAGAAGTACCTAAGACTCTGGTGGTCAGAATAGACTGTAAATCGCTTGCCCATCAGATAGTGTCGCCACATCTTCAGAGCGAAGACCACTGCTGCTAACTCCAGGTTATGGGTAGTGTAGTTCTGCTTGCGTTGCCTCAACTGTCATGATCCAAATGTGATCATTGCCCGCTCCTGCATCAGGACACATCCGGTTATGGTCCCTGATGCATCGCAGTAGACAACATACCCTACTCCCTCCTCTTGTAGCCTCAAGATAGGTGCGCTGGTCAATCTCTATCTCAGCTCCTGGAAGCTCTGCTGACATCTATCTGACCACACGAAGGGTTTCCCCTTCTTCGTCAAAGCTGAGAGCAGTTCCACAACTCTGGAGAAGTCCAAAACGAACCTGTGGTAGTACCCAGCTAGACCCAAGAAACTTCGCACCTCTGTCACGCTCCTGGGTGGCTCTCAAGCTAGCACTGCCTCGATCTTCGTAGGATCCACCGCAAATTCCGCCTCAGAGATGATGTGTCCCAAGAAGTGGACCTCACGTAACCAGAACTGACACTTCGAGAGCTTACCATAAAGCTGGTGCTCTCAGAGTGTGTCCAGTACAACCCGCAAGTGGTAGGCGTTCTCCTCCTCAGTGGTCAAGTATATCAAAATGTCGTCAATGAAGACCATGACAAATCGATCGAGGTAAGGCTGAAAGATCCTATTCATGAGACTTATGAACACTGCTGGAGAGTTGGTTATGCCGAAAGGCATAACCAAGAACTCATAGTGGCCATACCGACATTTGAAGGTCATCTTCTGCACGTCCTCATCCCGAACTCTGAGCTAATGATAGCCTGACCTGAGGTCTATCTTCGAGAACCACTGTGCTCCCTTGAGTGGATCGAAGAGGCCGTCAATACTCGGTAGCAGATACCTATTCCTCACAGTCACCTGGTTCAGGAGATGATAGTCGACACACAGTCGCAATCTCCCTTCCTCCTTTTTGGCAAACAATATCAGGGAAACCCAGGGTGAAACACTGGGTCGGATGAATCCCTTGCCCTGCAAGTCCTCCAGTTGTACCCGTAGCCCTCGAAGCTCAGCGGGATCCATCTGATATGCTGGAGTGGATATCGGGGCTGTCCCAGGGTACATATCAATATAAAAGTCTACCTCTCTGCGAGGAGGTTGTCCTGGGACGTCGTCAGGAAAAACATCTGCATATTGATCCACCACTACAGGAAAACTCGGACTCTGCATGTCAACTGCTCTTAGGATGAGGCTAGCCAACTTATGAGTGATCAGTTGTCCTCTCCTCTATGTGAGTCCATCCTATACTATAAAGGATCCCTTCTCGTTAGTGAAGGTGAACCTACTCCCATCGGTGCGGAAACACCGCACCTTATGCCTAATACAGTTGATCTGAACATGGACTTTAGATAACCAATCCATCCCCAAGATGACGTCGTAAGGCCTCGACGCCGCTACAAGAAGATCCCAGCCGAAGCTCTCGCCTCCTAGAGTAATCTCACACTGCCGACACTAGTGCGTAATCATCAAGTCTTCTCTCGTAGGAGTCTCCAGCCGTAGGGATCGAGCCAACGGCTCCATCAGAATCTCCAACCTCCGAACAAGGGCAGCGGCAATGAAAAAATGACTCGCTCCTGTGTCTATAATAACTGTAGAAAGGGTGGAGTAGACACATATAGTACCTCAAATCATCTCTGGTGCGCTGTGGTCGTAGGCCTCCACTACCTGAAGCTGAGCCTGCCTATGCCCGGTAGCTCCCTGCGGTCGGGGTGGACCTCCTGGTGGTGGTGGTGGTAGAGCCTCAAAGCGTCGCCCACCACCTGCTGCTCGGCCAGCTCCTCTGCCTCATCCGACTGCTCCCTGCGGACTGCCATGGTCGACCCTCTGCCAATGCCGGGGCGGTCCCTCAACTGTCTGTTGCTCCTCTGCATGGCGGGTCAGGCAGTCACGAGCCATGTGGCCCTGCCCACCGCATGCCTAGCACTGTCTGCTCCTCGGAAGGCTGGTTATGCTTCTTGTGCCCCGCACCTCTGAGATAGTGTCCTGAGGTCGTCCGCCTACTGGTCTGGTCCTCCTAGACCCCTGTGACATCCGTCGACTGCTAGCTGCAGAAGACTCTACTACATGTTGCCCTGCGGTAGGTCTCGCTGCTGGTGTAGGCTCAAAAGGAAATCTATCTACGAGAAGGGATCGCTCCAATACTCCTGCCTACATCATAATGCTGAGGGAGATCATCGATGCCCTGATCTCATGCCTCAGTCCCTGCTCGAAGGTCCAGGCCCGGAAGAATGGGTCTCGTACCATTTCTGTCGAATAGCGCGAGAGATCGGTAAATATCACCGAGTACTAGGATACCGTCATGCTGCCCTGGCGTAGCTGTAGTAGCTTCTGAATGCGCACCACACAGAGGGTGGCTGGGACGAACTCTGAGCGGAACAGGATCTCAAAGTCCGTCCGGAGAAGAGATGCCTCGTCGTGCACCTGGAGCATCAAGCTCCACCATCTGCCTGATGCCGCGTGCAGGAGGCTCGTTGCAAGGATCACCATGAGGTAAGAATGTGTCCCCACTAGCCTAAAAAAATGAACTACAGCCTCCATCCAATCCTCAGCTACCTGAGGGTCTGTCTCCCCGTGGAACCTGGGCGGTCTCTGACGCTGAAACTAGTGCAGTGCACTATGGCAACGTGCACTCTAAGCAACTGGGGCTGGTGGCATCGGTGGCTTGATGGGTAGAGGTACCGCTGGTGCCTCTGCTGTAAAAGGGCCCTGCACCGAGGCCTCATCGCTCGGTGGGCTGTCGTCTTTCATGAAGCTTGGAACACTAGCTGGATGCCGTCATGGGGCCATCCTGAAAAGAAACAGGTGTGCCACAGTGAAAACAGTATACCTGGTTAGCTGACACAAAGTAATCACAAAGAAAACTTTTGTAACACACATGCAATCAATGTTTTTGTGCACTGAGTCGAAAATCAGAAGTCATGGTCCTAGTGTACGGATACGTCGGCCGCCGCACCAACACTGGACTCCCTGGAATGATAACCACACTCAATACCCTTAACACTATTGCTTCACATAGAAGAAAGATCAGAGTCCTAAGTTCTGCGGTAGAACCGAACTCCTCTGATACCAATTTGTCACGACCTGTCATTAGGGCCCATGCCGTGACTACCCCAAGCCCGCCTTCCATATGCCAGGGGCTAGTGACTAGAACCAAAGGCGTAAATCCCGATAAAAATGGAAGACATTGCCTTTATAAAGTAAACAAACACCACAGAGTAAGCAAGATGAAGTAAACACTAAGTAAATTGGGTATAATTGTAAGTGTTGGAAAGTAAATGGGCCAGAATACAAACCCAACTGAAGTAGAGTACAACTGAAAATAAAGTACAGAAACTAAAAGTAAAGAAGAAACGCCGAGCCGTCCACTGGAATTCCCACCTGAAGGGTGGGTACAGATAGCCTCCTCAGCTCCTCGGGTCAAGCCATCGGCTCCGTGTACGTTCCGCCCAGTGGTCCACCTCCAGGTACCGACTTTCTCCAAAAGCCTCAATCACGATCAGTGTTGTCCGTCATCTGCATCCAACACAAAGTAGTGCGGGCATAGCCCGTGCAGGGGTGAGTATACGCTACTCAGTAGGGACCCCGAGACCCCCGAAGGTCTCCCAGAATCCACAAAGTATAATCCACAAAGGAAAGATACAATCACAAAGTAACAACCAACACTACTTAGGTATATGCCTATACATATACCTAAGTCATATATTCTAGTTCAGCTCCAACATCCGAGCCCAAGTTCGATCTAGTCCACACAGGATAACACAACCCAATCCACTTAGGAAAGCAAGACAATCATATCGAAGATAATGATTGAAAGTCAAGACTCAGCTCACATAGGTATACTTCTTCAAGATGATAGAGATGATCAGATGTATCCACTGATTCATCTAAGCTGTCGGACCCATCAAGGATACAAGTCCAGCTAAGATGTCAGACCCACAAAGGATACAAGACCAGCTACTCTGTCAGAACCACGTAGGATACAAGTACAGAGTCAAATACTGATGGACCCACGTAGGATACAAGAACAGTAGTCACGTATTGTCGGACCCACATAGGATACAAGAACAATAGTCATCGTCATCGAACCCACAGAGGATTCTAGTACGGTCATCGTCGCTGCCAAACCCACGGAGGATTTCAGTGCAGTTGTCATCGCTGCCGAACCCACGGAGGATTTCAGTGCAGTCGTCATTGTCGTCACAGTCACAGCCAGCTCTAGGGCTCCCGCACACAGCTTGCTCGATTCCAGGAGGGTCCGCTCCACGAGCCAAGGGGGGTCAATACATCAACTGAAACATAGTCCGGAGTTTATGTATCCCAAAGTTCTGTCTTGACAAAAGGAACTCAACGTGACAGACGGCGCGTCAATCGGACGCCCTGTCTGAGAGTTATTGGCTTTTTCGTTCCAGGGGCCCGGTTGGTTTTTAATTCAAAACCAACCCGACCGTACTCCAAATGTGTCCAAACCTTGAGCGGAGTAAGAGAAAAAGTCCGTCTCACTAAGAGGAATCCAAAAAAGTTGACGGCACGTCAATCGGACGTCTGGAGCTCAAGTTATTGGCGTTTCCGCTCCGAGGGCCCGGTTGGTTTTGTGTTCGAACCAGCCCGACCTTACCCAAAGTTCTCTGAAACCTTGAGTGTAATATACCGAAATGACCTTCTCCATCCAAGGATCGCATCTCAACTGATGGTGCGTCAATCAGAGATCTATAGCCCACGTTACGGTCATATGAATGAACCTGTCCGGTTTTAGGGGGTTTTGGGCCCGTACCGACCCGGCCCAAGACCCCCTGGGTCAGCCCGAACCGGGTCGACCCGACCCGGGTTCAGGTCCGGCCCACTAGGGCGTGGCCCGGCTCGGCTGGCGCGACCCGGTCCGGCTGGCGCGACCCGGCCCAGCCGGCGTGGCCCGGCCCGACGCGGGCGGCCCGGAACGGGCGCCGCGCGCCGCGTGAGCATGGAAGGGGGGGAACCGCCACCCCCTTCGAACGAAACGGCGGACCCGTGGGGGGGTATGACCTACTGCGTTAACCGGGGGTTCAAACCCCCAGTTTTCCAGATCTGTCCGGCCGTAACGGCCGACCAGCGCACCACAAGGGACCGGTTGGTCCCGCCCTCCTTGCACCGGCGGCCGACGGTTCCGGCCGCCGCTCCCTGCTCTACCGCGGCCAAAGGCCGCGACCTTGGTCCAACCAGCACGGCGCAATGGCGCCGTGCCCCTCCACCGCGGCTCCGCTCTGGTCGCGGCCCTCCATGGTTTTCCGGCGCCGCGCGATGGTTCCGCGCTTCTCCGCCACATTCCTCCTTGTTCCCGCGCGGTGTTGTTGCACTGCGCTGCCTTTGTTCGTGCCGCAAAAAGTACAACATCAAAGGGGGAGGAGGTTCGGCCGTGTTCATGCGGTCCGACCTCCTCCCGTTATAACGATAACCGGAAGCCCAAAATAAAATAACTTCGACAAAGAAAGCACAAATTTAATCCATTAAATTTGAACTCAAACCCTTACCTCAAAGAAGTCGTCGAAGAATATCGTCGCAGAAAACGGCGTCGTGAGGGTGGTTCGTTGATGGCGTTGGCGAGCGTCCAAGAAAAGGATGTCATCTCACACCGGCTATAGAGAAGGGAGAGATTGGCACGTCTTCTCTCCTTGGTGCTCTGGTGTTCTTCGCGTTCTTCAACGAGGAAGAACGTTCTTCAAGACTAGAGCCCTCCTCCAAAAGAACCCCACTCAACAATTCCAACCCAAAAATAAAATAATACCTTGTCTTATTTTATTCACACACACACATGCCAACATTAATTTGAAAACTCAAATTGAATTCATGAATTAATTAACGTGTGTTTTCTAATTAATGATGTGTTTAATTGGAATGTAATTAAAAGTGGAGGAGTTGCAAATTAATTGCTACAGGGGGGGTTCAAAGGGGTGTTGAGGAAATTGAAGGAGGTGGGGGCTCATGCGGGCCCCACCCCAACTTCCTTGCTTCTTCCTTTTCCACGCACTTAACCCACTGGTAAATAAATAAAAATAAATTGTAAAACAATTTTATTTTTATTCCTCACATTTTTTAACATCTCCTCCTGAGAAAACGCAACTCCAGGAAAGGTCTTCCTAAGCAATTACTGGCGCTGCGGTTTCATCGGTGCTCTGGGATTTCGATTCCGAGCACCGGTTCAAAAGTTAGGAAAACCCGCTCATTCATTCATTGAATATACCTGATATAAACTTTGTAAAATGACTCCGGGCACACCGAGCCTTGGAATCAGGTGCCGTCAGAAACTGCATACTCGTAAAATCCCAAAGAAAATTAAGAAAAAAAAAATTCCCTTGAAATTTACGGGTCTTTACATATATCGTTCACATCATTCATTGGATTGAGTTGTGGTTGATTCCAACATGTCAAAAATGACTCATGGATCATTTTTCTAAAGTATCAAAACAATATGAATGGGTTTTCTTGGTTTTTAGTATAACGGTTGTGTTTTTTTCTAAAATGTCATTTCAAATAAAAAACACCCATTTTGAGTCATATCGATCACATCATGCATCAGTTTTGTGGTGAGACTACTTCATACATGTCACAAAGGACTTAAAAATCACTCTATTAAATTATGAAGACAATCGAAGGGTGTTTGCTTGGTTTTTAATGAGAGAAACGCTTTGAGCTAAAATGTCAATTCTAAACTAATAACGGAAACTTTTAGACATACTAGTCACATTGTGCATCGTATTGAGGTGCAGTTGATTTCTACACATCAAAAATGACTCACGGATAATTATCTTGAAGTATTAAAATAATCCGAATGTTTTTGCTCAGTTTTTAGTATGTCACTTGTTCTCTTTTACTTTAATTAATTTTAATTTTAAATAAAAACACATTTGGATTTATACTGGCCACATATTTCAATAGATTGAGGTGTGGTTGATTCCTACATGTCACAAATGACTCATGAATCATTGTTAAAATGTATCAAAACAATCCAAATGTGTTTTCTCTATTTTCAGTATGTCATTGTGTTTTTTTACTAAAATATCATTTCAAATCAAAAACACGCTTTTTGAGTCATACTAGTCACATCGTACATTGATTTTATGTGAGAATACTTAATACATTTCAAAAAGGACTTAAAAATCACTATTATAAATTATTAAGATAATCAGAAATCATTTGTTTGGTTTTTTGTGAGTGACACGTTTTGAGCGAAAATGTAAATTTTAAAATAATAACAGGAACTTTTAGTCATACTAGTCACATCATGCACCGGATTGAGGTGTGGTTGATTCCTACACATCAAAAATGACTTATTGATCATTTTTACTTAAGTATTAAAGCAATATGAATGTATTTTCTTGGTTTTTATTATGTCAGTTGTTCTTTTTACATAAATTAATGTCAATTTTAAATAAAAAAGACACATTTGGATTTATACCAGTCACATTGTGCATTGTATTGTGGTGGGGTTGATTCATACATGTCACAAATAAATCATGGATCATTTTACTAAATTATAAAAACAATAAAAATGTGTTTTCTCAGTTTTCAGTATGCAAGTTTTTTTTTCTAAAATTAATGTCAATTTTAAAATAAAAAGAGACAGTTTGCATCATACCAGTAACATCGTGTGTAGGATTGAGGTGTGGTTGATTCCTAAATGTCAAAAATGACATATATATAGTTTTACTAAAGTATCAAAACAATCCAAAACTGTTTTCTTAGTTTTTAGTATCCCAGTTGTGTTTTTTTACAAAAATATCATTTCAAAATGAAAACACACATTTTGAATCATGTCAATTACATCATGCATCAGTTTGACATGAGACTATTTCATATACATCACAAAGAACTTATAAATAATTTTCCTAAATTATGAATACAATCAAGGAAAGTTTTCTTGTTTTTCATTAACTGACACCTTTTGAGCTAAAATGTCAATTTTAAATGGATAACAGACACTTTTAGTCTTATCGGTCACACCATTCATCATATTGAGGTTTTTTTATTCATACATGTCATAAATGACTAATGGATCATTGTATTAATGTATCAAAACAATCTGAATGTGTTTTCTTAGTTTTCAGTATGTCACTTGTTCTTTTTTTCAAATTTATTGTTAATTTAATATAAAAATAGACAGTTAAAGTCATAACAGTCACACCATGTGTTGGATTGAGGTTTGGTGGATTACTACATGTCACTAATGACTTATGGATCATTTTCCCAAAGTATTAAATCAATCAAATTGTGTTTGATTAGTTTTTTATATGTCACTTGTTCTCTTTAATAAAAATATTGACAATTTTAAATAAAAATAGAAACTTTAAGTAATATCGGTCACATATTCATGATATTTGTGTACATTCTTCCATCAGGTATATTGCTCATTAATTTCTAGATAAATATATATCATCCTATGAATGTTATTCTTTTCTACAATCATGAAAGTACTAAATAAATATAAATACACAAAGGATTAATAGATATTTTAAATGAAATAGTAATTATCCTTGAAAGTACCTCTTCAAGGATGATGGTTTATTCATGGATTACAATCTCTTTAATAAATTTATAATCATAATAACCACAGTCTTCTCCATTTGTTTGTTTTGGAAATCACAGAAACATTGATAAAAATAATTAAATTTCTTATATGTGTTTGTATAGTGAAATTGTATTATATATACACTGATACATATCTAGTCTTAGTACTTGTGATGTTCCTTGTCCTTTTTACCTAGCCTCATTCCATGATGTAGATGATATTCACAAACCACCCTATCATAACAGAATCCTCATTAAAAGATAATATAAATTATATAACTAGATGTTTAGTTCTAAAATGTTGGATGTAGTGTATTAAAAATTAAAAAAAAATACATCATGTGTGTTTGGTTTGTTGGATATCCATGCATTGAATCTAGGAAATAAATCTTTAGAGTACCCAAATAGACTGCAATGAGAATCCAATGCTGCCTAAAAACAAAAAAAAAGGGATCATTAATGAAAGAAATTAAAATATATTTGATATGATTAAATTGTAGAGTTTACCCCTTCATCATTGGTATTAAGAAGAGTCTTTCATCCATAATTTTTCTATTAAATGATTTTAATAGGCCTACCACTACTTCACCTTCTTTCTCAGATTCTATTTCTTTTAGTTCTATAGAGGTGACGTGAGGACTAAAGAGTCCAAATTTTTGTTCACGGGGAAATAAATTCAATTATTTTTCATATATATGCCTGAGAAAAATATAAAATGTATTTAGTCATAATTTTCATAGTATATAAACTTTTGGAAAAAAAATCATAAAAACATACCTAATGTATACATTTACAATTGACTCACCTAGACAATCATACTATAGGATTTCACTTACATTTTCAACACTAATGAAATATGGTTCTTCCCCATTGTAAATGTTTTCATAAAAAATAATTGTGTGAACTCCGTCGTCTTTCAACTTATAATTCACATGATCCTACAATGATAATAAATAAAGATATAGAACGGGAAGGTTTAAGGTGATTTTGGTAGATCATTTTGATCGGTTGGTTGATCCTTGAGATGGTTTTGAGCCGTTATTTCTTTTCACCCCATTCCTTGTGTCTGTCTGTAATAAAATTCATCGATTCAGACCTTTTTCATTAAAGTAATGTCCACATCTTTTAATTTTTCAAATAGTTGATCACCTTTTAGTGGAGACAGTGTTGTACATTCTTCTAAACATTTATATAATGATTTCATCCAATATTGGTACTTATGTCTTCATGGTATAAATCTATGATGTACTAGAAACAAGGTTTTTGATGAATATTTAATCCTAATTGACTGTGTACCTTGTTCGTAGAGAGGACACCCTTGACTTAGTTTAACGTTATACCCTAACAAATTTCTATAAGAAATAAAGTCATTTATTGTCCCATACAACATGGATCTTGATGTGAAATCTTCATTTCTATAAGAATCATACAATGTAAGACCTGAATCCCACAATAATTTCAAATCCTCAAACAATGGAGCTAAATAAACATCAATATCATTACCCGGTTGTTTCAGTCCTGATATAAGAATAGATAGCATGATGTGTTTTTGTTTCATACATAACCACAATGGAAAGTTATAATTTACCAACATAATCATCCATGTATTGTGAGTGATGGTTTAAAAACCAAAAGGATTCACTCCATCTATAGATAATGTAAGATGAAGGTTTCTCGGCTCGTTTCCAAAATTAGGATACTCATGATCGATTCTCTTCCACTAAGGAGAGTCTATCGGGTGATGTAGTTTCCCATCTTTATTTATTCTATATGTCTGTCATGTCAATTATCATGTGGTATCCTCACTTAAATATAGGCACCTAAACCTGGTAATTATTGTAAAGTACCATACAACTTTTGTAGGACTTGATTCATCATTCTAGTATCAAGAAGCACCACACTTTGGTCATTATCAAAGTGATTTGTGGTTCTTACAAAATAGTGTACAGTCATTTGGGAAGGTGTGTATTCATTCAGAGATCATACCCATCGAAAGTATCATTCATTTAGCATCGTATGTTCAGCTCAGGAGCTCATTATCTTCTAGGAGCATTTCATTCAAGATAGCATGTAATTATTTAAAACTAGTGTCACTCCATCTATTTCCTACTTTAAAATTATATAGATTCAGTATGGCTGAAAATGTTGTATATTTAGTACAACCACCATATAAAGGTGTCTTTTCACAACTCTTTAACTTATTAAACAATATTGGGCAATCACGAAGTTCATCTTCAACTGTCCTTGAAATTTCCTCAATATGGTCTTCATTATCATTCACATATATAATCACATCCTCGATATGGTCTTGTTCATTGTCCACACTTGTAATTGTATCATATGATCCTTAAAATACATTTTTATCCTAGCCACTAGCTACATCTTCTTTTTCCCTGTGTTTATTTCAACATTTATAACTTTGAAATTTTCTTTAACATATCAAGTATTATTCCAAATCCTCTATACTAACTTGTCTTGAATAACAATAGCATAAACCTGGAAAATGATTTGAGAAGGGTCATATGCATTATTTTTGAAAACTTGATTAACTATTTCACTCCATCTTTATACTCTCTTGTCAAACGATTGCCATCCATCCAATATTTATTCATATCCATCCTATTTGATTCAGTGATATTAGTATTTACCAAAATAAATACAAAAAATATTGATATAATGTAATTGTTTTCTTAATTCTATAAAAATATAAACTTAAAATATTATTAAAAAATACATATCAAATTTCCTTTGAAATCTATTCAAAAAACCAAACATCAAATCCCATTAAAAAAACAACCATTTACAAAAATTTCTCTTTAAAATAACATGCCCTTTTTAAAATAAATCAATCATTTCTAAACACTCTTTCACAAAACTAAAATTCATTTTTTTAAATCATTCAAGACAACTTCATGATCCAACAATATTAATCATTTAAAATGAGCAACGTCCCTCTAAGAAACATTTCAGAACACTTGAATCATTTTAAAAGAACCGCTTAGGAATTTTCACAAAGACATAGATCCCAGTAGTTACACTTTATAAAAGATACATAGAAAACACCTTGATTCATCCCAAATCAATCAATGTTGAATGATTCTATCACATTATTCCAAAGGTAGGTGTAATAATAATAATTTTTATAAGAATTTGATATTGTGCTCCCCACCATTGGATATCCCATATCTAAGCTTCCATTTTATAGTTATATAAATTATCTTTCACCACAACACCAGAGTCCTAATGGATATGTTTCATAGTCAGTGACCACACTCACAACCATGAAACACTCATGTTCCAGTTTACTACAAACACTGTATTATTCCAATTATCCTTGGCTCAAACCAAATCAATTGGTTGTACACCCCAATAACAATGTATATGTATCTCACATGAATTACTATTGGTTTATTCCTTTATAAATACACCTAAGAAAATATATAAGCATGAACCCATTACATAATCAAAAATTTATCAAGTGTCATTCTGTTCACACAAAGAATTTCCCTATGCCACTCATCACTAGAATAAACTATATTGGTTTCTGAGTCTTTTAAGTACATCATGTCTCAAGTAAAAATAAGAAAATAAATATGGTACTAAACTAATAGATTGTACGATTTTACATAATCTATTTTCTAAAATCTTTAAAAAGACTTTATAAATGACAACACAAAGACTATTCATTCTTAAATTATTAACTGAACTCATATCAGTAACAACTAGAATCAAAGTGATGAGAGTATCATTATAATTCTCAAGACAATTCTTACCCCTCCAAAACTAATTCATGAGGTTAAATAAATAAATCCCCAAAATAGTCTAGAACCTTTGAGAGAAAATTTCATAAAGATAATCTAGTTTTGGTACCTTTGATGGATACATCAACCTAAATGTCACGACCACTTCATAACATTGAATATCAATAGTTAATAATTAATTCATATAATTTTTTTAAGTTGTAATAAAGTAATAATTTATAGATATAGATATAAAATTATGATACGAAGAAAATATGATTTGATAATCACTTGAATTATAATATTTGTCCCTTTGAGGGGATTCATCGTAAAGTGCTTGTGGGTGTAAGGATTCATTACATGTGTTGTTATGGTTATTTGAATAGGGTGTCCAGATTATGTCTCATGTAATTTTGGATGGGTAGGGATAACAAAAGATATGTTTTCCCTATAACCCAATTTAATCCTTAATAAAAATATCAATGTATTCCCCTATGAAGTAGGATTTTCATCCAAACAACATAAATTTCATGTGGTGTGATTATTCCATTTATGTCATGTGTTTATCCTTTATTGCTCATTTTCCTCTGGGGGAGGTATTTTCAAAACCATGAGGTTACTGGAACTAGAAGGTAGATATCTGATATAGTGACATAGTTATAGCTTTAATTATATGTTATGGTATATTAGGTTTGGGGATTTTTTTCAATTCAATTATGTTCTGGAATTTATTACGCTGTCTGAAAGTTTCAGGGGATTAATTTATGTCTCGGAGGTTTAACATTAGGATTGTTGACTTGTACGAAATCCAACTAGTTGTATAAACTCTTTTTCTTATTCTACTATTAGTTACCAAAAATTGATATTAAAGCTTGGTTACCTAACATATGTTTATTATTTTATCAAGACTCGATAGAAAGTGTTGGTTTTAATATTATTTGGTTTCCTCCAGTGAAGTGGTTTTCTAAGAATTAGTGGAATTACACTAGTAACAAAGTGGTGGTGCCATTGAAATGGGTAAGGTTTGGATCGATATTCAATGGTCTAGGATTCATACATTGTGGTAAAATGACCTTATTACTCTTTCAAAAGTTACATTGATTTTGAATTAGTTAGAATTGAGGTGTTTAGTATAATGGGGAACCATGAGATGAAAGCATTAGAAATTTTTTTAGAAGGTGTATCCAAGAGAATCTGGATCTAAGAGGGAATAAGGACATGCCTAAATGATGTTGATCATTAGAGGTGGATGTGTATTAGAGGGAGGGACCAAGGAGTATAATTGGTCTAGGTTTTGGTGCAACAGTGTTTCTTGGTGAGAATGTATTGATACCTAGAAAGTGAAGTGTTTTGATCCATATCTAGCGAGAACATATTGATTGCTAGTAATTATGGGGATGTAATCCCATACTAAGGAGAGGGGAACAATGTCTAGAAAGTAAATTTCCTAGGTCCAGCCTAATTAACTGGGGTTCTCATGATAAATGAAATGGAGGAGATCAAAATCAATCATGAAGTCAATCACACAAAATCTAAATGACATAAAAAGATATTAATCTCACCTCTAAACACCCTTCTCTAAAGAGACCCCTTTTTACCCATGTATAACACATTCCAAAATAAAATAACCCCACATTATATAACAATCAAAATACAAATATAATGTAGATAAAATGTTCCCAAAACAAAAATTATTTTTATAATGTTCCAACTAGGCCTTTAAGAATTCATTGATAACCAAAACCTAAAATTATTTTTAGGAATTTTCAAATAATCCTTAAATATTTCACCCAAGTTGAACACATAAAATTATTTTTTTGAGACATGAAACGATTCAAAACATAATGAAAAACTCCTTTAAATAATAATTTAATTAAATTTCAGCATAAATAAATCAAACATATATAACGGGTTCTCCAAAAATAATATAAGATATCATTACATATTACTGAATCAAATTAATATATAATATTCATAAAATGATAAAAAAGAACACCAAAGTTCAATAACAATCAAATACCCTTCAAAAATCAACCAACATGTAATTCATTTAGTGCGTAAACAAGGACCACCAATTTCCATTCAAAAACCAACCAACATGCAATTCATTTAGTGCGCAAACTAGGACCACCAATGGCCATGATTTTTAGTGGGGTGTTTAGCCCATATAATTAAAAACATAACCATCAAACAAAGATAATGATGATAAAACTCATTGTAGAGGTGTCGTTCAGCGTGCGGTGGAGGTGTGTTTGCGATAGAGGAGATGTGTGTAGCGGAGGAGTCCTCTAGCAGAGGAGAGGCACACAATGGAGGTGTGGCGCATGGTGGAGGTGTGGCATGAAGCGAAGGTATGTCGTGCGGTGGAGGATAGGCGCATGGTGGAGGTGTGGTTCGCAGTAGAGGAGAAGCGGTGGGAGAGGAGGAGGAGAAGGAGGAGGCATGGTGGTAGTGATCGGTTTCCGTGAGAGCTTGAGGGCTACGAGGAAGGAGGAATTTAGGGTTTTTCTATAAAACCCAATTAAACTTTTATTAGTTCTAGCTAAAAAGCGCTGATGAATGTAGGTTTTGTCAGTGCTAAAATAGAAAGCACTAATAAAACATGCCTTTATTAGTTCTTTTCAAGCAGTGATAAAGATATAATGTTAATAATTTATTTCTATTATTATATATATTTCTAAAATTATATACATGATAAATATATATTTATATTTATAAAATTATAATCTAAATAATTATAAAATTAAAAGAAATATACTTATTATATTTATAAGATTATAGATGTATATAAATATATTTCTTCTAATTTTATAATTATTTATATGAATATATATTTATTTATAATTATAATTATAAATGAATATATATTAATTTATTTAAATAATTATAAAATTGTAATAAATTAATATTTCTAATGTTTATAGTTTTATTAATATTTATATTTAAAATATTTATTATAATTTTATAATTATTTAAATATATATATATTTATTTATAACTATATATTTAAATATTTCTATTTATTTCTTAATATTTCAATATATTTATTTAATTATATAAAATATTATATAAGAAAATAATAAATATATTTTTTATGAATTAATAATTATTTAAATAAATAAATATTTATTTATATTTATTACTAATGAATAAATATATATTTATTTATAATTAAAAATTATAATAAATAAATTATTTATAGTTTTAATTATAAATATATATACATATATAATTATAAAATTATAAAAAATATATTTATAATTATATAAATTTATATAATTAATATATTTATTATAATTTTTTAATTACTTAAATATATCAACATTTATTTAGAATTATATTTATGATTATTTTTATTTATTTATAAATATTTGAATATAAATATATATATAATTAATATATTTGTTATAATTTTTTAATTATTTAAATATAACTATATTTATTTACGAATTATAATTATAAATATTTGTATTTATTTATAAATATTTCCATATATTTATAAATATATTTATTTTATTATATATTTATAACTTTATAAGTAGTATAATAAATATATTTATTATAATTTAAAAAAAATTAAATATATTTATTTATTTATAGTTATAATTATAAATACAAATAAATATATTTATAAATTTTTTGTATATATTTATAAATATATTTTTATATATATATAATTATAATATATGTATTTATTTTAATTTTATAATTATTTAAATATATATATATAGTTATAATTATAATTGAAAATAAATATATTTAAAAAGTATTTATATATGCTTAAAATTTAATAATTATAAATATAATAAATATATTTTTATTATTTAAATATATTTAATGTAATTTTATAAGTATTGAGAACATAATATAGTATATATACGGGTAACATTAATTAATCATATACACTATGTAAAATATACATAATAAAAAATGAGTCATCAATGGACAACATGAATAATAAGAAGAGTATAATATATAAATGAACATTCATGATGATACATAACATATATGCACACATGATCAATATATTAATTGACCAAATTCATTGGAAACACATATTTATTTAATAATAATCTTACCCTTTTTTAAAACATTGTATATATTTTTTGAATTATTAAAGAATGTATATTAATTATAAACAATAATTTTTTATTTAATATATACAAATAAACATTATTATTTAATATAAATATAATAATTGTATACAAATTATTATTAAAAACTTTTACCAATGCTAAAAAAATACTGATAAGTGGTACACCTTTATCGGTGCTTTTTTTAATGCGGATAAAGGATAGATTTATTAGCACTTTTAGCTAGCTCTGATAAAGACCGCCCTTTGTAATCATTTATTACTTAGCAATGATAAAACGACGTACTTCCCTTGCCCCATTTTGTGGTAGTGCCTTAACTTCCATCATATTCTACTTCTTCATTTTCTTCTTCAGCTTCTTCTTTATCTTTGTTATCACTTCTATTTTCACCATCAGAAACATCTAGAACTACTTTACAGGATTTGGAAGAGGAACTATTATATTTTTCCTCTCCTTATTCTTCAGCTTCCTTATTTTCATCATCTTTTTCCTTCAAAAGGGTTTCTCTATGAGGTAGAGATCTAGTAGGACTAGCTAGTCTAAAAGTGATAGTCAAAATTTTATGTAAGTCTGTGTCACTACCCTCCTCTACTAAGAATTCTTCCTCATTTCCAGAAGTAACATCCTCCTCTTATTCTTATTCCTTATCTGAGAAAGCATCCACATCATCTAGATCCAATCCAAGATCCAAAAGATCTTTAGGTCTAAAAGGGTGATCAACTGGATTGAACTCCTCATGCAACTTATCGACATCGTCAACCCACTACCTCTTCCAGGGGTTCAAATTAATATTAATTCTTTTGAAAATGACTTCGGTCAAGAAAAAAACACCACACTACACATCAGTTTCTTCTTCCCCATCAACCAAACCCTTGTCCTCAAGCATGGCTGAGATAAACTTAGGGTAAATCGGGGAGTTTGACCTGGAAGATGTCTTGAAAATCACTATCATATGAACCATAAAATACCTACATAAATTAATTATATCCCCTCTTTTCATATTGTATAACAAATATACATATTGATATCACATTGTATGAAAATCACCTTTTCCTAGGCACAAAATTTGTTGGATAAACTTAAAGTGAAAACAACACTCACTATCAAGCTCAGTTGTAGTTGGTGTTCTTAGGGTCCCTTCTCTAGTCAGCTCAACTAGAGAATTATCATTTTAAAAGAATCATATTCACTCTGAATCGATCCCTATAAATCATTTAAGACTTCTTTATTAGGCACTTTAAGATATCATGCCCATCGACTTGAATAGAAAATAATTTTCTTTCCATTTATCCTACTTAAACCCCATTCTTCATCTTACCTAAATCTAAACTCAACATTCTAAAAAAACAAATACAATAACATAGGATAGAATAGAATCTCATTATCTGATAAACACTCTACCCATGCCTGGTCTTCGATTACATTCAGAACCAATGATCTGCTCGACATCAACCACTCATCATTCACTT
The DNA here is from genome assembly GCA_963277665.1 of Viscum album. Taxonomy (NCBI): domain Eukaryota; kingdom Viridiplantae; phylum Streptophyta; class Magnoliopsida; order Santalales; family Viscaceae; genus Viscum; species Viscum album. Next base: position 615,510,903 of record OY728130.1, read on the forward strand.
CCTTCTAAGGTACAACGGTTTGATTCGCAAGTTTTAGGTTTTGTGGCTTGACTGTAGGTATGTTCGAATCTCTTTTTTTGCTTCATTGAATGACACAACTCATCAGGACTTGATACAGCAACATGCTTCACCCTAACCATTTCAAATAGATCGAAAGGTCTGGATGAGGTTGAGGGAAGGTGAAGGGTTAGGAGAGAAAGGTCGTGGAAAGGTTCAAAGCGAAACAGGCATGAGAGTGTGTTTTAAAATTATACTAAGGGTCTAATTTATATCATTTAGATATTTTAAAAAACTTAAAAACTAAATAAACATTTAAATTAAAATGAAATAAAATTTAACCCAAAAATAAAAAATAGCAATAGTGGCTTAATTATAATGGTGGGTTATTATTAACGGTGGTTAATTTCCAACAGTGGGAAATTTCCATCATTGGTTAATTTCTAATATTGGGTAATTTATAATGGTGAGTACTGTGAATTTAATTACACCAAAATTTATCATTCCTAAATCATGTTTGATATAATTTAATCTCTCAAAATTAAATGTATTTGTGAAAATATCAGCAATCTGATGTTCATTTCCAATTTATTCAAGAGTTATATCACCCTTTTAAAAATGGTCTCTCAAAAAGTTACATCTTACATCAATGTGATTTGTTTTAGAGTTTGATACAGTATTCTTAGAGATTTTTATATAACTTTTTTTTTAATTTATAGGTACATGTCTGAATTGATATCCATAGTCTAATAGAGTGTGTTTCATCCACAAAACTTGGGCATAGAAGTTACCTGCAACTATGTATTCAGCTTCAAGAGTGGACAACATAAAAAGATTTATTTCTTACTAAAATAAGAAACTAGAGACTTGATCAAAAAGTGACGTGTTCCATAGGTGTTTTTTTATTTAACTTTAAACCACCAAAATCTGATTCTAAATAACTAAGTTAAGTTTTTTTACTCTAAAATAGAATAATCCAAAATTAATTGTATATTTGAGGTGTTTAAAAATCCTTTTAACAATAACTAAAGGTGACTCTTTTGTTTTTTTTAAATGAACAAACATACACCCACTAAACATTATGTTAGTTCAGCTAGCAGTTAAGTAGAGAAGACTTCCAATCATGTCTATGTAATTAGATTGATCCACTTGTTTTCTAACTTCACCAAGATCCAACTTACAAGTGGTACTCGTGAGAGTTTCATTACTCTTAGTGCTATCTAAACTAAAACCATTTAAAAAATCTTTTATGTACTTACTTTGATTTAAAATAAGTCCTTATTTATTTTATAAAATCTAAAAACCAAGAAATAATTTCAATTAATCCATTAAACTCATTTCAAATTCATTTAACATCATCTTTGAAAAATCATTACATAAATAATTTTTAAAAGATCCAAAGATGATATCATCTACATATATTTGAACAAATAAAACATTTTTAGGAATTATTTTTTTTTTTAAATGGTAGGGTCATATATACCTTTTCAAAATAATTTTGAAATAAAAAAAGAGTTTAGCCTGTCATACCAATCTTTAGGAGCTTATTTTAAACCATATAAATCTTTTGTTAATTTGAAAAAATGATTTTCAAAATAAGGATCTTGAAAACTGAGGGGTTGTTCAACAAAAACATCCCCATCTATAAAACCATTCAGGAATTCACTTTTGACATCCATTTGATATATTTTTAAATCTAAATTATCTTCATAAGCTGGTAGTATTATTATGGATTCAAGTCTGACATCAAGTGAAAAGGTTTCCTCAGGGTCTATACCCACTTCTTGACTATACTCTTGTGCAACAAGTCTATCCTTATTTCTTACTATAGATCCAGATTCATCAACCTTATTTTAAAATAAACATTTAGTTCCAATATTCAATTTGTATTAACATTTATCAAAAAGTTCTCAGAATTTATTTCCTTCAAATTAATTAATTTCCTCTATTTCCATTACCCATAACTCGTCATCAATTATATTAGTGATGTTCTTAGGTCCAAGGTTTGACAATAATGCTTGATGTTTAACCTAGTTTCTTAGATAATATCTAGCCTATGTAAATAAATATAGGTTTCCTACTATATAATCTATAGTATTGTACATAATATCCCTAATAGATCTAGCAAAAAGAAGGCCTAGTCACTACCTTCTCTTCTACAAGTCCTGGTTCATGTTATGGAAGTTCCTCAGAACTGGATGATTTTTATTCATGTTTTACAATAGTTCTAGTAGGTTTAGAATTTTTGTCTAGAGTTTAAAAATAATCCTCAAGTTTTTCTAAAGGGATCTTAGGATCATGAAAATATATCTTATCAAACCTAACATGAACATATTCTTACATATTCTTGGTTCTTTTGTTAAATGCTCTATAGGATTTACTAGATATTTAATAACCAAGAAAAATTCCTTCATCACCCTTGGAAGAAAAAATTTCAAGATTATCATTAATGTTAAGTATAAATTATTTTCATCCAAAAACTTTAAAGTAATTAAGCTTAGGTTTTATATGATTCCAAATATCATAGGGGGTATTCTTTAAAATAGGTATAAGTACAACTCTATTAATTAAATAGCATGCATTATTCATAGTCTCTACCCAAAAGCAGATAGGTAAGTAATATTCATTAATCATTTTACTAGAAATTTTTTTGAAGTGTTCTATTTATTCTTTATACAACTCCATTCCGCTGGGGGTGGGGGTCCTATGAGTAGAGAAGTTATGGTTATAGCCATTTTTTGAGAAAAATGATTCAAAACCCTTATTTTCAAACTCAAGGCCATGTTCACATCTTAGGGTCTTAATCTTAAGTTCACTAAGCTTTTCTACAGTTTTTTCATAATTGGTCAAGTAATAGTAGGCTTCACTTTTGTGAGTTAAAAATAATACCCAAGTATATCTAAAAAAATCATCAACAAGTAGATAGTTATAGTGCTTCCCATTTAAACTAGATACTATATATGGTCTCAAAAAATCCTTGTGAACTAAATCAAGAGGTTTATAAGTTGAAACTTCTTTCTTTGATTTGAAAGATATTTTGTGATTTTCCCTTTTTTCAGGGTTTGAACACATTATCATCTAGGAATTCAAGTTTAGGTATATATTTAACTAATAATTTCCTAGTTAGTTTTCAAAGTGTGTAAATATTACAGTGGCATAGTATCATATGCTAAAGACAATATTCCTTATAAAATTCACTTAGACAATAAACATTGTGAGAAAGTAAAGAATCTAGATCAACAGCATAAACATTTGTATTTCCTAAATCAGTGAATATTAAAGAATTTTCAGAGTCAAAAACATTACAAGTATTGTTCTCAAATTTCACATAAAAACATCATCACATAGTTTTTAGATGAAAATCATATTATATTTTAAACCATAAAAAATAACACTTTAGAAATTAAAACTGATTTAGAGTTACCGATTTGGCCAAGTATGATGTTTTTTCCTTTAGAATTGTCACTAAAGGTGGCATATCCACCATCAACCTTTATTAAATTATTGAAGCTCAAGTAATCATCATTCATATGTCTAGAATATCCACTATCCAAATACTATATAATTTTACTAAAGGTCTTCAAGTATGTTCCCTGTAAAAAAAATTATACCAAAAAATGATTCCAGTACCCAAATATTCTTAGGTCTGGAAATGTTAGTAATTAGAGATTAAGAAACCCATATTTTCTTAATGGGTTTCCTATACACTGATTTTAAGCTTTTGGAACTAAAAATGTTATTTGTTCCACTTGAATAATAATTGGTAGTAGGTTTTCTTGAACTATATTTAGGAAAAAAGGTGCTCTTGACAATTCTACTCAATCCAGGTTGGTAACCTAGACCAGTAACATACTTTGGTGTTGTTTTTATCTTAGTATTTGAGTGAGAGTTTCTATTCAATTAGTGAATATACATAAATCTTTATTTAAATAATCATTTGAAAATTTTAGTTAGTATTTTATTTCAATAATTTATCATTCTTTTCTATTTCAACAGCAAGGTCAGATTTAACACTAGCAGATAAAGCATTTTTTTTATTTAAAATTTTGTATTTGTCTCTAAGATCATTGAAGTTATATTCAAATATATTACATTATTCAATAATTTCCTCATTTTTAATATTTTAATCAGTATTTTCATCTCTAGAATTATTTAAATTATGTATATGAGAGACAGTAGGCACCTCAGATATTTTTTTCATGAAGCGCATATTTTCGCTATCGTTTTTTCCTTCATGAGTCGAGTAAGATTCACCAGAGCTATCTTCAAAGTCACTCCAGGTGGATTTCATTGCTTTATTATATTTTCTATCCTTATCATTATACTTATTTTTTTATTTTAACTTGGGACAATCAACATTAACATGCCCTTTTCTCTTACATTCATAAAAAGTTTCCAATTTTTCTTCAAATTCCCTTTATTATTATACTCTCTCTTGTAACTTAGTTTCCTGAATAATTTCATCTTCTTATATAATTTCTTAAATATTTTGGCTAGATGGTTTATCTTCTCATCACTTTCGGCTGGCGATTCCTCATAATTGGAACTTTCATATTTTAGTTTTTTCTTTTTGTGTTGAAGTATCAGACTTGAAGTCTACTGAATTTATTTTAGGCTCATCGTCCTCTTATAAATTAACTTTCAGTTCTTCCTCATACATAATTATCTTTCCAATTAATTCCTTGATAGTTAGTTTATTAATGTAACAATATTATTTTATTGAGACTGAGGTTCCTCTTTATCTTTCTGGAAGACGTCTCAGTAGTCACATGATTTGATCCTTGTCTGAAACTGGATTTCGCAAGGAACTCATTTTATTCACTATTTCATTGAACATGAGATACATATCAAAAATAATCTCATGATGTTTCATCTTAAATAAATTATTTTTAATTTTATAAGTATTTAATCTCATTTATTTCACATTATTTGTTCTGTTATGAGAAACATCTAGTGTAACCCAAATTTCATATGCATTTTTACAATAAGATATTCTGTTAAACTCTTCATCACCCAAATCAAAAAAACATAGAATTCATGGATTTATAGTGGTTGTTATAAGACATTTTAGTGTCATTATCCCATGTATCTCTATAAATTTTAGGAAACTTATATTTATCTTCAATAGTAGACCATATTTCAAAACTCAGGCTTTTAATGTGCATTATCATCTTTATTTTCCATTGAGAATAGTTATTCCCATTAAAAAATATGGCCTATTAGTAGTAGAATATTCTTGTATATTATCAATTTAATAAACTAAATTTATAACTAAGATAAATTTAGGATCTTTAAAGAACAACTAAAATAATAGTTGAAAATATTTTAAAAATCCTTTAATACCAAATTTTGGTCGGAGTGAGTTACTCAAGAGGGCAGTAAATTGAGTTACTTAATAAACAATTCTATTAAAACTAGTTTAAATAAAATCACCCAATTTAAAAATAAAAACACCAAGTTAATCAAAATATCAATTTAGTATAATTTTTATCTTTCAGAATATTCCCTGAATCTTTATTAGTTATCAGTTTAAAAAATATGAATATTAATTTAACTTTTTGAAATAAATTTACTTAATAAAATACTTATATAAATACTGATTAATATTGACAATCAAAATATGGGTTTTTTATATTTAAAAAAACAGTTTAATGCTTTGAAATGAAACAAAACAAAACATGCCATGGGATAAAAACAAGGGGTTCAATCTCAATCCAAGACTGAATCCCCACCACTTGGAAATAACTTGTTTCCAAGAAGATTATATAAATATAATCTTGATCCACAACCTATATTGGTTATAAAAAATTGCTAACCAGCTATCCAGGCCATATATGGACCTATTCCACAATAACCATGGGAAGTAAACAATCATAGGCCACACAAGAACCTCTTCCACAACACATGGGTAAGAAAAATGAAAATTGGGAGAAGGGAATATCAATTATTCACCAGTTAAAGTGTAGGAGATAGTGCATGTTGATAAATAGGTTTAACAATTGATCTATATGTAAAGGAAAAAAAAGAACATTTTTAAATGTAGAGAAAAGATAGTTTTCCTCAGTTTGATGTGCTCTAGAAGTCTGATACTCCCCATGTGTATCTTAGAGATAAGCTTGAAATAATTATCTAAAAAACTCAGTAAAATAGAGCTTTGTAAGTTCTCTTTGTTATAAAAGTAGGGAAAGGAATCATAAGTTTTGTATGCTTCACTCTTTCATAGTAAAAATGTATATAAGATGCACCATGTATGACCCACTCTTTTCATAAGGGGTACACTTGATCATCTTTCTTCAATCAATCAAGCTATTTGTATACACTCATACACCCGCACGAGAGAGGACTCTTTTTAATATATGGTACTACATGAAGGAGAGTCATTTGAAGAATAATCATCATGATCCTATGAATCCTTATACTAATATCTTACATCATTTAATGTTTCCCCACAATAGTTAATAATAATCATTAAATTAATCATCATCATTAAATTATATAATATAGTCGTTATAAACATTTAATCCAAATATCCCAGATTAGTGATGATGATTCAAGCTAGTGGTAACTCATATTTGGTGGTGATTCAGGCTCAACGGTAAGTCTAGATAGAGGTAGGTTGTATTGTGGTAGCTCATATAGTGGTGACTAATCTCGGTGATGACTCGTTATCAATGGTGACTTGCCTGATGGTAGGCCATCCTAAGTGGTGACTCTTTCTTGGTGGTGAGTCATTCTCAGTGGTGACACTTTTCTGGTGGTGAATCAAATATAATGGCGAGTCTTTTATGGAATTGAGTTAATCCTAATGGTGACTCCACTTCAATGGTGACTCTTGTTTGGTGGTAGGTCTTTTCAATACTTGACCAATTTTTTTTCAAACTACCTTACATTATAAAATGCTATCATAAAACATAAAACTCATTAAAAACATAGGTAACATGATTTTTTTTTTATTAAAAAAATTGTTCCAACAAAAATAATGAGATATTTTCATGTTAATGGTACATCCATTTTCTATCCCACTTTCATCTTATCATAAATGAAAACATTTTTCGTGCATGCATATGACCTATTGTCTCCCCATAGCGGTGTAATTAGTTTTTCAAAATCAATTTATTTGGATGGTTATAGATATGTACTGAATGAATATGCATCATATTTATAACATAATCATGATTATAGAAATATAAAATATCATTTACCTTCTTATTATCCTATCATTTAGAAAATGATAATGATGTTTGGGTATACATGTGAACAACCACCTCCATGAAGTGATGCAGCTTTTTTTCTACTACCACCATCCATGGATGATTATAAAATTGCATATAATGAAAAAAAATTGCATATATACGATTATTAACATTCTATATATTATGGAACTATTTTATAACACCTTTAACCATGGTCATTATACCGAATTTATTTTTAAAAATTATAAAACAACCTTAAGGGATCAACATAAAAAATAACTATTCAATGAATGGATGAAAATGATTATAAAAGGACCATAACTAATGAAATATATATGAAAAAGGTTATTAAGATGGTATTTAATAAATTTAAATTTCTATTCAAGAGGATATAATTCATCTAACCAAATAGGAATCCAAGTTAAGGGTTGTTTATCTCAATTACACTATATTGGTGTGTTTTAAAGAAGTCGTTATACCTTTTTAGATATGGTTCGATCAATTATGAGATTATGTAACCTTAATATTTCATTCTGGGGTTATTCTCTAGATACTGATTCATTTTTACTAAATCGTATTCCATCTAAAAATATCCTAAAAATACCATATGATATATGGGATAGGAAACATACCAATTTTTATTTAATGAGTATTTTGGGAGGTAAATTATTTTTAAGATGATTAGATTCGAATAAACTTTACCTTCAAGTCCAATAAATTATTATCTTTTAGTCACCCTAAGGAGACTAAGGGATATTATTTCAATAATCTAACTGATAATAAAATTCTTGTGGCCTAGTTTGAGATATTCCTTGAAAAATACTTTGTCAATCACGAAATCTATGATAGGAATGTTGAAATCAGATAACTTCAAGATCAAAAAAAGTGTTATTGAGCTAGAGGTTGATACAGTTCCATAAATAGTTTGGGAATAAGAACTTACTCAAGCTGCATAAGAGCCTTTAATTTCTACTAGGATTCATCAAGATATAATGGGATGTAGATTTATCATATCTAATAATAATGTTGTTATATTCATAAATGACTAGCCTTCCACCTACCAAGAGGCCATTGTGAGTTTTGATTCAGAGAAATGATTAAAACCATTGAATGTGAAATAGACCGCATGTATAATAACTATGTTTTGAACATGGTGGATGAAACTAAATGGGTAATACTCATAGGTTTCAAGTGGGTTTTCCATAAGAAAACTGACATTTAGGGTGGAGTGTCTACCTATAATGCATGATTGGTCACAAAAGGTTATAAAAAATTCATGGAATTAACTATGAATAAACATTTTCACCTATTTTGTTGATAAAGTCTATTTGGATTTTTCTCAACATAACATCTTATTTTGATTATGAGTTATATAAAATTTATGTCAAACACAATTTAATTAAAAGTGATTTTGTTGGGGATGTGTATTGGATTTGTACTAAAGTTTTTAAAGTGACTAATGATATTGGTAAGTTATGTAATTTACAATGTCCTATTTATGGACTGAAGCAAGATTCCTAGAGTTGGAATATCTAATTTGATGATGAAATTAAATAGTTTGTTTTTATCAAGAATGTGGATTATTCCTATGTATATAATAGTATTAGTGGTAAATTTTTAGTATTTATGATATTTTATGTGGATAAAATACTTCTTATTAGAAATGACATCCCAAAACATCACTTTGTGATGTTTTGGAAGGGTAAATGCTTCTCTATAAATGATATGGGTGATGAAACCTATATACTTGGTATGAATATATATAGAGATAGACCTAAGAGGTTTCTTATACAGAGTCAAAACATATAGATTCATAAATTTCATAAATGTTTTTGGCATGGATAACCCCAAGAAGGGGACTTTTACATTTTTTTATGGCAAGAATTTTAAGAAGATTCAAGATCCTTGTAAATAGTGAGAAATAATGGGTGGGATTTCTTATGTGTCTATCATATAATCTATCATATATGACATATTATGTACTCTTCAAAGTGTATCTTATTCTTTGATCATAACCACTATATATGGATCCTATCATGGTGAGAGTCACCAAATTTTTATGAATAACATCCTAAAGAACTTGAAAATAACTAAGTATATATTTTTTATTTTTAGAGGAGAGGATGAGCTCTTTATAAAGGGTTACACATATGTGAGTATCTAATCTGAAAGTGATTATATGAAATATTGAAATAGTTTTATTTTTTCAAAAATAGTGGATCTGTCATTTGGAATAGTTAAAAACAAGTCATAATAGAGGACTTGACAATTTAGGTAGAGTATATCACTCTATGAGATGATGCAAAGGAGTATTCTTGGATCAAGAAGTTCATCTCTGAACTATAGGTGGTTCTTAGCATCAAGTGAGAAATAAATCTTTACTATGATGAAAATACATTCATTTCTCATGCTAAGGAACCATGGTCTCACAAAAGAACCAAATACATCCTTCAAAAATGGCATATTATATGATAGATCATTGATTGAGAGATGCAAAGATCAGTTGGGTGGTTATAGAGGATAATATAGAAGATCCATTGATGAAAGTATTATTTTAGCACAATCTTGAGGGTCTTGTAGAGTCTATTGGTATGTGATACATAAGATATTTATGAAACTGTTGTATAATGTATTATGATATTATAATAAATGAAATATCTATTTAGCATTCATTTATTTTTATTTTTATTTACTTTACATGAATATTGGAATGATGATATCCCCTTAAAGTATGATTTTGAGTTGTCTTTAATCAATAATCATCACTGAGTATTATGGGTTGTGATGATATTTTAATATCAGAATGAATAGAATATTATACTTGTTAAAAAAAATTATATGAGATATAAATAAAATATGCCTGATGTAATAATTAGATACTTATTACTTAGACTGTCCCTCCAAAGTATTTCTCATGGAATGTCATAGTGTTAGTGATGGGCCTAGGGGTGTATGATTATAATCAATCATTATTACCTAAGGTTGGTGAGATACCTAACATGATAAGCTTCAAACTTTTAAACCTTTCTTATGAATGTCAAAATTGTCTTATCTAATAGGTGGATAGAGTATAATTTTTTCCTGTTGTTGGTTTTTAGTATAACTGAGATGATATGTTTCCACTGGTATGATGAGTAAAGATATTTGGAACATGATTCAATAAGAATGGTAAAATTCATAGCTATGCTTAGTTGAGTCACATGAGATGTGTCCATAAACTTGGATAATGGTAATGTGATGTACTTTTAAATTAGATGAATGATATGTGATGTATTCATCATCTTGATCTATCTTTTTTAAAGAATCAAGAAATTTTAAGATGGAATATACTATATTGGCATTGTTCTATGTCCATTGGTCACTTTATGTCATGTAAAATGGGATTATATAGGTATAAATGTGATTTATAAGATATATCTTTTGGTGTACATGTTTCTATAGAGATATGAGTATGTTTGATAAAGATCACACCAAACATTTTAGTACCTTGACTAGCACTTATGCTTTACTAGAGGCTGCTCATTTAATACTTCTATGAAATAGGGATTTAATATTATTTTTTCAATTATACTAAGGCCTTAAAGGTCATAGAGTTAGGCATTTAGATAAGGATTAAGTTTTTATAAAAATTTTTCCTCAAAATGGATATAGTATTATGAAACTGTATACAAAAGGAGTTTTTTATAAATTCAAAAATAGTTGTGAAGTTTTCATAAGGTCCTTATGAATTTTATAGAAAGTGTAATATTGTTTGTTATATACTAAAATATATGTATATTATGTATATCACTTACGGATAAATTGTTTTCAATGTATCCTTAATCCTGATCCTAAGTATATGTTTATTCCAACATAGCTTGGTGTGTATGTGATGCCACCTGAGGCTATATTGTACCCAACATAATGAGTGCATGTATCTACCATATCCCTCCCATGAAATTTCATACAGTTTATAAATCAATTATGAATAGATTAAACATGGAATGAAATTACATATAATAGTTTCAATGGATTATCTAATGGGACATAACTCATGGATGAGACTCAGTGCATTACATGTGTTTTATGAGTAATTCATTTAAAGAGGAGAGTCGGGCATGGCCCATATAAAGGGAATGAGTTCCCTCAATGGTGGAGATGGATGACTATCATTTTCATGAAAATATTTATGAACATATATTCTTTCTCATATCATCATTCATCACAAATATCAAAGGAACTACAACCTCTTTCGATGTGCAAGATTTCTCTTGATACGATCTTGGAACCTTTGGATGCGGTAATTTCTTAGAAGAAAGAAGACTTTGTTTTCTACTTTGGTTATCTTCATCAAGATTACATAATAAACTTTTAATCTACTAAAACTTCTATACAAGTATGTTTTGTTTTGTTTTTATATATGTTTATTCTATTGATATAGATTGGGTTATGTTTGGGTTTTCTTATGCTACCTAAGATCATAGGATGATCCCCTGAAACACATCATATTCTCCACTACAAGTAGATTTATGAAAAACGCAACATAAATCTATAGCACAAATAACCTTGGTTCCAATATATTCCCTTGAATCATCATCAGGATCTAAAAATTCCCCTATATCACTTTCATAATATCAAAATGATCCACTATGTTCTATATTCAATAGTAGTGAAAATAGATACACTTCCAACATTAAAGGAAGGTGTATTTACCCCCATTGATGAACTTCTGCAAGTAAATATTTATACAGAGGAATATTTATGACCTATATTGATCAACTCCTCCATAACCCCCAAGGAATATGATACATATTTCTCCTTCCTCAAACAGTACAAAGATTCATTTTATTAGAACTGCACTGAGATGACCAGATTATATCTATATGTTTCTACCAAACATTTGGGCTTGTAATACTAACATTATGGATTTATAGAGGAATAAATGAGGGTTATTATAACCCATGATTCCAATGTAGAAGTTAAAGTTGAAAGTCTCATCAAATACAACTTTATTTAGGAAGTTCAATACTCATTAAGAAGAAGTAAAGGCCAATCTAAGTCTATATTAAATTTTGATATCTCAATAATCATATACTAAAGGATGATTTCTTAGCCCCAATAATAGATTTATTTATTGATATGATATCTATTTTCCATTACCTCTCCTTTATGGATGGGTATTATAAATATAATCAGATTTGTGTAACCCCTAATTATGAGGAGCCCCTGCTTTCAGGGAACCTCAATGAGGTATATTGCTACCAATTAATTCCCTTTTTTCTTAAAGAATGTTGGATACACATATCAACACACAATGAACCATATCTTTAATTACTTTTTGGAGAATAAAATGGAATTTTATGTGCATAATTTTTTGGTCATATCCTAATAACTATGTGATCATATTACAGATCTGGAAATGGTTGTAAATAAAATGTGGAAATATAATTTGAATATGAACCCCTTAAAAAGTTATTTTTAGGTAACATCATTGAAATTTATAAGATTCATAGTGACCCACTATGGTATCAAATTTTATCCTGTAAATACTAGAGTGATCCTTGATATTCCACTCCCAAGAAACCTCAAAGATTTGAGAAGACTCTGGGAATAATTAACATATATTATGTGTTTCATACAAATCCTCACCAAAAAATGTTATACCTTCACAAATTTGATGAATAATGGAGTCACTTATCTTTAGGATAAATTTTTTTATAAATATTTTGATATTCTCAAATAGTATCTTCTACACCCACCTATTCTGATGCCTCCAATGGAGGGGAAGCCTCTTATTGAGATCAATTTTTGAGTTTAAAGAATTCCTTCTAGGTTTTGATATTCATCTAGAGAATAAATATTCAAGAAGTTTGAAGTGGATATTATGGTTGTGTTGTATTGTTTTGTCAACACATAAATCATATTCAAACTCAAGTGATGTTTAGTAATTTATTTAATGTAAATGTCACTCTTACATTTGTGAATATTTTATGATGTTTGGAATTAATTTGGAGAATTTTGTAATTTCTTTTCTGAAACCTCAAAATTGGCTAAGTCCCAGAATCTATGTTAGCATCATCTTGTTCCATAGACAAAAAAATGGAAAAGTACTCAAATTTGTGTAAACATTGTTTCCAAAGGAACGGATAGGTTTGTAAATGTGATTCCCATATCTGTAGAAATCATACAATTCTTGTGTATACATCCTTTTCCATTCTGTAAACAAGAACTCTTCTATGTACTCATCATTAAATATGTGTAAGAATCATTTATGTGAATTGTGTAAGCATGGGTGAGAACTGATGTAAACATTATCTATCATCTTTATAAGAATCATACTATCCATATAACCATAAATACTTAGAGAATTTTTTGGATTTTTTTGGGTTAAAAGTTAAGCTTCCAAAATATTATATATTATGAAGAATGGATTAAATTAGGTGATGTTGTTGTGATGTTACTCATAGATATATATATTTTAATCAATAAAATGATCATAATTCAAGTTGTTGAGTTTAGAGTCCAAGTCAAGGAATAATATATATTATAATATGATTCATGCTAAATAAATAGTGACCACATTGTGGGGAAATATGAAATGAAGATGACCATGTTTTGGTTTATTTTCTATAGCCATTTCACTAAGAGTGGTGAAATTCATGGTGAAAAAAACTAGAATAATTTGGACACTACATCATAGTAGAGGGAATTTTTTGGATCGCGCAAGGTTTTATATACATTGAGAGGGGGTGAATTACAGTGTGTAGGAATTTCAAATCCCTTTACTTTCATGATTTTTTAGAACTTATATCTAAAGTTATTCCATGATGTGGGAATAATAAAGATGCAATAATTTTATTAATTAGGGTTTCCTCCTTGTTGATAACTACATCAGGGATATGTAGTTATTATCCCACACGTACAGTCCCCTTATTATTTTCAAAAGGAACTTGAGCAAGGGTATGACCTTGAACTCATACAACTACCAACACTAAAAAGTTAAAATATTTCATAAAACATAACAAAATTATTCCTTTTAAATAATTATTATAGATGTTCATATGAGCCTCCACATGAACTCTAGATGATTATATTCTTCCACTTTAGCATATAGTATTATCCTATGGTTATTCTCAATGTTTTTATTCTTCTTTGATATAATGGCATATCGGTTCATCTTCTCAGAAATACTTCACATGATCTCTTTATTCATTTATTTTAATTTATATTCATTGAATATCATGTGAATAATATTTCCATATTTAGTTACAGAAACATACCTTGTTTTTTGGTGGCATGGATCTCATTCAAAACTCATTCAAGACTGAATCAATAATATTCCTTCAATTCCTTCTTAAGACTCAGGCATATTTCATTCTCATAATAAATTAAGTTTTCATGGTCTTCTTTTTTTCTTTTTATTTTCCCATAAAATATATAGAATTCAGTTTTATTAATAGTTCCATCTAAGCAAGGTGAATTGGAATCTCATTCTATGGAATATAACTCTCTTAGAAATAGCTTCATCTACCTCATCATGTTCACATTCATATTATCTTGAATCATGATGCATGTGTGATCATGTTGTTTGATTATGGAATAACTTTTCACTTACATCATTTGGTTTATTTATTATTTTATTTTATCATTATATTAAATCTAGAGACTCCGAGAAGGCCTAATCATTAGTTGGTTACCCGACCCAAATCACCAAATTTTTATTAAATAAGAGTGAAGTTAAATAGTGATATCACAAGGTTAATGGGATTTCACCACCTATAAATTTAAAGATTGCATAGTTAAAGACCCAAAAAATAAAGTATAACGATCATTTGATGAAATTTTAAAAGTGGTTGGCATGAAAATTAAACTAGGAAATCCTCCATGAAGCTCTTGAAATTTTAAGATCATCAAATAAATTCCATGAAACTTCAATCCATATTATGAGAAACCCCTAATTATTAATCTTCATTGTTAGGTTTACATGCCAACCTTCCAATTCATCATCTTATCTCCTAGAAATCCATTTGGATTAATCAAGGCTAATGGAATAGACATACATTTCACTATGTGGGTGATTACATAATAATTGACTTTATTCACTATAGGAGCTATCACCAGATAGCTTCCTTCAAAGATTTCATATTAAAGCATGAGCTATGGAAAAGTTTGAATGAATTATAGTAGCATCAATATAGGTTCATTCTTCCAATAATTGATTCACATATGATCATTCTTCCTTTTAATAAAATCCATCGCAAAACTTAAAAGTAGGAGAGGAGGACTTCATGAGCATGCATTTAGTATCCCGCATATTAAACACCCAACCAACAAAATTCCATTTATGAGAATCATCCCTCAATTATAGCACATATTTCAATCCTCGATCCACAATTTGACAATAGCATCTAACACCAATAAACCATCAAACCTCATCCATTTCACAAGTTATAATACTTAATATAATTGGTGAAAGTAGAGTTAACATCTAGGCACAAGCATAAAAAAGATAAATGCAGGTGATAAAGATTAGAAATGAGCATAGATAAAAAAAATACTCACATAGAAGTTTTCAAAACTCAAAATTTGGGTTCTTGTCAAATTCATCTTCAATTTTTGGAGAATATACACACCCTGAGATCTAGATAATAATCCATAAACATATATCCTTTTTATATCTAGTGAGTTCTCTCACATTATTATTATCAATTGAGGAGTAGATTTCATCTGTAAGTCATTTCTTAATAATATGTGTGTCATTCTTAAGCTTGATGACATCTTATATAAGTTATTCTACACTATAAGATGAGGATCTCTCATCATCGAAGTTTGGAGAGGTATTCTCAAAAATCGGTTAAAGGGGAATATCTTTTATGAAAATACTCGAAGATATAGTGATGATTTTCACTAAAATTTAGAGTAATCCTTAAACTTTTAGGTATTTCTAGGGTGGTGTGATAAAAATATCAGGATCCACCATTGGTTTATTTCCTTTTTTATCACTTTAGTGTAAAAAATATTCTTCAATTTGATGCGGACGTTCAACTAGATAATGAACGGACTCACCATAATTACCATGACCCTTTAGTACCTCATCCTGAGTAGAGAGGGTATATCTTGAGTCATTCGATTCCCTAGGTTTTTTTAACTCCTAATGAGTAGATTGACCATAAAATATAGAATTTTTAATATCATATAGGTCCTCAAACTTGATTAACATATGTCTTGAAAGAATATTCAGGTCCTAGGACATAATCTACTTGGGGAGATCATAATTTAATCCTTTATCCTACCATGATCCTACCCTCCATCATGGACCATGGTATTTTCTTTTTGAACCCAAATTGATTTATTCCAAAATTAGGGTATTATAGTGGGTTCCTTGCCAAAAAACCCAACAGTGTGACCAATATTGAGACAATGGAGATGATTCTCAAAAATATTTTAATAATTATACATTTTTCAAAAGCCCTTGTTACTATTTTGGATCCAAATGAATGACAAAAAAGGTTTATAGGTATCCATCTCAATGCAAATCCTCATGATAGGGGACCTTGAGAGATTAGAGGTGTCTAAGTCAAGCTTAATTGGGGTGCCAATAATATTCATGATAGAAAAAATAGCATTAATCTTGAAGAGATAAATAGGGAGACCTTGGAATCCAATACAAATAGAAATAACAAGGGGTTCAACATCCATTTCAAAATATTGATAACATTTCTTCATCTTCATCCTTCATCTAGTAATTGACCATGTTCCACTGATCCAACACCTATAGTAGTATTAAATTGAGGAAAATGAATCAGGACAAGTCGATAGTAAAGTATACCCAAATCAAATGAAACAAAACTGATGGATTAAAGAGACCTCCTAATGAATTTTATTGAAGGGAGGTGGTTTGAAAACTTACCAACATGTGAGTGTTGAAGATATGAAGCCTTTAGTCAATATCCTTTTATCGAAAAATAAACTAAGGGGTATCCCTTATTCTAAAATAAATAAGGATAAATTTGGGAAGAGATGGAATCCACATCATACATGAGATATCTCATAGAAACCACATAGTTTAAGGTTCGATTAGGGTTTACATTAGGGTCACGTCTTCGATTGTCCGATGGTGGTACCATTTTAGTGATCATTATTTCTTATTTAGAAACTATTATACTTAATAGTTTACCCAAGAGACTCAAATTTCCATCTAGTAGAACATAAAAATTTTTAAGTATAAAATTATTATGTTGGGAACTTCCAAAGTCTTATGCTCAAAAATTCATAGGATGCAGACTTATATTCACATAAAACACTTAGGTTCACTAAATTCTCAAAGGATTTCATTCTAGAAAAATATTATGTTCATTACAAAGGCTAATAGATAATTCATACACTTGTGAATTACTCTTAGATACATACAATGAATAGTTACAATAAAAAGGTAAAGTATTACGGTCAAAATTATGATAATACAAAGACATTCATCCATCTCTCAAGAGAATATGTTCATTCCTTTTCTATTTTCCTTCCTCGGAGAAAATAATTACAAACAATAGGAAAAGTATTATGATTAAGGACTTTTATAATTTTTTAGTTTTATCTCTATAATTATATAATTATTCAAATGAATATATGATATTTCCAATTTAACTCTATAATTTTCAAACCTTCTCAAAATTTCATCCATTATCTCTTTATATTAATTCGAACATACAATAATATCAACACACCAATGAGGGATTCTCAATTGATTTAATTGATTTTTATATCATTAAAACATCTTGAAACTTCCTCAATAACACTTCATTGAAAATTTTAATGAGTTATAGTAGTTCTACACACCTATTGAAGATAATTATCTACATTTTTTGATGAAATTTATCTCATATCCATCAACACATTTCATATCTCCATGAATATCATAACATACAATCTTTACACTTAACATATATTAAAAATAGACAATATCATCTTCAAGAGGGTTCAACAATATTCCCCTTTTGATTTTTTTTCAATAAGTCAAAATTTTCTCCTCCTTATTGATAATAAAACCAAAATGAGTAATTGTTAGGGATTAACTCAAACTTTTATTATAAGTCTATGGGATCTAACTCATTGTAGAAAACAAGAGTGATTAATTAAATCATCAACGTTGTTCATAGAAATAATCGACTCAATCTTTTTAGGATTTCATGCATACACAACAACATCAAGTATAAATAAAATTACCTAGATTATTTCTTGTATATCTGAGAACATACATCAGAAAAATTCATAAATAAGGGAACCAACTTTCTCCCACTAAAAACAATATATCTTCCAGAATATTAGCAAGAAGTATTAGAGGAATAAACACAATATATGACATACCTCAATGATATGGGGTGTTCTAAACTCTCATTTTAATCATTAGCTTATAAAACTATTATTTATGAGAGGTTTGGTAATAATATCAGTAATATTTTCTTTAGAGGCAATAATTTGCAGCCTTAGAATACCCTCTTCAACCTTATCCTTTAGAAAATGGTACTTTATTTAGATGTTCTTTAACCTAGGGTATTATACTATATATTTGGGTTGGTTTATGGATATATGATTATCACAACCCATAATCAAAGGATAAATTTCTTCAACACACAAGTATTTCAATTCTGTCTTCATCCATGTCACCTGTGTAACTACTTGTGATGCAACCACATATTTAGCCTCATTGAATATTAATATCACTGATGATTTCTTATCTGAATTTCAAGAGGAAAAACTTATTATAAAAAAAATACTCCACCAAATGTGGATTTACTTTCATAAACTTCCCCTACCCATTCACCATTAGTAAATACCATTAGTTCCAGATCACCTTTCTTATTATACATCATCCTATGATTGAGAGTGTTTGAGAAGTATCACAATATCCTTTTTACTACCAAAAGATTTGTTTCCTTTGGATTTGATTGATACTAGTCATATAGGTTGATATTATATACAATGTAAAGTTTTGATATTGTTAACTACATAATAATTATAATAAAACTTCTAAATTGCTTATCAATAGCATTTTTACCTTCATCATCTTTGCTCAGCTTTATGCCCACCATAATTTTTGTGGACAGTCCTATAGCTTTCTACAAGTCAAAACCTTTCCATATATACTTTGCATATTTTTCTTATGAGAAAAAAATATAGTGTACTTATTGAATAATTTGTAACCCCAAGAATAATCTCATTTCTCCTAGAATTGAAATTTTAAACATTTATTTAATGTTCTTTGAGAACTCATCACATAAGATTTCTACATTACTGGTAAATATTATATCATCAACATACACAATCACAAAGAGTGATATGGTGTTTTTATTTTTCAAATATATATTATTTCCCACCTTCCCTTTATAAAACATCATGCTTATCAGATACTCATCAAGATTAAAATTCCATGATCTTAGATCCTCCTTTAAACAAGAGAGATATTTCTTCATCCTTTATGATCTTCTTCCATCTGAACCACACATAAAACCTTTATATTTTTTCATGTACACTTCTTCCTCAATATAACATTTAATAACATATAATTTAATTTCTATTAAAAATATTTTAAATATCTTAGGAGATACTATGGATAAGAATTTTATGATAGACTCAAGTTTGGCCATAATAGTAAAAGTTTCATCAAAGTGTACCCCTTTAATTTTCATGTACCCCTTGCATACCAGTCTATACTTGATTCTGGAAACTACACCATTTACATATATCTTGTTTCTAAATAACCATTTCACTCCAATAAAACCTTTAGTGGGTATTGGAATAAGTTCCCAAGTCCCATGCTTTTACATCTGATCAATTTCATCATCCATTTCCTAGACCCCCTCCTTGTGATCCAAGTATTCTTCCACATATTCATGCCTGAATATTGATAGAAAACTAGTATGTATTACTATTATAGATTTACTCTTAGTTTCACACCTTGATTATAGTCACCAATTATGTTCGCAATATCTATATGTCTTCTAAGAAATGAACAAACACATATTTTCAATTGATCCTCGTTTTTATTACTAGAACAAGCTTACTTTGTCTTATTAATCTCTTAATAATAATTAGAGACATTATAATATTCTTCTTATACTTGAGGTTGTATGATTTCAATTGATTTAACTACATATCTGGAGATGTCAGCATCATCCTCACCATTTTACAGGATAATTCTCCGAAATCTTCCTTTATCCACCAGAACTATAACATCATCACTCCCAATAATTCTGTATGACTTCTTGTTGTATCATTTATAGGAACTTCCATTTGGTGTATAACCTAGAAAATTTCATCCTCACCCTTTTCATGAAATCTCCTTCCACTTTTACCATTTTCAATGATAATACATGGACTTCAAAATACCCTAAAGTTATTAAAATTTGTTTTATTTATGAACCACATCTCATAAGGTTT